>CM077002.1:19465000-24265000 GCA_039090855.1 Macrothele yani | reverse complement strand
CCAGTTGCCAACACTCCTCTTTGCCCCCTGCTTCACCCTAAACGGGCGGCTGGGAACTAACCCACTCCTAGTCAATGAGGTCTGTGGCCGAGTGGAGCCCAGACCTCTAACGGCTTGGGCTTGTCGTCTCGTACGACAGGGTGAGTCTGGGGATAGGGCGGGCATGCCAAAGGGGTGTTCCCCAGGCATGGGAAAGTATGGGTGCTCGCCGAGCGCATGTCTGCCCTATCAACTTGCTATATCCGCTTGCTATCCCTAGAGCCGTGTCCTGCGTCCACTTGGGCTTGCGGACCTCCAGCTCTCCCTCGTTGGGCTCGATTGTGGGTGGGGAAGTTGGCGGATGAATCCTTTAAAATTTTCATGGCTCTCAATGAAATTTCCCATGAACCCAAAACTAAAAGAGGTATGGAGGAAGGTTCAGGTCCTTCCGCCAAAAAATTTGTCGCAGATGTTTCCAATGCTAGATTCTTTTTTGTGCACTCATTGGACCCTTCAAAGCATTTGAGTGCCAAAAGTCCATTTTGGATCCACAAAGCACTGCAATCAATTGCAAGCTCTTCTAAGAGCGTCAAGAAGCTCCAGTCTGGAGATCTTGTTGAGATGTCTACTGTGGCCTACAGTTCCACACTTATCAACACAAGCATGCTGCTCGAGACGCCTGTCAAAATAACACCACACGGTTACCTAAATTCATCTCGAGGTGTTGTCTCCTCTCGGGATCTTATTGATTGCTTTGAGGATGAGCTTCTCGAAGAACTGAGGAGCCAACATGTTACGGGTGTGCGCCGCATTTCTTTTAGGAGGAATGGGCAGTTTGTCCCATCCTGGAACATTATCTTGACTTTCAACTGCCCTTCCCTGCCTACATCCATCAAGGCAGGGTATCTCCACCTCGAGGTACGCCCGTACATTCCCAACCCGTTGAGATGTTTTAGGTGCCAGTCGTACGGCCACTCTCGGCAGTCATGTAGGAGTTCTCCTAGGTGTGGACGCTGTGGTGCCACAGAGCATCTCCTCTCAGAATGTGTGGCCGAGGCCGAGTTTTGTGTGAACTGCAAGGGTTTACACCCAGCATCAGCCAAAGATTGTCCCAAGTGGAAGGAGGAGAAGGAAATCCAAAGGCTTAAAACGGTGGAAAATATTTCCTATCCTGAGGCCAGAAGAAGAGTGGTTCCCGTTACATCTGATCGGCGATCATACGCTTCAGTGGTGGTTGCCAAATCTACGGTTGCCACTCAGACCGACGTTCAGATCTCCCCTAAATCTCCATTCAATATGGAGGAAATCATCGCAGCCGGACTGGAGCCACTCCAGTCGCGAGCTAGGGGTCTGAAAGCGGCACCCGCCACTTCCCCGAAGCAGACTCACTCCAACACCAGCAAGGGAACTCAGGCCACTTCTTCTGGCAAAAACGCCAACACTAACACCAACACCAAGGTCAAGGATAAGAAGAGCATTTCTTCTCCTTCAAAGTCTCAGCCAAACAATCAACGGCGAGCAAATCCCGCTAAGACACTTGGGACAAAGCATTCACCAATCTTGGCCCCTGGTCACACACCACCAACTCTGGGGGAACGCTCACCAGAGGAAATGGAGGCTGACCAAGTTTAACCATTTCCTTTTTCATTTCATTTTTGCCCATAGGTTCAATAATTCAGTGGAACTGCCGAGGTTTTCGCACCAGTTTTGATGACGTGAAACATATGCTTTATTTGTACTCTCCGGTGTGTCTTTGTCTTCAGGAGACAAAGCTTAAACCATCGGACCTGCTTTCAGTTCGAGGCTACAGTGCTTTTCGGACAGACCACTCGTCTGGAAATATAGCCTGTGGGGGTGTCGCTATTCTCGTCCCTCACAGGGTTGCGGTATCTTCCGTCGCGGTTTCCACAACTGTGCAGGCCGTGGCGGTTCGTATTTCTATGCCTGTGCCTCTTACTGTTTGCAGTGTTAATCTACCACCGGATGAGGATGTTAGCGTCTCTGTTCTGGAGAGCTTGATTGATCAGCTGCCCTCACCCTTCCTTCTTTTGGGTGACTTTAATGCTCATCATCCTTAGTGGGGTAGTGTCAGCGCCAGCGCTAGAGGTCGTCGCATAGAGTCTCTTCTGTGCTCGGCATCTGTGTGCCTTTTAAACACCGGTGCTGACACTTACTTCCACGAGCCGACAAGATCTTTCAGTGCGATCGATTTGACCTTGGGTTCACCATCGATCACTGCTGACTGGTCGTGGACGGTGTGTAAGGATCTCCACGGGAGCGACCACTTCCCAATCGTCCTCTGGCACCATGCAAACGTGCCATATTCTGCCTCCCGCCCACCTCGATGGAGGATGGATTGTGCCAGATGGGAGGTCTTCACATCGTCCGCGGTGATATCTTCTGAAATGGTGACCCAGGGGTCAATCGACGCAGCTGTACTTAAAGTCACAACTTGTATTCTTCAGGCAGCTGATCTTTCAATTTGTAAAACATCTACGAAGCACCCCAGAATTCCGAAACCTTGGTGGAACCCTAAATGCGCAGCGGCTAGGAGAGCTCAACACAAGGCCTGGTCTACTTTTCGGCGTTATCCAACCGAGGCTCATCTCGTTGCTTTTAAACGTGCTAAATCCTATGCTCGGTTGGTGCGTCGACGTAGCAAGAGGGAGTCTTGGATCCAGTATGTCTCATCTCTTACCTCACGTGCCAATTCGAAAACTGTGTGGAAAAGGATTCGTAAGATCCGGGGTACCTACAGTTCACACCAGATTGCCATTCTCGAGAGTAACGGCTGCACATATGCTGACGTCGGGGAGATTGCAGATTGTTTGGGGGAGGCGTTTGCCTCCGTTTCGAGTGATCTGGCGTATCCGGCCTCCTTTCATAGGATTCAATCCTCCGCGGAACGCCAGAGAATCTATTTTGCGCCGTATACCGACACTGGTTATAACTCCCCCCTCAGCATGTGTGAACTTCGGGTGGCTCTGCATCAGTCCGGGGCTACTTCTGTCGGTCCCGATGACATCCACTACGACATGCTCCGTCATCTCTCCCAGTCGTCTCTCGAGAACCTTTTAATCTTATACAACCGCATCTGGTTAGAACACAGTTTCCCGGAGTCTTGGCGAAAGGCTTTTGTTCTACCTTTTCCGAAGCCTGGCAAGGATCCTAAGTCTCCCTCTAGTTATCGCCCAATTGCTCTCACTAGCTGTCTGTGTAAAGTTCTCGAACGCATGGTTAACTCACGATTAATTCATTTTTTAGAACATCATCAATTACTTTCACCATCACAAAGCGGTTTTCGGCGTCATCGTTCACCTCACGATCATCTCCTGCACCTTGAGACATCTGTGCGCGAGGCGTTCGTGCGTAGGCAGCACCTGGTTTCTGTATTCTTTGACATCGAGAAAGCCTATGATCGTGCGTGGCGGCACGGGATTATCCGTGACCTCCACGCATGCGGATTGCGAGGAAATCTTCCGACCTTTATTGTAAATTTTCTTCGCAATCGGGTGTTCCAGGTGCGCTTGGGTACGACGCTATCTGCAACATTCCATCAAGAACAAGGTGTTCCTCAAGGTTGCATTTTATCTGTCACATTGTTCATCCTTCGCATTAATTGTCTCCTCACAAATCTTCCTCCTGCGGTTTCGGCTACAGTTTATGTTGATGATTTACACATTTTCTGCTCGTCATCCAGCATGAATTCTATTGATAGGCAGTTGCAGTCTGCGATTAACCAGATCTTTAAAGCGGCGAATAGCAATGGTTTCGTTCTTTCTCCCGACAAGACAGCGTGTGTCCATTTCTGCCGGAGGCGCGGCATCCATCCTGATCCAGAGCTGTTTTTAGACCGTGCAGCCATACCAGTTTTGCCGGAGACCAAGTTCCTTGGACTGACCGTCGACCGTGCGCTTACATTCCGTGCGCACGTTCGGCGGCTCAAGATTTCCTGTCTGCGGGCTCTATCTATTCTTAAGATCCTTTCGAGAGTCTCATGGGGCGCAGACAGGGTGTCGTTGATTCGCATTTATCATTCTCTAATACGGTCAAAACTGGATTATGGTTGTATCGTATATGGCTCTGCTCGTAGTTCCGTTCTCCGGCCTTTGGACACTATTCACCATCAAGCACTGCGTCTTTGTTTGGGAGCATTTCGAACATCTCCAATTCCCAGCCTTTACGCTGACGCGAACGAACCATCGCTTGAATTACGCCGTCTGCAGCTGTCTATTCAATTCTACTTGAAACTTAGATCTCTTCCAGACCATCCTTTATAGGATGCAGTTTTTCATCCTCAGCATGCTCGTTTATTCGGGAACCGGCCCTCCTGCATTTCAACTTTCGGTCTTCGTATGGCGACCGTAGCCCGTGATGTAGGGCTGACTTGTCACTTGTTGGAGAGCCCAGGGGCTTTGGGGATCCTCCATGGCACCCACTTGGTGTCATGGTTTACCACCTTTACATCTTTCGATAAATCCTCAACCCCTGCGTCAGTGTACCAGCAGCTCTTCGCTGAGCACCGTGACCTCAATTCTGACTACACTCCCATTTTCACTGATGGCTCCAAGATGCATGGAATTGTTGGATCCGCGGCTGTCTGTGTAGATGACGTGTCAGTAGCGCGGATCCCAGCTGAGGCCACGGTGTTTTCGGCGGAGATGCATGCTGTGTATCTTGCATTGCTTCATGTTCAGTCGGGCTCTCATCAACGGGCTGCGGTGTACACTGATTCTTTGAGTGTTGTACAGTCACTGTCATCGTTGGACTGCTGTGACCACCCTTTTCTTCTTACCGTACGAAGGCTTCTTTGTTCTTTGCTCGAGGCCGGTGTCCAGATACAATTTTGTTGGATTCCCGGGCATGTTGGAATCTCGGGTAACGAGTGTGCTGATGCGGCTGCTAGATCTGCTTCCTCTTTGGTCGTCACACGCTTGCCACTGTTTCATCGGGATTTCCGCTTTCTGGTTCGCGACCATATCAAGCGAACGTGGCAAGGTCTGTGGGACCAACAGGTGGAAAATAAACTGCATCGTATCAAACCTAATCTTGAAATTTGGAAATCCACATATCGTCGGAACCGTAGGGAGGAAGTTGTGCATGCGCGTCTCCGCATTGGGCATTGTCGTTTCACTCACCGCTTTTTGCTGTGTGGCGACACTGCGCCGATGTGTGAGACGTGCAATTGCCGACTCACCGTCACTCATCTTCTGTATACCTGTGCTCGTTTTCGTGATGTACGTTTTCATTTCTTTCATTCTCATTTGTTGACCGAGGACGCCGCTACACTGCAGCGGCTCCTCAATGACCACTGCAATACTGTTGCTGTTTTTTCATTTTTTAAACAAATTGACTATTTTAAACGAATCTAGATTTTAGCTTTATCATCATCCTCATTTCTCAGTTTTACTGAATCAGCTAGATTTTAATCATTGTATCATGTTTTTAATACTGTATGTTTCATTATCTTTTTAGCCCTTCCATCGTTCTCATTTTTCAGTTTTACATGATCAGCCAGATTTTAAGCTTTTTACCACGTTTTTATTACTGTTTGCTTGTCTGTCTCGTCTCTGGCGCTCTTTGGCCAACCATGGCCCTTGCGCCATAAAACTCAAACAACCAACCAACCAACCTAGGAGACGAATGAATGATTAGTACAGACATTTGACGTTGATTAGGAACGTCAAACAGAAGTCATCGTTTTTTTCACGTTTTTAAGTGGGTTACGGAAAGGATTGGTAGTTTGGCTTAGTTTTAAAGGCTTGCTAGTTAGTCGTATGTGAGTCTGAAGGAATTCGAGGCCGCTGTGGTGCAGTGGTAGCATCTCCGACGCATAACTGGAAGACCCTGTATACGCTTCCCGGTGGCGGCCGATGATAGTTTTTCCGTGACTCTCTTAAAAACGTGGAAAGTGCGATGACTTCTGTTTGATGTTCCTAATCCACGTCAATTGTGTGTATTAAATGAATGCGTGCATTTCAGTGGAGGCTTGATAGGATATACAGGATGATTGTACACATCAAGACGAACAATATTTGCAATGGAACCTAGGGCTGCATTCCACGCCTAATTCCAGAAGACAGTAAAGTTACATATCAACGATGAGCCTTCAACCGTGAAAACAAAGAGACATACCTAATTTATGAGTTGCATAATTCCAATCGCCTCAGAGAAAGACTCAAAGGAGCTGTTCCAACTGGCGTCCAAGGGCGTTGTTGCCCAGCCCACACCGGCGAATTAAGGACTGTCGCACCCTCTCGTAGACTCCAGGTGTGGTGTTGATCTTGTCAGCAGCAACAGCGATTTGCGCGACAAGATCTTTCAGGGAGTCCACAGGTGCCTCGTACACCAATGTTTTCATGTGCCCCCAGAAAAAGAAGTCCAGTGGAAGCAGTCCTTCTATTACCGGTGTCCGCACACTTCACGGACGTCCAGTATTCCTCCTTGAGATAGCCAACGAGCCCGTTTCACGCAGTCTTCGATCAACACTGGCGAAGGTCAAATTGTATGGAACACGACGTTTCGGAAATCTCTCACGGTACAGTTTTTGTGCTTCACGTCCATTACCACATACTTGGCCATACACCAGATGCATATCCGCCAATTCCTCGTATGAGTACTCCTCCATGCCCTTCACGAATACGTCAATTCTCATGTGATGTTCGCATGGTAATATCGCTGAACGGGTTCGGTTGCGTTTTTAAATATTCGCTTCTCATCGTCTACGCGCGTGTTCAGCGCATCTGATTTTCATCTTGTGCTTCTCATGCTCTGGTTGGAACTTCGTGTGCCTGCTGATCATTTTTCGGATGTGCTCTTTTCTGGCACTGAGAGTGGAATGTGGCCCTAGGTTCCTTTGCAAATATTGTTCGTCTTGATGTGTACTATCACCCCTCTTGTTTTGTGGAAAGAGTTTACAATCACCCTGTATGAATGCAATAAAAAAATCTGATCAAAATGTATTTGAATTATTCCTTATTGAAAAGCCGGACATTTAAGCTATTTTCCTTAATTCCTGGAGGACAGGAGGACATGGTAAGAAAAGGATGACATATCCTCCAAAAGCCTGACGTCTGGTCAACCTGCTCGCAGGGGAAAGCGAAGCTTGGAGAATCTATATGCATATTATACCACAAAACAAAACGGATTTACCTCGCCATAAGCGTTTCTTGAGCAATTAGCAGATATTATCGGCTGAAGACATGCTGTTTTAAATCTGCAGCGATTTTTCCAACAGCATAATAATTTAGTGAAAACTTCAAAAAAGCATTCGAGAGAATACCTACGGATATCACTTTCAAATAATTCAAACTGATCTTAGAACTGGTTAGGGGTGATTTTCCGAACAAGAACGTTTTTGAAGTAGTTCCCTACTTCGCGTGTATTGTTCTGCTTTGTTAATTACAACCTCATCACACCCAGCATGAAACCGCAAAGGAAGTAATTCAGGATACTGACGATTCTTACTATTATTACTACTTTTGTGTTAATAAGAGCATAGAGGAAACAATACGTATCTATTTCGTATTCAACATGTATGCATCATATTTCTATACCGAATCCTATTGAAACGTACTTTTCATCGGGTGCATTCCTTTCTTCTGATCGACTGACGCTAGTTTTGCAAATAGCAGAAAATTAATGTCTTTTATAAAAAAAATTTCGGAAGAAATAAAACAAAAAGTGGAACAACAATCGCAGCAACTTTAACTTCATGATAAAAAGACGAATTAGTTTCGTATAAAGAAAAAGTCCGTAGCAGTAGAATTCGATAAATTTCCTTTATAAAAATTAATTTACAAAAAAAACCCCCATTTAATCGTACATAATAGTGAAATTCTAAAAACATACCGCATAATTTAACTTTCGTTGCTGTTTTATGTTTGGTATGATCCGGTTGCATGTAAACAAAGCGGAACGATACACGAAAAGTAGGAAACTATTTGGAAAGCATTCTTATTCCGAAATCCACTTGTGTGAACGCCTTCTATTAATTCATTTAAACCAGAAAAGCTGATTACCTTCACTTAAGTGATGCTGCGGCTAACGATGTCAATGTCGCTCACACACTGGACAAATGGTTAAAATAACTCCGGTAAATAGAATGCGTGTAGGTAAAACATAAGAGGATAATGAAAGTGCAGAATATAGCGAGCACTGTTTATTTCGTAGTGAGAGAGATAATTAATATTTAGACATAGATTCATCTTCATAGTTATGTCATTTTCAGCAAGAATTCCCGTGTTTCCTGATTTCCACAGGGATTCTGCGAGCAAATTCATAATTTGACATCCTGGGTGATTCCGAAGTTTTGGTCATAAATTGAAGGTAGTGCTCATCGAAACAAACGAAATAGTCTTAGTTAATATAGTTCCGGAAGCAAACCGTTTCCGAGATAACCGACACTTTATTGCAGGACTCTCAGATTTTATCAAGGTTGTAAGTCCTTTTTCCCCTAGTTGTTAGCTTATTTCGCTAGTTTTTGCACCTCTGGGGAAGACATCAAGATGTGCAAAAGTAGCACCTGATGGTATCGCCATCAGTTGGCGAGCCATTGATATCCCTGCAGCATCGCCGTCAATTGCGGGGCATCAAGCAAGTGCCACTAGTGGCCCGTAGCTGGCAACCGATGAAATCCCAACACCAGGTGGAAACAAAGGGACTGCACTGCGCATGCGCAGAAATAACACGTGCTGTGTATCTCGTGGTACCAGTTAGTTGAAGACGACACTATCGCCATCGTGTTATTTTAGTGGATGTTAAGAAAAAAATGCCATATGTAGAGAGGCGAATTAATTTCCTAATGGAATGCTAAGTCGACGAAGATATCAGATTAAGCCATGAGATACCAGATTACAGCCGTGAAATACACCCACTCCATTCCCATGAATAACAAGAAATAATTTGAAACCGCTTGAAATAACAGTCCTGGAAAAACATTAAAAAAACGTTTGTTGGAAAAAAAAAGAATTATACGCGCACAAAATTTATCAATTATTTGACAGAAAAAACAAAAAAAACAAAAAAAAAAAAAAAACAGCGCTTTGTAGATATAATGTACTCATCCATGGGTTGAATACATAAGACTGGAGGAATTTACTTCTAAAATTAATGAGAAGTAAAATAAAATATCTTTCCTTTTTAAAACAAATGTAGATTCGGACAACGGACAGGAAAGATACAACGTTAAAAATGTAACAGAATGAGACATGAACGGAAATATATTAATTCAACACTCACTTTAAGAAAACAAGGAGAGCACAAAACTTTGGAAAGCGCCTTTAAGTTGGTACACTCCTTGAAAATGAGTAAAGTTCCCTTAAGGTAAAAAAAAAAATCGTTACGTTGCAAAAAATAAATTTATGAGTTATATGAAACTGACATTTACGAAAAATACCTCGCAATAATGTAAAATTAGACAGAAACATTCGATTACATATTCCGCAAGAAAGAGACAGCTGCAAGCAGACGTCCGTGCGTGGCAAATCAGTACCGTTGGTAGAGAGCTCGCATCCCACGTTGCTAGCCTTGGTTCGTTTCCACCCAGATACAAACGGGCGTTTTTACGCTCTGTTGAGAAAATTTCCCCAGGGCAGTGCTGCATTTCAGTTGCTTCGTAAGGGAGGGGAAGCCGTAGCTTTGGGAAACTGCGGCTAACCTTTATTTTTATGGCTACTACTGCGAAAGGCGGACAAGATTCGGCAAGCCATCAGTCACGTCACGTGATTGCCAGCTGCCACTGCCGAGAAACTAGCGGACATAGCCATCATTTATGGCACCTGATTGCAGGGCCGCCGAAGGGCCACTTGTGGCAGCTGCTGCCTGTGATGGATAACTGATGGCCCTGATGTGGCATATAAAAACTGATGGGGGTGCCAACGTCTGGCCCTTCTTTTGGCCGCCCGGACATTTTATTGACGGTTCGGCAGCGGCAACATGGTGCTGGACCAGCAAGACTGTTTTTGCTGGGATTGCTCCCGTCAAAAAAGTGGGGTTGAGAGCAGGGCCGTAGCTAGGTCCCAGAACTAGAAAGGGGGGGGCTCAAATTTTTGCTAGGCGTGGGCAAAAATGGCAGTCGCTCACGCAGTTTTGCCGACTTGGGGGACATTCGCTAAATTCAGGAGAATTCAGAATGGAGTTAGTGGCAGACATATTGTTTTTCGGATTTATGACCTTTTCAGCGGATATTTTAATGTTTTGAACGATTTCAGTTACTTTTTACATTTATGGTTTCAAACATTTAAAATGTTGTATTTGAAACTTCTTCAGTTCCGTAGTCTCCATAACCGTTATTTTTAATTCTTATAATATGCAATCCCTTTCCGCTTTTATTTTAGACAGGCACAGAAAGCTTGCCTGTGCCAACTGAGTTAAACTAGAAGATAAAAAAAATTTGTGATGCCTTAGGTCGAAAATATAATAGTGGTGCGATGAATACTCCCTTCCCGTTCACTCGGAATGTAAGAGAGGCCGAGAGAGTAACAACGAGCAGTGGACTATGATGAAAAATAGGTTTTGGCCTGCTAAGATATTAATATCTTTTTTTTCTCAGTAAGTTCTTTGAACTAGATTTTTTAGGCATTTCAAAATTATTAGTTTTTCCCTCCTTAAGAACTATCAGATTGTGTTTTGTATGCTTTAGAGTTCCAGAACTTCTCACCTTTAATTGTTTCCGTCTTTGGAGCCCCTTCGCGTCGCCATATGTGTTAGCAAGTGTCACGCCAAGAAAAGCAAAACAAATGTACGAATTTGTTACCTCCAGCATAATGAGGGACCTTCCCTTTGAGGGCACGGAACAGACCCAATGGCAATAGGATCCCATGTGGTCTTAAAGTGCTTCGTTCGCCATCAAAGGCAACATTCAATTGTCTCCTTAAAACTGCAAAGGATGCAGCCTGGGATTTAAGCCCCCAAAGCTTCCCACCTACCTTTAATCCGGTTCCGAGTGCAAGTACGCCTCCACCGTTGATTACTTTCTTTTAGCTTGTTTATCTAAATTTAAGGCCCCCCCCTCCTAAAATGTGTTTCTTGTTCCTTATAACTCCTATTCACTAAAATTACTAATACAGCCGTTACAACTAATTCACAATTCAAAAAGTCGAAATTTATTTTTTCTTTTGAGTTACATTCATACTGCGTCGTTTTACTGTTACTTAACGTTTTAAAAAGTCCAGTATACGAATAAAGTATTTATGCCTGTGATGAAATATCAAAGTAATTTACGTAAACCATTGAAATAAAAGTTTAAGTCATTTTTGACAGCGCCAATTTTCCAGGGGAGCTCGTTAGCCTTGTAGGGGGAGCTGAGCCCCCTCTAGCCCCCCGCTAGCTACGGCCCTGGTTGAGAGTATGGTGGTACATAAAAATATTATTATAATGACATTGAAGTAAAACAAGTATTTGCTTAAAATGCTTCCAGAGGCCGTCACCATTCTCCTACTCCAACGTATCGTAAGTTGGTTTAGCCTTGTCAAACTGGCGCTTATATTCAGCTGTTATAGGCCTAATTGTTAGTGGTAGATGTACAATGGTCATGCATTGTAAACTGTCCAAGTATAGGTGATCATTATAAAAAAAAAAGGTAAGTAACCTTAAAGCAATAATTGGCCACAATATCAAACTGTGTACTGTATTGTGAATTCAAAGACCATAAATCAAACCAAGAATTCTGTAATATTATGTGCACTATGATCAAGTTTAATGCTAAAAGTGAACGAATTTAAAACCAAAGCAAACTCGAAACGCACGAACGAATGACGAATGAAAAATAAGCTCGATGAACTCGAAACCAAAGCAAACTCGAAACGCATGAACGAATGACGAATGAAAAATAAGCTCGATGAATTCGAAACTAAAGCAAACTCGAAACGCATGACCAAATGAAGAAGTCAATATTTACACAATGTACACCACCATCTCATGTCCACCAGCGTCCCCGGACGCGTTTCTCACTAGTCCCTTCCTAGGCGTTATCAACGGGAATGATACGTATGTTCGTAACTTTCCGTAGCTCCAGAAGTCATGAAATATACTGCGCATGGGTCAGGGTCTCTCATGTAGGGTGGTGCCATCTGGTGTCAGAATCTGATTTTGATGTAATTGTCTTCTTCTTTTATTTTCAAATTCTTTTCTTATTCTTTTTTCTATGCTTATTAAATTTCTCCAGGCGTACGAGAGCTCATACGGGGTATTATAGTGGCAATTAGATGATTTAGTTTTTTCAATTATAATTGATTCAGCTTTCTGCATGGTTTTCCAACTTTTCTGTTGATTAAATAATTTTATATCTTCCCATCGTGGTGTACATTGGTTTTTAATAAAAAAAATCGATGAGTACGGTTTAATTTTTCCCCGTATATCGAACGTTTTACACTCTCTCTTCAATTTCGTTATATACAGGTTCGTCTGTACTAAAATAACATTAAGGAATACCTACTGATATAAATTAACCAGGTGCCTACTGTAGAGATTAATTAGTTGTTCTGCAGCTCGATTTGAAGCATTACGTTATCGTTTGCAAAAATGATCCAGGAATCGGTAAAGTCGCATCTACGACGTTCTGCATATCATAATTTCGTTTGGCGGGAGGATATAAGCGAGGATGAAGTACCCTGCCACTAAGTGACTCATCGTGAATGACTTATAGACAAACACACTTACTGTATATGCCCATGCAGTATTTTGCAGTGAGATGGACACTTGGTTGTAATAATGATTAGTCATTTCTTTCACTTTTATAGTCAACGGAAAGGGAGAACAGGGTCTCTGAGGCGGTCCTGGCCACCACCAAATGCCAACCATAAGAAAAGACATTAACGGCCTATTTAAAAGATAATTTCTTATCAGCTACACACCATATAACCTCTTTATCATCTGCGTGGCGTCAATGGAGACCAATTCTTTATTCGTTCCGTATTATAAAAAAATGAATTCATCACTGAGAGCCCAATACCTGAGTCGCGTTTAACTCCGAATTATGATCAAAGATATACAGAGCTTCTTTCGTATTGTGGCATTACTATGGAACCGTGCCTTGTTGGTACCAGCAGGAAAATGCACCGGAGCCATAAAGCAAGGACTGACACAGAGTTGTTTGATGACAATTCCGTATCTTGTGTGGACTGGCCAGCACAGAGCCCTGATGTTAATCCCATAGAGCACCTATGGGATGAATTAGAGCGCCGCATAAGAAGTTTGAAACCAAGGCCTACTACTAAGCAATAGTTAACGGCAGCATTATGCACTAAATGGAAGCGCATACCTATCGATGTGTTCCAAAACCTTGTCGAAAGTTTGTCTCGAAGGGTCCGTGCACGCATAAAGGCCAAAGGTGGACCGACACCGTACTGATGTATGTCAATAAATGCTATGTTGTGCCTCTCTTCTAGGTGTCCTGTGACGTTTTTCAATATAGTGTATATTGCACGCTAATTACCTCCAGCCAGAAACATCAGTCCACTGCACACTGTTTACCTCCCGCCAGAAATATCAGTCCACTGCACACTGATTACCTCCAGCCAGAAATATCAGTCCACTGCACACTGATTAATTCCAGCCAGAAATATCAGTCCACTGCACACTGATTACCTCCAGTCAAAAATATCAGTCCACTGCACACTGATTACCTCTGGCCAGAAATATCAGTCCACTGCACACTGATTACCTCCCGCCAGAAATATCAGTCCGCTGCACACTGATTACCTCCGGCCAGAAATATCAGTCCACTGCGCACTGATTACCTCCGGCCAGAAATATCAGTCCACTGCGCACTGATTACCTCCGGCCAGAAATATCAGTCCACTCCACACTGATTACCTCCGGCCAGAAATATCAGTCCACTCCACACTGATTACCTCCGGCCAGAAATATTAGTCCACTGCACACTGATTACCTCCGGCCAGAAATATCAGTCCACTGCACACTGATTACCTCCAGTCAGAAATATCAGTCCACTGCACACTGATTACCTCTGGCCAGAAATATCAGTCCACTGCACACTGATTACCTCCGGCCAGAAATATCAGTCCAGTGCACACTGATTACCTCCAGCCAGAAGTATCAGTCCACTGCACACTAATTACCCAGCGAGAAAAACCTGAACCACCATCCAGTGTTGGGGAAATAATCTCCTACAAGCTGTGCTGTCCTATATCGTCAATGGGTTTACTCTAAGAACCACAGCGCCGGGAAAAGTCTTGGCCGATGGATACGTTTACTAGAGGGCAATGCTACTGATGCCACTCGGTGAGGCATAAGCACTGATGTAGTGCCCAGCAAAGCGCTTGATTTGAATCCCATCGAGTATGCTCGAAAGTCGGAAGTTTGCGTTTTTGAGCAAAACTTCCTCAAAGACAGAATGCACAGCATGCAACAAAGGTTACGTCAGGATCACAGTCAGCAATGACGAAAACCCTTTATTGAGTGTTAATCCTTTTAAAGCTGTAGTTTTACATTTACCTCTTTAACAGATTATTTTGATAATGCTTTTGTAACAAATAACCAAACGGCCACATATAGGAATCAGCATGGGAGAATAGACTTACGTCTTTGAACAACTTTTATTCTTTCAGTCAACTGATTCATTGCGACTTTTATGTCACACAGAATTCGATTCCAATGACAACAATAATCAGAAACATATAACTTGGAAAGCTTCTCATCAACGTTTTGTTTTACAATCTGAGCATTTAACATCTACTGGTAATCACTATACTTCTACGTCTGTAGATCTGTACATACTACTACGCCAATGAGCTATTGCATTATGACCACACGCCTAATAAGCTGTAGGACCTCTCTTAGCCCGCAAAACAGCGGCCACTCGATAAGTCATCGATTCAATGAGGTGACGATAGGTATCCTGGGGTATCTGGTATGTCAATAGCAAGTCCTCCAGTACCATACATTTTGGGGTGGTGGTGATTTAGCGCGAATCCGCTTTTCCAAGTCTAACCACAAATGTTCAATTGGGTTCATGTCAGTTGAATTTGGAGTCCAGAGCATAAACATAAAGTCACCAGCATGTTCTCTCGAACTACTTCTTGACGATTCTGGTAGTGTGGCATGGCGCATTATTCTGTTGGTAATGGACACCACCAGCAAGGATCACAGTTGCCATGAATGGGTGAACTTGGTCTGCAACGATATTTAGATATCTGACAGCTGTCAGGGAGCTTGCTATTGGAATAATGGAGACTAAAGTGTCCCAAGAAAACATCACCCACAGCATGACACCCCGCCGCCGGCCTGTTTCCGCCCAACAGTGCATCCAGGTGCCATAGCCTTCTTTGACAATCGTCGTATCCGCGCTCGGCCGTCTACGTGATGCACCAGGAATCACGATTTGTCAGACCAGGCCACTTTCTTCCAATCATCCACGGTCCAATCTCGATGTTCTTGGGCCCATTTCATGAGTTGTTGGCGATGACGTGCAGTGAGCATGGGGACCCGGCTAGGTCTTAGGTTACGTAGGACCATACGCAGTAGGCTGCGATGAACTATGTGCTGTGACACATTTCCCTGATCACCACTGTTGCAGCTGCTGGTGATTTGACGCACTGGCCGTCGCGAAAACACCGGGCCATGACATTAGAGAGATGAGTTCCCTCCGTTTGTGACGTCACTCTCATGATACACGAACTGATATGTCGGTGTCATTTTTGATGTCACATGCGACAGCATTGAAAACCAATCGGAGGGCTTGGTTTTCCCGTGACGTCACTAAAAGAGAAGACTCATTTCTCAAATGTCATTTCCTTGTGTTTTTTAGATGGCCTTGGTTAAATTAAGAGTGTTGCAACACTTTCTGTGATGGTTGCATTTGGTTTTTCTGGGAGATGTTTAGTTACAGCAATTTCGTTTGTTTTCGCGAAGAATCCTTGGCCTCTCGACAATATACATTAAATCGTTGAAATTTCAAATCTTTGTAGATAATCGATGAGACAAATAAAAATTCAAGTGGTAAAACTTTCCATAAGCATTTTTTTTATTGGAGGCTTAACGACCTTCCTGAGCAACTCAATAGGCTATAAGCAGCCGCCCGTCCGTAATTTAGGGTTTCTGGTTCCAGGAAAGGGAGAGAGCCATTGCACTAAGACGAACACAACATCCATGCCTCACCGGGATTCGAACCCTGACCCCTTACAGACTAATGATTAGAAGCCATCGCTTAGACCTTTGCGCCACCGGGGCGGCCAAAAGCATTTTGTCTCTACATAGAAAGCAAAGAAGGAAAGTGTGAAAATGCGAGTGTTTCCGTTCGCAAATTGTTCGAGCACTCCTAAATGACCTAAAGATCTGCAGATAGGTATGCCGGTAGGTCTTAACGTCCAGATACCTAGAAAAGCCTGAAAACCAAAAAAGTCAAAATGGCGGCTTCGAAATGTTCAGTTTGTGTGCTCAAATTTTTCTACTTGTGTACCTAGAAAAGTACGAAAACCAAAAAATTCAAAAGAGTGGCTTAGCTTAACTGTTCAAAATGTTGAGAGGTTTAAAGATAATTATCCAGAAAGCTTGAAATGCTGTGAAAATTCAATGAAATTTTAATTTAAAATTAAACGGGGACAAAACTTGCTCCGTTTTACGTCAAACCATCTGATTTGATGTCACGACGTTGTTCTAAATCGTAAAACAGTTGCGTATCTTAAATTACTTTTCTTTTCCTTAATTACTTTTCCCTTTCTCCCTTTCTTTAATTTTATATTCAAAAAATATTTTTATAGATTCACCGTTCGGAGACCTTGCATGACTGCTAGTGTTGGAAAACAAGGAAACATATAGCGCGCTCTATAGTAGTAGCAAGGGTAAAAGTCCGCACGTACGAGGGAGGAAGAAAAGTTGTTTAGAAATTCTCCTTGTGTTGAGCGCTTGGCACATCACGTAAACTCACACCAGTTAACTGGCGACCGTGCTTAGAAAGTCTCAGTTTTATCAACTGCAATGTTATGCGAGCTGTAAGTGAACATCCAAAAACCAACGTGAATCTTCGTTTATTCAACATGTTCTGTGTATAGTGATAATTTTAAATTAACTTCTTCAATGGATATCTTTATTCATGTTGAGTGTCTTCGCATGCATGCAATAATTCTTCTTTTTAAAAGTTCCGATTCCGGCATAGGAGTATTGCGCTTCTAGTATTCTGAAGGCATCAGCGACAGTGTAGATAGATAAGCATTCTGTTTTATGTATCACACATAATAAACATACAAACAGTATTTAGTGTCACAAAAGCTAAGTAAAATCACTCTTAAAATACAGTATGATTCAGAAATGTTGGTCATAAATGGAAACGTAGATATAACTCATTTAAACAAAAAAAAAAAAAAAAAAAGATTGTATTTAACATAGGTCTAGACCTTTTCCGAGGTACATAATGGACATTTTATTGCAGGATTACCAGAGGTAAAGTAAAGTTGTTGCTCCTCCCCCAGCTGTCCGTTATTTTGATTGCTTTTGCACCTCTGGGGAAGAAATCAGGTGAGGTAAATTGCTTGAGGGACCTCTTAAGCCAGAAACCAACCCCATCGGCGCGAAAGTGCTACGTAGATTTTCCACCAACCTAAAGAACAAACTACTCTCAATTCTTGGTGTAAAACACCTCACATGGGCAATTGTTTAAGCTCCTGGGAGACAATGAAGAGGAATATTTAGGGGTGGGGTGGGTTGTGGGTCCTAAATTTCACCCCAAAAACAAATGTCTCTGAGATGTCTCTCGCAGCAGCTGGAAAAATCAGTTGTGTGATATTATCCACAAATATTGAAGACTCGTGCGACATAAATCACTGAAACGATGAAGTTTTCCGTCTTTAGCACGATTTAATGATAAAAGATGAGAAATATATACAATTAAAACCATGATCACTTTCGAGGCAGCGGCTGCCTCATTCTCAGATGTAATAAATAGAGACACATTTAATCTATATATAATATAGATCATTGCATTGTGGGAAGCATGGTAAGTTATTAGCCAATAGTAATCTACATGCGCCAAATTGTTGCGTATACTGTTGGCCCAATGGTATATGTGAAGAAATCATGGAAATATACTATAGAGATAAGAAATGGGGTAGGGTGGGGTAAACATTCAATTTTAAGTTTATATTACAATTTTTAATTTACTGTTTTAATAAGTGATTTCCAAACGTTATGTGCCGCCCCAGTGGCGCAGTGGTCTAAGGCGTTGGCCTCTGATCATTCGTCCGTAAGGGGTCCGGGTTCGAATCCCGGTCAGGCATGGATGTTGTGTTTGTCTTACGGCACTGGCTCTCTCCCTTCCCTGGAACCAGTGACCCTAAATTAGGGACGGGCGACTGCTTATAGCCCATTGAGTTGCTCACGGTGGTCGTTAAACCTCCAATCAAAAAAAAAAAAAGAACGTTATGTAACTCATAGGGGGCATGTTCATTACAACATTGCTCACCGGAAGCCTCTATATATACACTTTCTGCAATTAAAAGGTCACCAAGTTTACTAGGAGTATTAATTATTACTGCAGTCGAGATTAAGATAATCGTGTATAACAGATTTGGCTAGGGATGTACAATACATGCCTGTTTTAATATTGTATTTATGTTCTTTAATTCGTAATGCAATATTACGATTCGTAGAACCCACATAATTAGAGGCTGCTGGTCCTGTAGTTGCCTTAACCAGCGAGATATTGTAAATACCACACTGTCCCATTTTGCTGTTCTGTTCACGATCCTTACGAACTACTGAAAATAAGTTTCGTGTTCGTGAACCAAATTTCAAGCCATATGGTTTACATAGTTGTGCTAAGGTTCACGTTAGATGTGGATTATATTGCATAGAGCCAATATATATGGAATTGCATTTGGAGTTTCTTAACAGGGTAATATGTAGGGCATATTTGACATTGCCAAACGCTTGCCAAATCAGATATTTAGGGAACTCATATTGCTCAGCTAAACCAAAACTGTAGTTAACTTCTTGCTGAAATGACTCAGTAGTTGATGAATGTGAGTGAGCTCTTCTAAACAAATAGAATAATGTTGACAACTTATGTTGTTTAGGATGTGATGAATGATAAGGTATTAAAACAGGTGTGTGACAGGGTTTTCTATATACACAAGTGGTAATGAAATCAAGGCTATAGTCATTACGAATAAGAATATTCAAGTAAGGTAAGCAGTTATTAACTCCAAATTCTATCGTGAGCCTGATAGTTGGGAACATGGATGATAGTTCGTTGGCGAATAAGTATAAATCATCCCGGTTGTGAGGCCATGCAAACAGTATGTCGTCAACGTACCTTAAATGAAGTAACGGAGGGTGAGGGAAACAAGTAATGACCTGATTTTCAATGTGCTGTAACAAAATCTCAGCTAGAACAGAAGACGGGGGAACCCATTGGGGAGCCATTCAACTGTTGATAAATGCTGTCTTGAAATTTGAAATATGAACGTTTCTTAACAAGACGAAGTGAGTTCATAATAGCATTAATTTCTGAACTCGTGATATGGGAATCAGCAAGTTTTGCCTCAATAATCTGATGTGTGGCCTCAACAGGTACATTAGGGTACAATGAGACCACATCAAGAGATGCCAAAATGAAAGGCTGTGATTGTGGCTTTCTATAGCCTTTGTGGACCTTTTAGTAGAATAAAGTGAATCCACAGTATAAGTGGCTATATATTGGGCCAAGGCTTTTTCTAAGGTTCTGGTGTGGCTAACATAGCCTGACACCAGAGGACGAATTGGAAAATCACTTATTTGGAAATCACTTATTAAAACAGTAAATTATAAATTCTAATATAAACTTAAAATTGAATGTTTACCCCACACTACACCATTTCTTTTTTCTATAGTATATTTCCATGATTTCTTCACAGACCATTAGGCCAACAGTATACAAAACAATGTGGCGCATGTAGATTACTATTGGCTAATAACTTACCATGCTTCCCACAATGCAATGATCTATATTATATATAGATTAAATGTGTCTCTATTTATTACATCTGAAGATGAGGCAGCAGCTGCCTCGAAAGTGCTAATGGTTTTAATTGTACATATTTCTCATGTTTTATCATTAAATCGTGCTAAAGACGGAAATCGTTCATCGTTTCAGTGATATTATCCGGTTCCACGCAAAAACCTCCGTATCTGTGCAGAGAGCACCGACTAACAAATGACAGAACATATGCAAATGCTGCCATGACGGTATCGTGGTACGGCTAACGCACTGTGCCTCTGTAGCATTAGTTAGCACATGGAGGCTCAAACGTGTACATTACAGGCAATATCGAAGTGTGTTTTGTAATGTTACTATTAAAGCCTGCTATGGCTGGCGCTTTCACAAATGCAGAGTTAGCTGACTTGCATTTTATGTATGGTCGGGTAAATGGAGACACAGCTTGTATGAACACCGAATCCTATTCAAACCGAAGGCTTCCCGATCGTCGCATGTTTGTGCATATCCAACAGCGCCTAACAGAGCATGGGTTATTTCAGTTTGCTGAATCAGTGGGGAGGCCAAGAACTGCCTGAGATCTTGGATTGGACGAATGACTGTTACAAGGAAAAGAACACGATCTGGCAACGAGCAGTGGAAGGATTGCTTTCGAGGAGAATAAGAGTTAAAGTACCTTCTAGAGAGTTCTGCATGACAGTCGGCTACACCCTTACCATATTCAGCGAGTGTAAACCCTAGGACCTTCAACCCAAAGTTGCATTTGCAGGTAGCTAATACATCGATGCGCGTGTTATCCACGCTTTCTCGGTAATATTTTATTCACTGATGAGGCCTCGTTCACCAGACATGGCATTTGGAACTTCGACAACTGCTATGAGTGGGCAGCCTGAAATCTCCACGCCATCCAGCAATGACGTCACCAGGTTCGATTTGCAATTAACTTGTGAGCTGGTGTTTTAGGTGATCGTCTCATAGGATCATTTTGTGCTTCCCAACAGGCTTACAGGTGAATTGTATCTGCACTTCCTGCAGCATGAAAAAAATTATAGAGATATTGAATCTTTTTCAGTTGAGTATTTCAACCACGTACAATATGTGACTTCCACATACGGAAGATGTACGTGAAATAGATATATGCGAATTTCTTTATACCCGGCAGATAAAAAAAAGGGCGATTTTTGGCATATTACAATATCTCAGGTTTTAACTAGTCAGTCACGACTGTTTATCAATTAACCGAAGATAAACAACTCTTGTTAACTAAAAACTATAGCTAGGAATAGAAATGGGAATAAGATTTGCAATAAAAATATTTAATTTATGTGAAAAATTAAACTGCAAAAATTAGAAATTTCACCTGTTGCATTTGTTTTGCTGTTTAAATGTTACATGGGATATATGAATCAATTGTTTTTTGTTCTCATAGAAGCTATTAGTTGTCTTAAAACTTCCTCTGCGCAGTTTCCCATATGTTCCTAGAACCAAAATAAACTCTAAGAGTTTTTAAACATTTAATAGCAAGCCTATTTCAAATTTTCATTTCCATAGGGATATTCTTGTCTTAAATGTTCTCCACTGTGTTCACATCTGTGTTCACATCTTGAACTCCTCATCTACGCCCAAGTAATCTGGGAAAAAATGTAAGGATATAAATCTTTTTGCCCTCAGGTAACTCCAATTTTCATGATTTTTATCACTTAAATTTCCACTACTTTAATTCTCATTTGGAAATATATTTTCGATCTCATTTTTAGATACATCTTCGATCTTGTTGCAGACACCGTACATCTTCGATCTCCCTTGTAGACACATTTTCGATCTCAATTTTTATATATTTTCATCTCAATTTTGATACATCTTCCACCTCACTTGTAGATACATTTTCGATCTCATTTGTATATACTCCTCCCATCTTGCTTGTAGATACATCCTCGATTTCACTTCTAGATACATCTTCCATCTCGTTTTTAGACAATCTTTGATCTTGTTTGCGGACACATCTTCAATCTTATTTGTAGATACATCGTCGATCTCATTTCTATATACTTTTTCTATCTTGTTTGTACACACACCTTCGATATCGTTTGCAGATACATCTACGATATCATTAGTAGATACATCTTCGTTGTCATTTCTAGATACATCTTCGATCTCATTTGTAGATGCATCTTTCATCTGTAAGTAGATACATCTTTGATCTGGTTTGTAGATACATCTTCAATCTCAATTGTAGATACATCTTCGATCTCGTTTGTAGACGTATCTTCGATGTCATTAGTAGATACATCTTCGATCTCATTTCTAGATGCATCTTCGATCCCATTTGTAGATATATGTATTTCGTTTGTAGATACGTCTTTGATCTAATTTGTAGACACATCTTCGACCTCATTTGTAAATGCATCTTCGATCTCGTTTGTAGATACATCTTTGATCTGATTTGTAGGTACATCTTCGATCTCATTTGAAGATACATCTTCGATCTCGTTTGTAGACACATCTTCGATGTCATTAGTAGATACAACTTCGATATCATTTTTAGATACATCTTCCATCTCGTTTGTAGAAAAGTCTTTGATCTAATTTGTAGATACATCTTCTACCACATTTGTAGATGACTCTTCCATCTCGTTTGTAGATACATCTTTGATCTGGTTTGCAGATACATCTCCGATCTCATTTGAAGACACATCTTCGATCTCATTTGTAGATATATCTTTGATCTCGTTTGTAGATGCATCTTCGTTTCCATTTGTCGATACATCTTCGGTCTCATTTATAGATACATCTTTGATCTCATTTGTATATACATTATCGATCTCATTTGTAAACAGGTGTTCGATCTCATTTGTAGATGCATCTTCATGGTTCATCTGAAAATCTTATCTAAAACTAGTATGTTTCAAGTAGCGTTTAACTGTCTCTTTTGTAAGAGCTTTCCGAACAGAGCTTAGCATATCATATTCCATATAAATCGTGCTGCACTTCGGTATATGTGATTTCTCCAAAACTTATTGTTCGTGAAATGTTGTTAATGTAAAAAAGGTGAATATTACGAAGATAAGTGATCTATAACAGCTTCGGTTTATGTGGAACTTCGTATGCGAGCTTGTAATATGTGGGCTAGACTGTATTTCCCAGAAACGAGATCATCATTTAATTGCGGTAGTACTTGCATAAGCATGATCACTTTCCTCTTATCTGCTTTTCTTGTATCTTGGGTGCAAGATCCAGGAAGTGTTAGGTATTTATAATGAGCGCTGGAAATGTAAACAGTTTTTCTTTTCGTGTTTATCGCGATAGCTTAAAGTCATGAAATTGGAACACGTTTACTGTTTAAGAATTTTAATTATTCTAAGAAGTTTTATACATATGTAAGAAAAAATTGTATACATATGTAACCATCCTTTTACGAATACATTATTAGATGGTGAGGCCAGATTAGTAAACTAAGTATGATTCCATCAGTGAACGTTCTTCATGTGCCACCAGTTGGTTTTATTGTCCCCTCTCAGTTGTCCCGGAAGTTTGTTTAAAGTAGTTTCAGTAGAATAAAGAATATTGCCAGCAACTCCCAGAAGATCGCTGGTCTGTTGCGCGTCTCTGCACTCCATCACAAATGTTTTAAAACCGCAGTTATCCACTTCTCCAGCTTACGAGCGTTAAATTCCTTGTCATCTTATCTTTACAGATAAAGCTGAAACGTATCGAGATCATTTTAAAAATATTGCCAATCACGCTTACATTCACCAACCATAAAGAGCTCATTTCCACGTCTTTGAAATAAAAATATGTATACGTGTGTGTGTCTGTTCCATCAAATAAGAGATCTCATATATATTCCCTCAGGCTATCTAAGAATCACGGGGAATTGATTTTTGCGAAATCGTATTTACGCGAGCGCCTTTCGGAACGTGTTAGCATTCGCACATTTCAAAACAAATTTCACAAGCTTTCGTGAAGAAACTTACCGGCTTTTAAAATGAAATGCTAGCGGCACTTTTCCCGGCAAAGGCTACGACTTACTCAAGAAAACCTCTGCCTTGAGTTTCAATGAGCACGTTTCAGCGATCTTGAGATAGAAAGTTACATTTTCAGTGTGTGCTGCCAGCAAATCAAGTTAGATTTATGTCATTGTAGGAAGAATCGATGAATTTTGCTGCTGCAGCATCTAAAATAGAAAACTGCTTAAATATACTCTAAAAAAGTGTTTCTTTTGCGCTAAGTCTTTGTGTAGCTAAGTGGGTAGTGCGCCAACCTATCACGTTCAACACCGATGGTCGAGCACCGTGTGAAATATGGGTGTAATGTTCTTTTTGTTTTACGGGATTTAACAACCACCACTATATTTGCACTTGTTTAAAGTAATTTTAGGAAGGGAATGTCTGACCCCGGGTTTAAAACTTTCTTTAGAAATTGGAAGCTAGAAGATTTGATTAAGGGAACTAAATAGGAAAGCGAAAAAGAAAAATTTAAAGACAGGAAGAGAGAAATGATCCCCGAAGTAAACTGCAGCACCAGTCTGGGGGAAGGGGAGAGGGAAACGGGAGGGCGGAACAACCGCCATATATGGACGACCCCCACACACCAAAACAAACCAATCGCCGACATCGCCGGGGAGAACTATAGCTCATGAAAACCACATTCCGATACCGGAGCAGCAATCAGTACTCACTGTCTCATGCCAACCTAAAAAAGAAATCGAGCAGTGGTTTATCTAAAACAGCCAATGTTCACACACGTACACTCCACCCGATACTGTCCTCCATCTAATCCAAGATCTCCAGCCCAGAGAACAGTGCTGCCCTCTCGCAAGTCCTAGTCGGGAGAAGGACGGGGTGGGGGACAACAATTGCCGCTTTAGTTCTGGGATATCTAAGTTATTTACCAGCATCGTAGTCAATCGCACCCCTGGCAAGTACATTAGGTTGGGCTGCCGCTTTCCTTAAGAATATTTTGGCGAGTCTGGTAGAAAAAACATGTACGACCACAACTATTAGTGTTCAATGAGCTTTAAGTAGTCCCTAGCCTTTGATTTCGGGGCTCTGTTTCCAGGAAAGATGTAGACCTACTACGGAGAAAAAGTACTTTGCCTATGCCTAATCTGGAAGATGAACCGGTACCCATTTCGGATGAACGCTCTGTGGCTAGCATTTCGACCACCGCCGCCGTGTTCAATCTTTGCCGTGATTACCTCATTCCTTTGGAGACAAGGTACATAAATTTGGCTTAAGTAGTTACTTCAGGTCTTCAGTATTCATGAAAGCTGTTTAATTCCAAAGGTAAATATTTGTTCTTCATTTGAAAGACCACTGATTAAGTTTTTATTTTATCATACTTTGTAGTTCATAGCTGATCTGAACAAATGTTTATACAAAAGAAACATATAGTATAACGAAGTGAATTTCTCCGTCATTTTCATCCGCGCCGGGGATCGAACCCGGGTCCACTCATTCCGGAATAAGTTGCTCTACCAATTAAGCTACGCGGACTTTTTATTCGGATTCCTATCTGCCTTTATGTCGTGTGCATCCTTCTGGCAGGTACGTCACATCTCCTGGTACGTTACATCATCTCCCTTATTATTATTTTTTTTTTCGAAGTGCTGGAGAAAGGATTCTCTTATTTTTCCTATCTCGCGGTGTGGAAATAACATCACACCAATGCGAGATTTTGAACGGTCGGGTCATCCGGATAGTTCGGGCGCCATTATAACGAAGTAAATTTCTCCGTCATTTTTATCCGCGCCGGGGCTCGAACCCGGATCCCCTCATTCCGGAATAAGTTGCTCTACCAATTAAGCTACGCGGACATTGATTCTAATTGCTATCTGCCTTTAGGTCGTGTGCATCCTTCTGGCAGGTACGTCACATCTCCTGGTACGTTACAATAGGAATACACCGAACAAACTAAGCGTCCCTATATAGGTACTCTTCCTTAAAATAAACACACTTGTTCGATCTCCAGCCGGTTTCCAGCCATGCAGAAGGATTTGGGTTGATCTTATGGCCAGTGTTGGACACTCTTCTGTAGCATTTCATCTGTTATGAATTTCTTCTTTCCTAAATGCTCCATAAGTGGGCCTAATAGGAGGAAATCAATTGGAGCCAAGTCAGAAATGTAGGGGACGGCTGAGTATTTTGTAGCCCACTGATGCGAAAACGGTGGCTATTATGTGAGCCGTGTGTGACTTAGCATTGTCATGCGACCGGATAACATGTCTCGACAATTTTCCTGGCCTCTTCCTACGGATGGTGGATGGAAGCTACTCCTTTACAAGATTATCGTAATACTGTGCATTCAATGTTGCTTTCCATGGAAGAAATTCCACCAGAAATACTCCATTTGCTTCCCAAAAAAAACAGACTGCACTGCCTTATATTTCTTTCTTGCAGACTGCACTGCCTTATATTTCTGCGGTGGTGGGAAACAAATATGCTGCCATTACTAGTTGATCCGCTTTGTTTTTGGAGTAAAATAATTGACCCAAGTCTCGTTACTAGTCTTTGACTGCTGCCGAAATACCTAAGACTTAAATTGATGCAAAAGCTGTACGTAGATGGCGACAAGAAACGGCTTCTGATCAAATGCCAACGTCTTTGGCATCCAACACTTGCCCATTTTTTCTGAACAGCAGGTGTTCATAGATAACTTTCTTACATTTACTAACACCGATGTTGACCATTGCAGCTCTTTCATGTAGCCTTACTTTCCTGTTTTGCAAAAGACATGCACACATCTATCGATATTCACTTCGGCCCCAGCAATAGTCGACACATGCCCATACCGCTCATTTTCAACTCTTTCTCGGCCATCAGAGAACGTCTTGTACCAATCTCAGGCACCTGCCTTTGAGGGAATCTTATTCTCCTACTGTACTTGCAATTTTTGCAAATTTGCAGTGGGTTTCACTTTTTCCTTCACAGGAGATTTGACAATACAATGCTGTTTCGCATTCACCAACACTTCTACAGACTCCATGCTTCCCACAATGTATTACGAACGAATCACATGGACGACTCCTCTATTTGCACAAAGGACACAAGGGAGCACACACACATTTACTGCACAGGCTTTGAGTTAACCGCTATAGAACATGGAGAGTTACAATGAAAAATTTCAGGTCAACCTTGAATCGGACAGTCAAGTTTTTCTGAGAGTCTTTTTCAGTTCATAAATTTTGGGATTTTAATTTTTTAAATTATATTAGCAAATATTACGTTAAATATGATTTCTGATGTTAAACTAATAGGAGCTCCTAAGAACAACATTTTTAAAAAAATATTCTACGATGCATGAATATAATGGGTGTGTTGCACTGTTAAAAATTCATATTATTCATCTTTAGAAATAAGCAAAATGTACTCGTTTTTGAGTATATTCTGGGCTTATAGCAGCTCCGAGTACTTGTGTCTCATTTTTGGAAAAGACACGTACTCATGTTCGAGTATATGCAGGGAATCAATTGTGAGTATATCTGGTATTGCTAATTTGAAACATATGTACTAATTTTTGAGTACATATATTTAAAGTATATGTACTAATTTTTGAGTCTATTTAAAATATATGTACTAAAGAAATCCATATATTTAAAATATATGTGCTCTAACTTCCTTCAGTTTCTGTGCACTTTGGGCAGGGCACAGAAACTGAAGGAAGGTAGAGCGAATCTAGCGATTATGACAGGATGGTTTGTAAGTGAGAGAGAGCACACTAGATGGCACCACCGTACGATTCTTCACATAGGAGAGAGAGAGAGAGAGAGTAAATCAGGGGGTGGGGGCTTAGAAAATGAACACCTTTATATGTAATCGAGGGATTCCTACCCGGTCCCCGTCACTTAGCGTACTTGTCCGATGCTCGGCGGATATGCAGCGATTGTTAGAAATTCAAACTACCACGCGTATCCGGCTAGGTTTGAACCTGGGGCCTCTCTCTCAGTAGGCTGAATCTCTAACCACTAAGCCATCCGCGACTCAATTTCAAATTTGGAATACGTGTACCCGTACATACTCATTTATTCATAGAATCAACTGGAAGTACATTATTCGACGGCACATCAGGGATAATAGATATACTCGTTGTCACATGCTGGGCAAATGGACCACACAATTTTATGACAAATATAGTGATGAAGCGACAATATATTAGTTATGAGATTGACACAAATGTAGTTAATGTAAAAACGTACACAAAGGTACTTTATGCATAATAAAATTACTTGTGATCAGTGACTTTGTTGTACTAATTTTTTTTTCATTTATGTGTGTCACTTTACATATTTATTAAACAATTTCTCTTTAAATCAATAATATCTAAAATGAAGTAATACGAGATTATATTTATATTTATTGACGCAGTTATTTGTAAGTACGTATGGTTACTTATATTTGAGCATGTCATGTACTCGTTTAAGATACGATTGTACTTAAAAGAAAACGAGTAGGTTCAGGTTCTCATTTTTAAGTAGATTTTTTTTAACAGTGTGTTGTTGAGTGGTGGTTTAACGACCACCGTGAGCAACTCACTGGGCTATAAGCAGTCGCCCGTCCCTAATTTAGGGTCACTGGTTCCAGGGAAGGGAGAGAGCCAGTGCCGTAAGACAAACACAACATCCATACCTCACCGGGATTCGACCCCGGACCCCTTACGGACGATTGATCAGAGGCCAGCGCCTTAGACCACTGCGCCACGGGGTGATATTAACCGTTTGGTTGCTTG
This sequence comes from Macrothele yani, assembly GCA_039090855.1. Classification (NCBI taxonomy): domain Eukaryota; kingdom Metazoa; phylum Arthropoda; class Arachnida; order Araneae; family Macrothelidae; genus Macrothele; species Macrothele yani. The sequence continues at coordinate 24,236,367 of CM077002.1, read as the reverse complement.
GCATAATCAAAGTAACTGGATAATACCTTGCAATTATAGCTAGGTTTCTTGGATATGTGAAACTCAATCCAGGCATACCCGGAAATTTTAATATCACTACCAAGTTTCCGGGATTGCCGGGATATCAAAGCCATTAGAAATGATATACACTTACGTGACAGTTAAATGGATCACTCTAACACACGAAACGTCACGTGATTTCAGCGTGCGGTAAAAAAGCAGGCAAGCCAGCTCGTCGAGAACAAGTTGACAGTAGACTGAGGGACGATATCATCAAAACGAGTGATCTGAGTGATTTCAAACGTGATGTGATAGTTGTGTCCAGGCATGTGGTTCTGGAGATTACCAAATAGCCACCCTCCTGGGCATTTCACGTACAACCGTATCAAAGGGTTTATCGGGATTGGCACGGCACGCAAGGAACTTCCAGCAATGAGCGATCCTGTCGACGAAACAGCTGGTGAATAAGGCAAGTCAAATGAGACTGGCTAGAGTCGTGAGAGTGAGAGAGGCCACAGCTTTGTAAACAGCAGCATAATTCATAATTCAGTATTGGTGTTCCGAGGGTCATCGCCGAAAGCACCACGCTTTCAACCATGTTGTGAATGGTCTGAAACAGACGCCAACCATTTTGTGTATCAGTGCTGTCAGAGTGGAACACAAAAGCGCGCGCCTCAAATGAGCGCGTAAGCATGGATGGTTGACCGTTGAGTGCTGGAAAAAACGCAGCCTGCGCGATAAAATCAAGGTCACTTCAGCACCATGCGGGTAGCAGAATCAGAATTTGGTCAAAGCGAAATGAGGCCACCGAGCCATCCTGTCAGTTGTCAACATTCGTGCATGTGGCGTCGGCTTGCTGGTGTGAAGAATGTTTTCCTGGCACGTATTAAGATTCCTGATACCCACTTAAAGGCATGAGAATTCCCGGAGTAATTAAACTTTGCTGACGACTAAATTCCTTCCTTCACGGCTATGATTTATCTCCAAGCACACGGGTACTTACAGGAGAATAACTCGCCCGCTCGCGAGGCTCATACCGCTACCGAATTTTTCGAGCGATATTCCACCGAGTTTGCCTTGTTACCTCAGTGGTCTGCACAGTACCTAGATGAAACCCTATACAGGGTGATTGTACACTCCTTCAACAAAACAAGAGGGGTGATAGTACACATCAAGACGAACAATGTTTGCAATGGAACCTAAGGCCGCATTCCACTCCTAGTGCCAGAAAACAGCAAGTTCCAAAAACGTCCAGCAAGCACATGGATTTCCTTCCAGTGCATGAGAAGCACAAGATGAAAATTAGTTGCGCTGAACATGTGCGTAGACGATGAGGAGCAAACATTTAAAAACGCAGCCGAACCCGTTTAACGGTATTACTGTGCGAACATCACATGAGAATTGACGTATACGTCTGACCGGTGCAGCGTACCATGCTTTCCTGAAACAAGTGCTTCCTGGTCTGTTACAGGATGTTCCGCTCAACGCACGGAGGGACATGTGGTTTATGCATGAAAGGGGCCCCAGCACACTTTGACACCGAGATCTGATACTTCCTTAATGCGACATATGGTGAATTACACGCGGTGGACCTGTGGCTTGGCCTCCACGCTTTCCGGGCCTTAATCCACTGGACTTCTTCTTCTGGGGTACATGAAAGCATTGGTGTACGAGACACCCGCGAACTCCATGGAAAATCTCGTCGCGCGAATCTCTGTTGCTGCGGACAAGATCAACACCACACCGGGAGTCTACGGCAGGGTGCGACTGTCCTTCATTCGCCGGTGTGGGCTGTGAAACGACGCCCTTAGACGACAGTTTGAGCAGCTCCTTTGGGTATTTCTCTGATGCGATTGGAATTGTGCAACTCATAAATTAGGTATGTCTCTTTGTTTTCACTGTTGAAGGTGCAAAGTGGATATGTAACTTTATTCTTTTCTAGCACTGAGAGGGGAATGCGGCCCTAGATTCCATTGCAAATATTGTTCGTCTTGATGTGTACTATCACCCCTCTTGTTTTGTTGAAGGGGTTTACAATCACCCTGTAGAGTATCTCTGGGATGACGTAAAGCGGACCGTTTGGCGGCGGGACAGATTTGCTGTCCAATTTTCAGCAACTCGGCGACTCAATCATTTATGCTTGGTACAACATTCTCGGAAGACACATTCACCACCTGGAATGTTCTGTTCCTCGTCATTCAACACTGTACTTGTTTGGACACCATTCGCGACAGGGTTGCACAATGCATTTGTCAACAGGACAATGTTCACGCGCTTAGTGCAAATGCATCGAGGCCATATTTACAAAGTGTCAACATGCTACTTTCGCCAGCTGTGTCTGCAGGTTTGTCACCGATAAAACGTCTCTGCTACATGCTGGAAGGACGAATGCGGACCTTTCTCCAACAACTTCCGAAAACTGATGCGACACCTACTGGTGCTCATTGCCTCAAGACACTATCAGATATCTATTACGAGGATGGGTGACCGAATATTTTGCTCATCGTAGATTTTCTTGATACTATCACAGCACTGAAAATATGTGTAAGTTATCCATTTCTTCCGCATCCAGTAAATTGCGTGGCATTTGTGACACAACTCCCTTTTACCGTAATTTTTTTCATGAGGGTATGGTACAAATTAATGAGGAATAAATGTAGGCATGCATAGAGTGAGCATACCAGTTAAACCATGATATACGCGAAGATTATTCTAACTTACATTAATATCTGAAGTAATCTTGTTTGCCTTGGATGATATTAAAACACAAATAAAGTTTCTTATTCTCCTATCTTTCAGATTTAACCAAGAGAAAACGACCGCATTGTAAAGTTAAGAACTTGTTCTGTATAAGAATGTTGCTTCCAGTTCTAGCCATGTGAAAAATCATCGCAGAGTGAAGTTAAAAACGCGTAAGTCACTTCTCCCCATATGTCTTTCCATATTCTTTGATTTCATTTTGTTTTGTTTTATAAACATTGAAAACTGTTTACGATACCTTCAAAACCATAAAATCTTGTAATCCACATCAGGAAATGGAAACGATTTTCCTTGGAATAAATATTTTAGTCAGATATACAGAAGAATTTTCCTCATACAGCTGAGTTATATCATTATGAAGAAAAAAATTTCCGATCCGTAATTAGCTTTATTACTGCAAACGAAGTAGGGCCGCACCGGTGGCGCCGTTGTCTAAGCAATGGCTTCTGATCATTCGTCCGAGATGGGTCCGGGTTCGAATCCCGGTGAGGCATGGATGTTCTGTTTGTCTTACGGCACTGGTTCACTCCCTTCCCTGGAACCAGTGGTCCTAAATTAGGGACGGGAGACTGCTTATAGCCCACTGAGTTGCTCATGGCGGTCGTCAAAACCCCCAATCAAAAAAAGAAAAGAAAAACGAAGGAGGATAACCCTCTGATGTTTCTAACTGATGAAATAATTAAGAGTTTTCTCATACTGTATATTCTGCTTTTCTCTCCACGCGTAAGACTGGAGGAGAGAATTTTAACTGATGTACAGTTGGTCAAATTTGAATCCTTGAGTAGTTCTGAAGTTGCTTTTCTGTAGTTTAGAATACTTCACTTACATTTTAAATTTATGTAATCAACATTTTTGCCCAAAATTGCGTCATGATGCATGTCATGTAACGGCCTTATATGACTGTGTGTCATATTAGTTGAATAGTGTCGGTACCTATTTTTGGTCGATAGAATGTGAATAAGGATGACAACGAGAATAAGCTGTACAATAATAAGACTACCGTTCTTAAAGCGTGAAATCATCGGCATTTCCAATTTTTACAACGTTCGTATGTAAGTATAAGTGAGGAGCACTAATTGCAGGAACGCCGTGTGATTTAATTTAAAGCCATAGGGCTGAACGAACAGATTCCAAAGTTTCAACTTAGGTGTCCTACCGAAAATCCTATAACCAGTGACAAAGAAGACTAACGAAGTCAAGACATTTCTAAGTAGTAAAATTGACTTTGAAGAAGATTTTTACATTGTGCGAATAAATACAGTTAATCTTGGTTTAAGAAGGTATTCATATACATATACCGTAATAATTTTCAGAAATAGCTAAATAAGTAATCTACTTCTTTTATCATTAATCCTTTTGTAAAAATTTCAAAAAAGTATTAATTTTTATAAATTAATTTTCGTTCTTCAGTAGTTCTGAAGTTGTTTTACTGTACTTTTTAAGTTGACTATGCAAAACGAGAACACTCCTTTACGCTTATATAGGATTTCAACTTTGGAATGAGCAACCGTCTGAACTTGAAAATTGTGTTGACCTGAAGCGGGAGTCAAATATGTATCTTTCGGTTCTTGTCCTAATATTGTACTGCGTAGGCAATACTTTTCCAATAAATTGAAGTCTGGGAGGCGGGTCCGGGTAACTGAAGCGCATGAAATTGAACCCTGACCATCGTTGAGCTAAACTGAGCAAACAGATGTTTTCACTTTCTCGTATCTGCTAACTACTCATTCTGACTAAAACCATTAATATAGATCCGCATTGTTTTAGGTTATCTTATAATACTATGGGAATTAGCTGATATTTTATGTTCAAAGCTCGTGCTAATTAGATAAGTATGTAATATTATAACATAGAGATACCAATTCGATTGTCGCTTCACGCAGACACAAGTTTCAAGACTGCAGAGGAATTCCCTACATAAACGGCCTTTCTGTACAGAAAATGATGATCTATGCTATCCACACGCTCTGAAATCTATAGGTTAATTAGTTTTCGCCATATTTCTGTTAGTAATTTAGATATATTTTTCCTTCGGAATAATTCTTCTCTATATGTTGGGTAAAATCTTTAATTCGTGCCCATATGATTAAAAAGTCAGCATTTTTGTGCACTCATTTATTTCGTTGTTGAATGAATTCATGCAGTGAGTTATTTCACGGTCGAGAAATTTCATTTCGTGCGAGAAATAATTGTGTTTTCTTTCCAGTATTAATTAAGTTTCTTGAGTGTATTAGCGAGGCAGACAGATATATTTTTAAACTTACCTCTCTTTGTAAAACAATCCATAATAAGTGAAGAATTTTCGATATTGGTGTTGAAATGGTTCCTGCTTATATTTTTAAAGAATCAGCTAATTCACTGCAACTAATACATGTCATCCTACTAACATGGTTCAAAATAAAATCTCTTAAGTAGGGTATAGGCTGGAATTTTTGCTAGCAACGCCAATCAACTCTGGGCGACCAAATCTTACAACACTGAAAAACAGCAGAAGGATCATACTGGTCAACGGAAAGTGGTCGAAAAATGAATCAGAACTAAACAATAGAAACGGAAATACCATAAATGTTGATCAACAGAAAATAGACCTATAATGAGCAATGGTAAATTGGGAAACACTTTACGTCAAAAACGAACTGAAATGGTGTGGGGTAGAACAGAGCAGTTCTATTCAACAGAAAGCAGAATCAAAATCATATCCGGACGGCTCAAAGCGACTCTAAACAGGAATGACCAAACGTTCGTTTAGAATTAGAATCAACGACAATAAGAGACATAGGGAACGGAAAATTAACTACTTCCCTATCCAAAGACGCTAAGTTCATGTCCGCTGGTCATACGTGGGATGATAAAAAGAATTAGCTTCCTACCCCACGCCTAAATCTGCTACCATTCGCGAAACCTTAGAGATCATTACCAACAATGAGGCTTGCAATGATAGCGACTCTCTACAATTGCCACGGATTTGGTAGCAGTTCTTCCGAGAAAGCTGTTTTTCCTTCCACGGTACCGTGTGCTCAACTAACATGACGCCTCATTTCTTTGAATGAATAATTACAGTCATATCTATTCATTTATTGTTTGGTCAAGTCATCGCGTTCAAATTGTTGAAGTATTTTATTATTCAGTTTGCAGTTTGCTGTCTGCCTTCCTTGAAAAATCCATCTGTTTAATGCGCGAAAGCTAGGAAAATTTTGATTTTTATTCAACACCAATAAATTCGTATGACAACTATAGTTATATTATTTTAAGTATAGTTGGTGAAGAGTTACTTGTTAGTAATAGTAGAACTCAACAATACAAAAAGGATTAACACTGAGAGATAGAAAAACGGACTAGTGCTGCCGAACAGAAAATGAACTGATGCTGAGCAACAGGAAATGGATCTACATTTAACTGGGAGAACAATAAACTACAGATAATAAATTTATATGAAGTTGATCATAAATTGTATTCCAAATAACAGAAAAGTTATTTATGCTGAGTTGGAAAACGAACTGCACAATAAAGACGGTAGATTGAGCCAGCGGAAAATGGATCAACGCTGAAGAACAAAAAGCTGATCAACACTAAAGCCAAACAATAAGAAATGCACCTATACTGAACAAGGAAAACCCTGAACATGATGCACCTATACTGAACAAGGAAAACCCTGAACATGATGCACCTATACTGAACAAGGAAAACCCTGAACATGATGCACCTATACTGAACAAGGAAAACCCTGAACATGATGCACCTATACTGAACAAGGAAAACCCTGAACATGATGCACCTATACTGAACAAGGAAAACCCTGAACATGATGCACCTATACTGAACAACGGAAAACGAAAAACACTGAGCATGAGGCACCTATACTGAACAACGGAAAACGGACTAACGTTGGACAAGTCGTTTATGTTTGTGGTGTAGTAAGCATAAACGATTCGCCAAGCTTTCGCACTCCACTGCGAGGCTTTTTCAAGGCAATATGTCTACCATCGCCTTGAAAAATCATTGCCATGACTTTTTCAAGGCAATGGAGGGGAGTGAGAAAGCTTGGCGAATCTTTGTGCTTACTACTCACAAAAATAAACGGATTTATACGCTATATGCGTATTTTAAATATTCCCAGTATGGTGTATTTATAATTACGTTATTGGACAAGACAAACCAAATCTAGGCAATATGAAACGCAGCAACCCCACGAACCTAACACAATTTCCACATAACAGAAAAGTGACCTATACTGAACAACGGAGAATGTGCCAACGGTTGATAAAAAAAAACGGGCAAATACAAGGCAACAGAAATCAGAACAATGATGAACAACCGAAAAATGATGAATACCGCCGACTGCCCGTTGTCTGACAAGCAGGTAGAGCACACGTGATGAGAACTGATTAATTAATACTATTATACAGTATGCTTAACAGTAACGTTAAAAATGCCTAAAGAAGCAAGATGACATGTCTTTACAGTCATTCTATTCTTTTTGAATATTTTACTTATTTAAAAAGAGTGGCGTTTTCATCTTTATTCACTGACAGTTAATTATTTTAAAAATCTACTGTGCAGCTGCCTCTGCATTCATTCTTATTGCATGTTTCGGAACTTCCTGATTCGTTGAATATTTTTATCTTCAGATTTTTGCTGTAATTTAAGATCTGGTGTAGATCTGTTCAGTCTATTAATTTCCAATTTCTATCCTAATACAAATTTTGAAGATGACAATCCGATTTTTGGTGTAAATTTGACAAGGATGGTAAGTCAGATAATATCCGAAAACTTGAAAATTTCTTCATCCTTGAGCGAAAACTTGAGACTTGGTCGTTCTGGGTAGTGTAGCGGTTAGCATACCCGGGCGCTGTCTGGAAGACACGGCTTCGAGTCCCGCTCCAGGACGACGAAATTTTCAAGTTTTCGGATGTTATCTGACTTGTCACATTTACAACAAAATCGGATTGTCATCTTCAAAATTTGTATTATATGGTGTAATCCAATATTTCTTTCACTTATCTGCTCCTCCGGGCATTCACGGGATATGATTCTTAACCTCCAGATTCGCTAAACATAAATGCCGGTTGCTTCGACTAGCGAATCCCATGATGGTTATATTCAAATTAAATGGAAACTTGAGACTTGGTCGTTCTGGATGGTGTAGAGGTTTGCATACCCGGGCGCTATCTGGGAGACACGGGTTCGAGTCCCCTTCCAGGACGAAGAAAATTTCAAGTTTTCGGATATTATCTCACTTACCATACTTGTCACATTTACACCAAAAATCGGATTGTCGTCTTCAAAATTTGTATTATATTGTGTAATCCCGTATTTCTTTCATGATTCTATTCTAATGAATGCGATGAGAACGGATGTTTTTGCAAATAATCAGCGGTATTCATTATTACGTATAGACAAACATTCAGCTTCTCATATTTCATTTTTATAATAGACTAGCAGTTATGCTCGTTCACTGAACGGTGAATCTGTAAACTAACTTTTTGAACATAAAATTAAAGGAAAGGAAAGGTAATTAAGAGAACCCGACCCAATCTCGGACGAATGGTCAGAGGCCATCGCTTAGACCACTACGCCACCGCGTCGGAATATTTGTGAATACCAAGGGAACACGTAAAACCAGAGAAGCAAGGAGCAACACATAAGACTATCCTCCCCCACCCCACAACGTTCATGAAGATCCGTTTCCAGCAAGGCTGATAACTTTCCACTCAAGCCTAATTTCTCTGTAATGTATATTCTATTTCAAATTTCCTATTGAGTTTCTTTTCTATGTAAATTGGAGTTCGTTCTCTTGCACATTTTCAAACCTTAACGTTATGTCTTTTCCCTCAAACGAGAATGATGTTGGCAACACACTGAGATCGGAAAAAGAGTGACGTAAGTGTGGCCGGAAAAGAACGATAGATTAAAAGGCAATGCAGCGGTTGTTTTGATGGATTTTATTGATGATAGACGTGCTGTTATACTGCGCTTGGATGTTAAATCACTGATACTGTATTGAATACGCTATTAAACCGGAAGTGAGTGTAGAGTAAAAACCATGTAAGCAAAATAAACGTATTTGTTGGTACTACAATTTACCTCTTTCTTGTAATGCGTATGGGTACCTGCTAATGCTATATTGACTTTAACACACACAACGTAATTAATGACGGAAAGACTAAGTTACAGCGGAAAGACAATTACGTTATATTGGCGCCCGAACTTTCCTGTGCACCGCGCCCTGTTTTTCGTAGGAAATTACCGTTATGATGCAGCAAGAAGTGCAATATAATACCACATTCGAGCAGGCATGTAATACGGCCTTGCCGGCATCTATGGACAAAATCAGACGTCAGCAGCTTTATGAAGCTGGTGGCTCCAATCTTTCAGTTGATGACTTCAATGAGTTTGCATACCATGTACCCGGCAGTTCAACTTCAAATTTGAATGCCCATGTCAATCCAGATATGCACAGGGAGCTCAGACGGGAGCAAACGTATACCCCAAACCTCTACGACCAGGCGGAGTAAAAAGTTTTCCCACTATGCACCTTAGGCTGGCTCAATTATTTTCAGTAGTACGGGTGGTTCTCTAAAATTCCTGGAAGATATTGATGACCATTTCGACATCTACAATATCCCAGAAGATTGCCTAATTCAGATGGCCGGAACCTGCATGAAAGGTGCTGCTATAACGTGGCACCGGCAATGGCGCACAATAAACCAGGAAACCTCAGATTGCGAACATTAAACAGGAAACCTCAGATTGCGCACATTAAACAGGTAACCTCAGATTGCGCACATTAAACAGGAAACCTCAGATTGCGAATAAACAGGAAACCTCAGATTGCGGAAACCTCACAATAACCAGGAAACCTCAGGCAACACACTGAGATCGGAAAAAGAGTGACGTAAGTGTGGCCGGAAAAGAACGATAGATTAAAAGGCAATGCAGCGGTTGTTTTGATGGATTTTATTGATGATAGACGTGCTGTTATACTGCGCTTGGATGTTAAATCACTGATACTGTATTGAATACGCTATTAAACCGGAAGTGAGTGTAGAGTAAAAACCATGTAAGCAAAATAAACGTATTTGTTGGTACTACAATTTACCTCTTTCTTGTAATGCGTATGGGTACCTGCTAATGCTATATTGACTTTAACACACACAACGTAATTAATGACGGAAAGACTAAGTTACAGCGGAAAGACAATTACGTTATATTGGCGCCCGAACTTTCCTGTGCACCGCGCCCTGTTTTTCGTAGGAAATTACCGTTATGATGCAGCAAGAAGTGCAATATAATACCACATTCGAGCAGGCATGTAATACGGCCTTGCCGGCATCTATGGACAAAATCAGACGTCAGCAGCTTTATGAAGCTGGTGGCTCCAATCTTTCAGTTGATGACTTCAATGAGTTTGCATACCATGTACCCGGCAGTTCAACCTCAAATTTGAATGCCCATGTCAATCCAGATATGCACAGGGAGCTCAGACGGGAGCAAACGTATACCCCAAACCTCTACGACCAGGCGGAGTAAAAAGTTTTCCCACTATGCACCTTAGGCTGGCTCAATTATTTTCAGTAGTACGGGTGGTTCTCTAAAATTCCTGGAAGATATTGATGACCATTTCGACATCTACAATATCCCAGAAGATTGCCTAATTCAGATGGCCGGAACCTGCATGAAAGGTGCTGCTATAACGTGGCACCGGCAATGGCGCACAATAAACCAGGAAACCTCAGATTGCGAACATTAAACAGGAAACCTCAGATTGCGCACATTAAACAGGTAACCTCAGATTGCGCACATTAAACAGGAAACCTCAGATTGCGAATAAACAGGAAACCTCAGATTGCGGAAACCTCACAATAACCAGGAAACCTCAGATTGCACAATAACCAGGAAACCTCAGATTGCAATAAATTGGAAACCTCAATAACTAGGAAACCACAATAACCAGGAAACCACAATAACCAGGAAACCACAATAACCAGGAAACCTCAGATTGCACAATAACCAGAAAACCTCAGATTGAACTAAATTGGAAACCTCAATAACTAGGAAACCACAATAACCAGGAAACCTCAGATTGCACAATAACCAGGAAACCTCAGATTGCAATAAATTGGAAACCTCAATAACTAGGAAACCACAATAACCAGGAAACCACAATAACCAGGAAACCTGAGATTGCTCACAATAAACCAGGAAACCTCAATGGCGCACAATAAACCAGGAAATTCAGATTACCGGAACCTGCATGAAAGATGCTGGTATAACGTGGTACCAGCAATGGCGCACAATAAACCAGGAAACCTCTTATGCTCACTTTCGAGCAGACTTTCTTGAGGTTTTTCCTTACGGTCTTAATAAAGCGGGCATTGCTCAGAAGCTGTTTTCCAGGAAGCAGCGTGCAAATGACAGCCCTGTCTCTTTCACCCTGGAAACAGCTAGGCTATTGGTTGTGGGACCCGAATGCCTCTGATGCAGACATACTGGACACCCTCTTGCAGCAGCTCAATCCACTTTTACAAGATTTTCTGAAGGTTCGTAAATTCAGGACGATTCATAAAGGCCTTAGGATGATGCGAATTTATGCGGAACGCCATGGTTTTGTTGCTTAAACTTTTGCTGCAGGACAGAGCCCAAATAGATATTCTGAGCACCTGCTGGTAGTACAGAAGTCAACCAGATCCGACTCAGCAAAGGTATATTCCTCCTCACCATCGTGAACTAGCTCAATAACAAACCTATCATAGGGAATCAACTCCTATGAATAGGCAATATCCTCGGGAGAACAATTTCCCCAAGTTACAGCAATTCAAAATCCTTACGCTTCTCGTGACCATTCAGGCTACCGCAAGCGCACTGATGGCACATTCATTGTCGGAAATCAGCAGTATATGATGGCACATTCATTGTCGGAAATCAGCAGTATATGATGGCACATTCATTGTCGGAAATCAGCAGTATATTCATTGTCGGAAATCAGCTGCAAATGCAAGATTTCAACAAGACTTTCGCAACGCTCTTGCAAATTTCAGAAACGAATCTCCTTTACTCTACCGACGGAGGTAGGAGTAAGGTCTTCGCTAACCTTCATGCCTGCTAAAAATGACCTACAGTCAATTTTCTTAACTATTCAAGCTCCTCTTTTACCTGATGTGTTACTTACTTTGGGTCACTTAAATGTGCAAGCAAAGATTGATTCTGGATCGGACATTTTTGCGTTGAATACACGTTTTTGCTTTGTTTCTTTTCCTGATATTTCTGTTGAATCCACCTTGCAAAGCCTGCGGGGGCCAACAATGCTGCCTTCTCAGTAGCAGGTTCTGTGGTCCTACCTATCTAGTTAGGGTCAGCTAAGCTCTCACATACGTTTTTATTGTTAAATGATTTATATCTTGTCTGTCTGTTGGCCTTAGATTTTATCAAGTCCTTTCATTTAACACTTTGAGCATAAAGTTATTTCTATGCTGGAACCAGTTGTTGAGATCCTTCAGGATCCTGATCTCACAACCACTCTCCTCGGTGTTTGCCACAATTGTTGCACAAAAGACCTGGTTTGTTCTCAGAACAACCAGGATTCACTCAGGTAGTCTGTCATAGCATTGAGACCGGTGGAGCTCATTCTATAGCTACAAAGTCTTACCCATGTGCGCCACATCGTTAGGCCGAAATGCACAAGCAAATTAACCAGATGTTACAGGCTGGAATTATTAGAGTATACTAGTGCCTGGTCGGCTCCTGCTTTCTTAGTTTCTAAAAAATGGGGAATCTCGCTGTGTCTTTGAATATCGCAAATTGAATAATGTCACGACAAGCATAAATTACCCTCTTTCGGTAATTAGTGACATTTTGCAAAATTTATCTTCAACTAAATGGCTTTCTACTTTGGATCTCGCAAGCGGCTATTGGCAGGTAGCTGTACATCAGGACTCTGTTGACAAACTGGGTTTGTTATTTGGGGTCTATGAATTCCTTCGAATGCCATTTGATCTTTCCTATGCACCAGCAACCTTTCAGCGTCTTGTGGATATTGTTTTAAAACTTGTGCTTGGGCCTGATGTTCATGCTTATCTAGACGATATCATTATTTCCTCTGATACGTTTGAGGATCAGAGACATCTTCTTGATACTGTATTTGAATTGTTGCATTCTGCTAGGCTTACCTAGAAACCTATCAAATGTCAATTTGTCAGGGACGAATTAATTTATCTTGGTCTAAAAATCTGTACTATTGGTCTCCTAACTGATGACAGCAAGATTGAGCCCATAGTAGAGTTTCAAAGGCCTAAAACGGAAAGAGTTGTCTCGCTTTCTAGGCATGACTGGTTGGTACCAACAATTTGTCGCGGAGTATGCAACCTTATGTGAACCTTTGTACGCTTTGAAACACGTAAATATACGAAATTTATTTGGATGCCAGAGGTTGAAAGCGCATTTGTTACATTGAAAGCTCCTTTAATGTCACCTCCAGCCTTAGCGTTTCCTAATCGCGCTAAATCCTTTGATATTTTCACACACGCTTCAGGAGTTGGCCTTAGGGCAGTTTTATCACACAATGGCCATCCAATAGCGTACGCTTCTCGTACATTATCTAAGGCAGACGCAACTACTCTGCCATTAAAAGAGAGTGTCTTGCGATATTATTTGCCTTAAAGAAATTTCGTTGTTGCCTAAATCACATTAAGGTAAATGTGATTACAGATCATTCTACCTTACAGTATTTACATACTTCTAAAAATCTTTCTCACAGGCTCCTTAAACTTTATCTGCAACTCCAGGATGATAATATCAAAATTTCTTATCAGCCTGGTAAACATAACCTGCTGCCCGACGCCTTGTCTCGTTGCCCGGGCAGTGAGGTTCCTACGGAGCTCACTGAAGAGCCGGTTTCTTTCTTCCTACTATCTGAAAAAAATTTATCGTGAGCAGATTATTGCACAACTACCCAATGATCCTGATTTTGGTGGAATTTATAGCTATTTGTTATCAGGAGATTCTGATTCAAATGACACTTCCTTAGCGGGGTAGTCTAAACATTTTGAATTTATTGATGGCCTTCTGTACTATATACTAAAGGGTTTCTTTTTCTCGGGCGGAGTATCGTCCTTCTATACATCAGGCTCTTCGCATGGCTCTGTTGCATGAGTTTCATGACATTCCCTTAGCCGGCCTTTTAGGCATACGAAAAACTCGTGCTAAGCTTTGAGACGTAGCCTAATGGCCGGGCATGTAACAAAGTACCCTCGCATACATTTAATCTTGTGACTTATTGTCAAATATTTAATTATAATAATAACAGACCGGCCAGTCATCTTATTTCTAGTACTAGCAAATATGTTCTAGACGTCTTATCTGTATATTTACTGGGACCAAACCATATGTCCCATAAGACTAAATCTCGTTACATTTTAGTGATTACTGCTACGTTCTCTAAGTGCGTGGAAATATTACCTCTTAAATCTGCTACTGCAGACTCAATTTGTGATATTCTAATTCATAATGTATTTGCTAGATTTGGGGCCCCTAATTATTTAATATCTGATAACGTTGCTCAGTTTATTTCTGATATTTTTAATAGAATGTGTGCGAGGCTACAAATCAAACATAAATTCATCTCTCCCTATCATGCTCAGTCAAATCCCACCGAGAGGGTTAACCGTACTTTAATTAAAATGATTGCTACTTATGTCAAGGATAACCACGAGCTTTGTGATGAGCATTTGGTTCTGTTTTTTTTTTTGCGTTGTTCGCTCGTCGGTGCATAAAAGCACTAAACTTACTTCGGCTGAAATATTCTTGGGTCGTAAGATATGTACCTTTTTCGAAACTCTAACTAGCATTATTGATGAAAACAATCAACGATCAATACCTGACTTTGTCCGTATTTTGGCAGCTAAGGCCCAGGCCGCTATTATGAATGCTCAGGCAGCACGAACTCTGAACTACAACAAGAAACGTAGGGAACCTGATTTGAAAATTGGGGATTTGGCCCTACTTGAAGCTCACTTCCAATCCTCGGTAACTCATACCTTAGTTAGAAAATTTGCTCCCTTATGTGAAGGGCCCTTCGAAGTTATTAAAGTATATACTATATAATAATAATGTGGTCTGGGTTTGAAGAAGGAAAATGGTGAAAGAGTATACGCTCATGTAAAAAATATTTCACAGAAGATATAGATGCAATTATTGCTCTAAAAGCACAAGAACTTCATCAATCACAACCTCATGACACTGAGAAAAATATTACTCTAACTCCGTATTTTGCTTCGTCTGAGGAAAATTCCAGACCTTTAGCTGTTTCTGTCTCCGAAACGTTAATGTCTCACCTTTCATGCCATGCTGATATTGTTCCTTTTACAAAGACAGTTATTCATTCTCCCCATAATTCGCCAGCGTTTTGGAGCCTCAAAGTGACTTCACTTGTAGCTCAATCTTCAAGTTCTTCTCATTCCTTAATTCGAGTGTAAGATGTGGTTCTTTATCTTCACCACATTCAATACATGGTCCAAGCATTGTTGAAGTTTTGTCTCCACCAATTCATTCTCATTCTGGTGCAACAGGGATAAACAGACCCTTCCATGAGATATCTTCATCGTCTGATACTATAACTTCTGTTCCTGCCATTAACACCTGCCACCGGCGTTTTCATCATTTGTGGTAGAAATCAAACTTCTAGTCCACGAAATACCTCGTTCGACAGACTCTAGAAATTCCATTAAGGGTGTAAAACGCCTGGCATAAGTTCATTCATCTTCTAGTTTCTCTGGTCCTGTTTCTACAGTACATACTGGCTAGCCAATTCCTGCAAATACTCAACTTCCCACATTTCTAGTGAGGTGAATGGAAGGCATCCTCTAGGAGTGTCTCAGCAAACAGCCTCATCGCCTTCTTCAGTGGGACCATTTCTTCCGTCTTCATCTCGACCTTTGCCAGTTCCTTCTTCCCAACACAGCCGAAACGTCGTATTTCTTCAGGAGTGTCACCGACTTGTCGCAAAAGCCTTTGTATATTCCTTTATTTCGTCCCTAGCAACGGCGATCTGGAAGGATGTCTCGGCAGCCTGGCCACCAAGTGTTAGCACAACGTTATTACTTGTTCCATATAATTAACCTTTTTGTTGTATATAACACTTGTTATGTTGTTATTTCCCCCTTGCAAACCGCAGTGGGTTTTTTTATCAACAACCTATTGTTTACGTTCTATGTTCACATGTTCAAGTTCAGCTAACATAACGTGAAATTTGGTCTTCCCTGAAAACCTCTCAGGAATGACAAGTGTTAGTGCTTACAAGTGGCTTTTTCCTGCATAGCTCAATTATTTTTTGCTATTTAAAGTGATTGCATGTGTAATCTCCGAAATTGTCTCTTAACGTATTTATGCTTCGATGGATTTTGTAGTGAAAATAAATGTTCGCACGATGCGACGATCAAATTTACCACGTTACAAAATGCTGTGTTATTTTACTGTGATGAGTTCTATAGATAGCACTTATTTGATGCCATGATCACGTGCCTTCTTGATGAGATGAGATTTTTCAAAGTGATATTTTTGTCGATGGTATCACTTATTTGATACCATGATTACGTGTCCTATTTTTGAGATGTGATTCTTCAAAGTGATATTTTTGGTGATAAAGTTTATTACACCTTGCCCTGTATTATACTATATATAATGTCTTCACAATGTGAAAATCCTACTAGAGTAATGTTGAAGGAAAACATTTTCATTTCACGTTGTTAAAATCAACCGTTAGCTTATCGTCGACAAGGTTCTTCAATAGGCTGTGACAGATAAGTTCTTATCTGAATGAGTGATATGAATGCGCAGTTTGTGCGAAAGGGAGACCTCTCCAAAATTAGATAGTTTTTGGCCTCTACAAAAAAAATTAAAAGGGGGATGGTGTAACGTATATTCTATTTTAACCTTCCTTTTGAGTTTCTTTTTCTATGTAAATTCGAGTTCGTTCTCTTAGACATTTTCAGACCTTAACATTATGTCTTTTCTCTCAAACGAGAAAGATGTTGGCAACCCACTGCGGTCGGAAAAAGAGTGACGTATGTGTGGCCGGAAAAGAACGATAGATTAAAAGGCAATGCAGCGGTTGTTTTGGAGGATTGATGTTATTGATGATAGACGTGCTGTTATACTGTGATTGGATGTTAAATCACTGATACTGTACTGAGTACGCCAATAAACCAGATGTGAGTGTGCAGTACAAACCATGCAAGCAAAATAAACGTATTTGTAAGTACTACAATTGAAATCTTTCTTGTAATGCGGATGGATACCTTCTAATATTACATTGACTTTAGCACACATAACGTTATTACCGACGTAAGGACTAAGTTACAGCGGAAAGACGTTATATCTCATAAATGCACTTCAGTACCGCTTACGTTTCATACATTCCTGTATCGAAATCACTAAGGGCATCCATACGTAGTAGGTGACATTTCGCCATCTGGGAAGATTTGTGTACGTACTGCCAAATACTAAGAAAGACGATACAAAAGAAAATAGGAAATTTCTGGTTAACGAAGCACGAATGTTTTTGAAGTACAACGATATAGAAAGAAAGCATAAGTTTTTGTGCTTCATCGAGAATTTCTAATGGGATCTCATTGTCTAAAACTTTTTTCCTGTTCTGAAAAGAAACATGTTGGCTATCCGTAGTAGCATTTCCGAGGTTTTAAGTCTTTTCGTATTTAATGACATGAATTTGGAACGAGGCATTGTAACAGCGCGGTGATTATGCGAAATGCAGTTCTCCTTTTTAAGCCAATATGATTTTTTAACATTTCCCATTTCACTTCCGCACAGATAATGTCAGAATTCTTTCCCCTCATTTCTTTCTTACATGAAACCAAATTTAAAGAGTTCAACATGTAAACAACAAAGAAAACAATGTACTTGGTTGAAGCCGCATAACATTTTCTTTATTGAAGTTGTCTATTTGTTTGTATCTTCTTCCTTCTTCTTTCTTTTTCTTGCTACACCACTTACAAAACATCCGACCCCGATATAATAATGTATTTTTTTTGTTACTGCATGGAAGACTTTATCTCAGATTTTTTCTATTTTTTATAATTGCCTTCCAAACTGAGTTTCGCAAAGCGTTGTCGTTTTGCAAAGAACAGAGTGCATTCTTCGTTAAGCAGAATAATATCGCAGAAACGGGATATCCGCCTCATTCATTCTTAAATTTCTGCTTCGCTTCCAACGCAGGAGATTTCTTTGGCGAGATCGACATCAAATTTTTTCTATTGTAACTTAATGGGGCTGAAATCCTTTCCCTGTAGCGTGTGCAAAAGTAAAGAAGCAGTACACTGTAATAATGATGAATACAAGATAAAAGGCGGAGTGGTCCGATGTATAAATCGATTTTCCTGTTTGATTTAAATAAACTGTTGTTTGGAATACTTTACCGAAGCCTAGAGTAAATAAGTGTGCGAAACACGCAACAAAACGTCTTCAGTTATCCCTCAGCATTGTTTTTAAATAATAAACGATTGCTAAGGATAATAAATAGCCCTTCAGAAAATCATGCATCAAAATACTTTTAACCGCTCTTTCACCTTAAAATGTGTTTTCAAGTATACTGTATTTTGATTAATATATTGATTAATGAAAGTAGTACAATATGCTACTGCTTCAAAACTTAATTGTAATGATCTCCTAGTTTCACGAGCTGTTTTAGAAATAAATTATGTTCTTTTAGAAATTCCAAGTCCTTTGTAACGTCAAAAGAATCATAACCGTGAACTATGCATTTAGGATGGGATACTTTAAGATGAACGCAATGGTTTTTGGTGTGAGTTATTGTCTCTGCATTTGAATAACTGAAACTTATTCAAAAACAGTCTTCCACATGAAAGTAACCGGATTTATTCAATGGAAAGGACAACAATGGCGGATAAGTCGGTAGGATTAATGATGAATTTGAAGTTTTCTACAGAAATTTTAAATTTTGTGCAATTTCTCAGTGGTATTTCTGTACAAATGTAATGAATCCACATTCAGATATCACTTATTTTTCAACTACTATTGTCGTATAAAAATTGCTTTAGTGAAACATTCTAAAATTCCATACTTGATGTTTCAGTAACACCATTTTATCTCTAGTTAATCATTGCATTTCTAGAATAAGAAAGATTAAAGTAAAATATGAAACTGTGTTGCTCCACATATTAGAAGTGTATTGTATTTAAACATATTTTTGATTTTGCACTGTTAAAAAGTACCGGGTGTCCATAAAGTCTTTCCCACATTACAAAAATTAATATAAAAAAACGTATTACAGGTACAAGAAAAGGGTTGCACGACAATGATGCTGCACAAGTAAAGTTTTTTTCCAGTGTCAGAACACCTCCACTTGGGCACCATTTGTAGACAGGTTTCACATCTCATCAGAGACAGAACCAATGACGTCCGTTATTATGCTCTTCAACGTCTCGACATCTGGAACACTGCTAGAGTAAACTTGGTCTTTCGTATAACCCAACAATAAAAAGTCTACAGGGCAAATTTTGAAGATGACAATCCGATTTTTGGCGTAAATATGACAAGGATGGTAAGTCAGATAATATCCGAAAACTTGAAAACTTTCATCGTCCTAGAGCGGGACTCGAACCCGCGTCTCCCGGAAAACGCCTGGGTATGCTAACCACTACACCACCCAGAACGACCAAGTTCCAAGTTTCCGATCAATTTGAATATAACCATCACAGGATTCGCTAGTCGAAGCAACCGGCATTCATGTTTAGCGAATCTGGAGGTTAAGAATCATATACCATGTTTGCCCGGAGAAGCAGATAAATCATGAAATAAATGTAGGATTACGCCATATAATACAAATTTTGAAGATGACAATCCGATTTTTGGCGTAAATGTGACAAGGATGGTAAGTCAGATAATATCCGAAAATTTGAATTTTTTTTTTCTTAACCTCCAGATTCGCAAAACATGAATGCCGGTTGCTTCGACTAGCGAATCCTGTGATGGTTAAATTCAAATTTATCGGAAACTTGAAACTTGGTCGTTCTGGGTGGTGTAGTGGTTAGCATACCCGGGCGTTTTCTGGGAAACGCGGGTTCGAGTCCCGCTCCAGGACGATTTTCAAGTTTTCGGATATTATCTGACTTACCATCCTTGTCACATTTACGCCAAAAATCGGATTGTCATCTTTAAAATTTGTATTATGTGGCGTAATCCCGTATTTCTTTCAAGTCTACAGGGGTTATTCCGGGCGATCGAGGTGGCCATGTCATGGGACCGTCGCGGCCAATCCGATTATCCGTCCGAAAATGTGGCATTCAGAAACTCACGAACCATTATTGAACAATGTGGTGGGGCACCGTCTTGTTGGAAAATAACCGGAAATTGGAATGCCTGCAACTGAGGTGCTACAAAAAGTTCCACCATGTCCAAGTACACGTTACATGTTACCATGGGCTTTGTAAATAGAAGGGTCCTATGATTCTGTCATGCATCAGCCCGCATCATACGTTCACTTTCGAGCTAGCCCTCTGTTGTTCGATGATATAATGAGGATTTTCTGATCCCCAGATTCACACATTGTGGCTATTTACTGTACCAGTGACGTGGAATGTAGGTTCATCTGAGAAACAAACAAGGTGCAGATAATCACTGTTATGAGCTATGCGTTTCAACATCTCCGTCGCACATGTAGCATGGCGAGGGCTGTCAAAAGAGCTTGAACGATCTGTACCTTATAAGTATACAGATGAAGACATTTGTGTGAAATTTTGTGAACTGTGGCACGGGGAATCCCAGTTTCCACTGAAGAACGACGAATGGATTTCCTGGGGCTTCGCAGAAATATCTCCAGAACAGCGGTCTCTTGTGTAATCGGTAGTCGGCCCGCTCGGGAAAGCAGAGATGGAAACGAGTCACGGGCCAACGGGTCAACGCGTCGACAATTTCTTGCGGGTCCAACGGGTCGGGTCAAGGAGCTCCTGACCCGATTTGGACCCCGTTTTATTCCCGTTTTATTTTTGAAAAGAGAAAAATATATTCCAAAGAAAAATGCGCGTTGTGGAATTCTATAGTCGATTCTGGTGTCCACGGAGTGAATAATGATTTGCCATGCAAAAATGTTGTCTCTTTCTTAAAGCAACGAAGATTTCCACCGACCGACTTCAGGCACACCGACATCATGTCGTAAAAAGATACTTCCTTTGCATTCTTTTACAGCGCGATTATCCAGTGCAAGGTACAGGAAAACTCCATTCGCCTGCTTCTCAGCTGATTCACTCTCTGCGTGCGAAGTTCACTGTATGACTAAGAGTTACTTTTCACATCGTATATTTTACATTGAGCATTCAGAGGTTTTCGATTGATGTGCAAACATTCCGTTCCCAAGACATGTCATGTCGAAATTAACTCCTTATTTGTTAATATGGATGGATTTAATATTATGGAGGTTGAGATAGGCGACGAGTCCAACAAATACGTCCTTGTTGAAAACCACAAGAGGAAGACGGAATGCTGGAAATTGTTTCGTCTCATTAAGGAATCGGTGAATAATTCTGTGTTGTTTGGTCTTGCTTGTTGTTCAAAAAGGTGGAAGGTGCGTAATTACAAAGAAAGATGTCGACGGTGTAACAAAATATTATGAAACCAAAAATCTAACGGACCATATAAAAGTATGCGCACCTCCATCAAAGCGTGAAAATAGTG
Organism: Macrothele yani; assembly: GCA_039090855.1. NCBI lineage: Eukaryota > Metazoa > Arthropoda > Arachnida > Araneae > Macrothelidae > Macrothele > Macrothele yani. The sequence goes on along the minus strand of CM077002.1, from coordinate 24,214,905 downwards.
AACAATCTAAACACATTTAAAAAAATACATTCGTGTAATCGTAAATACTGATTCCCATTTGTAATGTACTCCATGGTCACGGTCATAGTCAGCCATAACTTCTGGATTACGCAAAATAGTGGCACTATAAATGGCACTAAAAATTAACTAGTAACCAAATTTTATTATTAAAAAAGGATTTCAGTTATTAAATACTAAACAGTTATTGGGATGGATATATATATTACTTTTATATGTGTATATATATATATATAAACTGAGTTTCGAATTTATAGTTCAAAGCAGATTTGTCTGGGTCAGTTACGGGTCTGGATCTGGTTGGATCCGCGTCAGAAATTTTTGACCAGGTTCCAACTCTGCGGAAAGATCGCCAACACTACCCGTCGCTTTAAACTTTTGATACCAAGGTTTTATGCTTTTTTGGTCGGGTGGTGATCGTCTGTACTCTTTTCTGAAATGACGCTGAACAGCATCTGCTGATTTGGTCTCATGGAACCACAACACGCACGCCGCTTTGTCTTGCATGGAAGCCGTTATCGATGAAATGCTCCTCTTATTAAGCAGTAGTGCTCACCTAAAGAACAGAAAAAAAATTTCATGAGTGCTGCTATATTATGTTGCCAACAATTGTATTTTAACTTACATGGATTTTTTTATATTCATTTTTGTAATGTGGGAAAGACTTTATGGGTACCCTGTATATTAATCCTGCTACTTTAAATTAATACCAAAGAAAAATACAAAGTTAGTTAGTTATGCTTCAACCTTCAGAAATGCCGGGATTTGAATGCAGAGGGTTCCTTTCATTGGAAGAATGATGTAAATAAAGTCAGTATTTCGTGAAAAACTTTGAACATCTTAACTAAAATCCAAGAGGAAAGTTATGATATTTTTAATGAAATTCAAAAACATTTAAGGTCAAAAGCAAGGAACGTCATAAAATCTGATTTTTTTTTCAAAATCAAGGGCTTGGACTTCGCACATGAAAATTTATATATGTGAAAAATCAGCAAATGTAATTCTATGTTAACTCGAAAGAATGTGGTTGTTTGAGTGAGAAGAAAGGGTAAGCATAGTCCGTCATTCACGTTTTAGAATAAAGAGAATATTCACACATTTTTAAAACGTTTTTGATAAAAACATTACAGACGATAAAAGAAGTTCAAAGAATTGAAACTGGTAACAGCGTATTAGATGAACACAGAAGAAACATCTTCTGTAGATAAATATCGTCTGCTAAGAAAATGGCGCACGTAAACAAACTGTGAATAGAATATTGTGTTTTTGCGCTTTACGAAGAGAAATATTCCTATTCTGTAAGTGAAGAACGCTGTGAAAATCATGAAATTAGTATTTTTAAATGCAAAATAAGCAATATTATTAATAATAGAGGGAAAAATCGCCAAGCATTGCTTTTAACAGAAAAGAACACCAAACGAATATTCAAAGAAGGTACGTACTTTTTAGGACTATTTCAAAAGTAATGTCTCTGGTCATAAAACAAAATCAACCGACCCAAAGAGCAATTGCTAGGTAGTTAAACATATCTGCGCCTACTGTAAACAAGGTAATCAAAAAGGATTTGAATCTGAAAAAAAAAATGTTCACCTCTTTTTGCTTAGGAACATGGCTGAGCGCCGAGTACTGTGTAGACTTCTTTATAAAAATCACTTAACCGGTGACAGATGGATATTTATTGTGACTATTGATAAAGCATGGATCTACCTAAACGACTGTATAATAAAAATGATCGGTTTGCTATCGCAAAAGAGCAGAAAAAGACTTACAAATTTGGTTCCAAGAATCCAAATAAAGTTTTAGCAAAGGATTCCTGATTACGGCTGGTTTCTCGCACAATGGAAAATTAAAGTTAAGAAAAGTTGAACAGAATATTAAATTTAATTTTACATATTACTAAAATAATGCGTTAACTTCTATATTTAAGGTGGACGTCAAGCAATTTTGCTTCCTATACTTCCAATGGAAAAACTTCGGTACACATTTTCTTCACAATTAATGCGTTCCCAAGGATGAAAATTTGAACATCGATTACAATAGCTTCATTTCATAACTTGGAATACTTAATATTTTCTAAAACATAACCATAATTATGCAATCCAACATTTGTTTGTCTACTAACGTCATCAAAGTACAGGTCGCGCTATCTTTTTTCTGGACAATTATTGTGTTCCCAAGGCTGAAAATTTTAACATCGATTAAATTAGCTTCATTTTATAACTTGGAATACTTAATATTTTCTAAAACATAACCATAATTATGCAATCCAACATTTATTTGTTTATCGACGATATCAAAGTACAGGTCGCGCAATCTTTTTTCTGGTTTCAACACCACCAAAGAAGACGTTATTGATTTTTAATATAATTATGGTTATGTTTTAGAAAATATTAAGTGTTACAAGTTATAATATGAAGTTAGTTTAATCGATGCTCAAATTTCCATCCTTGGGAACACACTAATTGTGAAGAAAATGTGTACAAAAGTTTTTCCATTGGAAGTATAGGAAGCAAAATTACTTGACGTTCACCTTAAAGAGGCAATACCACTTCTTTATCCACACAGCCTTCAAAGAGCAGAACTCCATCAAGATAAGGCTACCAGTCATACATCCAAATCTACACCTCTGTTTCTAGAAAAAATGAAAAGACAGACGGGTATCAAGTATATATATACATTTTGCTCATATTCCTTCGAAGTCCCCTGATATAAACTCAGACATAAAACAATGATTCGACTATGGTAAGGAGAGTAAGAGGAGTAGAATAAAACACCACTACCAATTTTAAGAAATAGAAATGCCCTGTTATTTTGGAAACCTAGATATAGATTCATATCCAGAAAAAGGGCTATCAGATGGAACAATTAAGAAATAAATAAATTTTACTTCAAATATTGATTATGTTCCTGGAAAGTCGTTATAAAAATGTGTGAACATCTTCTGTATAACAGCTGAAACCTAAGAAAAGGATGTAAAATCTTTTATTTATTAGCCGTAGGGAATCATCATCATGATCATCAACATTTATCGATCCACTGCTGGATGAAAGTCTCCCCAAGGTTCTTCCACAAAGGCCTATATTTCGCTAGTCTCCTCCATGTCCCCTTCGCATGCTTTCGGATTTCATCTACCCATCTCCCATGTGGTCTTCTTCTGGGTCTGTCTCTTGGAATCTAGTCTAAAATTTCGCTTGTCCATCAGTGGCCCGTTCTTCTGGCAATATGTCCAGCCCATTACCATTTCAGAGATTGTATTATGATCATGATGTTTTGCAGTGTTGTTGTAGAGAACATAATGGATGATATTTAAGAGAATAATATCAAAACGCTCATCTGTTAGATCTAGGGAACGTAATGATTTAAATTTGAGGGAAGGATATTAAATCACAACTCTAGGAAATATAGTGGATGATATTTGAAGAAAAGATGGAAAACATTAATATATTAGTTATATACAGGCTGAAACACTATCTCAGGATATAAATAATTAATTTATTAGACATGGTGATGTAAGGTTTAAGACTTGAAGGAAGGATCTGACTGTACACTACAAAATATTCTGACTTCATTGACTCTTTACACTGTGTACTAAGTGTAATAAATGTACACACTTTTCGGAAGGATTCTTCCTCCTGTATATGAACTTGTCGGCTATGACGTAACGGCTGCCTCTAATTAAATCTTCACTTCGACTTTCTGTGTGCTTATATACATTTGGTTTCTCTGTTAGATATTTTCTAACTGAATGACACAAAGTTTATCCCGACGAGTTCGCAGTTGTCATCTTTACAGAGGATATAATCACCTTTTTTTCATAAATCTCCCACAATTCAATTGTCTTCGAAGCAATTAGCCTATACGTGTTCTCAGATAAGAGCTCTGAATGCAGAGTATTGGGTGCAATATTGATATGAGAAGAGAGCAGAACGATTCCTGTATGGGCGATGATGATATGAGCAGATTGTATTTGAAAATAGATAAGAGTCCACGTTTTCTGTGACACACCACCCATTGAATTCTATTCAGCGTATTACGTCAAGAGCGACTGGTATGCGATACACAATTTACATGCTTCGACACTAATAAGGTGGAAATGGATTTCAGCAAGGAGAATTTCAAGGTGTGATCAAAAAAGTATGTAGACAAGATTTATTAAAAACATGTACAGGATTTACAAATTTGAAACTCAATTTAATCGCCTTCGAAGTAGTCCTCTTCCGAAGATACACACTTAGCCTAGCGGTTTCCACTGCTCGAAGCATTTTTTCGAGTCATTTTCTAAAGCAACGAACCTTTTTGAAGTCATCTTCTGAAGTAACGAACCTTTTTCAAGTCATCTTCTAGAGTAACGAACCGTTTTTCAAGTCATCTTCTAGAGTAACCCACCGTTTTTCAAGTCATCTTCTGAAGTAACGAACCTTTTTTCAAGTCATCTTCTGAATCAATGAATGCTTCGTTGCTTATCTCCTCAGTATCTTGAAATCTTTTCCTTTTCGAGTGGTATTTGATTTTTGTGGAGATAAAAAGTCACAAGGAGCAAACTTTGGAGAATATGGTGACTGCATGACCTGTGCAATGCGGTGCTTAGCAAGAAACTTCTGAACAAGTTGCGATGCATGGGCAGGAGCGTTGTCATGGTGAAGTTGTCATTTGCAACACTCATGCAACGTCGGCCTTTTGCGCCGAACTGCGTCCCTCAAACACTGCAAAACCTGACAGTGGTACTCCCTGTTGAGCATCTGGACTGATGAAAAACCTGACAGTGGTACCCCCGGTTGAGCATCTGGACTGATCAGAAACCTGACAGTGGTACTCCCTGTTGAGCATCTGGACTGATGAGAATCCTAACAGTGGTACTCCCTGTTGAGCATCTGGACTGATGAAAAACCTGACAGTGGTACTCCCTGTTGAGCATCTGGACTGATGAAAAACCTGACAGTGGTACCCCTGTTGAGCATCTGGACTGATGAGAAACCTAACAGTGGTACTCCATCTTGAGCATCTGGACTGATGAGAAACCTAACAGTGGTACTCCATCTTGAGCATCTGGACTGATGAAGAGTATTCATGATGCACAATCTTCTCATGATAGGAAAAAACAGGCATCATCGTCTTGACATTGCAGGGGTTCTGTCGTGTTTTTTTTTTGCGTTTGGGTGAGTTTCGGGACTTCCACTGTAAAGACTTGTGCCTTAGTTTCTGGGTCATACCCAAAAACCCACGATTCATCACCAGTTATGTAGTTTCTAAAATAGTTTCGTCGTTTTGAACGCACTCAACAGGTCACTAGCAGCTGAAACATGGGCATTTTTTGTGCTCTGCTGAGACCAATTTCGGCTGAGATGCGTTACATACCCAAATCGTCAGTGAGAATCGACTGAACTGAACTGAAATTAATGTTGAAGTCTTTAGATAACTCATATGATTCGGCTATTTTTCCGATAATGTTTTCTCAAAATCTGCGCCCTAGGCAAAGAAACATCACCCTGTGGGAGAAATCTGAACCATATAGAAGGAAAGAACACAATGTAGGAGGAATCTGAACCCTATGGAAGGAAATAACGCTGTGGGAGGAAACACCACACTGTGAGAGGTGTCTGCACCGTATGGAAAGAAACACCACACTGTGGGAGGAATTTGCATCCAACGAAGGAAACACAATAATATGGGAGGAGTTTGAATCCTATGAAAGAAAACCCCACCCTGTGGGAGGAATCTGCTCCCTATGGAAGTAAACCACACACGAGGGAGGAATCTGCTTCCTCTGGGAAGAAAAACACCACGCTGCGGGAGGAATTTGCACTCTAAAGAAGAAAACACCACACTGTGGGAGACGTCTGCACCCTATGAAAGGAAACACCACACTGTGGGAGGATTCTGCACCCTATGAAAGGAAACCCCGTGGAAGAAAACAACGCTGTGGGAGGAATCTGAACTTTATGCAAAGAAACACCACACCGTGGGAGGAATCTGCACCCTATAGAAGAAAATATCCCATTGGGAGGGGGCGGGGGGAGATCTGCACCCTATAGAAGAAAACAACATCCCATTGGGGGGGATCTGCACCTTATGGAAGAAATATTTACCCTGGAGTAGGACTCATCAGCGTGAAGAATGACTTTGCATTCTAATGAATGATTACGGAACTTCTTTTCAACATTTGGACATCCAGACGTTTGGTCTGTGTTTGAGGGACGAAATATGCACCCTATGAAAGGAAACACCGCACGGTCAAAGAAATTTGCACCCTAAGCAAAATAACGCCATACTGGGGAAAACGAAACCTGCACCCTATCGAAGGAAATGTCACACTGTGGAAGGAATAAACACTCTATGGTAGGAAAGGCCAAAATGTAGAAGGAATATGTATCCTGTAGAAAGAATGAACAGCTTGAAGAATGACTTTGCATCTGATGAATGAATCTGCAGCATCTTTTCAACTTGTGGATTTTCAGACTTGTGCTTAGTACTTGAGCGAACGTAAAGGACAAAGATAGTCACCGTCATAATCATGAAATGCCATGAAATAGGAAGCAGAAACTGAAACTCTTATTCATTTATCAAACTGAGTAAACAACTAACTCATCAGTATTTTTTATTCCTATGGGAATGCATTAAGAATATGAATCGAAAGAAAAGCACGGCGTGAAATAGTTTGTTATCCTTCGATCATTTGCTGAAATCTACTGGCAATATACATGTATGAGTATCAGAAATATAAACTGAAAGAATCCCTCCTTTGAAAATCAACGCAGCTTATTTGAATATGTCCAGAGGCTAAGGAAAAGAATCCCTGCTTTGAAAATCAACACAGCCTTTTCGAGTGTGTCCAGAGGCATGGGAAGCTATCTGCATGCTTGATTGCATTTGAGAGCGCGATGTCAAGTCGATGACTCGCTTCAAAGGAATCGCTCAACTGACATAGAGAAATCGTATAGATTTTGGTTAGTAATTTTGTATAAAACCAACTTACCATTTACTTTTCGTGTTATTAAGCACACTTAAAAGTTCAATTATAAATAAGGCGTTGATTTAATTGAGAAAATAGTGCGGTGAATATACAAAAGAAAAAAAAAAGGAAAATATTTCTGCACTTTTCTGGCTGAAGGAGATATGGATCGCGAATACATTTGTCCATTTTGTCTTCCTTTGATTCATTCTACTTTCTAATACGAAACCTTTGTTGTGATTGAGATGCCGAATTCGTATAAATATGCGTACTGGAGAATAAACATGCGCAATTTCTTTGCAGACATAATAAAAGGGCGTAAGCACTTCGTTTTACACCCTTTTCTCAAGATATATCTGTTCCATAGATTGAGTGGAAAATTGGTTCAAAATGCTCATCTGCTTCAGTCCAGTAGTCGGAAGGGCAGTTAATCTTCCAAGCACTTGCATATTAATCCATGGTACAGAGATGGATAGATGGATCTTTGTACCGTACGCTATAATTAATATGACTTACAATATTATTCAGGTCTTGTTCATCGGTCCCGCTCATGTCATTTACATTTTTTGTTGGAGGTTTAACGACCATCATGAGTAACTCAACAGGCTATAAACAGTCGCCCGTACCTAATTTAGGGTCACTGGCTCCAGGAAAGTGAGAGAGTCAGTGCCGTAAGACAAACACAACATCCATGCTTCACCGGGATTTGAACCAGGACCCATCTCAGACAAGTAGTCATAATCCAACGCTTAGACCACTGCTACACCGGGGAGGTTTACATAATTTTCATGTAGTTCATTATGTCACTCTTCTTGCCGTGGCTCATTGAACAGTTTTGCTAATGCTTCCAGGTGTCCTCTGAAACTCCTTGAAAAATGTCCTGTGTATCAACGGTAGTGAGAACTTCGTTTAAATTACTTCGCCGTTAAGTATGCTTGGAGCGTTTTCCCTTCATGTAGTCCCGTTGTCCTTTTTTCATACAAACATGACAAATCCTTTATTAGCAATATGTGCTTTAAGCGACTAATCAACTCTGCTGATCTGGTTGTCTTTTTGAAATACTTCTTCACCTCAAATTTGACTGGATAAGTTTCCTAAGGCATCTTCATTAAGTGAAGGCTTAAAAAATTACATAATTCTTTTTTGGAAGGGCACCGTATATTTCGCACTTATCATTTGCAATTTTCCGTTTTTGTTCCAAATTAAAGGTGCGATGCTGAAACCTGTTTTGAGACGATATTTTATTTTGCAGGATACGTGGGACAGATGTTCGTGACACCAAAACATGAATCAATGAAATTAAAACAAATGAAACACTTTTATTCTTCTTTAGAAATTCAATAACTTTTGCTGCGGTATTAGAAAAGAGGGCATTTATTAGTCCCACGTTTTACCTTTTGTTGCCTTTCACTGAAATACGGCAAGGCAATTAATTATGGCTACACTTTCTCAGAATCTTTGACAAAGGCTCGTTTGATCACATCTGCTTGAAAAACGGATCTGCCGCTGAAGACAAGATCGCGATCTGCGAAGCGGTTCTGGAAAAGGTTTACGTGAGAAAAAACCCCCAGCAAAGTCCCAAATCTTGGAGAAAATTTGCAAAGGACGGGCTAAAAACAATGTTTAAGGTAAAATTGATAATTCTTTTCGTACGTCATCTAGCTTCCAAAATGTAAAACCACCTTTTTTCCTATAATGTCATATTTATCTAGATTTATAATCACCTGAAAAAGAAGTTTTTATTCAATAGTGCGTTGAAAATCAAAATATTCACCGGCCTGGTAGCGCAATGGTCTAAGCACTTGCTTTTGATTTTTTTGTCGAAGTGTGTTGCGGTTCGAACCCATGGTGCCGCATGAACGGTATGTTTATATAGTATTACGGCACTGGCTTTCTTCGTTGCCTGGAATCAGTGACTCCAAATTAGGAACGGGCGATTGCTCATAGCCCATCGAGGTGACTGCTGTGATTGTTGACACCACAAATAAAAATTTAATAAAAAATTAATCTGCCTGTTCCCGGAAAAATTACATCCTTTCGGCTAGGAAAACTAAGACTTCAGAATATGAGCACAAAATCGTATCCATTTCTCTACCGTATCATATCATCATCATCATCATTGTCAACCATTATCAATCCACTGCTGGACGAAGGTCTCCCCAAGTTTCCTCCACAACGGTCTGTCTTGTGCCAGTCTCCTCCATGTCACTCCCGCATATTTACGAATTTCATCCACCCATCTCCCATGTGGTCTTCTTCTGGGTCTTTTCCTATTCCTTGGAATCCAATCTAAAATTTCGGCTGTCCATCTATGGTCTGTCCTTCTGGCAGTATGTCCAGCCCATTGCCATTTCAGGGATTTAACTCTGATCATGATGTCTTCCACTCTCGTCATTTTTCGGATCCACGAGTTCCTCTTCTTATCTCTCCTGGTTATACCAAGCATGCACCTCTCCATGCTTCTTTGAGTTGTCTGCAGCTTTTGTATGTCTCTTTTAGTTAAGGTCCACGTCTCTGCACCATACGTAAGCACTGGAAGGATGCATTGATCAAACACTTTTCTTTTAAGACATAATGGCATATTGCTCTTGAAAATTATGCTGTTTCTTCCAAAAGCTCTCCAGGCAAGTTTTGTACGCCGATTAATTTCTTCATCAATGTGACCCTCACTTGATATCTGCTGTCCAAGATAAACATACGTATCTGTTATCTCCAGTTTTTCTCCATCAATCGATAAATCTTCATTTCTTGTAAAAGCATTGAACATCACTTTTGTCTTCTGAAAGTTCATTTTTAATCCCACTTCTTTACTCTTGTCAGCAACTTCCTGGATCATACTCTGCAGCTCTGATGGGGTAGTTGCAAAAATGACTACGTCATCAGCAAAACGAAGGTGGGTTAGATAATCTCCATTAATCTTTATCCCTTAGTTTTCCCAGTTCAGTGATTGAAAGACATTTTCCAATGTGGCATTAAAGAGCTTCGGAGATATGGTGTCACCTTGTCTCACTCCCTTTCCAATTTTTATGTGTGTTGTATTTTCAAACAGCCGAATCTTTGCACTTGCATTTTCATAGATGTTATTAATAATATTAATGTATGCATCTTCAATACCGCAGGATTTCAGAGCCGTGGTAACTGCTGATGGTTTCACCGAATCAAAGGCTTTTTCATAATCGATAAAAGCCATGCACAATGGAAGTTCATATTCCCTCGCTCTTTCAATCAGTTCTCTCAGTACGTGGATATGATCTATTGTGCTGTAGAGACTCCTGAATCCAGCTTGTTCTCTCGGTTGAGCCATGTCCAGTGTTACCTTCAAGCGGTGTGAAAGAACTTTAGTGAAGATTTTATAAACCACTGATAGGAGGCTGATAGGTCTGTAGTTCCTGAGATCCTCAATGTCACCTTTTTTATGTAGCAGGATCATTGTAGCATTGTTCCAATCCTCAGGAATCTTCCCTTCATTAAGGCATCGAGTGAAAATTTGGGCGAGTACTGTTTCAATTTCTCCACTTGCTTCTTGTATGATGTCTATAGTAATTCCATCTTCTCCTGGAGCTTTCCCTTGCTTCATGTTCTTGATTGCATGAGCAACTTCTGCTGGGAGGACTGGAAGAACTCTGGTACCTTTCATGATGTCTGGAGTACATGTATCATCCCTTTCATATAATTTGGAGTAGAAATCTTTCACTCTTGTCAAAATTTCGCCTCTAGTTCTTGTTATAGAACCATCTTCTTTTCTCAGAGCCATAATCTGTTTTCTTCCCTTACTGAGATGTCCCTTTGCTATCTTAAGGCTTTGGTTGTTTTCAATTGCTTTCCTCACTAGCTCACAGTTGAATTTCCTTACGTCTTCAGTGATACTTTTTCGTGTTGTCTTGCATAGCTCTATATATTCCACTTTGGAAGTCACATCTACTTTAGTTGTCCTCATCTCTCTTCTTTTTTGCATCAACATTTTGGTTTTTCCTGATAATTTGTTCACATGCAACTTGTTCTTAGACCCAGCTAATTTTGTTGCTGTTTCCATTAGAGCTTTGGTTACTTTTCTGTTAACTTCCGAAATATCCACTTCTTCCGATGTTAGGCCTTCTAAAGCAGAGAATCTGTTCTTCAGTTCCAACTTGAAAGTATTATGGTGTTTTTTAAGGTTGGTTATGTCAATACATTTTGTTTGTCTTATGAGCTTGCCACGTTCCAGTTTAGTGTTGAGGTGCATCTTACATCTCACCAATCTATGGTCACTACCTGTGTTGAACTTGTTCAGCACACTGCAGTCTTCGATGACGAATTTTTTGTTACACATAATAAAATCAATTTCACTTGTCGTCCCAATTGGATGTCTCCATGTCCATTTCCTGTGTGGCTTTTTCTTGAAAAAGGAGTTCAAGATGAAAAATCCTTCTGCCTCTGCAAACTCAACGAGAGTATTTCCACGCTGGTTTCTGTTGCCGTGACCGAATTTACCTACTGAAGTTTCATTCTGTTGCCGTTGCCCTATTTTTGCATTGAAATCTCCCATAATTATCTTCAAGTGCTGCTTACCTTTATTATTTAGATGACGAATTTCCTCATAAAATTCTTCAATTTCTTCTTCAGGATGACTTGTGGTGGGTGCATAAGTTTGAATAATCTGAGCCTGGTATCTTCTCGATAGTTGGATAACGAGTCGTGCAGCTCTGTCAGAGGAACTTTCAACTTCTACCACTTTATCCTTCAGTTTCTTGTTTATTATAAATCCAACACCACTAGTTCTGCCAGTATCTGTCCCACGATAATACACTGCTGGACAATTGCTAAGGACGGATCATAAACGGCTATATAGCGCATAAAAAAGTAAGTGTGGTTGGATGCCAAGTGAAATAAAATAATGTCAGAATGCCAGGACATTACAAGAAAGACAATTTATTGTGCTCTGAAATCCAGAAGGCTTTGGAACGTGCTCAAGGGACAAACAGGCCATTTTGTGCAGAATACGTAAACATGAAAAAATGCAATTACCGTCCGCAGGCGTTCCGGCGTAAGATGTCAATACGGGATATGGCCACCATGGAGGGCGATGCAAGATTCCACACGTCGTGTCATGCTTTACACAACATTATCAAGCAGCTGTTGGGGTAATTTATCCCATTCTTCTGTCAGTGCACGGATGAGGGTGTCCTTGTTTATTGGAGGGCATTGGCGACCAGCAAGACTCCTCCCCAAAGCATCCCACACATTTTCAATGGGATTCAGATCTGGAGAACGTGCTGGATATATGAGGCGTTGAATATCCTCGCTCTCAAGACACTCCTGGACAGCGGCTGTTCGATGACATGTTGCGTTGTCGTCCATGAAAATGAATCTATCACCGACAGCACCACGAAACATGCAAACATGAGGTAGCATAACATCATTAATGTATCGTTGGCCAGTCATAGTCCCAGTTGGAAGCACATAGATGGACGTACGGCCATTGATCATGATGCCAGCCCATACCATGACACTACATGTCGGATATCGGTCCCTTTCCTGTATGTTTGCTGGACAATATGCAGTACCACTATCACGCCAGATCAGTTGTCGTCGACAATCAGACGATAGACTGTATCTACTCTCATCTGAGAAGAGGACAGCAGACCAGTCGTTATCAGTCCAATTGCGATGTTGATGGCACCATTGCAAACGGGCGGTACGGTGACGTCTGGACAATGGGATTCACACAACAGGACGGCGGGCGTATAGTCCTCTTTCATGCAAACGTCTGGCGACAGTTTTTCGGGAGATCCGCTTTCCAGTAGCAGCCATAAACTGATTTGCTACCTCACTAGCTGTGCTGCGCCGGTGTCTTTTTGTTGATAGCACTATGTACCGATCTTCTGCAGGTGTCGTACTGCGAACACGACCTCCCCCGTGACGTTTGCTACACTCTCCATTTGTTTGAAATGATTTCCAAAGCCTTGAAACAACACTGTGGCTGACGTCGAACTCCCTGGCAACATCTGTTATTTTTCGCCCTTTTTCAATCTTGCCAATAATACGGCCACGCGTAAAATCATCTAGGTGATGTCGGGAAGACATACTGAAAATTGCAAGTTCGTCAATTGATTCTTTCCCTTTCAATTTCGCGTTTGAACAACAACGGTCAATACGCGTCAAATCCTTTATATCTCTTATCAGCGCTATGACGTCACGAACAAGTTCGGCAATCCAAAATTTGCATACGCACAACACGTCTTACTGTATCCCGCACTTATGCTAATTTCCACATTTTCCTGCCTTCCATTTTATGGTTGCTATCGTTGCTATTGTCATCCGTCCTTAGCAATTGTCCGGCAGTGTAGAAGAGATGTCCACTTTTCAGTTCAATGAGATCTTCTCCTTTTCTCCTTACCTCACTTAGCCCGACGATGTCCCACTTTATCCTTTGTAGTTCCTCTTCCAATTCAAGAAGCCTTGAATCAGAAGATAGGGAGCGTCCGTTATAGGTAGCCAAGGTCAGCATCAAATGGCAGCCTAGTCCGGTCCTCCGGGGATTCTTAGCACCCTCTGCCTTCATGTCGCACTGGCCGCTGCCTTGGCCAGGTACATTCCAGCTGCCGGAGACTGAGGGCCAAGATTTAAGTTGTAGAGTCATTTTGGAGGTGTTTGGCCATAACTCACCACGCTGGCCAAGCGGGTTGGTGAGTGTGGGATAGCATTTCCTCTGATCCCGATGGTATAGTTATACCGCTATTGGCGGTCGTCAGAGCCCCTTTAGTGGGAACAGGATGCACCACGAGAAGGCGGGGTTGACATTTGTCAAGGAGAGGCTGTGATGTTACGCATCACCTGACCTTACATCCCACCGTATCATATACTTTGCTACATATATAATTTTTTTCTAGCTTGAAGGTAACATCGGACATGATTCAACAGAGAATAAGCTGGATTCAGGAGTGGCTGCATCACTATATAATCATTTGTAAAAGTTTAAGACAACCTGTTGGTATTAGGAGATTTTTGCTGATTGCATCAGCTACTTGTTGTATTACTCAACTTCCATTCGGTATTGCATCATCCTACAGCGGCAGCTGTTGATAGAGTTGGAGGAAACGTGCGAACGTCAGTTTGCTTCTGGTTTTCAGGCTGAGAGGTTTTGTACGTATTTTCTATATAGCGAAAAATGTGCAGAAAAAGCGTCCTAAGTGTTACGCACAGGGCACAATTAGTGATTTTATATCATGAAGGATACTCTGAACGTGACATGAGCAGAAAGATGAATGTGATGAAGACTGCTATACAAAATACGATCATGAAATATCGTGATGCAGGTGAATTTAGCGACCGAAAGAGAGGTGGACGTCCAACGAAAACAACCCCACGTGATAACAATACCAAAAGGCGAATACTTAAGCGTTCTTCGAGGATTACGTGAAAGAACATAAAGGCCTTTCAACATTCAAAAGAGTCTGATTTTAGTATTAACACTGTTTCCCGTCATGTTAGCAACGAATTTGGATTAAAATCTTATAAACCTGCAGATACGTATATCTAGACTAACTAACCTCTGTCATGAAAAGAAGAGTCTCCAGTTTGCAAAGCGTCATCAATCGTGGACTGCTGAAAATGGGTGCCAAGTTCTTTTTTTCCGGTGAATCAACTGTGCGTCAATTTGAATCACATGAAGCACATGTTCGACGACCCAAAGAAAAATGGTTTGATGAAAAATACACCGTTTGTACGGGGAGAGATCCTGCCTAGTCAGTTATTGTGTGGTGCTATGTCAGCATCAGGTACTGCTTCATTACTCTTTTTGCCTACAGGCACTACAAAGAAAATATCACATGGAAATGTTACGTGAGAAGTTGTTAACTCATATGCAAGTGCACAGATGCATAAACGTTTTGCTTGATGGTGCTCCATGTCACAGATCAAAGACTGTCAAGGACTACCTGCACAGTAAAAACATAACTGTGCTTGACTTGCCAGGTAATAGTACCGGCATTAACCCCGTCGAAAATTTGTGTACCATTTCAAAAGACATGGTAGTAGAAACAGCCATCAAATTCCCAAACTTTGATTGACGAGATAAAATACATGTGGTGCAAACATATTTAAAGTGACCACTGCGAATCCCTCATTGAGAGAATGCTACATCGTGTTCTATCTGGTAAAACAAACAAGTGGCCACACAAAGTACTGACCTCTTTTTTTTTTTTTTTTTTTTGTGTTCTAAAGAATGTAAGTATCCATATGTGGTGTCATTTTTTCAAATATATCTGACTAGTATCATTAGTTGTTTCTTTGAAAAACTTAATTTTCAATAAATTGATAGCTGGTCTTAAAGTTTTGCAAATGTCTATAGATCATATTCATGCATTGAGAAAACTAATTGAAAGAGCAAGGGAATATGAAATCCTATTATGCACGGCTTTTCTTGATCATGAAAAGCCTTTGATTCCATTCAAAGATCAGCAGTTACAGTGGCTTTGAAATCCTGCGGTACTGAAGATGCTTACATTAGCATTATTAATAGCATCTATGAAAATGCAAGTGCAAATGTTCGGATATTTGTGGACACAGCAAGAATAAAAATTAGAAAGGAAGTGAGACAAGGTGACACCGAATCTCCCAAGCTCTTCAGTGCCACATTGCAAACTGTTTTTCAATCACTGAACCGGGAAAACAAAGGGGTAAAGATTAATGGAGATTATTTAACTCACCTTCGTTTTGCT
The DNA here is from genome assembly GCA_039090855.1 of Macrothele yani. Lineage (NCBI taxonomy): Eukaryota > Metazoa > Arthropoda > Arachnida > Araneae > Macrothelidae > Macrothele > Macrothele yani. Next base: position 24,199,239 of record CM077002.1, on the reverse strand, counting down.
GACGAAGCAGTCGTTTTTGCAACTACCCCTTCAGAGCTGCAGAGTATGATCCAGGAACTTGTTGACAAGAGTAAAGAGGTGGGATTAAAAATAAAATTTCAGAAGACAAAACTGATATTCAGTGCTTTTACAAAAAACGAAGATTTGTCGATTGATGGGGAAAAGCTGGAGATAATGGATACCTATATTTACCTTGGACGGCAGGTATCAAGCGAGGGTCACACTGTTGAAGAAGCATGGTACGAGAGCTTTTGGAAGAAACAGCACCATTTTTAAGAGCAATATATCATTATGTCTTAAAAGAAAAGTGTTTGATCAATGCATCATTCCACTTCTTACGTACGGTGCAAAGACGTGGACCTTAAATGAAAGAAACATACAAAGACTGCAGAGAACTGAAAGAAGCATGGAGAGGTTCATACTTGTTGTTACTAGCAGATATAAGAAGAGGAAATGGATCAGGAAAATGACAAAAATGGAAGACATCATGATCAGGGTAAAGCCCCTGAAATGGCAATGGACTGGACATATTGTCCAGAAGGACGGACAACCGATGGACAACAGAACTTTTAGACTGGATTCCAAGGCGCAACTAAAGACCCCCCCCCAAAAAAAAAAGACCACATGGGAGATGGGTGGATGAAATTCGAAAGCGTACAGGGGTAACATAGAGGAGTCTGGCACAAGCAGACTGTTGTGGGAGAAACTTGGGGATCCAGCTGTATATTGATAATACTGATCAACAAAATTCAACATTGTAATTTTGCCTTAGACTTAAAGCTAATATTTCAATTACGTATGGTATAGGGTACACAAAAGTGATGAAAAAAATATCTACTTGGTTTTTATTTTTTTAATGGAGGATATGTTTTTATACATTACTACAAAACCATGCATTGTTATAATGCATTATTACTATATATGCACAAGTTCATTCTTCAGTAGGATGTATAAAATATACGACAGAGGATTTGTTTTTATACGTTACAACAGGGTGTAGCACTCGCTACCGAACCCGGCATTTCTTTAATAACATTAACACCAATGAACATATTGCAACGAAATTTGAAGTGGACTTACCTCATTTCGCGCGAAATATGATGACATCACAACATGTGCTGGAAGTGCCCACCATTTGCGTCCAGACAGCATTAAACCCGGCGCACCATATCGTGGAAAGTCCTTGCCAGTACGTCCGCCGTCACTGCCTGAATATCTTCAGTGATGTTTGCTTTCAAGGCATCTATGGTTCCCGTTTGTTTTTGGTAAATTCTCCCTTTTACATATCCCCATAAAAAGCAATCAGGAGGCATCAGATCGGGAGAGCGCGGTGGCCACAGACCCTTCGAAATGACGCGGTCGCCGAAAATGGACTGAATTTCGGCCATACCCAGCAAAAACACAAGTGCTGGGAAACTGCTGGCGACCAGCTGGCAGTGATGGGTCACTACTGGCTGAAATCTGCCGCTCACGGCCCAGTAGCGGTCCGTTGGTGGCAGCGCTATCAGTTGGCGAGCCAGTGATGGCACTGCAGCATCGCCGTGAATTGTGCGCCTCCAAGCAAGTGCCACTAGTGGCCCGTTGCTGGCAACCAATGCAACTCCAACAGCAGGTGGAAGCAACGGGACTGTGCATGCGCAGAAGCAACACTTGCTGTGCCTCTCATGGTACTAGTAAGTTGAAGACGACGCTATCGCCATCGTGTTATTTTAGTGGATGTTAAGAAAAAAATCCATAGGTAAAGAGGCGAATTGATTTCGTAATGAAATTTCACGTCGACGAAGATATCAGATTAAGCTATGAAGTACTAGATTACAGCCATGAAATACACCCACTCCATTCCCACGAATAACAATTGATGGAATGGAGTGGGTAAATAACAAGAAAAAATTGAAACCGCTTGAAACAAATGTCTTGGAAAACCATTAAGAAATCGTTTGTTGAAAAAAATAATTATACGCGTACAAAATTTATTAATTATTTGATAGAAAAAAAAAGCAACGCTACGTGGTGTACTCATCCATGGGTTGAATACAGAAGACTGGGAGGAATTCGCTTCTAAAAATAACGAGAAGTAAAATAAAATATCTTTTACTCTTTAAAACAAATGTAGCTTCGGACAACGGAAAGGAAAGATACAACGTTAAAAATGTAACAGAATGTGACATGAACCCGGGTAAATATATATTAATTCAACAATCTCCTTTCAAGACGACAAGGACAGTACAAAACTTTGGAAAGCGACTCTAAGTATGTACACTCCTTGAAAATGAGTGAAATTCCCTTAAGTTAAAAAAAAAAGCTATCGTTACGTTGGAAAAATAAATTTATGAATTATATGAAACTGACTTTTATGAAAATTTCCTCGCAATATTTTAAAATGAAAGAGGGAACCATTCGAATACATATTCCGCACAAAACAGACAGCTTCGAGCACACGCGCGCATGTGGCAAATTAGTCCGGTCGGTAGAGAGCTAAGCTCCCACGCAAACGGCCCTGGTTCGTATCCACTCAGATTCAAACGGGCGTTTTTTCCGGTCTGTTGAGAAAATTTCCCCAGCGCAGTGCTAAAATTCGCAAGTTTCGTAAGGGTTTAAAAAAAAAAAAAGTTGTAGCTTTGGGGAACTGCGGTTATCCTTGATTTTTTTTTATGGCTACTACTGGAAATTGGCGGACAAGATTCGGCAAGGCACCAGTTACGTCACGTGGTTGCCGGCTGCCACTACCGGCACACTAACGGCCCACATTAGGCTAGCCATCATTTCTGGCACGTGTTTGCAGGGCCGCTGAAGGGCCACTTGTGGCAGCTACTTCCTGTAATGGACAACTGATGGCCCTGTTCTGGCATATGACACCTGATGGGGTGCCCACTGTTGGCCTGAACTGCTGGCCCTTTTGTTGGCCGGCCGGATATTTTATAGACGGTTCGGCAGCGGCAATATAGTGATGGGCCATTGCTGGCCAAGAAAGAATTTTTTTGCTGGGTACTGGTGTGTCATGTCGCTCCATCATGCTGGTAATATCCAATGGAGAGTTGTTCGTCGTGCAGTTGATCTACAAAGGTGTCGAAGATTTCCATATATGCAGTATACCGATACATTTTCACACGTACACGAGCAGCAGCAGTCACTATCAGCAATCGTTCTGTGTAGACACGCTCAGGAAAATGGTATTACAAAGCAACAGAGGGGCACATCCGGCTGGCTGGCAGACTGCTTCTCAGTGGCTACTAACTTAGGAATGTGTCTGCCACTAAGGAGCACTCCGGCTGGCTGGCAGACAGCGCCGGGTTTAATGCTCTCTGAACGCAAATGGTGGCCACTTCCAGCAAATGTTGTCATGTCATCACATTTCGCACGAAATGAGGTAAGTCCGCTTCAAATTTCGTTGCAATATCTTCATTGGTGTTAATATTATTAAAGAAATGCCGGGTTCGGTTGCGAGTGGGACACCCTGTATAATGTAATGGTATCTTATACGTTATTACAATATATTTGCATACATTACAATTAATTTACATTTTTCAACGGGAACACATTTTAAGTGTGTTAATGCGCTATAATAGCAAAGTTTTTACATTACATGCTTTTCCGTTTATACTGTTGTTCAGGAGCATCTCTCTTGATGGACCAACAGTAGTCAGCAAGAACTGCTTCATTCCACTGTGCACGATAACGGTTCTCCATGACAGATATCTGCTAGTGAAATCAGTCATCATGTTCGTCACTAACTGCTCCCATATTATCGAGGAAAACGGTCTAGGTGAAAATGAAGGAAATGCAGTTTGAAAGACATCTGACACTCCAACTTTTGAAAAATAAATTTTAACCATCTTTTGAAGTATGCTCTTATAGTTCGCAGCTTTAGTATTTACAAGGAATTTGCTCAACATCCTTGACTGAATGCCAGCCATGCTTCCTTTTCTGGTTTCTGAAGAGCACTTTCAAAACGGTTTATTTTGCATGAGCTTCCAAATGTCAGGACCAATAAATACTGCCCCTTTTATTTCAGTGTTCGATATGGAAGGGCAGAAATCTCGTATAGACTTAAATGCCTTACTGTCCCGGTCCAAAGCTTTAACAAAAACATTTATCAATCCGCGTTCTATGTGTAGCGTAGTGGACGAAATATGTTCACTGCTGATACAAGATATTCGTTCACTTCTTAGCAACGGGCTTCAGAGACCGCCGTGAAGGCCACTTTCTTACATGGTAGTGTTTCTCTTTAGCGCGACTGTCCCATTCGCAAAGTAAACGTGAATATTTAGTATATCCCAGTTGCATTCCTAGTAAATGAGAAATGACCTTCAAGTCACCAGCAATTTTCCAATGAAATTCATTATACTTCAGCACACGAAATAGCTTTTTTTCAATGTATAATAGGTTTTCCTCCCCTTGAAGCTTATCTAAGAGGAATGGAGTTTTTTTTTTTTTTTTTTTTTTTTTGATTGGAGGTTTAACGACCACCGTGAGCAACTCAATGGGCTATAAGCAGTCGCCCGTCCCTAATTTAGGGTACTGGTTCCAGGGAAGGGAGAGAGCCAGTGCCGTAAGACAAACACAACATCCATGCCTCACCGGGATTCGAACCCGGACCCCTTCGGACGAATGATCAAAGGCCAACGCCTTAGACCACTGCGCCACCGGGGCTGCAAGGAATGGAGTTGCCAATGTGTAACAGTACTGTTTTTAAATCCGCTTTCGAAGCATTAATAAACATACGCCTTTCCTCTGGCTTGTGATACAGATCTAATGATGACATCGGGCTGGGAATACCGTTACAAAAGTATATCTCTCCATCTTTTTAATAAAAACAAATCAAGTCTTTGTGTCGGTCACAATACACGGAAATAAGTACATAATTATCACACTCCTTAAGACTTGATCCAAGCAATTCAGCTTTATTTTTGTTTAATCGCAGATCACAAACGAGGTCATTAAGCTCTACTTGGGTGATCATATGAGGCGTTGAATGTTTCTCTGATTAAATATAATCCTCGTCTTTTCCACTTTTGTGACTAGTTGATGAAATTTATTCCTCTTCATCTAAAGGACAGTTTACAGGTGGCTGTGGTACAGGATGCGCATCACTGTGGGGTACTGGCCTTATGATAGAATCGAAGCTGGGATATTGCACATGCCTTTGCTTCTTAAAATTAATTCCTTTTACTTCTGGAGTCATACAATCTTTTTAATGCCATGATACTGCACATGCTTTTACTTCTTAAAATTAATTACTTCTGGAGTCATACAAACTAAAATTAATTCCTTTTACTTCTGGAGTCATACAAACTAAAATTAATTCCTTTTACTTCTGGAGTCATACAATCTTTTACTTCATGGAGTCATACAAAAGTAACAATCTGCTGCATGATCTTTAGGTTCCCTCCAGATCATTTTTATGGCGAAAGGCGTCGATGTTTCCTTTCTTGTAATCCACTTTCGAAGCCGAATCGAACAGTGTTCACAGCAGAGTGCAGTGCTCTTGGCTTATCCAGCTCTTCAATCTGGCATCCAAAATAATGTCTATATGCTGTTCTAATTAAGGGGGTTATACGTTTTTTACGTTTAACACTCACAGTTTCGCCACGTATACATATAACCAAAATTATTACTAAAATTCAGGCAATTTACGATTCATAATGATTGCTATAAGTCTCTGTTCGTGAGCTCATTACGTGCTGCACTGATCGCTGTTATACCTAAATGAACGAAGCTTTTCAGCACTGCGTCACTGTCTGACGTCATCTGCTTCACTGGCGTCTATACTTACTGCATCACCCACTTCCGTTGTCGTTTGTATGCATTCAAAAAGCACTTAAAAATGCAATAAAATAGGTCACAACAATAAATTCAAACTTGAATCTCTCCGAAATGAAAATCAACTTTACTTTTTTATGATTACTTTCAATGTCCCCGAGGGCATGTTTATTGAAATTAGTTACAATTTCCTGGGAAAAATTTCTTGTTGATCAGTGTAATTGTTGACAATGATATAAGTCTTCAAAGATTAAGACTGAAAGCCTTTCATTTGCTGCTATGCTCTTACTGCCGATCTTCAAAAAGAACGGAAAAACATGGGACAAACGCTGTATTTCTGTTTTTTAAACCTGTGCTCTCAACGCTGTTTTAGTTCTACAACTAGCCGCTAGAACAAGATGAAGGCATTTTATATGCTTATATACATTTGAATATGCAAATTTCGTTTAGAAAGTAATGTGAGATAAATAAGCTCTTTTCCATTAAATGATATACTACCAACTGAAAAGAGAGAAAATAAGCTTGACAGGAGCAGCCCTGAAAAGCAGTTGTCATCTCCGGGATGTCACATCGACCATAAACTGCCACTTCGTAGGAGCTAAAAATACACGCCATGAGAACTAGAAATGACCCGTGTCTTCCTTTTTATAGGTCTGACATACACTCTAAAATCCGTTTCTTCCGGGGATAATTCTACATAAACTACTTTTTCGCGAGAAAAGAAAGTAGTTTCTGCGTAAAGTACAATTCTAAAAAATATGGTATCAGGACTAGTGCCTTTAAAAAATATTGAGATTATTGATATTTTATACACAATTTTATCATTGCGAACCATCTACGAATACGAGACACACTATTTATTGTTGTTGAAATAATTTTCACAACTTTAGTTCGTAAAACGTTAAAGTTTAAAATCAGATAATTGAGACACAGAAGACTACACCATAACTGCGGAGGCTTTTAATCGTTTAACGGATATTTTCACGAGCACCATACCAAGCACTAAGATAATAGTACTAAATGCTCATATATTTAACGACCTAATCATTTGTTTCTGACGTAATCATTTTTGCAACTACCCCTTCAGAACTCCAGAGTATGATCCAGGAACTTACAGTTAAGAGCAAAGAAGTGGGATCAAAAAAGAACTTTCAGAAGACAAATCTGATGCACAATGCGTTTACAAGAAATGAAGATTTTGCGATTGATGGGGAAAAGCTCGAGGTAACCGATACCTACATTTACCTTGGATAACAGATATCAAGCAAAGAGTAATTTGATAAAAAAATTAATCGGCGTATGAAACTTGATTGGAGAGCTTTTTGGAAAAAAACAGTACAATTTTCAAGAACAATATGTCATTTTATCTTGAAAGGAAAGAGTTTAATCAATGCATCATTCCAATTCTTACATATGGAGCAGAGACGTGGACCTTAACTAAAAAGAGGCATCTGTAGACAACTGTAAGAGCATGGAGAGACGCATGCTTAATGTAATCAGGAAAGATAAGATAAGGAACTCCTGGATAAGGAAAGTGACCAGAGTGGAAGACATCGTGATCAGAGTAAAATCCCTGAAATGGCAATAGGCTGGACAAGTTGCCAGAAGAACGGGCCATCTATGAACAACCGAAATTTTAGACTGGATTCCAAGAGACAGAAGAAGACCACATGGGAGTTGGATGAATGAAATTCGAGAACATGCAGGAGTAACATGGAAGAATGTGGCTGAAGATAGACAGTTGTGGAGGAAACTTGGGGAGACCTTCATCCAGTAGTGAACTGATAATAGTTTTTAATGATGATGATGTATATTTAAATTTTGCTTTTTTGTTGTCTCATGGCCTATTACGCTATTAGAAACTAAGCAAACCAGGAAACTGATGTCTTCAGCAATTGGTATGAGAACCTGTACATTTAACTTACCGACCCAAAGCGGGAGTGAGGAGTAACAATATTGAAAAGTGATCACGATTATATCTCAACCCAGTTTGATTTGATATTTCTGAACAGAATTGTGAATCATTCTAATGCCGGGGCCCTTTAAACAGCGATAATGAATTTTCTCCGGTTACGAAATGGGCTCAAATCAGCGCGCGAATGAATATAGATGCTGCCTAAGAAGCGGGCCGCACGCTGCTGGAGAGAATGAACTGTGAGGCAAAAAACGTTTCTTTCCTCTTAGCTTTGTTATTTAAAGTGGTGATTTAGTGAAATGATTTACATTAATAATCTCTAACTGATTGTCTGATGAAAAAGATATGCCAGTGGTGTTGAACTAACAAAGAAGAGAGAAGGCATTTGAGTTACTGGATTCTTCCCAGTGGCATAGCATGCATGTCAGAGAGAATATCGCTTAGCCTTTATGTCTTTGGTCATGAAACAGAGAACAAACGACTGGAAGCGAGCTCTTGTCAACCTTTTCATATTTGTGGTCGGTACCGCTGGGATGAGAGGGAAAGCAATTCGTTCTTACGGTAGCTTTCGTAATCCTCAGCCGATATATGAATATTTCTGTATTGGAAGCGCAGAAAATTTTGTGCACCATTTGATTTACAGGGAATCTGCCTTCTAGAGAGTTAACAGGTACGCATCAATCACCTCACTGCTGTCTAGACACGATATTAAAAAACGAGAAAGATGAAACCGAATTTTCGGGTGTTATAAGCACTTCTTTATCAAAGCTATTCAAAGTCAATGGAACCGGTATGGAAAACAATAGAAGCTGACGGAAGAAAGAAGTTTTTCAATCGGGTCTTTTTTCAATTAGATATTTTTGTAAACGGAATCTTGAGCTTACCAACTCTTACAAACAGAGTTATCGACAAAATAAGATGTGACTTGGTGGGAAAACCATGCATTATTTAAGGAAGAAAGTATTCTCAAAAGGTTTATCCACATCAGCGGTATCGGTCCAAGAAAAAGAAATTAGTCGAGTTTTCAGGAACCCAGATTTTGGTACAAATACATCAGAAGCAGAAATTAACACTTATGACCCCTGGTGGCCAAACCATTCTTTACAAAACATTAGACATTATGTGAAAAATATTTTCCATCAAGTCTAATATGCGATACAGGAAGAATTTTTCAAATCGGAGTTTATGGAGCAGAAAACGCAATTTACCTTTATGCGCCCTAGCGGAAAGTCTTAAATGATTTACGTGAAAATTTTGAATTTATAGAAAAAACATTTCGCATCGGAAACACTACCCAACAACGAAGGATTTTTTAAATCGGACTACTAGAAGTCGAGATATTGACAAAAATAAGATATACGTCTACGCACCCTGGCGCAGAAACCATGCACTATTTTAAGAAGAAAATGTTTCTAAAGGGTTTGTCGATACAAGTAGTATCGGTTTACAAACGACGTTTTTTTCAGTCGAGAAGTTAGAAGCTCATATTTTGCTGCAAATACATCAAAAGCGGAACTTAAGGTTTACGCCCCCTGGTGGCCAAACCATTTTTTCTACAAAAATTAGAAATTATGTGCAAACGATTTCTCATCAGGAGCTGTATCCGGTGCAGAAAGAATTTTTCAAATCGGAGATTTAGAAGCAGAGATATAGGGAGAAACGCAATTTAGATTTACGTCCCCTAGCGGAAAGTCTATGAATTATTTGAAAATTTTGAAATTATATAAAGCACATGTCATACTGGAAACATTATCCAACAAAAAGGAAATTTTTTTGTTGGATAGTTTTTTTGTTGGAAGAAATTTTTTTGTTGGATTTTACAAATCGAACCCCCAAGAAGTACAGACATTGACAAAATAAGATATACATCTAAACTCCCTGGCGTAGAAACCATGCACTATTTTAAGAAGAAAATGTTCCTAAAAGGTTTGTCGACATGAGTAGTATCGGTCTACAAACGACGTTTTTTAATCGAGAATTTAGAAGCTCATATTTTGCTGCAAATACAGTACATAAGAAGCGGAAATTAAGATTTACACCACCTGGTGGCCAAACCATTTTTCACAAAAATTAGAAATTATGTGCGAACGATTTCCCATCAGTAGCTGTATCCGGTGCAGAAAGAATTTTTCAAATCGGAGATTTAGAAGCAGAGATATAGGAAGAAACGCAATTTACCTTTACGCCCCCTAGCGGAAAGTCTATGAATTACTTGAAAATTTTGAAATTATATGAAAAACATGTCACACGGAAAACACTATCCAACAAAGAAGGATTTTTTCAAATCGGACTCCTAGAAGTAGAGATATTGACAAAAATAAGATGTATATCTACGCCCCCTGGCAGAGAAACTGTGTAATATTTTAAGAAGAAAATATTCCGAAAAAGTTTATTGATGTGAGTGGCATCAGTCCAGGAAAGAATTTTTTCAATCGATATTTTAGAAGCTCAGATTTTATGGCAAATACATCAGAAGCGAAAATTAACACTTACGCCCCCAGGTGGCTAAAGTATTCTTTACCAAAAATTCGAAATTATATACAAAAGATTGCGCATCAGGAGATGTATCCGCGGAAAAAAAATTCCAATCGGAGTTTTAGAAGAAGAGTTATCGGAAAAAATGCAATTTAATTTTACGCCCCCTAGCGGAAAATCTATGCGTAATTTGAAAAGGAAACTATATCTAAAACACTGTTCGACATAAATGGAATCGAAAGATGAAAGAATTTTTCAATCGGATGTTTAGTGGAAAATATGTGGATTAAAACGTAATTTTGAATTCGACATCATCTGCATTTTACGCCCCTAGCGACAAAATTGTACATCGTAAAAAAAACCGAAATGAAGGATCATCATTCGCATATTTCAAACTTCTGAATGCAAAAATAATTTTTGAAATCGGAATAATAGTTTCAGAGATACGGTGGGTACAGACGGACGGACAAACCGATAACAGAAGCACGATCTTTTTACAAAAGACGTGCTAAAAAACGGAGATAGTTGCAAAATAAAATATGAACTTTATTCACAGCTAAAACCAAGTTAAAAACAATGCGAGATCTTTCGGACCCACTATGAGTCCATCATCGGGAACCGCATGGGTAGGATTCCGATCTTTTAAACTCTGAGATCCATACCACAATGCATCAGCATGAATGCACTGCTCCCAATTCACGCATGCGCACTTGACACAATATACATAACATGCAAATGCTGTAAAACTACAAATAAAGACGGTTATGGATTACAATGATATATACAATGGTCTAAAATATAGTGTTTCCAAGATGCAGGCAATGCACATGGTGTGTCGTCATTACAAGATTGACCTGGAGAGCATAGTAATGTATATGCTTTCAGTGAATAACAAATTAGATATTGTTGTAGTCATTGCTAAACAAGTAGTGTTATTCCAATCCGGGGAGTGCAGACCTTGATTTATTAGGATCTCAGAGTTTTAAAGATCGGATACATAGGATCTGTGCTTCGGACAATTGCGACCCGTGTGTCCGAACATAAGTATAACGTCCGGACGGGATCGAATGCCACCGCTTTGTCCAACCTAATAAATCAAGGTTCTGCACGCCCCGGATTGGAATAACCCTACTTGTTTAGCAATGATCACAACAAAATCTAATTTGTTATTCACTGAAAGCATATACATTAAGATGCTCTCCAGTCAATGTTGTAATGACGACACACCATGTGCCTTCCCTACATCTTGGAAACACTATATTTTAAACCATTTTATATATCATTCTAATCCACAACCGTCTTTATTTGTAGTTTTACAGCATTTGCATATTATATATATTATGTCAAGTGCGCATGCGTGAATTGGGAGCAGTGAATTCATGCTGTTGCATTGTGGTATGGATCTCTGAGTTTAAAAGATCGGAATCCTACTCATGCGGTGCCCAATGATGGACCCTTAGTGGGTCCGAAAGATCTCGAATTGTTTTTAACTTGGTGTCAGCTGTAAATAAAGTTCATATTTTATTTTGCAACTTTCACCGTTTTTTAGCACGTCTTTTGTAAAAAAATATTGTGCTTATGTTATCGGTTTGTCCGTCCGTCCGTCCGTCTGTACCCACGGTATCTCTGCAACTATTAGTCCGATTTAAAAATTCTTTTGCATTCGAAAGCTTGAAATATGCGAATGATGATCCTTCATTTCGTTTTTTTTACGATGTACAATTTCGCCGCTAGAGAGCGTAAATGCAGATGATGTCGAATTCAAAAATACGTTTTATTCCGCATATTTGCTTCTAAACATCCGATTGAAATTTTTTTTATCTTTCGAATTTATTTATGTCGAAGAGTATTTTGGATATAGTTTCTTTTTTAAATTACGCATAGATTTTCCGCTAGGGGGCGTAAAATTAAATTGCATTTTTTCCGATAACTCTTCTTCTAAAACTCCGATTGGAATTTTTTTTCCGCGGATACATCTCCTGATGCGCAATCTTTTGTATATAATTTCGAATTTTTGGTAAAGAATACTTTAGCCACCTGGGGGCGTAAGTGTTAATTTTCGCTTCTGATGTATTTGCCATAACATCTGAGCTTCTAAAATATCGATTGAAAAAATTCTTTCCTGGACTGATGCCACTCACATCGATAAACTTTTTCGGAATATTTTCTTCTTAAAATATTACACAGTTTCTCTGCCAGGGGGCGTAGATGTATATCTTATTTTTGTCAATATCTCTACTTCTAGGAGTCCGATTTGAAAAAATCCTTCTTTGTTGGATAGTGTTTTCCGTGTGACATGGTTTTCATGTAACTTCAAAATTTCCAAGTAATTCATAGACTTCCCGCTAGGGGCGTAACGGTGTATTGCGTTTCCCTATATCTCTGCTGCTAAATCTCCGACTTGAAAAATTCTTTCTGCACGGAATACAGCTCCTGATGGGAAATCGTTTGTACATAATTTCTATTTTTGTAAAAAAATAGTTTGGCCACCAGGGGGCGTAAATCTTAATTTCCGCATCTGTTGTATTTGCAGCAAAATATGATGTTCTAAATTCTCGATTGAAAAAAGTCGTTTGTTGACCGATACTACTCATGTCGACAAACCTTTCAGAAACATTTTCTTCTTAAAATAGTGCATGGTTTCTACGCCCGGGGGCGTAGATATATATCTTATTTTTGTCAATGTCTCTACTTCTAGGAGTCCAATTTGAAAAATTCCTTCTTTGTTGGATAGCGTTTCCAGTGTTACATGCTTTTCATATAATTTCAAATTTGTCAAGTAATTCATAGTCTTTCCGCTAGGGGGCGTAAATATAACCAATATATCTCTGCTTCTAAATCTCCGATTTGAAAAATTCTTTCTTCACCGCATACAGCTCCTGGTGGAAATTCTTTGCACATATTTTTTAATTTTTGTAAGAAATGGTTTGGCCACCAGGTGGCGTAAGTCTTAATTTCCGCTTCTGTTGTATTTGCAGCAAAATATGAGCTTCTAAAATCTCGATTGAAAAAAAAAGTCGTTTGTTGACCGATACTACTCCTCATGTCGACAAACCTCTTAGGAAAATTTTCTTCTTGAAAAAATGCATGGTTTCTACGCCAGGGGTCACAGATGTATATCTTAATTTTGTCAATATCTTTACTTCTAAGAGTACGATTTGTAAAATTCATTCTTTGTTGGATAGTGTTTCCGATGCGAAATGTTTTTCCTATAAATTAAAAATTTTCAAGTAAATCATAGACTTTCCGCAAGGGGGCACAAAGGTAAATTGCGTTTTCTGCGTTATTTCTGCTCCTAAAGATCTGAGTTGAAAAATACTTCCTGTATCGCATACAAGACCTGATGGAAAATATTTTTCACATAATTTCTAATGTTTGGTAAAGAATGGTTTGGCCATCAGGGGCCATAAGTGTTAATTTCTGCTTCTGAAGTATTTGTTGCAAAATCTGGGCTCCTGAAAACTCAACTAACTTTTTTCTTCGACCGATACCGGTTATATGGATACACCTTTCGAGAATACTTTCTTCCTAAAATAATGCATGGTTTTCCCACCAATGGACGTAAAGTCTCATCTTATTTTTGTCGATATCTCTGTTTCTAAGAGTTCGTAAGCTCACGATTCCGTTTACAGCAATATCCGAGGGATTAAAAACCCGATTGAAAATCTTGTTTCTTTCGTCAGATTTATTGTTTTCCATACCGATTCCATTGATTTTGAATAGCTTTGATAAATTTAATTTGCGTCAGAACGGATTCAAAGACGTGCTTATTACACTCGAAAATTCGGTGTCATCTTTCTTGTTTATTATTATGAGTGTTGTTTAAAGAATCAATTGGCGGTATAGCTCACTAGTACTACTTTAGACCCCGTTGCCATAGGCTCGTCACCCCGATGTAGGTTAATTTGTAATATGAATATCTTATCAACTTATTTACCTAATCCTGATATCGTGTGTTGGTTGCCGTAAATGTGGAAATAATGGATGCTTTCATCCACCCTAAACACCTCACCTTACGAAGGATATCTTTCGAAATTTGATTTAAACCTTCTGTGAGGAGTACCCTAATTTAACCTTCGTCTTTAGCTCCCGTCTTCTTATGTAAATTAGGTTTTATTCTCGTCAAATGTTTTCTAAGCTGAATTTCTCTCTCGACAAATTTGTGTTTGTTTGGCATCCTGACAACAGGTTGAACAGTGATGACGTAATCGAAAGCTGAAGATAAGGATCTATGTTTTGACCGTGTGACTACACTGTTTTGAGAGAGTATTATTTGGTGCGAGCAGTTGTTATCAAGGTCTCTGTCGTATCACGAGTATATTTCTGTCACTTGCTTTTGGCAGTAGCACTCTTTAGGAGCGCTCACAAGTCAGACTTATTAATGTTTGAAGCACAATAGTTGATGCATTGAAAAATTACTCTTTTCAAGCGAGAGGGTCTTGCTAAGTACAGAGAGTGTTATATTCTGTAACTGATGTTTTTAGTGATTAAGAATATTAACTAAACAGTGTGTTTGATGTATGATACACTCCTGCAAAGGACAGATAAAGTGAATACGACTTTTTAATTCACCTAGCCACTATTTTTAGCACGTCTTTTGTAAAAATTATAGCGCTTGTGTTATCGGTTTGTCCGTCCGTCCCTCAGTCTGTCCGCCTGTAGACACGATATCTATTCAATTAATAGTCCGATTTAAAACATTCTTTTTGCATTAGGAAGCTTGACATTTGCAAATTATGATCCTTCATTTCGTTTCTTTTTAACACGCATAATTTTGCCGCTAGAGGGCGTAACGGCAGATGATATCGAATTCAAAACATATTTTGTTCCATATATTTGTTTTTAAAAATCCAATTTAAAAAATTATTTTACCTTTCGATTCCATTCATATCGAAGACTATTTTAGATAGTCACTTTTTCAAGTTACACATAGATTCTCCGCTAGGGGGCGTAAAAGTAAATAGCGTTTCACTCGATATCTCTGCATTTAAAGCTCCGATTTGACAAACATTTTCTGCAGCGGATAAAACTCCTGATGGAAAATATTTTCCACATAAACTCTAATTTCTACTATAAAACGGTTTGGCCACCAAGGGGCATAAGTATTAATTTCTGCTTCTGATGAATTTGCAGCAAAATCTGAGCTCCTGAGAACTCGACTGAAAAACTTCTTTCGTGGACCAATACCGCTCACATCGAAAAACATTTTGACAATACTTTCTCTTTAAAATAATGCATGATTTTTCCACCAGGGGGCGTAAAGTCACATCTTATCTTTGTAGATATCTCTGCTTCTAGGAGTCTGATTTGAAAAGTTATTTCTTTGTTAGAGAGCGTTTCCGTGGGGAGATGTTTCTCATATAATTTCAGACTTTCTGAAGGCGTAAGTTCACGTTTCCGTTTACAGCAATATCTGCGGAACTAAAACCCCGATGGAAAAACTTCTTTCTTCTGTCAGATACCACTAACTATGCAAACTCTATTTCTTTCGGAAATAGTGCACCTTTTCGCCGCTGTGGGAGCAAATGATTGTTCTGTTTTTTTCAATATCACTGCTTTTACATTTACGATTTAAAAAAATCTTTCAACACCGGATGCCATTTCCCTTATAGAACACTTTAGGCTAGTATATAAGGAATTTTTTAGTTCAAAGTTCTGTCGGCAGGTGGTGTTACAGCAGTTTGCAGCTGTATCGCCGCTTCTAAAAACGCTTTTGAGAAATTTCTTCTTTACTGTATGTCATTCGCTACAACAGAGACGTGGAGCATTATCCTCTTTAAATAACGTAAAGAATTCCCGCTAGCTGCGTGAAGTTCGAAACATTTTTTCGCTATAACTGCTCCCGGGGAACGCATTTGAAAAGTTATTTTCCCTTAGCATAGCTTTTTCCATGACGAATATTTCTCGTTTATTTTCAACTTTTCCGTTATGCAAAATTTGTTCGCTAGCAGACATAGACTTATATAATGTTTTCTTCTATATTCTCGTCTTAACTGCTCGATTTGAAAATCGCTTTGTCTCTGGTACCTTCCTTGTAGTATGTGAAACTTTTCATTCGCCATTTGTTAATTTTCGTAATATGCTTTTTAGCCGTTGGTGGAACTAATTAGATGTTTCTATTTCTGGATTTTTTATCGATTGTTGGAAGCAGTTGATTGCTTTCGGAACCGGTCCCATTGCTTTGAATAATTTAATTCAAATAAATAAATATTTTAATTCAATTAATATTTTTAATTCAATCAATTAAATATTTAAGGCAATTAATTAAATATTTTAATTCAATTAATATTTTGATTCAATTTATATTTTAATTCAATTAATTAAATAATTTATTAAATTATAAATTTTTAATTAAATAACTTAATTTAAATTATTTCTTTTAATACTTTAATTCGCGCCAGAACGGATACAAAAGACGTGCTCGTTACATCCGAAAATTCGGTGTCATCTTTCTTGTTTATTTTTTGGCTAAAAAACTCCTTCATGTGTAATTAAGAATTTCAGAGCAACGAAGAGAAGTTGTCGATAATTAAACTAACTTCGCTTTACAGAAGGATTTATAAGTCCGGAGAACAGAACATTGCAAGTAACTGCTTAATCTACACCGAGGAATGCCAGTCAAGAAAATACATAAGATTCGTCAGGAGCAACTAGCTATAGTTGTTAAGAATAACGAAAGTCCAAGATCTTATGAAGTTAAAATATCACAATGTAGACTATACTAAATCGGAACAGAGTACAGTTACGAGTGGTTCATTTCCCATCATAACTCCCTGTATGATCGAGATGACGAATGTCCAGCTGCAGTTCCGCCATTACCAGTGATTTTGGAAAAGCTAGAATCTCTACCACTTGGAATGCCTGAATATCCGAGAAACTATTTTGTCGCCCTTGTGACGTGCTACATAGGTAAAGCACATGTCTAAGTGTGACGTATACTCTAAATAAACTTTCTGTTTTAGTTTCTTTCTCTATGTAAATTTGAGCTCATCCTTTTTGAGCGTTTTCTACCTTAACGCTATACCTTCTCTCTCGCGGAGTGGTGTTGGCAACAATCCTGAGGTCAGAGAGCGTCACGTATGCATGTTGACAGATAAGAACAAGAGATATATAATGTTTAAACAGCAGCCAAAAAGTGTAGTGCAGGAAACTATACTAGCCTGAAAGTGTGTTAACTTGAAGTCTGCGCATTCGAGTTGCGTTGTTACATACAGTAGAATCTCCATAATCCGAACTAATTGGGACAGGGGATGGTTCGAAATATCGATTTGGTTAGATTATCGAGCATCTATTTCTATAGTGTCAAAAATTATAAAAGCGTTAATAACACTACTTAAAGGGCTTAGGAAATAAAACTGCAAAGTACATGACAATAAAAAGAACAGTTTAGTTTATTTTAATTACCCAAGAAAAAAACCCATTTCGGTATATAGATTCAAGTTATAATAAAGATACGTACTTTTTGTTAAATTCAAAATCCTATTTACAATAACTACACAGTACTATTTAAGTAAAAAAGTACAAACAGTGCTAAAAACTTTATACTTACAGTATGTACTATTTCATATAAAAAGTTTAACGAATAAAGTCAGCAGTCTTCTTTTTCATTATTGTTGAAAAACGTTTTTTTTGCTGATAAGTCTTAGTCAAAAACTTCATCGAAATCGAACCCTTTTTACGCGAGTTATCATGCTGACGGAAGAAGCTGGAGCATATACGCTTCTTCAACCTACGGTTGGAAAGCGTAAGTAAAACGAGTGATCACTGAATTGTGTCCACAAAAGTAGATCCGGCTCGTTGACCACATGATTTCCGAGAGGGAACGATTATTCGACCTACGTGACATTTATAAGGTTTGAGTGGAGCAGTAGGTTGTAAGATTTCGTGGGTGAAGGGTAAACGGAAGGATTTATCGGACTTTGAGAAACGCCAGATTGTGGGAGTTCGGAGGGAGAATGCTTCGATTATTCAAACGACTGAAGCCGCCATAGGTAAAGTGTGTCAGGAATGGCGTGAAAATGGTCAAACAACGACCCGGAGGCAAAACTGCACAGGACAGCGAAAGGTTGATGGGAAAAGTGAGAGCCGGGTCTGCCGACACGTGCAGGGCAACAGAAGCAGCACTGTTGAACAGTTGACCTTCCAATAAAACAGAGGTCAACCCGGAACAGTGTCTATCATGATAATGCGTCGCACGCTGGCACGTATGAGCTATAGCAGCAGACGACCCCTACGACATCCTCTCTAAACCAGAGTTCATCGGCGCAGAAGCCCAGCCGGGTGTAAAATCATGCAATTTGGACATCAGATGACTGGAAAAAAGTGCGCTGGTCTGACGAGTCCAGTTTATTACTCCAAGGTTCGTACTCTTCTCAGCAAGATAAATTCAAGCACTTTTTAAGGACTTTTTAAAACCGAATTATCGTATGTGTGCGCTGTCGTTCAGTCAGTAGATAGGTATTCTAGTAAGTTCAAACCGTTAAACTTAGCTGGGACGGGCGTACCTGCAATGGCCAGCCTGTTAACTCCTGCCTCTCCCCTGTTGGTTTATTTTATTAACTTTGAATTGTCCCTCTGTTTTGGTGTTTTTCGAAATCATTTTATTTTGTGGAATATTTTAAACGGGTACATTATTTTTGTATTCACCAGCTAGTATATCTATTGTTTGCTTTAACTTTTTATTTTTGATGCATGACTGTGATGCAATTTTTTTAATAAACCAGGAGAAGAAAGGTCCACTCATGAAGCACAAGCAATTTCTAGAAGTTCCACCCTCCTACCAGAATGCTCCTTAACCCCAGTCAATAGAAGCCCATCACAATTCGCAAATACATCATTCCACTTATTCTACTGACATGGCCGACATTTTATTCCGTAGTGATGTCATAGCCAAGGTACTTGCGTTCAACGTGCTCTCCCGGGTTGAGCTGAAGTTCAGCATTATTTGATCAACTTGTGTTTTTATCAGATCTACACAGAAATATCCTATACAATTTTTTAACACAAACAATCATTTTACATATACTCTTTCATACCAATACTTCAAAAACAAAACATAATTTTTTCAAGTGCTATTTATGGAGTCTTAAATTTTTTCAAGTACTTTCAAGGACTTGAAATGAACCTTTATTTTTCAAGGACTTTCCAAGGTTTTCAAGGAGCGTACGAACCATGTTAACTCCAAGGTTTTCAAGGAGCGTACGAACCATGTTAACTCCAAGGTTTTCAAGGAGCGTACGAACCATGTTAACTCCAAGGTAGTGTACGTATTTGGCGCAAACAACGTGAAGCATTTGAACCATCCTACATGGTCTCCAAAGTACAAGCCTGTGGAGGCGGATGTATAGTACAAGGTTTTCACTACCGTGAATTGCTTTCAGACTCTGCACACCAAGCACTGTTTCACTTTTTCTGAAATGCGACAGTTATGAGGAAGTAAATTTCTCCATCATTTTTATGCCAGGGGCGGGATTCGAACCTGCTATTCTCGGTTTCGGAGCTCCGAGTGTTATCCACTACACAACACTGGCGAGTGCTCTCACTGCTATCTGCCTTTATCTGATGTGCACCCTGCGGGGCAGGCACGTCACACAGTGTTTTCCAAAATGACAATGCTTCAAGCCACAGGTCCAATGTTTTGCAAGAATGGTTCGAGGAACGCAGTTCAGTTCAGTCTTCCCCCATATCGATCGGGCTCCGAAATCTCCCGATATCAATCGCATACAAAACATATAAGACACTTAATACAGACATTTGACGTGGACCAGGATCATCAAACAGAGGTCATCGCTCTTTCCACATTTATAAGTGAGTCACGGAAAAATTCTCATTTGCCGCCACCGGGAATCGAACCCAGGGTCTTCCAGTTACGCGCTGGATATGCTTCCACTGCACCACAGCGGCATCGAATTCCTCTAGACTCACACACACTAACAGCCAAGCCAATTTGGCAGGTTGCTTCTTGGAGCCCCGCACAATGCTGGGGATTCACCAAAGATGGTAATCAGCAGCTGAACAAATAATTAGAAGGCGAATGAATAATTAATACAGACATTTGACGTGGACCAGGAACATCAAACAGAGGTCATCGCTCTTTCCACGTTTTTAAGTGAGTCACGGAAAAATTCTCATTGACCGCAACCGGGAATCGAACCTAGGGTCTTCCAGTTAAGCGCCGAATATGCTTCCACTACACCACAGCGGCCTCGAATTCCCCCAGATTCACACTAACATTTTTTATAATTGGAAGCATAAACATATTCAGCAATCAGAATTTTCCCGTGATTCACTTATAAACGTTGAAAGAGCGATGACCTCTGTTTGACATATAAGACACTTTGAAATGGCATATCAGGCATCTGGATACACCAATCGCCCCCATACCTGCATTGAAGGCCTTTTTTGCAATAGCTCCCAACTGCTTCAGGCGTCTTATATAAATCGATGCCACATCAGATAGCTGCTGTACTGAGGGCAAAAGGAGGGCCTACGAGGTATTAGGTAGTTGGTCATAATTCAGTGAACACTCAGTGTATAACATCGCCTTAATGCATAAATAGTGTTGTGCTTTAAAATGAAGTTTCACAGTATGGTAATAATTGGAAGCATAAGCATATTCAGTAAAACAACTACCGAATATACTCGTGTATAGGTCGACACCCCGATTTTTATCTGAATATTTGAAGTTTTTGTATACCCCGTGTATAAGTCGACCCCCGATTTTTATGTGAATATCTGCAGTTTTTGTATACCTACCTACTTGTGTATAAATATTTTTTTTTTCTTTTCCGAGGATGCGCCCGCATGCGGAAATGTGAACCTTCTATTTATTTTTGTAGCTCGCTCTCGCAATGTTGCTTGCGGCAGTTTCCCGCAAAATGTGGGTGGAATTGAGGCACAATTCTGGGAAGATGATAGGGCTCACCACCCTGGTTAGAGAGTTTTCAGGGGAAGGTTACACACTTTAACAATATATGAACCCACTTTTGCACATAATCCCTCCCCCCTCCTTTCTCCCACTTTTTGCTAGCGAGTTTTCTGCAGTTACTTCATTCATGGAGAGTAAAGCATTTGCTCCCGCAGCAAACGAATTGTGATGCATTTACCAAACGTTGTAAGGCACATCCTTATTTAAAAAGAAAAAAAACACTTCCTGAAACATATTTGGAAAGCGTAAATAGGTCTTGATGTCAACCTGATAGTTTTTTAATCCCATAAAGAATATGCACGCCCTAAGAAATAAATGTGTAACTTTTCAAGTTTTCAATGGATTTCTTCAAAATTTAAAATGAATTTTTATTTTGATGTATTGTGGACACTGTAAAATTTGCACGCTACTATTAAAAAAATTGAAGAAAATGTGTTCTATAAAATTTTCTCCCACTACCCTGTGCAGCGTAGCAACTGTCGGTATACTGCTGAGATGGATGAGTGTGTAATTTACAGAGGTATTTTATATACTCCCAAGTTTCATACCCCCTCTCCACCGTGTTTGTGACAAACAATCGGCTTTAGTGACAAAACCAAACATCGCCCCATTCAGTAAAGATGCAATCCTTTTTGCTCGCTCTTAGTCTTCAGAAAAGGTTACTATTTGTTAGATTTTTAGAGCCGGGGCACACTCAATTTAATAACAAACGTAAGTGCGCTGTTCAATTAATGCCCTTTTTTACTAACACTGGCAATGTTATTCTGAGCGATCGGCCAAGTTTAAGCACTTTCGTTTTCGGAATGCATTGATCAAGTTACCGCTGTTCTGTAGATTGTCACGCTTCTCTTCTCCGCCGTCGCTAAACACGGGCAGCGGTCTCCTTTTGCAATAGTCTGTTCTTTTCCTTCTTCATCTACCCCCGCCCCCATGTCGAGAATTGAGCACGATCGTGACCTTCGGCACGGTGCAACTTATAAACTACTTGCTGACGCGTTCACTTCTTTCCTCTCTGTGATTTACCAGCGGAGCAGTCAAGGCCATATCGACAGATCGAAATCGGACTTGGAGACATCCTTGCGAAATGAGTTTTTCTGTTAGTGAATGAAAAAACTCGTACATATAGAAGAGAATCTCAATAATATGCTAATATACAACTGCAAATGAACTAATCACGCAAAGGACTAAGTATGCGCATTTTCATAAGGCATCAAAATTTTGGTTTTTAACCTATCAAAAATATTTTCCGTGTACAGTTCGACCCCCTAATTTCGACCTAGATATTTCGTTAAAAACATTCGACCTATAAACAAGTATATACGGTATTATCACTTTAACAACCATAATGCCCAAATCATCCGTTCATACAAACGACCATAGCCGGTCCAAACGCCTGTCTAGACTGAGTCAGATTTTTTACCCTTACCAGTTCTTTAATCCCTTACCGACCATGACCCAAGAATCTTTTATAACTCCAAATATCATAACGCCCGAAACTGTCTGTTGGTTCATTTCTTTGTTTAATAACAACAATAGTGACTGAGGGTGACTCCTACTGATGCCTTATACGTCGAGAAAATTTGAAGAATAGGTAAGGGTAGGATATTTGACTCACTTTAGACAAGCGTTTCGGGCGGCTATGACCGTTTGTATGTACGGACGTTTTGGGCGCTGCGGTGGTTAAAGGGTTAAATTTGCACGACCTATGAAAGATCAGCAGGAGTCACCGTCAGTCACCATTGTCTTTACTAAACAAAGAAGTGAAACAACGGACAGTTTCGGGCGTTATGGTATTTAGATTGATACCAAATTTTAGAGTCATGGTAATTAAAAGGTTATACCACACTTCCTTGTAAGCCTTTAATTTAACTCTATTTCATTTATGTCCATAATCATAGGCTTTATTAAATTTCTGGTCACTACGATCATTCAATTCCTCGCAATGAATTTCCGTGGAAAACATTTTGCTTTTCAAAAGAAACAAATCTATTTTGTCCAGGAGAGAATGAAATGCCACGAACGATCCTTCGACTGGCGAAAAAAGAAAGCTGAGAAAAAATGTCTTGCTACTATAAGTTCATCTCAAAGAACGTATGCAAAGCGCCATAACTGTTTCACATACTATAAAAAATGAGAAAACATATCCTCTGTAGTTTTCTCGAATCACAACGGAAATTACAAATATCGGTGTTCGATAGAGGTCACACGAGATAATGGATTTTGTTTCTTTCGCTTTCACGAGAATAAACGCATTGATAAACTTTATTACTATCTGCTTTGACTGAACTTAAAAAAAGGAAAAGAAAAAAAATCAGTGATATTGATTGCACGTAGATATGAGTGAGAGAGAAGAAAAGAAAAGGAAAGTCTGAAATGATAGATACAGGAGAACGCCATGGTCCTCGGCTGTCACGTTCATTCCTTAGATTTTCCCCTGACATTCCCCGAGAAACTCGAATAAAATTCACATTTTTTTTTTACGTTTATTCGGTTTGTTCCTTTCTTCTGGAAACACACCTCTTTCTTTTTTTGCAGAAGGAAAGCCGCTCAAATGGAATTATAATTGATGTCTTCTGTCATGTAATGATAAAATATTTCTCTCAGAATAGACAAATACTTGTTCCCAGAGCGCGCATCCTTCCTTACATATTTTTCCTTTCCTTTTCTAAAGGATGCTGGTTGTTTGAATCATAAAGGGGTGTACATTGAAAAAGGATCGAAACAGGGGGAGCATATTGATTGATTAGCTGTAAATGCGTTTCTAACTCGAGCAATTGATTGTGTTTTTCTGCTCTTTTTTTTTTTTTCATTATTTCCGTCCTTAACCCGTATGTTTGTAACGCGTGTAGGAAAATAGGGAAACTGAAATAGATCTTGCCTTGCGTGAGCAATATGATTTTCGTGAAACCTTCAGACATACTCTTCTTTGTTCGTCGGAAATTTTCAAACTTGACGAGTATGCGATGCTTGATAAACTCGTATCCTTCTAACAACTACTTCTCTTCACTGCAGTTACACGGAAAACCTTTTCATATATTTCTTAAACGGAATCCCTCAGACATCTCACAATATATTCCTCAAATATCAGCCTTGAAAGCGTTTGCAATGATTTAAAAATGAACCACAATTGCTTAAGACTTAATATTTTGTGTTTTGTACCCATAATTATACAAGAGGAGGCAATCGTTAATGTAAGAAACACACATTTCGCGGAATAGGTTGCTCAGTTTTAAAATATATACACTTGGTGGTTAAAACATTAGAGATCCCTACCTAATAGCGTGTTGCTCCTCCTCTAGCGCGAATAACAGTCTGCATACGCAGAGGCTTCGACTCCACTAGATATCGATGGTTTTCCGGGGGTTATCCAGCTATTCCTACTGAAGCATTGTCCATAACTCCTCCCGAGGCGTCGGTACACGATCCATGGACTTTATGTTCTACTCTACGGCATCCCAGAGAGCTTCCACAGGGTTTAAATCCGGGACCTTGGGGTCGTAGAATGGTTCCAAACTCAGATGAGTGTTCGTCGACCCATGCCTGGGTGGTTGCGGCCACGTGGGGTGTGGCGCTTTTCCCTGCTGAAACAGACCAACGGCCGCAGGATGCGCGAATGCCATGAAAGCGTATAAAGGATCAGTCATCACATGTTGGTAACGCACAGCGGTTAAGGACATCTTCAGATGCACTAAGGGACTTATTGTGTACCATGAGAAGGCTCCCCAAACCATCACTGCTTTGAACATAGCTGACCTGGAACGACGGGGGCCATGGCCTCATGTTGTCGACGACATACCCACACCTTCCCGTCAGCTCGGTACAGCTGAAAACGGGATTCATTTGTCCAGACGATGCGGCGCCAGAAATCCAGTTTTGGTGCTCCTGTCACCAGGCGAGGTGTAATGTCCGATAACGAGCAGTCAACAGTTATACACGAATAGACCGTCGGCTACCGTAGCCCAGGGTTTGAAACGTGCACCTTAACTTGTGCTCGCTGACGCTGCTTGGGCTTCCAACATCTAACCTCGATGAGATTTGCACCGTCGTTGTTAAGCAGTCTGTCTGCACGAGCCTGGATGTTCTGAGTCGACACCGGTCATCAATGGCGTGTGGTGTGCCACCGCTTACTCTCTGGGTGCTGGTACGCCCGTTGATATTATACTCGCTTGATGAGGTTATCTTCGGGATCCCTACTGTTCTTACCACTTGAGCGGTTGAACGACCTATCTATCTTGCGCCGACAATACGTCCACTGTAAAAGGCGCTTAGTTCACCGCGTTTAACCATATTTTTGATAGCGAGACACTGTTAGGAATCCCTCCTGTCTCCATATTTATTCCTAGGATCGGTTTGGCTGTGTTCCACTCCGCACGGTAGATGCCCATGTCAACTGCCCATCAGCCCTATCTTTAATGTAGGTATGAAAAACTGACATTTTTTTGATGGTACGGATGATGAGAGTCACGAAAAATAAAATATTTCTAACGTGTCTAGACGGTACAAACTTCATTCTAAGACATGATCCGGTGCGTAATGAATCTCGCCGAGTGTATGACTTCGTAAAATAATCATCACATCTTACAAAATGCATCACTTGGGGATATTTAATAGTAAAACTATACTAGTGATCCGATTTATTAGCGTAAGAGTATATACATAAATAAGCATTTGCCAGCTTTCGCACATCCTCCAGATGCCTTTTTCAAGGAAGTTAGATAGACACTGCCTTTCAACTCCCTTGAAAAAGCCGTCTGGTTGAGGTGCGAAAGCTTGGAAATGCTTATTTGCATATCTCTACGCCAATAAATCGGATTACTAGTATAGTTTTCCTATTTTCTACATAACTGGTGCACTGTTTCTCGTTATTAATTTCTTTCGGAAAAACTAAATAGTCGAAATACTTACAATCGAGGCCAAATATCCTGCACCAGTAAAGCGAAAGTCAATTTTTGATGTGTGAAGTCAACTTATACTGTATAGCATAATGGTAAAGTCAGGAATACATATTATACATCATTTTAAAGGACATTTTATGCTGAATTTTAATACTTTTACAGAATGTTATTACCAGTAATAGAAGTGAAGTTACAAGCAAACGTACAGCGTCTGGCCATAAAAAGCAAAAAATAGTAGAATTTGTGAAAATAGTGTACGATGCATTTAACGTACAAGTTAGTAAAATCATGCAATGCATTGATTATGATACGCTTTCCAACATACCAGATATCATTACTCAAGTTATCACTCAAGTTATGAGGGTAATGGCTGTGGATTAAATCTCGGTCTTGTGCCCTGAACTTTGATCCCATTTCGATGATATTCTACAGAACCGGTTCAGGATACCTCCGAAATAACATGATAAAGTTTTGTCGGAATGGAAGCATTTTTACGTAAGTTATGATGCATAAAGGCTATGGAATAGATTCCCCTCCTGTGTCCTAACCTTTGACCCCATTTCGCCCATTTTCAGTAGGATTCGTTGACCCCATTTCGCCCATTTAATAGGCAGGCCCCTACAACATACTAACATTTCATCTAGATCGAAGATTTTTTACGTAAGTTATGACGTAAAAGGCAATGGAAGTGATTCCGCTCCTATGTCCTGACCTTTGACCCCATTTCACCCATTTTCAATAGGGTTTGTCCCCAGGTGGTCCCCTACTATATACTGAAATTTAAACGAAATCGAACCTTTTTTACGTTAGTTATAACGCATAAGAACAGTGAAATGAATCCCGCTTCTATGTGCTAACCTTTGACCCCATTTCGTTCACGTTCAATAGGGTTCGTTCCCAGGTGATCCCATTCCACATACTAAAAGTTCATCGAAATCGAACGATTTTTACGCGAGTTATCGTGCGGACGAACATACTGACACAACGCGTGACGTAATGAGACAGATGGGAATCGCGACCATCAGTTCGCAAGAGTGTGACGTCATAAAACTTTAATAGGATCTACACACAACGCGTGACGTAATGATACAGATGGCATGACCGCGCGCCAACATATCAAGCGCGAGATTGTGGCTTCATAAGATCGTCCTCAGGTGGTCCCCTACCACATAATAAAATTTCATCGAAATCGAACCATTTTTATGCACGTAATGACGCATAAAGGCAATGGAATGCATCCCGCTCCCATGTCCTGACCTTTGACTCCACTGCACACATTTTCAATAGGGTTCATTCCCAGGTGGTCCCCTACAATACACTAACATTTAATTGACATCGAACGATATTTACGAAAGTTACGACGCATAAGGGCAATGGAATGGATCCTGCTGCTATATTACCGCTCCCTGTCGGGTATCAGCGAACCACTACTACGTCTTATTCGCCGTAGTGGGTAAAAGTTAAAAAGGTCAAAACTCAATACTAATCAATTCACCCCAAAATTTCGCCTAGTGGTGTCAACAATGAATTTGGATTCCCTAACTAAGGGTCTCCAAGCTCAGGGTCGACAAATGCATCGCGTTGTGTTTCATATGAATCAGCATGGGGTTTCCATGCTCATTCATATGCCGCAAAGAAGTTAAAATAAAACGTTGCCTGAATAACTATAATAAAATCACGAATTGAACTCTAATGAGATTTGGAGAAATTATCTGAGTGACACGTGAATTAAAATTTAACTGTTTATTTCTTTTTAGAATATGATCTTAAAGCTAGGTACAATGTACCGGTGAGGTTGCTTGCTTTAGCTAAACAATTAGCTTTAATTTCAAACGGGTATAATGCACATAATATTATATAACTGACTTTAAACTTTAGTTACTGGTTTAAACTCGGCGCGGTGCGCCAGAGGAAAAAATTGTTAATGCACTATGGGAGAGACTTTCGGGTAACAGTCCTGCATAGCACATGCAAAGCTATGAGGAACGAATCAGAAATGTGTAAGACAAATGTCATCATACCCTCTTTTCCTTGAGAAGCCCCGATCGAGAAACTGGGTTGCCGGCTGGTCGTAGAGTCAGCTCTCGGTCTTAATTGGTGGTATATATGGACTATACTCTAAAATATTTACTACCTCATTTCTCTATCTTGGAAACATCTCTCCTCCGAAACCGCTGAGACCTCTCTTCTGCTCAGACTGCAATTCTCGAGTGTTCCCTCTGTCGTTATCTTAGAGTCTGTGAGTAGTCGTCTCTCCTCTCTGTCTTTATTCAGTTAATAATTCTGTTTTTCCCGTGTCTGGTGTCCATCTTGGGGCGTGACGGCCCGGCCGTCCGAATCGCGTCGGGTTATGTCATTGGCCCTCACAGATAGCCCTGCTATGCTATTCGCTGGCCATCTGTTCAGTTCGGGTCACTTTCCCAAAAATTATGTCTTCTTTCAGCTGTCAACTAGTCCTCGCACCTTTTTGGTTAATTTACCTCGCCCAGCTACTTAGAAGCGAAGATTGTCACGTAGGTATTTCCGGCGACGTGACTTATCTCAAATTTTGTCGCTACCCTGGACAATGCAGAGATGCTCGCAAGCGTTGATTGAGAAAAGGGGTGACGCCCCCAAAAGGATTTATTGCGCTCCTGCTATTCTCTTCAGCTTGTTTGAGTTTCGTGAGAAAAAACAACAACTGTGAATTCTTCCCTTCTCTTCCTTCCCATCTGGGATTTTCATCAAGTTTCCGTGAGAAAAAAAATATAATTTTCCCCTTTTCATTTGGCTTGAGTGCAATTAGGACTGATCTAATTATCAACCTAAACTTTCGGGTAGCCTGGCTCAGCTTCACAGGAAAGTAATTTTTAGTCATTGATAATCTATTTTGGCAATTTAAATATTTATTTCCTACCGCCTTAGAGTAAAAATAAAAAAAATAATAAATGATCAAAATTATACGGATGAAATTTAAATGTTACGGGGATATAGAAAATTCCGCGGGAACATTATCTCCCTCCCTTCAGAAAAAGTAATTCGAAGAATATTAAGGGAATACTCGTCCTATGAAAAAAAAATTGTGCATTTTCCTCTAGCGTTCGCCCTCGGTACGGGCAGTTTTGCCCATACGAAAACAACAGTATGCAACATACAGAATACATATATACAGCATATGACTTATTCATATAATGGCATTTGTTATTGATACTTAATAATATTTACTTATTCGTATAATATATATATCAACCTTCACTGTGTATAAAATCTAAAAATGAGAAATACAGTATATATACACAAAACAGTATAATAAGTGCTCAAATATCAATTTTCGGGTGTAGCGCTCAGCCTTGCGCCGTTAGTTGAGTTTCGTTTTGCAATTCCTCCTCTTGGCTGGAGACGGGGGTAACCCATTGTGGAGGGAAGAACAGGTTTCTTCACTCCGTGTGCTCTCCTCTCTGTGGTTCGTCTAGCGCGGGCAACAAGTCAGGAGGGTTGAAATCACAAACAATAGGAGGATCAAGGATGACATGCTCGCGGTGAATACCTTGAGTAATCCGGTGGCGGATATTGTCAGTCCGTTCGTCCCGCTACCGAAATTCCATCCGGGTGTGATAGCTGAGTTCTGCCAATTTGCATATGAGTAGTTTGGGTGCACTAAGTTCATGGAGGGTTGATCTAAGCAGAAGTCCAGTTTCTTACAAGCGTTCACAGTGCGTGCCTTTAAACACAAATTATCGCTTATGCAGCGAGTGTCCGATTTAAATTTTATCACTACGGTATTCTTCTCCGTGCGAAGCTTTACGGATCGGGTATGTATGATTAGTGAATCGAAGTGCACATCTACCATTCCCGCTGCACAGGATGAATATGCTTCAAACTGAATTGCGGCAAGAGGTTCGCACGAAAAGCATCCGGAGGTTTGTATCTCAGCATATGCTCCGTCCATAACTAGCAGAAGCAACGTTAGCAAGGCAAGTCCATGCAGTGGGGCTTGTGCTATGGTGCGCGCCACGTGTTTCTCGAGGTACTGTTGCATCACTTGGGCTCGGTTTCGCATTGCGTTACCGGCCAATGCACCCGTTTTGACAGCGACCAAAGTAGAACCTCTAAGGAAACGGTATGTCTTCCACATAATGTATGCGATGCTGTAGAGAGTTTTTCAGATGCATAAAATGACCGTTTTTGCGTACAAAAGGTAACAGCCGTAAGTAGAATTAGGAGCAGGATAACCACGTACGTGGCTCTTGCCGGGAGGCACTTTAACTGCCGCAGTAGGTCCCGGCATAAGATGCATTGCAGGGGACTGCAGGTTATCCGTCCAACTATTTGTACTGTTCCTCTCAGCGTCTGTCCGTCGGTCGTCACAAAGATAAGATGCATTTCCGCTGACCACTCTAGCATTTCGGGAGGTAGGGTCGCTTGAAATGGCGTGTCTTTTAATGTGATTACAGTCTCTATCCCTCTGATCCTGACGAGTAACATGCCCGGATGCGAGAGGGATACCATTGGATTATTGTAGGTGAGTCTCACATCATTGCGATGGAACACAGCCTCCTCGTCAGTCAGTAGGTGCCTCTGATGTCGGCGGCGATGTGTGGTTGCTCTGTGTCGGCTCGCCACGCAAAGTTGGTATGAGATCAACACTGGGTTTTCGATTTTTAGTCCTTCCGCTTCGTGGACCAAAGTAGTAACTGCAGGTACCAGGCGACAGTAACAAGTCGTTTCAGTAATGTTCATACAACCTGCCAGTTTGCAGTAGTTAGCAGTGCCTGAGCAAGGGGAGGCCTTCGAACAGCTGCAGGGTAGACCTGCCCTCTTGCAGTCGATGAGAGAGCGGACTCCTTGTGCGTTGACCTTCTGTTGAAAATGAAAGGACCTGGGTTCAATCAGATGGTTATCGTGTGCAATGAATATCTTCCACACTTTGATACAACCATCGCAATTGTGAGCATGGCAGAAATTTGGTGACACA
The DNA here is from genome assembly GCA_039090855.1 of Macrothele yani. NCBI lineage: Eukaryota > Metazoa > Arthropoda > Arachnida > Araneae > Macrothelidae > Macrothele > Macrothele yani. The sequence continues at coordinate 24,168,313 of CM077002.1, read as the reverse complement.
CCCAAATTCAGCAATTCCTCTCTAGTTGTGTTTGTGCACTGATATTTGTCCCTACAAAATTCGCATTGCTCGAAATCTGCCGCAATAACCCAGGTTAAAATCCTGGTCACGGCACCAGTTTTATTACCGCTCCCTGTCGGGTATCAGCGAACCACTACTACGTCTTATTCGCCGTAGTGGGTAAAAGTTAAAAAGGTCAAAATTCAATTATAATCAATTCTACCCCCAAAATTTCGCCTAGTGGTGTCAACAATGAATTTGGATTCCCTAAGGGCTCCAAGCTCAGGGTCGACAAATCCATCGCGTTGTGTTTCGTATGAATCAGCATAGGGTTTCCATGTTCATTCATATACCGCAAAGAAGTTAAAATAAAAAGTTGCCTGAATAACAATAATAAAATCACAAATTGAACTCTAATGAGATTTGGAGAAATGATCTGAGTGACACGTGAATTAAAATTTAACTGTTTATTTCTTTTTAGAATATGGTCTTAATGCTAGGTACAATGTACCGGTGAGGTTTCTTGCTTTAGCTAAACAATTTAGTTTTAATTTCAAACGGGTGTAATGCACTTAATATTATATAACTGACTTTAAACTTTAGTTACTGGTTTAAACTCGGCGCGGTGCGCCAAAGGAATAAATTGTTAATGCACTATGGGAGAGACTTTCGGGTAACAGTCCTGCATAGCACATGCAAAGCTATGAGGAACGAATCAGAAATGTGTAAGACAAATGTCATCATACCCTCTTTTCCTTGAGAAGCCCCGATCGAGAAACTGGGTTGCCGGCTGGTCGTAGAGTCAGCTCTCCGTCTTAATTGGTGGTATATATGGACTATACTCTAAAACATTTACTACCTCATTTCTCTATCTTGGAAACATCTCTCCTCCGAAACCGCTGAGACCTCTCTTCTTCTCAGACTGCAATTCTCGAGTGTTCCCTCTGTCGTTATCTTAGAGTCTGTGAGTAGTCGTCTCTCCTCTCTGTCTTTATTCAGTTAATAATTCTGTTTTTCCCGTGTCCGGTGTCCATCTTGGGGCGTGACGGCCCGGCCGTCCGAATCGCGTCGGGTTATGTCATTGGCCCTCACAGATAGCCCTGCTATGCGATTCGCTGGCCATCCGTTTAGTTCGGGTCACTTTCTCAAAAATTATGTCTTCTTTCAGCTGTCAACTTGTCCTCACACCTTTTTGTTAATTGACCTTGCCCAGCTACTTAGAAGCGAAGATTGTCAAGTAGGTATTTCCGGCGACGTGACTTATCTCAAATTTTGTCGCTACCCTGGACAATGCAGAGATGCTCGCAAGCGTTGATTAAGAAAAGGGGTGACGCCCCCAAAAGGATTTATTGCGCTCCTGCTATTCTCTTCAGCTTGTTTGAGTTTCGTGAGAAAAAACAACAACTGTGAATTCTTCCCTTCTCTTCCTTCCCATCTGGGATTTTCATCAAGTTTCCGTGAGAAAAAAATGTAATTTTCCCTTTTTATTTGGCTTGAGTGCAATTAGGACTGATCTAATTATCAATCTAAACTTTCGGGTAGCCTGGCTCAGCTTCACCGGAAAGTAATTTTTAATCATCGATAATCTATTTTGGCAATTTAAATATTTATTTCCTACCGCCTTAGAGTAAAAATAAAAAAAATAATAAATGATCAAAATTATGTGGATGAAATTTAAATGTTACGGGGATATAGAAAATTCCGCGGTAACAGCTATGCCGTAATCTTTGACCCCACTTCACCCATTTTCAATAGGGATTATTCCCAGGTGGTCCCCTACAATATGCTAAAATTTCATCGACATCGAATCATATTTACACAAGTTATGACGCGTAAAGGCAATGGAATGTGTCTCGCTCCCATGCCATGACCTTTGACCCCATTTCGTCCATTTTCAACAGGGTTCGTTCCCAGGTGGTTCTATACCACATACAAAATTTCATCGAAATCGAACCATTTTTACGCGATTTATCGTGCCGACAGATCGACGGACAGACGGACGGACGGACGGACAAAGCTGGAGCATATACGCTTCTTTAACCTAAGGCTGGAAAGCGTAAATAAAATTTCATGGAAATCGAAACTTTTTTACGCGCGTTATGACGCATAAAGGCAATGGAATGCATCCCGCTCCTATGTTCTGACCTTTGACTCCACTTCACCCATTTCCAATAAGGTTCATTCCCAGTTGTCCCCTACAATATACTAAAATTTCATCGACATCGAACCATATGTACGCAAATTATGATGCATAAGGGCAATGGAATGGATCTTGCTCCTATGCCGTGACCTTTGACCCCATTTCGTCCATTTTCAATATGGTTCGTCCTCAGGTGATCCCCTACCACATACTAAAATTTCTTCGACATCGAACTATTTTTACGCGAGTTATCGTGCCGCCAGACGGAATAAGCTGGAGCATATACGCTTCTTCAACCAACGGTTGTAAAGCGTAAAAATTGCTGTACAGTACATTATTGAAACTTGCAGGACACTTGAAATAATTTACCAACAAGCAAAATACGCTTTAATATTTAATTGGATAACAACGATTTCTTAGTAACAAAGTGCAATTTCTTGGCATGGAATTAATGAGCTTCTCTAGTTGTTCATTTGTAATATCACGGTGCCATACGGTCCTTACAGACTCAATTAATGCTGTTTTAGACGTGGGTCTTTGTTAACGGATCTTTTGCTTCAATCTCACTCAGATTCTTTATGGGATTAAGATCCGGTGACTGTGCCGACGACTGAAGTGTTCTTATAACTTTTCGATTAAGCCACTCGTCAACCAACTTTGACCGATGACATGGTGCGTTATCGTCCTGAAAGGTAAAATTCCGCAAACCCATGTCTTGTGCAGATAGTAGCAGTTTGGACTCCTACTTTGGAGCCTAAACTGCTACTATCGATCCATTCAATGTGCCACCAACAATGTATAGACGGCCAACACCACTGGCTGAAATACAGGACTATAACATCCCCGCACGTGGCTGCTTTATTGTTGGCTGGGTACAGCATGCCTTATATCTTTCATCAGCCAGACGACGTACATAATTATATCCATTATTAGCGGAAATAGTAACAATTGTTTCATCACTGAAAAATAATATTTTTCCATTCATTAACAGTCCAATTCTTGTGCGCCTTGGCCCACGCAATTCTTTTGAGCCGTTGTTGTTCAGTAAGGAAAGGCTTTCATGCAGCTTTTCGTGCAGTCAGTCAATTTTCTTCTCGCCTACGGCAAACTGTACGTGCAGATGCAATAAAGCCTGCTTCATTCTCTCACTCATTTCTTAAATTATTGGCCGTTTTAATCCTTGATTTTAAGGAAAGACGAATCAACATGCGATCATCACTTTCAGTACACAGCCTTATTTGCCCTGTTCTCTTTCTTTTTCCATCACATCCAATTTCTGCAACTCTTTTAATGGTGAGCAGGACAATGGAATGATCACAGCCACATTTAACAGCAGTTTTACGACTACTGAATCCAAGTCCATGCAAATTAATAATTTTTGCCCTGATGTGAAGAGGTAGGACCAATTTTTAAGTCTTTGATATTCGAAAATTCAAATATCACAGGAATTCTGCATAAACTTCCGTCACCTGACTACAAGCAGCTGCGTTTTATCTCGGGAGACGATTTTACGTCCTTTTATATCTCACTAGCGGATGTCGGAGAAAGCTATGGGGAATTAGAAGGGCGCGAAGGCTTTTTCAGAACTGGATTTGTGTTTCCTCATTTGCGAATTTTTGCTTATAACTTCACTTCTATTACTGGTAATAACATTCTGTAAAAATATATTTGAATTCTGCATAAAATGTCATTTTCAATGTTGTATAATATGTATTCCTGACTTTACCATTACGCTCTATACACTGAAGAGCAATTGAAATAGAGATATCTGTCTAGTAATGTGTAGCACCACCTTTCGTCCTGATGACGGCGGCGATTCGTCTCGGCATGGACTCAACAAGACACCAGAAACGTTGGGGAGCCATAAGGATCAACGACCCCTGAACAAAGCTCCAGCAGTTCACAAAGATTTGATGGAAGGGAGTCATCTCTCCCAATTTAATCCCAGATGTGCTCGATGGGATTGAGGTCAGCTGACCTAGCGGACCATGGAAGTGAGGTCACGTCGGTGGAGTGTTCATCCAGCCATTCGGATACAATTCAGGAGCTATGGCACGGTGCTTTGTCTTGTTGCAGGATGAGGTTCCCAGTGGGATGTTGAAAACGCACAAATGGGAGCAAATGGTTGTCAAGGATATCCCGGTAACGTTGACATGTGAGGGACGATGTCACAAGTACCAGGGCTCCCATATCAGTCCATGTAAACAGTCCCCAGACGAGAATGCCATCCCCACCAGCTTGAAGAATATCCTGCTGGCAAGAAGGAACCATCGCTTCATGTGGTTTGGGCCGTACTCGTATCCTGCCATCCGCATGGGCCAACGTGATTCTTGACTCATCAGTCCAGGCAACATTTTTCCACATGTCTAGGGTCCAATGGCGATGTTCCCGCGCCCAATGCTAATCTTTGCACCTTGTGATGTGGGTCAGCAGCGGTACCATCGTGAGACGATGGCTTCTGTACCACATAGCGAGTACATGTTTCTGGATGGTGTGGCTGCTTACATGTTTTTATGCTCCAGTGTTAAATTGCTGAGTGATTTCTTGCACTGTGGCCCGTCTATCCGCTGTTACAATGCGAGCTAGCCGACAATGAACCCGCTCATCCACACGATGTTGTCCACGGCAGTTGGCCCTTGCAGGGATGGTTTTACCGGATTCGATGTACTCACGGTGTACCCGTGACACAGTGGCTCGTGAAAATCCCAGTGCCTGCACGATTTCCGAGATGGAGTGACCCATTCGTCGGGTCCCGACCATATGCCAACGATGAAATGAGCTTTGCTCGTTCGTCTTACCCATACTGCGTCGGACTCTTACAGATTCCCGTCGCATTACTCCTTATATTGTCGGATCGCTGCATTCGTCATGTCGTTTCCGTTTGCTGGGCCGCCCACAGCGCCACATTTGCATAACGCCAGCTGTCTCTAATTCAATTGCTCTTCAGTGTAAGTTGACTTGAAACATCAAAACGTGACTTTCGGTCTAATGGTCAAGGACTTTTGGCCACGATTGTACAATTGCCGCCGCCGTAGTTTAGTATTTACTTTTATGACTCACATATCTTCTTTCATTGGTTTTACGACAATAACATTCATTAATCCACCTATCTAAGTACCGCTTAACATCAGGAATTAGTAAATTTTATTGTTTGTTGTTGGCATTTAATTCCCCTTAGTATGTATATTGGCGGTGTTGCCATGTGAGTGACGCAAAAATGTGTAACGTATTGTACGTAAATAAATGTATACCCCCTAATCACTCGTTAGATTTCACGCCAACAAACATCTTGGCATGCAAAAGATAAATAGTATAATTTATATACAAAGAGTACCAGGATATTCTCCCGGTTTTTTCTCATGAATGCGTTCTTTAATTCGATTCTTCGATGATTTCCTTGTACTTTCTTCACCTTTCTTTCCTCTTACGTCGGCTGAAAAAGATCTCATTTGATACCTGCTCACACATCTTTTCACCATGACCAAACCCTTTCTGACCTTATTTTCAGAAAGAACTATTTTTTTTTTTTTTGGACGGGCACTATTTGTAACGTATCGTCATTTTGAGTAATTTTGTGCAACGTAGCGAATGACAACTTTCATTTTCAGTTGTCTTTTTCTATGTAAATTTTGAGTTCTTCCTCTTTTGTCGTTCCAACCTTAACGTTATATTTTCTCACTCACTGAATGTTATGTTGGAAGCAGTCTTGAGGTGAGAGTGTGTGACGTGTGTGTTTGTGGACATGACAAGAATGAGCTACATGATGTTGGAGCAAGCAGCGAAAAGTGTGATGTGTTGTGTGTTAGTGGTGGTCGTGGAAGCTGTGCTAATCCGCAAGCGTTAATGCCTGTCGATCTGTGGTGTATATATATTTCGCGTTATCCTTTTCAGATAACGATTGCGTTTACTAAATCACGTTTATTCGACTAAGTGGCTATTGTTGTGGATGGTGCTATGATTTAGAAGTTTCTTCATTAGTGAAGCGGCGGAATAAAAGGCGAACTACAGAGTGTCTACAAATGATTGGAGCGGTTTCGTGATTTTTGTGCCTGTAATATTAGCGATATGCTGCTCGAGTTGGATGTTACCAGACACGCATTGCAGAAAGTCTACTTTCTTCGCCACTGGCGGCCGCGAGATGGCAGTTCTTGTTCTATAGTCTGTACAATGGCTTCAAACAGCGAGAAAGCGTTTGCTGTCCTCGCATTTCATGCTAGTCAATCTGTGACAACAGTGCAACGACACTTTCGAACGAAATTTAGGAAAACTCCACCCAGGGCCAACATCATTCAGCGATGGTATGAACAGTTCAAAGCAACAGGATGCCTGTGTAAAGGGAAATCAACGGGGCGTCCATCAGTGCCTGAAGAAACCGTGAAACTCGTGTGGTCAAGTTTCGTTCGTAGCCCCCAGAAGTCGACGCGCACGGCGAGTAGAGAACTGGACGTTCTACGATCGACCTTTTGGAGGATCTTACGCAGACTATCGAAGCAGAAGCCGTAACGCTTGCAATTGCTATAAGCCCTGACGCCCGATGACAAAGTGAGTCGCTTTGAGTTTTGTTCGCGATTTCAAAGGTTTATGGAAGAAAACGATGCGTTTTCTGATAAACTTATCTTAAGTGATGAAGCAACATTTTTTGTTAGTGGCAAAGTGAATAAGCACAATGTACTAATCCAGGGCACAGAAAACCACCACACCTGCTCGGAGCACATTCGGGATTCCCAAAAATCTATGTTTTCTGTGCGGTCTCAAAATTTAAAGTCTACGGCCCCTTTTTCTCCTGCAAAAAGACCTCTACCGGACACGTGTATCTGAATATTTTGGAACATTGGCTTATGAATCAGTTGGAGACTGACAGTGTGCACTTCATCAACCAACAGGATGGCGCTCCGTCCCATTTGCATTGCGACGTTCGTGAATTCTTGACCGCCAGATTGTGAAAGCGATGGATCGGTCGTGCTGGGAATGGTGATCACCAACTGCTACTACGGCCTCCACGTTCCCCCGACTTAACCCCCTGCGATGTTTTCGTGTGGGGTTATGTGAAAGGCTCGGTGTTTGTATCACTTTACCAGCCGATCTACCAGAAATGCGGACTCGCATCATCAATGCCTAAGCTCTCATTCACAAAGACATGCTAACTCGCGTGTGGGAGGAACTTGATTACAGGGTTTATGTTTGCAGAATCACTCAAGGGGATCATATCGAGCACCTGTAATATGCCCCGAAAAAACTTTGTGCCTTGTTATATGACCGTGTTCACCACACGAAAACAACATTTCGTGATCATATCTCAAATAATATACTTACAATAAAATCGTGAAACCACTGCAAACATTTGTAGACACCTTGTATTAGTAAACCTTTTTTGAATCCATTTGGTGACTCTGACTTAAAGTGAGTGAATAAAAAAACAATTTTACGTAGTGTTCCGTAAGCGATATATTCAAGGGTTGGACAAAATAATGTGAACACCTGGGAAAAGAAGGTTTTATCTTCCTAATAGGGTTTGGGACCACCTTTGACATTCAAAAAACACTTGTATCCTCCTTGAAATGTACGCATAGAAACCCTGGATGGTGGTTAGGGGGATGTTACACCATTCTTCATGCAGAAACTGCGCCAAGTCCTTGAGAGTTGCAGGAGGAAGATAATGGGATGGTACTATGCTTTCCAACACAGACCACAGTGGCTCGGTGATGTTTAAGTCTGGTGATTGCGGAGGCCAAGGAAGGTGTGAAGGTTCGTTCTCATGTTCCTCAAGCCATGATTGGACATCCCGAGCTCTGTGAATTGGGTGTTATCAACTTGATAGATGGTATACCCTGCAGGAAACAATGCCTGAGCCACTGGATGGACTTGGTTAGCCAAAATGGTTTCATACGCCTTGCCAGCCATCCGTCCTTTCAAAGTGAACAGGGGATCTGCTGAATCTCACAATATGACGGCCCAGAACCACCACCATGCTGCACTGTTGGGAGCCGACAGTTTGGGTTGTACCCTTCTGACCGTGTTCATCACACCCGTAAATACATCATGTGGTGGGGAATAGTGATAATGTGCATTCATCCTACAACATTACACATTTCCATGAATCGGCACTCCACGTTGCATGCTCCTGGCACTACTGCTGTCGCCGTTGTGCATTCATCCGGGTCACCGGATGTTTTGCAATAGCAGTTCTGCCATTAATATCTTGTTTATGAAGTTCCCTGCGCACTGTTTTTGTTCATACAGTATCTGGATATGCAGATTGAGCTCTGCATTAATTTTCGGCACCGTGGTCTTCTTATTACAGATCACAATCCGGCTTAATGCTCTCCTATCGCTATCAGTCAGGGCCGTTTTCCGTCCATTCTTGTGTTTTGCAGACCAGGTTTTGCCACAAACACGGTCATGAACCTAGACACAATAGCTCTCAATACTCCCACTACCCAGGTGACACTAGTCAAACACTCCCACTAACCATGTGACATTAGTCAAACACTCCCACTACCCTGGTCAAACACTGTCATGACCCTAGACACAGTAGCTCTCAATAGTCGAATTACCCTGGTGACACTAGTCAAACACTCTAACTACCCTGGTCAAACACTGTCATGACCCTAGACACAGTAGCTCTCAACATTCCCCACTAACCTGGTGACCTCTAGTCAAACACTCCCACTACTCTGGTCAGACACTGTCATGACCCTATACACAGTAGCTCTCAATACTCCCACTACCCTGGTTACACTAGTCAAACACTCCCACTACCCTGGCCAAACACTGTCATGACCCTAGACACGGTAGCTCTCAATACTCCCACTACCCTGGTGACACTAGTCAAACACTTCCACTACCCTGGTCAAACACTGTCATGACCCTAGACACAGTAGCTCTCAATACTCCAACTACCCTAGTGACACTAGTCAAACACTCCCACTAACCTGGTCAAACACTGTAATGACCCTATACACTGTAGCTCTCAATACTCCCACTACCCTGGCCAAACACTGTCATGACTCTTGGCACAGTAGCACTCAATACTCCCTGGTCAAACACTGTCATGACCCTAGACACAGTAGCTCTCAACAGTCGCACTACCCTGGTGACACTAGTCAAACACTCCCACTATGCTGGTCAAACACTGTCATGACACTAGACACAGTAGCTCTCAATAGTCGCACTACCCTGGTGACACTAGTCAAACACTGTCATGACCCTATACACAGTAGCTCTCAATACTCCCACTACCCTGGTGACACTAGTCAAACACTCCCACTACCCTGGTCAAACACTGTCATGACCCTAGACACAGTAGCTCTCAATACTCGCACTACCCTGGTGACACTAGTCAAACACTCCCACTACCCTGGTCAAACACTGTCATGACCTTAGACACAATAGCTCTCAACATTCCCACTACCCTGGTGACCTCTAGTCAAACACTCCCACTACTCTGGTCAGACACTGTCATGACCCTATACACAGTAGCTCTCAATACTCCCACTACCCTGGTGACACTAGTCAAACACTCCCACTACCCTGACCAAACACTGTCATGACCCTAGACACGGTGGCTCTCAATTCTCCCACTACCCTAGTGACACTAGTCAAACACTTCCACTACCCTGGTCAAACACTGTCATGACCCTATACACAGTAGCTCTCAATACTCCCACTACCCTGGCCAAACACTGTCATGACCCTTGGGACAGTAGCACTCAATACTCCCACTACCCTAGTGACACTAGTCAAACACTCCCACTCCCTGGTCAAACACTGTCATGACCCTAGACACAGTAGCTCTCAACACTCGCACTACCCTGGTGACACTAGTCAAACACTCTCACTACCCTGGTCAAACACTGGCATGACCCTAGACACAATAGCTCTCAATACTCCTACTAACCTGGTGACTGTCGTCACAGAGACACCAACTAGCCGACCAGCCCTATATCGAAGTCCGTTAGGTCGCTCATTTCGGCCTCATCCTGAAAGAAATTTTGCAGCATGGCACTTTGTGCTGAAAAACGTTGAAAGAGCGATGTTTTTGTTTATTCACTGATGCTACATATTTAGAGGATTTTCATAACATTTCCCGTCTTTTGAATTTTTTTCTATAATTAATACATAGCTTGTGCCGTTAATGCCTACCAGATGGAGACGTCTCAGGTACTGATCCCATCCTGCGGATATGTGATGTCAGAAGCTGACAGAAAACCGCACATAGCGTCGTTGATTGTTGGCTATTGTAGCGTAAGGCGAACGCACTCGGTTAGATATCGAAAGATCTGGGGTACGATCCTAGCAGTGGCCGGATAGCAATTTTTCGGTTGCTGTGTGTTGTTAAAACGTGGAAAGAGTGATGATTTTGTTTATTAACGGACGCCAAATATTTAGAGGGTTTTCACTTTAAATGCACTTAAACAGGACCTTGAGGTTCTGAACCAAGCTATTACAACCAAAACGTGGTGGATACCTTTGCGTATTGCGACGTACGCAGCATTAAAAGTCACATCTCTGAGCGTGGTGTTCACATTATTTTGTCCAACCCGTGTATATACGTTTCAAATAGCAGAGAGCCAAGTATTTAGAGGATTTTCACTTTAAATGCACTTAAATAGACCTTGAGGTTCCGAACAAAGCTATTACAACCAAAACGTGGTGGATACCTTTGCGTATTGCGACGTACGCAGCTTTAAAAGTCACATCTCTGAGCGTGGTGTTCACATTATTTTGTCCAACCCGCGTATATACGTTTCAAATAGTAAAGAGCCAAGTATTTAGAGGATTTTCACTTTAAATGCACATAAACAGGATCTTGAGGTTCTGAACAAAGCTATTAAAACCAAAACGTTTTGGATACCTTTGCGAATTGCGACGAACGCAGCATTAAAAGTCACATCTCTGAGCGTGGTGTTCACATTATTTTGCCCAACCCGTGTATATACGTTTCAAATAGTAAAGAACGCTTCTAGCGAAAACAGCTTTCCTTTTCCGATTACTACAAGTGCATACCTGAGCTGCTATGGACGCACATTGAAAATCCCCGATAAATTTCATATCAAATAATCCATCCCTGGGTCCTATCGAATTATCTAGAGATAGAACCAGTCGATCCATTTATGTGGTGCAGAAATATCATGCAAGCGATTATCCCCCAAAATTATTTCCGTCGCATCGGAACATTCACTGAGAGGCGTTCCACAACCTTATCCCATTTATGTTCAAGTTTTATAGAGTATACGCGGCATTTTTACGGCTTACTCTGTCAAGGATTAATATTTATAGCTTATTATCGTTACTAATAGGTGTTCCCAGAGGAATGCGCTTCAGAGAAAAGGACAAGGTTGAAACTACCAAAAAGCTCGAGAACAAATGAAAGCGGAACTTTCTCTCACCTTGCGAAAGCGAATTTCTAAGTCACATTCTGGTATTTCTTCCGGTTCATCATAAGAGGTCTCGCAGAAGTGTAGAAACGGGAACTTTAATTTCTTTCTTGACTCGGCCCATCTAATAAATAGCGGAAATACGTGCCTCGGCTGTGATGAATCGTCCGCGGTCGGAGATATAGAACCTGGGGTCGTCATCATGGGCGCCTTAATCTCTTGCAACCCCCATCATCATTTACAGTCTTCCGTGGCATTTAATGCCTGCCACAATCAGTCGGTTTACTGCCACGGTTACCACATACGGCCCTCTCCATCATACTATCCTTCCTATATTCTTCCTTAACGTATCCTTCTCTCTCCCTCTCTTGCTCTCATTCCCCATCACACATACAAACACACACGCTCGCAAGAGCCATCCTCACAGACATTTTGACCATGCTTTCCTGACATCGCTAAAGAATTAGTTTCCTTTTCGTCCCAACCTACTTGGCAAAATGGCTGCATTTAATCCTTATCAGGGAATAACGCAACACTGATTGAGACACTCAGCAAGTATGTAAGCATATTTATATCAGTCTATACAATTTGGATAAATTATACAAATACAAACACCGGCCACTGATTTAGAAACATTTATGCAGATGGACCTAAACCTAATATTTGAAGAGTATATGAAAAATTCGTGGTCACGTGATCTAGGCAGCTATTTAAGACTACCGCTCCTCAGTAATCGTCAGTAGTATTGATAACAATGAAAAAAAACGAAGGATCTTTCGGAGTTCGATAAATGGCTTATTGTGGATGCCCGTTTGGCTGGATTAAAGATTTTGAAAACTAACTGGCTTTTTAAAAGGTGAGATATCCCAAGTCTTTAATCAGTAGGGCATTCTTTTATTTTTTTTATTGAAGGTGTAACGACCACCGTGAGCAACTCAATGGGCTATAAGCAGTCGTCCGTCCCTTATTTAGGGTCACTGGTTCCAGGGAAGGGAGAGATCCAGTGCCGTAAGACAAACACAACATCCATGCCTCACGGGATTCGAACCCGGACCCCTTTCGGACAAATGATCAGAGGCAATCGCTTAGACCACCGCGACACCGGGGCGGCAGCAGGGAATTCACCTACTTTGCTTGTTTAAGATTCCTAACTGTGGCGAGACGACAATCAGTTAGGAACCAGATCGCCATCGTCTAAGAAGACTTGTATGGAGAAACAGGACTTTCTGCGGGAAAGAGTTGACCGAAACATTCAATAAAGGCAGTTCCCGATCCATATATCAGCAAACTATGCGCAGGGAATTGAAGAGGATCAATATTGTCAGTCGTATGCCTTTCCCTGTGAAGAACCGGAACGTTCATCTACAGTTGTATCAGGAACACCATGACTGGACACCAGAAGACTGGAAAAAAGTCATGTTTTCCGACGTGTCGCGGTGCGCCTTGTTCTGTACAGTGGATAGACACAGAGTTCAGCTTAAGCAGCATGAAGCAATGGACTTAGCTTGCCTTGTAAACACAACTCAAAGTTCCGGATGTGATATCGTAATGTGGGGCACGTTCTATTGGTGCGGAACGGGTCCCCTGATATTGGGGGAAGGTCGTATTTTCTCCAAGGATTACATGAACATTGTTTCAGATCAAGACCATCCTGCAATGTTGACTTTGTGTCCAGAAGGTGCAGGCTGTTTTCATGGACGACAATGCTACAGTCCGTCACGCAAGATTCAGTGGCTCAGCAGGCATGACAGCTACTTACATCATCTTCCCTCGCGACCACAAGATTTAAGATCTGAACTCCATTGAGTTGTACGGTATACGTTAGGAAAAAATATCTGGGAGCAAAGTCCTCTTCCTTCAAATCTGAGCCAGATATAGGTCCGGTGAACGACTGGTATGCTGTAAACGTTGATGCACTGCAACACGTTGTGGAACATATTCCAAATTGCCGACTTGCTGTAATTAGATGCGTGCTTCGTATACATATATTAGGTGTGCAACTTAATTCTCAGCCACACAGGCACGACACGTTGACAGCAAATTATAGCAAATCGAATACGTACCTAATCAGGGAAATAATTCCCATCGTGTTGGATACATTTCAGCCATCGGTCAGGGAGCTACCGAATGCCACTGCGGAAAAAAGAGGGCTGTTTCGAGTTGATAAAGTCATCAATGTGGACCTCCTCGACAGAAGTGAGGTACGTATCACTCAGGTGATGTTGCAGGGATCGAAAGAGGTGATAATCCGACGGGGTGAAGTCTGGAGAATACGCCGTGTGGGAAAAAAACTCCCAATCCTAGGTCAGTGATCGTGTTTAAAGCCATTTTCGCGGTGTGAAGACGCGCGTTGTCCTGGCGTAACAGGACTGACCTACTGCCCTTGCCGGTGTATGGCGTTTTCGCCTCCATTGCGTCATTCGCACCAATGAGTTACTGACAATAGCGCTCAGCATTGACCGTTTCACCAGGTTTAGGCAACTCATAGTGTACGACACCGCGCTGATCCCACCATATGCACAGCAACTACTTCCTGGCATGGATATTCGGTTTAGCGGTACTGGTGGTAGGCTGATCTGGATAAACCCACGATTTGGGCCGCTTAGGATTATCGTAGAAGATCCACTTCTCATCACAGGTCAAAATCTTGTGGAGGAAATCCTTCTTCTTGGATCTGGAGAGCAAGGGCACAGCAACATCGTAGCGCCTAGACTTATTCGCAGCTGTGAGTTGGTGGAGCACCCAACGGCCCTCCTTGTGAAACCGTCAAAGCTGGTGCACACGCTTTGCAATGGCTTGCCGCGTTACTCCGAATTCCTTGGCGAGCTCTGACTGTGTGCGACTGGGATCCGCGTCCAACAGTTGTTCCAGTTCCTCATCGTCAACTTTATGTGGCTGTCCCGGACGTTCTGCATCATGGAGATCGACATAATACTTCTTATATTGCTGGAACCACTTCTTACACGTACTGTAGGACACAGCAGCCTGACCCAAAGCAGCACAGATCATTTATTGGGGTTTTGAGGCACTTTGTTTCAGCTAAAACGCGAACAGGAGGCAGTGCCTCAAATGTTGTTTCTCGAACGACATTGCTTTAACCGTCAACTTTCGTCCCTTTCTCACTACAGCTCTGAGCGGTTACGGTTGCCTGGAAAGCTGTTGGATGGCGCTGCAATCAGCCATTATCGCACACAACTATTTGCATTTGCCGACGTTCTATGATCGCTTGAGGTTAGGGACCGAGAAGTAAGTTGCACACCTAATATATCCAAGAAAGACAGAACAATAATTCGTAGGTCAGGAAAATGACAAGAGTTGGTTGCATCATGAACAAGGGAAAATCACTAAAATGCTGATGCTGTGCACATATTTTGGAAGAACTGACTACCGTTGAGACTGGATACCAATGGAGAAGAAACGACCCACAAGAAAACCACGTTGGAGATTAGGCGGATGAAATTCGAAAGTAATGGGGAGTGACATTACAGAAAGTTGTGGAAATCTTTTTGGGATACTATGAACTGTAGATTGAGAACTTTTGAGAATAATGATGACTGTATAAACAAACAGTCTTCTTGTACTTTTCGCAATAAGTAAATGTAACAGAACGATTCCTTGCTAAAGCTTTAAATGCAGGAATTCCATAAAAATATTAAAACTATGTTGTTCACACGCACGCAAATGTGCATTTAGACGTGAGTCCTCTATAAAAAAAATTGTGCAAAATATGCATGCTAACTTTGTATGACTTTGTACAATTATTAAAATAGAGTGTGATACACGTAAATATATCTCCTCGTACGTTGTAGGAATATGTAGCGTAATCTCACCAGTGTTGTTAAAACACGAAATTGACCAATCAATGTCACCTACGAAGTTTTCAATTTTATTTTTATCAAACATGCTACCCAGAAAGGTTTATCTTTTTTGTAAGCAAATGCGGAAAACTCTACTAAATTTTAGAATTCGATATCATAAAGAACGGTATACATCAAACAAAAGAACGCCTCCTACTTTAAAAGATCTTAGCCTAATTTTGAGTGAAATCTTAATGACATACTTTCACACATCTGAACAAGTTTTTAACCATCTCTTGACATCTGGCGCAAGAGACATATCTCTGAATGCGATAAATTTACTCTGAGAGATTAATAAACGTTCTTTAAGCATCATATGACCCTCAACATCTATTATTTAACTATTTCGTAATGAATCATTTATTGATTGTGATATTTTTAAGGAAACCAGATTTCATATACAACACCGTATTTCAAAAACTTCGTTAAAAATATTGCTTTTGCTATAGGATGAAAAATAAGTGATTTTTCTTCATTTTTTTTAACTTCTGGGAACAAACATTTTGATACAGATTTTTATACTTTTAATTTATTCTCCTAAGTCTGCTAAAAATATTGAATATAAACAAGGTTAAGAGAATGAAAACTTTCATATTTTGAGAATGTGCATTGCTAGCATAAGTATTAATATTTCAAAACCTTTTTTTTTTTTTTTTTTTTGAAAAAACTGATTTTACTGTTGCCTTTAAAAAGTATCTCAGCGGTGTCAAAATGTGGAGCTGTTTGATAAGGAACAGAATGTTGTGAGAATATTCGTATTCATCATGAGGCCTTATCTTTGTTCCTAGTAAAAATAATACCCACTGCTGTGCATAACATACCTTATACTATCAAGTATCAATTATTTCATATCATAAATTGTTTATCAGTGAAGCATTAAAATGTTGATTCTTCTGCTTAATTTCTTTGTTGCGCAAAACAAAATTTTGAACTCTTTTCTTCCGTGGCAGGGATAAGAGATTTCTGATGAGTTCGCAGCATACACATCAATGAAATAAGAAGAGATTTCACAGATTGACAGAGTGGCCTCTAGAAATAAACAGCATTATCTTAATACGCTTTTCTGTTTTAGTATGAGACGTTTCATCACGAGTTTGCAGCCATTAACGTTCGGTGCTGAATACAAGAACTCAGATTTTGGCCTTTCAATAGGCGAATATATTTCGTTTAAATTCATACCTCTTACAAAACGGAACGGAGAATATCTTGAAAAGTTACGACCAAGCTGGGCCAAGGTCATCATGCCCTACGGGTTCAGCTGTGATAGCTAATACAAATTGGAAGCTTAGTTTTAGTAACTATTTTACACTAACTGCTTTAATTTTTTTACTGAACGTTTAATTTTTGCGTTTGTTTAAACCTTGATTTTTATATTTTTATAAGCACACTACACAGACTACTCAGCAACTGAGTAGTCAAATTCCAACTAAATTTATCAAATGGGACTAACGTTATGCTTTGTTATCTAGATGACACTAATTGAATAGCACCTATTGAAGAGTAGGGTTACATTCTCAAAGAGATAAGAAATTCCAGAGTCGGGAATTATATCGTTACCATGACAGCATTAGGGAAAAAATATTGCCTTGTAAAAACAAGTTCACGGCAATCTTTTTTTTTTTTTTTTTTGGATTGAAGGTGGTTTAACGACCGCTGTGAGCAACTCAGTGGACAACTGGTTCCTAGGAAGGGAGACAGCCAGCGCCGTCAGGCAAACCCAACGTCCATGCCTTTCCGGGATTCGAACCCGGACCCATCTCGGACGAATGATCAGAAGGCATCGCTTAGACCACTGCGATAGAAGGCATCGCTTAGACCATGAATACAATAAAATCTAAAATCGAAGTGCAGATGTAAAGAACGAGCACAATCAACGGGTGAAACTACCATTGTTCGAAGTAGGCCGGTAGGGCATACCGGTAGTTAAAAATGAAAGTGAGCATACCGGCAGTAAAAAAAACATTGTTTACCATCCCGGTATGCAATAAATAAAAACCCGTCACAAACTACGTAAATAAATTAGGATGAAAGCACAAATTTTAACGCAAAAATTGGCAAATGACATTTTCAACGGATAAAATTGATAAAGGATTAGCGGTTGAGACTGAAAGAGACCACAAACCCGTCAATGAAGGTTTTTCTTAATTATTACATTGAGTTTTTTAATAGTATATACATTAATTTTCTAATACCAAAATGAAAACGAATTATGTGGAATGGTATGTATTTCTTTCGAAACCTCCTATTGATGATGTGTGGATCTACGGTCGCCACCATACCAACAGTAGCTCTGTGCCACTTCGATCACTGGGAACCACCGACGTAAAGATGAGCGAGTGACAAAAGCGTGGTTCAAAGGTCGGAAGGTGAGTCAAATAGTAACTGGTTCAAATGTAAAATTAACGTCAAACGTAAAAAAAACAACATTGAGTCTATAGATCAGTTAACAGACGTAAAGATGAGTAAAACGATATGCGCATGCTACGAAACGTCAGAAAGTTGAGCAGAGTAATAAATAGGTGCAGTACAAAATCAAGGTGTGACGTGAAGTAAACAACACCGAGGCAGTAATTCAATTAGTAATTGTGAACGGTCCAACAAATGACGACGAATAAGGCTGTGGAGACATACATTCGCCCAGAGCTTAGCACTGGACGAAGCGTCGAGAAATTCAGCTTCAACGAAATAGTACCAGACCTCCAAGAAGAGATGAAAACGAAGAATAGCATAACAGAAAAAAGTGGGTTGTGGTTGCGTGTGCCAGAGTCTACACGCTGTCCACAAAAAAGTGAGAAATAAGAAAAATTTTCTTGATACGGGTGAAGCGCGTCGAAACGAGAAAATTCAAAGATCTCGTCAAAAATGAGTAGATCAAAAGGGAGATTCTCAGAAAACCCTGTAAGTGACTCGTCGGAATCATACAAATCAGACTAGGGAGCCCAAGGGATTGACGAAGGGCAGGTAAAAATTGCTACAAGAGATTTGTGAGAAACTTTAAATCCAGGCACAGGCTGTGACACATTAACAGCAGATGGTATTGCACTTGATGAGATGCTATAGATACAGGAATAACCTAATCTTGAGATGGAGGAGTATAGGATGAAGAAGTATGACGAAGTAAATTTCGCCGTAATTTTTGTCCACGCCGGGTATCGAATCCGGGTCCCTTCACTCCGGAGTAAGTCGCTCGCTCAACTGAGCTACGCGGACGTATGCTCTCGTTGCTATCTGCCTTTTTCTCATGTGTGTCCTGCGTGGCAAGCACGTCACAGAAGGAAGGGATGCATCATGTCACACACCATATTCTCATCATCCTGGGGAATCCACGAAATGGAAGCAAGTGTGGCACGTGGACAGAAGTACAACAAAAAAGAACTGAAACATTATTCATGTAAACTGACCTCTCTGTAAGGGGAACCAAACGTGTTTATATAAGTAGCCCGTAATCCCTAGTCTTCCGATGAAAGACGAATGGGTAAAAAATGGGTGAATGACTCTTACTTTGTTTGCTAATAACCGTGCTGAACTTCTATAAATCCGGTTTCTCCACAAGTAGTTTCACGCAATATGTGGATAAAATAACAAGGAGAAGATTCCGAAGTTCAAAGCTTAATCTATAAAACCTTCGGTTTATGTGACATTTCATATTTGCAAGCACATAATAAGTGGGCTTGAAGAAATTTCGCATAGATCAACCACGAGGAATAAAAAGCCTTTGAGGATTTTTATTCCTTAATGAATAATCGTAGAGACCAGGGTAAGTATAGATAAAAAAGTTTGCCCAAAGCTCGGAGCGGGAGCTGTGACGTAGTTTGGTTCTAAAGTGTTAGAGCTTGAATATGTTAAGAAAATACAACGTCTGTCAGAAATATTTTATTTTTTCAAGTCTACCAAGGTTTGGCCGAGCCGCTGGCCTAGCTACATCAGGACCAATGGCACGTAAATATGCGTGCCATTCGTTCTGATGAAGATAGGCTTGAGCCCATCGGAACCTTGGTCAACTTGAAAAAATAAAATATTTATGACAAACGTTGTATTTCCTTAATATATATAACCATTACAAGACTGTAGTTTCGAATTTCAAGAAGTGTTTTAGAGCTTGGTTTATTTTTATCTTTGCCTTCCACGTTTTTGTGACGTCACATCATCAACAAGGAACACGCGTTTTTCTACGAAGCGACGCCCTTCCTTTTTGATTGGGGGATTGACGACGACCCTAAGCAACTCAATGAGGTATAATCAGTCGCCCGTGCCTAATTTATGACCACTGTTTCCAGGGAAGGGAGAAAGCCAGTGCCGTAAGATAAACACAACATTCATGCCTCACCGGTATTCGAACCCGGACTCATCGGGGACAAGTAGTCATAAGCCAGCTCTTAGACCACTGCGCCACCGGGACGCGACGCCCTTCTTCTCAGTTCAGTTTTCCAGTCTCTTAATGGCGGTTCTTGTGTTTTGATAGCTGATTATGAAATAACTGAGAAGAACCCTAAGTATGTGTTGACTTTTAGAATTTAGCTACGTGTTCTTCTGAAATAGTCACAAAGTGGCTGTGCGTATCTTTGAGATGAACACATACGTTGTTGTTTTTTCTCAGGTGACATGAATCTTCAAGACGATATTTCCACTTGTTCCTTGTACGATATTATTTTTTTCAAGAATATAGTTTGTTATTTTTATAAATAATGCGTAATGACTCATTTATATTACAGGGTGATTCGAGAGTCCCCGAACTCTATAGTTTAAACCGTATTTGCTATAAAACCAAAAAAAAAAAAAAAACGAGTATTGCTGCTTGTGGCTGTTGTGTGTGACCTTGGGGAACGACCTACGCCACGTGATAGCCCCACGTGACACTACGCTTACGTGGGCGCTGGCAAGTAGTAAAGTTCAATCACCCATGAGTCTCACGCAAGAATAGAGAGTCGCTTTGTTAGAAGTTCATTTTGCGGAAAAATCTTTCCAACGTTGCATCCAGTTCTTTCAAAGGAAGTTTCCTGATGCTCCTATACCAGGGAAAACAACTGTGTATGACCTTGTGAACCGGTTTCGCGAGACAGGCAGTGTTCAGGAGAAGCCTTAAAGCGGCCGGCTGTCCGTAGTGACGACCACGTTTCTGGAGAACATTCACGTTTCCTTGCAGCGCTCTTCCCTGAAGTCACTTCGGCTGCTGTCTCAAGAGCTAGGGGCATCGTATTCAGCCTGCGAGAGGGCTACTAAACGTCTAAAGCTACGGCCGTACATATTTCGAGTAGTGCAAGAGCTACTTCCTTTGGACTCGGAAAAGCGCATTGCATACTTCCAATGGTTTAAGAGTTTCACTTGTAACAATGTGACTAACCAGCTTAACAACACTTTTTTCAGTGACGAGGCATGGTTTCATTTGAATGGATATGTCAATAGCTAAAACACTCATATATGGGCTGCGTAGAATCTATACGCATTGCACGAGGTTTGACTTCACTCTCAGAAAGTTTGGGTGTGGTGTGCCATGTCTAGACGGCGAAATGTAGGGCCATTTGACACAACTGTAAATTCCGCTGTGTATGCAGACATCATCCATCAATTTGTAGCGATGCTGGAAAAACACGAACGTTACTGTTGGTTTCAACAAGATGGAGCAACGTGCCACACATCAAACGACACAATGGAGATGCTCAGTGAGTTCTTCCCCGATCGATCGATTAATCTCGAAAAAACTTTGGCCGCCTCGCTCACCAGACTTGAGTCCTCCAGACTTTTATTTGTGGGGCTATCTGAAAGACACGGTTTACCACAACAACCCTTAGACGGTACAGGACCTGCGGAACAACATCATTACAGCCGTAAAGGACATACCAGCCAACACGCTGAAAAGGCCGCCCCGGTGGCGCAGTGGTCTAAGCGATGGCCTCTGATCATTCGTCCGGAAGGGGTCCGGGTTCGAATCCCGGTGAGGCATGGATGTTGTGTTTGTCTTACGGCACTGGCTCTCTCCCTTCCCTGGAACCAGTGACCCTAAATTAGGGACGGGCGACTGCTTATAGCCCATTGAGTTGCTCACGGCGGTCGTTAAACCTCCACTCACACACACAATCACACACACACACGCTGAAAAGAGTGTCCGCCAACATGTGTCGTCAGGTGAATTTGTGTCTTCAACAGAATGGTGGGCAATTCCAGCATCTATTGTAAAGTGGTTTTCATTACCTGTAAGTATGAGTGTCAATATAACAGTATGTAAAAATAGTTATACATCACTATATTCGTGGTAGAAATATTTGAATTCAAATTTAGGAGACTTTTGAATCACCCTGTATCTGACTAACTAACAAATCTGATGAAGAAAATTTCCAACGAAAGGTCGTTTAGTTTCCCAGAGATCAGAAGTCAAGCTATCATCGTGTGTTCCTTCCTTTGATGAGTTTCGTCTGTTATTTCGTTTATCTTACTACTTTTAGCAGAATTTCTGTCTGTTTTTAATTATCAGTTTCATGCAGAATATTTTTAAAATTCTTGCAAGAGATAGCAGTTATCTTTATGTGAGATGTGGCAACTATGGTAAACTGTGCAGTAGCTACTTGTAGAAATGAAAACCACGATACGAAAGAAGTGATGTTCCATAGGTTTCTCGATGACTATGAAACATGTCAGCAGTGGATTATGAAATGTTGCCGAGCTGATTATTTTAATCTGAAGATCTGAAGCAAGCACAAATATGCTGTGTGCATTTCGACAATGATTCCTATATACGAGACTTAAAAGGCGAAATTTAGAAATTCCTTTAATCGGGCGACAAAAAGTAATGCTGTTTCCAAGTTATTTTTTATCAAAAAACTACAATAAAGCCAGTCGGGATTTAAGAGGAAGATCTGAAAGGCAAGTTAAAAGAATGAATAGAAAATATGTGGAAGAATTATTAGCAGAAAAATATTCATCTGATTGTCAAGCTGTGAATGAAAATGAAAGCAATGAATTCGAAGTCAAATCAAGCTTACACGATGAATTGATTTCCATAACAAATGCAGTATAGGGAAGAGAAAAAAAAAACAGTGGAAAGAAAGTTCTTGTTAAAGCCTCCGAAATCATCATAATCAGGTTAGTTGTTATTCGTTTAAACCTAATGCAAAATATTGGAAAGCACCTTGAGTAATTTAAAAATTTAATGTGTATCCTATATATTTAATGTGTATACTATATATTTAATGTGTATCCTATATATTTAATGAGTATCCTATATATCAAATTCATGATAAATCACTTTTAAATGAATTTCAAATAAATCGGTTTTCAAACAAGATATCAATCACTTCGTATTATTTCTTGCGGTAAAACTGCGTAAATTTATTTGTTGCAATTTACTATATATCAAGAAATACCGTCTTTGCACGATGTACCACACAACTGCAAATCAAAGTGGATGATTAAAATTTTAATTTGACAAAAAAGCTGATTAAAAACACAAAATATTTCATGCCAGCATCTGGCACATCCTCAAGTGATGGTTAAAAACACATGATACGTTAAAACAAACCTTAAAAGAGTTTACAGGAGAAATTACTGCTATATATATATAAACCGTAGTCAATAATGCATGACATTGGAGCATGCGTAGAAACATCGAGTCCACAATTAGTCCATCCACATTAATCGCAGGTAAATCTTAAAATTATGTAGTATGGTAATGTTTTGATACCAAGTCACTTCCAAACAACCATGTCCAACGAGGAGGAATACACTTAGGTAAATCCTCATTGCAACTCACTGTAGCATTTAAAAAAACACACACAATGCGTTGCAATCATGATTTGCCTAAGTTTATTCCTCGCCTTTGGAGATTGTTGTTTGGAAGTGACTTGGCGTAATCACAATATTACTATACGACATAATTTTAAGATTTATCTGCGATTTATGTAGACGGCCCAATTGTGGACTCGATATTTCTACGCAGGTTCCAATGTCATGCATTATTGACTACGGTTTGCATATATAGCAGTAATTTCTCCTGTAAACTCTTTTTAAGGTTCTAACGTATCATTTGTTTTTCACCATCACCTGAAAGATGGTACCAAATGCTCGCATGAAAGATCTTGTGTTTTTAATCAGCGGTTTTCTCAAATTAAAGTTTTACGAGAGTCATAACAAAGTTTTGCTCACGTTAATCTAAAAAGGAACCTGATTATGCAATCGGGAAAATGATTGCGTCATGTCAAGGTCAGACTCTTAGCGTTGCAGTGGTGTCAGAACGACGCGCTATCATTTGCTGTGCGGCCGTGGGAGGGTTTAGAAATGGAAGCGTGCAGCTACTCAGGTCGAGTCACGGTGTTAAATAGACCAGCGGTCGTACGTGAAAATATAAATTCTGCAGGTAAAAGCTCCGACACAGATCCATACTTTCTTGTAAGAAGTTTGCGGGGAAGAAACTCTTTATCGAAGAACAATTTCATTTTTGAGGAAAAGGTTAAGACCGAAAGTTCGTCAAAAGCTTCCCAACTTGTTGGAAGCGGGAGAGATTTTGCAGCATGACAACGCATTGTGTTATGGTGCAGCGTCGGTACAGGAACATTTGTCGAAATGTGTCTGGAAAACTTTATCACACCCACCATACAGCCCTGATCTCAGTCCACCCGACTTTGATCGTTTCCCAACTTTAAAAAATTAGCTCCGCGGCACCCTCTACGAATCGCTGGACGAAGTGTCATTGGACGTGACCCGAGTAACACGACAGCTGAACAAAGATCACGTACTAAGGGGCTTCCAGGACCGACCTCACCCCTGGCAAGCTGTCATTAGCAGCAGAGGGGGAGTACATTGAACGGCAATGAGGTAAGTTTTTTCCGTTACTTCATACTTTTCTCAAAAATGGACTGTCTGCCGAACTTTTGTTATGACCGCCGTAATCATCCACTTTGATTTACAATTGTGTGTAATATCGTGCAAAGACGGCATTTCCTGATATATAAGTGATCAGAGTTAGAAACGGGTCAAACATGTCGGACCCAGACCCCACCCGACTCGATCCAGACCGGTAACTGACCCGGAAAAATCTGCTTTGAACTATAAATTCGAAACTCAATTTATATATATGCACTAAAGTGCCAGAAAAACTGGTACCAAAGTCTAATACTTGGTAGGTTCCCTACGGGAGCACAGGACTGCAGAAATATGACGGGGCATGGACTCCACTAGCTTCTGGAAATATGCTGTAGGCAATGCACACCATACTTCCTGCAGAGCATTCCACAATTCGGGTGTATTCCGCGGTCTCGGATTCCTGTGTTCGATAGCGCGTTACATGGCATCCCAAATGTGTTCTATCACGTTCAGATCTGGGAACTTGGGTGGGAATTGCAACACCCCAAACTCAGAAGAATGCTTCTCTAACCATAATGTGTCGTCCCGACACTTGTGTGGAGGTGCATTGTCCTGTTGGAACAGGCCCAACCCATCAGCATGTATGCAGGATATGAACGGGTGTACCTCGTCAGAAAGGATGCGCACATAGCGTTGGCCGGTCACAGACGTTTGTAGACGTAACAGGGGTCCCAGTGAAGTCCAGCTAAACACACCCATAGCATTACGGATCCCACCAGCCGGTACAGTTCTCTGTTGACAGGCGGGATTCATGGCTTCATGGGGTTTGCGCCACACACGAATCCTTCTATCTGCTCGATATAGTTGGAAACGCGACTCGTCAGACCAGGCTACTTGCTTCCAGTCATCAAATGTCCAGTGGCGGTGTTGCCGTGCCCAAGCAAGGCGCATAGCTCTGTGTCGTGCACCTATCAAGGGGACTCGAGTTGGGCGTCGGCTCCCAAAGCCCATATCGTGCAGGGTACGTTGCACAGTCCGGACGCTGATGCTTATTGAGGCTCCAGTATTGAATTCCGATGATACCTGCGGGAGTGTTGCACGCCTATCACGTGAAACGATTCTTGACAGCCGACGATGGTTACGTTCACCCAATGTCTTTTTACGGCCACACTGGTATCGTAGGTTAGAAGTTTTGCCGGAATTCTTGTAGTCACGGTACACCCTTGGAATGGTCGTCCATTGCAAGGGTGTACCGTGACCCATCTCACGAGCGCCAACTATGACACCACGTTGAAAATCGCTTAAATCGTTATTACTTGTCATTCTCATGTCGAAAACAGCTCTGACAGCTGGCGAGGATGTCTATCGCTTAATATACACACTGGCGGACGCAACCGAGTACGCGCATAGGTGACGTTGCTACGTATTTTGCATAAGCTCGTCTTTACCAGTTATTCTGGCACTTCAGTGTATATATATATATATATATATATGCTTGAATATATATATATATGTATATATATATATATATATATATATATATATGTATATATATGTATATATATATATATATACATATATATATATATATATATATATATATATATATATATATGGGATGTAAGGTCAGGTGATGCGTAACATCACAGCCTCTCCTTGACAAATGTCAACCCCGCCTTCTCGTGTTGCATCCTGTTCCCACTAAAGTGGCTCTGACGACCGCCAATAGCGGTATAACTATACCATCGGGATTAGAGGAAATTCTATCCCACACTCACCAACCCGCTTGGCCAGCGTGGTAAGTTATGGCCAAACCCCTCCAAAATGATTCCACAACTTAAATCTTGGCCCTCAGTCTCCGGCAGCTGGAATGTACCTGGCCAAGGCAGCGGCCAGTGCGACATGAAGGCAGAGGGTGCTAAGAATCCCCGGAGGACCGGACTAGGCTGCCATCTGATGCTGACCTTGGCTACTTACAATGGACGCTCCCTATCTTCTGATTCAAGGCTTCTTGAATTGGAAGAGGAACTACAAAGGATCAAGTGGGACATCGTGGGGCTAAGTGAGGTAAGGAGAAAAGGAGAAGATCTCATCGAACTGAAAAGTGGACATCTCTTCTACTATCGTGGGACAGATACTGGCAGAACTAGTGGTGTTGGATTTATAATAAACAAGAAACTGAAGGATAAAGTTGTAGAAGTTGAAAGTTCCTCTGACAGAGCTGCACGACTTGTTATCCAACTCTCGAAAAGATACCAGGCTCAGATTATTCAAACTTATGCACCCACCACAAGTCATCCTGAAGAAGAAATTGAAGAATTTTATGAGGAAATTTGTCATCTAAATAATAAAGGTAAGCAGCACTTGAAAATAATTATGGGAGATTTCAATGTAAAAATAGGGCAACGGCAACAGAATGAAACTTCAGTAGGTAAATTCGGTCACGGCAACAGAAACCAGCGTGGAAATACTCTCGTTGAGTTTGCAGAGGCAGAAGGGTTTTTCATCTTGAACTCCTTCTTCAAGAAAAAGCCACACAGGAAATGGACATGGAGACATCCAAATGGGACGACAAGTGAAATTGATTTTATTATGTGTAACAAAAAATTCGTCATAGAAGACTGCAGTGTGCTAAACAAGTTCAACACAGGTAGTGACCATAGATTGGTGAGATGTAAGATGCACCTCAACACTAAACTTGAACGTGGCAAGCTCATAAGACAAACAAAATCTATTGACATAACCAACCTTAAAAAACACCATAATACCTTCAAGTTAGAACTGAAGAACAGGTTCTCTGCTTTAGAAGGCCTAACATCGGAAAAGTGGACATCTCTGAAGTTAACAGAAAAGTAACCAAAGCTCTTATGGAAACAGCAACAAAATTAGCTGGGTCTAAGAACAAGTTGCATGTGAACAAATTATCAGGAAAAACCAAAATGTTGATGCAAAAAAGAAGAGAGATGAGGACAACTAAAGAAGATGTGACTTCCAAAGTGGAATATATAGAGCTATATGCAAGACAGTACGAAAAAGTATCACTGAAGACGTAAGGAAATTCAACTGTGAACTAGTGAGGAAAGCAATTGAAAACAACCAAAGCCTAAAGATAGCAAAGGGACATCTCAGTAAGGGAAGAAAACAGATTATGGCACTGAGAAAAGAAGATGGTTCTGTAACAAGAAATAGAGGCGAAATTTTGACAAGAGTGAAAGATTTCTACTCCAAATTATATGAAAGGGATGATATATGCACTCCAGACATCATGAAAGATACCAGTACCAGAGTTCATCCAGTCCTTCCAGCAGAAGTTGCACATGCAATCAAGAACATGAAGCGAGGAAAAGCTCCAGGAGAAGATGGAATTACTGTAGACATCATACAAGAAGCAAGTGGAGAAATCGAAACAGTACTCGCCCAAATTTTCACTCGATGCCTTAATGAAGGAAGATTCCTGAGGATTGGAACACCGCTACAATGATCCTGCTACATAAGAAAGGTGACATTGAGGATCTCGGAAACTACAGACCTATCAGCCTCCTATCAGTAGTTTATAAAATCTTCACTAAAGTTCTTTCACACCGCTTGAAGGTAACACTGGACATGGCTCAACCAAGAGAACAAGCTGGATTCAGGAGTGGCTACAGCACAATAGATCATATCCACGTGCTGAGAGAACTAATTGAAAGAGCGAGGGAATATGAACTTCCATTGTGCATGGCTTTTATCGATTATGAAAAAGCCTTTGATTCGGTGAAACCATCAGCAGTTACAATGGCTCTGAAAACCTGCGGTATTGAAGATGCATACATTAATATTATTAATAACATCTATGAAAATGCAAGTGCAAAGATTAGGCTGTTTGAAAATACAACACACGTAAAAATTGGAAAGGGAGTGAGACAAGGTGACACCATATCTCCGAAGCTCTTTAATGCCACATTGGAGGGTGTTTTTCAGTCGCTGAGCTGGGAAAACAAGGGGATAAAGATTAATGGAGATTATCTAACCCACCTTCGTTTTGCTGATGACGTAGTCATTTTTGCAACTACCCCATCAGAGCTGCAGAGTATGATCCAGGAACTTGCTGACAAGAGTAAAGAAGTGGGATTAAAAATGAACTTTCAGAAGACAAAAGTGATGTTCAATGCTTTTACAAGAAATGAAGATTTATCGATTGATGGAGAAAAGCTGGAGATAACAGACACGTACGTTTATCTTGGACAGCAGATATCAAGTGAGGGTCACATTGATGAAGAAATTAAACGGCGTACAAAACTTGCCTGGAGAGCTTTTGGAAGAAACAGCATAATTTTCAAGAGCAATATGCCATTATGTCTTAAAAGAAAAGTGTTTGATCAATGCATCCTTCCAGTGCTTACGTATGGTGCAGAGACGTGGACCTTAACTAAAAGAGACATACAAAGGCTGCGGACAACGCAAAGAAGCATGGAGAGGTGTATGCTTAGTGTAACCAGGAGAGATAAGAAGAGGAACTCGTGGATCCGAAAAATGACAAGAGTGGAAGACATCATGATCAGAGTTAAATCCCTGAAATGGCAATGGGCTGGACATACTGCCAGAAGGACAGATCACCGATGGACAGCCGAAATTTTAGATTGGATTCCAAGGGACAGGAAAAGACCCAGAAGAAGACCACATGGGAGATGGGTGGATGAAATTCGAAAGTATGCAGGGGCGACATGGAGGAGACTGGCACAAGACAGACCGTTGTGGTGGAAACTTGGGGAGACCTTCGTCCAGCAGTGGATTGATAATGGTTGACAATGATGATGATGATGATATATATATATATATATATATAAAGATTAATGGAGATTACTTAACTCACCTTCGTTTTGCTGATTACATAGGAACTTTTGCCCTTCAGAGCTGCAGAGTATGATCCAAGAACTTGTTGACAAGAGTAAAGAAGTGGGATTAAAAATGAACTTTCAGAAGACAAAAGTGATGTTCAATGCATTTACAAGAAACGAAGATTTCTGGATTGATGGAGAAAAGCTTGAAACAACCGACACCTACATTTATCTTGGGCAGCAGATATCAAGTGAGGGTCACATTGATGAAGAAATTAATCGGCGTATGAAACTTGGATGGAGAGCTTTTGGAAGAAACAGTACAATTTCTAAGAGCAGCATATCATTATATCTTAAAAGAAAAGTGTTTAATCAATGCATCCTGCCAGTGCTTACGTACCCAGAAGAGACAAGGACCTTAACTAAAAAAGACATACAAAGACTGCAGATAACTCAAAGCAGTATCGAGAGATGCATGCTTGATGCAACCAGGAAAGATAAGAAGAGGAACTTGAGGATAACGGAAATGACAGGAGTGGACGACATCATGACCAGAGTTAAATCACTGAAATACAATGGGCTGGACATGTTGCCAGAAGAACGGACCTCCGATGGACAACTGAAATTTTAGACTGGATTTCGAGGGACAGGAAAAGACCCAGAAGAAGACCCCATGGGAGATGGATGGATGAAATTCGAAAGTTTGTTGGAGTGACGTGGAGGAAACAGGCTTATGACAGACAATTATGGAAGAAACTTGGGGACATCTTCATCCAGCAGTGGATTGATAATGGTTGGTCATGATGATATACATATACATATTCAACCCAATAACTGCTTGATATTTAATAACTGAAATCCTTTTTTAATAACAAAATTTGGTTACTTGCTAAATTTTAGTGCCATTTTTAGTCCACTATTTTTTGTAATCCAGAAGTAATGGCTGACTATGACCGTGACCATGGAGTATATTACAAATGGGAATCATTATTTACGATTACACAAATGCATTTTTTAAATGTATTTAGATTGTTCACTCTTTCCATTCCATAATATTTTATTACACCGTCGACATCTTTCTTTGTAATTATACACTTTCCACATTTTGAACAACAAGCAAGACCAAACAACACGGAATCATCCACTGGCTCCTTAATGAGACGAAACAATTTCCGGTATTCACTGTTTTCCTTGTGGTTTTCAACAAGCACGTATTTGTTGGCCTCGACGCCTTTCTCTACTTCCTTAGTATTAAATTCATCCATATTAACAAATAAGGAGTTAATTTCGACATGACACGTTATGGGAACGGGATGTTAGCACATCAATCGAAAACCTCTGAATGCGTAATGTAAAAGATGCGATGTGAAAAGTAACTCTTAGTCATACAGTGAACTTCTCACGGAGAGAGTGAATCAGCTGAGAAGCAGGCCAATGGCGTTTGCCTGTACCTTGCCCTGGACAATCGCACTGTAAAAGAACGCAAAGGAAGTATCTTTTTACGATATGGTGTCGGTTTGTCTGACGTCGGTCGGCGAAAATCTTCGTTTACTTTAAGAAAGAGACGATAATAGTTTTGCATGGCAAATCATTCACTCTGTGGGCACCAGTATCGACTACGGAACTCCACAACGCGCATTTTTCTTTGGAACATATATTTCTCTTTTCAAAAATAAAATGGGAATAAAAACGGGTCAAAATAGGGTCACGAACACCTTAACCAGTTGACCCGTGATACTAGCACGACGTTTCGCTATTGAAATGGTGCAATTTAAAATACAAAATTGGAATTTTCTTTTTAGTGAGCCGTAAGTCATAGGCCTGGCTAGCCCTAAGTAAAGGTTTTCCTGCTTCACCGCTCAATTGCTTTGAACCAAGCCATCACTGGCTCGGAGGAGTGGAGAGTAGCAGCTGGTTTGTATGCAACCATTGTTGTGCCTTCTCTACTTTCCTCGGGCAGACAATGTGTCACAGCTGCATTCTCTGACATGAACTAGTTTCTGCCGAATTATTAAAAGTTATTTTTCGCTAATTTTTTCGGTACGTTTCAGTACACCCCTGTATCATATAAAACATAAAAAAAAAACTATTTGATATATGTTCGCCTGATACATATCGAGAACGTACATTTAACACGTAGTGACAGATTAATTAGTCTAATAAGGTACGATGGAATTGGTTCTAAAGACGAAGATCCTTTTTTCTTTTTTTAGAATCTCTTGAGAAATGCTAATGAAACCTGGCGTCTGTTTCGGATCATTACACTGTGAATGTAATAATTGATTAAACTTCTGAGACAAATTCAATTATCTCATTAACGCGAGGTTCTCGGTGACGTTTCACTGCATGACCTAGAATGTTCCGTTATCCGACAAACGGAGCCGACATTTCTGCGCGCAAGACAAACATCATGGACCGCTAATTCATCTTTCTCAAAAAGAATCGATCGCTTGTCGAGAAAATTGAAAGGCGTATGACAGCGGACGCGGGTGGGGAGTGTCAGTTGGCATGCTCTCAAGAGAGAAGTTCTAAGGAAAGACAAATTTCATCTACTGCGCTTCTGTCACTTTTCCTGTTAGAATCAAGTTAAGAATCTCGATATACATCTCTTCAAATAAATTTATCTTTTCATTTTTTTGGTGCTGTAAATAAAGAATGCACTGAAAGAAACGCCGAGTTGAAGATGGCTGCAAAACAAGTACTGAAAACTGGCAAACTATTATCCATAAAATTGCAAATATGACATGTTGGAACTGTTAAGAGAGTATTCAAGCTTACTGAGGCTTGCTTCTCTGTAAATGTTTCAGGTTTTGTGTGCCCCTAAGATGAAAACCCGTCAAAACCCCAAACTGTGAAACATTTTGAGAAATTTACCAGCTATTTTTTCTGACTCCGTTCGTGAATTAACGAAGAGCATTCCTGATTCCGTCATTTTCGTGAAATAACGGAAAACAGCTTAACTTCAGAGAGTTTCCATTCTTGAATTCACAGAAAAACTCTTGTTGATAACTGCGACGTATACTCTAATTTAACATTCCTTTTTTGGTTCCGTTACTTTACGCAAATTTTGGTTCTTTCTCTTTAAGCAGTTTCTAAACTTAACGCTACATTTTCTTTCTCGCTGAGTTTTGGTTTGGCAACTTGATGATTGGTCAAAGGGTGAGTGACGTATGTTAACGAGTCTGATAAGAGTGATGTTAACGATTGTACTAGGGCTCTCGTTAGAAGCAGGCTAGAGCATGAAATCGTTGCAATTGTTTTACAGAAAGATTGTTGAGAAACCTGATACTAGTACTTTGGTGTTATTCGAGTAGCGTTTGATCTGATATAATTTGTTTAAGCTTGAGCCACCTAAAAATTTTCCCGTATGTTTCTAATGGTAAAAACTTTTGTAGATATTTTATTCACAATTAATGTATTGCCAAGGATCAAAATTTGCGCATCAATAAAAATAATCATAAATCATAGCCTAGTATATTTAATAGTTACTAAAACTTAATCATAGCTTTACCGAAAATAAATAATTTTCCCTTCGGTACTGTTCCGGATCTCTTAATAAATAGCGTCGCCTATTCAGATCACACTAATTGTAATCATGTTGCAATTTGTTTTCAATATTTTTATTAATTTTTGGAATGGATGCGATACTTGAGTCTATTGATGCGATAGTTTATTTGAGCTACCTATAGATAATTTTCTGACAATAACTTAACTCAAAATATTAACAAGACTGGAGTACTACTGATTTTTAATCTATATAGAACCTATATATTAGGTTATGTCTGCCCTTAACACTCTGACGTCAACGTTCTGACGTTATTCAGTACTTGCAGCGCCATCTTCTTTTATCCGGTGTCGAAATCGGAACTAATCTCAAACCTATTGCACGATACGTAAAATCCAAAAGAAATATCGAAGAATAATATAAAATTAGTAAGACAAACAACTTCATCTGTGGCAACATGTACGTGCTCGAACACCTATCTGCCACGTTTGTCGTGTTATGTTTAATTTTCTTAGCACTGCAGAGCAATTTCATAAAAAGGAATAAAATTGCAGACTAATTTTATAAAAATGAACAGGACAGATTTTAAGAAAGTAAATGCAGATATGGTTTTGTTTCACTGTGATGGAATGGTTCCACGGATTTTTTTTTTTTTGTAGTACAAGATGGAAGAAGATAAAATTGAAAGAAAACCTCTCTTAAATACAGAACGACAACGTCATTCCAGTATGGCCATACTATGTTTTTGTAGAAGTTCAATCTATACATACATACACTGGCATGCAAAAATTAAGGACGAGACGGTTTTTCGAATGTAACGTCGTGCAGAAGTGCTCCACGTCGACTCAAATCATACCATAAGATCCCCAAGATGTAAGAATATGGGACAAGTGAGCAAAACCGTCCAAACAAGGAGTCCAAAGGATACAAAGGCACTATATTGAAAAGGTAGCTTCGAGCACAACTGGACAGAAGACAGAAACGTCCATGTGACAGGCGGCTGCCAAGAAAATTCCAGTCTTTAGTAGGGGATATGATCACCCCTGACTGCGTTGCAGGATTTACAACGTCTGTCCATGCTGAGGACGAGGTTATCAAGGAGATGTTCAGGCATCGCGGCCCATTCCTCTTGTAGCGCCAATCGCAGCTGCGGAATCGTTGCTGGCGGCTGGTGACGTGCTGCCAAGCGTCTCCCGAGAAGGTCCCACACGTGTTCAATTAGATATAGGTCCGGGGACCTTGAATGCGTTGAATATCTTCACTCTCCAACCGATCTGCGACAGCCCCTGTACGATGAGGTGTAGCGTTGTCGTCCATGAAGAGGAATTCAGGACCCACAGAATATCTAAACAGACGCACGTGAGGCAGGAGGACCTCGGTACAATAGCGGACACTAGTGACTGAACCTCCTTGGAAGATGTGTATGTCTGTACGACTACCAAGCATGATACCGCCCCAAAGAAGAAGTCCCCACTCCTCCAAAGCGATCCCTTTCGATGATGTTGGAGGTATGATTGCGTGTTCCCTGCTCTCTCCAGATGTGTATACGTCCAGAATCGCTCATCAGACTAAATCGGATCTCATCCGTAAAGAAAACTCGACCCCATTGCTGATGTGTCCAGTTCTTGTGTTCCTGGCATCACAGAAACCGCCGTCTCCGATGAGCAGGCGTTAATGACCCACACCGTACTGGTCGTCGTGCAAATAGACCACTATTGTGCAGCCTCCTGGCCACGGTAAAATGCGATAACGGACGTCCAGTTGTCTGTTGCATGTGCCTTGCGATTACTCCCGCTGTCTGCCGTCGGTCTCTTCTCGCCTGTAGGACAATTTACCGGTCGTCCGCCGCCGTGGTTGCTCGTCGACGACCCCCGCTAAACTCTCGGACAGCTGTTCCTGTCGTTTGACTGAAATGGGAACCTTGGTACGTGTGACATCGTCCTTCACAGGTCAACGTTACGGAGATATCCTGGACGAGAATTGGCTCCCGTTTGTGCGTCTTCAACATCCCACTGGAGACCTCATCCTGCAACAAGACAATGCACCGTGCCATCACTCCCGAATTGTATCCGAATGGTTGGAAGAACTCTCCACCGACGTGACCTCGCTTCCTTGGCCAGCTAGGTCACCTGACCTCAATCCCATCTAGCACATCTGAGATGCCATCGAGAGAGATGTTCGAGGCTCTGACCCCCCTCCATCAAATCTTCGTAACCTGTGGGAGCTTGTTCAGGGGTCGTGGATCCGTATGGCTTCCCAACGCTTCCGTTGTCTTGTCGAGTTCATGCCGAGACGAATCGCCACCGTCATCAGGGCGAAGGTGGTGCTACACGTTAGTAAACAGTTATATCAAATTCAATTGCTCTTCAGTGTGTACAATATATTTACATTAAATTTTGAAAGCTCATGTAAGTTACAGCCAGTGAGTCATAAAATGAGCAATGTGGTATATGGAGCAACGCATATTGCGCTCATCTTATTTCGGCTTCAGTCTTCTCGGTTTGCAAAAGTCTGGCGTAAACATTCCAATTATATTTCAGTTCAATCTTTCTACTTTTCCGGTGTCCACTGTTTGCACCACACCATTAAAAATATTCAATGTTTACAGTTCAACACAAACAACTGCGCAATTCTAAAAGAAGGGAGTGATGAGTTAAAATCATTCAAAGGTTGTAGTTAAGATCCGACAATATTAGGAGTGATGCGACGACGCTAGAATTTCAGCAATTGAAGTACATCACTGTTCAATGCCAATTATTGTGAAGTATGAAACTTAAAAAAAAAGTCAACAAGTCGTTCCCCGCTCGCCCGGACATGTTTCAGGCTACTCTGTGCCCATATTCAGCGGTCGGGTTCAATAGATACCCATTTGCTTTCTATTGCACTAACTACCTCCATGTCACCAGTCACCAGTCACCAGTGTTATTTTATATCACGACATCTCCCATTGGTGTTGTGTCTGTAAGTAGGTTGGTCTCGTGATTTTCGACATTTCCTATTGTTGCACCATCTGGTGTTCATTTTATGTAATTTCTTTTGTCATTGTTATTGGATGAGACATTTTCAATACATTTAGTTTGTATGTTATTTTCTCCGGTTTCTTTTTTTTTTTTTTGTTATTATGTACCGCCAGACAAACGGCAATTCAAGTGGTGTCTGTTTATTACAATTAAATCCCCTTGTTTTTTATATCACATTACACTGAAGTGCAATTGAATTAGAGATACCTGTCTAGTAACGTGTAGCACCACCTTACGCCCTGATGACGGCGGCGATTCTTCTCGGCGTGGACTCGACATGACACCGGAAGCGTTGGGAAGCCATACGGATCCACGACCCCTGAACAAGCTCCCACAGTTCACGAAGATTTGATGCAGGGGGTCAGAGCCTCGAACATCTCTCTCGATGGCATCCCAGATGTGCTAGATGGGATTGAGGTCAGGTGACCTAGCTGGCCGAGGAAGCCAGGTCACGTCGGTGGAGTGTTCATCCAACCATTCGGGTACAATTTGGGAGCGATGGCACGGTGCATTGTCTTGTTGAAGGATGAGGTCCCCAGTGGGATGTTGAAGACGCACAAACGGGAGCAAATATTCATCTAGGACATCCCTGTAACGTTGATCTGTGAGGTACGATGTCACACGTACCACGGGTACCATTTCAGTCCACGTAAACAGTCGCCAGACGAGAATGCCACCCCCTCCCAACTTGAAGAGTACCCTGCTGGCAAGAAGGATTCATCGCTTCATGTGGTTTGCGCCGTACTCGTATTCTGCCATCCGCATGTACCAACGTGTATCTCGACTTTTTCCACATGTCTAGGGTCCAGTGGCGAAGTACCCGCGCCTATGCTAATCTTTGCACCTTATGATGGGCGGTCTAGCGGTACCCTCGTGGGACGATGGCCCATAGCGAGGAGATGGTTCTGGATGGTGTGGCTGCTTACACGTTTTTCTTCACCAGCATTAAATTGCCGAGTGATTTCTTGCACTGTAGCCCGTCTATCCGCTGTTACAATGCGAGCTAGCCGATGATGACCCCGCTCATCCACACGCTGTTGTCCACGGCAGTTGGCCCTTGCAGGCATTGTTTTACCGGATTCGATGTACTCACGGTTCACCCATGACACAGTAGCTCGTGAAA
Source organism: Macrothele yani (assembly GCA_039090855.1). Taxonomy (NCBI): domain Eukaryota; kingdom Metazoa; phylum Arthropoda; class Arachnida; order Araneae; family Macrothelidae; genus Macrothele; species Macrothele yani. The sequence continues at coordinate 24,131,681 of CM077002.1, read as the reverse complement.
ATTCCAATGCTTGCACGACTTTCGAGATGGAGTGACCCATTCGTTGGGCACCGACAATTTGCCAACGATCAAATGCGTTTAGTTCCTTCGTCTTACCCATACTGCATCCACCTCTTACTGATTCCCGTCGCATCACTCCTTATCTTGCGGATCGTTGCATACGTCATGTCGTTTCCGTTTACAGGGCCGCCCACAGCGCCGCATTTGCATAATGCCAGCTGTCTCTAATTCAATTGCTCTTCAGTGTAGACTCAGAATACAAAATCTTCTTATGTGTATTATGCGTAGTATATATCTTTGCATTTTCTCACGCGGGAATAGAATTGTTATTAATGCAATATGTAATACGAGATGTTCGTTGTTCCTCCTTTTTGGAATTTATCTTGTACTTTTCCATTCTTGTCTGTAGTCGTCTTTTAGTACTACTTATGTACTGTAGATGTTGTCAATATTACCGGTATCATTATTCCTCGTGGGTATACACCTGCTCTATGCATAATTGCGTTATTACTGTAATCGGCAGTAAGGAATTTGTTGTTATCGATTACAATATTGGCGAATCTTTTATTCATTTTATTACATTCCTTTTTCAAACTGCTGCTTAACTGTGTTATATAAGGTAAACGCCCACAAATTTGTGTGATATTCTCAACGTTATTTTCGCACTTAGGTCTATTAATATTGATTTTATAGTTTCTATACAGTTTCGAAATATATCTTTTATCATATCCAAATGCTGTGGCTGTTTCCACAATCCACTTCATTTCGGAATGTTCCAAATTTCTATTCGACGTATGGGAAACGGCTATTCTAATATATGAATGAAAGGCAGCTTGTTTATAATGTTTAGGTGGACTGCATCATTTGGTATAATTACTTTTACGTAAGAGTCTTTTCTGTATACTGAATAGTTAAAACGTCCTTGGTGTTTACGAAGCAGAATATCAAGGAAGGTCAATTGTCCTCCATTTTCTTTCTGGACAGTAACCTGTATTGTTGGGTAGTATTCGTTATATTTTTCAATAAACTTCCTTAAAATATCTTCTGATTATTGCCTGATGACAAGAATGCCATCCACATATCGAAGGAACAACATCGGCAAGTGCTCCTGTCTTTGTTTAAGTACTTCGTTTTCAATGTGCTGTAATACGACTTCTGACAACAGACCCGAAATTTGGAGAGCCCATAAGAGATCTAAATTTGTGTCTGTATATTACTTGTTATATCTTACGTAATTGTTTTCTGCAATTAGGTTGAGTGCAGATATAATACTGTTAACTTCATTCTCTGGAACTCCAACTGCAATCAGTTTCTTACTTGTAAGATTAATGGCTTCATGTGTGGGAGTGTTCAGGTATAATGCAACAACATCTAGACTAACCATTATGCGGTCACCAATCCCTATACTTTTAATTTTCTCCATGACTTCGATATAATTATTTACTGTATATTCGTGAGTTTTTATAAATGTGATAAGATATGCAAACAAAGCATTTTCAAAATTAATGGTAGGTGTAATGCTTTTGTTAACTATAATCGGAATTGGGCTATTAAATTTATGTGTTTTAAGTTTTTCAAATATACTGGGTATGGAAGATCCTACTGGTGGATAGGACTTGTTCATGACTTGCAATAGTAGTTTCCTGTGATTTTCGAACATTGCTAATTTCCTATTTATTGTATCATTAAGGTCTTTTCTTATTTCTTCGGTGTCAAGTTTTTCTATAGCCTGCAGCATCTTCACATGAAATTCGTTTTTATCAACTATCACAAGCTGCTTGGATTTGTCAGCCATAGCCATCTGAATATCATCATATATTTTTTTCAATTTAAGCCGTTCTTGGCGTTCATATTTGATACTATTTCGTTGTTGAGGATTATCTTTTAAAGTGCTAATCGTCCTTCCTAACTTAAACCCCACTGGATTTTGACACTCCTTGGGAACATTTGAAACAATCTCTTCAGGGTGTTGCACTAAGACTTCAGCTTTTAAGATATCGTGTTGGTACACATATTTAACACCTCTGTTAAGTACCTTAATCTAACTGTCTCACTGGCTGTAACTTACATAAGCTTTCAAAAATTTAACCTAAATATATTGTATATATAGAGATATTTTTGGTTCAGATATAAATAATCCATTGTCATCGAAGTCAACTTGTCGTTTTTGGGCTCATGTACTACACTGCCGGACAATTGCTAAGGACGGATGACAATAGCAATGATAGCAACCATAAAATGGAAGGCAGGAAAATGTGGAAATTAGCATAAGTGCGGGATGCAGTAAGACGTGTTGTGCATATGCAAATTTTGGATTGCCGAACTTGTTCGTGACGTCATAGCGCTGATAAGAGATATAAAGGATTTGACGCGTATTGACCATTGTTGTTCAAACGGAAAGTTGAAAGGGAAAGAATCAATTGACGAACTTGCAATTTTCAGTATGTCTTCCCGACATCACCTAGATGATTTTACGCGTAGCCGTATTATTGGAAAGATTGAAGAAGGGCGAAAAATAGCGGATGTTACCAGGAAGTTCGACGTCAGCCACAGTGTTGTTTCAAGGCTTTGGAAATCATTTAAAACAAATGGAGAGTGTAACAAACGTCACGGGGGATGTCGTGTTCGCAGTACGATACCTGCAGAAGATCAGATAATAGTGCTATCAACAAAAAGACACCGGCGCAGCACAGCTAGTGAGGTAGCAAATCAGTTTATGGCTGCTACTGGCAAGCGGATCTCCCGAAAAACTGTTGCCAGACGTTTGCATGAAGGAGGAATATACGCCCGCCGTCCTGTTGTGTGCATCCAATTGTCCAGACGTCACCGTACCGCCAGTTTGCAATGGTGCCATCAACATCGCAATTGGACTGATAACGACTGGTCTGCTGTCCTCTTCTCAGATGAGAGTAGATATAGTCTATCGTCTGATTGTCGACGGCAACTGATCTGGCGTGATAGTGGTACTGCATATTGTCCAGCAAACATGCAGGAAAGGTACCGATATCCGACATGTAGTGTCATGGTATGGGCTGGCATCATGATCCATGGCAGTACGTCCCTCTATGTGCATCCAACTGGGCCTATGACTGGCCAACGATACATTAATGATGTTCTGCTACCTCATGTTCGCATGTTCCGTGGTGCTGTCGGTGATAGATTCATTTTCATGGACGACAACGCAACATGTCATCGAACAGTCGCTGTCCAGGTGTGTCTTGAGAGCGAGGATATTCAACGCCTCGTATGGCCAGCACGTTCTCCAGATCTGAATCCCATTGAAAATGTGTGGGATGCCTTGGGGAGGAGTCTTGCTGGTCGCCAATGCCCTAAAATAAACAAGGACACCCTCATCCGTGCACTGACAGAGGAATGGGATAAATTACCCCAACAACTGCTTGATAATGTTGTGCAAAGCATGACACGACGTGTGGAATCTTGCATCGCCCTCCATGGTGGCCATATCCCGTATTGACATCTTACGCCGGAACGCCTGCGGACGGTAATTGCATTTTTTTCACGTTTACGTATTCTGCACAAAACAGCCTGTTTGTCCCTTGAACACGTTCCAAAGCCTTCTGGATTTCAGAGCACAATAAATTGTTTTTCTTGTAATGTCCTGGCATTCTGACATTATTTTATTTCACTTGTCATCCAACCACACTTAGTTTTTTATGCGCTATATAGCCGTTTATGATCCGTCCTAAGTGTATAACGTGTGTAACAGTACTATAGAGGACTTTGTCTTAATATACATTGACCATCCCTCGCCTAGAGAAATAAATACTCCTGGAGACCGAACAGTGGAGCAGGTGAAGTTCACAGAGCACTATATATACAACCCGAGAACCGGCTATCGCTTAGTAGAGTGTTCGGAGTCAGAATAGGAAAAGCTGCCAATTTATCGGAGTTTGATAAAGGACAAATTGTGATGACACGGCGTCTCCGAAAGACGATCTAGGAAACGGCGCTGATTGTGGGTTTTTCACGTGCCGCTGTAGTGAGTACGTATCAGAAGTGCTGCACAGATGGTCAAACGACGAACCGTCGTCCAGTCGTGTGTTGTACGCAGATCATTGATGCCAGAGGAGAGCGGAAACAGTCGCGCATTGTTCACGGAGACTGCAGGACCACAATGCGACAATTCAACCGCAGCTACAACTGTGGTGATCAGGGCAATGTGTCGCAGCGCACAGTTCAGCGCAGCCTTCTGCGCATATGCCTGCGTAGCCGAAACTACAGTCGGGTTCTCATGATCACTGCACGTCATCGCCAGCAACGCATGAAATGGGCCTAAGATCATACAGATTGAACCGTGGATGATTGGATGAAAGTGGCCTGGTCTGACGAACTAATATTCCTGGTGCATCACGAAGACGGCCGAGCGCTGATACGCCGTTTACCAACTTAGGCCATGGCCCCTGGGTGTACTGTTGAGCGGAAACACACCGGCGTCAGCGAGGTTATGCTTTGCGTGATATTTTCTTGGGACACTTTAGGCCGCATTATCCGAGTAGAACATCGTTGCGGATTAAGTTCATCCATTCATGGCAACTGTATTCCCTGTTGATGATTGCCATTAACAACAGGATAACGCGCATAGGCCGCACTGCCAGAATCGTCAACAAGTGGTTCGACGAACATGTTGGGATTTTTCAATACCCTGGTCTCCAAATTCACCTGACATGATCCCAATCGAACATTTGTGGTTCGAATTGGAAAATCGGATTCGGTTTAATTTATCACCAAAATGTACGTAACTGGAGGACATGCTGTTGACATTATGGGGTCAGATACCCCAGCATACCTATCACCATCTCATCGAATCGATAACTCGCCGAGTGACCGGTGTTTTGAGGGCTAAACGGGGTCCTACATCTTATTAGGTAGGTGGTCATAATGTAATGGCTCGTCGGTGAAGGTATATAAAGCTAAGTGACAAGATGGGGAACATGGGAGAGTCTCCGTCCGTGAATTGTTCGACCACTTTTAAATGACCTAGAGATCTGAAAAGTGGTATGCTGATAGATCTTAAAGTCCGTATACCTAGAAAAGCCCAAAAAACTCAAAATGGCGGCTTTGGAAACTTTTCAGCTTGTAATATTGGTGAATTGTTCGACCACTTCTAAATGATCTAGAGATCTGAAAATTGGCGTGCTGATACTTCGTAGCGTCCGGGTACCTAGAAAAGCCCGAAAAACTCAAAATGGCGGCTTTGGAAACTTTTCAGCTTGTAATTTTGGTGAATTTTTTTTTTTTTTTTTTTTTTTTTATTGGAGGTTTAACGACCACCGTGAGCAACTCAATGGGCTATAAGCAGTCGCCCGTCCCTAATTTAGGGTCACTGGTTCCAGGGAAGGGAGAGAGCCAGTGCCGTAAGACAAACACAACAACCATGCCTCACCGGGATTCGAACCCGGACCCCTCACGGACGAATGATCAGAGGCCAGCGCCTTAGACCACTGCGCCACCGGGGCGGCGTGAATTGTTCGACCACTTCTAAATGATCTAGAGATCTGAAAATTGGCGTGCTGATAGGTCGTAAGGTCCGGGTACCCAGAAAAGCCAGAAAACCAAAGAACTCAAAATGGCGGCTTTGGAAACTTTTCAGCTTGTAATTTTGGTGAATTGTTCGACCACTTCTAAATGATCTAGAGATCTGAAAATTGGCGTGCTGATAGGTCGTAAGGTCCGGGTACCCAGAAAAGCCAGAAAACCAAAGAACTCAAAATGGCGGCTTTGGAAAATTTTCTGCTTGTAATTTTGGCGAATTGTACAACCCTTTCTAAATGATCTAAAGACCTGCAAATTGGCATGCTGATAGGTCGTAGCGTCCGGGTACCTAGAAAAGACAGAAAAACAAAAAAATTGAATGACAGCTTAGGAATATTGCCTTTTTGAATTTTTTTACCACGTCCACACCCAGAAAGGTATGAAAACCAAAAAAATCTAAACGGATGTCTTAGCTTTACTTTTCAAAATGCTGATAGTTTTAAAGGTAATTATGCCAGAAACGTTGAAATGCTGTAAACATTTCATGAAATTTTAATTTAAAATTAAGGGGCGCAAAAGCCTACTACCGTTTTACATCAAACCGTGTACATTGACGTCGTAACCATGTTTTAAATTGTAAAACAGTTACTGATCTTAAATTACTTTTCAATCGCTTACTTTTTCCCTTTCTTTGACTTTATGTTCAAAAAATGATTTCATAGATATTATTCGAAAAATTGATATGACTGCTAGTTCAGGAGTTAAGCAGTAAGCTCACTCTCTGACATTTGCAGCTGAATTATTGTCAGAAAATTCAATCTAATTGACTCAATTCTTTCTACGCATTCCTGACTATTGCATGGTTAGACACAAGTGTTAATTCCATTCCGAAAATTAATAAGATTATTGAAAAAAATGCGATATGATTGCAATTTGTAAGCTATCTGTATAGGTGGCCCCGTCTATTAGCAGATCTCAAACATTACCCCAAGGAAAAATCATTGATTTTTAATACAATTATGATTACGTTTCAGTAAATATAAAATATACTAAGTGACAATTTAAAGCTATTTTTACGGATATGCAAATGTTTATCCTCGAGAATACATTAATTGCGGAGAAAATGTCTACAGAAATGTTTACTATTGGAAACATAGGGCATAGTTTTTAGGTGGATGCACCTTAATTCTTTCACGTTGCATATTACGCTTCGTTGATATTGGAACCTTAAATTGTAATCGAATTAATGTGGCTTGGATATTATTTGGTGTTTCGAGTTTTGGATTATTCAGCTATTTAAGCAATAAATTATGTCCGATTGAATTAATATCGGCAATTCATGTTAGGCTGAAAATTTAAAGAGCTTAAAAGGAATCCAATAAACGGTTAATACCAGTATGTACAAGACTGATTGTTTTACCAGGCCGTTAGAGCAATTAAGTGCGTAATTAAGTGCTGTGTTTGTTAATTAGGCTATGCGGAGCACGACTTAAACTTTAAGGAACATTTCATTAAGAGCAGAGTTTAAATTGAAGTATGGTCGTGTTTTGGTGTGACATAGGTAATTAATAGATATCTTCAACCAATTACAGTAAAAGCATTACTTAACGGAAGGTTTCTGTTTATAAGAGGTGTTAGCGAAAATTTTTTCATTGTTCAGGGAACCTTTTAGTGATTCCGTTCGTATGTTAACGGAAAAATTCTGTTCTCACTTTTTCCGCATCCATATGAAAAAACTTGCCGTTGATAAGAGCTATTCTCGGGAATCATGAAGTTTGATTAATTATAAAATTTCAGTCTACTCTTGACTGACACTGATTTAGAAGTTCTGTAGCGATACAGGATATTACGGATAGGATAACATATCGCATGATACTAAGGTTAATGTTGCAACGGATAACCCTTACCACTCGGTTGGTGCATCTGTTACTGTACGTAAATTGTGTTACGGTAAGAAATCGGGTACTTGACGTGTCATACGGGTGACAGAATGATGCATCAGTCTAGTAAATTTTACATTTATGCGTTTTGTGGAATAATGCTTTGAAATTGTGGAATTTGCCAAAACATCCCGTTGCTTTGAGTGATCATATTGAAAAAAAAATTGTGTTACGTTCTCCTGCAGAAATAAATAAATAAATTATTATAAAATTTATATTTAGAGGGGTTTTTTTTGTGAAATAATCTGCGAAGTTGTACATTTTACCTTTTCTAAAGCATAATTGAAAGTCATCATTAGTTTAAAAAATCTCAAGTTCCGGAGAATTCTGTTGCTTTGAAAATCATGGTGAAAACAAAAATATAATTTGTGATAAGTTCTCCTATGGAAAAAATAATATTATTACAAACCTATTAAAATATAATAAGCTCCTACAAAAAATAAAATGACTGATTAACCCCGCATTCATAGCGAAAAACATTTCTTCATTGAATGAATCTGGTGCTCTTCCTTTCTACCGTAACTCTTTAACGACCATAATGTCCAAAACGCCCGTACGTACAAACACCATAGCCGCCCGAAACGCCTGTCTATAGTTAGTTAGATTTCTTACCCTTACTTGTTAATATTTTTCACTGTACACCATGTTCCCTTCATTCAGAAAACTGGAAAAAAAATTTCATCGTCCTGGGGCTGGGATCAAACCCGCACCCCCGATTTCCGGTCGAGCATGCTAGGCATGACACTACCCAGGAGAAGGAAATTCCAAGCAACTCAACATAAATATCTGAGAATCTTCATATTTGCGCTAGTCAACGCTATTCTGTTCCATCGTAGCGCCTCAAGAATTTTTCTCGGGTTCGCGAAAAGGTCTTAAGGAGCAACATTATTTTGTTCGTCTTTCTAAAATACGAAACTTCAAATATAATTCTAAGGGGTTGCAGAGCTCAGAAACGGTAACTGAAGAAATGGAAATTATTAGCTGCGATAAGAACATTCTCTTTAGTCATCTGATTAACTCGAAATGATGCAACAACTGAAGTATACGAGAAAGTTCTCAAATAGAATAATCACAGGCTATAATCCGCCGAGGTAGAATTCTTTTCCTTCGTGGACAGCTTTGTTGGAAATAATAACCCTTCAGGCGGTTATTAAGTCCTGAATACCAAGTGGAGTGACTATTTTCCAAGACATGATTACCCACTCAAAGATGAATTTCCGTGATATATAATTATACACGAACCATTAAGATTTTATTCAGACATGTTTAACACTTCGAAGAAATCATCCCCTGACACAAGAGTTCATTTGAAATTCATCGGTGGACGGATAACCCTGCAGGGAAGATTTGACGAATTAATTCTTCAGAACTATTATTATTACTTTTCCCTATAGAGAGATGAATGTTTGTTTTAAAGAATAAATTATTTTATTTCTCCACAGTACACGTAAATTGTTATTCAAAACTATTTTCTTGTGATATTCGTGAACATGCCTTGGACACTTCTTTAAACAAATTTTGAAGATGACAATCCGTTTTTTGGTGTAAATATGACAAGGATGGTAAGTCAGATAATATCCGAAAACCTGAAAATTTCGTCGTCCTGCAGTGGGAGTCGAATCTGCGTCTCCCAGATAGCATCCAGGTATGCTAACCACTACACCACCCAGAACGACAAAGTCTCAAGTTTTTTTTTTTAATGGAGGTTTAACGACCACCGTGAGCAGCTCAATGGGCTATAAGCAGTCGCCCGTCCCTAATTTAGGGTCACTGGTTCCAGGGAAGGGAGTGAGCCAGTGCCGTAAGACAAACACCACATCCATGCCTTACCGGGATTCGAACCCGGACCCCTTTCGGACGAATGATCAGAGGCCATTGCCTTAGACCACTGCGCCACCGAGGCGGCAAGTATCAAGTTGAGACTTGGTCGTTCTGGGTGGTGTAGTGGTGTAGTGTAGTTAGACGAAATTTTCAAGTTTTCGGATATTATCTGACTTACCATCCTTGTCATATTTACACCAAAAAAAACGGATTGTCATCTTCAAAATTTGTATGTTATGGTGTAATCCCGTATTCCACTCATGATGTCCTTAAATATTCATTGATTCATGAAAGAAATACGGGATTACGCCATATAATACAAATTTTGAAGATGACAATCCGATTTTTGGCGTAAATGTGACAAGGATGGTAAGTCAGATAATATCCGAAAATGAAAATTTTGATGAAAATTTTCAAGTTTTCGGATATTATCTGACTTACCATCCTTGTCACATTTACGCCAAAAATCGGATTGTCATCTTCAAAATTTGTATTGATTGATTATTTAAATACTAACATTTAATACTGCTTAAGTCGCCCCTGTAGCAGAGTGGCTTGAAGCGATGGCTTGAGACAGTTCATACATATCGGATCTACATTGAAGTCCCGAGTGAAGCATAGGTGGTGTGTTTGTCCGATGCCTCTGACTCTGTACCTTCCCTAGAAACAGTGGTCTTAAATTACGGAAAGTCGACTGCTTAGAGTCTTATGAGTCGTTCAAGATTATGATCAATCTTCAAAACCAAAAATATGCTGCTTAAAAAGGACAGAAAATGAAATGACAGCACGGTAAAGATTAATCACTTTACAGGATAAATTGAAAGCTGGGAATACGATGGTGAACTGACGGCCAAAGTAGTTTGACCCCAAGTTGCGGTATGATAAATTAAAATTGGAAACGAATCTGACTGTGAACCATGCATAGATATCAATAACAAAGTCTGTTGAGGTGACCTACTGGTCTGAGATGATCGATTCTATTTGTCGGAGATGGGTCCGTCAGGTTCTAGCACCGAACGGGTCGTGCTTGTCTGATTTCGCTGACGCTTTTAGTATAGCTTAAACCATGGACGCGAGACCGATATGTCCTTAAGGGCCGCAGATGGCCTAGTAATCAGCGTTCGTGACTGCCACGGGGAAATCTCAGGTTCGATCCCAGGCAGGTACGAACGCTCAAACCACTAAATATCAGCCGTGCGTCGGATAGGCACGTTAAGCCGTCGGGCCCAGGGTACTGGCCCCCCGTTGTAAATAAGGGCATCTTCTTCCCCCCTTATACCTTATTTCCGTGTCACTTTCCTGTAGGGCACTCTAGCCGAAATCTCCTAGCTTCCTATTTCTAAGGGTTGTTTAATACCTGGGGTGAGACACTCCCTTCCTAAAATCCTCTACATATGATCTGATATGTCCTTAAAAATTCATGATGTCAGTTAAATCTCCCCTAAACGATAGAGACCATATCTGCTAGAAAATTTGTACTCAGATTTCTAGTGCAAGTCATTAGCCATTCCAGCTTACTGTGCATTTTGAGAAGTAAGAGTTACCTTAGGTAGAGCGCAACATTGAAGCAATCAAGATTCATACAGTCCAACGTAGACGTATCCGTACTCATTCCAACAAACTAGGGTTTGAAAGATCATGGATGTCACAGGTAGAGTATGACGTTAAAGAAAGCAAGATTAGTCATCATCCACGGTAGAAATGTGCTTTATTAGGCTCTGAGAGATCATATGTGTCTTAGGTATAGCATTATGGTGGGGAAATTAAGATTAATTTCGTCCAGCGCAGTGCTTTGCACAGTCATTCAATCAGATTGGGCTTTGAGGAGTCCAATATGTCTCAGGTAGAGCATGATGTTGAGGATATCTTTGTGCCATCCAGCTTAGAAATGCGAATATTCATTTCAATCAACTGTGCTTTGAGAGGTGTAGGTGTATCACATAAAGCATAACTTTAAGGCAATCGTCCGCTACAGAAATATGCACAATAATTTCTGCCTAATGGGCAATAAAAGGTCGTATCTGTCTCACGTAGAGCATGACTTTGAGACCATTAAGATTCATACTGCCCAATGAAGAAGCATATAGTGTCATTCCGGGATATAATACTCTGTGAATCATAGGTGTTCCCGGCAGAGCAGGATGCTGATGCAATCAAGTTATATCCTCACAATCATATAAAAATACATCACCGTTCCAACTAAATGAGCCCTGAGAGGTCATTGGTGTATCACGTAGAGCATATTGTTGAAGATATGGCGATTCATTTTGCCTGCGTAGAAATACGCACAGTTACTTCAGGTTACTGAGCTCTGATAGATCAGAGGTGTCTCCTGCAAAGCATGACGTTGAAACAATCTAGATTCACAGAGTTCAGCACATAACCATTTTGCCCCGACTTTGGTCAATCGTCGCAAAGGTAGTGTAGTTTAAGTTAATATCATCTAAAAATTACACTGTTGAGTAGTTAATACAAAACAGAGATATGTGAAACTGGACGAATTTGCGTAACAAATAATTAGCTGCACAGATCAAAAAATATTCTTGAAGACACCATCTGTCCAAACTTACCTAATAAAAGCCCGGCTCAGTGCGAAGAAAATGAATGCAATGTAATTTAAAAATAAGTTCTTTTTTTTTTTTTTTGATTGGATGTTTAACGACCACCGTGAGCAACTCAATGGGCTATAAGTAGTCACCCGTCCCTAATTTAGGGTCACTGGTTCCAGGGAAAGGAGAGAGCCAGTGCCGTAAGACAAACACAGCATCCATGCCTGACCGGGATTCGAACCCGGACCCCTTACGGACGAATGATCAGAGGCCAGCGCCTTAGACCACTGCGCCACCGGGGCGGCTAAGAATAAGTTCCAGTACGGTTGTAAAACACTCACTTTTAAGCATTTACTAGGAACAAAATCAAAATTTGAAATTATAGGAAATCATTACCTCTCTGCTTTTCTACTTTTATAAAGTCGTGCTGATTGTAGCTGCAAAAAAATAAAAAATAAATTATTTATGACTTGTTGCATACACTAGGCTTACTACTAGAAAAGCTTTTATGTTGCATTGTACGAAATAAATTGGACCTACGTCCAATGCCTAGGTATTTGATTTTTTAACAAAGTTATAATGAAGGCTGGAAATAAATGCAAGTGAAGGTGTATCCTTACCTCCAAAAAGTGAAATAACTAACTGAAAGAAACAGATTCGGGTTACATGTTTTGAAAGCCTGATCACCAATCCGGTAGTTATCTGATGTTCCCATATTGTTTTAGCTATGTTTAACAGCTTTATGAACGATTCTTCTTTTCCAAGCAGTGCAACTCACGCAATAAACAACATTTTGATTTCACCCACTTCCATCCAAGTACTGTAAGGATGTCTTGTTGGATGTGTAGTGATCCAATTATTTCGTTTTTGATTGGTGGTTTAACGGCCACCGTGAGCAACTCAATGGGCTAAAAGCAGTCGTCCGTCCCTAATTTAGGGCCACTGGTTCCAGGGAAGCCAGTGCCGTAAGACAAACACAACATACATGCCTCACCGGGATTCGAACCCTGACCGCTTACGGATTAATGATCAGAAGCCATCGCTTTGACCACTGCGCCACCGGGGCAGCATCCAATTATTACGAGCCGCCCCGGTGGCGCAGTGGTCTAAGCGATGGCTTCTGAACATTCGTCCGAAAGGGGTACGGGTTCGAATCCCGGTGAGGCATGAATGTTGTGTTTGTTTTACGGAATTGACTCGCTCCCTTCCCTGGAACCAGTGATCCTAAATTAGGGACGGGCGACTGCTTATAGCCCATTGAGTTGCTGACGGTGGTCGTTAAACCTCCAATGAAATTAATTAATTAATTATTATGAAGTTTCATTATGAAATTTTATAATAAATCTTTATCGGAAGTTCAAACCGCTGTTCCTTATGTAAATCGAGGCGATAAACATGAAAATGGCAAGAAAAGATTTGATTGGCTACGATTTTCGAGGTAGTCCCTTAACTCTACTGTTTGAATCGTTGAAGGTTGTATATCAATCTATATTAACTCGCCTGCTGCTTACCTACCAAAATTGGAACATCTTGCTTAGCATTCGACCAGTAAGCTGCTAAAATTGTAGGGCGTCATCTTCAGTATAACCAGTCACCAATTTTTAATGTAAGAATCGTTTTTAGCATCTAAAAATTAGTGAAAACAGCTGTTTTCATTTCCGAAATGTTCACCGTGTTTTACAGTGTAGTGATACTTATCGTTTAAACGAGACAGGAACACCGTTTTTTATTGTTTTTTATTTTTTGCAGTGCATGAATAAACAAAGGAGGCAAAATAGAAAAAAATAATGAAGGTTATAATAGTACTCAAAGAACTTAGCAATACAAATCAGGGCTTTTTCATTTTCGCTTCAGCGATGGAAACGAACGACTCAAAGGACCATAAGCAATCGTCTGTCCCTAATTCAGGGATACTGGTTTGAGGAAAGGGAGTTAACTAATGTTCTAAGACTGTGTAAACATAAATTTGTCCGTGACGAGTATCGAACCTGCGCTCCTTCACTCCGGAGTCAGTTTCTCTCCCAACTAAGCCACACGGACGGAATCTATCGCTGCAGATTTGTCGTCTTGACACATGCTTTACCTCTGCAGTACGTCACATCATCTCCCTGTTATTTTTTTTTTTTTAACGAAGAACGAATTTAATTGATTTTAGACGATGTGTGGAACAAACATCACACATTTTTCGAAGAAACCAATGGCCAGTACATCCATTTTTATGCCCGGGCGGCGATGTCAAAACAAAAACTTGTCCGTCACGGGGATTGAACCACGCCACCCCACTCCGGAGAAATTGTTCTCCTAACTAAGCTACGCAGATGGAATGTTTCGCTGCAGACTTGTCGTCTTGACACGTGCTTTACTTCTTTAGTGCGTCACAAGACACACACAACCCTTGTCTCTTCTGGGATTCAAGCCTGCACCCCATTCTGATAAAAGGCTAGTAGCTATACCACTGCGCCACCGGAATGGCTAACATCATCTTTACATAGTGTTGATATAGGCACTGAAGGGTCTCTGATAACCAGCTAATTTCGGTACACAACCTGTATAAAGTCACTGCTTAGACCACTGTGCGCCGCCCCGGTGGCGCACAGTGGTCTAAGGCGCTGGCCTCTGATCATTCGTCCGTAAGGGGTCAGGGTTCAAATCCCGGTCAGGCATGGATGTTGTGTTTGTCTTAAGGCACTGGTTCCCTCCCTTCCCTGGAACCAGTGACCCTAAATTAGGGACGGGCGACTGCTTATATCACATTGAGTTGCTCACGGTGGTCGTTAAACCTCCAATCAAAGAAAGAAAGACCACTGTGCCACCGGGGAAGCCAATCAAAATTCTGATAACTGATAATAAGGTCACTACTTCTGAACGTGATATACGGAAAAAACGTGTGATCCGCTATCATTAAATAATTCTCATAAATAGCAATTCGGGAGCCATGAGAAAGCAGAAGAAACTACGGGGAAAATATTACATGTGGAACATTGCAGAATATAAATACACACGGTGATTCAGAACTCGTGGGACAAACTTTAAGGGGTGGTAGAGCACACTGCAACAAGCATTTTTGTATAGGAATGCATGAGCGCAAGTGACGCGTTGAGACATAAACACAAGAAATGGATATGAAAGAAAACATAAATTGTGTACTTAAAGCATCGTTGACAAGTGCTTCTTTACAGCAATGTTTACAATAATTGCCCAAAATTGCGTCCACAAACTGTAATACACGCGTGGTAGTGTCAACGGAGTGATTGGCGTACAATTTCAAAGATGCCAGGTATTTCTCGCACACGTGCAGCCGCAACGGATATTCGAGCGACGAGGTCCTCAACAGAGTCAACTGGAGTCTCGTAAACGAGGGCCTTCAGATGCCCCTATAAGAAGTAATCGAGGCACGATAAAGTCTACCACGGCCAATCCATCGCACCCCAAGAGTGGAATCCAGGTAACTGCGAACATTAATGCTGAAATGGGCTGGAGCCCCATCATGCTGAAACCACAGTCCTTGTCGGACGGCCAGTGGTGCATCTTGAAGCAATTCTGGTAAAACCTCTTCCAGAAAAAATACGATAACATCTGCCATTGAGTCGCGCTGGCAATAGATATGGGACAAGCAGGAAGTAGTTCTCAATACCCGTCCACACATTCACAGAGAATCGGTCTTGGTACGTCGACGCTGCCACGCATGAATTACTGTTGGCGGACACAATTTTGAGCAATAATTGTAAACATTGCTATAAAGAAGCACTTGTCAACGATGCTGTAAGTACACAATTTATGTTTCCTCTCGTGTCTATTTCTTGTGTTTGTGCCTCAACCTCACTTGTGCCCATACATTCCTATACAAAAAATGTTTGTTGCAGTGTGCTCTACCACCCCTTAACGTTTATCCCATGAGTTCTGAATCACCATGTGTACCACCTAATATCGGCAAAGGGAGTAAACATAATTTTTTAAAATTATGTGCGTATATTTACAACAATTTATTTAACAAAATGTACTCCTAGGAATATTCTGTAATTTTACTAGGTAAATTTATGTTAGAGAAGGTTGTGAATGCGGCAATAAAAGCATTTCAAGCGACAATGCTAGGTAGCTTTCCAATTGGTCGTATTCTGAGAGACGTGTTATCAATAAACTGATTTCTGAAAATAATTCCTATTATTTATACCAAACCGCTGACTACAGCTTTCCTAGTATTGCGATTATTCAAATATATGACCAAAATGTTACTTATGCAGTGGAATTGAAGATAGTTGGGAACATTCAAGCAGAAATTGCTAACGACAAATCCTTCACCCCAATGATCGAGACTTTTCGATCTCAGGAACGAAGGATATAATGAAGTTTCAATGACTTCGTAGGTAGTTTTGAAAGCAAATATCTATGTTAAAGTAATCCGAAGCGGCATGAACGGCTCATCTATTTATCGCCGCCATGGAGAGCTTCACTTCTCAACAGCGAATTACCTGAAGGAGAGTGCACATACGGAGCTTTATCATGGCAGCCGTCTTGAAAGTTGTACAGACGTGTTTCGCATTTATTGAGCTTCAAAAAATACACTGCTGGCCACCCAAAATGCAACACCAAGAAGGGCATGAGATAGCAAAGCCAGATTTACTGGACACATAACAACAGATACAAAAATGAAACGATTGAGCTTACAGGCCCGTGCGACTTGCGGAACACGCAGACATCAATAGTTCGTGTGGCCCCATGGCTGGCAATAACGGCCACTAATCGTTTGCTTGTCCGCTCGCGGGCGACGCATGCTGTGAATTTCAGGCCAATCGGATGCTTCCTTCTTGGTGTTGCATTTTGGGTGGCCAGTAGTGTATTTTCAATAGAAATTTCTTCACTGGAGTGCATTTTTTTATTCAGGCGGTATTTCACATATGCCTGTGTATTAAACTTTTGTATTTTATAAATGTTTTGGAATATTTGCAAGCAAACCCCTGAAGTTACAGTTCCGTTGCGCTTCGGTTCAAATTGTAAAAAATGTCATTCATGAGGAATGTATTTCTTTATATTCATTTTAGCATAACAAACTCAACGGATCTTCACTTTTTTTTTTTGGAAGTATGTTAGAAATAATATGTTGACCCACATTTCCTTTCTATTGATGCATTATCGGAACGGTCCGGAAATGTGGTAGCTCATATAAATGCTACTGCATTAACCCTTTAACATCCACGATCCTAAAAAAACTTTTTGTCGCTCAGAATATCATAACGCCCGAAAATGCCTTCCGCTCGTTTCCGAATTTCGTTTTCTCTACAGTTTGCAATAACAAAATCAGTATTAGTGATGGGTCACTACTCAAATCTTCTAATATCTAGACATGGATTACGCTGACATTCGGACGTTTGCCTCTGGCAATCACTGCATTCTTTTACTGAGAGCCTTAGGAAGATAGGAGCGAGTTGTAACAGATGGAAAATCTTGTTTACATTCCCCACTTCTTGTTCTTTCTCCTACAACATATGCTCTCAATCTGTTTACTTGGATTGAGCAAAATGAAAGAATTTTTACGACAAATTTTCTTCTATAAACTCCACTTTTGGGACAATGCAAAATATCACAGAAAAACGAAGCACGAGTCAACAAAGCAAGAGTTCTATTGGGCGATTCAGAAGGCTGAATAATATAGACACGTGACAAACAAACTCCTGGCTCACTTCTCTGTTTAGCGATAAGCGTGACGATTGACGGTGACTTTTGCTAAACCCTGAGATGCAGGGTGAATTCAAGAACATCTGGGGTAGGAAGTCCTATTCACTCTATCCGGTCGACTCAGGCGCTTGTAGTTGTTTCCATGTAAGGGCGCGTTGGCCACTATGGTCGCAAAATGGTTAATACTGAATTTCAGGATTTCGTTTTAAATCTTAAATTTGTATACTGTTATAAATTTAATGAATCGAAACAGTAAGCTGGAGTGCCACCAGCAAGGTTACAAGCCGGCAGGAATACTTATGTCATTTTTTGCCACCCACAGTTCAAATAGCTCCCGTTCAGGACATATTAGCGGAGTGTAACATGGCATACATTTCTCGGACCAAAACCTAGGAACCTTTCTTGATGACACAAAAGTTCTACCCGTTGGCAGCTAAAATGTTTAACGGTGCAAGAAAGCCATATACGCTCACCACATTCTGCAAAGTACAGGCCGTTGTTTTCTATAGCCATTTGCCAACATTTAAAACACAGCCACGATCATACCACTCGGCAGGTTTCGAGGACAGAAACTCTCTGATGCTGCAGATTCCACGCAGTCGAAGTGCCATTTTTTTATGAAATGAGCCATGGAGTGAAACAGGTGGTAGACGAATGGGTAAGGTGCGGAATGTATGTAGTATGGCGCTGGATATCGGTCCATTCTGATTCCTGTAGTTTTCAGCTGACCACTCTGAAGGTGTGGCTTTGGCATTATCCTCTTTCCACTTGCAGGGAATCTTGCTTGCTATTGATAAGCGCTGTGTAGCATCGGCGTAGCGCATCATGGAACCAGAGAAGTTGCTCGGCATAGAGGTTCCCACCCTCAGCCTGACCATCTGGCACTAGTTCCCAGTGTACAGGACCCGCCCAATTTCAAAAAATGTACAGCATGATTTTCCGCTTGGTCCGCCCTTATTGCATCAGGAGCTGTGTTTTCTAGCGTGGTCTCAGTCGCTGGTTTCCAATGGTAAGATAACGCAGGAATATCAATTTTTTATCACATGTGATGAAACAACGCCAAACCCTACAGCGAGCGACACATTGTTCTGCCTGCTGGCGTCAGTGCATGAGAAATCATCCTATGGCACCTGGAGGAGAATCCGAGCTGGTGCAGGTGACGAACTATGGTTCATTGGGAAGACTCTACCTCAGCTGTTAATTGTCGGATACTTGTAACAAGTCTGCTGTCACAGTTTCTAATAGGATGCCAGTGTTTGTACTCGTTGGCCCTCCCGTTCCCGGAATTGAAACGCCCCAGCCATTTTCTTGCAGTACTGCTGTTCACTGCTCTCCTTGCTTGAAATGCAGAAACTTTTCCCGATGCTGCTGCCACCTTTAAACTCTTTGTTTCCATAATGGCGAAGAAGCAACCACACAGCACGTTTATCTGACCATCCTGTGCCCTCCTTATAACGCAGTGAGATTTCATGCAAAATGCACATCCCTAGCCTCGTATATTTCGCGACACTGCGGAATACAGCCGACAATAGCGCGTGTTTTGTACAGCGATGGAGAACGAATATTATTTGTAGCTCAAAACGGGTCGACATTTTGACTCACCCATATACACCGATGAGACATTACATTATGGCCATCCCCAGCATGGATAAATGAGAGCGCATGGAGATCGAACGGTGGCATAGGTGAAGTTCACATAGCACTATATATACAATCCAAGAACCTGCTTTCGGTTAGTAGAATGTTAGGAGTCAGAAAAGGAAAAGTTTTCGATTTATCGGAGTTTGATAAAAGAGAAATTGTGATGGCACGCTGCCTCGGAACTACGATCTCGGAAACGGTGTAGCTTGTGGGTTGTTTACGTGTCGCAGTAGTGAGCATGTATTAAAAGTGGTGCACAGATGGTCAAACGACGAACCGTCGTCCAGCTGTGTCTCGTCCGAAGCTTATTGATGCCAGAGGGGAACGAAGACTGTCTCACATTGCTGACAGCGACCCCATGGTCATAGTGCGACAAATTATCTCAGCTACAACAGTGGTGATCAGGGCACTGTGTCACAGCACACAATTCATCGCCGCCTTCTGCGCATGGGCTTGCGTAGCCGAAGACCCAGCCAGGTCCCTATGCTCACTGCACGTCATCGCCAACAAAGTAAGAAATGGGCCCAAGATCTTCAAGATTGGACCGTGCATGATTGGAAGAAAGTGGACTGGTCTGACGAATCAAGATTCCTGGTGCATCACGTACACGGCCGATCGTCGATACACTGATTACCAACGGAGGTTATGGCACCTGGATGCAATGTTGGGTGGAAACAAGGCGGCGGCGTTATGTTGTGGGCGATGTTTTCTTTGGATACGTTAGGCCTCATTATCCCTATAGCACAATCTCTGACAGTTGTAAGGTATCTGAACATCATTGCTAACCAAATTCACCCATTCATGGTAGATGTGTTCTCTGCTGGGGATGTCCATTACCAACAGGAAAATGCGCCACGTCACACTGCCACAATCCTCCAGGAGTGGTTCGAGGAACATGCTGGTGACTTTGTGTTAATACCCTGGCCTCCGCTTTCACCTGATATGAACCCAATCGAACATCTGTGGTTCGACTTGGAAAAGTGGGTTCGCGCTAAATCCCCATCACCCCGAAGCGTACGGGAACTGGAGGACCTGCTTTTCATATTATAGTACCAGATACCCCAGGATACCTATCGCCACCTTACCGTATCGATGTCTTGCCGAGTGGCCGCTGCTTTGCGGGCTAAAGAGGCACCTACAGCTTATTAGGTAGGTGGTCATAATGCAATGGCTTATCGGTGTACGTCATTTATAATGACCTCTCGTTCTGGGCCTACGCTAGATGTCAAAACTAAAGTGCTTCTCTCACAAAAAACCAGTTGCACAAAAACATGTTTTCCACTATCACATGACATGAACCTTGATTCTAGAAAAACACATTATTACAGTTCTTCTGTATATATAAAACAGTTGTATGCATAAGTTTATGTGAGGACTTCATCTGAGACATTCAGGAGCGAATTTTCGTGAGCTCTAGATAAAATACTATTACCATATTGTCAACGCAGATTTATCTTTAAATCGAGCTTAGAAAGATGAATGATAATCAAAACCAAAACTTCGTTTTTTGTGAATATGTTTAATACGCATCACATTGTCAGTAAAGATGTTAATTTTGTACAAAAGAAGGTATTACACACTGGAGTTTTATGAACAATTTGTCTAAAAGTCTTCTGAGGTACTGTATCATTATATACTTTCTGTATCTGCCGCTTTGTAAAAACATTGATTTGGCCATTTTTCTATATGACCCTTGTAACATATGAATTCAAGACTGATTGCAACAGATTGTATACCGTACATTTTGAGAAGACATTTTTTTGCAATATTATACCTATATAAAAGGTGGATAATTTGTAAAATATATTAACATCAGGTGCAGTTCTACATTCGCAAACGTCGTGAAATTCTTCTCTTACACCGAAGGATGATTCGAAATTATCACAAAATTAAACTCGAAAACGTTTCTGTACTGACATGAACTGGAGTCCCCATGAGGAAGTTTATAGCTACCAATCCTTAATTGCAACGATATTCTGTTTTCCAGGGGAAACAGGGAGAATCGCGACAATTATCTGGACTGTGTTGTGCCAACTATGAAGTTTGGTGGAGGAGGCTTCCTGCTCTGGGGCTGCTTTTCATATTTTGGTCTGGAACTTCCAGTCCCAGTGGGAAGAAATCTGAACGCTGGAGCTAATAATGATATTATTAGTCTCTACTTCCAACATTGTGGAAACAGTTTGTGAAAACTGTTTCAGTTATCAATATTAAAATGACCCCGCCCTCAAAGCGAGGTAGGTGCATAAATATTTCTGATGAGATAGGTGTGGAAGAATTTCACTGTCCTGCACAGAGCCGAGATCTCAATACCACGGAACACCTTTGGGATCAATTGCAACAACTGCGAGCCAGACCGAACTGCTCTAAATCGGTGACCAGCCTGACTAATGATCTTATGGCATAATGGAAGACAGCTTCTGCAGACTTCAGGAGGTTATACTACCAAATGGTGGATCTACTAAATATTAATTCCTTTCCTGCTATAGGGAGTTTGTGAATAGGCAAGCGCCCGGATACTTTGGTCAGATAGTGCATATATCACAAGTAGTGTTCCTCAATATTTAAAACGGGAATATGTAGCATAGCGAACGCTGACCCGCGGATGGCTTAGTGGTTAGTGTTTCAGACTATCGATGCTGGGTCCCCAGGTTCTAGCCTGGGCTGATCTTTCAGAGATGGTGTGATTTACTAAAAATCGCTGAATATCCGCCGTTCATCGGACGAGCACGTAAAGTGACGGCCCCCAGGCTGGACCCACTGGTTAAATGGGTATCCTTTCCTATGTCCTCCCTGAAATTCTCTCACCCATCTATGTGCAATATCGTACTTGTACGGTGGCGCCATCTACTGTACTCTAATCTCACTACAAACTGTTCTGTCAAAAGTCGCTAGACTTGCTCTCATTCCTTCCGTTTCTGTGTCCTGCCCAAAAGGCGATCTCGCTGTAGGTGGCTGGGACCTAAACTCTACTCCCTGTGGACGGAAGTCCTACATGAAAATGACAAACCTACATAGCGAACGCTACGTAAAGTTCATTCTTCTTATTCGCTCACTTTAAGTGAAACAGGAGTTCCTCACATAAAGTTCAAGAACGAGTTACTTACAGTTCGTCTTTTATTCAGCCGAAACTCTCTCAAACACTCTAACACTAACCTAAAAGTTATTCATTAGTCACTAATGAAGAAGGTTTAGGTTTGTATTCAAACAACAGCTATTAACTTGAATTAGTAAACAATAGTAGATTAATGAACTCTAACACGGAATTTATAATATCACTCGAACACGCAAACTTCAAGAATCGCTTCTGCGTTAGACAGCTTCCACGAATACTACACCACACTTTGCCTGCTAACTCCGTACGCTATATCTCGTTCTCAGGTTGTCAAGCATACACACGCCATTCACAATTGACCTCAAGACTGCTGTCAACATAACATTCAGTGAGTGAGAAAATACAACGTTAAAGTTGAAACGCTAAAAGAGAACGAACTCAAATTTCACATAGAGAAAGACGACTAAAAACGAAAGTTAAATTAGTGTATACGTCATAACCATTCGCAGTTTCAGCGATTAACAATCTACTTGCAGTCTCTGGACATCTCTACAACTTCACTACTTTACCCTACCTCTCCACACTACTAGCATTCAACATCTTTACTTTACTTTGTTTTGAATCACTGTAGGCGTTGCCAAAATGTAAAAGCAGCTAGGAATGTAATGTACAGTTAAGCTAGAAAATGTTTAGCCAAAAATTAACAGAATCTACATGTGAAAACAAAAAATTAAAAGGATGGTTATTCAGATGTATACGTCACACGTGATTAGTGTAAACTGCCTTGGATGGAAATTAAGCTGTATCTTGCACAGAAAATACATTTAAACTGAGCAATGAATGAGAATGTTACGAAGAGATAAGTAAATTTAGTTAGAAGACAGTCAGAGGGATCTTTGCTTTGCAGTAGAATGCAAAAACCACAAGGTAAAACATTATTTTTCTGTATTTTACCTAACACATGGTCATTGTTTCTAAAGTTAAGTTGGACTCACCTAAAATCTTTGCCTTGTATTTCCAATGGACAAACACCTGTAGCCATTTTCTTCACAATTAATGCGTTCCTAAGGAGGAAAATTTGAACATCGATAAAAATCAATTCATATTATAGCCTAATATACTTAATATTTTTGAAAATGTAACCATAATTAAGCAATATAATATTTGTCTATCTACTGACGTCATCAATGTACAGGTAGCGCCATCTATTTTTTTGTCTCAACACCACCAAAGGAAAAGTTATTGTTTTTTTTTAATATAATTATGGTTCATTTTAAGAAAATATTAAGTATACTAGGCTATAATATGAAGCGATTTTTATTGATGTTCAAATTTTCATCCTTGGGAACGCATTAATTGTGAAAAGAAATGGCTACAGAAGTTTGCCCATTGGAAATACAAGGCAAAGATTTTAGGTGGATGCACCTTAACGCATTCAGGCAAAACAAATAAACAGTGATAGTATCGCTTGCTTTTCACTATGCACAGGTAATAAGTAAACATAAAAAATGTTCACTACATCTCATGAAATCCAGCCTTTCCTCAACAATTTTATTAGCCACATTACAATATTTTTTTCTTGGTTTGGTGAACATCGGATAATTGCGTTGTTATGTATCAAGTGGAGATATCTGATTTGAGAAGGCGGAATAATGCTTCGATGGAGATTGGAAATTCTCCGATTTAAAAATCGACAGGGGTATCTTATAAATATTAGAATCGTTGAAGCGTTTCACGAAACGGAAAACCATCAGGTTTCATTTTTGCCGCTTTCACTTCCGTTCACCTAATATAGTTTGCATTTTTCTGTCTCTTGAGCTTAATTTTGTTCGCAATTTCGAAATTCATGTAGTCAATATTCCCCGTAACTTTCATTTTATCGAAAGTCAATATTTTTGATCCTAGCGTTTTCTTTCTTATTTTCCCCTTGAAGACCAGTAATGAGTTCTTTTAAGTTTTCGTAACATTTTCAGTTTTAACGATGTTTACAAATGTAGTGAAGGAAAATAAAATTGGTATTACTGTTAGCTCTTTGTTCTTCAGCAAATAATCTCAAAGGAAGATTGTTTTATATACTTCTTTTCTTAACTATATATCTTAAGATCTGAGTTTTAATGAATACTATCACAAAACAAATTATCTTCATTCTTGTGTATTTCTTGTTCTTTTAATTCTGTTATGTCGGTACTGTATCATAACGTGGAAACAAATAAAGTAAAAAGTAATTATTAGGAATTACCTTTCAGAAGCACAGCCTAAGGTTTAACGTTTCGTAAATTTCCACCACGTTGTTATTACTGAGCAAATAATCTTCCCATAGGAAAAGAAAAAGATATTTCAAAAGATGCGTACGACGCAATTTTAAACGCAGTAGATCAAGGGTTGAGAACACCCAAAAGGAAATAATTAGAGCATTTATTGGCTTTGCTGCTCTACTATTACTGTTAACTGCAATCACGTCGTGCCTCGTACGTAGTTATTCATTAACAACCTGCATATAAACTTAAAATATTAACTTAACATATTGATATCTCTGCATCTTATCCATACATAGGCACAATTTTTCATTAGAGTACATTTGGCTTTGATAACAATAAGGCAGCTCTTTTATCCATTCAGAAGAAGTTTTCAATTGCATTTGTTAGTATTCTTAGAGATCACCACCTTTCAATATTCTATCACAGTTTCTGCACCAAACTTTTTGGACCACGTTTATGCATTCCGAAGTTCTCAATTGCATTTGTCAGAGTTTTTAGAGATCTTCACCTTTTAATATGCTGTCAATGTTTTTCCACCAAGAATTTTGGACCGCTTTTATCCATTCAGAAGTTATAAATTGCATTTGTCAGTGTTTTTAGAGAGCATCTTTTAAAATGCTGTCAAAGTTTCTGCAGCAAGATTTTTGGAACATTTTTATCCATTCAGAATTTCTCAATTGCGTTTGTTAGTGTTTTTAGTGATCTCCACCTTTCAATATGCTGTCCAAATTTCTGCACCAACTTTTTTTTATTACCACTTTTATGCATTCAGAAGTTCTTAATTGCATTTGTCAGTGTTTTTAGAGACCTTCTTTTAATATGCTGTCAAAGTGTCTGCACCAAGAGTTTTGGACCAGCTTTATCCATTCAGTAGTTCTCAATTGCATTTGTCAGTGTTTTTAGAGATCACCTTTTAATATGCTGTCAAACTTTCTGCACCAAGATTTTTAGGCCAATTTTATCCATTCAGAGGTTCTCAATTGCATTTGTTAAGGTTTTTAATGATCTCCACCTTTTAATATGCTGTCAAATTTCTACACCAAGATTTTTGGACCACTGTTATGCATTCAGGAGTTCTCAATTGCATTTGTCAGTGGTTTTAGTGATCTTCACCTTTCAATATGCTACCAAAGTTTCTGCACCAAAAGTTTTGGTAATAAAGAATAATACATATGCCGCCCAGTTGAAATGTGTTCGAAGTAAGGTGTACACATTTCTAGTAAAGTTCTTCATGCACATAAATGAATTACTCATGCAACAGCTCCGAATTTAATATTAATTTCACAGATGCGTTATGTTTTACACGAATCGTACAACGCAGAACCAAAGCATTATGACCACATTCCTATTATGACGTTTGTTCTCCACGTGCCGCCAAAACAGCTCTTACCCTGGGGGAGGGGCTACAAGATTTATAAAGGTATCTTGGGGCATGTTGAACCAACACGTTACTAACAGATCATTTAACTCCTCTACGTAATGTGGTTGAGCCGCCACAGATCATATTAGCTGTTCCAACACAAACCGTATATGCTCGATTGGATTGATGTCTGGAAAATTTGGAGGCCAGGGTAGTATCTGGGATATTTTCTCATGTTCCACGAACTATTCTCGAACTCTCTGAACAGTGTGGTAGGGCGTTTTATCCTGCTAAAAGAACTACTACTAGAGGGGAATGTCGATGCCATGAAATTATGTGCCTGGTCTGCCATGATCTTTAGGTAGGTGGTAGATGTCGTAGTATCCTGCAGGTGAATTATGACTATAAGGTATACCTGCAGAACATTACCTAAAGCATTACACGTCCATCATATAACAAAATAACATTACCTTTGACAGTCTATTGCAATGTAACAGTTAGTTAAACCTCAAGTATTCATGCGAATATCTTCTACACCGTCGAGAAACATTCTTGTGACCACCTCCTACTTTTGACATCAACAGGGCGAAGACAATGAATGAAGGCACGTGCCATGAGCTGGCTTGGAGGATATATAATGTGTGCTGTAGGCATTCTGAAAACATGTCACTCATTGGCTTTATAATGACTGGTTAGATTAGCTTTTATAATGAATGTTATAATCATGAGAGTGTATAATGAATATATCTTTAACTACTAAGCTAATTATAATGAATTCAGCTTCTTATTAGCTAATGCTTCTTCTAATGCTTGTTGTTTGTTAATTATATCATGAATAAACTTTCCTGCTAGTAGTGTAGTAATAATAATGAACAAGCTTATAACTGGTAGTAATGTTGTAGTAGTAATTAAGATGAATAAAGTCTTATGCTGGTTGTTACTAATAACACTAAATGAAATAAACCTAACAGCCAGACAGAGGTCTGACAGTACTATGAACTGAGAAAGACGTACTTACTTAAAACTCTTTTATTAGATAAACTCTTGAATCATCCAACACACACACACTGGTCACATTAATCGTATCACAATAATGAAGAAAAAACCTAATCACACAGAGCGAAGCTCTCCCTACGCACATCAACAAAAAGCTCTCTCCATATAAACAAACACTCTCCCTACGTATCGTTGAACGCGCCTATTTATACTGGCTACCACCACGTCATGACTTACACTCATTTCCAGATCTCATTCAGCGGGTGAAATAACATCTCGTTCAGTAAGAAGATAATTTACATAGTAAAATAAAATAACCAGAGATAGTAAAATCAAAAGGAAAGTGAATATAGAGTATACGTTACAAGTGATTATAACACTCTCATATTAGCTTTAAAATGACTATCTGATTAGACTCTCATAGTTCTAAATATTATCACTCAGTTACTCTGTTATTAGACTCTCATATTAGACATGACGCTTTTATTAGATTCTCAAAAAAAAAAAAGACTAAATGAGAGCGATGATTCTTCAGTTATCACTCTCATTTACTCTATTTTATAATTTCCCACAACTCTTTTACTCACACTTGTGGGACATTCTTTCTGTCTAATAAGAGAGTCATTTTCTTATGACTCTCTTATTAGACTCTCATAGAGTTGTGGGAAATTCTATATTTTTAAGAAAAGAGACTTTAAGAAATTATCTTAAGAAAATAAAAAAATATCTTTTAGGTAAGCAAAAGTAAAAAGAGACGTTTAAAAAAAGGGTTGTGGGAAATTCTCTTTTTTAAGAATTTTCCACAACTTTTTTGCTCAGGGTTGTGGGAAATTCTTTGTGTCTAATAAGAATGTCATATTCTTCATGCCTCTCTTATTAGACTCTTATAGTTCTCTCTTTATTATCACTGAGTTCCAACATGAGTGATCATAAAGAGAGTCATTAGCTTTATTATGACTCCCTTTATAATCACTCTCTTATTAGCTTTATAATGACTCTCTTTATAATCACTCCCTTATTAGCTTTATAATAACTGTTTTTATGTCATGGTTAGATTAGCTTTTATAATGTCTGTTTTAAAGACGATGCAGACAAGGCCTGGTGAAAGTACTTGGCTAGCATATTAGTTACTATTAAATGCAAAACCGTGGTTAGAAGAATCATTATGAGATGTGTTTCCTAAATTAGTAATTATTTAGGATTATTCATTATTTCATATAACATTTATTAAGGTAGTTGGGTTAGATGACGTCACGGGAAGGAGTCCGGAAAATAAGTCTTGCCTGGATGCCCGCGATTAATTTGTTACAACACTGCGTACCTCCCCACTCACAGCGCACCTTCGTGTGCAACCGTTCTGCGCAGTTATTCAAATATTTGGTACTGTTCGAATACTTTTGATAATATAATGTAGTAAATGGAAACACAAACATTAGAGTCATGAATTTCGTTTCGTAATGGCTGCACTGTGTATTTAAAAACTTCGCTAATTACCACGCCTAGTTATCTTTTATTTTTTATTTCAGATTCCTATTCTACAATAAAATTTCTTTTTCACCGCTTGACCTTTCCAGTGTGCCACTCTTCCCCATGTGTTATAACTTGTCTGATACGGGGATGTTGACACATGGAAACCAGTATTTATTTTCCCTTAAACGTGATGCGATAAAAATCTTAGTTGTTATTGTTTTGGGGTTTTTTTTCTATATTAACAGAGAAGAATATCAAATGCTTTGCTTTAGGAAGTGGAAACAACCATTAACGTCAACTCATTTCTATACAAAAGCTACCTCATTTATCACAGAACCACTGTTAGATACCGGGCAGAAAATAGTCGGAAAGAACAAACAAGTTCTTCCAACTGTATTTGTCATAACTTGGTTTGGAATCTGTGTTATTTATTGGACACTAGCCTGTGCGTATAATTTATTCTGAAAATTGATGAATAGTTAGAGATATATTAAGTGAACATAATAATTTCCTATTTTATACTTAACGATTTCATATGCACGCACAGGTGGCCTTACACTTTTAATTCATTCCACATACATTTTCTCATGGTTCAAATTTCCCTATATTCAGTTTACATTAGATCTAGTACGTATTATAATTGGTTATTTTCATGGTAAACACAGGTATCATATCTCACCACTGTACACTGAAGTGCCCCAAAAGACTGTGATACCTCTCGAATATTGCGTTGGTCTTCCTCGCGATCGGATAACGCAGCAACGCGACGGAGCATGCGCCACACGAGCTCTCTGTAGTACTGTGGAGACATTGCATACCATGCTTCCTGAAGAGCGTCCAATAGTTCCGACGGCACTATTGGTTCATTGATGGCACGTTCAACAGAATTCTAAATCTGTTCGATGGCGTATAAATCTGGTGAACGTGGGGGCTACGTCAGGATGCCAAACCGCGTGGAATGTTTCTGCAGCCATAATCTAGTGACTATGGACGTGTGCGGTTTTACATTGTCCTGTTGAAAGAGGTCGTACCGGTTGGAGTGGTTACATGCCACGAACTGGTGCAAATTATCCTCAAAGATGGTTACGTAGCCTCCACCTGTCTGAAAACACCCCACGCCATAACAGAGCCACCTCCATCCAGCACTGCACATTGTAGGCATGGGGGATCCATTGCCTCATGGGGTTGTTGCGGCAACCAGAGTCGCTCATCATGTTGAGACAGTTCCAGTCACCTTGCGTCTAAAGGCGGTTGTGACGTGCCTGCCCCGCAGGACGCACACGACATAAAGACAGATAGCAGAGAGAAGATACGTCTGCTAGCTCAGTTGGTAGAGCGACTTGTTCCGGAATAAGGGGACTCGGGTTCGATCCCCGGCGTGGACCAAAAATGACGGAGAAATTTACTTCGTTATACTGGCGCCCGAACTTCCCGGATGACCCGGCCGTTAAAGTTCTTGCAATGGGGCGATGTTCTTTCCACACCGCGAGATAGAAAAAATAAGAGAATCCCTTATTCAGCGCTTCGAAAAATAAATGTGTGTGATGTTGCATTCCACAAACCAGATTGACTGGGAGTTTTCAAGTGCACGTTCTTCAGCGGATGGCTGCCTACGACGATTCATGGTCACGGCTGATCCGTGGGCCATGCCCCCGGCCCTCTTTCGGGGGGGAGGAGATGTGACGTGCCTTCCCCACACGACGCACACGACATAAAGGCAGATAGCAGCGAGAAGATACGTCTGCGTAGCTCAGTTGGTAGAGTGACTTGTTCCGGAATAAGGGGACTCGGGTTCGATCCCCGGCGTGGACCAAAAATGACGGAGAAATTTACTTCGTTATACGGTTTCCCCGAGCACAGGCTAGGTGCACAGTCTTTTGTCGTCGGGAAGCAATGGCACTCGAGTAGGCTGTGGGCTCCGGAACACCGTAGAACACAGGGAACGTTGTACTGTCCACAACGCTGATACTACTACCGGCCCCAGCATTGAACTGCGCTGTGATTTGCTGCAATGTTGCACACCGGGCGGATGTTACAATGCGTGCCAGACGCCTCTGTCCACGATCGTCCATAGCTTTTCTACCGCCACACCGGCCTCGTACTCTGGATTGTATCCCTGAGTTTGTGTAGTCCAGATACACCTTTGAAATTGTTGACCGTGTAAATCCAAATTTCTTGGTAGTTTCCGAAATGCAGTGACCCATCTTCCGGGCGCCGACAATAATACCAAGTTCGAAATCTCTTAAATCTTGATACGCTGCCATCTGAACTGCGAATGCTACTATTTTGCTGCTTGAGCTCTATATATGCGTCGCTTGTGGACGCTACCATTTACCGCATGGGGTGGTGGCATGTAATGTAAATGACAGCGCCCTTCCCAGCTATTTTTTTTTTGGCACATCAGTGTAGATTAACATACCGTAGCAACAATTTCAAGTATTTTTAATTAAAGGTAATTCTAGCTCTGAATAGCTCAAATGGGAGACGCTCAATTTGGTGGCATTCCCTTTTAAATACTTAACGAAGTCCCCATCGAAAAAGGCCATAGCTTCTAGGTCAGGTGATCTTGCTGGCTATTTAATGAGTTCTTGCAGACGTATCTATCATTGAGGGAAATGATCATCCAGCCAGATTGTTAGCGGTACGTACATAGTAAAGGGTTGGCGTATCATATTTTAGCAAAACCCAACATGAACATCAAACTTATCTGACAAGTCGACATCTGCAATGAAACTAAAGTACTTTTCTCCAGTCAGATTTCATCAATAAAAAAAGATCTGATGATGCCGTTTAAGCAAATCCCTGATAAAATGCACATAACTCAGAAATTAAATTATTTTGAGAATGTAAACTCTGGGTGTCCGTCATTCACTGTGCAACATTGCTGTTGTCCCCTTGATTGTTAAATTTAAATGTGGCTTCTTCAGTCCACGACATGTGCTTCACAAAAACACAACTTTTTTGAACTCCGAAATAATGTCGGAACAAAACACTTCATGTCGATAACAGTCCACAAGGTATCGGACTTGAAAAACTTGTAGGCTATATTATTAAATTTAAATGTAGCTTCAGAATTTGACATCCTTAAGATGAAATGCAGCCCATGCAGTTCTTCAATAATCTGTGGACACCATTAACTTTAACTATAGTTCCAACACTTTACAGCATTAATATGAAATCCAGCCCATGCAGTACTAAAAAAAATGTGGGTTACACAGAATTAAGTTTAAATATAGTTGAAGTACTGTACACTTTTCAGTTAAAATGCAGTCCGTACATTACGTGAATAGCCAGTAGACAACAGAGGACTAAATTTAAATATTACTGCATAACTTTGCACCATAAAGTTGAAATAAAGGTCACGCAATTCTTTAATAGCATGTGAGATATACATGATTAAGTTTAAATGCACCTGTAGTACATTACACCATTAAGCAAAAATGTAGCCCATGCAGTTCTTTTATAACCTGTAACCTATACACCATTAAATCCAAACTTTGCTTCAGTGTTTTGCGTTGTTAAATTGAAATTCAGCCCATGCAGTACTTCAATAATTTGTGGGCTGTACATCATTCAGTATAAACGTAGTTGTAGTATTTTCCATCTTAGTTGAAATGAAGCTTATGGAATAGTTCAAGAACGTGTCGGCTTTTAACATCAAGTCTCCATACATCTGGAAAATATGAATGGAAGGCGCTTAATTCAGACTTTACAGATGTCAGGCCAGTGATTTGTAGTTCATTGATTAAAATTTCTTACGAACCTTGTGTAAAACCCAAACTTGCCGGTAGCGGGGATTGAACCGGGCATCCTTCAGCTCCGGAGCCGAATGATTTCCTAATTATGTTTCACCGACGAATTTATAACTGCAACTCTGTATTCCTGACATGTTCCTCACCCCCGCAGTACGTCATATATATCCCCCATTCAGAAAAGGCTAGGAAGGAATCATAGGTTTCCGCGTCAACCGGGAAACCGTACTTGAAGTAGCTCGCAGAATAAGAAGGAATTCTTAGTAACTGCAGACGATGTCTGGAAATGAGCAGGGAGGCTCAGGCTCAGCGTCATTTTCTTGTAGGACTTCCGTCCACAGGGAGTAGAGTTTAGGTCCCAGCCACCTACAGCGAGTTCGCCTTTTGGGCAGGACACAGAAATGGAAGGAATGAGAGCAAGTCTAGCGACTTTGACAGAACAGTTTGTAGTGAGATTAGAGTACAGTAGATGGCGCCACCGTACAAGTACGATATTGCACATAGAGGGGTGAGAGAATTTCAGGTGGGGTATAGGAAAGGATACCCATTTAACCAGTGGGTGCAGCCTGGGGGCCGTCACTTAACGTGCTCGTCCGATGCACGGCGGATATTCAGCGATTGTTAGCAAATCACGCCATCTCTGAAAGATCAGCCCAGGCTTGAACCTGGGAACCCAGCATCGATAGTCTGAAACACTAACCACTAAGCCATCCGCGGCTCGACGATGTCTGGAAGAAGAATCACACATTTTATAAACGAAGCAGGAAATTTTAGTAATGGCAGACGGTATGTGGAAGAAGAATCACACATTCTTGAAACGAAGAACGGATTCTCAGTAATTACAGACAATGTGTTTAAGAAGCATCACACACTTTTGAAGCGAGACGGAATTCTCAGCATATTCTAACAAATATTATGTAAGCATCAAATTATGCATCTATTACTCTAAAACTCTCACATTGTCCTTCTGGATATATGCTTAATACCAAATTTTGGTGGCAATGTGTTTTCTGTGCTTTGAATAATAGGCGCGATTGGAACTGTTTCTACGCTAATTGCTGCTCTCAGAGATGGCGGTTATCCAAGTTTTTTAATGCCTAATAAAGACCTTTTTTCATATAATTTCTAAATCATATTATAAAACTCTTGATCTAGATGGTAGTTTGTTATTCATAGTTCTCTACTCATGCAGTTATAACATTGGCTAAGTTTTCAGTTTTCCAGTGTTTCTTCAGCACAAAAAACCTTTTGTACAATTTCATGGTCAACTTTTTCCACGCCACATTGAAAATGCGTAGAGACCGCTAAAAATATCAATCTGAAAACAATCAACAGAAAAATTACATGTTATAAGTACATAGTGCGAAATGCTGATAATAGAGAGAATGTTCACACCTTTTTTAGAACGTTTTTGATAAGAAATTGCAGAAAATAAATGCAGTTCAAAGAATTGAAACTGGGAACAGCGTATTAGATGGACACGAAATAAAAATCTGCTGCAATTAAATATCGTCTGCTAAGAAAATGGCGCACGTAAACAAGCTGTGGATAGAAGGCTATGTTTTTGCTCTTTACGAAAAGAAATATTTTTATTCTGTAACCAAAAGCACAGCAGATAGTGCCTTGTCGTTTTATCTTCTAAAGTGGTTGAGCTCGCTATCAATACAGAAGAAAAAGATCTACTCTCACTGGAAAAGATTCCTTCGCGGAAATCAACCAGGAATTTCCTAGCTACGTAACATACGAGGATTACAAATTTTGAATATTTAATGCACTGCAAATTTATAATACTTTACCATGCAATTTATCACGTCCTTTGAATCTTGCATGTAAAATTGCTTAGAGAACCATTTTCCCGTCTATGTCTAAGCAGGATAGATCCGAGGAAGTATATATAAGTTGCACTGAAAAAACAATTCCTTTTCGCTTTCGTTATTTTTCCCCTGTTGTTATAAGGAAGGTAGTTTTATCTCCAGACACTGAATTCCAAACATTCTGTTTGGACAAAATAACGGCACCTAAGAGTGCTATTTTTTTTATCTATAATTTCTTTTTAGCATGTCTTTTGTAAAAAAAAACGATCGCGATTATGTTATCGGTTTGTCTGTCCGTCCGCACATACATCCGTCTGTGGACACCATATCTCTGCAACTATTTGTCCGATTTGGAAACTTCTTTTTTGGATAAGGAAGGGTGAAATGTAAGAATGATGATACTTGCGTTCTTTTTTTCCGACGCACAGCTTTGCAGCTAGAAGGCGTAAATGCAGAAGATATCGAATTCCAAATACATTTTATTCCATATATATTTTCTTCTAAATATCCAACTGAAAAGATTCTTTCTCCTTTTTCTTTTCTTCTTCTTCTTTTGATTGGAGGTTTAACGACGACCGTGAGCAACTCAATGGGCTATAAGTAGTCGCCCGTCCCTAATTTAGGGTCACTGGTTCCAGGGAAGGGAGAGAGCCAGTGCCGTAAGACAAACACAACATCCATGCCCGACCGGGATTCGAACCCGGACCCCGTTCGGACGAATGATCAGAGGCCATCGCTCAGACCACTGCGCAACCGGGGATTGCAGGTTTAACAACCACCGTGAGCAACTCAATGGGCTATAAGCAGTCGCCCGTCCCTAATTTAGGGTCACTGGTTCCAGGGAAGGGAAAGAGCCAGTGCCGTAAGACAAACACAACATCCATGCCTCACCGGGATTCGAACCCGGACCCCGTTCGGACAAATGATCAGAGGAAAAATCGCTTAGACCACTGCGCCACCTTCTCCTTTCGGTGGCATTCACATGCATAGTTTTTTCGCTAGTGGGTGTAAAGGTAAATAAGGGTTTTCCCGATATTTCTGCTTCTGAACAACACCGATTTGAAAATTTTTTCCTGCATCGGATACAACTCTTGCTACGAAATATTTCTCATAAACTTTTTAAGTTTTCATAAAAAATGGCTTGGCCACCAGGTGGCGTAAGCGTTTATTTCTGCTTCTCATGTATTTGTAACAAAATCTAACCGTCTGATAACTCGACTGAAAAATTTATTTCGTGAACCTATATCGCACACCTGGGAAAACCTTTTCAGAATACTTTCTTCTTAAAAAAACGAACTGCTTTTCCGCCAGGGATCGTAGATGTATATTATATTTTTGCCGATATCTTTGCTTTTAAGAGTCCGATTTGAAAAATTCTTTCTTTGTAGGAGAGCATTTCGGTGGGAAATATTCCGCATGTAATTTCAAATATTTCTTAATGTACGAGTGTGACACTAGAGGGCGTGAGTTACGTTTCGGTTTTCAGTAATATCTGCGGAACCTAGAACTTGATTGAAAAAAAATAAATGTTCGGTCAGATACAACTAAGAATGAAAACTGTTTTGTGTGTATTTTAATCTTCTACAGGTGCGATTTAAAATTTCTTTCAACGCCTGATGCCTTTTACTTAGTGGAACACTTTAGGTTAGTATTTGTGGAGGATTTATAGTTCACAGTTCTTTTGCTAGGTGGTATTTTTGTACTTCTGTTTGCAGCTGCCTTACTGCTTCTAATATAACTATTGAGAAATATCTTTTTTGTTGTATTCCATTCGCTGCAGTTGAGATGGGAGCATTACCCTCTTTAAATAATGCTCAGCTTTTCCAGCTAGCGGGCGTAAAGTACAACGATTTTGATATTTCCCTTCAATCAGTTTAAGGAGATGCGCAATCTTGATCAGGTTCCTTTGATGGTTTTAAGAACAAACGCAATCCTCATCGTTATATTTTGATGATTTTAAGATGACAAGCGATCTGAGTTATTTGCCGTTGATCACTTTGATTTATGGAGTTTACTTTATTTATTTATGAATAGCTTTCCATAAATTTTTATTCCAAGGACACACCCAATCTGCCTTTGAATATTTTAACAACAAACGCGAAGTGTCGATTATTTTTAAAATGTTCATATTTTTCACTTTAACAAGATACGTTATGTGATCAGGATGATTTTCTTTTGATTATTTGAAGAACATACGTTACCCTGATGCCTTGTAAAATTTAAGAAAAAACGCACTAACTGGATCATTTTAGGAAGGTGCATGAACTCGTTCATTTGCATTTACTCATTTTAAGAAGTTACGCGATCTGGATAATTTCGCATTCATTACTTCTTCAGTTCTTTTTAAGATTGTGTAAATCTTAAGAACATTTGAGCAATCTCCTTCGGTGATTTTAAGAGCAAACTTTATCTTGATCCCTTTAAGAACGTACGCTATCGTGATTATTTTTTCTTTTTGATGTGTTTAAGAGCAGACGCTATCTTGATCATTTTTTGAACATTTGCTGTCTTCATCTTTCCTTTCGATCCTCGCAAGAACAAACTCTATTTTGATAAATGCCCTTTGATTGTTTTCTGAACAAATGCTCACTGGGTCATTTTAAGAACATACGCTACGTTGATCATTTTCTTATAAACACATTTTAAACGAACCCCATCTTTATCATTTTGAAAACGTACACAATCTTAAGAACTTTACTTTTATCATTTTAAAAGCGAACGCGATCTTTCTTACGCTTTGCTCACTGGGACAACGCATTCTGTGTTTATCATTTTGATGAGGTAAATTCTAAGAAAAAATGCTGTCTTGGAATTTTGCTATCACTGATTTTTTTTCAGCAAATAATGCAGAGGACCGTCTTATGTTTTTACCGAGAACTTCTAATATCCTTCGGAAGTGAATTCAATTGATTTTTTATGACTTCGCCGAAGTTTTCGACAATTCGTACTAATTCTGTTTACGTTATTTATTTTTTTACAGTCGTTTTCATTTTCATGGCTTCATGAATCAGTAAACAACTGCCATTTAATTTCCTTAGAGCGGGAAGAAGAGAAGATTAGTTTTACAAAGCACTGGCTTCATGAGGCAGTCATACTGCAAATTCTGTGGCTTGGAAAAGAAGGTTCTTAGATTGAATCCCTGTGTTGATATAAAATTGCTAAAATGTTTGATGAATGGAAATATAAATGGAAGATTTTCCTTCTCTGTTTGTGAATTGTGGTACTAATATCGTCGGTTTTCTATGGTTTTTAATATTTAAAATACTTCCAGAAAATATGGATCGATGTGATATAACATAATGTCACAGTTTGTCGAGTATTTTTTTTTCAATTTTTTTCAAGGGATGGCTACTACCATGAGCAACGCTAATAGCTATGAGCAATCGCCTGTCCCTAATTTGTGGCCACTGGTTACACAGAGCCAACCAGAACCGTTGCAGGCTTTTCTTATATGGGAGAGCGGGACTTGAAATTACCCCATTTCGAATTCAAAATTACGCGCCTTCGACTTTCACTTAAATAATACGTGATTTTTACTTTTTCACACACCACTCTTATAGGAAAGTACGAGCGTTAAAAAATTGCACTTTAGGTTTTTGACATAATTTGTTTTAAAAATGTAAAAACTAGGTAAATACCCAAGAACCACAGATTTTAAATACCAGATAAAGCGTAAGAGTTATGTGAACGCCGACAACACAACACTTCACAGAAATGCAGAACGAAAAACAAACCAGCGCACAACGAATGGGTATCGGGTAGTGAACGTAACAATAGAAAGAAGCTTTTGGGGTATAGGGCTAGAAAAAAAATTTCGTTCAACACTGAGAAAAAGGTTTTGTTAATTCAAAAAAAAAAAATTGTTGAGTCAACGAAATTTTTTGTCGGTATACAGTCAACAAAAACTATGTTGAATTTGCAAAATTATTTTGTTGAAAATTATTGTTGATTTAACAAAATTTATTGTTATCACGACAAAACGTTTTGTTCATTTAACGAAATGATTAGGTCGATTTTGGGGAATTTTTTGAACCAACAAAACACATTGTTATCATGACAAAATGTTTTGTTGCGGCAACAAAATATATTGTTATCGTGACACAATGAGTTTTGTTGCTATAACAATATGTTTTGTTGCATCAAACAAATTCCCAAATATCGACCTAATCATTTTGTTAAATGAACAAAACGTCTTTTCGTGATAAAAATATTTTTTTTAAATCAAGAATAATTTTCAACAAAACAATTTTGCAAATTCAACAAAACATTTTGTTGACTGTATAGCGACAAAATGTTTTGCTGAATTAACAAAACGCTTTTCTCAGTGAATTTAAGAGCTCAGAGAGACTTCTTGCGACAAAACACAAATTACACTGCCGGACAATTGCTAAGGACGGATGACAATAGCAGCGATAGCAACCATAAAATAGAAGGCAGGTAAATGTGGAAATTAGCATAAGTGCGGGATACAGTAAGACGTGTTGTGCGTATGCAAATTTTGGATTGCCGAACTTGTTCGTGACGTCATAGCGCTGATAAGAGATATAAAGGATTTAACGCGTATTGACCGTTGTTGTTCAAACGCAAAGTTGAAAGGGAAAGAATCAATTGACGAACTTGCAATTTTCAGTATGTCTTCCCGACATCAATTAGATGATTTTACGCGTGGCCGTATTATTGGCAAGATTGAAGAAGGGCGAAAAATAACAGATGTTGCCAGGGATTTCGACGTCAGCCACAGTGTTGTTTCAAGGCTTTGGAAATCATTTCAAACAAATGGAGAGTGTAGCAAACGTCACGGGGGAGGTCGTGTTCGCAGTATGACACCTGCAGAAGATCGGTACATAGTGCTATCAACAAAAAGACACCGGCGCAGCACAGCTAGTGAGGTAGCAAATCAGTTTATGGCTGCTACTGGCAAGCGGATCTCCCAAAAAACTGTCGCCAGACGTTTGCATGAAGGAGGACTATACGCCCGCCGTCCTGTTGTGTGCATCCCATTGTCCAGACGTCACCGTACCGCCCGTTTGCAATGGTGCCATCAACATTGCAATTGGTCTGATAACGACTGGTCTGCTGTCCTCTTCTCAGATGAGAGTAGATACAGTCTATCGTCTGATTGTCGACGACAACTGATCTGGCGTGATAGTGGTACTGCATATTGTCCAGCAAACATACAGGAAAGGGACCGATATCCGACATGTAGTGTCATGGTATTGGCTGACATCATGATCAATGGCCGTACGTCCCTCTATGTGCTTCCAACTTGGACTATGACTGGCCAACGGTACATTAATGATGTTTTGCTACCTCATGTTCGCATTTTCCGTGGTGCTGCCGGTGATAGATTCATTTTCATGGACGACAACGCAACATGTCATCGAACAGTCGCTGTCCAGGAGTGTCTTGAGAGCGAGGATATTCAACGCCTCGTGTGGCCAGCACGTTCTCCAGATCTGAATCCCATTGAAAATGTGTGGGATGCTTTGGGGAGGAGTCTTGCTGGTCGCCAATGCCCTCCAATAAACAAGAACCCCTCATCCGTGCACTGACAGAGGAATGGGATAAATTATCCCAACAGCTGCTTATTAATGTTGTGCAAAGCATGACACGACGTGTGAAATCTTGCATCACCCTCCATGGTGGCCATATCCCGTATTGATATCTTACGCCGGAACGCCTGCGGACGGTAATTGCATTTTTTTCACGTTTACGTATTCTGCACAAAATGGCCTGTTTGTCCCTTGAACACGTTCCAAAGCCTTCTGGATTTCAGAGCACAATAAATTGTCTTTCTTGTAATGTCCTGGCATTCTGACATTATTTTATTTCACTTGGCATCCAACCACACTTACTTTTTTATGCGCTATATAGCCGTTTATGATCCGTCCTTAGCAGTGTATTAATTAGCTCTTCATCCCAACTAATTGTTCGAAAAGTTCATGGAGGTTAGTCAAGTCAGCATGTGGTTTTCTATAGCTCCACTGTTTTGGAAGTTCTCCTTCATAGATATGAGATATTCACACCTCATAGTGTATCTTACTCTGTACCCTGGTTTACTGCATGGAATACTGTAAGAGACTGACTAAAGCCTTTAAAAAGAAAATATTGAAGATTGTAACTTTATTTTTTAGCTACAATTTCTATTTTTTACATTCCTCAGAGCATGAGTTTAGCCCTTGGAATGAACATTCTGAAATGGCAACAGCCCACCGTGCCCTTCTGGTAGCTACGGCCCTGAAGCCAACCCTTCCTGCAAGCGCTCCGAGCATGATTCAGGCGACACTCGGACCCAGGCGCAGCTCAGACGATGGATACAAATACCTCGCATCAGATCATTAGGCTACCGGGGCGGGGTTTGGTTACTGTACCATATACAGGTAGCATTCCTTTAATGTGTATATTCCATGCACCTCTATTCATTTATCCATCTTGTTCACCAAACTCCGTAAAGCTCTCTCGAAAGTCTCACCTTCGGATCGTGTGCTCTTGGGTGGAGACTTCAATTGCACCCTTGACCCGGCTCTGGATAGCTCTCCTTCGTCACGAGAGCGTCGGACGGATCTCGTCGCACTACTCCATGACCTTGTTGCTGATTTCTCCTTCACCGATGCTTATAGGCGCCTTCATCCACAAGAGACCTCACACACGTGGCGTTCGTCTGGGAGTCAGCTTCCATCAACTGCACGCTTGGATAGGGTTTACGTTTCCACACCGCTTCTTGCGTCTATTACCGAGTTGCAACATCAACCTACTGCTTCCTCAGACCACTGCACGGTCACCCTCACAGTGTTTGTTGCGGCGTCACTCCCTCGGACTGTACGTCCGTGGACATTTCACTCCAATCTCCTCACTGATCCTGAATTTTGTGCCTCTGTCCGTTCTTTCCTCGCTGCTCGTCGCGTAGGGTTGCATTCCGCACCCTGTACCTTGACGTATTGGCTTCGTGTCAAGCATCAGCTCCTCTTACATATCAAGCAACTTCCCTTCACCATGAAGACTTCTAGTCAGATGCGCCTCGATCACGCCAGGCAGATGCTCACACTGATTGGGTTATCAGATCCGCTTTTTCCAGCATATCAGGCGGAGCTCCAGGCTTTGCTGAAACCTCTTGCGCAGCAAGCACTTTTACGTCTGCACATTAAACATCTCAATCCGGAGGAATGCACCTATGATTTTCTAACATCAATGGAATCTGCACGTAAGTCTTCTACCTCGCTTCGTCATCTTCGCCTCCCCTCTGCCGAAATCACATCCGATTCGGCAGCGATTCGCTCTCACGTTCGTCAGTTCTATACCACCAAGTTCAGTGAAACTCCTCCCCCTTCTCCCTCTGCTCTCCCCCATCTTCTCAATAACCTGCCTCAAGTTCCGTCTCATCTTGCTCACACCCTGTCTCTTTCACCCACATCCACGGAGGTGTCCGACACTTTCTCTTCCCTTAACCCCCATGCCGCTCCGGGTCCGGACGGCCTCACTTTTCCTTTTTACCGTGCGTTCTTGCCTCTTTTGTTGCCTTTTCTCCTCTCCGCTTTTTCTGCTGCATTGAACTGCTCCCCCCTCCCGAGGAGTTTCACGGACGCACATGTGGTCCTATTTCCCAAGAAGGGTGACCCTCTTGACTTGGGAAATTGGCGCCTCATTTCTCTTCTCAATCAAGATTATAAACTCTATACTAAGCTTCTTTCCCGTCGACTAAACTCTATTATCCGTCACATCCTTGCTGACTCGCAAACCTATACTGTTCCTGGCCGTTCTCTTTCCTCCAATGTTCAACTTCTTCGCGATCTCATTCATCTTGCCAAGACTCATTCTGAACCTCTTGCTCTCCTTTCCTTAGACCTCCGCTCCGCTTTCGATAATATCTCACACGCCTATTTAACACAAACCCTGCTACACTTTGGCTTTCCTCCACAATTTGTTTCCGTTCTTCTCTCCCTCTACCGGGACGCCGTTTTCCATGTCAAGACGGCATCTTTTCTCACAGCACATGTTCCCTTCAAGCGGGGAGTTCGTCAGGGCTGCCCGCTTTCTGGTCAACTGTTTGCGATTGCCGTCGAACCTTTTCTACGCTCTCTGCAAACATCTCTCCTAGAACAACTTCCACCACCAGTTGCCAGCTCACGGCATCACTCAGTCATTTACTCTGCTTATGCAGATGACATCACCGTCTGCATTCGTAGCGACTCACAGTTCCAACTGCTTCGTCGTTTGTTCTCCGCATATGTTTCATGTTCTGCAGCTGAACTGAATACGTCTAAGAGCACTGGATTGTGGTGCGGGTCGTGGTCCAATCGCTTGGATGCTCCATGGGGGGCCACATGGTCATCCACTACCCAACGCTTCCTGGGTGTGCACTTAGGCGCACCACAAGCTACATCCAGTGCAACTCGCTCGGAACTCCATCCTCGCCTCCTCCGCACAGCTGCATTCTGGTGTCGTGCGCAGGTCTGTACGTCCTACTACCAGCGTGCAAATCTCACCAGAACATACCTTCTGTCCATCTGCAAGCATTCTTGGATTGCATCTACGACCCCGCTTTTCTGTCTCCAGGAGGTTACACGCTGCCTTACTCGAGTAATGTGGGCGGGTCATCACTGGATTAACGTCCACAAGCTCTGTGCTCCTCCCTCCTATGGTGGTGCTGGCCTACCAGATGTCCCGCTGTACTACAAAGCAAGCCGAGTGATCAACTTCATTCACCTTTTCACGGCTCCAGTGGCTTCCGCAGTTCAGGTACGTGACGTTCTTGCCTCCTTGTGTAACCCACATTTTTCCTTTCTTTCTTTAGTTCTCATGGATTGCTGTCCTTTCCCCCCTCCAAACTCCCACCTGCATATTCTGAAGCCCTCACTCACCTTCGCTCTCTCCCCCTCATTCGCTCCCCTCCCTCTTCAACTCTAGAGCTTCTTTCTGAACCCCTCTTCTTCAACTCCCTTGTTCATCTCCCCCATCTCCCCTGTTTTTCATTCCCCTCTTGGCTCCGAGCAGGTGTAGTATCTGTACAAGACCTCACTAACTCGGATCTATCCTGGCGCCCTTTCTCTGGCCTCCTCCTGCTATTCTCTTGTCCCCATCCGCCCATTTGGTCTATGACTCTCTGCTAACTGCACTTCTTTCGCTTTTCCCTGATCTTGTCTCCCCCACCGGTCTCGTCTCTGTCTTTTCTGCCCTACTTCCGCTGCCGTTTTTCCTCCGACTCACAAACTCGGTTCTTCCTCTCTCCTCTCTCTCCTCTAAATCTCTTTATCGTTTTCTAGTGCACCTTGCCACAACTTCACCGCTTTCTATTCTGGAGGTTCCCCCTGCTTCTCTTCCTCTTGTCTGGGCCACTGCCCGCTCACCCTTATCTGCCCCTCTTGAAATTAATACCCACTGGCTCTTTTTGCATAATCGCCTCCCTGTTCCGTATTTTCTCTTTCGCATGTCTCTTCTCTCCTCCCCTCTCTGCTCCTTCTGCGCACAGGAGGCAGACGTTTCTCACGTCTACCTTTACTGTCCCATCCTGATGCCTCTCCTCCACCAGGCTTTTCGGATTGCCAGTCTCTCTTGTTCTCAAGATCTTCCGTTCACTGCCTACAGACATCTTCTTCTGCGGGCTCATCCACCTACGCCTCTTCCGTCAGTATGTGCCTATCTTTTCGTGCTGGTTAAACACGTTATTTTCGTATACCTTCAACAACTCCGCAGCGTTTCCTCGCCGGTCTCTTTTCTCCAGGCCAGCGCAGCACTTTTGTGCCATTTCCAAGATCGATTGCTTTCTCGACTCAGCCTGGAGTACCAGTCGGCTTCTTCCAGTCGTCGAGAAGCCACCTTCTATGCTACCTGGGCGCCGGCCGCTCCATGGTTTGCGGTTGATTCTGGGCTGCTACACCTATCAGTACCCTAGGACATTCTACACCTCCTTTGCTGAGTTCCGTGGCACCCTGGTGCCCCTCCTCCACTCTACGACTCGTGCAATCCACGCTACCGTTGAATTGTGAATGCTAATGCCATCTCAGTGTATTTTCATGCTTACTCGTGTACATTACTTACTTTCACCCCGCCTGTATTATGTTGCTTTGGTGCCCTCGTTAAATAACTTGCACAATTGTGCACGCTGTGTTTTTATCTCATGTATGTAATGTTTTACCTTCACGGCGGTGTTTGTGCTGTTCTTTTTCTAATTGTGTACTATTGTTTCGCCTGTGTTATCCTGTAAATCATGCCCAGCCAATGTCATGTGACACGATGTGTTTCTCTCTGTCACTTCTGCAATTTTTATTCAATAAGCTTTGCTTGCAGCATTTGTTATTCATCCCCATTGTCATTGCAGTGTATATACCATCATGTTTTAACAGTTTTGTATTATTTCCCAGTGATACGCCCAATACTGTACGTCTCCCTCTTATGTTTTCTTATGATAAATTATAATAAAGCGATTTTGAAACCTTACTATTGATGAAAAAATGCAGGAGTCAGTTATGGATAACGTTTCCTGAGCATGCGTGGAAGTTGGTTAAAGGTTATTTTCTTTTTTTTTTTCTTTTCGTTTAGTCTTTATAATTTCAGAACGCGATCTTTGTTTACTATCTTTGTGAACTCACTCACTATTAGTGCATCAGAATAAAATATTTCCTGGAATATGTGCAGGGCACTGAAGTTAGCAAGAACACTTTACTTTTAAAGCGGCTGAAGTACCTGAACCATATAGTGCCCCAAATGTTTTGCATTTTCCAAACGGAAATGCTCACAAAGCGGCAGGATTTTACGAAAACTACTGTAAAACAGTGCCTTTTCCCCACTCATCTCAGCGGTACTGGCCATAAGCCGGTCATACGTGATAAGATATCCCCTCTAGTCCTGTGTTCTCTGCTCCACGATCCAAGACATAATGGGGAAGATATAGTCCCTCTAACACGGACATCATGCCATTGGGAAGAAACAAGAGACCGAAACATCTTCTCTCTCCTTTTGTAGGTTTGTCGCCATTGTTATAGCCCTTTCAGTAGGTAATCAGTCAGAAAGAA
The DNA here is from genome assembly GCA_039090855.1 of Macrothele yani. Lineage (NCBI taxonomy): Eukaryota > Metazoa > Arthropoda > Arachnida > Araneae > Macrothelidae > Macrothele > Macrothele yani. The sequence continues at coordinate 24,086,853 of CM077002.1, read as the reverse complement.
TTAGTGTCATCATCCCCGGAGATCACCATTTTCTTTGAACAAGAAACGGAAGCATAGTATCGCAACGTGCAGCCTATTTCCTCTCATCGCCGAGAGGCTGAATAGAGTACAAATCCGAAAGTTGTGCAGTCATCTGAAGCATGAAAAACACAGCGGCACATTCTTGGAATCATTAGGTGACGATAGGAGAGTTCTGAGTGGATGCATTATCGTCCTGAACGTGCCCATCTGCATGGGGATAACACGTACCCTGGAATAGGTGATTTAATCGATAACTATGATCAAATACTGGTGACATTCAGATGTCCTTCGTTGGGTATCATGGGCCTGATAGGTGATAAGCAGATATTCCTCTGTGCAGCACACTGCCATCACCGGCCTTAACTGTTCATCCTTTAAAGGATGGTTAGATGGAGTTGTGTTACTTGAACGCCTAATTTGTATCGTACCATCGGCATGACCGAGTAAGACTCTGTTGCGTCGGTTTTCTATTCACACTTACGGGTTTCGTGAGCGTAACTTTTGACAGGCAGTGTAGCTTTTCAGTCTAGAGAAAGGACTATTTCGGTCTCACGCAGTAACTATCTCATTTATTGTTCAACCAGCAACTCATATAACATTGTAATTAATAAACTGAAACTGTACAGCAACTATACTCAAAATAGTATAACTATTTTAGTGATCCGAATTTCTTGGCGTAGAATAGAAATCAAAGTTTCCAATCTTTCGCACATCAACCAGATGGCTTTTTCAAGGATGGTAGACAGCAAACTGAATGATTTCCATTTGACGCCGAGAAATTCGGATTAGTAGTATAGTTATACTATTTTGAGTAAGATAATTCCATTATCGAGCAACACAAGGGATAAACTACCAACAAGTAATTGACCACCCTGCAATCGACGATATCTACGGTCCTGATACACGTCACGGCCGCCGGCGTTAAATATCGTGTGCGAAACAACAACGCAACCAGTCGCATGCAAGATGCCACGCAGTTCGGAGCTCTCTGATTTTGAGAAAGGTAATCGTCCGGTATCACAGATATGCCCGATTCATACGTGACATATCCAGCGAGTTGAAGTACCCAAAATTGGCAGTGGCCTACGTGATTGGCAAGTGGAAGATAAGAGGTGACTGTCGGAATGTGCCCTAACCCGGAAGACCCACAAAACTGGGAGTTACAGACCGACGGGTGCTAGCCAGAGAAATTCTGAAGAACCGCACCAAATCGATGGGCCACATCTGCGAGGAGTTTCAACAGGCATCCGGGATTATTCTTTCGATGAATACCATCCTTAAGGAAGCAGCCCATCTGTTCGGTTATCATGGACGTGCTGCCGCCCACAAGCCTTTGATCACCAAGTCCAATGGCGCTGCTCGGCTAACGTGGTGCAAAGAACGTCGACAGTGGACCGTTGAACCGTGGAAACAGGTTGAGCGACGGATCAAGGTTAATCATCTACCGTTCGGATGCCAGGGTCTGGGTTTGGCGTCTGCCTGGAGAACGCCTCCTGCCGGAATGTATTGTGCCAACTGTGAAGTTCGGCGGCTGTGGAATTATGCTATGGGGGTGTTTCACCTGGTATGGCACGGGACCCTTGGTCGCAATTCCTGTTAGACTCAACGCCGAGACCTACTGCACCATTTTGAATGACCATGCGCTTCCTATGTTGTGCCAATTTTACGGGGTGGACCCATGTTACTTTCAGGATGACAATGCCACCTGTCATGTTGCGAGGTCCACCATGGCTTGGTATGGTGAGAATTGGGTTAATCGAATGGACTGGCCTGCGCAGAGCCCGGACATTAACCCTATAGCGCACCTCTGTGACGAGTTGGAGCGTCGACTTAAGGGGTGCCCCACTGTCCGAAATCGGTGAAGGAACTGACCTGTCTTTTCCAAGCCGAGTGGAAGAAAATACCGCTGACCGTCGTACAACGCCTGGTTGAGAATATGTCCCGGAGGGTCGCAGCTGTAATCGCCACTCGTGGAGGCTCCACCAACTATTGAAGGTGAATAAACTTCGTTTTCCTTTGCTATCACAGGTGTCCAATTACTTGTTGGTAGGTAGTGTATTTCAACATGTAGAGGAAATGAGTTCATACAAGCATTTTATTATACATTTGAGTGTTCGTTTTCTTTTGACTTATAATTGCATTGGGAACAGCACAATATAACATTTCTTCGGAGTTATTTGTTCTGTTGAGAAGTTGTTGAGAAAGTTTTGCGAAAAGATTTTGTTCAATCGGGATTAGCACATGACACGTTATCAGCCCCAATTTAAAGATTTTAAAAACTGTCGACAACGCTTGGTACGGATTTAAGTAAAAATAGCTCATTGGGATACTTGTACAGTATCTAAGTTCAGTCTGGTGACAATCGATGAGGGTCTTCCTTCTCAACATCTTTCTTCTTCCACTTTGTGATGGCAAGCAGTGAATAATGTATACTCATCAACAATACGATGCTAACGTTCTGGTCGTTTACGCCTTTGTTGGGTGTACAATGACGGTTTTCTTCGTTAATTACGTAATGACACGCCCGCAGGTGAGCAAGAGAAGTAAGGAATAGATGAGGGTGGAGAGAGAGAGAGAGAGAGAGAGAGAGAGAGAGAGAGAGAGAGAGAAGAATCCTTAATAATGTCGATCATGGTCTGCATGCTAGCAGCTCAAGTGCAAGAGGACCTTTTGTGAGGGAGAACGAGACGTGGTTCCTTCTTACAACGACGGGAAAGGGAATTATCGACGCGAGCAGCAGGTCGTGTCCTGACCAGCTGTGACATGGCGGTCCGTTCTGATTATGCTTGAGCAGCTCTCCTATCTATTGATGATGGGTCTTGCTTTCAGACACAACCCACGTGTCAACAAGATCACGGCGTCTTACAAATCGTTAAGGGATCGGGCTCCGCACTGTTTTGTCTTCTCTAGCCTCGTTTCCCACCCAGTGATACTGTAATATGCACTTAGTAGTTGCATGTTACCTTTGCGCCAATACATGGCGACAGCTTTAAATAAATGTCCGTCTTTTCCAAGTTTAGTCTACTTTCTGTTTTTTGCTTCTTTGTTTTAAAGTGACTTGGGAAACAGAATCAAAGAGAATGTGGAGTATTTCTTTTATGTAATAGTGATATGTATATTTTGCCACCACACGCTTCTTTAACCAGACCGATCACTTATGTCCTTGGCAAGAGACATTCCTTGCTGGAGAAAGTATCGGAGTAACAGTTAAAAATTGAGTTTAACAAACATTAAGTGCGACGAAATCAAGAAATTCAAATGTATCGTATTTCAAAAGTACTGTAATATAAATCAACTAAATCGGTTTTCTGATTCTATTCCGAAATTTGATTGAAGTCCACAAAGATTAGTTTTTATGCATATCAATTCAATATATGTCATAGAACCCGTTTATAACGAGCCCGCGCGTTTTTACGAGTAGAACAGGAACTTTTATATGATATAGTGTTAATTCAAAGTTAATCTGATCGCTTTTAGCGAACAGAATTTGGTAATGTCGTAATGCAGACACCTTTGAAATCCGCCGGCGCATGCAGCTGAGCTTCGCGGTCTAAAGCGCTCGCGGGCACGTCATCTCACGTCGCGGACGATCGTCGACTCTCGTATCCTTAAGGGGACCGTAAAAAAATTGCAAATGTAATAATGACCTAGGAAATGAAGACGGGTTCTCTTAAGGGACCATCTACAAATTGAAATGTGATTTACTACGGCCTCACTAAAGCATGGTTCTTAACAAGTACGTAGCGGATTTGCACGCAAATGGTCTCTTTCTACTCAGGAACGAATCACACATGAGATGCAATACAGTGTCTGTCCGTCACGAACAATAAAAACAAATACCTCCTCCGAGAAGCAACCGATTTACACGGAAATGGTCTCTTTCTGCACAGTGATGCCACACACCTATCAGATTCGATAGAAAATTACGTTCAATCGGTCCGCCGTCTGTCCGTCCGTTCGTCCTGAAGAATAAAAGCACGTAACCTCACCGAGAAACAACCGATATGCACGGAAATGATTTCTTTCTACTCAGGGACGATTCACACCTATCAGATTCGATAGAAAATTACGTTCAATCGGTCCGCCGTCTGTCCGTCCGTCCGTTCGTCCTGAAGAATAAAAGCACGTAACCTCACCGAGAAACAACCGATACGCACGGAAATGATTTCTTTCTACTCAGGGACGATTCACACCTATCAGATACGATAGAAAATTAAGTTCTATTTTACATTTTCCTCGGTGGGGTTTCGCGCTTTTATACTTCCGGACGGATGGATAGACGGCGAACGGATGGAACGTAATTTCTATCGTATCTGATACGCGTGAGGCGTCCCTGAGTAAAAAGAAATCACTTCCGTGCAAATCGGTTGTTTCACGGTGCGGTTACGGGCTTTTATTCTTCCGGACGGACGGATAGACCGACGACGAACGGATGGAACGTATTTTTCTATCGTATATGATATGCGTGAGGCGTCCCTGAGTAGAAAGAGACCATTTCCGTGCAAACCCGTTCTTTATCGGAGGAGACATTTGTTTTTATTCTTCGGGACGGAAGGACAGACGGCGGACGGATAGAGCGTAATTCTGTATTGTAACTCATGGGTGATTCGTTCCTGAGTATAAAGGGACCATTTGCGTGCAAATCCGTTACTTACTTGTTAAGATTTTCGTTACTTACTTGTTAAGATACTTACTTGTTAAGATTTTTCGTTACTTACTTGTTAAGATTTTCGTTACTTACTTGTTAAGGACCATTTGCGTGCAAATCCGTTACTTACTTGTTAAGATTTTCGTTACTTACTTGTTAAGATACTTACTTGTTAAGATTTTTCGTTACTTACTTGTTAAGATTTTCGTTACTTACTTGTTAAGATACTTACTTGTTAAGATTTTTCGGCCACACGAAAGATACATGCTTTCGTGTGGCCGTAGTAAGTCGCATTTCAATTTGTAGATGGTCCCTTAAGAGAACCAGTCTTCGTTTCTTATGTCATTGTGACATTTCCAATTTGTTTACGGTCCCCTTAAGGCTACGAGAGTCGACGGTCATCCGCGACGTAAGATGCGGTTGTCGCCAGCGTTTTACGCCGCGGAGCTCATCTGCATGCTGTGCCGGTGGATTTCAAAGGTGTCTGTATTAGGACATTACCCAAAAGTTAATGAATTCCCTGGATTTAACGAGGGAGAAAAAAATGTATAATTCTCTTTTTACGAAGAGCTACTGTACGCAGAAAATTTCGCGCATGTGTTTCTGTTTCAGACCTAAAAAGAATTCAGCTAAGCCGTCTCAGAAATTCAGGTACGAGACAAGTTATTTATACGCCCCGAAAGGCATTTTCATATTAATTTAATGGTAGACTAACGGACGAGCTGAAAGCCACAAGAGCCACAAACAACATTTTAATAAATCATGTCTAATTAAACTTGCAAATATTCTTGACCAGCTGAAGACTGTAATTGATAGGACTAGTACAGGGTTTCGATTGGCCCACCGGGACACTCGACAAATTCCCACCATTTCTTATATCCTCTTTGTTTGGAAAGAACAAATATTTATTTTGGTACTTATGATTAAGAATCGTTAACTTCATTTGACCTTTATATTATCTATCTAAAACTTTATTTTATCTATATACAGGATGATTCATAAAGAAATAAACAGTTTCAACGCACTATAAAACAAGAACAATGTAAGATATTTTATGGTACTTGTAACAGAATTGTAGGGGAACGTTTCAAATTTTTTCAGAGACAGTCACAGATGTTCTATGTGTGCACCCTTAGTCACACGACGCACATCGAGACGGTGATCCATTTCCGTCAAAACGCGAGGTAAGATATCTAAATCAAGTGCAGTGATAGTGGCTGTGATAAGCTGTTTCAGCTCCGCTTGTATGGAATCATTTTCAGCTTCTTTCTCAAAATTCTCCAGACAGTGCGCTGTAAAATCTGCACTTCACGACTCACCCTCCGCGTTGATTTTCCCGGGCTTCGTTGAATGGCGGTGTAAACACTATCGACGACTTCTTCCGATACAAGCCGTCGTCCAGGACTTTTAAGCTTGCACAAACAGCCAGTAGTTTCAAATTTTTTATGCCAATCAAAGATAGATTTTCTGGTTGGAGGTTCTTTTCCGAATCGTGATCGAAAATGCCGTTGCACAAGAGTTAGATTCCGTTTTGCTCTAATGAAGAACACAAAACGCCTTCTCCACTGCAGACGATGCCATTTTGACTGACTAGTCACGTGACACGCGCGCTATCGCCTACGTCACTTCCCTCAGTAGCGGGACACAAACTTTATGAGTACATCTGCCTAACGGTTAGCAGTTGTGGTCCGTGTCTTCAACTGTTACTGTTTTATAGCATCTGGAAACTGTATACTTCCTTATGAATCATCCTGTATATGTTGGGCGTTTGCTCTAAAATGACAAAGCGAAATTATTTCCACTCCAGTTAAAAATTTGCCGCCGGACCAAGTACGCTGTTATAAATACATAAGTTAAATTGCCTATAGTTAAGCGTACATTGTTGGACTTGGAGCCAAAGGGAGATTGGTAGGCCCTACCCTCCTTTCGTTATCTTAGAGGCATTAGTAACAACTTTGATGGTCCCTTATCCCCAAACATTTATCGACGTATAGACACAGAGCGCAAAGCGATTCTTCAGCAGAGATGTCCCGAAATCCGTGAACCAATCACATTTATCTTAAAAGATGTAAGGATTTTCCGGTCCCGGTTCATAGATCAAAATGTTAGTTCATGAGCCAAAATAATGGGTAGACTTTTAAAAAAAGGCATTATTTGAAGGAGGTGGTACGAATACCGCTGCGCAGTAGACAATCGGTAACCATATAAATATATTATATAGTACAACACCTTGTTTCGAACATGGTTTGGTATCCTACATTAATTCAATCATGAGTGGAATTTTAAAATTATTTCACCCTTAAATTGCTGCTCAAATTTGTTCACGCCTGAACAAGTTTTAAAATGCATATTTCCGCAGTTCTATTTAATCCGAGATCTAACAGAATATATTTTTTTCTTTGGAAAATTTATCAGGTGTTCCCTGTAAGTGCGCGTGTTTCGGTAGTGGACCGCAAGATTAAAATTCGTCGAACCAATCTGCTCTTGACTAGTACCCAGTTAAACCAAATTTAGCATCTTTTAGCAGTCACAAATAAGCTGCGAGATATTCTGACATAAATGCGCACTTAATATTTATGGGACAAATATTTACGTAATTCATGACGACTGCTATTCGATATTCAAAGGTCGCTGCAAACAAAATTATAATTTCTAATATATCACACTGTCCAATGGTAGATACCGAAACAGTCGATTGAACGCTTCGTCATGGGTAAGTTTAACTTTAGGCTCTCTTAAGGTTGTAAATAATTCGTAGGAGGAAAAAATCGGCGTAATCAAGTAAAACTTATAGTTTCGGTCACGTGCTTCGACAGTTATCGAATGGTAAGTTATCTTTCCTCACTGCAACATGCGCACTCATCATAAATTAGGCGTGTTTCGCACCTGTCTATGGCCGTAACTAGCAGGAGATTAGAAAGAGTTCAGCCTCCCCCCAGCAAGGCATGCAACCCCTCCGCCTCCCGAGAAATAAAGGTTTCTATAAATTCTTTGATCGGTGCTTTATGAATACGACCTTTATATTTCATTATAAGCCTAAATCCCTTACCTTTTTTTTTTTTTTTTTCGCGTATTGCACAAAGCAATATTGTGATGCTACAGGGCGAACGATGGATAAATCAAAAGAAATAACTTCTTGATGTGAATCATCAAGAAGTCATTTCTTTGATTATCTAAGTCATTTCTCTGATCATGAATCAGCTGTGCCAATAATGCTCTGCCGCATGGGCAACGGACTTTTTTATGTCAAGGGTCAAAGAAGGGATGAGTGCATTTTTTTAAAGAGAAACGTAAATTTTTTGAAAGAACATTATGAAGAAAAAAGAGGCAAAGGTGGAAGGAGTAATTGCGCTGAAGACTAAAACACAGTTTGGTCAGTGGGTAAGGAGCTACGAAATGCTGAGCTGCTATTAAAGAAACTTCCTGGTTGTTAGTTAAGTATCTACAAAGAAGTGCCGTGGCGAAGTTTTAGCTAAACGAGTCCCGCTAAAATAGTACTGGATGGAAATCTTTGTAGGAGAGAGCGAGAGAGAGAGAGAAAGAGAACTTAACATTTTGCTGTTCATGCTTTACCGAGTGGTTTTATGATCCTTTTTGTTGAGGAAAAGGAGTTTGTTCGAGACAGTTTGAGGTCTCTTGCTTTTTGAGTGGGTAGGGGTTGTTGACCAAGGTAAAAAGAGGGCACCTCCGACCACGAGCGAAAACGAATGCGCGATTAAAGATGCAGTGAGGATGCGCAATTAAACTTCAGTGAATAATTTGCGCCATTTTGAAAACAACAATACAGATGATTTCGAAACTGGTTTCGGACTTCAGTATCAGTCAGCACCTTACTGAGAAATGTTTGTTCTACTTCTGTATTTAATAAATTGTATTGGAAGAGTTTATTCAAAGCAAATTTTTAATTTCATGTCATAATACGCGTAAAAGCATTAACGTTAACCTAGATTCGACAGGGAAAAATTAGTCTATGTTATCATTGAGTATCGGGCTGATCAAGGAGCACCAAAAACATATAGCACCTAACAAAAATAGCGAATTAAATTCATAAATGGAAAATTTATCGTTGTTTCGGTGACTGAGAGGTGTAAGATTCTTGATTCTCTCCATTCGTCCGAGATGGGCCAATGTTCGAGACCCAGGAAAGAAATGGGTGGTGCATTTGTCTCACTCACACACGCACACATACACATGCCGTTTGCACTTTCCCTTCCATGAAACGATTTGCTCTATATTCGGACCAAGGGGTTTCGCATAGCTCCTAGAGCAACTCACGGTAGTCATTCAACTCCAAAGAAAAAGTGTACAATCAATTGCAAAGAAATTTTCTATATACGAAAACTGTATGTACCCGTAGTATAAAACATCTTGCCTCGGCGCATTTCCAACAGCAGTAGTAGTATCATTCCAAACTTTTCAGCGCCATCATAAGCTGGCTCCCGGGAGCAGCTGCTCATCTGGCGACCTTGCCATTACTATGCCTTCTGGAGCATGCATAGTTTCGGGCATACGGCGACTATGCCTCCGTCGCCGCATTCCCGAAACTGCGCATGCTCCAGAAGGCCCCTCCCCTTAGACTCCCAGCAAAAGCACAAGTGTTGTGAAACTGTTGGTCACCAGCTGGCAGTGATGGGCCACTGCTGGCTGAAATCTGCCGCTTACGGCCCGGTAGCGGTCAGTTGGTGGCAGCCCATCGGTTGGCAGCCATTGATGGCCCTGCAGCATCGCTGAGAATTGCGGGCCACCAAGCAATTGCCACTAGTGGCCCGTAGCTGGCAACCGATGCAACCCCAACACTAGGTGGAAGCAACGGAACTGCGCATGGGCAGAAGCAACACGTGCTGTGTCTCTTGTGGTACCAGTTAGTTGAAGATGACGCTATCGCCATCGTTTTAGTGGATGTTAAGAAAAAAGCATATGTAGAGGGGCGAATTCATTTCAGACGTCGACGAAAATATCAGATTAAGCCATGAAATACTAGATTACAGCCATAAAATACACCGATTCCATTCCCATGAATAACAAGAAATAATTTCTGTGTAATCTTTCGTTTTAACATTCACTAAACTGCTTGAAACAAAAGTCCTGGAAGAACATTAAAAATGCGTTATGTAGGGGGAAAAAGAATTATACGCGCACAAAATTTATTTGAAAAAAAAAAAGCAACGCTATGTGGATATAATGTACTCATCCATCTATTGAATACACAAGAATGGAGGAATTCGCTTCTAAAAATAACGAGAAGTAAAATAAAATATATTTCCTTTTTAAAACAAATGTAGCTTCGGACAACGGAAAAGAAAGATTCAACGGTAAAAATGTAACAGAATGTGACATGAACGGATAAATATATTAATTCAACAATCGCCTTTGAAGACGACAAGGACAGCTCGAAACTTTGGAAAGCGCCTTTAAGTTGGTACATTCGTTGAAAAAATGAAGTTCCATTAGGGTAAAAAAAAAAAATAATAATAATACGTACGTTGAAAAAATAAATTTATGAATTATATGAAACTAACATTTATGAAAAATACCTCGCAATATTGTAAAATTAAATAGAGAACCATTCGTTTCACATTCCGAAGAAAAGAGGGTCAGCTTCAAGCCATGTTCGTGCCAAATCAGTACAGTTGGTAGAGCGCCCGCTTCCGACGCAGACTGTCCTTGGCTCGTTTCCAAACGGGCGTTTTTCTGGAACTGTTGAGAAAATTTCCCCAGCGCAGTGCTAAAATTCAGAAGTTTCGTAAGAAGAAAAAAGTGTAGTTGTAGCTTTGGGAAACTGCGGTTATCCTTTATTTACTTAATTTTTTTTTTATGGCTGGCACTGGGGAATTGGCGGACAAGATTCGGCAAGCCATCAGTTACGTCACGCGATTTCCGGCTGTCACTGCCGGGAAACTAGCGGACCACATTAGGCTAGCTATTATTTATGGCAGGCGCTTGCAGGGCCACAGAAGGGCCACTTGTGACAGCTACTGCCTGTGATGGATAACTGATGGCCCTATTGTGGCATATGACAACTGATGGGGGTGGCAACTGTTGGCCAGTTGTTGGCCCTTCCGTTGACGGTTGGGCGGCCGCAACATAGTGCTGGGCCAGCAAGACTGTTTTTGCTGGGACTGGCCAATGATCCAGCTTTTCTTGATCATCTGCTAAAAAAGGCGCTCGAAACACATTGCTTACCACAATGTGTCATGTCTCGAACACGACCATCTGAAGTAAAAAATTTGGCGCAGTGGTCTAAACGATGGCTTCTGATCATTCGTCAGAGATGGGTCCGGGTTCGAATCCCGATGAGGCATGGATGTTGTGTTTGTCTTACAGCACTGGATTGCTCCCTTCCCTGAAACCAGTGGCCCTAAATTAGGTACGGCTGAACGGCTGACTGCTTATGGCCCACTGACTTGCTCATGGTAGTCGTTAAACTCCCAATCAAAAAAAAAAAAAAAAAAAAGGCAGAAATCAGACATCAACTGTATTTAGCACTAGCACTTTTTTTGAAAAAAATTATCGTGGTTCTATTTATCACTTTGTCCGGCCGTCTGTCTGTGAAAAATCATATCGCTGCAACTATTAGTCCGATTTGGAACATTGTCTTTGCATTGAAAAGCGCGAAATGTTAGAATGTTGATTCTTGCATTCTGTTTTGTTTTGTTTTTTCTTGGGACGCAAAAAATCTCCCCTAGAGGGCCTAAATGCAGTGAATATCGAATTCAAAATACATTTTATTCCATATATTTGTTTCTAAATATCCGATGGAAAAATTCCTTTTGCATTTCGCTGCCATTTATATCGAACAATATTTTCTGTACAGTTTCGTTTTCAAGTAATGCACAGAATTTCCCGGGAAGAGTAAAGGAAAGATGATTTTTTACCGATATTCCTCCTAATGAAACTCCGATTGGAAAAATTCTTCCTTCATCGGATGTACCTTCTGATGGGAAATGTTCCGCATAAAATTTCTAATTTTTTGGTGAAGAATGGAATTTTTTACCAGGTAGCATAATTTTTTCTTTCCGCTTTTGATGCATTTGCAGCAAAAAGTGAGCTTCCGAAAATTCGATTGTAAAAATTCTTCTCTTGAACCGCTACCACTCACTTCGGAAAACCTTTTGAGAATACGTCTTGCTTAAGACAGTGCATAGTTTTTCCGCTAGGGAGCGTAGATATGTACCTTATCTTTATCTATATCTCATCTTCTAAGACTCGATTTGAAAAAAAAAATATGTTTCTGTTGGAGAGCGTTTCCCGGGCGAAATTTTTCTCATGTAAATTTAAATTTTTCAAGTAAGGCATAAATTTTCCCCTAGGGGGTGTTAAGGTACATTGCGTTTTCCCCGATATCTCTGCTTCTAGGTCTCAGATTTGAAAAAATATTCCTGCACCGGATACAGCCTTTTAAGTGAAATTTTTTGTGTGTAATTTCTAAATTTTGATGAACAGTGTTTGACCACCAGGGTCGTAAGTGTCTATTTCTGTTTCTGATGTATTTTCAGCAAAATCTAAGCTTCTGAGAGCTGGATTGTTAAACTCTTTTCGTGGACCCATATCACTCACGGCGGAAAACCTTTTCAGATTACTTTCTTCTTTAAATAATACATAGTTATTTCGCCAGGGGGACGCAGATATATATCTTATTCTGCCGAAATCTCTGCTTCTAAGAGTCCGATTTGAAAAAATATTTTTTCTGTTGGGGAGCGTTTCTGGTGTCAAATGTGTTTCATATAATTTCAAATGTATCTATACGCGTATAGTGTGCTCCCGGAATGCGTATGTTTATGTTTCCGTTTGCAGCAATGTCTGCGGGACAAAAAATCCGACTGGAAAAATTATTTTTCGGTCTGATACAATTATGAAATCTCTTTGTGTGCATTTTCTTCCGAAACAATGCACAATTTCGCCGCAAGGTGGCGCAAAATTTCAATATGGTTTTATCAGTATCTATGCTTCTGCGTCTTCGATTTAGAAAAATGCTTTTAACATCGGATGTCGTTTACCTCGTGGAAGAACACTTCATTGTTGTAGTTGAGGTGTTCTGCAGTTCACAGTTCTGTCACTAGGTGGTGTTTGTGTATTTCTTTTGGCAACTGTATCTCCATTTCTAAAAACCCTTTCGAGAAATCTATTCTTTGCTTTATGCCATTCGATGTAATAAAGATGGGGAGCATTATGCTCTTTAAATAATTCACAGATTTTCCGTCAGGGGTAGTAAGGTTCAAAACTTTTTTGCCCTATCTATGCTTCCGGAAGATGTATTTGAAAAGTTATTTTTTCTTTGCGTATGAGAAACTTTCATCATTTTTATTCGTGTCGGAAAGATTCAAAAGACGTGCTCATTACAACCAAAAATTCGGTGTCATCTTCTTTCTTGTCTTTTTCATGTCATCGATTTCGGCAAAAATAAAAGACCTGAGACTTTAGGAAAACAAAACTAAATGAAACACATTTGCCAACAGGGATTCATAAAATTTTCGCGTTAATTAAGTAACAACATCCGCGTTTACTTGACACACTTCAAAGGATTTTATTGCGCGTGTCATAGATTAAAAAAGAAAAACGGAGATTTGACTAAATAAATTAGAAATTGATTAATTCAAAAACTATTAAATGATAAATTGAAAGACATTGGTCGCAAAAGCAAGGTCACGAAATGTTTTTAGAATGCCGCGAGAGCATTGTACCTGAATCACTCGCCAGAAAAATTCCCGTCGAACAAAGGAATTTCATTTATGCATTTAATGAGACTTGGACCTGCAGCGTAAACATGTCAACCCAGTAAACTTAATGATGCGCGTCAAGTTCAAACAAAGGAATTTAATTCAGCCATTTAGTCAGGCTGAACATTCCACCTGTAGAATGAACAGAATTCGCTGAATCAAGCATACGTGCTTTTTGAAATTCTTTGCAGTTTTGCAAAACATAATATATCCTTAGCTTGCTTGCTCATCTCTGTCTTGGTACATCACTCCTTCTCTCCGGAAAATGCATTTAAGAAAAAACTATTTTGATTTCTATCGCTTCGCCATTTTTAAGCTTCAATTCCTCCGCGGATTCAAAATAAGTGCGTATGATGCTACACCTACTTTCCTGGCATGAAATACGATTTAAGAATTTTTGGGTCTTACAAACCAGCATTATGCAGCGTATACTCTAATTTAACTTTCATTTGGTTTCTGTTACCTTATGAAAATTTTGTTTCCTTCTCTTTTAGCAGTTTCTAAAATTAACGCTACATTTGCTCTCTCGGCGAATTTAGATTTGGTAACCGGACTTTATAAGGGTGAGAGATGTATGTTTACGAAGCTGATAAGAGGGATGTATACGATTGTACCAGTGACCACCCCGCAGACTATTTTGTGGGTCCACGATATCCGTCGCAGACAGATCAGGAACTTTCTGCTTTGGGGAGTGAATGAGAATACTGCTTTGACTAAAAAGTTCCATAGCGTTTATGTGATCTTCAGGTTAGCTAAACACCACCCTCTCTCTCTCTCTTAATTAAGCAGTTATTGGCTGAGCGGCCAGTTGGAAAACTTCAAAACGTTTTTATAAGTCCTTTAAACACTTTAAAGGTCATCATCGTACACAGAAAGAACAAATTCTTACATACACCCACCTAATAGCGCGTGGCAGCACCTTTTGCACACAAGACAGCATCCAAACGTCGTGGTACGGAAGCAATGAGGTTTCCGAAACACAGACTCAACAATCAAAGAGTACTTGTCGTAGAGCAGGCAGAGATGTAGGTGGGATTGTTAGATCTCAAACAGCTCGTTTCAATATGTCCAATAAATTATCTATGGGGTTGATATCCGATGAGCCAGGGGAGCCATGCGACTGTGGTAAACTCACTACTACGCTCATGATGCCAGTCGGTCACTAGCCGGGACCTGTATGGTGGAGCATTGTCCTGTTGAACGATCGGAACTGGGTTCGGACACAGGCACGTAATGAAGAGGTGGAGATGGTCGACGAGGAGCTGCACATAGCTGGGACCCAAGTGGTACCAAGGGACCCAGGCCGGAGACCACGTAAAAGCTGCGCAAACAGTTACGGCTCTTCCAGCGTCCTGTAGTACCGCAACTTGGCATGCTGGGTCCATAGCTTCGCGTGGTTTACGCCACACACGCTGCCTGCCATCTGCGTGATCCAGTGTGAAACGGAATTCGTCTGACCATATGATGCGTTTCCGATCATCCATGCACCAGTTTCAACGGGTCTTCGCAAACTGCAGCCGAATAATGTGATGCTGCGCCGTTAACATTGGGACACGATTTGGTCGTCGACTGCGCCAGCCGAATAATGTGATGCTGTGCCGTTAACATCGGGACACGATTTGGTCGTCGACTGCCCCAGCCGAATAATGTGATGCTGTGCCGTTAACATCGGGACATGATTTTGTCGTCAACTGCCCCAGCCGAATAATGTGATGCTGTGCCGTTAACATCGGGACACGATTTGGTCTTCGACGGCTCCAGACGAATAATGTGATGCTGTGCCGTTAACATCGGGACACGATTTGGTCGTCAACTGCCCCAGCCGAATAATGTGATGCTGTTCCGTTAACATCGGGACACGATTTGGTCTTCGACGGCTCCAGACGAATAATGTGATGCTGTGCCGTTAACATCGGGACACGATTCGGTTGTCGAATTCCCCAGCCGAATAATGTGATGCTGTGCCGTTAACATCGGGACACGATTTGGTCGTCGACTGCGCCAGCCGAATAATGTGATGCTGTGCCCTTAACATCGGGACATGATTTTGTCGTCAACTGCCCCAGCCGAATAATGTGATGCTGTGCCGTTAACATCGGGACACGATTTTGTCGTCGACTTCCCCAGCCTAATAATGTGATGCTGTACCGTTAACATCGGGACACGATTTGGTCGTCAACTGCCCCAGCTGAGTTGTGCCATGTATCGACGGATTGTCTTTAAGCATAGGCTTGTGGATGCTTCTTCATTAAATTGTGACATGATTTGCTGCAAACAAACCTTACGATTCATCTCTACGATGCGGGCCAATCGTCGACGCCTAATTACATCCAATGCACTTTTAAATCCACATTTCATCCGACTATTAGCGGTTTTGCGGATTTCACCTACTCCAGGTACACACTTGCTTCGGTTTGTAGCGGAATTCCTAACAGTTTCGCCGTTGCGCTGTTTGAACATCGGGCCTTTTTGGTTTCCACGACGTGACCTCGATCAAACTCACTTAAGTCTTGTTCTCGACCCGTGCTGGCACTTGATGAAATGTTTACTTATGCGTACCGACAAACTTTATTTATTGCCCCAACTGGTTTTCCTGCACACTGCGATTTGCTGCTGCCCTGCTGCTTTACGTATTTTAACCTGGGTGTAGGTAAGACTTTGTCCTCTCAGTGTATATGATTATGCCATCCAGTAATTTCACTTCTGGATATAACAGGTTCTGGGATACGCTAAATGCAGCAAATTACTCGTAACTTACGACACTTTTCGACAACAGAAAACTTGATAACAGTTTAATTCTTCGATCTCAAACTCATATAAAAATTTAACTTGCTATACGCTGGAACGAGCCTTGTAACGAGGGACTCAGAATATCTAAGCAGCAACCCAAACATTTAAAGAGCAACTCGAAACGTCTAACGTCAGACAGCAGGATACATCCGACAAGAGACAGCATTGTAACGGAAATAAGCGGGAAAGCCGGAAATATACATCGTAAACATCATTATGTCTGTTGAACGCATACGTCATTCTACTCTTCATCTAAATTCATGTTGCCACAAGAATATTCATCGATAGAGAAATGCAGCGTTAAGTTAGAAACTTCTTAGAGAAAACGAACCAAAATTTACATAGATACAAGAACTAACAAGTTAGTAAAATAATGCAATGCATTGATTATGATACGCCTTCCAACATACCGGAAATCATTACTCAAGTTATGAGGATAATGGCTGTGGAATAAATCTTGCTTCTGTGCCCTGACCTTTGACTCCAATTTGATGACATTAAACAGAATTGGATCAGTATACACCCGGAGCAACATATTAAACTTTTGCCGCTGTAAAATATTTTTAGTCACGTTATGAGGATAATGGCTGTGGAATAAATATCGCTCCGGTGACTTGACCTATGACACCATTTCGATGATATTAAACAGAATTGGTTTACTATACCTCCGGAACAACATACTAACGTTTCATCGCAATAGAAGTATTATTAGTCAAGTTATGAGGATAATGGCTGTGGAATAAATCTCGCTCCTGTGTCCTGACCTTTGAGTCCATTTCGATAATATTCAACAAAACAGGCCCAGTTTACCTCTGGAGCAACATGATAAAAGTTTTGTCGCAATCAAAGCATTTTTATGGAAGTTAAGACGCATAAAGGCGATGGAATGGATCCCGCTCCTATGTCCTGATCTTTGACCCCATTTTTCCCATTTTCCATAGGGTTTGTCGCCAGGTTGCCCCCTACCACATACTTAATTTTCATCGAAATTGAACTATTTTTACGCGAGTTATCGTGCGGACAGGCTGACAGACGGACAAAGCTGGAACATATACGCTTCTTCAACCTACGGTTGGAAATCGTATAAAAGGAAAGTTATATTAAAGTATTAGTCACGTGTGGGTTTTTTAGTGCTTTAAGCAAAGGAGTGGGTCTGCCTCTCAATTATTTCCCTGTTTTGTTTTTCATAATTTCGGAAGGAAAACAATAAATTCGGCAAAATGGTAATCGTACAAGCACATTTACTCACGATATTAATATTCTACTGATCCGAAGTACAAGAAACACTGTAATTCTTTCTGGTTGGTCGAAAGACAAGTTAAAGTTTGAAAGAAGAGAAAACATTTCGCTACGCGCGTAACAATGCACTATCTACCAAAACGTAATTGGACACCTGTGATAGCAAAGGAAGTTTATTCACCTTCAATAGTTGGTGGAGCCTCCACGTGCGGCGATTACAGCTGCGACCCTCCGAGGCATACTCTCCACTAGGCGTTGTACGACGGTTAGCGGTATTTTCTTCCACTCGGCTTGGAGAAGACAGGTCAGTTCCTTCACCGATTTCGAACGGTGGGGGCACCTATTAAGTCGACGCTTCAACTCGTCCCAAAGGTGCTCGATAGGATTAAGGTCCGGGCTCTGCGTAGGCCAGTCCATTCGATTAATCCCATTGTCACCATACCAAGCCATGGTGGATCTCGCAACATGACAGGTGGTATTATCATCCTGAATGTAACATGAGTCCACCCCGTAAAACTGCCACAACGTAGGAAGCGCATGGTCATCCAATATAGTGCAGTGGGGTCTCGGCGTTGAGTCTACCAGGAATTGCGACCAAGGGTCCAGTGCCATACCAGGAGAAACACCCCCATAGCATAATTCCACTGCTGCCGAACTTTACAGTTGGCACAATACTTTCCGGCAGGAGGCGTTCTCCAGGCAGACGCCAAACCCAGACCCTGCCATCCGAACGGTGGAGGGTGAACCCAAGGTACTCAGAACTTGGGTGAACCTTGATTCGTCACTCCAGAGAACCTGTTTTCACTGTTCAACGGTCCACTGTCGACGTTCTTTACACCACGTTAGCCGACCTCACCTCTTGCTTAAGACAGAGCATAGTTTGTGCGTCAAACGCTTGTGGGCGGCAGCACGTCCATGATAACCGAGCAAATGGGATTCCTTACGGATGGTATTCATCGAAAGAACACTCCCGGAGGCCTGTTGAAACTCCTCGCGGATGTGGCCCATCGATTTGGTGCGGTTCTTCCGAATTTCTCTGGCCATCACCCGTCGGTCTCTAACTCCTAGTTTTGTGGGTCTTCCGGGTCTGGGCACATTCCGACAGTTACCTCTCATCTTCCACTTGCCAATCACGTAGGCCACTGTCGATTTTGGGAGCTTCAACTTGCTGGATATATCACGTATGGATCGGCCATTTCTGTGATACCCAAAGATTACACCTTTCTCGAAATCAGAGAGCTTCGAACTGCATGGCATCTTGCATGCGACTGGTTGCGTTGTTGTTTCCCACACGATATTTAACGAAGGCGGCCGTGACGTGTATCAGGACAGCAGATATCGTCGATTGCAGGGATGTCCAATTACTTATTGGTAGATAGTGTATATGCCACAATATTGCAAGATTCATCAACAGACTTTAGTTTGTATAGTTCAGCCATGTGAAAAAGTACATTTCTATATAAGTTATTTTTGCTTGTGTAGTTTGTAAGGTCCTTAAAAATGTTTGTAGAATGCATAAAAGTCCCTAAAAGTGCTTATATTTTTTAGGAAAAAATGAGCGGAGATCTTGGTTTTATTATGTGCAAAAAAAAAATCCTGTTTTAATATGAGATCCTATTTATTATGTGCAATGGCACTTAAAATAATGTATTGTAGCATTATTTTAAGTGCGAGTTTTATATATTGAAGAGCAAATACTTTTAAATAAACATTCGAGTAATATTATTGTTACTACCCCTAATTTTGACGTCAACAGCACGTAGACAATGAAAGGTGTCGTGAGCTGGCTTGGAGGGTATATAAGGTGTCCTGTAGGCAATGTGTAAACATATCACTCGTTGCTGTCACGGATAAAAGGAGCGATTTATTAGATTTGCAAAAAGGGATGATTATCGGCTTTCGGGCCAAGGGTGGCAGTATTTCTGAAACATCGCAGTTTGTGAACTGTTCGCGTGCTTGCGTGGTTAAAGTGTACCGTGACTGAAGAAATGGCACTATTGCAAATAAGCGATGTGAAAAAGCGGAGCAACCCGTGCCATTGTGGTGTGAGGTGAACGTCTACTTCGAAGGTGCGTGAGGGCCGATCGATACACAACAGTGGAGCAACTCACTAGACGAATGAATCGGGGCGCTACCGGAAGTGTGTCTAAAACGACAGTTCAGCTACTATGGGGCTCCTACTCAGACGAATAGTCACTGCACCTATGCTAACGAAGGTGCATTGGGAAAAAAGGCTTTCATTTGCACGGTAGTATCGGAATTGGACCTCCTCTGATTGGCAAAGGATTGCCTTCTCCGATGAATCACGTTTTCTGCTTCATCGAACGGATGAACATTGGCTTATAAGGCGAGAAACATCGGGTAACAAACACTCTTCAATCATTGCTGGAAGAACGTGGAATTCCCTGGGTCCACTCATACCTCTGGAAGGAAATATAAACCGAATTCGTTATGAATTCATCCTTGCACTTACCCTCCAGCAGATGTCAGGTGCACTGCAGACATCATGGTTCCACATATGTGAACACCTTCAAGCACCTTACTGAATCACTCCCAGCCCGTCAAGCTGCTGTCCGCGCTGCACACGGCGGTTACTCTGGATATTAGCTGTTGGTCACAATAATGTGACTCGATAGTGTAGTTCTCCTTTTGTATATGCGTAATTCTTTATTGTTACTGACATATTTTCTTATTTATGTTTTGTATTTTCGTATAAATCGGAAGATATCATTAGACACTGTCACACAGCAGTCACCAACTTTTTTGTGTGTGATGGTTAGGAATTTCAAATAGGCTGACCTTAGTTCTTTAGAAGATGAATATTTTCGTTTTGTGATTAACTTCGGCGTAATTGATTTGTAGTATTTTATAATGGTATAAAACAAATTGACCATTTTAATTTAAACGTGCACATTTTTGGGCCCGTAAAGTGGAATAATTTTGGTTTCACCAAAAAATACCTGTAGGTTCCAAAGAATTTGAAATATTGAAACGCCCATAAAACGTATTTAATAATGTGGAATTTAATATCATTCCGGTAATTTCGTAAAAGAGCTTCGAAGATTTCTTTGCGGTGGGGTCCCAAGTTTTCTTCGGTACGCCAATGCCTTTGGCCCACGAGCAGTTTTCGTCCACATGATTGCCGATTGTTGAAAGCGTTTTTGGGTGCTGCACAATTCAAGGCAAACCCTTGCCTCAGGTGTGTATGTAGATCAGAGATGGAAACGGATCATAGGTCAGCGGGTCGGCAATTTCTTGCGGATCAAATGGGTCGGGTCATGGTGCTCCTGACCCGATTTCAACACGATTTTATTACCGTTTTATTTTTGAAAAGATTAAAAATGTGTCAAAAAACCCCTCAGAGGCCTTTGAAATAATACTTCAAGGCTGCAGGGTATGATCCAGGAACTTGCAGAGAAGAGTAAAGAAATGGAATTAAAAATGAACTTTCAGAAGACAAAGCTAAAGTACAATACACTTTTACAAAAAACAAAAAATATCAGTTGATGGGGAAAAGCTGGAAATAATCAAATCTTACATTTACTTTGGCCAGCAAATATCAAGTGAGGGTCACATTGATGAAGAAATAAATTGGCGTAAAAAACTTGGTTGGAGAGCTTTTGGAAGAAACAGTGCAATTTTTATGAGTAATGTGTCATTATATTTTAAAAGAAAAGAATCAATGCATCCTCCCAGTGCTTACGTACGCAGTAGAGACTTGGACCTTAACTAAAGAAAACATACAAAAACTGCAGACAGCTGAAAGAAGTATGAAGAGTTGCACGCTTGATATAACCAAGAAATATAAAAAGAGGAACTCGTGGATAAGGAAAATGACAAGAGTGGAAGACATCATGATCAGAGTAAAACCCCTTAAATGGCAATGGGCTGGATGTATTTCCAGGAGAACGCTCCACCGATGGGCAACCGAAATTTCAGACTGAATTCCAAGGGATAGGAAAAGACCCAGAAAGAACACCAAGTGTGAGATGGGTGAATGGAGAAGACTGACCCAACACTGTCCGTTTTTGAAGAAACTTGGAGAGACCTTCATTCAGCAGTGGATTGATAATGATTGGCAATGATGTTGATGATATATTCGAATTTATAGTACAAAGCAGATTTGTCCGGGTCAGGTCCTGGTAGGATCCGGGTCGGGTCCAATAATAATGTAACGTCCGGGTCCGGGATTAAAATGTTTGACCTGTTTCTAACTCTGATGTAGGGCCCACGATGACGGCTGGGCTCTACATCAGAGTTAGAAACGGGTCAAACATTTTATACAACTATCATTTCATGTTCAGAGTCACCCAGATCCCTCCTTTGATTCATTATGATCCTCACTCGAACGCTAGCTGATGCTCAACCACACTCAGAAACTTCTCGTAGGGTTTACACCCACTTGTTAGGTTTAGACGCAACTAAGTATGCTTCATGAGGGTTTTATGCTGCGTATCAGAAAGGAAGTTGCCATAGATTGAGCCTACAGGCTCAGATATGACAGAGGGTAGACATGTCAGAGAAGTAGAACGCCAGGTAAAAAAGTGCGAATCTACAGAATTGGGAGTGCCAGACTATGACGTCACAACGAACACTCCCTGGAAGAGTCTATAAGGGCAAAGAGAATCAAATTTTCATTAAATTGAACCTAGAGGCTCAGATACGACTGAAGATAGACCGGTCAGAGAAGCAGGAGTGCCAAATAAAAAGTGCGAGTCGACGTAGCTGTGAGTGCCTGACTATGACGTCACAACGAGCACTTACAGGAAGAGAGAACTAGGGCAAAGAGAAGCGAAGTTACATTAGTTTGAACCTAGAGACTCAAGGGGTGGACCGGTCAGAGAAGCAGGAATGCCAAATAAACAGTGCGACGACGACATAGTTGGGAGTTCCAGACTATGACGTCGCAACGAGCACTTCCAGCAAGGGAGAACTAGGGCATAGAGAAGCGAAGTTACATTAGATTGAACCTAGAAACTCAGATACGACTAAGGGTAGACGGGTCAGAGAAGCAGGAGTGCCAAATAAAATGTGTGAATGGACATAGCTGGGAGTGTCAGACCATGACGTCACAACAAGCACTTCCAGTGAAAGAGAGCAAGGGCGGGGAAACAGAACACATGATCTTATTTCTATTAGGGGATTCAATACCACGGGGCCAACGCCTTAACGCTCCAATCCAGGGACTATCGGCTCGGATGGTGGCTGCTTCTACCACAAAGCGACTTGCAGCCATCTGATGCTCATCGAGGGGGGTCTGCCTCATTTATAGCACACACCTCGCTCACGACTGTCTTACCTGTTGGAGAGAGCTTTTTATGTGAAGAGGGAAGTGTTATCAATTAAAATAGAATCTCAGTGTATAATATGAAAGCTAGAAGCAATGTTTTAACCTTTTAACGACCATTCCGCCCAGAACGCTCGTGCATGCGGGCCACCACGCCCTCCGGAATGGCTCTCCTAGAATAAGTAGAATTTCCTATTCCCACATGTTCTTTGAATTGGTACGGCCTCTGCAGGATTAGGAGAAGTCACCTTCAGTCATCATTGTTGACACAAAAGAAAGAAGTAAACCAGAATTTGGTTTCTTCACAGGCGATATCAATCATTCGCATGACATCACATCTCTTCTCCGTGGAATTATGAAGTAATTACCCCTGGGAATCTGAATGTCAATGCATATTAAGCGTGCAGATCGGAAATTTTGTGTGGTGATTAGCACTAACCCTTCTTTTGTTGATCTGTTCAAAGCGGCACAGAAACTTGAGAAGAAGCAACACACAATTTCGGGTGTTATGTTATTCTGGAGAACTCGTGGTTTTAGCGTCCTGGTTGTTAAAGGGTTATATATCAAGTAATCAGGCCTGTTTGTATTCCGGGTTTTTGTAATATTCTGAACCCGGAAATCTGGGTTTTCAAGTTTTTTGTAGGAATTTAGAAACCCTCAATCATGTCATTTCTGAAAATGCTACGAAGTGGTATTTAGTAATTAGAAGTGCCTTTCCAGATTAGGAACTGTTGTTCATAGCAAAACGAAGACTAGTTCTATCATTTTGACAACTGTATCTATATCAGATGATTTCGTTAATAATATTCAATGAATCTAATGAACAAATTGCAGAGTTGACAAACATCGTTATGGCAGCAGGATTTTAAGCATCCAGAGTTGAATTCATCTTCATAGTTTGCTTAAATGTTCTGAAAGGCGAACTTTGACTTCAAAAATGCAGTTTCTGAAGTCGAATATCACAATTTTGGAGATATCTTAAAACACACTAACATCATATAAAGTTCAAAAATGCAGTTTTCGAAAGGTTTCTAACGTACTGAAAACAAATTGGTACAAAAAAGGTGCAAAATTAAATTTCACAGGTTTTATTGTTAATGATTAAGTAGCTAGTTAATAAGTTATAATGTGTGTATACAACGGCCGTTCCATAAAGAGAGAGTAAAATCACACAAAATGAAGAAATA
This sequence comes from Macrothele yani, assembly GCA_039090855.1. Classification (NCBI taxonomy): domain Eukaryota; kingdom Metazoa; phylum Arthropoda; class Arachnida; order Araneae; family Macrothelidae; genus Macrothele; species Macrothele yani. The sequence continues at coordinate 24,062,964 of CM077002.1, read as the reverse complement.
TAAGTACAGCAAAATATCTGTCATTCTTTCTCAAAGTATCTTTCTTCGGATGATGTGCAACGGTCCCATCGTTCAGCACCCGTTTGAAAGCATGTGGCAAAGGCATTCTGTGGAGGCTGCTTTAGTGACCCCCTTATAGCTTGAATAACGTCATCGTCTGTGTGGAATGTTGCGCCAGGAACCTCCTCCTTCATTGTTGGATACAAGCAGAATTTGCACGGGCGAGGTCAAGACTGTAAGCAGATTGTGGCATGATTTTAATACATTTCGTAAGTAACTGTTGAACACAAGCAGCCACATGTGAGCAGGCGTTATCATGGTAAAGGGTTCCCTTGTCCACCAGTTCCGGTCGCTTAATCGATATGTGTCGTCGCAGACGCTTCAAAACTGAAATGTAACTCTCAGCATTGACAGGAATTTGTGGAGAAATGGCATGCTGGTAGACTACACCTTCATGATCAAAGAAAATTATCATCACCACCTTCCCAGCTGATTTGGTTTGGCAGACGTTTTTCCGAGGAGGCGAGCCTGTGTGTTTCCAGGCACTCGTTGCACGCTTTATGAAGGAGTCGAGATAGTGGACCCATGTTTCATCGGCAGTTATTACTGTGTTTAGAAAGTTTGGATTCGTTGCAATCATTTGTTTCCACTCATGACACACCTGAACTCTGGCCAACAATTGTTCTCTCGTCAGGTGAAGAGCTACCCATCCGAAACACACACGATGCAGCATTAATTTGTCACCTGCAATGCAGAATGCCCATGTTTTTGAAATATTAATTGACGCCGCTGTCTTCACACGTCATTTGTCGACCTTCTTGCAGGATTCCACAAACAGTGTTAACCATACACTCCGTAACAACACTTTCAGGTCGACCAGGCATAGGTGCAAGTTCTGGTGACAAACGCCCTTTTTTAAATCATGGGGCTATTGAAAATGCGTTCACTCACCCAATAATTTATTTTTGTAAGCTTTTTTCATTAAATGAACAGTTTCTAGAGCCGTTTTATTCAAACGATAGCAAAATTTTATCGGACAACGCATTTCACTTCTTAACTCTGAATTACTTACCTCCATAGCTGTATGGCGAAATGCAGACGCCCTTTAAACTGCGCAATAACAAAACCAGAATGGTCTGCCACGGCTAATAACTGTTGCCATCGATACTTCCTTAATTCAGTTAGTCGTCTGCGTGATTATTTTTCCCCTTCGTACTTCTGCTTACTCAAAAAAAAACAATTACTCTCAGTTTTTATGAAACGCCCTTTGTAATATATGAAAAATATGCACCCGTATACCACATCACATATATACAGTATAATATATAAATAATATGCATTATTCATATACTTAGCACTGAGGTCAGGGTTCAAGGTTTTTTGTTTCATCTCACAATCACCCCCGAATAATGCTGGTTTAAAGAATTTTAGACTCAAATGGGTTAACTGGAGAAAGAGTGAGGTGATCTTTTCTTTCCTATTTCTTATTTAAAAATGAAGTGAAGCGCATATCAAACTCGTACAAATAAAGACACTTTGTTTTCAAAGCGGATGCAACACATTTCAGCGCACCGGTTTTGTACGCTGTAAACTGAAGTGAATTTATACGGATTGGATTATTTAGTTTCGTAAAACAGATCTTATCGGATTGTCAGGAATTCAGTGAAATATGACGCAATGTTTTACAGTTGTGAGGAATATTTTGTATACAGCATGCCTTAAAACAGTCTGCGTTAAAATGAATTTATCAGGAAACACATCCTTTGATTTAAAAAGGAAAACAAGTGTATTTCGATGTTCACTCTAGCTTTTTATGCAATGTGATTGAATTTGGTAATTTTTTTTTTCTTCGAACAAAATGTGATTCGAAAACAAATATGAAGTTCAATTGCAGATGTTCCCCACTTCAGACGTGAAAAAGTTGGGAAAAAAGGAAAAATAAAATGTATTCGTTTTAGTAGAGAGGTGATCAGTCTGTGAGCTCTTGAAATTCCCCAGAAATTCTGAAAACATTTTCCGGCTTAAAAAGTAAGTGTAGTAGCAGTATTTTACAACGAAAAGAGCCCTGCAGAGAAAATAGGAGCTCCAAGAAGAGAAAACATAAATATGTAAGCATCTGCGAATTGAATCTCCTTTTGCCCCGAAAACATTTACTGCCTTTCAAGATTGATGACAAAAAAAGAGGTTAAGATTGGTGTTATGCATTTCTTACAAGAATCTGCAGCCAATGCATTAACAGAAACAGTACTCTGCACGCATTTCTAAGAATTCCTGAAAGAAAGTATGCATGGAGTACCCAAAATTCGCCCTTATTATTTCTTCCTTTTAGAATTAACATGGATAGAAAGGAAAACTTAAATTGTTAGTACATACGCAAGAATATTAAACAAGAAGCGCCGAAAGCCTTTTAAAGATAAGAAAGTTCCTATTGTTGTGTTTCATGTAATCAACTTTAAGTCTGAAAAATTATTTTCGGCAAAGGCCATTTTTATCTGTGCAATACACATGCAATAAATTTTGATTATTGAGACAAATAGAATACAACATGAATGAACAATTCGGTAAATATATTTGTTTTTTTTTTAAATAGTCATATAAAATGACGTATGCACTTTATTTGACCGTCAGGCTGTCTTTCTGCACATTAAAGGACACGACCTTTTCGGTTCTAAAAGTATGACCAAAATTACCTTATTTTTCGCTTTTCTTCACGACCCTTTTGTCTAGTTTTGATCGTTTTATTCTTTCGATGTATGGCACCTGAGCGCCAAATAAAAATGTGCCTTGGAAATCAGACATTTAGAATCTACTACGAGTTCAGCCTGAAGTACATTTAGTTTCAGTGACATAATATTTCTTTAAACAAATACAAAATGATTTATGAAATTTTATTCATGTCCAAATATAGTGGCAATTTTCAAAACTTCAAGAATACAACGTGCTCATGCAATCATCTAACACAAGTGGCGTTAGTACAAATTAAGAATTTTGTATAGTTTTTTATGCATTTTGACATGGAATTGCAAATTTAGTTCAATGTGAAAGGTTAATATTAGGCTTAGTGAGCCGAATGTTAGACGTATTAACAAACGGTCCATGGTATGGCCATATCCACATTCACGTCTACCTGAGCAAGAAAAAAGCCCCACGTAGGCATCTTTTTCCAGTTTCTGTCAATTCTTGTGTGCAGGCGGTTATTCCAGACCTTTAGGGCTCCTGGTGGTTGTTCCGCGGCGCTTTCAGTGGCCATTCGTGTGATACTTAGGACTTTTTACTTTCGAAATCGGGGCAGGAGCAATTTAGTAAGAATCGAGAAAGCGAGGATTTTACAGCGAACCTTGGGGTCCCTCTCTCAGTAGTCTGAATCTCTAACCATTAAGCCATCCGCGGCTCGATTTCAAATTTGGAATACTTGTACTCCATACATGCTCATTTATTCATAGAATCAGCTATAGAAGTATATTATTCGATGGCACATCTGGGATAATAGCTATACTCGTTGCCACATGCTGGGCAGATGGGCCGCACAATTTTATGACAAATATAGTGATGAAGCGACAATATATTATTTATGAGATTGACACTTAATGTAAAAACGTACACAAAGATACTTTATGCATAATTAAATTACTTGTGATCAGTGACTTTGTTGTACTAATTTTTTATGTGTGTCACTTTACACATTTATTAAACAATTTCTCTTGAAATCTATAATATCTAAAATGAAGTAATACGGGATTATATTTATATTAATTGACGCAGTTATTTGTAAGTACGTATGGTTACTTATATTTGAGCATGTCATGTACTCGTTTACGATACGATTGTACTTCGAAAAAACCCCGAGTAGGTTCAGGTTCTCATTTTTAAGTTGATTCTTTTGACAGTGCAGAAGTTATAACCTGTCCTAATATACTTACCTGACTGTAAACTGCAATCATACCAACTGCACGCCCGAACGAGTAAAAGAGGAAAAGGTAAATAAAAGGGAACATGGTTTTCCAGTCGGCCCTTAAAAGTTCCTTTTTTTTTTTTTTCACTTTCACCATTGCCCATCCTTTAATGGATCAACCCCTCAGAAGGTGGTGGGGGAACGAGACTCTGGCTACCACTCCCCACCGGGATCACCACCAACCCTGACTCAACATTCTGCTGGTAGGGCTTCAGTGCACAGAGAAAGCTTAGGCTCGGCTAGTTACGCGTGTTACAAAGCTTTTGACCAGAGTCAGGAAACAAAAGGATATTAGGTGAACCTAGATTTTCATCATTAGAAAGTTGGAAGACAGAGATAAGTCAGTACATATATCCACTGGCGTGCTTCGCAGGAGCGACTGACTTCACACGACGTCAAAGTACACACTAGTACTAGGGGACAGAGAAACGGGTGCAGGAGGAACAGACTGACTCCCTTATTTACGCTTTCCAATCGTAGGTTGAATAAGCGCATATGCTCCAGCTTTGTCCGTCTGTCCGCACGATAACTCGTGTAAAAATGGTTCGATTTCGATGAAATTTTAGCATGTAATAGGGGAGCACCTGGGGACGAACCCTATTGAAAATGGGACAAATAGGGTCAAAGATCACGACATAGGAGCGAGATCCATTCCATTGCCCTTATGCGTCATAACTTGCGCAAATATGGTTCAATTTCAATTAAATTTTAGTATGTTTTAAGAGACCACCTGGGGACTAACCATATTGAAAATGGGTGAACTGGGTCAAAGGTCAGGACATAGGAGCGGAATGCATTCCACTGCCCTTATGCGTCATAACTTGCGTAAATATGGTTCGATTTCAATGAAATTTTAGTATGTCGTAAAGGACCACATGGGGACGAACCCTGTGGAAAATGTGTGAACTGGGGTCATAGGTCAGGATAGAGGAGCGGGATGCATTCCATCACTTCTTATTAAAGGAGCAATTCTTGTATATATGTAAATTTTACTTTGAAAACAGCTCTAAGGATTTTGATGAAAGTGGAGAACCCCATGTTTTCTGGTACTAGAAATCGATTTAGCTTGATCACGACTTTGGAAAAATTCGTTTAGCGGGCTAAATAACCACCCCCAGTTACCACGTTTTTAGTGTCATGTCGTCGTCCTATTATTGCTTCCTATTCTTGGAAATCTTATGACGTCCCAGTCTCGCGATCGACTCGCGATTGAGATGTTGGCGCGCGGTCACGCCATCTGCCTCATTACGTCACGCGTTGTTTGTGGATCCTATTAAAGTTTTATGACGTCACACTATCGCGACCATCAGCCTTTTATGTCACGCGTTGTGTGGGTATTACCCATTACTTCTATTTTCTTGTAGAACAAAAAGCGAGTTGTGCCAGTTGCTTGGAGTTGATGCGTAGTACAGTATAGGCAGAGGGACGCTGATTTTGCATGTTTTTCCCTTCAAAATTTAAAATTAATACAGCATTGTTTTGTTACATTTTTGAATAGTCACTTGATGACGAGCGTATCCGCTGTGCTAAAATATGATTAGTTCATTTTTATTAATTACTATTGAAAGAGTGTCACGTGGATGGTAAAACAATATAAAAAAAATGGCTGGTCGATCCCTTACGAAACGTGCACGTTTAAACTTTAATAATAATAATAAGAATACGGCACTGTTGGAACAAGAACAAGAGGAAGAAGTAAATACGGAACAGCTAGGACATTCAAGAAGAGATGGTTTCCGATCACATTTCAGTCTGGAAACACATGACCTTCCATTGGAAGAAGATCAGCCTAAGAAAAGACCATTCCGAGCAGCTAAGGCGAGGAGCATGGAAATAATGTCCGACGTTATTATAACCCTCAATGAATTTATATCGGAAGAAAACCTCGATCAAATGCGGCGAATAAGTAGACAGCGATGAAGAACCAATGTTACCATGGGGTTCGATGAAGAACCTCATGGTAACCTTTATTGTTTGTTGTTTCATGTTCGGAATTAATATTAAAAATTATCAAATAAAAAATTATCATTCATCTTTGTTTTGATGTTTATTCTAAATTAATTTGTCTCTAATTCATCTATCCTTATTAATCTTGATGGTTTAGACTTAGCATTACAATACTTGGAAATAACATATCAAAATATAATTTTTTTGTGCCCTCATCCCCCCTTTACCCGAGGGAGGCTCTATGTTCCTGATATTTTCCCTTATGCGTCATAACTTGCGTAAAAACGGTTCGATTTCGATGAAATGTTAGTATGTGGTAGGGGACCATCTGGGGACGAACCGTATTGAAAATGGGTGAAATGGGTTCAAAGGTCAGGACATAGGATCGGGATCCATTCCATTGCCCTTATGCGTTATAACTTACGTAAAAATGCTTCGATTGAGACAAAACTTTTCATGTTGTCCCGAAATATACTTTGCCGATTCTGTTGAATATCATCGAAATGGGGTCAAAGGTCGGGTCAGAGGAGCAAGATTTATTCTACAGCCATTATCCTCATAGTTTGAGTAATTATTTCTGGTATGTTGGAAAGCGTATCATAATCAATGCATCGTATGAGTTTACTAACTAGTTTTTAACTAGTGGGGCTCAGTACCCGGGGATCCCTCGGCTTAACGTGCCCATCCGATGCACGGCGAACATTAAATGGTTCAAAAGTTCCTAACCTACCTGGAATCGATCCAAGGTCCAATCAGTTAGTAAGCAGGAGCTCTGACCTCTAGACTATCCACGTCCCTCACTTTCACTAATATTGTTCGCCTCGTGAGAAAATGCAGTTGCGGAATAACGGCACCAGGAAATTTCTAAATTTTGGATTTGAAATTTTTCAGTATTATCTTTACATTGACCAAATACAACCAAACTGTTTTTTACGCTTTCCAACCGTAGGTTGAAGAAAGGTATATGATCCATCTTTGTCGGTCTGTCTGTCTGTTTCTCTGACTGTCCGCACGATAACTCTTTAAAAATGATTCGATTTCGATGAAATTTCAGTATGTGGTAGACGAAAACCAGGGGACGAACGCTGTTGAAAATGTGCAAAATGAGGTCAAATGTCGGTACATAGGAGCGGAATCCATTCCATCGCTCTTATGCGTCATAACTTACGTAAAAAATGCTTCAATTGCGACAAAACGTTATCATGTTGTTCCGGAGGTAAACTGAACTGGTTCTGTTGAATATCATCGAAGTGGCATCAAAGGTCAGGGCATAGGAGCAAGATTTATTCCACAGCCATTATCCTCATAACTTGATTAAAAATTACTCTGTTTCAACAAAACGTTCCTTCTTTTGGTTGCACCAGTTTCCAGCTCCTGATTTTCTACGTCATACTGACGGAATAGGGTCTCCTTACCTCGTGTGAGTGCTTTTCTCTAGCGTATAATGCTCGTGTCTATCGTTCCTGCGACCTGCTTTGCTCAGTAAGTATCCATATATTTCATAAATAACGTATTTTTCTGTCTTGTGCTTAACCCTCGTCGTTTACTCCGGTAAACATCGTGACTCGCCTTGACTATCTTCAGTTTCCTTATCAGCGTTCCTACACGCGGCCACCCGTGCTCCTAGTTCTGTGCTTATCGCTACACCTCCCGTATCACGTCGCCTTCTGTTAGTGGTCCTCGAGTGACGTCATATAATGGCCCATTGTGCACAAAGAGGTTAGAATAATACTTCTGGAGATGCCGTGAGTCTCTTAACCGTGAAGCAGCCAGATGTGGGAATTTGACGTTGTTTACGTAACACCCAACGAGATAGAAATACGTAGAGCGCTTACGTCGGGGAACGGGTGAAGCCACCGGAAACAAGTGGCAGCCATGTTTGATGAGGTACAGAACGATTTCCGTTCCGTGTTAAGCAAGGGAGTTTTCGTAATATATGGTTTGATGTTAAATAAGGATATAACTCAGAAATGTTGTTATAAACACCTAGGGGGTGAGACTAAAACTTTAACGTATCAAATAACGATTTTCATTGTTAGTTGACGGCAATAGTGTTTTTTAAAAAAAAATGATATTTTAATGGATGCAGCTTGCTGTCGTTGAATAAAATCTCATGCCGTAATTTTTTGACATTTAACAAATTTTTTGGAGCAAATTTTCAGAGAAATATAAGTCAGCGGTAATAGAGTAAATGAAAAAAAAAAAAAAAAAGAAATACAAAAATAAAAAATACAGTTGCAGTCAATCCGCAATTTCGGTAAAAATTTTAGATATTTGTGGGTCATCACCATGAGAATGCTCAATCATCCCACAGCTTATCACTCCAAATACATAGACGCCAAATATTTTATGAGAGTTTTAAATGAAAAAAAAAAGTTCGAAGAAAAACGGAAAACAAACAATGAGTTTACACAGCCAAGAGGTACCAATATTAAAATACTTTTACCAACTGCCCCTATCTTATATAATCAGAAGAAAACTACTACTTACCTGGTTTTTATTTAATAAAAATTAAAAGTCCTTAGCTCTGGGCATGTTTCTAATCTGTTTGTTAGTCTTGACATTCAACAACACAAATCTGTAAGCCTTATTCGTGGGTACGCAAGGCAATTGTGGTAACTTGACCATAATAAAGGTATCTCCCAGCACATACACTAAATACTTAACACAATATAATTCTCACTCTCTCTCTCTCTCTCTCTATGTATATATAAGACCCAGAAGAATACCCCATTGGAGATGAATGGATGAAATTCGAAATCATGCAGGAGTGACACGAAGGAGACAGGCTCAAGACAGACAGCTGTGGAAGAAACTTGGGGAAGCCTTCATCCAGCAGTGGGTTGATAATGGTTGATGTTATACATTTATCAGTAAAAAGAAGTAAAAAAGCACACTCATGTAGTAATTAGACCACGTCAACACTGCACCTTGCTGCATTAATCAGACGTAGTAGAAATAAACATAGAATTAACCAGAAGTAACCCACTTTCATGGTTCTAAACAAAAATGACATGGAATAAAACAACTCAGGAACCCCAAACCACTCTTCAGGGAAAGACATCTGGAGCCCCGAAGTTAAATCATAGCTTAGGTGTTACCGAAAAAACCCCAGAAGATCCCATGGGAGATGGGTGGATGAAATTCGAAAGCATGTCGGAGTAACATGGAGGAGATAGGCTCAAGACATACGATTGCGGAAGAAACTTGGGGAGACCTTCATCCAGTAGTGGATTGATAATGGTTGACAATGATGATAATGATATATATTTTGATTATATACAGTATACATATATTGTAATGATAATAGTTGTCAATGATGATGATATATACACCATTATCAATCCACTGCTGAATGAAGGTCTCCCCAAGTTTCTCTCCAAATGGTATTTACAGTTAGCAACACCAGTACCGAGTAGCTAAAAATAGTTTTATGTACTTTTTCAACCTAAAAAGACATAATTTTTGGTATAAAAAAAAATCTTTCTACACATCCTACTTTTAATATCTGGGCAGGTAAATTTTCTGTGGGCATGTATTATTTTAGATATTATTCAAGCTCTGGGCTGAGTGACCAAAAAATTCAGATTATGGGCTTTAATTTTTTTATGGGACAAATAATTGTATTTTTTTTGTTTCAGTATTAAATATTTAATATTTTTTATTTGCACTTTCATATTTTACTTTTTTTTTTTTGAGAAGCCTAGCTTTTTGTTGTCCCAAAGCTGAAATTTTGTAGTTTTCACCTGATATTTGGGCACATTTTGGCAATTGTTAAGATGTACTGCACATAGTTTTTTTTTGTTTCAATTTTAAGGGCACAACCTCTTATTAATATGAAGTGAGAAATTAACAACTACTGATTTGCATTCATGATGTGCAAAAAGTTTGGCGAGCAAATGTTTATGTTTTGTGTTGTTATTTTGTGGGTTCCTTCAGCAGTCTTGCTGGAAATACAAGTACGTCTGATTTGTATTTTAGAGAAATACAGGCACAACTTGTTCAATTCAAAGAAAGATTGATTTACGTGAGTGATATTTGTTCAATACTAACCTCTCATATATATGGTTGATGCAAAAGGAATAACTGGCAATTTATACATGGACATACTGACTGTACATTCATCATGAATCAGAGGTCACATTCTTCAAAAAAAAAAAAAAAAAAAAAAAAAAAACACCACCTATCACGCAAAAATCAAATGCAAGTAGTTATTACAAAATGTTGCTAGTCCCTTTCTTTTGTATAATTCCATAATTTTTTTTTCAGTTGTCATTTCATAATCGTGTGTGCCAGTTTTCATAAATATTTTATGTTGTTTGCATTTTTGAGGTACCATTGTACTCCCTGTTTCCTATTTTCAGTTTTAAATCAATATTGCCTGTATTTTTGCTACCCAAAAACCACACACATTGACTAACACATTCACAAATAAAGAGTATTCTGTCAAGAAATTTTCAAGCTCCCCACTCTCACTCTGTTGAAGTAATCAGAGACAAATGCCTAGAACACAAGCTGGGTGACCCTGTGCTTTCAGATAAAATACTAGATTGTTTCCTGACAGGTGTCAGCAAGCAATAAATTTATATTACCAATCACAATTATTACTTCTGCAATTTAAGTAACCATAAATTGATTGCTTTACCAGTATTTGCTATCTAATGGGCATTAGCCATGGGTACATGATCTTTAACACATAAAAAGAAATTGCTGCTTCCTAAGATTTTGAAATATTTGTTGTCTTGTCAGACAAGTTGCATGAACACTGTACAGATTCTAGAATATATATGCAAATGCCATTTGCAAGACATCCTCAGTATATTGAAAAAAACAAAACATTTACATAGGTAGAAATTGTACCCCAAAAGCTTCAAAGTTGGTAACCCACAGTTAACCTCAGCTTCCCAGAGTAAACATCATTCAGTGTTCACATTGAGTACGACTGTTTACAAAATATAAGAAATAAAAAGTCTTAAGATAACACAGATATTGAAATGGCTTATCTGCTGGTTTAATCACCAGCTACACGGATTAGATATTTTATTTTTTGTGTTTGATTAACTGAGCATTTACAGCTCAACCTTATTTTAAAATGCTTACTTGTGAAATGTAGTTCCACAATCCTTGTTCCTTTTATTCTTACAATCAAAAGCTGCGCAGTAATATGGCATTTTAAATATCAACAATGTGCTGATAATTGTGATTATTCACGAAACTGTAGCACTAAATTTGTAATGAAGCATAACACGATCGCCGAACAGCTGAAAGAACCGAGGTGACTCCTTGACACACGCAGAATTTGTACCTCATCAAAGATGGCGGGCTCTCATCGCGTTGGCTTCTGCTGCCACGGCAGAGAACCAATCGCAGAAGCACTCTATGTATTTCTATCTCATTGGTAACACCTATGTGATTTCAACGTGTATATTTTGGAATTGCGTGGCTTTGAGTTGCAGAAATTGAGTTAATACCAAACCGGAATGAATTATACTTCATATACGAGTATAAAATTTTCAACTTTAACGTTATATTTTGTATTGAATTCGCACTAATGTTCGTGCATTTCAATTTAAAATAAAAATGGGAAGGGGCTTCAAAATAATTAGGAATATTATAAATTTAGCATTTTCTCACCCATCGGAAGCAAGTTATGATGCGAAATTCGAAACATTTGTGACGAAAGAAGGCGATTCGGCTACAACAACATGCATTGCTATAGCATTGGAAACCGTCTTATTTCTCACATTTTGACGGCTGTCGCTCGCGGTTGCAGGCTTCACGCAGAGTCTTACTGCTCTATCAACAAGTAAATCTCCAGATATCTTATTCTAAGCTGCTTGGTTGCGCACCACCCGTTTCTAGCAGCTCTTATCGTGACGTCATCGTTCCACTTTCTTCCTTCGTACACCTGATCACCGTGCTTTCCTCATCTTCAACGCCTACCACCTTCGTGCTCGTGCTTCTCTCCTCAAATGCTCATGGCCTGTGCCATATCCACTGATTATTTTCCACCACTGACGCCTCCCCCAGATGTACTGCTTCAAGACCTACATCACCTTTTTCGTCTACTGCCCTTCCCACTGCTTCAGTTATTATGTCATCTTCCTTGAAATTTCATATTTCTCGTCATGGTTCAGTTCTCACAGCCCACATTCCGGAGTCTTCCCTGCGGGATAAGTCTTTGCTTGCCTCTTAGCCCTTGAGGTGAAATAAAGTGCACTTCCGAAAACTAAATTTACCACCTATATTTCTGCTCTACATTTACTTGTTTCACCAGATACAATTGCACACATCGCACGAAAAACCCGATCGGTGCTTGTTTATTTTTTGTAGTCCTGCTCAAGTTGCGCAGGTCATGTATTTTCCTATTTTGGTTGGCGCCCAGAGTTTGTACCCTATTCCTTTAGCACACTGCACTACTCTCGTCAGTATGTCTCCGGTTCCAATAGAAATTTCAAATGATCTACTACATGATTTTCTTTCCCAATGTGGCTCTGTTATAGGTCTAATTTGCACTTTGTCAGCTGCCTCTGACGATCAAAGGGACCGTCCATACTTACGTTTCCGACAAAAAGCTCTATCGTTTTTCCTGATGAAAAGTCCCTTGCATCTTGTCCAATCAATTTCAAGATCGTCTGTGGTTGGCATACTGGTACCGTAAATTTTTTCAGTGCCCCACATTGTTTTACTTGAGCATCACCAAATCACTATCGTGCCTCCTGCCCAGCCCGCGATACTACTTGTCTTCCGTTCACCTTTTTTTTTTTTTTTTTTGGTTGGAGGTTTAACGACCGCCGTGAGCAACTCAATGGGCTATAAGCAGTCGCCCGTCCCTAATTTGGGGTCACTGGTTCCAGGGAAGGGAGAGAACCAGTGCTGTAAGACACACACAACATCCATGCCTCACCGGGATTCGAACCCGGACCTTGTTCGGACGAATGATCAGAGGCCATCGCTTAGACCACTGCGCCACCGGGGCGGCATCCGTTCACTTTACCACGTTCTATTGCCCTCGAGGGCTCCTCCGTGCTGCTCTCGTCATCTACATCTTTGCCGTAATACTTCTGATTCCTCTGGTTTGTTCTCGTCTTTGGATCCTCATTCTCTGCTTGTTTCTGCTGATCCCGTGTCGCCTAATCATTTTCTACCGTCTTCTCTTCTGTATGTTATCTACCCTGTTACTACAACACCGCTGTGTTCGCCTCCATCTAGTTCCACTTCCGTCAAGACATCCATCAAGCATCCAGTGTCTTCTTCATCGTCGCACTCTTTTTCTCCTATTGAGTTTTCTGTACCTTCACCTCTGGACGCTCCTTCTCCGCCTGCTGCCCAGCCTTCCAAAGCTTCTGCTGCATCTCTACACAACTCTGCTTTGACAGTCGCCCCTGCAAGTTCTCAGTTTTTCTCGCCTGATATCCTGCCTCAAGACCTTGTGTCTTCCATCTTCCAGTGTGTTCCTCCGTCTTCAATTGTGTTGTGTTCTATCGCTTGGCCCGCTGTTGTTTCTCACCACCTTCAACGACTGTTCCTGATTCCTACGGGACCTCACCTCTAGATGTTGTTTCTCCGCCTTTTACTCAGTCTTCAGACGCTCCTGCTGCCTCTCTTCTCAGTACTGTCTTGCCAGTCATCTCTGCCAGTTCTTCGCTCATCTTGCCTGTTGCCGTTCCTCTTAACCAAGTATCTTCTAGCATCCAGTGTGATCCCTCGTCTACATCAGTGTCATACTTTACTGCTCCATCGTCTGCTGTTTCTCTATCAACTTCTGCGCACATTCCTGATGCCTCGTCTTTGCTTCCTTGTGATACCTTTTCTGCCCATGGTGTTGCTCAGATGTCTTCATTCCCGCCTTCCTCTGCTGCCGCTTTCCACACTCGTTTACATCACCTTTCACGTCGCAAGCGGAGACGGCCCGTTCCTGCTGATTATCCTTTAACCCAAGACTTTGACTGCCTTGAAGCCTTTCTGCAGGCCTATACGCGTTGGTATAAACGCCGGACGGTTTCGATTGGACCGCCTAGCGGTATTTCTCCCGAGTCACAAGCCCATGGTGTACGTCATCAGATGCCTTTAGATCAGCTCATGTGCTTTTAATTCTCCTGCATATTTATAGTATATTTCTTGTTCACCCTGCTCCTGTGCATTTTTCATGTATTGCTCCTGTATTATTATACAAAACTTTAGTATGTTTCTCCGGAGATATACTGAACCAATTCTATTGAATATCGTTGAAATGGGATCAACGGTCAGGGCAGAAGAGCGAGATTTATTCCACAGCCATTATCCTCATAACTTGAGTAATGACTTCTGGTATGTTGGAAAGCGTATCATAATCAATGCATTGTAAGATTTTACTAACCTTTTTTCTTTTTTTTCTCATCATCGGTGTGGAATTACTAGTTAAATTAATTCCAGTTAGCTGCTGTGTTTCTGGACACAGTTGTAAATGTTTTTCTTTTTCTGGAATATTTTCTAGAATGTGTTTTGGTCTTTTGTACTTTACTTTGGGACATAGCATACCCAGCTCCAAAGCGCCAAGTGATCATGAGTATTCGAACTCTGAGAGACGTGTTTAGCATCCCTGGTGTGCGCATCTGTTTATATCGTATCGAAGTTGATCGGTGGTCGCAACTCCACTGGATAACATACGGCGTTCAAGTAAAATCATAGGTGTGCGTGTGTGCTTCTGCATTTACGCAAAATATCAACACGTGCAAGATCGGTCATTACTTGTGGATAAATTACAAATTATGCTGCATAAATTGCTTTTTAAAAACAATATCTCCCTATTAGGGGATAATTTAGCAAATCAACTGATTGTAAGGACTTGCGTGCATGAGAAATAGTTTTACTTGATAGGAGGGAAGATTAGATAATTTATCACGTCCCATTGGAAGAAACGTTAAGTAAAGCTTTTTTTATCATAGCACGTCAGCTTCGTACAAAGTCGGTCAAGCCTTTGTCAATGCTCTTTTGGGTGGATCGGTAGCTTTATTCATTGTTTCTTGTACGAATTCGATAGTTGCAGCCAAGATTAAAGCCTTCTTTTACTTGTAGGTGGAGGACATATCCCTTAATTCCCCGACTGATTTACGGAAAGCTATGTATGCTCGCCATAGTTCTTAAATGCATAGCATGTGTAAATCCTCTTTGATGCAAGGACCGTCATCCTGGTATAAGGTATTGGATAACTCAGCACAGTCATCTTAGCGACGGGATGCTTCACCGTATTTTGCTGTGTAAGTGTCCATCTTGACAGAGTTAGTACGATAGCTACTTACTACGGGCACACGGAAGCTGGCTGAACTGGGTGTTGTTGGGAAATGAAGAAAATCTAAAAATATCCGGCAGGTTTAGAAACCAATTCGCCTACAGTCGTATGGCTTTATGTACGAAGTAAGAAGCAGGCAATGGAGCCTTGATTCGACAGTGTTTTAAAGGGAAAGCTGAAATGTTAGAGTTTTAGGAATATATATTACATGGGGATGGAATAAGTTGATTTCATTCTGTCCCCGTGTAATTCAATGGGTGTTGTGCTATGGTGCATCGCTGTTTCATTCCCTTGATGGGATAGTCCACAATCTTCCGTTGGGGTAGCCTGTTTTGTGATTGGATGTTTCTGCTTAGTGGAATCGCCCAGATTTTCCATTATCATCATTTAAAATCTGTTCTCTGATTGGCTGCGGAGACTCGGATTATTATATTGGACTTAGATAATGTAATGAGTTTTGTGTTGAATTTCCTTTTTCACTCTATATTTCTGTTGCTTCCTTGTTTTTATAAGATATTCATATTGCGAAAATATTCCAGGAAGACATTTTTGGCGCAATTCGCGCGAAGTTGTGACTTTTTAAAATTTCGTTTTTATATTATGAAGAACTTTTCGTTTTGCAATGTAATTTTTTATTTTTGTCTTTAATTTTTTTATTTAGTCTGTTTTGGGGAAGCTGTGTTTATGGCATGTTTTTTGGTCCTATCGAGATAAATGCTATTTTATTTCTATTTTTAATTGCGCTGGTGTGTGCAGGGCTTTTAGTGTCCTTCAAGTATGTTTGTACTGCGTTTGGAAATTTACCTTCATCACTTAATGGGTTTATTTCTTGGATGGTGTGATGGTGTTGCTTGGAGTTAAGTTTAATTGGTGGTGGAAATTTGGCTGTTGTTTTTCTGATACGTATGTTTTCTTTTTGTTTTCTGATGTTTGGATTACCTTTTTTATTTTCAATGATATTCTCCACTTTTTTTGTACTTTCTTAGTAATCCCTGTTTGATAAATTCCATTTGCCCTGAAAAGAGCCGTTTTTGTTCTATAGGCTTTCCTATGCTTTATTCCTATTGGAGTTTTCTTGCTGCTGCGGTTATCTGGGGTTGTCTTACAGAGCTCTCCCATTAACTCATTTGTTGCTTTATTGATTCCTTCGAAGAAAGGGGCTGGGCTTACTATGCTCCCGCTTTTTTTCTCACTTTTTTCTTCGATCCACATGCTGCTGGAGATAGCGATGTCTTGCATTGCTCTCCCAACTTTCTTCTCGGAATTAGGGTTGGCTTACAGTGTTCTCCTGATTTTGTTGAATAAACTGAACTTGAAATCTCCTGGAACTGGCTTGTGCTTGGCTGCTGGCTGTATTCTCGCCGGATCTTCCGCATCTCGTACAAGATATTCCACGGATCTCGTTGTGTAGAGACTTTGTCGATGAATGTCGTTCCTCTTCACGAGGTGGAGGACAACATCTCACATGCAGTGTAAAGCCTAGAAAATACTGTTGGGTATGATCATTAATTATTTTTTTAGAATAACTGAAATATTTCAGAGGCTCTTCCAGAGACGTCTTCATACGAAGAGAGCCGTGACTGGGATATGAGGGCTTGGTAATCACGCAGGATGAAGAGGTTCATAGATTTTGGTGATTACGCTCAACGCCGCTTAAAATCAGTTGGCATCTCTGATTCTATTAGACGACGCAGATACCTTTTTCCATCTCCGTTGGCCCAGTTGTCCCAGCGATGGCTTCTGTTCGTTCGTCCGAGATGGTTCCATATTTGGATTCCGGTGAGGCATGGATGTTGTGTTGGTCTTACGGCGCTGGATTTCTACCTTCCCTGGAACCAGTAGCCCGAAATTAGAGACGAGCGACTGCTTATAGTTCACTGAGTTGCTCACGGTGGCCGTTAAACCTCTAATTAAAAAAAGAGATACTTCGTCTAGTGGGAGCTGGCAGACCTGAGCTGACGACTTTGGCAGAATAGCTACTTCAGACTGCAATGTATTTTGCCTCAGATCACAGCGAATGCGTCTGTTTCTAGTTTAAAGCCCATACAAACTTTTGTTTGGGTGTATAACGTATTTTCTATTTGTGTGCTGATTTTTCGGTATGTGTTTTTTGGTAGTTGTTGTTAAGTGAAAAATGCGTTGAGTTTTCCTTCTTTTTTATCATTATTACTAATAAATACAAGTTTTAGTAATAATACAAATAATATCAATAATAGCAACTACGTTTAGAATAGAATTTACAGTTTGTTTCTAGGCTTTATACTCATCTGATTTCTGCCAGGTTTAAGTTGCTTTCCCTGTTTACAAGAAATAAGCTGAAGCGTTCTGTTGAAAAAACAACAGCGAAAAAAAATCTCACCAGTGGTAAACTGCTTTGATTTCTGCCATGTTTAAGTTGCCTTATCTGTTTTTAGGAGACATACAGAAATGTGCTGCGAGCTGGACCCTATTACCACGTGACAGGGAATTGATTTATGATCTGCGCACTACATGCATGGTACAGCTCCGCAATCAGTTTTGTGACTTTTATTCTGGACTCAGAAACACTTCATGAGAAAGTAGTTTTTCCATAAAAATAATTATTTACGTTCTATTTTTTGTTGAGTACTAAATGTTCGATTATTGTGCGTTATGCAATAACCACCCATTAATTACGACCTGCCTCTTCCCTTCCACCGAGCTTTTTTATGTCTTTCTGTAACCTCGTTCAATTATCGTCGAATTTATAGGTAGATATACGATATATATATATATCATCATCATCATCATCATTGTCAACCATTATCAATCCACTGCTGGACGAAGGTCTCCCCAAGTTTCCTCCACAACGGTCTGTCTTGTGCCAGTCTCTTCCATGTCACTCCCGCATATTTACGAATTTCATCCACCCATCTCCCATGTGGTCTTTTTCTGGGTCTTTTCCTGTCCCTTGGAATCCAATCTAAAATTTCGGCTGTCCATCTATGGTCTGTCCTTCTGGCAGTATGTCCAGCCCATTGCCATTTCAGGGATTTAACTCTGATCATGATGTCTTCCACTCTCGTCATTTTTCGGATCCACGAGTTCCTCTTCTTATCTCTCCTGGTTATACCAAGCATGCACCTCTCCATGCTTCTTTGAGTTGTCTGCAGCCTTTGTATGTCTCTTTTAGTTAAGGTCCACGTCTCTGCACCATACGTAAGCACTGGAAGGATGCATTGATCAAACACTTTTCTTTTAAGACATAATGGCATATTGCTCTTGAAAATTATGCTGTTTCTTCCAAAAGCTCTCCAGGCAAGTTTTGTACGCCGATTAATTTCTTCATCAATGTGACCCTCACTTGATATCTGCTGTCCAAGATAAACATACGTATCTGTTATCTCCAGTTTTTCTCCATCAATCGATAAATCTTCATTTCTTGTAAAAGCATTGAACATCACTTTTGTCTTCTGAAAGTTCATTTTTAATCCCACTTCTTTACTCTTGTCAGCAAGTTCCTGGATCATACTCTGCAGCTCTGATGGGGTAGTTGCAAAAATGACTACGTCATCAGCAAAACGAAGGTGGGTTAGATAATCTCCATTAATCTTTATCCCTTTGTTTTCCCAGTTCAGTGATTGAAAGACATTTTCCAATGTGGCATTAAAGAGCTTCGGAGATATGGTGTCACCTTGTCTCACTCCCTTTCCAATTTTTATGTGTGTTGTATTTTCAAACAGCCGAATCTTTGCACTTGCATTTTCATAGATGTTATTAATAATATTAATGTATGCATCTTCAATACCGCAGGATTTCAGAGCCGTGGTAACTGCTGATGGTTTCACCGAATCAAAGGCTTTTTCATAATCGATAAAAGCCATGCACAATGGAAGTTCATATTCCCTCGCTCTTTCAATTAGTTCTCTCAGTACATGGATATGATCTATTGTGCTGTAGCCACTCCTGAATCCAGCTTGTTCTCTCGGTTGAGCCATGTCCAGTGTTACCTTCAAGCGGTGTGAAAGAACTTTAGTGAAGATTTTATAAACCACTGATAGGAGGCTGATAGGTCTGTAGTTCCTGAGATCCTCAATGTCACCTTTTTTATGTAGCAGGATCATTGTAGCATTGTTCCAATCCTCAGGAATCTTCCCTTCATTAAGGCATCGAGTGAAAATTTGGGCGAGTACTGTTTCAATTTCTCCACTTGCTTCTTGTATGATGTCTATAGTAATTCCATCTTCTCCTGGAGCTTTCCCCCGCTTCATGTTCTTGATTGCATGAGCAACTTCTGCTGGGAGGACTGGAAGAACTCTGGTACCTTTCATGATGTCTGGAGTACATGTATCATCCCTTTCATATAATTTGGAGTAGAAATCTTTCACTCTTGTCAAAATATCTCCTGTATTTCTTGTTATAGAACCATCTTCTTTTCTCAGAGCCATAATCTGTTTTCTTCCCTTACTGAGATGTCCCTTTGCTATCTTTAGGCTTTGGTTGTTTTCAATTGCTTTCCTCACTAGCTCACAGTTGAATTTCCTTACGTCTTCAGTGATACTTTTTCGTGCTGTCTTGCATAGCTCTATATATTCCACTTTGGAAGTCACATCTTCTTTAGTTGTCCTCATCTCTCTTCTTTTTTGCATCAACATTTTGGTTTTTCCTGATAATTTGTTTACATGCAACTTGTTCTTAGACCCAGCTAATTTTGTTGCTGTTTCCATAAGAGCTTTGGTTACTTTTCTGTTAACTTCCGAAATATCCACTTCTTCCGATGTTAGGCCTTCTAAAGCAGAGAATCTGTTCTTCAGTTCCAACTTGAAAGTATTATGGTGTTTTTTAAGGTTGGTTATGTCAATACATTTTGTTTGTCTTATGAGCTTGCCACGTTCCAGTTTAGTGTTGAGGTGCATCTTACATCTCACCAATCTATGGTCACTACCTGTGTTGAACTTGTTTAGCACACTGCAGTCTTCGATGACGAATTTTTTGTTACACATAATAAAATCAATTTCACTTGTCGTCCCAATTGGATGTCTCCATGTCCATTTTCTGTGTGGCTTTTTCTTGCGTGGAAATACTCAACGAGAGTATTTCCACGCTGGTTTCTGTTGCCGTGACCGAATTTACCTACTGAAGTTTCATTCTGTTGCCGGTGCCCTATTTTTGCATTCAAATCTCCCATAATTATCTTCAAGTGCTGCTTACCTTTATTATTTAGATGACGAATTTCCTCATAAAATTCTTCAATTTCTTCTTCAGGATGACTTGTGGTGGGTGCATAAGTTTGAATAATCTGAGCCTGGTATCTTCTCGATAGTTGGATAACGAGTCGTGCAGCTCTGTCAGAGGAACTTTCAACTTCTACCACTTTATCCTTCAGTTTCTTGTTTATTATAAATCCAACACCACTAGTTCTGCCAGTATCTGTCCCACGATAATAGAAGAGATGTCCACTTTTCAGTTCAATGAGATCTTCTTTTTTTCTCCTTACCTCACTCAGCCCGACGATGTCCCACTTGATCCTTTGTAGTTCCTCTTCCAATTCAAGAAGCCTTGAATCAGAAGATAGGGAGCGTCCGTTGTAGGTAGCCAAGGTCAGCATCAAATGGCAGCCTAGTCCGGTCCTCCGGGGATTCTTAGCACCCTCTGCCTTCATGTCGCACTGGCCGCTGCCTTGGCCAGGTACATTCCAGCTGCCGGAGACTGAGGGCCAAGATTTAAGTTGTAGAGTCATTTTGGAGGTGTTTGGCCATAACTCACCACGCTGGCCAAGCGGGTTGGTGAGTGTGGGATAGCATTTCCTCTGATCCCGATGGTATAGTTATACCGCTATTGGCGGTCGTCAGAGCCCCTTTAGTGGGAACAGGATGCACCACGAGAAGGCGGGGTTGACATTTGTCAAGGAGAGGCTGTGATGTTACGCATCACCTGACCTTACATCCCATATATATATATATATATATATATATATATATATATATATATATGGAAGTTCATATATATATATATATATATATATATTTATATATATATCGTATATCATGGCTTTTATTGATTATGAAAAAGCCTTTGATTCGGTGAAACCATCAGCAGTTACAATGGCTCTGAAAACCTGCGGTATTGAAGATGCATACATTAATATTATTAATAACATCTATGAAAATGCAAGTGCAAAGATTAGGCTGTTTGAAAATACAACACACATAAAAATTGGAAAGGGAGTGAGACAAGGTGACACCATATCTCCGAAGCTCTTTAATGCCACATTGGAGGGTGCTTTTCAGTCACTGAGCTGGGAAAACAAGGGGATAAAATTAATGGAGATTATCTAACCCACCTTCGTTTTGCTGATGACGTAGTCATTTTTGCAACTAGCCCATCAGAGCTGCAGAGTATGATCCAGGAACTTGCTGACAAGAGTAAAGAAGTGGGATTAAAAATGAACTTTCAGAAGACAAAAGTGATGTTCAATGCTTTTACAAGAAATGAAGATTTATCGATTGATGGAGAAAAGCTGGAGATAACAGATACGTACGTTTATCTTGAACAGCAGATATCAAGTGAGGGTCACTTTGATGAAGAAATTAATAGGCGTACAAAACTTGCCTGGAGAGCTTTTGGAAGAAACAGCATAATTTTCAAGAGCAATATGCCATTATGTCTTAAAAGAAAAGTGTTTGATCAATGCATCCTTCCAGTGCTTAGTTATGGTGCAGAGACCTGGACCTTAACTAAAAGAGACATACAAAGGCTGCAGACAACTCAAAGAAGCATGGAGAGGTGCATGCTTGGAGTAACCAGGAGAGATAAGAAGAGGAACTCGTGGATCCGAAAAATGACAAGAGTGGAAGACATCATGATCAGATTTAAATCCCTGAAATGGCAATGGGCTGGACATACTGCCAGAAGGACAGATCATCGATGGACAGCCGAAATTTTAGATTGGATTCCAAGGGACAGCAAAAGACCCAGAAGAAGACCACATGGGAGATGGGTGGATGAAATTCGAAAGTATGCAGGTGTGACATGGAGGAGACTGGCACAAGACAGACCGTTGTGGAGGAAACTTGGGGAGACCTTCGTCCAGCAGTGGATTGATAATGGTTGACAATGATGATGATGATGATGATATATATATATATATATATATATACTTACAACAAGCAAAGACAACTCCAACAGGAGCCAAAAGAGGATTAAAAAATATCTATAGGTATGTATTATATACACATCAAATCGCCTCCCTAAATATTTTCGTTGTAGCTATCTTTAGCAATATATCATCATCATCATCATTGTCAACCATTATCAATCCACTGCTGGACGAAGGTCTCCCCAAGTTTCCTCCACAACGGTCTGTCTTGTGCCAGTCTCCTCCATGTCACTCCCGCATATTTACGAATTTCATCCACCCATCTCCCATGTGGTCTTTTTCTGGGTCTTTTCCTGTCCCTTGGAATCCAATCTAAAATTTCGGCTGTCCATCTATGGTCTGTCCTTCTGGCAGTATGTCCAGCCCATTGCCATTTCAGGAATTTAACTCTGATCATGATGTCTTCCACTCTCGTCATTTTTCGGATCCACGAGTTCCTCTTCTTATCTCTCCTGGTTATACCAAGCATGCACCTCTCCATGCTGCTTTGAGTTGTCTGCAGCCTTTGTATGTCTCTTTTAGTTAAGGTCCACGTCTCTGCACCATACGTAAGCACTGGAAGGATGCATTGATCAAACACTTTTCTTTTAAGACATAATGGCATATTGCTCTTGAAAATTATGCTGTTTCTTCCAAAAGCTCTCCAGGCAAGTTTTGTACGCCGATTAATTTCTTCATCAATGTGACCCTCACTTGATATCTGCTGTCCAAGATAAACGTACGTGTCTGTTATCTCCAGCTTTTCTCCATCAATCGATAAATCTTCATTTCTTGTAAAAGCATTGAACATCACTTTTGTCTTCTGAAAGTTCATTTTTAATCCCACTTCTTTACTCTTGTCAGCAAGTTCCTGGATCATACTCTGCAGCTCTGATGGGGTAGTTGCAAAAATGACTACGTCATCAGCAAAACGAAGGTGGGTTAGATAATCTCCATTAATCTTTATCCCTTTGTTTTCCCAGTTCAGTGATTGAAAAACATTTTCCAATGTGGCATTAAAGAGCTTCGGAGATATGGTGTCACCTTGTCTCACTCCCTTTCCAATTTTTATGTGTGTTGTATTTTCAAACAGCCGAATCTTTGCACTTGCATTTTCATAGATGTTATTAATAATATTAATGTATGCATCTTCAATACCGCAGGATTTCAGAGCCGTGGTAACTGCTGATGGTTTCACTGAATCAAAGGCTTTTTAATAATCGATAAAAGCCATGCACAATGGAAGTTCATATTCCCTCGCTCTTTCAATTAGTTCTCTCAGCACATGGATATGATCTATTGTGCTGTAGCCACTCCTGAATCCAGCTTGTTCTCTCGGTTGAGCCATGTCCAGTGTTACCTTCAAGCGGTGTAAAAGAACTTTAGTGAAGATTTTATAAACCACTGATAGGAGGCTGATAGGAGGCTGATAAACCACTGATAGGAGGCTTAGCAATATATACATTCTACAAACTGGATCTTCAACTCACAATCATTTTACTTCCAGAGTTGCCATTGCGTTTTCTCCCATTTTATTTCTATACTCATCAAATTTCATTTATGGATTCTATAAATCAAAGTTTGTCTGTCTCGTTTCCGCACACCTTTCTCATAAATTGATCAAACTGAATTACTTTGTTCGGCATATCAAAAGTTATAAGTCTCGGTTCCGTACATTCTGTTCCTAAACTGTTTAGATTTCTGTGTTCGGCTTATCGAGCGCTTTTTGTCTCGTTTTCTCACTTCATCTTTCTAAACTGGTGAAACTTTATTTGTATGTTCGGCAAATCAAAGGCTTTCCTCGTATCCCCACACCTTACTCTTCAACTGAAAGACCTGCATTTGTTTCATTTGCATTTCTGTGATTACGTATTCTCTTCCCACAGCACTTTGTGTCTAGACATGGGATGCCCCGCAAGCATGTCTGCAGAAATGAAAGAATGCCTAAGAATTAATAAATATGAAAAATGACACTGAATTCTTCTGTGAAATTAATGTCTTTTGAAATGAATTAGTTGACAAACTAAATTTTCAGAAAAGCAGAAAATCATAGAAGAAATGTATTTACACACCAACTAGAGAAATTATGAAATGTGAAGCCTTTAAAACGCACATTGAGAGCAGTGATCTTCATAGCAAATAGAATCAGTTGCAAAAATGAATTTTCCAACTAGAGCTTATAGGATCTGAAAGGCATTTACAAGTAGATATAGGTACTTAAGATTAGCGGAGAAATGTATGTTTTCAAAAATCACAAATTGTACATAAAATATTTTCCATCGTGGAAGATATTCAAAGCAAAAATAATGTTTTGAAATCGCACCAATAGAAGCTATCTGTGGATGTATAGTTAATGTGACTATTAGCTACCTAGCTCGAATACTGTGTATTATACATCTTTTTTCTTGGTGATGCGTGCCCGAAGGAGAAGGATTTTTATATCCGGTTTTTAGAAGAGTGAAAGAGTAAAAGTATTTAAAACATTTTAAAATTTCAATCGAAATTTTAAAAGAAATGTATTGTTCAATAGGCGACATGTCTGGCGAACGTGCAGGCCAGGAAAAAACGGTATGTGCAGAGCTGCGAAGAGAGTTTGCACATTCCTGGCAAAGTGAAGTCGGACATTGTCCTGCTGGAATTTAGCGCGAGGAATGCTCTGAAAGAAGGGTAGGACTTTTTTTTTTTTTTTTTTTGATTGGAGGTTTAACGACCACCGTGAGCAACTTAAATGGGCTATAAGCAGTCGCCCGTCCCTAATTTAGGGTCACTGGTTCCAGGGAAGGGAGAGAGCCAGTGCCGTAAGACAAACACAACATCCATGCCTGACCGGGATTCGAACCCGGACCCATTACGGACGAATGATCAGAGGCCAACGCCTTAGACCACTGCGCCACCGGGGCGGCGGTAGGACTTCTACCTGTACAACTAGTTAGAATTAGTTTGTATGAAACCAAATTCCAAAGTCGTCATTCTCACGATTCGGGCTTAAAGAAAAAAAGAGGCATTTATTTTCTTTTTAAAAGGTGCTAATAGGTATAGAGATATGGAATAACACACCAACATGATTGTGCTCTCAGCCGTCTTAGAACACTCATGTTCTCATAAAGACGCGTGAGAAAGTGATAGAGCATTTAAAAAAATTATTTAAAATTGATGAGAAACTTTGGCCCCAGTGTTACACTGTTCACGGCGAAGAAAATTGTATCGTATTTTTTGTGTATGTTTGTGTACCGACCAGGTCGAAGTGTGCTAGATCCAGTGTTACCAGTGGAAATAGTTTTAAATAAAAAAAGTATAATTTGTTCAAATCGGAAACGTAATGCACTGCGTCAAGTAGGTTACTCAGACCCAGTGGCGCAGTGGACTAAGCGCTGGGTGCTGACCGTTCTTCAGAAATGGACCCGGGTTCGAACCCCGGATAAGTATGGATGTTGTTTTCTTCTTAAAGCACTGGATCTCTCCTTTCCCTGGAACCAGTGACCCAAAATCAGGGACGGACCATTGCTTATAGCCCATTAAGTTGCTCACGGTGGTCGTTGAACACCCAACAACAAAAAATAAAGAATCGGTCATTCCGTATTGGCTCTCGAAACACAATGGCACGTCAGCCTCCTCGTGAAGTACATTCAGCGCCAAAGAACGTCTAACCACTTCTCTCACTGGAGACAAAACACTAAAGCAATTACTGCCTGCTATGAGAAGTGCGCATGCATAAAAATCAGAAGGGAAAGCGTAAAGACGAGCTGCATTTTATGAATGTCACCAACGTTCCATGGCCTCACAGCCGGGATGATTTACACTTGTTCGCCAACGAACTGTCATCCCAGTTCCCAACCATCAGGTTCACAATTGAATTTGAAAATGATAATTGTTTACCATTTCTGGATATTTTTATTAATAAGAATTATAATTGTAATTGTATCACTACCAGTGTATATAGAAAACCTTGTCATTCCCCAGTTATTATTTAATTTTTCTCATCACATCTGAAACAACACAAATTGTCAGCACTGTTCTTTTTTGTTCAGAAGAGCGCACTCACATTCGTCAACCCCCGAACTCCTACAACAAGAAGTTAAATACATTTTTAATTTAGCTCAGCAACACGGATATCCTAAATACTTGACTAGTCAGGTATTTAGTAAAGTCAAATATGCCCTGAATACTACTTTGTCAAGAGAATCTAATCGCAACACTAAATATGTGGGTTCCATGCAGTATAATCCACTTTTAACAAGAACCTTATCACACCTTTGTAAACAACATAATGTGAAATTTGGCTTACAATCACGAAACCTTTTCTCAGTTGTTCGTAAAGATCGTAAACAATGCTGTAGTAGGGATCAATGGGGGATCTACAACATCCCGCTACTTCAGACAACCACAGGACAAATTACCTCAAATTATTTGGGTTCCACAAAACGTAATCTTGGATTAAGGATTAAAGAACATAAATACAACATTAAAACAGGCATGTATAGCACATCCCTAGCCACATATGTACTCCAATACAATCTTAATCCAGATTGGAGTAATGCAAGAATTATTCATACTCCTAGCAACCTCAGGGACCTATTAATAAGCGAAAGTGTGTATATAGAAGTTTCCTGTGTATAATGTTGCAGTGAACATAGCCCCTACGAAATGCACAATGCATGGAAGTCACTAATTAAATCTGGTAACTTTAAATTGTGACTTTTGTTTGAAATGCTATGTTCACCCCACCCCACCCCACCTCATTGTTCAGTCATTGTAATATGTTTTTCCTCACTTACCATTAAGCATGATGTGTACGCAACTATTTTAACGCATACGAAATGTTATTGGCTCTTACGCCTTCCACTGCTTCCCACGGTGCCATAATGTATGCTATATATAGATTGAATGTGTTTTTGTTCAATACATCTGAGGATGAGGTAGCCGCTGCCTCGAAAGTGCTCACGTACGTATGGTTTTAATTGTATATATTTTTCATCTTTTATCATTAAATCGTGCCAAAGACGCTAACAGTTCGTATCAGTGTTTTATTATGTTATATTATTCCTTAGATGATTATTTTTATTTATTTCTGTCTTCAATCTGTGTTTAGACAATCAGAATGAACAGTAGATCTGCGTAGGGACTTCCAAGTATTAGTGTTGAGATTTATCTTTTTTTTTTTTGAATGGAGGTTTAACGACGACCCTGAGCAACTCAGTAGGTTACAAGCAGTCGCCCGTCCCTATAGACTGTCTGGTGAACGCCTGGTATGCTGTAGACGTAGATGTACTCCAACACATTATGGAATCTATGTCAAACGGCAAACGTTCTCTAATTAGCTAGAAGAACAGATCTCGGAGCAAAGTCTTCTTCCATCAAATTCAAGCCAGTTAAAAGACTGTATGGTGAACGCCTGGTATACTATAGACGTAGATGCACTCCAACAACTTGTGGAATCTACGGCAAACAGCATACGTTCTCTAATTAGCTAGAAGAGCAGATTTGCGAGCAAAGTCCTCTTCCATCAAATCTGAGCCAGTTAAAGGACTGTCTGGTGAACGCCTGGTATGCTGTAGGCGCAGATGCACTCCAAGACCTTGTGGAATCTATGGCAAACGGCATACGTTCTCTTATTAGCCAGAAGAGCAGATCTGCGAGCAAAGTCCTCTTCCATCAAATCTGAGTCAGTTAAAAGACGGTCTGGTGAGCGTCTGATAACTGTAGACGCAGATGCACTCCAACACCTTGTGGAATCAATGGGAAACGGCATACCTTCTCTAATTAGCTAGAAGAACATATCTCGGAACAAAGTCCTCTTCCGTCACATCTGAGCCAGTTCAAGGACTGTCTAGTAAACGCCCGGTATACTGTAGACGCAGATGCACTGCAACACCTTGTGGAATCTATGGCAAACAGCATACGTTCTCTAACTTGCTAGAAGAGCAGATCTGCGAGCAAAGTCCTCTTCCATCAAATCTGAGCGAGTTAAAGGACTGTCTGGTGAACGCCTGGTAAACTGTAGACGCAGATACACTGCAACACCTTGTGGAATCTATGGCAAACGACATACGTTCTCTAATTAGCTAGAAGAGCAGATCGCCGAGCAAAGTCCTTTTCCATCAAATCTGAGCCTGTTAAAGGACTGTATGGTGAACGCCTGGGTGCTGTAGATGTACGTACACTGCAACACGTTCTGGAATCTATAACAAACGGCATACGTGCTGTAATTCGTGCTAAAAATAGTCCAACTCAGTTTTCAATAAATGCTTCTAATTCAATGGCCGGCATGTATACTTGTCAACCTGTGTTATAAGTTTCATCGTATATCATGCATTCCTTTACGATGCGGCATTTTCTATGCCGAGCAGTATAAATTGCATATGATGTGGTGAAAAAGTTCATGTTGAGCCAGTTTTGCTCTGTAGTATGTGATACAACGTCTAACAAAAACGCAATCTGACTTCAGCTGTTTACGCATCCTGCAGAGCATAAATACTGGAATTTATTCAAATCTAGCAGTACATTTTACCGAACAACTGAATTTTCTACCTGGCTTGTCATTTTAAATTCAATTACAGGATTCGTAAACTCCAGCACTCAAGGACTTCTGTAAGATGCGAAGCGATGTATTGCGAAGTTCAGGAAAAGTTCATTTGAGTACCGAAAGAGCAATTAGTTCAATTAAGACATATGTATGTACTTACGCATGCTTCGCTGTAAAGGAAGGATGCAAGCAGGCAAAAGAATTTCTCTACGCAGAGCAAAATGGTGTTTTAAGTTTCGTCCTCATCGATAATTACACATTTGGAGAATGAAGATCAGACGTTCTTTCCGAAACCGAGCTCTCGTAAGTTTCCGCTCCGTCTAATTCAATAATTTTATTTCGCCGAGTATAATTACGCCGCTCACGTTTCTCCTGCATTTCTTGCAGAACCTAGCAATAGATCTTTTTAAATCTAATAAATCCGTCCATTCTAGTGGAGCAGGTGACTTATGATTAATTCTTCACAAACTTAAGAACTGTGGCCAGGCTGTATAAATCACTTGCAATGTCAACGCTATCATTCCCATTTACGTTATTAATTTATTTTCATTTGTTCGGATAAGACCACTTTTCGAAGAAAAGACACCTTTCATTTCTCTAAAAGAGAATCTCTGCAATGTAAAGTGAGCACACGTCCACTGAGTCCTAAGCCCAAAATTGAAGAAATATCTCATGAATACTAAGATTTCTTCTCTTTTTTCGGTTTGTTAGGCTCAGTAGTTACTGAACGGGCGCTAGCATCATAAATCGCACGCAATATATATTTCCTCCTTATTTTAATGCGAAATGGGGATAGTGGCGGAGCAAGATTTCCTTCTCTGGGAGGGTGAGACTTGAAATTACACCCATCGAGTTCAAAGGTTTTCCACTTCACTCAAATTAATGCAGTCTTTACTTTCTCATATATCTTTTTCAGAAAAGTACACTCATTGCCATAAAAATTCGCGCACCAAGAAGAAACCGTGTGATTAACGCGAAACTCGAGAAATAGCTACGGGGAGGGCAGACACGCAAATGATTAAAGTTTCGTGCGATTCCGCATGCCCGCGCGTCCAAGACCGGCGCTGCAATCGCAATCCTTGTAGCTTATAAGGCGCAAGGGACTCCATATTCGTGCCGAAGTGCACGGTAAGAATCAGGTGAGATCCCTGAGCGATAGACATGTCGAGGAGCCGCGGTAAATGTACGTACGGGCAATTGACGGAGTTTGAACGAGACGGTATTGTTGGAATGAGATAGGCAGGGTGACCGAAGCGCCCAATCGGCCGCCATTTGGACCGTGCGCACAGTACGGTGCGATCGTGTTGGCAGCAATGGCCACGGGAAGGCACCCATACGGCGAGGTCTGGTACGATTCGTCCAACGACGATTGATCCAATGCCGATTCGTCCAATGGACAATTTGTCCATAGGTACGATTCGTCCAATGGTAAGATTGGTCCAATGCCAATTCGTCCAATGGGCGACTGGTCCAATTTCCTGCTATCTGTCCGAAGTGCTACTCGTGCTATAAAAGTCTGATCCCTTCTGATTCTATCACGGATGTTATACGAAAGTACCGGTAGTCCAAAGAATGTAAAATAATGTTACATTTGATGCCTAATATTGTGGTTACAGATTTATTTTTTTTTTTTTTTTTTTGGAGTCGCGTTTTCTTTTTCTACTGTCCTTGCTGCCGTATGAAGTTACTGATGTACGACCCGTTCTATCAACTTCAATGTTTCTCTTTTGCATGAAATAATATAAAATACTAAAAATACTAGGGTTCCGTTTCTGTTTGTAGAATGCAGTGGGGTTTTCCGCCAACTGCCCAATGGAAACAACTGGTCGGGGTTTGGACAGTGGACTTTTCAACAGTTATTATTCCAGCGATGTCATATTCATAACGTTTACATATTAAATCAAGTTAATAATATTGCGCTTTTACTTAGGCACGAAATATTAATTCATAGGCTCTAGGCCTAGGCCTTTTTAGGAATTTTTATTCTACCGATGTCATATTCATAACGTTTACATATTAAATCAAGTTAATAATATTGCACTTTCATTTTATCACGAAATATTAATTCATAGGCCAGCGGCCTAGGTGCCTAGCAAATACCTCAGAAATGATACGATGAGTGCCTTTTATAAAATTTTATAAAATGTTTACAAATACCAAATATCTAGGTTGTAACTAAAAATCTTCTAAAATGGCCCGCGGCCTAGGTGCCTTGCAAAGACCTCAGAAATGATACGATGAATGCCTTTTATAAAGGTTTATAAAATTTTTACAAATATCTAGGTTGTAACTTAAAATCTTCTAAAAAGGCCCGCGACCTAGGTGCCTGGTAGATAGCTGAGAAATGATTCATTGAGTGCCTTTTAAAAGGTTTTATAAAATGTTTACAAATACCAAATATCTAGGTTGGTACTTAAAATCTTTTAAAAAGGCCCGAGGCCTAGGTGCCGTGTAAAGACCTGAGAAATGATACGATGAGTGCCTTTTATTAGGTTTTATAAAATGTTTACAAATACCAAATATCTAGGTTGTAACTTAAAATCTTCTAAAAAGGCCCGGGGCCTAGGTGCCCCGGGCCTTTTTAGAAGATTTTAAAATGGTGAGAAATGATAGGATGAGTGCTCTTTATTAGGTTTATAACATATTTACAAATACCAAATATCTAGGTTGTGAATTAAAATTTTCAAAAAATGCCCGCGGCCTAGGTGCTTTGCAAACAGCTGAGAAATGCTCCATTGAGTGCCTTTTACCAGGTTTATGTAAAATGTTTACAATTACTAAATATTCGGAATTACCTTTCAAAAGGATATAAAGAGGAGAATAATGTAAATTATTATTACTTTCTGGAAAATGAAAAAGTTTACCGTTGGTAAGATAATATCATTGGACGAATCGGCATTGGACCAATCGTACCATTGGACGAATCGGCATTGAACGAATCGGACATTGGACCGATCGTCCCTTTGGACGAATCGGCATTGGACCAATTGTCGTTGGACGAATCGTCCGGGACCGTACACGGCGATATGGCTTGGGACGACCTAGACACACCACCGCAGAGAGGACCGTAAGATCGTGAGAACGCACGTACAGATGCAACGACGTCCTTGTCCAATAGCCAGAGACATGTGGATATTGGAAAAGGACGTCGATGCATCTGACATCCCATTTTTTTCGACATCCTTTAAGAGAATCGCAATTCCCTTTTCCTTGGACGCAGTTCTTGACTTTCATTAAGTCAGCTTTCGAATAAAGAACAGGCCAGGGTAAGGAAATTTGGATTCTCCTAGAGGAAGTCGCAAAAAATGGGGATGCGGTATTTTGTTGAAAACGAGCCAAGTCCACTTGTGATCGAACATTAAGAGTATGGGGAAGACAACGGAAAAAACGTTGCTGTGCTACATTGTCTTTACCAAAATCTGCAATGTCACGTAGTGGACGGGGACATCGATAAATTGTGAATCTGTGAGTTTGTAATCTTTTGTGGTCTTTTTATTGCTGGTACAGCATTCTGGAGATGGACTGACATTATGGAACAGAGTATTTCCCGCGGGTGTAATGTAGGGTTGACTTTCCAATTAATTTTCTTCGTTTAAAAATAAAGAAAGCTCTATTTTATTAAAACTAAGGTTTCTTTCTGATAACTGTTTTCTTTAAAACACTAGCCATACAATCTAATTTAGATTGCATTCATGTCATTGGAACTTTAGTGTCGAATGGCTATGGGGTATTTCGCTAAATGTTTTACTGAAAAATTTTGTACAAAATATTATGAAAAGACATACAGAAAAATTTATAAAGCAGTAAAGCTTACAGAATGTAAAAATGGTTAAAATGGTTAACTGAAGGTTTAGTGGGAAAACTGCGAAAAATAAGTTTCAATAAAAACGTTTTCACTGAAAGTATTTACAGAACATCACGTAAAGTTTGTGAATTAGAATAAAAAATGTGTTTACCAAAATGTTTAATGAAAATAAATTTAACTGAAAAAAGTTGTTACGAAAGCGCATTACAAAGAAAAATTATGTACAAAACAATAAAGTTTAAAAACAAAAATAAAAGTGTGTTTCCTGCAATTTTTAGTGAAAAAAACTTTACGAAAATAAATTTTATCGAAAAAACGTTTTACAAAAATTAATGTAATTACATTGCAGGGAAATTATTTACAAAACAGTAAAGTTTAAAAACAAAAATAAAAATGCATTTCTTACAATTTTTAGTGAACAAACTTTACCAAAATATACTTATCCCAAAAAACGTTTTTACAAGAACTAATGTACACAACACAGTAAAGTTTAAACACAAAAATAAAAATGCGTTTCCTACAATTTTTAGTGAAAAAAAACTGCAAAAATGAATTTTATCGAAGAAAACGTTTTACAAAAATTAAGGTAAACACATTGCAAGGAAATTATTTACAAAGCAGAAAAATTTTAAAATAAAAAAAATGGTTTGCCGAAACTGTTAGGAAAAAAATTTGGTGATATAAATTTTACAGGAAAACTTTTTTTACAAAAATAGTAAAGACGTTTTACGGAAAAAAATCTACAAACCAGTGGTGCCTGCATTTAAAAACAAAAATGTGTTTACCAAAACTTAAGTGAAAAAAATTTGCGCAATAAATTTTCACGAAAAGGTAAAAGATTTGGAAAAAGTTTTAGAAAAAGCATTATATTTAGGAAAGCATTACGAAAGAATATTTGACAAAGAGTACCGTTTGCAGAGAAAAATAAAAATGTGCTTACCAAACGTTTTAAGGAAAAACATGAAAAATTAGTCACGAGGGGAAAATGTAAAAAAAAATTCAAATCCTGTTAGGAAGGACATAGCAAAAAAAAAAAAAAAATGATTTACAAAAACAGTAATACTACCACTAAAAATTTTCGAAAAGTCGTTTCGGAAAAAATGTTTTAAAACAGTAAAGTTCACAAAACGAAAACTTGCAAAGGAAAAATAATTACCAAAAAAAAAAAAAACAGATTTAGAAAAAAATATTGCGACAAATAAACGTCATAAAAAAGCAAAAAGGGATTCACAAAATGTCTTAAACACGAATGTTAGGTGAAAACGTATTGCAGAAAAACATATTTACAAAACAGTAATTTTTGCCATTAAACCCAAAAATGTGCTAACTAAAACTTAAGTGAAAAAAAATTTGGGAAATAAGTTTAACTGAAAAAGTAAGAGATTTCGAAAAGAAGTTTTAGGGAAAAAAAGTAAGATTTAAAAAAGCAGCACGTAAGAATTTTTTACAAACATTAATATATAAAAATAAAAATAAAATGTTCTCACCGAAGGTTTTAACGAAAAACATAAGATTTAGAAAAAAATAATTAAAAAGTAGTAACTTTTACAGAGAAAAATAAAAACGAGCTTGCCAAAAGTTTTAAGGAAAAACATTACGAAAAATAAGTCTCAAAGAGAAAATGTAAAAAAGATTTACAATTAAATTTTAGGAAGGACATTGCGGAAAAAGTGATTTAAAAAAAACCCAGTTAAATTGCCTTTAAAAGTTTCAGAAAAATATTTTGAAACAGTAAAGTTTACAAAATTGAAAACTTGAAAAAAAAAAAACGTTTACCAAAAAAAAAAGAAGAAAACAAAGAAAATTTGCGACAAATAAACTTCAGAAAAAAGGGCAAAAAGGCTTCACAAAGTATCTCAAGCACGAATGTTAGGAAAAAATAAGTTTCACGAAAACACCGATAATTTTACAAAGAAGAAACTTTTAAAGCGTTTTTGATATACTCTATTACTGTGTTGATCTCTTCTTGACCCTGATTGAATCAATATATTGTCACCGAATCCTTCATTGACTGATCAAGGATTTTCAATGAAGACAAGTTCAGCTTCAATCTCATGAGGTAAAGGATTCGGTTTCAACCATGTCTTCAGGGAACTCCCATTCTCTAGGAACTTCAAATGCTCCTCATTGAATCTTCGCCTGGAAACTCCCTTGAATCTTTATAATTAGCAATGTTTTCAACTCGGAATTCTTTCGGGCCCATTTTTGGTAAAGAAGCATTTATCTAAAGCAAATGGAATTTTTATGAATGAAGTTTAATGCGGAATTCATATGAATGTGTTGTTTCTAAGAAAATCAAGAGAGTGCAAACTTGGAAGTAAAAATAGAATCAAGAATTTTGTCCATTTGACACTAATTCATCCAAATATATCTCGATAAACGAAACTGATACTTAGTGCGGTATATGCTAATTCTCCCGAAAGATTAAAAACAAGGAGAGGAGAACTGTCATTTTCGTCCAAGGGACACAAAAAATGAAGCTTTTGTCAGTACTGTAAATGGTGTTATCTCTAGCTATGCTCAGCTGTTCAGAAATTTCATTGCTTTGCTTCAGAGCCATAATTTTTGCCACTCACATGACATCTGTATTGGTTTCATTTGTTTTTCTCTCATCGTGTCTTTTGAGGATCTTCCACAGTTTCACTAACTGAATTGTATTTATATCATCCAGCTTTGTTTGATCGCCAATATTTGTTCTTTTCTCATTCATTATTTTTTATTTTACATGTCTTCACTTCATCCTTTGTGTTACAAAACTTAACATTATTGTTAACGCTTTCTTTTATTTTTCTTCTAGTTTTTAATAAAAATGCATTAAGATAGAACTTCTTTGTATTTTTCTTGTGAAATATAAAAAAATCATTTAACTTATTCAGTAACTTTTATCCAAAAGCATTTTTCTCGCATTGTGTTTTTGGCAAACTAAAGATATTTCACAATCACTAAAATGAATATGCTAATATCATCCAATCTTCTTCCATTGCTATTTTCCGTCCGTATATTATTTTTTTTATAATTCATTTTTTACTGTGTATGCTGAAATAATTCAAACGACTAGAATGCTGATTTTTATTAAGACGTATTTTTATGTTTGAGAAATTGTATTATTATCTTGGCATTCTTTATTTTCATTCTGTCATCTCAGTATAGAGAGAATTTCCTTTGCATTTTCCAGACTATTTGCTTTCAACTAAGCAGTTCTCACTAAACCATCCTACATCTTTTTGAAAACTTGTCTTCGAATATAGTTTTATGGTCGTGAAGATAATTTTGTTGCTTTTGTATTTCTTTAGTCATTTTTTTCTTTCGTGCTTTATACAGTTACTTCTTAAGGGTTTCTTAATCGCTTAGTAATTTCTATATTGAATGCGTTATTATAATTTCTTTGCTCTGACTCTCACCCTCTTATTAACTGAGTTATCTTAGAATAAAATGTATTTATTCCCAAAGACTAAGAAATTTAAAATAAAAAGGTTTTTCATAATGCTTGCTAATGCGTGGTTTCTTAAAACGTGAGCGATAATCCCAAATGAAGTGTACCACGCATACTGCGAAGGAATGTTTCTAATCCAAAAATTTATCGTTTTGAGGAAAATCCTCATTTTGTTTCCTATTTCCTGATCAGTACTTAAGCATATGTATAGCGGTTTGATCCGGATTCCACCACCGTTCTACAAATCTTGGAAGAAATCATGATTTTTTTTCCCTATACATTTCAAATACACCGGTGGCCATTAAAGTAGCAACACCAAGAAGGAAGCATCCGACAGACCTGAAATTTGCACGATGCGTACAGCATGATAGGGCAAGCAAATGATTAGCAGCGCAGAGCAGATGCAGATTATTTGCGCCAGACTTGTATGAGGCGGGCAACCAGAACCTGTGCCACGATATCACAAATGCTTTTTCATTCAAATGTTGAAATGTCGGTTGAGGTTTGTCGAATTCAGCACGCGTTAAAATTTAGTTAACAATATGTTTTTTGTTTGATCTTCAAACGGTTTTTACTTTCTGCATGGCCTTCGTGCATTCCGCGCGGGTGTTTACGTCACTGCTCCGTGCTGTGACATCCGTCCACTCGTACATTCAGGAGTAATAATAATGATGTGACTAATGAATCCATTATTGCACAAGTATGAATTAAAAAACTATTTAACCGCTCCGGTGGTGGTGCAGTGATCTAAGTGCTGGCTTCTGATTATTCGTCCGACTAAGCGCGGGCTAGATTTTCGATGAGGTTGGAAGGTGTGTTGTCTTGCCGTATACTAGTACTTTACTCGTTGCGTCCCAAATTAGGGACAAGCGACTGCTTATGGCCCATGGAGTCTTTCATGATGGTCGTTAAACCATGAAATTTAAAAAATGGCAATTGACCAAATCCATAGAAAGAAAGAAAATCGAATATCTGTTACGATCTGAGAAATCTAGCACGCGACCCCTTCCCCCATTACCACCACCACTACAAAAACAAGTTAGTAAAATCATGCAATGCATTGATTATGATACACTTCCCAACATACCAGAAATCATTACTCAAGTTATGAGGATAATGACTGCGGAATGAATATCGCTCCTGTGTCCTGACCTTTGACCCTATTTCGATTATATTTAACAGAACTGATTCGGTATACCTCCGGAAAAATATGATAAAGTTTTGTCGCAATAGAAGCTTTTTTAGTCAAGTTATTAGGATTAATGTCTGTGGAATAAATCTCGCTCCTATGTCCTGACCTTTGACCCCATTTCGAGGATATTCAACAGAATCGGTTGAATGTACTTCTGGAACAACATAAAAAAGTTTTGTCGTAATCGAAGCACTTTTACGTACGTTGTAACGCATAAGGGCAATGGAATGAATCCATCTACTATGCCCTGACATTTGACCCCATTTCGCCCATTTTTAACAGAATTGGTTCCCAGGTGGTCTCATACCACCTACTAAAAGTGAATCGAAATCGAACCATTTTTACGCAAGTCATGACGCATAAGGGCAATGGAATGGATCCCGCTCCTGTGTCGTGACCTTTGAATCCATTTCGCCCATTTCAACAGGGTTGGGCCCCAGGTGGTCCCCTACAACATACTAAAATTTCATCGAAATCAAACCAATTTTACGCGAGTTATCGTGCGGACGGCAGACGGCAGACGGACAGACAGACAGACAGGCAGGTGAATAGACAGACAAACATACAGACAGACGGACGAAACTGGAGCATATACGCTTCTTCAACCTACGGTTGAAAAGCGTATAAAAGTGGGGCCGACGGAAGGTAATTCAAAGAAAAGAAAATCAGTAGAACAAAACGGATTTCCTTAGAATACAACATGAACTAATGGGATTAAAATGCAGAAGAAATTTACTTTACGTATCCTAAAATAGAAGACTATTCAGAAAGCTGCTCACCGGATTGCAATAGACGGCATATGATAATGGTGATATGGCTGGATTCATTTTTTTTTCATTTATTTTCTATCTCTGTCATTGTTTTGTTTGAGTTTTCCGTTGAAAAGTAAAAGTACTTAAAAAAATTGCTATATTCCTTTTGTCCAAACGTTCGGAGAGCCAACCTGATTCCGCGAAACTGGCTGCACCGTTCTGTAGTTCCACCGCTGCTGTGCGTCATGCAAGCGAACAAAAAATGTGTCAAAATCAAAAGAAAATGTAATGTTTACTTGCCTGTGTCTATCGTAATATATAATCTGCTGAAGCCCTTATCCTCCTCTATGCCACTTTTTAAGTCGTCATAGCCACAACAAATGTTTGTCACGTCACGCTTAGCTTTTCGTGTACATGACGTCATCACCTACACGCGCACAGTTCACGCGTATACCACTTTGTTTTGTTGTCATAGCAACAAAGAACAGAGCTGCTGGTGTGACGTCACCTAATCGAAATCATTCTTACATGGCGTCAGACGTCAGAGGTGCGTTACGTCACACGGTCATCTTTAGAAATACGATAACTTTTTGTTGTTGTTGGAGGTTTAACGACGAACAACTCAGTGAACAACTCAGTGGGCTATAAGCAGTCGCCCGTCCCTAACTTAGGGTCACTGGTTCCAGGGAAGGGAGAGAGCCAGTACCGTAAGACAAACACAACATCCCTTTCTCACCGGGATTTGAACCCGTACCCCTTTCGGACGAATGATCAGAGGTCATCGCTTAGACCACTGCTCCACCGGGGCGGCTACGAAAAACTTTACATCAGGAATTTTGGTTCACTACCTGAACCGGTGTTTAACTATCTGTATGTGGCAACATCAAGATAAAAATAGTTCACGGAAATGAACAGGGGAAATTGATACTGGGTTCACACTCAGTGTATACGAAAAATGTTGTGTACAAGGAAGTGCTGATAAAATAGGGACTAAAGGTTTTACAAGACACATAACAAACAGACAGCCCGTCGTATGAAATTTCATAACCGACATCTCCTGATGTATTATGTACCATCCTGATGATCCATAATACATCAGGGTGGTTCATGTCATCATTACATTGATCGGAGAATTGCGGAGGGCAAGAAAGCTATTTCTGTTTTGAAACCTGTCCTTTGGAGTAGCAATATCTTTCCAAGAGTAAAAAGATATTTTTTCTGCGATTGTACAAAGTATCATTTTATATGGTGCGGAGACGTGGACACTGAATAAAAGACATCAACAAAGATTATTGGCTACAGAGATGGACTTTTGAGGTGTTCTGCAAGAAACTCCAGACGTGAAAAAGTGCGTAATACAAAAATTCGAGATATTGTGAGTGTTAAAGTAGACATTCTTCAAACTATTGAAATGCGGAAATTACAATGGTTCGGCCATGTAAGGAGAATATCATCAGAGAGACTTCCTAAAATTCTGATGGAGTGGGAGGCTCCAGGAAAGAAGGAAAGGGGAAGACCAGGGAGAAAATGGATGGAGGAGATTAAATCAAGTTTAAAAAATAATAATGGACTGGATGAAGTGATGACCTTGGATAGAGAGACGTGGAGGAAGACTCTCGCTGAACTATATGGTCGAGGAAATCCGCTTAGTAGTGGAAATTCCTGATGATGATGATGATAAATTTTATTTTCCCCCGTCGTTATTGACGGACTTTCATCTAGTGTGGTGATAAAAGGAAATCTTGAAAACAAGGATGGTAAAGAACATAACAAATACAAAGGAAGGTGAAGAACATAATTTTGCATATCCGAATCTAGCGGGTATCGGTGAAAAGAAAAACAAAACGAGTAACATGCCACGTGGGAATCGTTTGGTAACTGCTTTTTCAGACATGAGCCAAACGTGACGTGAGGGAACCAATGACTGTGAAACGGGCAATTAAAAAAGCAAGCTTCATTTTGTACCCAAACAGAAGTGGATTTGTGAATCTTGTACCAAAACAACGTCAACATTGGAAAAGCTAAGGATTTATCTGTTTTTGACAAAGGCCAGATCGTTATGGCAAGACGCCTTTTGGTAAGAGCATCTCCGAAACAGTAACGCTGGTAGGCTGCTCACGATATGCAGTAGTTAGTACTATGAGAGGTGGTCCGAAACAAGTGCGACTTTGAGTCGTCGACAACACGTGGTCAGGCCACTTCTCGCTGATGCGAGAGGTCAGTGCAGGCCATCCCGTCTTGTCCGCAGAAATAGGAAGGTTATTGTGGCTGGCATTACCTATAATTTCAATTGTGGTGAAGAACCCAATGTGCCTGAACACACAGTTCATCGTACACTCTTGGATATGGGCCTGCGCAGCCACACATCCATTCGTGTGACTATGCTCACAGCTTTTTACCGTCATTAATGCTTGCAGTGGGCACGTATTCATCGACATTGGATCACAGAAGAAAGGAGAGTTTCTCAAGATCAGGGGAATCCCCCGTATTCTGTTACACCATGTCAACGAACGAGCTTCTGTGGGACGTTTACCCAAGGAAGCCTTTTTACCTGGATGCACTGTGAGACGGATCCAGGAGGCTGCAGGGAGTGTAATGGTATGGGCAATATTTTCTTGGGGAACACTTGGATCCATTATCCCTGTAGAGCGCACTCTGACAGCTGTCAGGTACCTGAGCATCGTGGCTGACCAAGTACACCCCTTTAGGAGGACTGTATTCCCTGGAGGAATGGCGTCTTTCAGCTATAAAATGTTCCATGCCACACTGCAAAGAGGGTTCAGGAATGGTTCCAAGAACACGAAGAGGAATTCCATTTACTGCCATGTCCCCCAAATCCGCCGGACATGAATTCTATCGAGCATTTGTGGTTTTATTTTGAGAAACGGGTATGACAAGCATCACTCCAGCCACGTAATTTACGGTACTGCGTGATTTTCTGTTGTAGTCATGGTACCAGATAACAAGAGACACCTACCAACATTTTCATCAAATTGAAGTCATCGCTCTTTCCGAGTTCATGAGTGAGTCACGGAAACATTTCTCATCAGCCGCCACCGTGAATCTAACCCAGGGTCTTCCAGTTACTCGCCGGATATGCTACCACTGCACCACAGCGGCCTCGAAATTATCTGGACTCAGAAACGACAAACTGCCAAACCACAAGGCAGGGTTGCTTCTTTGGAGCCCCGCATAATGCTGGGGATTCACCAAAGATGAACAGCAGCAACTGAACAAATAATTAGAAGGCGAATGAATGATAAATACACAGTTGACGTGCAAAAGTTTCTCATCGGTCGTCACCGGGAATCGAACCCAGGGTCTTCCAGTTACGCGCTGGATATGCTTCCACTGCACCACAGCAGCCTGTCGTTTGGCAGTTTGTCGTTTGTGAGTCCGGAGAATTTCGAGGCCGCTGTGGTGCAGTGGAAGCATATCCGGCGCATAACTGGAAGAGCCTGGGTTCAATTCCCGGTGACGTCCGATGAGAAATTTTTCCGTGACTCACTTATAAACGTGGAAAGAGCGATTACTTCTATTTGATGTTCCTGGCCCACGTCAACTAGGTATTTACCAACATTTTGTTGAACCTATGCCTCATCGGGTAAGAACTCTTCTGGCAGCGAGAAGAAAACCTACATCATATTAGGTAGGTGGTTTTAATATTTTGGATGAGCGGTGTACATTCTCTTTGGTAAACTCAAACGATTTGCAGTGGATTTTTCTATCACGACTCATCTGCTTGTTGATAAATATATACACTATCTACCAACAAGTAATTGGACACCTGTGATAGCAAAGGAAAACAAAGTTTATTCACCTTCAATAGTTGGTGGAGCCTCCACGAGTGGCGATCACAGCTGCGACCATCCGGGACATACTCTCAACCAGGCGTTGTACGACGGCTAGCGGTATTTTCTTCCACACGGCTTGGAGAAGAAAGGTCAGTTCCTTCACCGATTTCGGACGGTGGGGGCACCCCTTAAGTCGACGCTCCAACTCGTCCCAGACGTGCTCGATAGGGTTAAGGTCCGGGCTCTGCGCAGGCCAGTCCTTCGACGATTAACCCATTGTCACCATACCAAGCCATGGTGGACCTCGCAACATGACAGGTGGCATTGTCATCCTGAAAGTAACATGGGTCCACACCGTAAAACTGCCACAACGTAGGAAGTGCATGGTCATCCAAAGTGGTGCAGTAGGTCACGGCGTGGAGTCTACTAGGAATTGCGGCCAACTGTCCCGTGCCATACCAGGAGAAACACCCCATAGCATAATTCCACCACCGCCAAACTTCACAGTTGGCACAATACATTCCGGCAGGAGGCGTTCTCCAGGCAGACGCCAAACCCAGACCCTGCCATCCGAACTGTAGAGGGTGAAGCTTGATTCGTCGCTCCAGAGAACCTGTTTCCACTGTTCAACGGTCCACTGTCGACGTTCTTTGCACCACGCTCGCCGAGCAGCGCTATTGGACTTGGTGATCAAAGGCTTGTGGGCGGCAGCATGTCCATGATAACCGAACAGATGGGCTTTCTTACGGATGGTATTCATCGAAAGAACACTCCCCGATGCCCGTTGAAACTCCTAGCAGATGTAGCCCATCGATTTGGTGCGGTTCTTCCGAATTTCTCTGGCCAGCACCCGTCGGTCTCTAACTCCCAGTTTTGTGGGTCTGCCGGGTCGGGGCACATTCCGACAGTCACCTCTCATCTTCCACTTGCCAATCACGTGGGCCACTGTCGATTTTGGGTACTTCAACTCTCTGAATATGTCACGTACGGATCGGCCATTTCTGTGATACCCGACGATTACACCTTTCTCGAAATCAGAGAGATCCGAACTGCGTGGCATCTTGCATGCGATTGGTGGCGTTGTTGTTTCCCACACGATATTTAACGGCGGCAGCCGTGACGCGTATCAGGACCGCAGATATCGTCGATTGCAGGGGTGTCCAATTACTTGTTGATAGATAGTATATAATCGTGCGATAAAATTAATCCTTTGTCATCCAGTCGTTGAACGGATCCGGCAGAAGGAGCATGGATATCTTGAAATATCTTATGTACTGCATTTTTAAAGGTTTTTAATCACATTTTAAACATCTTGTGCACCAGGAACAATTTTAGAAGCTTATCATAAACCTAGTTCAGACTTATATCTACCCTCTGGAATTTGTTTCCTGATCTGATTTCTAGAAAAAAAAATTTGGAAAGACACCACAACAGACTGACACAACGAAGTGGAAAAAAAAAACTGTGCTTCCGAAAAAGGTCACGCTTGTCCTCAATTGTGCATGTTTAAACGTATGGAGTCTTTCTTTAAAAAGTGTTGCTTTGCGAATAGCTCCTGAAAACTTTCTTGCAGTTTTGATGGAAAAATTTTACTCTACGATTATTATTTTATTCCTCGACTCTAGTTACTGACAATAAGAAAATTTCGATATTAACATCTGTCTGTTTTTTTTTTTTTTTTTTGATTGGAGGTTTAACGGACCACCGTGAGCAACTCAATGGGCTATAAGCAGTCGCCCGTCCCTAATTTAGGGTCACTGGTTCCAGGGAAGGGAGAGAGCCAGTGCCGTAAGACAAACACAACATCCATGCCTAACCGGGATTCGAACCCGGACCCCTTACGGACGAATGATCAGAGGCCAGCGCCTTAGACCACTGCGCCACCGGGGCGGCTCGGTCTGTTTGCTTAACCCAGTGTCGGCGAGCGGTAATACCTAACATTCTATCAAAAAAAAAAAAAAAATGCGAAAGTAAACGAAGTACTTCTTAAATATAATGTCTGATTTTAATTGAAACAATTTTAAAAATAACGTGTAATCAACTTTGTCTGAAAGGAACACTAAATTGGCAATGCCATCATAAAAATATTTGATGCACCTATTAAAAAGTTAATTAAACTCTGGTTTTCTCTGGATTAAATTTAAATTTTATTTCGAGATTATGTAAATTTAATATCTACCGGATTTAAACCATCGAACTCTGCAGCATACGTTAGCAGCAGCGAAGTATTTTCCAAATTACCGGAACAGACAATAATTCGAAATACTGCTCAAGCATATTTAAGAATGCATGACGATATAATTAACATTTGGGTTTCGAAACCGCGGCTTAATACTTCAAAGGGGGTGATTAACGCGAAGATTTAAAAAAATCATCACCTTTATTAAATTCACCTCGTT
Source organism: Macrothele yani (assembly GCA_039090855.1). Taxonomy (NCBI): domain Eukaryota; kingdom Metazoa; phylum Arthropoda; class Arachnida; order Araneae; family Macrothelidae; genus Macrothele; species Macrothele yani. The sequence continues at coordinate 24,018,800 of CM077002.1, read as the reverse complement.
CTTAATGACTTTCATTTTTTTTTCTCCATTTCGGGAATATCTATCGGAATTAAACAAAACCTCAAGAAAAATTCACCTGCTTGCAAAGCTTTCTTTTAAATAAGGGGAAGTAAAATAAATTCCACTTGAGCTGTTTCTCTACAAACGTGACAAGAGTGCGTCGCCACGATCAAAAAGATATGCAGTTGTGGTTAGAAGCATGCGCAGGTAACCCAGTCAGCAAAACCCGTCCTCCCCGGTGTTGCAGTGGTCTAAGCGATGGCTTCTGATCATTCGTCCGAAAGGGGTCCGGGTTCGAATCTCGGTGAGGCATGGCTGCTGTGTTTGTATGACGGCACTGGCTTTGTCCCTTCTCTGGAACCAGTCACCCCAAATTAGGGACGGGCGACTGTTTATAGCCCATTGAGTTGCTCACGGTGGTCATTAAACCGCCAATCAAAATTTAAAAAGAAAAAAACCCCGAGTCCGGCCAAGGCCGTTTAGAAAACACAAGGCCATGACATTAGAGAGATGAGTTTCGTCTTTTAGTGGCGTCAAGCGGAAACCATAGAATCCGATTGGTACTCAACGCTGTCGTGTGTGACGTCAAACACGACACCGGCATATTAGTCTGTGCAACATGAGAGTGACGTCACAAACGGAGGAAACTCATCTACATACTTAAAACACAAGATCGTTTCTTTCTACAATCCGTCAATGCAAACCACCTGTGCGATTTTCATGATTTTGTTTTAAATAAAAGCTTCTGACCCACAGATTTGTCATCGCTGTCATGTCATTTTCTTTGTACAATCCGCCGTTCGTTATTCTGGCATTTGTTCTCGCTTCAGTACTTGCAGCGCCATCTGCGTTTCCGCGGTGGTCGGACTTGAACTGAACCCCTTCCGTATCAACTACGTAGTTGTAATCATCCGAATCGGTTCCGTAGTTTTAAAACCGTATATTATCGCGAACTACATTCTTTCATGTTGGGTGTGATCAGGTTTTATATAAACAAAGCGGAACGATACACGGGAAATCGGGAACTAGTTGAAAGCGATAGCTACATTAGTCAGCTTGCAATACCCACTCGTGTCATCAATGATCAGATCAGATCATATCATATGTAGAGGATTTTAGGAAGGGAGTTTCTGACTCCAGGTCTTAAACAACACTTTGAGATAGAAAACTAGGAGATTTGGGTTAGAGTGTCCGATAGGAAAGTGACACGGAAGCAAGGTTGAAAAGGGGGAGGCGCCCTTATTTATTATCGGGGGACCAGTACCCGGGGCCCGACGGCTTAACGTGCCCATCCGACTTACGGCGGATATTTAGTGGTTCGTGCGTTCGCACTTGCTGGGATCGAATCCGAGGTTTCTTCGTGGCAAACGAAGAAACCTTGACCACTAGGCCACCCGCTGCCCACTGTTGGGAAGCCCTGCTATTCATCTATTTATCGCCGGCGTTTTGCTTGGGTTTGTTCTACTGTTCACGAGGGGTGTCAACTACCCATCAAGCCCATGTCAAGTACCCATCAACCCTGTCTTTAATGCTTTGTCTACTGAGTGTTATGTTCAGATCTAGACGAACGCAAGAAACGACGCTGACGCCGCTGAAATGTGATGTAACTATGAAAGTCGATCTGCGAATGCGCAAGCTAAAATCTGACCATAAGATAAAAATAATAGCTGCATTGCAAGCATGTTAGTGAAGAGGATTGGACGTTTGTTGTATTATGTCTACAGGTTACATGTCATTTTAAAGCTCTCGTCAATAGCAGGTGAGGGGATTGAGAGGATTCCAAATTTTGCTATGACGCACGGTTTTCAAAGCATCAAAGATGCATTTTTGTAATGACTGTTATTACATTTTTAACATCAGGTGCGCGTAATTTTCGGCGATTTCAGAGAGATATTGTTACGTTTGTGTAAAGCTTGATGCAATAATGTTTGGCGTTAGTTTAGTAAACTGTATTGTTGACTAGCAAATAAATTAACTATTGTTGCGTTACTTCATGTGACTGCATGCAAAAATCATATTTCAACAATGGTTTTGACCACTTCCGTTACCCATTTTCGTTACACAGAATTTTTTTACTTTAGATTTACTTTACTACTGTCGGGAAAAATGCATTACATCCAAACGTTTACCTGTACAAATTAACAAATTGTCATATTCATATAACTAATGCTGAAACAAAATAAAGAAAGTGACGAAAACATTACCATTACTGTGTTGCTGATAAGAAAGATGGACATCTGCATTTTGTTGCTTACTGCAAGGCAATCGGCATATATTTCTACAATGATTTTTTTTTACAAAGGAAAAAGAATTGATGAAATGTCATTCATCTTAAGCTTGTACTTAATGTTTTCTCAAAGTAGTTTTTTTTTTTTTTTGATTGGAGGTTTGACGACCACCGTGAGCAACTCAATGGGCTATAAGCAGTCGGCCGCCCCGGTGGCGCAGTGGTCTAAGGCGCTGGCCTCTGATCATTCGTCCGTAAGGGGTCTGGGTTCGAATCCCGGTCGGGCATGGATATTGTGTTTGTCTTACGGCACTGGCTCTCTCCCTTCCCTGGAACCAGTGACCCTAAATTAGGGACGGGCGACTGCTTATAGCCCATTGAGTTGCTCACGGTGGTCGTTAAACCTCCAATAAACAAACAAAGATAAGCAGTCGCCCGTCCCTAATTTAGGGTCACTGGTTCCAGGGAAGGGAGAGAGCCAGTGCCGTAAGACAAACACAACATCCATGCCTCACCGGGATTCGAACCCAGATCCCTTACGGACGAATGATCAGAGGCCATCTCTTAGACCACTGCGCCACCGGTGCGGCTCAAAGCAGTTGATTAGTTGCGTTGTCACAAAATAAACGTCAAAACATTTCGATTATGGGTTAGATTATTTTAAGTATATTTTAAGTATATATTACCTTAGTGGGCTTAATTTATTTTGAAAAATAGTTTTGGCCGAAAATAGGAATATTAACTTAAATTGTTCTAAGATTTGACCTCAAACGTGAAATCTTATTAATATTCTTCTCTCCCCTGGATAATATTCATACGAAAATCTAATTATTTTTATCACGGTGGTTTTAATGCGATACTTATCGTCATTACGGGTGAGTACAATACACTGGACTTCATGGTATGAACACCAAGCTGCCCGTTAGTAAACTATCATTTTGCATGATCTGTACCAAGAGAATTATTGTAATGGAAGCGGTGCACCATACCCTCCAGTTAGTGAAAAAAATCACACTTCCCGTGTCTTAACATAGGGTTTTTACGGTAGATGTGTAAATATCAACTCCCTTTTGAAGTACTGATGGTTACTCTGAAACTAATCTTGCTTTTCTGAACAGGATTTTTTGTTTTGTTTCGCGAATAGGTTATACTTGCTCTAAGACGATATGCACCATTTCTTCCTCATACATAGTGGATCTGACGCCGGTTAGGGCAAAAATTTACCTGCCTGCAGTAATTCTTCTCTCCCTGTATAAATAATAGCAGGGATTATTTTCGCCGGTTGTCCAATATGTCACTGCAAACAGATATCCTCGAAGAAGATGAAGAAGGGAAAGCGATGAGAGTTATAAATCACCACTGTCAACATTATCTTTGACAACAAAAAGGTCCATTTCCTTTCCATCAACACCCCATTCATTCTTCTTAGAGATCACAAGCCTTTTCCATCATAAGAATCCCATCAAAAGTAGTTCTTTCATTATTGGTAATCTAGGCACAAGATGGTTCTTGGCATTGGATTCATCCGGTAGGCGCCGGCGATGCTCGATATCGAAGTTACCTTCCATGATGAAAAAATACTATTTCGCAACAAAAATAACCATTTGTTTTTAACTTTGAGCAATCATAACTATTTTATTAGTCTTCTTAGGGGGAGGGGAGATAGGTTCAAATATACCTCAATCTCTAAGTAACTTTATGTCCAAAAAAATAAATTTTTAATATATGACGTATCAACCTGTTGGTGAGGCGTGTTCAACTGTGTTTACAAGAAAATGGAGGACAAACCCAAAATTTGCTTTGATAAAATGATTCTCCAATACCACATGTATAATTCTCAACTTACTGTATGATGTTGTTGTTATTTATAAAAAGTTATAAGTAAATCACATGGTACTGGTTTAAATGGTAGTAATAGCATGATAGTAATAGCATGTGATCGTGTTTTACAGGTTAAAAAATAAAAACTTCTTGCTAAGTGGAGAGAAAGGTGAGGAACAGAGATGTATAACGAAGTAAATTTCTCCGTCATTTTTATCCGCGCCAGGATTTGAACCCGGGTCCCCTCATTCCGGAATAAGTTGCTCTACCAATTGAGCTACGCGGACGTTTGTTCTGACTACTACCTGCCGTGTGCGTCCTGCTGGCAGGTACGTCACATCTCCCCCCCCCCGAAAGAGGGCCGGGGTCATGGCCCACGGGCCAGCCGTGACCATGAATCGTTGCAGGCAGCCATCCACTGTAGAACGTGCACTTGAGAACTCCCAGTCAATCTGGTGTGTGGAATGCAACATCACACATTTTTATTTTTCGAAGCGCTGGAGAAGGGATTCTCTGATTTTTCCTCTCTCGCGGGGTGGAAATAACATCACACCAATGCGAGATTTTGAACGGTCGGGTCATCCGTATAGTTCGGGCGCCATTATAACGAAGTAAATTTCTCCGTCATTTTTATCCGCGCAGGATTTGAACCCGGGTCCCCTCATTCCGGAATAAGTTGCTCTACCAATTGAGCTACGCGGACGTTTGTTCTGACTACTATCTGCCTTTATGTCGTGTGCGTCCTGCTGGCAGGTACGTCACAGATGATGTGCGCATTGTAAATCCCTACATCACATCACCCTGACGGAAGGAGTCATAAAGAAAGGTAGCGCATAAGTTATTCTCCTAAACCAGTATAATATTTTATCTAATGTAATAGTCACAAAATCACAATGCCGCCCCGGTGGAGAAGTGGTCCAAGTGCCGGCTTCTGATCATAAATGAGTCAGGGTTCGAATCCCGGTGAGGCATGCATGTTCTTTTTGTATTAGGGCACTAGCTGTCTTCCTTCCCTGGAACCAGCTTCCCTAAATTAGGGACGGGCGACTGCTTATAAACCATCAAGTTGTTCACAGTGGTCTGTCAACCCACAAACAAACTAAATCACCATAAAACCTAACTTATCCCGTTAACACGTCATTTCCTCAAAATAGATGGACCAATAATTTAATTTTAAAAAAATGGAAGGTAATTGAAGTAATGTCTGAAATAAGGGCTTACAGTTTCTGTCTTCGATCATTACAAGACATTCGCAACTTTGAAGGCACTGTATTTTGTACAACTCTCACACATGAAAGATGTCAACACATTAGTGAAGACAAGAGAGCTATAGAACTTTTGTTAACGTAGGTCGTACAACTTCTAAAGAGATCAGTAATGTCGTAATAATTTACCAGCAGCAGAGCTTGATACTGATAAAAATCTCATCTCTCGCTCACTTCGCAAATAACTTAATCTTTTCTTTTCTTTTCTAGCTGCCAGTTGTTACTACATAGTGAGAAATCCTTGGAAGGTTCGATATGATGCTAAAACCATAAAATTGTAAACGACAGATAAATAAGACTTACCTAAGAGAAAGAAACAAGAGAAAGGAAAGTTTAAATAGTTTATATATCCTACGCCACATCAGATATTTTATATTGGTTCTAACCATTCACGCTGTAATCCGTTCTTTAAATATCTATATTTGCTTTATTTGCTGTTTCATTGTTTTCCCTTCCAAAGTATGACGAAGTTGCAGAACGGAACATGTTACCAGCGAGACACTATGAATCTGCAGATGCTGGATTATCATTACGTCATTACGTTTTGAACAAAAGAAAGGCATGTATCAGCAGTTATGGCTGTATAAGGTGAAACGTCATTAAGTTTTGAACAAAAGAAAGGCATGAAACACAGGCTGTTCATAAGCAGTTATTGGCAGTATAAGATGATACTTCATTAAGTTTTGAACAAAAGAAGCGCATGAAACAAAGGATATTCATAAGCAGTTATTTGCTGTATAAGGTGATACTTCATCTTAAGAAAACTAAATGGAGTTTATTTTAATTTAAGTGTGGTACAGAATTCGTATAAGACGATCATTTTTCCGAAAGTTTTGTGCAAGGTAAAACATTTTCTGAAATTCAGGAGACATTTTCAGTGATTCCTTTCGTGAATTAACTAAGCATATTCCTGATTCAACCTTTTTCGTTAAAATACGGGGAAACCCTGAAGTTTACTGATTTATCATACGTGAATTTTTAAAAATACTGCTGTTCATATTTCTCTGGTTAATAACAGTGTCGTCGTTTTTGTGAGGTTGTAACGTACGAGGAGATGTGACGTACCTGCCAGAAGGACGCACACGACATAAAGGCAGTTCGGAATCAGAATAAAATGTCCGCGTAGCTTAATTGGTAGAGCAACTTATTCCGGAATGAGTGGACCCGGGTTCGAACCCCGGCGCGGATAAAAATGACGGAGAAATTCACTTCGTTATAATGGCGCCCGAACAATCCGGATGACCCGACCGTTCAAAATCTCGCATTGGTGTGATGTTATTTCCACACCGCGAGATAGGAAAAATAAGAGAATCCTTTATCCAGCACTTCGAAAAAAAAAAAAATAATAATAAGGGGGAGATGATGTAACGTACGAGGAGATGTGACGTACCTGCCAGAAGGACGCACACGACATAAAGGCAGTTAGGAATCAGAATAAAATGTCCGCGTAGCTTAATTGGTAGAGCAACTTATTCCGGAATGAGTGGACCCGGGTTCGAACCCCGGCGCGGATAAAAATGACGGAGAAATTCACTTCGTTATAATGGCGCCCGAACTATCCGGATGACCCGACCGTTCAAAATCTCGCATTGGTGTGATGTTATTTCCACACCGCGAGATAGGAAAAATATGAGCAGCACTTCGAAAGAAAGAAAAAAAAAAGAAAAATAAAGGGGGAGATGATGTAACGTACGAGGAGATGTGACGTACCTGCCAGAAGGACGCACACGACATAAAGGCAGTTAGGAATCAGAATAAAATGTCCGCGTAGCTTAATTGGTAGAGCAACTTATTCCGGAATGAGTGGACCCGGGTTCGAACCCCGGCGCGGATAAAAATGACGGAGAAATTCACTTCGTTATAAGGTATTTACGGAAAATTCTGGATTTTCAGAAACCTTTCCGCAATTTTTTCGTATATTAACAGAAAATTGTCGTCTTTAAGAAGGTAATCAAATCTCAAGTTTTCCTGAGAACAGCTGTTATTATCGAAAAGTTTCTGAAAACTCAATCTTAAGTTCTCAGGAAAACTTGAGATTTGATTAACTATTGAATTTAAATCGTCTGCCAGAGGTCTGATTTTGAAAATACTAAGCGAGATCGGATATTATGCATAGTAAAGCGTAGGATATTTAGGGTACTGTGACAGAGCCACAGCCGTAGGACAAACACATGCCTCACCGGGATTCGAACTCGGACCCATCTGCAACGATTGGTCACAAGCAAGCGCTTTGACCACTGCGCTACCGGGGAGGCTACCAGCGATTGTATGTTGTATGGCTATGACAAACTAGATACTTAAGATATCGTATGGGTGATTGCATTATGTCTATATATGTAACTGTCTGGGGATTTCCCTTAACACAAAAGATATTATAGCTATCACGAGTAAAAACTTCACTTTCCTTAAGCATGATTTAAAGTCGCGGTTAATTTGAAACAATCTCGAGTTCCGAAACATTCTGCAGCTTTGAAAAATCCTGATGAAAACAAATGTAATTTGTAGTAAGTCCTCCTACAGAAAAAAATAAAAAAAATAAAACTAAGGGTTTTATGAAAATATATTATAGAGTTGTACACATTGCATCTTTTCTTAAACATAATTGAAAGCCACTGTCAGTATGAAATATTTAAAGTTGCAAAATATTCGGTCACTTTGAAAAACCATGATGAAAAACATGTAATTTGTGACAAGTCCTCTTATAGAAAAATTTAAAGTGTTATAAACCTATTTAGAAACATTATAAGCTACAACTGAAAATTAAATGACAAATTAACCAGCATTAATAGCGAAAAGCATTTTATTGTTGCGCGATTCGTGTCCCTTCATATCAACTTAAACGTGATTAAGTGTCTTTTTAGGTCAGTCGGTACACTGGTGTTCAAGCCATATCGGGTTCGATCCCCACCATGTGCAAACCAGAAGTATCCTTTCACTTCGAGCGTCAGAAAAAAACGACTCAAGAATTAAAACTCGAAGTTTCTGGAATTTCTTTCAGAAAACGAAACAACCCGGAACAGAAAAAAAAAAAATTGAAGACAGCGCAAAATCTGTCAAAGTGCTGAAGTTTCCCTAATAAGTTTCTCAAAACTGAAATTTCGTTAAATTTGCTGACCAACTTTGCTGCACTTTATTTTCAGAGATGCCTTGTCGACGATCTTCGTGCCATCGATACGGCTTCGGCAGGCCACATATTGATGCCAGAGGTCGTTGGAGGCTATTTCGTTGTCCACGGCAACAGGAGGGCTACTGTGGCTGATATTACCCATAATTTCAATTGTTGTGAAGGCCCCAATGTATCTAAACACACAGTTCATCGTACGATCTTGGATACGGATCTCCGCCACCACTGACCCATTCGTTTGCCTCTGCTCACAGACGTTCACTGTCGTCTACCCTTGCAGTGGACACGTGATCATTGACATTGGACCATAGAAGATTGGAAGAGGGTCTAGAATCCCGTTTTTCAGCACGTCTTTTGTAAAAAAAGACCGTGCTTATGTTACCGGTTTGTCCGTCCGTCTGTACCCACGATATCTCTCCAACTATTAGTCCGATTTGAAAAAATTATTTTTGCATTGGGAAGCTTGATATATGCGAATGATGATCCTTCATTTCGTTTTTTTTTACGATGTACAATTTCCCCGCTAGATAGCGTAAATGCGGATGATGTCGAATTCAAAAATACGTTTTATTCCACATATTTGCTTCTAAACATCCGATCGAAAAAATTATTTTATCTTTCGATTCAATTTATGTCGAAGAGTATTTTAGATATAGTTACTTTTTCAAATTACTCATAGATCTTCCGCTAGGGGGCGTAAAAGTAAATTACATTTCTCCCGATAATTCTTATTGTAAAACTCCGATTTGAAAATTTTTACTTCAGTGCATACACCTCCTGATGGAAAATCTTTTGCATATAATTTCAGAATGTTGCTAAAGAATACTTTGGCCACCAAGGGGCGTCAGTGTTAATTTTTGCTTTTGATGTATTTGCCATAAAATCTAAGCTTCTAAAATATCGATTGAAAAAATTCTTTCGTGGGCTGATGCCACTCACATCGATAAACATTTTTGGAATATTTTCTTCTTAAAATATTCCACTGTTTCTCTGCCAGGGGGCGTAGATGTATATTTTATTTTTGTCAATAGCTCTATTTCTAGGAGTGCGATTTGGAAAATTCCTAATTTGTTGGATAGTGTTTTCAGCGTGACATGTTTTTTGATATAATTTCAAATTTTTCAAGTAATTCATAGACTTTCCGCTAGGGGGCGTAGAGGTAAATTGCGTTTCCCTCTATATCTCTGCTTCTAAATCTCCGATTTGAAAAATTCTTTCTTGCGCCGGATACAGCTCCTGATGAGAAATAGTTTGCACATAATTTTTAATTTTTGTAAAAAAAATGGTTTAGCAAACCAGGTAGCGTAAATTTTAATTTCCACTTATGATGTATTTGCAGCAAAATATGAGCTTCTAAAATCTCGATTGAAAACAAGTCGTTTGTTGACTGATACTACTCATGTCGACAAACCTGTATGATGTATAGCTTATTTTTGTCAATATATCTACTTCTAGGAGTCCGATTTGAAAAAGTCCTTCTTTGTTGGATAGTGTTTCCGATGCAAAATGTTTTTCCTATAAATGCAAAATTGTGAAGTAAATCATAGACTTTCCTCTAGGGGGCACAATGGTAAATTGCGTTTTCTGCGTTATTTCTTCTTCTAAAACCCTGTTTGAAAAATTCTTCCTGTATCGCATACAAGACCTGATGGAAAATATTTTTCACATAATTTCTAATGTTTGGAAAAGAATGGTTTGGCCACCAGGGGTCATATGTGTTAATTTCTGCTTCTGAAGTATTTGTTGCAAAATCTGGGCTCCTGAAAACTCAACTAATTTTTTTAAATTTTTTTTTATTTGACCGATACCGCTCATATGAAAAAAAAAACTTTTGAGAATACTTTCTTCATGAAATAATGCATGGTTTTCCCACCAGGGGACGTAAAGTCACATCTTATTTTTGTTGATATCTCTGTTTCTAAGAGTCCGATTTGGAAAATTATTTCTGTGTTGCAGAGCGTATCCGGTGCGAAATGTTTCTCATATAAATTTATGTTTTTCTTAACGCACAAGTCTGCAACCAGAGGGCGTAAGCTCACGATACCGTTTACAGCAATATCTGAGGGATTAAAAACACGATTGAAAAACTTCTTTCTTCCGTCAGATACTATTGTTTTCCATACCGGTTCCATTGACTTTGAATAGCTTTGATAAATTTAATTTGTGTCAAAACGGATTCAAAATACGTGCTTATTACACCCGAAAATTCGGTGTCATCTTTTTTGTTGTTTTATCATGCTGACGTACGATCTCGTTTGCGGCGTTTACCCAAGGAAGCCGTCTGATCTGGATGCACTGTGAGACGGGTCCAAGTGGGTGGGGGAGTGTGAGTAGACAATATTTTCTTAGGAAATACATGGACCCATTATTCGCGTAGAGCGAATTCTGACAGCTGTTACGTAAGAGAACATGGTGGTTGACCAAGTTCACTCCTTTATGGTGAATGTATTCCTTGGCAGAGATGGCGTCTTTCAACAAGGAAATGCTCCATGTCGCACGTCGAAGAAGGTTCAGGAACGATTCTAAGAGCATGAAATGGAATTTCATTTATTACCATGGCCCCTAAATTCGTCGGGCATTAGTCCTATCGTGCATTTTTGGTTTGAGTTGAAGAAACGGGTACGAGCAACATCACTCCGACCACGTAATTTACGGTAACTAAGGGATATTGTGTTGCAATTCTGGTACCAAATATCAAGATACACCTACTAGTACCTCGTTGAATCTATATCTCATCGGGTGACAGTTCTTTTGGCGGCGAGAGGAGTACCTACAGCATATCAGGTAGGTGTTTTTAATGTTTTAGCTGATGGGTGTACTTTCTTGCGCTTTAAGCTTAGTACATTGGTTCTTATAGCTTGCCGTAAGAGAGACAGATTATCCCTTTAAATTTCGTATTCACATAAATATATAATTTATATACACTGAAGAGCAATTGAATTAGAGACGGCAGGCGTTATGCAAATGTTGCGCTGTATGCGGCCCTGTAAACGGAAACGCCATGACGTATGCAGTGATCCGACAATATAAGGAGTGATGCGACGGGAATCTGTAAGAGTCGGACACAGTATCGGTAAGACGAAGGATCTAAGCGCATTTGATCTTGGGCAAATTGTAGGGACCTGACGAATGGGTCACTCCATCTCGGAAGTCGTACAGGCACTGGGATTTTCACGAGCCACTGTGTCACGGGTACACCGTGAGTACATCCAATCCAGTAAAACCATCCCTGCAAGGGCCAACTGCTTGTACCACAGCGTGTGGATGAGCGGGGTCATCGTCTACTAGCTCGCATTGTAACAGCGGATAGACGGGCAACAGTAAAAGAAATCACTCTGCAATTTAACGCTGGTGCACAAAAACGTTTAAGCAGCAACACCATCCAGAACCATCTCCTCGCTATGGGGTACAGAAGCCATCGTCCCACGATGGTACCGCTGCTGACTGCACATCACAGGGTGCAAAGATTAGCATGGGCGTGGGAACATCGCCACTGGACTCTAGACATGTGAAAAAATGTTGCCTGGACTAATGAGTCGAGATTCACGTTGGTACATGCGGATGGCAGGATACGAGTACGGCGCAAACCACATGAAGCGATGGATCCTTCTTGCCAGCAAGGTACTCTTCAAGCTGGTGGGAGTGGCATTCTCGTCTGGGGACTGTTTACGTGGACTGAAATGGGACCCCTGGTACGTGGGACATCGTCTTTCACGGGTCAACGTTACCGGGATATCCTGGACGACCATTTGCTCCCATTTGAACGTCTTCAACATCCCACTGGGGACCTCATTCTGCAACAAGATAATGCACTGAGCCCTCGCTCCCGAATTGTATCCGAATGGTTGGATGAACACTCCACCGACGTGACCTCACTTCCTTGGCCAGCTGGGTCCCCTGACCTCAATCCCATCGAGCACATCTGGGATGCCATCGAGAGAGATGTTCAAGGCTCTGACCCTCCTCCATCAAATCTTCGTGAACTGTGGGAGCTTGTTCAGGGGTCGTGGATCCGTAAGGCTTCCCAACGCGTCCGGTGTCTTGTCGAGTTCATGCGGAGACGAATCGCTGCCGTCATCAGGACGAAAGGTGGTGCTACACGTTACTAGACAGGTATCTCTAATCCAATTGCTCTTCAGTGTATATTTATGTGAATACGAAATTTATATATAAAACATCTACATATCTTATATATTTTCGAAATTTATATTAAAAAAAGTATTAATAAATATCTAATATATAAAATATATAAAAAAATTATATATCTTATATATCCGAAATTTATATATCTTGTATATTTTTTATTTTTTGTGTGTTTGCGCGGGCGTGATAAACTGCTATTCTTCTATGATTCCAGTCTTTCGAAAATTATTTTTGCATCAACTCAGAAGCTCATTTAATTCTTGGAATGTTATTCTCCTAAATCTGGTTGGTCTTTTCTGTACTCAACTCAGGGTGAGGTCTTAATATCACCGAGGTTCTACATTGAGCTTATGGGGCTTCATGAAAGCTATAATAATTTTGCACAAAAGTAACTAATGAGTTTTTCTCTTTTGTTAATTTATTTCATTAAAGTGTAGTTATACAAACACCAAAAAGACGAAAAGAAATCTTAATCCAAGTACCACGAAGTTACGACTTTGGGTTTCATAAGCGATTCTAGTTGCTAAGAAAAATCGCATTTGGAGCGAAAAGTTTAGGTAAGTAGGCATCTGGATAATTGGCGGCTTCCTGTATTGTGTACACAGAGGATGATAATGAGTCACGATGTTGTTTGCATTTCAAGGCATCAGCTTTTACTCCGTCTTGGGAAGGAGTGGTCAAGGGCTCTAGCTTCTAACTACTCCTTCCAGTTGCCTCCAGGTACGAGTCTCCAATGTTACATGCGATTGTCCTATGGAGGTTATTCCGTTCCCTTCCTGGAAACAGTTGCTATCAATTTGGAGCTGGCGACCAAAAAATGTACCTCAGTAACTACGAAACTTTGTAAGCATTCTTACATATTACAATTCCCAAGAGCGAAAGGATGAAACAGCTCGTTTTACGTCTTTGACTTATGGTCATAGCAGATGCTATTTTAAAAGCGAAAATCACACAAAGTCTCCGATATTTTTATAATACCTCACTGACAGCAAGGTAACTGATTTTTCTCTCATTGCTTGAGAGAAGCATGCATCTTATATATATATATATATATATATATATATATATATATATATATATATATATATATATATATATATATACTTAAGAGCAAAACTGAAGACTAAGGAAAAAATTTTAGAATTTAAAACGAGAATGTAAGAATGTACTAATTTCTCAGGTCCTAAGAATTTCAAGAATTTGCAGCAACAATTTGGACTTCAATTACCACATTAATATACTATTAGAAAGTTTTCTAGAGAACGAAATTCCTTCTTCTTTCATCAAAAGAACTTTAAGAAAAATTATTCTGAATAATAGAGTAAGGTTGGCAGATCTGCTTTAATTTTCTACACAGTTAATAATATGATTCTGACCAATCAAAGCCGTAAGGAAGTTGGCTAGAGGATGCCTATTAACTACCTAAAGGAACCTTAGTGCTATGGATATGACGGTCCTATTAAAACAAAAAATTAAAAAATATAAACAAAATCACAAAAAAAGCTTAAAAATCTGTTTATAAAAGAAAAGAAAAACAAATAAAAAAGAAAACTAGTTATTCATCACTAGGATAGCTATACTAAAAATAGTAAAACCAACATTAAAAGTAATAAGATTCTGATTAATCGTATAGACAGCTCACTAAGGTGATTTAATACATGCAAAGATTATTAAATAAACTGCTCGTGTATTTTATAATATTTCTCATGTATTCTGGAGAGTTAATTCTGCTCATTCTGATCATACAGATCCACAGTCTTAAGTTTATATATTTTTTTCTCTGGTTAAAATCTCCGCGCGTTGGTTTCTTGCTGTATGAGGAGGCCATCAGCCCCACCCTCACTGCCCCCCAGCGTCTAGGGAGTGGCGGAAGAGGTCAGCCATGTTCTCCTCTTGTGAGGAGAAAAGTTTTTGTAACACAAGAGGTAAGCTCTCTTCCTTGTTTTTGGGTTCTAGGTTTTATAAGTTCAATGTTTGTACTTCATGTACCTTTTCTCTGTCGTTTTTTAGCTTTTCAGCTTTTAAGCATTGGTTTGTCTGTTAACATTTATGCGGGTTTTAACTCTTACTTTTCTTTGTAACTTTGAGCGTCTTTTGGGGTACCTAGGAACAGAAGATGGCTAAGCTTGTTCCTTTTCTATGCGCTGTCTATGCGCTGTTTTTTCAAAGTAGTTAAGTTCTTAATAACTAATTAATTATGCACTTAAAGCACTGCTGAAATACTTTGTACATATTGCAACTAACTGTTTAAGGTATATAATTTTCACAAAGTTTTCTTTAGTTAATTATTATCTTTAACTTATTCTCGTTTTCGTGCTGTCATAAGTTGTAGAGTAGAAGGTTTTAGACTCAAGTTTTCTTTCAAAAATCTGTTCGTTATAAATTAACATTTCCTTTTTAATTGCAATGTAAAATTTGTTTTTCAGGTTTAAATTCTCTCTCAAACGAACTTGGAATTTCGTTATAGCTGAAAATCATTTCTATTTATTATGTCACTCTCACAGCTTGAGTTCTCTTTATCGTCTTCTTCTCTCTGTTTAATAGTAACAGATGAAGAGCATGGGTCGGGCCATGAAGGTTAATGGATGCAAGCGAAATTGTTAACTAGTGCTAGGTCATGCTACTCTACGGAGGACATGACTTATATATATTTTTTTTAAACTATTTTAGGTGGGAATGTTACTTGCATCTATGGCCTTGCAGAAACCCATTTCCAACTAGGTCTTTGTGGAAGTGAGAAAATGCAGAGTTTTTGCTGGTACTTGATAAAGCCAAGGCTCTGTATTCTCGACACCTTCTACATTCAGTTGTTTTATTTTATTTTTTGTTCTTTTCTCCTTTTACTCACACAGGTAGATACATAACCTTTTCTATGTTGTAATAGGTGTGAGTCAAAATTATATATGTATTTTTTTGCTTAGGTATCTTCTTTATAAAATATATATATATATATATATATATATTCGGGATGTAAGGTCAGGTGATGCGTAACATCACAGCCTCTCCTTGACAAATGTCAACCCCGCCTTCTCGTGGTGCATCCTGTTCCCACTAAAGGGGCTCTGACGACCGCAAATAGCGGTATAACTATACCATCGGGATCAGAGGAAATGCTATCCCACACTCACCAACCCGCTTGGCCAGCGTGGTGAGTTATGGCCAAACACCTCCAAAATGACTCTACAACTTAAATCTTGGCCCTCAGTCTCCGGCAGCTGGAATGTACCTGGCCAAGGCAGCGGCCAGTGCGACGTGAAGGCAGAGGGTGCTAAGAATCCCCGGAGGACCGGACTAGGCTGCCATTTGATGCTGACCTTGGCTACCTACAACGGACGCTCTCTATCTTCTGATTCAAGGCTTCTTGAATTGGAAGAGGAACTACAAAGGATCAAGTGGGACATCGTCGGGCTAAGTGAGGTAAGGAGAAAAGGAGAAGATCTCATTGAACTGAAAAGTGGACATCTCTTCTATTATCGTGGGACAGATACTGGCAGAACTAGTGGTGTTGGATTTATAATAAACAAGAAACTGAAGGATAAAGTGGTAGAAGTTGAAAGTTCCTCTGACAGAGCTGCACGACTCGTTATCCAACTATCAAGAAGATACCAGGCTCAGATTATTCAAACTTATGCACCCACCACAAGTCATCCTGAAGAAGAAATTGAAGAATTTTATGAGGAAATTCGTCATCTAAATAATAAAGGTAAGCAGCACTTGAAGATAATTATGGGAGATTTCAATGCAAAAATAGGGCACCGGCAACAGAATGAAACTTCAGTAGGTAAATTCGGTCACGGCAACAGAAACCAGCGTGGAAATACTCTCGTTGAGTTTGCAGAGGCAGAAGGATTTTTTCATCTTGAATTCCTTTTTCAAGAAAAAGCCACACAGGAAATGGACATGGAGACATCCAATTGGGACGACAAGTGAAATTGATTTTATTATGTGTAACAAAAAATTCGTCATCGAAGACTGCAGTGTGCTAAACAAGTTCAACACAGGTAGTGACCATAGATTGGTGAGATGTAAGATGCACCTCAACACTAAACTGGAACGTGGCAAGCTCATGAGACAAACAAAATGTATTGACATAACCAACCTTAAAAAACACCATAATACTTTCAAGTTGGAACTGAAGAACAGATTCTCTGCTTTAGAAGGCCTAACATCGGAAGAAGTGGATATTTCGGAAGTTAACAGAAAAGTAACCAAAGCTCTTATGGAAACAGCAACAAAATTAGCTGGGTCTAAGAACAAGTTGCATGTAAACAAATTATCAGGAAAAACCAAAATGTTGATGCAAAAAGAAGAGAGATGAGGACAACTAAAGAAGATGTGACTTCCAAAGTGGAATATATAGAGCTATGCAAGACAGCACGAAAAAGTATCACTGAAGACGTAAGGAAATTCAACTGTGAGCTAGTGAGGAAAGCAATTGAAAACAACCAAAGCCTAAAGATAGCAAAGGGACATCTCAGTAACGGAAGAAAACAGATTATGGCTCTGAGAAAAGAAGATGGTTCTATAACAAGAAATAGAGGCGAAATTTTGACAAGAGTGAAAGATTTCTACTCCAAATTATATGAAAGGGATGATACATGTACTCCAGACATCATGAAAGGTACCAGAGTTCTTCCAGTCCTCCCAGCAGAAGTTGCTCATGCAATCAAGAACATGAAGCGGGGGAAAGCTCCAGGAGAAGATGGAATTACTATAGACATCATACAAGAAGCAAGTGGAGAAATTGAAACGGTACTCGCCCAAATTTTCACTCGATGCCTTAATGAAGGGAAGATTCCTGAGGATTGGAACAATGCTACAATGATCCTGCTACATAAAAAAGGTGACATTGAGGATCTCAGGAACTACAGACCTATCAGCCTCCTATCAGTAGTTTATAAAATCTTCACTAAAGTTCTTTCACACCGCTTGAAGGTAACACTGGACATGGCTCAACCGAGAGAACAAGCTGGATTCAGGAGTGGCTACAGCACAATAGATCATATCCATGTACTGAGAGAACTAATTGAAAGAGCGAGGAATATGAACTTCCATTGTGCATGGCTTTTTATCGATTATGAAAAAGCCTTTGATTCGGTGAAACCATCAGCAGTTACCACGGCTCTGAAATCCTGCGGTATTGAAGATGCATACATTAATATTATTAATAACATCTATGAAAATGCAAGTGCAAAGATTCGGCTGTTTGAAAATACAACACACATAAAAATTGGAAAGGGAGTGAGACAAGGTGACACCATATCTCCGAAGCTCTTTAATGCCACATTGGAAAATGTCTTTCAATCACTGAACTGGGAAAACAAAGGGATAAAGATTAATGGAGATTATCTAACCCACCTTCGTTTTGCTGATGACGTAGTCATTTTTGCAACTACCCCATCAGAGCTGCAGAGTATGATCCAGGAACTTGCTGACAAGAGTAAAGAAGTGGGATTAAAAATGAACTTTCAGAAGACAAAAGTGATGTTCAATGCTTTTACAAGAAATGAAGATTTATCGATTGATGGAGAAAAACTGGAGATAACAGATACGTATGTTTATCTTGGACAGCAGATATCAAGTGAGGGTCACATTGATGAAGAAATTAATCGGCGTACAAAACTTGCCTGGAGAGCTTTTGGAAGAAACAGCATAATTTTCAAGAGCAATATGCCATTATGTCTTAAAAGAAAAGTGTTTGATCAATGCATCCTTCCAGTGCTTACGTATGGTGCAGAGACGTGGACCTTAACTAAAAGAGACATACAAAGGCTGCAGACAACTCAAAGTAGCATGGAGAGGTGCATGCTTGGTATAACCAGGAGAGATAAGAAGAGGAACTCGTGGATCCGAAAAATGACGAGAGTGGAAGACATCATGATCAGAGTTAAATCCCTGAAATGGCAATGGGCTGGACATACTGCCAGAAGGACAGACCATCGATGGACAGCTGAAATTTTAGATTGGATTCCAAGGGACAGGAAAAGACCCAGAAAAAAGACCACATGGGAGATGGGTGGATGAAATTCGTAAATATGCGGGAGTGACATGGAGGAGACTGGCACAAGACAGACCGTTGTGGAGGAAACTTGGGGAGACCTTCGTCCAGCAGTGGATTGATAATGGTTGACAATGATGATGATGATGATGATATATATATTCCATATACACTATCTACCAACAAGTAATTGGACACCTGCGATAGCACAGGAAAACGAAGTTTATTCACCTTCAATAGTTAATGGAGCCTCCACGAGCGACGCTTACAGCTGCGACCCTCCGGGGCACACCCTCAACCAGCCGTTGTACGACGGCTAGCGGTATTTTCTTCCACTCGGATTGGAGAAGACAGGTCAGTTCCTTCACCGATTTCGTACGGTGGGGGCAACCCTTAAGTCGACGCTCCAACTCGTCCCAGAGGTGCTCGATATGGTTTAGGTCCGTGCTCTGCGCAGGCCAGTCCTTTCGATTAACCCCATTGTCACCATACCAAGCCATGGTGGACCTCGCAACATGACAGGTGGCATTGTCATCCTGAAAGTAACATGGGTCCACCCCGTAAAACTGCCACAACGTAGGAAGCGCATGGTCATCCAAAATGATGCAGTAGGTCTCGGCATTGAGTCTACCAGGAATTGCGACCAAGGGTCCCGTGCCATACCAGGAGAAACACCCCCATAGCATAATTCCACCGCCGCCGAACTTCACAGTTGGCACAATACATTCCGGCAGGAGGCGTTCTCTAGGCAGACGCCAAACCTAAACCGTGCCATCCGAACGGTAGAGGGTGAACCTTGGTTCGTCGCTCCGGAAAACCTGTTTCCACTGTTCAACGGTCCACTGTCGACGTTATTTGCACCACGTTAGCAGAGCAGCGCTATTGGACTTGGTGATCTAAGGCTTGTGGGCGGCAGCACGTCCATGATAACCGAGCATATGGGCTTCCTTATGAATGGTATTCATCGAAAAAACACTCCCGGATGCCTGTTGAAATTCCTCGCGGATGTGGTCTATCGATTTGGTGCGGTTTTTCCGAATTTTTCTGACCAGCACCCGTCGGTCTCAAACTCCCAGTTTCGTGGGTCTGCCGGGTCGGAGCACATTCTGACAGTCACTTCTCATCTTCCACTGGGCAATCACGTAGGCCACGGTCGATTTTGGGTACTTCAACTCGCTATATATGTCACGTATGGATCGACCATTTCTGTGATACCCGACGATTACACCTTTCTCGAAATCAGAGAGCTCCGAACTGCGTGGCATCTTGCATGCGTCTGGTTGCGTTGTTGTTTACCACACGATATTTAACGGCGGCGGCCGTGACGTGTATTAGGACCGCAGATATCATCGATTGCATGGGTGTCGAATTACTTGTTGGTAGATAGTGTATATACTCAAAACAACTAACCTAAAAGGAACGAACCAAGCAAAAGTCCACAAAGAGAGGAATTTACAATTGGAAAACAAGGTAGGCAAATTTGATGAACTCGACAGGGAAACACCATCAAATGTGCGATGTGACTTTTCGTGTCACAACAAAAGTTGTTAGAATTCAAAACCTGTTGTGAGTGATCCCTATGTCACAGAGACCATGAACTTAAAGTCAAACAATAACGAAATCACCAAAAACAGGCTTAACCGACGATAAAAAGGAGTAGCAGCTTTACACAACATGCCCCACAAACTTAGTGCAAAGATAACATCAACGAACCGCGGATTGCCAACGTAATAGCAACAAGAGCTCAACAACACTGAAGAAAGTAAAAGGAAGAAAACCGGAAGTGCGTAAATAAACGTGGAAGACAGACAGAAAGCAGGCAAATTAATAAATAATAACTGAAAAAGAAATGGCTGAATTTTAGTACAATCAAGATGTCTCAAAAGCTGCTTAAAAATGTTTTTAATAAAAAAATACAGGAAAATCAGTGGGACAGAGTTGAAGATATAAATCTGTAAGACATGTTTTTAAGTGAACAGTTGGTATTGCAGATCCTAACGTAATAGGAACAAGGATCCATAATGTAATAGGTTTCATAGCGTTTACGTTAGAATCCATAACGTAATACGAAAATATATACAGTTACGGAAAAATTTATAGAAACTCTGGAAATTTCTGACGATTTTGAGTTTTCAGTGTTGCTACAAAAGTAAACATGCAGATAATACTCACAATATATATATAACATTTTAAAGCACATTTCATGCAAAAGCCATATCAGTTTACGGAATGGGAATGTCTTTAACAGAACTCAAGTTTTGAACAGTAATGTCCTGCAAAACAGAAATCATGGCAAAGTAACGTGTTCAAATTCAAATGCAATTACGTACCTAATATTTCGTTGGGCGACCTTTTGATTTAACAACGGCTGCACACCTGTTGGGCATGGAGTCAACCAACTTACGCAACATAACATGAAATACAGTTGTGCCTAACGTCAGTAATTGCGTTAATTAGTTTCACTTTATTTGTGGAACTGAGAATGCGCTACATATTTTCGATCGGGTTCAAGTCTGGCGAGTTATCTGGCCAAGGAAGAGGCACAACATTGCCTAAAGACCTCATATAAGCTTTAATGATTTTTGCACGGTGGCATCGGGCTGAATTGTCCTAGAAGATGTATGGCTGACGCTGGAACAAATCACGTCCTGAAGGCAACATCTTGTCATGGAAGATACTTTTGTACACCTGTGCATTAACAGTGCTCACACACACATGGATTCTACCCACTCCAGCAGTAGCAAAACATCCCCAAATCCCAACAATGCATGGCTACTTTCTTGTTTTAAGTGTGCAAGAGGGATGCAATGCCTCGTTGTTTCGTCGAAAAACTCGGCACCCCGCGTCGTTACCGTCGATGTTTAATTTTTTCTCATCACTGAATAACACTTGACTCCACCTATCGGTGTTCCATTCCTTTGCCCATTCTAAACGTTTCTTGCATTGAGCATTGGTTAGAAATGGCTTCTTTACCGCCCTATGTGACGTCACACCCATAGAACGTAACCTGTTCCTCACTGTTCGAGGACGAACAACAGTACCACAACTCTCCCGCAATTCTTTGGCAAGAACTGTTGTCAAGACGAACCTGTTTCGCACACATAACCGTTTCAACACGTTGTTACTTCTAGGAGTTGTTTTCATTTTTCAGCCACATTTACAAAGCCCGCCATTCTTGATTCCACCCATATCACGGATCTTCGCCATCTGCCGTCCAACTGTACACTTGTGCATCTCAGTTTTCCTGCCACTTTCTGTTGCTCATACCGAATTCACTTAATGCTAAAAATCGCGAAGCTTCTCGTGGGGAAATATCACCTAATCTTTCCATAACTGCAACATAGTTTGCACAGAAGAAACACAATGCACTCTAAACTTCGGATTTGCACTGCAGTCTACAGGAGTAACGACTACACACTCACCAATGCAAACGAACTACCTATGCGCACTGCAAAAACGTCTAGAATAACCGCACGCACATCACCCGCCCTTTATATCGCCTTTACGTGGACGTACGAGCAAGCTTCGTCGGCTTGTAGTAACGACGATGACATTTCACGTAACGAAGTGTGCGTCCTTTGCAGCACATTTCTGGTCATAACTTGAGTTCTGTTAAGAATATTCCCATTCTGTAAACTGAGTTGACTTTTGCATGAAATGTGTTTCAAAATTATATGTATATATGCCAAGCAATCACGGTCTTGCTGCTGGCAGCCGGCACTGCCATCAATTGCCCAGCACTATATTGCCGCTGCCGAACCGTCAATAAAATGTCCGGGTGGCCAACAGAAGGGCCAGCAGTTCAGGCGAACAGTTGGCACCCCCATCAGCTGTCACGTGCCACAACAGGGCCATCAGTTATCCATCGCGAGCAGCAGCTGCCATAAGTGGCCCTAAAAGCGCGTGCCATAAATGCTGGCTAGCCTAATGTGGTCCGCTAGTTTCACGGCAGTGGCAGCCAGCAATCACGTGACGTAACTGATGTCTTGCCGATTCTTGTCCGCCAATTTCCCAGTAGTACCCATAAAAATAAAATAAAAATCAAGGATAGCCGTAGTTTCTCAAAGCTACAACTTTCCCCCCTTCCGGTTAGTAGAGTGTTTGGAGTCAGTATGGTAAAAGCTGCCGATTTATCGGAGTTTGATAAAGGGCAAATTATGATGGCACGGCACGTCGGAACTACGATCTCGGAAAGGGCACGCCCCACGCTTGTGGGTTGTTCACGTGCCACTGTAGAGAGTACGTATCAAAAGTGGTGCACAGATGGCCAAAGAACGAACCGTCGTCCACAGCTGTGTGATGCCAGATGGGAAGGGAGACTGTCACGCATTTTCACAGTGACCGCAGGGCCACATTGTGACAACTCACCCGCAGCTACAGCAGCGGTGATAAGGACAATATGTCACAGCACACAGTTGATCGCAGCCTTCGGTGCATGGGCCTGCGTAGCCGAAGACACAGTCGGTTTCCCATGATCACTGCACGTCATCGCCAACAAAGCTTGAAATGGGCCCAAGGTCATCGAGGTTGAAGCGTGGATGATTGCAACAAAAATTACCCTGGTCTGACCAATCAGGGTTCCCGGTGCATTACTTATACGGCCGAGCGCGTATACGCAGATTACCAACGGAGGCTATGGCACTTGTCTGCACTGTTGGGTGGAAACAGGGCGGCGGTGGCGGTGTTATGCTGTGGGCGGTGTTTTCTTGGGACACTTTAGGCCACATTATCCCAATAGCACAATCCTTGACAGCTGTCAGGTATCTAAACATCGTTGCGGAGCAAGTTCACCCATTCATGCAACTGTGTTCCCTGCTGGTGATGGCCATTACCAACAGGGTAATGCACCATGCCACACTGCCAGAATCGTCAAGGAGTGGTTCAAGAAACATGCTGGTGACTTTCTGTTAATGCCCTGGCCTCCAAATTTACCTGAAATGAACCCAATCCAGGCATTGTGGTTTGACTTGGAAAAGTGGGTTCGCGCTAAATCATCACCACCCCGAAATGTTCGGAAACTGGAGGATCTGCTGTTGATATTATGGTATCATATACCCCAGGGTAGTTATCCACACCTCATCGAATCGATACCTGGCGGAGTGGCTGCTGTTTTGTGGCTAAAAGGGTCCTACAGCTTATTAGGTAGGTGGTCATAATGTAATTGCGCATCGGTGTATATAGAGATTAGGTACGTTTACTTTTGGTAATGTTTCTCCTTCTGGGGTTATTTCTATAAACTATTTTAGTGTCTCTACGGCTTTTCTTTCTTAGCACATCGCTGAGTTCATGATAATGCTATTTTTTTTTCAGTTTCATGAAAAACAATTCATAACAGAAGAAGAAAGTTATAATTAAAACTGTAACCAAAATAAATGCGTCAGACTAAACCCCTATTGGTCCACGTCGCTCGAGAGGAATGATTAAAGTCGACTTTTGTGGCAGAGCATACGGTGTTGTTATTCAAATGCTTTTAAGTTAGGGAATTATTTTTACATCCACTCCTTAATTTGTGCCTTGAGGCCAGGAAGATGATTATCATTTCCAGACTTGTTTCTACATTAATGTTCTTAAATTTCTTCGAAAAAGAGTCTTTTAAATTATTAATTTCCGCGGACACCCAAGGGTTTACACCTAACACGCAAATCATTTACTTCGATAATTGGATGGCGAAGAACGGCAAACACGTTTTTGATGCAACCATAATTAACATTGCTCAGGGATGACTGGAGCAATACGCGCAGTTCCATAAGAACCATTATTGTTATTCGATAAAGTGAGTCATATATTCAGAGCTTCCGTTATCTCATTATACCAATTTACTTCGTTCGCTTATGAAAATTATTCTCTAAAATAGGCAAATTTATGCGAGTAATAATTTAATTGCAGCATTTCAATAACGATATAATTAAGTTCGTTCTTCATTAAATACTAGTCAAATTTAGGTGTACAAATACAAAGATATAAATACTGTTTCTGTCAGAGCGAAGAGAATTTTCGCAGTGCTCGCTGATACATCACAAGGAATCGATTCGGAATTACTTTCATGTGCGTAAACACAGATGTAGTTCAAAATTTTTGCTAGTGTTTTATCGCAAAGTCACGCAACTTGCTCATGATGCATGCATTATTTTGCTACAAACGCGTGATTGGAAATTTGAACAAAGCACATTAGGTTTCGAAAATACCCATCGCATTCAGTAGCTCATGCACTTTCTCCTTTTGTCAAATTTGAACGTTATCCGGGAAACGGTTTTTTTCTTGTTTACTTTGTTTCAAGGTTTAACGACCAGCATGACGATCTGTAAACGATGTGAGCAGTCAACTAATAAATAAGCACAAGGCTTGACCATGCGTATTAAAATATGGTTAAATTGAGAAACAAATAAAGATTCCGTTTGTGAGTAGGTTTCACAATGTTAAAGTTTACAGTTTTGGCTTTTTCAATAATTCTGCGGACTTGGTTTCGCTCATAGTTTAACGAAAAGGTGACCTTTAATTTCCGTATCTCTGGCGTCTTCATAAAAAAATAAAGTATAGAAATCTCATGGCTGGCTTGAGATCTAATGAAGAAATCTTTGTAACTACAACCTACGTCTGAAAAGTTCAAGAACTGACGGAACAAAGAATATAAAAAAGTACCATACCCGCAATTAATGCTGGTCACCTTCAAAATACCGCCCTTCTGAATCAACACGCACTTCCGAAGATCAGGAAAGGAACTGATTTCAGGATCCATTGTTTCTGAAGATCCTGAAAACAGTTCTGGAAGGCACTTTCCGGATGTCCGCAAGTTGTTCTGTCAGGGTTGCTTGGATAGATGTAATGTCTACATGATATTGTCAGTGGTTTACTCTCC
Source organism: Macrothele yani (assembly GCA_039090855.1). Taxonomy (NCBI): domain Eukaryota; kingdom Metazoa; phylum Arthropoda; class Arachnida; order Araneae; family Macrothelidae; genus Macrothele; species Macrothele yani. The sequence continues at coordinate 23,993,366 of CM077002.1, read as the reverse complement.
ATTCAGCGCCGTGTCGCTTGGTTTGCGGATCATACTGCACCCACTATGTTTCATCTCCTGCCAAAATTGTTGAGCAAAAATCAGAATTCTTGGATGCAGTGCTCAGCAGACCGGAACAGATCGATGAACGAGCCTCCTTTTGATCAACATTCAGAACCCGAGGTACCAATCTTGCCTTAAAACATTTTTGGACCCAGCCAAAATGGTTTTTTAAGTTAAAAAAAATGCCGTCTTACGCACGATTTTAAAATTTAATATTAAAACACATACACTATCTACCAACAAGTAATTGGACACCTGTGATAGCAAAGGAAAACGAAGTTTATTCACCTTCAATAGTTGGTGGAGCCTCCACGAGCGGCGATTACAGCTGTGACCCTCCGGGGCATACTCTCAACCAGGCGTTGTACGACAGCTAGCGGTATTTTCTTCCACTCGGATTGGAGAAGACAGGTCAGTTCCTTCACCGATTTCGGACGGTGGGAGCACCCCTTAAGTCGACGCTCCAACTCGTCCCAGAGGTGCTAGATAGGGTTACGGTCCGGGATTTGCGCAGGCCAGTCCATTCAGTTAACCCCATCGTCACCATACCAAGTCATGGTGGACCTCGCAACATGACAGGTGGCATTGTCATCCTGAAAGTAATATGGGTCCACCCCGTAAAACTGCCACAACGTAGGAAGCGCATGGTCATCCAAAATGGTGCAGTAGGTCTCGGCGTTGAGTCTACCAGGAATTGCGATCAAGGGTCCCGTGCCATACCAGGATAAACACCCCCATAGCGTAATTCCACCGCCGCCAAACTTCACAGTTGGCACAATACATTACGGCAGGAGGCGTTCTCCAGGCAGACGCCAAACCCAGGCCCTGACATCCGAACGGTAGAGGGGGAACCTTGATTCGTCGCTCCAGAGAACCTGTTTTCACTGTTCAACGGTCCACTGTCGACGTTCTTTGCACCACGTTAGCCGAGCAGCGCTATTGGACTTGGTGATCAAAGGCTTGTTGGCGGCAGCACGTCCATGATAACCGAGCAGATGGGCTTCTTTACGGATGGTATTCATCGAAAGAACACTCCCGGATGCCTGTTGAAACTCCTCGCAGATGTGGCCCATCGATTTGGTGCGGTTCTTCCGAATTTCTCTGGCCAGCACCCGTCGGTCTCTAACTCCCAGTTTTGTGGGTCTGCCGGGTCGGGGCACATTCCGACAGTCTCCTCTCATCTTCCATTTGCCAATCACGTAGGCCACTGTCGATTTTGGGTACTTCAATTCGCTGGATATATCACGTATGGATCGGCCATTTCTGTGATACCCGACGATTACACCTTGTGGACCCCTGTATGGACAGCGGCTACCGTAAAGGAATATTGCTGACGATGTACAAATCACGATGTATTACCTCTACTCAAAGGAAGATGGGTGCCTCCAAGGTGATAGTGCGTCGTGTCAGCAGACCGACCTCGTGTAGAAATGGTTCGATGAATACAATGATGATACGAGACATCCCGAATGGCCCCCAAACTCACCTGATCTCAGTCCAATTGAGCATTTGTTGGATGTTGTGTAACGCTAGGTAAGGTATCTGGACACACCACCCTGTTACATTCCGGAAATCAATAGAAAGAGCTTGGTAATCTGTGCCCTCGCAAATGTGAAGATACTTCGAGGGGTCAATGCCTCCTCGGGTGGTCACCATTATCCGGGCAAAAGGCGTCACCGAGGAGTATTAGGTAGGTCGCTGCTACTGTAGCTATTTCTCTCAAAACATGGCTCTCTGTTGAGCTCCTACACTGTAAAACATTTTCTGAAATTCACGGGCAAGTTCCCGTCATTAGTTTTGTGAATTAACCAAACATATTTCTGATACAATCTTTTCCGTGAAATGACGGAAAGAAACCCAAATTTCACGGAGTTTTCGTACTACAGGAAAATTATGAATTTTTAGAAACCTTTCTGCAATTCCTTTCGTATATTAACGGAAAATCTCCGTTCTTACTTTTTCCGTATCCGTATGACGAGAAATTTCCTCTAATAGTAGCGATTCGTGGAAATACTCGAGGTTTGATTAACTTCCAAATTTCAATCGTCTGTCGGATTTTGAAGTTCCGCAGCGAGAGCGGATGTTGTGGATATCATATCGCTTGGATTTTGTTTATTGTGGCACAGGATATTTCTTCTCCTTTCCCCTATTTCGTGCACCAGCTATTTATTATATATTGTGTTACTGTAAGAAACCGGGTACTTATTGTACAGATGATTACACGATGCCTGTGTATCAGTCTTTGGACAACTTAAGACAAAAGCTATTATAGCTATCAAAAGTAAATTTTACATTTAGTTCTTTTTTTATTGTGAAATAAAAATATAAAAAGTACATTTCACCTTTTTTGAAGATACCCGGAAGTCACTGTTAGTTTAAAAAAATCTTGTTCCAAAGCATTTTGTTGCTTCGAAAAATCACGATGAAAAATGCTAAATTTGTGAAAAGTCCTCTTACAGTAAAAAAAAAAAAATATTACAAACCTATTCATAAAAATAATAAGCTCCAACAGAAAATAAAATGACTAAATCACTCACATTAATGACAAAAAATTCATCGTCGCATAATTCGTTTTACGATTTACGTGACTCCGAACGCCGAGCGTTTGTGGATCAGTTGTTAAAGGCGCGAGTTACCTGTTGAGTCAGGTCTAACGACGGGGGTTCGATTTTGACCTCAGAGAAAGGATTATGTGGGGTAAGTGCCGCACAGGGTCGTGAAATTTCAATTTAAATACGGAAAAACCTGAAGTGGACTTTTCTGAGATAAACGGAATTTCTGTCTACGGAAAATCTGTGAAAATACGGAAGTTAAAATAAACGGGCACTTTTAAAAACGGAAATTTTTGAAAAACACGCATACCTACCGGCAATTTTGCTGCACGTTATTTTCAGAAAATTTCCGTGAATTCACTGCTCTTGTTTTTTTACAGTGTATCATGGATGTCTTAATGGGGGGGGGGGTGACGACTACCGTGAGCAACTAGATGGGCTACAAGGGAAGGAGGAATCCAATGCTAAAAGCCAAATACAACATCCACGCCTCACCGGGATTTGAACCCAGACCCATCTTGGACGAATGATCGGAAGACAGAGCTTAGACCACTGCACCACCTTGAGTAATCTACTGTATTACGACATTCGAAAGAAGACATATCGATATCTTTTTACGCTAAACAATAACTGGAATTTTCTCTACTTGTGTCGGCCACAGGAACAAAGAAACACTGAAGGTAATATTTCAATGTGCCTTCTTCTCATCCATCTCATTTGCTGAACAGCTGCTTCCACGGCAATACTGTGCTATGGAATTTACTTTGGACTGCGTCTGACAAAGTTTTGTTTATGAAATGGGAAGAATGTGTTATGCACTTGTGACATTGGTATATTAATAAAGTATGTGCTTGCTTCTTGAGAAAATAAATAAGAATTTAGTTTTTGTCTTTTTTTTTTTTTTATTGGATTTTTAACGACCACCGTGAGCAACTCAATATGCTATAAGCAATCGCCCGTCTCTAATTTTGGGTTACTGGTTCCAGGGAAGGGGGATAGAGCTAGTGCCATAATACAAGCACAACATCCATGCCTCACCGGGATTCGAACCCGGACCCCGTTCGGACGAATGATCAGAGGCCATCGCTTAGAGCACTGCGCCACCGGGGCGCTTAGTTTTTGTCTTTAGTTTATATATAACCAGCCAATTAGGTACACATCCATAATATTAATGAAAAATCAAGCTATATATAAAGGTCGCGAGATATTTGTTGCGGTATTTCGCGAAGCATATAACTGAGCCCATGAGGCAAAGCAAAAGTTGAGAGCAATTTAAATCATCACAGTGTTAATTTTCCCATTCATTAACTATTACGAATAGCCTTCAGCTTAATAATAATCATGATGTCTTATTTAAAACCGTAAAAATCCGGTTGAAATTCTCCACCGCACTTTTTTTATTTCATGTCTAGCTGAGCAGCTTTCATCCTCAGCGGTAGTAAATGTCACGTCACAATCTTTTCCTTTGCACGCCGAGTGACTTTATTTTCGAAGCGAAAAATGCGGTGCTAAGCTCAAGACGATTTGAAATTATGTCGTTTCATTCCAGGTATTGATTCAACACTCCGTTGTCATCATTTATAGTGCTCTAAGCAAACTTTGTTTCTCTGCTCCGATGTGCAATCTCATTTGATCACGTGACAGTCTCTATTTTGCGTTATTTGTTGGAGGGTTTTTTTTTTTTTTTTCGTTTTATTCTTTCGTCTTTCCTCCCTGCAGAGCTACAGAAAAATTTTCCTTTCCATTATGAGCTCAGAACAGTTCAAAACTCAGTTGCCTCTCAGAGTGTACTCCTACATCTCGCTCTCTCCCTCTCTCTTGCGAAATTCACCACTCTCAGCGGTTCATTAGTAGTGATCGTCGTCAATGATTCTGTTTGTAAGGAGAAATTTTCCAAGTCCTACTTTCCCCATCCAGCTGCGGCACTGGATCGAACTGGACCTAAACAGCAGTTACAAAGCCTCCTCCCACCCTGCATAGAGAAAATCGCCTGCAAAATGCATCTCTCTCTGGCCGTCGTTCTTTTTTATGAGTTTTGAGAAAGGAGTTTTGCGCCGTCGAGGGAGGGTCGACGAGTGGGGAAGGTAAGAATACTTTTCCAAAGTAGAGAGCATTTTGCAATCGTTAAAACCTCAACCGGTCGTGTGATGCAACTGAAGATGGTGGCTTGTTATGAAGTCTTTTCCATGGACCAATAAGGCAGCAATTGAAAGGCAGTTTGCAAAACGGGATGTTATCAGCAGTTGATAACACCAAACCCAGACACAATTTGAAGCGACCGGTGCCACTTCTAGAGTCGTTCGAAAATATACTTCTCCGTAAATGTATTGATGAAAAAGAAAGGAAATTAAAAGGTAAAAACAGAGGTATACTGTCTAAGTCGAAGTATTAAAATTGTACAAATTCAAAACACACACACAAAGAAAAAGAAAAAATCGTGTTATGTTGTTTTCACATTGCTGTTTCTTGAGATAAAAAACCCCATCATGTTCTCAGCAGATCAGTTTCTTAAATATTCAGTGAAAATAGCTATACCCAAGGATTAATGTGCTTCAAACAATCGAAAAAAAAATGTATTCCTAATTATTGAAATCATAGTCAGTATACAGAGTAAGATACAAAACAGATTTGGGCAAAATCGTAATTGAATTACTCGGTAATGCATTACAGCGTAATGGTAATGGAAACAAGAACTTAGCGTTATCATTACATGGTAATGGTGAACTGGTCATTAGAATTACATGGTAATTGTAATGACATGTAGCAGTTGCACATTGTAATCGTAATGGTTAATGGTTAACTATATGTTTTCAATTAACTAATAACTGTAGCACAGGTTATAGCAGCTGGATACACTGATGGGCGGGAACAGGTAATTTGCTCTCATCATTAAGTTCTACTTAAGTTTTCATCAGCAAGATTGCGGGAGGATGCAATTATTGTAATCCATGAGGGGGCCGCCCCGGTGGCACAGTGGTCTAAGGCGATGACCTCTGATCATTCGTCCAAAAAGGGTCCGGGTTCGAATCCCGGTGAGGCATAGATGTTGTGTTTGTCTTACGGCACTGACTCTCTCCCTTCCCTTGAACCAGTGACCCTAAATTAGGGACAGGCGACTGCTTATAGCCCATTGAGTTGCTCACGGTGGTCGTTAAACCTCCAAAAAAAAAAAAAAAAAAAATCCATGAGGGGCTTAGTGAGGTCAAGGTAACTAAAGCGATTTGGGAATATGTAGGATCCCCAACAGGAGGGATTTGCAAGGTTATTCAGAGAACAGAGTGCCAAGGAAAGAACAATATTACTTTAATTACATATTTTCTTTGATATTTCTAATGTGAGCCTGAGCATTTTGAAGAATAAATGCACTGTGTTTAGAAGGTTTGGATCCTTTTCAATCATTTGTTTCTATTTATGACATACCTGAACTCTAGCTAACAATTTTTCTCTCATCAGGTGATGTGGCCACTATGAATTGCGGCGGTCGTTGTTTGTTTTATGAGCTTGCCACGCTCGAGTTTTATAGTGTTGAGGTGCATCTTACATCGTACCATCCTATAGTCACTAGCTGTGTTTAACTTGTTTAGCACACTGCAGTCTCCCATGACAAATTTCTTGTTACACATAATAAAATCAATTTCACTTGTCAATCCGCCTTCATGTCCATTTCCTTTGCGGCTTTTTCTCGAAAAAGGAGTCCGTGATGAAATCCCCTTCTGCTTCTATAATATATCATTCCCTAACAACAGTTCGTTGACTTAAATTATTCTCCTGGTGCGAGCAGAATGAGGACTAATCGATAAATTATTTGTTTTGTTTTTTTGTTTTGGGTGATTTACCTTCTACTCTTGCCAGTGTATGGCCTTATCACCTCCATTGTGTCACTCACACGAATGAGTTACTGACAATAACGCTCAGTATTGACTGTTACACCAGGTTTGAGCAACTCATAGTGTACGACACCGCGTTGATTCTACCATATGCACAGCAACAACTTCCTGGCATGGATATTCGGTTTGGCGGTACTGGTGATAAGCTGACCTATTTGCGCAGTTTAGGATTATCGTAGAGGATCCACTTCTCATCACAGGTCAAAATCTTGTGGAGGAAATCCTTCTTCTTCAATCTGCAGAGCAAGGATAAAGCAACATCGTAGCGCCTAGACTTATTCACAGCTGTGAGTTGGTAGGACACCCAACGGCCCTCCTTGTGAATCCGTCCAAGCTTGTGCAAGCGCTTTGCAATGGCTTGCCGTGTTATTCCGAGTTCCTGGGTGAGCTCTGACTGTGTGCGACAGGGATCCGCGTCCAACAGTTGTTCCAGTTCCTCATCGTCAATTTTCTGTGGCTGTCCCGGACGTCCTGCATCACGGAGTTCGAATCGAACTTTCCCTGCTTAAACCGGTGGAACCACTTCTTACACGCATTGTAGGACACAGCAGCCTCACCCAAAGCAGAAGACATCATTTGCTGGGCTTTCGCGACACTTTTTTTACAGCTAAAACGCGAACAGGTGGCAGTGCTTCAAATGTTGCTTCTCGAACGACATTGCTTTCACCGTCAACTTTCGTCCCTTCTGTCACTACAGCTGTGAGAGGTTACGATTGCCTGGAAAGCTGTTGGATGGCGCTGCAATCAGCTATTATCGCACACTGCCATTTGCATTTGCCGACGTTTCATGATCGCTTGCGGTTAGGGGCCGAGAATTAAGTTGCACACCTAATACATCATTGTAAAGGAACTTTTATGCTGATTTCAAATATTTTTACAGAATGTTTTTACCAGTAAGAGAAGTAAAGTTACAAGCAAAAGTACAGCGTCTGGTCATAAAAAGCAAAAAAATAGTGATATTTGTGAAATTAGTAAACGCATTTAACGTAAAATTACTGTATAGTAAGTTCATTATTGAAACTTGCAGAACACTTGAAATAACTTACCAACAAGCAAAATACACTTTAATAATTAATTGGATAACCACGGTTTCTTAGTAACAAAGTGCAACCTTCATTGCATGGAACAAATGAGCTTCTCTAGTTGAATGCCTTTCCAGCAGAGTGGAGGCTGTGATAGCAAAAGAGGGTGGACCAACTCGATATTAATATACCTTTCCTATTACAGAGAGTTTGTGGATAGGCATATCACCGGATACCTTTGATCAGATAGTATATATTTTGAAAACTAGTAGGGGCACAGTAGCAACTGTGCCACAACGTAGAAGCACGTCAACGGTCACTATTTCGTAGCAGTATCTCACTGGTTCTACTTCGTTAAGGTATTCAGCAAAGGACAGCTGACGTAGCCCTACGTTATAGTTTGAAGCACAGTTGCTACTGTACCCCTTTGATTTTTTCAGATATAAGATTTTTAAGAAATAAAGCGAAAGAAATGTTTTACTTCATTTCTTTAAAAGCAACTTATACTTTATACAATTCATAGCAACTTATTCTCATTCTTTTCAGTAGTATCATTCTTGTCAGTACTTATTGATAAAATTGTTTCCGAAGAAATCGTTTTTCAGAAACGATTTTTCAAACTCCTTAATTGCCTTGTTATAAATTTGGCGATACATCTCGGGTCTAATGTACTTTGTGACATACCTGCCAGCAGGACGCACACGACATAAAGGCAGATAGCAGTCAGAACGAACGGCCGCGTAGCTCAATTGGTAGAGTGACTTATTCCGGAATAAGTGGACTCGGGTTCTGGTCCCGGCGTGGATAAAAATGACGGAAAAATTTACTTCGTTATAATGGCGCCCGGACTTTCTGGATGACCCGGCAGTTCAAAATCTCGCAATGGTGTAATTTTCTTTCCACGCCGCGAGAGAAAAAAATAAGAGAATCCCTTCTCCAGCACTTCGAAAAATAAATGTGTGTGCGTTGCATTCCACACACCAGATTGACTGGGAGTTCTCAAGTGCACGTTCTACAGCGGATGGCTGCCTGCAACGATTCATGGTCACGGCTGACCCGTGGGCCATGCCGCCGGCCTTCTTTCCGAGGGGGGAGATGTGACTTAACTGCCAGCTGGACGCACACGACATAAAGGCAGATAGCAGTCAGAACGATCGTCCGTGTAGCTCATTTGGTAGAGCGACTTATTCCGGAATGAGGGGACCCGGGTTCGAGCCCCGGCGTGGAAAAAAATGACGGAGAAATTTGCTTCGTTATAACTTTTCTTGTTGTTGCTCTTGTTCTTGTCTAGATTCAGAATACATTGGCGGTGTAAAGCTTGGAAACGTAATACATTCATTATACAGCGAAGTTGTGAAGACTGGCGATGTACATTGGGATTCCATGCTTAGTGTGAAAATTTGGATGGATGACATCAACCTCCGTCTGTTCTTGCTGTTCAGGCTCAATTTGTGCAGTTGAAGGGGAAAGTTGTGGCTCTGGAGTCGAACTCGAGTAAAACGCATCCTGGCTCACGGACTTTTGACGCTCCCTACGTTCACATGACCTTTCAGTTGATGATTTAGCGGGCCTTCTGGGATTCCTCTCGTTCTCCTTTAGCTGTTTCATCAACTTTCGTCGGTTCTTATAAATTTTCGTCACCAGTTTTACTTATCTAACAAATAAATAAATGTTAAATCCGCTTTATTTTGGTTTATCACATACGTCCGTTAGCTCTGACCGTCAGCTACGGAATGCGGGGCTGAGGTCATCGCTATCATTATCTATTCACTAGTTATCAACCTAAAAACGGCGTGCGCAAAACAAAATCAAGCGCAATTCGGCTTTTATTTCTAATGTTACTGTATCGAAGGGATAAGGTGTGGAGGGTTGAAACTTATTTAGTTATAAATAGGATACTGTAAACTAACTAATGATATAAGTTATTATTTATTACTCCACGATTATTAGTTTCGAAGATGTAAGAGTTCAATGTGTGACATATTTTTGTTGAATCCGTGCACCCGATGTTACCCCGTACCCAGCGCGAAGAAAGACGTAGTTCTACGTCAAAATAATGAGGTAATAAATCGGTGTTTTGGTTCCATAGCTGTCGAGATTATGTCTGTCAGTTATAACGAAGTAAATTTCTCCGTCATTTTTATCCGCGCCGCGGCTCGAACCCGGATCCCCTCATTCCGGAATAAGTCACTCTACCAATTGAGCTACGCGGACGTTTTATTCTGATTCCTATCTGCCTTCGTGTGCGTCCTTCTGGCAGGTACGTCACATCTCCTGGTACGTTACATCATCTCCCCCTTATTTTTATTTTTTTTTTCGAAGTGCTGGAGAAGGGATTCTCTGATTTTTCCTATCTCGCCGTGTGGAAATAACATCACACCATTACGAGATTTTGAACGGTCGGGTCATCCGGATAGTTCGGGCGCCATTATAACAAAGTAAATTTCTCCGTCATTTTTATCCGCGCCGGGGCTCGAACCCGGATCCCCTCATTCCGGAATAAGTCACTCTACCAATTGTGCTACGCGGACGTTTTATTCCGATTCCTATCTGCCTTCGTGTGCGTCCTTCTGGCAGGTACGTCACATCTCCTGGTACGTTACACAGTATTTTGGTTGTTTGGACTGTATCTGTGTTTTGGCTGTGGAGATTGTGTCTGTTTGTGTTTTGGATGTCGCGATTGTGTATGTAAGTGTTTTGGTTCTCGGAACTGTATGTGTGTCTGTTCTGGGTGTGGGATTCTGTCTGTCAATGCATTTGGCTGTTTAGACCTTTTGTGTTTTTTTTTCTGCGAGATTATATCTGTCAGTGGATTGGTTGTTGCGATTAAGTTTGTAAGTGTTTCGGCTGTGGGGAGTGTGTCCGTCGCGGAATTTTGACTGCTCAGAATGTATCTGTCAGTGTTTTGATTTTTGATTGCCAGGACTGTACCTGTCGGTGTTTTGGTTGTGGCGGTTGTGTATGTCTATATTTCGGTTGTACGGACTGTATCTATCGTTGCTTTGATTTTCTGGATTGCGCATCCCCTTATTTTGGGTGACAGTAGTTATGAGTCACTCTCATTAAAAATGGTTAGTTAAATCCAGGTTGGTTAAAATATACCAAGTAATTAAATGATCGAAACGACAATTTAAGTTTCTCCGCGTTTCGATTTCGCAAAATGAACTGATTTGATCACTTAACTGAATCACCATTGTGTCTGAGGTTTAACATGATTCACTCAAGACCACGAAAAGTAAAGTACACTGCTTAAAAAAAGCCATTATTTTTAAAAGCTTTCGTCTATTGGCATCGGCTTGGCTGAAAGAAAACAATGTGATTTTACCAATCAAGTGCACTGAAGGATTTTTAAACAGAAACTTAGCTTTATCTGAAAATAAAATTACCAGGGCTACAATTTTTCTACAACCGCCTTTCGGATTCGCGAAAGTCGTATTCCGCTGAATGAGATGCTTCGCTTCAGCGTTAATTAAAACTGAGGAAATTGAATTTCACCTGACAATTGAGTGATTATTGAGAGGAATTATTTTGTCTGCATGTTTTCAATCAGTCGAATCCCGCCCACCAGTTAAATATGGAGGAGATAAATTTTTTGTGTCAATGTTGTTCGTAATTAAGGAATCCGATTTTAACAGGTCCTTCAATAAAGACCGGAATAAAGTTTTGTCTCTGTGTAGTTACAAATCACAAAGGAGAGGGTTTCACTAAACAACTAACTATTTTATGAGGGTGACGAGTTTTCGTGTCAACATGGTTCAAAAGAGAAATAATCTCATTTCCACCATTAAATGAATGAAGGGAGTTACCAAGCGTAGTTGTAATTGGAATAATCATGTTTCGCTGATAACTCAATGACCACAGAAGATTAAAAGAGAGAAATGCGACTAAACATTTGAGCCGTAAAACTTGCCATTAAGACCCGGAAATATATTGCAAATCTAAGGCACTCTTTCTTCAACCGACACAAAAATTATTTTATTCCTTTCCTGATCCACAGAAAGAATAGGTGACAAATAGAAATAGAAATTTGCCCAAGGTAATGGGATATCATATACCAAAAGAGCTTCCTAAAATAATTTTGATCAAGATCATTAATGCTGTTAACAGAGCAATCGTGTATGACGCCGCAATCGCACTTAGCAACGGCTCAAGCACATGTCGCAGACTAAGTATTTCAGACTTACATTTCAGCACAGGTAAATGTCCTCTTTTACCGAAACTGTCTCAAAATTGCAATGTATACTGTATGTCACAGTAGATAACGCTAACACATAACAAGCCAAAAAGCAAAACTGACGTACTATGGTACCCAAAACACCTGATGCTTTGTGGTTTATTGGTCAGATCGGTGGGCTTAAAGTTGATCGTTTAGGTAGACGTCAAGTAGTTTTGCTTATTATACTTAAAATGGAAAAACTTCTGTACACATTTTCTTCACAATTAATGCATTCCTAAGGATGAAAATTTGAACATCGATTAAAATAACTTCATATTATAACTTGGAATACTTAATATTTTCTAAAACATAACCATAATTATATTAAAAATCAATAACTTTTCTTTTGGTGGTGTTGAAACCAGAAAAAAGAGGGCGCGACCTGTACTTTGATGACGTCATTAGACCAATGAATGTTGGATTGCATAATTATGGTTATGTTTTAGAAAATATTAAGTATTCCAAGTTATAAAATGAAGCTATTTTAATCGATGTTCAAATTCTCATCCTTGGGAACGCATTAATTGTGAAGAAAATGTGTACAGACGTTTTCTCATTGGAAATATTGGAAACAAAATTACTTGAGGTCCACCTTAAAGATGGGTAAAGTTTCTAATTTCGGGTGAGGCATAAGCGTTCTGATAGACCTGCGACCCTGTATTTGCGCTTTTCATGGAACCTGTAGACTCAAGCGACTCGTTGTAACTTGAAATGTTCATGCGTATCGCGTTAATGTGCAGGGTGTCTATAATGTCTATAAATGAAGTATACAAATTCAGTATGCTATTAAAAAAATACGATAGAAAAAAACTCACTTTAAACGTCGAGAAACGTGGCAAGTGTTAAAAGTTTTTAAGTCAGATCATAGATGGCGCCAGGTGTCTCATGTAATGAAAAATCTCATCAAACACGAAGTACAGCCTACATGGCTTCCCCACTGGAGAAAGTAGCGTGTGTTTTGGTTTGAGGAGTCAAAATGTGTAACTACAATTCAGCGTAAGCTCAGAATGGAGTACAACAGACAGCCGTCGACACGAAGGAGCATCGAACAATGGGTAGATAAATTGAAAGCAACAGGAAATGTCTTGAAATGCAAAAGCACTGGGAGACCTTCCATTTCGGACGGAGAGGTGGAAAACGTGCATAAGGCTTATCTAAGGAGCCGGAAGAAATGCATCCGCGTCACCAGACGTGAACTCGAAATATCGCGAGCAACGGTTCACAAGGTTCTGCATAAACGTCTATACGCCTATATGCATATAAAGTGCAGTTAGTGCAAAAACTTCGACCAAACGATCAACCACGTCGAAAAGCATTTGTGGTAGACATGCTTAATCACATTGACGAAGACCCTGCACTCCTTTGACGGATCTGTTTCAGAGATGAGTCGACATTCCATGTTTCTGGCAGAGTGAATAAACTTAACTGCTGAATCTGGGGCACGCAAAATCCACATGCGCGTAGTACACGAGAAGACAACCCGAAGGTGAGTATCTGGGGTGGCCTAATAAAAGACAGTGATAGGGCCCTTTTTCTTTGCAAACGGAAAAACATGTAATGTAAAACCTTTGCCAATAACTGCCCTACCATTAATATCGGAGTAAAAACACCACTGTGCTGGCAATTAATTAGGTCTTCACAAGCACCAATGCAGAAGCCAGCTATAAACACGCTCAGAGTACTACTATGGGACAAAAGCATTACTGTGCAGAAAAAACAAACACGATAGGGTTCTCAGAGACTAGTTCCACCACGCATTGATGATAAAGTGCCACATAAGCAATTGATCCGTATACGTGACATTTCAGCCGCATTGAAGTTCCCCGGTAGGCGGTTGATCATGTGATGCGCAAATGGTAGCGACGGGAACTAAGGTCTTCCGACCAAAGATCCATCAAACGTAACAGGAGAGCTCTGCATAGGAATGTCCCCTCAGAACGTAAATAAACATTATTTCACATCACACAAATTCTACACTACAAAAAAATAAGAGGTGCGAGTTCACGGAAAATTTCTGAAAATAACTTGCAGCAAAGTTACCAGTAGGCTCCCATCTTTTTCAGAAATTTCCGTTTTTTAAAAGTGCCCGTTTCTTTTAACTTCCGTATTTTCGCAGATTTTCCGTAATAAAAAATTTCGTTTATTTCAGGAAAGTCCATTTCAGGCTTTCCCGTAGTTAACCTGCAATTCCGGAAAATTGACAACCCAGTATTACTGAGCCCTTAGCCCACGTAATCCTTCTGCTGCAGTCGGGATCAAACTACCGAAGTTTTTTTTTTTTTTTTTTTTATTGAAGATTTAACGCCACCGTGAGCAACTCAATGGGCTATAAGCAGTCGCTCGTCCCTAATTTAGGGTCACTGGTTCCAGGGAAGGGAGAGAGCTAGTGCCGTAAGACAAACACAACATCCATGCCTCACCGGGATTCGAACCCTGACCCCTTTCGCACGAACGATCAGATTCCATCGCTTAGACCACTGCGCCACCGGGGCGGCCTACCGAAGTTTGGGTTGCATCAGAACGGATTAGATCAGATGTAGAGGATTTTAAGAAGGGAGTGTCTGACCCCAGGTCTTAAACCACCCTTAGAAATAGGAAGCGAGGAGATTTGGGCTACAGTGCTGGATAGGAAAATGACACGGAAGCGAGGTAGAAAGGGGAAAACATTTAACCTTTTTTAAGATTTTTTTTTAAGATAACTTACCCCGGGGGCCAGTACCCGGGGTCCGACGGCTTAACGTACGCATCCGACGCACGGCGGGTATTTAGTGGTTCGAGCGTTCGTACCTTCCTGGGATCGAACCTGAGGTTATCTCCGTGGCAGTCACGAACGTTGACCACTAGAGCACCCGCGGCTCCGGATTGCATCAACAGGCAGCGCACGCCTTTAGCCACCGAGCTATAAACGCTCGGAAATCGGACTCACGTACATGCAAACTGCGCGCCGATGAATTTCTTTTTCTTTTTTTATTCTTTTTTTTTTTTTGATCATTAATGCGAGTGATTTAGTCATTTTATTTTCTGTTGGAGTGCATTATTTTTCTGAATACGTTTGTAGAATTTATTTTTCTGTAGGAGGACTTTTCCCAAATTAAGCATTTTTCATCGTGATTTTTCGAAGCAACAGAATGTTTTGCAACTTGATTTTTTTTAATTGACAATGACTTTCAGTTATCTTTAAAAAAGGTGAAATGTACTTTTTTTATAGTATTATTTCCCAAAAAGAAAAAAAAACTATAAATATGAAATTTACTCTTGATAGCTGTAATAGCTTTTGTCTCAAGTTGTCGAAAGACTGATACATGCATTATGTAATCTGTACAATAAGTACCAGGTTTTTTACAGTAACGCAATTTATAATAAATAACTGCTGCACAAAATAGGGGAGAGGAGAATAAATATCCTGTGCCACAATAAACACAATCCATACGACATGGTATCCACAATCTCCGATCTTGCTACGGAACTTCAAAATTCGACAGACGATTGAAACTTAAAAGTTAATCAAACCTCACGTATCACTCCTATTACAGGTAAGTTCCTGTCATACGGATAAGGATAAAGTGAGAACGGAATTTTTCTGCTAATATATGAAAGGTATTGCTGAACGGTTTCTGAAAATTCAGAATTTTCCGTTGACACATCTCTAAAACGGTAATTTACTGTCAATATAAAAAAGAAACTGCGGAAAGGTTTCTGAAAATTCAGAATTTTACCTTGGTACTAATAATCCCTGAAATTCAGGTTTCAATCTGTCATTTCACGGAAATGAATGTATCAGAAATATGTTTCGTTAATTCACGAAAGAAATGACGGAAAGTCGCTCGTGAATTTCAGAAATTTTTTTAAAGTGGTATAACGAAGCAAATTTCTCCGTCATTTCTGTATCCGCGCCAGGATTCGAACCCGGGTCCCCTCATTCCGGAATAAGTTGCTCTACCAATTGAGCTACGCGGACGTTTTATTCTGATTCCTATCTGCCTCTATGTCGTGTGCGTCCTTCTGGCAGGTACGTCACATCTCCTGGTACGTTACATCATCTCCCCTTATTTTTTTTTTTTTTTTTTTTTTGAAGTGCTGGTGAAAGGATTCTCTTATTTTTCCTATCTCGCGGTGTTTAAAGAACATCACACCAATGCGAGATTTTGAACGGTCGGGTCATCCGGATAATTCGGGCGCCATTATAACGAAGTAAATTTCTCCGTCATTTCTGTATCCGCGCCAGGATTCGAACCCGGGTCCCCTCATTCCGGAATAAGTTGCTCTACCAATTGAGCTACGCGGACGTTTTATTCTGATTCCTATCTGCCTCTATGTCGTGTGCGTCCTTCTGGCAGGTACGTCACATCTCCTGGTACGTTACAGTGGATGTTTGTCTATTGGGACAGATGTTATCACCAGTACAACTGTGAGGACTTTTCACGACATGCGTTACCCCGATCGAACAGCCATCCACAAGCAGCCAATCCCTTTGAATAATACCACACGACGATTAGCGCAGTTCAATGAACGCCGATCTAGGACTGTAGACCAATAAAAAACTGGGCATTGGACTGAAAAGTCACGGTATATAGTCTACCTGTCTGACGATCACTTTTGAGAGTGCCAAATGCCAAGCGAAAGACTCTTTCCGGGCAGTGTCGTCCTGACAGTGAAATTTTGTGGAGGCAACGGAATGGTGTGGAGCTGTTTCCGTGATTCGGTTTGGGTTCCTCACCTGTTTTGGAGAAAACCATAAATACTGAGGTCCACATGGAAGTTTTCCACAATTACACACTATGGACGTTGTGGTATTACTTTGGAGAATACTCATACCAGGAGGACAGCACCACATGTCATATTGCTAATGTTTTTACATACTGATTTGAGAACATTGCAGTCAAAAACTTGTAATGGCCGGCCGGGAATGCTGATCTGAACCCTATAGAGCAGAGATTCGTAAAGTGTGCTCCCCGGAGCCCTGGGGCTCCGTGAATGTTAAGCTTTCGCGGAGCCCTTGCGCTCCCGAAATGTGGAGCTTTCGTGGAGTTATGGGGTTCCGGGAAAGCTCCGCAAGCACTCAGTGACGCTTTCCATGAAAACTCTTCCGTGACACCGTCAAGTTCGTCAATGACAATATCCTGGAAAAATCCACATACTTCCTCAATATCCTTATACAATGAATGCATATGGTGCTTTCTTCAGAGCATGTACCAACGATATACACTGAAGAACAATTGAATTAGAGATACCTGTCTAGTAACGAGTAGCACCACCTTTCGCCCTGATGACGGCGGCGATTCGTCTCGGCATGGACTCGACAAGACACCGGAAGCGTTGGGAAGCCATACGGATCCACGACCCCTGAAGAAGCTCCCACAGTTCACGAAGATTTGATGGAGTGGGGTCAGAGCCTCGAACATCTCTCTCGATGGCATCCCAGATATGCTCGATGAGATTGAGGTCAGGTGACCTAGCTGGCCAAGGAAGCGAGGTCACGTTGGTGGAGTGTTTGTCCAACCATTCGGATACAATTCGGGAGCGATGGCACGGTGCATTGTCTTGTTGCAGGATGAGGTCCCCAGTGGGATGATGAACACGCACAAATGTTAACAAATGGTCGTCCAGGATATCCCGGTAACTTTAACCTATGAGGGACGATGTCACACATGCCAGGGTTCCCATTTCAGTCCACGTAAACAATCCCCAGATGAGAATGCCACCCTCACCAGCTTGAAGAGTACCCTGCTGGCAAGAAGGATCCATCGCTTCATGTGGTTTGCGCCGTACTCGTATCCTGCCATCCGCATGTACCAACGTGAATCTCGACCCATCAGTCCAGGCAACATTTTACCACATGTCTAGGGTCCAGTGGCGATGTTCCCGCGCTCATGCTAATCTTTGCACCCTGTGATGTACGGTCAGCAGCGGTACCCTCGTGGGACGATTACTTCTGTACTCCATAGCGAGGAGATGGTTCTGGATGGTTTGGCTGCTTATACGTTTTTGTGCACCAGTGTAAAATTGCCGAGTGATTTCTTGCACTGTGGCCCGTCTATTTGCCGTTACAAAGCTAGCTAGGCGACAATGACCCAGCTCATCCACACGCTGTTGTCCACGGCAGTTGGCCTTTGCAGGGATAGCTTTACCGGATTCGATGTACTCACGATGCACCAGTGACACAGTGGTTCGTGAAAATACCAGTGCTTGCACGACTTCCGAGATGGAGTGACCCATTCGTCGGGCCCCGACAGTTTTCCCAAGATGAGATGCGCTTAGATCCTTCGTCTTACCCATACTGCGTCCGACTGTTACTGATTCTCGTCGCTTCACTCCTTATATTGTCGTATCGCTGCATACGTCATGTCGTTTCTGTTTACAGAGCCGCCTACAGCACCACATTTGCATAACGCCAGCTATCTCTTATTCAATTGCTCTTCAGTGTATAGTGACCCCCATTGGAAGTCGCGCGTAGTTGTTCTTTATCCTCTGGGATATGGAATTTTCGAAACAGGAAGGCAAATCAAAGTACAAACTGTCGCCGTTCAAAGTGTGAGGTCGCTTCACAAATCTTCCTCTCACGCCTGCGTGCTGTCTGGCCCAGTGTTCAAAAAAGCATTTTTGTTGGGAAGCTGCGATAGGACTTGTCTTGAATGGGAGCGATTTAATCAGAAGAACGATACCGTCCCTGAAACAGTGAACCGGGACGACGCGGCCTCTCCTTGGCGACGTTCTTTGTTGCTCGATTCCTGGAATTTGCAATACAACACACGATTGCACCAAATGACCACGACATTTGCTCAAGCTTTATTCTGTCATTCTCTTTCATTTCTTTTACTTCTGTTGAATCTGAGGAATCAACTCGTCAAGTCCGCGCGTTTGTTCGGGTTTTTGAATATTTGCGATGGATAGGTGGTCAAGAGTTGAACGTGAAATTGAAGAAATGAAATACGTAAATCCTTATTACCTGTATAGACACGATTTTGCACTGAATATAAACACGAGAAGATAAAAAAAAATTAGGGCTCCTCTTCTTCATTGGGTGAAAAAGGCTGTCAGAAGTTTGACAGTAGTTGCTATATAGGATATTATCGAACAAACAAAGCTGATCTGTTCATTGCTTTTTAAGCCGAATGGATGAACTAACATTTCCAAAACAAAAAAAAAAAAGGAAACTGTAGGAGGGTATTCTACGAAGACCAGAGTCCTCCACGAGGTCCGAAGCACTCAGCACACAATATTATTTTTTTTTTGTAAATAAAGTTTATCTGTTGATATGCAGCAGTGGAGTATCTTGGGTCCGAGACCTGAAGTATCACATCCGTCCCCCTCCTCCACCCCCAGTACTGTTTTGTTTTTAAATTGCGAAGTTGATTTTTCAATTATTAAATAATAGAAGTATATTTTCTAAATTTTAGGCAGATGCTTTTGCTAACATAATACCAAATAATTATGAGGATAAGGATTTTAACACTTTATATTTTGAATACTTTATTTGTACATAAACTCCATTCTTCTTTCCTTTTGTGTGAGCTTAAGCGTTCCTTTTCCATAAAAAGTTTCTTTCAAGTACTTTTTTATATTTAAAAAGAATGTCTTTCTCTATTAGCAAAACAGCCAATTTTCTCAAGTGCGCATGTCCTTGTGTGGCTCTGAGATATGTTTTGATTCTTTTTAATGCAGAAAACGGTCTCTCGGCAGTTGCAGTTGTTGATGGAAACTTTAATAATTGGTCTGCTAATTTGTACACTTCACTAAAAACAGTGTCCAATTTATTCAATTTCATGTATTGAGAAATTATGGCAATATAGATTATTGCGATTTATGTATAAAAGAAAACAAGAGAATAGGTATTAACATTTAATTCTGCTGAACACTGTGGCTCACGGCTATCAAACAAGAGACAGAAATGCATTTTTGTTACCAATGCCTAACACTTTAACCCAACAAAGATTTAATTATAAGATAGTACAACTATACTAGTTTTCCGAATTTATTGGCGTAAATAAAATCAAGGTTTCCAAGCTTTCGCACATCAACCAGATGGCTTTCTCAAGGAAGGTAGACAGCAAACTGCAAACTGGATAATAGAACGTTTGAACAATTTGAACGCGGTGAGTTGACTTGACAATAAACGAAGAGATGCGAACGTAATTATTCAATAAAAACACGAGACATCATGTTCGTTTTGCAAGCGGAATCCTTGGAGGAAAACAAAAGGCATTCATTATTTGAATAATTGGTTCCAAATTCGTGGTAACTCTAGTGAGACGCTATCATTGCAGGCCTCATCCTTGGTAATGATCTCCAATGTTTCCCGAACGGCAGTGGATTTAGGAGTAGAGTAGGCAGCTAATTTCTTTATGTCATCCCACATAGGATCGGCGGACTTGAACTGGACTTCTCTGGATAGGGCTGTGGTTAATTTGCCGTTCCTTATTATGGCCCTCTTATGCTCGTTGACTCTAATTCTAAATGAACGTTTAGTCATCCCAATGTAGTATCGCTTGGAGCCATCCGGATATTGTAGAGGGATGGCATAAACACCTGCTTCGTTGGAAAGTGGGAGCTCGTCAGTATTTCGCTTAAGCATAGCATAACTAAACGTTCATTTAGAATTAGAGTCAACGAGCATAAGAGGGACATAAAGAACGGCAAATTAACCACGGCCCTATCCAGAGAAGTCCACTTCAAGTCCGCCGATCCTATGTGAGATGACATAAATAAATTAGCTGCCTACTCTACTCCTAAATCCACTGCCATTCGGGAAACATTGGAGATCATTACCAACGATGACGCCTGCAATGATAGCGTCTCGCTAGAATTACCACGAATTTGGAACCAATTATTCAAATAATGAATGCCTTTTGTTTTCCTCCAAGGATTCCGCGTGCAAAATGAACATGATGTCTCGTGTTTTTATTGAATAATTACTTTCGCATCTCTTCGTTTATTGCCAAGTCAACTCACCGCGTTCAAACTGTTTGAACGTTCTCTTATCCAGTTTGCAGTTTGCTGTCTACCTTCCTTGAGAAAGCCATCTGGTTGATGTGCGAAAGCTTGGAAACCTTGATTTTATTTACGCCAATAAATTCGGATAACCAGTGTAGTTGTACTATCTTATATATAGGTGGTGTACAGTTCCTTGCGTTATTATTAAAGATTTGATTTCTAGGGATTGATGGTATGAAATAACCTACCTTGTAAACTAACACATAATAATAATTATAATTATTTTCGAAAGCAACTAAAAATATTTGCTAACAAATTAAAATATAAAATTCTATGGTAAAACTTATTAATCTCACCACATATGCATAAATTTTATATGTGCAGGACGTTTGACTTGACTACGTACTTTAAGCGAATTGGGATTCACTCAGGCTATATATATATATATATAACCTTTTACTCAATTTCCTGTTCTGTGGTTCCCTGTATATAAGTATTCATGTTATATATGTTTTTTTTTCTTAATATTATATTTTATAAAATTAATTTTGAAATGTAACATGGTCAAATGTAACCCCATAACGAAATAAATGAAATGAAATGAAGTGTAACAAGTAATGTCTCTTTTAGTATTCTTCAAGGGAAGAAAACACGTTCAGCTGTTTTTTTAGTCGAACTGTATCAAAATTTGAAGCATAGGTTCTTGACGTTCTGACAGTAGATGTCCAGGAAAGCTTTTATAAAATTTATCAAAACTGTTCGAATCCAACAAAATCACGAATTTCAGATATAATAGCAGTAATTTTAAGTCATTGACATTTCAGGCAACTGCAACGTCTTGTGCGAAGCACGTGATGTTACGAGCGGGAGCATGCAAGTGCCTGATCTAGTCCCAAGTCTCCTTTTTTCTGAGCGAACCGTTGCCCAAAGCAATGGCACATTCACCCTTCACCCGTTCCTTCAT
The DNA here is from genome assembly GCA_039090855.1 of Macrothele yani. NCBI lineage: Eukaryota > Metazoa > Arthropoda > Arachnida > Araneae > Macrothelidae > Macrothele > Macrothele yani. Next base: position 23,971,752 of record CM077002.1, on the reverse strand, counting down.
GTTGTCATGAAAACGCTAGCCAGTGATCGTATTGAAAGCCTTCGAATCACACAGTGAAGATTGGTAGAGCTGGTTGCGTTGCGACGACACCATCCCTTCACTAGGAGCTCCGTTGGTCTTCTCTCGCTAAACTGATTCTCTTGGTCAAAAGAAGCGAATCCGCACGTGTTTCTTTTCGTAGCGAGGGCATCGACATATTTTAATACCAATGATAATTGATTTTTATTTGTGTATATCTAATTGACTTTTATTTGTGCATTCTCTGGGCTTCGCAGCTAGCCTCGAAGATATGCGACTGATACGCAGTTATCCGGATATTAACCGTATATTGAACAAAAAACATATGAATTTATGAGGTGAATGTTATGCAACACAGAAGTATAATTCCTCTCAATTTTCAGCTCAATTCCTTTGTCGTATTCTGTCTCTTTTTCCCTTCACGCTAATTGACACAACTTCGCTGTTTTCTGTTATTAATATACCGTTAATATCCGGATTTACTCCAGCAACCATTATTTCACGAGTTTAAAAATAATACCGCTCTTCGTTGCATATAATGCTGTGATTAATGATTGCTGAACAGGTGCAGGGGACATTGATGAGGAAAGACGTCATTCACCGCCCAGTGCATCCTGGGATAGGGAAACAAATGACCACGCGGAAGACGCCCCACAGCTTTTTATTCCTGTCGCTGAATTTATAACGATCAGGAGCATAAATAGATTGGAGATTCTGAATGAGCTAGAATTTATACAGGATGATAATTCTATAAAATAAAAATATAAAATTCCCTAAGTAAAATATATTCGTCAGCAAAACTAAAAGTTTCGAAATATTTCAACAGCATCTAGTAGGACACGTCGTCTACTAACTGCGCCTTGTAAGTGAAGAAATATCAGAAATACGTCATTGACCGATTGAAACTGAGAGTAACGACTCCTTAAGTCGTTGATTCTGTTGTATATTCGGTATGAATTCACCAAATGAGCAAAATATAACAGACGAGATTATGAAATTTAGTTTCAACGATATATGATTTGGTTTCCAAGTCCGTTGCACATTTTTGTTTTAAACCGAAGTTGCAAAATTAGTTTCAAAAGTTATATGAAAAATAATAACTAATAAATTCATCACACTGCACGAGTAGAATATGCAAATATAAACAGTGAGAAAACATTCGCTTTACAAAGCGACCAGCTGGCTGGATGAGATTAACTGATTATTAGTAATGCAATCTGTTGTCGGTAGAAGTCATTTAGCAAAACAGCTGACATCGAATTCCTGTAAGCACGTTTTTTGAAAGAGTCTCAACGATCAACTTGCCGGTTTCACACTAGTGTTGCCATTCTACTGAATTATCAGTAGATCTACTAATTTCGACTCCTGTCTACTGACAGACTTTCATAATCCACTGATTTTTCTCTGTTTTAAGACCACCTACTTGTTCACGAACTCGCTGTCTAAGAATGTCTGCATTCTTTCAGTACTCACCATCTACTGGTCCAATGGACAATCCTCACCTCAGAATTGGTCTGAAGATAAAAAGCTGACGAAGACTAAAATTATACTGCTGGCCACCCAAAATGCAACACCAAGAAGGAAGCATCCGATTGACCTGAAATTTACAGCATACGTCGCCCGAGAGAGGTCATGCAAACGATTAGCATTGCAGGGTATATGCAAATCATGTGCGCCCGGCACGCCACCGAGAAGCACTATAAGAAGGGTGCACAGAAGGCGCGATGTAAGTAGTGGAAGTGTGTTGTGCTGCCGGACCTGTGCGTAGGAAGCTTCCTGATGCCTCGTCGCAGAATACGGCAGTCATTCCAGCACGTTTCGGAGTTCGACAGAGGACGAATAGTGGCTTATCGTGACAGCGGTTTATCGCACCGAGACATCGGCGCCCATGTGGGACGACATCCAGCCACAGTGAGGCGAGTATGGATTCGGTGAGTGCAGGAGGGACGAGCGGACCGACGTGAGTGATTGCTGCAGCCGCGGCAAACCACCGAACGAGAGGACCGGCATGTTGTGCGGCGGGCATTGACGGCTCGCACCGCCGCATCACGAACGTTAGCTCAGGAATTAGGGTGTGTTGCGCAACAGCCTGTGTCAGCACGTACCGTTCGACGTCGTCTGCAGGAGTGGGGACTTGTCGCACGGCGCCCATTGCTCCGATTAATATTGACGTTACACCACTGGCGATTGCGGCGGCAGTGGGCCGTTGAACGCTGCACCTGGACTACATAATGGCATGACATTGTCTTCTCCGACGAACCACGCTTCTTCCTACAACACCACGATGGTCGGATCCGCGTGTGGCAGCACCGCGGCGAGAGACTGTATGACGCCTGCATTATGCATCGCCCTACTGGTCCGTCGCCTGGCGTTTTGGTTTGGGGCGCAATTGGATATGACACCCGCACCCCTCTGCTACGCATCGCCAGTACACTCAACAGCCACCGCACCATCTCCGACGTTTTGTAGCCTGTAGTCCTCCCTTACCTGCAGGACCTGCCAGAAGCCACGTTTCAACAGGACAATGCGCGCCCTCACGTGGCACGCATAGTGCAATAATTCTTCACGACCCACCAGGTGTCACTGCTGCCGTGGCCGGCCTGTTCTTCCGATATGTCGCCCATCGAACACGTCTGGTCGCTGATCGGCAACCGAATGGCCCGGCAAGCACCACCCGCGGCTACGCTTGATGAACTGTGACAACGTGTGGTGCACCGACATACCCCAAGCCCACATCCAAAGCCTCTTTCGTTCGATGCCGCAGCGTGTAGCGGCCGTTATTGCAAGCCATGGGGGCCACACAAACTATTGATGTCTGCGTGTTCCACAAGTCGCACGGGCCTGTAAGCTCAATCGTTTCAGCTTTGTATCTGTTGTTATGCGTCCAGTAAATCTGGCTTTGCTATCTCGTGTCCTTCTTATTGTTACATTTTGGGTGGCCAGCAGTGTCCTTAACACCTGATACCTATTATCTTTTTAAATACATGTACTTGTTTTTAAGCAATATTGTTTCATTCAGAATAATAAATTAGTCGGTTATTTAAACATTTTCCCCAGTTTTGTTAAAAAGCAGAATATCAAGAGAACGTCTATAGTACGATATCAGTACTCGTGATACGTTTTAGCGTATCTCACTTATTTCACGTACTTTGCGGAACATCTGGGTGTCTTTGAGTAAGAAGAGAAGTACTTATAATAACTCTTTGTTTTAAGGAAGACAAGAAGGACATATCCCGATGTGCGTTTGATTAATAATGCCTTAAAGACTTTAATGCTGATCATAAAAACTAATCATCATCATCACCATCATTGTCAACCATTATCAATCCACTGCTGGACGAAGGTCTCCCCAAGTTTCCTCCACAACGGTCTGTCTTGTGCCAGTCTCCTCCATGTCACCCCTGCATACTTTCGAATTTCATCCACCCATCTCCCATGTGGTCTTATTCTGGGTCTTTTCCTGTCCCTTGGAATCTAATCTAAAATTTCGGCTGTCCATCGATGATCTGTCCTTCTGGCAGTATGTCCAGCCCATTGCCATTTCAGGGATTTAACTCTGATCATGATGTCTTCCACTCTTGTCATTTTTCGGATCCACGAGTTCCTCTTCTTATCTCTCCTGGTTACACCAAGCATGCCCCTTTCCATGCTTTTTTGAGTTGTCTGCAGCCTTTGTATGTCTCTTTTAGTTAAGGTCCACGTCTCTGCACCATACGTAAGCACTGAAAGGATGCATTGATCAAACACTTTTCTTTTAAGACATAATGGCATATTGCTCTTGAAAATTATGCTGTTTCTTCCAAAAGCTCTCCAGGCAAGTTTTGTACGCCGATTAATTTCTTCATCAATGAGACCCTCACTTGATATCTGCTGTCCAAGATAAACGTACGTGTCTGTTATCTCCAGCTTTTCTCCATCAATCGATAAATCTTTATTTCTTGTAAAAGCATTGAACATCACTTTTGTCTTCTGAAAGTTCATTTTTAATCCCACTTCTTTACTCTTGTCAGCAAGTTCCTGGATCATACTCTGCAGCTCTGATGGGCTAGTTGCAAAAATGACTACGTCATCAGCAAAACGAAGGTGGGTTAGATAATCTCCATTAATCTTTATCCCCTTGTTTTCCCAGCTCAGTGACTGAAAAACACCCTCCAATGTGGCATTAAAGAGCTTCGGAGATATGGTGTCACCTTGTCTCACTCCCTTTCCAATTTTTATGTGTGTTGTATTTTCAAACAGCCTAATCTTTGCACTTGCATTTTCATAGATGTTATTAATAATATTAATGTATGCATCTTTAATACCGCAGGTTTTCAGAGCCATTGTAACTGCTGATGGTTTCACCGAATCAAAGGCTTTTTCATAATCGATAAAAGCCATGCACAATGGAAGTTCATATTCCCTCGCTCTTTCAATTAGTTCTCTCAGCACGTGGATATGATCTATTGTGCTGTAGCCACTCCTGAATCCAGCTTGTTCTCTCGGTTGAGCCATGTCCAGTGTTACCTTCAAGCGGTGTGAAAGAACTTTAGTGAAGATTTTATAAACTACTGATAGGAGGCTGATAGGTTTGTAGTTTCCGAGATCCTCAATGTCACCTTTCTTATGTAGCAGGATCATTGTAGCGGTGTTCCAATCCTCAGGAATCTTTTCTTCATTAAGGCATCGAGTGAAAATTTGGGCGAGTACTGTTTCAATTTCTCCACTTGCTTCTTGTATGATGTCTACAGTAATTCCATCTTCTCCTGGAGCTTTTCCCCGCTTCATGTTCTTGATTGCATGTGCAACTTCTGCTGGAAGGACTGGAGGAACTCTGGTACTGGTATCTTTCATGATGTCTGGAGTGCATGTATCATCCCTTTCATATAGTTTGGAGTAGAAATCTTTCACTCTTGTCAAAATTTCGCCTCTATTTCTTGTTACAGAACCATCTTCTTTTCTCAGTGCCATAATCTGTTTTCTTCCCTTACTGAGATGTCCCTTTGCTATCTTTAGGCTTTGGTTGTTTTCAATTGCTTTCCTCACTAGTTCACAGTTGAATTTTCTTACGTCTTCAGTGATACTTTTTCGTACTGTCTTGCATAGCTCTATATATTCCACTTTGGAAGTCACATCTTCTTTAGTTGTCCTCATCTCTCTTCTTTTTTGCATCAACATTTTCGTTTTTCCTGATAATTTATTTACATGCAACTTGTTCTTAGACCCAGCTAATTTTGTTGCTGTTTCCACAAGAGCTTTGGTTACATAATCAGGCAAATTCCATGTTTATTTACACCAACATTAGTTTTAATGATCAGCATAATTTATCATTTTTTAAAGCTGATCATCAGAAATATCTTATAAGAAAGCAACTCAGGATTGTATTTGTTTAAATTTGCTTTCCGTTGTTTAACACTTTAACCGGCTGGATCGAATGAAGACGGGGTTAGCAGAATTGTTTGAAATCAGCTCGAACCAATCGGCATATTCACTGTCTAAGACGTGGGACGAACTTGTCAGGAATAAGTGAACCTGCACATCAGAAAGCGTTGGTTTTTCCTTAGGTTTGCCATTCAAAGTGGTCATTTACGGGGAATGATTTTCCTTAATCCTTCCTATCATATTAATTTTTCTTCCAGAAATACTTCAAAAATGGCGAAGAACATAAAAAGGGAGTAAATGTTTTTTACGAAACTTGCTTCTACTCAGTGGCATGATGTCCGTGCCAGGGATTCTAGCCCTTCCCAATCATTCCTTGGGTGATGAAGCACAGGATAAAGCACTATAAGGGAATCAGACAACACTAAGCCCCGTAAGAGAGCACTTACTACCAGCGGCAGATACACTATATTGATAAACGTCACCGGACACCTAGAAGAGGAACACAACATAGCATTTATTGACATACATCAGAGCGGTGTCGGTCCACTTTTGGCCTTAATGCGTGCACTGACCCTTCGTGACATGCTTTCGACAAGGTTTTGGAACAAAACGTTAGGTATGCGCTTCCATTCAGTACATAATGCTGCAGCTAACTGTTGCTTAGTAATAGGCCTTAGTTACAAACTTCTTATGCGGCGCTCTAATTCATCCCATAGGTGCTCTGTGGGATTAAGATTAGGGCTCTGTGCTGGCCAGTCCACACACGATACGGAATTATCGTCACACAACGCAGTAACAGTCTTTTCTTTATGGCTCGGTGCATTATCTTGCTGGTACCAACAATGTTCGGTTCCATAGTATCGCCACAGAGTTGGTAGGGCATAACTGTCCAGAATACTGAAGTAGGCGTGCTGGTTAATAGGTTTGTCCACGATAACCAATGGGCCGGAACCATACCACGAAAAACACCCTCACACGAGAGTAGACTGCCAGCTCCAAACTTGACCGTAGGAAGAGTACACTGTGGTAAATAGCGTTTCCCCGGCTGCCGCCATACCCACGCGCATCCATTAGACTGATGAATCGTGTATCTCGATTCATCAGTCCATAGGACCCATTTCCATTGATATACGGTCCACGATAAATGTTCTTTACACCATGCTAAACGACGAGTAGCATTCCAAGTGTAGATGAAAGGCTTATGAGCAGCAGCACGACCATGGTAACCCATGGAATAAAGTTCTGTGCGATTGGTACGTGTACATACCGAGATTCCAGCATTTCTACTCACCTGTACACTGAGGTCTTGTGTAGTATTCCGTCGATTAGCTGTAACGACTCTCATGAGGCTTCGACGTCCCCTATCACTGATTATCTTTAGTCTGGCGGTACGTTTTGCTGCTTCAGGCACGCCATGTGTCTTCCACTTATTCAGTTCATTCAAAACAGTTTACTTGGATATGTTTAAACGCCTCTCGGTCTCTCTTATTTATCACCCACTGATATAACTCCCAACAATCTTTCCTTTCTCAAAGTCAGTTCTCTCCCGCCGTGACATTTTCACTCAACCTTACAGTGCGATATGATCGTAGTCAGCTGCACGCTTGTTTTTATACCGTTTGCAGCTGTACCGCAAATCTTAACAACGCAGCATATACGTTCGTTTGCTTTTGAAGGTGTGTACAGTGACTTTTTTCTATATACATGTATCATCATCATCATTGTCAACCATTATCAATCCACTGCTGGACGAAGGTCTCCCTAAGTTTCCTCCACAACGGTCTGTCTTGTGCCAGTCTCCTCCATGTCACCCCTGCATACTTTCGAATTTCATCCACCCATCTCCCATGTGGTCTTCTTCTGGGTCTTTTCCTGTCCCTTGGAATCCAATCTAAAATTTCGGCTGTCCATCGATGATCTGTCCTTCTGGCAGTATGTCCAGCCCATTGCCATTTCAGGGATTTAACTCTGATCATGATGTCTTCCACTCTTGTCATTTTTCGGATCCACGAGTTCCTCTTCTTATCTCTCCTGGTTACACCAAGCATGCCCCTCTCCATGCTTTTTTGAGTTGTCTGCAGCCTTTGTATGTCTCTTTTAGTTAAGGTCCACGTCTCTGCACCATACGTAAACACTGGAAGGATGCATTGATCAAACACTTTTCTTTTAAGACATAATGGCATATTGCTCTTGAAAATTATGCTGTTTCTTCCAAAAGCTCTCCAGGCAAGTTTTGTACGCCGATTAATTTCTTCACCAATGTGACCCTCACTTGATATCTGCTGTCCAAGATAAACGTACATGTCTGTTATCTCCAGCTTTTCTCCATCAATCGATAAATCTTCATTTCTTGTAAAAGCATTGAACATCACTTTTGTCTTCTGAAAGTTCATTTTTAATCCCACTTCTTTACTCTTGTCAGCAAGTTCCTGGATCATACTCTGCAGTTCTGATGGGCTAGTTGCAAAAATGACTACGTCATCAGCAAAACGAAGGTGGGTTAGATAATCTCCATTAATCTTTATCCCCTTGTTTTCCCAGCTCAGCGACTGAAAAACACCCTCCAATGTGGCATTAAAGAGCTTCGGAGATATGGTGTCACCTTGTCTCACTCCCTTTCCAATTTTTACGTGTGTTGTATTTTCAAACAGCGTAATCTTTGCACTTGCATTTTCATAGATGTTATTAATAATATTAATGTATGCATCTTCAATACCGCAGGTTTTCAGAGCCATTGTAACTGCTGATGGTTTCACCGAATCAAAGGCTTTTTCATAATCGATAAAAGCCATGGACAATGGAAGTTCATATTCCCTCGCTCTTTCAATTAGTTCTCTCAGCACGTGGATATGATCTATTGTGCTGTAGCCACTCCTGAATCCAGCTTGTTCTCTCGGTTGAGCCATGTCCAGTGTTACCTTCAAGCGGTGTGAAAGAACTTTAGTGAAGATTTTATAAACTACTGATAGGAGGCTGATAGGCCTGTAGTTTCCGAGATCCTCAATGTCACCTTTCTTATGTAGCAGGATCATTGTAGCGGTGTTCCAATCCTCAGGAATCTTTCCTTCATTAAGGCATCGAGTGAAAATTTGGGCGAGTACTGTTTCGATTTCTCCACTTGCTTCTTGTATGATGTCTACAGTAATTCCATCTTCTCCTGGAGCTTTTCCTCGCTTCATGTTCTTGATTGCATGTGCAACTTCTGCTGGAAGGACTGGAGGAACTCTGGTACTGGTATCTTTCATGATGTCTGGAGTGCATATATCATCCCTTTCATATAATTTGGAGTAGAAATCTTTTACTCTTGTCAAAATTTCGCCTCTATTTCTTGTTACAGAACCATCTTCTTTTCTCAGTGCCATAATCTGTTTTCTTCCCTATACATGTATATAGTGCATATATCTGCTGCTGGTAGTAAGTGAGTTGAGTTGTAAATGAGTTGAATCTGCTGAGATGAGAGAGGGAAAGGAATAGTCTTGCCATAGCTTTCGTTCAACCCAGCTACTATGTCAACAGCTCTCTTTGAGAAGGGCAGAAAATTTTGGGCACCATTTGGTTCGCATACATCGCCGCTTAAAGGATTAATAGTAGTTTGTGGAGTACTGGTAATATTTGATGTATACCAGTACTCCTAGATTTAAGTGTTCCTTCATATTCAGATTACATCCAAAAGTACATTGCATTTGTGAGGTGGTGCATATTTCATGCAAAAACATCTGATCTACTGATTTCTACTGATTTTTTTAGCTTTAGTCTACTGATGTCAGGTAAAAGTTTCTGGCAACACTGGTTCACACCCACACAGAAAGTTTAGGCTCGACTAGCTATGTCTATAGCAGATTTTGAACCGCGTACGGAAACTGGAGGACAGTCGGTGGAACCTAGAAGCTCACGAAATGAAAGTGGGTATTCAGAGAGAAGTCAGTAGATGTAGTCACTAGTGTGCGTCGCAGGAGAGACTTTTTTTTTTTTTTTTTTGATTGGAGGTTTAACGACCACCGTGAGCAACTCAATGGGCTATAAGCAGTCGCCCGTCCCTAATTTAGGGTCACTGGTTCCAGGGAAGGGAGAGAGCCAGTGCCGTAAGACAAACACAACACCCATGTCTGACCGGGATTCAAACCCGGACCACTTACGGACGAATTATCAGAGGCCAGCGCCTTAGACCACTGCGCCACCGGGGTGCCAGGAGAGACTAACGTCACACGACGTCAAAGCATTGTACTCCGTAGTAGTAGGCGGAGACAATTGAATGGAAACAGAAGCCCTTTTTTATAACCGTGAGGGCCAGTACCTTGGGTTTGACGTCTGAACGTGCCCATCCGACGTGCGGGAGATATTTAGTAGTTCAAATGTTTGTAACCTATTAGGACCGAACTGAGGTCCTTTCCATCAGTAGAAAGAAATATTGACCAGTAGGCCGTCCACGGCCCCGTTAAAGGAATTTAAAGATTAGAACGGTTAAAGCAGTGGAGTCAGGACAATGAGAACACAGAAAGAAGCCTGCCCTGTACGCATTTGTGTCCCATGGTGCGAGATATTGCATTGCAACATTTACCTTTCTTCATTTTTAGTTACTTCCGTAATCAAATTCGGATAAATATTTTTCTATTTCCTGCCATTTTAATTCATTCTGATTAAACTAAATATTATTTTCGGTTTTAATTATTAGAACTGTGAACTTTTTATTGTCGTTCCTGACGCGGGTTCAACTCTCTTAGCTCTGTCCATTATGCTAATTAAAAAACGTTTCGTAAAATATGAGCCTTTTAGTTACCTGTGATGGGGAAAAACTGTTTCAGGAGTAACAGCTTCTTATCAGTGTGACAAAAAAGAAAGAAAAGAAAAGAAATTGGCGATATATCGGCCTTGTTAAAACACACGTTACCTGAAATTCCTATAGGAAAAGCTGAAACATTTTTAATATCACTTAAATACTATAAAATCAGCCTTTCTTTAAAGAAAAAACGAAAAGAAAAAAAATGTAGACAATGGGGAGAAAGGAATGTGAAACACCTGTATACATAAGTGTTGCATGTACTTGTATAAGGTCACGGTCCATTTGAAGCTTGTACTAATTTGGAGATATCCAGATCAATACAGTTTGAAAATCCTCCAAATACTTGGCGTCAGTGAATAAACAAGACATCGCTCTTTCCACGTTTTAACAACTCACAGCAACCGAAAAATTGTTATTCGGCCACTGCTGGGGAATCGAATCCCTGATCTCTCGATATCTAGCCGAGCGCTTTAGCCTTACACCAGGGTGACCAACAATCCACGGCGCTATGTGTGTTTTTCTGTCAGCTTCTGACATCATAAATCTGTAAGATGGGCTCAGCTACTGAGACGTCTCCATTTGGTGGGCATTGCCGGCACTGGCTATATATTAATTATAGCAGTTAAATCCAAAGCGCAAGATCCAGAGTTAACTTCCTCAAAATACAGTAAATAAACAAAACATCACTCTTTCCAAGTTTTACTAACACACAGCAACCGAGAAATTGTTATTCGGCCACTGCTGGGGAATCGAATCCCAGATCTCTCGATATCTAGCCGGCCAGATCGAAACGTCTCAGTAGCTGACCCCATCTTACGGATTTATGATGCCAGAAGCTGACAGAAAAATACACATAGCGCCGTGGATTGTTGGCCACCGTGGTGTAAGGCTAACGCTCTCGGCTAGATATCGAGAGATCTGGGGTTCGATTCTCCAGCAGTGGTCGAATAACAATTTTTCTGTTGCTGTATTTTGGCAAAACGTGGAAAGAGCGATGTCTTGTTTATTTACTCAATACAGGTTCACATCGTATGTGATATCAGTAAAATATTTCACACCTATAAATTCTATATCGATACATTATAATAAAATGTAAGGTAATACTGTATAAAATACAAGTTTTACATTACCTTACATTGTATGACTACAATGGTTCATCTGCAGCATTTTCTAATGATGTCGTCACGCCTTGTTTTACAACAGTACAATACATTTTATGCTCTGATTGAAAGATGCATGTTCTGATATCTTGCGCCCCGTTGTCCAAAATTAGTTCCATCTCCCCTGGGTTAAGGTACTTTAACCAGTGACGTATCCTACATATTAGATCTGGTGTGTCTTACACACATCCTATTCAGGAACAAGCATTATTTTTAATAGAAAAGTATTTAAACCATTAAGTAACAAAAAAAAAAGAGAAAAAAGAAACTCACGTGAATGTTTCCGATTACTTAACTGAAGATATTGTTTCTATTGAGTAACAAGAACACTTTTTCAGGCACCAGTATTGTTCGTAGGAGTCTTTCTGTGGAAGACAGCAAACATTGAAATTTATCTGAGTCACTCGATTCAGATAAGCATAAGTATTTTTGAGAATTACTTGATTAAAATGCTTACTGTTCGAGGTACGTTCAAAAACTAACGGGATTCCTTTGGAAATTTGTCCTGGAAGGAAAGAAAATGGAAATCGTGATGTTCAAACAGCGTTTGCAAAAAAGAAGCAGAGCCATTTAAAAAACGTTTAAGTCACCCCCTGGGAAATGGATGTTGTAGTAAATTATCAGAACTTTTATTTTCGTTCGCTAATGTAGGTTTTTGTTTCATAACAGGAATAGACACTTGACTTTATATCATCATCATCATCATCATTTCAACCATTATCAATCCACTGCTGGACGAAGGTCTCCCCAAGTTTCCTCCACAACGGTCTGTCTTGTGCCAGTCTCCTCCATGTCACTCCCGCATATTTACGAATTTCATCCACCCATCTCCTATGTGGTCTTTTTCTGGGTCTTTTCCTGTCCCTTGGAATCCAATCTAAAATTTCGGCTGTCCATCTATGGTCTGTCCTTCTGGCAGTATGTCCAGCCCATTGCCATTTCAGGGATTTAACTCTGATCATGATGTCTTCCACTCTCGTCATTTTTCGGATCCACGAGTTTCTCTTCTTATCTCTCCTGGTTATACCAAGCATGCCCCTCTCCATGCTTTTTTGAGTTGTTTGCAGCCTTTGTATGTCTCTTTTAGTTAAGGTCCACGTCTCTGCACCATACGTAAGCACTGGAAGGATGCATTGATCAAACACTTTTCTTTTAAGACATAATGGCATATTGCTCTTGAAAATTATGCTGTTTCTTCCAAAAGCTCTCCAGGCAAGTTTTGTACGCCTATTAATTTCTTCATCAATGTGACCCTCACTTGATATCTGCTGTCCAAGATAAACATACGTATCTGTTATCTCCAGTTTTTCTCCATCAATCGATAAATCTTATATACTATATATATAAGACTTTATATACTAGCGTATTTTACTTTTTTAAAACAGAAAAATTGAAGAGATACTGCACGAACAATGGATAACCCCAAAGAAATTTCTTCTTGAGGTGAATCAGTTGAAGCGGCTGAGCCAATGATTCGAATTCTCTGCCACGTGGACATTTGGTTTTAAGGCTCAACAAGGCAGAAACGTCTTTCTTGTTTCTTTTTCTTCTCTTTTTCGCGATAATACAAAATTGACAGATCATAAAAGAGAGAGAGAGAGAGAGAGAAGCACAGAAATGGAGGCGTATTTGCACAGAAGGCTAACATGATGTTCGTCACTTAAGGAAAATGAGATGCTAAGGTACTGTTGAAAAACTTCCAGGTCTCTAAATGCCTACAAACGTGTTGACGTGGGAAAACATTTGCTGATTGTATCTATCGGCCGTTGAAAAATAGTACCAAAGAGAAATCCTTGCGCGAGATAGAGAGATAGAGAGCTTTGAACTTCGACCACTGCATTGTTTTGCTGTCAGTAGGAATGTTTCTACGATGTTTGTGTGGAAGAAAAGCGAAAGGGGATGGCTGGTGGGAATCTGATAGATCTTGAATTTTGTATGGGAAAGGAAGGAGACCTGCCTGTTTATCACCGTAGGACAAGACTATGCCCGAGCACTAGCAAAGGAGAATGCGCGGTTGAAGATGGGGAAGATATACTCACGGACAATGAAATTTCCGCACCTAGAAGAAAACACGCTACAACCGCGAAACTTTGCAAATAGCTAGAGACCGTTTTGGTATGCAAATGATACACGTTTGGTGCGGGTGCGCGTGACCACACACCCTGTGGTGGCGCTGCAAGCATGAACCGACAGCCTTATAAACCGGAGTGTAGTCGATACCCCATGAAAGCGAAAAGCACCGACTGCCGCAAGCAAGAGTACAGAGTGACAAGAATGCCGGGTCGTCGATTCACGCAACGTACGGACTTTGAGAGAGGCCTGCTCATCGGGCTGGAAACCGCAGGGTGGGTGGCGTGCTGTATAGCCCACCACGTGGATCGTTCTGACCATAACATCCGACTGTGTTGGGAGCAGTGGACACGTGACGGCGCTGACACATGGCGGAGCGGCTCCGGACGGACCAGGAGGACCACCGGTAGAGAGGATCGACGGGTCGCACGCCAGGTACCAACGGATTCCACGGGGACCCGGTCCACTATACAGGCAGATGTGGCGGCTTGTGTGTGCCCATGAACCATTTCCCGACGCTTCGCGGAAGCGAATCTGCGTTCCCATCGACCCATACGTGTGCTGCCAATAACACCGGAACATTACCGCTCCGTGTGCAATGGTGCCAGGCCAAAGCGACGTGTAACGCCACAGACTGGCGACGTGTGGTGTTTATCGATGAATCCCGCTTCGTTTTGGTAGCAGATGATCATCGTGTCCGGGGTGTGGAAGTCCCCGGGTCAACGGCACAATCCCAAACTCGCTATCGAGCGCCACACCTTCACCCACTGCAGGCATGGATCATTGACGGGCCAGCGGTATGTGGATGAGATCCTACGGCCCCATGTGTTCCCATTCCTGGCCGGGATTCCAGGTGCGCTATACCAGTAGGATAATGCCGGCGGCCCGCACACTGTTCGGGTTGCTCAGAACTGCCTACGTCATGTCCAGACAGTTACATGGCCTGCCCGCTCCCCTGACATGTCCCCTATCGAGCATGTGTGGGACGAGTTGAAATGCTGGATGCCGCAGTGTTGCACTATCCTGAATTTGGAGCACACCGTCCAACACGTATGGATCAGTCTGCCGCAAGACAACATCAGGCGTCTGTTCGATTTCATGCCGGACCATATTGCAGCGTGTATCGTTGCACGAAGCTGTGCGACGCGTTTTTCAAAATGACTGGACAGCGTGCCACAGATCCATCTGTAATTGTCCTGCAGCTGTGTTTTTGCCATCATATGTATAACTCACCTGTATCATTACGTCCATGAAATTTCAGTTCAATCCTATGCTTCCTTCTTGGTGCCCAAATTTCATTGTCCTTGAGTGCATATAATTAAACCCAAGAAAAGGAGTAGAGACAGCAAAATACGACATCAGTGACCCTTCAATGGCATCACGTGATCTACGGAAAGGGGCCAAAGTGGTATACTGAAAAACATTCATAGATTTTCCATGCGAGTAAAGAGTTATTCTGCCTCCAGTGACAAGCATCCTGCAACCACCAACAAACAAATTCAGAGAAAGTGATACATTTTGTACATTTCAAGAGACCTCTGTTTTCAATTTTCGGTTGTTGTTTTTTTCATATTGTTTTATATTATTGTTTTCACTTTCTGGCAATTATCGCTAGTGAAGTAAATTATCAAAAGGAGCGATAAACGGAACCAAATGTGCATCTGTACTCGTGGGAAAATATGCAGTCAAACCACTTTAAACCGTTCCTCCTTAAACCACCACTCTCGCTTTTTGCGTACTGTAACACTGGAACAGATTTTCCTGAATACCTGTCCATTGAAAATTACCTCAACGAACCGCCATCTCGCTGTATGCCAACCGCCCATACACTAAGAGCACAAAAGCTTTCAAAGTGTGTTAAACGCGCTTTTACACTGGCATCCACACGGAATACAATTAAATAATCTCATCGCATTGCCATTTAAAGAGCCTAATTCCCGTTCTTACCAATTATGGTTCACGGAATTTTCTACGAAACTCGGACACAGGTTTTTTTTGTTAGTGATTTAATACTATATAATGTTCACTCAATAACGCTTGGCGCGTTGATCTCAAATGACGACTAACGAAAGAACTAGAGCTCTCCAACTCACTGAACGAAAGACTGAAAAAGAGTACTTACCGCTCGCTATCTATAAGAAATCCGAATTTATTATTCGTATTAATTTGAGTCATAACATTATAATGACATTAGCAATCACTCACTGATAACTGCAGATTGATTTAACACACAAAACATAAGTTGATACTGTTTTATAACAGGACACAAGCCCACACAACGTCATTTTTTCTCTTGGTTGCCGACGAAAGACGCGAGAAAAGTCAGCAGCTTCAATTCGTCTCTGCGAGGAGTGAGAGAGAGCCGTGCTCAGTGCAGTAAGGCCATATATTTTCCTCGAACTGTGACAGACACATCTTTGTAATTATTCTAATATTTTTATCATCCTTCTCCCCGTCACACACACCTGTCGCTTCGTTTCCAAAGAAAGAATACAGTATATGAAACACACGGATTATTTGAAGCTACATGGCTGTAAACACGTGTGTGTTTATCTGCACCAATTATTACCATGAGGGTGATGAATATAGGAGTATTGTGTCACGAATTGACGTTTTGGGTAAAATGGACAAAGTCACCAATTTCTCTCTTTTACGTTACAAGCTGCGTAGCCCGAGGAACCACCTAAAGTATACATAAGATCTACAAAACGGAACTTAAAAACGAGAATTAGAAAATGTCTATAATGTAAAGACAGACAGCCTCCATGTCTACTGCTCTTTCAAGACTTATCCTTGATGGATCAACCTTACTTGTCTCTATGGAAAGATTCTTCCATCGTTGCAACACCTCAAAATAATGCTCTCTTACAGTTCACCGAAAGTCTATACATCTATAATTATAGTTCTTCATCTTGCAATGACAATATTCCTTCATACATTCCAACGACCTGGAAATCCCTACTTCGCAAGTTTCCTCAAGATTACCTTGGAAACCCTCCCTCTAATAATGATTCTTAACTAAAATTATAGACACACGTCATATAATGACGTGTGTCATTTCCTACGTCATCACAATGACTTTCATCAAGCATATATAAACTCGTTACTGTCCACCTTGTAATTTATTTCACATCTGAAGATGGACCCGCTGTGGGTTCATTTGTATTTTTATGCCTTTTTAGTATAACTAAACTTTAACTTGGTGGGTTTTAGCACTTCATCAAGTTTTTTAATCGTGTAAAGGCGGTGTGTGTTCTATGTATACCACTTTACTACACGAAAATCATGTTATTCTGCAAAGTCACCTCCCCCCCTCCTCATAAATTTTATCACATGCACAGGGAGTTCTACAAGTCTGATTTTTGCTTACCTGCGTTGTTTTTGACCGAATTCTGCAGCAAATGGGTAAAACTGTCTTCCTTTCTTTTTTATTGTTATTTAACGACCATTGTGCGCAACTCAATGGGCAAAAAGCAGTCGTTCGTCCCTAATTTGGGTTGCCTGGTTCTAGGGAAGGGAGAGAGCCAGTGTAGTAAGACAAGCACAACATCCATGACTCACAGGGATTCGAACCCGGACCCTTCTTGGATGAATGGTCACAGAGCCAGCGCTTAGACCACTGCACCACCAGGGGCGGCGAAAACTGTCTTTAGTGTCCATGAAGAAATTTCATTGGATTGGTGTATAAGTTCATGCAGTTTTATTTCACGAGTGTTTCCCAGGACAGTAGTGACGGTGCAGATGGCCAGTTGTATATCAAAGTGTAGCCAGTAATACCGTGTATCTAAACCACATTGCGTTGTGTGATTGCGGCTAATTGTTTATTGGTTTTCAGTCCCGGAAGTATTTGCGTGTCAAGTAGAGATTAATGAACATTTCCGACATCTGCTCCTCTACGAGTTTAACAAGGGATTCACAGCAGCAGAGGTTACTCGATAAATTTGTGCTGTGTATGGGGAGGATGCTATTGCTCCGAGGACAGTACGCAAATGGTTTGAGCGGCTACGAGGTCGTAATTTTGACCTCAACGGCTCTCCAGGCTTAGGTCGTCCATCTCACGTTGATGAGGATCGTTTGAACCATCTCATCCACTTAGATCCGCAAAAAACCATACCCACTAAGATGGAATGTGATCAGGCCAACAATGGGAAATGTCCAGAAATTGGAGTCTTGGGTGCCTCACATTCTCACCGTCGACAACAAGAATCAGCGGGTTGCCATATGTGGTTCCTTGCTGATCCGTTATCACGACTGTTCTCAGCAACAGAAAAACTTTCTGCCACGTATTTTACTGGAGATGAATAGTGGTGCCTGTACGTGAATTTCAGGCATCTGAGGGAATGGTTAAGCCCACACATGGCACCAACACCACGTCCAAAGCATGACCTTCATCATGAGAAGATCATGTTGTAGTGTCTGGTGGGACATAGAAGGCATTATTCATTGGTAAATGCTGCCGATGAATCGGACCATCAACGCTGCACTCTATTGTGAGCAACTCCGCCGTGTGTAGGAGGCAATTCAGCAGAAACGGCCATATCTGCTGTAACGTACCAGGAGATGTGACGTACCTGCCCGAAGGACGCACACGACATAAGGCAGATAGGAATCAGAATAAAACGTCTGCGTAGCTCAGTTGGTAGAGCGATTTGTTCCGGAACAAGCTGCCTCGGGTTCGAATTCCCCGCGTAGACCAAAAATGACGGAGAAATTTACTTCGTTATAATGGCGCCCGAACTATCCGGATGACCCGACCGTTCAAAACCTCGCAATGGTGTGATGTTATTTCCACACCACGAGATAGGAAAAATAAGAGAATCCCTTCTACAGCACTTCAAAAAAAAAAAAAAAAAAAAATAAGGGGGAGATGATGTAACGTACCAGGAGATGTGACGTACCTGCCCGAAGGACGCACACGACATAAAGGCAGATAGGAATCAGAATAAAACGTCCGCGTAGCTCAATTGGTAGAGTGACTTATTCCGGAATGAGGAGATGCGGGTTCGAACCCCGGCGCGGATAAAAATGACAGAGAAATTTACTTCGTTATACGGCGCCATGGTGTCCCGCAACATGATAAAGCACGCCCTCAGAGTGAGAACATGAACAACATGGCCATTCAGGACATGAAATGGGAAATCCTTTCACATCCGGTCTATTCCCCAGACCCCGCACGGGGATAACTGGTTTTCCAGTTATTTGGGGAGCAGCGCCCCCACGGCCCGAGCTGACCTTGTGACTGGTCAACATCTGATGTCATGCCACCGCTTGTTTTTTGTTTCGGTGCTGTTGGTGTTTGCAGGGACGGCTGTTCATCCAGCTGTTGGGGAGTCGCGTCCCCACGTTCCCGAGCTGGTCTTGTGTCTCGCATTTTCGTTTTTATTTATTTTCTCCACTGGCTAGTTGCCCGTGTTGTATTCTCTACCTAATCGCTACCACGTTATGTACTAACACCCCGGTCTTACCAACCAACCAATCACAGCTTTCATCATCCTCTTTTCCAACTTTTGCCAAGCCTGTCTGCTCTTCATCATTTTCCACGCTTTTAAAAATCTGTAGCTAATAGTTCTTTGTCTGGCGCTCTTTGGCCAAACCTGGCCCTTGCGCCAATAAAATCAACCAACCAACCAACCAACCTATTCCCCAGATGTCGGCCTTTTAGACTATCACCTGTTTCGATCTCAGTCGAATGCACTCCGTGGCATAACGTTCAACAGTGATGTTGATCTCCACAATTTCCTTGATGATTTCTTCCCAGCAAAACCTGCAAGATTTTTCAAGAATGGCATTGCAGGCTTATCCAGACGTTGAAACACCATTGTAAACAATGGGGGGGGGGGAGGATACGTAGTTGATTGATTCCGTTTTCCTTTCTAATATAATGCACTCCTGTAGTGCGGAGAAAAAACCTGCATGATCTTATGCATCAACCCAATATTTCGTCAGTACAAGGAAGAAAATCTTTCTGCAAACCAGCAATTTATTACGGATATTTTTCAAACTTATTTGCAAAACGTATTAGCAGGCGGGCAGTGATATCCAATATGAAAAAGACATATGCGAGATATCCAATATGAAAAAGCAAGTGGATGAGTTAAAAAAAGCATTCCACTCAGTAAATAGAATGCTATACACGATCAGTTTGAACAAACCCAGAAGAAATCATACGAGAAAAGGTTCTGCAATTTTGACTACAGCTGCAAATTGAGCATTTTTCATATAGAAATGGATGGATTTATGGATGGCAACTTTAGATTGCTATTATAACTCACTAATAATGGCGATACCTATGGGGAGCGGGTACGAGTCCTCGTCGAAGTGTTGTACAGAAAATTCATGCCTACCTTGTTTGAATTCCTGTAGGACCTTTATAGGAAAAACAATATCTATTTTTATCTATTCGAATTGATGATGAATGTTAGTTAACGAATATACCCCCGCCCCCTGCAATAGTTCTTAAGAATCACCGCTATTCATTGTCAGTTACCCTCTTTATACCGCCAGAAAATTATATTCAGCAAACTTTGGCAGTCTAAAAATAATACACTTCAAATGACCTGTTTTCAAAAAATCCTAAAAGTTGGATTTAGCAAGAAAATAAAAGAACGTATTTCGAGTCATCGAACAAAAAATTACGTTTGTGTATTGCAGATTTCAAAGGAATAAATAATATTTCGTCGTACCGAGAAATTTGGGTTAGCTAAATTCGATTTTATCGAGATCTGACGGTATAAATATCTAAAATTATTATCATTATGACCATCATTTTCAACAATTATCAATCCAGAGCTGGATGAAGGTCTTCCCAAGTTTCTTCCACAACAGTAAGTCTTGATTCAGTCTCCCCGATGTCACTCCGGCATACTTTCGAATTTTATCCGTACCTCTCCCACTTGGTCTTCTTCTATGGGTCTTTTCCTATCCCCTGGTATCCGGTCAAAAATTTCGATAGTCCATCGGTGGTCCGTTCTTCTGGCAAATAAATGTTTTATATAATAAATTATACAGCTGTATAATTAAGGTATAACGTTAATTGTACATTAATAAATTTTATACAAAATTTACGTATTCCTGGTGAATATATCAAATACGATGGGAATGTAGTCTTTTGTATATAGGCCATACCCACATAAACTTGAATTTGTGTGTTTGCGATAAAAGAGTATAAGACTTTCATGTGTACTTTGAGAACTCATCGATGGGTCAACGCTGTTATGAGAATATTCATCAGTTTCTGTTTGAACGCGTTAAACTCAATGACAAAGTGAATTCATCCACCAAGGCTAATATTTTGGAATCTTTCTTTATCTATTAAAATTCTTCATGACTTTTCAACGACATGACATCCACTCCATTTCATTCGCGTACGCAGAAATGACTAACTAAAATCCGTGAGTCATCATCGCTGATGATATCATAACGATTTACATATTTTGTCGCCATTTGCCGTGACGTAACCATGACGAAGAATAGTTTTCTCCAGCCCTACCTGGTTATAATTTTAGCAGACATGGTGGTAGCGCAGGTGACAGAAATGAAAATTTATTGCAACTAAGCACTGATACATTTTTTTCCAATTAAATTACGCAATCATGAAAGAAATATGGGATTATGCCATATAATACAAATTTTGAAGATGAAAATCCGATTTTTGGCGTAAATGTGACAAGGATGGTAAGTCAGATAATATCCGAAAACTTGAAAATTTTCATCGTCCTGGAGCGGGACTCGAATCCGCGTCTCCCAGAAAACGCCCGGGTATGCTAACCACTACACCACCTAGAACAGCCAAGTTTCAAGTTTCCGATCAATTTGGATATAACCATCACAGGATTCGCTAGTCGAAGCAACCGGCATTCATGTTTAGCGAATCTAGAGGTTAAGAATCTTATCCCGTGTTTGACCGGAGAAGCAGATAAATCATAAAAGAAATACGGGATTACGCCATATAATACAAATTTTCAAGATGGCAAATCCGATTTTTGGCGTAAATGTGACAAGGATGGTAAGTCAGATAATATCCGAATACTTGAAAACTTTCATCGTCCTAGAGCGGGACTCGAACCCGCGTCTCCCAGAAAACTATATTCAAATTAATCCGAAACTTGAAATTTGGTCGTTCTGGGTGGTGTAGTGGTTAGCATACCCGGGCGTTTTCTGGAAGATCCGGATCCGAGTCTCGCTCCAGGACGATGAAAATTTTCAAGTTTTTGGATATTATCTGACTTACCAACCTTGCCACATTTACGCCAAAAATCGGATTGCCATCTTCAAAATTTATATTACACAATGTTTGTGGTCTGCAATTTGTTTTAGTCGCCTTCTTTCTCTACAAAAACAGAGCTTTCCAAAAGAATCTCTTTCGTTCTTCAACAAAGGTTTTCTCCTGCATCGTGTCAAATCGCTTTCTCAATATCGACTTCTTGTTCTACTCTCTCTCTTTCTGCTTTCTTTCCTTCTACTTCCATACGGTCTCTGAAATCTGTGGTGTGTAGCCAGAGAAGTTCTCTTCCGAATTTTAACGTAGCCTTTCTTCCAAAATCCTTTGCTTCGCATACAAACAAACGTGTGCTGCAGACTTTTCAAAGAATAAAAGTCACTTACTTTCCTGTATGTGCTTATTCACATCCATCAAGACACACAGATCGCTTGCTTTACTGTTGACTTAAGCATCGCTCTAAACTCGATTTGCTTGAAGTGTGCTTGTTTTTTCTTTTTTTTTTTTTGTTCGCCCAATTAAGAACTTACTTTAAAAGCTCGGGGAAGATATTGTAAGACTGCTTTTGTTAAATGGAAATGTGCCATACCGTAAAAGTACGCGAACGAATGTATGCGCATGTCTCATCTCTGTTTGTTCTGAATTCCAAATTTAAAGACCTCATCTCCCCAAGGAGACTCATCTCGAGCCGCCTAACAACAAATTTAACAGGGATTTTTCTGCTTTATCCTGTGCGACTGAGATTCAATGATAATCTTGTGTCAAATTAAAATGCTACGGTTTGTTTCTCTGAAAACGGATTCAGAGTAGAATGGTTCTCAGGACACCCAACGTAACGTACGCGGAGCCATTTCTCCGTGTCCACTTTTGTTCCAAACAGTGCTCAAAATGGGCCCTGTATACGCCGGTACGACAAATCGGTACTTTTTTTTACCCGGAATTTACATAACGGCACTAATTTAGTAGCCCAAACTGAATTTTTTTTTAGAAATTATTTTTTTTTTGTCCCTGACTTACGAGCGCGCACTCTGAAACATATAAACCTTATGTGCCTCGTGCCCTTGAGAAGTAGCTATGTGGGAACTGTAAAGGGTAAAGGAATAGTGTACGCATTTGGAACATAGACACCTAATGTGCCTCGTGCCCTTGAGAAATAGCTATGTGGTAACCGTAAAGAGTAGGGAAGTGGTGTACGCATTTGGAGAGCGGTGAGATTGCTATTAATTTTAGACTGTATATTTATTCTGATTGCGGAGGTCCTAATTGTCTGACATTTTACTTCACGAGATTCCCTATTGGAAGAGGACTGCCTACTCGCTTCGGGACCTTAAAGTCCTGGATTCAAGGCTAGCTGAATCACAAATGATAAGCCGTGGTGCGGAAGTCTCATTAATCCGTAGGTCCTGGGGTAGAGACGACTCGTTATAAAAAAAGTCTAACCCCAGTCCTGGATGCAGCATAAATAGTATCCGCTGGGATCCTCAAGCCAACCAACTCTAATCGACCTCCATCGTTTCTGACTTATGAAGCAGCATTCTACGGAACTGTCAATTGCATTTTCAAATAATGAAGTTTTTCTTCTGGGGATACTTTCTTTTTCAAAATTTTCAGTTTTGGAGATTTTCTGAAGAAGGTACTTTTGCCGAAGGATTTTTAGCTAAATACGAGCATACCGGCACTTCAAAATTTTCATTTCGAGCACCGTTTACGAAATACGAAAATGCCAGTTATTCCTCATTCTCAGCAAATCCTGACAGCACTATACAGTAGTACTTTGTAATGTGCATTTGATAAATGTCTGAAACCTGAAATACAAAAATTGTTGCAATGTTCTTTTTTGTTTTGCTTGTTTGTTTGCTCGTTTATTTTGTTTTCAAACTTTGCAATCGGTAGTGCTCCAAAAATTCGAAAATTAGGCCATTCAACAGAACGCATTTACATCAAGAACACTATAAAAAGCATGAAAACTACTGGTTCTGGTTAGAGAATTGTAATGAAAAGAACTTGCAAAACGGAAATTTAACTATAATTATAATGACACACAAGTTTAGATGTGCTTTTAGCAATCAATCAGAGAAAAAAATGTATCTGGAATATCGACAGGGATGCCAGTGGTTCGCATAACAAGCAGACTATTTTGTTAAACCAAATTTTAGCAAAATATTAGATTTACAATAGGGGAGCATGCTAAATGTAGTAAAAATTAGCTTAACAAGACAAATGCGGGCAATATCATAAATCAGAAATGTAAAAACCATGAGCCTAATGAATAATTGTTGGGGAATTCAATTTCATGTTGTGAGTTACCTTGGATACGAACTCGCTACTGTAGAGAATTGATTTATAATAATCAATAACAATTATTTTTAATTTGTATCGATATATAAATAAATGAACAATATTTTGATTAGTTAATATAAAACCGTCTTTGCACGCTCTATGAGGTACATAATGGCTCAAAACAATTTAATTAAAATGCTATATACATGAGATAAAAAATGAGTGCTTTCGGACTACTTTAATACATCATCAGATGTAGTACAAAGATATGAAGGCCGGCACGGTATAGACACTGAAGAGCAATTGAATTAGAGATACCTGCTTAGTAACGTGTAGCACCAGTAGCACCACCTTTCTCCCTCATGACGGCAGCGATTCGTCTCGGCATGGACTCGACTAGACACCGGAAGCGTTGGGAAGCCATACGGATCCACGACCCCTGAACAAGCTACCACAGTTCACGAAGATTTGATGGAGGGGGTCAGAGCCTCGAACATTTCTCTCGATGGCATCCCAGATGTGCTCGATGGGATTCAGGTCAGGTGACCTAGCTGGCCAAGGAACCGAGCTGACGTCGGTGGAGTGTCCATCCAACCATTCGGATACAATTCGGGAGCGATTGCACGGTGCATTGTCTTGTTGCAGGATGAGGTCCCCAGTGGGATGTTGAAGATGCACAAACGGGAGCAAATGGTCGTCCAGGATGATCCGGTAACGTTGACCTGTGTGGGACGATGTCATACGTACCAGGGATCCCATTTCAGTCCACGTAAACAGTCCCCAGACGAGAATGCCACCCCAACCAGCTTGAAGAGTACCCTGTTGGCAAGAAGGATCCATCGCTTCATGTGGTTTGCGCCGTACTCGTATTCTGCCACCCGCATGTATCAACGTAAATCTCGACTCATCAGTCCAGGCAACATGTTTCCACATGTCTAGGGTCCAGTGGCGATGTTCCCGCGCCCATGCCAATCTTTGCACCCTGTGATGTGCGGTCAGCAGCGGTACTCTCTTGGGACGATGGCTTCTGTACCCCATAGCGAGGAGATGGTTCTGGATGGTGTGGTTGCTTACACGTTTTTGTGCACCAGCGTTAAATTGCCGAGTGATATTTTGCACTGTGACCCTTCTATCCGCTGTTACAATGCGAGCTAGCCGATAAGGACCCAGCTCATCCACACGCTGTGGTCTACGGCAGTTGGCCATTGCAGGAATGGTGGTGCCGGATTCGATGTACTCACGGTGCACCCGTGACACAGTGGCTCGTGAAAATCCCAGTGCCTTTACGACTTCCGAGATGGAGTGTCCCATTCGTCGGGCCCCGACAATTTTCCCACGATCAAATGAGCTTAGATCCTTCGTCTTACCCATACCGCGTTCGACTCTTACTGATTCTCGTCGCAGCACTCCTTACGTTGTCGTATTGCTGAATGCGTCATGTCGTTCCCGTTTACAGGGCCGCCCACAGCGCCACATTTGCATAACGCCAGCTGTCTGTAATTCAATTGCTCTTCAGTGTATATGTGCAAGAACATTTTAGGTGGGGAATCATGGGAAAAATGTTAATTACGTGACCAAGTGACGTAGACAGTGGTAATCATGGTATAATATACAACTTTATTATAAGTTTTTCCAGGTAAAAGGTGTGTCATAAGGTACATAGTCATTGCAACAGTTGTCTCGGTGTTTCAATATTAAAATGCTTTCGGTCATAAGAATTAGTGATTTAGACCTTGGGGTTGCAATAATTTTTGCGTTGTCCCAATCTGCAGTACGAATTCCATTATAGGCATTACGCAATAAAGCAGTATTTTGTTGTGCGGTTTGCACGTTATATTTGTGTTCCTGTAGACGCCACTTGAGATTTCTAACTGTAGATCCTACACTGGCGTGCAAAAATTAAGGACGAAGAGGAGAAATTAGCATAACAGCGGAACGAGCTGGAAGAACGGACGGAAAGACCGGTCAGGAGATAGCCTAGGGTCCGGTACGGTACGGCAAGCGCATATATGCAGCATGACGTGAGGGGGGGGATTGTCGGAAATGTATAAAGCACACGGGCGGTGTACGCTCAGCAATTCGGTAAAAGCTATTGCACGGTGTACATCGCTTTCAACGACGTCGAGTTGCTGCCACCATGTGATATGGCCAACAGGCAATCCAGTAGACGACATCTAGATGACTTTACCCCAGGTCGCGTCATTGGGAAGTTGGAAGAATGTCGAAGTGTGACTAGTGTTGCCGAGGGGTTCGGGATCGCTCACATCATCGTTTCACGAGCTCGGAGAGCATTTCAAACGACAGGAACAGCTGTCTGAGAGTTTAGCAGTGGTCGTCCACGAGCAACCAAGGCGGCGGATGGCCGGTATACCTACAGGCGAGGAGAGACAGACGGCAGACAACGGGAGAAATCACAAGGCACATGCAAGAGACAACTGGACGTCAGTTATCGCGTTTTACCGTGGCCAAGAGGCTGCGCAAAGGTGGTCTATTTGCACGACGACCAGTACGGTGTGTGCCATTAACGCTTGCTCATCGGAAACGGCGATTTCTGTGGTGCCAGGAACACAAGAACTGGACACATCAGCAATGGGGTCGAGTTCTCTTTACGGATGAGAGCCGATTTAGTCTGACGAGCGATTCTGGACGTATACACACCTGGGGAGAGCAGGGAATACGTGATATTAAGTATTGCAGATGCTTAATTTTGTTACATTATGTTACATCATACCATAAATATTAAAGGTATATGATCCACATATTTAATATTAGCACGTGGTTAATTACGAATTAAGGATTTCCTGAGGTATATACCTCTGACGTAGCCAATATCTCATTCCGGGAACTCTGAAATGAGATGAGTTAGAGGAATATATAAAAATATGAGGAATATATAGAGTGATATACAATGTATGGGATGTAAGATCAGGTGATGCGTAACATCACAGCCTCTCCTTGACAAATGTCAACCCCGCCTTCTCGTGGTGCATCCTGTTCCCACTAAAGGGGCTCTGACGACCATAATAGCGGTATAGCTATACCATCGGGATTAGAGAAAATGCTATCCCACACTCACCAACCCGCTTGGCCAGCGTGGTGAGTTATGGCCAAACCCCTCCAAAATGACTTAACAACTTAAATCTTGGCCCTCAGTCTCCGGCAGCTGGAATGTAACTGGCCAAGGCAGCGGCCAGTGCGACATGAAGACAGAGGGTGCTAAGAATCCCCGGAGGACCGGACTAGGCTGCCATCTGATGCTGACATTGGCTACGTATAATGGACGCTCCCTATCTTCTGATTCAAAGCTTCTTGAATTGGAAGAGGAACTACTAAGGATCAAGTGGGACATCGTGGGGATAAATGAGGTAAGGAGAAAATGAGATCTCATTGAACTGAAAGTGGACATCTCTTCTACTATCGTATGACAGATACTGGCAGAACTAGTGGTGTTGGATTTATAATAAACAAGAAACTGTAGGATAAAGCTGCAGAAGTTGAAAGTTCCTCTGACTGAGCTGCACGACTCGTTATCCAACTCTCGAAAAGATACCAGGCTCAGATTATTCAAACTTATGCGTCAACCACAAGTCATCCTGAAGAAGAAATTAAAGAATTTTATGAGGAAATTCGTCATCTAAATAATAAAGGTAAGCAACACTTGAAGATAATTATGGGAGATTTCAATGCAAAAATAGGGCAACAGCAACAGAATGAAACTTCAGTAGGTAAATTCGGTCACGGCAACAGAAACCAGCGTGGAAATACTCTCGTTGAGTTTGCAGAGGCAGAAGGGTTTTTCATCTGGAACTCCTTTTTCAAGAAAAAGCCACACAGGAAATGGACATGGAGACATCCAAATGGGACGACAAGTGAAATTGATTTTATTATGTGTAACAAAAAATTCGTCATAGAAGACTGCAGTGTGCTAAACAAGTTCAACACAGGCAGTGACCAAAGATTAGTGAGATGTAAGATGCACCTCAACGCTAAACTCGAACGTAGTAAGCTCATAATACAAACAAAATGTATTGACATAACCAACCTTAAAAAACACCATAATACCTTCAAGTTGGAACTGAAGAACAGATTCTCTGCTTTAGAAGGCCTAACATCGCAAGAAGTGGATATTTCTGAAGTTAACAGAAAACTAACCAAAACTCTTATGGAAACAGCAACAAAATTAGCTGGGTCTAAGAACAAGTTGCATGTGAAAAAATTATCAGGAAAAATCAAAATGTTGATGTAAAAATGAAGAGAGATGAGGACAACTAAATAAGATGTGACTTCCAGAGTGGAATATATAGAGCTATGCAAGACAGTACGAAAAATTATCACTGAAGACGTAATTAAATTCAACTGTGAACTAGTGAGGAAAGCAATTGAAAACAACCAAAGCCTAAAGAAATCAAAGGGACATCTCAGTAAGGGAAGAAAAAGATTATGTCACTGAGAAAAGAAGATGGTTCTGTAACACGAAATACAGGCGAAATTTTGACAAGAAAGAAATATTTCTACTCTAAATTATATGAAAGGGATGATACATGTACTCCAGACATCATGAAAGGTACCGGAGTTCTTCCAGTCCTCCCAGCAGAAGTTGCACATGCAATAAAGAACATGAAGCGGGGAAAAGCTCCAGGAGAACATGGAATTACTGTAGACATCATACAAGAAGCAAGTGGAGAAATCGAAACAGTACTCGCCCAAAT
This sequence comes from Macrothele yani, assembly GCA_039090855.1. Lineage (NCBI taxonomy): Eukaryota > Metazoa > Arthropoda > Arachnida > Araneae > Macrothelidae > Macrothele > Macrothele yani. The sequence goes on along the minus strand of CM077002.1, from coordinate 23,943,156 downwards.
TTTCACTCGATGCCTTAATGAAGGGAAGATTTCTGAGGATTGGAACAATGCTACAATGATCCTGTTGCATAAAAAAGGTGACATTGAGGATCTCAGGAACTACAGACCTATCAGCCTATTATCAGTGGTTTATAAAATCTTCACTAAAGTTCTTTCACACCGCTTGAAGGTAACACTGGACATGGCTCAACCGAGAGAACAAGCTGGATTCAAGAGTGGCTACAGCACAATAGATCATATCCACGTATTGAGAGAACTAATTGAAAGAGCGAGGGAATATGAACTTCCATTGTGCATGGCTTTTATCAATTATGAAAAAGCCTTTGATTCAGTGAAACCATCAGCAGTAGCAATGGCTCTGAAATCCTGCGGTATTGAAGACGCATACATTAATATTACAAATTAATAACATCTATGAAAATGCAAGTGCAAAGATTCGGCTGTTTGAAAATACAACACACATAAAAATTGGAAAGGGAGTGAGACAAGGTGACACCATATCTCCGAAACTCTTTAATGTCACAGTAGAAAGTGTCTTTCAATCACTGAGCTGGGAAAACAAAGGCATAAAGATTAATGGAGATTATCTAACCCACCTTCGTTTTGCTGATGACGTAGTCATTTTTGCAACTACCCCATCAGAGCTGCAGAGTATGATCCAGGAACTTGCTGACAAGAGTAAAGAAGTGGGATTAAAAATGAACTTTCAGAAGACAAAAGTGATGTTCAATGCTTTCACAAAGAATGAAGATTTATCGATTGATTAAGAAAAGCTGGAGATAACAAGAGAAGTACGTTTATCTTGGACAGCAGATATCAAGGGAAGGTCACATTGATAAAGAAATCAATCGGTGTACAAAACTTGCCTGGAGAGCTTTTGGAAGAAAGAGCATAATTTCCAGGAGCAATATGCCATTATGTCTTAAAAGAAAAGTGTTTGATCAATGCATTTTTCCAGTACTTACGTATGGGGCAGAGACGTGGACCTTAACTAAAAGAGACATACAAAGGCTACAGATGTATGGAGAGGTGCATGCTTGGTGCAACCAGTGTGACGTACCTGCCAGCACGACGCACACGACATATAGGCAGATAGTAGTCAGAACAAACGTCCGCGTAGCTCAATTGGTAGAGTGACTTATTCCGGAATGAGGGGATCTGGGTTCGAGCCCCGGCGTGGACAAAAATGACGGAGAAATTTACTTCGCTATAATGGCGCCCGAACTTCCCGGATGACCCGGCCGTTCAAAATCTCGCATTGGTGTGATGTTCTTTCCACACCGCGAGATAGGAAAATCAGAGAATCCCTTCTCCTGCGCTTCGAAAAATAAATGTGTGTGACGTTGCATTCCACACACCAGATTGACTGGGAGTTCTCAAGTGCACGTTCTACAGTGGACGGCTGCCTGCAACGATTCTTGGTCACGGCTGACCCGTGGGCCATGCCCCGGCCCTCTTTCTTAAATGTGACGTACCTGCCAGCAGGACGCACACGACATAAAGGCAGACAGTAGTCAGAACAAACGTCCGCGTTGCTCAGTTGGTAGATAGACTTATTCCGGAATGAGGGGATCCGGGTTCGAGCCCCGGCGTGGACAAAAATGACGTAGAAATTTACTTCGTTATACCGGTAGAGATAAGAAGAGGAACTCGTGGATCCGAAAAATGACAAGAGTGGAAGACATCATGATCAGAGTTAAATCCCTGAAATGACAATGGGCTGGACATATTGCCAAAAGGACAGACCATCGATGGACAGCCGAAATTTTAGGTTGGATTCCAAGGGACAGGAAAAGACCCAGAAAAAGACCACATGGGAGACGGGTGGATTGAAAGTATGCGGGAGTGGCATGGAGGAGACTGGCACAAGACAGACCGTTGTGGAGGAAACTTGGGGAGACCTTCGTCCAGCAGTGGATTGATAATGGTTGACAATGATGATAACGACAATGTATAAGATAGATGAGATAAATAATATGATAGATCAGATATGAGATAGAGGGATATATAAATGAGTAAAAGATATATTAATTATAAATAAAGATTTATACAGTATATTTAATATATTTATAATTCATATATATTTATTTATAATCAATATATCCTTTATTTACTTAATACATATATGATATAGAACAAATCCAAGGAGAGGCATTGGCAAGGCATTCTAATGCCTCTTAAATTTTTATTCCCCCCTTTCGTATTTCCTTTTGACGAAAAGACAACAGATAATTCATCAAACCCAAGATTCCGAAAATTTAGCTTTAAATTGAAACATTTATTAGGCGAAGAGCACTGGTAGAAACCATAATTCTTGGTTGGCTATAAATACGGGGAACAATTAGCATGGCTTACTCTTGATGCAGCCATGTTGAATGGGTCCTCGACTTTTTGCCTTCACAGTTTGGATTTTTAACTTTTTTTTTTATTTCTTAAAAGTTTCCTTTTTGTTCGACATTGTATTGTAAATCCTTTCAACAGTCCCTACGCCCAAATAATAAGTATGCTTCTCAATGATTCCCATGCATCACATTGCCAATCCTTTCTCTGATTAGATTTTTATACAGCAAATTGGTCTCCTTCTTTTTGAATACTTAGTTTGGATAAATCCTTCTCAGCAGTAAAAATATGCATTCAGATTTACCAAATATATATATACAAGATTTGTCCGGAAAGTAATGAGACCACTTTTTCTGGGCCAATCAGATGGGCCGGAGGGCGGAGTCTCCGGGCTTGACGGGTGGCGGGGTATGTTAGGTAAACGTTCGATGTCTCGACAGTTGGCTCTGAGCTTTTACAGAGTAAGGATCGCTTGCGAAGTGGACAGCTGTGTGAGCGTCGCGTAACGGTCAAAATGCAGAACGGTGTCGAACAGCGATACGCTGCAGCGTTTTGTGTTAAACTTGAAAAATCAGCGACCGAGACGCTTGCTATGAAACAGAAAGCCTACGTGTGTGGTTCAAGTAAGGAAGACCAGGTATTTAGCCCTAAATTTCAGAAAAATTTCTAAACCTTATTTTTGGGAACATTAAGTTAATTCGACACCTGCATGAAACTTGAACAGGGACGGGTGTCACGATGTCTTTCCCTGACTATTGTTGATTCCCGGCCCCCGTCTTTTATTACTATTATTACTGTTGTTTTAAATGTATGTATGTGTTCGTATGAGATTCAGTTCATGTTGATTTATTCATGGAGGGTTTGGTGTTTGGTTGCCCAGCGGTTTGTTGCTTTCTGTAGGGAGTTCTAATTCGATTTTCAGTGCATAATTAATTGTATATATATATATATATATATATATATATATATATATATATATATATATCATCATCATCATCATCATTGTCAACCATTATCAATCCACTGCTGGACGAAGGTCTCCCCAAGTTTCCTCCACAACAGTCTGTCTTGTGCCAGTCTCCTCCATGTCACTCCCGCATGCTTTCGAATTTCATCCACCCATCTTCCATGTGGTCTTCTTCTGGGTCTTTTCCTGTCCCTTGGAATCCAATCTAAAATTTCGGCTGTCCATCGATGATCTGTCCTTCTGGCAGTATGTCCAGCCCATTGCCATTTCAGGGATTTAACTCTGATCATGATGTCTTCCACTATTGTCATTTTTCGGATCCACAAGTTCCTCTTCTTATCTCTCCTGGTTACACCAAGTATGCACCTCTCCATGCTGCTTTGAGTTGTCTGCAGCCTTTGTATGTCTCTTTTAGTTAAGGTCCACGTCTCTGCACCATACGTAAGCACTGGAAGGATGCATTGATCAAACACTTTTCTTTTAAGACATAATGGCATATTGCTCTTGAAAATTATGCTGTTTCTTCCAAAAGCTCTCCAGGCAAGTTTTGTACGCCGATTAATTTCTTCATCAATGTGACCCTCACTTGATATCTGCTGTCCAAGATAAACGTACGTGTCTGTTATCTCCAGCTTTTCTCCATCAATCGATAAATCTTCATTTCTTGTAAAAGCATTGAACATCACTTTTGTCTTCTGAAAGTTCATTTTTAATCCCACTTCTTTACTCTTGTCAGCAAGTTCCTGGATCATACTCTGCAGCTCTGATGGGGTAGTTGCTAAAATGACTACGTCATCAGCAAAACGAAGGTGGGTTAGATAATCTCCATTAATCTTTATCCCCTTGTTTTCCCAGCTCAGCGACTGAAAAACACCCTCCAATGTGGCATTAAAGAGCTTCGGAGATATGGTGTCACCTTGTCTCACTCCCTTTCCAATTTTTACGTGTGTTGTATTTTCAAACAGCCTAATCTTTGCACTTGCATTTTCATAGATGTTATTAATAATATTAATGTATGCATCTTCAATACCGCAGGTTTTCAGAGCCATTGTAACTGCTGATGGTTTCACCGAATCAAAGGCTTTTTCATAATTGATAAAAGCCATGCACAATGGAAGTTCATATTCCCTCGCTCTTTCAATTAGTTCTCTCAGCACGTGGATATGATCTATTGTGCTGTAGCCACTCCTGAATCCAGCTTGTTCTCTCGGTTGAGCCATGTCCAGTGTCACCTTCATGCGGTGTGAAAGAACTTTAGTGAAGATTTTATAAACTACTGATAGGAGGCTGATAGGTCTGTAGTTTCCGAGATCCTCAATGTCGCCTTTCTTATGTAGCAGGATCATTGTAGCGGTGTTCCAATCCTCAGGAATCTTTCCTTCATTAAGGCATCGAGTGAAAATTTGGGCGAGTACTGTTTCGATTTCTCCACTTGCTTCTTGTATGATGTCTACAGTAATTCCATCTTCTCCTGGAGCTTTTCCTCGCTTCATGTTCTTGATTGCATGTGCAACTTCTGCTGGGAGGACTGGAAGAACTCTGGTACTGGTACCTTTCATGATGTCTGGAGTACATGTATCATCCCTTTCATATAATTTGGAGTAGAAATCTTTCACTCTTGTCAAAATTTCGCCTCTATTTCTTGTTACAGAACCATCTTCTTTTCTCAGTGCCATAATCTGTTTTCTTCCCTTACTGAGATGTCCCTTTGCTATCTTTAGGCTTTGGTTGTTTTCAATTGCTTTCCTCACTAGTTCACAGTTGATTTTTATTACGTCTTCAGTGATACTTTTTCTTACTGTCTTGCATAGCTCTATATATTACACTTTGGAAGTCACATCTTCTTTAGTTGTCCTCATCTCTCTTCTTTTTTGCATCAACATTTTGGTTTTTCCTGATAATTTGTTCACATGCAACTTGTTCTTAGACCCAGCTAATTTTGTTGCTGTTTCCATAAGAGCTTTGGTTACTTTTCTGTTAACTTCAGAGATGTCCACTTCTTCCGATGTTAGGCCTTCAAAAGCAGAGAACCTGTTCTTCAGTTCTAACTTGAAGGTATTATGGTGTTTTTTAAGGTTGGTTATGTCAATAGATTTTGTTTGTCTTATGAGCTTGCCACGTTCAAGTTTAGTGTTGAGGTGCATCTTACATCTCACCAATCTATGGTCACTACCTGTGTTGAACTTGTTTAGCACACTGCAGTCTTCTATGACGAATTTTTTGTTACACATAATAAAATCAATTTCACTTGTCGTCCCATTTGGATGTCTCCATGTCCATTTCCTGTGTGGCTTTTTCTTGAAGAAGGAGTTCAAGATGAAAAACCCTTCTGCCTCTGCAAACTCAACGAGTGTATTTCCACGCTGGTTTCTGTTGCCGTGACCTAATTTACCTACTGAAGTTTCATTCTGTTGCCGTTGCCCTATTTTTGCATTCAAATCTCCCATAATTATTTTCAAGTGCTGCTTACCTTTATTATTTAGATGACAAATTTCCTCATAAAATTCTTCAATTTCTTCTTCAGGATGACTTGTGGTGGGTGCATAAGTTTGAATAATCTGAGCCTGGTATCTTTTCGAGAGTTGGATAACAAGTCGTGCAGCTCTGTCAGAGGAACTTTCAACTTCTACAACTTTATCCTTCAGTTTCTTGTTTATTATAAATCCAACACCACGATAGTAGAAGAGATGTCCACTTTTCAGTTCGATGAGATCTTCTCCTTTTCTCCTTACCTCACTTAGGCCCACGATGTCCCACTTGATCCTTTGTAGTTCCTCTTCCAATTCAAGAAGCCTTGAATCAGAAGATAGGGAGCGTCCATTGTAAGTAGCCAAGGTCAGCATCAGATGGCAGCCTAGTCCGGTCCTCCGGGGATTCTTAGCACCCTCTGTCTTAATGTCGCACTGGCCGCTGCCTTGGCCAGGTACATTCCAGCTGCCGGAGACTGAGGGCCAAGATTTAAGTTGTGGAATCATTTTGGAGGGGTTTGGCCATAACTCACCACGCTGGCCAAGCGGGTTGGTGAGTGTGGGATAGAATTTCCTCTAATCCCGATGGTATAGTTATACCGCTATAGGCGGTCGTCAGAGACCCTTTAGTGGGAACAGGATGCACCACGAGAAGGCGGGGTTGACATTTGTCAAGGAGAGGCTGTGATGTTACGCATCACCTGACCTTACATCACACACACATATATATATATATATATATATATATATATATGCATTATATTGACAAACGTCACCATGACACCTAGAAGAGAAACACAAAGCATTTATTGACAAATATTAGTACGATGTTGGTCCACCTTTGGTCTGAATGCATGCACTGACCCTTCGAAACATGCGTTCGACAAGGTTTTGGAACACAGCGATAGGTACGCGCTTCCATTCAGTATTTAATACTGCCGCTAACTGTTGCTTCGTAGTAGACCTTGGCTCCAAACATCTTATGCGGCACTCTAATTCATCCCATAGGTGCTCTATGGGATTAAGATCAGGGATCTCTTCTGGCCAGTCCACACACGATACGAAATTATTGTCAAACCACGCCGTAACAGTCCTTGGCTTGGTGCATTATCCTGCTGGTACCAACAAGGTTCAGTTCCAAAGTATTGCCACAGAGTTGGTAGGGCATAATTGTCGAGAATATCGAGGTAGACGTGCTGGTTAACAGGTTTGTCCACGACAACGAACAGGCCGGAACCATACCACGGAAAACACCCCCACACGAGTACACTGCCAGCTCCAAACTTGACTGTAGGAACAGTACATTGTCTTAAATAGTGTTCAGCCGGCTGCCGCCGTACTCATACTCGCCCATCAGGCTGATGTGGATCGTGTATCTGGATTCATCAGTCCATAGGATCCGTTTCCATTGATCTACGCTCCACGATAAATGTTCTTTACACCATGCTAAACGACGTGTAGGATTCCGAGTGGAGATGAAAGACTTATGAGCAGTCGCACGACCACGGTAACCCATGTAATGAAGTTCTCTGCGAATGGTACGTCTACATACCGAGGTTCCAGCATTTTTACTCACCTGTACACTGAGGGCTGTGCAGTACTGCTTCGATTAGGTGTAATGACTCTCCTGAGGCTTCGACGTCCTCTATCACTCATTTTCTTTGGTCTGGCGGTACGTTTTGCTGCTTCAGGCACGCCATGTGCCTTCCAGTTATTCAGTACATCAAAATCCGTTGACTTGAGATAAACGCATCTCGGTTTCTCTTACTGACAACCCATTAATATAAAACCCAACAATTTTTCCTTTCTGAAAGTCAGTTCTCTCGCGCGCCGACATTTTCACTCAAACTCACAGTGCGATATGATCGCAGTCATCTGCATGCTTGCTTTTATACCTTTTCTAGCTGTACCGCGCATTTATTCCGTTTGCAGCTGTATCGCAAAACGGGATAAATACATGTATATATACACTGAAGAGCAATTGAATTAGAAATACCTGTATAGTAACATGTAGCACCACTTTGGCCCTGTTGACGGCGGCTATTCGTCTCGGCATGGACTCAACAAGACACCGGAAGCGTTGGGAAGCCATACAGATCAACGACTCCTGAACAAGCTTCCGCAGTACACGAAGACTTGATGGAGGGGGTCATGGCATCGAACATCTCTCTCGATGACATCCCAGATGTTCTCGATGGAGTTGAGGTCAGGTGACCTAGCTGGCCAAGGTACCGAGCTCACGTCGGTGGAGTGTTCATCCAACCATTCGAATACAATTCGGGAGTGATGCACGGTGCATTGTATTTTTGCAGGATGAGGTCTCCAGTGGGGTGTTGAAGACGCACAAACGGGAGCAAATGGTCGTCCAGTATATCCCGGTAACGTTGACTTGTGAGGAACGATGTCACACGTACCAGGGGTCCCATTTCAGTCCAGGTAAACAGTCCGTAGATGAGAAGGCCACCCCAACCAGCTTGAAGAATACTCTGCTTGCAAGAAGGATCCATCGCTTCATGTGGTTTGCGCCGTACTCGTATACTGCCATCCGCATGTACCAACGTGAATCTCGACTAATCAGTCCAGGCAACATTTTTCAACATGTCTAGTGTCCAGTGGCGATGTTCCTATGTCCATACTAATCTTTGCACCCTGTGAAGTGCGGTCAGCAGCGGTACCCTTGTGGGACGATGACTTCTGTACCCCACGCGAGGAGGTGGTTATGGATGGTGTGGCTGCTTACACGTCTTTGTGCACCAGCGTTAAATTGCCGAGTGATTTCTTGCACTGTGGCCCGTCTATCCGCTGTTACAATGCGAGCTAGCCGACGATGCCCCAGCTCATCCACACACTGTTGTCCACGGCAGTTGGCCCTTTCAGGGATGGTTTTACCGGATTCGATGTACTCACGGTTCACCCGTAACACAATGGCTCGTGAAAATCCCAATGCCTGCACGACTTCCGAGATAGAGTGACCCATTCGTCAGGCCCCGACAATTTTCCCACGATCTAATGCGCTTAGATCCTTCGTCTTACCCATACTGCGCCTGACTCTTACTGATTCCTGTCGCATCACTCCTTATATTGTCGATTCGCTGCATATGTCATGTCGTTTCCGTTTACAGGGCCGCCCACAGCGCCACATTTGTATGACGCCAGCTGTCTGTAATTCAGTTGCTCTTCAGTTTAGATATATATCATCATCATCATCATCATCATCATTGTCAACCATTATCAATCCACTGCTGGACGAAGGTATCCCCAAGTTACCTCCACAACAGTCTGTCTTGTGCCAGTCTCCTCCATGTCACTCCCGCATACTATCGAATTTCATCCACCCATCTTCCATGTGGTCTTCTTCTGGGTCTTTTCCTGTCCCTTGGAATCCAATCTGAAATTTCGGCTGTCCATCGATGGTCTGTCCTTTTGGCAGCATGTCCAGCCCATTGCCATTTCAGGGATTTAACTCTGATCATGATGTCTTCTACTTATGTCATTTTTCGGATCCACGAGTTCCTCTTCTTATCTCTCCTGGTTACACCAAGCATGCACCTCTCCATGCTGCTTTGAGTTGTCTGCAGCCTTTGTATGTCTCTTTTAGTTGCGGTCCACGTCTCTGCACGATACGTAAGCACTGGAAGGATGCATTGATCAAACACTTTTCTTTTAAGACATAATGGCATATTGCTCTTGAAAATTATGCTGTTTCTTCCAAAAGCTCTCCAGGCAAGTTTTGTACGCCGATTAATTTCTTCATCAATGTGACCCTCACTTGATATCTGGTGTCCAAGATAAACGTATCTGTCTGTTATATCCAGCTTTTCTCCATCAATCGATAAATCTTCATTCCTTGTAAAAGCATTGAACATCACTTTTGTCTTCTGAAAGTTCATTTTTAATCCCACTTCTTTACTCTTGTCAGTAAGTTCCTGGATCACACTCTGCAGCTCTGATGGGGTAGTTGCAAAAATGACTACGTCATCAGCAAAACGAAGGTGGGTTAGACAATCTCCATTAATCTTTGTTCCTTTGTTTTCCCAGCTCAGTGATTGAAAGACACTTTCCAATGTGGCATTAAAGAGTTTCGGAGATATGGTGTCACCTTGTCTCACTCCTTTTCCAATTTTTATGTTTGTTGTATTTTCAAACAGCCGAATCTTTTCACTTGCATTTTCATAGATGTTATTAATAATATTAATGTACGCATCTTCAATACCGCAGAATTTCAGAGCCATTGTAACTGCTGCTGGTTTCACCGAATCAAAGGCTTTTTCATAATCGATAAAAGCCATGCACAAAGGAAGTTAATATTCCCTCGTTCTTTCAATTAGTTCTCTCAGTACGTGGATATGATCTATTGTGCTGTAGCCGCTCCTGAATCCAGCTTGTTCTCTCGGTTGAGCCATGTCCAGTGTCACCTTCAAGCGGTGTGAAAGAACTTTAGTGATAATTTTATAAACCACTGACAGGGGGCTGATAGGTCTGTAGTTCCTGAGATCCTCAATGTTACCTTTTTTATGTAGCATATATATATATTGGTTGTTAACTCAGAAGAACATGATTTGCTTTTCCTGAAGTCTGAGCGTTTGTCCCACTTTGGTGGCACAATGGAAAAAATCATCATCATAGCAACAACCGAGAAAGAAATATTTGTGACGTCACGAATATCTTTTGGTGTTTTCGTACAGGCGTTCAGTGAATGGAAACTGCTTTTTGGATTAAATCATGAGACGTCATCACCTTAGTAACAACTGAGAAAGAAATGTTTGTGACGACACGCTTAGTTATCGTCTTTTCGTTCAGGTGTTCAGCGAATGGAAACTGCTTTCCGCATATCATTATGTGAGGTCATCAGCATTGCACCAACTGAGAAAGAAGTATTTGTGACGTCCCGCGCAACTTTTCGTGTTTTCGGGCAGGTGTTCCGTGATGGAAACTGCGAAAAATTCTATGACATAGAACTCTTTTTTTATTGTTGTAATGTTCGCGAAACAAACCTTCATGTTCGGACATCTCAAACAAAAAAAGTATCTGGTTATTAAAAGTTATTCTACATATCTTATTTTCTTCACGTCGTTATTGAGGAGCTTTCACCTAGTGCATAATAATATCTTTCAAATACTTGGGTAGAAATCCTATTCGGGGGATACAAGAGCTGCAGTAATGTCGGTGAATATTAATCTTTCTGGTGTCCGTTTCTGTTTCCATTTTTAATAAAAAATAAAAATAATAATATAAGGTTCTAAGTGATGCAGTAAATTAACTTTATCTAACGATACTTTAGTCCCAACTGCACAGTGCCCGCCGGCAAAGATGAGCAGTCAACACACATAAAAAGTGTAATGATAAAAGGAAACATGGTTAACGTGTTTCATAATGTTTACCCAAACTCTGTTATAATAACTACAACTAACCTGATTATTCTTATCCACTTAAGGAGGAAAACGATGCATAAACTGACCGTACGAAAACAATAAAAAAATCCGCTAATAAAATTTGAGATGTGTCCGAACCTGTAGGACACTCGTCTTGGTTACGGTCCTGATAAATACAAGTTTGCAATACAATAGATTAAGAATATAAAATGCTGCTAGAGAATGTGGCGTTGTCATTTTAAAATCAAATGTTCCACTTTTGCCAAAAATGATCTGTATTTACTCTCGTTTCTATACGTGTATTAAAAAATATAAGTTTAATTTTGGCAATCACTGCATAGTGATAGTGAATTTTAAAAAGCCAACCAATATTGGCAAAACGTTTATCTTAAATTTCCTAAACACAGGAGGTGCTGAACAAATAGAATGTTTTAGCATGCGAAATACATGATATAGAAAAAACCGCTGTTTTGAAATTTTAAAATGGAAATTGTTATTTGTTCTCAACATATCACCTCAGTAAGAATCGAAAAAATGTCTTGGTTTATTGCAACATTATCAGTTTTCAATCTACCATTTTCGAAGGTTTTATTAGCTTCCATTTGGTTTATTGCAACACTGTTAGTTTCAGTCTATTGGGTTGATGCATAAGTACATGCCGTTTTTTCAACGCACTACAGGAATGTATTACATTACAAGGGAAAACGGAATCAATCAACTATGAATCCCCCCCCTCATTGTTTACGTCTGGATAGATCTACAATGCCATTTTTGAAATAACATGCAGGTTTTGCTTCGAAGAAATCATCAAGAAAATTCCAGAGAACAACATTATGGTTGAACTTTCTGCCAAAGAGTGCATTCGACAGAGATCGCGGAACAGGTGATATTCTACAGGCGCGACATCTATGGAATAGCCCGGATGTGGAAGGATCTCCCATTTCATGTACTGAATGGCCATTTTGGTTATGTTTGCACTGTGAGGGCGTGCTGTATTATGCTGCAGAAGGACACCATGGCGCCGAAGCGGCCATTTCTGCTGAATTGCTCCCTGCACACGGCGGAGTTGTTCACATACAGCGTTGATGGTCCGATTGCTCAGCAGCGTTTCTCAGTGAATAATGCTTTCCATATCCCACTAAACACACAACATGATCTTCGCAGGATGAAGGTCAGGTTTTGGAAGTGGTATGGCCGTCCTTTTTGGGCTTAACCATTCCCCCTGAAATTCACGTACAGGCACCACTTTTCATCTCGAGTAAAAATACGTGACAGAAAGGGTTTGTGTTGCTGAGAACATTCGCGATAACGGGCGAGCAAGGAACCACATATGGCAACACGCTGGTTCTTGTTGTCCTCGGTGAGAGTGTGAAGCACCCAAGACCCCAATTTCTGGACCTTTTCCATACGTTCCAGGTGTCGTAACACTGTGGACTCATCACCGTCCATCTCATTGGCCAATTTGTGTGTAGTTTGTCGCCGATCCAAGTGGATGAGATGGTTCAAACGATCCTCATCAAAGTGAGATGGGCGACCTGAGTGCGGAGAGTCGTTGAGGTCTAATTTGCCACCTCGGAACCGCTCAAACCATTTACGGGGCTGTCCTCGGAGTAATAGCATCCTTCCCATAGACAACATAAATTTCTCGAGTAGCCTCGGCGGCTGTGGGTGCCTTGTTAATCCCTTGTTAAACTCGTAGAGGAGCAGATGTCGGAAATGTTCATTCCTCTCTACTTGACACTCCATAGTTCCGGACCTGAAAACCAAAAGGCCATTAGCCACAATCACACAGCACAATGCCATTTAGATACACAATATTACTGGCTACATTTTGATATACAACTGGCCATATGCTCCGTCACTACTGATATCGGAAACACTCGTGAAATAAAACGGCATGAATATTTGCATCAACACAATACATTTTTCGAAGGTTTTGGTGGGTTACACTTGGTTTATTGCAACAGTATTAGTTTTCAATATACATTTTTCGAAGATTTTAGTAGCTTACACTTGGTTTATTGCAACAGTATAAGTTTTCAATCTACATTTGTTTTCGAAGATTTTGGTAGCTTCCACTTGGTTTGTTGCAACATTATTAGTTATTAGTTTTCAATCTACATTTTTCAAAGATTTTGGTAGCTTCCACCTGGTTTATTGCAACAATGTTAGTTTTCAATCTACATTTTTCGAAGATGTTGGTAGCTTCCACTTGGTATATTGCAACAATATTAGTATTCAATCTATATTGTTCGAAGATTATGGTGGGTTGCACTTGGTTTATTGCGACAGTATTAGTTTTTAATCTACATTTTTCGAAGATTTTGGTAGCTTACACTTGGTTTATTGCAACAGTATAAGTTTTCAATCTACATTTGTTTTCGAAGATTTTGGTAGCTTCCACTTGGTTTGTTGCAACAGTATTAGTTTTCAATCTACATTTTTCGAAGATTTTGGTAGCTTCCACCTGGTTTATTGCAACAATGTTAGTTTTCAATCTACATTTTTCGAAGATGTTGGTAGCTTCCACTTGGTTTATTGCAACAATATTAGTATTCAATCTATATTGTTCGAAGATTTTGGTGGGTTACACTTGGTTTATTGCAACAGTATTAGTTTTCAATCTACATTTTTCGAAGATTTTGGTAGCCTACACTTGGTTTATTGCAACAGTATAAGTTTTCAATCTACATTTGTTTTCGAAGATTTTGGTAGCTTCCACTTGGTTTGTTGCAACAGTATTAATTTTCAATCTATATTTTTCGAAGATTTTGGTAGCTTCCACCTGGTTTATTGCAACAATGTTAGTTTTCAATCTACATTTTTCGAAGATGTTGGTAGCTTCCACTTGGTTTATTGCAACAATATTAGTAATCAATCTATATTTTTCAAAGATTTTGGTAGCTTCCACTTGGTTTATTGCAACAATATTAGTTTTCAATCTACATTTTTCGAAGATGTTGGTGGCTTTTCACTTTGTTTATTGCAACGTTCTTAATTTTCAGTCTACAGTTTTCAAAGATTCTGGTAGTTTCATTTGATTTATTGCAACATTATTAGTTTTCAATCTAACATGAGCTACTGAACAGTAGATTTTAACAGCGCGTAACGATGTTCAATTCCAATTAATAATTTTTTCAGTTTAATTTTTAATTCATATCTACTTTTAGTTCGAAATTGATGAAAAGTAAAAATCAGTTCTGTTCACACATTTCCAATTAAAAACCCCTTGCTAAGTGATATACATTGTACGTAATTGCCATTGTCTATTAACCTCTTCTAATAAAGTTTTTGTTGTATCAGGATTCATAGTAAAAAAAAATCACTTAAGCTGCTTTCAAGAAAAATTAAATGCTTTTTGAAGACCAACAGTGTAGCAGATTAGTGAATTGGCTGTTTCTTTGCCATTTCTTGCTCACAGAATCAAATGTGACTCTTAAAAATGCTCTTCTCGCTTTTTTGTCTCAGTGTACCGAAGCATTTTTTTTAAAAAGAAACCCTGAGAAAGAACATTTCAGAAAGTGAAATGGCAAATTAGTAAACATAAAAGAACTGACTTATGCATGATTTGTCGCTGTTCCGAAAACTCCGTGAAATCTCCCGTCTCGCTCCTTCAAACAAGCTCAGACAAACCTTTTAGGACGTCAAACTGAGTCTTGTAATTGGATAGGATGGTTAACAAATGGAACGCTAATGAGAAATGACATTCTAAACTCGTGTGCTACCTGAAATAGATGAGATTTCTAGTGGAGTTCAGAGATCATAAAAACAGTTTTGGAAAGACGAAGGGTTCTCAGTAATATTATTTATTATCGTCCTTAACAAACTCTGAAAAAAAATGCGCATTGTGAATGCCGCAGAATAGTTCTGAAAGATAAAGGAATAAATTAAGCCTAACACAAAGCACAATGCAGAAGTAGAGGGAACAGGAATGTTTCACTAAAGGCAGGTCCGTAAGCACTGAATAAGGAAAAGCAGAAGCGCAGCATCATTTTTTGAAAGAATAGGGAACACTAGGGAGTATTTCCATTCGCAAAATTTTGACATCGTGGCTCTATCGGCAGCAGCAAATAGGTTCAAGCTCATTTCTACAAAAATAAATAAATAAGTAAAATATGATAAGCATCAAGTTTCAAATTTACTCACGGCTGTCCCAAAATGGAGGCGGGGATGGTTGTTATTATTAAACGAAATATTTGACGTAATCTGTGTGTGTGTTAGGAATTATCGTAAATACGAGGGTTATACCGAAAGTAATGCAAAAGTGGGCATAACTTTTTTATTAACTGACAGAGGTCGTTCAAATTGCACATGTTGGTAGAATAACTCTTTCTCTATACAAAGGTACTACTCAACATAGTCTCCATCACAAGCGATGCATTTGCACCATCGTTGAACCCAACTCTCGAATCCTCTTTGAAAAAATTCAGGTGTGAAGTGTTGTAACCACTTCTTCACTGCCACTTTCACCTCGTCTGTGTCATCAAATCGTTGTCTCCGGAGACTGTCCTTCATCGGATCGAACAGGTGCAAGTCAGAGAGCGCCAGATCTGGGATGTACGGTAGATGGGGACCACCGACCATCACTAATTGTCCTGATCGCCTGATTTGTTGCCAAAGATGTGCTTGGTCTCGCATTGTCATGGTTAATGTGGATCCTTTTCACATTCTTGTTCGGTCTTTTCCTTTTTATGGCTTCTCTAAGCTTCCTGAGTGTCTGAATGTACTGCTCGCTTGTCTCGGTATGGCAAATTTTCAGAAAATCAAGGAGAATGACGCCCCTGTCATCACAAAAAAACAGTCACCATCACGTTCTGTGCTGATCGCTGGCCCTTAAACTTCTCTGGCTTTAGTAAAGAGGTGTGACGCCATTCCATGGATTGATTCTTCCTTTAGGGATCGTAAGATACGTCCACGTTTCATCTAATGTCCCCATATTGGAATAAAATGTATCTTCATTGACTTCAAACACTTCCAGCAGCAGATCAGAGCAGACTTACGCCTTTCCCTCCTTCGAATCTGCAATGAAGAAGAAAGGTTACTATAGAAGAAGAGTTACTGTACCAACATGTGCAATTTAAACGACCGCTGTCGGTCAATAAAAAAGTTATAACCTCTGCGCAACCTTCATGTATACTACTCTATAAATATAATAAGATAACAGGGCAATGTTTTGTTTCATTCAAATAACTAAAGAGTATGCTCAAATGAAACAGGATTTGATAGTAATATTACTTCAAAACGATGATATGAAATAGCAAAGAAGGTGAACATATCACCCGTCGCCCTCTTCCAAAGATGAGACGATGGCTTGTGATCATTCATCCGAGATGGGTCCAGGTTCGAACCTCTGTGAGACATGGATGTTGTGATTACCTTACGGCACTGGCTCTCTCTCTTCCCTAAAACCAGTGGCCATAAATTAGGGACGACCGACAGCTTACAGCCCACTGATTTGCTCATGGTGGCCATTAAACCCCCAATAAAAAAATAAATGCTTGAACTACGAGGTACATAATTAAACACGTCTACGGTAAAAGTTTACACTGTTCAGGAGGTTGTCCTTTGACTCCACCTAGGCTCACAGTATAAAAAAGCTGCAGACTAAACACTTATGCACCATACATAATTAAAATGTCATCTCAATGTCATGCATCTTTCCCCGACAATAGTAAAGCTCACCGGTGAACTATTACATTTTGACCAGCTGCCTAAGAAGCTGTAGGAACCCCCTTTAGACCGCAGAAGAGTGGCCACTAGGCGACGCATCAATTCGATGAGGTGGCGATAGGTATCTTTGGGATATCTGGTACCGTAATGTCAACAGCAGGTCCTTCAGCTCCCGTACATTTCAAGGTGGTGGTGATTTTGCCCTAGCCCGCATTTCCAAGTCAAACCAGAAATGTTCGATTGGGTTTATGTCAGGTAAATTTGGAGGCCAGGACATTAACAGAAGGTCCCCATCACATTCCTTGAACCACGCCTTGACGATTCTGGCAGTGTGGCATGGCGCATGATCCTGTTGGTAATGGCGATCGCCAGCAGGGAACACAGTTGCCATGAATGAATGAACTTGTTCCGCAATGATGTTCAGATACATGATAGTAAAAAAGAAAAAAAAAACTTCATATATAGAGGATTTTAGGAAAGGAGTGTCTGACCCCAACAACCCTTAGAAATAGGAAGCTAGGAGATTTGGTCTAGAGTGCCCGATAGGTAAGGCACACGGAAACGAGGTAGAAAGGGGAGGAAGACGCCCTTATTTATTACTGTGGGGGCAGTACCCGGGGTCCGACGGCTTAACGTGCGCATCCGAAGCACGGCGGGTATTTAGTGGTTCGAACGTTCGTACCTGCCCAGGATCGAACTTGATGTTATCTCCATGGCAGTCACGAACGCTGATCACTAGGCCACCTGCGGCCCAGATACATGATAGCTGTCAGGGATTGTGCTGTTGGGATAATGGAGCCTGAAGTGTCCCAAGAAAACATCGCCCACAGCATAACACCGCCGCCGGCCTGTTTCCGCCCAACACTACATCCAGGTGCTATAGCCTTCGTTGGTAATCGACGTATCCGCACTCGGCCGTCTACGTGATGCACCAAGAATCATGATTCGTCAGACCAAGCTACCTTCTTCGAATCATCCGCGGTCCAATCTCGATGATCTTGAGCCCATTTCGTTTGTTGTTGGCAATGACGCGCAGTGAGCATGGGTACCAGGTTAGGTCTTCGGCTACGCAGGCCCACGCTCACAAACCTGCGATGAACTGTGTGCTGTGGCACATTGCCCTGATCACCACTGTTGTAGCTGCGGGTGATTTGATCCACTGTGAGTCTACGGTCGCTGTGAACAATGCGCAGCAGTCTCCGCTCCCCTCTGGTCATCAATGAGATGCGGACGACACACTGTTGGAAGGCGGTTCGTCGTTAGGGCATGCGATTACCACCTTTGATACGTACTCACTAGAGCTGCACGTGAATAACCCACAAGCCGCGCCATTGCGGTGATCGTTGATTCGCGGCGCCGTGCCATCACAATTTGTCTTTTATTAAACTTCGATAAATTGGCAGCTTTTCATATTCTGACTCCGAACACTCTACTAATTGAAAGCCGGTTCTCATTTTATATGTTATATATGCTGCTCTGTGAACCTCACCTGCGCCACCGTTCGGTCTCCAGGCACACTCATTTCTCTAGGCTGGGGGGGGGTCATAAAATATTGGCTCATCGGTGTAAATCCAAAGTAAAAACATTTGAGGTAACGGAAATGGGTGACGGTGCGTTATTGTTAAAAACAACGGTAGGTTGAAGAGCGTATAACCGATGTAGTCACCTTCCTGTCGAGCTCTGTGTTTGTGCCCAATTTTGGAAGTGTATAGTGAGTGTTTGTTCCTATTTTTGTGTTCCCCTTTAAGAAGAAGATCTGTACTTTCTTTTAGCTCAGCTCTCAAGTCGGTGAGTTGCATATTTTGTTTGCATTCAGCGTTTTATTATTTTCGATCAAGCTGATCGATTCTTTCGATCAAGCTGATCGATTCTTAAGTCATTAGTGCCCGCCATTTACAATTGCGGGCACTAATAACAGTTATGTCCACGCCCACATCAGTGATACTCATTCAACCTCCTCCTCCTCCTCACTCTCAGGAGACCAATCAGCATTTATGCACGTCAGAGACGTGCATACGCATACAAGATGAGGCGCGCGACTCCTCTGCAAAGGCTCAAGCTGATATCCCTGCCCAGGAGAGTGACGTTACCTTGACGCACGTCCCTGGTTCATTTGCCGAAGCTATGGATATGCCGCCCCGATGGCGCAGTGGTTTAAGGCGTTGGCCTCTGATCATTCGTCCGAACGGGGTCCGGGTTCGAATCCCGGTGAGGCATGGATATTGTGTTTGTCTTACGGCACTGGCTCCCTCCCTTCCCTGGAACTAGTGACCCTAAATTAGGGACGGGCGACTGCTTATAGCCCATTGAGTTGCTCACGGTGGTCGTTAAACCTCCAATCAAAAAAAAAAAAAAAAAAAAAAAGAAGCTATGGATGTGACCGATTGCACGGTTGCTTTGCCTTCAACTGGCTCAACTCAGTTTACCAAGCCGCTACCAGAAATCAGCACTGTGTCGCATCCTTCCCCTGCCAACTCTACTTCCTCACTTACTCCAAAGTGACCTCCGGAGCGAGAGTTCCTTCCAAGTTTATTGCTCCAGTTTTTCCTGACTCTTACGTCAGTGTTGAGGGTAGTTCTGCCACCATCGATATCCCAGATGATTCCCCAGCCGGGAAACAGTTTTTTCTCCACAATGGATTTCGGTGACTGTTTTGATGCATTACCAGACACGAAACTCAAGGAATATAGTATTGCCCTAAAGAAGACGCTTCCTACAGGAGCTTATATCACTCATATGGCTCGAAAGCCACGGGCCGTATTAGTGTATTTTGCCCGTAAAGGACATGCAGACCTTGTGATGACTGATGGCTTATCCATCAAAGATGTGCATCTTCTGGCTGAACCTGTGGCGCAGCGACCTATCCAGGTCACTTTCCACCCAGTTTCGCCTGAAGTCTCAAATGTCGCTATATGCACTTTACTCAGCAAATTTGGTCGAGTGGTTGGACCAATAACGACTCTTTCGGCGGCGCCCAGAGATCCCGATGACAAATCCATTGCAGAGTTTCGTCGAAGTGCCCGTGTCATACTTCCGTCGGACGATCATCTGCTTGCGTGCCCGAAGATCCTGACCGTACGGTGTGGCCAGCAACGTCGGAGAATCGACGTCATTACCTCCTTGCACTGCACGCTTTCCCATGGCGAAAACCATCTTCGCGTGCACTGCCCACATCAAGTTCCACTGACTCCGACTGGCACTCCTACAGGTACTGTTCCTACCTCGAAGCGTACCACACCATCTACTTCAGCACAGCAGGCTTCGGAGCCAAGATATGATGAAAAAAGTTTGCTTACAGACGTTGGTCAACGCAACGCTCCCACAGCCGCTTCCTCTTTTTCACTAGAGGGCTTTCCTACAATTGCCTCCTCACTCCCGCAACGTCGTCGCTCCACCACTGAGTCCCTTTCAGAGGGTTCACAACCAGCTATTACCACTGGAACCTCCGAAGCAGCTGATGTGGAGTCCGTTTGTCCAGAGACGCAGTGTGAGGATGAGACGACCGAGCCTCCACTGAAGCGCTGCGACTCTGGCCGCAGCAGACGAGCAGCGAAGAAGCAAAACTCTACTTCACCTCGTTCAACCTCCCTCTCCAGCAGTTCTCCTCGACACACCTCTCCAGCCGAAGTCTCCTTTCCCACGGTCGAAGAGTTCGCTGCATTTCTCCAGACAGCCAATATACCTCCCGTACCACTCTCATACATTGATCTCCATACATACTTAACGAATCCGACAAGCTACGCAATAACACGTGCCTTAGCAGTCAAGAATCCATCGCTTCGCCTACTTGTGCCGGAGCAGATCTTCAATGTGTAGCATTTCTGCCGCCAGAATGTTCCCACCTATCCGTGGGCACAAATCTTCTATAATCGTCTCAAGTCTTTTCCTCCTGCTCTGAAAGATCTTCAGCTAGAGGCAAGGAACCCCACAATTCAAGATCGTATCACCTAATTGCAGGGGATTCGATTCCCCCTCAGCAACTCTCTGGCATATGAAGACCTCAACTCGTTGGGGGCTGATATTCTCCTCATTCAAGAGACAAATTGCAAACCAACTGCCGTCTATTCTCGATGGCGCCAGTGGAACTTTGTGTTTCATCCCGCCTATGGACTAACATCTCATAGCGGTCTTGCCATCGGCATTAGTCATACTCTCAATTCTATTATCACATCCCTCTCTGTGCGAAATATTTGTCGAGATCTCTTACAGCATGCATCCTTTACCATCGCGTCTTCCAGATACCATTTATTCAATATCTATATTCCAAGCACTACAACTCATTTATCGATTCTCTTCACACGTCTTTGCAGAGCACTGGACTGTATCCCACCGTCAGACCATGTTCTCGTTGGTGGGGATTATAACTGTACCCTGGATCCTCTTCTTAATAGGTCTTCTACCAATAGAGAGCGCCGCGATGCCCTGGCGAACCTGCTCCAGACAGTTGTCACCAACAACGCTCTTCATGATGTACATCGTCATATTCATCCATGGTCGACGAATTACACTTGACGCTCCTCTCACGCGCAAAATCCTTTCTTAGCCCGCCTTGACAGGTTTTATGCCTCCAGTACTCTACTTCCTGCCGTAACAGAATCGAGTGTGCATCCCACGGTCTCATCTGACCACTGCGCCATTGCCATCATAGTCCATACTGCACCATTCAAACCCAGGATAATACGCCCGTGGACATTTGGTGATGCACTTCTCTCCGACCCGGCATTCTGCTCTTCGGTCCGGTCATTCCTGATTGACAGACGACCGCAGCTTCAATCTGCACTCTGCAGATTAAATTCTTGGATGGAGATTAAGCAACAACTCGTTCTGCATGTCCGAAACTACTCATTCCAATTAAAGACACTCCAGAACATGCGCCTAGACTATGTTCGTTCAATGCTATCCATGCTCAGTCTCAGTGATCCCCTCTTCTCCTCCTTTCAAGAAGAGCTTCGATCTCTTCTGACTCCTCTGTCGCAACAAGCTCTCCGCCGACTTCGTTTGCAACACCTGACGCCGGATGCTCACAACTATGAGTTCCTGACGTCGATGGAAAACACCCGACGAGCTTCGACCATACTTCATCATCTACGCCTTTCTTCTGGAGAGGTATCAGATGAGCCGATTGCGCTTTGTTCCCATGTCCGTCAGTACTTTTCCATGAAGTTCTGTGAACCTCCTCAACCATCCTCTGCAGCAATGGATTCTTTCCTTTCTAATCTACCTCCGTTCCCACCCCCATCTAGCTTCTTCTCTTCTCCTTTTCCTACGCCCTCTGAACTAAACACTACATTCTTTTCTCTGAATTCTGGTGCCGCTCCGGGTCCGGGCGGCCTAACCTTTAGCTTTTATAAAACTTTTCTGCCTCTTCTTCTTCCGTTTCTCCTATCCGCTTTCTCTGCTGCCTTTACTTACTCTCCTCTCCCGAGGGGATTCATAACTGCATACGTTGTCCTTTTCCCCAAGAAAGGGGATCTCCTTGACTTGGTGAACTGGCGCCCAATTTCCCTACTGAATCTCGACTACAAACTTTATACCAAGCTTCTTTCACAGCGACTAAATCCCATCCTCACTCACATCCTCTCCCCTAACCAGACGTACACAGTTCCCGGCCGTTCCCTATCTCACAACATCCATCTCCTGACTGATCTAATTCACCTTGCGCGCTCCCGCTCTGAACCCCTCGCCCTCCTCTCTTTAGACCAACAGTCCGCCTTTGATAACACCTCCCACACTTATCTCTCTGCCACACTTCTCCGATTTGGATTTCTGCCTCCGTTTATTTCTCTATTCACCTACCTCTACCAGGACGCCAGTTTCCAGGTCAAGTTGCCCACCTTTCTTACAGCACCAATCCTCTTCCGCGGTGGAGTGAGGCAAGGCTGCCCACTCTCTGGTCAACTTTTCGCCATAGCCTTAGAACCTTTTCTCCGCTCCGTTCAACGTTCCTTTCAAGCCACCCTTCCGCGACTCATCGCCCGCACGAGACACCATGTCACCACTTCCGTGGCGTATGCAGACGACGTTACCTTCTGTATACGCCTGGATTCACAGTTCTCTTTGCTCCAAAGTCTTTTCGCCGATTACGCCTAATGCTCCGGAGCTGCGATTAATACAACCAAAAGCACAGGCCTGTGGTGCGGCCCATGGGTTGGCCGCTTGGATTCCCCATGGAGAGTGCACTGGTCTTCAGCCTCTCAACGTTTCCTTGGCGTACATCTTGGCGTCCCAGGTGAAGCCTCCAGCACAACGTGGAATACCATCCAGCCACGTCTTCATCGGTCAACTGCGTTTTGGCGAAAAGCGCAGCTCTGTACTTCATATTTTCAACGTGCACGTCTTGCGCAAACCTATCTTCTCCTCATGTGCACACATTCCTGGCTTGCTACTAAATCCCCACTTCTTCGTCTCAATGATATCACTCGCTGCTTCACCTCAGTTATCTGGACCTGACACCACTGGCTCAGTGCCTCCAAGCTCAGCCTTCCTCCTGACCAAGGTGGCATTGGCCTAATTGATACACGACTGTACTATCAAGCTCTCCGGATTACTTCGTTCCTTCGTCTTCATATTTCACCTGTTGCCAACGCCGTTACCGCAAGGAATGTCATCACCTCTTCGAACAACACTAATTTCACTCTCACTTCCTTCATACTAATGGACCTCCGAACTACCACTCACTCTCGCCTTCCTCCTGCCTTACGGGAGACTCTTACCTTTCTCCGCTCTATCCCGCTCACTCGATCCCCACCCGATTCCACCACTGAACTCCTTGCCGAACCCGTGTTCTTCTCCTCTCTTCTTCACCCCCTCATTTTTCATGCTTCGTCTATCCTTCTTGGCTCCGAGTCGGAGTTGTAACCGTCAAAGACCTTGTAACGTAAAATCTTTCCTGGCGACCCTACGCCAGCCTCACCCCCACTGTTCTTCTTTCACCCTCCTCTCGCTCTGTCTATGATTCCCTACTCTCTACCATCATTGCTAAGTTCCCTTATCTCGCAACCCCCACCGGCCTAATCTTTGTTCCTTCCGCCTTCCTTCCCCTTCCTTTCTTTATTTCAGTCGGCAGATCTACACTTCCACTCTCCTCTCTTTCAACCTCAGTTCTCTATCGGTTACTTTTAAAATCCCACTCTAATTCTCCTCTTCACATCCCTGATGTCTCCCAATCCTCTCTCACCGCTGTCTGGTCTGCCACCCTTTCTCCTCTTTCAGCTCCTCTTGAAATAAACACTCACTGGCTTCTTCTCCCCCGCTCTCTTCCCGTTCCATCCATCCGCCACCGCATGACCATTCTTGACTCACCTCTTTGCCCCTTCTGTGCTCAAGAAGCTGATGTCTCTCACGTTTATCTACATTGTGTCATCCTCCTTCCACTACTCCATCTTGCATTTTCCATTGCTCAACGTTCAGATACAACTGATCTTCCTTTCGATGCCTATAAGACACTCCTCCTACAGGTCTCTCCGCCAGTCAAGCTTTCGTCTATCTGCTCATATATTTTCATCCTGGTGAAACACGTCATCTACGTATTTCATCAGCGCTGCCGGGATATCTCATCTCCTTATACCATCCACCAAGCTTCTGTGGAACTGCTGTGCCACTTTCGGGAGCGTCTCCTCTCAAGACTTCGTCTAGAGAACCTTGTGGCCGTTGCCCAACAGAGAGAACCACTTTTCCATTCCACCTGGTCTCCGGCCGCTTCCTGGTTCGCCGGCATGCCAGCGACGTTGCAACTGACTGTCGGTAATTTATAACCTCGTTGTTCCTAGCTCTGTAGAACTTCAGTTCAACGTGCATGCTCACCATTGGTTTTCGGAATCAAACTTCAACATAAAGCTTATATCTTCTAACAAATGTGAATATAATGTGCACCATACTGTACCAATGTATATAGTATTACTTGATTTCTCTTTGATTATAATTTTTTCTACCAGTACTAAGACATCGTAATTCCGTTTGCCTTAGGTTTCACATTGTCTACTTTGTCATCTACAGTTCTCCTTTTGTACAGTGCTTCATTATAATATTCTCGTTCTGCTATTTGTCAGCACTATAATATACTTATGCTTCGAGACGAAATGTTTCGACAATCTCTCTTATTGTTCTTGTGCAAAATGCCTGCACCTATTACCACGAGGCTCCTTTGTGAATCAATACATCGTGCTGTACGTAATGTACATACAATTTTAGAGTTTGTATATTTTACCGTACAATATTTGTATCAGGACGCCCATGTTCGCCTCCTAAACACAACCTTGTTAATAAAAATTGTGTTGTACTGAAGAGCGTATATGCTCCAGCTTTGTCCGCACGATAACACGCGTAAAAATCGTTCGATTTCGATGAAATTTGAGTATATGATAGGGGATCACTTGGGGACAAACCCTATTGAAATTGAGACAAATGGGGTAAAAGGTCAGGACATGGCGGGATGCGTTCCATTTCCCTTATGCGTCATAACTTGAGTAAATATGTTTCGATTTTGATGAAATTTTAGTATGTCGTAGAGGATCACCTGAGAACGAACCCTATTGAAAATGGGTAAAGTGGTGTCAAAGTTCAGGATATAGGAGCGAGATACATTCCATTGCCCTTATGCGTCATAACTTGCGTACAAATGGTTCGATTTCGATGAAATTTTAGTATGTGGTAGGGGACCATCTGGGGACGAATCCTATTGCAAATGGGTGAAATGGGGTCAAAGATCAGTACATAGGATCGGGATCCATTCCATTGTCCTTATGCGTTATAACTTACGTAAAAATGCTTCAATTGAGACAAAACTTTTCATGTTCTTCCTGAAGTATACTTTACCGAATCTGTTCAATATCATCGAAATGGGATCAAAGGTCGGGTCATAGGAGCGAAATTTATTCTACAGCCATTATTCTCATAACTTGAGTCATAACTTGAATAATGATTTCTGGTATGTTAGAAAGCGTATCATAATCAACGCATTGCATAATTTTAGTAACTTGTTTAAATATGATCATATGCCTCATGCTGTCCCATTAAGTGACAAACAGTAGTTTATACTTACCAAACTATCGTCGAATATTATTCCATCCCGTCTTACATATACGTAACAATATCACATTGCAATCTGCTTAAATTACGAGAACCTCATGCTAAATGTGATCAAACCCATTGCAAAAATGCATTTTAATGCTATAGTCTGTAAGCCACATTGCTTGATTTTTTTAAATATTTCGAAACTGTTACGTCGTAGCAAAATTTGGCTTTCCCTCGATTGCCCAATGGGAGATTACCTGCTGTTGACGAGTGCTTTAAATTTATGTTTAATATGATAGGGCTGTTTTTTTTTAATATCGTAAAATCTGCTCGTCGCAGCGAAAATTGGTGTCCT
Source organism: Macrothele yani (assembly GCA_039090855.1). Lineage (NCBI taxonomy): Eukaryota > Metazoa > Arthropoda > Arachnida > Araneae > Macrothelidae > Macrothele > Macrothele yani. The sequence goes on along the minus strand of CM077002.1, from coordinate 23,916,972 downwards.
CTAAACTTCCCCAAAGGAGGGGGGGGTATGTTGACGAGAGCTTCAAAATAATGTGTTGCACAATGTGCTGTAATTTGTAAGTATCCTAGACCAAAAAATACGATTCCCCGCCCTTCTCACTAGCGCACTTGCGATTCAGCCTTTAAATCTTGAGGTCAGATTTTAACTTGCGCATGCGCAGATGGACATTCAATTACATCACAATTTTTCATTACATCTTCATTGTTTTCATTTCATTACACCTCAAATTTTTTTTATGTGCATCACGATTTATCGGTGTCGGAATCGTTTCTTACGTTCATCTAAATCTGAATGATATATACTGTTTTTGAAAAACGAAACAGTGGAAATACTTACTATTCCTTCTGGCATAGTTTAGTAAATGTTTACTTTTATGATTCATCTATCTGTTTTTATCGGTTTTACGAAAATAACATTCGTTAACACACCTTCCTAAGTACCGCTCTGTGCCAGGATTTAGTATACATTTTTGTTTTGTTGCTATGATGTAATCCGACGCCGTCCCGGTGGCGCAGTGGTCTAAGTGATGGCTTCTGATCATTCGTCCCAGATGGGTCCGGGTTCGATTCCCGGTGAGGTATGGATGTTGTGTTTGTCTTACGGCGCTGGCTCCTCTCCCTTCCTTGGAACCAGTGACCGTAAATTAGGGACGGGCGACTGCATATATCCTACTGATTTGCTCACGGTGGTCGTTAAACCTCCAATCAAAATAAAAATCCCCCTTAGTATGTACCTGACTGTGGCTCGGTGTGGTCGTGAGTAATGCAAATAAATGCGATGTATTGTACGTACATACATGTATACTCCAGAATCCCTTGTTTTATTTCACACCCAGAAAGATCTTGGCAAGCGAAAGATGCATAGCATAAATTTACAAAGTGCATTAAAGTGTCCTCTCAATTTTATTTCTATTGTTAAATAGTGAGGAAGAACCCAGTATACAGAATGTGCATTGATAGGGTAAATGTACAGTGTTTGTGTTTTAACATGCAGTAAATACATTGTACATGTACACTGAAGTGCCAGAAAAACTGGTACGCCAGTCTAATACTTGGTAGATCCCTCACGGGAGCGCAGGACTGCAGAAATACGACGGGGCATGGACTCCACTAGCTTCTGAAAATATGCTGTAGGCAATGCACACCATAATTCCTGCAGAGAGCGTTCCACAATTCCGATGTCTCGGATTCCCGTGTTCGATAGCGAGTTGCATGGCATCCCAAATGTGTTCTATCACGTTCAGATCTGGGGACTTGGGTGAGAATGGCAACACCCCAAACTAAGATGAATGCTCCTCTAACCATAATGTGGCGTCCCGACTCTTGTGTGGAGGTGCATTGTCCTGTTGGAACAGGCCCAAACGATCAGCATGAATGCAGGAGATGAACGGGTGTACCTCGTCAGAAAGGTTGCGCACATAGCGTTAGCCGGTCACAGACGTTTGTAGATTTACCAGGGGCCCCAGTGAAGTCCAGCTAAATACACCCCATACCATTACAGACCCCCCACCAGCCTGTACAGCTTCCTGTTGACAAGCGGGATCCATGGCATCGTGTGGTTTGCGCCACACACGAATCCTTCCATCTGCCCGATAGAGTTGGAAATGCGACTCGTCAGACCAGGCTACTTGTTTTCAGTCATTAAGTGTCCAGTGGCGTTGTTGCCGTGCCCAAGCGAAACGCATAGCTCTGTGTCGTGCACCCATCAAGGGGACTCGAGTTGGTCGTCGGCTCCCAAAGCCCATATCATACAGGGTAGGTTGCACAGTCCGGACGCTGATGCTTGTTGAAGCTCCAACATTGAATTCCGATTATACCTGCGAGAGTGTAACGCTTATCGTGTGAAACGATTCTTGACAGCCGACGATGGTCACGTTCACCCAATGTCATTTTACGGCCACACTGGTATCGTAGGTTGGATGATTTACCGGAATTCCGGTTGTCATGATACGCCCTTGCAATGGTCGTCCGTGAAAATCCGAACTTCGTTTCCACCTCCGAAATACTATGGCCCATCTCACGAGCGCTAACTATGACACCGCGTTGAAAATCGCTTAAATCGTTATTACTTGTCATTCTCATGCCGAAAACAGCTCTGACAGCTGGCAAGGATGTTTATCGCTGAATATACGCACTGGCGGATGCAACCGAGTACGCGCATAGGTGACGTTGCTATGTATTTTGCATAAGCTCGTCTGTACCAGTTTTTATGGCACTTCAATGTACATGCTGCGATGCATGCTTTAAAATGCGCAATGTCAATTAGTTTTGTTACATTCTGACCTTAATTTCTATTCTTGGATCAGAGGGTCGCTAACAGAAAACTTCTTCGACGGGAATGAATTAAACCGTTTGAAAACCATAGAATCAATTGCATCACTTTCAGTTTTGCGAACTTTAACATTCGTGCTATTTCCGTAGCAGTTTACGATCGAGTTTGCCGATTTCTCCGTTCCTTCCAAAAAGTTCACTTATTTGCATTTTAATAGTTTAAAGAGTTTGGGATAATCCGCACACTTAATTTTTCTTTATCAGTAGCATTTAAAATTCAGATTTCTTTTTTCAGCTTTAATCGATTTCTCGTTTTCACTATTTTTAAACCCAAAAAGTTATACAAATAAAAAGTGTGTATTGCTCTACAAGCTGCACAATCACAAATCGCCGTTAAACTGAAATAAAAATGGCCTTAGACAACGAAACGAGATAGTGTACTGATTCACATTTAGAAACGGATGGTCGTCTATACATTTACCCTTCATATTCAAGATGTTAGGCTGGTCCTCCAGAGAAGGGGGAAATATTTGGTCACAAAAGGAACTGTGGACCCTATTGGAAGAATCATGCTCACGTTGAAGGAAATTTGGTTGGGGGGCAGGGGATTTCATTACCTTCGGAATGCAGCAATAGATATCCTTCGTAGAAGTCTGAGTCAAAGTGATAGTCAAAGTAACTGTGTTTTATGTGATTCTAAGAAACGATGTGTGTCATTGAAACCAGGGACCAGTAGATTTATAATGTGGATCTTCAAGACAAAACGTCATTCTGCTGTAGTCGTAAGAAACTGAAGAAATTCTTCGCAGCAAAAACTTAGTTTTTTTGCCTTGTACGTTGGCCTTTTTAAGGTGCTTCCACCTAAAAACTCTGCCTTATATTTCCAATGGTAAAAATTTTGTAGATATTTTCTTCGCAATTACATTGATAGTATTTTCCCAAGCATGAAAATGTTCACACTAATAAAAATGACTTTGTATTATAACATGGACAATAGTCCCGAAATACACTCACGGACAATGAAATTTACGCACCTAGAAGATAACATGTACAGCCGTGAGACTTTCCAAGTAGCTAGAGTGCGTGCTGGTATGCAAATTACCCACGTTTGGTGCAATTGCGCATGACCGCACTCCCTGTGGTGGCGCTGAAAGCATGAACCGGCAGCCTTAAAAACTAGCGTGTAGTCGATACCCCATGAAAACGAAAACCACCGGCCGACGCAGGCAAGAGTGACTAGAATGTCGGGTAGATGCCAGAGACGTCGATTTACGCAACTTACGGACTTCGAGAAAGGCCTGATCCTCGGGCTGAAAACCGCAGGGTGGTCGGCGTGTGGTATAGCCCGCCACGTGGATCGTTCTGACCATACCGTCCAATTGTGTTGGGAGCAGTGATAACGTGACGGCACTGCCACACGGGAGAGCGGCTCCGGACGTACCAAGAGTACTACCGGTAGAGAGGATAGACGGATCGTGCGCCAGGCACAAATGGATCCCACGGGAACTCAGTCCACCATACAGGCAGATGTTGCGGCTCCTGTGTGCCCGCAAACCATTTCCCGACGCCTCGTGGGTGCGAATCTGCGATCCCAGCGCCCCTTACGTGTGCCGCCATTAACACTGGAATATCACCGCCTCCGTCTGCAGTGGTGCTAGGCCAGAGCGACGTGTAACGCCACAGACTGGCGACGTGTGGTGTTTAGCAATGAGTGCCGCTTCGTTTTGTGGACAGATTATCATCGTGTCCGGGGTGTGGAGGTCCCCAAGTCAACGGCACATCCCAACCTATCTATCGAGCGCCATACCCCCCCCCCCCACTGCAGGCATTATGGTCTGGGGAGCCATTGCTACGATAGCCGATCAGCTTTAGTAATAGTACGTGGATCATTGACGGGCAAGCTGTATGTGGATGAGATCCTACAGCCCCATCTGCTCCCATTCCTAGCCGAGATTCCAGGTGCGCTATACCTGCAGGATAATGCCCGCCCACACCTGGTTCGGGTTGCCCAGGACTGTCTACGTCATATCCAGACACTTCTATGGCCTGCACGCCCCCTAACATGTCCCCTGTCGAGCATGTGTGGGACGAATTGAAACGCCGGCTGCCGCCGTGGTGCACGATCCGGGATTTGGAAGACACCGTCCAACATGTATGGACCGGTCTGCCGCAGGGAAACATCAGGCGTCTGTTCGCTTCCATGCCGAATCGTATTGCAGCATGTATCGCTGCACAAGGCTGAGCGACGCGCTCTTGAAGATGACCGGTCTGCGTGCCACAGATTCCTCTGTAATTGTCCTGCAGCTCGGTTTTTGCCATCATGTGTATCAATCATCAGTGTCATTACGTCGATAAAATTTCAGTTCAATCCGATGCTTTCTTCTTGGTGCGCAAATTTCATTGTTCGTGAGTGTACATACCGTTCTCTATATTTACCCGCAAATAGTGATGATGTTTGTATTCATAAAACACTTCAGGCGGTTCCACCTGAGAACTTTGCCCGATGTTCCCAATGACACAAACCTTGGTATGCATTTTTTCTCATGCAATTCATGTATTCTCAAGGCTGAAAATTTGTACACCTATAAAAGTTACTTAATTTTGCTAAAATGTAACCATAACTATATTAAAAATCAATACGTTGCCCTTGGGTAACGTTGTGGTCTGCTAATATATAGCTCGACCTGTACAGTGATGACGTCTGTGGACAAATAAATGTTTGGTTGCTTATTTCAAAATTTGAAATCAGCAGTACCTGATTTCTGATCATTAATTTTTTTTAAATAATTTTATCAATTTTCTGGATGGAATCTAAATTTGTATCTATCATGCGATACTCTAGAATGTTTATAATAATTTGAGCAATTTAGATTAAATTTTCTGACAATGATTTAGCTGAAAATATCAACAGAACTGTAGGTACTGTTGATTTCTAATTTTGAAATAAGCCATCAAACATTCATTTGTCCACTGATGTCATTAATGTAAAGGTCGTTCCATCTATTAACAGGTCTCAACATTACCCAAGGAAAAATTACAAACTTTAGCAAATATTAAGCAAGCTGTGATAAAATTTAAAAAATAATGAGAATACATTAATTACGAAAAAAAATGTCAACAGGAGTTTTTACGATTGGGAAGATAGGGTAAAGTGTTTACGTGGAACCATTTTAAATGTTTTATGACCAAGAAAACCGTTATTTATTCGAAGAGCTTTATGACCAATATCACCGTCATTTAATCGAAGGCTTTTATGACCAAGACCACCGGCGTCATTTATTCGGAAGGTTTTATGACCAAGATCACCGTCATTTAATCGAAGGCTTTTATGACCAAGACCACCGGCGTCATTTATTCGGAAGGTTTTATGACCAAGATCACCGTCATTTATTCGGAAGGTTTTATGACCAAGATCACCGTCATTTAATCGAAGGCTTTTATGACCAAGACCACCGGCGTCATTTATTCGGAAGGTTTTATGACCAAGATCACCGTCATTTATTCGGAAGGTTTTATGACCAAGATCACCGTCACTATTTAGAGGTAAATATAGAGAACGGTATATACTGAGCATCAGAACTAAGGATTACAGAATTATCCGCTGAATTGTGGTATCCGCTATTCCGAAGCGTCGGCTTCGTAGGTTTTTGTTCTATGCATTTTCGTACGAAACACTTCCAAATGATAGTAATAGTTTTATTTAAACAAAAAGTAATTCAAATTGTTAAGATCAGATACATTTAAGCAAAGAGCAGTGGTAATAAAATGAACTCGGGACGTCAGTAAGAATGTCAGTAGCTTCAAAAACCTCCTGTGAAACTTGAATAGTTATGAGGAAATTATTAAATTACCGATCAGAAGATCAAAGAATGGAGAGGCTATCGAATGATTGGAATGACATGAAATAAGAGACACACTCAAAGCAGTACGCGATCGTTTTAAACTTTCTTGCTCTTAAAAAAGGTGAAAATGACCATTGCAGCCTCCGGTCATTCTGAGACGTTCATGGAACGGAGGGAGGTAATTGAAGAACATGCCATAAAAATAGGAGTGTCTCTCTGGATCTACAGGTTGTATAAGACTTCTGGAACAAACTAAGACCATTAGGAATGTACAGTACAATTTGATGGGTGAAGCCTTATAGCTTGGACCATATCTGCCCGCTCACAGCATCCAGAAAATGCCATTGCCAGGTGATCACATTTCACTTATTTGTGTGAAGACAAAACGACGATACGTTTCTTATTATAAAAATGCAGTACTCAATTATGCATTTTAATTAAATTTTAAAAATGATGAACTTCTGAAATCGAAAAATTTAGGAAAACAAGTTATGTTCAGTGAATAACTAAAGCCTTTTTTGGTGACGGTCCCTACTTAAGAAAAAGTTGGTGTGAACACGTCAGCCACTCGCTCTCGTAATAATATGCATTGACTCTATTAGAAAGACTTATTCTTCAGTAACACTGAACTTAAATTCGAACGTATCTAGTTTATATATTCCAAAACACCTACATTGAGGAGACCTTGGCCTCTAGTCTGGCTCTGTGAACATACACTGAAGTGGCCACCTCTTTTCCTAACAATGGCGGCCACTCGATGAGGCATGGACTCCACGAGCTTGCGAAAATGTTCTTCAGGTATCGCCAGCCATGCCTCCTCCAAAACTGCTACACGAACCTAGACAGAGTGCTCAACGGCATCCCAAACAAGTTCGGTGGGGTTAAATACTTGTGGTGGGTTTTATCAGGCTTCTAGGTGGCCACTGAAGCTTATCAAATTCACTACAATGCCCTTGCAACCATGAAGTAGTGTGACGTGCCTGCCCAGCAGGACGCACACGACATAAAGGCAGATAGCAGTCAGAACGAACGTCCTCGTAGCTCAATTGGTAGAGTGACTGATTCCGGAATGAGGGGACCGGGGTTCAAGCTCCAGCGTGGACCAAAACTGACGGAGAAATTTACTTCGTTATAGCAGGCAGTTGGGACCTCTGGGATGGACAGTTTTCTTGCTGGAATACCACATTTCCAGAGTGATGCATGCTGGACATGAATGGGTGTAAATGGTCGGCTAGGATGTTCATAAATTTGGGGCACTCAAAGTCGACTGTACATGTACTTAAGGTCCCAAGGCATTCCAGCTTTCCAGACCATCACTGAGTCACCACTAGCTTACATTTTCCCAACTTGACATGAAGATTTTATGGTTTCCTGAGGTTGACGCCAGATCCGCGTTCTCCCATCATCTCGATGCAGTTAAATCTGAATTCATGACTCGAGACTATCCGTTTCCAGTTCTCGGTAATCCATTGTCGATTCCCCGTGTCGTGCCGTTAACAGTGGGGCATTCGTGGTCCGGCGTTTCCCGAATACTAGACGTTTAAGAGTGCGTTGCACCGTCCTTGCACCGATATAGCGACTTGATCCACTGTTGAAATCGATGGTGATTTGTGATATTTTCTTTCGCCTATGAGTTCGAACAATGATATGTTATATAATCTCACTTATCTGGATATTGTTTTTCACAGTGATTTAAAATGGACTCTGCATATAGAAGTTTTATCAAAAACGTATCCAGAAATATAGGAATAATTAGTCATATACTAACAAATCTATCTGCTAAAACATTAAAATTCTTATATTATACATTAATTCATCCACACTTTGATTACTGCTTACTATCCTGGGGTCAAACAACACTTACTAATATTAATCCATTGCAAATTCCTCAAAATAAATACATTCGATTAATAGATTTTAAACATAATTTAAATGGTGGCAACTTACTAGGGCAAAATGCATTCAGATATTCCAGAGCCAACTCGAACGATTATAATATTCTAACATTTCGGCAACTGTTTCACTTCAACTTAGGTAAAATTATGTACAAACGAATTAAAATTAAAAGGAACCTTGGACAGAAGCTCATAGAAATTTATACTGCTACGTACCGTTACAATATTCGTACCCAAGCTTTGTTGAGACTTACTACACCTAGAACACAAACTGCTAAACAAAGCCTAGATTATTGTGGTCAGGAGTTTTGGAACTGTTTGCCTGCAGAATTAATATCTATTAATACCTTCAATTTGTTTAAAAAGAAATTAAAACACTATCTACTTAACAGCTGATATCCATTCATTAGTGCAAGATGGGAGGTTGATTGACAGGGATTATTCGACTGATGGGTGAAGGCGGGGGCCTTACCAGGTGAATATTCGGTGAAGAAGGGACGGGAGATCTATACAATGAGGATTGGGTAGGGAGGGACAACTCATGATTTTTATTACTTTAACATTATTTTCCCCTTGATATACTGTTAATTCAATATCATGATTAGATATTTAATTTGATATTTGTTTCCTTTTTAACTTTGTTGCTTTTATATCAGTGCTCTTGTCTGGACTTAAACCTAGGGAGATCAATGCTGGTCAGGTCTACTCGAGGCCTTTTCTTTGATCTTCCCTGCTGTTATTTATATGTTTATGCTTAACTATTCAGAATAATTAATTTTAATATGTAACAGCAAAATCAATAAATGAAATGAAATGAAATAAGGCAAATGTAGGCATCGCTGGCTTCTAGATTCAGTAACTGAAATCTTCAGTTCTCGTATAGAAGACCTAAAGATTTGTTTCTAGATTTTTTCTACGAACTGAAATCTTCGGTTCTCTTAGAAGAACTGAAGATTTGTTTCTAGATTTGCTCCATCAATTACTAAATCTCCAGTTCTCTTCAAAGGACTCTCTCTGAGTTCCCTTAAAAATTATTTTAAAAGAACTGAAGATTTGCTTCTAGATTTGTTCCATCAATCACTAAATCTTCAGTTCTTGTAAAAACATTGTACATTATTTTGTTTTCTGTTAACTCATTTTTAAGTCTAATTTTTTACTCTTGTCAGCAAGATCCCGGACTATACTCCGCAGCTTCGTAAGGGGTACTTGCAAAACTGACTTGAAAACTTGAAAAATTTGAAAAATTATTAGGGGTTCCGGAAATTTTTAATCGAATTAGCAATGCATTTTTCAAAGTATTTAAGTCTAATTTAAATTTAATTCAGTCAAATTATCTGGCACAATAAGACACCTGAAATGCTAAAATGAAGCAAATCATAGTTAAATACAGATTATTAAATACGATACACAGATACTGTGTGTATTTCCAACGCAATGGTTTTATAAAAGTAACAAAAACATGTAAAATATATTGTACGACTTTTTATACCAATTTTAAAAATGCCAACAACTTTCTTCTTCAAATGATTACTGAGTTAAAATAGGAGGTTAGGAGGGAGATGACATGACATCAGCAGCACGCCGTGCGTTTTCCGTGGGCTCTACTTCGTATCGGCTGTTTATGCCCAGTATGCCCAACTTGGGCTACTTCTGTACTTTTCTATTGGGAAATCGTTGACTTTAAAGAGGTTTTAGAGGCATGTGCAGCATGTACCGTCAGAAAAAAATGAGACCCAAATATACATGCACATAACTAGAAATTTGCAAAAAATTACAGAAATACTATTTAGTATTTTCTAAAAAAATTAAACAAAATTATGCTTCGTCGAAAGTGTATGTTGCGTATTAACAATCGCGGCCTTGCTGAAGCTGTGGAAGCCTTGTTTGCCTTAAGGGACTGCTGCAGAGAGTAAGAGACGGCCGCTAGCAACCAGTGCTCTAGCACAGGTCTTCAGTAAGTGACATCACGTCACTGAACCAGATTTGGCTTCACCAGCGGTTGCTGATGCCATCTCCTCTCTTTTTTAACCTCCTTGGTCCCCGACTGCCCGAAGATAGTGTGGGTCAACTGACTGAGCAACATATTTCCGCCTTTATCACTATGACCTCTAATAGGTTCTGTTCTCCGAATGTAGAGCTAGACTTTTGTATTTCGTGAGAACCCAGACAAACTGAAGAGTTTTCTTTTACAAAGGAGGCAGTTTTAAATGCTTTTAAGCAACGGTACTTAAGGTATTGTCTGTCGCGTCAAGTTTGATGAACACGAACAAATACTAATTCTTTTTTGAGGCACAATAAACAGTCTGAAAGGTACATTTCTATACACACTTTCTATATATAGTAAACGGGGAATAAATACTAAAAAACTTGAAGAATTGATAACGAAAAACAAAATTTATGCACATATGCGTTCGTGTATTTTCCCCACGAAATACGAGCAAAAATATTAGGGGTTCGAGGAACCCACAATGAAATTATTTTGGGTTCAAAACGTGTTTCGAACCCACGAAGTCGGCGCCTATGCATGTGTGTCATCTTCTAGGACACACCGTACCTCTAATTCCCTCCAATAGTAGATAACGTTCGAAAGCATCTTTGAGTGACTCGTAAGAGACTGGCTCAAATCATAAGGCTCCGGAAGGGACTTAGGGTGTTCTTCCTCTATCAATGGATTGATTATGGTTGATACTGTTGATGAAGTTCTGTGGTTTAAGAAATGTCTCAAAGAACCAGGAATTTATCCCCTATTTCTTATCTGAGAATGGCATTTAAGTTCTAACGTGAGTGTGATTACTGAAATTGATACTTACATATCAATTATTATTTTAGTTTTCCTATAGCTGAACCACTTGTAATCCATACATTCAGAAAAATACCCAGGACACAAGTATATAACGTCGCAGATAAGCACCTAAAAACCGACAGATATTTTTTTTTAAAAACATATTTGCTAAAAAGGTTTAACAGATTTTGATTTAATATTAGACAAATCATTTCGTTAACAAATGTGCATTCCTAACATGTTCGAAAGATTTTACGTGCCTGTTTGTTTTGCCCTTTCAAGTAAGCAGTCACGAAATAACCGAAACTTATCATGCCCATTCGTTTTGCACCTCCCCATCGAATTCGGTCACGTGTCATTAAATCTTGGTAAAATGCGTAGAAATATAAATTGAGATCTCAAAGAATTACGACTATCTCTACGAAAAGTGAATCACTCCCGATATTGGCGTAACTAGGAGGAGGGCATGGCCTGTACAGATACGGAATGTCTGACAGTTAAGGTGTACGTCAAGTAATTTTGCTTCCTATACTTCCAATCGAAAAACTTCTGTACACATTTTCTTCACAATTAACGCGTTCCCAAGGACGAAAATTTGAACATCGATTAAAATAGCTTCATTTTATAACTTGGATTACATAATATTTTCTAAAACATAACTATAATTATGCAATCCAACATTTGTTTGTCTACTGACGTCATCAAAGTACAAGTCGCGCCATCTTTTTTCTGGTTTCAACAACACCAAGGAAAAGGTATTGTTTTTTAATATAGTTATGTTTATGTTTTAGAAAATATTAAGTATTCCAAGTTATAATATGAAGCTATTTTAATCGATGTTCAAAATTCCATCCTTGAGAACACACTAATTGTGAAGGAAATGTGTACAAAATATTTTCCATTGGAAGTATAGGAAGCAAAATTACTTGACGTCCACCTTAGGTGCGAATAAGAAGTTTGGTAGAAGATGCAATGTAGGTATTTGCTAGTTCATATTTGTTTAAAACCCAAACAGAAATAAAAAACATCAGGTTATACTAGCACGCTAACGTTTACACTCTCTAAAGAAAAGGAAACGAAAAACTAATCCTAAGTTCTTGCCCCCGAAATGCAACGTTTCTGATAAGTCGGTATAATGTGTACTCTCTGTCCTTCCTCCTAATATTTTGACTTCGTCAGTCACGAAAAAAAATTCTGCGATGAAAACAAATGGTGAAGAAATTGCAATGTGTGCAATAAGTGTCCAGCACAGCTTTTCGACTTTTCTAGAAAAAGGTAAATACATATTTTTGTGAATAAATCATCGGAAACAGCTTAAGATGCATTAAAGCATATATTAAAGTCATGAGAACTCCGAAGTGACAGTATAAAAATACTCATGATAAGAACTTACTTGGAATGCAAATGAACCGCGGAAATATTTCAATGCAAATCATTTTCTGTTGATGCTCTGAGTAACGTAATGAGAATCAACGCGTTCTTCTTCAAGATAGGTAAGCTGCAATTTGACAAGGGAATCTTTTTACGTTAGATGTTCGTAAGAAGCGTAAAACATCTATACCTTTCTTGATGGCTTCTTTGCTTATTTATAAAAGTTTGCTGATTGCATTTTACTGTGTCTTTAGCATAGTGACCCAAAAGTCCATTAATATCAACAATGAAATGTTACTTAATTAAGTAGAATGATATATTTTTTCATGTCTAAAAAATTTTGATGATTACATCTACAAGGGAAATCTCCTACATTGCCCATTGATGACGTGTCCAATTTCTGTGGATACAACACCACTGAAAACGTGCGCTACCTTGAGCTCTGGAAAGAGGAACTCAGACTATAGGCATATAGCTTTACACTGAAGAGCAATTGAATTAGAGATACCTGTCTAGTAACGTGTAGCACCACCTTTCGGCCAGATGACGGCGGCGATTCGTCTCAGCATGGACTCGTCAAGACACCGGAAGCGTTGCGAAGCCATACGGATCCACGACCCCTGAAAAAGGTGCATTGTACAATCAGTTGTGTGTATCGCACGTTGACATGTCTTCAGGTCAATGGGCCAAGGTAATGGTTCCGAGGAGAAAGACGTTGTACTCTTTCGTCGGTCGCGGCGTAATGGTATGGACCGATATCATGACTAATGGACGTAACGGACTGCAGTTGATGGATCAAGTGAAAAACACAGGACAACGGTGTTGTTGAACACCATTTCAGCACTTATCAGCGAGCTCCAGCGGAATCGGGACAAGATCCTGGAACACTTGGTGGAAAACATGACAGACAAGGAACAGAACATGACCCAGAAGTAGATCACCTGACAAATAAGTTAATATAATAAAAAAGCATGCCGGAGTGACACCGAAGACAAGGTTTTAAGAAAGAGCGCTCTTGAGGAGACTTAGGGAAGCATTCATTCCTACAAGGAAATTGATAAATATATATACACACAAACACAGGTGAATAACTATAATTGCAGGTTTCTGAACTATCTGGGCGTTATGTATAGGAATGAGGCCTAATCCTGTCTCATAGTAATTTATTCCAGCTGCATAGCGCAGTTGGTTTAGTCGCTATGAGCTATGTGGAAGGCGGACGTTTCTGACTGGTGTTCGAATCCCGATGTTGCCGGCCATGTAGTATGCGGTTTTTGCGGAGTTTTCCCCAGGTTCCCTGTGGTTGGTGACGCCAATGCGTAGATGGTTCCATGTGAAGTCTAGCCCGGACGCACTTTGTCCTTTATCCGTATGCCGCAGAGGAATGTCAAGCGCGCTGCATTAATTTGCCAGTAACCCTCACAGGCTCATAGCCGTCTTTGCGGTCCTTAACCTGCCATGGACGGACGAGATAGATGGATGGAATAGTTCGTTCTGTTTTTTATGAGCTTCAGCCACGGAGCGAGAAACTGCGTTTACATGGCAGACTTCATATGCATCAGTTTATCTGTGGTTAATTTATCAGCAAGCTCGATAAAGGCCGTACTGTTACCGATGTCGTACGTATGGGGAATGCAGGGTTGGGGAACCGAAATTACAGCTCGTCATCTTGGAGTTCCCGTTTTCGTTTTGTTTTTTGTTTTTTCAGTTATAATAGCACGAAGTAATACGATATAAGAAAGAAGAACAATGTTACATAAGGTGTAAAAGAAATTGCACTGTGCCGAAGATTTTTAAATGAGGTCCCGTAAACCTGACCTGCATGTTTACGGGGCCTGCATGTTTACGGGGCCGTTTGCAAGCTTCTTAACTTGTTTGACCATATTTAGAAGCTTACAGAGGTATCGTTCACAGATGGAAATGTGTACCAGTAGTAATTAGAATTTATTAACAAGAAAGCAAACTTAAATGATGCTACCAAAAGCGTGCTAACTGGATTTCATTTTTTGAAGTACAGATCTGCTTGTTTTTTTCGTTTGTAACTTACTGGAAACTACTACGACAGGTCTTCTTCCTTATGAACTTGCTATAGAATGCATTTTAATTGAATGTTTCACCATGATCAGGAAATATAGATAGCTTGAGAAAAAAAGTAGCTTTGATTTAAAATTACCAAAATTAAATCCAGCAGTAGGAATCACTTTGATGGAACTTCAACCTTGTTTTCCAAGTTCATTCGGAGGAGAAGACCTAACGTTCGATCCGCCTACACAGAAGAGACAAAAGAATAAATAAATAAATAGAAAAATTTATTTGCTAATTGTTAGCTGAAATATATTTGTATGTTGTTGTTGGGAAAATAGGCGATACCGTAAATCAGGTGAAACCCATAGCAGTTGGATGATAAAAATTAGAGCAAAGGCCTGTAAAAATAAGTCCTAGTGGCGTTTCAAAATTATAACAAAATTTACAGACGTAAGTAAATTTAGACGTAAGTAAATTGTCTTCAACGTTTTTAATATTGTAGCAGAAAGAATGAAGAAAAAGTAGCTATTTGTGACTAAGTGTAAAAGTCATGTACTAGAAAAAGTCTGGGTTTTTTATTTCATATTGTTAGAAGGAAATATGACCTGGGGCTTTTGTGTGTGCCTGAAAATAAAGATAAATACAAGTCTTTATTGATCAGAGACCTTTATTTGCTTTTATTTCCGGCGATCACTTATATATATCGTTAATAATGAAATGGGAGTTGCAGAAAAAGAAACAAAATTCCACTTACGATAATTCTGGAGCTGAAGAAAGAATTGTTCCGGAGGAAAAAACAAAAATCACACAAAAGTTATAAAAACACAGCGTAACAAAACACAAGAAAGTTTTAACGGTACGGGATTCGATAACTCCCTAACAGTCGCCCAACTGCTAAATTGGACACACCGTGTGACGTGCTGCTGAGTGACATATGAGGGTCAAAATGACAAGTTGCAGCGTTAAGCCAAAGTCGGTGTACTTCAGTCAGGAGAATAACTGGCTCCGGAGTGAGGAGACGTGGTTTCGAATTACACCACCGGCAGATATAGGTCTTATTTTTCACAACCGAACTCTCAGTCATCTCTTAAGGTGTGCCCAGATCCTCGAGTACTCGCGACGGCACTTGGACTTTACATTTGTTCTCCGGTGGTGGTTCTATACACTCCCTGGATCCAGGGTATCTAAATTTTAACGACAGGTGAATCTCACTAGCCTTAGATGCAGTCCAAGTCCTCTAAAAAAATCGCGTTTATCATTCAAGAATGTTTTTTTTTAAATTCAACTATCACCATGAGCAACTCGGAGGTCTGTAAGTAGTTTCCTGTGTACCTAATTCGGGGAAATTCTTCCCAGGCACGTCGTTTAGTACCAGCACCCATTCCTGATCGGGGACCCGCGTACGGGCTCACTTTGAAGGAATGATCAGAAGCCAAGCCTCAGATCACTGCGCCACCTGAACGGCATTCCAAGAGATCACTATTCGTAATTCATTTTGAGAAGAAAACGATCAATGGGCTTTTTAAAACCATACACTGCATAGTCAATTGTTTTAAAAAATTACTTTTAGACACTTCAGGCTGTTTTTAGTCACGGTCAGTAATACATACATTCAATGGACAAAACATTTGAGATACCTACCTAATAGCGTGTTGCTCCTTCTCTAGCGCGAATAACAGCACGTACACGCTAAAGAATCGACTTCACCAGATGTCGGAGGGTACCGAGAGGCAATGTCTGCCATGCTTGCTGCAGCATTGCCCTCAACTCTGCCTGAGACACGTCATTTTCAATCCATTTCAATGAATGAAATGACGTCTCCGTCTGAGAGGTCATTCTATCCCATTGCATTATTGGGATGCCGTTGGGAATAACAGATCTATTTGATCCATGAATCTGATGTTCCGAACGTTATCCCAGAGAGCTTCCACAGGGTTTAAATCCGGGGACCTTGGGTGCCACTAGGGGGCTCCAAACTCAGATGAATGTTACTCGAGCCATGCTTAGGTGATTGCGGCCCGGTGTGTGCTTGTGTGTGGGGGAGGGGGGGTTATGCGGCTGATGGATAACAGACCATCAGCCGCAGGATGCACGAAGGCTATGAATGTGTGTAGGTAATCATCAAGCACATGCTGAGAGCGCATAGTGGTTAATGACCTCTCCAGACATACGTAGCGCACAGCGGTTAGTGGCCTCTCTAGACACACTTAGCGCACAGGGGTTAATGACCTCTCCAGACACACTTAGCGCACAGGGGTTAATGACCTCTCTAGGCACAATTAGCGCACAGCGGTTAATGACCTCTCCAGACACACTTAAGAACTAAATATGTCCAGTGAGAAGGCTCCTCAACCCATCACAGAGCTACCACCGCCTTGAACTGAACGGACTTTGCACGACGGGGCAAAGGACTCATGGTGTGGGCGCAACACATTTACCATTTTGTCAGCTCAGTACAGCTGAAAACGGGATTCATCTGACCAAACGACGCGGTGCCACTCTGCAGATGTACAGTTTTGATGTTTTTGTTACCAGGCAAAGCGAAATGTCCAATGGCGAACAGCCAGCAAGGCATACGATTAGGGCGTGGGC
Organism: Macrothele yani; assembly: GCA_039090855.1. Classification (NCBI taxonomy): domain Eukaryota; kingdom Metazoa; phylum Arthropoda; class Arachnida; order Araneae; family Macrothelidae; genus Macrothele; species Macrothele yani. The sequence continues at coordinate 23,900,174 of CM077002.1, read as the reverse complement.
TCCGCGCCCTACTCATATGCTTTTCTGACTCTTACTTAGGGCCTCCGACATTTATCCTGGATATGATCTACGCCGCCGTTGCCAAGTGGTCCGTCTGTGCGTGCCTTCATATTTAAAGTCGACTCCAGTCATCAGTGGCATGTGGCCGGCCAGCTCTTACTCTCTGAGCGCTGATACGCCCGTCCATATTATACTCGCGGTACAACCTAGATAGGGTTGCCCTCTGTAACCCTATCTCTTACAGCTTGGGCGACAGGATGACCCACCTGCCTTGCGCCGACAATGCGTCCACGATAAGTCACTCAGATCACCACGTTCACTCATTTCCTCGATTGAGATACAATGTCCGGAAGCTCTGTTGTCTGCCTATTTCTCGCCGATGTTTGGTTTGGGTCTGTTCCACTCTTCGCGGAAGATGCCCATGTCAATTGCCCATCACGCTTATCTCTAACGTTTTATCTACTCAGTATAAGTATATACTGCTGGCCACTCAAAATGAAACACCAAGAAGAACACGAGATAGCAAAGCCAGATTTCCTGGACATAAACAACAGATACAAAGATGAAACGATTGAGCTTACAGGCCCGTGCGACTTGCGGAACACGCAGACATCAATGGTTCCTGTGGCCCACATGGCGGGCAATAACGGCTGCTACACGCCGTGGCATCGAAAGAAAGAGGCTTTGGATGTGGGCATGGGGTATGTCGGTCCAGGCTGCTTCCACACGTTGCCACAGTTCATCAGGCGCAGCCGCGGGTGGTGCTTGCCGGGCCACTCGGTTGCCGATCAGCGACCAGACGTGTTCGATGGGCGACATATCGGGAGAACAGATGGGCCACGGCAGCAGTGACACCTGGTGGGCCGTGAAGAATTGTTGCATGATGCGTGTCGCGTGCGGGCGCGCATTGTCCTGTTGAAACGCGGGCGGTGGCAAGTCCTGCAGGTAAGGCAGGACTACAGGCTCCAAAATGTCGGAGATGTATCGGTGGCTGTTAAGTGTACCGACTATGCGTACCAGAAGGGTGCGGGTGTCATATCCAATTGCGCCCCAAACGATAACGCCGGGAGACGGACCGGTATGGCGATGCATAATGCAGGCGTCATACAGTCTCTCGCCGCGGTGCCGTCACCCGCGGATCCGATCATCGTGGTGTTGCAGGCAGAAGCGGGATTCGCTGCAGAAGCCAATGTCGTGCCATTCCGTAGTCCAGGTGCGGCGATCAACGGCCTACTGCAACCGAACTCGCTGGTGGTGTAACGTCAATGGTAATCAGAGCAAAAGGCACCGTGAGACAAGTCCCCGATCCTGCAGACGACGTCAAACGGTACGTGCTGACACAGGTTGTTGTGCAACACACCCTAATTCCTGCGCTAACGTGCGTGATGTGGCGGTGCGAGCCGTCAATGCCCGCCGCACAACATGCCGGTCCCCTTGTTAGGTGGTGTGCCGCGGCTGCGGCAATCGTTCAAGTCGGTCCGTCCGTCCCTCCTGCACACACCGAATCTATACTCGCCTCACTGTGGCTGGATGTCGTCTCACACGGATGCCGATGTCTCGGTACGATAAACCGCTGTCGCGATAAGCCACTATTCGTCCTCTGTCGAACTCCGAAACGTGCTGGAATGACTGCCGTATTCTGCGACGAGGCATCAGGAAGCTTCCCACGCACAGGTCCGGCAGCACAACACACTTCCACTACTTACACCCCGCCTTCTGTGCACCCTTCTTATAGTGCTTCTCGGTGGCGTGGCGGGCGCACATTATTTCCATATGCCCTGCAAAACTAATCGTTTGCATGTCCACTCGCGGGCGACCCATGCTGCGAATTTCAGGCCAATCGGATGCTTCCTTCTTGGTGTTGCATTTTGGGTGGCCAGCATTGTATATACCTTTATACACTGACGGAAAAAAAATCCCAACACCACGAAAAGATAGTTGTAGAGGAATGAAATGGCGGCAATACATTTGTATAGGTAACATATTTAATCGATTAAGATTTCAAGATCACAGCTTAATGTAAGCGCGAGAAGAGCCATTTTAAATGTGAAATGCTGGTACATTAATAACCTGTGTAACCGCCAGAATGCTGAATGCAAGCACGCAAACGTTCATGCATTGTGTCGTACAGGTGCTGGATGTCAGTTTGTGGGATGAAGTTCCATGCCTGTTGCAATTGGTCGGTCAATACAGGGACGGTTAATGCTGGTTGGGGGTGATGCTGGAGTTGTCGTCCAATGATGTCCCATACGTGCTCGATTAGTGAAAGATCTGGTGATCTAGCAGGCCCCGGCAACATGTCGACACTCTGTAGAGCATGTTGGGTTACAACAGCGGTATGCGGGCGAGCGTTATCCTGTTGGAAAACACCCCCTGGAATGCTGTTCATAAATGACAGGACAACAGGTTGAATCACCAGACCGACGTACAACTGTGCCGTCAGCGTGCGTGGGATAACCACGAGAGTGCTCCTGCTGTCGTAGGAAATTGCTCCTCAGACCATAACTCCAGGTGTAGGTCCAGTTTGTCTCGGCCGCCGACAGGTTGGTTGCAGGCGCTCACCTGGCCTCCTTCTAACCAACACACGGCCATCACTGGCACCCAGGCAGAACCGGCTTTCATCAGAAAACACAACAGATCTCCACTCCGTTCTCCAATGAGTTCTAGCTTGACACCACTGACGTCGCAAACGGCAGTGGTTTACAGTAAGTGGAATGCACGCTACAGGGCGTCTGGCTCGGAGCTGTCCTTCAAGTAACCGATTTGTAACAGTTCGTTGTGTCACTGTGGTGGCAACTGCAGCTCAAATTGCTGCCGCATACACGGTACGATGCGCCACGGCTATACACCATACACGGCGGTCTTCCCTCTCAGTAGTGCCACGTGGCTGGCCGGAACCCGGTTTTCTTGAGGAAGTACCTTCCCTTGACCACCGCTGCCAACAATCATGCACAGTGGCTACATTCCTGCCAAGTCGTTCTGCAATATTGCGGAAAGGAAATCCACCTTCTCGTAGCCCTATTACACGACCTCGTTCAAACTCCGTGAGCTGTTCATAATGGCTCCTTCGTCTTCTTAAAGGCATTCTTGACTAACATCAACACACTACGTCGAATCTCAACGATAACTAACGCTCACGAACGTTACAGCGCGTATTTACAGCAAACCTGCTTTGCATGTTCCGAGGGGCGCTACTAGCGCCACACATATGCGCCGAGCGCGAAATTTGCATAGACGTCATCTTACAGATGTACTCTCACCGCCTACCAACTGTCGTTTATATAACACAACCCCTTCTTGGTGCTGAGATTTTTTTTCCGTCAGTGTATTTTCATCCACACATCTCCCATGTAGTCGTCTTCTGGGTCTTTTCCTGTCCCTTGCAATCCAGTCTAGAATTTCGGCTGCACATCGATGGTCTGTCGTTCTGGCAATATGTCCACCCCATTGCCATTTCAGGGATTTTACTCTGATCTTGATGTCTTCCTCTCTTTTCATTTTTCTGATCCATGAGTTCCTCTTCTTATCCCTCCCGGTTACACGAAGTATGCACCTCTCCATACTCTTTGAGTTGTCTGCAGTCTTTTTATGTCCTTTTTAGTTAAGGGTCACGTCACTGCACCATACGTAAGCATTGGAAGGATACATTGATCAAACACCTTTCTTTTAAGACAATGGCATATTGCTCTTGAAAATTATACTGTGTCTTCCAAAAGCTCTCCAGGTAAGTTTTATCGCCGATTGATTTCTTCATCAATGTGACCCTCTCTTGATATCTGTTGCCCAAGGTCAATGTAGGTATCGGCTGTGTCCAGCTTTTCCTCATTAATCGATAAATCTTCATTCCTTGAAAAAACATTGTACATCACTTTTGTCTTCTGAAAGTTCATTTTTAATCCGACTTCTTTACTCTTATCGGCACGTTCCTGCAAAATTAACTACGTCATCAGCAGAACGAAGGTGAGTTAGAATATCTCCATTAATCTTGATCCCCTTGTTTTTCCAGTTCAGTGATTGAAAGATATTTTGCAACGTGGCGTTAAAGCGTCTATGAGATATGGTGTCACCTTGTATCACTCTCTTTCGAATTTTTATGGGTGCTGTATTCTCAAATAGCCGAATCTTTGCACTTGCATTTTCATAGATGTTAATAATAATATTAATGTATGCATCTTGAATACCGCAGGATTTCAAAGCCATTGTAACTGCTGATGATCTCACAGAATCAAAGGCCTTTCTATAATCGATAAAAAATACGAATAATAGGAGTTCATATTATCTCGCTCTTTCAATTAGTTCTCTCAACTCTACTTTGTAGTTTGTAATTTCTGAAAATTCATCACTGCTGCGTTGTGCTTCATAATCTTCATATTGTACGTTAAACATATTTGGTTTTAAATTTTGGTGTAAATTTTGTCTTTAACTCTGCTCTTAGGTATATGCCGCGATCTATAAAAGTAAAAAAAGGTTGCTCTTCGACTTTCAAAAAATCTGCGTTGTAATTGTAAGGAGATGCCGTATATTTGGAAAAATACACAAAATGCAGGAATAATTAGGAAACGTAACGCAATTCGAAGCTAGAATTTCGCAAACAGTTGAAAAAAGCTGTTTCTTACTGATGAGCATTTTGACAGAAATGCGTTGCAACGAAACCGATATTATTTCCTTTCTCGGGCGATCACGTACTGTGGGAAGCTCATCGTCACACACTTTCGCCTGTTCCACAGGTCTGACGCTGGAATTGTCAGGTCTAACAACGGAATCGCAGTAATGCTGAGAAAATTATAATATTTGCTCTTTATCGCCCATACCATGAATAGAAGTGAGAGAAAAGCATTTAAAAATCACAGTTTCTTTATAATAAGATCGTTTTGCTTTCCCATTTTTTTCGACTGCTAGGTCGTCTCGCAAATCGCGTCTTTTCTGTACGAAATCCTTTTTGGGATAAACATTGCAGGTGTGGATTATACGGCGAATGTTTTCCTGAATGGCACTGCCTGCGGATTATACAAACAAAAATGCGGTTGTTAAATCAAACTAATCGCTTCAAATTCGTACCTCATGCACAGTTGTATCAGAATATATCAGAATAATATGACCACCTACTTAATAATGGGAATACCCCCCTTGGCCTAGATGAGAGCCGCGCGTGGCATAGGCGCAATGAGATCATTGTAGGTTGCCCGAGGCAGACGTGCCCATTCGGACTGCATCAGAGCACAAAGGACGCGGAAATGACGTGGTTGTGCGCCAGCACGTCGAACCTGTCGATCCAAATAGCCCCATAAGTGCTCTATGGGATTCAAGCAGGGCGATTTTGCCCGCCCAAGGGAGAATGGAGACATTGTTGTCGTGTTCCTGGAACCAGTCACACACACCCTTAGAGACGTAGTGCGGCGCATTCTCCTGTTGGTAGGCACCATCACCACCAGGGTCCAACATGAAGGAATGTATGTGGTCAGCGAGAATGGGCAGGTAGACGTTGGCGTTCAGCTTCCCATCCAGTGGTACCAGCGGTCCCAGGTCATACCAGGAAAACATCCTCCGGACATGCGCACTGCCACTGCCGGCGTATACGTGACCGACAAGCGTGTCCTTGTGTTAATTAGTGTGTCTGACGTCGTATCCGTCACCGCCCGTCTCTTCTGTGGAGTAGAGACACGATTCGTTGGAGAAGGCAACCTTTTCCCACTCATCCACTGTCCAATGACGGTAGTCCCATGAGAACAGCAGCCGTTGTTGCCGATGGAATTGGGTTAACATGGGCGCCTTGACGCAGCGTCGACCCCGTACACCCATGCGTAACAGGGTCCGCTCTACAGTAATCGGGGACACGTATCTGGATGCCTCAGCGTTCATTTGCGTAGTCAATTGCTGCACTGTTGCGCTTCATTACCCTTTACCAGTCGGCGGAGGCGACGTTCTCCTCTGGGGGTCAATGGCCTTTGGGGCTTCACAGTTATGACGTCATGAGGTACTCGGTGTGCCAGCGGTCCATTCTTGGTACACCCTTACAACAACACCTCGCAAACATTCCACGAAGTCTCCTGTTTCTGAGATGCTCTCTCCCTTGGCGCGGTAGCCGGTGATTTTTTGAACGTCTTCAAATCACTACCTCTGTTAATATTGCTCACGGCACGCACTATGGGCCATCTGTCCTGGCCGGTCTCTTATGTCTCCGTGTGGTCGACCTTGTCACATTCACCCTGTGACGCCATAGGAGGGTGCACGGTGATTCCGGGGGTGATTATATTAGTCTAATACGACCGTGTATTGTCGAAACTACGACAAGCCGCCAACGGTAATCGGTAGCTCGTGTACAGTTGGCATATTTTGAGCGACGCTATTGCAAAATCTAAGCTCATTAAAGAGTCTATTATAACAAATTCTAAAGCACGAAAGCGTAAAATTTATGACTTCCAGAACAAAAGTACGAAACTTTGTAAAAAAAGAAATGCCTAAAATGTATCAAGAACTACTTTCGTTCACGCCTTCACGTTGGTTGTGATAAGGTTGCATGTAAACAAAGCGGAAAGACACAGGTGGGAAACCACGTTTTTTATTTTGTATCGCAAAAGACAGGCACATACATACACATACACAAACTTCCTTTTATTGTTATTATAGATTAAGTTGGTGTTGAGCTAACAGACGGAGCTTTTTCATTTCTTCGTTTTTCCATTCAAACGATTTTTTAAATTAATGTTAGTGAGCCGACTTTCGTGAAACGGTTCAAGTAAAAGGCCATCTAGTTTTAATTGAAATTCTTCAATGACACGGAATTTCGGGAATCGGAAGGCGTCAACACCTGATCATGGACAATGTCCAATCTCATGCCAAAAATCACGGTGATCGGATGTGTCATGCCGTAGCTATGCCCGAACAACTAACTGTCCCGAGTCTCGTATAGAGAGTGGATTTTTCCAGTTGTTGTTAAAATTGGTCAGTTTTTTAATGGTCATACAATACGACCAATCAACATGATACCAATACGATACGACCAATCAACATGATACCAACCCCATGTCACTCACCATATCTTTCCCTTTCTGTGTGGCACCGCGATCAGCTGAATATCTTTGGAGGAGATAGGTAACAAACGACCCCTTCTCAAAACCCGGAAAAAACCCCTAAAATGCACGTTTTTGGACGATTATTCCTCAATGACACGGAATTTCGGGAATGAGAAGGCGTCAAAATCTGACCATGGACGATGTCAAATCACATGCAAAAAAATCACGGTTATAGGATGTGTCTACTCGTACCTATGCCCGAACAACTAAGTTTCTCGAGTCTCGTAAAGAGAGCTTCGCTGGGCCTCGCTTCGGTCAATTATGTGAAATGTTAAATTCCAATTTTCAACTGTGCGTGTAATATGCGATAGTAGTGCTCGTATTGAAAAGGCTGCTCATTTTAATGATGATTTTTCCCAAGAATTTACCTGATGGAGCAAACGTAACGTGTTTGAAATTTTCCAGATGCATTTTCAAGAAGGCAGTCTGGGAAAACTGCGCATGAAATTACAATCTCCAGTCCTTTGGTGACATGACAGAAATTGCTTTTTAGCGTTGTGTAGCATGATCCGCGTAGCATTGAGATTTTAATGAAATGCAAAAAATAATTGCAAAACTGCCGAAATGTCATTTGCCATTGGGAAAGACTTTAATATGCGATTATTCTGTCCTCACACTAAAAGGTAGACAAGAAGAAATCGTGAAGTAAATAAGATCCTGTTTTGAATTTCATATATCTTTTGTTAGCTTTAGTTGCTCAAAATGCAATAGGAGCTGCACAAATTTTGCAAACTTTTGTGTTAAACGAATTATCTTGTGCTATTTCGAAAGTATTGTCGCTTAATGTTGTTATCGTTACTTAATATATTCATCAAACAAAGAATAATTTCAAAAAAAAAAAAGTCATGATTCTCCTCATCTTCTAAGTAAATCTGTCAGAAAACAATTGCATAAACTTTGCGTTTAAGCGCATCGGAATAAAACATATAAACGAAAAAATAAAATATTATTATAACGTAAAAATTTATGCACCATTTGTAACTGTTGAGATTGAAGTAACAAAACAGAGAAGAATGACTTAGGGATTTTCCGCTGCGTACAAAATGATAGCACAACAAAATAGTTGTTCTCTGAAGTTCTTTCCGATTCCATCAAAAAATAGAAAAACATGTATCTCGCTACTGCGCCTTCCAGACAGGCTTATCTGCTCCCATAGAAAGAGAGAGTCACGTGACCATTACGTCATACGAAAGCATAAGGGAAGTGAGGTCATTTCTTTTGTCGCAGGAAGCAATTTCCAAGTAACAATGTTTATGAAATTTTATCTTGTTTAACGTTCACTGTTGTTTTTTTTAAACATTAAGTCGTTTTTCCTATACGATTACAATACACGAAGAACCATTTCTCTGTGATTTTGGTATGGGATGCATTTTGTACGGGGAATGCGCAATTCTTTGAGAAATAATTTTTAGCAGGTTTTTTGAAAAATAAATTACTTGCTTATATCTCAATTACGTACGAGGATCGTACCAAAAGTTATGCAAAAGCGGACATCAATTTTTTTATTAACTAACAAATGCCGTTCAAATTGCACATGTTGGTAGAGTAACTCTTTATACAAAGCATTGTCTCCGTCGCAAGCGATGCATTTGCGCTATGGTTGAACTCAACTATTAAATCCTCTTTGAAAAAATTCAGGTGTGGACCGTTGCACCCACTTCTTCACAGCCACGTTCACTTCGTCTGTGTCATCAAATCGATGTTTCTGGAGATTGTTCTGGTGGAAGTCGGAGGGCGCCAGATCTGGGCTGTACGGTTGGTTTAAGATTACCGATCAGCCTAATTTGCTGATCGCCTGATTTTCTGCCTAAAATGTGTGTGGTCTCGCATCGTCATGGTGAATGTGGATCATTTTCAGATTCCTGTTCGGTCTTTTGTTCCTTGTAGCTCTTCTAAGCTTCTTGAATATCTCAATCAACTGCTCGCTGGTCACGCTGCGACCACGTTCCAGAATATCAAGGAGAATGACACCCCCGTCATCCCCCCAAAAAAAACAGTCACCATGACTTTCTGCGCTAATCGTTGGCTCTTGAATTTCTTAGGCCTTGGTGAAGAGGTGCAACTCCATCCATGGATTGGTTCTTATTTTCCGGATTGTAAAGATACGTCCACGTTTCATCCCCTGTCTCCAGTTCGGAACAAAACGTGTCTTCATTGGCTTCAAACGCTTCCAGCAGATCAAACCAGACTTCCAGCCTTTTCTTCTTCAAATCGTGTGTCAACTACTGAGGCACCCACTTTGAACTCACTTTCAGATACCCTAAGTCTTCCACCATCTTCTGTATGGCATTGTGACCCCAGCCCAGTTGTGCAACAAGCTCACGGATTGTTGCTCGTCTCTCCGCGGAAATCATTTAATCCACTCGCTGAAGATTTGTGTCAGTGGTCGCAGATGATGGTCTCCCATTACGTGGTTTGTCTAAATGCTGGTTTCCCCTTCTTTAAACTTCTTCGTCTATCTGTGCACATTGCTTTTGTCAATGGTGTCATCTCCGTAAACATTCTGTAGCCTTCTGTGGATGTCGGACAGCTTGCACCCTTAATTCCTTTCTCAAGAACCTAATGACGGCAGGTTGCTTCTGCTTGGAATCCACTATTTGCGTGCAATGATGAAGAAGGGTTACTATAGAGGAAAAGTTAGTCTACCAACATGTGGAATTTGAACGACATCTGTCAGTTAATAAAAAGTATTGCCAACTTTTGCATTACTTTGAGTGCAGCCCTCGTATTTATATCGTCATCCATATGTCCGTCCGCTTTAGGGCACAATATCTGTGCAACTACCAGTTCGATTTGAAAAATGTTTTGGAAAAGCCTGAATAGGATAAAAGACGATCCATACATTTTGGTCATCCTCCTATGCGCCCTAGGGTCGTGAATTTGAATGCATGTAAATTCAAAATATATTTTATTCTGCACAATTGCTTAAAAAAAGTACTATTCAAAATACTCGTTTTATCTACCAATATTTCTTAGCACGGAGACCATTTTACGTACAGTTTCGATTTTAGTAACGGTCGAATTTTTTCCATCCACAGCACCTAGTGAGTTTGCGATTTTTGTAATCTCTGCAGTTGGGTATAAACCGATTACTTCACCTATTCGTCACTATAAAACCGCTTACTAATAATGCTTTTTGATACAGCACTATAGATCATATCCAAGCACTGAGAGAACTAATTGTAAGACCGAGGGAATGTGAACTTCTATTATGCATGGCTTTTATCGATTATGAAGAGGCCTTTGATTCGGTAAAACCATCAGAAGTTTCAATGGCTTTGAAATCCTGCGGTATTGAAGATGAATACATTAATACACTGGCGTGCCAAAATTAAGGACGAGACGGTTTTTCAAATGTAACGTCGTGCAAAAGTGTTCTACATCGACTCAAATCATGCCAAAAGATCCTCAAGATGTAAGAATATGGGACAAGGGAGCAAAACCGTCCAAACAAGAAATCAAAAGGATTCAAAGGCACTTTATTGAAAAGGTAGATTCGAGCACAACTGGACAGAAGACAGAAACGTCCATGTGACATACGGCTACCAAGAAAAATCCGGTATTTAGTAGGGGATGTGATCACCCCTGACTGCGTTGCAGGATTTACAACGTCTGTCTTTGCTGAGGACACGATTGTCAAGGAGTTGTTGAGGCATCGCAGCCCATTCCTCTTGTAGCGCCAATCACAGCTGGTGAATCGTTGTTGGCGGCTGGTGACGTGCTGCCAAGCGTCTCCCGAGAAGGTCCCACACGTGTTCGATTGGATTTATGTCCGGGGACCTTGCAGGCCAATCCATGCGTTGAATATGTTCACTCTCAAACAGCTCTGTGACGGCCACTGCACGATGAGGTGTAGCGTTGTCATCCATGAAGAGAAACGCAGGACCCACAGCACCTCTAAACAGACGCACGAGAGGCAGGAGAACATCGGTGCAATAGCGGACACAAGTAACTGAACCTCCTTGGAAGATGTGGAGGTCAGTACGGTTACCAAGCATGATACCGCCCCAAACGAAAACTCCGCCACCTCCAAACCGGTCTCTTTCGATCATATTGGAGGTGTGATTGCGTGTTTCCTGCACTCTCCAGATGTGTATACGTCCAGAATCGCTCGTCCGACTAAATCGGCAATCATCCGTAAAGAGAACTCGACCCCATTGCTGATGTGTCCAGTTCTTGTGTTCCTGGCACCACAAAAACCGCCGTCTCCGATGAGCAGGCGTTAACGACACACACCGTACTGGTCGTCGTGCAAATAGACCACCTTTGTGCAGCCTCCTGCCCACGGTAAAACTCGATAACGGACATCCAGTTGTCTGCTGCATGTGCCTTGCGATTTCTCCCGCTGTCTGCCGTCTGTCTGTTCTCGCCTGTAGGATAATGTACCGTTCGTCCGCCGCCGTGGTTACTCGTGCACGACCAGTGCTAAACTCTCGGACAGCTGTTCCTCTCGTTTGAAATGCTCTCCAAGCTCGTGAAACGATGCTGTGAGCGATGCCGAACTCCTCGGCCACACTAGTCGCATTTCGAACTTCTTCCAACTTCCCAATGACGCGACCTCGGGTAAAGTCATCCAGAAGTCGTCTACTGGATTGCCTGTTGGCCATATCACACGATGGCAGCAACTCGACTTCGTTCAAACTGATGAACACCATGCAATAGCTTTCACCGAATTGCTGAGCGTACACCGCGCGTGTGCTTTATACCCTTCCGACACTACCCCCATCCCCCGTCATGCTGCATATATGCGCATGCCCTACCGTACCGGACTCCAGTCTATCTCGTAAGTAGTCTTTCGGTCCGTTTTGCCTGCTCGTTCCCCTGTTATGCTAATTTCTCCTCTTTGTCCTTAAATTTTGCACACCAATGTATTCTTTATAACATCTATGAAAATGTGAGTGAAAAGATTCGGCTATTTGAGAATACAGCACCCATAAAAATTCGAAAGGAAGTGAGACAAAGCGACACGATATCTCCGAAGCTCTTTAATGCCTCATTAGAAAATGTCTTTCAATCACTGAACTGGGAAAACAAAGGTTCAAAGATTAATAGAGATTATTTAACTCACCTTCGTTTTTCTGATGACGTGCTCATTTTTGCAACAACCCCATCAGAGCTGTAGAGTATGATCCAGGAACTTGCTGACAAGAGTAAAGAGGTGGGATTAAAAATGAACTTTCAGAAGACAAAAGTGATGTACAATGCTTTTACAAGAAACGAAAGTTTATCGCCTGATTGAGAAAATACATACCTACGTTTATCTTGGACAGGAGATATCAAGTGAGGGTCACATTGATGAAGAAATAAATCGGCGTATAAAACTTGCCTGGAGAGCTTTTGGAACAAACAGCATAATATTCAAGAGCAATATGCCATTATGTCTTAAAAGAAAAGTGTTTGATCAATGCATCTTTCTAGTGCTTACGTATGGTGCAGAGTCGTGGACTTTAACTAAAAGAGACATACAAAGGCTAAAGACAACTCGAAGAAGCATGGAGAGGTGTATGCTTGGCGTAACTAGGAGAGATAAGAAGAGGAACTCGTGGATCAGAAAAATTTCAAGAGTGGAAGACATCATGATCTGAATAAAATCCCTGAAATGACAATGGGCTGGACATACTGCCAGAAGCACAGACCATTGATGGACAGCCGAAATTTTCGATTGGATTCCAAGGGACAGGAAAAGTCCCAGAAGAAGTCCCAGAAGAAGACCACGTGGCAGATGGGTGGATGAAATTCGAAAGTATGCGGGAGTAACATGGAGGAGACTGGCACAAGACAGAACGTTGTGGAAGAGGCTTGGGGAGATTTTCGTCCAGTATTAGATTGATAATGGTTGGCAATGATGATGATGATGATATATATATATATATACAGGGTTATTCAGCTAAGCGTGTATAAACTTCTGGGAGGGGCATATTGCACAAAGACAAATCGGAATCACCGAGCAGCAATGCAGTGTCGGAAACGCCATCTTCATGCGGTAGATGGCGTTGTTCGGCCGCGAGACTGCTCATACGTTCTTTCAGGATACCATCATTTGTAAACCGCCCACAGAGGTAGTAGGATGGCTGAGTTCACGAACGCGGAAATGGCTGATATGCACCTCGCATACGGAGCAGCGGACTGCAACGGACGAGCCGCCGTGCGACTGTACCAGGAACGGTACCCGATGAGACGAGTGCCAAACCACCAAGTGTTTGCACTGATGCATCAGAGCTATTGAACGAACAACAGGTCCCTCAGTAGCTGCGCCGTGCAATGTGGTTTCAGCACGATGGGGCCCCCGCCCATTCCAACAATGCCGTTCGTTATTACTTACAAACGACATTTGGAGATCAGTGGATCGGGCGTGGTGTTCCCGTTAATTAGCCTGCAAAATCGCCGGACTTAAAATGCCTTGATTACTTCTTATGGGGTTACATCAAAGAAATGGTGTACGATACCCCCCGTTGAAAGGGTGTCGTGGAGTTAGCGAACGGGTAGGAAATCGTGGCATTAGCGGTCGGAAATGCAATGAGTAAGAAATACCGACCCCTTCCCAGACACAGGACGAATAACGGCATAGAGGGTTGGATTTGAAAATTAATTATGATTGTAAACTAAAATCAACCAAGTGTGCAGTTGCTAGTGTACATTTTAAAGTAAGAAGCAACGAATGTTTCAGACCTTGAAAGTTATAGATTTAGGGCAAGTAGGAGAAAAAAGGGGGAAAATAAGCTGCACAGAAGAATCGAAAATATTATTACGGAATTCGAGCGCTCAAATGACATGGAAAAATGCCTGAGAGCCTTAAGTCACGTTACCGAAATGCATTAGAAGTATGATATTTATTTATTTATTTTTAATCCGCAAATTAGTTGCATATGGGTATAAAAATTTTTAAAATGAAAAAATACAAAAAACATACAACAAAAAATAAAAAATATGAAAAAATAAAAAATGAAAAAAAAAAAAACAAATAAAAAAAAACATGCAAGAAATGTAAAAAGAAAAAAAAAACTTTTAAACCGCCAAAGTCATCACAATCTGACTCTGGGATAACCGTTCGCTAATGCCACGGTTTCCTACCCTAATTAATACTTTCAGAACTTGATTGTGATGACATTGGCGGTGTAAAAAAAAACAATTTTTTTTTTGCACTTCTTGCATGTTTTTTTTTCATATTTTCTATTTTGTTTTTCGTTTTTTCTTCATATTTTTTTTTTTTTTTGTATTTTCTTCATACTTTTTTTCTTTTGATGAACGGTGAGAAGAACGTAGGCTTATCAAACGAAGGAACCACGTGATTGGAAATTTCTCATTTCCTATTGGTCAAGTGGGGAATGTGTACAGATGTGAACGGTGAGAAGGGAAAACAATTCTGGGAAAGGGTGGGTGTTTCTTACTCATAGCATTTCCATACGCTAATGCCCAGTGCTGTAGTCGTAAAATCAGCAGAGCGTATAATATGTGCAAATCCTAAGAAATCAGAGGTTATACTACATGGATAAAAAAAAAAGGCACTGTTTAACAATAATGACTATGAGCTCACTTACCGATATGAATAAAGTATCTTGTCATCTCTCCTGTCAATTACGACATGTTGAAGAGCATGCAAAAGATTATTTTAATTTTTATTGAAATATATCCCATAAAGCCTGAGCCGCCCCGGTGACGCAGTGGTCTAAGCGATGACCTCTGATCATTCGTCCGAAAGGGGTCCGGGTTCGAATCCCAGTGAGGCATGGATGTTTGCTTGACAGCTGTCTTACGGCACTCCCTTCCCTGGAACTAGGGACCCAAAATTAGGGACGGGCTACTGCTTATTGCCCATTGAGTTGCTCACTGTGGTCGTTAAACCTCCAATCCAAAAAAAAAAAAAAAAAAAGCCTAACCAGATAAATTCTTACAGCACTCATTTTCTCTAGAAGAAACTCTTGATCTACTATCAGTTGCAGAACAATGATTCATCAACCAAGATCTTACATATTTTTTTGGATTAAATCGTTCAATGGACGGTCCATTTGAATTTATGAACATCAGGTTAGATACATTGGAGATTAAAACATATGCTCTCAGATTGGTTATAATGTTATTCAGTAAACTGAATCTTCGTTCGCATTCAGCTGTCAAACAAGGCAGAGTTAAATTCGTTCTTAAGAGGGGTTTTAAGTTTTCTTGTACAACTTGGACGTTTCCAGTATATTCTCTCAGTCTTTGAATAGCTTGCATCAGCATTAAAATATCTACAGATTCCCCTTGTTTCTAGTTCTCCATAGCACACGTCATCTGTTTCAATATTTATTCCCTCTAGTAAAGAAATATCTTTAAGAAGTTGCTCATTTTCACTGTTTGAATCTGAACGCAGTCTTGATGTCATCCTGTCAACTGTGCTTTGAATAAACTGGTTTGGTTAATAGGTACAGTTTTGTTGTTAGGAATCAATGGGATATTTTTAAATAATACTTCCTCGTTCGCTGTTAATACTAAATGAGTTTTTCCCCCAGGATTTTTTCCGAAGCTCTCTATAATTCTTATGGTTCTTTTTATTAGATGTTCAGTTCTTGGCAACGATGTTGTTTAAGATTGAAGTTTTGTTGATAATATGGACATTGAACATATACTCTATTCTGTAAAAAAAAAAGCAGAGGGATACGACGTATACCGCCGTATACCTTCCACTACAGCCCTGCTAATGCCACGACTTCATACCGTCCGCTAATGCCACGTCCGCTAACACCACGGAACCGTTGAAAGTGATGAGGTCTTTGTAGCACGCATCTCTGTAGCTGCTTCGGAAGTCCAAGACACGCCAGGAATTTTCCAAACTGTACGTGATTCCATGCGCCGACGATGTCAAGCGTGTGTTACAGCTCACGGTCGCAACTTTGAACACTTTCTGTAACCTCAATGTATTTTGCAAATGTCTTGTAAGTAATAAAAAGCAATTTGTTTTCTTACGTGCTGCTCTTTCATTTCTCGTCGTCTCTGTACACTAGCCCATGAAGATGGCGTTTCCGACCCTGCATTGCTACGTGATTCCGATTTGTCTTTGTGCAACCTACCCCTCCCAGAAATTTGTACACGCTTAGCTGAATCACCCTGTATATATATATATGTGTGTGTGTGTGCGCGCGCGCGCGTTTGTGTGTATATAAAAGATATACAATAAATCTTCAAATTCAGCCGGTGAATTTGAATTTGTATTGTATGGGATTCTTCTGATCAAGATCGTGCATCTGAGGCAACTACCTTGTTTACTTTATGACTATTTCTGCACGAATTTGGATATCCTAATAAGAATAAAGATGTTATTTTGTAACGTATACTCTAGATTCAGTTTCCTTTTGAATTTACTATCTCTTGTTATTTTATTTTTCTATGCAAATTATCTTCTCACTTAACGAGATGTTATTTCTCCCGCTGAATGATATGTGGCAACGAGTGTAAGTCATGACGTGGTGGTATGCAGTATATATAGGCGCGCTCAACTATACCAAGTAAGCTTCGTTTTATGTAATAGGTTCTTGTTAATTATTGTTATGCGATTCTACGAAAGTTCGGATATTCAGTAGTCGTGTGATTTGTAGAGTGTGTGTTGGATAATACCAGGAGTTCTCCAATAAAAGGTTTAAAGTGAGTACGTTTTTCTCAGTTCATATTATTGTCAGACCTCTGTCTGGCCGTTAAGTCTCTTTCATTAAGTGTCTCCATTAAGTCCAGGGTATATTGTGTTTACCGCTCTAATAAAGAGCCTTCAAGGTACTAATGTACTGATAGTTAAGATAATGAGGAACGCTGAGTGAAAAGAAGTTCCATATTCAATGAATTTATTGCACGTGCGAGTCTTACCTAAACAAACTCTAGCACTTTGAAGATTAGGTACACTTTAGCTACGTCAAGTAACCTTCCAATAACCCTAACGTGACTTAACGTAAACTTCCCTGCACTACACGTCCAGCGGAGAACTTTATTCATTGTAATTTCTTTAAGCAAAATAATTTTGCTTCTCTACTAAAAGAACGGATAGAACTTTTGCACACTCATAATACTTGCAAGAAATTGCGCGGTTTATACTCTGATATTAATGAAAAGTTGATATATCTTCTTAACTTCCCTTTGTTAAGCTCTTTCGTATAAATTTTAAAGAAATTTAATATAATAAATACACCTTTAATCAATGCATAAAGCAGTAGCGGCTCGTGGCAACTGAAACAGGTGGGGCCAGTAGCCGAAGTTAAACAATGAAATAAAAAAATCTGTCATTATTAGGCCAACTATTCAGCCCCCCCCCCCCAAGATTCCTTTACTCTGCCTCTGTTTACCCCCTTGACTCACAATAATGCCCAAATAAGGTAGAAATGTGTCAACTATTGTATTGCACACGAAAAAAATTCCTCAGAATAGAATGCATAACTATTAACAGAAAAATGTTAAAACTCCTTAAATAAATTTTTTACCTTAAAACATATGAGCATTAATTTATGTTAGTTGTGCTTTGTGTTTCTTCAGATTTCTCAACTGAGGAATAATCACAGGATTCACAGGATAAAAAAATGTAGCGAAAAAATAATAACTCCAAATATATGCAGGGAGGGAAGGCTTCATGAATTTCGTCCCATATAGAATGAGTACCATACTACCACTTGCATTATTTGAAAGGTTTAACCTTTTTTTTAAAAGAATTTGTGAAACCTAAAAACATATATGTACTCATGTGCAAATTATACTTACAGGTTTTCTCATTTATTTATTTATTTTTAACATAGAAAATCATCTTAGTTAAAACTGAAATTAGTTCTGCAAAGCGCTTTGTAAACTTCATACTCTTGGAAACTCAAATTCTTGGGCTGATAAGCACCGAGTTTTTTTAAGTGAAGCTTTTCGACTCAAATTCTTGGGATGATGAGCACTGTGTTTTTTTAAGTGAAGCTCAAACTTTAAATTCTTGGAGTGATAAGCACTGATTTTTTTTAAGTGAAGCTTTTCTTCCAGATTTAAAGCAAAGAACGGAGATTTTAACAAAATATTCACTCCATTCATTGTACTAGACAAGCAAAAAAGTCACGACACAAAGGAACAACACATCACCGAGAAAGACACACACAGAAAAAACAACTTACTGAGCTTTGCTACATTTGAAACCCTCCCGCCACTATTGAGCTTGGTCGGGGTAAGCTTCTCTGTCACCCCACGACTTTAAGGAAATGGATACTCTCCAGGCCAATCAAATTAGCACGGGGCCAGATAGATCTGGCCCCACAGCTTTTGCACACTCGGTAAAGACAGTGCTGTATGTAGGTCTTCATACTGAATGAGACGGGGAGGAAATCGTCTCCTCTTCGCTTGCGTAGTGATGTTACTGGGGCCTGTTGGAGCTGGCCCCAATAACCTCACACTCTGAACGTGATCTCTTTCCTCAGGGAATAGTTTTTCGTTTTTTGAAGGGAAAGGTTTATCACCATGTAGTTAAGAGAGAGAATAAGAATCAGGGAAAAAATATTTCTAGAAATAGAAATTTTTAGGTGGGGCCCGGCCCCTCTGGCCCTTAATGACGAACCACCCCTGGCATAAAGGCTTTATTAAAGTTTCAATGAAATATTTCGGTAATTTTTTGTTGACATTCAGTGAAGGGTGGAAACTTCCATTTTTTAAAACTCCTCTATTTTTCCAGTTTCGCTCTTCCAAACTTTTATTACACATTAATGCAGAGCCATGCTTAAATGCAGCTCATTTTTCTTGTATGTGATCAATGCCACATTTCTGTATATTATATAAGCTAAAAAAAAAAGGAGAAAACTAAGAACACATGGAAAGAACTTCTTTCTCTGCTCAAGTCTTTTTTGTGTTGAGTTACAAAAGTAAGTTCTTTTTTCACGTTCTCAGCTTTTGTTGAATTCCAAAAGTAAATGTAAATAACGGGTGCCTTGTAAAAAAATAGAGTCTGTCCTGTGTCTTGGTGTAAATTAGTTTGCGACTTGCTAGCAAAAGTAAAGAGGAAACAGGAAGCCCATGAAATGCAAATATTACACTATTTGCATTCTATTAAAATGCAGCAGTTTCCGCTTTCCGCATTTTGATATCTTCATACCCTCGAAGCAACTGTTAAATTCCTATCATGATGCGGGATTATTGATTGAGCTTAAAAACGGACGAGCTTCCCCGGAAACGCTATCGCAACTGCGCTACTTAGGGGCGATAAATGTCCAGAAAATCACCATTTATTTTTTAACGCTAAAAAAATCATTTCAACTATCCTCAAACATCTAATTGTAAAATAAAATTCATGTGTGCCACGTTTTCATTATAATGCCCATATAAGCCTTTATCGTGTGATTTAATTTTTGTTTTAGTGCTACTGTGTTTGGTCGAAGCTCATTTAATATAAATACTAAATGCTGGGTGGGGAGGGGGTTAATACAGTCACGTCTGAAACAATTAATGAAATATCAACTGTACGTAAGAACCGTGTTTAAGCAATGTGAGCCAAAAGGTCCAAATTAAAGTCATGTGTGTCACGTTTTCGTTATAATGTCCGTATAAGCCTTTATAGTGTGACTTAATTTTTGTTTTAGTGCTACTGTATTACGACGACACTCATATATTATAAATACTAAATTCTGGGGGAGGTGCGTGAATAATCGCATCTGAAGCACTTAATGAAATATAAACTGTACGTAAGAGCCGTGTTCAAGCAATGTGAAGCAAAATGTCAAAAATAAAATGATGTCTTGAAATACTCAAATTTACCAACCCTCACTTTTCACATGTTAAATGCTTAAAGAGAAATAACATGGGACACTTTACGGACGGCTTCACAGTAATGCTTGTAAATTTAGCTACTATACTGTGCAATTTAATTGGGACAAAGTAAAAAATCACTCTTCTTTCCAAAACTATGCCGTTGTATGATTCCTATGCCTTGATATACACTGATAAATACCTGTATTAGTATGAAGTATGACCTCCTTTGGCAGAAATGACCTCTTGAATTCGTTTTGGCATTGAGTCCACTAACTGAGTGCACATATTTTTGACTTGATGATCGTGGAACACACTTTTACAGCATTCGTTATCATGCGTTCTTTGGTTGTACAGTCCATTTTACCTAAACGTCTCTTCAAAATATTCCACAAGTTTTCTATGGGATTTAAGTCTGGTGAATTTCCAGGCGAATCAAGTAAATTAATTTGATTTTCCAGCATGACCAATTTCGAATTGTGACATGGGGCCAAGTCATGTTGAAATGTCCCGTCAAAGGTTTGCAAGAATGGAACAATCCTACGTTGTAATATTTCTACGAACGTGGCTGAATTCATCACACCTTGAACAGGAACTAAGCTTCTAGTGCCATTTGATGTGAAAAAACCCCAAAACATCTGTTTCAGAGGGTGTTTTAAAGTTCGTTTGACATGCTCAGGTCTTAAGGGTTCAGAGTTGCTTCATCTAAAGACATTTGCTCGGTAACCCTGCACAAATAAATGAGTTTCATCACTGAAAATTGCCTTTTTCCAGTCGTCAACAGTCCATGATTTATATTTTTGGCCCATGCTAAACGTTTTATCATCATTTTCGCATTCAGATATTGTTTTTTCGTTGGTCGTTTTGCCTTCCGGCCAACTTCCAGAGGCCTACGGCGTACAGTTGAATTACTAACATCACAACCACTATCAGTAAATCTCTTTAAAGGTCGGTGCTTGTTTCTTTTTTTTTTTTTTTTTTTTGTTTTTTTTTTGTGGATTCATTTTACTATTTCTGATTAGATATTTATCGGTTCGTGGAGTTGTTTTTCGTTTTCTTCCACATTTACCTCTCTTTTTTGAAAACGATGATCCAGATGCATTGTATCGCGTAAGCAGCCTTGATACACTTTATCTGCCTACACCAACTGCAGAAGCTATATCTCTCACTGTCATAGAAGTGTGATCCCTCAGAGCAATTATTTTTGCACGCTTCCTTGGAGAAATATCCATTGTTTAATGCACGAAAGCAACACGTACTCACAGACAGCAAAAACTAACATCCACCTGTCACACACGAAAGTTCACAACTGAAGCTGAAGTGCCTATTTCCTGCTTAAAACCGGTCAAACCACATTCTTACTATCAAGTTCTAACAGTCACACCACCTCACAGCTGATATAAACCGGTTTACATGGGTTTCCGACATCAACTGGCGATCACATTACAATTCTGAGAATAAAATAGCTTGTCCCAATTAATTTGCTCGGTATAGTAAAGTGATGGTAGTGAAAATCTAAAAGAATTAGTTTGTTTTCATTGCCAGGAGCAAGGGCTTTGTTTTCTTTCGCGGTTTTCTCTCCCTTCTTCTTTTGCAGCCCTCTTAACATTACAAGGCTTCTTCACTTCTCCGCAAAACAAGCATTAGGTGTACAAATAAGTTTTAAAGCGTTTTAAGACAACGCAACATGTAATTTGAGAGAAAACAACTATACCTTTACGAATCAAAATATAAGCAGTCATTATCTATCACCTTCCGCCATCAGTCGGGCAGCTGACGGGTTCCAGCCATGAAGAATACTTCGTCGTGTGACGCGATGAAGTCGTCAACCCATTTTTGCACTTCGTCACATGTCCGGAACCGTACAGCAGGCAAACCATGATACATCGATCGAAACAAATGATAATCTGAAGGGGCTATGTCGGGACTATACGACGGGTGCTCCAAAATGTCCAAGCCAAGCGTCAACAACGTTTCCATGACCAATTTCGCGACATGCGGCGTGGCGTTGCCATGCAATAATTTCACGGGACGCAATAATTTGCCTTTCAAGGGACGTTTCCGACAGATTTCTTGGTTCAATCGCAGCAATTGTTGCTTGTAGCGATCAGCAGTAACAGTTTGATCCTGTTCCAATAGAACACACCCTTCATGTCCCACCAGATACACAGCAGAACATTCTTGGAGTCAATATTGCGTTTCGGTGTCGAAGTCGTTGCATCACCGGGGTTTACCCAGTTTTTTATGCGTTTGGGATTATCGTACCATATCCACTTTTCATCACCCATAACGATTTTCCATAGGAAAGATTTTCTCTGTTATTTATTCACCAGATTCAAACATTTCATGACACGCTCATCCTTGTTCCTCTAGCTCAGGTCATGTGGCACCCATTTTCCTTCCTTCTGAATCTTTCCCATTCCGAGTAAACGATTGGAAATGGTTTAATGAGTTACCCCTAATTGTTTAGCTAGTTCGTTTTGCGTTTGAGACGAATCTTCATCCAGCAATGCTTCAGTTCCTCAGGTGCAACCTTCCGCTACGTTCTCGATAGCTAACATCAAAATCACCTGCTTTAAACCATCTAAACCAAAACTTACTTGCTTTTCGATACTATATTCTCCTCCAGAACAGAACAGATCGATACACATGCTTTTGCAGCACTTTCTCCTTAATGAAATTCGTAACGAATGCAGTGTCGAGTAAATACAGTATCGTTTGCCACCTTTCACCTACCAATGTGCAAGTGCGTTTAACTGTTGGGCAAACTTCTGTGTCATATTTTATACTCTGGACCATTTACGGTCACATGACAACAACGGGGGGATGTCGGATATGTAAATTAGCAGTATACGTCACACAAAAAACGCATTGAAACGAATTTGCACATGAAATATATACACTAAAGTGACCAAACAGTATAACAGGCTATATATGAAGGGCTATTTATACCGTTTCATGACCTGAAGTTCATGAAACGGTATAAATAGCCCTTCATATTGTGCTCTGTTTTATATTTAGTGTTATATAGTATATTGCCCTTCATATAGTAAGCGCAGAGTACTTTGAAGAAGTGGTCCGAGTAGCGTAAAACCATGAACTGCCGACAAGATGTGGGCCAAATACGGATGATGGATCCTACAGGTGAGCGAAGGTTATCCCGAATGGTATGAGACAACAAAAGAAATACTGTAGCGCAACTCGCCAGTAACCTGAATGCTGGTGACGTGAGTAACGTGTGAGAAAACACACTACATCGAACGGGTGCCCATACTAACATCGGCTCATAGTTGAAAACATCTGCAACGGTCTCGCGAGCATTAAGACTGGATCTTGAAAGATTTGAAGAAGGACGTATAGTCCGATGAATCTCGTATCCTGTTGCACCATGTGAACGCCCGGGTTTATGTGGGTGTTGGAACCAGGATGCATGGTGGGACGAAAAGATGGCGGTGGAGTAAGTGTAATGCTTTGGACAATATTCTGCTGCAAATTCCTTAGTTCAGTCATTCATGCGTAGAAAGCAATGGCATCTACACGTAAGTAAATATCATTGCATACCAGGTCTATCCTTTCGTGACAGCGGCATTCCCCTAGAGTAACGATAATTCCCTTAGCAGGACAATGCCACATACCACACTACCCGAACGTTTCGAGAATGGTTGGCAGAACATAAGAAAGACTTCCAAGTATTCTTCTGGCCTCCAAATTCACCAAACATGAATCCAATCGAGAATCTGTGGTTTGGGTTGTAACCGCAAATTCGACATACTACGGCTCTACCACGTAATTAACAAGCGTTAACGGATCTGCTAGTAACGAATGGGTATCAGATAACACCTCTACAAATTTTTTGACGACTGTGCTTCGCCGGGTAAGAGCTGCTTTGGCGGCACGTGGAGAACCAACATCATATTAGGCAGGTGGTAATAACGTTTTGGCTCTTCCGTGTATACGTAATTGTTCAGGTAGGAAAAATAGCCCCCACCAAAATTTCATGAGTACAGCGTGGTTATCGTTGGTTTCAATCATGCGAACATTGGCTAATAGTCTAGTATGTTACGAGGAAATTCGTGGGAACGAAGAGCTTAATCAATAGTTCTGCTTGATGATTTCTGCTTTTCTTGTGTCAGTGCTGCAGATATTTGATCTGAAAAATATCCAGGTAGCCCAATCAAGCTTAGTTATACCAGAAAAAAATTTATCGAGCCTGGTTATCCCAAAATATATACGCCCATTTTAAGGCTCGAACCGAGCAAACTGCTTAAAGCATAAATGAAAAAGGAATCTTTTGAAGAAAACTTTTTAAGCTATTGTGAATAAGTTTTAGTCTAATAACATATTAAAGTTTATTTATTAATTTCTTTGTTGTATCATGCTGTATTTCAAATTAGTGAAAATGGCTTTAATTATTATATCAGCTTGAACTACAACTGCTCATTAAGTTTTCCCTCGTGTGAAACACTAAACAATGATCTAGTTAGGCTTATGTTAAATTCATTCACTGTAATCATACTCTTACTGCTTAAAGCCTTTGCTTTACGAGCTCCTTTCTGGTTGTACCCGAATGGCTTCACTCTTCGTATAGCGAAAGTCTTAATTATACACGAAATAGCTAAGCAGTTACTCGTAGAGCCGGCACCCCACCCCTGTTGACTGTTCGTCATCGGACATTACGCCTCGCTTGGTTCCAAGAACATCAAAACTGGGCACCTGTAGGATAGCGCCGCGTTGTATGTTCTGATCAATCAATCCTGTTTTCAGCTGTACCGAACTGACTGCAGGGTGCTGGTTGTGGGGTATACAGCATGACGTCATGTTCCCGCCGATGCAGGTCGGCTCTGTTCAAGGCCGTGGTGGATCTATAATGGTATGGGGAGCTTTCTCATTGAACACATTAAGATACTCGGTATGTCTGGAGATGTCCTTAACCGCTGCGCGCTCTCAGCATGAGCTGACTAATCACCTGCACGCTTTCATGTCCTTCAGCATGAGCTGACTGATCACCTGCACGCTTTCATGTCCTCTCAGCATGAGCTGAATGATCACCTGCACACTTTCATGTCCTCTCAGCATGAGCTGACTGATCACCTGCACGCTTTCATGTCCTCTCAGCATGAGCTGACTGATCACCTGCACGCTTTCATGTCCTCTCAGCATGAACTGACTGATCATCTGCACGCTTTCATGTCCTCTCAGCATGAACTGACTGATCACCTGCACGCTTTCATGTCCTTCAGCATGAGCTGACTGATCACCTGCAAGCTCTCATGTCCTTCAGCATGAGCTGAGTGATCACCTGCACGCTTTCATGTCCTCACAGCATGAACTGACTGATCACCTGCACGCTTTCATGTCCTTCAGCATGAGCTGAGTGATCCCCTGCACGCTTTCATGTCCTTCAGCATGAGCTGAGTGATTCCCTGCACGCTTTCATGTCCTTCAGCATGAGCTGACTGATCACCTGCACGCTTTCATCGTCCTCTCAGCATGAACTGACTGATCACCTGCACGCTTTCATGTCCTTCAGCATGAGCTGAGTGATCACCTGCACGCTTTCATGTCCTTTAGCATGAGCTGACTGATCACCTGCACGCTTTCATGTCCATCAACATGAGCTGACGGATCACCTGCACGCTTTCATGTCCTTCGCCCATCTTGTGGCCGATGGTCTCTTTCAGAAGGACAATGCACCTGCCAACTAGGCCGCAACCACTCAGGCATAGCTTGAGGAACACTCATCTGAGTTTGGAACCATCGAATGGCCCGCAATGTCACCGGATTTAAACCCTGTGGTATCTCTGTCAGATGTCGTGGAGCGATTCATCGGATTCATGGGTCCTGAACCATAGACAAGGTTGCTTGCAACAGGCATGGTTGGCATTACATCCGGAAACTCTCCGGCATTTGTTGAAGTCGCTATCTCAGCGCGTACAAGCTATTGTTCGCACTAGAGGAAGAACAGCACGCTATTTGGTAAGTATATCTGATGTTTTATCCATTAAGTCTATAGGTCCAATAATAGGTATAGGTTCACATTGTTCTAAGAAACCAAAGGAAAGTTTATTAGGTTGCGCTATAGGCAAATTTTGGAGCTTAGAAATATCGTGTTAAATAATCTATGGTGAAAAACAGTTCAGTCAATTCAAAAGGTGTAAGAAATTGAATTATGTGAAAATTGCTGGTCAACAAAAGTCCTTTCTGTAGACATTGTATTAAATCCACATATAAACACCAAACAAAATTGCATCTCTCTTCCCACTCCAAATTTTGAAGTTCTTCTGAGAAGGTTGTGTGATGTGCCTGCCCAACAGGACGCACACGACATAAAGGCAGATACCAGTCAGAACGAACGTCCGGGTAGCTCAATTGGTAGAGCGACTTATTCCGGAATCAGGGGACACGGGTTCGATTCCCGGCGTGGAGAAAAATTTACTTCGTTATATTTGTTCGCATGAAAATGCCACTTAACATGCCCAAATTGCGACATTGGACCAATGCATTAAACTTGCGATTGTGACCGTATGTAAACATAAGCAAACAAGATTAAAACCTTTTTCCAGGCGTGTGAGAAAAAAATGCAAAAAGTGAAAAACATTATCTGAAAAGAAACGTTTCATAACGTCAGCGCAGAAAACCTAGTTTTTAAAATCTTTTTTTTCCATAGATCAGTTATGACGAAGTAAATTTCTCCATCATTTTTATACCAGGGGTGGAATTCGAACCCACAACTCTCGGCTCCGGAGCTCCGAGTGCTATCCACTATACTACACTGGCACGTGCTCTCATTGCTATCCTTTATTACATGCGCTTCCTGCGGGGCAGGCACGTCACACAATAATGTAGAACAAAAGCTTTATAACTCCGCTTAGATTTTGTGATACGTTGCGCTAAAAAACAGTACTACAGCAGCTGTACCACATTTTAAGGAGAGGTACCCGATATGTGGTGCACGGAAAACCCAACAGCACGGTCAATTATGCACCATGATGTGGTGCTCACCACAATACGTTGTATCTTTGTACCATACTATGGTCAATGCACCACCAATGGTGCCCCTGTTCCACAATACTTTGCCCCTTTGTTCCACACTATAGTAAAGTTTTGCATCATAATATGAAGCAACTTTGCACCACTTTTGAACGTGACTCCTGCGAATTTCCTTCACAACGTTGAGCATAATTACACCATGTTATTAATTTTTCCGTTCGCCGCATATTGGCGAGCCTTTCCTCAAAAGTTAGTGTAGCTCAAGTAGAATCACTTTTCAATGCAACATAGCACAAAATGTTATTAGTGTAGGCTCCAATTAGAACAAGGCGCTATGCGGGGTTAAGATAGTCTAAAAAATAGTAATTAGTAACTGTAAGTTTTCAAACAGCACGGGAGCAGGAATAGTCCTTAAACACTATCTACCAACAAGTAATTGGACACCTGTGATAACAAAGGAAAACGAAGTTTATTCACCTTCTATAGTTGGTGGAGCCTCCGCGAGCGGAGATTACAGCTACGACCCTCCGGGGCATACTCTCAACAAGGCGTTGTACGACGGCTAGCGGTATTTTCTTCCACTCGGCTTGAAGAAGACAGGTCAGTTCTTTCACCGATTTCGGACGGTGGGGGCACCCTTAGGTCGACGCTCCAACTTGTCCCAGAGGTGCTCAATAGGGTTAAGGTCCAGGCTCTGCGCAGGCCAGTCCTTTCGATTAACCTCATTGTCACCATACCAAGCCATGGTGGACCTCGCAACATGTCAGGTGGCATTGTCATCCTGAAAGTAACATGGGTCCACCCCGTAAAACTGCCACAACGTAGGAAGCGCATGGTCATCCAAAATGGTGTAGTAGGTCTCGGCGTTGAGTATACCAGGAATGCGACCAAGGGTCCCGTGCCATACCAGGAGAAACACCCCCATAGCAAAATTCCACCGCCGCCGAACTTCACAGTTGGCACAATACATTCCGGCAGGAGGCGTTCTCCAGGCAGACGCCAAACCCAGACCTTGCCATCTGAACGGTAGAGGGTGAACCTTGGTTCGTCGCTCCAGAGAACCTGTTTCCACTGTTCAATCCAAAGTTGAAGTTCTTTGCACCACGTTAGCCAAGCAGCGCTATTGGACTTGGTGATCAAAGGCTTGTGGGCGGCAGCATGTCCATGATAACCGAACAGATGGGCTTTCTTACGGATGGTATTCATCGAAAGAACACTCCCGGATGCCTGTTGAAACTCCTCGCGGATGTGGTCCATCGATTTGGTGCGGTTCTTTCGAATTTCTCTGGCCAGTACCCGTCGGTCTCTAACTCCCAGTTTTGTGGGTCTGCCGGGTCGGGGCACATTCCGACAGTCACCTCTCATCTTCCACTTGCCAATCACGTAGGCCACTGCCAATTTTGGGTACTTCAACTCGCTGGATATGTCACGTATGGATCAGCCATTTCTGTGATACCCGACGATTACACCTTTCTCGAAATCAGAGAGCTCCGAACTGCGTGACATCTTGCATGCGACTGGTTGCGTTGTTGTTTCCCACACGATATTTAACGGCGGCGGCCGTGACGTGTATCAGGACCACAGATATAGTCAATTGCAGGGGTGTCCAATTACTTGTTGGTAGATAGTGTATTTGAATATTTTACTTATTTTATAAATGTCTGAATTTTGCATTTTAATGGCTTACACGAAATCTTCCAGAATTTAACAACGAATCCTTTGGCCACAAAGCCACAGAAAAGAGAAGTTAATTATTTTCTTGAATGTCGAATCAAGCTAGTGAAGGCCGGAGAGAGAGCTTGTATCACATGAAAGCCTTAAAAGTGCGATAAAAAGTAAAAAATTCATTGTCATTGTCCTGTAACTTTGCGATTATGTCATCAATGACTAAAAGATTTTCTTAAAGGTAACATACAAGCTTACTGACGTCACAGTAGCAGTGTAAATATGGCAGCCCCACTTGAGACAAGCACCAAAAAGGAGCGACGTTTTCTCATCGATTTTTTGAGTAGCAAAGGCGTGAGACGTATTGAAATTCATCGAAGAATGAAGTTAGAGTATTTGTATGCATGTCTGTCACTCCAGCAAGGGTACGAATGGACTAGAAAGTTCCGAAACGGCGTCGATTCTGTGATAGATTATCCCTGACAGGGACAGGCACACAGAGGAGTAACACCAGAGTCCATTGCAGCAGTTGAAGGCATTGTGATGGGAAATCGCCGAGTGACTGTGAATGAAATAACCGCACCTTTGAACATTAGTCATGGTTCAGCGCACCACATCATCCATGATGTGCTCCAGTTCACCACAGTGTATGCGAGGTGCGTCAACGCCAGCTGACTCCACAATTCAAACAAAGACGTGTTGATGCTTATCAAAACTTTGGCGTCACTTTGAAGCTGAAAGCGATGACTTCCTACAGATATTTTTTACTGGAGATGAAACCTGGGTTCACTATCATCAACCAGAAACCAAGGGAGCGAGCAAGAAATGGCGTCATCCCTCCTCAACGAAACCGAAGAAGTTCCGCACGCATTCTATTGCAATGTAGGTTATGCTGACTCTCTTTTGGGATGCACGAGGCGTAATTGTAGATCACTAAATACCCCGGCGAAGCACTGCAACCAGTGACACGTATGCTGATCTTATCAGGAATCATCTTCGACCTGTCATCAAATCCAAACGGCGTGGACATCTGAGTACTGGTGTCTTGTTGCAACATGATAACGCTTTGCCCCATACAGCCCGTGCAGGTTGCAACCATACAAGACTTGCATTTCGAGTATCATGCACATCCGCCGTATTCACCAGATTTTGATCCAAGTGATTACCACATTTCTGGACCACTCAAAGGTGTGATGGGAGGAAGACTTTCAGGTCTGATGAAGAGGTGCAGCAGGTGGTGTTCCGTCGGTGTAGCTTAATTGGTAAAGCATTCATCTTCAGAGTAGAAAGATGGGATTTTGCGTCCGCCACCGGAAAATCTGTATTTCGCTACACAATACAGACGAACTTAAAAGAGCAGAGAGGAGATGTTTGAGTCATTTGATTTTACCCAATGTCATGATGTCCGTGTCAGGAAGACTAGTCTTTTCCCATATTGTTTTCGGTCATACTGTTACACGGCACTAGCAGTGTTCCTGCCGAGTCTGCCGGTAACGGTGCTTGAGACCTGAAGTACAATTTAGTTGGCCGCGGCACCAGGTAAGAATCTCAGGTGCACTGCTGCACTCAAAGATTCACACCAGAACATAAAAAATGAAAAGTTGAAGAATGACCCGAAGCATAAAAGGCTTGGGTGAATCCACCTTGTGAACAAAATAACAACAACAAATAAAAAATAAAATAATCTAAAAAAAATGATACTTTGGGATCAGAGTTGTGATGAGGTTCACCCGCAATCACCAATTCGTGACTGAGTGTAGTGGTCCGGATCTTACTCCGGTACATTCAATCCCCAACCAGCCAGTACAACACTCACTTTCGCAAATAACACATGATTCTCAAATACACAACACAACATTTAATAACGTTCTGCGAGATTTAAACAGATCCGGCGCTCTCTAGGCGCATAGACAATTGCCCCTCATATGTGGGCAGCATACGGTGTCACACTTTACTGTCGGATAACGCAGCCGACTGAGTCTCCACCGGACTATCTGAACAAGAGATACTACTCGTTTACACACTAAATAGAGCTGCAGGTGATATTCATATACAATTGCTTAGAGAATGAAAAAAAAATTATATGCAAACGATCACATTAAAAATACTCGCGACACAAAATACACAAGCACGTTAATTTGCGGTATAGGATTATAGGTGCGAAATACTGCCAAAGTTAATTAACTAAATCTAATAAGCATGCACATGCAGAACCCTGCCCCGCTCGCTTTGGCCCTGAACCAAAGTTAAAAGAAACTGTCCCGCCCAGCGGAATTTGTGGCCACACCTTCTCCCTTATTCATGTAAAAAAAAATAATCAGGAAATGGGCCCGGTAAGAAATTGAAATCTGTATGTGCAGGTATTTCCTCTGAGGTTCAGTCACTCAGCATTACTGCATCTATGTCCATGCAGCTTTGGGTGTCGGGATGGCACAAGTTCGCAGATGTGCGAAGAAAGAAAAAAAGGAAATATTCATCTACTTACAGTTACGTGACTTTGCTGTGCAAATCCGTTGTGTATCACATAATATCACACAAGACAAAGAAAAAAAAAACACACACACAGACACTTGCACCATGTGGCAGCACCGATGATTCAACGCTTCACTTTGACGCTTGATGTAAATGAAGCACACAATTAAAAATGGTAATATCACGCCGCACTTTGTTGCAATGATTAGAGTGCACACTGATCTATTCTCGTGACGATTTGAAGGTAGCCGTTAAGCAAAATAGGCCCTCTCACATCTGCAGTTGCGGTTTCCAAGATTGATTTTCTGTGTTCCTGGGAAATGATTTTTGTTGTCGTGAAGAAATAATTGTGAACGTCGACTGCTGGGAGAGTGGGACACATTCAATTCCGCTGCTGCTATAGTTGATTCCGTCCGTCGCTACCTTCCGTCCTTTTTGACCGTTCATTCCCAATTCAGTCAGTTCCTTTCCGTTCGCAAACCATCTATCTACCTACCCTGCCTGAGTACGCAGTTCAAATATGCCACTCGCAGGTTTCGTTTCCATTTTTTTTATCGAGTTGCGACCGCCAGCCCTGAGATTAATTTTCTCGGCCGAGCGAAATCAGACGTGCTTTTACCTTAAGCGTATATCGGCAACTCAACATTTCACCTGTATATTTGTTAGGTATCGAAGCCACCGCTCTTACGCTCATATTTTTCTTTCGCCATGTTTTATCCCGTCGCACTTACACGTAGTGGCTTCGCTGCTTACGTGATCACACACACGCACACATGGGGCCTCGCTTCTCCCCGTAAGACAAGCGCGTCTCTTCACTTCCTCCACAGTAGGGGATGAATGGGGGTGACGATTCCACACTGCAGTGGTTGGCATCCGAACCCGACTTTGCATGGCTTCGCTTCTCATTGGAATGACCACTGTCCACTCGCAGACTTCTTAATTCCCCTGTAACTTGGCTTTCATTAGGCCAAACAGTCGCTGAGTTCCATTACGCTCCAGCCTAGAAATTTCTGCTTTATCCCGCGGATTTAGGCATTCTGCTGTCTTTATGGCAAACTGGCATCTCCAGCTGCCTCGAGTTGTCTCCATTTCTTACCAAATGCGGGGAGGTTTGCTGCTTCATTTTCCCCAATTCATTTTGCTGCAGATCCAAGGCATCCAGCCTTTCACATCGGAGAGCATACAGACAACTAAACTTTCTTCCTTATTTTCACGCTAAGTGCGAACTCTTATTTTTCTGCACGGACCACACAGAGAGCAATTGTTCTCGAAAATGCCCCAAACAATCGACGAATTTACGATTATTCGCTAAACCTTTTGTCCCCATCTTCATTCATTTACTCAAGTGGACCCCTCTTCGAAAGGTACCATTCCGTGTTGCTTAGTTTCCCGTCAGCTGCGCCCTGATATTTATGACCTAACAGAGCTATTCTGAGACCACCCAGCCAGAGAGAGATTTCTTCGCCTCTTTTCTTTCCAAACCCCCAGATAAAACTTTATCTGCTGTTTACACTTTTAAACTCCAATCAAGCCTCGAACATAATTAATACTTAATTAATTTCACACATCAACCACGCCCATTAATTACTAAATTAATGGCGGGGGTGGGTCGTAACATCGGCCCCTCCTCAAGAAATCCAGAAGTCCTCTTCTGGGCCTATCGCTTTGCTCTTATCAATTTCCAGAGCAACCATTGAGTGCTACCTTTTCCCACAGATAGAAACAATTCAAAACGGCAAAAATATTGCGTTTCTTGCCTTCAAGAGCATTGGAGCGACTTCCCAATTATCCCGCAATTTTGTTAATTAATTCAGAGAACATCCGAAAGAAAAAACAACGTAAATGAGAAATAAATAAAAAAACTGAACTGTAAAAGAACATGTGAGCCTGCCGAACTGTGATTCCTAGCTGCCTCATACCATACGCGACATGGCGGACAAATTTTAAAGTTTTCTTCAGGTTTTAGGAGGGGGGTGTCCACTGTAACAATACGTTAGCGAATAAAGGACTAGAATGAAGCGCATATCAACCGTGAAATGCTTGTCGTCAGTACAGCTAAGATGAGGGAGAGGCAAAAGGTTTTTTTTTTCTGTAAAACAAGGTCATTTTGCGAACGTTTCTATCTCAGGAGCACAGAAAATTTCGCGTAAGTTTTCTTTCGGGTACATCAGCCGCTTAAATGGTTAAAACCTTAAATCCATTAAAACTGAGTTGTGCGCAAATCGAAAAAAATCGGCGTTCTTCTGTCTATCCAGTTGTTACATGCAATCTATCTAAACCAGTGCTTGTCCATCTCGTTCGGTTCTTGTCGCAAATCAAAAAATTCTAAGCTGCGAAATGATAACCTTTGTTAGTAGCCGATGTTCATCTGCTCTTTAAGCTAAATTAACCAGTTTTCTATTTTTGTTCTCATTCTTACTTTTGAGGAAAACTATACCTGATGAATTTGCGTGAACAGCAGAAAAGGAAAGAAAGTCGGTTTGAAGTTAAAGCACAGCAGTCAGTGAATATTTACGAAGCAATTCACTAAACGTAGTTGCCCAATTTCGGAGGCTGCGGAGGATGAAATTCCATTTCTCGATCTCTGGGAATAACAGTGATAGGTGTCATTCTAAGCCGTATTGCTAGGCATGGGACTAGGAATCAATAAAGCGCACTTCAAGAGATATTGGAATATCTTCAGACTAGTGACGTTAGACTGATTTGAATGCTGCTCTTGTAAAATTCAATTAATACGGCGGTTCCAGTCAGATGGCAAGTGTGTATATTATGAGATTGCGTGGGACAGAACATCAGAATTGATGAAACAGAAGTCAACAGTTATGGGCGCATAATTCACTTGTGGACGTCTTGTTTAAATCAATGTCATGACTGCAAAGCATTATTGAACTTAAAGCTCGTGTAGCAACGTTTATTTTCAGTCTAGTAATATTTTTTCAGACAACATTTGGATAACACCTTTCGAGTGAATTTTCTTTCCTTGATGTATCCTTCAGGCAATATATTAATTATTTTATTTGTAAACGACATATTACATATCTTGTCCTAAAACAACTCAGAGTGTTTTTTTATAAAAAATGTGTAATACTGCGTTCGATCTTGGCCCAAGTCTTGAAAAAATGGCAGTCGTTGTAGTAACCATAGGTTCCGGCCACACCTGTTTATCAAGTATGCGTCATCAGTAGTGCGCAGTCTAATAAGTGTTATTTCGTGAACCCCTAAGAAGTGCTTTCGGACTGTGGCTTTTTGAAAAAGGGGAAAGGGAAACAAAGATGCGCCATTAAACTTTGTTGTTGACTTAAGAAATAAATCGGAGAGACTCTCCGGCTTTTTCAAGAGGCTTATGAAAATGAATGTCTATGAAAATCAGCAATTTACAAATGGCATAGAGAATTTATGGATGGTCTTGAGTCTGGCGGCTGTAATCAGATTTTCAGATCAGATGTTGAGGATTTTAGGAAGGGAGTGTCTGATCCCAGGTCTTAAACAACCCTTAGAAATAGGAAGCTAGGAGATTTGGGCTGAATCGCCTAATGGGAAAATGACACGGAAGCGAGGTAGAAAGGGGATGGAAGACGCCCTTATTTATTACCGGGGCCACTACCATGGCCCGACGGCTTAACGGGCCCATCCGACCCACGGCGGATATTTAGTGATTCGAGCGTTCGTACCTGCCTGGGATCGAAACCGAGGTCCTCCCCGTGGAAGTCACGAACGTTGATCACTGGGCCTCCCGCGACCCAATGCCATCAATGAGTAATCACACGTGACACATAAAGAGAAGTCCCACGCATAGGTTTCGTCACTGAAACTGAATACCGCGCTCTGATTGGCTGAAGTTTCCCCATTCCCCTATACAAGTAAGGTTTGATTATATGTCACCGGGAAACAGGACTATGTGCAGCAATTGATTGAAGTATTCAATGAAGGCTGTTCCGACATATATATATATATATAGGAACTATGTACAGGGAATTGAAGAGGATCGGTGTTGCCAGTCGTATGCCTGTGGGGTTAGAACTGATTTATGCAAAGAACTGGAAAGTTCATATGCAGTGGTATCAGGAACACCGTGATGGACATTGGAAGACTTTAAAAAAATAGTAGGACCACGGTATACCTTGTTCTCCATCAACAGTAGGCAGAGAGTGTGGGGGAATCCCCATGAAGCAACGGATCCCGCTTGCCTTATAGACACAACTCACGGTTATAGAGGTGGTATCCTGGTGTGGCACTAATCGTGTTAGTATGGAACAGGTCCTCTGATTTTGCTAGAAGTTTGGGTGTCCAAGAAGTGCCTGAACATTGAAGTATCTGAACATTGAGGTATCTAGCATTGAAGTATCTGAACATTGTGGTATCTAGCATTGAAGTATCTGAACATTGAAGTATCTGAACGTATCTAAATAGTATCTGAACATATCTAAATAGTATCTGAACATATCTAAATAGTATCTGAACATATCTAAATAGTATCTGAACATATCTAAATAGTATCTGAACATATCTAAATAGTATCTGAACATATCTAAATAGTATCTGAACATATCTAAATAGTATCTGAACATATCTAAATAGTATCTGAACATATCTAAATAGTATCTGAACATATCTAAATAGTATCTGAACATATCTAAATAGTATCTGAACATATCTAAATAGTATCTGAATTGCATCTGAACATATCTAATTGTGTCTGAATTGTATCTGAATAGTATCTGAATTGTATCTGAAATAGTATCTAAATTGTATCTGAAATAGTATCTGAATTGTATCTGAACATATCTAATAGCGTCTGAACATACATAAGAGTGTCTGAATTGTATCTCAAATAGTATCTGAATTGTATCTGAACATATCTAATAGTGTCTGAATTGTATCTGAACATATCTAATAGTGTCCGAATTGTATCTGAAATAGTATATGAATTGTATCTGAACATATCCAATACTGTCTGAATTGTATCTTAAATAGTATCTGAATTGTATC
The DNA here is from genome assembly GCA_039090855.1 of Macrothele yani. NCBI lineage: Eukaryota > Metazoa > Arthropoda > Arachnida > Araneae > Macrothelidae > Macrothele > Macrothele yani. The sequence continues at coordinate 23,864,262 of CM077002.1, read as the reverse complement.
TAAACATATCTAATAGTGTCTGAATTGTATCTGAAATAGTATCTGAATTGTATCGGAAATATTTTCTGAATTGTATTTGAACACTGAAGTATCAACATACAGTAGAATAATTGAACATTGAAGTATCTGAACATTAAAGTATCTAATATTGAAGTAACTGAACATATCTAAAAGTATTTGAACTGTATCTGAACATATCTAATAGTATCTGTACTGTATCGGAACATATCTAATAGTATCTGAATTGTACCTGAAATAATATCTGAGTTGTATCTGTACTGTATCTGAACATATCTAATAGTATCTGAAATAGTATCTGAGTTGTATCTGAACATTGAAGTGTCAACACAGAAGTATCTGAACGTTGAAGTATCTGAATATTGTTGCTGATCAAGTCGATCCTGCAATGTTGATTTTTTATCCGTCAGATGACGGCTGATTAATGGACGACAATGCTACTGTCCATCGCTCAAGATTTGTTCAGAATTTGTGTACCCCATTGAAGGTTCAGCGAGTATGGCAGTGACTTCCCCTGTCTTCCCTGCCGTAACAAATCCCGGATCTGAAACCCATTGAAAATATATGGAATATATTAGGAAAGTAGATCCGGGAGCAAAGACCACATCCGTCAAATCTCAGCCAGATAAAGGGCTCTCTGGTAAATGTCTGGTATGTTTTAGACGTAGATGCACTCAAGCACCTATTGAAATCTATACCAAACCGCATATATGCTGTAATTCAAGGTAAAGGAGGTCTAATTCAGTATTGAATAAAAGTTTCTAATTCAGTGGCCGGTATGTGTAGGTCACCAACATCAAATGGAGAACATAACTCCAACATCAGAATAATCACGTGATCCTGACTTAGAGTGATCGTGAGTATCGCCAAAACTCGACATGCAACTGGAACTAATCGTACAAGGAGGTAGCGTACCATTCAGCGTAAGTGACTTAATTCAAATTTCGTGCAAATTAACTCTCACCAATTTTACAGCCACAATTCAAAATAGTACTCTTATTCTTTTCGTTTGTGTGCATCATTCTCTTGACGCGTTGTCAAGTTACCCCAACACAAATTCGCCGAGACAGAAAATATAGCGTTAAGACTAGAAAATGCTGAACAAGAATAAACAGAAATTCGTATAAGAAAACAGAAAACAAAAAGGAAGGTTATATTAGACTATACGGTATAATTCCTTCAACAGGGCTAAACTACCCAATATTTTTCTCCACCCTTCTAATAGCATTTTGCTTCTCATTACACATTTGTAACACATCTCGTTCCTTACATAATCAGAGCGTGTCTTGGCACAACCTTCCCGTAAGTAACGCATCTGTCCAGCATACGAACGACTCCAATATCTTCTGCAGCATCCAGGTTTCACTGCTGTTCATCAGAGTAAAGGAAATTAATAACATTTTTATGCACAGACATTTGGGAATTTTTTGAGAGCACAGCATTCCTGTAAAAATATTTTAAATCAGCCATGATTTTTAAAGATGAATTCATTCGCCTACTAATTTCATCATCAAACTTGTTTTCTACGTCACAAACTAATTTGCGTCAAAATGGCTTCTTTTTAGTAAAGGAATTTCACTGCTATTCAGTCATTTTTCTTTCCTTTATAATGAAAGAAATGAAGAAAAATTAAAGAGCAGTAAATTAATAAAAAGTTGCGTTCTACGAGCATAACATTTTGTCAATTTTATTTCCCTTTTTTTAAATTTCAGTATCAGAATTTTCACGCATATTCTCCAAACCTTGAAAGTGCGCTGAAGCATTTTGAAGCAAAACTTCCCAAACCCATCCCTAAGACTTCTGGCAATTTGTTTCCTACGAACTACTTTCTCTTGGGCAGTTAGCACAAGTTCGAGCAGCTGTTGTGCTTGAGCATTTTGTAGCAGCCAGTACTTCTCGCTCTACGCACAAACTGGCACCAGATTCTTCTGCTCCAGTGACTGTTAAGACAGTACTCACCCATGCGAAAAGAGAAAAGTGAGCAAAGATAGAAATAAAGAACCAAAATTGATCCCCATTTCCCTTAATCCCGTAGTACACAACCTCCGAAGTCGTTCCAGATATTGACTGCGAAGGATTCCGTCCGTGTTGCTGCTTTTTTTTTTTTTTTTTTATCTTTCTCTTCCTCCTCTTCTTGCTCTTTATTTCATCGACTTGTTCCAATGTTTTCAAAAAAAGGACATAAGTCGCAAGATACCTCCTTTCCCAAACTTTGCCCCAAGTCATGTCCCCCGAATCGTCGTTCCGCACTGCGAGCCTTGTCTCTTCTGCAATTGATTGTATCGACCATTCTCCTGAGAACAGATGCTGAAGACTGCATACTCCACGAGGTGTTGACAGCGGGCTTGTTTGTGAGCGCATATTTAATTTCGATTGCGTCGTATATATACACCCTTAGGCCATATCCCCCTATTCCTGCTTCGGCATTACGACTCAAACGAGCTAATATCCGGAAGATCTCTCCATCCGTGAGCGCAACTGAGTTATGGATTCTTTTTCCCAAGACTTTAAAGGTTCTAATCAAACTGCGCAGAATTCGTTTCGAGGGAGAAGCGAAGGTTGAGGGAGGGAGCGCATCATTATCCCCTTGCTGTACCCTCAATGCCAACTGTTTCTTCCCCCTTTCCTAAAGCTTAAGTTTTACATGCATTACTCCTCTAAATAGAATAAGACCCTTGAGGACGTGACATCGTTTTTCCCAAATGCATATTCCCATAAATTAGTATTTTCCCTTCTTAATAAGCTCAAGATTACTTTCAATTAAGTTCCGAATAATACCACGGAGCCGCCGACGCTCGGCAAATCAAACCCACAAGAGTTAATTAGTCTTGACATCCTGTTTCCAGTATTAGTTTTCTACGCAGCCGTTGTTTTCGGTATTTTTTTCACTTGACTGCCATCTGTGTCGAAAGATTCCTCATACAGCTGCAGAGTCACGTGATTTGCATACAATTTTTCAAATTCCTTTATTCCCATCATCCTTGGCCCTCTAATAACTTTACTTATTTAATTATTATTTAATTTATTTATACATTTGTTTCGTTATGTTTTTTTCAAACTGAATTATGGGGTGGGCTGCAATGACGTACCCAGAGGGGGTGCAAAGGGCCATATTCACCCCCAAAATAATTTTGTCTAGTTTTAAAAATTGATGAAAAATTGTCGGTGATGTCATTCTGCTCTATAACGAAGTAAATTTCTCCGTCATTTTTACCCTCGCCAGGATTCGAACCCGGGTCCCCTCATTCCGGAATAAGTTGCTCAACCAATTGAGCTACGCGGACGTTTTATTCTGATTCCTATCTGCCTTTATGTCGTGTGCGTCCTTCTGGCAGGTACGTCACATCTCCTGGTACGTTACATCATCTCCCCCTTTTTTTTTTTTTTTTTTTTTTTTTTGAAGCGCTGGAGAAAGGATTCTCTTATTTTTCCTATCTCGCGGTGTGGAAATAACATCACACCAATGCGAGATTTTGAACGGTCGGGTCATCCGGATAGTTCGGGCGCTATTATAACGAAGTAAATTTCTCCGTCATTTTTATCCGCGCCAGGATTCGAACCCGGGTCCCCTCATTCCGGAATTAGTTGCTCTACCAATTGATCTACGCGGACGTTTTATTCTGATTCCTATCTGCCTTTATGTCGTGGGCGTCCTTCTGGCAGGTACGTCACATCTCCTGGTACGTTACAGCTCTTCCTTAAATTCCCATTAGTTACTTCTTTATTCGGAATGGTCAGACGAGGTCGCATATGCCTGTACCCCCTTCCCCCACCCACCTTCCTCCCACATTCCCGTGCGCATTTTCCACTTGAATGCCCCCAACGACAGAAGAGAGAAAACTGGTGTTCTAGTGGTCAGGACCTCAGGTTAATGAATGGGGGGGGGCCTGGGGGAGGCATTGGTAAGCCTTTTATCTTGAATACATACCATAGCAAGAAAACAAAAACGTGGAATGAACATTACTTTGTAATTAACAGTATTTAAGAAAAATGAACATGCCTGTTCTCATGCACATTTTTTCATTACTTTAGGAAAGAATAATATCGTAGCTGCAGTGATAAAACCAAGAATGTGAAAATTTTTCGATTGTTGACTTGACATCATGTAAAATTGTATTCACTGATGCATAATACAGATGCAACTTGATGTAAATGTTATGTATAGTACTTGAACAGTCTGGTGTAATTGCAAGAGTGATTCTTTGATCAAATTTAATTTTTAAATAGCGATAATTCAAACTACAAAATTTCGCTTTGGTGGTTTTGACATTACGGCGACGACATGCCCCCCCCCCTCCAGATTGAACGACTTACTGAAAATAATAAAAATGGAATTAAGTAATTATAAAAGGATTTCCTCTTGTGCCCCTGTTTCAGACCCTTAGTTCATTAACATAAGAAGGTACTCCAAAGTAATCGAGGTAGTTGCCTTCAATGCACGATCTTAATAACAAGAGTCACTCACAATACAAATTTAAATTCGTTGGCAAAATTTAAAGATTTTATGGTATATACAAGTATAAGAACTTTCGGGTTTTCCTAGAACCCATCATCAGATATAGAAGAAGGAATAAGTTTAAATAGAGTGTTACGTGACATAATATAGATATCATATATTATTATGACATAATATCACGTGGCATCAAATTGTTAAACAACGTGGCATGTATCATGAAATAAAGAAAAAAAAAGAAAATGGAATGCAGGTATACATAAAATACTGTATTGTAAAAATAAAGGAAGGTTAGTAGGTAACTAAATTAATTGTGTTGTTCTCATCAGGAGATACAACAAGGAACACTATAGCAGAGATCGAGATTAAGTGATTTCGTCCTCAGTTTGCCTCCTATTCGGACCTGTAAATACACTGGCAGAAAGTGAAAGAAAAACACCAAGAAGGAATTGGCGGACGATCATGAAATCTACATTTGTTAATGGGGTCGAGTTTGAGCTAGGTCGTCTAGTCGGACTCCGCGAGGCCGGGCGGTAGTATCGTCGTATTGCGGAGCGAATTGGACGGAAAGTATCGGTGGTGGTACAATGGTGGTGTAGATGGTCCGAGGAACATTCCCACACGAGAAGCCGTGGAACCGGGAGACACAGACGTACTGATGAGCGGACCGATCGACGCATAAGAAGAGCGGCGTTGTCAAGCAGAACATCCACTGCGACGCAAATCCGAGCTGCCGTTGCGCTTGAGGTGACTGTGCGAATAATCCGCAACCGTCTACTGGATGCAGGACTACGTGCACGTGTACCTCTGACTCCAGCTCACCGTTAGGAACGGCTGCGGTGGTGTGGCCAACGTCTGCACTGGAGAACGCAATGGCTATCTGTCGTGTTCAGCGATGAAAGCAGATTCTGCTTGGGAGCCTCCGATGGCCGTATGCGTGTTCGCAGACGCACAGGGGAGCGTCTCCGCACTTCTTGCATCCGCCAGCGACACACAGAGCCTACACCTGGTCTCCTGGTGTGGGGAGCGATCAGCTATCACTCCCGTACACAATTAGTGTTTGTAACGGGTACGTTAAACAGCACCTCCTACATCAACAACATTATTCAGCCCGTTGTTGTGCCATTTGTAAGGTCGGTCCATCGTGGTATTTTCCAGCAAGATAACGCACGCCCACACACGGCACGTGCAACACAACTTGCACTTCAGGGTGTGAGACAACTTCCATGGCCTGCACGTTCACCGGATTTGTCCCTTATTGAGCACGTGTGGGATTTTATGGGACAACGACTTACCCGGTCTCCACGGCTAGCCACGACCATCCCCGATTTACGCGTCCAGGTTGAGGATGCTTGGAACTCAATACCCCAAACTTACATCCAACATCTGTACGACAGACTCCATGCCAGAACTGCACAGTGTGACGCAGTTCATGGCGGTTCAACCTCGTACTAACCATGTTACATGAAAATGTTATTTTTCAGTTTACCAGCAAATACAGCTGTATTTTGCCATAAAGTTTTGATCACGTTATCCTCTGTATTCCGTTATTATGCTGTATAAATTTCGTTGGTATCAGACGTCTCCTTCTTGGTGTTCTTTTTTCACTTTCCCCAGTGTAGTTTCCATATTGTAGGTATAGATACTGGAACATTGTCATTACAGCATAAATGTCTCTGAGTAGCAATTACAAGGCTCTCAGTGAACAGCAATGAAGAGACAGCACTAGGTGTTACGATGATGGAAGAATCATTCCAAATTGGATAGTGCAGCCCATCGCACACGAGTCGAGACAATGAAGAATTTTTAAGTCCATTCTTTACGATTTTTAAGTCCATACATACATAGCAGGAAAACAAAAACGCCGTAAAGAATTAACATAAATACGCCGTAAAGAATGGACTTAAAATTTCTGCATTGTGTCGACTCGTGTGCGATGGGCTGCACTATCCAATTTGGAATGATTCTTCCATCATCGTAACACCTAGTGCTGTCTCTTAATTGCTGTTCACTGAAAGCCTTGTAATTGCTACTCAGATACATTTATGCTGTAATGACAATGTTCCGGTATCTATACCTACAATCTGCAAACTATTTGCATGTCCGAATACGAAGCAAACTGAGGACGAAATCACTTAATCTCGATTTCTGCTATAGTGCTCCTGATGAGAACAACACAATTAATTTAGTTACCTACTAACCTTCCTTTATTTTTACAATGCAGTATTTTATGTATATCTGCATTCCATTTTCTTTATTTTCTTTATTTCGTGATACATGCCACGTTGTTTGACAATTTGATGCCACGTGACATTATGTCATTATAATATCTGATATCTATATTATGTCACGTAACACTCTATTTAAACTTATTCCTTCTTCTGTATCTGATGATGGGTTCTAGGAAAACCCGAAAGTTCTTATATTTGTATATACAACAAAATCTTTAAATTCAGCCAACGAATTTAAATTTGTATTGTGAGTGACTCTTGTTATTAAGATCGTGCATTGAAGGCAACTAAGCCGCCCCGGTGGCGCAGTGGTCTAAGCGATGGCCTCTGATCATTCGTCCGAACAGGGTCTGGGTTCGAATCCCGGAGAGGCATGGATGTTGTGTTTGTCTTACGGCACTGGCTCGCTCCCTTCCCTGGAACCAGTGACCCTAAATTAGGGACGGGCGACTGCTTATAGCCCATTGAGTTGCTCACGGTGGTCGTTAAACCTCCAATCAAAAAAAAAAAAAAAAAAAAAAAGAAGGCAACTAACTACCTCGATTACTTTGGACTATTTCTGCACGAATTTGAATTATCCTAATAAGAAGGTATTAGTATTTTACATCGTTTATTAATGAAACCCACAGAATTTACTGGCATCCTGAAAGAATGTAGAAAAAATTCTTGCTTGGACGGTTACGTAAAGTTAAGTTGTAATATTTCCATCTCGTGAATCTAGCCCACGAACAGAAAGATAAAAAAAGAAAGCGCAAGCATCATGTAAAAATCAGTAGAAAATATGAAAAGAAAAGCTGTGGCGTATATTACCTTTTTTTATTGGAGGTTTAACGAACACCGTGAGCAATTCAATGGGCTATAAGCAGTCGCCCGTCCCAAATTTAAAGCCACTGGTTCCAAGGAAGGGAAACACCCAGTGCCCTAAAACAAACGCAAAATCTATTCCTCACAGGGATTCGAACCGGGACCCGTCTCTCGGACGAATGATCAGAAGCCATCACTTAGACTACTAAGCCATTGAGGCGACTATTACCTATTTAAGACTCTATTTTTGTGTACATACACTTACGAGATGTACCTATAATTTAGCTTTTATTTTTTAGCTCTTAACCGGCCAATTTGCATAAACCAAACAGTGCCCAAAATCATCCGCAGCTTAGGACGCATTAACTCCAAATCTTCTTTCCTCTTCATGCAGAAATGTTTACATAGGGACCATGTTTTTCGAAAGTTTCTTGTTTTCATACAAAACAATTATTTTCCTTCTCACATCTCAGCACTAACTCTGCTAAAATTGGTACGCTCTCGCTTCAACGGCCTTATTCTCTGTTTTAAGGCCCAACACATGAATGGAAAAGTGCTGGTCCCCCTGACTCGGACGTCGTGATATTCAAGCAGCTTCTCTCAACTTTCTCAGGTTCGTCGTAATTATTATAACCCTTCATCAGGTAATCACTATGAGAAGATTTATGTCAATCATCATCCTAAATGACCACTCTAAATTAAAAGGCAAACGAGAGAGGAATGGTTTCTGATGCGCAGTCTCATTCGTTCAAGCCCTCGTTCGGTCCACTTCTAAGAGAGCGAATGCATTAGCTTGAGCTGACTTCATCCCATTTTAATGAAACCGAGTTAATTCGTTCCTGCCAGTTAAAGAATTAAGTTTCGGTATTCTTACTTTAATTTGGTTTCTTCTCAATAAACGTTTTTCTACCTTAACGATACATTGTTTCTCCCGACGATTTTTCAAATTGCCAATACTGGCAATAACTCAAAGGTCTTTCAACATAATTATACATAAGTGTAGTTTGACGAGAGCGATATGCATAGATCAGTTTGAGATCTGCTAATAGCCTAGAGAGGTGAGCGAGCTAAGAGCGAATGATAAATTTACATGCAAACTGATTTTTGACGATAGTGAAAAGTTGCGAGAAGATGTACACTATATTATAAAAAAGTATTCGGACACCACCAAATATTTGCATAACTGCAAAGAACGGGTACGCAGGAAAGTGCGCTGTGAGTGAGGAGGTACGAATATAAAGTTGAGATGTTCCGCCATGTTATCAGTAACTTTGAAGCGAATATGCCACATGGACGTGAACGTTCCCAGTTCCAGCATGGGGTAGTCATGGGATATCATTTGAGTAACATTTTCATACGGCAAAGCAGCTAAACTAAACAAATGAAAATCGATTGCAAGTGGTGTCGTAAAGCGATGGAAGCAGAACTGTGCAACTTGAGCAAACAAACTTTCGGCAAAGCTGCATAAACTGACGCAACGTGGCAGAAGTGTTATCGTAAGAAATTTGAAGAAATCCCGTCTTTCTCTGCCGTATCCATCGCTGCTGAAGTAGAAAATGCTTGAAATGGTTCGCTTAGCACTATAATTATGCGCAGAAAGTTGCACGGTGTGGATTATTATGGTATAGCAGCAGTACAAATCCACACATCACTGCCGTAAATGCAAAGCACCGTTTGAAGTGCTGTTCTTCCCATCATTCCTGGACTGTGGACGACTGGAAAGCTATTCTTTGGAGTGATGAGTAACGTTTTTCACTCGTTTTCATTCGTGGACTGTGGACGACTGGAAAGCTATTCTTTGGAGTGATGAGTAACGTTTTTCACTCGTTTTCATTCGTGGACTGTGGACGACTGGAAAGTTATTCTTTGGAGTGATGAGTAACGTTTTTCACTCGTTTTCATTCGTGGACTGTGGACGACTGGAAAGCTATTCTTTGGAGTGATGAGTAACGTTTTTCACTCGTTTTCATTCGTGGACTGTGGACGACTGGAAAGCTATTCTTTGGAGTGATGAGTAACGTTTTTCACTCGTTTTCATTCCTGGACTGTGGACGACTGGAAAGTTATTCTTTGGAGTGATGAGTAACGTTTTTCACTCGTTTTCATTCCTGGACTATGGACGACTGGAAAGCTATTCTTTGGAGTGATGAGTAACGTTTTTCACTCGTTTTCATTCCTGGACTATGGACGACTGGAAAGCTATTCTTTGGAGTGATGAGTAACGTTTTTCACTCGTTTTCATTCCTGGACTGTGGACGACTGGAAAGCTATTCTTTGGAGTGATGAGTAACGTTTTTCACTCGTTTTCATTCGTGGACTGTGGACGACTGGAAAGCTATTCTTTGGAGTGATGAGTAACGTTTTTCACTCGTTTTCATTCCTGGACTATGGACGACTGGAAAGCTATTCTTTGGAGTGATGAGTAACGTTTTTCACTCGTTTTCATTCCTGGACTGTGGACGACTGGAAAGCTATTCTTTGGAGTGATGAGTAACGTTTTTCACTCGTTTTCATTCCTGGACTGTGAACGACTGGAAAGCTGTTCTTTGGAGTGATGAGTAACGTTTTTCACTCGTTTTCATTCCTGGACTGTGGAAGACTGGAAAGCTGTTCTTTGGAATGATGAGTAACGTTTTTCACTCGTTTTCATTCCTGGACTGTGGACGACTGGAAACTATTCTTTGGAGTGATGAGTAACATTTTTCACTCGTTCAAACTGATGGGTGTGTTTAGATTTGACGATAGCCCGGCGAACGATTTTCGTCGGACTGTGTTCTTCCAACTGTTAAGTTCGGCGGAGGTTCCATCATGGAATGGAGTTGTTTTTCACGTATGCCCGTTGGTTATTGTACCACAAACCATGAACTCTGAAATGTATCTCGACGTTCTGGATAATTCTGACCTACGAACAATGTGGCAGTATTATTAAAATGACCGTTGTCTCTTCCAACACGATCAAGCTGCCTGCCAGGCTGCTCGGCGTGTGCAAGACTCGTTTCCAGAAAATGAGGCTGAACTGTTAGACTGGCTCGCTCATAGTCCTGATCTCAATCTCATAGAATACCTCTGGGATGAACTTGAGTGACGGATACAAAATCGACCACAACGGCCGTCTTAGCTCTCCACACTGGCAGTAGCTTTGCAGGACGAATGACAAGCCATTCCTGTCGAGGCTTACTGGAAATTGGTTGATAGTATGACTCGAAGTGTTACCTCTGTCATACAAGCAAAAGGTGTCATACAAGCACAGCATACTTGCAGGACTAAAGATCCGATTGAAACAATTCTTTTTCGGTCAGATACTACTAACTATGAAATTACTCTGCATGTATTTCGTTTGCAAAATAATGCACGATTTACTCGCGAAGAAACTCAAACAAATATAATCTGTTTCGATATTTCTAGTTCTAAGTGACATATTTAAAAATTCTTTTAACACAGATGCCATTTACTTTGTCATACACTTTGCTTGTACTTGTGGAGTTTTGGTCATAATAATGAGTTATCATAGCGTGGCAAATACAAATGAGTTAACATATAGTGGCTCATAATTAATTAAGAGAAAAAGTTAGTTACTATGTCGTGGTAAATAATAATCAGTAACCCTATTGTGATTAATATGTAATTAATGAAGAGAAAATATTGTACACAAGAAACCAAATACCGTTCTCCCGTCCTTATTCCATAAAACTCCTTTCATGCATATCATTATAAAACGCCGGTATTCTAGACATACAAGGAGGTATCAAAAAGTTCGAGCAATCGCCAAGAAATAAACAAGCTAGAAAAAAAATTTATTCAGTTACTTGGGCCTTCTCTACGTAGACACCACCCAGTGCCACACATTTCTCCCACCTTTGCTTGACCTTCTTTATTCCCTCAGTGTAGAACACCTCAGATTGTGCCAGAGCCTACTGTTCTACCTCAAAAATGACGTCATCAGTGTCATTAAATCGTCTCCCACGTAGTGGATGTTTCATATCGGGGAACAAAAAGAAGTCACTTGGTGCCATATCAGGAGAATATGGCGGATGAGGCAATATATTGTATTTTGGACGACTTGCAGTGACGATGGTCTTGACTGCTTAATGAGCTGGTGCGTTGTCGTGCAGCAAATGGACCCCTTTTGTGATCATTGCCCGTCTTATGCTTTCCGTTTGCTCTCTTAACTTGGTCAGTAGGTTGCAATAGTAGTCAGAGGTAATTGTTTGACCCTTCTGAAGGTAGTCTGTTAAAGTATTACTTCTTTTATCCCAGAAAACAGAGAGCATCACTTTGGTGGCAGACTTTTCCAATTTTGCCTTTTTGGGTGGTGGTGAAGAAGGATGTTTCCATTGCTTGCTCATTGCTTTGGTTTCTTGGTCATAGAGGTATAACCAACACTCATCCATAGTAATCAAATGGTCAAACAAATCTCTGGAATTCGTGTTACAAAGATCGAACATCTTTTGCAACAAATTGTGGCCAAGCTTCCTTTTGGAATGGGGTGAGAAGTCCAGATACCCATCGCACTGAGACCGTGAACATGCGCAATTGGTCATGTATGATTATCCGCACTGATCCATAGCTTAGATGAACTTCTTGAAAAGCATTTCAATGGTTGAACGCCTATTTTCAAGGATTAACTTCTCCACTTTGGTCACAACTGTCTGGTCATCCTTCAAAGATGGCTGTCCGGACCTTGGTTGGTCAAAAAGGGTCATGTGACCACTTTGAAAATTTCTCTTCCACTTTGCCAAAGTCTCGAATGCTGGGCACTTATTTCCATATATATTTAACATTTCTTGATGGATATTTTTAACTGACTTTCCTTGGAGGAAAATGGTTGCTAAATATTATTTATGTTGTACAGTATATTGAATGTATATATAACAAAATAAAATAAAAATAGTTTCCGTAGCTTTAATAATTTTCGGTGATTGCACGAACTTTTTGATAACCCCTCGTACATTCAAAGAGCTTTTCAAATCGCAGTGACATAAAATGTATTAAAGAAGTTACAACACCCGACGACAATGTCAAGTGTTGATGTTTCTAGCACTGAACACAAAGCGGGGTTCCAGCGTACACGGGAGCATCGACAGTGAACCATTAAGGACCGAAAACTGTTCACCCGGATTGAACGAATCCGGGTGAACATTTTTCGAATTGTCAATAGTTGTATACGTGTAACATCGGGAGCTTCTCAAGTTCGTCATCTCATTGGGTCGTGTTGAAGTAACGTTTAACAATGAGGAGACGAATAGGCGTGTACGTTTGAAATGCATGTTAAACGTGTGATGCCGATCTGTGCTTGGTGGTGGCAGTATGTGGATTCGATACATCGCGAAGGCGGTAATCGCCTTCGCGATGTATCGTAGTTCCGTCAGTCGAAAAACCGTAACATCGATGTAAAATTCACATCTGGTGTTCGCGATGTATCGATACATCGCCCAGCTTCTAGCGGTTGGCGTCTTCCACGTTTTTACTTAACCATCGGCCAAATGAAATTGTTGTTTTGATAAAGTTTGATAAAAAATAGCACAGAAAGGTAATCGCCAAAACGTTTTTTATTTTCGAATTGCAAAGAATGCGATCGGCATCACGACCCCTGTATATTTATAAGGCGTAGACACCCAAATTTCCGTTAAACTGTCCTGCGCTTCACGTAACGCTCGTTATGCAATATTTAGATAGCTTCAGAAATCCGGCAGTCTTCGGTCCAGATTTTCGAGGTTTTACTGTTCATACAATCGTGGCCAAAAATCCTGCACCAGTAGACTGAAGGTCAAATGTTTGATGCTTGAAGTCAACTTATACAGCGTAATAGCAAAGTCAGGAATACATATTATACATCATTTTAAAAGACATTTCATGCTAAATTCAAATATTTTTACAGAATTTTATTACCAGTAATAGAGAAGTGAAGTTACGAGCAAATGAGCAGCGTCTAGTCATAAAAAGCAAAAAATAGTGGAATTTGTGAAATTAGTGTACAATGCATTTAACGTAAAATTACTGTACAGCACATTATTGACACTTGTACAACACTTAAAATAACTTACCAACAAGCAAAATACGCTTTAATATTTAATTGGATAGCCACGATTAGTTTGTAACAAAGTGCACCTTCTTGGCATGGAACTAATGAGCTCTAATTGTCCATTGGTGATAACACGGTGTCATACGGCCCTTATTGACTTTAATTGAGTCAATTAAATAATGAGTCTGTAAGGGCCGTGTGGTACCGTGTTATCACCAATGGACAACTAGAGAAGCTCATTAGTTCCATGCCAAGAAGGTTGCACTTCGTTACTAAGAAACCGTGGTTATCCAATAAAATATTAAAGCTCATTTTGCTTGTTGGTAAGTTATTTTAAGTGTTGTACAAGTGTCAATAATGTGCTGTACAGTAATTTTACGTTAAATGCACTGTACACTAATTTCACTATTTTTTGCTTTTTATGACTAGACGCTGTACTTTTGCTTGTAACTTTTCTTCTATTACCTTCTATTACTGGTAATAACATTCTGTAAAAATATTTGAATTCAGCATAAAATTTCCTTTAAAATGGTGTATAATATGTATTCATGACTTTATTCTAACGCAGTATAAGTTGACTTCAGACATCAAAAATGTGACTTTCAGTCTACTGGTGTAGGACTTTTGGGCGCGATTGTACTTTTTTAAAGACAGTAATGCTAAAATGAGGTAAACGGTTCTTATTCAGAAGTGCTAAAAACATTATTCGTTCTTTCCGAACAATCCAGAAAAGGAGGATACGAGAAACAGTGGGACATTTCTCGAGTGGTCCACCGGAAAATATTCCGGTGTCCCAGTGGGACAATCCACCTCTGATTGCAACTAACGCAAGGTTGCAGTTTCAGATTTCAGCAGAAGTGATGCGTTCTCGATCCTGTTGGAAATGTTGAAGTGATTCTCGGATACAGGGATAATATTAGGTCTTCAATTTTTAAGCTGTGACGATCAATATTTTACGATTATTTAAAAGATAGAAAAAAGGCGTTCATCTAGCTTTTCTTTTATGTTCTAATAAGTCGAGAACAGTTCCATATAACAAACACAACGCAAGGTTTCAATAAACTATTTACAAGAAGCGACAAAACATGATTCAAAGATCAGATTGATAGCAAAACAAAGAAAAGAATAAACTGTAATACAGGATGCTTAGTAAAATAAGAAACATTGTGAAGAGGATATAACACGGATATGGCGGTTGTCAACAGAGCGGATGCAGAAAAAATTTAATATGTCCCTAAAGACTATAAAATCCGCTATAAATTTCAGAGTTTTAAAATATTTTCATAAAGACAGTAGTGCGGTCGTAATCTAAAGTTCTGAAACTACCTCAAGATATCACATTTTTTTTAAGAATTTGCTTTAAATATCATTTTAATTATTCAAAAACATAAGCAGCGTTTCCAAATGTCCAATTAAATAAATGCCATTACTTCACACTACTCCCAGACTAGCGAAAATATTCGGACATCAATATTTACGAGACTCAATTGCTGCGTTAAAAACAATTCACGTGGAAAGCGAAATGTTGAATTTAACAACATAAATGGGAAACACAGTTCTCAGTAAATACGAAATGCAAGGTATACAATAACACACTCATTCAACTACAATGAACAGCTAACTTCCTTGATTCGACTGAATGCTTCTGCATTGAATTCGCGTAATCCCTTCCTTATTTTCATATTTGCACTTTTGCAGTAATTTAAGATAAGTCTACCCATTCTTTCCGTAATTCTAGATTCCATTCGTGCTAATAAGATAGAAAGAAACACTACAGCTGATAATCTGCAACATTCGAAACTTTAGCACCTGATGTCTGCAGCATTCGAAACTTTAACGCAGTAGTGGCTATGATTTTGCCCTTAAACTCGAACATATTTTCCAATTAAGTTCTTTGTTTTTTTACCGATGGATGACGCTAAAATGACATGATCAAATATTCCTGAATAGGAGGCAGGTCCATTTCATTTTCACACTTGGCTATTTTAATCAGCTTTCAGACAACCTGAGCCGGAGCACTTAGAATATCTCTCAAATCCCTGACGCACGCCTGTTAATACTGATAATCACAATGGCATGAAACGTGTTTTCTCGTGCTCGGGCGTAACTTAGCTTTTAGCTCAGAAGAAATAAGGTACCTTTTGTGTGCTTTAATCTCTTAATAATTTTATAACCAAAAACATTTCTTTAATTAATTAAATCAAGTTTTATGCCAAAAGTAAATAAAAGAGAAGCAAAATAAAAGAACAGCGTAAGAATAGGGAGCGGTCAAGAAAAATGAAACCAAAACACGTTACAGATACGAGATAATCTAACTCATTATACAAACATATTTTGGCATGATACATACGTTTACACTGTATATGTACGAGAAAATCAAACTCGTACTAAATGAAGAACAGGAAAATCAACCTTATTGTCTCAATTTCAAGGAAAGAGGTAAGAAATTCAAATACCTTTAATCTATGTTGGAGAACGATTTAGATCTGAAAGGAGAAGTGAACGAAAAAAGCGTAAGACATATTACGTGATAGAAAAATGCCAACGACTCTGAAGTGTCGTCTTTCCATCGTAAGAACAATAATGCAATACAGTGCTAAACTTGGTCAATGCTAAGACATTTGGAGAAAGCCTAAATGTTGCTCCAATAAAGCTACTTAGGTGGATGTGAGATGTCACTAGAAGGAAGAGGATCATGCTATTCTTTCTGATAGCCATCCTCATCTGCTTCAAAGCAAACGGTAGCTATTAAAGGGATGAATGTTGTTGGGCAAGGATGTCAGATATTTCGTGGCGTTCAGATATCGTTCCACGATTATCAGAAGTGGTCCAATGCATTCCAGGAAAGTATTTCTCACAGAAGCACGCCACAGTCACTGATCTACGTTGTCGTGCAACAAATGAACCCCTTTTGTGATCATTGCGCGTCTTTTGCTTTCAATTTGCTCTATTAATTTGGTCAGTAGGTTGCAATAGTAGTCAGAGGTAATAATTTGACCCTTCTGAAGGTAGTCTGTTAAAGTATTACTTCTTTTATCCCAGAAAACAGAGAGCATCACTTTGGTGGCAGACTTTTGCAATTTTGCCTTTTTGGGGGTGGTGAAGAAGGATGTTTCCATTGCTTGCTCATTGCTTTGGTTTCTTGGTCATAGAGGTATAACCAACACTCATCCATAGTAATCAAATGGTCAAACAAATCTTTGGAATTCGTGTTACAAAGATCGAACATCTTTTGCACAAATTGTGGCCAAGTTTCCTTTTGGAATGGGGTGAGAAGTCTAGATACCCATCGCACTGAGACCGTGGACATGCGCAATTGGTCATGTATGATTACCCGCACTGATCCATAGCTTAGATGAACTTCTTGACAAAGCATTTCAATGGTTGTATGCCTATTTTCAAGGATTAACTTCTCCACTTTGGTCACAACTGTCTGGTCATCCGTCAAAGATGGCTGTCCGGACCTTGGTTCGCCAAAAATGGTCAAGTGACCACTTTGAAAATTTCTCTTCCACTTTGAAAATTTCTCTTCCACTTTAAAAATTTCTCTTCCACTTTGCCAAAGTCTCGTATGCTGGGCACTTATTTCTATATATATTTAACATTTCTTGATGGATATTTTTAGCTGACTTTCCTTGGAGAAAAATGGTTGCTAAATATTATTTATGTTGTAAAGTATATTGAATGTATATATAACAAAATAAAATAAAAATAGTTTCCGTAGCTTTAATAATTTTCGGTGATTGCACGAACTTTTTGATAACCCATCGTACATTCAAAGGGCTTTTCAAATCGCAGTGACATAAAATGTATTAAAGAAGTTACAACACCCGACGACAATGTCGAGTGTTGATGTTTCTAGCACTGAACACGAAAGCGGGGTTCCAGCCTGCACGGGAGCATCGACAGTGAACCATTAAGGACCGAAAAATGTTCACCCGGATTGACGAATAGCGGTTCTTTTTGCATCATGAAGATGGCAGGATCTCTATTTGACTCAAGCAATATGAGACTCAACCTGTTCATGTGTCACCAGTATAAGTAGATCAGTGACTGTGACGTGCTTCTGTGAGAAATAGTTTCCTGGAATGCATTGGACCACTTCTGATAATCGTGGAACGATATCTGAACGCCACGAAGTATCTGACATCCTTGCCTAACAACATTCATCCCTTCAATAGCTACCGTTTGCTTTGAAGCAGATGAGGATGGCTATCAGAAAGAATAGCATGATCCTCTTCCTTCTAGTGACGTCTCACATCCACCTAAGTAGCTTTATTGGAGCAACATTTAGGCTTTCTCCAAATGTCTTAGCATTGACCAAGTTCAGCACTGTATTGCATTATTGTTCTTACGATGGAAAGACGACACTTAAGAGTCGTTGGCATTCTTCTATCACGTAATATGTCTTACGCTTTTTTTTCGTTCACTTCTCCTTTCAGATCTAAATCGTTCTCCAACATAGATTAAAGGTATTTGAATTTCTTACCTCTTTCCTTGAAATTGAGACAATAAGGTTGATTTTCTTGTTCTTCATTTAGTACGAGTTTGATTTTCTCGTACATATACAGTGTAAACGTATGTATCATGCCAAAATATGTTTGTATAATGAGTTAGATTATCTCGTATGTGTAACGTGTTTTGGTTTCATTTTTCTTGACCGCTCCCTATTCTTACGCTGTTCTTTTATTTTGCTTCTCTTTTATTTACTTTTGGCATAAAACTTGATTTAATTAATTAAAGAAATGTTTTTGGTTATAAAATTATTAAGAGATTAAAGCACACAAAAGGTACCTTATTTCTTCTGAGCTAAAAGCTAAGTTAGGCCCGAGCACGAGAAAACACGTTTCATGCCATTGTGATTATCAGTATTAACAGGCGTGCGTCAGGGATTTGAGAGATATTCTAAGTGCTCCGGCTCAGGTTGTCTGAAAGCTGATTAAAATAGCCAAGTGTGAAAATGAAATGGACCTGCCTCCTATTCAGGAATACTTGATCATGTCATTTTAGCGTCATCCATCGGTAAAAAAACAAAGAACTTAATTGGAAAATATGTTCGAGTTTAAGGGCAAAATCATAGTCACTACTGCGTTAAAGTTTCGAATGCTACAGACATCAGGTGTTAAAGTTTCGAATGTTGCAGATTATCAGCTGTAGTGTTTCTTTCTATCTTATTCGCACGAACTGAATCTAGAATTACGGAAAGAATGGGTAGACTTATCTTAAATTACTGCAAAAGTGCAAATATGAAAATAAGGAAGGGATTACGCAAATTCAATGCAGAAGCATTCAGTCGAATCAAGGAAGTTAGCTGTTCATTGTAGTTGAATGAGTGTGTTATTGCATACCTTGCATTTCGTATTTACTGAGAACTGTGTTTCCCATTTATGTTGTTAAATTCAACATTTCGCTTTCCACGTGAATTGTTTTTAACGCAGCAATTGAGTCTCGTAAATCTTGATGTCCGAATATTTTCGCTAGTCTGGGAGTAGCGTGAAGTAATGGAATTTATTTAATTGGACATTTGGAAACGCTGCTTATGTTTTTGAATAATCAAAATGATATTTAAAGCAAATTCTTAAAAAAATGTGATATCTTGAGGTAGTTTCAGAACTTTAGATTACGAACACACTACTGTCTTTATAAAAATATTTTAAAACTCTGAAATTTATAGCGGATTTTATAGTCTTTAGGGACATATTTATTTGATCGTCACAGCTTAAAAATTGAAGACCTAATATTATCCCTGTATCCGAAAATCACTTCAACATTTCCAACAGGATCGAGAGCGCGTCACTTCTGCTGAAATCTGAAACACAACCTTGCGTTAGTTGCAATCAGAGGCGGATTGTCCCATTGGGACACCGGGATATTTTCCGGTGGACCACTCGAGAAATGTCCCACTGTTTCTCGTATCCTCCTTTTCTGGATTGTTCGGAAAGAACGAATAATGTTTTTAGCACTTCTGAATAAGAATCGTTTACCTCATTTTAGCATTACTGTCTTTAAAAAAAATACAATCGTGGGCAAAAGTCCTACACCAATAGACTGAAAGTCACATTTTTGATGTCTGAAGTCAACTTATACTGCGTTAGAATAAAGTCATGAATACATATTATACACCATTTTAAAGGAAATTTTATGCTGAATTCAAATATTTTTACAGAATGTTATTACCAGTAATAGAAGTAACGTTACAAGCAAAGGTACAGCGTCTAGTCATAAAAAGCAAAAAATATTGAAATTAGTGTACAATGCATTTAACGTAAAATTACTGTACAACACATTATTGATACTTGTACAAACTTAAAATAACTTACCAACAAGCAAAATGATCTTTAATATTTAATTGGATAACCACGGTTTCTTAGTAACAAAGGGCACCTTCTTGGCATAGAACTAATGAGCTTCTCTAGTTGTCCATTGGTGATAACACGGTACCATATCGACAATTCGCACAGTGAGATTGGATGATCTCAGCATGGAGATCTTCATCAATAACCGTGGAAATCAGGAGATTTCCACGGTTATTGATGACACATCGGATGTTCTCTACGAAAATGAAATAAAAAGAGTGGCCGGATTCCTTGTGTTGCCGATTTTCTGAAAGCCGGATTTTCGTTGTTTTACTGTATATATGTTTGGTGTTTGTTCTAAAATGACAAAGCAAAATTCTTTCTACTTCAGTGAAAACTTTGCTGCCGGACCAAGCACGGTGTTATGAATAAATTAAGCTAACTACGGTTAAGCGTAGGTCATTAAACTTGTGGCTAAAGATACATTGGTGGACCCTACACTCTTTCCATAATCTTGAAGGAGGCACTAGTAACGATTTTGATGGTAAATCAGCCCCCACTCCCTTATCCGCGAACAAACATGGAGTATAAATCGATTCTCCGACAGATACGGTATATTTCGAAATCCGTGCCCTGTCCACATTTACCTTAAAAGAAACAACAATTTGTCAGTGCTTGTACATGGAGCAAAAATATATTTCATAGGTCAAACTAATAAGTAGACTTAAACAAGTTAGTAAAATCATGCGATGCATTGATTATGATACGCTTTCCAATATACTAGAAATCATTACTCAAGCTATTACTCAAGTTATGAGGAAAATGGCTGTGGAATAAATCTCACCCCTGTGCCCTGACCTTTGATACATTTGGATGATATTCAACAGAACTGGTTCAGTACATCTCCGAAATAACATAATAAAGTGATGTTGTCCCAAACGAAATATTTTTTACGTAAGTTATGATGCATAAGCGTTATGGAATAGATCCCGCTCCTGTGTCCTACCCTTTCACCCCATTTCGCCCATTTTCAATAGGATTCGTCCCCAGGAAGGTATCTACAACATACCAACATTTCATCCAAATCGAAACATTTTTACGTACGTTATGACTCATAATAGCGATGGAAGTGATTCCGCTCCTATGTCTTGACCTTTAACCCCTTTTTCGCCAATTTTCAATAGGGTTTGTCTAAAGGTGGTCTCCTACCACATACTAAAATTTAATCGAAATTGAACCTTCTTTACGTTAGTTATGACGCATAAGAGCAGTGGAATGGATCCCGCTCTTTTGTCCTGACCTTTGACCACATTTTTTTCACTTTCAATAAGGTTCCTTCCCAGGTGTTCTCCTACCACATGCTAAAAGTTCATCGAAATCGAACGATTTTTACGCAAGTTATCGTGCGGAAGAACATACGCACACAACGCGTGACGTAATGAGGCAGATGGGAATCGTGGCCATCTGCTAGCAAAAGTGTGACGTCATAAAACTTTAATAGGATCCGCACATTTGTTTGACTGGTGACGTCATGAAAATACAGGTCGCGCCATCTTTTTTCTGGACAGTTAATGCGTTCACAAGGATGAAAATTTGAACATCGAATAAAATAGCTTCATTTTATAACTTCGAATACTTAATATTTTCTAAAACATAACCATAATTATGCAATCCAACATTTGTTTGTCTACTGACGTCATCAAAGTACAGGTCGCGCCATACTTTTTCTTGTTTCAACACCCCCAAAGGAAAAGTTATTGATTTTTAATGTAATTATGGTTATGTTTTAGAAAATATTAAGTACTCCAAGATGTAAAAAAGGTATTTTAATCGATGTTCAAATTTTCATCCTTGGGAACACATTAATTGTGAAGGAAATGTGTACAAAATTGTTTCCATTGGAAGTATAGTAAGCTAAATTACTTGACGTCCACCTTAATAATATGGGATAAGAGCGATGGAATCGATCGCATTCCCATGTCCTGACCTTTGACACCATTTCGTCCACATTCAATAGGGTTCGTCCCCAGGTGGTCCCCTACCACATACTGAAATTTCATCGAAATCAAACCATTTTTACGCACGTTATGATGAATAAGGGCAATGGAATGCATCGCGCTCTTATGTCCTATGTTACGGTGGGCTCTGTAAAAAACAAGGTTCCGATGATTCTGTCATTCCTAAGGCCACACTATACGTTCAGTTTTGGGCTAGCCCTCTGTTATTCGATGAGATAATGAGGATTTTCTGATCTACAGATTCGCACATTGTACCTATTTACTGTACCAGAAACGTGAAATGTAGCTTCATCTGAGAAACAGACACGGTGCAGATAATCACTATCATTTGTTACGCGCTGCAACATCTTCGTCGCAATTGCAGTACGGCAAGGCCGGTCATCAGGCTAAAGAGCTTGAACGATCTGTGCCTTATAAGCATACAGATGAAGACGTTTTTGTACAATTTCCTGAACCGTGGCACGGTGAATCCCAGATTCCAATGAAGCACGACGAATGGATTTCCTGGGGCTTCGCAGAAATGTCTCCTGAACAGCCGCAGTAGTCTCTTGTGTAACTTGTGGTCGGCACGCTAGCGGGTGATCGCCAACACTACTCATCGCTTTAAACTTTTCATACCAGGCTTTTATGCTTTTTTACGCTTTCCAACCGTAGGTTGAAGAAGCGTATATGCTCTAGCTTTGTCCGTCCGTCCGTCCGCACGATAACTGGGGTAAAAATGGTTCGATTTCGATGAAATTTTAGTATGTGGTAGGGGACCACCTGGGGACGAACCGTATTGAAAATGGGACAAATGGGGTTAAATGTCACGACGTAGGAGCGGATTCATTCCATTGCCCTTATGCGTCATAACTTGCGTAAATATGGTTCGATTTCAATGAAAGTTTACTATGTGGTAGGAGACCGCCTGGGGACAAACCCTATTCAAAATGGGTGAAGTGAGGTCCAAGGTCAGGACATAAGATCGGGATGCATTCCATTGCTCTTATGCGTCATAACGTGCGTAAAAATGGTTCCATTTCGATGAAATTTCAGTATGTAGTAGGGGACCACCTGGGGACGACCCCTATTGAAAATGGACGAAATGTGCTCAAAGGTCAGGACATAGGATTGCGATCCATTCCATTGCCCTTATCCCATATTATTAAGGTGGACGTAAAGTAATTTTGCTTCCTATACTTCCAATGGAAAAACTTTAGTAAACCTTTCCTTCACAATTAATGTGTTCCCAAGGATGAAAATTTGAACATCGATTAAAATAACAACTTCGAAAACTTAATATTTTCGAAAACATAACCATAATTATATTAAAAATCAGGGATGTAAGGTCAGGTGATGCGTAACATCACAGCCTCTCCTTGACAAATGTCAACCCCGCCTTCTCGTGGTGCATCCTGTTCCCACTAAAGGGGCTCTGACGACCGCCCATAGCGGTATAACTATACCATCGGGATTAGAGGAAATTCTATCCCACACTCGCCAACCCGCTTGGCCAGCGTGGTGAGTTATGGCCAAACCCCTCCAAAATGATTCCACAACTTAAATCTTGGCCCTCAGTCTCCGGCAGCTGGAATGTACCTGGCCAAGGCAGCGGCCAGTGCGACATGAAGGCAGAGGGTGCTAAGAATCCCCGGAGGACCGGACTAGGCTGCCATCTGATGCTGACCTTGGCTACTTACAATGGACGCTCCCTATCTTCTGATTCAAGGCTTCTTGAATTGGAAGAGGAACTACAAAGGATCAAGTGGGACATCGTGGGGCTAAGTGAGGTAAGGAGAAAAGGAGAAGATCTCATCGAACTGAAAAGTGGACATCTCTTCTACTATCGTGGGACAGATACTGGCAGAACTAGTGGTGTTGGATTTATAATAAACAAGAAACTGAAGGATAAAGTTGTAGAAGTTGAAAGTTCCTCTGAGAGAGCTGCACGACTTGTTATCCAACTCTCGAAAAGATACCAGGCTCAGATTATTCAAACTTATGCACCCACCACAAGTCATCCTGAAGAAGAAATTGAAGAATTTTATGAGGAAATTTGTCATCTAAATAATAAAGGTAAGCAGCACTTGAAAATAATTATGGGAGATTTCAATGCAAAAATAGGGCAACGGCAACAGAATGAAACTTCAGTAGGTAAATTCGGTCATGGCAACAGAAACCAGCGTGGAAATACTTTCGTTAAGTTTGCAGAGGCAGAAGGGTTTTTCATCTTGAACTCCTTCTTCAAGAAAAAGCCACACAGGAAATGGACATGGAGACATCCAAATGGGACGACAAGTGAAATTGATTTTATTATGTGTAACAAAAAATTCGTCATAGAAGACTGCAGTGTGCTAAACAAGTTCAACACAGGTAGTGACCATAGATTGGTGAGATGTAAGATGCACCTCAACACTAAACTTGAACGTGGCAAGCTCATAAGACAAACAAAATCTATTGACATAACCAACCTTAAAAAACACCATAATACCTTCAAGTTAGAACTGAAGAACAGGTTCTCTGCTTTAGAAGGCCTAACATCGGAAGAAGTGGACATCTCTGAAGTTAACAGAAAAGTAACCAAAGCTCTTATGGAAACAGCAACAAAATTAGCTGGGTGTAAGAACAAGTTGCATGTGAACAAACTATCAGGAAAAACCAAAATGTTGATGCAAAAAAGAAGAGAGATGAGGACAACTAAAGAAGATGTGACTTCCAAAGTGGAATATATAGAGCTATGCAAGACAGTAAGAAAAAGTATCACGGAAGACGTAAGGAAATTCAACTGTGAACTAGTGAGGAAAGGGAAAGCAATTGAAAACAACCAAAGCCTAAAGATAGCAAAGGGACATCTCAGTAAGGGAAGAAAACAGATTATGGCACTGAGAAAAGAAGATGGTTCTGTAACAAGAAATAGAGGCGAAATTTTGACAAGAGTGAAAGATTTCTACTCCAAATTATATGAAAGGGATGATATATGCACTCCAGACATCATGAAAGATACCAGTACCAGAGTTCCTCCAGTCCTTCCAGCAGAAGTTGCACATGCAATCAAGAACATGAAGCGAGGAAAAGCTCCAGGAGAAGATGGAATTACTGTAGACATCATACAAGAAGCAAGTGGAGAAATCGAAACAGTACTCGCCCAAATTTTCACTCGATGCCTTAATGAAGGAAAGATTCCTGAGGATTGGAACACCGCTACAATGATCCTGCTACATAAGAAAGGTGACATTGAGGATCTCGGAAACTACAGACCTATCAGCCTCCTATCAGTAGTTTATAAGATCTTCACTAAAGTTCTTTCACACCGCTTGAAGGTAACACTGGACATGGCTCAACCGAGAGAACAAGCTGGATTCAGGAGTGGCTACAGCACAATAGATCATATCCACGTGCTGAGAGAACTAATTGAAAGAGCGAGGGAATATGAACTTCCATTGTGCATGGCTTTTATCGATTATGAAAAAGCCTTTGATTCGGTGAAACCATCAGCAGTTACAATGGCTCTGAAAACCTGCGGTATTGAAGATGCATACATTAATATTATTAATAACATCTATGAAAATGCAAGTGCAAAGATTAGGCTGTTTGAAAATACAACACACGTAAAAATTGGAAAGGGAGTGAGACAAGGTGACACCATATCTCCGAAGCTCTTTAATGCCACATTGGAGGGTGTTTTTCAGTCGCTGAGCTGGGAAAACAAGGGGATAAAGATTAATGGAGATTATCTAACCCACCTTCGTTTTGCTGATGACGTAGTCATTTTTGCAACTACCCCATCAGAGCTGCAGAGTATGATCCAGGAACTTGCTGACAAGAGTAAAGAAGTGGGATTAAAAATGAACTTTCAGAAGACAAAAGTGATGTTCAATGCTTTTACAAGAAATGAAGATTTATCAATTGATGGAGAAAAGCTGGAGATAACAGACACGTACGTTTATCTTGGACAGCAGATATCAAGTGAGGGTCACATTGATGAAGAAATTAATCGGCGTACAAAACTTGCCTGGAGAGCTTTTGGAAGAAACAGCATAATTTTCAAGAGCAATATGCCATTATGTCTTAAAAGAAAAGTGTTTGATCAATGCATCCTTCCAGTGCTTACGTATGGTGCAGAGACGTGGACCTTAACTAAAAGAGACATACAAAGGCTGCAGACAACTCAAAGCAGCATGGAGAGGTGCATGCTTGGTGTAACCAGGAGAGATAAGAAGAGGAACTCGTGGATCCGAAAAATGACAAGAGTAGAAGACATCATGATCAGAGTTAAATCCCTGAAATGGCAATGGGCTGGACATACTGCCAGAAGGACAGATCATCGATGGACAGCCGAAATTTTAGATTGGATTCCAAGGGACAGGAAAAGACCCAGAAGAAGACCACATGGGAGATGGGTGGATGAAATTCGAAAGTATGCAGGGGTGACATGGAGGAGACTGGCACAAGACAGACTGTTGTGGAGGAAACTTGGGGAGACCTTCGTCCAGCAGTGGATTGATAATGGTTGACAATGATGATGATGATATTAAAAATCAATAACTTTTCCTTTGGTGGTGTTGAAACCAGAGAAAAGATGGCGCGACCGGCACTCTGATGACGTCAGTGGACAAAAAAATGTTGGATTGCAAAATTATGGTTATGGTTTAGAAAATATTAAGTATTCGAAGTTATAAAGTGAAGCTATTTTAATCGATGTTCAAATTTTCATCTTTGCGAACGCATTAATTGTCCAGAAAAAAGATGGCGCGACCTGTATTTTCATGACGTCAGTAGACAAACAAATGTTGAATTGCATAATTATGGTTATGTTTTAGAAAATATTAAGTATTGCAAGTTATAAAATGAAGATATTTTAATCGATGTTCAAATTTTCATCTTTGGGAACGCATTAATTGTGAAGAAAATGTGTACAGACGTTTTTCCATTGCAAGTATAGGAAGCAAAATTACTTGACGTCCACCTTAAAGTAGCAATTCTTGTATCTATGTATGTACATTTAATTTTAAAAACGGCTCTAAGAATTTTGATGAAATTCGTTAACCTACCGTTTTCTGGTACTAAAAATCGATTTAGCTTGATCTCGACTTTAGGAGAATTTGTTTAGTGGGTTAAATAACCTCCCCGAATTATAACGTTTTTAGTGATGGCGTTGTTCCATTAACGTTACCAATGCTTAGAAATCTTATGACGCCACAACTCGCGTTTGAGAATGTTGGCGCACGGTCACGCATTCTGTCTCATTACGTCACGCGTTGTGTGTGGATCCTATTAAAGTTTTATGACGTCACACTCTCGCGGCAAGCAGATGGTCGCGATTCTCATCTGCCTCATTACGTCACGCGTTGTGTGCGTATGTCCGTCCGCACGATAACTCGCGTAACAATCGTTCGATTTCGATGAAATTTTAGTATCTGGTAGGGGATCACCTGGGAAGGAATCGTATTTAAAGTGAACAAAATGGGATCAAAGGTCAGTACATAGGAGCGGGATCCATTCCATTGCTTTTCTGCGTCATAACTAACGTAAAAAAGGTTCGATTTCGATGAAATTTTAGTATGTGGTAGGGGACCTTCTGGCGACAAACCTTATCGAAAATGGGCGAAATGGGGTCAAAGGTCAGGACATAGAAGCGGAATCACTTCCATCGCCATTATGCGTCATAATGTACGTAAAAATGCTTCGATTGGGATGAAATGTTAGTGTATTGTAGGGTCTTTCCTGGGGACGAATTCTATTGAAAATAGGCGAAATGGGGCAAAAGGTTAGGACACAGGAGCGGGATCTATTCTATAGCCCTTACGCATCATAATTTACGTAAAAAATGCTTCGATTGCGACAAAATTTTATCATGTTATTTCGGAGGTATACCAAACCGGTTCTGTTAAATATCATCGACATGGGATCAAAGGTCAGTGCACAGGACCGAGACTAATTCCAGAGCCATTATTCTCATAACTTGAGTGATAACATGAGTAATGATTTCTGGTATGTTGGAAAGCGTATTATAATCAATGCATTGCATGATTTTACTAATTTGTTTTTTTTTTTTTTTTGGTCTGGCGGTGATCGTTTTTACTCTTTTCTTAACGACACTGGACAGTAACCGCCGACTTAGTCTTATGGAACTACAACACGCACGTGGCTTTTTCTGAAATACAACTATTATTTAGCAGTAGCGCTCACCTAAAGAACAGAAAAAAAAACTTTATGAGTGCTGCTGTATTATGTTGCCAACCATTTTGTTTTAACTTGCATACATTTTTTTATATTAATTTCTGTAATGTGGGAAAGACTTTATTTAGAGACCCTGTATAATTATCTGGTACAACACTCCGTTTTGATCATGGTTTGATATGCTACATTCAATCATGACTAGATTTTTTAAATCTTTCTACCCTTAAATTTCTGTCAAAATTTGTTCACAAATGAATTTTTTTACAATGCATATTTCAGCCGTTCACTTTCATCCAGGAGTTAACAGAATATTTTTCATGAGGGAATTTATGAGGTTGTTTCCCGGTGGGTACGCGTGCTTCTGTAGTGGGCCACATGACTAAAATTCCCGACCTGGTTTCTTCGACCTAATCCGCTCCTGGTTCCAATCTACTGAGGAAATCTCTGGTTTTAACAAACCCACTAATTTTCGTATCACCTAAACAGGTTGTTGATGGAAGTATTTTCCTCCAACGCTCTGCCTCGCGAGCATCAAATAGACATGTTCCGGAAATTCTTCCAACAAAATAGATATTCTTGATAGAATTCCGAAACATTGCGAAAGTGCACTTTTCATTGGCTTCCTTTGAAATTTACTTAGTCCAGTAGTGTTCAGCAGGATCCCCTAAGAATATGACGCAAACTCGCGAAAGAAATTGTGGTAGAGCCGCAACAGTCAGTACACGATTTGTTTTGAAAACAATTTACGACATTCACATACGCTTCAAAATGTTGTCAATTTTTCTTCCTTCTTTTGTCCTCCTTCTGCACGATTTTGCAATAAACTGCGACATCCGATCATGTTATCGAATTTACCTCGTCAAACTGTGATTTAATTCTTTCCTCAGAGAGCCAAAGGAGCAACAGAGCGAGGCGGAACAGAAGAATGACAAGAAAATCGACAGAACTAGAAGACAAATGGAACGAGATAAATTGCGACAAACTAAATGGAGGAGAACCTCAATGGAGATAAAACGGTCGTGGTGAGACAAGAAACTACGGGAACACCGCAATTTGCGCGGGATTGAGACCGCGGGAGACACAGCCCTAGGGGCCAACCGAGGACAGGAAACAAACAAATGACTGTAACAACACATGCCTGCCCCGAGTGAAAACAAATTTATTTTGCACAAGTTGTCTGTCTTGAAACTGTTGAAAGTTACATTGTTTTCTGATTACCATTATAAAGGAGTTGTGTAGGGAGAAAAACAAAACGAAGAGTGATTCCGAGAAGTATCTGGAAATTCCTCGTTCTTCTTCCCAATAAATGTCTTTTTCGGGTCATCTTTCTAAATGCTGAAAACAAAGGAAACAGGGTTAATCTTTTATCCCTTTCTTTTTTGCTATTTTATCTCTTTACTGGGATTTCTTTATTGCATGCATTCCAATGATCATCTGAGATTTCAATGTCGTAAAAAATAACATTATAGTAAATTTTTGAAAATAATGGAACGCTAAGTGATGAATGCAATTAAGTCACCATTATATTCTGGATTATATACAAAAAGCATCCTGCGAAAGTTATGCCTCGCCCCTCATTTGTAGCAGTAATAATGTGAAACTTAGTGGTAAAATACTTGAACATATTGTTAATAATGCTAGCCTATTCAAGGTATTGTCCATCACTTCCTATACATTTCCGCCATCTTTGAAACCATTGGTAAAATTCCTAAGGCTGTCGTTTCACCCATGAGTTCACAGCCAGTTTAACGTCTGTCGTATCGACGAAATATTCCCCACGAAGGGTGTTTTATAAAGGGGCAAACAGCAAACGTCTGAGGGAGCCAAATCAGGACTGTAGGGGGGTTGAGGACTCAGCGTCCACCCCATTTTGGCAATAGCCTGTGAAGTCTCCATTGAGGTGTAGGGGACGTGCTTTATCATGGTGTAAAACAACACTATGAAGTGGAATGTCACGTCTTTTCTTTATGATAGCTTCTTTTTGCTTCTTCAATGTCTGAGCACTGTTTATTGTTGCACCCCGTTGAAGGAATTCGGTCAAAATGACACCACGTTTGTCCCAGAAAGTTTTCACCATCACTTTCCCTGCGGAACGAGTAGTTTAAACCTTTTCCTGTCGAGGTGAAGATGTGCGGCGCCATTCCATTGACGCACGTTTTGTTTCTGGGTCATGAAAGAACACCCAGGTTTCATCCCCCGTCACACCATCAGAGAAACACACCTCACCCTCCCTCTCATAACAATCCAAGAGGTTCCGGCACATGTCCACCTTTTGCTCACATTGCTCACGGGTTAGGTTTCTTGGGATCCACTTTGAACAAACTTTTCTGTAGCCCAGATCCCTAATTAATGATTCCATAGCACAACCCAGGAAAAACACAAGTGCTGGGAAACTGCTAGCCACCAGCTGGCAGTGATGGGTCTGAAATCTGCCGCTCACGGCCAAGTAGTGGTCTGTTGGTGGCAGCGCTATCAGCTGGCGAGCCATTGATAGCCCTGCAGCATCGCCGTGAATTGTGGGCCTCCAAGCAAGTGCCGCTAGTGGCCCGTTGCTGGCAACCAATGCAACCCCCAACAGCAGATGGAAGCAATGGGACTGCGCATGCGCAGAAGCAACACTTGCTGTGTCTCTCATGGTACCAGTTAGTTGAAGACGACGCTATCGCCATCGTGTTATTTTAGTGGATGTTAAGAAAAAATCCATATGTGGAGAG
This sequence comes from Macrothele yani, assembly GCA_039090855.1. NCBI lineage: Eukaryota > Metazoa > Arthropoda > Arachnida > Araneae > Macrothelidae > Macrothele > Macrothele yani. The sequence goes on along the minus strand of CM077002.1, from coordinate 23,833,547 downwards.
GCGAATTAATTTCCTAATGAAATTTTACGTCAGCCATGAAATACACCCACTCCATTCCCATGAATAACAATTCATGGAATGGAATGGATGAATAACAAGAAAAAATTTTAAACCGCTTGAAACTAATATCCTGGAAAACCATTAAAACAACGTTTGTCGGAAAAAAAAAGAATTATACGCGTACAAAATAATTATTTGAAAGAAAAAAAAGCAACGCTATGTGGTGTGCTCATCCATGGGTTGAATACACAAGACTGGGAGGAATTCGCTTCTGAAAACAACGAGAAGTAAAATAAAATATCTTTTACTCTTTAAAACAAATGTAGCTTCGGACAACGGAAAGGAAAGACACAACGTTAAAAATGTAACAGAATGTGACATGAACCCGAGTAAATATATATTTATTCAACAATCTCTTTTCAAGACGGCAAGGACAGTAGAAAACTTTGGAACGCGACTCTAAGTATGTACACGCCTTGAAAATGAGTGAAGTACCCTTAAGGTAAAAAAAACAAAAAAACTATCGTTACGTTGAAAAAATTAATTTATCCATTATATGAAACTGACTTTTATGAAAAATACCTCGCAATATTGTAAAGTGAAAGAGGGAAGCATTCGATTACACATTGCATAGCAAACAGTCAGCTTTAAGCTTATACTCGAGCGTTCCAAATTAGTCCGGTCAGTAGAGAGTGCAACTATCACGGAAACGGCCCGGGTTCGAATCTGCTCAGATACAAACTGGTGTTTTTCCGATCTGTTGAGAAAATTTCCCCAGCGCAGTTCGTTAATTCGTAAGGATAGAAAAAACTTGTAGTTTGTGAAACTGCGGTTATCTTCGCCTTTATTATTATTATGGCTACTACTGGGAAATTGGCGGACAAGATTCGGCAAGCCACCAGTTACGTCACGTGGTTGCCGGCTGCCACTAACGGCACACTAGCGGGCCACATTAAGCTAGCCATCATTTCTGGCACGTGTTTGCAGGGCCACTGAAGGGCCACTTGTGGCAGCTACTGCCTGTGATGGACCACTGATGGCCCTGTTGTGGCATATGACAACTGATGGGGTGCCAACTGTTGGCCTGAACTGGTGGAACTTCTGTTGGCCGCCCGGACATTTTATTGACGGTTCGGCAGCGGCTACATAGTGCTGGGCCATTGGTGGCAGTGCTGGATGCCAGCAATGGCCCAGTGCTGGCCCAGCAAGACTGTTTTTGCTGGGTATGACCACAATGAATTGCATCACAAAACTCCTGAATGGTGACACGACGATCAGCTCTGATGAGGTCTTTCACTCGTTGCCTGTTGGCATATGTCACTGCAGTTGCGGGTCTTCCACTCAGTTGTTTGCCCGACACTGAACTTTCTCCCTCTCGAAACCCCTTCATTCATCTTCAGAAATTATTGATATCGATTGTGGCAGCTCCATACAGTGCCACGAGTCTTGTATGGATTTCTGTAGCCTTACATTCCTCTTTTTCCAGGAAGTCAATTACGACTCGCTGCTTTTCTCTGTCATTCATGATATTTATTCTCTACTCTGAAACAAAACTTGTTCCCACATTGGTAGCATATCATAATACATGCCAGTGCAGTTTCGTTAAAATCACTTCAACATTTCAAAAGTTATTAAGTAGAAGGCATTACTTTCAGAATGCCCTTTGTACTTCAGAAAATAATATCGCAAGTCTTTTTCTTGCACTGTTATGACACGTGCTTTCGAGCTTTAATTTACCATTTCCATTAATGACGTGGATGTGTAAATAAATTTAATGGCGCACCTGTCTGAGCCATGGTCGTCCAAGATGAGTCCGGTTTCGAACACAGTGAGGCATGGATGTTGTGTTTTTCTTACGGTGCTGGCTCGCTCTCCTTCCCTGGAACTAGCAGCCCTAAATTAGGGACGGGTGACTGCTTACAGCCCACTGAGTTGCACGCGGTAGTCGTTAAACATCGAATCAAAAATAAAAAAAAATAGTGAGCTATTATTAATCTCGTTATCGCACAGGAAAGTCAGCACATCGGACAAAAGATGTGTCACCCCTAACATAACTTACCTAATAACGGGTAACGGCGTCTCTTGCCTTGATAACAGCATGAATCTGGTGTGGTAGAGACTCAATAACGTTGCGGAGGTACTGAACATCGATTTGCAGCAACTCGTGCGTCATTTGATCCCAAAGTTCTGCCTGAGTATGTGGGTGTCTATTCCTGCTTTTCACCTTCTGTTCCAAATGAGTCACAGATTTTCAATAGGATTTAAATCTGGGGATTTGGCGATCCAGTCGAGGTGAGACAGTGTTGCTGATTCTTCGTCGTGCGACTCAGACAGTTTTAGCCCTGTGCACACGACAATTGTCGTCTTGGAAGATAGGAGTGGCAATGTGATGCTGCTCCTAGAGATGTGAGGCAAAGGGCAACACTTCATCATTCACGATGCCGAGGTACGCATGCTCGTTCAAATTCATCGTCACTGCAACGAGAGAGCCCATTTCGTGGTACGAAAGACATCCCCAAAACTTCACAAAATCCCCTCCAGCTTGAACAACACATTCGACACAATCAGGATTAAAGGCTTCGTTGGGCCTGCGATGCCTCCGATAATTGGACTACAAACAAAACGAGACTCATCAGACCAAATTACTCGTTTCCGACCCTCCACAGTAAAATTTTGATGTCTCTGAGCCCATTGATAACGTGCGACTTTGTAACTTGCTGTTAAAAGAGGTTTCTTCCGGGGTACTCTGCTGCAGATGTCCACCGCATGCAGTTCTCGTCGCAATGTCCTTTCAGAAATTAGTTGGAGTGGACTTTCATTGACTGTTTGGTACAATTGTTGCCTCGTTTGAAACCGATTTGCAGTCATTAGGCGTGAAACATGGCGGCGGTCCCTGTTGGTGAGAATCGTTTTCCGACCATAGTTACGTCGCCGATTTGCAGTTGAGTGCGAACTACACTACTATATGTGGACTCACTGGACAGTACGCTTCGACACACGATGGAGGCTTTCGGATGTCCGCCTATATGTATCAGTCCAACTACGGCGACGCACGTTACCTTCCTCCCACCACTGTTGCCACATGATACCAATAGTTATGGTAGATGCAGCGCAGGGACCAACCAGCCGTGCATAGCCTGATGAAGCCACTGGTAAGGGTTTCCATTTAACAGTAGGATTCCGGGTGACATCGCCCTGTCATTCCCACTCCTTACACGTGCCTTCAGCCACCGAGATCATTCCGATGCAGAGTTCCATACGCCTAGGAGAGGACGACCAAACTTACCTATGACGAGTTGTTCTGCCCTTTTGTCACCCTTATTTATCACGTGATTAGTTTGCTACTGCAATCATTTACATAACACAACATTTGACGCATACCTACCGATTTGCATAGTTTGCAAATATTTCTTCGTCTGGCATTTTCTATGGCGGAGCAGTGTCGAATATCAGTGGAGTAACATGAAATCACACGACAGGTTTCATTGTGCAGTGTAGTAGGGTTCGTGCGGCGAGAGGATTCCTGTCGTGCCTGTTATGTACGTGATCGAAAGTTGTACGATAGTTGGCATCAGGCGTGCTGGTTCGAACAACTTCCAAACAGTCTTTCTTTTAGTACTTCCAAGCACAACCGAAGCAAGAATTTACCGTGAGTGGTTCGACACACAAAAAAAAAACGTTTCCAGAAATCGGCGATTCTCTGGACTAGAACAGCTGGTGGAACAGAGGAATTAAAGGAGCCTGGAGACACAGTCGTCGACTACTTTTGCCCATCACCACATAGTTGGATACGTTGTAGATTCAGAGATTACCTCTTGCACACCAATATTGAAATCTGTAGTGATTTACCGAGTTGTTGCCAAATTGTTCGCTTATGAGATTCTCGCAAGTCTCCTTTGACACCTCTTAACCAACCGATTTTTTTCGTCGACAGGATCATGTATTGTTGGAAGGCATTTCATTATCGCACCATTCATGGTAAAAACTAGCTACGGTTGGGCGGGAAAATCACAGGATAACGGCCGTTACACTATCAAAAGTAAAAGGAGTGGATAAACCGAAAATTCGTGGGAAATATTGTACAGCGAAGCTGCTCGTAGGTGTCAGTCTTTAAAGAAAATTTCCGTTTTTAAATGTTTCCATTTCTTCTAAGTTGTGTTTTGACAGCTTTGACGAAGTCAGAAATTCCGATTATTTCATAAAGTCAAAATCTAGAATTTTGACTTTTTCAGCCCTTTCACCAGAGATTCTTTTCCTATTACGGGTTTCGAACCTAGGTCATCTCAACTGAAGCTGGGCGTTCTACCTTTGAGCCAGAAAATCAAACAACGAACTTTCCCGTATAAGGTAAAACTCAAACCGGGCGATGATGAAATTTCTTTGCTTTTAATGCGGGTGAATTGGACATTCCATTTTCTGTTAGAGCTTATTATTTTTTTTGAATAGGTTTATAATAATTTTACTTTTTCTGTAGGAGAACGTATTACAAATTAAGTGTGTTATTTCATCGTGATTTTTCGGAGCTGCAGAATACTTTGGAACTTTAGATTTTTACAAACTGACAATGACTTTAAATTACCTTTAAGAAAAGGGGCAATGTTCCGTTTTCTAGCATTATTTCACAAAACTCCTAAATATAAAACTTACTCTTGATAGATGTATTAATAGTACACTAGCGTGCAAATATTAAGGACGAGACGGTTTTTCGAATGTAAAGTCATGCAGAAGTCCGCCACATCGACTCAAATCATACCAGAAGATCCCCAAGATGTAAGAATATGGGACCAGTGAGCAAAACCGTCCAAACAAGGAATCCAAAAGAAACAAAGGCACTTTATTGAAAAAGTAGCTTCGATCACAACTGGACAGAAGACAGAAACGTCCGTATGACAGGCGGCTGCCAAGAAAAATTTAGTCTTTAGTAGGGGATATGATCACACCTGACTGCGTTGCAGGATTTGCAACGTCTGTCCATCTGAGGATGAGGTTGTCAAGGAGCTGTTGAGGCATCGCGGCCCATTCCTCTTGTAGCGCCAATCGCAGCTGCGGAATCGTTGCAGGCGGCTGCTGACGTGCTGCCAAGCGTCTCCTGAGAAGGTGTCACATGTGTTCGATTGGATTTAGGTCCGGGGACCTTACGGGCCAATCCATGCGTTGAATATCTTCACTCTCCAACAGCTCTGCGACAGCTACTCTACAATAAGGTGTAGCGTTGTAGTCCATGAAGAGGAACTCAGGACCCACAGCACTTCTAAACAGACGCACGTGAGGCAGGAGAACCTCGGTCCAATAGCGGACACCAGTGACAGAACCTTCTTGGGAGATGTGGAGGTCAGAACGGCTACCAAGCATGATACCGCCCCGAACGAGAACTCCGCCACCTCCAAACCGGTCCCTTTCGATGATGTTAGAGGTGTGATTGCGTTTTCCCTGCTCTGTCCAGATGTGTATACGTCCAGAATCGCTCGTCAGACTAAATCGGCTCTCATCCGTAAAGAGAACTCGACCCCATTGCTGATGTGTCCAGTTCTTGTGTTTCTGGCACCACAGAAACCGACGTCTCCGATGAGCAGGCGTTAATGGCACACACCGTATTGGTTGTCGTGCAAATAGACCACCTTTGTGCAGCCTCCTGGCCAGGGTAAAACGCGATAACGGACGTTCAGTTGTCTGCTGCATGTCCCTTGCGATTTCTGCCGCTGTCTGCCGTCTCTCTCTTCTCGCCTGTAGGACAATATACCGGTCGTCTGTCGCCGTGGTTGCTCGTGCCCGACCACTGCTAAACTCTCGGACAGCTGTTCCTGTGGTTTGAAATGCTCTCCAAGCTCGTGAAACGATGCTGTGAGCGATCCCGAACTCCTCGGCCAGAGTATTCACGCTTCGACCTTCTTCCAACTTCCCAATGACGCGACCTTGGGTAAAGTCATCCATATGTCATCTACTGGATTGCCTGTTGGCCATATCACGCTGTGGCACCAACTCGACGTCATTCAAACCGATATACACCGTGCAATAGCTTTCACCGTATTGCTGAGGGTAACACCGCCCGTGTGCTTTATACACTTCTGACAGTCACCCCCTACGTCATGCTGCATATATGCGCATGCCCTACCGTACCGGACCCTAGTCTATCTTCGGAGTGGTCTTTCGGTCCGTTTTGCCTGCTCGTTCCGCTGTTATGCTAATTTCACCTCTTCGTCCTTAATTTTTTCACAGCAGTGTAGCTTTCGTCTTATGGAGTTCACAGATTGATACATAGATATCGTACAATCACCTGTACAATAAATTAAGTACACAGTTTTTTACGGTAACACAATATACAATAGCTGAAGCGCAAAATGTACGGTCAGTATAAGAAAGGAATTGCGGAAAGGTTTCTGAAATGTAAGAAATTTTCCGGTGTTCTAAGAATCCGTAAAATTATGGTCTTTTCCCTTTATTTCACGGAGGAGGTTGTATCAGGAATACGTTTCGTTAATTCACGAAAGAAATCACGGAAAGTGCATCGTGAATTTCAGAATTTTTTTTTACAATGTAGGAATAAGCTCTTATTGGCACGCCTAGCGCCAAATATCATGCCACTTCAAAGTCGCTCAGATCACCCATTTTGTTCATTCCGGCTTGTGACAATTATCAGGTAACACTTCTTCCAGCGCTCTTTACAAGTTTTTTTAACGGAGCCCAAATTTTACCTCTAATTTGTTCTTCGTTGAATTTACTGTTACCCAAAGGGGAAAAAAGTGCTTCGTGCTACGTTTCATTGCTGCAGAAGTTAAGAAATGTCAATCGTTAAAAAAATTGAATTATGGTGGACGTCAAGTAATTTTGCTTCCTATACTTCCAATGGAAAAACTTTTGAACACATTTCCTTCACAATTAGTGTGTTCCCAAGGATGAAAATTTGAACATCGATTAAAATAACTTCATATTATACCTTGGAATACTTATTATTTTCTAAAACATAGCCATAATTATATTAAAAATCAATAACTTTTCCTTTGGCGGTGTTGAAACCGGAAAAAAGATGGCGCGACCTGTACTTTGATGACGTCAGTAGACAAACAAATGTTGGATTGCATAATTATGGTTATGTTTTAGAAAATATTAAGTATTCCAATTTATAAAATGAAGCTATTTCGAAATAAGTATAAGCGACACCATCTCTGTACGAACAAGGAACTTTATTCTAAAATACACGTGAGTACTTTCGGGCCACTGTGGTCCCATCTTCAGAAGAGAGATGAACATTTGAACCGTGCTGCAATTTATAGAGACATCTGTCACCGTTTCTCTTTGGATTTCGGCACCAAATCTCGCAATATGCTAACCATGATCCGAAAGGATCGAGAAAGAACATAGGAAGAGCAAAAATGGGGTATCTATAGCATTCCCTTACTTGATGAAACGGACCAGCCTTCTTGTTATATCGGATCTACAGCCTGTAGTCTTGCCTGCAGAGTACGGGAACACAAATACAACATCAAGGCAGGGCTTCAAAATATTGCCTTATCACGAACTGTCAACGATGGAACTTTCTACCCGGATTGGGACCATGCAAGAATCCTAATCACGTCAAGATCCCATTCAATGCTGTTATTGACTGAAAGTCTATTTATTTATAAAACCCGTAACAAATGTTGTAATGATTATGTACCATGTGATTTACTACCTGTATGGAAAAATCTATTATATAATCACCCAAAGGGGATTGGACAAAACGGGGGAGCTCCACCTTAAACATCGCTGACGTAACACACACACACACACACACACACACATGCTATGTTTACATATGCTGCCCTGGTCTCTATAAATTACAGCACAGTTCAAATGTTCATCTCACATCTGAAGATAGGACCACAGTGGCTCGAAAGTACTCATGTGTATTTTAGAATAAAGTTCCTTGATTTTCTTATTCAATTGTTCGTACAGAGACGGTGTCGCTTATACTTGTTTATCAAGAATGTACGAGTGAGTGGTTTTATATTGTTAAGCTATTTTAATCGATGTTCAAATTTTCATCCTTGGGAATGCATTAATTGTGAAGAAAATATGTACAGAAGTTTTTCTATTGGAAGTATAGTTAGAAAAATTAGCCGCCCCGGTGGCGCAGTGGTCTAAGCGGTGGCCTCTGATCATTCGTCCGAAAGGGGTCCGGGTTCGAATCCCGGTGAGGCAGGGATGTTGTGTTTGTCTTACGGCACTGGCTCTCTCCCTTCCCTGGAACCAGTGACCCTAAATTAGGGACGGGCGACTGCTTATAGCCCATTGAGTTGCTCACGGTGGTCGTTAAACCTCCAACCAAAAAAAAAAAAAAAAAAAAAGAAGCAATATTATTTGACGTCCACATTAAACCTCATAAGAAAGCGCTCTCTTGAAGTTCAACTTCTATCTATGATGAACGTATTTTTAAGAGTTAAAACAGAGCAAAATTCTTATTTTCTATTTGAAAATAATTTGAAAACAATTTGGTGAAAGTAGAAAGTATCTGAAAACAATTTGGTGAAAGTAGAAAGTATTTGAGAACAATTTCGTGAAAGTAGAAAGAAAGTATCTTTAAAAAATGTTTGCTAAAAATAAAAATATATTTTTTCCAACAAGAATGTAACCAGATATTTTCTGTGATAAAAAGATACACATTAGTACTCAACTTATATATCACAGCTAAATATTTGGTATATATATATTTTTTAGAATTACAGTAAACAGTACACAGTATGTCACTTCTGCATTTTCTATCGTAAATCTGTGTCTATTTCTACGATAGAATAATGTACATCGAGAAAACGATCGCTCCGCATCATATGATGTCAACCTTGCATATTTTAGATGGAAATGTCGCCTGTACCAATACAGCCCGTTTCCCGTAGAGGTTGGCTTTCTAAAACTCTCTTGAGCAACAACATATAGGTTAAAATCTACTGGTTTTTTCTAACACATCTACGAATTTGTTTCTTAGGCTCCTATTTTTGTATCTGAAAGTGTGTTAAATTTCCTTTCAACATTCTGAAATTATTTAACCGTTTCAGACTGTTTGTTGTTTCTGATCTCTTTATCGAACGACACCAGAAACTTAAATTATCATGTATATATTCCAAGTCTTTTTTCAAACCAGTAATGTTTATTAAACGCTAAAAAATATAAACTGCGAAAGCACCGCTTTTGTTGATTGCATTGACAACAGATCAAAAGCCTTCAAAATTATCGTACAGAGGATGTTCATTCATTTTAGGACGATTTTCCATCAATATAATTAATGTTTAAAATAAAATTATTTCTTTCTTAAATGTTCCATCTGATAGCCCTTCCTCTAGACTATGAACCTACATCTAGATTTCCAAGATAACAGAACATTTCTTAAAATTGGTAGTGGTATTTTATTCCACTCCTCTTCCACTGCTTTCCATAGCCCAATCATTGCTTTAGGTTTGCGTTTACAAAGCGCTCTTTTTAGCAGTCCGAAGGCACAATATTCAATTGGTGACACATCAGGACACTTTGAAGGAATATCAGAAAAATATATAAACTTGATACCCGTTTCGTTTTTCATTTTTTCAAGAAATGCGCAGTGCAATTAAAAAGTTCCGAGACTAGGTACGTAACGCGCCAACAGATGGCAGTACGCAAATGTGCGAACAGCTGTCGAGGGCAGTGACCTTCATGAGTCATTGTGCCGAGTGGGGTCGTTCTGTGAACATCGGGAGCTGTGCTACACGTTATTTGGTGACCACGTGCAGAACACCGCTGCGATTTCGGTATGGACTGCAAACTAGAGCAGCGAGCGATCAGCAAATTCCGTGTCAAACTCTGCAAATCGGGAGCAGAGACGCCTGAAATGTTGCAGCAGGCTTATGGCAATGAAGCAATGAGTCCTGCGAGGTGGTTGGAGTGGCACTCGCGCTTCAAAAGCGGCAGAACGGCACTGGAAAATGACGAGAGGTCAGGGCGACCGTCCAAAACACCCGAAAACGTGGAAAAAAATTATGGAACTGGTGCATGAGGATCTTCGGAGAACAATTCAAGACATTCCAACCATCGTCAATGTGTCATACGGAACAGTGGAAGAAATTCTGACGTCGGTTTTGAACATGTGCCGCATTGCTGCAAAGTTTGTGACAACGTTTCTGAACCCCGAACAGAAGGCGCTCCGTGTCGAACTCTGTCAAGATTTTCGTCAGCAGGTGGTGAATGAACCAACATTCCTGTCGCGGGTCATTACTGGGGACGAGACTAGGGTCTATGGTTACCACCAGGAGACCAAACAACAGTCGTCGCAGTGAAAGAGCCCGGCATCTCCAAGGCTGAAGAAGGCCCGATAGGTCTAGAGCGCAACCAGAAGCATGTTCATCGTGTTCTCCGACATTCGTGGGGTTGTGCACCGTGAATTCGTCCCCCAGGGCCAGACCGTCACCGCCCTTTTTTACCGCGATGTTCTGCTGCGTCTTAGGGAGGCCATTGGCCGCAAACGACCTGAAATGTGGAGCAGGTGCGATATCCTGCTCCATCGCGACAATGCAGCAGCTCTCAGAGCATTAGCAACATGCCAGTTTTGCAGCCGCAACAGCATGACTACCCTTTCTCACTCGCCTTACTCGCTGGATTTGGCCCCCTGCGACTTTTTTCTGTTCCCGAAGATGAAGCTGAAGGTCAAGAGTCGCCGTTTTGAAACCGTGGACGAGATCCAGGGCGAATCGCCGACGGTGCTTGACACAATTCGCGAACAGGACCTCCAGGGAACGTTGCAACAGTGGCTAAAACGCTGGCAGCGGTGTATCTCTGCCCAAGGAGACTATATAACGAAGTAAATTTTTTCCGTCATTTTCGTCCACGCCGGACATCGAACCCGAGTCCCCTTATTCCGGAATAAGTCGCTCTACCAACTGAGCTACGCAGACATATGTTCTCGATGCTATCTGCTTTTATCTCATGTGCGTCCTGCGGGGCAGGCACGTCACAACTACTTTGAGGGAGATCATAGCCAGACTTAAGTAAGATAAGTACTTTGTTGTATATCGGTCTAGCCTTATCCTGATGGTGTTCTGTTCATAGAAGGCCCGGTTAATAATGGAATGGTATTTCCTCTTTAGATATAGGAGTTAAAACATTATTTTGGTAATATGTAGAATTAATTTTAGCTTTCTTTTCAGCTTCAATTTTACATTACACTAGAAAACAACAATATTCATGAATCCTTTACAGAAACGTTCTTTGGATACTTGTAACCAAGTTTTTAAGACTTTTTTTGCTCTTTTGCGATAGTAAAACGACCTTTTTTTAATACAATCGTTTAGGTAGATCCATGCTTCATCAATAGTCGTAATAAATTTCTATCTGTCTCTGGCTAAGGGATTTTCATAAATAAGTCTACACCGTGTTCTGCGTTCAGCCACGTGCCTAAGCAAAAGGGGGCAAACATTATGTTTTTTTTTTTTGTTTTGTTTTTTGTCACATTCAGATTTTTCTTTATTACCTTAGTACACAGATTTCTACCAACTTTTGGTCAGGGGATCTTCTTTTAAGACCAGAGATCTTACTTTGAAGTAGTCGTTAAAGTACGCACTTCCTTCGGATATTCATTTCCGGTTCTTTTACCTGTTAAAAGCAATGCTTGACGAATTTTTCCTCCGCTGTTAATAATATTGCTTATTGTTCATTTAGAAATGCTAATTCCATGATTTTCGCAGAGGTTTCTAATTACAGAATAGCGCTATTTCTCTTCGTAAAGAGCAAAAACAATAAACTTCTATCTACAGCTTGTTTACGTGCGCCATTTTCTTAGCAGACGATATTTAACTGCAGCAGATGTTGCTTTCGTGTTCATCTAACACGCTCTTGTCAGTTTTAATGCTTTGAACTTCTTTCATTTTGTGTAGTTTATCAAAAACGTTCTAAAAATCTGTGCACATCTTCTGTACACCACGGACTTCAGCCAGGTACTACACCCAGTCTTCAACTACGAGTGTAGGCGGCAGTGGGAGATCAGGATTCTTTTTTGTTTTTTTTAAAGTTCGATTCTTGGATTCTTGGTACTGTCTTAACAAATATTTTTTTTTTTTTTATTGGAGGTTTAACGACCACCGTGAGCAACTCAATGGGCTATAAGCAGTCGCCCGTCCCTAATTTAGGGTCACTGGTTCCAGGGAAGGGAGAGAGCCAGTGCCGCAAGACAAACACAACATCCATGCCTCACCGGGATTCGAACCCGGACCCCATTCGGACGAATGATCAGAGGCCATCGCTTAGACCACTGCGCCACCGGGGCGGCAACAAATATTTTTCCAATTCGATACTAACTTTTCCAAGTTAGGATAAAGTGTTCGGTTGTTTTCACATAACATGCCGGCAAACAGGCCGGCGGTGGCAGAGGCGGAGGTGTTATGCTGTGGGTGATGTTTCTTAGGACACTTTGGGCCCCAGAATACTAATCGTACAATTCCTGACAGCTGTCAGGTATCTGAACATCGTTGCGGACCAAGATCACCCATTCATGGCAACTGTGTTCCCTGCTGGTGATGATCATTACCAACAGGATAATGCGCCATGCCACACTGCCAGAATCGTCAAGGAGTGGTTCGGGGAACATGCTGGTGACAATCTCTTAATGTCCTGGCCTCCAAATTCACCTGACATGAACCCAATCGAACATTTGTTTTTCCAATTGTAAAAGCGGGTTAGCGCTAAATCACCATCACCCAGAATTGTACGAGAAATGGAGGATCTGCCGTTGACATTATGGTACCCAGGACACCTGTCACCATCACCTCGAACCGATGTCTCTCCGAGTGGCACCTGTTTTGCGGGCTAAAGGGGCTCCTACAGCTTTTTCAGTAGGTGGTTATAATGTAATGGCACATCGGTGTATATCCTAATGGTTTCCCATATCACTTTAGAAAAGGTGATTTTTCCTTATGGTAGATTCATAGGGGACATCAATGTTCCTATAGTGGACAAGAAACTTTCTGCACTCCAGATTGTTAACTTTATATAGAGATATACGACGGTCATAACAAAGGTTCTGCACACCTTAATCTGAAACGGAAGCGGATGATTCAATCCTGAAAATGATTGCGTCATGTCAATGTCAGACTTATACGAGGGTGATAACAAAAGTTCTGCACACGTTAATCTAAAACGGAAGCGGATGATTCAATCCTGAAAATGATTGCGTCATGTCAAGGTCAGACTTATACGAGGGTCATAACAAAAGTTCTGTACACGTTAATGTAAAACGGAAGCGGTTGATTCAATCCTGAAAATGATTGCGTCATGTCAAGGTCAGACTTATACGAGGGTCATAACAAAAGTTCTGTACACGTTAATGTAAAACGGAAGCGGATGATTCAATCCTGAAAATGATTGCGTCATGTCAAGGTCAGACTTATACGAGGGTCATAACAAAAGTTCTGTACACGTTAATGTAAAACGGAAGCGGATGATTCAATCCTGAAAATGATTGCGTCATGTCAAGGTCAGACTTATACGAGGGTCATAACAAAAGTTCTGTACACGTTAATGTAAAACGGAAGCGGATGATTCAATCCTGAAAATGATTGCGTCATGTCAAGGTCAGACTTATACGAGGGTCATAACAAAAGTTCTGTACACGTTAATGTAAAACGGAAGCGGATGATTCAATCCTGAAAATGATTGCGTCATGTCAAGGTCAGACTTATACGAGGGTCATAACAAAAGTTCTGTACACGTTAATGTAAAACGGAAGCGGATGATTCAATCCTGAAAATGATTGCGTCATGTCAAGGTCAGACTTATACGAGGGTCATAACAAAAGTTCTGTACACGTTAATGTAAAACGGAAGCGGTTGATTCAATCCTGAAAATGATTGCGTCATGTCAAGGTCAGACTTATACGAGGGTCATAACAAAAGTTCTGTACACGTTAATGTAAAACGGAAGCGGATGATTCAATCCTGAAAATGATTGCGTCATGTCAAGGTCAGACTTATACGAGGGTCATAACAAAAGTTCTGTACACGTTAATGTAAAACGGAAGCGGATGATTCAATCCTGAAAATGATTGCGTCATGTCAAGGTCAGACTTATACGAGGGTCATAACAAAAGTTCTGTACACGTTAATGTAAAACGGAAGCGGATGATTCAATCCTGAAAATGATTGCGTCATGTCAAGGTCAGACTTATACGAGGGTCATAACAAAAGTTCTGTACACGTTAATGTAAAACGGAAGCGGTTGATTCAATCCTGAAAATGATTGCGTCATGTCAAGGTCAGACTTATACGAGGGTCATAACAAAAGTTCTGTACACGTTAATGTAAAACGGAAGCGGATGATTCAATCCTGAAAATGATTGCGTCATGTCAAGGTCAGACTTATACGAGGGTCATAACAAAAGTTCTGTACACGTTAATGTAAAACGGAAGCGGTTGATTCAATCCTGAAAATGATTGCGTCATGTCAAGGTCAGACTTATACGAGGGTCATAACAAAAGTTCTGTACACGTTAATGTAAAACGGAAGCGGATGATTCAATCCTGAAAATGATTGCGTCATGTCAAGGTCAGACTTATACGAGGGTCATAACAAAAGTTCTGTACACGTTAATGTAAAACGGAAGCGGTTGATTCAATCCTGAAAATGATTGCGTCATGTCAAGGTCAGACTTACACGAGGGTCATAACAAAAGTTCTGCACACGTTAATCTAAAACGGAAGCGGATGATTCCATCCTGAAAATGATTGCGTCATGTCAAGGTCAGACTTATATGAGGGTCATAACAAAAGTTCTGCACACGTTAATCTAAAACGGAAGCGGATGATTCCATCCTGAAAATGATTGCGTCATGTCAAGGTCAGACTTATATGAGGGTCATAACAAAAGTTCTGCACACGTTAATCTAAAACAGAAGCGGATGATTCCATCCTGAAAATGATTGCGTCATGTCAAGGTCAGACTTATACGAGGGTCATAACAAAAGTTCTGCACACGTTAATCTAAAACAGAAGCGGATGATTCCATCCTGAAAATGATTGCGTCATGTCAAGGTCAGACTTATATGAGGGTCATAACAAAAGTTCTGCACACGTTAATCTAAAACGGAAGCGGATGATTCCATCCTGAAAATGATTGCGTCATGTCAAGGTCAGACTTATATGAGGGTCATAACAAAAGTTCTGCACACGTTAATCTAAAACGGAAGCGGATGATTCAATCCTGAAAATGATTGCGTCATGTCAAGGTCAGACTTATACGAGGGTCATAACAAAAGTTCTGCACACGCTAATCTAAAACGGAAGCGGATGATTCAATCCTGAAAATGATTGCGTCATGTCAAGGTCAGACTTATATGAGGGTCATAACAAAAGTTCTGCACACGTTAATCTAAAACGGAAGCGGATGATTCAATCCTGAAAATGATTGCGTCATGTCAAGGTCAGACTTATACGAGGGTCATAACAAAAGTTCTGCACACGTTAATCTAAAACGGAAGCGGATGATTCAATCCTGAAAATGATTGCGTCATGTCAAGGTCAGACTTATACGAGGGTCATAACAAAAGTTCTGCACACGTTAATATAAAACAGAAGCGGATGATTCCATCCTGAAAATGATTGCGTCATGTCAAGGTCAGACTTATATGAGGGTCATAACAAAAGTTCTGCACACGTTAATCTAAAACGGAAGCGGATGATTCAATCCTGAAAATGATTGCGTCATGTCAAGGTCAGACTTATACGAGGGTCATAACAAAAGTTCTGCACACGCTAATCTAAAACGGAAGCGGATGATTCAATCCTGAAAATGATTGCGTCATGTCAAGGTCAGACTTATATGAGGGTCATAACAAAAGTTCTGCACACGTTAATCTAAAACGGAAGCGGATGATTCAATCCTGAAAATGATTGCGTCATGTCAAGGTCAGACTTATACGAGGGTCATAACAAAAGTTCTGCACACGTTAATCTAAAACAGAAGCGGATGATTCCATCCTGAAAATGATTGCGTCATGTCAAGGTCAGACTTATACGAGGGTCATAACAAAAGTTCTGCACACGTTAATCTAAAACAGAAGCGGATGATTCCATCCTGAAAATGATTGCGTCATGTCAAGGTCAGACTTATATAAGGGTCATAACAAAAGTTCTGCACACGTTAATCTAAAACGGAAGCGGATGATTCAATCCTGAAAATGATTGCGTCATGTCAAGGTCAGACTTATACGAGGGTCATAACAAAAGTTCTGCACACGTTAATCTAAAACGGAAGCGGATGATTCAATCCTGAAAATGATTGCGTCATGTCAAGGTCAGACTTATACGAGGGTCATAACAAAAGTTCTGCACACGTTAATCTAAAACGGAAGCGGATGATTCAATCCTGAAAATGATTGCGTCATGTCAAGGTCAGACTTATACGAGGGTCATAACAAAAGTTCTGCACACGTTAATCTAAAACAGAAGCGGATGATTCCATCCTGAAAATGATTGCGTCATGTCAAGGTCAGACTTATACGAGGGTCATAACAAAAGTTCTGCACACGTTAATCTAAAACGGAAGCGGATGATTCCATCCTGAAAATGATTGCGTCATGTCAAGGTCAGACTTATACGAGGGTCATAACAAAAGTTCTGCACACGCTAATCTAAAACGGAAGCGGATGATTCAATCCTGAAAATGATTGCGTCATGTCAAGGTCAGACTTATACGAGGGTCATAACAAAAGTTCTGCACACGTTAATATAAAACAGAAGCGGATGATTCCATCCTGAAAATGATTGCGTCATGTCAAGGTCAGACTTATATGAGGGTCATAACAAAAGTTCTGCACACGTTAATCTAAAACGGAAGCGGATGATTCAATCCTGAAAATGATTGCGTCATGTCAAGGTCAGACTTATACGAGGGTCATAACAAAAGTTCTGCACACGCTAATCTAAAACGGAAGCGGATGATTCAATCCTGAAAATGATTGCGTCATGTCAAGGTCAGACTTATATGAGGGTCATAACAAAAGTTCTGCACACGTTAATCTAAAACGGAAGCGGATGATTCAATCCTGAAAATGATTGCGTCATGTCAAGGTCAGACTTATACGAGGGTCATAACAAAAGTTCTGCACACGTTAATCTAAAACAGAAGCGGATGATTCCATCCTGAAAATGATTGCGTCATGTCAAGGTCAGACTTATACGAGGGTCATAACAAAAGTTCTGCACACGTTAATCTAAAACAGAAGCGGATGATTCCATCCTGAAAATGATTGCGTCATGTCAAGGTCAGACTTATATGAGGGTCATAACAAAAGTTCTGCACACGTTAATCTAAAACGGAAGCGGATGATTCAATCCTGAAAATGATTGCGTCATGTCAAGGTCA
Organism: Macrothele yani; assembly: GCA_039090855.1. Lineage (NCBI taxonomy): Eukaryota > Metazoa > Arthropoda > Arachnida > Araneae > Macrothelidae > Macrothele > Macrothele yani. Next base: position 23,816,195 of record CM077002.1, on the reverse strand, counting down.
GACTTATACGAGGGTCATAACAAAAGTTCTGCACACGTTAATCTAAAACGGAAGCGGATGATTCAATCCTGAAAATGATTGCGTCATGTCAAGGTCAGACTTATACGAGGGTCATAACAAAAGTTCTGCACACGTTAATCTAAAACGGAAGCGGATGATTCAATCCTGAAAATGATTGCGTCATGTCAAGGTCAGACTTATACGAGGGTCATAACAAAAGTTCTGCACACGTTAATCTAAAACAGAAGCGGATGATTCCATCCTGAAAATGATTGCGTCATGTCAAGGTCAGACTTATACGAGGGTCATAACAAAAGTTCTGCACACGTTAATCTAAAACGGAAGCGGATGATTCCATCCTGAAAATGATTGCGTCATGTCAAGGTCAGACTTATACGAGGGTCATAACAAAAGTTCTGCACACGCTAATCTAAAACGGAAGCGGATGATTCAATCCTGAAAATGATTGCGTCATGTCAAGGTCAGACTTATACGAGGGTCATAACAAATGTTCTGCGCACGTTAATCTAAAACGGAAGCGGATGATGCTCTCGGGAAAATGATTGCGTCATGTCAAAGTTGAGACTCTCAGGAACGCAGTGGCGTCAGAACGACGTGCTACCATTAGCAGTGTGCACGTCGGAGGATTTGGAAATGGAAGCCTGCAGTTCCTCAGGTTGAGTCACGGCGTTAGACTAGAGCTCGTACGTGACAATAGAAACACTGAGGGGAAAAACTCCGACACACAATCGCACTGCCTTGTAAGAAATTTGTGGAGGAAGGAACTATTGATCGAACCACATATTTCTCGCTGTGCATCGCGCTTTCGGGAGGGCTGAATCAGCATCGAAGATGATCGCCGCTTACGCTGACCTCAAACGGCGACAGACAAGACATCTATCACCATTTTTGCAACGCTTCTCGAAGAGAATCGCTGTTCGACAGCCGAGGAGATTTTTCATCAAGCAAATTTGACCACCATGTCTGTTCATCGGATTTTGACTGACTTGCTGGGAAAAAGAAAAATCACCACGAGCTGGGTGCTACATCAACACACCCCCGAACAAAAGGTAGCCCAGCCAGAGTGAGCATAGCACACGAGAACCTGTACAGGTTCGAAAGAGAGGGGCCGCCCCGGTGGCGCAGTGGTCTAAGCGATGGCCTCTGATCATTCGTCCGAACGGGGTCCGGGTTTGAATCCCGGTCAGGTATGGATGCTGTGCTCAAAAAAAAAAAAAAAAAAGAGGGCGACACCTTCCTGAACAGAATTATCGTAAGTAGTGAGACTTGGATTGGTGATTTTAACCCGGAACTGAAGTCACAACCAGTGGAATGGAGGCATCCAAGTTTCCCACGCTGCTCAAAGTGTCGTCGGCAACAATTCAAAGTGAAGCAAAAGATAACTTTTGCGTACGATGCCCAGTGTGTTGTGGTGTCTGATCTAGTGCCGTTAGGGCAAAATGTCAAGGCGCAATATTATCGTGACTTTCTGTGGAAAAAGTTGAGACCGAAAATTCTTCATAATCGCCCCAACTTGGTGGACCCGGAAGCGATCTTTCTGCATGACAACGCATCGTGTCACGGTGCAACGTCGGTACGGGAACTTTTGTCGAAATGTTGCCTGGAAACTTTATCCCACCCACCATACAGCCCTGATCTCAGTCCACCCGACTTTGATCTTATCCCAAAGGTAAAAAATCGGCTCCGTGGCATCAGCTACGAATCGCTGGACGAACTGTCATTGGACGTGATCCGAGTAATACGACAGCTAAACAAAGATGCCATACTATGGGGCATCCAGGACCTATCTCACCACTGGCAAGCTGTCATTAGCAGCGGAGGGGAGAACATTGAACGGCAATAAGGTTGGTTTTCTCCGTTACTTCACACTTTTCTCAAAAATGGGCAGTGTACAGAATTTTTGTTATGACTCTCGTCTCAACAGAAACAAACGCCTCACATAAATCTGAGTAGCATACGGAAAACTGTGGAAGGCTGGAATACGAGGATGGAATTGGTTATCCTAGAAAGGCTTGTCTAGGGGCCACACACCAAGCATCGAGGATATGTTTATTCCTAGACGTGTTTTTAAATTTCACGACGAATCGCTGCAGACGGGAACTTACACTCCATTTGACTTTAGTATTATATTTCACTTCATATTTTTCTAAGCACTTCACTAGGTCACAAATGAATGAGGCTACTGAGCACTGAAACTAAAGCAACGATACGGCCGGGCCCAATCAGAACTTGTAATCGGCGAGGATCTTCATCTGAAAACCATGCGATACGCAGATATACTAATAGGTGTGAAAATAAAACTGCAAACCCCGCAAAACATTTTTTTTGTCTTTGGTCCTGACTTATTTTCTTTGTAGATGATAATGCCACATGTGATCTCACATCCATCGTCCTAGTTTTCTAACAGAATTCTGTTACATTTTTGTTCCTTTTCTTGGGATACTCATCCAAAGGGTCTTTCTTTTTCACCCACAAACTCGCAATTAAGAGGCAGGATACTTAAAACTCATTATAGAAATTTATTCGGCACAGTTATACAGTTCTTGGAAATATTAAACTCAGTTGACTTTATAACAGCACTTGAGTGCGTCATATTGGAGCAGAATAACACCACAGGAAGAAGGACACGCTGGCCGCCGCAACTCAACCGAACCGCATCAACAACAACGACAAGAACGCGAGCGGAGCATATATACTCTTCATAGTAGACTTTGAGATCTAACGTTGCGGATGGTCTAGTGGTCAGCATTCTTGACATCCACGAAAAAGTCTGAGGATCGATCCCATCAGGTGTAAATGGTCGAACCACTAAGTATCCCTGCATCAGATGGGCATGTTAAGACGTCGGACCCGGGTACTGGCCGCCGGATTATAAATAAAGGCGTCTTCCTCCACTTTCGATCTAACTTCTGTGCGCCGATGAAAAGAGTGGTCGTGGGGGAGAAGAGAGGCGTAAATTCTACCCTCCAGTTGCAACAAAATTAGAAATGCAGGAGACATGCAAATTTATGTATTTATTACGGAATATTAGAAAATATGTATTTACATGCAAATTTTTCGAAAATATTAGTGTTAATCGAAAGAGTTAGATATTTTATTAGGCCAGTGGCATTGTCAGTTCGGTTCGCTGCTAATATAATGGCTGGGAACTTGATTATTGTGTTGATTTCTAGAATTAGATTGGGCTGCGTTTTTGTGTAAAAGCATTTATTTCTTAAAAATCGATTCCCTATTCATTATGAAACCTTCGTTAACGCAGCACGAATTTTGAGTTATATGAAACAAAGACTTGCATAAAGAAATTCTGTCATTTCATAAGTATCTGATTTAATTAACTAAGAAAAATCAGATGGCTAAATTCGATGTCATTACTGCTGCTTAGAAAGAAAGCCCCCTAAATAAATGAAAAAAAATAAATAGTTATCCCCCCCCCTGCTAATTATTCCTGTCGTTCGAAATTATTGATCAAAACAGAAATAACTGAGAAAGGCCCTAGACAAGTTTTTTCCTGAGCAGCGTAAGGAGCAAACGCTTTAAAAGCGTCATAATGTGATACAAATATCACAGACATGTTTCGTCATTTTAGGTTCTAGATAATGGTAAAAAAACAGTAAGAAACGTGACTTGCCATCACAGCGTCGTAAAAGTGGGGCCTCAGACATTTCCGATTCTAATAATCTCTTGAATATAACAAGTGAAGAACAGTTAGTAAAAAAAGGCAAAACACATTGTTAAGAAGTTCACAAAAACTTTGCTTCAGTTGCAAAGAAATGAAGTGTATGATCATCAAAGAAGCTTCAGACAACTGCATGTGATGTTCGGCGTGATACATATATACAAAAAAATCAAATAAAAACTTACGGCATTTTAATGGCAAAGCTTCATATCATATGAATTTGAACTAACTGAAGTTGTTCTTTGAGCACGTGCATCTCCCTAATTAAGCGTAAAGAACAGAAAATAAGAACATGCATCAGGGTAATGTGCAGGATAAGTTTCCCTCGCCGATTCGAAAAATAAATTCATAACATTAAAAAATGTCCTCGAAAATCTTTGTAGCAAGTTGAAAACAATATACGACTTACCGAAACGATTAGCAAAGACAAGTAAACGTATATTAGAGAAATGAAAAAATCTGAAAGAAAACAAAAAGACGTCTAGAAATTTTACTTTTTCGTTCAGAAGGGGATATATTAAAATTCCGATAAAAGTAGCATGAACTGCGTCTCGCATATAATTAAGTGTTGACTTCCAGCCTGAAAGTATGAAGCACGCTGGAGATCTATATTAATCTAAAAATTAATGAAAAATATAACATTTATTAATATATAAATTAATAATTAAACGCATTTCTGTTAAACATACATTGAAATTTCAGCACCTTGACGGAACAGAAATACAGGTAGTAAGGTGCAATGGCAGTCAATGTGATAAGCAGCACATAATGAAATATGCAGATGCTAATAAATACATTTAAGGAGGGGAAAAGAAGGACCATACTTAATATGGATAGATTGGTATGATGTAAAACCACTTCGGTTGAAGATACATTGAGATATGGATCTCAGCATGGAAGTCGTTCAGTTGCTGAATATCCTTATGTGGTATATTCCACCAAACTTCTTAAACCGGGTGCCGCAAAAAAGTCGTAATCTACGCTGGCTGCGGATGGGTCTGTCAACGGCATACAGGTATGGCTAACACATGCTCAATTTGAGAGAAATATGGGAATATGACTGGACAAGACATTACGTTTAAAGCACGATGATATTCAGAGGAAACCTCTGTCAAGCTCCGGGGGTGCAGTGGTTATAAACTCTGGCTTCTGACCATACGTCTGAGCTTCCTATGGTTCCAGACCTGGAAGAGGCATGCGTGGTGCGATTGTTTTACAGAACTGGATATCTCCCTTCCCTGGAACCAGTGATCCCAATATAGGGACTGCTTATAACGCTTCGACTTGTTCACGGTGATCGTGAAACCCCGAAAAGAAAAAGAAAAATCAGAGTTATGATTGCGGGCGTTAACATGCTAGAATTAGGTACCCCAGCAAGAAAGAAGAGAGCAACGGGCTGGATAATCGCTGTGACAAAGCGATTAGAAGTCAGATTGTCTTTAACTGACATCAGCTATGAACAAGGAACATAACTGATAACCCTGCACACTATATCCCTATCTGGGTGTACAGTATGGAGTCCCACAAATGAACGATTTCATTCACCAGGTCGCCATCACAAGCGTCTGTGCTGGACACGTTTCAACAAACAGAAGCGGTATTCATCGCCGAAAATCCATGAAGCCAAGATTTTCCTTAGGTTGTCCGGATTCAGGACTATGCTGGACGTTGTTGACGATGAACAGCGGTCAGTAGGAATCGAGAATGTATGGGGGGGGGGGGAGGGGTCTTCTTAACGCGATCAGCATACAATGGTTTGACGGGAGATGAGGTAAGAGCTAGCGGACGCCACAGCTCATTGGATGGTCGCTAGCAGGTTTGCAGATGCTGCATGGTCCTGTCGACAAATAGGATGCCTTGCACCACTACCAATTCAACGAGTACCTCCGCCTTCCTGCTGCACTCTAGCCAATACATACTGTGATATTGTGACGACCTACACATCTGTTCTGCTGACACGGCGAAGACAGCATATTGCCTTTCAAAGGACATAATCCAACACTTGTCGAAATCGCTGATTTCCAGATATCGGTGTCGAACTTGACGTCATGACATGCGCGATAATCTCTATGTACTCTGAAATCAGTTCCTGCTAGACCTAAGCCTATTAAATGCCTCACGCATGCACTATATTGAATTCGTCTGTGTCTATAACAGCAGAAACGTCCACTTAATTGGTGCCTTATTTTAACCATCTGCATATATCACCTTTACTCGTCTAACAGCCGATTTTCATGATCTTCCGATTGCTACTTCTCGCTGCAGCAATTTGAAGTTTTAACGACCACCGTGAGCAACTCAATGGGCTAAAAGCAGTCGCCCGTCCCTAATTTAGGGTCACTGGCACCTGGGAAAGGACAGATCCAGTGCCGTAAGACAAGCACAACATCTATGCCTCACCGGGATATGAACCTGGACCCCTTTCGGACGAATGCTCAGAGGCCATTGCTTAGACCACTACGCCACCGGACGGCAGTCATGAATTAACCGGTTATCTAGACATGAAAGTGCTCTAGACATAGCGAAGATAAAGAACATGAATTAATCAGTTACCTAAATGTAAGAACTCTAGAGAGAGTTTACATAAAAGTAACGAATTAACCAGTTTTCTAGATATAAGTATCGCAGACGAAGTACGCTGTATTGACAAGAGTCACCGGACACCTAGAAGAAAAACAACAACATAGCATTTATTGACAAACATTAGTACGGTGTCGGTCCACCTTTTGCCTTAATACATGCACTGGCCCTTCGAGACTGCTTTCGACAAGGTTTTGGAACACAGCGAGAGGTATGCGTTTCCATTCAGTACATAATGCTGCCGCTAACTATTGCTTAGTAGTAGGCCTTGGTTCCAAACTTCTGATGCGGCGCTCTAATTCATCCCATGGGTTCCCTATGGGATTAAGATCAGGGATCTGTGCCGGCCAGTACATACGACACGGAATTATCGTCAAACCACTCCGTAACATTCCTTGTTTTATGGCTCGGTGCATTATCCTGCTGGTGCCAACAGGGCTTGGTCCCGTAGTATTGCCACAGAGTTGGTAGAGCATAATTGTACAGAATATGGAGGTACACGTGCTGGTTAACAGGTTTGTCTACGATGAACAATGGGCCGGGACTATACCACGGAAAGCACCCCTACACGGGTACACTGCCAGCTCCAAACTTGACCGTAGTAACAGTACACTTTGTTTAATAGCGTTCCCCCGATGCTGCCATACTTACACGCAGCCATCAGACTGATTGATCGTGTATGGGGATTCGTCAGTCCATAGGACTAGTTTATATTGATCTAGGTCAAGATAAATGTTCTTTACACTATGCTAAACGACGAGTAGCGTTCCAAATGGACATGAAAGAATTTTCAGCAGCAGCCCGACCACGGTAACCCATGGAATGAAGTTCTCTGCGAATGGTACGTGTACATACTGAGGTTCCAGTTTTTTTACTTGCCTGTACACTGAGGTCTTGTTCAATACTCCTTCGACTAGCTGTAAAGACTCTCCTGAGGCTTCGACGTCCTCTATCACTGATTTTCTTTGGTCTGCCGGTATGTTTTGCTGCTTCAGGAACGCCATGTGCCTTCCTGTTATTCAGTACATCCAAAAACCTTTGACTTGGGTATGATTAAATACCTCTCGGTTTCTCCTATGGACAACCCACTAATATAACACCCAACAGTCTTTCCTTTCTCTATGTCAGTTCTATCCCACTGTGACATTTTCACTCAACCTCACATTGCGACATGATCGCGGTCAGCTGCATGCTTGTTTTTATACCGTTTGCAGCTGTACCGCGCATCTTAACAACTCAGCGAATTTGTTCATTTGCTTTTGAAGGGGTGTCGTGCTTTTGAAGGGGTGTAGTGTATATAAACAGTTCTGAATTAATCAGTTATCTAGATATACTAAAAGTCATGGACTAACCAGTTATCTAAGACTGTACGCAGAGTATCGTAAATATCATGCATAAGATAATTACCCAGATAAACACTAACCGTACAGAAATCACTGCTTTGTTAGGTGATTGGATACGACCATGAAACGCCAGCAAGGTGTGGGCCAACCACGGCTCATGAAGTGAGCGAAGGCTCTTCCGTATGGCACGAGCCAACGGAAGAGATACTGTGGCGCAAATCGCTGGTAATTTTAATGCTGGTGATGAGAGTAGTGTGCAACAACACACCGTACCTCCCACCCTAGTGAAAATGGGATAAGTAGTCGTAGGAGCTTCCAAGTGCCCATTCTACTGTCGGTTCACCATCAGAAGTGCATAGAATGTGCCCTGCTATGTACTATATTGAAATATTCTCAACGTGCCCAATGAAGTGTGCCCAATGAACTTGAACTGAAAAGGTGTCAGAATATTGAAATGTCAGAATAACAAGGTTAGAATATTGAAAGGTGTCAAAATATTGTAATGTACCCTATTATGTGCCCTACTACGTGCCCTACAATGTGCCTTACTATGTGCCCTATTATGTGCCGTACTACGTGCCCTACAATGTGCCTTACTATGTGCCCTAATATGTGCCCTACTACGTGCCCTACAATGTGCCTTACTATGTGCCCTATTATGTGCCCTATTATGTGCCCTACCAAGTGCCCTACAATGTGCCTTACTATGTGCCCTAAAATGTGCCCTACAATGAGCACGAATGCATTTTCCTGTTGAAGCATTTGTGTCGTTTACCTGAGCACGTGTTGAAACCAGGATGCAAAGTGGGACAAAAACAATCCAGTTGAGGTAGTATATTGTTTCGGACAATGATCTGCTAAAAAAACCCGAGTGTAGCCATTCATGTGAGGAAACTATGACGTTTACCACCTTCCCAAATATCATTGCAGACCAGGTACATTCTATCATGGCAACTGTACTGCTCTCTAGTAGTGCCTTCTTTGTATTCCTCTCTAGTAGATGTCACACTGTCCGGATTGTTCGAGAATGGTTCCTGGAACATGAGGAAGACTTAGAGGTATTACTGTGGTCTCCAAATTCCGCAGACATCAATCGAAACGAGCATCTGTGGTATGTGTTGAAACATCAAATCCGATCTGCAGTTGCTCAACCACTTAACATACAAGATTTAAAGGACCATCCTGTAACGTGTTGGTACCAGATACCACAAGGCACTTTAAGAAATCTTGTAGCGTCCATGCCTTTCCGAGTAAGAGCTACTTAGGTGTAGCCCCTGGAGGACCGACATCATATAAAGCAGGTGGTCCTAATGATTTTATTCTTCGGTGTACATTTTCCGTTTTGCAGTGAAACTGAGTCTGTATTTCTGTACCTTATCTGGAGTGACCTATAGCTTAGAGAGGTCTTGTGTGCTGTAAATTTGCTTGGACCCCAATGGAAAAAAATCTGCTTGCGCCCGTACATTGCAGTACCCCTTTCAAAAACCGCCATCTCACACAAGAAGATTCTGTGATACATATCTTCTTCTTTCTCTTGCGCTTCTTTTCATGTACATAGGGTGATTCGAACGTTTTCCAATATTTAGACCTCCATGTGTCTTCATACGGGCTTTTACGACGAAAGCTGAGGAACATTCAAAGTATAGAGCATCGTGTTGCACCGTCTTTAGCCATCTGCCTACGAGTTCTTCGATTCAGCGACGGTAACAGTTCTTGTCCTTCGAGGCGATTTGCCACCTGCTCCTGGTTGCTGAAGCGCCACCGCGAAGTAAGTGGGCCATGGACTGGAACAAGTAATAATCCGACGGGGCAAGATCGGGACTATATGCTGGGTGTGGCATCAGTTCGATGCCCTCAAGTTCCTGGAGTTTTCAAGTGGAGGAAGTGGGCCATGGACCGGAACAAGCAATAATCCGACGGGGCAAGATCCGGACTATATGCTGGGTGTGGCATCAGTTCGATGCCCTCAAGTTCCTGGAGTTTTGAAGTGGAGGAAGTGGGCCATGGACCGGAACAAGTAATAATCCGACGGGGCAAGATCCGGACTATATGCTGGGTGTGGAATCAGTTTGATGCCCTCAAGTTTGGCGTTGATGGTCCGACCGTCTGGGACAAATTCGTAATGGATTAGCCACTCGACATTCAACCAGAAACAGAGCATCACCTTGTACTCGATGCGCCCACGTTTGGCAACAGGTTCAGGAAGCTTGTCTGGGCTCAACCACTGCCGTCATGTGTTGGGATTACGGAAATAACCCCTCTTTTCATCGCATGTAGCAATCAATTCTCTTGATGAAACGCACATCACGCTGGTTTTCTCGGAGTTGGGTGCACACTTCCACTCAGCGTGAAGGTTTACTTCAGCATTCGTTACCTTCAGGACCTCTTCAATGCCTGTAGACATTGAAGAGGTCCTGAAGGCAACGAATCACGGTGGTCCGTGATAAGCCCAGCTCGCCTGATAATCTCCTAGTGCTGGTTGTCGGATTTGTCTCTACGGCCTGGCGCACGGCCTCCGAATCCACGGTTCGCGGCCTACCTGACTTTGGCTGATCGTCTAGGAGTCCGTCACCTGAGCGAAATTTCTTGATCTGGTTGCGGCGCTGGGGTCCACGGAACTTTCCCCCTTCACATCACAAATTTTTCGTGTTGCTTGAGCAGCGTTATGGCCGAGTTCAAACACGTAAAGCAAAAGTTCCCTAATTAGCCGGTTGTCGCTGCTCATTTTTTAGGCGTCTTAACCATAGACAGAACAACGACATGCAATGCTGTTCACAGCAACGACTACCACTTTATATTCCTTTTGACTGACTGCAGTGCGTGGCTTGAAATAGTTTAAACACGTGACATACCCGTCCCAGCACATGCGCTTATGCAAATATTACAAAACTTTCGACTCGCCCTCTGTAGGATCCAGGCAAATATTTCAGTTGTCATCTGCAACTTTTTTTTTTTTATTAAAGGTTTAACGACCACCGTGAGAAACTCAATGCGCTATAAGCAGTCGCCCGTCCATAATTTAGGGTCACTGGTTCCGGGGAAGGGAGAGAGCCAGTGCCGTAAGAAAACCGGGATTCGAACCCGGACCCTTCACGAACGAATGATCATAGGCCAGCGCTCAGACCACTGCTCTACCGGGGCCTCTGCAACTGAAAATTATTTGGAAAACATTATGTAATGTGCCGTCAATGATTCGCTACGGAAGCCTTCATAAGAAAAAACCTCAATCTGAATCTTCGGAAGAAAAAAATAAAAACTTCTTATAAGCGCGATGTTTGTCTTTCGTATTTTATTGATGAATATGTTACCCTGCAGACGATATTTTATGTTGAACATAGTTCATCAGAACTCTCTGCCTGGAAAAACTTCAAAAATATGACTGAAGACTATGAGCGTTACCGAGAAAAGTACATGATTCATACCGATTCCACGATACTGATGATTTATTTACACAACATGAAGCTGTTGAATTTAGCTATTCACCGTGTCTCTTCTCTTAATTCTACACAGAAAAAAAAAACTTAGATATTTTCGACAACCAAGCAAAACGAACTTAGTTATTTGAATGAAGTCCTAAGTATTCAACTCCTAATGGAGCAGATTTCTAATTACTGAATGCAAATAGAAATACCTTTGCTCGCGAAGGTAATTGAGAATTTCTCTCAGAAGCCACCGAAGAATCAGTTCCAAGAAAGGAGTGGTCGAAAATTGTCATTTCTACAATCTTTCTCTTTTGGTTAAGAAGGGTTTGAATATCCTCTCGTTCTCTTTTCCTGTTATAAAAGTTGTCTTCAAACTATCACCCCCTTTTACCAAAATAAAAAAAAAAAAGGAGAAAGAAAAAAAAATCCGCGTGTCTCAAAAGATTTCTCGGTTAAATTATTACGAAAGTTTCAAAAATCTTCATTCATAATCGAGGAGTGGCATCTTAGATATCAATGGTAAACTAAAACCCGTGGAGAAGTAATCACAAATACAGAGTGAGTCAAAAGTCACAGGACACCCTTGTATTTCAGAAACGGGAGGGAAAATGAAATATCTGAATATCTCAGCAAAGAATCGGTGACGGGCCCTACCTTTTAGGCTATTTCCAGAACATGGCCGCCATGTTGAAATCAGTCGCATTGGATCAAGGTCGAATTTTTCAAATGGTAAGGGGGTCACGTTGCATATCAAACAAGAACAGAATTTTCTCAGAAATTGATTGCCGTAATCGTATTTCACATATGTGTTGTGGTTCACAAGTTATCAAGACAGAAATATGAAATAACAACTTCAAAAGTACCCTGTGATGATTGTTGTTGTTGTTGTTGATTGGAGGTTTAACGACCACCGTGAGCAACTCAATGGGCTATAAGCAGTCGCCCGTCCCTAATTTAGGGTCACTGGTTCCAGGGAAGGGAGAGAGCCAGTGCCGTAAGACAAACACAACATCCATGCCTCACCGGGATTCGAACCCGGACCCCTTCGGACGAATGATCAGAGGCCAACGCCTTAGACCACTGCGCCACCGGGGCGGCTACCCTGTGATGAGCAGATATTTGATGTGTTCAATGTGTTTTCCCTGTTGCTGAACACTGAGCTGAAGGCGCTTGATCCAGTTGTTATGAACCCGGACGATAATATCGGGCAAAATGCGGTTACAGGCCTTCAGGAAGGTGGTGCTTGTCGCGAATTTCCTCAGTATACACCTGGTGTTTCAGATGACCCCGCAGATAAAATTCGAGTGATGTGAGGTCGGGGGATCTGGTAGGCCATTCCGCAGGACCACGCCAGCCAATCCAATGACTAGGGAAATGAACATCTAGCCACTGACGATCAGCTGCTCTGCAGTGTGATGGGGGCCAAATCGTATTGGAAATACCAAGGAAAATTGCCATCTTTATTCAGAAGGGAAGGGGACACTGTTTCCTGTAGCATTTCCAGGTAGCGCTGAGCATTTAGGTTTTTGTCGATGAAAATGTTTCCGATTACACAGTTGCCCCATATTCCACACCACATCTTGATCCAATATGGCGGATTTCAAAATGGCCGCCATGATCCGGAAATATCCTAAAAGATAGGACCTCTCATCGATTCTTTGCTGTGGTATTCGAATATTTCATTTTCCTTCCCGTTTCTGAAATACAAGGATGTCCTGCGACTTTTGACTCACCCTGTACATGGAATGCAATGCAAATGTTATTTTTGGCACAGAGGTGCCGTAGTTTTTCTGAGGCACTAGAACTTGTGGCCTATACCGGTACCTGGAGGTTATGTCGACGCTACGAAAAAGCACCGGATTGTTTCTACTCGGACAAATATGAACGGTATTCAGATTTCTAAGCGACATCTGTTTAGCTTCAATTTTTTGGAACTTTGTTATTCTAGATGATGAAACAGTACAATGATCGAACGGGTATAGGAAGGTGCAGGTTCCAGCGTGATGTAATTTTCAAGTTTTCTGAAGGGGAAGCAGCATGGGAAACTTCAAAATCTTTGTGCGGAAAATGACCCTTCCTTTTTCTCTTACCCTACCCAGCAAAAACAGTCTTGCTGGGCTAAAACTGGGCCATTTCGTGCAGCCAGCACTGTCAGCAATGGCCCAGCAATGTTGCCGCTGCCGAACCGTCAATAAAATGTCCGGGCGGCCAACAGGAGGGCCAGCACTTCAGGCTAACAGTTGGCACTCCCATCAGTTGTCATATGCCAAAACAGAGCCATCAGTTATCCATCACTATCAACATATTCCACAAGTGGCCCTTCAGCGGCCCTGCAAGCTCGTGCCATAAATGATGGCTAGCCTAATATGGTCCGCTAGTTTCCCGGCAGTGGCAGCTGGCATTCACGTGACGCAAATGATGGCTTGCCAAATCTTGTCCGCCAATTTCCCAGTAGTAGCCATAAAAAAATAAAAATCAAGGACAGCCGCAGTTTTCCACCGCTGCGTTGGGGAAATTTTCTCAACAGATCGGAAAAACGCCCGTTTGGATCTGAGTTTAAACGAACTTCCTACCGACAGGACTGATTTGCAACACACAAACGTGTGCTTGAAGCTTTCTCTTTCCCGTTTAATATGTAATCCAATGTTTCTGTCTTTAATTTTACAATATTGTGAGGTATTTTTCGTAAATGTCAGTTTCATATCAATCATAAATTTATTTTTGCAACGTAGCGATAGTTTTTTTTTTTTAACTTATGGGAACGTCACTTATTTTCAAGGAGTGTACCAACTTAAAAGCGCTTTCCAAAGTTTTGTGCTGTCCTTGTCGTCTTGAAAGGCGATTGTTGAATTAATATACCCGTTCATGTCACATTCTGTTACATTTTTAACGTTGTATCTCTCCTTTCTCTTGTCCGAAGCTACATTTGTTTTAAAGAAGAAAAATATTTTATTTTACTTCTCGTTAATTTTAGAAACGAATTCCTCCAGTCTTGTGTATTCAATTCATGGATGAGTTGAATACACAAGACTGATGGCGCAGCTATGTCTTGTCAAACTGATCGAGCAGCTATGGGAGCTCCTATTTACCCACTGCTTGCAGAAATTGTTCTACAAGATTTGGAAAATAGAATTCTAAATAATACAGTTTTTGCTCCGTTACTCAATCTTAGATATATAGATGACGTTCTTGGTATTTTGCCTCACACCCTCGAACAGTTGGAGATATTCCGTGGTGCATTATCGTCGGTCAATCCTACACTTCAATTTACAATTGAACTCGAGCAGGAAGGTACACTCGCCTTCTTGGATTTAAATATACGACGTGATACTTCTACTCACGCCTTGAGTTACTCGGTGTACCGAAAACCAACTTGCTCCACTGCAATTATACCAGCTTCTTCTTTTCACCCATTCAAATATAGAGTAGCAACTTTTCTTTCTTTAATTAACCGTGCTTACTCGCATTCTTCAAATATACATTTACGAAATCTTGAACTGGATAAAATCATGCTAATCGCAGAACAATATTGATACAAGAGACGTTTAATAAATGACTTAATTACTAATTATCGTAGAAAATCTAGCTCCTTATTACTCAATTACACACGCGATATTAAATTAATCTGGAGAATGGAATATCAACCACAAATTTCTGGTGTCATACATAATTTGTCATAAATATAATTTATCCTTCGGTGAATCGACCAGTAATATTTCCCGTATGCTACATACAGACCGTCCTAAAACAGTTGAGGACGATAGTGTGGTGTATACTGCATACCATTATGTACTACTAGTCCTAATCAACCTGACCTTTTATATATAAATTTCACCATTGCGCAGCTTACGATTACGCAGGACTGAACATGAATATTCCATTCGTAACGGTGCTTCTAACACAGCATTTGCCCGATGTGTAAAAATGCAACCCATATCCCAATATGGAATGAATCTGTTGTCTTACTGAGCACTACTACTAAAAACAGCACTTTATTTGCAGAGGTTCTGTTCATTCAGCATTATTTTGAATTTTGGTATAATGATGATACACCAGCATTTGTTTCTTCAGAGTGGAAGGCTTTGCTAAATACTCTCACTACTAAATATAAATATTCCCACTTGTTTGAGCCTCCTAGAACTTTACGCCTGTCTCATTATAATAGTTCGCTTACATCCACCAATCTACCCTCATCTTAATGGTTTGGTCCTTCTTACTTACGTATATTACAATCATACTACTGACGTCACTCTTTATCATACTATTTAAGAGGTTGCAGCCTACGTTGCAGTTGGTTTACCTGATGATGCGAGGGTCGCCCTCGCGAAAGATCTTTTATCGATTTAAGCTCTGTACATATTTTAAATTAAAGTTTTTTATATCGTGCCTAAGGCAGCATTTGTTTCGATATATATTTAAACGATTTTTTAATGTTTTTCCAGGACTGTTGTTTCAAGCGGTTTCAAATTGTTTCTTGTTATTCATGGGAATAGAGTGGGTGTATTTCATGGCTTAATCTGATGTCTTCGTCGACTTGGCATTTCATTAGGAATTTAATTCGCCTCTCTACATATGGCTTTTTTTTCTTCACATGCACTAAATTAACACGATGGTGATAGCGTCGTCTTCAACTAACTGGTACCACGAAATACACAGCACGTGTCCCTTCTGCGCATGCGCAGTCCCGTTGATTCCACCTGGTGTAGAGGTTGCATCGGTTGCCAGCTACGGACCACTAGTGGCACTTGCTTGGTGGCCCGCAATTCACGGCGATGCTACAAGGCCATCAATGGCTCACCAACATATGACGTTGCCACCAATGGACCGCTACTGGACCGTGAGCGGCAGATTTCAGCCAGCAGTGACCCATCGCGGCCAGCTGGTGGCCAGCAGTTTCCCAACACTTGTGTTTTTTCTGGGTAGTGTTTTACGATTTCACACCCTGGAAGCAAAGAATGTTGTAGACAATGTAAACAAACATCAGTTTCTTTCCAATAAGGGCATTTCACATCGCACGTTGTATAGAATAACAGAAATCAGCTGCTCAGAGATTTAGTTCAGAATGGGTTTGAGATGATTTTACGTTATTTAAAATACGTTCTTCCGTTCCAGTTCTACAGTTTCACTATAGCCAGTAACATCCTTTGGTTTTTCAAGACAAGAATACATTTTTAAGTGGTTTTATTTCAGGAGAATTTAAAGTGGGATGCCCATGTTGAAGCTATTTCGCTGGACTTGAGGTCTCGAGTAGGAGTTTAAGGCAGAGTCGTCTCTTGCCATCAAATATCAAATGAACATTCTATTATTCTTTCATTTATCCCTACCTGTCTTATTTTCTGCTTGCTTGAGGTAGAACAACTAAGTGTAACATTAAAATATTTTTTTCTGTAGAAAAAACATTCGTTCGTTTGTTGAATCCACTGGAAAATGTGGAAATCCTGTTCATTCGTTAGAAATTATTGATCTTTGAGAGATTATACAATTATCGACTGATGTTGTTAATGCATGAGCGTGTTTATACCCACAAATATGACTCAATAAATTTATGTTATCCTGCACATAGTTATCAAACTCGTGTGTATGATAACTTTTTAATTCCAAGAGCTCGTACTAATACTCTTTATTTCAATATTAATGCTCATTGCCTTGGCTCCGGAACGGGTAACCGATTCATATAAAATCACTTGCTAGATTTGTATCGTTTAAAAAAGCGCTAAAGGAATATTATGTCAATAGTTAAATTTGATTAATTGTAGTTATACCGTATTGCAAATGTGTTTATATAAGTTGAAAATTATGTAATTACTTGACTTGATATTTTGTTTCTATTTAAGAGGCCAGGGACTTGTCCGACAAATATTAGACTTTTTCCCTGGTTCCCTGCTATGTTGCTACGGAATTAATTGTGTGTAACATGGCAAATAAATAAATAGATGAATTTAAACAGAAATGGAAAACACCATCTGATCCTGGCGTTCGTTGGTTTATAAAACTATACAAAAACAACTTATCATTTCGTTAAAGACTCATCATCAGATGTAGACTCATTCAATTCAATTCACTTCAGTTTATTTAGCTGTTATATGAAAACAAAATGCAATGTAACACAACAACAGTGTAAGTAATTACGACAGCAAAGGAGATATGGAAAAAGGCCACAAGAGTCCTGAGAAAGGCCCTAATCTCCTCATACAAATGTAGGCAAGTCAGAGTTACACCTGAAGGCATGGCGCATAACATTCAAAGGCATTAGTTGTAATTAATATTAGTAAAATTGTCTCCCATTCCCCCCCCCCCCCTTTTTTTTTTATTGTAGGTTTAACGACCACCGTGAGCAACTCAATGGGCTATAAGCAGTCGCCCGTCCCTAATTTAGGGTCACTGGCTCCAGGGAAGGGAGAGAGCCAGTGCCGTAAGACAAACACAACATCCATGCCTCACCGGGATTCGAACCCGGACCCCGTTCGGACGAATGATCAGAGGCCATCGCTTAGACCACTGCGCCACCGGGGCGGCATTCCCCTTTTATCCACCCTCCTAATAACATTACCCACTTTCCTAAACTGCGATGCCGTCCTGTTTCCATTTTTCTAATGTATCCCTTTGACCTTTAGTCGCTTCTTCCCCCCCCCCTTTTTTTTTTACAATTACCATTTAAATTTTTGCTATTCCTTTATTTCCCTTTTTTATATTCTTGGTAGTCCCAGAACGTAAAGCTTTAACTTTTTTCAGTAGATTGAAATTATTTATTATTGATCATGAGGTAGGGAATTCCAAAATTGAGGTCGAGTATAATTTAGTGGCTGTTTAACATACTGAGTCCTGGGAAAAATTGTTATCAGTTGATATCCACCCCTAGTATTATAATCATGGGTACGTAATGAAATTTCAATTAATGCATGATCTGTATCATGCTTTATGCTCCTGTACATAACTTTTCCCAAATTGTAATTATATATTTGTTTTAATGTTAATAAGTTATATTTCTTTGGGTCAGCGCATATGCATACGTACAGGTGAGTTCATTAATGAAAAGTGATTCATATCAGAATTATGTTTTAATTGTAAAATTCTAATATATTTATTCTGTAATGTCTGAAGTTTCCTAAAATTACCCAAGATGGAATGCAATAATTTAAATGTGATTGAACCAGAGAATAATATAGAAGCTTTAGTAATGAAATTGATAAGTTAGTAAGAACACGGCTAACAATCCCAATGCTTGATGGTACTTTATTCATTAAGTTAATATGGTTATTTCATTTTAAGTTAAACTGTAATTTTATCCCTAGATATGTGGCATCAGTTACTATTTCTATTGTTTTATCATCTAAAAGTATAAAATTAGAAGGTGTTAGATTTATCTGACGATTTGTAAATATAATTGCCTGGGTTTTTTTTATATTTATCACAAGCTCATTTGAAGTCAACCAATTAAAGTATTTTAATAATTCAAGATTACATCGGTTAATAATATCAGAGATGTCTGAACCAGTGAAAAGGAAGGTAATATCATCAGCATAAAAAGCAATGTGTGCATTAAATACTAATGAGAATAAGTCATTAATGCAAATATGAAATAAGATTGGACCCAAAATAAAATCCTGTGGTACTGCAACGTACCAGGAGATGTGACGTACCTGCCCGAAGGACGCACACGACATAAAGGCAGATAGGAATCAGAATAAAACGTCCGCGTAGCTCAATTGGTAGAGCAACTTATTCCGGAATGAGGGGACCCGGGTTCGAATCCTGGCGCGGATAAAAATGACTGAGAAATTTACTTCGTTTTAATGGCGCCCGAACTATCCGGATGACCCGACTGTTCAAAATCTCGCAATAGTGTGATGTTATTTCCACACCGCGAGATAGGAAAAATAAGAGAATCCCTTCTCAAGCACTTCGAATAAAAAAAAAAAAAAATAAGGGGGAGATGATGTAACGTACCAGGAGATGTGACGTACCTGCCCGAAGGACGCACACGACATAAAGGCAGATAGGAATCAGAATAAAACGTCCGCGTAGCTCAATTGGTAGAGCAACTTATTCCGGAATGAGGGGACCCGGGTTCGAATCCTGGCGCGGATAAAAATGACTGAGAAATTTACTTCGTTTTAATGGCGTCCGAACTATCCGGATGACCCGAACGTTCAAAATCTCGCAATAGTGTGATGTTATTTCCACACCGCGAGATAGGAAAAATAAGAGAATCCCTCCTCAAGCACTTCGAATAAAAAAAAAAAAAAAATAAGGGGGAGATGATGTAACGTACCAGGAGATGTGACGTACCTGCCCGAAGGACGCACACGACATAAAGGCAGATAGGAATCAGAATAAAACGTCCGCGTAGCTCAATTGGTAGAGCAACTTATTCCGGAATGAGGGGACCCGGGTTCGAATCCTGGCGCGGATAAAAATGACTGAGAAATTTACTTCGTTATAGTACACCGGAATTCATATGTTCTATTGTAGAAAAACCGATCGATTTGTGTTAGTCGTTGTCTGTTAGACAGGTAATTTTAAAGAATGCCTGAGAAATACCTCTTATTCCGATATTATGTATAAAATTGCATGATTTAATATATCAAAAGCTTTAGTAAGATCCAAAAGTAATGCAAGTGTCATTTTTTGTTCCATATTTTTCTGTTTTATATTTTGCATATGAAGTAAAGCACTGAGTTTTACTACTGCATCATGTTTAAGTCTGCAGCATTAGCTGTTTTTATTTTATCGGACATTTTTTAATCACAGTTTTAAACAGCATTTACACGACAAATGTGCCATAAGTCAAAGCTCAAGTCAACAGCAGTCTTCTAAAATAAATGCCAAAGCAAGACTAGGTATTTATCCAAATGCAACAGACTCAAACTTTTAGGGGACTGACTTCTCTCACTGGAGGACCACCCTCGTACGATTTCAAATTAAACTTGCCTCACGATCTGTGAAACGCTAAACTGCATCATCTAAACTGCACTCTCGCTTTCTAGTTCCAGCTCTATTTGGATTTATGCTCTTAATCTCCAAGAGCGTTTAGTTTTCTTTCCTTTTTTGTTGAGCGTCGTGGGTGAGATTTCGATAGAGACTCTTCTGAATGTGGGGTGGTAAAACTTACAACTGGGGTGGAGCATCCTAAATGGGAAGTGCAAGACCGCAAAAGGAAAATCAAAGATCAAGAAATAAACGGTTTCTCATTGAGAAGCAGGTGGGGATATCTCGTCACTAGGACGCTTATCTCCTTTTGAGGTTAACTGCAGCGTTCTATATTAGAGTAGCAGAAATTTGATTTCAAGGGTAACTTTAGAATACCAACTACCTACTTCTGATGGAGATTTTTATATTGAAGATATAGAAGTACTAAGACGACGCAACATCCGCATTTTATTGAAGAGTAGTAAAAGTAAACTATGGGAAGAATTACAGTTTACGCATAATGTTTAAGACAAGGGTTTTTTTTTCCTGGATCAGTGGCTTAACGGTACTTCCGAACTACCGCAGTTGTATGTTGGCAGCGTGGGGAAAGTAACTGTTTCCGTGGAATACAAAACTTCTATTACTATTGAGTTGTTGTAGATAAAATGTTGGAATGTTGATGACCTAAAATGCAGGGAAATGTTGGAATGTCAAACACCCAAAATACAGTGCAAAATAAACTTCATCAATCAAAAGTAGCACCGCCAGCAAAGAAGCGTTTGTATGCAGTTCTGGAAAAACTTCATTATTCAAAAGTATCACTGCCAGCAAAGAAGCATTTGTATGAACTTCTGGAAAAAACTTCATTAATCAAAAGTATCACGGCCAGCAAAGAAGCTTTTGTATGCAGTTCTGAAAAAACTTCATTAATCAAAAATATCACCGCCAGCAAAGAAGCTTTTGTATGCAGTTCTGAAAAAAACTTCATTAATCAAAAGTAACACGGCCAGCAAAGAAGCTTTTGTATGCAGTTCTGAAAAACTTCATTAATCAAAAGTATGGCCGCCGGCAGAGAAGCTTTTGTATGCACTTCTGGAAAAACGTCATTAATCAAAAGTATCACCGCCAGCAAAGAAGCTTTTTTATGCACTTCTGGAAAACTTATCCAGTCTCAGGTTGCTACAACCTCATGAAATGCAGTTTCAATTAATTTTTGATTTTTCATTTCATATTTTTTTTTCGTTATGGGGTTACATTTGACAATATTACATATTAATATTAATTTTGTAACATTTAAAATCAAGAAAAACTTATATATAATATATTTACTTATATTCCGGGTAACCACAGAACATAAATTTCTTGAAAGGCTATAAGTATATAGCCTGAGATAATTCCAATTCCCCTAAAGTGTAGTCAAGGCAAACGTCCTACACATATGAAATTTACGAATAAATTCTCTGTCTAAAGATTTTCAACTATCAAATTTTATAATTTAGTTTCCCAGCAAATATTTTAGTTGTTTTCGAAAATAATTATAATTATTGATACGTGTTAGTTGGCAAGGTAGGTTATTCCATAATACCAATCCCCGGTAATCAATACATTTTTGTTGGGTTAGAGTGTTAGGCACTGCTAATAAAAATGTATTTCTGTTTCTGGTTCGATAGTCATGACCCACAATGTTCAGCTGAATTAAATATGTATGTCTATTCTCCTTTATTCTTTTATACATGAATCCTAATAATCTACATAGCCATAATTTCTAAATATCTAAAAATCCATAGCTATTAATCTCAAGCCCAATATTTAAATTATTTCCCCTAAAATTATTTAGAGTTTTGACCATCCTATTTTGTAACGATTGTAATTTAGATAAATCAGTCTTAGTAAGCACACTGGACAAAAAATTAATCACCCTTGTCAGAACTTACCAACCAACGAGTGACGGCGCTTCTTACCTTCATAACAGAATGAATCCGGTGTGGTAGAGACACCACAAGGTTGTGGATGTATTGAACATCGATTTGCAGCTACTCGTACGTCAATGGGTCCCAAAATTCCGCCAGACTACGTGGATATCTATTCCGCGTATCACCTTCTGTTCCAAATGATTCCACAGATGTTCAATAGGACTTACATCTGGGGATTTAGCTATATAGTCGAGGGGATACAGTGTTGCTGATTCTTCGTCGTGCCACTCAGACACAATTTTAGCCCTGTGCACACAGCAATTGTCATCTTATCTGACATTTAATCTGCAAGAATCTAGTGATTGATAAAATAATATGGTAGATTCAGTCAACTTCTGCAACGTTTTTTTAAGCTCGGGTTTCCTGCAAAATTTTCAGCTTCTGTTTTATTGCAAAGTGTGACTGGAAATTTTTCGAATAATTTTTAACCAAACAATTGTACAAGCGCCACCTATCGGGAGACACTGCGACTCTTTCAAAAGCCGTCTTATGCGCGGCGTAGCTTCATTAGTCTCCATTCAGCTGCAGCTGAGCTATGCAAATTACGAGGGCCGTCCAGAAAGTAAGTACCGTTCGCGCATCACTCCAGCGCAAGTACTTGCTTCAGGGTCGCGTATGTACAGTTGTGTTGCCCCGTCCCTTAGCCACGCCCTGACGCCATTTTGTGTGGTTGTGTTTATGCTAAAATTTTGTGCTCTGCGTTAATTATGTTTGAGTTGATAGAACGGCCCACCGACTGAGAAGTCTGGTCTGTGATAAGGTTTCTGAATGTGAGAAATATCAGAACAAGTGAGATTCATCTGCAAATATGCGAAATTAACAAACAAAACATAATGAATGTAGGAATAGTGCGGAAGTGGGTTATAATATTTAATGAAGGACAGTAGACCGTTCGTTTCGAATTTTCCAAGTGTCACTGTGGTCTCGGAAGATTTGGTGGAAAGGGTGAATAAAACATTAGGGAGAATCGACGCTTCACAGTTTCTGATCTTTCAGAACATTTCCCTGTAGTTTCGAAATCAATACAAAAAAGCTTCAGTACCGCAAAATGTGTGCACGATGTGTGCCAAAGATGTTGACAGAAAGATCACAAAACGAAGCGCATAGGTTCTGACAGCAGACTTCTATGAGGAGGCTATCCTGAAACTTGTGCCACCATTAGACAAATGTCTTAGCATCCATCGGGAATATGTTGAAAGATAGATTAAAGTCTCCAAATCATTACAGAAAAGCTTCAGTGTCACAAAGTATGTGCACGATGGGTGTCAAAGATGTTGACACAAAGAGCACAAAAAGAAGCGCATGGGTTCTGGTAGCAGATTTCTATGGCTATCCAGAAACTTGTGCCTCCATATGACAAATGCCTTAACATCCACGGGGAATATGTTGAAAAGTAGATTAAAGAATGTATAATTCCTCCCACATTAAAAATTAGTTATCAGTATTTTTGTTTCTGTTGTATCTTCAAACGTTACTTACTTTATGGACGTCCCTAATATTTTATTTTTTTTTTGTTCTGTTGTAGCTAAATCTATGGACGAACGAGGAGTAGGAATTAAGAATTTAATAAAAGCGGGAAAAGGTGATCCAGAAGCACTGCATATGCTTCAGAATTCATATAGCCGTACAGTATGCACTCATCAACGGGTATGCTGGTTTTCGAGAAATGAGGAAGGGCGTGACCCCTGAAGCGGTAACGCTTCTACCGAGTGCACCGCTGAAAGCATCGAAACTGTGCGCAGCCTACTGATTGAAGACCGTCGCATCTTCCTCGGAATGATTGCAGAACGTTTAAATATCGGAAAAAAAATGATTGTTCTCACCATAGTGGGCGACATTTTATTGAAGAAAAAAGTGCGCGTAAGATATTTATTCCATGCATTAACGATTGACTATAGAGTATGTCACGCAAAACTGAAATAAAATGTAGCTAGTCATAGTGTTTTGTATATAATCACGAAAAGGTAACCCGACCTAGCGCGAAGCAGGAAGAAGAATATTCCCCCAAACCGAAAAATTTGCAGTTCCAAAGGTTTCGCACAAAGACGATGGTCATCCATCTTTTTTTAGCAGAGAGAATACTGCCTACTGGGAATTTTTTCCATATCGTCAAACTTTTAATGCAACGTGTTCCATAGACGTTATGTAACGGCTCTTTAAAAGGATGAAATAAGTAAGTCTAGCCATTTACCAATCGAGGGATTGGTTCGTGTTGAATGAAAATGCATTATCACATAATGCTGAGATGTTAAAGCTTGGCGAACAGGAAGTCTTCGTTGCGACATCACCCACCCTACTTGCCTGAGCTAGCATCCTCAGTCTGTTGTTCCCAAACTTAATTTTTCTGGAAATGTCAGCATTTCAATGCGGCAGCGGTAATCAAAGATGAGGTTACAAGGAAACTGAAGATCATTCCCAAAGAAGCCTTCCTAGAGGAGATAAGAAAATTGTATGAATATGAAAACAAGTCATAAATGTAGAAGGAGCATATACATGTATTGAAGAACATAGATAGTCTCTTGTATCTGCATTTCTGATTTTGAACAGTTTTTGTTATTATACTTTTCATATAAACCTTGTATTATTTCATGATGCAAGTAGTACCACTACTGTTTTCATTATTTTTCAAAAAGTATTTCTTTAGTAGATGTTTCACACCTAAATTTTACATTTTCAAGAGACTCATTTACACCGTGGCAAAATACACTTACGATCCGTGAAATCAGAAAGAAATATATTACCAAAAAAAAAATTTGAAAGTACATTCATTAAGGTTCAGAAATGTTGTATGGAAAATAAACGGTTTATACTAAGATAATAACCGAGCAACTTGAGTTCTGAAATTCACAACAGGTGTGCTGATGCTTCACAGCTTCCCAAAACCTAGAGCTAGGAAATGGTACAAAAGAGAAATCATGTGTGGATGTTGGAGTTCTTGCATTTGCTACTTCGTCATTTGCATTTTGATCGGAATTCTTGAAAACTACTTTTCCTGAATTTCAACTGCGTTCTTGTCCATTATGTTTTCCATTCTTACTTCTGTTTTCCGACAGTGATTTTTTTCGGCGGTTCCTTCTGTTCCTTTCCTTTCTATTTCTTTGTTCATGCGTCTCTGGAGATCGGTTTTAGAAATTCGTTTGGATGGCAGGGTATCCGATCTGCTCCCAGCCATTACACATCCTGCTAACATTCGAGTTATTTACTTCAGCAGTTTGTTTCGTCAGAGGATAGGATATCTGAGGTAAATTAAATATTAAAATTATGGATAAGAAACCCTGCTGCAAAACCACAAACTTAAAAACCTAACTTAATCTATAAAATTTCACTGCGTTTTGAAATGCTAACGTTCTTGAAAAATTATTTGGCATTAGCTCGATTTGCGCAAAACGTATTTTATTTCCATTACACAAAAATTTCCAAGGTTCAGACTTTCTTCCCCATAAGAATATACACAGTAAGTCACAAATAGTACTCCTCGCAATATTTCTAATTAGCTTTTCACATAAAGCATGCAACTGAGTGCGGTAAACATGCTTTCTAAACACAATACAGAAATGTGCTCATGCATATGAAGCAGGTTGCAAGAGATTTTAACCTGAAATAAGTAGACCAGAGCTCAAAAAATCAGTATAAATTAGTAGATCTATATTTTTTGCTT
Source organism: Macrothele yani (assembly GCA_039090855.1). Classification (NCBI taxonomy): domain Eukaryota; kingdom Metazoa; phylum Arthropoda; class Arachnida; order Araneae; family Macrothelidae; genus Macrothele; species Macrothele yani. The sequence continues at coordinate 23,790,612 of CM077002.1, read as the reverse complement.
GAAATATGCACCACCTGACAAATGTAATGTATCATTGAATGTAATCTCAATATAAAAGAACACTTAAATCTACTGGTATGTCAAATATTACCAGTACTCCACAAACTACTATTAAATAGCGGAATAAAATGATCATGATCATATGTACAGGATTTTAGGAAGGGAGTGTCTGACCCCAGATCTTAAACAATCCTTAGAAATAGGAAGCTAGGAGATTTGGGCTAGTGTGCCCGATAGGAAAGTGACACGGAAGTGAAGTAGAAAGGGGGAGGAAAACGCCTTTATTTATTACCGGGGGGCCAGTACCCGGGGTCCGACGGCTTAACGTGCCCATCCGACGCACGGCGGATATTTAGTAGATCGAGCGTTCGTACCTGCCTGGGATCGAACCTGAGGTCCTTCCGCGGCAGTCAGGAATGTTGCCCACTAGGCCACCCGCGGTCCAGCGTGGAATAAAAATTGAAACCTATGCAATGTTGAGTCGGTTTTTTATACGATATTACTGGTGATCAGCTTTATAAAATAATGCTGAACATTAAAAGTAATGTTGGGGTAAATAATCATGGCATTTGCTAATTAATGTATTCACAGATAGATCTGTCCCACTTGTCTTCCTAAAAACAAATAGTTATATACTTCAAACAGAAGTCACCTCTCCTTCCACGATTATAAGTGAGTCACGGAAAAATTCTCATTGGCCGCCACAGGGAATCGAACCCAGACATGCTTCCACTGCACCATAGCGGCCTCGAATTCCTCCAGACTCACATACACTAACCAAGCTACTTGGAAGGCTGCTTCTTGGAGCCCCGCACAATGCTGGCGATTCACCAAAGATGGTAAGTAGCAACTGGTAAATCACCAGCATTGTGCGGGGCTCCAAGAAGCAACCTGCCAAGTAGCTTGTTTAGTGTATGTGAGTCTGGAGGAATTCGAGGCCTCTGTGGTGCAGCGGAAGCATATCTGGCGCGTAACTGGAAGACCCTGGGTTCGGTTCCCGGTAGCGGCTAATGAGAATTTTTCCGTGACTCACTTATAAACGTGGAAAGAGCGATGACTTCTGTTTGATGTTCCTGGTCCACCTAAAATGTCTGTATTTATTAGTTATATACTTACATTTATTAAAAAACAATACCCAGTTGTTCCAAAGTGAAATAAGTGCGCTGCACTCAAAAAAGTGTCATTAATACATATATCATACTATAGACGTTTTCCTGATCTTCTGCGTTTTAACAAAACTAGGGAAAATCAAGTAATTAATAAGTAGGAACTGTACACCAATTATACTCCAAATAATATTACTATACTAGTAATACGAATTTCTTGGCGTAGAATAGAAATAAAACTTTCCAAGCTTCACACATCAACCAAATGGCTTTTTCAAGGAAGGTAGACATCTAAGCTGTCTACCTTCCTTGATAAAGCCATTTGATGTGCGACAGCTTTATTTGTATTCTACGCCAAGAATTTCGAATTGTTAGTATAGTTATACTGTTTAGACTAGGGAAAATATTTGTATAACAGACTAATTTTTCTATCGAGGGTTTAACTACCATCGTGAGAATCTCAGTGTGCTATAAGCAGTCAACCGTCCCTCATGTAGGGCCACTGGTTCAAGGGAAGTATGACGAAACAAATTTATCCATCATGTTTATGCCATTGGCGGGATTCGAACCCACAACTTTCGGCACCGGAGCTCCGCGTGCTATCCACTATACTACACTGGCATGTGCTCTCACTGCTATCTTCCTTTACCTCATTCTCACGTGCGTCCTGCGGGGCAGGCACGTCACAGAAGGAAGAAAGCCAGTACCGTAAGAAAAACACTACATCGATGCCTCACAGGGTTTCAAACCCGGACCCAGCTCGGACGAATGATCAGAAGCCATAGCTTAGACAACTGCGCCACCCGGGTGGCGTATCATATTTAAGATATTGTTTTGGATTTTGTCTGGTGTAGAAACTTCCAGAAATGTTCTTTGAAATTTGTAGTTTTTCTAGTAATAACATTTCTCTCTAAGTAGAGGAATACTAGATTTACAACTCAAAGATAACACAACCCCTTCGTGGAATGTTTTTTTATAACATTAGTGAGCTGAAACCCTGATTAATTTACAATCATGTCTTCTACTTTCCGTGATGCACTATTTCTCTGCTAGACTGCTGATTGGGAAAATTTTCATCTCTAAAAATTTTATATAAACAATTGTTTGTATGCGATATGCATTATGCATCCAAACATTTATTATCACACCTTTCCTTGTATTTTTAAGTTGTTTTCTGAATGTAAACTTAAGTTGTTTTCTGAATGTAACGTTATGTCGCTAAACGTTCACTTTGGTTGGACTACATCTAGGCTTTTACTGGTCATATTAGAAACCCTCTTTCAGTATTAGCTAGTTTTAACCTTGGTCTGTATTATGCACATGTCTTCTGGTTTTCCAGGTTAACAGCTCTGAGTACATACAATATATGTTCGCTTTACAGATTGCGCTACTAAAAACTCTGTTTTCCCCGTAAAATTCTTTTTATACCCGACGGCCTTAACCGCAACAACACTTCCTCCTGAATTCTCCCGCTTTTAGCCCCAGGGCTTGTAACATCCGATGGTTTGTTTGAAAACTATTGACTCTCTAAGCTAAAAAAATACCTTGAAATACCATGCTAGAATCCACAGGCATCCTTCTTTTGTTTTCTTGAGAACGTGAAGAATTCCTCAAGCAGAAAACTTCAACAATGCATTGCTTAACCTCCCAGTATTTCAGTTTTTTTATTTGTTTTTCTCAGCTGTCAATATTTGGTCAAATCTTTGTTATCAATCAATTCAACAGTGATATGGCGCTGAGAACGAATTTTTCAGTGTCGTTACGAAACAAAATGCTACACTATGCCCTGTCTCCCCAGGCACAAGTCTTTTGATCTATGTTCGTTCTAATTCCTAACTCCATTTTCTACCCGGACTTTAAATGCTTACCTTTAAAATTCGTTGACTGTGTTGTTCTCGTCTTATTTTGCCTTAAGTTGCTGTCGTTAGCATCTGGGAAACTAAGATCCGTGCAGGTTAGCATACTGTAAAAAGTTATGCTGCTCTTACCCCTGTTTTCGAGGTGTTCAATTGATGTCAAATACATGTTGCGCTGCTTATCTGAGTTTCTTGAACGAAAACAAACGACCTCATGCTGGGTTGTTATGATTTTTTGTTTTAACTTTTTGTTGAATATCTTCTATTTATTTATCTTCTTGTCGACTAAATTTGATATTTAAAAATCTCTGTCGTAAGTGCTTTAGAGTAAAATAATATTTCGAACTTCAGATGATACAAATCCATATCACGTGCATGATAAGTGATGATTTTCAAGAAGAAAAGTTTTAAACCTCTTTAGGGAGCCAAATTTAGTCTACTGCATAAATTTAAAATAACATAAAGGAAATGCTACAACTTTTATAATTTAAACTGTAATGAAAACACAAAGGTGTGAAACAATGTATTGTAGTATAACAATAAAGCAAATATTCAGACACAACGCTCAAACAGACATGATGGACATCTATAGTAGTTCCATAGAAATGAAAAGAAAGTGCACAGTATATACGTTGTGCAGAGTTGTATCACAATAAGCCCAGCTCGCGAATTAATGTACCCGCCCGGGCTCATCAGAGAGTGCACAAGACAAGGTCGACCACACGGTGATATAAGAGCCACCTGGACAGAGGAGCCATAGTGCGTGACATGAGCACAATGGAGAGAGGTAGTGATTTGACAGACGTTCAAAAAGAAATGATCATCGGCTACCGCATCAACGGTGGAATCATCTGAGAAACACCAAACTTTGTGGAATGTTCGCGAGATTCTGTCGTAAGGGTGTGCCAAGAATGGACCGCTGGCACACCGGATATCTCCCGACGTCACAACTGTGAGGCCCCAAAGGCCATCGACTCCAGAGGATAGCGTAGCCTTCATCGACTGGTAAAGTCAATCGACACGCAACAGTGCAGCAATTGACCACGCAAATGAACGCTAGGGGCACCCAGGTGCGTATCGCCGATAACAGTAGAGCGAACCCTGTTACGCATGGGTCTCCGGCGCACATGTTATCCCAGGTCCATCGGCAACGACGCCTGAAGTTCGCATGGGACTACTGTCATTGGAGAGTGGAAGAGTTGAAAAAGGTTGCCTTCTCCAACGAATCGAGGTTTTTACTCCACAGAATACGGCGGATAGGGCGTCAGACACACGGATATCAACCCATGGACACGCTTTTCCGTCACGTACAGGCCAGCCGTGGCAGTGTGTCTGTCTGGTGGATGTTTTTCTGGTATGACCAGGGACCGCTGGTACCACTAGATGGGTGCCTGAACACCAATGGCTACCTGTCCATCCTCGCTGACCACATGCATCCTTTCATTTTGGACATTTACCCCGGTGATGATGATGTCCACCAACAGCAAAATGTGCCCTGTCACATCAGTAAGGGAGTGCGTGCCTGGTCCCTGGAATACGACAACAATGCCTCCGTTCTCCCTTGGCCGGCGAAATCGCCCGTCCTCCATCCCATAAAGCCCTTGTGGGACTATATTTATTGACAGGTTTGACATGCTGACACACAACCACGTCATCTCCGGGACTTCCGTGCTCAGCTGCAGTCCAAATAGGCACGTGTGCCTCGGGAAACTTTCCAGGGCCTCATTGCGTCCATGCCACGTAATTTCGCCTCTGTCATATGCTCCAAGGGTGATTATTCCCATTATTAGGCAGGTGTTCATATTATTCTGATACGACCGTGTATAGTAAAGACACGCGTTAGCCGTTCCGCAAACGAACGGAGAGGTATAAAATAGTGGAACTAATGAGACTAGTGTACAGGCCGGAGGCTGATCCCATTCATTCGATATCATCGTCCCTACTGTCAAATTCGTGATCTTAGCTCCCCTAAACCCAAAAATATAACAAAACAAAAATGTCCATTCCAAAGTTATAGAGCATCTTTGGTTTCAGCGAATCGGTCATAAGAAGTTGAGTCTGCGGGCAAATTTATCTGTATGTACAGAGAGGAGACAAAGCTATATAAGGGCGGTTTTTTTCTGAGGTTTAACGACCACCGTGAGCACCTCAATGGGCTATAATCAGTCGCACGTCCCTAATTTAGGGTCATTGGTTCCAGGGAAGGGAGAGAGCCAGTGCCGTAAGACAAACACAACATCCATGCCAGACCGGAATTCGAACCCGCACCCCTTACGGACGAATGATCAGAGGCCAGCGCCTTAGACCACTGTGCCACCGGGGCGGCAAGGGCGTTTCTAAACGTTGCAATGTTATTGTTTGTTCTCTAGAGATAGGAGGACACCTAAAAAAGAGGAGGAGAGGACATATCGCGACACTACACTGAACCCACCCCTTGGCTCTTACGAGCCTGTCAGGTTGCCTTCGTCATTAGCAATTTCCATCTGCTTGCTTGTTGTAATCAGAATTTCGTACAAAAGTAGAGTCGAAAGATCTCATTGTTAAGATACATCCGCTTCTTTGTTTATGCGCTCTGCGATCTCAAGACAGTAATCCAACGATGTTGCACCACGTGGAGAAGTCTTTGGACACTTTTCTTCCAAATTTTGCAACCTAAATTTGCCCGTTCATTCTACTACCTAGATATGATCGATCTGCAACATGTGTAAGATTCTCGCGAACTTTGTCATGATATTTTTACTATATCAATCATATTTTTGAAGTTTGGGGAGACCAGTTCGTAAATTCTCCTCTAGGAACGCAAATTGAGAGCTTATGGGTCGACAAACTAATGTCCTTGGATACGTATGGTATTATGGTATTCCACCGATCTTTTGGTATTCCACCGCCTAATGTCCTTGGATACCTTTGCATCAGTGTACAGCCTTAATTGGTCCATTGACCCCCATTGTTTATGACAGGTTTGTAGCAAAAGAATGGTATTATTTAAATTCGCAGTGCAGTATTTTGCTTTATCTATCACATGTTTGGAGTTCAGGAAGATACGTTAGCGGGTTCGTCGCTTTCGTCGCCGGAGTTGAGATGATAAAATCAGCCCTCTGGCACTTCTACCAATTCCATTTGTTTCATATCGTTATCAGACTCCATTCGTCTGTAAAGCGTCTGGTTCGCGACTATGCACCCTGTATAAGATTATGTCAGAAGACACACGAATGGCTGGAGGGACCGAAGCACTTGCCTCTGACCATTCGTTTGAGGCGAGTCCTAATTTCAGTCCCGGATGACAAATAGGTGTTTATTTTGATGAGCAATGACTCTTTCCCGTCCCTGGCGGTGACTATTTCCCTTCCCTGGAAGCAAGATCTCTAAATTAGGGACGAGGGACTGCTTATAACCCTAGCATTTAATCATGAGGATTGCTAATCCCCGAGACAAAAGGAAAGTTACAAAGAAGATATAAATACGGAATCTGATACCGATGGAATTAAACATGTTTGGCAGTTGTGACACATCCCATTCTGCAACTTGAGCTACCTGTAACTCATTCAACTTTCCAAGAAATATCTATAGGCTTTTATTTAGCCTTCCAAGGGAGTTAAACCCATGTTTAATGTGATTTAAATCTCGAAATCTTGCGGAGAAGAGTGCATTCATTCTCTAAATATTCTTGTACGAGATACGCTCTATAAGGATGCATCATGTTGTCCATTCGCAGGAAATCTGGACTTAACCTCTAAAAAATGTCCGTAGGATTTGATGATATGAGCTATGCATTTATGTGCAGTTATTGTTCCTCCATCAAATACATTTAGCTAGGTGTGGTTATTCAATATCGTACCACAAACCTAGCACATCATTTTCACCATAAGTTTCTCTTTTCCTGTATCTAGAAGGACCATAACGCTTTCTTGATATTCTTCAGATTATGCAAATTGTAAAATCAGGTACAAAGCTTAACTTGATCTTGTCATAAAACAGAACTGTAGTTAAATGTTTTGAGTTACAACTCACATGTTGGCAACACCAGTTCCGGCGGACGTTCAGTGATGGGAGCCAGCGGGACGCATACACTGAACCTCCTGCCATAGGGAAAACTTGCGTAAGGTCGTAACGCAGTTGAAATTGTAGCCACAACAACCTGGAGATGCAGTAGTAGCGTATCCATTTTGTGTCTCGTTATGCAATTATGTAAATACAGACAACAATTTATTCGTGTTGACGTCCCTCGCAGATGACCTCGACCAGGCCTTTATGTAATAGTTTGCGTTTTCTGATACTACTTCAAAGATATCGAAAAAACTTTCCTGACATATTGCGCCATCGCACCACCTCCTAATGTGAGAACTGCTCCTAATGTGAGAACCACCTCCATGATCAAGTCTCCGTGGCACTTTCTTCTGACAATATTTTGCTCAAAGACTGAGCTATCCTGCCACCTACGCTTGAGACTATCCTTATTCAAGACTGAGCTAAGGTGACTCCTGCTACTGAGTCTGTACTACTTCCTATTCTACTCCAAGACTGAGCCATCGTGCCCCCTCCTTCTTAGTATGTCCTACTTCAAGATTGAGCAGTTACACCACTTCCTCTTGAAACTATCCTACTTCAAGTTTGAGCTAAGAGACGGTTCTACTTCAAGAATGAGCCATCATGCCACCTCGTCCTAAGACTACCTTGCTTCACGACTGAGCCAAGTTGCCACCTCCATTTGAGACTGTGCTACTTCAAAAATGAGCCATCGTACCACCTTCTCCTGAGAATGTCCTGCTTTAAAACTTCCAAAGAATCGTCATTGCAAAGAATGATCTAAACGATGATGACTTGCCACATCGAATAATGTTGATGTGCGTCGCCTTCCGAGCATGCAAAGATTTGGGAATGAAGCTGCGTACTAGAAATCCCAGTTTCTTTACCAATGCGGGATTAATATTTTGCACGAACTTGTGACGTCGTTATTCTGTTTTGATCTGTAATGAGCACAATAATGTTGTTTTTCTCCTAATAATGTTGATATTATGCAAATACCGGTAAAAAAAAAACACGGTGCATTTCCTTGAATTTGAACACTAAAGAAGTTAATTCTCTGAAATTGTGGCTTTCGTCTTATAGCCAGTCCTGAAATTGAGTAATTTGAGAAAAGCCGAGATGTGAATTACAGCCGGAAGATGAGGTAAAAATAATTTTGTACTCTATGAGTTAAAATAAGTACCGAAACTATAAACAACAATGAAAGTAAAACCATTTCTCCACTAAAGGGTGTCACATATTTGAAAAATTAATTTTATTCAAAAAGTCTTTGATCATCCTTCAGAGATGAAATTAATTTTCCTTTTTAAGTAATTTGAGCGTTAATTGGGATATTTCCACAGCATCGGTGCGACAAATTTATATGTGATGATTTTCTTGATTAATTGTGTGACCATCAGTAAGCAACTCGAATGTTTTTATTCGGCATATTTATCTTTTTGTATTTGAAATGTTTTGTAAGATACTTTGCATGCACACACGTTGTTTTTTTTTATTGAAAGTTTAACGACTACCGTGAGCAACTCAATGGGTAATAAGCAATCGCCCGTCCCTAATTTACTAATTTAGGGCCATTGGTTCCGAGGAAGGGAAAGAGGCAGTGCAAGAAGACAAACACAACATCCATGCCTCATCGGAATTCGAACCCGGACCCATCACGGACGAATGATCAGATGCCAGCGCTTAGACCACTGCGCCAACGGGGTGGCGCACGTTTCTTTGTAAACTCGGATGAAGATTCTTCTTTTATTTTAACTCACGAAAATTACACGGCATAATGATATCTGGATGAGTGCCTTTGACAAATAACACCTGCCCTCCATGTCCAGACACGTTCACGAATGCGCAGACACAAAGCTCGCTGTCCGTTGGCTGAGTGCTCACAGGCACGACGTTTGGATCAATCGTCCAAGACCAGTCCTGGTTCGAGTTCCGGATGAGGCATGAGTTTTGTACTCGTTGGACGGAACTGGTTTGTCCCATGATTAGAACCAGCCAGCCTAAATGCAGGTGACTGCTTGTAACACTTAGATTGTTTTCAAGATTGTCGTTAAATCCCGAAAGAAGGAAAGAAAAGGACAGCTCATTTCACGTTTTCACCCTTATGATAGTAATGACTACGTAGAATGTTTTTTTTTAGATCTGCGTCGATCTAAAAAAGTGCCTTAAAGGTAATTTCACCTGAAATTATTTCCGGATGTATGAAACAACACAAATCGTTTTTGAAAGACAGATTTGTGGAAGCATGAGAAATGTTACACAATGTAGTAATTACACAAATACAGACAAAAACTAGTGTGTGATAAAATTTGCGGAAAATGTTACATCTGCTCGAAGTTCAAAAAGACATGCAAAGATTACAAGGCGGTATCTACTTAATAACACTGAACAACAATTTTTTGCAAAAGACTTCTCCCCAAGATTAAATTAATAATTTCTTATAGATTCAGAGGTGCTGACCCGAATGTAACAATAAAAATGTAAATTTGGCTACGGATTGTGAAAGATACGCAATAGTTTCCTATACGTACTTACCACATGTACGGGTAAATGTACGCTTCTACGCGTGACATTGCTTTGTCCCTCGCTTGTACGACTATTCAGGATAATTTCTAGCGAGTGTCCAACAGTAGTCAGCCAACACTGAAGTAGACCACTTTCTCTGGTATCTTTTCTCCACCGTTGCTATTTCTTGATGGAAACGTTCACCCTGCTCATCACTAACCATGTCGCAGCTGTCGGGGAAGAACTCCAAGAGGGATTGGAACAAGTTTATCTTTAAGCACATATTGCAGCCAAATTTGTGATACAGAGACATGTCCTCAAGAAGGACACGCTTCTTGATCAAGTACAGGCCGGACGTGGCAGTGTGCATGCCTGGGGTATGATTTCCTGGTATGATCAGGGACCGTTGGCACCACTGGATGGGTCCCTGAACACCAATGGCTACCTGCCCATTTTCGCTGACTAAGTGCATCCCTTTATTTTGGACATTTACCCTGGTACAGATGGCGTCTGAGGAAGTTAGCTGACGCCGGATGAAACGCGTCCCAAGCTTTTTTCCTCATCACCTAGTTGCAGGTTGTCGAACATCTCGTCAATGAAGGGTTTTCGGATCTGAAGACCCAGAAAAACTGCTTCTGTAATTTTTGCTTCAATGAAACGAGGGAATTCGTCAGCCGGGTACTTGAAGGTAGATCCAGTTCAATCAATGGCTTTTACGAAGTCTTTTACCAAACCGAGTTTGATGTGTAGGGGATGTAGCAGAATTTTGTGCATTTCTGCCAGTACTGGGTGTTACCCCTTCTTCTCTCCGACCTTCAGAGATTTCGTCGACGGCCATTCTCTCTTTACATAGAATGTTGATGTACATAGCGCAAAGTCCTTGCTCGACTGTCCCATTCACACAAAAAACAAAAGTACTTCGTATATCAAAGCTCAAGAACCATCAACACAGACACTATATCTTCACATTACCACAGTAAGGCCAGCCGTACTTGCTGCATTGAAGACAGTCCAACAGTTGTTTTCGGTTTTTGTACGTTTCTTTCATGTAGACAGCATGTCCGACTAAAACAGACGGAAGCTGGTTTCCATTATGCAGCAACACCACCTTGAGACACAATTTCGACGAGTCTATGAATAATCGCCTTTCTTGCGGGTCATGTTTGAATCGAAAGGCATTCATCAGCCCATCTACATTGTAGCAGAACACAAGAAAATCTTCCTTTTGGAAGAAAAGGCACAAACTGCATATGATGAGTGCAAAACAAAGTCACTCGGTCATTTTCCTCGAGAAAACTCCATTATAGAAGTCTTGATCCCAGTAACCCGGCTTTGGCCTTGGGCAGCTCCAGATCGAATACAAGATTGTCCACTTCCTATTGTGCGAGAATATGTGTGACGCAGATGACGCGCAGTGGCGGATATATGGACCATGATTAGGCGCCAAAGGATCAGGAGACCCGACATCAGTTCGCTTCTGTCCTCGTCATTCCCTGAATCGATGGAAAATTCTTTCGGAGGTAGGGGAACGGGAAGTCCTGGACGGTGCGGAACTGGTCGGATAGCAGAAGGTATATTCGAGCACGCTATTGTGCATTTCTTTTTCCTCGTGATGCCTCCCAAAGCAGGTGATACCAAGCAGAAGTAGCAATCATTTGCACGATTGTTTGGCTCCCTCCAAACCATAGGAACAGCAACCGGCATCGACACCTTAACGTCTCTCAGCCACTTTGGAAGATTTCTAGTTCATGTATGGCAACATATGTGTGGGAGCCCATGCCTTGTCCTGGTCCCCGATCTTGCAACCAAAACAAAGCTGATACACCTTTTTCACTGGGGTGACGGCCTTTCCTAGGCTTAAAGTTATTTGGACTGTTAAGAGAGTTACGGGCCATCACTACTGCTGTATTTGCACTGTAGGGATCACTTGTGTATGTGACGCAGGAGTGAAAGTGAATGTAACCCAGGAAGTAGCACAAACACGCGCTCTCCCTACGAGACTTCAGTTTATACCAATGATTGCATCATCTTACGTCAGCGATGTGATGACTCAACAGCATTGCATCAGACAATGAAGCAATAACTCATGAGGGTAATGTGTATGGTGGGCTGATGCAATACGACGCAGTATGTTACGGACTGAGTCTCTCCTAAACAAGAGTCAATCGACAGATTTTGTTGTCAATTTCGTGTTCAGCACATTGAACTTTGAAAATATTAGCTATTCAGAGGCAGATTGTGTGTTGTCCAGAATAAGTAATGTGCAACAAGAAAGAACAAATAGATTATTTAATACTAAGATGTATTTGCTTGATAAAGTTTTATATTTATCATCTGTTTAAGCATTTAATCAAAGCAACTTTCCTCCCTAGCTGCATATTTGAGCTATTTCAATATCTCATCATTGCATTTATATTAATTAAGTCTCACTGTCTTTAGTTAAATATCCGAATTTCAAAGACGGATTAAACATTTTTTTCTCCTATCTTGATAATGCAAAAATTGAAATATTAATAGACAATAAGGAATTGGCTAATTAAGTTTAATATATTTGCAACGCAATTCCAATTTAATATGTGCTTGTGCATCTATTCGGTAAATATCGTGGAGCCATTCGGTCTTGGCTCCACGATGTGTCAATAAAATTCAAAAGGCACAGCGTAATGGAATTTTAAAATGCTTGCTTTTTTAATTTCTTTCAAAGGAAAAGAAGTTGTAATATCTGAGCTTGGAAAGGAGTAAAGGTTTGCGCTTGCAGAAACGCTGCATTGTAACTGTTTTCAAGCTCTTGTTAATAAAGCCTTCACATAACTGCAATTTTTTGTTTCAGCAATATCGAGACAGCTCTCGTTTTAATTCTGTGTACTTCTCTGATCATCCATCAGGTGAAATGTAGCATCATGAGTCATCTTTTGTTTAATGTCATTCGAGGGAAAATACTGAGACTGACTACAGGTAATTACAATGCATGAAGAATGGTCGCTGTTAAAACTATGGAGATAGTAAAACAATGGTAAATCCGATTCCAGGTGCAAAGATTATGAAAACCGACAGAAGGTGTTTGTGAAACAAATACGTGAACTCAAGGCATACTAGCGAATGCAAATTTACGCTTATGAGTCACATGATTTGATGAATGGGACGGTTAGATAATTAAGTGAATGTGGTGTCGCTGTACTCGGTATATTGTTTCAGACAAGGCAATCCAATATCTGCCGAGCTCATCAATGCCACATTACAGAATGTCTTTAAAATCACTGGACTGGAAAGATAAGGAGATAAAGACAAACTGATGTATGTATTTTACGCATCTTAATTTCCCTGATGACATAATTGTTTTTGCAAATACCCTCTGAGACTTGCAGATCACGATCCAGATAATTTGGTTAAAAATATTATTAAGAATGAACTTACAAAAAAAGCAAAACTGATCTAAAATGATATTTGAAGAGCTGAAGATGTAGCTGCGAATGAGGCAAATCTAGAAGTAACTGATGGCGGTATTTACCTCGGACAAAAGATGTCAACTGGGAGAACATCGAAGAAGAAATCGATAGGGTTATAAAATTTAGCTGGACAGCATTTGGAAGTTACGCTGTAAAAGTTTTTTGAAATTCACTTGCAAGTTTTCATGATTCCTCTCGTGAAGTAACAAAGTATATTTCTGATGCAACCATTCCCGTGAAATGGCGGAAAGAAACCTGAATTTCAGGGATTTTTCGTACGGCACGAACATTCTGAATTTTCAGAAACCTTTATGCAATTCCTTTCTTATATTGACGGTAAATTGCCGTTTTTTAAGATGTGTTAACGGAAAGTTGGGAATTTTCAAAAACCTTTATGCAAATCCTTTCTTACGTTGACTGTAAATTATCGTTTTAAAGATGTGTTAAGGGAAAGTTCGTAATTTTCAGAAACTTTTTTTTTGATTGGAGGTTTAACGACCACCATGAGCAACTCAATGGGCTATAAGCAGTCGCCCGTCCCTAATTTAAAGTCACTGGTTCCAGGGAAAGGAGAGAACCAGTGCCGTAAGACAAACACAACATCCATGCCTCACCGGGATTCGAACCCAGACCCCTTACGGACGAATGATCAGAGGCCAGCGCTTAGACCACTGCGCCACCGGGGCGGCAGAAACTTTTATGCCATTCCTTTTTTATATTGACGGTAGATTGCCGTTTTTAAGATGGGTTAACGAAAAATTTGGGAATTTTCAAAAACCTTTATGCAATTCCTTTCTTACGTTGACGGTAAATTATCGTTTTAAAGATGTGTTAAGGGAAAGTTCGTAATTTTCAGAAACTTTTATGCAATTCCTTTCTTATATTGACGATAAATTGCCGTTTTTTACGCTTTCCAACCGCAGGTTGAAGAAGCGCATATGCTACAGCTTTGTCCGTCCGTCTGCCCGTCCGCACGAAAACTTGCGTAAAAATAGCTCGATTTCGATGAAATTTTCGTATGTGGTAGAGGACCCCTTAAGGACGAACCCTATTGAAAATGGAACAAATGGGGTCAAAGGTCACGACGTAGGAGCGGAATCATTCCATTGCCCTTATGCGCCATAACTTGCGTAAATATGGTTCGATTTCAATAAATGTTTACTATGTGGTAGGAGACCGCTTGGGGACAAACCCTATTTAAAATGGGTGAAGTAGGGGTCAGAGGTCAGGACATAAGATCGGGATGCATTCCATTGCCCTTATGCGTCATAACTTGCGTAAAAATGGTTCGATTTCGATGAAATTTCAGTATGTAATAGGGGACCACCTGGGGACAAACCCTGTTGAAAATGGACGAAATGTGGTCAAAGGTCAGGACATAGGATTGCGATCCTTTCCATTGCCCTTATCCCATATTATTAAGGTGGACGTCAAGTAATTTTGCTTCCTACACTTCCAATGGAAAAAGTTTTGTACACATTTCCTTCACAATTAATGTGTTCCCAAGGATGAAAATTCGAACATCGATTAAAATAACTTCATATTATAACTTGGAAAACTTAATATGTTCTAAAACATAACCATAATCATATTAAAAATCAATAACTTTTCCTTTGGTTGTGTTGAAACCATAGAAAAGATGGCACGACCTGTACTTTGATGACGTCAGTGGGCAAAAAAATGTTGGATTGCATAATTACGGTTATGATTTAGAAAACATTAAGTATTCCAAGTTATGAAATGAAGCTATTTTAATCAATGTTCAAAATTTCATCCTTGTGAACGCATTAATTGTCCAGAAAAAAGATAGCGCGACCTGTGTTTTCATGACGTCAGTAGACAAACAAATGTTGAATTGCATAATTATGGTTATGTTTTGGAAAATATTAAGTATTGCAAGTTATAAAATGAAAATATTTTAATCGATGTTCAAATTTTCATCCTTGGGAACGCATTAATTGTGAAGAAAATGTGTACAGAAGTTTTTCCGTTGGAAGTATAGGAAGCAAAATTACTTGACGTCCACCGTAAAGTAGCAATTCTTCTATGTGTGTACGTACATTTTATTTTGAAAACAGCTCTAAGAATTTTGATGAAAGTCGTTAGCCTACCGTTTTCTGGTACTAGAAATCGATTTAGCTTGATCTCGACTTTAGGAGAATTCGTTCAGTGGGTTAAATAAGCACCCCGAATTATAATGATTTTAGTGATGGCGTTGTTCCATTATTCCATTAATGTTACCAATGCTTAGAAATCTTATAACGTCACAATCTCGCCGCGTTTGAGAATGTTGGCGCGCGGTCACGCCATCTGTCTCATTACGTCACGCGTTGTGTGTGGATCCTATTAAACTTTTATGACGTCACACTCTTGGGGCGAGCGATGGTCCGTCCGCACAATAACTCGCGTAACAATCGTTCGATTTCGATGAAATTTTAGTATCTGGTAGGGGATCACCTGGGAAGGTACCCTATTTAAAGTGAACGAAATGGGGTCAAACGTCAGTACATAGGAGCGGGATCCATTCCACTGCTGTTATGCGCCATAACTAACGTAAAAAAGGTTCGATTTTGATGAAATTTTAGTATGTGGTAGAAAACCACCTGGCGACAAACCTTATTGAAAATGGGCGAAATGGGGTCAAACGTCAGGACATAGAAGCGGAATCACTTCCATCGCCATTATGCGTCATAACGTACGTAAAAATGCTTCGATTTGGATGAAATGTTAGTATGTTGTAGGGTCTTGTCTGGGGACGAATTCTATTGAAAATAGGCGAAATGGGGTCAAAGGTTAGGACACAGGAGCGGGATCTATTCCATAGGCCTTATGTATCATAACTTACCTAAAAAATGCTTCGATTGCGACAAAACTTTATCATGTTATTTCGGAGGTATACGAAACCGGTTCTGTTGAATATCATCGAAATGGAATCCAAGGTCAGGGCACAGGACCGAGATTTATTCGACCGAGCCCATATTCTCATAACTTGAGTAATGATTTCTGGTATGTTGGAAAGCGTATTATAATCAATGCATTGCATGATTTTACTAACTTGTTAAGATGTGTTAAGGGAAAGTTCGGAATTTTCAGAAACCTTTATGCAATTCCTTTCTTATATTGACGGTAAATTGCCTTTTTAAGATGTGTTAACGGAAAATTCCGAATTTTTAGTCTCAGCCGTTTCTCAAATGAGATGGGACGCACCAACCTACTTCAGAGTTGACGCACATGTCAAGACGGCAACGTTGCAACGCAAACTACGTGGGTGTAAATTAATTGGGAAAACATCGACTTCGAAGGAGAAGGATGCGGGTTTTGTTCAGCCACCGGCAAATAGCTTTTAAGCTGTCGGTGATTAAGATGGATGACATTACAATCAAAATAAAAACCTTGAAATGGCAATGAGCTTGATGTATTGATAGAAGAACTAGCATCGTTGACAACTGAAATATTTGAGTAGCTACTAACGTACAGAAAAGTGCCTAAAAGATGACCGAGTCGGAGAGGTGCTTATGTAATACAAAAGCTGGTCGGAGTGACATGGAAGAGACCCGCTAGAAAATTGTGAAGAGACTTGGGGGGAGGGGGACCTACTTCATCAACAGTGAATTGATTGTCTGATGATGATGATGAAATAATTAAGCACATATTAGTTTTAGGATATATGTTTCTACCGTTGTTGTTTTGTATAAGATGTTGTTCTTTAAGTTGGATCCCTGAAAGACGAGTAATCTATATTCCAATGTATTTTTAAACAAAGTTGTTATAGCGTAATTGAAGAGCTTGCAGCAAAAGGAGGGGAGGGCAGCTCCCTTTTTAATATTTGGTGGGAAATAAGAAAAAACCTGTTTATAAAAATCACGGTTTCACTGAGGTTGGCAAAAAATTCCCCACTGTAACGATAACATTATCTCTAATAAACACATATATTTTCTACATGTTTTGGCCCTAAAATGAATATACACTGCTGGACAATTGCTAAAGACGCATCATATACGGCTATATAGCGCATAAAAAAGTAAGTGTGGTTGGATTCCAAGTGAAATGAAATAACGTCAGAATGCCAGGACATTACAAGAAAGACAATTTATTGTGCTCTGAAATCCAGAAAACTTTGGAACGTGTTCAAGGGACAAACAGGCCATTTTGTGCAGAATACGTAAACGTGAAAAGAATGCAATTACCGTCCACAGGCGTTCCGGCGTAAGATGTCAATACGGGATATGGCCACCATGGAGGGCGATGCAAGATTCCAGACGTCGTGTCATGCTTTGCACAACATTATCAAGCAGCTGTTGGGGTAATTTATCCCATTCCTCTGTCAGTGCACGGATGAGGGTGTCCTTGTTTATTGGAGGGCATTGGCGACCAGCAAGACTCCTCCCCAAAGCATCCCACACATTTTCAATGGGATTCAGATCTGAAGAACGTGCTGGCCATACGAGGCGTTGAATATCCTCGCTCTCAAGACACTGCTGGACAGCGACTGTTCGATGACATGTTGCGTACTCGTCCATGAAAATGAATCTATCACCGACAGCACCACGGAACATGCGAACATGAGGTAGCAGAACATCATTAATGTATCGTTGGCCAGTCATAGTCCCAGTTGGAAGCCCATAGAGGGACGTCCGGCCATTGATCATGATGCCAGCCCATACCATGACACTACATGTCGGATATCGGTCCCTTTCCTGTATGTTTGCTGGACAATATGCAGTACCACTATCACGTCAGATCAGTTATCGTCGACAATCAGACGATAGACTGTATCTACTCTCATCTGAGAAGATGACAGCTGACCAGTCGTTATCAGTCCAATTGCGATGTTGATGCACCATTGCAAACGGGCGGTACTGTGACGTCTGGACAGTGGGATGCACACAACAGGACGGCGGGCGTATAGTCCTCCTTCATGCAAACGTCTGGCGACAGTTTTTCGGGAGATCCGCTTGCCAGTAGCAGCCATAAACTTATTTGCTACCTCACTAGCTGTGCTGCGCCGGTGTCTTTTTGTTGATAGCACTATGTACCGATCTTCTGCAGGTGTCGTACTGCGAACACGACCTCCCATATGACGTTTGCTACACTCTCCATTTGTTTGAAATGATTTCCAAAGCCTTGAAACAACACTGTGGCTGACGTCGAACTCTCTGGCAACATCTGTTATTTTTCGCCCTTCTTCAATCTTGCCAATAATACGGCCACGCGTAAAATCATCTAATTGATGTCGGGAAGACATACTGAAAATTGCAAGTTCGTCAATTTATTCTTTCCCTTTCAACTTTGCGTTTGAACAACAACGGTCAATACGCGACAAATCCTTTATATCTCTTACCAGCGCTATGACGTCACAAACAAGTTCGGCAATCCAAAATTTGCATACGCACAACACGTCTTACTGTATTCCGCACTTATGCTAATTTCCACATTTTCCTGCCTTCCATTTTATGGTTGCTATCGTTGCTATTGCCATCCGTCCTTAGCAATTGTCCGGCAGTGTAGGATAAATAAAAAATATTGGACCTGCCCCCTTTTTGCACCAGTCATAAATTTCTTTAAATTTCGCATTTAGTAAAGGATAGAAAAACTAAAAAAATGTTAATAAAATGTGTTTAATGAACACTAAAGAATCTTACAAACCGCGTTATTTGAAATTTAACCCGGCTTTGCCCGGGATATAAGCTTATTAATTTCATATTCCCTTATAGGTCACTGAAACAATCGGGGAAAAAATTGATGCTTGCAAAAAAGAAAAAAGCTGATTTCACGAATTCGGGCATTACAATATATTTATTCATAGTGTGAGTATTTCAGCAGTTGGCAGTGCACACCATTTTTTATTTCTCCTTCATCGGCGACAATATATAATTTTGTTGGATCCTTTGTTCTTGACATTCCAACATACAGCTAGCTAGCTATCTGTAGAATCAAACGGACCAAGAGCGTTACGAATTATTTAACACGCCTCCAGGAGACACAGCATTAGAACACTGACTGAACAAAATCCGTTAAAAAATTTTTATTCACGATTAAATGCATCACGTGCTTTCTGTTTCAGTCGTCTTTGAGGGACGAATCTCTGGAATAAAAAAGTTTAAAACGTATATTTTCGAATATTTTATGAAACTGGCTGCAGTTTTAATGAACACCATAAATCGTTAATAGGAATATTACCTCCAAATTTCGCCTGAATCGGTAAGTAACTTTTTAAATTAGCCGTCAAAATTTTACTAACCGTTTCTGCGTATATACACTGAAGAGCAATTGAATTAGAGACAGCTGGCGTTATGCAAATGTGGCGTTGTGGGCGGCCCTGTAAACGGAAACGACATGACTTATGCAGCGATCCGACAATATAAGGAGTGATGCGACGGGAATCAGTAAGACTCTGAGGCAGTATGGGTAAGACGAAGGATCTAAGCGCATTTAATTGTTGACAAATTGTCGGGGCCCTACGAATAGGTCACTCCATCTCGGAAGTCGTGCAGGCACTAGGATTTTCACGAGCCACTGTGTCACGGGTGCACCGTGAGTACATCGAATCCGATAAAACCGTCCCTGCAAGGGCCAACAGCGTGTGGTTGAGCAAGGTCATCATTGGCTAGCTCGCATTGTAACAGCTGATAGACAGGCCACAATGCAGGAAATCACTCGGTAATTTACCGCTGGTGCACAAATACGTGTAAGCAGCCACAACATCCAGAACCATCTCCTCGCTATGGGGTACATAAGCCATCGTCCCACGTGGGTACCGCTGCTGACCGCGCATCACAGGGTGCGAAGATTAGAATGGGCGGTGGAACATCGCCACTGAACCCTAGACATGTAGGAAAATGTTGCCTGGACTGATGAGTCGAGATTCGCGTTGGTACATGCGGATGGCAGGATACGAGTACGCCGCATACCACATGAAGCGATGGATTCTTCTTGCCAGCAGGGTACTCTTCAAGCTGGTGTGGGTGGCATTCTCGTCTGGGTAATGTTTACGTGGACTGAAATGGGACCCCTGATACTTGTGACATCGTATCTCACAGGTCAAGGTTACCGAGATATCCTGGGCGACCATTTGCTCCTGTTTGTGTGTTTTCAACATCCCACTGGGGACCTCATCCTGCAACAAGACAATGCACCGTGCCATCGCTCCCGAATTGTATATGAATGATTAGATGAACACTCCACCGACGTGTCCTCGTTTGCTTGCCCAGCTAGGTCGCCTGACCTCAATCCCATCTAGCACATCTTGGATGCCATCGAGAGAGATGTTCGAGGCTCTGACCCCCCTCCATAAAATCTTCGTGAACTGTGGGAGCTTCTTCAGGGGTCGTGGATCCGTATGGCTTCCCAACGCTTCCGGTGTCTTGTCGAGTCCATGCCGAGACGAATCGCCGCCGTCATCAGGGGGAAAGGTGGTGATACACGTTACTAGACAGGTATCTCTAATTCAATTGCTCTTCAGTGTATTTCTGTTTACCGATGAATTACAAATTCCATGCCTATTTTTAAAAGTTTTGACTGGATTCCGGTGAAATTTTAAGGAGTCTTCTTATTACCAATTCATGGTGTTGATAAAAATTTCAGCCCGTTTCTTTAATATTTCGCAAAGTTCGGTTTTGCAGTTTAAAAGAATAGAAACACCTGTGGGTGTGCCTCGGCGATGAATGCAATCACGTGCTTTCAGATCTGGAACGATAACGTATGAAACAACGCTGACTTTATTGATTAGCTTATTAATTAATTCATAACTCGCGAACAGAACAACGTAGAGATCTTTAAATAGCTGCGTTAACCTGGAAATTCCAGTATTAATAAGCTATGCAAATTTCAGGATGCCACAGTTCGGCGTTCGAGAGTTTTTGCTGCTTAAGACAAACAGACGTTTTGTGATTTATATGTAAGATAACGATTTTATTCATCGGCTTGCATCGTGCTTGCACCAAACGATGGTGCGGGCAGCTCCCACAACATTTATATCTCACCCATTTATTATCGGATCTGTCTCGTTCGTGCACCAATCGATCCAGCATTTTTTTCTTGTATTAATAAACATGTTAAGTAAAAATCGACCAAAAATGGAGCTGTCCCTCTTTTGCTGCAAGCTCCTCAATTTATATTATGAAGCTTTAAGGAATCATAAAATCATTGATGCTGCAGATCATTTCGAATTAGTTATTAAAAATGTGTCAAATTTTGAAGTTCTGAATAACATGTAAAGACTACTTTTACATAACAAACCTTTGAAATAATTTAATTCACACCGCTTTTTTGAAAGGCCTCATTCCGGAGCAAAGCTGTGTCAATTCCGCAGTCTTGCTAGAATCTTTTTTTCTTAAACCTTCTTTGAGAGATGGACTAAGAAACATCCGTCAAGAAGTACAACGCGCAAAGAAAAGTTTATGATTTACGCCTTTTGTAACTATTTTGTATGAAAGAGGAAAGTAAAAATGTTCAATATTTCGGCCAAAATCGAAGATAGGTAAATTGCGTACCTACACAATCAAATTCCTTCTCGAAAGGTAAAATTTAATACAATGATGTTATCGTCACTGATAAAACTGTTACAAGTCCTAGATAGATTTCCTTGAATCAACCACTTCCCAGAAGAATTTGGTGAGACATTATTCATTCTTCCGTGATTCGTGTTCATATTTTTACAAATATAACACTTCGGAAAGCTACCTAATGCGCAGTTTGATATGTCCTGCTTTTCAAGCGCATCTCACGTACAGAAACTGTTGATGCCTTTGCCGATGAGTTGCATAATAAGAGTGTATGTCACTGTCGTTGAATAGAGAATGGCTGTTCAATAAAAGACATCAGAATTGCAAAAATATTTCCTACAAGTTTTTCTGTTCGGAATATTATTCATGTGGGGAAATCTACATTTCTATGCAATGAAGATTTTATTTGCCAGAAAGAAAAATTATGTAAGATGGAGATAAGAATCTACAGACATCTGAGAAGGACGTAAAGTCGATAGTTATGAATAAATATTTGGATATTAAGCAGCACCATTGCTTAAAACGCTTGTACGTTTCGAAATTTCAATTGGAGAAACCGCTACAGCTCGTAAAACTTAAATTCCCCGAGATAAACGGGAAAGAAACCATTCCGTTGGAAAACATAACATCGAAATCAATTATGACGCACAACGAATCTCACCACAGCCACGAGTGTAAAAAGCACCTATTTCGGCAAGAATGCACAGTTTTGTATATATATACATTATATTGACAAAAGTCACCTGACACCTCAAAGAGAAACAAAACATAGTATTAATGATTTACATTAGTACGGTATCGGTCCACCTTTGGCTTTAATGCACGCACTGACACTTGGAGACATGCTTTCGACAAGGTTTTGGAACACAGCGATAGGTTTAGTACATAATAATGCCGCTAACTGTTAACACAGCTTCCATTTAGTACATAATAATGCCGCTAACTGTTGTTTAGTAGTAGGCCTTGGTTCCAAACTTCTTATGCAGCTATCTAATTCATCCCATAGGTGCTCTACGGGATTAAGATCAGGGCTATGTGCTAGCCAGTCCACATACGAAACGGAATTACCGTCAAACCACGCCGTAACAGTCCTTAATCGCTCGGGGAATTATCCTGCTGGTACCAACATGGCTCGGTTCCAGTGTATTGCCAGACAGTTAGTAGGGCATAATTGTCCGCAATATCGAGGTACACGTGTTGGTCAACAGCTGTGTCCCCGATAACCAATGGGCCGGGACCATACCACGAAAAACACCCCCACACGAGTACACTGCCAGTTCCAAACTTGACCGTAGGAACATTACACTGTGCTAAATAGCATTCCCCCGGCAGCCGCCATACCCACACACGGCCAACAGAATGATGGATCATGTATCTGGATTCATCAGTCCATAGGACCCGTTTCCATTGATCTACGGTCCACGATAAATGTTCTTTACACCATGCTAAACGACGAGTAGCATTCCGAGTGGAGATGAAAGGCTTATGAGCAGCCGCACGACCACTGTTACCCATGGAATGAAATTCACTGCTAATGGTATGCCCACATAGCGAGGTTCCAGCAATTTTACTCAGCTGTACACTGAGGTCTTGTGCAGTACTCCGTCGATTAGTTGTAA
This sequence comes from Macrothele yani, assembly GCA_039090855.1. Lineage (NCBI taxonomy): Eukaryota > Metazoa > Arthropoda > Arachnida > Araneae > Macrothelidae > Macrothele > Macrothele yani. The sequence continues at coordinate 23,767,550 of CM077002.1, read as the reverse complement.
CGACTCTCCCGAGGCTTCGACGTCCTCTATCACTGTGTTTCTTTAGTCTGCCGGTACGTTTTGCTCCTTCAGGCACCCCATGTGTCTTCCACTCATTCAATACATCCAAAACAGTTGACTTGTATATGTTTAAACGCCTCTTGGTTTCTCTTATTGGGAACCCACTAATATAACACCTAACAAAATTTTCCTTTCTCAAAATCAGTTCTCTCCCGCCGCGACATTTTCACTTAACCTCACAGTGCCATATGATCGTAGTCAGCCGCAGGCTTGTGTTTTTACCGTTTGCAGCTGTACCGCGCATCTTAACAACGCAGCGGATCCGTCCATTTGCTTTTGAAGGGGTGCCCGGTGATTTTTGTCAATATAGTGTATATATAAACATAGAGAGAACTTGACTGTTTCATCAAAATATATACACATATATCGATATATACACTGCTGGCCTCCCAAAATGCAACACCAAGAAGGAAGCATCCGATTGGCCTGAAATTCGTAGCATGCGTCGCCCGCAAGAGGACATGCAACCGATTAGCATTGCAGGGCATATGCAAATCATGTGCACCCGGCACGCCACCGAGAAGCACTATAAGAAGGGTGCCCAGAAGGAGGGATGTAAGTAGTAGAAGTGCTGCCAGACCTGTGCGTGAAAAGCTTCCTCATGCCTTGTCGCAGAATACGGCAGTTATTCCAGCACGTTTCAGAGTTCGACAGAGGACAAATAGTGGCTTATCGCGACAGCGGTTTATCGTACCAAGATATCGGCGCCCGTGTGGGACGACATCCAGCCACAGTGAGGCGAGTATGGATTCGGTGGGTGCAAGAAAGACGGACGGACCGACGTGAGCGATTGCCGCAGCCGCGGCACACCACCGAACGAGAGGACCGGCATGTTGTGCTGCGAGCATTGACGGCCACGGCGCGAACGTTAGCGCAGGAATTAGGGTGTGTTGCGCAACAACCTGTGTCAGCACGTACCGTTCGATGTCGTCTGCAGGAGCGAGTACTTGTCGCACAGCGTCCATTGCTCGATTACCATTCACGTTACACTACCGGGGAGTGCGGCGGCAGTGGGCCGTTGAATGCCGCACCTGGACTACGGAATGGCACGACATTGTCTTCTTCGACGAATCCCGCTTCTGCCTGCAAGACCACGATGGTCGGATCCGCGTGTGGTCGCACCGTGGCAAGAGACTGTATGACGCTTGCATTATGCATCGCCTTACCTGTCCGTCGCCTGGCGTTATGGTTTGGGGCGCAATTTGATATGACACCCGCACCCCTCTGATACGCACCGCCGGTACACTCAACAGCCACCGCTACATCTCCGACGTTTTGGAGCCTGTAGTCATCTCTTAACTGCAGGACCTGCCAGCGGCCACGTTTCAACAGGACAACACGCGCCTGCACGTGGCACGCATCGTGCAACAATTCTTCACGGCCTACCAGGTGTCACTGATGCCGATGCCCACCTGTTCTCCCGATATATCGCCCATCGAACACGTCTGGTCGCTGATCGGCAAACGAGTGTGCCGGCAAGCGCCACCCGCTGCTACGCCTGATGAACTGTGGCAACGTGTGGAAGCAGCCTGGACCGACATACGCCAAGCCTACATCCAAAGCCTCTTTCGTTCGATGCCGCGGCGTGTTGCGGCCGTTATTGCCAGCCATGGGGGCAGCACGAACTATTGATGTCTGCGTGTTCCGCAAGTCGGACGGGCCTGTAAGCTCAATCGCTTCATCTTTGTATCTGTTGTTATGTGTCCAGTAAATCTGGCTGTGCTATCTCATGTCCGTCTTGGTGTTGCATTTTGGGTGGCCAGCCGTGTAACAAGAACCTGAATCCAACTAAGGTGGTCAGCCAATACATTTAATGAAAGACAACAGCATACATCTAACGAGACACAGCCTGAATACTCATCGTATACCTCCTTCTTATCCCAGCTTTTCACATGCGTCACTCAAACTCCGACCTCAATGCAAATTGCTACAAAACATTAAGTCGAGGGAGAAAATATAGCATTAAGTCTGAATCTGCTTAAAAGAAAACGAAATGAAATTTACATTGATATAGAATTAAAAAATACAGTTATATTAGAATACATGTTTCTCGTATCTGGAGAACGTCTGCTCTGTCAGATAAATGTTTCTTCAGTTGATCTGTGATGTGCTGCAGATAATAAACATTTGCCATTCTTACAGTGACGGGTCTGTCTCAGTATAAGATGTATTTCTGGTTTCCAAGAACAGATTGTGCTTGGTACTTTTAATAAAGCCATCGCGTGTTGCACGATATTTAGCGCCAAAATTCTGTTGGAGGATTTCAGTGACTTGAGGAAAATATTTTCTGGAATTTCATTGGGTTAAGAATTGGGTAGATTTAGGGCCTTTAACACGTCTAAATAATGTTTCAGTTACAGAATAGTTTTTGTTATTACTATGCGTACAAAAAATAATCTAGGTGTAATCTGAGGACGAAAGAAGTGGCTGGGTATCTGATTAAAATGCAATTAGTACTTCAAAAGTCATACATTTTTCAGATTTTTAAGAATTGTTAACAAGTTTATAATGCACAACATGATAAATGGTAACGTTTTCCTAAATATTCCAGTTTCGTTTTGTAATCCCTTGAATTTTTTTATCTTTGCCCATTTTCTATTCTTTGAGCTACAATAAGGTGGCCAGACGCTGGAAAACTGATTTTGAAGACAAAAATGCATAGTGTCCCCAAATTCGAGAACACTTACATAATCAGAAAAAAATGTGCAAAACTTTTATCATAAAACTTTTGAGCACTATACCAACCTTACAAAGAGCCCAACCTCCACACCCAATTTTTTTTAACAAACTTGAAATGCATCACCGATCATTTAGGCTATTTTATAAACTATCATTAGGTACCCTACTTTAAACTTGCATATCAATGTATTTCATAATAATAAAGCCTGACAGGAAATGAAAATATTTAAATAATTTTTCCTGTATTTAAATAAAATATTAATGAATTCAAACTACAGAGATTTTAATTGTAAAACAAAATCTAATTAGGAAATCTGATGGCATTAAAATTTTTAAAACTCACCCTGAATTATTATTTTCAATATTGCAAAAACGTTTTTGATGCTACATCTTCCTAAAAGTCCCAGTTCACGCGCTTTCTTGGCAATCAAGTCTTTAATGACATCTTCAAAATCAAGTTATTTTACCATTTGTAACAAAACTAGTCAAACTGGAGAGGCTTCTCAATATAGTTCTTTACTCTTTTAAGAACACTAAACAGCCTTTCATCTGATGTGCTAGGAGTCATAATGCTGAGGAAAATTATTAACGTAATGTGTCATAAGCCAGCGCTTTAGACCTCTCTCAGATTACTTGGGTTACTTGGTACTGTTTCTTGTTACTTGGGTTACTTGGTATTGTGTCTTGTTACTTGGGTTACTTGTATTGTTTCTAGTTACTTGGATTATTTGTATTGTTTCTAGTTACTTGGGTTATTTGTATTGTTTCTAGTTACTTGGGTTACTTGTATTGTTTCTTGTTACTTGGGTTACTTGTATTGTTTCTTGTTACTTGGGTTACTTGTATTGTTTCTTGTTACTTGGGTTACTTGTATTGTTTTTAGTTAATTGGTATTGTTTCGTGTTACTTGGGTTACTTGTATTGTTTCTAGTTACTTGGGTTACTCTCTTGGAGAGTTGGTATTGTTTCTTGTTACTCGGGTTACTTGTATTGTTTCTAATTACTTGGTATTATTTCTTGTTATTTGGGTTACTTGTATTGTTTCTAGTTACTTGGTATTGTTTCTTGTTACTTGGGTTACTTGTATTGTTTCTAGTTACTTGGGTTACTCTCTTAGAGAGTTGGTATTGTTTTCAATGCACCGATCTCCACTGGAGCAACAAATGCTTTTTTTTTTTTTTTTTTTACCTTAGGTGTCGAATTTAAATTGCAAATCTTGATATTTTATAAACTATTCTACTCCTTTTTTTCAACTGTATCAAACTTCTCCACATCAGTTATGACAACTTTCTCATTTTCCAACAAAAGTAATAACTGACGTACTACAGTAAAACCACGAAAATCCGGCATCAACGGGGCCGGACGAGTGCCGCATTTATGAAAATTCCGGATTTCTGAAACTATCCAAAAATTGTGTGACGGGCGTTACGTAAAGCACGTACTTGCACATAACAGGTCACTTTATTGAAAATTCGCGCGTCTCCGCCTTATAAATATGCCGGGGTCGCGCTGCCGATCGCGTTCTTCGCAATTTACGAAAAGAAAAATCGTTTTGGCGATTGGAAAAAAAGGTTTTGGAGAAAATATTGGCGTTTACCTTTTCGTACTATTTATTATCAAAACTCTGTCGAAAAAAATTGAACTTGGCGAATAGTTAGGCAATAACTTGGTAAAAGCCCGAGCAACCGCTAGGACTGGGCGATATATCGATACAACGCTAAAACTTGATATGAATTTTACATCGATTACGGTTTTTCGACGGACGAAATTACGATACATCGCGAAGGCGAATACCGCGATGCATCATGAATGCCAATGTAGATCTCATTACATGATCGAATCCACATACTTCCACCCCCAAGCAAAGATCATAATCACACGTTCGACACACATTTCAAACGTACACGCCGATTCGTCGCCTCATTGGTCCGCGTCACTTCAGCGCGGCCCAATGAGATGACGAATTTGAGAAACCACCAGATGTTACACGTAGCCGGCCATCGACAATTCGCACGCTGAGAACATATGATCTCGCAAAGTGTTGTTGAGACGGTACATCGGGAGATTTCGATGGTTATTGGGGAAACATCGGTTAAACGAAATCAAAAAGTGCCGGATCTCTGAAGTTGCCCGTTTTCTGGATGCCAGATTTTCGAGGTTTTACTGTATTATCGACTGTTTTGTCTGTGTGAATTAAAAAAATCTATAAACTCTTTGCGCTTCAAAATGTCCTGTGATTTGTTTCAGATTTACTCCCACCAATCTTCTGCAGGTTTTTTTTTATTATTGGAAGTGTAACGACCACCGTTAGCACCTCAATGGGCTATAAGCAGTCACCCGTCCCTAATTTTCGACTTCTGGTTCCAGGGAAGGGAGAGAGCCAGTGCCGTCAGACAAACACAACATCCATGCCTTACCGGAATTCGAACCCGGACGTTTTTCGGACGAATGATCAGAGGCCATCGCTTAAAAGTGCCGGATCTCTGAAGTTGCCCGTTTTTCGAACCCGGACGTTTTTCGGACGAATTCGAACCCGGACGTTTTTCGGACGAATTCGAACCCGGACGTTTTTCGGACGAATGATCAGAGGCCATCGCTTAGACCACTGCGCCACTGGGGCGGCTTTTCTGCAGATGGTAGATCATGTTTTTGCTTATGTTCCAATGTAACTCTGTTATGGATCTTCTTGCATTCTGTTTAAGTTAGATTTGCTAGTTCTATGGTCTACGGTTTCGTCTTTTTCTTTGCATAGCCTGCATTTACTCTCATTCCTGACCTTCTCATTGTTTGCTTTAATGATATTTGTTTTCAGTAGCTTTCCTTTTGAGCGGAACATTTCTTCTTCATGGTTCCATTTTGCCAGCATTTCCAGTTATTTTCATTTTCTACTTTAGCGTCTGCGTTTTTCATGTTGTGATAAAGTATTTAAATTTTTTGTGCATCGCATTAATTCGATTTTTAAGGTTTCTTTTTGGTAGCTTTCTTGCATTTCTTCCGGTTTGATTACACGATCCTAACGTACATCAGGCAGAATTTTTCTTTGCTGTCATTTATGCAACCACTCGAAGCCCGCTTTGCTTCTACTGCTATTCGTTCGACCTCAGCCATTTCTTTTCATGGAAAATAAACGCAATCATTCTTTTTCGGGTAAGTATGTCGTGTGTGGCTATCATGTGTTGAAGATTTGCAAACCAAACGATCTATTTCGGCATGGCTATTACTCCAGTAGTGTACCAAATTACTGACATGGCGTATGTGTTTATAGCATCAATAAAATTCGGACAATTTTGTTCAAGTTTCAAACTTTTTCGAATTTTTCAATGCTTCCAGTGTAAGTCCTTTATCTCTTTTATGGTTCCGTGCTTTTTACTTGACCCTATGTAAATAACTCAATCATCTTGACCTGATGGATTGCTATTCAAAACCAAGGGGAAGAAAAAACTCTTGGAAGTTCAGATATAATGTACAGAAGGGAAAATATAATGAGGGCTAATCAGAATTTGCAAAAGTCAGCAAAACTGGAAGGTTAAAGATATAGTATACGTCACATTTTTTGGAAGCGTGTTTTCACAAACTGAATGGTTGGTTGATTTTTATGGCGCGAGGGCCATGTCTGGCCAAAGAGCGCCACTAATTAAATGTAAGTCTGGGAATTATTCCACTTAGAAGTTTAAACATTTTTGGCAAGCAAGTGATTGGCTTGCAGCTATTTGGAATTGCCTACTTTCTATTTTACCCTTTATAATGAGAACTGTTCTTGCAGTTATCATTCAGTCATGTTGCTATTTGTATCACAAAATTGAATTGCTGTATTAACCGAATGTATCAGTTAGCAGCCCAGTTAACACTGGCTTCTGATCGAATCCCGGTGAAGCACGGATGCTGTGTTTGTTTTACGGCACTGGCCCTCTCCCCTCTCTGATATCAGGGACCCTAAATTAGGGACGGACGACTGCATATAGCCCACTGAATTGCTCACGGTGGTCACTCAACCCTCAAACAAATAAAAGAAGATATCAGTTCGTTACATTATCCGCCCAAATCCACGTTATTTGTCTTTTCCATCCTTCTCTGTTTCCGGGTGGACAGAGCCTCCTAGCTGGTAGTCAGACCTGATTAGGAGCTCGAGCCGTGACGTGGGACGGGCGACGCGCTTATCCCACGGTGCTTCCCCTTGCTCTCACCACTACTCAGAGCTGGGTGTGACCGCCCATATTCCTACGAATAGCTCAAGGTGGTCGCTAAACCTCGAAACGAAACAAAAATCGTTTTCAGTCGCTGAATAATTTTTACTGGCTTTACTAGCAGCTGAACAATATTTTGCCTTCTTTGTGGTATTGTATGTTTGAGATCTTCATTTCTGCCATATATCTGATTTTAAATTATTTTCGACATTTTTAGTACACGTAGCAATTTTATTGTGTTCTTTTGGATTATCCCCTTCAATTCTTTCCCGTTCTCTGTCTGTCGTTTCAACTTTATTCTGGAAAACAGTGACAAGTCGAGTGTTACTGTACTTCCCTCAAATCCACCAGGCGTTATGGATTTGTTGTATGTCACTCCACTAGTCAAGTCCTAAGCAATGTCCTGGAAATTATAAAGGATTGTTCCCAGAATGTGGGATATTGCTACTAAAGTATTCTTCTGCAGACGAAATGTTGTTATCTTTTTTTTTTTTTTTTTTTTTTTTTTTTTTTGGATTGGAGGTTTAACGACCACCGTGAGCAACTCAATGGGCTATAAGCAGTCGCCCGTCCCTAATTTAGGGTCACTGGTTCCAGGGAAGGGAGAGAGCCAGTGCCGTAAGACAAACACAACATCCATGCCTGACCGGGATTCGAACCCGGACCCCTTACGGACGAATGATCAGAGGCCAACGCTTTAGACCACTGCGCCACCGGGGCGGCTGTTGTTATCTTCTCGAGACCCAGACTGTTCTAGTATTTCTTCAGGCACTGCTTCACTGGTGCCAATTACTAACGGCACTGTGGTAACCTTCTTTTCCCAGAGACGTCTATTTCCAGTCAAACTTAGTGATCTCACCACGTTCTTTCTCCACAATCCTACTGTAATCTATGTTAATGAACAACCCCTGCTTTTTCTCAACCCCAGTGATTTATGTTGCATTGTATTGAAGTGTTTACCTGTTTGTAATCAAACGTCCTATGCTATCTATGGCAGTTTTCCCTAGTCTTGTCACTTCTTGCTTGGGGCAAGTATTCTTGCATAAATTCTAATTTGTTTTTATTACTGCTGTTGTTGTTGATGATGATGATTTGCACAGTTTAGACCGGCGAGCAAAAGATGGAAATATTTTTCTCAAGCCTGGAAATTCAGTAATTTGGAGATCCGACATGTCTGTAGGAGGATTAGCTTTTGAAATGGATGAAACAGGTTTTGTGGAAATCTTAATTCTCCGAGATTGTTTTGAAAGTTATTGGGTACTGTGTTTGCCAAAATGACACCTGGCAAGAACACCGTTATGCTCTATTCCCAGAACATTTGGATTTCCATTCGGAGGTTCTCGTATTTCGAGATTTTTTCAGACACTGTTCTTTGCACGTTTTTTGAAACGAAACCGATGCATCTGTTAGTTGTGTCTCTTCAGTTTTTGTCTAAAAATTATAATGTCAGATCGATCGTAGTCAATGGTGCTGTCTGTAATGATAGGTTTGTCCCACTGCATGATGAAATTTTGATTTCCAAGAATAGCTTCTGGGTGGTACTTGTAAAAAGGTGGAGTGTAGCTTTGGAATAGGTCGTATTTAATATCAAGCACCACAACCTTGCAATTTAACGTATACCGAACAGAGAGTCAACGTCTTCTATTCCTAAATGACGGTGGCTCAGTGTATGGCCTACGTTAAGTTGCATGGATGTGCTATCTGGGACGTGATGTAGGATCTTAGGTATCTGGTCGTGTCTGTTACGGTATCGTTTTGATAGAAGAAGGGAGCAGCCGGCTAAAATGTGTTCTATAGTCCGATGGCATTTTTACATATTTTATTCGTGTCATCATCCACAACTTTCGTTATGTGTTTCAGGTAGTTCTAAATCCCTCAGTTTCTGGATAAAGTTGACCTTTTCTAACCATTGTGATGAGGAGTTTTTTAGCTTTCCAACCGTAGGTTGAAGAAGCGTATATGCTCCAGCTTTGTCCGTCTGTGTGTCTGTCTGCCTGTCCGCGTGACAACTTGCTTAAAAATGGTTCGATTTCGATTAAATTGTAGTATGTGGTAGGGGACAACCTGGGAAAAATGGGGTCAAAGGTCAGGACATAGGAGGGGATCCATTCCATCACCCTTATAACTTATGTAAAAATGCTTCGATTGCGACAAAACTTCATAATGTTGTTCCGGAGATATACTGACCCGGTTCTGTTTAATATAATCGAAATGGGGTCAGAGGTCAGGGCACAGGAGCGAGATTTATTCCACAGCCATTATTCTCATTACTTGAGTAATGATTTCTGGTATGTCGGAAAGCGTATCATAATGAAGGCATTGCATGATTTTACTAACTTGTTGTAATCTTTTCAGCTCTAAGGAGTGTGCACAATGTTTATCAACATTTCAGTGTTACTATAATTATTTATCGTTTTATTTTGCATTATAGTAGTATAACTACAGAGGCGCAACGTTTATAACATAAGGTGTAGTTAAAAGGATGTAGGCCGCCCCGGTGGCGCAGTGGTTTAAGGCGCTGGCCTCTGATCATTCGTCCGTGAGGGGTCCGGGTTCGAATCCCGGTGAGGCATGGATGTTGTGTTTGTCTTACGGCACTGGCTCTCTCCCTACCCTGGAACCAGTGACCCTAAATTAGGGACGGGCGACTGCTTATAGCCCATTGAGTTGCTCACGGTGGTAGTTAAACCTCCAATCTAAAAAAAAAAAATAAAACGATGTAGTATGATGCGTTCAGAAACACAGGTCTATATATGATAGAAATATATATATATATATATATTTTTTTGATTGGAGGTTTAACGACCACCGTGAGCAACTCAATGGGCTATAAGCAGTCGCCCGTCCCTAATTTAGGGTCACTGGTTCCAGGGAAGGGAGAGAGCCAGTGCCGTAAGACAAACACAACATCCAACATTGACCGGGATTCGATCCCGGACCCCTTACGGACGAATGATCAGAGGCCAGCGCCTTAGACCACTGCGCCTCCGGGGCGGCTAGAAATATTTAGATTTCACGTAAACAGACATTAAAAATGCTAGATTATGCTCTGAAAGAAATATCTATTTAAAAGTTACATACATGCATTTGAATTTATCTCTACTCAGAAATACATCAAAAATGGTAAAAATGCAGGTTGACGTATTAAGCGAAAAGCTGCTTTTTTTCTTTGCTTATAGGAGCATTTGAATTTGGAAAATAAAAATGAACAATACTAAAAAAGTCTGGAAGAAGCAGTGCATTTGGTTTCATATTTTGATTTATTATTCTGGGATATATCCCTGTTTTAGCCGAACTTATACGCCAGGCGTAGCACTGGCAGATAAGTCATAACATAGATAGAAAGAATTTCAAGGAAAAAAATAAAGTTGCAGATTATTTTCTCAGCGATTTATTTTCCCCCAATCCTTCACCTGTCTTAAAGCCATATTCATCCACGAAGAAGAAGTGGAACGAGCTTGATTGACATTCACAGATCCCTGCAGAGGCATGCGGTAGCTATGGCAACAAGAAGCTGTTATCGGGATTTCTCGTACAGAATCGGGCCGTAGTAGAAGAATAACCTTTGACATGCGCGTCTCCATCCATCAGGGTGCGGGGGTGGAATGTCGATAAGGGTGAGGTCTTAAGGATAAAAAGTTTCTATTTCTTTTTCCATCCTCCTCTTCGTGACAAAGAAGCGTGGAAGTCATAGGTCATCCTTCCGCGCTAAATGAGAAAACACGGAGAATGCACGAAATATCTTTGGAATGAGATGATTAGAAGCCAACACCCGCGCGACGGGGATAATGGACTGTCATTATGTAGCTTATTCGAAGGGAAATTTTAGAATTATTTTGAAAAAAGATGATCCTCCTAATGAGTGAAGGACGTTAGCAAAGAGTTATGAAAGGCTTTAAAATTTTCTGTCAATACTTTGATGCTTCTGAGAGCAGAGGGGGAAACTGCTAATGCTGTTTCCTTAATGTCTGAAAAGATGTTCGTAAAACCAGCAATCTCTGCCTCTTGAGCAGCAATGAGTTCAGGACAAGTTAATACACTGTCCGCAAAAATGTTCATCTTGAACGAGCCTGAAAAAGGAATAAACTACATATATGAAATATTCCTTCATCATTAATTTGTGCCCACGCGGTAAATTAGCTATTAACATCCTAAAATTTGCGCTTCCAATAAGCTAAAAGCTGAATCTCTTGATACGTTTAAGATAAGGAAAAATCAGTTATCACGACCTAAAGGCAGTCGTATAGTAATCTCTCGCTACACGTGACAGATGAGAATCAAATGAGCTAAAAAGAACTTAAGGTACCTTTCTTTATTTTCCTTCCCAAAATCAAAGTTTGAATTTGCAGACAAAAACAGAAGAAGTCAGAAACAAATTGTTCAAAAACGTAGTAATGAACCGTTGGGAGTAGCAAATAATTTTCAACTTATTAAAAAATCAGCAATAAGTTACAAGCCTGATAGCTGAATTACACATGCGACGCTCACTGCTCAAGCAGTGACCTTTTATTTCCATCTTACTGACTTGACTGCCTGCCAGGAATTTTCAAAAACGTAAGCTTTTGAGAAATATGACGTCACAAAAATGAGAAGTAACATAAGAACAGAAAACAAAAATTGAAAGTTAGAATAGAGCATATACGTTGCTGAGATTTCGGTAACGTATCGAGTGGTTCGTAGTGCGAGATTCGGTAACTTTGAAGTTCTGGATCTGGGTTCGAATCCAGAATTAACCATGGATAATCCCTGGGATCAGTGGCCATAAATTAGTGACAGACGGCTATGCTTGAGTCTAAGGAGGTGACAAAGCTGTTAAAGCCTCCGAAGAGGAAACACACTTTTCGTAACAAATAATCGCAACTTATCAATAAACATTTGGTAACCTATAATCTCAAACTCTTTCAAGAACGCAGTCATTCAAACACCAGCAATCAATTCCGTTAGATAAGTTTTCGATAAGAAATAATTGCACAACCTTGTTGAAGGTCTCTTGCTAGCCATACAAGTTGGGCAGGAATACAAAATCATGTGAGGCGTTGGCTCTCTCCCTTACCCGGAACCAGTTGCCCAATGTATAACCCTTAAATCTGCTCATTGTGGCCATTAAACACCGAAAAAGAAAAAAACCCGAATAATCGCTGCTATTGGTGTCACGATATTGAATATGTCTCTTGTATTTACGAAACATTTCGTTTTCTGAAAAACAGAAAATCCTTCATATACAACTGCAAAAGTCATGATGATTTTTTTAAAAATGTTCATCCTTTTCCTTTCCTCACCTGAAGACAATCTTTGAGGTACGAAAAGCCATGTATGTTCGTATGACCAAAAACATAATCGACTTTAGGCGCCTCGTAATCGCATCCCTGTCATGTTTGATTGAGAACAGATCAGGTTACCTAAAAGGAAATGACAGAGATATCTACACCTTGTTGTCTGGTATTGTTGGAGGTATTATAGCGGGAGTTTTCTTTTGGAACATCCCAAAATAGATTTGTTTTCAATCAATCGTTTAGAAGATAAAATACGCTGCCGAACTGAAACGCAATATTTTGTTTTTCTTCAACTCTCCTGTAAGCTTCGGAGGATAGAAAGACTCGCCTGTTACTAATTTGGGATCACGGATTAAAAAAGATCAGAAATCAGTATTTTATGAAGCAGCACAGGAATCGTGTCTGGGTTTAGACACAACCCAGACCATAACGTAAGAAGAATAAAGCCAGCGCTCCAGACTGCATTACCGTCGAGACACATATACTGTAAGTAGATTCGGCCTTCGATTTTGAATATCCATAAATACGAAAGTTTCCATCTGTAATAATAAAATTACCCGTGCATGTCTGCCTGTCAGTCGCCTACAGAAGAAACTACTGAAAGTAGAGATTTGAAATTTACCAGAAACATGCAGGGACGCATGAGTGTGTAAGCACCAAGGAACCCTTCTTTTGAATTCGAATTTGCAAACTTTCTGTTAATTTTTAAAGCTTCAACCATTGTTTACTGTGTTGTAAGCTCACGCAACAGCATTTCATTGCACGTTTCGTAATTTTGAAGGAAACGTAGTACGAGAACATCACGCCAAATATTATAGAAACGACAACATTGAAAGGTTGAATCAAAATATTGGGTCCGGACTTCAAACGTGTAAGGTATATCCTTCTGCCATTTCGCTGCAACATATCCTATTGATAACTTGGGCGATGCTAGATTTAAAGCCAAAGTTATGCATTTGTGCTAAACGTGGGCAACGAGTTACCTTTTTAATCGTAAGAAATGTAAATTCGGGTATTTGGTTCACTACGTAAGAAACTCACTCACAACTGGATAGAATACGAACTGATTCGCATGAGAAAAAGCATCTAAATACGCACACTTGTGAGTGGTAAAGTTACATTCTTCCCACATATTAGACGATCTGGCCCTCGCAGGTACTTGTAGATTAAAACCCGTACCAGGGATAGGCAAACCTACTTTCCAGTGTAGCTACATTCACTATATTGACAAACGTCACCGGACACTCCGTCAAAAGCAAATGAACGGATCCTCTGCGATGTTCAAATGCGCGGTTCGGGTGTAAACGATATAAAAACAAGCCTGCAGCTGTTTTTATATCGTTTGCACCCGAACCGCAATCATATCGCACTATGAGGTTTAGTGAAACTGTCGCGGCGGGAGAGAACTGACTTTGAGGAAGGAAAGATTGTTGGGTGTTATATTAGGGGGTTGTCCATAAGAGAACCCTAGAGGCGTTTAAATATACCCAAGTCAACTGTTTTGGATGTACTGAATGAGTGGAAAGCACATGGCGTGCCTGAAACAGACCAAAGAAACTCAGTGAGAGAAGGACGTCGGAAACTCAGGAAAGTCGTTAAAGCTAGTCGACGGAATACTGCAGAAGACCTCAGTGTACAGGTTAGTAAAAATTCTGGAACCTCGGTATGTACACGTACCATTCCCAGAGAACTGCATTCCATGGGTTACGGTGGTCGTGTGGCTGCTCATAAGCCTTCCATCTCCACTCGGAATGCTGCTCGTCGTTTAGCATGGTGTAAAGTACATTTATCGTGGACCCTAGATAAAAAAGGAAACGGGTTCTGTGGACTAATGAATCCAGATGCACGATCCATCAGTCTAGTGGCCGTGTGTGGGTATGGCGGCAGCCGAAAGAACGCTATTTACCGCAGTGCACTATTTCTACGATCCAGTTTGGAGCTGGCAGTGTACTCGTGTAGGGGTGTTTTTCGTGGTATGGCTCTGGCGCATTGTTTATCGTGGACAAACCTGTTAACCAGCACGTCTACCTCGATATTCTGGACAATTATGCCCTACTAACTCCGTGGCAATACTATGGAACCGAGCCTTGTTGGCACCATAAGGATAATGCACCGAGCCGTAACGCAAGAACTGTTACGGCGTGGTTTCACGATAATTTCGTATCGCGTATGGACTGGCCAACGCAGAGCCCTGATCTTAATCCCATAGAGTACCTATGCGATGAATTATAGCGCCATATAAGAAGTTTGGAACCAAGGCCTACTACTAAGCAACAGTTAGCGGAAGCGTTATAGGAACGCATTCCATATCGTTGTGTTCCAAAACCTTGTCAAACGCATGCCTTGAAGGGTCAGTGCATGCATTAAGGCCAAATGAGGTTTCAGAATCGTTTAAATGTAACAAAACAGAGGAGACGAGCAACATGGAATCGTCTCAAAGAAAAAAAAAGAACAGGAATGATACAAACTGACAAAAGCGATGATATATACATTAAATGAGTAATGGCAAATTTACAACTTGATGCAAACAGAGCAATGCTTGAGGAAGAACAAAATGAACACAGGCGAGGCACTGCAGTGCGAAAGAACATCAAGAAGTTAATGCAGTGTTAACTCACCGTGTGATGTAACGGACTTGGTGTGACAGCGAGCTAAGGGGTCACTGGCGACCACGTGGCATGGAAGGGGCTTTCACGGCATGCGGAGATGGCAGACTGATGCTCCTGCTGTAAGCAGGAGAGGAGGCGATTGCAGAAATGTCCGAGTAGGGCAGTACTGACTCGAATGGAAGACGCAGGAGGAGGTAGACTGCGGAGTAGCTGCAAATACACGTAGATGACGTGTTTCACTAACACAAACATGTAAGAACACACTGGTGGAAAGAGCACATGCGGATGAGCACGGAGGAGAAGATGCTGGTATGCTGCAAAAGTGAGGTCGACGGTTCAGGAGCGACGAGCGATGGAGTACGCCAGATATAGCAGAGGTAGTAGCACAGGTAGACGAGCGGAACGTCCGCCTCCTGCGCGCAGAAGTAGCAAAGAGGGGAAGAGAAAAGTGTCATGCGGTGGAGAAGGGATGGAACTGGGAGCCGGTTATGAAGGAAGAGCCAGTGGGTATTGAGTTCAAGCGGGGACGAAAGAGGGAAGCGGACAGCAGCCCATACATTATAAACAGTAGCAGGAGGGTCACCGTGGATAGGGAGAGGTGAAGGGGAAGCAGAGAAGGAGAGGAACCGATAGAGTTATTTAGTAGAGAACGAGAACAGAGAAAGAGACAGGTCAGAGACACGCAGAAAGAAGGGGAGTGATTGCGGAGCAGAAAGTGCAGAGACAAGGCCAAGAGGAGTTGCGAGATCAGCACTCTGAGAAACGATAGCAGAGCAGAGAGAGTCGTAGACGTAGCGAGCTGAAGGAGAGGAGAGAATAGCAGGCGGAAGGCTAGAAAATGAGCGCCAGGAGAGGTCAGGGTTAGTAAGGTCGCAGTTACTACCCCAGCACGAAGCTAGGAGAAGAACGCGAAGCAGGGAAGATGAAGGGGTCGAACTAGCAAGGAGAAGAAGAGAGGTTCAGAGAGAAGGTCGAGAGTAGAAGAGGGGAAGAAGGGGGGAGCGAATAAGAGGGACAGAACGCAGGAAAGTGAGGACCTCAGAATAAGCAGGAGGTAGTTTGGAGCGAAGAGAAGGAAAACAATCCATTAGTACGAGAGAGGAGAAAGCAAAATAAGGGTTGTGCGGGGAGGTGAGGACTTCGCGCACAACGACGGCCGACGGAACAGGAGCAGTAAAAAGACGGAGGAACATGACAATGCGGCTGGCTCGGCAGTAGAGCTGTACATCAAGGAGCCCAATTTCATCACGAGCTGGAGGAAGACAGAGCTTGGTGACAGCGACCCAGTGATGACCGGACCACACGAAACGGGTGAGGCAACTGGTGATTTCTCGGAGGCACCAAAGTGGAGAAGATGAGGTAATACAGTAGTATTGACACAGAGAAATAAGATGGGTGCGTGAGAGGTTGGCTTGTTGATAAAACAACGTGCAGAATTGGGCACGGCGCCAATAGGCAGCTGCTCGAATGAGACGTGGACGAAGCGCACTTCGGGTGGCTGATGAAGAAGCATGAGGTGAGCCGAGAAACACCCCGAGAAACCGCTGAGCCGACGAGGAACAGGTAGCCCCCCATGGGGAGTCTGTACGACTATACCACGCACCGCACCACAGTCCAGTGCATTTGGCGGCATTGAGTTTTGCAGCAAAGCAGGAGGCATAGGCATAAAAATGATGACAGAGCTGAGAGAACTGAGAATCAGCACGGATGCACACGGTGATATCATCAGCGTAAGCGGTGCAGGAGATAGAGTGGTGCCGAGTGCTTGCAACTGGTGGTGGTAAAGATGCCTGGAGAGAGTGATCCACGGAGCTCAGGAACGGCTCAACTGCGATGGCGAAGAGTTGCCCTGATAACGGGCAGCCTTGTCGTACACCACGACAGCTGGGGATAGGCGCAGTGAGAAAAGAGACCGTTTTAACGTGGAAAACGGTGCCCCTGTAGAGAGAGAAGGAGATGAACAAAGGAGGGAGGAAAACCAAAGTTGAGAAAAGTGTTAGAAAGATAAGTATGGGAAATATTATCAAAAGCAGAGCGAAGATCAAGACAGAAATGGGCAAGAGGCTCAGAGCGTGTATTAGCAAGGTGAAGAAGGTCGCGGAGAATCAAAACATTATGAGAGATTGAACGGCCGGGAAAGGTGTAAGTTTGATTAGGAGAAAGAATGTACGGGAGAATAGAGTTAAGCGGGCGGGAGAGAAGTTTAGTATAGAGTTTGTAGTCTAGGTTAAGGAGGGAGATAGGACGCCAATTCCCCAAGTCAAGAGGGTCTCCTTTCTTATGGGAAAGAGAACAATATGTGAATCTGTGAAACTCCTCGGGAGAGTAGAACAGTGAAAAGCAGCAGTTAGATCACAGAGGATAAAAGGCAAGAGCGCGGAGGAGAAAGTACGGTAGAATAGCAAAAGGAGGCCGTCCGGACCCGGAACAGCGTGAGGGTTAAGAGAAGAAAAAGAATCGGAGAGCACCCAAGAAGTAAGAGGGAGAAGAAGATAGGCAGGAAGATGAGGGGGGACCTGAGGTAGATTGGAGAGAAGATGAGCAGAAGCAGAGGAGGAAGGAAGAGGGGTTTCACAGAATTTATCGCAGAAAAACCGGTGTACCTGAAAGCAAATGGCATCTGGATCGGAGGTGATGATGCCAGACGAAAGACGAAGATGACGGAGCGAAGTAGAGGTACGGCGATCTGACTACATAGATGTGAGGAAATCGTATGAGCAATCCGCTGGGTTGAGATGTTGTAGACGAAGGCGGATGAGGGCTTGCTGTGCGAGAAGTTCTAGTAGCGCCTTGAGCTCAGCTTGGTATACAGGGAAGAGCGGATCAGCTAAACTGATGAAAAATATCTGTCGAGCATGATCGAGTTGCATCAATCGAAGGGTCTTTTGCTGTAAAAGATAGCAGGCGGATGTGGAGAATGAGCTGTTGTTTGGTCTCCAGCCAATACAAAAGCGCACAGAGAGCAGACTGCAGCCCTTCCCGACGGGCATCGAGGAAGGCATGGATGGAAGAACAGAACTCGGAATCACCAAGCAGGGTAGTATCAAAGGTCCATGGGCGGACTGTTAGAGAAGGCGGCGACGCGGCGAACACGGTCAGAGTCACCACGCAGTGGTAGGAGGACGCTGTGGGGTGATGGACAGAATCTGTCGCTGCAGAAAGGAGCGGTGGCGAAGCATAATAGCGATCCAAGCGAGCGGTCAGGGGAGCTCGCGTCCCAGATGAACGCCAGGTGTGGGAGGTATCCGCAGGATGAAGATGCCGGTGGACGTCAACTGGAGAAATATTCGAGACAAGATCTTGGAGGAGGGCGACTAGGTCTGTGCGGCGCTTACGAGACACTGGCAGGCGATCAAGAGACGGGTTAAAAGTGCAGTTGAAATAACCCTCGAGAATCACTCGATCAGAGGAAGGAACCTGAGAGAGGGTTCCCCGGCAGCTCGTGAACAGCAAGGACAGATGCGTAGAGGAACATGGTACGTAGATGTTGAAGACATGAAAACGAACTCCAGCTAGAGTGAAGGAGATTTGCTGTAGAAGATCTCGGCAGAGATTGAGGACGGAGAGTGAAGACTGGGTGGTTTCAAACTAATGACGAATTCCAATAGCGAGACCACCGTGCACAGAGTAAGGAAATCTTGAAATCATCCATGCCTCATCGGAAATCCCGATGAGGCATGGATGTTGCGTTTGTCTTAGGCCACTGCATCCCTTTGAAACCGGAATAATGAATACTCAGGATACATTTAGGATTCTATTCTACCACATAGTTATGTTCCAGAGATCTATCAATCGAATCATTTAGGATCCTAGATCTATCAATTGATACATTTAGGATTCTATTCTACCACAAAGTCACGTCCCAGAGATCTATCAAATGATACATTTAGGATTCAGGATCTATCAATTAATACATTTAGGATTCCATTTTTTTTTTTGATTGGAGGTTTAACGACCACCGTGAGCAACTCAATGGGCTATAAGCAGTCGCCCGTCCCTAATTTTGGGTCACTGGCTAAAGGGAAGGGAGAGAGCCAGTGCCGTAAGACAAACACAACACCCATGCCTCACCGGGATTCGAACCCGGACCCCTTACGGACGAATGATCAGAGGCCAGCGCCTTAGACCACTGCGCCACCGTGGCGGCAGGATTTTATTCTACCACATACTTATGCTCCAGAGATCTATCAATCGATACATTTAGGATCCTAGATCTATCAATTGATACATTTAGGATTCTATTCTACCACAAAGTTACGTTCCACAAATCTATCAATTGATACATTTAGGATTCTGCATCTATCAACTGAGACATTTAGTATTCTAGATCTATCAATTGAGACATTTGGGATTCTATTCTACCACAAAGTTACGTCCCACAGATCTATCAAGTGATACATTTAGGATTTTATTCTTCTACAAAGATAGAGATCTATCAATTGATACATTAAGGATTCTATTCTACCACAAAGTTACGTCCCAGAGATCTATCAGTCGATACATTTAGGATTCTAGATATATCATTTGATACATTAAGGATTCTATTCTACCACAAAGTTACGTTCCAGTGATCTATCAATTGATACATTTAGGATTCCAGATCCATCAATTGGTAAATTTAGGATTCTAGATCTATCAATTGATTCATTTAGGATTCTATGCTACCACAAAGTTACGTCCCAGAGATCTATCAATTGATTCATTTGGGATTCTATTCTACCACAAAGCTACGTTCCTGAAATCTATCAATCGATACATTTAAGATTCTAGATCTATCAATTAATACATTTAGGATTCTATTCTACCACAAAGTTAGGTCCCAGAGATCTATCAATTGATACATTTAGGATTCTATATCTATCAATTGATACATTTAGGATTCTATTCTACCACAAAGTTGCGTCTCAGAGATCTATCAATTGATACATTTAGGATTCTATTCTACAACAAAGTTATGTCCCAGAGATCTGTCAATTGATACATTTAGGATTCTATTCTACCACAAAGCTACGTCCCTGAAATCTATCAATCGATACATTTAAGGTTCTATATCTATCAATTAATACATTTAGAATTCTATTCTACCACAAAGTTACGTCCCAGAGATCTATCAATTTTTAAATAACACATATGTGTGCTTGAGTCATGAAATGCGAAAGTATTTTACCATCCAAACCAAAAGTAAACAACATACCTTCTCTCGTAGGATCTAGATTCAACTTTGGTTGCATGAAGAAGGAAAACAACAACGCTGTTTCCATTCTTTTAAAGTTGTAAGTACCAGGCTACGTATGAATGAATCAAAGAATTGTGTATTTTTGATAATCTGAAATTTAAATTTTGACGTATATTCGCAAAAAAAGCGTATAATGAATGACACAGTTAAAAGAGGCATTGGGAACTACAGTAAAATATCAGGACTAAAGCAGAATTAAGTATAAGAGTGAGAAACTTATAAATGAGGAACCTATAACCGAGGTTTCGCTAAAGTTATTGATTTTACTGAAATGAAGGCAAAAAAAATTAAATTTTGTAGAATAAACTTGAGATCATTTATGCATTTTATATGTCAACTTGTACCGCATGCTCTCTGGTTTAGGGAAACATTTAAACATGCGTAGTCTTGTATATAAAGAAAGACTCAATTTTGTGATCCGGATTTTAGCATTACCGCCCGCAAAAGTTCATACAGTTGCTTTCGTATCAATGGGATACATCGCAATAAGTTTGCCATCAATGAAATCGGCAAATTTTCAGTTCGGATTCTGAAAGCAAAGCACAAGTGAAAAAGCTCCTCATCCTCCCTACAACTTTTGTATTTGTTTCACTGTCGAACGGTGTGGAAGATGCCCGTGGCCATTGCTATTATACACAGTCGAGTCACATTATTGTGACCACCTCCTACTTTTGACGTCAACAGCGCGTATCCAATGAAAGAAGACACGTGTCATGAGCTGGCTTCGAGGTGTGCTGCAGGCATTCTGAAATAATATCACTCGTTGCTGCAATGGATAAAAGGAGCGATTTATCAGATTTTTAGAAGGGGATGATTATCGGCTTGCGGGCCAAGGGTGGCAGTATTTCTGAAACAGCACAGTCTCTGAACTCTTCCCGTGCTGCTGTGATAAATCGCTCCTTTTATCCATTGCAGAAACGAGTGATATGCAGTTTGTGAAATCTTCCCGTGCTCTGATATAGCGCTTGGGTAACTGGGAGACGCGGATTCGGGTCTCGCTCCAGGACGATTAAATTTTCAAGTTTTCGGATATTATCTGACTTACCATCCTTGTCACATTTACACCAAAAATCGGATTGCCATCTTCAAAATTTGTATTATATGGTGTAATCCTGTATGTCTTTCATGACGCTTTATGTTCTCTGTGTTTCACGAGTATGTAGACCAAAGTTTAAAGCCATTCTGCCTTTCATTAGTATATAAAATGTATCAAATAAGTAATGAGAGAACATGCTGGTAGTAAGTGAGAGTACAGACAATTTATCAAAGTTATAATTATTTCGTAAAAGATAAAAAACAACTCTGCATTAATTTGGAGTGTAATTCGTGATATTTCTATGTATCGAATATTTCATTTACGGAAAAGTTGTCTTTTGGTTCCCTAATAAGATGATCAAATGCAAGCGCGCTCACAAACGCACAAGAGATCCAATATATTTTATTTACAAACTATAGTGATACATAAACAAATATATTTTCATTCTTGGTTTCCCCTGGTGTTAGCAAACTTTTGCCGTTATCCTATATGTTGAATTTCGTTTCATCATACGAATTAAACATAGTTAGACAGGTTATAAATAATTAAATGCAAATCTTCAATTTCTTTCAGATTTTGCATAGCTTTCAAGAAATATTTCATTAAAATTAGCGCCGATCCTACCGCACGTATTATGGCATCACTTTTTTTCCCTAAAGGAAATCGATCATTTTTCGTACCCCGAGACCAAAAGTAATTTCACGGATTTCCATATCTCCGTGCTAAATTTCTCCAAGAATTTATTTTTTATTCAGGATTTTTTGGAGTCAGTATGTTCAGACAACTGCGTTCTACAGCCTGCAGCGAATGCGTTATTTAAGTAGTATATTGTTTCTGTTGTATCACGTGATTGCCGATTCTAAGTATGGCGTATTTGTTTTGTCTTTGTTTAAAGCCCGCCGCAAAAGAAGTTGAAGGGGGTCTTCCCTTTTAATAAATTCCTATCTGCTTTCAAGCAACGCCGTTGAAGAAAGAAATCCATTTTCCGCTTCCGCCTAAAATATCCCACCCTTCTCCAGCAAAACAGAAAAAAAAAAAAATAGAGGAGGAATGGCTCCGCAGCATTAATTCTACGAGACTCAGCACTTGAATCTCTTTTTATAGTCGGAAGTTTTGCTCTGAACCCCAACCACGTGATTTCGGGGTTTGAGAAGGAGGAAGACGCTCTTGTCCTTACACGACCTGGCGATCCCATTTGAATTCGATCGAATTCCGCGGGAAAAAAAAGCGAAGACCGAAATCCTAAGTGATGGAGATGCTTTGGCAGTCTGGGGACATTCCTCGCTTTCCGGGAGGTCAACCAAGTTCTCGAAATCTTTGTGCTCACTCCTCTTGCATTCGAGATGACCTGGAGACAGTGAGAGCGACTTCGTCGGGATGCGCAAGATCGCATCCTTCTTTCCCTCGTCTTCGTGGTAGATTTTGAGAATGGGATGACAAAAAAGGATAGAAGAAATATAATTCAGTACAATGGTAGGTCGTTCGGGTCCTTTTCTTAAATTGCGTATTGATCTCGTAAAGGCCATCCGCACTTTTTTCGAGACGCGCACTGAATTTTAATGCTGAGAAAGAATGCTATCCACCTGTTAGTAAAATAAAATAGCTCTAATATAACGAATAGCATCATCTTCAAAATCTTCTGGCGTCTTTTTACTTGTATTAATAGTTGAGCTTTTAATTGAGAAGGTTTTTAATTTGAATTAGATCAGATTAGATGATATGTAGAGGATTTTAGGAAGGGAGTGTCGGACCCCAGGTCTTAAATAACCCTTAGAATTAAGGAGCTAGGAGATTTGGGCTAGAGTGCCCGATAGGAAAGCGGCACCGAAGCGTGGGAGAGGAAGACGCCCTTATTTATTACCGGTGGGCCAGTACCCGGGGTCCGACGGCTTAACGTCCCTACCCTACGCACGGCGGAAATTTAGTGGTTCGAGCGTTCGTACCTGCCTCGGATCGAACCTGAGATTTCTCCGTGGCAGACAAGAGCGTTGACTACTAGGCCGAATAAACCTCTTATCCTCGGTGTCTAGTTTGAATTAATCAAGACACCTGAGGATAAAAGAGCCGCCATGGGGCCCGAATGGTCTGAGGCGCTCTACCGATTGTCTGAGCTGGGTTCGGGCCCTGGACGGAGCATGAGCGGCATTCCCGTCTATTGGCACTGGCTCCGTCTCTTCCCCGGAACCAGCAACTCCAATTTAGGGAACGGTGGACCCCTAGAGCCCTATGAGCTACACATAGTGGTCAATATTACTTTAATCGGCGGATGTCTGAACCAAAGGATGCTTACAATTTCCTGCGCTACACGAATAGAAATGGCGGCCATGTTTTATGAAAGCTACGGGAAAACAATTCCTTTACATCTCTCATGCCATCAGTGCCTGCGATAAAATTGTCATTGTTAATAAATACTCCTTCCTATTCTTTGTTTCATCACCCAAAGCATGATGGCAAACACTAGTCCATCTCACTCGAACATCATGACACCAGGTACAAACATGTGACTCAAACATCTCCTTTATCCTTTCTTAGGTTTACTGCCACTGTTATAGCCCATTTAGAAGGTAATCCGTTAGAAAATATTACTATCAACCGTCACCCTAAATGACCACAACAAAGCTAAGGAGAGAGCAGCGCTTTCTCATGTTGAGGTTTACCCGCTTCAGCAGCGTTCCGACCCCTTCTCAGACAGTAAATGCACTATATTGACAAAAGTAACGGGACACCTAGAAGAGAAACACAACATAGCATTTATTGGCATACATTAGTATGGTTCCCGTCTATATTTGGCCTTAATGCATGTCCTGACCCTTCGAGACATGCTTTCGACAAGGTTTTGGAACACAGCGATAGGTATGCGCTTCCATTCAGTACATAATGCTGCCCCAAAATGTTGATTAGTGGTAGGCCTTGGTTCCAAACTTCTTATGCGGCGCTTTTATTCATCCCATAGGTGTTCTATGGGATTAAGATCAGGGCTCTGTTCTGGCCAGTCCACACACGATACGAAATCATCGTCAAACCACGCCGTAACAGTTCTTGGCTAGGTTCCACAGTATTGCCACAGAATTGGTAGGGCATAATTGTCCAGAATATCGAGGTAGACGTGCTGGTTAACAGGTTTGTCCACGATAACCAATGGGCTGGGACCATACCACGAAAAACACCCCCACACTAGTACACTGTCAGCTCCAAACTTGTCCGTAGGAACAGTACATTTTGTTTAATAGCGTTCCCCCGATGCTGCCATACCCACACACAGCCATCAGACTGACGCATCGTGTATCAGTCCATAGAACCCGTTCCATTGACCTACGGTCCACGATAAATATTCTTTACACCATGCTAAGCGACGAGTAACATTCCGAGTGGAGATGAAAGACTTATGAGCAGCCGCACGACCACGGTAACCCATGGTATAATGAAGTTCTCTGTGAATGGAACATGTACATACCGAGGTTCCAGCATTTTTACTCACCTGTACACTGAAGTCTTGTGCAGTATTCCGTCGATTAGCTGTAACGATTCTCCTGAGGCTCCGACGTTCTTTATTACTGATTTTCTTTAGTCTGCCGGCACGTTTTGCTGCTTCAGGCACGCCATGTGTCTTCCACTTATTCAGTACATCCAAAACAATTGACCTGGGTATGTTTCAACATCTCACGGTTTTTCTTACGCACAAATCACTAAGACAACACCCAACAATCTTTCCTTTCTCAAAGTCAGTTCTCTCCCGCCGCGACATTTTCACTCAATCTCACAGTGCTATATGATCGAGGTCAGCTGTAGGCTTGTTTTTATACCGTTTTCATCTGTACCGCGCATGTTAACAACGCAGAGCATCCGTTCATTTGCTTTTGAAGTGTTGTCCGGCGATTTTTGTCAATATAGTGTATATCCGTTCGAGCTGATATCAGGTCACTTTGCCTGAGTGCCTGCTAAAAGGTCTATAACAATGAAAGTAAAGCTTTGTTTCATGACCGAAGGTGTGATGGCGAAAGGCTAGTCCCTCTAACCCGGACATCACGACACTGCATGGAAACAACGGACTCAAACATCTCCTCTCTCCTTTCAGAGGTTTACTGCGATCGGTATAGCCCTTTCAGCAGGTAATCAGTAAGAAAGGATTAGTACGAATTGTTCCCCTTAATGCCCAATCTGAATAATAAAGCTAAGGAGAGAGCAAAACTTTCTCATGCTCTAGTTCACTCACTATAGCCCTGTTTGATCCACTTCTGAGACAGAAAATATATTCCTTTAGCGGTGATTTCTGGCTATTTTGCTAATCCCCCGAAAATTCGTTTCTGTCGATTAAAAGATTAAATTCCCCCCATTAAATAAAGTCCTTTGGTTCTCGTTTCGGAGTCATACATATTTTTTTGCAGTAATTCTTCTATTCAATTTGCAAAACTTTTTTTTTTACTTTCTTTCTTTTTATACTTTATAAGCCACATTCGGATCCAAACCGATACGTATCTGTGAGGCATTACCGTGATGTTTGTCGACATATGGCCTTCCGACACAAATCATCGATAACATCATCATCATTTCGAGGTAGGTTTAAAAATTTTGCAACTTGAGTCCCACATCAATTTTTACTATTGTTAGCTTTTCCACAGTGTTTCTTTCTCTTCAGTAGAATTTCAGATGTGTGATGTTTCACAAACATGACGTATCCTTCCACTTCCTTTCCATTCGAAAGTGCAACTAAGAAATTAATTAGGAAAAAAGGATTTACTGTTTTGTGAATGCAGCTTTGAAAACTGGCTATGTAATGCTTACTTGACATTTATGATATGGAAGTGTAGACCAAAAATTTACTGTTTTGTGAATGCAGCTTTGAAAACTGGCTATGTAATGCTTACTTGACATTTATGACATGGAAGTGTAGACCAAACATTTACTGTTTTGTGAATGCAGCTTTGAAAACTGGCTATGTAATGCTTACTTGACATTTATGACATGGAAGTGTAGACCAAAAATTTACTGTTTTGTGAATGCAGCTTTGAAAACTGGCTATGTAATGCTTACTTGACATTTATGACATGGAAGTGTAGACCAAAAATTTACTGTTTTGTGAATGCAGCTTTGAAAACTGGCTATGTAATGCTTACTTGACATTTATGACATGGAAGTGTAGACCAAAAATTTACTGTTTTGTGAATGCAGCTTTGAAAACTGGCTATGTAATGCTTACTTGACATTTATGACATGGAAGTGTAGACCAAACATTTACTGTTTTGTGAATGCAGCTTTGAAAACTGGCTATGTAATGCTTACTTGACATTTATGACATGGAAGTGTAGACCAAAAATTTACTGTTTTGTGAATGCAGCTTTGAAAACTGGCTATGTAATGCTTACTTGACATTTATGACATGGAAGTGTAGACCAAAAATTTACTGTTTTGTGAATGCAGCTTTGAAAACTGGCTATGTAATGCTTACTTGACATTTATGACATGGAAGTGTAGACCAAACATTTACTGTTTTGTGAATGCAGCTTTGAAAACTGGCTATGTAATGCTTACTTGACATTTATGACATGGAAGTGTAGACCAAAAATTTACTGTTTTGTGAATGCAGCTTTGAAAACTGGCTATGTAATGCTTACTTGACATTTATGACATGGAAGTGTAGACCAAAAATTTACTGTTTTGTGAATGCAGCTTTGAAAACTGGCTATGTAATGCTTACTTGACATTTATGACATGGAAGTGTAGACCAAAAATTTACTGTTTTGTGAATGCAGCTTTGAAAACTGGCTATGTAATGCTTACTTGACATTTATGACATGGAAGTGTAGACCAAACAATTTACTGTTTTGTGAATGCAGCTTTGAAAACTGGCTATGTAATGCTTACTTGACATTTATGACATGGAAGTGTAGACCAAACATTTACTGTTTTGTGAATGCAGCTTTGAAAACTGGCTATGTAATGCTTACTTGACATTTATGACATGGAAGTGTAGACCAAAAATTTACTGTTTTGTGAATGCAGCTTTGAAAACTGGCTATGTAATGCTTACTTGACATTTATGACATGGAAGTGTAGACCAAACATTTACTGTTTTGTGAATGCAGCTTTGAAAACTGGCTATGTAATGCTTACTTGACATT
Organism: Macrothele yani; assembly: GCA_039090855.1. NCBI lineage: Eukaryota > Metazoa > Arthropoda > Arachnida > Araneae > Macrothelidae > Macrothele > Macrothele yani. The sequence goes on along the minus strand of CM077002.1, from coordinate 23,740,354 downwards.
TATGACATGGAAGTGTAGACCAAAAATTTACTGTTTTGTGAATGCAGCTTTGAAAACTGGCTATGTAATGCTTACTTGACATTTATGACATGGAAGTGTAGACCAAAAATTTACTGTTTTGTGAATGCAGCTTTGAAAACTGGCTATGTAATGCTTACTTGACATTTATGACATGGAAGTGTAGACCAAAAATTTACTGTTTTGTGAATGCAGCTTTGAAAACTGGCTATGTAATGCTTACTTGACATTTATGACATGGAAGTGTAGACCAAACAATTTACTGTTTTGTGAATGCAGCTTTGAAAACTGGCTATGTAATGCTTACTTGACATTTATGACATGGAAGTGTAGACCAAAAATTTACTGTTTTGTGAATGCAGCTTTGAAAACTGGCTATGTAATGCTTACTTGACATTTATGACATGGAAGTGTAGACCAAAAATTTACTGTTTTGTGAATGCAGCTTTGAAAACTGGCTATGTAATGCTTACTTGACATTTATGACATGGAAGTGTAGACCAAACATTTACTGTTTTGTGAATGCAGCTTTGAAAACTGGCTATGTAATGCTTACTTGACATTTATGACATGGAAGTGTAGACCAAACATTTACTGTTTTGTGAATGCAGCTTTGAAAACTGGCTATGTAATGCTTACTTGACATTTATGACATGGAAGTGTAGACCAAACATTTACTGTTTTGTGAATGCAGCTTTGAAAACTGGCTATGTAATGCTTACTTGACATTTATGACATGGAAGTGTAGACCAAAAATTTACTGTTTTGTGAATGCAGCTTTGAAAACTGGCTATGTAATGCTTACTTGACATTTATGACATGGAAGTGTAGACCAAAAATTTACTGTTTTGTGAATGCAGCTTTGAAAACTGGCTATGTAATGCTTACTTGACATTTATGACATGGAAGTGTAGACCAAAAATTTACTGTTTTGTGAATGCAGCTTTGAAAACTGGCTATGTAATGCTTACTTGACATTTATGACATGGAAGTGTAGACCAAAAATTTACTGTTTTGTGAATGCAGCTTTGAAAACTGGCTATGTAATGCTTACTTGACATTTATGACATGGAAGTGTAGACCAAAAATTTACTGTTTTGTGAATGCAGCTTTGAAAACTGGCTATGTAATGCTTACTTGACATTTATGACATGGAAGTGTAGACCAAAAATTTACTGTTTTGTGAATGCAGCTTTGAAAACTGGCTATGTAATGCTTACTTGACATTTATGACATGGAAGTGTAGACCAAAAATTTACTGTTTTGTGAATGCAGCTTTGAAAACTGGCTATGTAATGCTTACTTGACATTTATGACATGGAAGTGTAGACCAAAAATTTACTGTTTTGTGAATGCAGCTTTGAAAACTGGCTATGTAATGCTTACTTGACATTTATGACATGGAAGTGTAGACCAAAAATTTACTGTTTTGTGAATGCAGCTTTGAAAACTGGCTATGTAATGCTTACTTGACATTTATGACATGGAAGTGTAGACCAAAAATTTACTGTTTTGTGAATGCAGCTTTGAAAACTGGCTATGTAATGCTTACTTGACATTTATGACATGGAAGTGTAGACCAAACATTTACTGTTTTGTGAATGCAGCTTTGAAAACTGGCTATGTAATGCTTACTTGACATTTATGACATGGAAGTGTAGACCAAACATTTACTGTTTTGTGAATGCAGCTTTGAAAACTGGCTATGTAATGCTTACTTGACATTTATGACATGGAAGTGTAGACCAAAAATTTACTGTTTTGTGAATGCAGCTTTGAAAACTGGCTATGTAATGCTTACTTGACATTTATGACATGGAAGTGTAGACCAAACATTTACTGTTTTGTGAATGCAGCTTTGAAAACTGGCTATGTAATGCTTACTTGACATTTATGACATGGAAGTGTAGACCAAAAATTTACTGTTTTGTGAATGCAGCTTTGAAAACTGGCTATGTAATGCTTACTTGACATTTATGACATGGAAGTGTAGACCAAAAATTTACTGTTTTGTGAATGCAGCTTTGAAAACTGGCTATGTAATGCTTACTTGACATTTATGACATGGAAGTGTAGACCAAACATTTACTGTTTTGTGAATGCAGCTTTGAAAACTGGCTATGTAATGCTTACTTGACATTTATGACATGGAAGTGTAGACCAAAAATTTACTGTTTTGTGAATGCAGCTTTGAAAACTGGCTATGTAATGCTTACTTGACATTTATGACATGGAAGTGTAGACCAAAAATTTACTGTTTTGTGAATGCAGCTTTGAAAACTGGCTATGTAATGCTTACTTGACATTTATGACATGGAAGTGTAGACCAAACATTTACTGTTTTGTGAATGCAGCTTTGAAAACTGGCTATGTAATGCTTACTTGACATTTATGACATGGAAGTGTAGACCAAAAATTTACTGTTTTGTGAATGCAGCTTTGAAAACTGGCTATGTAATGCTTACTTGACATTTATGACATGGAAGTGTAGACCAAACATTTACTGTTTTGTGAATGCAGCTTTGAAAACTGGCTATGTAATGCTTACTTGACATTTATGACATGGAAGTGTAGACCAAACATTTACTGTTTTGTGAATGCAGCTTTGAAAACTGGCTATGTAATGCTTACTTGACATTTATGACATGGAAGTGTAGACCAAACATTTACTGTTTTGTGAATGCAGCTTTGAAAACTGGCTATGTAATGCTTACTTGACATTTATGACATGGAAGTGTAGACCAAACATTTACTGTTTTGTGAATGCAGCTTTGAAAACTGGCTATGTAATGCTTACTTGACATTTATGACATGGAAGTGTAGACCAAACATTTACTGTTTTGTGAATGCAGCTTTGAAAACTGGCTATGTAATGCTTACTTGACATTTATGACATGGAAGTGTAGACCAAACATTTACTGTTTTGTGAATGCAGCTTTGAAAACTGGCTATGTAATGCTTACTTGACATTTATGACATGGAAGTGTAGACCAAAAATTTACTGTTTTGTGAATGCAGCTTTGAAAACTGGCTATGTAATGCTTACTTGACATTTATGACATGGAAGTGTAGACCAAACATTTACTGTTTTGTGAATGCAGCTTTGAAAACTGGCTATGTAATGCTTACTTGACATTTATGACATGGAAGTGTAGACCAAAAATTTACGGTTTTGTGAATGCAGCTTTGAAAACTGGCTATGTAATGCTTACTTGACATTTATGACATGGAAGTGTAGACCAAAAATTTACTGTTTTGTGAATGCAGCTTTGAAAACTGGCTATGTAATGCTTACTTGACATTTATGACATGGAAGTGTAGACCAAAAATTTACTGTTTTGTGAATGCAGCTTTGAAAACTGGCTATGTAATGCTTACTTGACATTTATGACATGGAAGTGTAGACCAAACATTTACTGTTTTGTGAATGCAGCTTTGAAAACTGGCTATGTAATGCTTACTTGACATTTATGACATGGAAGTGTAGACCAAAAATTTACTGTTTTGTGAATGCAGCTTTGAAAACTGGCTATGTAATGCTTACTTGACATTTATGACATGGAAGTGTAGACCAAAAATTTACTGTTTTGTGAATGCAGCTTTGAAAACTGGCTATGTAATGCTTACTTGACATTTATGACATGGAAGTGTAGACCAAACATTTACTGTTTTGTGAATGCAGCTTTGAAAACTGGCTATGTAATGCTTACTTGACATTTATGACATGGAAGTGTAGACCAAAAATTTACTGTTTTGTGAATGCAGCTTTGAAAACTGGCTATGTAATGCTTACTTGACATTTATGACATGGAAGTGTAGACCAAAAATTTACTGTTTTGTGAATGCAGCTTTGAAAACTGGCTATGTAATGCTTACTTGACATTTATGACATGGAAGTGTAGACCAAAAATTTACTGTTTTGTGAATGCAGCTTTGAAAACTGGCTATGTAATGCTTACTTGACATTTATGACATGGAAGTGTAGACCAAACATTTACTGTTTTGTGAATGCAGCTTTGAAAACTGGCTATGTAATGCTTACTTGACATTTATGACATGGAAGTGTAGACCAAACATTTACTGTTTTGTGAATGCAGCTTTGAAAACTGGCTATGTAATGCTTACTTGACATTTATGACATGGAAGTGTAGACCAAAAATTTACTGTTTTGTGAATGCAGCTTTGAAAACTGGCTATGTAATGCTTACTTGACATTTATGACATGGAAGTGTAGACCAAAAATTTACTGTTTTGTGAATGCAGCTTTGAAAACTGGCTATGTAATGCTTACTTGACATTTATGACATGGAAGTGTAGACCAAAAATTTTATCGTGACGTGCTGATTTTTCTCTACTTTATCTCAAGAATTCAACTTAAAAACATTTAAACATAATATGTTGACTTCCAACATTTTTTTCAGAAAAAAAACTCCAAAAGCAAAATATTAGCTTTGTTTCCAGAGTGAATCTCTAGAATGTTTCCCATATTTATTTTACATTTCTTGTTTCTGAACGACATGAAAGAACAAAATGTTAGCCATAAAATACCGATTCCCATCTTTTTGCTTCAACAGATAGTTGGAGAATTTAACAAAAAATATTGACTCACACACAGATTTCTGTTTTCTGGAAGTGCAACTCCAGATGTTAAATCTATCATTGATTTCTCTCTCTCTCTCTCTCTCTCTTTTTCTTACGAAGGAACGCAGATCGAAACATTTAATCATAATATACTGTTTTAAACTGTTTATCTCGAAAGTGCAAATCCAAACGTTAAATAGCAAGATTTTATTTTTTTTTATTTTTATCTTGCTTATGCTCAGTGATTTAGCCATGGTATACTACCCGAGGACATTAAAAAACAAAGTTAAAAAAATTCAATTATTTTAAATTAGCTCAGAGGTGAGAAGCGTAGGTCACCAACTAGTCGTCCGAGCCTGATCCAAGTTCGAGTCCTGAATGAGGTGAATCTGAGCCTGGTCCAAGTTCGAGTCCCGAGTATATTTGTCCTAGGGCGTTGGTCTTCTCTTCAACCGGGAACCAGGTGGAATTTTCACTGTATTTTTTTTTTTTTGAAGGAACGCAGATCAAAATACACTACTGTTTGTGAAAACTGTAACACCAAGAGGGAACCGTTCGATTCAAATGAATGTTATACCACACATTATTGATATGACTCTACATAAGGAATTTAATTTTCAGAACAATACAACGATTTCTACCTGCAAAAATCAGTATCTTGGGAAAGCATCCGCGAACTGCAATAAGCGCTTCTGGACGGCGGCGTGGCATTGAATCGAAAAGACGTTAGATGGTGTCCTGAGTAATTGCTTACCCGGCGGCATGTCTGCGAGTCCATACATCATTGGTACTGACCGCTGAAGGACTTTGATGGGCCAGTTGCCAAGTGACCATATCCCAAATATGTTCAATAGGCGACATGTCTGGCGAACGTGCAAGCCAGGGAAGAAGAAAGCAGTATCGGCTGTGCTGGGAAGAGGGCTTAAATATTCCTGGCAGCATGTGGTCGGGCATTGTCCTGCTGGAATATAGCCGCAGGAGGGCTCTGAAGGAAGGGTATCACTTCTGGCTGTACATCGTCCGTGATGAAGTGGTCGCTGATAAGATTGTCCTCAAGTCGTAGCAGCCGAGAACACGAATGGTTCCCAATGGCACCCCAACCATTTCTCTTGGCGTTTGGCCCGTATGACTTTCGACAATGCATGCTGGAAAGAAGACGCTCACCACAAAACCGTCTAATGCGTACGCAGCCATCATGGTAGTCAAAGTTTAATCGGGTCTCGTCCGAAAATACGACATGTTTCCAAACAGCACGCCATTGTCTGTATTGAACACCCCATTCCATTCTGAGGCGTTCATGATTCAGGGTCAAAGCAATCCTCCGCAAAGGGATGAGTCCTCTGTGGAACAGACGGCGTCGAAATGTGGAGGCAGACAACGCCACACCTGTTGAAGACTTGCGAAGATGCGGAACGGTTCGTCACTGCCGTGAGGTTGAGGTGTCGGTCATCCCGCGGTGTTGTCACATTTCTCGATCAACTGCCGGATCGTCAATGCACCTGGTTCTCCTCGGTCCATTGCCGGCACACGCGCATCCCTGTCGTGGCGTAATTTCCCATCCGAGTCACAATTTTGCGGTACGAAAATGCACCTTCACGCAAACACGTCATTCGTCCCCGTTCAAACTCTATCGTATGATGATTTTGCGTCCTTCATCGTCGCCGAAGCATTATTGAATCCTGGAGACCCTTTTCAGCTATCTGTCCCACCATGCACTACTGGTGTGTATTCTAAACAGCACTCTAGTTATACCCCTCACTCGATTATCCAGAGGGAGCTTCCGTGCCCAGTCATGCGCAATGATTCTTTACTTCTAATCATTTGCATGTCCTACCCTGCTCTGAATACCCTGTAAGTTTCATGTGATTACCATCATTCCTTCAGGGTGATGCAATTTTCAGAAACAGTAGTTTAGGCTTAAATATTTTGCGATACGATTACACGGAGTAGGGATATGCGATGTACACTCAATGGGCAAAACATTAGAGATATCTATGTAATAGCGTGTTGGTCGTCCTCTGGCGCCAATAACAGCCTATACACGCCGTGGCATTGACTCCATCAGATGCCGGAGGGTTTCCGGAGGTAATGCACCCATGCCTGTTGCATCCTTATCTACAACTACACCCGAGACATCGGATCCGGTTACCATGGATCTAATGTTCCGGTCCGCGGTATCCCAAAGCGCTTCGATAGGTTTGTAATCCAGTGACCGTGGGGGATACTGGATGGGTCCAAACTCAGATGAGTATTGCTTCAGTTGTTGCCGCCCGGTGCGGCGGCACATTGTTCACCTGAAACAGACTGTAGGCCGCAGGGTGCCCAAATACCATGAAATTGTGCAGGTGATCAGCCGGCATTTGTTGGTAGTGCGCTGCAGTTAAGAGCCTCTCCAGCCCCACTACGTGACCTAAAGCGTTCCATGAGAAGGTTTTCCAGACCGACACAGAGCCACCAACGCTTGAATAGAGCCGACCTGGTATGATGAGGCCATGGCCTCATGCTGTAGACGCCACACCCGCACATTTCTGTCATCTCCGTACAGCTGAAGACGGGATTCATCTGGCGACACGATGCGACGCTACTCTGCGAAGGTCCAGTTTTGGGTGTTCCCAGCACCAGGCCGATGATGGGAAGTCAATAGTGGCACGAGTGCGCAGCCGTTGGTATGTCCGTCGATGGTATACTCTTGGCACACCTTTGATACTGTTTCACCCGGGCACCCAAGGGTTTTTACCACTTGGGCAACAGAATGACATATCTGCTTCTAAAAATCTCACTTGAGAAAATTAGTTTTCATCGCACAATTCCCAATGTGAACATATTTTGCGTATAAAAACCCAATAAGAAAAAGTATTTCATTTGGTTTGGTACTCTTCACTATGTAGAAAATTTTGCGTTTATTTTCTCCTTCAAATAATTCATCATTTCCCCCTTATCAGGTGTAAAGTAATATAACGTGTTCCTCCATATCTGTGCTGCAAAAGTGTTCGATTTGAAAACTTCTGTTTGATTCGGATATCGTCCGCTCTGGAGAGAATAGCAACTTTCGAATATTTTATCGATTCTAAAAATCTGATTAAAATGATGTTTTTGTAACTGATTCCATTCACTATGTAGAGCACTGAGAAACGATGTATTAAAAATGTCTAATTCTTCCTGCCTGGACGAAAATAATCTTTCTTTGCCTCTGATTTCTTTTTTCTAAAAATTCGATTTTCAAAATGACTGTTTTATAGTCGGAAAGAATCAAACAGACGTTGCCATTGCACTCAAGAATTGGGTGTCCTCTTTCTTGTTTTCAAGAATTGGGTGTCCTCTTTCTTGTTTTCAAGAATTGGGTGTCCTCTTTCTTATTTCTAACAGTCGAGAATTTTCAATGAAAGACTAAGTGATAATATTTTTCAAGGATGGTGCCACATATTGCATTTGGTGTACCGTCGTTGTACCTATAGTATTCAGCAAGTTTTTTCTTACCTAGAGTAACAAATACGCTTGCAGTTCATGTGATTCCAGAATCCGATTTTGTTGTCGTTCAGGGTTCACGAGTATTGCGCAGATTTCTTTTTTCAGGTTTAACTGTCATCACTAGTAGCTCTAAGTGCTATAAACAGTCACCAGTCCCAATTTGAGGCTACTAGTTCCAAGAAAGGGACAAAGCATCCCGGACTCGATTCCTAGCCCATCGCGGATGAGTGGTCAGAGGCCGGGGCCGCAGACTACACGGTTACCAGATATGTGCAAAGAATTCTTTATTCAACTCATAAAAAACGGATGGTAAAGGAGAGATACTTGAAAATCATTGTGACAGAGGCAAATACTGCTTTTCTCAGCTGGCCTGAAACAAGCATCGGATATGTCATAATTGGGACACAATAACAGCAAATCGTTTGGCGGATAAATGACTTGCTTTTATGGTATTATGTGTATTTGGGAGTGAATGACTTGCTTATATTTTGAGAGATTTGAACTGAGAAGAAAGGGTATTAAACATAAATGGAAGGTACCTAAATTGCTTAAGATTTGCTGATGACATAGTCATCATTGCAACTAGCAATAGGGAAGTGCAGAATATCATAAAGGATTTATGGATGGAAAGTCCTGAAAAGGGTCTGACAATGAAAACAGAAAAAACGAAATATATAAACAATACAGGAAAGGATACAGAAAGGATTTTGATAGAAGGAAAAGGAAGAGATTTTGATAGAAGAAAAAGGAAAAGATTTTGATAGAAGGAAGAGGAAACGATTTTGATAGAAGGAAAATGAAAAGATTTTGATAGAAGGAAAAGAAATTTAACAAGAAAGATGACACCGAATTTTCGGGTGTAATAAGCACGTCTTTTGAATCCGTTCTGACGCAAATTAAATTTATCAAAGCTATTCAAAGGCAATGGAACCGGTATGGAAAACAATAGTATCTGACGGAAGAAAGAAGTTTTTCAATGGGGTCTTTAATCCCTCAGATATTGGTGTAAACGGAATCTTGAGCTTACGAACTCTTAGTAACAGAGTTATCGACAAAAATAAGATGTGACTTTACGTCACCTGGTGGGAAAACCATGCATTATTTTAGGAAGAAAGTATTCTCAAAAGGTTTTTCCATATGAGCGGTATCGATCCAAGAAAAACAAATTTAGTCGAGTTTTCAGTAGCCCAGATTTTACTACAAATACATCAGAAGCAGAAATTAACACTTATGACCCTTGGTGGTCAAACCATTCTATACAAAACATTAGAAATTATGTGAAAAATATTTTCCATCAGGTCTTGTATGCGATACAGGAAGAATTTTTCAAATCGGAGTTTTAGGAGCAGAAAACGCAATTTACCTTTATGCGCCCTAGCGGAAAGTTTTAAATGATTTACGTGAAATTTTTGAATTTATAAGAAAAACATTTTGCGTCGGAAACACTATCCAACAACGAAGGAATTTTTCAAATTGGACTTTTAGAAGTAGAGATATTGACAAAAATAAGATATACATCTACGCCCCCTGGCGTAGAAACCATGCATTATTTCAAGAAGAAAGTGTTCCTAAAAGGTTTGTCGACATGAGTAGCATCGGTCAACAAAAGACTTGTTTTTCAATCGAGATTTTAGAAGCTCATATTTTGCTGCAAATACATCAGAAGTGGAAATTAAGACTTACGCCACCTGGTGGCCATACCATTTTTTTACAAAAATTAAAAAATATGTGCAAAGGATTTTCCATCAGGAGCTGTATCCGGTGCAGAAGCAATTTTTCAGATCGGAGGTTTAGAAGCAGAGAAATAGTGGGAAAAGCAAGTTACCTTTACGCTCCATAGCGGAAAGTCTATGAATTACTTTAAAATTTTGAATTTTTAGGAAGAACATGTCACACTAGAAACACTGTCTAATAAAGAAGTAAATTTTTAAAGCAGACTCCTAGAAGTTGAGATATTGACAAAAATAAGATATACGTCTACGTCCCCAGGCGCAGAAACCATGCACTATTTTAAGAAGAAAATGTTCCTAAAAGATTTGTCGACGTGAATAGTATCGGTCTACAAACGACGTTTTTTAATCTAGAATTTAGAAGCTCATATTTTGCTGCAAATGCGTCAGAAGCGGAAATTAAGATTTACGCCAATTGGTGGCCAAACCACTCTTTTTACAAAAATTCGAAATTACATGCAGACGATTTTCCATCAGGTGCGGTATCCGGTACAGAAACAATTTTTCAAATAGGAGATTTAGAAACAGAGATATAGGGCGAAACGCAATTTACCTGTACGCCCCCTAGCGGAAAGGCTATGAATTACTTGAAGATTTTGAAATTATATGAAAAACATGTCACACGGAAATATCTATCTAACAAAGAAGGAATTTTTCAAATCGGACTCCTAGAAATAGAGATATTGACAAAAATAAGATATACATCTACGCCCCCTGGCGGAGAAACTGTAGGATATTTTAGGAAGAAAATATTCCGAAAATGTTTATCGATGTGAGTGGCATCAGTCCACGAAAGAAATTTTTTCAATCGATATTTTAGAAGCTCAGATTTTATGGCAAATACATCAGAAGCAAAAATTAACACTTACGCCCCCTTGGTGGCCAAAGTATTCTTTACCAAAAATTCGAAATTATATACAAAAGATTTTCCATTAGGAGATGTATCCGCTGAAGAAAATATTTTTCAAATCAGAGTTTTAGGAGAAGATTTATCGGAAAACATGTAATTTACTTTTACGCCCCCTAGCGGAAAATTTATGCGTAATTTGAAAATGAAACTATATCTAAAACTATCTTCGACATAAATGGAATCGAAAGATAAAATATTTTTTAATCGGATGTTTAGAAGCAAATATGTGGATTAAAACGTAATTTTGAATTTGACATCATCTGAATTTACGCCCCCTAGCGGTAAAATTGTGCATCGTAAAAAAACGAAATAAAGGATCATCATTCGCATATTTCAAGCTTCAGAATGCAAAAAGAATTTTTCAAATCGGACTGATAGTTGCAGAGATACCGTGGGTAGAGACGGACGGACGGACGGACGGACAAACCGATAACAGAAGCACGATCTTTTTTTACAAAAGACGTGCTAAAAAGTAGACGAATGCATCTATTTAGGTAAAGTAATCAGTTTTAAAGGAAAACAAGAAAGAGAAATCAATAGAAGAATTATCCAAGTTAACAGAGCCTTTTGGATGCTTAAAGACGATTTAACCGGCGATCTTCCACTGTTTTTAAAAAGAAAAATCTTCAATGCACGTATTATCCACGTGTTTACTTATGGCAGTGAAACATGAAGCATCACAGAGCGACAATGTTAAAAAAAGAAAAAAAGAGTAAGTCAGAAAGAAGAATGTTAGGAATAACAAGAAGAGGTAGAGATAGAGTTAGAAATGAAATTATAGAAGCAAGAACAGGAATAACAGATATTATAAAAATGATAAAAGAATCAAATTGGGTTGGACATGTAGGAAGACTGAAAGATGGACTCGATTATTAACAGAATGGCAACCAAGAGATGGAAGAAAACAAAGAGAGCGCCAGAGAATAAGATGGAGAGATGACTTTCAGAAACATTGAGGCGCAAAATGGTGGAATGAAGCTAAGGATCGATGATGGAAAAGACTGGAGGATGCCTATACCCTGCCTTTGGGTGTCAACAGGCTAAGAAGAAGAGGAACAGCAAGTTAACAAATAATTGTTATTATAAGAAGCCTTAAATGTTTATCTTTCATTTTCATTGTACTTAAATACTTTTAAGCTAATATCTTAAATAACGAAACCAGTGCTAACATTTTTAATTTGTTTTTGAATGTAATTAAAAATTTCATCACTGCTTTACTACGTAAGACATTCATAGACACCAATGTGGTTTTTGAGAAATTAGGATACTGGTGATTCGACAGATGCGGATGGAATGTGAAATGTGCTATGTGACATGATGATGACGTAGTACTGAGGTGACGTATGAGCCAAATCGACAATGTGGGAACAATAAGCTTGCCGGGGCAGTTTGGTTGGAAGAACAGTCGCTGCTAAATAAGAAGACGTGGATTCGAATCCCACCAACGGCGAAATGTTCTTGTATTCAAAATAGCATAACTATACTATGTTAATGTATTCAAAATAGTATAACTATACTATGTTATTGTATGTTGTATATTGATGCTCAAACGAAATTGGTTCTCTGGCAGTAAGGTTTGAAAACTTTGTGTCATAAGACTTCCACACGCAATTAATCAAACTAATTATTAATCAATTAATCATTATTAATCAAATTAATTATTCATAATTGTCGGCTGACTCTAAGCATGAGAATTCTCTCTTTTATTATTTTTTGTGGGGATGGGGTTCACACCCACTGGGATCATCTCGATGGGCTATAAACAGTCGTCCGTCCCTAATTTAGGGTCTCTGATTCCATGGAAGAGAAACAGAAAGAGCCAGTGCCGTAAGATAGATGCAAAATCCATGCCTCACCGGGACTCGAACCCGGGCCCTTCGCCGCGCCGGTGGCGCAGTGGTCAAAGCGATGGCTTCTGACCATTCGTCCGGGAGGGGTCCGGGTTCGAATCCTGGTGAGGCATGAATTTTGTGTTTGTCTTACGGCACTGGTTGTCTCTCTTCCCAGGACCAGTGACCCTAAATTAGGGACGGGTGACTGCTTATAGCCCTTTGAGTTGCTTGCGGTGGTCGTTAAACCTTCAATAAAAAAAAAATCCGGGCCCTTCTCGGACGAATGGTCAGAAGCCAGTGCCTAGACTATTACATCACCGGGGCGGCAAACATGCGATTCCGTGCCCCCATCTTTTTCAAGGGAGCGCTCGTGATGTAAGGAAGTAGGTGACGTGACGTAGATGACGTGCTACTGAAATGGCGAATCAATCAAATCAACGATATTGCAACGATAAGCCTCCCGGCGTAGTTCGCCTAGGAGAACAGTCGCTCCAGAGTATGACGACTTGGGCTCGTATCTCACTACTAGAATGAGGGTATATACAGTATTACAAGTGCAAGATGAATTTCAAATACCCAAATCGTCGTCATCATCATTATTAGTGTTCTGTCTCTTGACAGGTGCAACGATATCTCAGCAAGTCATCTTGCTCCAGTTTCCTCTGTCCCTTTCTTCCTCCTCCATTTCTTGATAGCCTCTTGTGCCCATTATATCATCAAGCATCATTAGTCATCTTCTTCCTCTTCGTTGCTTTCCTTCAATTTTCCCTTCTATCATTATTTTCAATAGGCTATCTCCTCTTAGCACATGTCCTATCCAGTTAAATTCCCTATTTCTTATGGTCTTTAGTAAATTTCTTTCTTCTTGAACTCTGAAATACTTCATCTTTGGTAATTTTTTTCAATCCACTTTATTTTCTCCATTCTTCTCCATAACCACATCTTAAATGCCTTCAACTCAGCTTCCTTCTTCCCAATTGTCCACGTTCTCTCCCCATATAAAGTTATACTCCAAATATAGCCCTTAATAAACCTTTTCTTTAAACTTATATTCATTTTATCAACAAACACATTTTTCTTGTTTTAAAATGCATATTTTCCTTTACTGATTTTTTCTTGTTATTTTCATGTCACATTTTCCATTTTGTTGGATTATACTACCAAGACATTTTTTAGTCTCGCTTGCTCTATATTTTCTCCATTCATCATCACCTCAACATTTCCTGGTTTCCTGGAGACTGTCATCGTTTTTGCTTTCTTTCTGTTAATTTTCAAACCATATTTTTTGCATACACTTTTAAATTTTTGCATTAGATGCTGCAATTCATCTAAATAACAAATGCGTTGCTGGTTTTGGTGAATTTCTCAATAAAATTTAAAACAACGTCTCAAAATAATTTCTCTACTCCAAACTGGAAAAACAATTATGACTTGAGTCCTCTGAAAGCGAAACTCCGAAAAGTAAGCAAAATTGTCATAATACGGTAGCAGTATTTTCTGTACATCTAATGTGCTTTGGACTACATTTTTGTAGACTCTTTTTAGATTCAGCAAAGCTTTTTCTTCCAAATGTATCCTTATTTGCAATAAATTTTATTTTTCAGTTACATCGAATTTTATTGCATTTTTTTTTTCTACTTGTGAGAAATTGACGGCATCCTTTCTTTCTCGGAAAATATAAGGAAAAACTAAAGAAGCAAAAATGAGTTGCAAACATTCAAGCAGAAAGGACCTAATCATGTGGGCAAACTAATCAGTGCGGTGTTTTTCCCAAAACCTGTTTTTGTCCACAAATCATAGCACAAGAGAGGCCTTTTTTTATCCCCGTTCTAGTGTACATCCCTGCTGAATTCAGTCATAATGGAGAAAAGTTTGTTAAACTAATTACTGCCAGCAGGGGCGACGGCTTTAACAAGTCGCTTAAGCGAAATTAATTAGGCTAGTTGAACCGACAAGAGGCGGAAGAGGGATAGCTTTCAGAAAGAAGGAACAGGGAGAAGAAAGAAAAAAAAAGGAAGAAAAGAGGGTCCTCGGATCATTTCCTTAGTTTCCTCTTCTCGAGAGACCAATACACACTGGATGAATTCCAGGGTCGTGGGCAGCCGGTTAGAAGGAAGAAGAGGAGTTGAAGCATTGCGAATCTTCTTGCTTTACACTATGTTGTAGGCAGTGCTGCAGAATCTCAATAACACGATGGGATCGGATTACAGATAAATGATAAACGCTTAGGATTATCACGCTTCAGAAACCTTGCTTGAGTAGAAGGGAAAAGAAACTGAGGATTTTGGAATTTCTTTCTTGGAATATCATCCAAAATAGTGTAAGAGAAGATAAACAAATTAATACACAGCGCATCAACTCACAGCTAGACACCAAAATACGGCCCACATAGATCCCGTGAGTTTTTATTTTCGTGTAAAGAATTGATGATGAAAGGAAAGCCTATAATACACAATAATCCAAAGCTTACGACACAGAAAAAAAATAAATGTTTCAGAATTTATAAAGAAAGAAGCTCCCAAATCATTTTCCTTTTCATCTTAAAAACTAGAAAAACGTAAGTAAACTTCTGATAATTTAATCGTGAGATAGAAAGGAATGCATTTTTTTTCAAACTTCAAGTAAACTAATTTTTCTTCACAGTTCGGTGTTAGAATTTCTATCTTACCGTCTGAAATTTTCTTAAGACTTAGGAGAATTCGTGCAGTCAGTAAGTTTATGTAAGTTCAATTTAATTTGCTTTGTGTTTTGTGATTGTCAAATGTGTGGATTATGTTTTCTGTTTGTTTCCCTTTAAGTAATAAAGCAAAATGCGTGTGTGTGGGTGAGAGAGAGAGAGAGAGAGAGAGAGAGAGAGAGTCATTGCTCAGCAGAAAAGCGTGCGCCGTGTTCATTTGCGTGGTCAATTGCTGCACTGGTGCGCATCAATTGCCCTTTACCAGTCAACGGAGGCGACGTACTCCATAGGGGTTGATGGCTTTGGGCTCCACAGTTAAAACGTCGAGAGGTATTCGGTGTGCCAGCTGTCCATCCTTAGTACACCCTTACTAGCACCTTGTAAACAGCCCGCAAATTCTGCTGTTTCTGAGATGCTTTCACCTTTGGTGTGGTAGCCAATTATCATTCCCTTTGAACATCTGTCAAAGCACTGCCTCTGTCCATTGTGTTTACTTAACACACTATGGCTCATCTGTCCTGACCGGTGTGGTCGTCCTTGTCACATGCACTCTGTGACATGCCTGGGTGGGTACACTGGTTTGGGATGAATTGTCCAAGCTGGGCCCAAATTCAGCTCCTGGATACGGCACGGGTGATGTGTTTTACTATCTTACAGCACTGACTGTCTTTCCTAAAACCACTTACCAGTGGTCCTTAATTAGGGATGGAAAACTGCTTATAGCCCTCAGAGTTCCTCAAGTGGTCATTAAGAACCTTAAAGCAAACTCGGAACAAAAGTATCTATTTTTTTCTGGCGTATTGTATGTACAGCAGGGCCGTAGCTAGATCTCCACCAGGGAAGGCTGATGATACATTGGGATGGGATGAGATGGGATGGGATGGGATGAGATGGGATGGGATGGGATGGGATGGGAAGGGAGGGGGAGGTCATTGTTCAAATGGAAAACTACATTCATTCATGAATACAAATACAAGTTTTGCTTTGTGTTTTTATTCCTTTTGTGAATATTTCACGACCCAATGATTTCTCCAGCCGAAAAGTAGGAAAAAAATAAGAAAAAAGAAATTTAGAATATGAAAAAGAAAGGAAGGTGAAGGAAACTTTGGAAGGGAAAAATAAATTGCATTTTCAGAATTTGTTCAATGGTGGCTAAATGTCAGGGTCATTACTACTGGAGGAAAAATAACTTCCAATAGAATGAGAAAACGATTTTTTTTTTACTATTCTCGGTTTTTTTCCATGAATACATGCAATGGCATCAAGGAGTTCATGCCAAATTTTGGCGCTTTCTTCTCCATTATTAATCATGCATTCTCCTATGCTGGTGCTCAGAGGTAGCCTCTTCTTAACAGGATGAACAGTCAAACATCCCTACCATTACACAAAAACCCGTATATTCCTGCCGATAAACACTTCTCCCACACATGCATCGAAAAACTACTCGTACTGAAAGACAATCAACAGTAAGAAGTTAAAAGCTTTCTCTCTCTCTCGTAAAAAAAAAATTCCTTAGTACTGTTCTACATCATCTAGAAGAATGTTTAGCTAAAACATTCTCATGACAACACTTCTTTGTTGGAGTATGAAATTAACCAACTGGAACTTTTTAACAGCTGTCTAACATATGTCATAGTCAACTACCTAGTGATGATGAAATGTTTTATTCTTATGGTGAACTGTGCTTTGCCCCCCCCCCTTCTCTTTCTTTTTTTTACGTTCTTTTACATTTCATGTTTCTCAAATAATAATAACATTTATAATAATAATCTTTAAACAATGTAGGAAAGACTAAAATCATGCTGTAAGAACATTAAAAGTGTAGCTTTCGCCATCTTTACATGATATTTCAGAAATGATTAAAACATTTAAATTCTGAAATTTAATGATAGTTAAAATCACGAGTTCTTTCAAAACGCCTTGCGTTTCACCATCAGGTAAAATGACATACAAGCCCAACAGGGACAATGTTTTATAGACATCAGCCATGGGGTTCAAGAAGTGCATGCCCACCGCCACAATCAAGATTTAATCGCATTAATCGCAAGGCATTTTGAAGGATCTGATGATTTTAACTATAATTAAATTTTGGAATTTAAATGTTGTTTTACTCATTTCTGAAATATCGTGTAAAGATGGTTAAAGCTAAACTTTTAATAATGCTCTTTCCTGACCCTTAGCAGCAGCAAGTCTGGTGCACATCTGGCAGAGAATCATTGGCACAGCTGTTCCTGCTGATTCATTTTCAGAAGGAATTTTTTTTCAGTTATCCCCTGCTCGTGGTGTATGAGTGCAATTTTGCTTTTTGCGTTTTTTAAACTACATGAATATACAAGGCAAAATATTTGTGATGATAATGAAATACAAAAGGATTTTCATAAACCACTGAAAATAAAATTACAGAGAATTTACTATAGCTTCAACTTATCAGGGGAACTTGCTTGCCTTGTGCATTTTCAACTTGACTACCTTGGATTTTCATGAAACTTTGCAGTTTTGTTAGCAGAAATAGGACGTGATTGTGAGTTAAGTTTTCAGCACCATAGTTTTTTAATTAACAAAGCGAGAAAGTAAAAACATTTAGAAAATTTGCCAAATTTTTCTGCTGCTTACGTTGGAGAAATATAACTCAAGTTAATTTTACCGCATAGTAAGCAAATTAGTATCCCGTAAGTGCCTTTTTTCAGGCTTCAAAATGATACTTTAGTGCACATTTTTTTTAAAATTTAATTTCAGTGTCATGCAATATTAAATTTGATATTGAGTTTCTCAAAAACTGGATTTTTTTTATTTGTGTTATTACTCTAGAATAATAATTTGCCATAAACTGTGATGTAGCTACTGAAAAGTATTACAATTTATAGGGAATCAAAAAATTACATGACGGGGTCAACATCGTGGGGCAAATATGTCTCAAGAGGAAATTAGATAATCTTAGAGAAAATGTAAAATCTGCTCAGTCAGTACCATGAAAGGAATGTTTCAGCAGTTTCACTTGAAATCACAGTATGCATTGTAAAGGGTTGGTTGTTGACATAAAAAAGGCATTTAAACTTTGCACTAATCAGTGAATAATTTAAAACTTCGTAAAAACATTTAACCCCTAGAAGCGTGGTAATATTATAATGTAACTAAAGAACAATATTTGAATTATAAGTATAGCAGGGATTACAATTGTCCTGAAATTCTTGATTTTTTTTTTTGTGTCCTGAGAAGTCATTAGTTTTTACCATTTTGTTCTGAAATTTTGAAAATATAATAATTCACTCTTGAAATTTGTCCTGTCTTATTTTTTTTTTTTTTTGGTGTTGTTAGGCAACTGCAATTAACAATAGTGAAATAAAGAACTTGCTCTGGATTAGAATGTCATAACGAACACTTGCAATGCTTCCCACTCCCTCTCCTCCACACACGCTAATAGGAAGCAATAGTTCCTGCCACTAAAAATTTCAGCATTTCTAATAAAAAAACTGGATATCAGTTTCCTCAAAACATGCAGCCCCGAGGTACATATAATGGCAGTGCTTCTCTAAATAGCTAACTGAAAATTTTTATGTGTAATTTGATAAGTTTTCATTGGATTCGCGTGAAATTTGAGGGGTAACCTTATATAATCTAGTTACAGAATCTATAAAACTCAGAAGATGCAAATTTCTGTAAATATTGGTTCGAGTTTGCGGATATTAAAGATTCTGCTGGTGCATTTAAATTTGGGTCCTTACTAGCCCACATTAAAGCAGGTCTAGCACTATCACATGCTAACATGCAGATGAAAAGGAGCTTTTCACAAAATAATTGCATTGTTACAAAGAAAAGAATTTCTTTTGGATGCATGCATCCACTCCATATGTCTGTAACGATGCAATCTGATTGCATAAAAACTCCATTAATTCCATTCCAATTGCTACACAGCTCTTGAATGATGTGAAGCAGTCCCATGCTATATACAGTAGCAAACAAAAGTATTTGGCGAAACATTGTTTCGACCACAGTTTTTTTTTTCTACTGAACCAAATCGGGTCATTTTGGGATATGAAATGTGTTGAATCGTGGGTTACAATGCCGCGTAATTTGTATTTCGCTCAGAGCGAATTTGTCGTTCGAGATGGGCCATATTCAAGAGTCGCCAATTATTACTCATTTGTTTGCTGAATGTATTAATGGTTTTTTTGCGATTTTTGTGGGTTTTGTGATGTGTAGTGTGATAACAAGTCAATCTTAGGTTTTCAGAAATGGGTTAAAAGGCGGATATCCCTGTTGGAGCTCGCCAGGCGGACGTGAACATGATGGAATCCGGAATGCGCGTCACCGACATTCCGAGGGCCTTGAAGATCCGACACCAGTCCATTTCAGCTATCCTGCAACGTTATAAGAAGACTGGGACCGTCGAGAACAGTCCGCGATGTGGTAGGCCTCGTTCCACTACGTTGCGTCAGGATAGACGCATCCTCCGTCGATCTCGTGCTGATCCCACCTTGACTGCTGTGGACGTCGCCACCGAATTCCGCGACAGTGACGACCTGAACGTCAGCCGAATGACCATCTCCCGTCGTCTCATTGCTGGTGGATTGAATGGAAGACTCCCCGCCAAGAAACCACTCATCGCAGTCAAGAATCGACGAGCAAAATCGTGTTCGCGCGTCCGTCATCGACACTGGACCGCGGCGGACTGGAGTAAGGTGTTTTTCACCGACGAGAGCAAGTTCAACTTGTTCGAACGTGATGGCATCCGATACGTACGATGTCCGTGTGACCAGAGATTCAACCCCCAGTTCATTCAGCCGACTGTCAAGCACGGAGGAGGATCGCTCATGGTTTACGGCGCCTTCTCTCGCAATGGAATGGGCCCAATCATCAAGACTGACGGAATAATGACAGGCCAGAGCTACAGGAACATGCTCATCAACGATGTCTTCCCATGGGCAAACCAGAACATGCCACCCTAACGAATCATGCAGCAAGACAACGTCCCGAAGCACACCTCCACAGTAGCGAAGGCAGCCTTCCAGCAGCAACAGGTCACACTTCTAGACTGGCCAAGTCAATTTCCAGACCTCAACCCCATCGAGCACATGTGGGAGGAGCTGGAGAGATGATGTGCGAAGAAAACCTGCAGGAATAGGGCCCAGAAGTTCTACCAGCTGTCTGTAGAATGGGCGCCAATTCCGCAGGTCACCGTCGAGAAGCTAGTGAACTCAATGCCGGCCCGTTATGCAGCTGTTATTAAGTCTCATGGTTATCCCACTAAGTATTAGTTATTGTTTTGTCGTTTTCTCGTACTTGTTTTCTGTTATCGTTGCATTAAATGAATGTGATACACACCTACTTTGTTGGTCAATTTGTATGATCTTTGCAATTAAGCTCGGTACCTGATCTGTGTTAAGGTTTCCGATCCATCTGCATATGAGTCATGTTTATAACTCAACAACACATATCATATTCCAAAATGACCCGATTTGGTCCAGCAGAAAAAAAATTATGGTCGAAAAAGTGTTTCGCCAAATACTTTTGTTCGCTACTGTATATGCTTCATACTTAGAACAGAAAAAGGAAAGTGAGAAAAAGAAATGGCAGGCAGATAAAATAGCTGATTTATTGAATGCAGAAAAGTTCTTTGTGATCTATCAAGATGCATATATCACGTTACCAGAATTGCCTTTTTTACTGTGATTATAACTAAGAATATTTCTATAGATAATAGAAAAAACAACCTGACATACAGTACATTTTAACATAATGCGTTATATGATATCCGAATAAGCTACAAGTTCAAAGCCTGTTAGTGCATATCCATAAAAATCTTTGTATACAGTTGTGGCAATGGAAAAAGTGGTGAAATATACATATATTACATTAGCACATATTACTTCTCAGTACCAGCTCATACAATCGGTAACTTTTGTTTTTGTAAAAAGAACACATATTTTCGGGGAGGAGAAATAACACAAATGAATAGCAGTGTTAGATTTCACATAAAATATATATGTTTCTGTAAATATACTTAAGAGAAAACCAGACTATGGGAAAAGATCAGTTTTCTATTAAACAAATGATTTGCTCTTAAAACTGCAAATGTACATTGTGATTAAAAACATTTTATTTTCTGAGCATGTTTGTCCTAAATTTTATTTTAAACAAGTTTGTAAAATCGCGCAATGCATTGATTATAAAACGCTTTCCAACATACCAGAAATCATTACTCAAGCTATGAGAATAATGGGTGTGGAATAAATCTCGGTCCTGTGCCCTGACCTTTGATTTCATTTCGAGGATATTCAACAGAACCGGTTTGGTATACCTCCGAAATAACATGATAACGTTTTGTCGCAATCGAAGCATTTTTGCGTAAGTTATGATGCATAAGGGCTATGGAATAGATCCCGCTCCTGTGTCCTAACCTTTCACCCCATTTCGCCCATTTTCAATATAATTCGTCCCCAGGCAAGCCCCTACAACATACTAACATTTCATCCAAATCGAAGCATTTTTACGTAAGTTATGACGCTTAATGGCGATGGAAGTGATTCCACTTCTATGTCCTGATCTTTGACCCCATTTCTTCCATTTTCAAAAGGGTTTGTCGCCAGGTGGTCCTCTACCACATACAAAGATTTCATCGAAATCGAATCTTTTTTACGCTAGTTATGACGCATAACAGCAGTAGAATGGATCCCGCTCCTATGTACTGACCTTTGACCCCATTTCGTTCACTTTAAACAGGGTTCCTTCCTAAGTGATCCCCTACCAGATACTAAAATTTCATCGAAATCGAACGATTGTTACGCGAGTTATCGTGCGGACGGACATACGCACACAACGCGTGACGTATTGAGGCAGATGGGAATCGCGACCATCTGCTCGCAAGAGTGTGACGTCATAAAACTTTAATAGGATCCACACACACCGCGTGACGTAATAAGACAGATGGCGTGACCGCGTGCCAACATTCTCAAATGCGAGATTGTGACGTCATAAGATTTCTAAGCATTTTTAACATTAAGGGAACAACGCCATGACACTAAAAAACGTTATAATTCGGGGTGGTTATTTAACCCAATAAAAGAATTCTCCTAAAGTCGAGATCAAGCTAAATAGATTTCTAGTACCAGAAAACGGTCATTTAGCGACTTTCATCAAAATTCTTAGAGCATATTCCTTTACAATGATTTCTTTACAATAATAACTTCTGTACACAGTTTCTTTACAATTAATGCGTTCCTAAGGAGGAAAATTTGAACATCAATTAAAATAGCTTCATTTCATAACTTGGAATACTTAATATTTTCTAAACCATAACCGTAATAATGCAATCCAACATTTATTTGTCCACTGAAGTCATCAAACTACAGGTAGCGCAATCTTTTTCCTGGTTTCAACACCACCAAAGGAAAAGTTATTGATTTTTAATATAGTTATGGTTATGTTTTAGAAAATATTAAGTTTTCCAAGTTATAATATGAAGTTATTTTAATCGATAATTAAATTTTCATCCTTGGGAACACATTAATTGTGAAGGAAATGTGTACAAAAGTTTTTCCATTGGAAGTATAGGAAGCAAAATTATTTGATTTCCACCTTAATAATATGGGATAAGGGCGATGGAATGGATCGGAATCCTATGTTCTGACCTTTGACCACATTTCGTCCATTTTCACTAAGGTTCGTCCCCTGGCGGTCTCCTACTACATAGTAAAATTTCATTGAAATCGAACCATGTTTACGCAAGTTACGACGCATAAGGCCAATGGAATGATCCCGCTCCTACGTCGTGACCTTTGACCCCAGCATTTGTCCCATTTTCAATAGGGTTCGTCCCCAGGTGGTCGCCTACCACGTAGTAAACTTTTATTAAAATCGTTTACGCAAGTTATGACGCATAAGGGCAATGGAATGATTCCGCTCCTACTTCGTGACCTTTGACCCCATTTGTCCCATTTTCAATAAGGTTCGTCCCCAGGTGGTCCCCTACCACATACTAAAATTTCATTTAAAATCGAACCATTTTTACACCAGTTATCGTGCGGACGGACGGACAAAGCTGGAGCATATACGCTTTTTTAACCTATGGAAAGCATAAAAAAATGTCATATTTGGTTTTGCCATCCATAATTTCAAATATCTTAAGTCATTGCTCAGAGTGCCATATACAGCTTATTTGTTTGTCTTTTTTAATTTCAGGATGCTGCGGAATTCGTAGAAAACGTGCAGAGTGTAGAAGGGTATGTTATACCCTATACGATAGCACAAATAGAATGGAAACAAACAACAGATGCTGGCTGCTGTTCTGTTCCAGGGGAATTTTGTCACTATTACCCAGACAATGTCCCTGCTAACTGTGTTGCTAACATTTTACTACATATTTCACATTTGAACTGAACTACCTAAAAAATATATCTCCAGACAATGGCCACACTGAACTTATATTCACTAGGCCAAAAATTAGAAAGGCTATCAGCTCAATATCATGAAACTGATGGAATGAAAAGACACCTCATATGTTGTTTGGGAAACTAAATGAAGTCCTTATTAAAAATTAAAATATTGTCAAATTATTTTGCTGTATACTGGGCTATTTGTGTTACATTTCCATGAACATTTATTTTTCATTCATATTGAAGCAATATGTTATTACTTTATGGTGAAAATTCCATTGGTAAACATGGTTCAAAATTTACCCAGAAACATCCAAAACATATTTCATCACTCAGCACTATTAATTTGAAGAGAGTAAATTTAGTTTAAACAATTAACTGTCTTAGACGAATGCTACCCATCCTTAAGAGCAGTTTTAAAATTTTCATCTGTTTCCGGAGGAAAACATCTGAATTAAATTTCTAATCCACAATACACACTTGGAATTCAGAGTTTGCTGGCATGGTACACCTGTATTTCACAAACAATGGATTTGTCTATGATTTTTGCAGAATGTGTTCGTAGTGGGTGCCTAACATGTTTTGTATGTGTATAATCCATCTTAGTGCCCACTTGAAATTCAGAGTTTGTTGGTATGGAACACTTGCATTTCACAACAATCCATTTTGTCCACAAGTTACCCAGAATGTGTTCAAAATATGTTTTGAATGTTTCCAATATGTTGGTAATGGGCTCCTAACATATTTTGCATGTATTCCCAATCAATTATGGATGTGCTCCTGATATGTTCTCAATGTGTTCTAAACTGAAATAGAATGCGTTCTAAAATTTACAGTAATGCGTTCTAAATTCGAACACATTAAGAACACATCAAATGTGTTCTTAAACTGTAACAGAATGTGTTCTGCATTTTACTGCCAATGCGTTCTGAATTGGAACGCATTGGGAACACATTTCAGAAGGCATTTAAGAATGTGTTCTAATAGGAACACATTGGGAACGCATTTCATTATTGTGTTCTCATCAAGAACACATTGGGAACACATTAATGTGTTCTCAAAATATGTTCTCAAAATGTGTTCCAAATATGTTCTAAATAAGAACGCATTAAAGTGTTCTTAATCTGTAACACATTGTGTTCTAAAATAAAGTCCTAATGTGTTCTTAATGTGTTCTGAGGATTTGCAGTGTGGTAGACACTTCAAATTTGCAAGATTTTTATTGGTTTGATGTTTTAGTGGCATATTCCAAAATGAAAGCCCAAAAGTTGGGTCATGTTAGAAACAAAAATGTTTACTAGTCCATTTAGGAGAAAACTAGGGAAACTGATGAACCGTATGTGAGGTTGATCCTGTCAGCGTAAGCTGCCATTGTCGCCTGCCTAAAATTGTCCCTGGCACGTGTGCATAGCGAGACGCACAACAACGCCCTATATTTAGGCACTGTTATTCCATCGGTATTCAAAATGTTTCCTGACGGCGAATATACGTCACTCAACCGATTTATGCAGCACTTTACTACCGATGAAGCTTATTAAATTAGTTTTCCTATCATTTATGAAGAATAATACAGGGTGTGTTCTTCAAACTAATTTTTATTACATTCCTTCTGTGAAAGGAAATTCATTTTTGCAGCTGGCGCTACTGAAACAAAAGTGAAACAAGACAAAGAAAAAAACGTGTTAACACTTAATGGAGATTCAATAACTTAGTTTATTAAGAGGACTAGGGAGGTTTGACATTTCAAACAATGGCTTGCGTTTAATTGTTTGTAACAAGGCCGATAATAAATATAAAGCGTTTTGTCTGTGTAGGGGTATTTGGTATGAAATGATAAAATAAGAAAGTTTCGCGATATTTATTCCCAGGTGAATAAAATTGGCGCACCAACGCAATGAGGAAAACTATGTAAAATCCGATTTTGCCACGATTACAGTCGAATGAATGAATGAAGATTTCGGGAAATCCCAAGGATATTTCTTCTTCTTAGGCTTCCCTCGATTGATTATACCTGAAAAATCGAAAATGAAAATAAAATGCAAACAAGTTAGTAAAATCATGCAATGCATTGATTATGATACGCTTTCCAACATACCAGAAATTATTACTCAAGTTATGAGGATAATGGCTGTGGAATAAATCGCGCTCCTGTGTCCTGACCTTTGACCCCATTTCGATGATATTCAACAGAACCGGTTCAGAACACCTCAAAAATAACATACTAAAGTTTTGTCGCAATAGAAGCAGTTTTACGCAAGTTATGAGAATAATGGTTGTGGAATAAATCTTACTTTTGTGCAATGACCTTTGACTCCATTTCGTTGATATTCAACAGAACCGGTTCACTATACCTCCGAAACAACATGATAACGTTTTGTCGCAATCGAAACATTGTTTGGTACGTTATGATGCACAAGGGCAATGGAATGGATCCCACTCCAGTGTCCTGACCTTTGACCCCATTTCGCCCATTTGCAATAAGGTTCGTCCCCAGTGGCTCCCTACCACATACTAAAATTTCATCGAAATCGAACCATTTTTACGCAAGTTATGACGCATAAGGGCAATGAAACAAATCCCGCTCTTATGTCCTGCCTGACCTTTGACCCCATTTTCAATAGGTTTCGTTCCCAGGTGGTTCCTTACCACATACCAAAATTTCATCGAAATCGAACCATTTTTACGAAAGTTATGACGCAAAAGGGCAATGGAATAAATCCCGCTCTTAAGCCCTGCCTGACCTTTGACCCCAATTGGCCAATTTTCAATTGGATTCGTGCCCAGGTAGTTTCCTACCACATACTGAAATTTCATCGAAATCGAACCATGTTTACGCAAGTCATGACGCATAAGGGCAATTGAATGGATCCTGCTCTTATGGCATGACCTTTGACCCCACTTCACCCATTTTCAATAGGGTTCGTCCCCTGGTGGTCCCCTACCACATACTAAAATTTCATCGAAATCGAACCATTTTTACGTGAGTTATCGTGCCGACAGGCAGACGGACGGACAGAAGGACGGAAAAAGCTGGAGCATATACGCTTCTTCAACCTACGGTTGGAAATCGTAAAAAATGGCGTCCAGATAACGAAAAATGTGAAAAAACGCGAGTTAGTCGTTATTATAAAATGGTGAAAACATTTTTATTCAATCAGATGTCAGGTATAATTAATGCGTCATCGTAGTTTACAACTCCGGTATAAATTTCAAGTTGATATCTCCATCGGTTTTCGAGATATCGTGGTAAAATCTCCAAAACATGTAGTTTGGTGAAGATCGCGTTCAAATATTCGGTACAATATTTATGTTAGAACAGTCGTACTTACGCGTTAAAACTTTCCTGCACTATATATAAAATTCTGGCACTTTGGTTGAAAGCCTACAGTACCGTTCTATTCTACTCAGGTAAGGGAGGTAGCACTGGCTGCGCGACTACCTGCGTTCGGCCGCCCGCGCTCCGCCTCACATTTTATGATCCTCTGACCACATATTTGTGAACTTTTCGAAAATTCAAACGGCAAGATATTCTTAAAGGATTACACTATCGAAATATGCAAAAAACCCGAAATCGATTTTTTCGATATTTCAAACCTCCCTAGTCCCCTTAAGATAAACTATAAACCCGTGATTGCGATTATTTCGTATTCGTTCATTCGAAAGCTATTGTTCCTGCACTAATAACGAAATTTCCACACACAAATCTAACATTTCGCATAGTTATGGAGCCTAGGCGTTACTCACAACACAATTGTTCAGTGCAGTAAAATGAAAATATTGATCTTAAGCTTTATAACAGGACAACACCGGATATACACTGAAGAGCAAAAATATTATGACCACCTGCCTGATATGATGTTAGTGCTCCACGTGCCGACAAAACAGCTCTTACCCGGCAAGTCATGGACGCTACAAGATTCATAAAGTTGTCTTGGGGTATTTGGAACCAACACATTACCAGCAGATTCTTGAACTCTTGTGAGATACGTGGTTAAGCGGCTGCAGATCGGATTTGTTGTTCCAACACAAACCACAGATGCTCGATTGGATTGATGTCTGTGGAATTTGGACGCCAGGGAAATTCCTGGCAGTCTTCTCTACCTCATGTTCCGCAAACCATTCTCGAACAATCGAGATAGTGTGGCATGACTCTTCATGTTGCCGAAAGGAGACACTACTACAAGGAAATACCTTTGCCATGAAAGGATGTGCCTGGTCTGTTATGACGTTTAGGTAAGGGGTAGGTGTCATAGTTTTCTGCAAAGGAATGACTGGATCCTGAGTTTCCCCAACAGAACATTGCCGGAAGCATTACACCTCATCCACCGGCTTATTTTCGTCCCGTGGTGCATGAGAGCAGTTGGTACATCCTGGTGTATGAAAGCAGTTGGGGCAACCTGGTGTGTGAGAGCAGTTGGTGTATCCTCGTGTATGGGAGCAGTTGGTGCATCGTGGTGTATGAGAGCAGCAGTGCATCCTATTGTATGAGAGCAGTTGGTGCATCCTGGTGTAGAGAGCAGTTGGAGCATCCTGGTGTATGAGAGCAGTCAGTGCATCCTGTTGTATGAGAGCAGTTGGTGCATCCTGGTGTATAAAAGCAGTTGGAGCATCCTGGTGTACGATGGTGTGCATCATGGTTCATCCTGGTGTATGAGAGCAGTTGGTGTATCATGAGCAGTTGGAGCAGCGCAGCCCCATTTACAGCAGGATTCAATATACTGTGTGTTGTGACACATTACTCATGTCACCAGCATTCAAATTGCCGGCGAATTGAGCCACAGTATCCGTTCTGTTTGTTTGTACCATATGGGATAGCCTTCGTTTACTTCTGGCATCGATGAGCCGTGGTCGGCCTACCCCTTGCCAGCAGTTCGTGGTTTCATTCTCCTCGTACACAAGACTAGCCGTCTTGGAAATCCTGTTTGACCCAGTGGTTTGGCCACAATAATTTGGCCTTTGTCAAACTCTCTTAAGTCCGCTGACGTTCCCATCTGAAGAACAAAAATAACACCGATCAACAGTGCTCAGTATCAGTTATTATTTATACCATTTCATGACCTTCACAAACGCCGTCGTTTACCAGCAGTTGCTTTTATTACAGATGGTGAGTCAAAAGTTTTGCAACATCTGGATCACTTTATGCCTTCATATGCAACTTTACGACGAAAGATGTCTAGCATTCAAAGTATAGGCCATTGTGTTGCACCGTCTTTAGCCATCTATCTGCCAGTTCTTCGATTTAGCGGCGGTACCAGTGTTTGTTCATCGAGGCGAAGAACTCCTTCATCCCAGCTGCTACCTCCGCCTGGTTGTTGAAGTGCCTCCCGCGAAGAAAGTGGGCCATGGACCGGAACAAGTAATAATCCGAAGGGGCAAGGTCCGGACTATATACTGAGTGTGCCATCAGTTCGATGTTTTAAAGTTCCTTGAGTTTTGCCCATGTCGTTCGCCCGGTATGAGGCCGAGTGTTGTCCAGCTGTATGAGAGCCCGCTTTCTGTTCTCCAGTGCCGAGCACTTCTCCTCCAAAGCGGCGTACATCCACTCCAGCTGTTCAGCTTAGAGTTTGGCGTTGATGGTACGACCGTCAGGAACAAATCCGTAATGGATTGCCATCTCTAAATTCCACCCGACGGAGAGCATCACCTTGTGATCGAAGCGATCACGTCTTGCAACAGGTTCAAGAAGCTGACCTGGGCTCAACCACTGCCGT
Source organism: Macrothele yani (assembly GCA_039090855.1). Taxonomy (NCBI): domain Eukaryota; kingdom Metazoa; phylum Arthropoda; class Arachnida; order Araneae; family Macrothelidae; genus Macrothele; species Macrothele yani. Next base: position 23,711,055 of record CM077002.1, on the reverse strand, counting down.
TGTGTGCTAGGAATACAGAAATAGACCCACTTTTCATAGCACGTAACAATTCTCTGGATGAAACGTGCATCTCGCAGGTTTTATAGGAGTTTCGTGCACACTCCCCCTAGGCGGTTTGCTTCAGCTGGCGTCAGTTCCTGAGGGACAATGTGGCACCTCGTATGAGCCTTACCGAGGTCCTGAAGGGGACGAACCACGGTGGTCTGTGATATGCCCAGCTCGACTAATGATCTCCGAGTGCTGGTGGTCGGATTTGCCTTAACCGCCTGGCGCACGGACTCCGAATCCACGGTTCGCGGCCTACCTGACCTTAGCTGATCGTCGAGGTTTCTGTCATCTGAGCGAAATTTCTTGAACCATTTGGTTGCGGTCCACGGACCTTTCCCCTTTTGCATGACAGATGTTTCGTGTTCTTTGAGCAGCGTTATAGCCCAGTTCAAACTTGTAAAGCAAAAGTTCCCTAATTGGTCGGTTGTGGCTGTTCATCTTTTAGGCGTGCGAACCACAGACAGCACGACGACATGCAATGCTGTTCACAACAACGACTACAAATTTATATCCATTTCGACTGACTGCAGTGCACGATTTGAACTAGATTATACACGTGACATACCCGCCTCAGCACATGCGTTTAGGCAAATATTGCAAAACTTTCGACCCACCTTCTGTAGCATAAAAACTCGCTGGTCGTAATTCTTTAGCTCTTTGGTGTTTATCGTTGAAAATAATGATTTAATTTTTAAAACAATAGTAATGAATGGTAAATCCGATATTACCTAATACCATTTTTAAAGCTGCGAAAGTGTTAAATGCCGCCCCGGTGGCGCAGGCCTCTGATCATTCGCCCGTAAGGGGTCCGGGTTCGAATCCCGGTGAGGCATGGATGTTGTGTTTGTCTTACGGCACTGGCTCTTTCCCTTCCCTTGAACCAGTGACCCTAAATTAAGGACGGGCGACTGCTTATAGCCCATTGAGTTGCTCACGGTGGTCGTTAAACCTCAAAAAAAAAGTGTTAAATAAAAAATGCATTTTTACATTACCTGAGCATTTTCATCAGTCGGCATAGTTGTTTCACTAAGCAAACGTGACTCTTTTTATAAACATAAGCATTTTGCTTAATCAATAAAGCGGAATATGAAATTTTAGCCCAAAAACACACAATTGCCCCAACACCCTAACCATTAAAAAAACAAAAAACAAGCGAACTAATTCTAAAAACAAGGAAACGCTCTCCGTTCCGAATCACCAGGTATTGATTTTAAGAACCCAAGTACCGATCAAAAATATTGTACGAAATTAGCACTTCCATACCGAATGACAATCTATCAGATAGCTTATTAACCATATAAACTGAGAAAACAGGACATTCGAGATGGTTGACAACGGCTAACAGAATACTGCGGTTGTATACGGAAAGTATGAATCCCTCCGAAAAGTTTAAATTATTGGTGAATTATATTTTTAAAGTTTATGTTCCAACATGGTTTGAAATAAAATTCCTTATGTTAAGGTGGTCCATTACATTTGTGTAATTTGATCAAACGATCTCGATATTTGCCTCTCGAGTTACTAACAATGGTTAACAAATAATCCAAATGAACGGAGATTTTGGACATGCCCAAAATATATTGATAGCTATGCTTGGTGACGAACGCTCACATATCGGGGAACTGTGTTTAGTTGCATTTTGAAATCCACAACCAATATGACTACAAAAGAAATTATAAAGTTTGAATTAACAAAAATTTATTTTGAAGCTGATGACTGCACTGTTAATAAACTGGCAAACAGTCGCTGTTATTGAGGCACCAATCGCAAAATATTCTCTACCGATGAACTTAAATAAGTGGTTGCTAATATGAATAATTTCCAAGAGCAAATAAACATTTTGAATTTCCATTGCCATTCTCAGGCACTAGAATGTTGTGTGAAACTGGCTACTGAAGCAGCTCAGACAGTATGCCTTCCAAAAGCAAGAGACAGCTTTATGAGATCTAGAAATGCGTGTCGAAAATTATTACCGAAAGTTGAAACCAAATCAGACATTCTGAAAAGCCTAACATGAAATATTTCACATAAAACATGTATTCACCATTCTGTAATGAGTTCTCCGTTGTTTTGATTAAAAAACCATATGTGAGTTATATATTAACAAAATTTTTAAATCTCATATTTTGCAAATTTATTACTTCATTTGAAAGGGTTGGAGCACCTGAATTTATTATCCACTAAAGCTTAATTTTTGCAGGATAAATAGAGACACCGCCGCATAAGACAATTAAAATTCCGCCAAAAAACTTTTTTGCCCGTTTTTGCTCCGCCCTAATGTACATAAAAAGTACCGTATAATGCGCTACCTGTAAAGATTTTTGCTTTTTCTCTTTTACAAATAGTTTGAGTTCGAATTATCTGCCCAATGAGCAGAACAGTTTTTTGCAAGGAAAATATGCGACTAGAGGTTTTTTTTTTAATTTTTATATCGTCAAAGTATCCCGCGAGCAATTTTTTTGTGGCCCGAGAGACCTTTTTTACAAAAACAATTTTAAAAAGGAAAGAAAATTATAATAATTAATAAAAAAAAATATTTATTTACTTCATTTTCTAGTAGTTTTTGTTTTATATTAATTTTCATTATACTTTGATTCACAAATCATATTATTTCACATCATATTTTTCCTCTGGATTATTTCACCTGTATGTCCCAGATTTAAAAGGCATGTTTGTTTATACACCTGTTAAACTATTGGAAATGGTTATTGTTATTTTAATAGGCACCTTGTGTTCGTGGACATTAAATTCCCTAATCTACAATGTGATATGTTGAGATAAATTATATGCTTTAAATTTTTAACAGTGCTAAAAATGTAGATACATCAGATATTACATTTTTACTCTATCTATTTCGGATTTATTTGGAGCCTAGGCATCATGGTAATATCGTCGCTTATTTATCCCAGGAGTTACGTTTCAGGATACAAAACTTCTTTGAAAGTACGGCTATTTATAATAATCAAATGTGTTTCTTTGGTTTTCATTTTCATGTGGTCTGCCAGTTATATTCTCTTTTGTCATGTGGCTTGCCTGTGCCATTTCATTTGTCATGTGGTCCATGTCTCAGAAAAGGTTGATGAATCCTGCGCTTCCCCCCTCTCTATCTCACTCTCACTTTATCTCTCTTTGTCTCACTTTCTCTCTCTGTCTCTCTTTATCTCGATTTCTCTCTCTCTCTCTCTCTCTCTTCCTGTCTTTGTATTGCTTTATTGACAGCTATTAATCCCTTAATCTTTTAACTTAAGCCTTTAATATCTCTCTCTCTTTGTCTCTCTCGATTTCTCTCTCTGTCTTTGTATTGCTCTATTGATAGCTATCTATTCCTTAACCTCTTAATCTAAGCCTTTAACCGCTCTCTGTCTCACTCACTCGCTCTCTCTCTTTCTGTTTCTCTGTATCTCAATTTCTCTCTCTCTCTTTCTGTATTGCTTTATTGACAGCTATTTATTCCTTAACCTTTTAACCTAAGCCGTGAACCTCTCTCTCTCTCACTTGCAAAACTTCTCTGAAAGCACAGATATTTATAATTAGCATATGCATTTCTTTTGTTTTCATTTCATGAGGTCTGCCAGTTATATTCCCTTTTGTCATGTGGCTCGCCTATCCCATTTCATTTGTGATGTGGCCCATGTTTCCAGCTCCTGTGTCCTGAACTTTGGCCCCAATTCACCCGTTTTCAATAGGATTCATATCCAGGTGGTTCCCTACGACATACTAAAATTTTATCGAAATCGAAATATATTTACGCACGTTATGACGCATAAGGGCAATGGAATACATCCCACTTCTGTGTCCTAACCTTTGACCCCACTTTACCCGTTTTCAACTGGGTCCGTCCCTAGGTGGTCCTCTACCACATACTACAATTTCATCGAAATCGATCCATATTTACGCACGTTATGATGCATAAGGAATGAATCCCGCTCCTATGCCGTGACCTTTCACCTCATTTCGTCCATTTTCAATAGAGTTCGTCCCCAGATGGTCCCCTACCACATACTAAAATTTCATTGAAATCGAACCCTTTTTACGCGAGTTATCGTGCGGACAGACAGACTGATAAAGTTGGAGCGTATATGCTTCTTCAACCTACGGTTGGAAAGCGTAAAAAAGGTTTGAAGGATCCTTCTCTCTCTCTCACTCTTCTTCTTCTCACTTTCTCTCTCTCTCTCTCTCTCTCTCTTTCTCTCTCTCTGTGTCTTTGTATTTCTTTATTGACAGCTATTTATCCCTTAACCTTTTAACCTAACACGTTAACCTCTCCCCCCCTCTCTCTCTCTCTGCCTTTGTATTGCTTTATTGACGATTATTTATTCCTTAGCCTTTTAGGTGACCGGAAGGAATTACTTCGGAAGCTGCAAAGTTGAATAAGATTTGCTCGAACGAATATACGAGCATAAGAAAGGAGAGAGAAGATGTTTAAAAGTTATGATGTCCGTGTCAGAGGGGTTCCCATGCATGCCTTGGGTCATGGGTCAGAGAACAAAGGCTTTGAAGGGAACACTAATCACGCATGACAGGTTTGTGGTCGGCACTGCTAAGATGGGAGGAGTAAAGAAACTGCATTGCCGGGAATACAAGCAGATTTCATAAAACCTGACTACTATGTGACCATTTTTGTTTCGGGCGCGCAGGAAATCATAAATGCGTCCGTAAGCCTCGGCTGATTCTGGGCATCATTTGGTTCATATAGATTGGCCGTTTAAGGTGATAACCACTATTTATTTTTCTGTTCTGTTCTTTATGGTACTGTATCTTTCTAAATTTTACAACCGAAGACAGGAGACCTCTTGAGATGAAGGTAATATCTGTTAATTTATGCTTTGCCCCAAAAATGGTTTAATAGTTATTGTACGTTTTCGGGTTATTATGCACAGATCAATGTTGATCGTCATCTTACTGATAATTAGTAAAAAAAGGTCATTTGGTAATAAAAGTTTTCGTAGAGAATGACAGTGACAAAAATACATGTTTTCAATCGATTGTTTTAAGAATTTACCCTTGCTGTTCTGCAAACATTGTGTACCCGTTTCTTCTATTTTTTATGCTGCAGTTGTAGTTTACGAAGTTATAAACTAATATTTTCGAAACTATACAAAGGATCATTGTCATTCGTCTAACTACTCATTTCAATGATTAGATGTATTTGTGGTTCGGAGATAAACTACCCCTAATGCTCTTGCGTGCAAGAATTTTAACAGACATGTTGCAGGAAACGAGAATAATGCCTAATGGTAATTGGTTTGCGAGCAGCATAAAATGGGCATGCCTCAACATTCTCTATCATTACGGGCGGAGGGAGAAATGGGTTTCTTCCTTTGAGTGCCAATGATGGAAGGTACCCAATGTGCATTTAACTTGATAACCTTTGCTGAGAGGAAGTAGTTTATTTTAGCGAACGATCGAAATCGAAATGTGTCATATCTCCCAAACACTGGCGCTTGCTGGGAGTTTCTTTGAAATGGGGAAGCAATGCTTTGCTGAAGTATTGCTAAAATCATTCACACAGATGCACGATGATGATGCATCTTGTAATGAGCAAGATTTCTGATGAAAATATCTGAAGATGCAGAATACCATATGATCACCCAAAATTTGGCTGCATGTTGGAATTTCTGGGCTCTAATCGCAGGTAAAGATGGAGCGTTATATACAAGGTTATCGTGGTAAATGTGGAAAATTTATGTATATAATGAAACAAATAATTGAAGCATGAATATAAGTTTTATTGAAACAAAATCGTGTACAATAACTGATGTGCAAACACACGTCGTAATTATCCAATGAACCCCCGTTGTCGGCAATGACGGCCTCGATCGTTGAGCGGAATCGGTCTCAGGCCTTGGTGAACCTGGGCCTTGTTCATGCGAGTCATGACATTGGCAATAGTATGCCTGATGGAGTCAAGGGTGTTACGGGAATGCTGGTTGCTCTCTGTTTGAATTACGCCCCAGATGTACAATAGTAATCCAAGGAATTCAAGTTGGGAGAGCTGGAGAACCAAACGTCTGGAGACCAGTTGCAGAGCACGTTCTCTTCAAGCCATTTCCGAGTCGCTTTGGCCCTGTGGGCTAGGGCAGAGTCTCGCTAAAACAGGCAATGCCTCATTTCCATCTTCCAACAGGACTCAGAAGAATTTGTGGAACTCTGCCATCTACTTTGGGATTCACCCGACGCTGAAAACTTACATCGCCGATGGCTGTAGTTTCGTTTCTTCAGTGACAGCGATTGTCATGACAATGCTATCGATGATTTACCTAGAAATATAATAAACTGAGCTTTCAAAATACGGATTCTTAACTTTCCCAGGTTAAATAGGCTTTAAGATATAAGTATCTAAAATCATTCCACGTTTACCGTGATAACCCCTATATGTCGCTCGCGTTTTTGTCAAGTCACGACAAAAATGATAATTTTACGGGCAAAAAAGCCACGACTGAGTCAACAAAAAACGAACGTTGAAGATTTTTTGAAATTTGTAGTGTAGTTGAATAAATCTCCTGCAGAAATCTGCGTCTTTTTTTTTGATTGGAGGTTTAACGACCACCTTGAGCAACTCAATGGGCTATAAGCAGTCGCCCGTCCCTAATTTAGGGTCACTGGTTCCAGGGAAGGGAGAAAGCCAGTGCTGAAAGACAAACACAACATCCATGCCTCACCGGTATTCGAACCCGGACCCCTTCGGAAGAATGATCAGAGGCCATCGCTTAGACCACTGCGCCACCGGGGCGGCGAAATCTGCGTCTTCATACACTGAGAATAAGTGAAAATGTTTCTAAACGTCATTTATTTTGTGTACACAGCCCTTCGCAGTCTGCGATGAACCATACGATCGAGAATATTGCTCCAGTGCAGGCCACAGAGAGTCTTCTCTGCCCATTGGCGACGAGAATAGATGAGCGACGGTCCTGCGGTTGTGACGGTTCTCCACATCACCTGAACTGAAGAGGTGGCAGAGGGTGCAATGCAAGTTACATTCAAAAAACAAAGTAATTACATAAATGTACATTCGAAAAACAAAGTAATTGCATAAATATACATTCGAAAAAAAAAAGTAATTTAACATAAAAGTTTACTTCAAAAGAACATAAAATTACGTATCCAACTGGCTTTTTTCATAGATGTAAATGTTCAAGCAATAGTACTCTCATTTGACAAACCGTTGGAAATAGAGGTGATGGGAAGTTGATATGGGAATTCTCCGCGCAGAGTGGGACAGACCCAAACCGAACGCAGGCGATAAAGAGGCCAACAGCCGGGCTTTCTATCAGTGTACCGCAATTAACGAATATTGGTAAACGTGGTGATCTGAGCTACTTTGATTGCATCAGGTAATCCCAAAAAATACTCAGGTTTTTTTCAACGTGTTAAGAAAAGAAAGAAAAATCTACCTGGAGCAGATGTGTTAATCCACATAATAAGTGCCCCCGGTAGTCACAACCTTCTCCCATCGATCGACAAGGTTTCGAATCCCAGACTTGTAGAATTCCATGGGTTTCGATGCAAAAAAGGCAGAAAAGGGTTCGCCGTACCTCCTCTACAATTCGACGAGTATTCCCAGCAAGATGGTTTTGAAGGCTGCTACGTGGCACTGGTCAATTTCGCTGTATGTGGTTTTGCGTTGTCCTGCTACAGCAGCACGCCTTTACGATTCACGAGTACTGGATGTTTATCCTGCAAAGCAGTGTGTAGATGCTGTGCAGCTGCTGACAGTAGACTTCCCCTGTAATGGTTTTGTTGTGTGGCAGCAGCTCCTAATGGATTATGCCTTGCATAACCCACCACACAGACATCAAAACCTTTTTGTGGAAAACGTGCTGGTTTTGCCACTGCTGCAGGCACATTCCCTTTGAGAAGCCACAGACGTTTACCCTTAATGTTGTGATAAACAATCCATTTTTCATCGCCCGTAACAATTCTGTGCAAAAACAGCTCCCTTTTTTCACTGGAGAGCAAAGAAGTGCAAATGTCCACATGCTGTTGCAGCTGTTGTGGAGTGAGATCATCGGGTAGCCACTTATCCAGTTTCGACACATAACCGAAGTCCTGCAGATGCCGGTGAACAGTGGAATGGGTTGAATGAATAGATATGGCCAATTCCTCAACTGTTGCCTGCGGATTTCCCTCAACAGCAGCTTTCAGCACATCGTTATCCAGCTCATTATGCAAAACTTTGAAATCAAGGAATCTCTGCGTGTTCCACTGAGAAATGTTCTTCCATCCATAAAATGTCATAGTCCTTAACACAGCATGCGTCACAGAGATGGAATTCCAGCTTGCAGAAAATGAAGCTGGAATCCATTAAAACGGTTGCTCAGTATCCCACAACCCAAGGATTGTTCGTAACATTTTGAAACGTTTTTCGCCGTTACCATCACTTCTAAAGGAGCGATGATTGGTATTATTTTAAAACTTTTAAGCCGTTGCCATTACTTGATTTAACATTCAAACATGCGGATTCTGCGTCACAGAATGCAGATACTGCGTTTGTAGAATAATAAGTAATTTTAGGAACGGATTGTTTATAAGTACTGCATTGTTCTAACGTTAATTTTCTTGCAAAGCCTGCACTACTTATCTCACTAAAGGCTTATACAGTGTCATGTCAATTCGTCGTTCCCGGTTCGTCGAGTGCAAATTCATTGCGCGTAAATTCGTCGAACTTACCAATTCGTCGCATGCTCAATTCGTCGCGAGCAAATTCCTCCTGGAGGAATTTTTCGTATTTCCACCCCCTCAGTGAAACACTTTGGAGTTTGTAAGAGGTCTTCGAGCTCTCTAACCTGAACACATCCTTCAGGAGGATGGCTGGGGGTACGCTGTCGTTACGATTTTTAATGTTGTATAACTTATGGATCTTTCACGTTCCATGTGACGTGTCTCCTCCTTCCCGGAGCCCCCGGTGAAGACTTTTTGAGGGATCCAATGGTTCAGGAAGGAGGAGGTCCCCGTCCCTCGGTTGCTCTTGCCGTATTAAATTTCATTCTTGGACATTGCATTGATTTATTTTTGACGTACTTTACATTGTGCTGGAGGTCCATGGCACCTCGGGGGACCTCGGTGTCTTAGGACGCCTCGTGGATCACAGGATGCAGATTTCAGTAAGCCTAACGAAACTGATTTGTCCGCATTTTTCGTGTTTACTGTTGAACCGAGTAGCAGACTATACTTGGGAGAATCTCCTCCCGCCCAGACCCTTGGTGAAGTCTGTAAGAGGGATCTGTGATGCTTGGATTAGGTGGCCATACCTCCAACTTCCGTAATTGTATACTCTGGACCGCTAGAGTCGGACAGTGTATACGGGATATTCCCCCTGAAGCGTCCGCAAAGTCCGCGAACTCTCGGTGGGCTTTCCCCCAAAATGTTAAAATGGACGTACAGTACAGTTGTAAACATTGATACCATGCTTTATACTGATTCTGTACACTACTTTTTCTGTACACTTTCTGGCTGAATTCACCCCACCATCCTAAAAATCCGTATTCATGTACACAAAGCTTCGCTTTTCTTTGCAGCTGAAGATCCTAATTAACGTATAAAACTTCACAATACGGCCAGAGATCGAAAAAAAAGTCAACTTACGTTTTGACTTCATTCAGTGTACGTCATCCACTGGGCACATACTTAGTAAACCCCATGTACACGATGTTTCACGAAGAGTGTCCGAAAGGAATAGGAAAGTAACGGTTGGTTGTCGCAGTAAAGTGAAAAATACAATATACGTAGCAAACAGAAGGCCAGGATTACTTGGTTAGCCCTAAACAGAAAGCAATTCAGAGATGATAGTTGCATCCCCCGGAATGGATAATTTCGGAAAAATACAAAAAATAAATATTTATACGGCACCCCACGGAAACCAAAGTCATATAGCAAAAAACGCGCAGCGCCGAATTAGAGGGAGAGAAATTTGCTCGGGCGCTTTAGAGGAATATTTCGCTGAGAAATCGATAGTTGAAATTCTGGATGTATGCCAGCTTACATGCAGTGAACATGTGCAGCCTTAACGTCCGCGAATAGTACATAAGGGGGGCATATCCACTTAAAAAATTACAACGGACGTGTTGTCTGTTCAGCCATTAGAGGCGTTTGATGAGATTCTGAGGCAGACACTGCACATATTATGCGTTACATTTACTTTATTACAAACAGAATACAACATTTCTACAATTACAGAACACATTCTACAACGACAAATACCGAATCACACTAATGTGCATATATCAGCGAAACATTCCTCTATAGCGTCCGGGTAAATTTCTTTCAAAAAATTAAAATTCGGCGTACTTCATTGTTTACTAATTGACTTTGGTTTCCGTGGAGGGCCGTCAATTATTTAAATGTTCGTATTTTTCGGAAAATATCCATTCCAGGGTTGCAGCTTCTGACGTAAATTCTAAAATAACTTTCCTTTTTAGTTTCTATGTAAATCTTAAGTTTATTCTGTTATTCTTCACTCTTAACGTAATATCTTTTCTATCAAACGAATACTGTTGGCAACACAATTGAGGTTGAATGAACGTGACGTATGCCTGATATAAGATAAGAACGAGAGATAAAAGCAACGACAAAACTGTTGTAAGGGAGCGATTATTGAGAGCGTTGAAAGAGTGCGTTGTGAAGCGAGCGTTGTATTAAGAGCTGTGAAGCTGTGTGGTGTGTTTAAATATTGATATCGTTCTGTTATGGACGTGCTACAACCTTGAATAAAGCATCTTTTCCGTAAGTTTGACTTCTGTTGTTTACATGTTTCGTCTGGTCGTTAAGGTTTCTTTCATTTAGGAACTATTTCTTAGTATATTGATGTTTTAAATTAACGTAGAAGTACTAAACGACTTCTACGTCTTAGCTATCTTAGCTGAATTGTCCTCTGTTTGCTGCGTATTTTGCATTTTTTACTTTGCCTCTACAACCAACCGTTGCTGTGCTATTCCTATTGGACGCTCTCCGTGAAACACCCTGTGTACTGTATTAAACCACATATGTACTGTACATTGTGAAATACTACAGAGGTAAAACACGTGTCAAGACGAAATATATGTAGCGATACATTCTGTCGATGTAGTTTTGTCGGTTAGAACAACTGGCTCCGGAGGGAGGAGGCCCAGTTTTGTCACCGACAGATTTGTGTTTTCACAACACTGAAGTGCCATTAAATTAGATATAGCAAAAGTTATGCTAATGCTTGGTAGCTACTGCCGCACTACCGCGCATGCCCTGCCGAAACTGTCGTTGAATATACAGTCATCGCTCACAATTTCCTCAGTAGTGATCGATTACGGGCGTGTTGGGTAACACGCGTGATTTCGATGCTTTTTACAGAGGGTGGATTGTTGTTGCCGGAAGGATGGGTCTCTCCATCTGTAAAGTCGTCAACACACTTGAATTTTCTCGTGCTACGGTATCCAGAGTGTTTCGAGAATACGAAACTTCTAGTAGAAAAAACAGCTCCCGGATGAATTGCAGAGGAGTACCAGCCTTGACAGTTCGTGGTGTATGCCATTTGGGTCGTTGTGTTCGAACTGATACAAGCGAGTCGAACAGTGGATGAAGGCGCCGTGTTAGTTCAAGGACAGTGCAATGTACTGTTAAAAGTCTAGAGTTCGGTAGCACACAAGAGTCCCACTTCTAACTGTACGACACCAGGCTCAACGCCTTGCCTGGGTAAAAGCACACCGACACTGAACTGATGAATCCAGATTTAAACTTCATCGAGCCGATGGGAGAGTGTGGATCTAGCGTCAGACTCATGAATCCATGAACCCTTATGTCAAGTTTGAATGGCACAGAATGGGCTGCTGTTGTCTTAGTAATAATATGAGGTGTCTTCCGCTGGAATGCTTTGCTACCTTTGGTACGTGTATAGTCGACTTTTGAGAGTCCCGAAATATGTGGACGTCCTAGACGACCATTTATATCCATTCATGTCCAGGTTGCATCCCAGCAGTAATAGCGTATTCCATCAACACCCCATAGGTTCCTCCTGGCTACTGCATGGTTACAAAAGCATTGTAATGAATTTGAAAAGCGTCAGTGGCCACCTAGAAGAACAGATATAAACCCAATCGAACATCTTTGGAATACCGTCGAGTAGGTTTCTCGGAGATCCAATATCGTCAAGAATCTTCATCTCACATCTTGAGAGAAAGTTGGACAAAATCAGGTAGGAGGACACGGGAATGTCTATTGGAGGACAAAGATTCAACCATGCGTGTTTTGCAGATGACATTGTACTGATTGAAAAAGATGAAATGAAACTGGATCGAATGGTACAAAAATTGAATAGAGAGGGTAAAAGATACGGACTGAAGATGAACATAGAAAAGATAAAAACAATGACATTTAACCCAAAAAAGATCAGGAAAATGTTTATTCTGGAAGGCAAAGAACTTGAAAATGTGGAAAAATTCACTTCTCTCGGAAGCTGTGTAACATGCGACTTAAGCAACAAGATACAAATTTCAATTAGAATTGCAAAGGCTATAATACTGTTAAAAGCCATGGGTAAAATTTCGAAGAGCAGAACTATGAGCTTCAAAACTAAGTTACGCATTCTGGATGAGACATGCATCTTCAGTAGCATGCTATATGAATGGAAGACTTCGACATTGACAAAGGAATCAGAGAGGAGAACATGTGTTTTTGAAAGAAAGTGTAATCATAAAATCTGGCGAATCGGATAAAATCAGAGGATAACAAATGAAGAAGTGTACAGAAGAATACAACAAAAGAGATCCTGTTCCAAAAAGTCATACAGAGAAAACTAAGACACTTTTGGACACATCTGCAGAATAAAAAATGGCAGAAAGATAAAGACATTGATGTTTGGCTTAATGAACGGAAGAAATGCAAGAGGACGTCCTCGCTGTGTGTGGGCTGACGATATTACAGACTGATGCGGTGGAACTTTTCAAGAACTGGGCCACTCTGCAATGGAACAATACAGTTAAAATGGCAACATACACCTACGGGTATTGTACCTATGGTTGATGATGATGATGATGAGGTTGTTCGGGCATGCCTCCTATCAGCTACGAAACTAAGCGAGTCATAGACATTTTGGATACGGCGTGGCTGGCGATACCTGAAAAACATTTTCGTAAGCTCGTAGGGTCCATTATCTAGAGCATAGTACTTTTGTTCGCTTATGATTTAAATTTTCAACATTAAACGAGAATCAACTAGTAAAGGTTATTTCAGAATCGTTAACGAAACATATTAATATCATATAAACATTGATTTTTATTAAAGTATTAATATACCTTGAATAAAAACAATTGTAAATGCAATTTATAAGAATGTTAAACACGTATATTATATTTCATATGTGTTGTTAGAAAAAATTTATCAAGTGAAAAACAAAATTCAGCACATAATTAATTATTACTTTATTAATTTCATGTTAACTAATGACCTTCATTGGAAACAAGATATCTGATTTTCAAACCATCAGAAAACTAAAATGTTAGTGGCAAATAAGAGCTCTTTTATATCTCTAGGGATTGTACTAGTATCATTGGGTTTATATGAATAGCTGGTTGTTTACAGTAAAATCAATGTGTGCGTATTGCAAAACATCATTTGTTCGCTACCATTGTTAACTTTGATAAACCCTGCAATGACTTATGATCATTCAATCTGGCAGATTTTAGTTCATTCCCTTAAGACATTCCTTACCTTTCTAAATCATGTCACATTTTGAAACTTGGGCAGTTGTAATCAAAGTTATGATGTTTGCCGTCTATTCTCATATAGAAAAAATGAAATGTTTCAAACACAGATGCAAAGATTGAGAAGTAAAATTAGTTTTTAGTCCGTCAGAGTCTTGAACTGGAATAGGAGCCAGCACTGGAAAGCTCCAGTAACATAGCTGGGGCCTTCTTCATTCACATTTGCACAGTCTTTGTTTTGTTTTTTCAGCCTTCTGAGGCTCTTTCGCTTCTGCTTTACACAGTCCGTATTTTGTCGTTGACTCGCTGTTGTACGTTGTACGTCTCTATTCGTCATCTATTTCCCTGGATTGGGTCCCAATCTTTTAATAATTTCTAATTCTACTTTTAATAACTTCTAATTCTATATTTCCCTGAATTTAGTCCCGATCTTTTAATAATTTCTAATTCTACTTTTGCCCCAGCATTGAAGAGGCATACAGCATCATAAACAGAGAGTTTGAAAGTGTCCATTCCAACAAATGTCTCCTTATGGCAACGTCTCCAAATTAGTGAATGGAAACTCTCATTGCTGTTCTGAGTTTTACCATGGAGACACTTGCTGAGCAGTTCCGAGGTGGTTAGGCTATCATATATAGGTTTGATTAAGTGCATGATGTAGCAAAGTACCAAACGGTGCACCTGAAATAACAATCAAATGCATTTAAATTCTTTTTCTCCGTAGATAAGGGTTCATAAAAATCAATATAACTCGAAAACTATTTCAAATCTGTAAAAAACAATTTCACATCCTGAAAGTTTAAAAAACGGGGAATATAGTAAGCCCATGAATTTCTTTTCGTACTTTTGACCATTGTAGGGTATATGAATACCTTAAGTTAACTCATTGAAGATCGATTGGACGTACATCATTGCTTGAGCGTATATTAATCAAAAGAGTATAGCGCACACTCAACTGCGCGAAATCGTCGAAGCACAGTGAGTCTCAAAGATGGGCTCCCAAAACTATAGTGAGAGCGATGCATTCAAAACGCACGCTCTTATTTCTCGATCAGAACATACGTCATTACTTCTGACCTGCTGACAAACTCAAATTCATCGGACAGGAATCAGTGGCGTTAAAATTAGGAAAATCTTTAACAAGAATAAATAAAATTTATGTAATAATGCAGGCACTCAAAAGGAAGCTTAAATTAGAGTATTCGGCACAGGTTTTACATTACCCCATAGCTACTTAATGCCTGAGACTGTGTGTGAAAACCCTAAAAAAACGTCCCTTTTGGAAATGCTCGAACGGCCACTTCTGGCCTAAATTCACTTACCACGTTCCGAGTTGCTCACATCATTGGTTTTGCCCATCCTGACCTCCAATTGAATGCTAAATGACGATCGACGAGATGGTCTCCCTAATTTATTTTGCATACCACGCTTGTTCACACGAAATCTTACGTCTCGCAGTTATTTATGAGAACTACCTTCATATTATACAGTATATCAAGATATAGAAATTAAGGCAAAGGTTAATTGAATAAGCTGGATTTTTATATCTTTGAAGCAATTACGAATTCCTGTTTTTATGTTCTCAAGAAAAGAGAGCCCAAAGTTCTCAAAAAGAGGAAGTAAACAAGTTTCACGCTGATTATCGTAATCACAGTTTTATGCGTTAAGCTAAAGACGAAAATGAAAATGAAATTTAGAATTAGTGAGAAAAAAATGCTCGTAATAAGAGGGTAAATGCGTCTCACTAAGTTGAAACCGTACTTGAATGAAACTGTCTGAGAAGAATGTAACGTTTTCTCGAAAAAAGAAAAACAATCTGACCTGTTGTTGCTGCATGACGTCTGAGCGATAGTAATGCTTCAGTATTTAATTTCAGTTTAGATACCAAAAACATTTTTTCTCGTGAAGTCAACAATAGCCACACCAAGAAACCAAATCCTTTCCTTCTCATCAGCTGGCTCCTTCTGCAACAAAAGCACAGCAGCTTTGTTTGTACTTTCTTCAATAACTTTAAAAACAAAACTTTTCCTCTAAGATGCGAGTATCTCTTTCAACGTGAAATAGAGAATCGAAATATTACTCTTTTTGTTTTCAATCATAGGCCCTTCATAAGAAAAAAGAACGATCTCTTAGTATGTTGAGTTACATTTAATGCTGAAAACTTCCACAGCTAGAAACTTCTTGGAGAAATCAGAATATTATTTATTTTATTGGTTCATGTATTTAATTATTTATATTAGCTTTCCTGGAAAATTTTCACCAATAAGCTTCCCAAACTGTTTTAGACAGTTAATTAGTTTTATTTTGGCGCTGAGGGTGCAGTATATATATAAATATATACATGAACATATTAAATACATGAACCAGTAAAATAAATACATGAACCAATAAAATAAATAATATTCTGATTTCTCCAAGAAGTTTCTAGCTGTGGAAGTTTTCAGCATTAAATGTAACTCAACATACTAAGAGATCGTTCTTTTTTTCTTATGAAGGGCTTATGATTGAAAACAAAAAGAGTAATATTTCGATTCTCTATTTCACGTTGAGAGAGATACTCGCATCTCAGAGGAAAATATATATTATATATATATATATATATATATATGGGATGTAAGGTCAGGTGATGTGTAACATCACGGCCTCTCCTTGACAAATGTCAACCCCGCCTTCTCGTGGTACATCCTGTTCCCACTAAAGGGGCTCTGACGACCGCCAATAGCGGTATAACTATACCATCGGGGTTAGAGGAAATGCTATCCCACACTCACCAACCCGCTTGGCCAGCGTGGTGAGTTATGGCCAAACCCCTCCAAAATGACTCCACAACTTAAATCTTGGCCCTCAGTCTCCGGCAGCTGGAATGTACCTGGCCAAGGCAGAGGCCAGTACGACATGAAGGCAAAGAATCCCCGGAGGACCGGACTAGGTTGCCATCTGATGCTGACCTTGGTTACGTATAATGGACGCTCCCTATCTTCTGATTCAAGGCTTCTTGAATTGGAAGAGGAACTACAAAGGATCAAGTGGGACATCGTCGGGCTAAGTGAGGTAAGGAGAAAAGGAGAAGATCTCATTGAACTGAAAAGTAGACATCTCTCCTACTATCGTGGGACTGATACTGGCAGAACTAGTGGTGTTAGATTTATAATAAACAAGAAACTGAAGGATAAAGTTGTAGAAGTTGAAAGTTCCTCTGACAGAGCTACACGACTCGTTATCCAATTCTCAAAAAGATACCAGGCTCAGATTATTCAAACTTATGCACCCACCACAAGTCATGCTGAAGAAGAAATTGAGGAATTCAATGAGGAAATTCGTGATCTAAATAATAAAGGTAAGCAGAACTTAAAGATAATTATGGGAGATTTCAATGCAAAAATAGGGTAACGGCAACAGAATGAAACTTCAGTAGGTAAATTCGGTCACGGCAACAGAAACCAGGGTGGAAATACTCTCGTAGAGTTTGCAGAGGTAGAAGGGTTTTTCATCTTGAACTCCTTTTTCAAAAAAAATCCACACAGGAAATGGACATGGAGACATCCAAATGGGACGACAAGTGAAATTGATTTTATTATGTGTAACAAAAAATTCGTCATAGAAGACTGCAGTGTGCTAAACAAGTTCAACACAGGTAGTGACCATAGATTGGTAAGATGTAAGATGCACCTCAACACTAAACTCGAACGTAGTAAGCTCATAAGACAAACAAAATGTATTGACATAACCAACCTTAAAAAACACCATAATACCTTCAAGTTTGAACTGAAGAACACATTCTCTGCTTTAGAAGGCCTAACATCGCAAGAAGTGGATATTTCTGAAGTTAACAGAAAAGTTAACAAAGTTCTTATGGAAACAGCAACAAAATTAGCTGGGTCTAAGAACAAGTTGCATGTGAACAAATTATCAGGAAAAAAAAAATGTTGATGCAAAAAAGAAGAGAGATGAGGACAACTAAAGATGTGACTTCCAAAGTGGAATATATAGAGCTATGCAAGACAGTACGAAAAAGTATCACTGAAGACTTAAGGAAATGAAATTCAACGGTGAACTAGTAAGGAAAGCAATTGAAAACAACCAAAGCCTAAAGATAGCAAAGGGACATCTCAGTAAGGGAAGAAAACAGATTATGGCACTGAGAAAAGAAGATGGTTCTGTAACAAGAAATAGAGGCGAAATTTTTACAAGAGTGAAAGATTTCTACTCCAAATTATATGAAAGGGATTATGCATGTACTCCAGACATCATGAAAGGTACCAGTACCAGAGTTCTTCTAGTCCTCCCAGCAGAAGTTGCTCATGCAATCAAGAACATGAAGCGAGGAAAAGCTCCAGGAGAAGATGGAATTACTGTAGACATCATACAAGAAGCAAGTGGAGAAATCAAAACAGTACTCGCCCAAATTTTCACTCGATGCCTTAATGAAGGGAAAATTCCTGAGGATTGGAACAACGCTACAATGATCTTGCTACATAAAAAAGGTGACATTGAGGATCTCAGGAACTACAGACCTATCAGCCTCCTATGAGTGGTTTATAAAATCTTTACTAAAGTTCTTTCACACCGCTTGAAGGTGACACTGGACATGGCTCAACCGATAGAACAAGCTGGATTCAGGAGTGGCTACAGCACAATAGATCATATCCACGTACTGAGAGAACTGATTGAGAGAGCGAGGGAATATGAACTTCCATTGTGCATGGCTTTTGTCGATTATGAAAGAGCCTTTGATTCGGTGAAACCATCAGCAGTTACAATGGCTCTGAAATCCTGCGGTATTGAAGATGCATTCATTAATATTATTAATAACATCTATGAAAATGCAAGTGCAAAGATTCGGCTATTTGAAAATGCAACACACAAAAAAATTGGAAAAGGAGTGAGACAAGGTGACACCATATCTCCGAAGCTCTTTAATGCCACATTGGAAAATGTCTTTCAATCACTGAACTGGGAAAAAAAGGGATAAGGATTAATGGAGATTATCTAACCCACCTTCGTTTTGCTGATGATATAGTCATTATTGCAACTACCCCATCAGAGCTGCAGAGTATGATCCAGGAACTTGCTGACAAGGGTAAAGAAGTAGGATTAAAAATGAACTTTCAGAAGACAAAAGTGATGTTCAATGCTTTTACAAGAAATGAAGATTTATCGATTGATGGAGAAAAGACTGGAGATAACAGATACGTATGTTTATCTTGGACAGCAGATATCAAGTGAGGGTCACATTGGTGAAGAAATTAATCGGCGTACAAAACTTGCCTGGAGATCTTTTGGAAGAAACAGCATTATTTTCAAGAGCAGTATGCCATTATGTCTTAAAAGAAAAGTGTTTGATAAATGCATCCTTCCAGTGCTTACGTATGGTGCAGAGATTTGGACCTTAACTAAAAGAGACATACAAAGACTGCGGACAACTCAAAGCAGCATGGAGAGGTGCATGCTTGGTGTAACCAGGAGAGATAAGAAGAGGAACTCGTGGATCCGAAAAATGACAAGAGTAGAAGACATCATGATCAGAGTTAAATCCCTGAAATGGCAATGGGCTGGACATACTGCCAGACGAACAGACCGTCGATGGACAGCCGAAATTTTAGATTGGATTCCAAGGGACAGGAAAAGACTCAGAAGAAGACCACGTGGAAGATGGGTGGATGAAATTCGAAAGTATGCGGGAGTGACATGGAGGAGACTGGCACAAGACAGACCGTTGTGGAGGAAACTTGGGAAGACCTTCGTCCAGCAGTGGATTGATAATGGTTAACAATGATGATGATGATGATGATGATAGCACCATCCAGGACTTGTATGCGTCCATTCCAAGAAGGATTCAAGCAGTTTTAAATGCCAAAGGTGCTCCCATACCATATTAAGTGCATAACACCAATTGTTTTTAGGTGCTTCCATTATTTTGGATAACCCCTCTATATATTGCATATATATAATATATCATCATTATCATCATCATCATCATTGTCAACTATTATCCATCCACTGCTGGACGAAGGTCTTCCTAAGTTTCCTCCACAAAGGTCTGTCTTGTGCCAGTCTCTTCTATGCCACTCCCGCATACTTTCGAATTTCATCCACCCATCTCCCATGTGGTCTTTTCCTGTCCCTTGGAATCAAATCTAAAATTTCGGCTGTCCACCCATGGTCTGTCCTTCTGGCAGTATGTCCAGCCCATTGCCATTTCAGGGATTTAACTCTATTTATGATGTCTTCAACTCTTGTCATTTTTCGGATCCACGAGTACCTTTTTATCTCTCCTGGTTACACCAAGCATGTACCTCTCCATGCATCTTTGAGTTGTCTGCAGACTTTGTATGTCTTTTTAGGTTAAGGTCCACGTCTCTGCACCATACGTAAGGACTGGAAGGATGCATTGATCAAAAACTTTTCTTTTAAGACATAATGGCATATTGCTCTTGAAAATTATGCTGTTTCTTCCAAAAGATCTCCAGGCAAGTTTTATACGCCGATTAATTTCTTCACCAATGTGACCCTCACTTGATATCTGCTGTCCAAGATAAACGTACGTATCTGTTATCTCCAACTTTTCTCCATCAATCGATAAATCTTCATTTCTTGTAAAAGCATTGAACATCAGTTTTGTCTTCTGGAAGTTCATTTTTAATCCCACTTCTGTACTCTTGTCAGAAAGTTCCTGGGTCATACTCTGAAGCTCTGATGGAGTAGTTGCAAAAATGACTACGTCATCAGCAAAACGAAGGTGGGTTAGATAATCTCCATTAGTCTTTATCCCTTTGTTTTCCCAGTTTAGTGATTACAAGACATTTTCCAATGTAGCATTAAAGAGCTTCGGAGATATGGTGTCACCTTGTCTCACTCCCTTTCCACTTTTTATGTGTGTTGTGTTTTCAAACAGCCGAATCTTTGCACTTGCATTTTTATAGACGTTATGTGACGTACCTGCTAGCAGGACGCACACGACATAAAGGCAGATAGGAATCAGAATAAACGTCTGCGTAGCTCAGTTTGTAGAGCGACTTGTTCCGGAATAAGCGGCCTCGGGTTCGAATCCCGGCGTAGACCAAAAATGACGGAGAAATTTACTTCGTTATAATGGCGCCCGAACTATCCGGATGACCCGGCCGTTCAAAATTTCGCATTGGTGTGATGTTATTTCCACACCGCGAGACAGGAAAAATCAGAGAATTCCTTCTCCAACGCTTCGAAAAATAAAAATGTGTGATGTTGCATTCCACACAGCAGATTGACTGGGAGTTCTCAAGTGCACGTTCTACAGTGGATGGCTGCCTACAACGATTCATGGTCACGGCTGACCAGTGGGCCATGCCCCCGGCCTTCTTTCGGGGGAGGGGGAGATGTGACGTACCTGCCAGCAGGACGCACACGACATAAAGGCAGATAGGAATCAGAATAAACGTCTGCGTAGCTCAGTTGGTAGAGCGACTTGTTCCGGAATAAGCGGTCTCGGGTTCGAATCCCGGCGTAGACCAAAAATGACGGAGAAATTTACTTCGTTATACTTATTAATAATATTAATGTATGCATCTTCAATACCGCAAGATTTCAGAGCCATTGTAACTGCTGATGGCTTCAACAAATCAAAGGCTTTTTTATAACCGATAAAAGCCATGCACAATGGAAGTTCATATTCCCTCGCTCTTTCAATTAATTATCTCAGTACGTGGATATGATCTATTGTGCTGTAGCCACTCCTGGATTCAGCTTGTTCTCTCGATTAAACCATGTCCAGCGAGTGTTACATTTAAGCGGTGTGAAGGAACTTTAGTAAAGATTTTATAAACCACTGATAGGAGATTGATAGGTCTGTAGTTCCTGAGATCCTCAATGTCACCCTTTTTATGTAGCAGGATCATTGTATCGTTGTTCCAATCCTCAGTAATCTTCCCTTCATTAAGGCATCGAGTGAAAATTTGCGCGAGTACTGTTTCGATTTCTCCACTTGCTTCTTGTATGATGTCTACAGTAATTCCATCTTCTCCTGGAGCTTTTCCCCGCTTCATGTTCTTGATTACATGTGCAACTTCTGCTGGGAGGACTGGAAGAACTCTGGTACTGGTACCTTTCATGATGTCCGGAGTACATGCATCATCCCTTTCATATAATTTGGAGTGGAAATCTTTCACTCTTGTCAAAATTTCACCTCTATTTCTTGTTACAGAACCATCTTCTTTTCTCAGTGCCATAATCTCTGTTCTTCCCTTACTGATATGTTCCTTTGCTATCTCTAATCTTTGGTTGTTTTCAATTGGTTTTCTCACTAGTTCACAGTTGAATTTCCTTACGTCTTCTGTGATACTTTTTCGTACTGTCTTGCATAGCTCTATATATTCTACTTCGGAAGTCACATCTTCTTTACTTGTCCTGATCTTTCTTCTTTTTGCATCAACATTTTGGTTTTTCCTGATAATTTGTTCACATGTAACTTGTTCTTAGACCCAGCTAACTTTGTTGCTGTTTCCATAAAAGCTTTGGTTACTTTTCTGTTAACTTCAGAAATATCCACTTCTTGCGATGTTAGGCCTTCTAAAGCAGAGATTCTGTTCTTCAGTTCCAATTTGAAGGTAATACGATGTTTTTTAAGGTTGGTTATATCAATACATCTTGTTTGTCTTCTGAGCTTGCCACGTTCGAATTTAGTGTTGAGGTGCATCTTACATCTCACCAATCTATGGTCACCACCTGTGTTGAACTTGTTTAGCACACTGCAGTCTTCTACTACGAAATTTTTGTTACACATAATAAAATCAATTTCACTTGTCGTCCCATTTGGATGTCTCCATGTCCATTTCCTGTGTGGCTTTTTTTTTGAAAAAGGAGTTCAAGATGAAAAACCCTTCTACCTCTGCAAACTCTACGAGAGTATTTCCACGCTGGTTTCTGTTGCCGTGACCGAATTTACCTACTGAAGTTTCATTCTGTTGCTGTTGCCCTATTTTTGCATTGAAATCTCCCATAATTATCTTCAAGTGCTGCTTACCTTTATTATTTAGATCACGAATTTCCTCGTAAAAATCTTCAATTTCTTCTTCAGGATGACTTGTAGTGGGTGCATAAGTTTGAATAATCTGAGCTTTGTATCTTATATAATATATATATATTTGTTAGGTTAGAGCAAGAACGACTCCTGCTCAATTTACTTGCTTAAAATTATGTTAGCTTGCGATTTATTATTCTTTCAACGTCACATGTTTGTTTTTCCTTTTCTTTTTTGAAAATTGTATTGTCAATAGACAAAGTAATCGCTCTTTCCAAGTTTTCTTTAATTAACACACAGCAACCGAAACATTGTTATCCGGACACCTCTGGGGTCGAACCCCAGATCTTTCGATAACTAGCCGAGTGCGGTGGCCAACAATCAACGGCGCTATGTGTGTTTTTCTGCTAGCATCTAACTTCACAAATCCGTAGAGAGGGGCTCAGCAACTGATATGTCGCCATCTGGTAGGGCTTAATTGCACGAGCTATTAAATTATAGCTAATAAATCCAAAGGGCAAGAGTGATAGTGAAAATCTTCCAAATACGTGGAGACAATGTGAATAGATAAAGTCATCGCTCTTTCCACGTTTTCTTTAATTAATACATCGCAACCGAAAAATTGTTATCCGGACACCGTTGGGATCGTACCTGAGACATCTCGATAACTATCCGAGTGCGTTCGTTTTGTCTTGTTTAGAGAAACTGTTATTCGCTTTGCTGTCAAACTGTCTTAGGTAGTTCATTAGTTTAATTTTGTTAGTTAATACAATATAAAATATAATACTACAATATTTTGTAAATAATTGTAACCTCTTTCCTTGTGTTCAAGTCTGAAGTTTTGGAATTTTTCATGGTCTATTTCTTTTTGACGTCGAGTTGGACCTGTAAATCAGATTTGTTTCTAGAATTTTGTGAAATTTTATATTTTACAAAATAAGAATTTGTGGGTTACGTTAATAGTTCTATTCAAAATATAATGTGTGGTGATACGATCCTGTTCCTAGATAGTTAATTACAGAAAGGGCAAAAGACGGGTGTTTAGGGAGTAATTGTTGATTTGCTACATTATTTCATTTTTATTTCTGGGCCTAATGTACAAATATGATATACCCACGTTCACAAGGTCTTTATTTAAGTGTGAGTGCAGTTACCTTCCACGGACCTTGAAAAACCCACAGACAGCGGTTCTTAAGATTGTAGTTATACATAACTAAAATGTTTTTGTTGCTGTTTTTTTTCTACTGTAACTTTACGTTTTCACTCAAACTGCTATCCGTTTAGAATGAGTACCGGTATTAGATTTATGCCTCATTGTTGCAATCTGGTACATCTTTTTTATGCCAATGTATATGTATGGGTCACAAGCCTTTTCATCTTTTATTTTAAAAGCATATTTTGCTTTTTGCGTTGTTACTTCCATATTTACTTCGTCATGTGGCTGTCTTTCAACCCTAATTTATTTCTCCTCTTCATTCAATAGTTTTTAAAAGTGTTCCTTTAATGTCTTTTTTACGTCTCGTACATTAGTCGGTATAATGCCTTGCTCAAATTTGATTTGTTTGATCCGAGTGCTGTATTTTGTAGCCTTCTTTATCTGCTCGGTAATCTTTAATGCTTTATTTTGTTATAGTCTTTGGCCCAGTTCTTCATAAATTTCGCCCCGCCACTGTCCCATAGAAAGTGCCATTGTCGTTTATTATTCTTGTTTGCTTTTTTGGGAAGTTTTATATTACATCCAATCCTGTTTGTCTTGTGTCACAGTTTTGTCTCCTTAACGTTTGTCTGTTTAATTCTTTAGTGTTCTTCGTCATTTCCGGTTATGCGTCTTCTCAAAGTGAATCGAAAGAGATCTCACTGATTACCATTTCCACATCTCAGGTTTTTCTTATTATCAATCTTGAACACTAAGTTGTTTTGCAGTAACTTCTTGAATAACTCTTTCTTTTAAGGTTGACTTACATTTCGTTTCATAATTTGATTTTAGTTTTCTCTTTATGATCTCCCTTATAACGTAACTCTGTTTCGTGTGCGAGATTGGTGTTACACTTTGTCTAAAACCATGACTAAGGAAATGTTGAGCTAAATTAGTTTAACGATACAATAGTTGCACGTGATAGCTCAAATTACGATTTTACGGCCAAACGAAACATATCAATCTTATTATCTAGGGTAAGAACAATCGAACATCACCACACACACACTAAGTAACTGCTTTATCGTCCTTTCTATCTAACGTTCTTATCACATTCATACGTCACTCTCTCTCTGAGTTTAAGAGTGTTGCCAACCTCATTCATGTGAGAGAGAAGATATCACGTTAAGTTTGGAAAGTGCAAAAGAGAACAAACTCAAATTTACATAGGAAAAGGAACTAAAATTGAAAGTTAAATTAAATATACGTCACACCCTTTTTATTGCCATCAATTACCCCTTCCATTTCTAAGTTCAAGACGTATACCTGGTACTCTTGGATGAGCCCTTGCCCTTATATTATTCTGAAAATTTTAATACCTTTCCAATGAAAATCTCTTGTACAGCTCACATTTTAAATGATTTTCTTCCTTCACTCTCGTACGTGATATAAGTCTCCTTCCGCTTTTAAAAGAAAGCATTAGCCAGCCAATCAAACCATGGCGAAGTCTGTCTTGATTAGGATAACCATATCATCTTCTATAATGAATACTAACTTCTTCTAAGCTTCTTGTAATGCTTGTTGTTTTTTAATTATATCATGAATAAACTTTCCTGCTAGTAGTGTAGTAATAATAATGAACAAGCTTTTAACTGCTAGTAATGTTGTAGTAGTAATTAAGATGAATAAAGTCTTATGCTGGTTGTTAATAATAACCACTAATGAAATAAACCTAACAGCCAGACAGAGATCTGACAAAATTATGAACTGAGAAAAACGTACTTACAACAAAAGCTTTATTCAGGGAAAGTCCTGGTATCCTCCAACATACAACGAAGCTCTACTCACGTAAACGAAGATCTCTTTACACATAAAAGCTCTACTCACATAAACGAAGATCTCTTTACACATAAAAGCTCTACTCACATAAACGAAGATCTCTTTACACATCCCTGTATTCCCTATGTTTTTGCCAATAAAGTATATTTTTTTTAAATAAAAGCTCTCTCACGTAACACAAACAAAAGCTCTCCTCCACATAAACAAACGCTCTCTGGCACATAAACAACAGCTCTCCTAGGTACCGTTGAACGCGCCTATTTATACTGGCTACCACCACGTCATGACTTACACTCATTGCCAGATCTCATTCAGCGGGAGAAATAACATCTCGTTCAGTAAGAAGATAATTTACATAGTAAAATAAAATAACCAGAGATAGTAAAAATCAAAAGGAAAGTGAATCTAGAGTATACGTTACATCATCTCCCCCTTAATTTTTTTTTGTTTCTCTTTTTTTTTTCTTTTCTTTTTTTTCGAAAAACCTATCAATTTTGGAGTGTAAGTCTTACACTTCGTTGATTGACGTTTATCGACCTCTTTTTTGTTTTGTTTTGGTGGCAGCAGTATGTACAATATCAAACTTGGCATGACAAAATCAAGAAAACCGTATTCGTCTGTGAAACACTTTGTATACTTGAACAAAACAAACCTGCATCGGCATACCTTCCTTTTATTCTGCCTAGCAGGAATCACTTTTTTAATTTCAAATTACGTTCTCATATTATCGTTGAATACAAACCAACTGTATCAGCAGCGAAGATTGCCTGTAGCTGTCTAACAGTAACAATTTTTACTATTTTACCCCTAAGCACATATACATAAAAAAAATTGGATTAGTAGATGGACATAGAAGAAATATAAAAAAACAGATATATACACAAAAAGAATGCATAGGCCGACACGAAAAAGAAATTCTGACACGCCAACTGGTCGTGCAGGAAAAACAACAAACGGAGAAAAGAACCTGTCCACGAGAACTTACTTATCTCGAGGACGCATACAAAACTCTAGTACGATAACGTTTTCCAGGCCTAATCGGACTGGTAAATTCAGGTGGCGTAGAGCGTTTCAAGGACTTGAATGGATCTGGAACATCTGTAGTCTATCGGTCAAGAAATCCCGGCGGCTGACAGGAACGGTCAGGAACGGCTGAAGTCTGTCGGTCAGGAAATCCCTGCAGCTGACAGGAACGGTCAGGAACGGCTGAAATCCGTCGGTCAGGAACGGCTGAAGTCCGTCGGTCCGGAAATCCCTGCGGCTGACAGGAACGGGCTCCCCCAGGCTTTTGATATGTAGTCCCTTTGTGCTGGGGCCCGTGTTGTCCTTCCAGCATTCTTTTGGAGGGACGTGGCTCCGGCCACATCGTTTGTTTTCGCTTTCTACCTCGTGGCATGAGAGTAGAAGCGGGCATCGGCCCTGTTTGCCCTGAGCGTAGGTTCCAGGGGCGAAACCCGGGCGGATGCAAGGATCTCTGCCTTCGTCGCTGTTGCAGCGAAGCAGATTGGGGAGAGAAGTTACGTTTTCGACCAGCTTTTGGTGTTGCTGGACGGTTTGTAATTTGTGTTTGACGTTTAGGAATCGTCAAACTATTGTCCATAACTGATAAATCAGAAATATCTGAAGACTCTGAGTCGCTGCTGTAATTTAGTGGTCGTGCAGGGAGATGTTTATTTCTGCCTATAGGAATACTCTCTGACGAGGTATTCAAGGAAGTAGGAGCTTGTGTTGGTGCAGAGTTATCAGGAAACGGTGCAGCAATAGTCTTGGCAATGGTTGGAGGGAAAGGAACGATACTAGTATTTGAAGAACTTGATTCGAGCCTTCGTCTCATGGGAGAATCAGGTTGCGTGTTTGGAAGCTCGTCGTGAGGAGGGGAATGTGAAGAAAAAAATCACTGGAGATTCTTCAAAAATGTTTGTCGGTTCGTCCAAAATTTCTGGAGATTGATCGTGAGATATAGACTCTTAAGTCTGTGGAACAGAAGGTTGAGTAGGGTTGATTATAAAATCGATATTTCTTTCATGGTACTTGCGACACTGAGCAACGTGTACGTATTGAAATTGATTGTCAGGTTTTTCAAGAACAATGTTATTTTCAAACACATTTGCCACCTGATATGGACCTTCGTAGCTGGGTGCAAATTGAAGTGCGTTTCCACGAGAGTGAGATCTCCAATGACAAGATCTGGTTCCCTACGCCTAGTATTATAGTATCTTGCTTGAGCCGCTTGTGCTCCTAGCATTACAACACGAGCTTTTTCTGCCATGATTCGTACTGATTGCGGAGTTGGTCGCTGGTTTAGTTCGTCGATAATCCCCGTTAAATTTTCAAAAGGAGTCTTAATTTTGCGACCCAGAAAAAGTTCTGCAGGAGTAATTTTAGTAGATTCGTGAACAGACGAGCGGAGGGCGAACGAAAAAAGCTCAAGATGTTCATCCCATCGCTCGTGATGATCCATGACAAATGTAGCAATCATTTTCACTAGCGTGCGGTTTACTCGTTCCGCAGGATTACTCTGGGGATGATATGGGGAAATGAATTTATGCTTAATGTGTAGTCTCGCACACATTCTTTCAAAAATGTCAGAAATAAATTATAGACCATTATCCGAAACTACTTTATTAGGTGCACCATATCTAGAGAATACTTCATTAATTAATACATTACAAATAACTTCTGCCGTAGCTGCTTTAATGGGAAAAACTTCAACCCATTTAGAAAAATTATCAGTTAATACTAACACGTAACGAGCTTTGTTTTTAACAGATAAAGGATAAGGTCCCAATAAATCTATTGAAATAATGTCAAAAACATGAGAACTTGAACTAGATTTCAAGTGACCGACCGGTCTTACATTACGGTAATTATTAATCTGACACAAGTGACATGATTGAACGTATGCGAGCACACTTTGGCACATGCCAGGCCAATAGGCAACATCCCGCAATTTACAACGGGTCTTGCGAATACCTAAATGGCCTGCAAGAGGTTTGTCATGAAATTCGTTTAAAAGGGCCATTCTAAGGGTTCGCTGAATACATGGGCGAAACTCTGCCCTAGTAGTCCTAGATTTCGTATAGTAAAGAAGACCCTCTATGACTTCAAAATGCTGTGACCTCCCAGCCAGAGAAGGGTCACTGTGTAGGGGCGAACCCGCAAGCAAAAAATTATAGATATCCCCAAAATCAGGATCATTTACTAATTCTGCCATTATCTGCTCTCTGGATGTTATATCAGCTATTAGAAGTAAAGGCTGACAAACAGGAGTAGTTTCTGTGGGGACCCCACTAATCGGAACGCGAGACAATGCGTTTGGTAATTGATTCTTATGACCTGGCTGATACGAAATTTTGATATTGCTCTCTTGTAACTTCAGAGCCCACTTCATAAGCCTTTGAGAGAGATGCTTAGCAGAATTCAAATACTGAAGGGCAGAATGATCCGTAATTATGTTAACTGTCAATTCGTTAAGATAACATTGAAATTTGTCAAGGGTATACACAACAGCAAGACATTCACGTTCCGTAGCTAAATAATTGCGTTCAGCTTTGGCTAAAGTACGAGACGCAAAAGCTATTGGATGCCCAGCTTGTGACAAAACGCAACCAAGACCAACTCCGGATGCGTCAGTATAAATATCAAATTCCTTAGTATGATCCGGGAAAACCAACACAGGAGGCTGAGTCAACGCAGACTTCAGTGTTTCAAATGCAGCGTTAGCCTCAGGTGTCCAAACAAACTTCTTGTATTTACGTTTCAAAGCATACAATGGCTCACAGATTGTAGCATAAGCGGGGACGAACTGCTGATACCATCCGGTCATTCCCAGAAAGCGTGATAGTTCTTTTGCTGTTTTAGGCCGAGGAAAGTCAACAATAAGCCTAATTTTTTCATTATCCGTAAATAAGCCGTGGGGAGTGATTTTCAACCCCAGATATACAATCTCGTCCCTCGCTATCTGGCATTTACTAGGTTTTAACGTCAAGCCAGCATTGTATATGAGTTGGAACACCTGTTTGAGCAGAGAAAGGTGCTCGTCAAAAGTCTCGGATGTAATAATAATGTCATCCAAATATACATGCACATGGGGACCCAGAACAGGTCTGAGAACCGTATCCATAAGCTTTTGGAAAGTAGCAGGTGCAGAAGCTAGTCCAAAGGGCATACGCAGGTATTCATAAGCCCCAAAAGGAGTCACAAAGCCTGTTTTATCGACGGAGTCCGGATGTACCGCCACCTGCCAATATCCACTCGCCAAATCCAAAGTTGACATCCATTTAGTTGATGACAGGTCATGCAAAATATGCGACATGACAGGTAGTGGATAATTGATCGTTCTCGTGACTTGGTTGAGCTTGCGGAAATCTGTCACGAAACGAAATTCATTGGGCTGTTTCTTTGGAACCAAAAAGGCAGCAGCACCCCAGGCGCTTGTTGATTCCCTTATTATGCCCTGTTTAATCATCTCAGAAATTTGACGTTGCATTTCCTGTTTCTTATGGGGAGCACAAGGGTAAGGCTTCGTCGCTATCGGTTTCGAACCCTCAGTGTCAATGACATGATAAACCACCTGTGTGAAACCAGGTTGATCCGAAAATAAACCAGGGCTTTCCTGTAAAAGGAGAGAAAGCTGGTTTCGTTGCCTCTCATTCAATTGGTTACTCAATAACAAACTCGTTATATCCATAGGAACCGTAGGAATCATTTCGATAGGTTCCGGAAAGGAAATCACATGTTGTACGAAATCCAGAGTAACTTGAAAAGTATTGATAAAGTCCATTCCCATTAGACATTTAACAGGTAGTTCGTCTATAAGCAGGAAAGAATGCGTAAAACGAGCCTTTCCCAGCCCTAGAGATAATGTGACAGTTCCTGTGATACTGAAGATTTCGTTATTTGCACCTCGCAAATACTGCGTCGCAGGCTGAACGTGTATTGCAGGAAAATTCTCAGTGCAAAACTTCGTATTTAGGGCTGATATTTCAGAACCAGTGTCGAACTTTGTCTCGACCATAATATCTTCAATTGTCAAGAACACATCAGGCAACTAAGGAGTTTGGACAGTCACTAATACTGTTTTAGGGTCAGAATGCTTGGTATCAGAAAGCAGGACCGACCCTTGGTCTACTTCCTTTGGAAGTTTAAAGGATTCCTGGTTGGATTATCATGCGGTCTGAAACCTCGGCCCTGCCGGGTATCGGGAAAATTTTCACGATGAGGAAAACTGCATGAAAACTGCTGCGGGAACTCTGCATATCTGTTGAAATTTTCATTTCTATTACTTCCCTCAGCACGGGCAGAAAAATCATCATTGCCCTGAGCATGAAAACGTTCCGAACGCTGCGGATTGGAACGGGGTCGAGCATACTGTGCATTTGTACGATATCCAGAAAATTGATTAGAAACGAGCGGTTGGTGTACCACTCTTCTATGCGGTGGAACGTATGAAGCTTGGGCGTGCACTTGTGTACGCTCGCGTTGAAAGTCATTAGGCCTATTACGCTGCTGAGGATTTTCATAATAAGCCTCGCGGGGTGCCCGAGCATGGTGAGTTGAACCATGTTTGCCGTGTCGCTCTTCATACGTTCGTATGAGGCGAAGGCATTCATGAATTGTAGCCGGGTGTCGAACCTCAAGAAAATCCTGTAGAAATGGATCGAGCTGCTGCAATAGGGTGTCCAACATGTCGACATGACTGGCATGTGGATCCCATAAGTTATACAAGCGTGTTGTTTCTAAAGCAAATGCAACAGGGCTATCGTTGGGTCCTTGCTGACGAGAAAAAAGTTGTTGTGCAAGGCTAGCTCGACTGAGGGTGAAAGGAAAGACCTCCAAAAAATGTGCTCGGAAACTCTCATAATGAGAATCCGGGTTCGACACTCTCCACTGCCGATACCAGGTCTTAGCGGTATCCTTCAAGCAAGTGCCTGCTATTTGTACTTTGCAGTCTTGAGGAATATTGTAGAGATCAAAATGATCTTCCAAATCCTCGAGGAATTTTAAGGACCCCTCCAAACCATTGAAATTAATTGTTCCTGCATGCGGCACGAAATGGGCAAGCATTTTACTTCTGTGAGAGGATTGAACTCCCTCACGTACGACCCGCGACTCAGAGTGATAGGAAGCTGGTGCATTACGAAATTGTGAAGAATGCCTGGGTACGTGTAGATCACTTATATCAAAGTGAGCCCCACAGGCTTCTTGGAGATGGTCGAAATTAATCCCATCACCATCGAAATTTGATTTAGGGTGAAAAATTGAAATTGTCTCAGGTAAGGAAGACATGGGTAATAATTGTCAAGATCTCGTGTTCGAGAAAAGTTCGGGCGCCAATTATAATGAATACTAACTTCTTCTAAGCTTCTTCTAATGCTTGTTGTATGTTAATTATATCATGAATAAACTTTCCTGCTAGTAGTGTAGTAATAATAATGAACAAGATTTTAACTGCTAGTAATGTTGTAGTAGTAATTAAGATGGATAAAGTCTTATGCTGGTTGTTAATAATAACCACTAATGAAATAAACCTAACAGCCAGACAGAGATCTGACAAAACTATGAACTGAGAAAAACGTACTTACAACAAAAGCTTTACTCAGGGAAAGTCCTGGTATCCTCCAACATACAACGAAGCTCTACTCACATAAACGAAGATCTCTTTACACATAAAAGCTCTCTCACGTAACACAAACAAAAGCTCTCCTCCACATAAACAAACGCTCTCTGGCACATAAACAACAGCTCTCCTAGGTATCGTTGAACGCTCCTATTTATACTGGCTACCACCACGTCATGACTTACACTCATTGCCAGATCTCATTCAGCGGGAGAAATAACATCTCGTTCAGTAAGAAGATAATTTACATAGTAAAATAAAATAACCAGAGATAGTAAAAATCAAAAGGAAAGTGACCTAAGAGTATACGTTACACTTCCACCATGCACATTCTGTAGAACTTAATTATTTTGCTCAACATGGGCACTGAAGTTTCCTTCTGTGGACACTTGTTCACCATAAACTAGAGCATCCGAATTAATGACTTTTCCATCAGCTGCCAGAGATATTCTGTTTCCTGCAGGGAGAGACAACTTGGGAGTGTATAAGAAGAGAGAATGTTCATTATCATTTCATTCAGAAATCTTACCGTAAAAGTTTATTACTTATTTTCAATTCACTTCCTCTTAATGTAACAAATGTTTCCATTTAGAGTACACAGCTGGAGCTTCATTGACATGCATCACACATCTCACCGAAATACTTTTGTGCTTTGTACCCATTACCTTTTTCTCATGCAGATATTCCTGAATTTTTCCCTTCCATAGTTTCCTTGGACTTCCTTCGTCTGTCTTTGCTGCCACGTTTGCTAAATAAATTCTGAGTAAGGATCTCACCAATCATTAACTCAACATGTACAAACCACCTAAGAATATTTGTCTCCATTATACTAAATACATTTTGTTTCACATTACAAATCTACAACACACTCTTGTCCCTAACATGGTCAGAATGTGTCTTGGCACAAACTCCGCACAAATAACGCATCTCTCCAGCATGCAAAGGACACCTATATTTGTCCTTCTGCAGTACCCAGATTTTACTACCGTACATCAGAGTGAGAACTATTGTACTTTCATACATAACCATTCGGGACTTTTTTGAGAACCCATCATTCCTCTGAAATCTTCCTAAAGCAGATATGATTTTCAAAGATGAATTCACATGCCTACTAATTTCGCCATCTAATTGGTTTTCCTCTCAAACGTGGTTAATAAATATATAAATTTATTCGGCTGGTCTATCCCTGTGCCATTTAGACTTAAATTACTTTCAATACTAATAATTCCTCACTCAAAGACCATAATTTTGGTTCTTCCATTATTCATACTCCGTAGGAATTTCATACAAACTTTGTACATCCGAGACAACGTGCTCTGCAGCTCACTTCTATCTGTCAACAGGACCATCTCATCAGTATACAGCAATCTGCGCACACGTATATTAACCAAGACATATGCCAGTATTGTTTATTTTGACACAGTTTACTAGATATGTGGCGTAAATGTGTTTTTCTAATTGTCACACCTTTTGCTGCACAGAAGATTAATTTGGAAAATTAGTTTACTGTGGTGTGCAATAGTATTGAATCACCAGCAAAAACCGTGAATTTTTAAGTTTAACTCTTTTTAACTACCTAATTTTCATTGTTATTTCATCCTTTATATGTCATTAGATGCGAAATATAATGGAAATTTCAAAAATGTCTTAGTTTTTCCTGTAGCTACTTCTGATCTCATGATATGACATAATTTATGGAGTTTGACAAACACTTTCAAGTTCACGTTAGCGGGATATCAGTTGTTAGAGCGAATCATAGCCATTTTTTTTACCTAATTGGCTGCTACCCAATGCTAGCCTAATACCATTCCAGCCTTTATAAGGGTTGAGGCAGAGCTACTGGAGCATTGGAACCGCGAGTAGCCTAGTGGTCAACGTTTGTGACTGCCACTGAGAAACCTCCGGTTTGATCCCCGGCAGGTACGCACGTTAGAACCACTAAATATCCGCCGTGCGTCGGATGGGCACGTTAAGCCGTCAGACCCCTGGTACTGGCCCCCGGGAATAAATAAGTTCGTCTTCCTCCCCTTTCTACCTCGCTTCCGTGTTACTTTCCTATCGGGCACTCTAGCCGAAATCTCCAAGCTTCCTATTTCTAAGGGTTGTTTAAGACCTGGGGTCAGACACTCCCTTCCTAAAATCCTCTACATATGATCTGATCTGATCTACTGGAACATTGAAGTGGTCGCTTCTTGTTGTCATTAGGATATAATTTGTGTACATTCTCAATAATGGTTAAAACTGCGAAACTGTACGCAGCGGACAGAGTAAAAATAGCTGTTCTGCTCGAAAAGGGATATTCGTCAAGCGAAATCGCTGAAAAAATGAGCTATCATCAATCTACAGTTATTAGGCTACAGAAGAATGTAAAAGACACTGCTGATATTAAAAATATGCGTCACAGTGGGAAGTCTAGATCTACTACAACCAGGGAAGACAGAGTGCTCAGAAAGCTAAGCTTGGCAGACACGAGGCTCAATTCCCCTGAACTGCTTCAAACATGGTCTGAAGTGACTGATGCTACTGTTACTGCATTTACTGTTAGAAGGAGGCTGCTTCATTATGACTTACGTGGTTGCAAAGGTAGGCGTAAACCATTGTTAACTGCAAATCAAAGACAGCGTAGACTTCAGTGGACAAACAACATGCCTCATGGACAACCAAGCAATAGAAAAACGTTCTTTTCAGTGATGAATTAGAATTTTGCCTTAATGGGAATCAGTGTAGTGCGTATGTAAGGAGATTCAAGCGTGAATAATTCCCTTCAAGTTGCTTATAGTGACTACCGTTAAGCATCCGGTGAAGGTCATGATTTTGAGCTGAATGTGTGCACATGGCTTTGGGAATCTCCATGTTGTCGATGGTACGGTAAATGCCCAAAATACATCTGGATATTAGAAAACAAAATGCTATCATCATCTAGAAGACTTTATGACCGTAATTTTAGCTTTCAAGATGACAATGTTCCCTGTCATCGTGCTAAAGTACTAGTGAAAAAATGGTTTCAGGAAAAACATTTTCAGCGCCTTGATTGACCACCAGAGTCACCGGACTTAAACCCGGTCGAAAATTTGTGATTCGAAGTCTCGTACTAACTCTCAAAAAAGAAGCCAACAACCAAAATGCAACTCTTTAAAGATGTAATTCAAATTTGGAATCGTATTGTTCTACCAAATCTTTTACAAAACCTTGTTCACAGTGTGCCAGCAAGATGCAAAGCTGTGATTAAAGCTATAGGCTGGACAACAAAGTATTAGGTACATTTTATAGTTTTACTTCATTGTATTTCTGTATTTAAATGTTATTTCATTCCTTATGAATTGCAAAAACGATTTATTGCTGTAAACCTTTTATTGGATAAATGATCTTTTTCATAATACTTTCGACTTGGTCATGATTTTTGTAATGCATCTTAAGAACAGAAGTAGCTACAGGAAAAACTAAGACATTTGGGAAAGCTGCATTAAATTTCGCATTTGACGTATAAAAGATGAAATGATTATGAATATTTGTTAGTTAAAGAAAAGAGTTAAACTTAAAAATTCACGGTTATTGCATTACTTTTACACAGTACTATTGTCCTGAAATTATGGTTTCCTCTGATTTTTCTTTCGCAACTATTTCCGTTTTCTTTTAGAGGCATTACATTTCACACTAATACTTCATTTTTAAAGGGCAAAATATCATTATATCTCGATAAGATGTAAAATGTTGCATCGTATCGAGATATAATGATGAACATTTTCAGACACTAAAAAAAATATTTCTTTTTGTCTACACTGCAATAACATATGAATGAATTTCCAAAACGTATACTGTTTAACATTGTCTGCTGTTGTACAAGAAGCTGAAATTCCCTATTGATCCAAGAGTATTAGTGGCGTCATTTTATTTTCTCATTTGTTTTTCATTATCCTAACGTTTTCGTTGCATTACGTTTGCATTCCTTCCGCTGAAGAGTCTATATGAAACTTTGACGTTTAATGAGAGAAAACATCTTTCTATTTTTTAATTTAAAGATCGACTTTCATTCTGATTCTCACATTTAAGCTGCTGTTTGTTCTTGCATAGTTCCTGAACGATAAAATTAATAGGATCTTTTGTGGTTTCTTTGTATACCTGCGTAATCAAACTTCAGCTGTTTGTGAAGGGCTTTCGTAATATTTCAGAAATTGAAAAAAGAGGAGTGGGGGAAAGAGAAAATGTTCTCAGTGTCATCCTTATTAGCTTCACTAAAAAAGAGAAAAAGATCCTTAAAGGTAAAATATTATGGTTGGAGTTTTTGTTTTGTATTTTAACTAGACATCTGATATTGTGTCTGTAGAAACTCTCATCTAAAAAAAGAACAACAAAAAAGGGCAATTTATTATGTTGCTGGGAACTTTGAGGAAAAATAAAAGAATAAATTGTTTCCAGGCAAGGAATTTCATGTAATTTCTTTTCTTCTTATTATTATTTTGTACCATGAAATATATTTGTAGATCCGTGTCTGACTGCAAATTATTCTTCCATATAATGCGTTTTATAAAAATAATTACAATGGAAATTTTGCATTACAAACTTTGATAATAAAATCAGAATAAATATTTCAATTTGTAGACAAAGTAAACTTTTTTTTTTATTAATTAATTGATTAATTTCCTTTCAGTTTTTTTGACAGCAGTTTTGCCGTGAAAGCCATCCAGCTTTGTCAAAACGAACGCAGCCACGATGGCGCACTAGTCTAAATGCTGGATTATGACCATTCGTCCGTGAATGATCCGGGTTCGAATCCCGTTGAGGCATGGATGTTGTGTTTGTCTTACAGTACTGTTTCTTTCACTTCCCCTGGAACAAATGACCCTAAATTAGTGACGGGAGACTTCTTATAGCCCATTAAGTTGCTCATGGTTGTTAAACCTCAAAATAAAAATATCAAAATTCATGAGAAATATTCAGCAGTGCTGATGGTCATCGGTTTTATTCAGTTATTTCCAAAGTGTTGATAAGAATAGAGTGGATGACATTAGCTAACATATCGTGACGAATTATGAGAGGTGTACATCAAGCTTCCGAACTATCAAGCTTCATGGTTATATATAATTCATCATCACCATCATCAACAACTATTATCAATCAACGGCTGGATGAAGGTCTCCCCAAGTTTCTTCCACAATTGTCTATCTTGAGCCGCCTCCTCCATGTCACTCCCGCATGCTTTCGAATTTCATCCATCCGTCTTCCACGGGGTCTTCTTCTGGGTCTTTTTCTGTTCCTTGAAATCCAGTCTAAAATTTCAGTTGTCCATCGGTGGTCTTTTCTTCTGGCAACATGTCCATTTCAGTAATTTAACTCTGGTCATGATGTCGCCCACTCCTGTCAGTTTCCTTATCCACAAATTCCCATTCTTATCTTTCCTGGTTACACCAAGCATGCATCTCTCCATGTTACTTTGAGTTGTCTGAAGTCTTTGTATATCTTTTTTTAGTTAAGGTCCATATCTCTGCTCCATACGTAAGCACTGCAGGATGCATTGATTAAACACTTTTCTTTTAAGACATGATGGCATAGTGCTCTTAAAGGTTGTACTGTTTCTACCAAAAGCTCTCCATCCAAGTTTTATACTGCGAATAGTTTCTTCATCAATGCGACCCTCACTTGATATCTGCTGCCCAAAATAAATGTAGTTATTGTTTGTTTCAAGCTTTTCTCCATCAATCAATAACTCTTATTTTCTTGTAAAAGCATTGTACATCACTTTTGTCTCCTGAAAGTTCATATTTAATCCCACTTCTTTACTCTTGTCAGCAGGTTCTTGTATCACACTCTTCAGCTCCAAAGGGGTATTTGAAAAATGACTATATATATATATATATATATCGTCATCATTGTCAACCATTATCAATCCACTGCTGGATGAAGGTCTCATGAAGTTTCTCCTACAACGGTCTGTCTTGTGCCAGTCTCCTTCATGTAACTCCCACATACTTTCGAATTTCTTCCACCCATCTTTCATGTGGTCTTCGTCTGGGTCTTTTCATGTCCCTTGGAACCCAGTCTAAAATTTCGGCTGTCTATCGATGGTCTGACCTTCTGGCAATATGTCCATCCCACTGCCATTTCAGGATTTTTTTCTGATCATGATGTCTTCCACTCTTGTCATTTTTCTGATCCACGACTTGCTCTTCTTATCTCTCCTAGTTACACCAGTCTTGCACTTCTCCATGCTTCTTTGAGTTGTCTGCAGCCTTTGTATGTCTCTTTAAGGTAAGGTTCCCGTCTCTGCCCCGTACGTAAGCACTGGAAGGATGCATTGATTAAACACTTTTCTTTTAAGACATAATGGCATATTGCTCTTAAAAATTATACTGTTTTTCTCAAAAGCTCTTCAGGTAAGTTTTATACGCTGATCAATTTATTCATCAATGTGACTTTCACTTGATATCTGCTGTCCAAGATAAATGTAGGTATTGGTTATGTCCAGCTTTTTCCCATCAATCGATAAATCTTCATTTCTTGTAAAAGCATTGTACATCACTTTTGTCTTCTGAAAGTTCATTTTTAATCCCACTTCTTTACTCTGGTCAGCAAGTTCCTGGATCATACTCTGCAGCTCTGATGGGGTAGTTGCAGAAATGACTAAGTCATCAACAAAACGAAGGTGAGTTAGATAATCTCCATTAATCTTTATCCCTTTGTTTTCCCAATTCAGTTATTACAAGACATTTTCCAATGTGGCATTATTGAACTCTTTTTTCCAAATTCGAGGCCATTTTGTTGCAGAGTTAAAACACTGATTTTTTTAATAGCCGCAGTAATGTTGGACTTCAGTCATCCTTCGTATGTGAGTTGCTTTCATACACGGTTCCTTTCAGATCTTGGGGCCATAAACTTGTAGAAATCAGCCGATCACCGAAAACCTCTCTAAGAAAAGTCATTGTGTCATTAGAGGTGTGGCATAAATGGAAATGGACGATGTCATCACTCTTTCCACGTTATTTTTTACACAACGCATAGCGACTGGAAAAAATTGTATTCCGGCACTGCTGGGATCGAACCCCAGAACTCTCGATAACTAGTCGAGTGCGTTCCGCTTTCCCTCGAATTTACGCTACAGCGCCAACAATTCTCAGCGCCACGCGTGGTTTATCAGTCAGCATCTGACTACACGAATACGTATTGATGGTCTCAGCAACTGAGATGTCGTCATCTGGTGGCATTTAACGCAACAGTTATTTTAATTGTATTAAAAGCTGATAAATTCAAAGGGCGATAGAAATGGTTAATATATATCAAATACGTGGAGATAATGTAAATGGACGATGTCATCACTCTTTTTGATAAAATAGTAGTGTTATAAATTGGTATTTCCACGTTATTTTTTAAACAACGCATAGCGACTGAAAAATTGTATTCCGGCACTGCTGGGATCGAACCCCAGAACTCTCGATAACTAGTCGAGCGCGTTCGAATTTACGCTACAGCGCCAACAATTCTCAGCGCCACGCGTGGTTTATCAGTCAGCATCTGACTACACGAATACGTATTGATGGTGAAGATGTGACGAGGGTAAAGTACGGTGAAGATGTGACGAGGGTAAAGTACTTGTAATTGATAGTATATTAAAAAAAATTAGTAAACTAGTTAGTTACAATAGCTATTTTGATAAAATAGTAGTGTTATAAATTGGTATTTCCCTTCGGCATTGGTCACACCTAAAAAAAAATTTGAATGAAGTCGCTAATGCATATAAGGTACCTGGGTTACCTATTTTAATTTGCGATATCTATGCCAGGACTTGATTGTTATGTGTTGAATTATATGGTATGTTTGTAAGATATACTGAGTTTTAATAAATTCGTGTACGAGTTGTTGCTTAGCTTCAGCTTATTTGAAACCTCGTTGTACTAGGTGGTGTAACGGGAACATGCTGTGAAGGAAGATGAGGAGTCGATTCCCAGGAGATGAAATGTTCTGTTTTTCTGAAAAGCTGGCTACGTGGGAAACAGTGAAGATGTGCCAGAAAATACTTAAACAACACTAACGCGGAAACGGTGAAGATATGATGGAAAACAATGAGACATAACAAACGCGCGAAACGGTGAAGATATGATGGAAAACAATGAGACATAACAAATGCGCGAAACGGTGAAGATATGATGGAAAACAATGAGACATAACAAACGCGCGAAACGGTGAAGATATCATGGAAAACAATGAAACATAACAAATGCGCGAAACGGTGAAGATATGATGGAAAACAATGAGACATAACAAACGCGCGAAACGGTGAAGATATGATTTTTTTTTTTTTTTTTGATTGGAGGTTTAACGACCACCGTGAGCAACTCAATGGGCTATAAGCAGTCGCCCGTCCCTAATTTAGGGTCACTGGTTCCAGGGAAGGGAGAGAGCCAGTGCCGTAAGACAAACACAACATCCATGCCTGACCGGGATTCGAACCCGGACCCCTTACGGACGAATGATCAGAAGCCAACGCCTTAGACCACTGCGCCACCGGGGCGGCGAAGATATGATTGAAAACCGTGAAACAACACAAACGTGCGAAACGGTGAAGATGTGATGGAAAAACAATGAAACAACACCAACGCCGCAAAGGGTGAAGATATGACAGAAAACAGCGAAACAACACTAACGCGGGAAACGTGGAAGATGTGACGGAAAACAGTGAAATAACACTTACGTGGGAAACGGTGAAGATGTGATGGAAAACAGTGAAACAACACCAACGCGGGAAACAGGGAAGATGTGACGGAAAACAGTGATGCAACACTAACGCGGAAAACGATGAAGATGTGACGGAAAATAGTGAAACAACACTAACATGGGAAATGGCGACGATGTGACGGAAAGTAATGAAACAACACTAACGCCGGAAAACGGTGAAGATGTGATGGAAAACAGTGAAACAACACTAGCGCCGGAAACGGCGAAGATATGACAGAAAACAGTGAAAAAACACTAACGCGGGAAACGGTGAATATGTGACGGAAAGTAATGAAACAACACTAACGCCGGAAACGGTGAAGATATGACGGAAGACAGTGAAACAACACTTACGTGGGAAACGGTGAAGATGTGATGGAAAACAGGGAAACAACACAAGCGCGGCAAACATGGAAGATGTGACGGAAAACAGTGATGCAACACTAACGCGGAAAACGATGAAGATGTGACGGAAAATAGTGAAACAACACTAACACGGGAAACGGTGAAGATGTGATGGAAAACAATGAAACAAAACAAACGCGGGAAACGGTGAAGATATGATTGAAAAACCGTGAGACAACAGAAACGTGCAAAACGGTGAAGATGTGATGGAAAACAGTGAAACAAAAACTAACACGCGGGAAACGTGGAAGATGTGACGGAAAACAGTGAAATAACACTTACGTGGGAAACGGTGAAGATGTGATGGAAAACAGTGAAACAACACCAACGCGGGAAACAGGGAAGATGTGACGGAAAACAGTGATGCAACACTAACGCGGAAAACGATGAAGATGTGACGGAAAATAGTGAAACAACACTAACATGGGAAATGGCGACGATGTGACGGAAAGTAATGAAACAACACTAACGCCGGAAACGGTGAAGATGTGATGGAAAACAGTGAAACAACACTAGCGCCGGAAACGGCGAAGATATGACAGAAAACAGTGAAAAAACACTAACGCGGAAACGGTGAATATGTGACGGAAAGTAATGAAACAACACTAACGCCGGAAACGGTGAAGATATGACGGAAGACAGTGAAACAACACTTACGTGGGAAACGGTGAAGATGTGATGGAAAACAGGGAAACAACACAAGCGCGGCAAACATGGAAGATGTGACGGAAAACAGTGATGCAACACTAACGCGGAAAACGATGAAGATGTGACGGAAAATAGTGAAACAACACTGGGCAACACGGGAAACGGTGAAGATGTGATGGAAAACAATGAAACAAAACAAACGCGGGAAACAGTGAAGATATGATTGAAAACCGTGAGACAACAGAAACGTGCAAAACGGTGAAGATGTGATGGAAAACAGTGAAACAAAACTAACGCGGGAAACGTGGAAGATGTGACGGAAAACAGTGAAATAACACTTACGTGGGAAACGGTGAAGATGTGATGGAAAACAGTGAAACAACACCAACGCGGGAAACAGGGAAGATGTGACGGAAAACAGTGATGCAACACTAACGCGGAAAACGATGAAGATGTGACGGAAAATAGTGAAACAACACTAACATGGGAAATGGCGACGATGTGACGGAAAGTAATGAAACAACACTAACGCCGGAAACGGTGAAGATGTGATGGAAAACAGTGAAACAACACTAGCGCCGGAAACGGCGAAGATATGACAGAAAACAGTGAAAAAACACTAACGCGGGAAACGGTGAATATGTGACGGAAAGTAATGAAACAACACTAACGCCGGAAACGGTGAAGATATGACGGAAGACAGTGAAACAACACTTACGTGGGAAACGGTGAAGATGTGATGGAAAACAGGGAAACAACACAAGCGCGGCAAACATGGAAGATGTGACGGAAAACAGTGATGCAACACTAACGCGGAAAACGATGAAGATGTGACGGAAAATAGTGAAACAACACTAACACGGGAAACGGTGAAGATGTGATGGAAAACAATGAAACAAAACAAACGCGGGAAACGGTGAAGATATGATTGAAAACCGTGAGACAACAGAAACGTGCAAAACGGTGAAGATGTGATGGAAAACAGTGAAACAAAACTAACGCGGGAAACGTGGAAGATGTGACGGAAAACAGTGAAATAACACTTACGTGGGAAACGGTGAAGATGTGATGGAAAACAGTGAAACAACACCAACGCGGGAAACAGGGAAGATGTGACGGAAAACAGTGATGCAACACTAACGCGGAAAACGATGAAGATGTGACGGAAAATAGTGAAACAACACTAACATGGGAAATGGCGACGATGTGACGGAAAGTAATGAAACAACACTAACGCCGGAAACGGTGAAGATGTGATGGAAAACAATGAAACAACACTAGCGCCGGAAACGGCGAAGATATGACAGAAAACAGTGAAAAAACACTAACGCGGGAAACGGTGAATATGTGACGGAAAGTAATGAAACAACACTAACGCCGGAAACGGTGAAGATATGACGGAAGACAGTGAAACAACACTTACGTGGGAAACGGTGAAGATGTGATGGAAAACAGGGAAACAACACAAGCGCGGCAAACATGGAAGATGTGACGGAAAACAGTGATGCAACACTAACGCGGAAAACGATGAAGATGTGACGGAAAATAGTGAAACAACACTAACACGGGAAACGGTGAAGATGATGGAAAACAATGAAACAAAACAAACGCGGGAAACAGTGAAGATATGATTGAAAACCGTGAGACAACAGAAACGTGCAAAACGGTGAAGATGTGATGGAAAACAGTGAAACAAAACTAACGCGGGAAACGTGGAAGATGTGACGGAAAACAGTGAAATAACACTTACGTGGGAAACGGTGAAGATGTGATGGAAAACAGTGAAACAACACCAACGCGGGAAACAGGGAAGATGTGACGGAAAACAGTGATGCAACACTAACGCGGAAAACGATGAAGATGTGACGGAAAATAGTGAAACAACACTAACATGGGAAATGGCGACGATGTGACGGAAAGTAATGAAACAACACTAACGCCGGAAACGGTGAAGATGTGATGGAAAACAGTGAAACAACACTAGCGCCGGAAACGGCGAAGATATGACAGAAAACAGTGAAAAAACACTAACGCGGGAAACGGTGAATATGTGACGGAAAGTAATGAAACAACACTAACGCCGGAAACGGTGAAGATATGACGGAAGACAGTGAAACAACACTTACGTGGGAAACGGTGAAGATGTGATGGAAAACAGGGAAACAACACAAGCGCGGCAAACATGGAAGATGTGACGGAAAACAGTGATGCAACACTAACGCGGAAAACGATGAAGATGTGACGGAAAATAGTGAAACAACACTAACACGGGAAACGGTGAAGATGTGATGGAAAACAATGAAACAAAACAAACGCGAAGGAAACGGTGAAGATATGATTGAAAACCGTGAGACAACAGAAACGTGCAAAACGGTGAAGATGTGATGGAAAACAGTGAAACAAAACTAACGCGGGAAACGTGGAAGATGTGACGGAAAACAGTGAAATAACACTTACGTGGGAAACGGTGAAGATGTGATGGAAAACAGTGAAACAACACCAACGCGGGAAACAGGGAAGATGTGACGGAAAACAGTGATGCAACACTAACGCGGAAAAAACGATGAAGATGTGACGGAAAATAGTGAAACAACACTAACATGGGAAATGGCGACGATGTGACGGAAAGTAATGAAACAACACTAACGCCGGAAACGGTGAAGATGTGATGGAAAACAGTGAAACAACACTAGCGCCGGAAACGGCGAAGATATGACAGAAAACAGTGAAAAAACACTAACGCGGGAAACGGTGAATATGTGACGGAAAGTAATGAAACAACACTAACGCCGGAAACGGTGAAGATA
Source organism: Macrothele yani (assembly GCA_039090855.1). Taxonomy (NCBI): domain Eukaryota; kingdom Metazoa; phylum Arthropoda; class Arachnida; order Araneae; family Macrothelidae; genus Macrothele; species Macrothele yani. Next base: position 23,666,183 of record CM077002.1, on the reverse strand, counting down.
TGACGGAAGACAGTGAAACAACACTTACGTGGGAAACGGTGAAGATGTGATGGAAAACAGGGAAACAACACAAGCGCGGCAAACATGGAAGATGTGACGGAAGACAGTGAAACAACACTTACGTGGGAAACGGTGAAGATGTGATGGAAAACAGGGAAACAACACAAGCGCGGCAAACATGGAAGATGTGACGGAAAACAGTGATGCAACACTAACGCGGAAAACGATGAAGATGTGACGGAAAATAGTGAAACAACACTAACACGGGAAACGGTGAAGATGTGATGGAAAACAATGAAACAAAACAAACGCGGAAACGGTGAAGATATGATTGAAAACCGTGAGACAACAGAAACGTGCAAAACGGTGAAGATGTGATGGAAAACAGTGAAACAAAACTAACGCGGGAAACATGGACGATGTGACGGAAAACAGTGAAATAACACTTACGTGGGAAACGGTGAAGATGTGATGGAAAACAGTGAAACAACACCAACGCGGGAAACAGGGAAGATGTGACGGAAAAACAGTGATGCAACACTAACGCGGAAAACGATGAAGATGTGACGGAAAATAGTGAAACAACACTAACATGGGAAATGGCGACGATGTGACGGAAAGTAATGAAACAACACTAACGCCGGAAACGGTGAAGATGTGATGGAAAACAGTGAAACAACACTAGCGCCGGAAACAACGAAGATATGACAGAAAACAGTGAAAAAACACTAACGCGGGAAACGGTGAATATGTGACGGAAAGTAATGAAACAACACTAACGCCGGAAACGGTGAAGATATGACGGAAGACAGTGAAACAACACTTACGTGGGAAACGGTGAAGATGTGACGGAAAGTAATGAAACAACACTAACGCCGGAAACGGTGAAGATATGACGGAAGACAGTGAAACAACACTTACGTGGGAAACGGTGAAGATGTGATGGAAAACAGGGAAACAACACAAGCGCGGCAAACATGGAAGATGTGACGGAAAACAGTGATGCAACACTAACGCGGAAAACGATGAAGATGTGACGGAAAATAGTGAAACAACACTAACACGGGAAACGGTGAAGATGTGATGGAAAACAATGAAACAAAACAAACGCGGGAAACGGTGAAGATATGATTGAAAACCGTGAGACAACAGAAACGTGCAAAACGGTGAAGATGTGATGGAAAACAGTGAAACAAAACTAACGCGGGAAACATGGACGATGTGACGGAAAACAGTGAAGCAACACTAACGCGAGATATGGTGAAGACGTGACGGAAAGTAATGAAACAACACTAACGCGGGAAACGGTGAAGATGTGACGAAAAACGGTGAAACAACAGGAACTCCGGAAACAGTGAAGAGAAAGCAAGCTGGCTACGCGGGGAACAGATTATCTAAAAAACTGGGCAACATGGGTAATGGCATCACTTAACCGGTATTGACATAAGCACATAAATTTTTATCCACATTCACAACAGGCTGATAACGCCTTTCAGGCACTCCACAATTGGATGAAATTTGCAATTAGAATGCATAATATAATTTTTTTGAGTGATTATCTTCATATGAGAAGCCCAGCTATACCGCATATCCGTGGAGCTTTGGGTATCGAACAGAAGCGAATTCCGCCTTTTACGAGTCTTTTGCTACTAACATTTTTTCTGCCCGCTCCTCTCGATGCAAATATATATATATATATAATGTGTTCTTCTAAAGGCAAAGAAGTTTCTTTAGACGCCGGAAATATTTCACAAGAGTCAGGAGTCATACATCGTCGTGTGTTGAATTGGATCTGCATTATTCGCAAAGGCGATATGAAAGGGCATTGTTATGAGTGTTGATCTTCGATGCCCTGAAGCAGATCGCCTCTCATTCCAGAAGAATATAAAAGATCAAGATAAACACCGTGGAGAAATAAAAAGTCAGCCTTTTCCAAATATGGAAGAAGATAATGCAGTTAGATATGATTATTCCTACGAAGGCCACCTGCCTACGGACTAAACTCATATGCCCGAGTGAAAATAATAAATTCTAAGAGTGATGGGAAAAAATGTTTCGCATAAAACATATTAAAACTGGAATAATTTTAAGAAAGCTGCTTTCAAAAGAAATGCAACTTCTGGTGGTTTATTTTGCCATCCTTTTGCATTGCGTGCTAGTTGACAAGATGAAAATCTATTAAATCCAGGGACATTTTTAAGCTAAAAAACCTATCCGAAGTTTCTCTACAAGAAGAAAATAACTTTAGTTTTAATATTTTCGCTATATTGATGCAAACATAATTGTATCCATTTTATTATATATACAGTATGATATGTTAGGTCAGGTGATGCGTAACATCACAGCCTCTCCTTGACAAATGTCAACCCCGCCTTCTCGTGGTGCATCCTGTTCCCACTAAAGGGGCTCTGACGACCGCAAATAGCGGTATAACTATACCATCGGGATCAGAGGAAATGCTATCCCACACTCACCAACCCGCTTGGCCAGCGTGGTGCGTTATGGCCAAACACCTCCAAAATGACTCTACAACTTAAATCCTTTGGCCCTCAGTCTCCGGCAGCTGGAATGTACCTGGCCAAGGCAGCGGCCAGTGCGACATGAAGGCAGAGGGTGCTAAGAATCCTCCGGAGGACCGGACTAGGCTGCCATTTGATGCTGACCTTGGCTACCTACAACGCACGCTCCCTATCTTCTGATTCAAGGCTTCTTGAATTGGAAGAGGAACCACAAAGGATCAAGTGGGACATCGTCGGGCTGAGTGAGGTAAGGAGAAAAGGAGAAGATCTCATTGAACTGAAAAGTGGACATCTCTTCTATTATCGGGGGACAGATACTGGCAGAACTAGTGGTGTTGGATTTATAATAAACAAGAAACTGAAGGATAAAGTGGTAGAAGTTGAAAGTTCCTCGGACAGAGCTGCACGACTCGTTATCCAACTATCGAGAAGATACCAGGCTCAGATTATTCAAACTTATGCACCCACCACAAGTCATCCTGAAGAAGAAATTGAAGAATTTTATGAGGAAATTCGTCATCTAAATAATAAAGGTAAGCCAGCACTTGAAGATAATTATGGGAGATTTCAATGCAAAAATAGGGCACCGGCAACAGAATGAAACTTCAGTAGGTAAATTCGGTCACGGCAACAGAAACCAGCGTGGAAATACTCTCGTTGAGTTTGCAGAGGCAGAAGGATTTTCATCTTGAATTCCTTTTTCAAGAAAAAGCCACACAGGAAATGGACATGGAGACATCCAATTGGGACGACAAGTGAAATTGATTTTATTATGTGTAACAAAAAATTCGTCATCGAAGACTGCAGTGTGCTAAACAAGTTCAACACAGGTAGTGACCATAGATTGGTGAGATGTAAGATGCACCTCAACACTAAACTGGAACGTGGCAAGCCTCCATCAAGACAAACAAAATGTATTGACATAACCAACCTTAAAAAACACCATAATACTTTCAAGTTGGAACTGAAGAACAGATTCTCTGCTTTAGAAGGCCTAACATCGGAAGAAGTGGATATTTCGGAAGTTAACAGAAAATGTAACCAAAGCTCTTATGGAAACAGCAACAAAATTAGCTGGGTCTAAGAACAAGTTGCATGTAAACAAATTATCAGGAAAAACCAAAATGTTGATGCAAAAGAAGAGATGAGGACAACTAAAGAAGATGTGACTTCCAAAGTGGAATATATACAGCTATGCAAGACAGCACGAAAAAGTATCACTGAAGACGTAAGGAAATTCAACTGTGAGCTAGTGAGGAAAGCAATTGAAAACAACCAAAGCCTAAAGATAGCAAAGGGACATCTCAGTAAGGGAAGAAAACAGATTATGGCTCTGAGAAAAGAAGATGGTTCTATAACAAGAAATAGAGGTGAAATTTTGACAAGAGTGAAAGATTTCTACTCCAAATTATATGAAAGGGATGATACATGTACTCCAGACATCATGAAAGGTACCAGAGTTCTTCCAGTCCTCCCAGCAGAAGTTGCACATGCAATCAAGAACATGAAGCGGGGGAAAGCTCCAGGAGAAGATGGAATTACTATAGACATCATACAAGAAGCAAGTGGAGAAATTGAAACATTTTCTCGCCCAAATTTTCACTCGATGCCTTAATGAAGGGAAGATTCCTGAGGATTGGAACAATGCTACAATGATCCTGCTACATAAAAAAGGTGACATTGAGGATCTCCCAGGAACTACAGACCTATCAGCCTCCTATCAGTGGTTTATAAAATCTTCACTAAAGTTCTTTCACACCGCTTGAAGGTAACACTGGACATGGCTCAACCGAGAGAACAAGCTGGATTCAGGGAGTGGCTACAGCACAATAGATCATATCCACGTACTGAGAGAACTAATTGAAAGAGCGAGGGAATATGAACTTCCATTGTGCATGGCTTTTATCGATTATGAAAAAGCCTTTGATTCGGTGAAACCATCAGTTACCACGGCTCTGAAATCCTGCGGTATTGAAGATGCATACATTAATATTATTAATAACATCTATGAAAATGCAAGTGCAAAGATTCGGCTGTTTGAAAATACAACACACATAAAAATTGGAAAGGGAGTGAGACAAGGGGACACCATATCTCCGAAGCTCTTTAATGCCACATTGGAAAATGTCTTTCAATCACTGAACTGGGAAAACAAAGGGATAAAGATTAATGGAGATTATCTAACCCACCTTCGTTTTGCTGATGACGTAGTCATTTTTGCAACTACCCCATCAGAGCTGCAGAGTATGATCCAGGAACTTGCTGACAAGAGTAAAGAAGTGGGATTAAAAATGAACTTTCAGAAGACAAAAGTGATGTTCAATGCTTTTACAAGAAATGAAGATTTATCGATTGATGGAGAAAAACTGGAGATAACAGATACGTATGTTTATCTTGGACAGCAGATATCAAGTGAGGGTCACATTGATGAAGAAATTAATCGGCGTACAAAACTTGCCTGGAGAGCTTTTTGGAAGAAACAGCATAATTTTCAAGAGCAATATGCCATTATGTCTTAAAAGAAAAGTGTTTGATCAATGCATCCTTCCAGTGCTTACGTATGGTGCAGAGACGTGGACCTTAACTAAAAGAGACATACAAAGGCTGCAGACAACTCAAAGAAGCATGGAGAGGTGCATGCTTGGTATAACCAGGAGAGATAAGAAGAGGAACTCGTGGATCCGAAAAATGACAAGAGTGGAAGACATCATGATCAGAGTTAAATCCCTGAAATGGCAATGGGCTGGACATACTGCCAGAAGGACAGACCATAGATGGACAGCCGAAATTTTAGATTGGATTCCAAGGGACAGGAAAAGACCCAGAAAAAGACCACATGGGAGATGGGTGGATGAAATTCGTAAATATGCGGGAGTGACATGGAGGAGACTGGCACAAGACAGACCGTTGTGGAGGAAACTTGGGGAGACCTTCGTCCAGCAGTGGATTGATAATGGTTGACAATGATGATGATGATGATGATGATGTTATTATCAGACAAACGCGTTGTTTCTATAAAGTAAATACGGCAAAATATATTTGCGATCATCATATTTAGATAATTTCTGTTTCTTAATGAGGCACGTTTTAGTTACTTTATTTCATTATGATGACATTGTGACGTACCTGCCAGCAGGACGCACACGACATAAAGGCAGATAGGAATCAGAATAAACGTCTGCGTAGCTCAGTTGGTAGAGCGACTTATTCCGGAATAAGCGGCCTCGGGTTCGAATCCCAGCGTAGACCAAAAATGACGGAGAAATTTACTTCGTTATAATGGCGCCCGAACTATCCGGATGACCCGGATGACCGTTCAAAATCTCGCATTGGTGTGATGTTATTTCCACACCGCGAGACAGGAAAAATCAGAGAATTCCTTCTCCAGCGCTTCGAAAATTAAAAATGTGTGATGTTGCATTCCACACAGCAGATTGACTGGGAGTTCTCAAGTGCACGTTCTACAGTGGATGGCTGCCTGCAACGATTCATGGTCACGGCTGACCCGTGTGGGCCATGCCCCGGCCCTCTTTTCGGGGGGGAGATGTGACGTACCTGCCAGCAGGACGCACACGACATAAAGGCAGATAGGAATCAGAATAAACGTCTGCGTAGCTCAGTTGGTAGAGCGACTTGTTCCGGAATAAGCGGCCTCGGGTTCGAATCCCGGCGTAGACCAAAAATGACGGAGAAATTTACTTCGTTATCACATCCTATTAATCGATCTTGATATTAATTCTTTTGGTGCACAGATTTTGCTAGTCTAAAGAAGACCACTAAAGTATCGGCATGCTTCACACACATTTCTTCTATGAAATAAAGCTGAATAATGAGCAAATAAAATGTATGGTGTGGCGATGGCAAGTTACACCCTTGAATTTTGGTAACAAAATTGTTTATTTGATTAACAGGATAGATGAAAAGCATAATTCTGCCGACGTCTGTTTCTTTTTAACATCTCACTAATATTACGAATTTGCTTGACAATTAGTGCTGAGTTCGAGCTCAGATTTTACATTGGATGATAGAGCCTGGGCCCGACGATCCCGAAAACTATTCTTAACTCATTTAGGCATTAATAATAAAAATCTCGTCTTCTAAACTTTCATACTCTCTCTTCCCCCTGCAATTAGCGATGTGTTTCTCAACTAGGGAGTGGAAAAAGGACCTATATCTATTTATTTAGCACAGCCGCAGGAATTTCTGTGACAGTTCTTTCCCTCCTAAAATACTTCGGGCTCCTGGCATCCGGAAAAATCGGTGGGGCTGCAATGTAGGTACTTTGCTCATTAGAATTTGCAGAGACATGCAGCTCTGGGATAGGGGGTAAAATTTCATCAGCTTACTATCTATTAACTAGTATCTATTGTTCTTGAAGAAGCATTTCCTTCCCTGCAGATATATACCAATACATGGCCTATGTGACACACTTCTGTTACACAAACCCAGAATAAATAGCCTTCCCAGTACCCTCTGCCTTCCAGAGTCAATTCAAAGAACTCTCTTTACCGGCTAAAAAGAGCAAGAAGAGTCGTATTCAAAACTATACAAAATCACATTTTAAAAACATCTCTTTTTCTGCCTGTCAGTACCCGAACGTCAGTTAACACTCTTTGTCAAAAGAAAACAGAAAAACCACTGAAGCACTCCGAGAAAGTCGTAAAGTATTGAAAGATACACTTTTTTTCTTGCCCTCCTTCCCTCTTCTTCTCTTTCTCTTACATTCATTCTTTTTCTTAGTTCCAGATACTTTCTTTTTATCTCTCTATACTTCTGTCATTCATTTTGTTACATATCCCTTCCTGTTTTATCTTTCTCTCTCCCCTTAACTGTCACTATTCGTGGCACGTTCTTTCATTCTGTCCATCACATTATTTCCATTCTTTTTTTCATTGTTCCAATATTTTTCATTTTAATTATTTCTTACAGACACTGGCTCTCCTTGTTTTCTCTTTGTGCTTTCCAATTTGCCATCCTCTCTCTTCCACTTTCACTGTTATTCTCACATTCTCTTCGTTACCCCTTCATTTCTTTTTCTTTCACGCATTTTTTCTCCTTCCTTTTTTTCATGTTCTCACTACATTTCTCCTCGCTCACTATATCTCCGCCCTCCCCGTCTTTCTACATATCTTTCTCGCTTTCTGTCTATTCATTTTTGACTGTGTTTTCTAATTTTCGTATTATTTTTACGTCTCCATCAGCATTTTTTTCTTAGCAGTTACTATAACAACTAAACTTTTACTAAATATTGTTTTGGCAGACGATGTCTTTTGTTTTGTGTTTTTCAATCGGAATTATAAAACGGTATTTTACCTTGTGTGAGTTTCTTTCATTTCCTTTTCGTTTTACCTTGTGTGAGTTTCTTTCATTTCCTTTTCGTTTACCTTGTGTAATGCATAATAAACAAAAAAATGTAAATATCATAATTTACAAATATGTTATATTGCATGGTGGTAAATATGTGTACACTATGGGACCTTTACCCTATTGAACTACCACATATGAAAATGTTTTTTACCCTTAACGACCAAAGCTATTGTGCTACTTATTTGCAGTTGGATGTTAATTACCCAGTTTAACTTATGAGATGTTACTTTTATGAACACAAATTAGTGCTTTACTTCTTTACCTTGTATGGTGCATATGTTCGTAATGGTCTCACTTAGCCGATTTAAGATGGAATATTATGGAATGTGTGTGTGTGGGGGGACCTCACTTGTTGTATAGTATAAAATATGTTACTTCTGCTAATTACCAGTCTGTCCAATCAGTTCTACGACGTAGTCCCATTTAAACATGCGTTAACTCACGTGCCTGCTCTACTTGTATAGTTATAGCATTCTCTTCCTAGTTGTCGTTTCATTCATCTGAAGGTAGGTCCATAATGGGCCTGAAAGACCTCATGCTTTTAAACCTTTATCATTTCAACTTGTATATATAGAATGCTTTTAAACTTCCATCATTTTAAACTGGCATATAATAAAAATATGCCCGAATGAAGTGTGTGTTTTTATTTCAGTTGGATTTATTACATCGTGCTGTGTAGGTTTTTGGCCGCCCTATTATCTTGGTATCTTATACATTTATTGTAAGAGTCACTTTTGGTTCTATATAACAGATACGTTTTGGCATTCTTAATTTTTCCTCATATTATCCTGCTTTACAGTTGTAACAGCACACTAATTCAGAGGAAGTGAAAAGAGATCGCGCAATCATACAGTGCCTCATGCTAATATTTCATAGAGCGAAGCGAGGCCGAAGGCCGTGTGGAGCTCTTTTTTACGAGACTCGAGACAGTTAGTTGTTTGGCCATAGGTACGAGATCACACATCTGACCACAGTGATTTTTTTGCATGCGATTGGACATCGTCCATGGTCAGGCTTTGACGCCATCGGATTCCCAAACTTTCGTGTCATTGAGGAATAATCGCCCAAAAACTTGCATTTTTATAGGGCTTTCCGGGTTTTGAGGAGCGGTTGTTTGTTACCTATCTCCTCCAACGATCTTTAGCCGATCGGAGTGACACTTGCCACAGAGAAAGGGAAAGACATGGTGAGTGACATGGGGTTGGTATCATGATGATTGGTCGTGTCGTATAAAAATAATGACCATTAAAGGGTGACCAATTTTACTAATAATTGAAAAATCTGCTCTCTATACGAGACTCTGGACAATTAGTTGTTCGGGCATAGCTACGACATGACACGTCCGATTACCGTGATTTTTGGCATGCGATTGGACATCGTCCATGGTCAGGTTTTGACGCCTTCCGGTTCCTAAAATTCTATCTCGTTGAGGAATTTCAATTAAAACTAGATGACCTTTTACTTCAACCGTTTCAGGAAAGTCGGCTCACTAACATTAATTTAAAAGCATCGTTTGAATTGAAAAAGGAAGAAATGAAAAGACTTCTGTCTGTTAGCTCAACACTTGCTTAATCTATAATAATAAAAGGAAATTTGTGCATGTGTGTGCGTGTGTCTGTCTTTCGCGATACAAAATGAAAAACGTGGTTCCCGATCTGAGAGTGTGTGACGTGCCTGCCTGCAGGACGAGACACGACATAGAGACAGATAGCAGTAAGAACGAACGTCTGCATAGCTCAGTTTGGTAGAGCGACTTGTTCCGGAATAAGTGGACTCTGGTTCGATTCCCGGCATGGACCAAAAATGACGGAGAAATTTACTTCGTTATAATGGCGCCCGAACTTCCCGGATGACCCGGCCGTTAAAGATCTCGCAATGGTATGATGTTCTTTCCACACCGCGAGATAGGAAAAATAAGAGAATCCTTTGTCAGCGCTTCGAAAAATAAATGTGTGTGACGTTGCATTCCACACACTAGATGGACTGGGAGTTCTCATGTGCACGTTCTACAGCGGATGGATGCCTGCAATGATTCATGGTCACGGCTGACCCGTGGGACATGCCCCGGCCCTCTTTCGGGATGGGGGAGGGGAGATGTGACGTGCCTGCCTCGCTGGACGCACACGACATAAAGGCAGATAGCAGTAAGAACGAACGTCTGCGTTGCTCAGTCGGTAGAGCGACTTGTTCCGGAATAAGTGGACTCGAGTTCGATTCCCGGCGTGGACCAAATATGACGGAGAAATTTACTTCGTTATAAGTGTCTTTCCGCATTGTTTACATGCAACCTGATCACAATCACCGCGAAGGCGTGAAGGAAAGTACTTCATGATAAATTTTAGGCATTTCTTTATTAGAAGATTTTGTACTTTTGTTCTGGAAGTCATAAATTTCACGCGATCGTTTTTCAGAATTTTTTTATTTCCGCTTTGTTTACATGCAACCTGATCACAACCGACGTGAAGGCGTGAAGGAAAGTAGTTCATGATAAATTTTAGGCATTTCTTTTTTAGAGTGTTTTGTACTTTTGTTCTGGAAGTCATAAATTTTACGCGTTCCTTTTTTTAGAATTTGCAATAATAGACGTCTTAATGAGCTTGGATTTTGCAATAGCTTCGCTCAAAATTTGCCAACTGTACCCGAGTTATCGGTTAACCTTGGCGGCTTGTCGTAGTTTCCTCAAATTATTCTGCTTCACAGTTGTCACAGCACACTAATTCAGAGGAAGTGCAAAGAGATCGCGCAATCATACTGTGCCTCATACTAATTTTCACTCACTGTTAACTACGCGCAACTAAACTTTCATGGTAAATAATTAAAGAAGCATCCCTTTAATTGAATCTGTAATAGTTAGGTCCCCGCAAATGAGATTCAGAACCAATTTTTATCCTTTACAAAGCATATTTTAGGCCGTAAAAATGAGCTAAGCAGTGAAAAAATTAGTCCGAGGGAGGAAATAAAAAAATAGATAGTTTCTGAAAAGAAAACTAAAAATAACCGACAAAATGCAGAAGAAAGGTTTCATTGCAGCAGAAAGGAACGCTTAAGAAATACCTTGGAAAGAAACGAAATGGAGTATTAAGTTGACTAATGAAAATAGAGGAAAATAGTCGGAATTTTTATTTTATGAAGTTGCAAAAAACTATACCACAATTTTCGTCTGCCAGAAGGAGAGAAAAAAGAAAGTTGAAAAGATAAGGATTGAAAAAGAAAGCTTAAAAACACAGACACGAAAGAAATTAAAAAAAGAAATCTTTTGAAAACGAAGAGAGTAAGATCAAAAGAAAAAGAAAATAATGTGAGAGGACATCAGACGGAGAAAGTTTCCGCGCAATTGATATAACAGAAAAAAAGAAATATTCTGCTATGAGAGCTGTAATGTAATTGCTCTACCAGGAAAACGGATTTTTTTACTTACAGAAAATAGCGTACGAAATAGAAACTCTAAGATATAAAGTAAATAGGGAAGAAGTTACGAATTTTGTGTTTAACCTTTTACAAATTTAGCGAGTAAATTCAACTTAGAATAGCGCTTGCGTTAACCAAATGAATTCTCAAATTATGCATATTGATAAAATGTATTAAATGTTAATTAACAGGAGCAACATTTTTGTATAAAAATATACTGTTATTAAAATATCCTAGTCCTTGAGCTATATTACTACAAAGCAGAAAATTTTAAATGTACATAGAATTTCATTAAGACTGTTTTCTTTGAGGAACAACGTCTTCAAAACAAGCATTTGATTTAAAATATTACCTCTAACACCAAATCTCCAAACCAATAATAAGATTTGATGAAACACTTTTATGTGGCAACTTCTTCAAGTAGAGAAAACAAAAATATTACTTCTAAGTTTAAAAAGCAGCAGTGGGATTTGATTTAAATATTTTAGTTTTGAAACACTGTTCCTTATGATCAACATTTATTTAAAAGAAAAACCTACTAAAGTGCTTTAGGATTGAATGGCAGAGTAGTAAGTGTGTTTTAAACATTTCAACTCTAAATGACAATTTCTTAAAATGGAGCAAACTATTTAATTAAAATACTTTCCTCCCGAGCGGTAAGGTTACTTAAGCGCAGAGAACGTTTGATAAAGGAAGCTTTACTATCAAAAGATGAAGTGCTCAAACATCTGTAACAAGTTATAAAGGATATCAACCCTAAAGGTAGCTTCCACAAATTAGCAAACACATTCTGTTAAAATGATACGTATAAGTGATAAAATCTTCAAAGTAATATTAATATTTTATATAATAATTTACCTCGGAGTGAATACTCGTGAAATTAGAGCGAAAACGTTGGTTGAGAAAGTTGCATATGTTTGTCTCAGTATTCTTTTTTTTTTTTTGATTGGAGGTTTTTTTTTTTTTTTTTTTTTTTTTTTTTTGAGGTTTAACGACCACCGTGAGCAACTCAATGGGCTATAAGCAGTCGCCCGTCCCTAATTTAGGGTCACTGGTTCCAGGGAAGGGAGAGAGCCAGTGCCGTAAGACAAACACAACATCCATGCCTCAGCGGGATTCGAACCCGGACCCCTTCCGACGAATGATCAGAGGCCAACGCCTTAGACCACTGCGCCACCGGGGCGGCGATTGGAGGTTTAACGACCACCGTCCCTAATTTAGGGTCACTGGTTCCAGGGAAGGGAGAGAGCCAGTGCCGTAAGACAAACACAACATCCATGCCTCAGCAGGGATTCGAACCCGGACCCCTTACGGACGAATGATCACAGGCCAGCGCCTTAGACCACTGCGCCACCGGGCTGTCTGAGTATTCAAAGCCGTAATAAAACCTGATAAAACGCTTCAGCTGTAAGGCAAAATTAAAAGAAAAACAATATTTCATCTAAATGTTATCTCTAATTCTTTCTCTAAATGGTGAAATCTTCAGACCAATGATCAAATGATCATATGTGGAGGATTTTAGGAGGGGAGTATCTGACCCCAGGTCTTAAACAAACCTTAGAAATAGGAAGCTAGGAGATTTGGGCTAGAGTGCCCGATAGGAAAGTGACACGGAAGTGAGGTAGAAAGGGGGAGGAAGACGCCCTTATTTATTAACGGGGGGCCAGTTCCCGGGGTCCGACGGCTTAACGTGCCCATCCGACGCACGGCGGTTATTTAGTCGATCGAACCTGAGGTCCTTTCCGCGGCAGTCACGAACGTTGCCCACTAGGCCACCCGCGGCCTGAAAATGAAATCTTCAGACAGATAGCTGACATGCGGAAATGCTAACCTGGTTTCTCCAAACTGTTTTTTATTCACTTCCAATTTGTTTTTTATTCTGAGGGTCTTCGAATCTTCCTCTATTTCGCTTCTGAATTTTACTTTTCCGAAAAAACAAAACAAATACAAAACGACCTCTCAGAAGGAGATGTTTTATCAAAACTTGCGTAACCCCACCCGTTAAAAAAATCTTCAACTTCAGCCCTTAACATTTCCGAGCAATCATTTCTTATTAAAAAGGTTCCAAAACGCAAAGTTTTTGCACTTAATCTACATCAATCATTTTCAGTCCACTACTGAATATGAAGGTCCCTTTAAGTCCCTTCCGCAACTCTCTGTCGTGAGCAATTCTATTTGATATCATTCCTGTATGCTTTCGAATTTCATCAACCCCCTCCACGACACACACACACACACACACACACACACACACACACACGTGGTCTTTACATCTCCTCTGATTACAGCCACCCGCTAGTATTTCATGGCGTTTTCATATAAGAATGTAATTCTAGATGCGAATGTGTTTAATATCGATGGTGATGACGCTAATATGCATCGATTGAAAAAAAATTGCATTTCCAATGACTGCCTATCTCCATTGTGGTTAATCTAAATTAGGCTCGAAACAAAGAATTCGGGTTTATTAAGCCTGAAACATAAACTTTCGTAGAAATAACCTAAGAAAACGTCCTAGTTTTTATTTCACAAAACTTTGATCCCGAAATGCAATAACTTGAATGCTGAGCACTTCGATGCTTATTTTTAAAGAGTAGGCTTCTCCAGATATTTTTTTTTCTTTCATTTCCAATTTAAAGACTTTGCTCGCTAGAGGATTATTCAATTCTCAATGCCTCAAAAATGCGAGAGCTTCAAAACATTGCATGATATTCTGTTCATTTAGACTTAGAATGGCAATTGGGGGATATTTAATTTTTTTTTTTATTTTATTAGAATCACGAAAACCTGTACAAAAACCTGCACAAAATTTTATTAGAATCACGAAAACCTGTACAAGATTCCTGATGCGAAGAGGAAAAGATTGTGTGACCTGCAATGAAACACAGATTCAGTGCCACGAAACAAATATAAAACGAAGAATTACGGAGTGGAATCACATGGCCTCTTCACACAAGATATCGGAAAATGCGCCATTAGGAGAAAAGCTGCTGGTAGTTGTTATTTCAAATGAACGATTCATGTTCGCATATCATGTTAGCGAAAGAATCGATTATTTCCGAAACGAATAAAGAGCAATGATATCGACTGGACGCTAAGAGGAAAATATACTCATTATATTTAAAAATGAACGTCTTCTTCCTGAAATAGGCTTCCTAGTTATATTAATTAAAAACAAAAATGATATATGGGATTTTAATTAAAAATTCTTCTTAAAACTGTACGAATTTTCAGAGAAAATGTTTATTTTTCTTCTTCTGAAAAAGTTATTAGTTGTCATTCTTTTTCTCCACTGTTATTGCGTAACCTAAGCCTTTGCCGGATAAGGTTATTTTGCATATGATCTTTCCAGTTGTCAGATAGTAACAAATCTATGCAGTCATTAATAATAGAATTATTTTTTTTCTCAATTCCAAGTTCTTCTAATTTTCTTTTTAGGCTTTTTTGAAGGCTGATGATTTTCAGGGGATCCCAGTGAAGGTTGTGCCCAGTTTCTCTTACTTGCTTATCTAAGCATGCTTTATTGGAGCAATTTTTTTATTGTTGCTTTATTTATTTTCTGCTACTCGAATTTCTACTCTACGACCTGTATCTCCTATGCAGGATAGTTCACAACTGCATATTACACCTTGCATTTTTAAAATATTTTCTTCACCCTGAATTAACCTTGGGAAAAGAGTTTTTAATTTGTTCTCTAGACTTCGAGCTAGTCTTATATTATTTTTTTTTTGCTAATTCCCTCTTATGACTCAAATAAGCCTTTGCGAAAACTAATTCTTCTAATGAATTTTATTTCTTGTTTTGAGAGTTTTTGTTTTTCTTGCTGAATTATTTAAAATACTGTGGATGTCATTTTTGGGGGAAGTTATTTTTTGCAAAGTCCAAATACTGGGATTTCCTAAAAACCATCCGCATTCAAAACACCTCCATAAAAAGAAAATTAAAAGAAAGATTTGGACTGGAGGAGATAAAGGATACCATCATCAATGACTGCATGGATTTGCCACTAGTAACATCTGACAAGATCTTATTCGGAACAACCGTAACCGCGATAGTAATTAGAGAAAATAAAGTGACAACAAAACACTTCGCGAAGACGAGGAGCATTCATTCTCCGAAAAGTCACATAGTTTTAAGAATAAATTTCGCATTTGAAATTCCATATACAGTATATTTTTAGTTTCTCGTTATGTCTTCGAGAACGAGGAAAGCTTCTTTCTAAACAATTTTTACATTTAAGAAACGTTTTCTAAATTACTTTTTGGATTTATTTATGAACGTTTTGACATATATGTAAATTATTAGCATTATTAGTAATGCAGGGTGTTCCACAATGATCTTTACAACTTTTACCCTCAATGAAACTTAAACGAAATAAGATAGCGAAGTTCTGTTTTTTAGTGCATCTAACAGCAACGCATAAAGTTTTATTGGTATATGCAAAAAGGATTTGTTTACTTTCAGGTACGACCCTGAACTTGTAATGGCTACTCCACAGGAAAAGCAAACAGAAGTCTTTCCACGTTTGTAAGTGAGTCATGGAAACATTCTCATGAGCCGCCACCGGGAATCGAACTCGGGGTCTACCAGTTACGTGCCGGACATGCTGCCACTGCATCACAGCCTCCTCGAATTCTCCAGACTCACATATAACTAACTGCCAAACCACATGGCTGGTTTCTTCTTGGAGCCCCGCACAATGCTCGGGATTCACCAAAGATGGTAAGCAACAACTGAACAAATAACTAGGAGGCGAATGAATAATCAATTAACACAACTGACGGGGTTAATGTTCCTAATCCACCTCAGTTGTGCGTATTAATTCCGCAGGAAAAGGCCTAATGATTGTCATGGTTCATAGAGACAAAGTCAGATACATAAGTCCAAAAGGAATTTCCGTACCAAATACCGAAGTAAACCACCATCCAGACCCTGTAATCCACCATCCAGACCCTATAATCCACCATCCAGACCCTGTAATCCACCATCCAGACCCTGTAATCCACCATCCAGACCCTGTAATCCACCATCCAGATCCGGTAATCCACCATCCAGACCCTGTAATCCACCATCCAGACCCTGTAATCCACCATCCAGACCCGGTAATCCACCATCCAGACCCTGTAATCCACCACCCAGTCCCTGTAATCCACCATCCAGACTCTGTTATCCACCATCCAGACCCTGTCATCTACCATCCAGACCCTGTAATAAACCACCCAGACCCTGTAATCCACCATCCAGACTCTGTAATCCACCATCCAGACCCTGTAATCTACCATCCAGACCCGGTAATCCACCATCCAGACTCTGTAATCCACCATCCAGACCCTGTCATCTACCATCCAGACCCGGTAATCCACCATCCAGACCCTGTAATCCACCATCCAGACCCTGTAATCCACCATCCAGACCCTGTAATTCACCATCCAGACCCTGTAATTCCCCATCCAGACCCTCAGTGGCACAAGAAGTTTATGGAGATTGGTAGTGTCTTCATAAAAGGGCGCTGGCCAAGAACAAGCGAATAGGATACGGACAGAGTTTCCTAGTCAGTCCAGAGAAGTCCATTCGTACGTCCTCCAGGTATCTGATGTTACCATCTACAACGATACACGTGGTGCTGCATAAATGCTTGCACTTGACTGCTTACAAAGTGCATTTGACACAGGCACTGCACCCCGGGGATAAACCGAAAAGTTTCGATTTTGCTGTTGATATGCTTCACAGGATTGGTAATGAGGAAGGCTTCCTGAAGCTTGTTTTATTCAGCGATGGTGCAATGCTTCATGCATGTGGTGTTATCAACAGGCATAACAGCAGAATTTGGAGATCTGAAAGCCTACATGCCATCCGTTAGTTTGAACGTGACAGCTCTGAGATTAACGTCTGGTGCGGTCTCCTGCACGACAGCATCATCAGCCCATTCTTTTTCGATGTTTATTTGGACATGCTGAGTGAGTTTTTTTCCCTAACTGGAGGCCCTCAACCGGCTATCATCTTCCAGAAGAACAGTGCAACCCCGCACTGGGCACTTTGTGTTCGTGATATTCTTGATGAATCCTTTGCGGTGCGATGGATTAGACAGGATGGTCCACTTCCTTGGCCTCCATGTTCACCGAATCTTACAACCTCTACAGCTTTTTCTGTGGGGCTATGTGAAGGATGTTGTGTACCGCACAAAGGTTCTGGATGTGGATGAGCTGAAGCACCGGAGCTTATGACCATTCGTCCGAGATGGGTCCAGGTTCGAATCCAGTGAGGCATATATGTTGTGTTTGTCTTACGGCATTGACCCTCTCCCTTTCCTGGAACTAGTGGCCCTGCATTAGGGACGAGCGACTGCTTATAGCCCATTGAGTTGCTCACAGTGGTGGTTAAAACTTTAGTCAAAAAAAAAAAGAAGCACAGGGTTACAGCCATCACAAACATTCCTAAAGACATGGTCAGGAGAACATAGCAGGAGGTCGAATACCGTCCCGATGTTTTTCGTGAACCGGACGGTGCGCATGTGCAGCTCTACTAGCATCCCAACAAACTTTCGAACATGGTGTTCAATATGCAATACACCGAGTTTTGTTCTCTTATTCCGTTTCTGTTTCACTGAGGGTCAAAATTGTAAAGATAATTTTGGAACACCATGCGTACCTTATATACACTATATTGACAAAAGTCACCGGACACCTAGAACAGAAACACAACATTGACATACATTAGTACGGTGTCGGTCCACCTTTGGCCTCAACATATGCACTGATCCTTCGAGACATGCTTTCGACAAAGTTTTGGAACACAGCGATAGGTGTGCGTTTTCATTCAGTACATAATGCTTCCGCTAACTGTTGCTTAGTAGTAGGCCTTGGTTCCAAACTTCTTCTACGGCACTCTAATTCATACCATAGGTGCTCTATGGGATTAAGATCAGGGCTCTGTGCTTGTCAGTCCACACACGATACGGAATTATCGTCAAACCAAGCCGTAACAGTCCTTGTTTCATGGCTTGGTGCATTATCCTGTTGATACCAACAAGTCTCGCCTCCATAGTATTGCCACAGAGTAGATATTGCATAATTGTCCGGAATATCGAATAGACGTGCTGATTAATAGGCTTGTCCACGATAACCAATGGGCCGGGAACGTACCACGAAAAACTCCCCATCAGACTGATGGATCGTGTATCTGGATTCATCAGTCCATAGGACCCGTTTCCATTGGCCTACGGTCCACGATAAATGTTCTTTACGCCATGCTAAACGATGAGTAGTGTTCCGAGTGGAGATGAAAGGCTTATGAGCAGCCGCATGACCACGGTAACCAATGGAATGAAGTTCCCTGTGAATGGTACGTGTACATACCGATGTTCCAGCATTTTTTATCACCTGTACACTGAGGACTTGTGCAGTACTCCGTCGATTAGATGTAACGACTCTCCTGAGGCTTCGACGTCCCCTATCACTGATTTTGTTTTTGGTCTGCCGGTACGTTTTGCTGCTTCAGTCACGCCATTTGTCTTCCACTTATTCAGTACATTCAAAACAGTTGACTTGGGTATGTTTAAACGCCTCTCGGTTTCTTTTATGGACAGCCCACTAATATAACACCCAACAACTTTTCCTTTCTCAAAGTCAGTTCTGTCCCGCCGCCACGTTTTCCCTCAACCTCACAGTGCGATATGATCGCGGTGAGCTGCAGGCTTGTTTTTATACTGTTTGCAGCTATACCGCGCATGTTAACAACACAGAGAATCCGTTCGTTAACTTTTGAAGGGGTGTCCGGTGACTTTTGTGAATATCTAGTGTACTTTAGAGCAGTTAACGTCTGTAAAGTTATAGAGAACGTATGAAAAATGTCGTGTTCTTCCAAAATATTGAAAAACACTACGTAAAACAGGCCTGGTCTTGTGTTTTTTCACCTCACCAAAAAATCTTTGGTTCCTAAGACGTTTGTGTATGGAGTTTACCAGATCTATACATGTAAGTAATGTAGTTCTTTGTCTTGAGATATCCTGAAATCCCAAGATAATGTAGTGACTATTTAAAGAATGTGATTGGAAGCAAAACATCTTACATCTGTGCACAAAATCTAAGCACTTTTAGATGGTTTTCTATTTACAATAAATGATGACATGGGATCGATCTTTTGGAATGACACTGATATACACTGAGTTAGCTTTACAGTAGCAGCATCCCGTGATTTACATATTCGGAGCGATGACGAAGTACCACGTGATAAAAACGTCTCGTGCGGTTACTATGAATTGTGCACACCCATCTTCTGTATGTAATCAGTGAACGTTTAACAGTAATGGGGAAACGTGGCGACTTGACAGCGGCTAGATAATTGTGACTCGAAGGGCAGGTACTCCGGAAACAGCTGTATTTGTTCGTTGCTCCCATTTTACTGTATTAAAGATGTACCAGGCCTGGATTAACCATGCACAGACATACAGTAGAAAGGCTCACATTGATCTACCACGCGCGGTTGATCATATAGGTGAGCTTCGGGTGTCACGACTGGTACATCCGGAGTCACACGATTAATGGACAGTAACGATTGGTCGGCAGCACGATTGGTCGACATAACGAGCAGTCGACCGTAACGACTAGTCGACAGTAACGACTGGTCGACATAACGATCAGTCGACCGTAACGACTAGTCGACAGTAACGATTGGTCGACATAACGATCAGTCGACCGTAACAACTAGTCGACAGTAACGACTGGTCGACATAACGATCAGTCGACCGTAACGACTGGTCGACAGCACGATTGATCGACACAACAATTGGTCGAGATAACTATTTGTTCACAGGATTATGGTTTAAATTCGGAGCGGTACCTCTCAAAACGTAACGTTCCTTTTTGGAAATAATATCTTTTAGAATGTAGCCCTCAGAACGTACCGCATTATAACAAATTATTTCCAAATAGGCCCCCGTGTCATTTTTTGTACTCTAAGTGAAATCTATATAGAGGGCCTTCTGAACGATGTTATTTCCGAAAGGGCCCTGGGGGCCCTTTAGGTATAGGCACCTTGAGGAAACTGCCACACATAATTCGGAAACTCGGAAAATTGCCACACCGGAAAATTGCCACACATTCAAAGCGTTTCTCGGACGAACGGCGATTTGTGCTCGTCCCCTTAATGAAAATCATGATGCAATTTTCCGGTGGGGCATTTTCCTGGGTTGCTGAAAGATGTGTGGCAATCTTCCGGTGGGGAAATTTTCCGGTGGGGAAATTTTTCGGTGAGGCAATTTACTGCCAAACTGTACGCACTTATTCAAATTTTTTTTCCAAGTTCCGTTGACCATTTTATATCGACCAATGTCGACTAATCGTTATATCGACCAGTCGTTACTGTCGACCAATCGTTATGTAGATCAAACGTGCTGTCGACGAATCGTTATGTCGACCAATCGTTACTGTCGGCCAATCGTGTGTCGGCCAGTCGTTTATAGATCAACCGTTTGTCGACCAATCGTTAAATACCCGGTACATCAGCAACAATATGCAACAGTCGTCCAGCTCACCCACCAGTACAACAGCGGTGCAGTTCAACTTATTCCAACATGCACCGTACTTTGCTTCGACTGGGGATCCACAGCCGGAAACCAAAGAGGGTATATATGATGACGATCAGTCATCGCAAACATCGTCTCGCACGGGTCAAGGAACGTCAGTAATGGACCCTCGACAGATTGAAGAAAGTCATCTGGAGTAACGTGTTTCGTTTGCTGCCGCACCATGCTGATGACTGGGTTCGCATATGGCGTAAACAATATGAAGCCCTATCCTCTGGTTGCATAGTTCGCGTTCAACAGCCCTGCTGAGATGATCTTGCCTGGCAGCTTTTTAGTGATACGTCTCTAGGTCCGTTGGTTATCATCTCACAAATACTGAATGGTGGACACTACAGGGACCTGTTAGCCAGTCATCTTCGTCGATATCTGCAAAAGGTTTACCCGGACTGGAATGCCGCCTTTAAACAAGACAACGCAGCGTGTCATCGTGCTCGTATAATACGTAGTGCGATCAAAAAGTTCCGAGACTAGGCACGTAGCGAGCCAACAGATGGCAGGACGCGGATGCTCGAGCAGCGGTCGAGAGCAGTGAACTTCATGCGTCATTGTACCGAGTGACGTCGTTCTGTGAAGATTCAGATCTGTGCTATACGATATTTGGTGACCACGTGCAGAACACAGCTGCGGTTTCGGTATGGACTGCAAAATAGAGCAGCGAGTGAACACCAAATTCTGCGTCAAACTCGGCAAATCGGGAACACAGACGCATGAAACGCTACGGCAGGCTTATGGCAATGAAGAAATGAGTTGTGCGAGGTGTTTTGAGTGGCACTCACGCTTCAAGAGAGGCAGAAACGTCACTGGCAGGCGACGAGAGGCCAGGGCGACGGTCCATGAGCAAAACCCCGAAAATGTCGACAAAATTAGGGAACTGGTGCATGAGGATCGTCGGAGAACCATTCAAGACATTGCAAGCATCGTCAACGTGTCATACTTCCGGAACAGTGAAAGAAATTATGACGTTGGTTTTGAACATGCACCGCATTGCTGCAAAGTGTGTGCCAAAGATTCTGAACGCCGAACAGAAGGCCCTCATTTTCGAGCTCTGTCAAGATCTTCTTCAGCAGGTGGTGAAGAAATCAACGTTCCTGTCGTGGGTCACCACTGGGGACGAGACTTGGGTCTACGGTTACAACCCGGAAACCAAACAACAGTCTCGCAGTGGAAGAGCCCTGCATCTCCACGACAGAAGAAGGACCGACAGGTACAGAGCGCAACCAAAAGCATGCTCATCGTGTTTTTCGACATTCGTAGGGTTGTGCACCGTGCCCCAGGGTCACACCGTCTCCGACCTTTTTTACTGCGATGTTCTTCAGCGTCTTAGGGAGGACATTCGCCGCAAACGCCCTGAAATATGGCGCAGGGGCGATATCCTGCACCATCACGACAACGCAGCAGCTCACAGGGCGTTAGCAACACGCCAGTTTTGCAACCGCAACAGCATGATTACTTTTCCTCATCCGCCTTACTCGCCGGATTTGACCCCGTGCGACATCTTTCTGTTCCCGATGCTGAAGCTCAAGGGTCGCTGTTTTGAAACGGTGGACGAGATCCAGCGCGAATCGTAGACGGTGCTTGATACGATTCGCTAACAGGACTTCCAGGGAGCGTTCCAACAGTGGCAAAAACACTGGCAGCGGTGTATCGCTGAAAAAGGAGACCACTTTTGAGGGAGATCATAGCCAGACTTAAGTAACGTAGGTACTTTGTTGTATATCGGCCTAGTCCCGGAAATTTTTGATCAAACCTCGACTGAGTGGTTGAAGAAACATGGATAACGAATTCGCCACATTGCTCTTGCCCTCAAACTTCCCTGACTGAAACCCAACTCAACGTTTGTGGAATATGCTAGAACTGGGTGTGAGAACTGCTGATCCTCCTCCACGGAAGGAATGTGAACTGACTGAGCTGTTGCAGCGGACATGGGTCCAGTTGCGCATGCAGGATGTTCGACATCTTCTAGAACCTGTTTCTAGTCGTTTGCGAGCCATGATTGCACAGAAAGGTGGACCAAAACGCTATTCGGTATCTGTTCCTATTGCAAAGCTAACTCAGTTTATATACACTGCCTCAAAAAGAAAATGCCGCACACAATGAAGGAATGCTCGAAAACAGACCAAACTGCACACAAAGATAGCCAAGTAGGTCCTGAATAAATTATTTAATTGTCACATACAGACTAGGCTCCAGTGGCCAAATATACAGGATGATCGATAAAGAGTGTGGTCCTCATTTTGGGCGATACAGCGTTGAATCCGACGTGGCAACGTAGCAATGAGAGTCAAAATAGAGTCCTAGATTATTGTGGACCACGTGGTGTGGTCCACAAAAAAATCGCTGAAAAGTGTCCTCTTTAAAGAATGTATAACGAAGTAAATTTCTCCGTCATTTTTAGTCCACGCTGGGGATCGAACCCGAGTCCTCTTATTCCGGAACAAGTCGCTCTACAGACCGAGCTATGCAGACGTTCGTTTCTCGCTGCCTTTATGTCGTGCGCGTCCTGCGGGCCAGGCACGTCACGTCTCCCCCCCCACACACCCGAAAGAGGGCCGGGGGAGCATGGCCCACGGAATAGCCGTGACCATGAATCGTCGTAGGTAGCCATCCTCTGAAGAACGTGCCCTTGAGAACTTCCAGTCAATCTAGTATGTGGAATGCAACATCAAACACATTTATTTTTCGAAGCGCTGAAAAAGGGATTCTCTTATTTTTCCTGTCTTGTGGTTTGGAAAGAACATCACACCATTGCGAGAACTTCAACGGCCGGCTCATCCGGGAAGTTCGGGAGCCATTATAACGAAGTAAATTTCTCCGTCATTTTTGGTCCACGCCGGGAATCGAACCCGAGTCCTCTTATTCCGGAACCAGACGCTCTACCAATCGAGATACACAGACGTTCGTTCTCGCTGCCATCTGCCTTTATGTCGTGTGCGTCTTGCGGGGCAGGCATGTCACAAATGTGATTGGAAGTAAGGCATCTTACATCTGGGCACAACATTTAAGCTCCTTTAAATGATTTTCTGTGTACAAAAAACAGATTTTTTGGAATGACACTTATATGTGTGAGATATAGTTGAAAGAATAGTAAAAGTATATGAGCTATCGTCAAAATAATTATGTAGAGGCTTGTTCTTAATTTCTCTAACTTTAAAAAAATTCAAAATAGGAAGTAAAGAAAGGCAGCAAAAATTGTTTAAAAGTTTTTCAACCCCTACTAACTATTAAACTAACGTGTAAATGCTTCTGTCGCTGTTAGAGAGTTGCCTAAATTCTTTAAAAGTTCTTCAACCGCACTAACTATTTAACGTGTAACTACTTCTGTCTTATAGAGTTTGCCTGAATTCATTTCATGTTGTACAGGTTTTCGTGATTTTAATAAAATTTAAAAAAAAAATGAAGTATCACGCAATTGCCATTCTAACTCTGAATGATCAGATTATCATGCAATGTTTTGAAGCTCTCGCATTTTTGCGGCATTGAGAATTGAATAATCCTCTAGCGAGCAAAGTCTTTAAATTGGAAATGGAAAGAAAAAAATATCTGGAGAAGAATACTCTTTACAAAATAAGCATCGAAGTGCTCAGCATTCAAGTTATTGCATTTCGTGATCAAAGTTTTATGAAATAAAAACTAAGATGTTTTCTTACGTGATTTCTACGAAAGTTTATGTATCAGGCTTAATAAACCCGAATTCTTTGTTTCGAGCCTAATTTAGATTAACCACAATGGAGATAGGCAGTCATTGGAAATGCGATTTTTTTTTCAATCGATGCATATTAGCGTCATCACCATCGATATTAAACACATTCGCATCTAGAATTACATTCTTATACGAAAACGGCCATCGTAAAATGGAAACGCGTAAGAAATAAATGGTTTCCGATAAGGGTCTTCCATTTTCCCTGGGAAATAATATAATTAATTCTGTTTCCAGCTTTGCCGCTCAAAAGGAGATCGGGGGGGGGAGTAGTGAGGTAAAACCAAAACTCCCACATTTGTTCTCCCATCGCTGCAGCATCAGCTTGAATTTTCATAACAACGCCAATACTTCCGCATAACACCAAGACTGAAGAGAAACAAAAGGAACAGACGAGAAAGGAAAATCTAATATTCAATGCAAACCTCTTTACCGCGTGCATAAACACAAAGTTTTGTAAATTAATCAGAAGGAACAATAGTAAGAGGAAGAAACCGCTTGAGGGGGAACCCCACAAAAGATTTCTTTCTTTTCGGTTCTTCTCTTTTTATATATTTTTTTTTATTTTACTTTATTTTCTGAGCAATTCCGCCACCAGCAGAAAAGAAGTTTGCATTTCTCAGAAAACTTGACTCAGTGGTTTTTGCAATATGTATCCTACTTTAATATCCCCGTTCCCTCTGATCTAGAGATGTGAAATCTGAATGAATTCTTTCGTCGTTCAACGGAACAACGAAACACTTTTAACAAAAAACCGCAATTAATTTTCATTTGAATGCCTTTGGAACATTTAAGTTTAATCTGATTTCTTTGCGTATTCATTTTTTTTTCATCTTTTTTTAATTTTTTGGTTTTGTTTTCTAACTGTGGCCGCATTCGTGCACAAATGTGACTTCGCGGTTTTCTCCCGCACCACACGTGCATTACCGTATGGACTGCGACAGTTTTCATCCTTTGTCTCGTCACAGTAATCATAGAACTCTTTGTTCGCTTGTTCGTCCCCTACTGCAAAGAAAGAAAAAAATAATTGTCTGTTATTAAACTTTTAATGAGAGAGCTTACGTATTTATTTGTTATCCGTTCCATTGCCTTTATAACGAAGTAAATTTCTCCGTCATTTTTATCCGCGCCAGGATTCGAACCCGGGTCCACTCATTCCGGAACAAGTTGCTCTACCAATTAAGCTACGCGGACGTTTTATTCTGATTCCTATCTGCCTTTATGTCATGTGCGTTATTCTGGCAGGTACGTCACATCTCCTGGTACGTTACACCTTGTTCTTCCGTTTAAATAAATGGTTGCCTTTGTGAGGACGTTACCAAATTTACCCAAATTAAAATTTAAATAAGTGCGAGTTATGTTTCTGATGTCTTCTGTTAGATTTCTGTGGCTTTTGGTGTCGATATCCTCTTTAGATATTCTCCTGACGTATTAAAGTATCTAAAAAAGTGCATCCTAATCACTCTCGAACAGCTCTGCGACAGCCTCTGTACGATGAGGTGTAGCATTGTCGTCCATGTAGAGGAACTCAGGTCCCACAGCACCTCTAAACAGACGCACATGAAGCATGAGAACCCCGGTACAGTAGCGGACACCAGTGACTGAACCTCCTTGGAAGATGTGGAGGTCAGTACGATTGCCCAGCATAATACCACCCCAAACGAGAACTCCGCCATCTCCACACCGGTCCTTTTCGATGATGTTGGAGGTGTAATTGTATGTTTCCTGCTCTTTCTTCAGATGTGTATACGTCCAAAATCGCTCGTCAGACTAAATCGGCTTTCATCAGTAAAGAGAACTCGACCCCATTGCTGATGTGTCCAGTTCTTGTGTTCCTGGCACCACAGAAACTACCGTCTCCGATGAGCAGTCGTTAATGGCACACACCGTACTGGTCTTCGTGCAAATAGACCACCTTTGTGCAACCTCCTGGCCGCGGTAAAACGCGATACGCTGCATGTGCCTTGCGATTTTTCCCGCTGTGTACCGTCTGTCTTTCCTCGCCTGTAGGACAATATACCGGTCGTCCGCCGCCGTGGTTGCTCGTGGACGACCACTGCTAAACTCTCGGATAGCTGTTCCTGTCGTTTGAAATGCTCTCCAAGCTCGTGGAACGATGCTGTGAGAGATTTCGAACCCCTCGGCCACACTAGTCCCACTTCGACCTTCTTCCAACTTCCCAATGACGCGACCTCGGGTAAAGTCATCCAGATGTCGTCTACTGGATTGCCTGTTGGCCATATCACACGGTGGCAGAAACTCAACGTCGTTCAAACCGATGTACACCGTGCAATAGCTTTCACCGAATTGCTGAGCGTATGCACTAAGTCCCACCGGCCCCAAATGATTCCTATCTAAATTCTCCATAGAATAAAATAAATAATTAAATCTAATAAATGATGGTTAAAGAATTGGCGTTAGGGAAATAACTCTGTGCATAGGATCAGAATATACAGGTTGTGAGTTCAGAAGTCTCCAAATGACAAAATTGGAAAAGCCTACAAAAACGCATGAAAAATTACTAAAAAACTACACTCCTAACAATTTTAACCTAAGTAGGTACAAAAAAGGCCAAAATGGTCATGGCTGTATCCCCCCACATCCCAGAAGCTCCGAGGAATAGCCACCAATGTTGAAGAACAGAAGACAGCACAAGTTAAGCGTACGTGCTGTGGGAGACGAAATAAGGTGACTAATAATGCTTACGCTTGCTTTGGTGAAAAATCTCCTTCAGCTTTTTAAGAGCAGCATCCAATTCATCTTCTTCAGACGAAGATGATGAGGGTGTTACCCTTCTTCGTCTTTTAAGAGGGTTCTGTCTAGGACCTCTGGGGATATTTGGCTCCATCTTGGGTCCTGTAGCTCTTCTGGGCGCTCTGGGGAAATTGCGTTCCCAGATAGCTTTTACAAATTTCTCTATGACCACGGTGTTATCGAGGACTGTAGAAATTGGTGGAGTCGTGGGTGTTGTGCCCTAGGAGAATAATAAGCCTAATGTTTCAATGAACGAAGTTTTTGCTTGGTTGTTCTGACGCACGAAATATTTACTTGATTGTTACCACGTCTTAAATATTCAGGTAAGTAATTTATTTTGTAATAAATTCCCTTTTTTCGTTGGAGATTTAACTATCAGATTAGATCAGCTCTTATCATATGTAGAGGATTTTAGGAAGGGATTGTCTGAACCCAGGTCTTAAACAACCCTTAGAAATAGGAAGCTAGGAGATTTAGGCTAGAGTGCCCGATAGGAAAGTGATACGAAAGCTGGGTAGAAAGGGAAAGGAAGACGCAGGGTCCGACGGCTTAACGTGCCATCCGACGCACAGCGGATATTTAGTGGCACAAGCGTTTGCACCTGCCCGGGATCGAATCTGAGGTTCCACCGTGGCAGTCACGAACGTTGACCACCATGCCCACCGCAGCGCGGGGATTTAACGAGCGTCGTGCGTTGATATAAGTTGTCTCCCGCACCTAATTTGGGACCAGGACCGCCCCTAAGGAGTGAGGCCACGGTAAAATATTTTTCTGAGGGTGCTGTGTATATTAACGATTTAATTAAAACATATATTACAAAATTCAAAAGGTCCATGTGAATTATTCTCATCTATCCATGAAGATTTAGAATAATGAATAGAGAAGAGGTACCTACGTATTTGTATAATGTCTAATCAATGCTCTCTTCAACTCTTTAGGACTTAATCACCGCATTCCTAGAATGTGATATCTTTCAATGTGAATTATGGTCTCTCTAGGAATTTACATAATAACCATGACCACAGGCATCGTTCATAGCGCTCGACAATGAAATAAACGGTCAAAAAGGAGGGCATTTTCTCTTTTTTTCGGACTCTCAATGGAAAACTTGCCGATTTCATTTGCTGCTAGCCTTTCTGCAGTGTATCACATTGAGACGAGCACAATGATATCGAATGTTCTGGAGGTAATTCTGAAATCTGGATTCCAAAATAAGCATTTCTTTTATATATTTGAATGTTCTATTCGTTAGGCTCGCGGGTGGCCTAGTGGTCAACGTTCGTGACTGCCACGGAGAAGACCTCCGGTTCGATCCCACGCAGGTACGAATGCTCGAACCACTAAATACTCGCCGTGCGTCGGATGGGCATGTTAAGCCATTGGGCCCCGGGTACTGGCCCCCGGTAAATAATAAGGGCGTCTTCCTCCCGCTTTTTACCTCGCGTCCGTGTCAATTTCCTATGGGGCACTCTAGCCCAAATCTCCTAACTTCCTATTTCTAAGTGTTGTTTAAGACCTGGGGTCAAACACTCCCTTCCTAAAATCCTCTGCATATGATCTGATCTTAATATTCTATTCATAGACCAGAGGAAGCAAGATACGAAATTTTATACAAAATTGATGAATCATCGCAGGTTTAATCGATTTTTTTTCTTGTCTTCATTTCATCAAAATCATTAATTATGAAAATCCTCTAAATAAGTGGCGTCAGTTGAATAACAATTTTTGGGTTGCTGTGCGTTTCTTAACGTGGAAAAGGCGATGGATTTATTCATCATCAATTATGTTTTTCTAATTAGATAACCTTTACTTAGTCACTTTAGTTCTAAGACTGGTTTTTTTATTAATTTTAGTGTAGAGAAAATTCACTCTGCTGAAGCAGTGGTGACTGAAATTGTCAATTAAATTCTTTAAGCTACCTTGAAATGTGGAATTATTCAGTACAAAACGTACGTAAGGTGATCCGGACCTTTCGAAATCCGTAATTATGCTCTCCAACCCAGGACAGCTGGATGTTTTAATTTAGGTCTATTCAAATTTCTCCATATCTCGAACAATGTAAACCATACAAATGAGGCAACATTCGTTTAGTTATGCAAGTCATTCTTAATTATTTTGTTTTACTCTGAATTTTTTCTTTTTATCATAATATTTTTTGCCCGTGATGAGCGGGATCCTCCAAAGCGTGGGGGGAGGGGGGGACCCGGTGCAGGTGCCCCCCCGGCCCGGTTCAAATGGCGGTCCTGTTTGAGGCTACTGTTTCCAGGGAAAGGTGAGGAACAGAGTCTTAAGAAAACACGCCTTCCATGCCTCATTCACGATTTGAACCCGAACCCATCTCGGACGAATATTGAGAAGCAAACGCTTCGTGCCACTCAGCCACCAGGGATGATGTAATAATGAAAAAAAAAATCCAAAATAAAAAATAATGGAGCCAGAATCCAGGGGACAGAGGGTGTAGGTACCCCCGTACCCATTTGTGTGTAGGGGTGAAACATCATATGTGCCCCCCCCCGTCCATAATCGGAAATCGGATAAATATTTGTAATTTCTTCATTTCCTGACATTTGTAATTCTTCAAATAAAAAAAAATGCTCTCCATTGTTTCTATTATCAACCATCTATAACAATGTTTCCCAACCGGTGTTCACCGAAATTTTAAAGGACCAAATATTTGCACTAGTGTAAATGTACACTGAACAGCAATTGAATTAGAGATACCTGTCTAGTAACGTATAGCACCCCCTTCGCCCTGATGACGGCGGCGATTTGTCTTGTCGTATACTCGACAAGACACCGGAAGCGTTGGGAAGCCATACGGATCTACGACCCCTGAACAAGCTTCCACAGTTCACGAAGATTTGATGGAGGTGGGTCAGAGCCTCGAACATCTCTCTCGATGGCATCCCAGATGTGCTCGATGGGATTGAGGTCAGGATACCTAGCTGCCCAAGGAAGCAAGGTCACGTCGGTGGAGTGTTCATCCAACCATTCGGATACAATTCGGAGGAGATGGTACGGTGCATTGTCTTGTTGCAGGATGAGGTCCCCAGTGGGATGTTGAAGACACACAAACGAGAGCAAATATTCGCCCAGGATGTCCCGGTAACGTTGACCTGTGAGGGACGATGTTACACGTACCAGGGGTCCCATTTCAGTCCACGTAAACAGTCCCCAGACGAGAATGCCACCCCCACCAGCTTGAAGAGTACCCTGCTGGCAAGAAGGATCCATCGCTTGATGTGGTTTGCGCCGTACTCGTATCCTGCCATCCGCATGTACCAACGTGAATCTCGACTCATCAGTCCAGGCAACATTTTCCCACATGTCCAGAGTCCAGTGGCGATGATCCCGCGCCCATGCTAATCTTTGCACCCTGTGATTTGTGATCAACAGCGGTACACTCGTGGGACGATGGCTTCTGTATCACATAGCGAGGAGATGGTTCTGGATGGTGTGGCTCCTTACACGTTTTTGTGCACCAGCGTTAAATTGCCGAGTGATTTCTTGCACTGTGGCCCGTCTATCCGCTGTTACAATGCGAGCTAGCCGACGATGACCCAGCTCATCCACACGCTGTAGTCCACGGAAGTTGGCCCTCGCAGGGATGGTTTTATCGGATTCGATGTACTCACGATGCACCCGTGACACAGTGTCTCGTGAAAATCCCAGTGCCTGCACGATTTCCGAGATGGAGTGACCCATTTGTCGGTCCCCGACAATTTGCTCACGATCAAATGCGCTTAAATCCTTTGTCTTACCCATACTGCGTCCGACTCTTACTGATTCCCGTCGCATCAATCCTTTTATTGTCGGATCGCTGCATACGTCATGTCGTTTCCGTTTACATGGCTGCCCACAGCGCTACATTTGCATAACGCCAGCTGTCTCTAATTCAATTGCTCTTCAGTGTATAAGCTTCCTATAAGACGTAAGCATAGCAACAATAACGTAAATGTGCTTTATTATGTCTTTGAAGAATGCGCAGTAATTACAGAGTACATTTTGCCTTGAGGGAAATTTCATTGGTCAACTTGCTACTGTGTCAAGCACAGGAACACAATTGTGGTGACCCTCCCGTGCCATCTAGCACAGTGCTAGTAGTTCTGATTTTTATTCTTACTTAATAATATAATTTGTGTTTGAATCATTGTTTATTTCTTTTAAGTAACAATTCAGCCTTCCTTATTTCATTTTATTCATTCTTTTTTGGAAAATTTTATAGAAAAATCTTAAATATTTTGCAAGTGGCTTAACATTGTGTAGTACCTGCGTAGTTATGCGAGCAGGGTTTCCGCAATGTCTGAAATCCTGCTCGAAGGTTTCGCGATGTCTGAAGTCCTACGTGAAGGGTTTCGCAATGTCTGAAATCCTTTTTGAATGGTTCGCAATGTCTGAAATCCTGCTCGAAGTTTTTCGCGATGTGTGAAGTCCCACGTGAAGGGTTTCGAGATGTGTTATGTCCTACTTGAAGGGTTTCGCGATGTCTGAAGTCCAACTTGAAGGGTTTCGCAATGTGTGAAGTCCTACTTCAAGAGTTTTGCGATATCTGAAATTCTCCTTCAAGGATTTCACGATGTCTGAAGTCCTACTTGATTTCACGATGTCTGAAGTCAGTCTTGCTCTTGAAGCGTTTCACGATGTCTAAAATCATACTTAAAGGGTTTAGCGATGTCTGAAGTCTTACTTGAAGGGTTTTGCGATGTCTGAAGTCCTACTTTAAATGATTCACGATGTATGAAAATCTACTACAAGTGTTTCACGATGTCTAAAGTCAGTCTTGCTCTTGAAGGGTTTCACGATGTCTAAAATCCTACTTAAAGGGTTTAGCGATGTCTGAAGTCTTACTCGAAGGGTTTTGCGGTGTCTGAAGTCCAACTTTAATTGATTCACGATGTCTGAAAATCTACTACAAGTGTTTCACGATGCCTGAAGTTCTACTTGAAGGGTTTCGCGATGTCTGAAGTCCTACTTGAAAGGTTTTGCGATGTCTGAAGTCCTACTTTAATTGATTCACGATGTCTAAAAATCTACTACAAGTGTTTCACGATGTCTGAAGTTCTACTTGAAGTGTTTCGCGATGCCTAAACTCCTACTTCAAGACTTTCGCGATGTCTGAAGGCCAACTTCAAGGGTTTCGCGTAGAAAAAAAGGTTGGGAAACGCTGATCTAGAACTATTATTTTTTTAATGCCGTTCCTCAGCAGCGGGTTAAACTTTCCTCGCTATTATACAGTATGTTCAGTATGTGGAAAAAAAAGGTTTCACAAAGTACCAGCATTTTAGTTATCAGTATGGAGAAAACATTTGTCGAACTACCAGCCTTATTATAAATTACTTAACCTGAAATCCTAGAAAGATATTATGCCTTTACCTGAAGAGGAGGAACATTTTTAATTTCATTAAGTAAAATAAAATCAGTCTGGCTTTTAAAGAACTGGGAGAAAGGAATGGGATTCATGATATTCGCTTAGTGATAAGTTATAAGCATTTTTTATCAAAAGTATTCAACTACTTTTTTGCTTTCTCTAATGCATCCTTGTATCTCACCTATATCTAAGAATATCACCTTCTTTTTAAGTTAAGAGTATCCCTACATAAATGCAATAAAATTTGATTTATTTCATTAATTTGCAGAATTACAATGTGTATCGTAAATAGAAATTTTTCTAAAATATTTAATTTTTTCAATTTCTCTTTTTGCTTATTTTCTAAATTTTAGAACTTGATATTTCTATAATAACAGCAATTAAGATTCAAATAAAATCTTTCAAAGTGTAAGTACTTAAACTTGGCCAGATACCTTAACAGAGCCGAATCACGATATACCTTTTCCGAGATCTAACGATTTCCGGCGTTTAATGCTACATTTTGAAATAGTTAAATTTTTCCCGGTATATATAACGTTAAACAAATCCCCACATTTTACGTTTTGGTGTTAGCACTTTTCAAATCTAACGTTCCAATTCGTTAATTCCAGAACTTTTTTCTTCCCAAATTTAGCGTTTTTTTCCTTTCAAATTTCCACCAAAATGATGCACATTATCAAGGACACTATGCTTCTTTTTCTCCCCCTCTCCGCGTCGCAGGGGAAGAGAAAAGTATCTTGTACAATGGCTGCAATAGAATGGGTTGTTTTACAACCTTTTTGGCACCATAAGCTTTATTTCCCACACGTATACACACACATAACATATAAAAATGCCCGCTTACTCCAGAGAATTGATGGCCAGGTGCCATGTGATTACATGTCTGTTTTAGGGATTGTAACATGAGGCTTAATTGGTTAGGGCAATTACTGGTATTTGAATCCCAGTAGTGAAAATGTCCGTAAAACGTCCTAAGGTTTTTAATTTCGAGCGAGAAACGAAAACTTATTGAAGAAATGGGCAAAAATGAAATTGCTACACGTGTTGAACATGGAAAATCACATGGAATCTTGAATCACAAACTCGAAGTATATTTCAGCAATGAACGATGTTCCGGATTTCACGTTCGTTGTGGTGTTCCCTCCAAAAATATTGTTTGACGATTCGACTGTAATCCAACGGAGCTTCTGCTGAAATTTTCGGATGCTGGAAGGATGGATTACTGAAACTTTGGTTCACAAAGCTCCTATGCATTTCTTTCTTCATGCGAAGGATATGTCTCCTCTAAGTTGCGCAAATGTTCATTTGCGTACATGGGGTAAATATTGTTGCGAAAGTTTTTGCGCTTCTATTAGATGAATTTGTTTTTCTTTGTGGGGAGTGGAACCATTGAGAATGGTGTTTGTGTTTGCTGCAGGGAAAGCGAGAAAATAATAAACACGAGACGTACTTCGTCCTTGCGTTTATTTGTGCCCATTTTAACACTCAAAGAAAGTGCGTGTGGCGTCTACTTATTCGGGAGTGAGTGGTTATACCTTTTTAAATTTCTATGACAGAAGATTCCTGAGAAGCAAAGAAGAAAGGAGAACGCTACTGCTATATTGAACTGTGTAGGCCACAAGATGACTTGCTCTGATATGTAAAATTCATTGTAAAAGCAGATGACTTGATCAGATCTCGTGAGATTCAATGTAAAAGCATTTTCTACTACCGAAGTTTTAACGGGTAAAACCGTTTATCTTTTGTTTGCAACAAGTTTTCCGCACGCAGGGATCTCTGGAAGTCCAGCAATGTTATGAGCGCTTTCTTGTAAAATACATTTTTCTCATGAGCAAGTTAAAATGTCGACGAACTTTATGAACCGAAACTGCTACTTGTGATTGAGTTGGTTGTTTTTTTGGGAATTTAGTTATTTACGGATTGACGGATTGGTATCCTCTTTCCCGAGGCCACAAAAGAGCTTGATTTGCATGGAGGCGACAGTATCACTACTGGACATCTGAGCAATTAGGATATTTACTCCTTCCAGAGGAGTCGAGATTTTCGCTAACGACTGATTCTCGATGCCAGTATATCTCGATAGAAGAAAGCACTTGAAATCACCCCTCCAACATAATGAGAAGGGGAAAGTGTTTTGAAGCCGAGGGGTATTCCTTAGTATGGGCAGATATCACGATTAGTCTGTGTACCTCTGTACATGTCTTCGATAGACGAACTTTGACCAGTCACAGTTATTAAGAAGAGGCAAGAATCACGTGTACAAATTTTTCAAAGTGGTTACTGTAACGTATACTCTATATTCACTTTCCTTTTGATTTTACTATCTCTGGTTATTTTATTTTACTATGTAAATTATCTTCCTACTGAACGAAATATTATTTCACCCGCTGAATGAGATCTGGCAATGAGTGTAAGTCATGACGTGGTGGTAGCTAGTATATAGGCGCGTTCATCGAGACTTGTGTGTTGTTGTGTTGAGTTGTGTTGTGTTGGTTGTAGCGTTGGAGAGCGTTGGTTGATGTGTTGGCGTTGCGAGGTGTTGTTATGAGAGTGTGTGTACTATAAGAGGAAAGTTTATTCATTATTATGTACAAGATATATGAGTGCCTTAGTTGACCAAGAGTCTTGGAAATAAACAAGTTTTTCAGTAAGTTCAGTCTTTCTCAATTCATAGTTTTTGTCAGACCTCTGTCTGGCTGTTAGGTTTATGACTTTGATTACTTAATATAAATAACCAGCGTTGAGACTTTGTTTAAGTTCATAATTAACGAGTAACAACACCCTTTTGGGAATTCATTACTTTGAAGCTGAGAATTATTAATAATAATTAGCTTAGCGAAAAGATTATAAAGCAAATTCATTATATTACGATGCGGAATTTGTTTCCACGGACGATAGTGATAGTTCTTAAGGGTGAAACTTGTGGAAGAATGAAAATACACAAAGAACATCTTAAAGTGAAGGCACATATAGAAAATTCTAAAGTAAAGATACACAAAATCTTCCTAAAGAAAAGGTACAGAAAGAACATCCTAAGGTAAAGCATCCCGAGGACGTTTGACATGATTTACTTTAGAATGGCAAGTCGAGGCGGCCAAGTCCCTGTAAAAACAATCTGTGAACAGAAACTTATGTGTCAGAAGAATGAGAACGAACCCCTACTGAGCTGCTAAACCACTTTGCTGGAAGCATGAGAGACCAATGTGGGGTCCTGTTCAGCAGTTAGAGAAGGCCACTAACCATTCTGCTCCGCAAGCGGACTCCAAAACACTAACGTCAAAAATTGGACATTTATATACTTGAATCATTTACCACAATCCAAATGCACATTACTTTCGATTTTACAAATTTTTACGTTATGCAAAAATATATCCCCCACATGGTTTTATTAAATTCTATGTAAGTTTCACTGAAATATTTAAATTTATGTTTTGCTTGTTTGATTAATATATAGACTATTCATCATAGCTCAAAATAGGTAAAAGGTAGTATAAATTACTTTCCCTCATCTTAACAAAAAATAAAACAATATTAAAAATATGCAAATAATAAAGTAATATAAATAATAGAATGCTGCACAGTACATGCACTTTATTTTGCTACCGTCTTACACATAGATGAAATGAATAAACTGTGGGAGATAGATAAAACAGGAAGCAGAGCTTCATCGTCTTCTTATTCATCT
Organism: Macrothele yani; assembly: GCA_039090855.1. Lineage (NCBI taxonomy): Eukaryota > Metazoa > Arthropoda > Arachnida > Araneae > Macrothelidae > Macrothele > Macrothele yani. Next base: position 23,629,802 of record CM077002.1, on the reverse strand, counting down.
TTACAAGTGCCTTTGTTGGTAGGAAATGCTATTTCGCTCTTCTTCGGCGGCTACGTGAGGAAAATCTCCAGATTGGTCTTCAGAGATTGCTTTTTTAATTTTCTCACTGTAAATTTCATTATGCTATGAAAGAGATCCTTAATTAATTAAGCTTCCTACATTTGAAAACCTTTCAACACTCGGGTAGATTTTTCAGAAAACACAGTGATTTATAATGAAGTAAAATCGAAGCTGCGAAACCCAGCAGGGTATTTATTTTACCATTTGCTCTCCTGTGCGGCATCACGTGCAAGAACCCAATCAGAAAAAATGCGAGATGCTATACGAACTACATACTGCAGATGAAAGATATCACTTCTTTGAAACTCCTTGCAAAACCTAGATCTACCTCGGCGTTTGTAACAAAGCTCCTGAAATATTGCATTCTAGCAGACCCCACGGTTATCACGAGCGCTGCAGAAATTATCGTAATAGTGTTTCGGGATAGTCATGGCAGTAACCTGCTCTCAGGATAATTGAAAAACCTTACCTTACTTTTGCGGTGTTATTAAATCAACTTTATGGACCCACTTTATCAAGAAAAGGTGCCTGTATGGTACTCAGGAAGACAGAGGTTGTATGGTACTCAGGAAGAATGAGTAGGAGTTCGCCTGAAAAACGCTTTCATCCATACTTCGCTGGCAACGCGGATCCACAGCCACGTGCTCCAGAAGAAAACCATGAAGAACATTGATGTGTCAAAAAAACTTATACCTCTCTAATATGGCGTTGGTCCTCCTCGCTATTGGATAACAGCGGCAGAGCAACGGGGCATGGACTCCACGAGCTATTTGTAGTATAGTGGAGAAAGTGCACAGCATGCTTCCTGAAGAGCGTCCCACAATTCTGTAATATTCGCCTGTGGAGGATTCCTGGCATTTTAAACAGCATCCCAAATGTATTCGTTGGCGTTTAAATCCGGCAAACGAGAGTGCCAAGTCTAGATGCCAGACTCCGTGGCATGGTCCTCCATTCCTAATCGGGTGACTGTGTGTGTGTGTGCGTTGGCGCATTGTGGTTTTGAAAGAGGTCGCATCCGTTGGAGTAATTGCATGACATGAACGGATGAAAATGATCCCCGAAAATTGTTACGAGCGGTCTGCAAATTTTTGGGGGTCTTAAAGCGTATAAAATTAAAACGACCCATATCATAATAGAGCCGTAGCCGGCCTGCACTGTACCCTGTAGGCATGCGAGACCCATTGTCTCTTGGGGTTGTCGAAACACTCGGAGTCGTACATCTGCCCAACACAGTAGGTAACGTGATTCGTCGGATTGGAGACACGTTTCCAGTCATCTTGCATCTGTTTCCGAGTCCAGGCGAGATGCACGGCCTTGTGTCGTCGGGTCAGCAGTGGCACCCCGTTTCGCCGTCAGCTCTGGAACCCCAATAGAACACAAGTGACGTTGCACTGTCAGAACGCTGACGCTACTACTGGCCTCAGCATTGTATTGCGCTGTGATTTGCCGTAATGTTGCAGACCGGATGGATGTTACGAAACGTGCCAGACGCCGCTGTCCACGATCGTCCAGGGCTTTTCTACGAACACACCTTCCGAAAGTCTCGACCAAACGAGCACAGACAAATAAGTTCCTGAATCAAGTACTCAGTGGCCATGGCATCAGCCCTGAATACCTAGGCAGATTTGCCATCAGGAACTGCACTTGTCCCTGTGGAAAGAGAACGGCAAGCATAGAACACTGCGTACTTGAATGCAGTGGCTTCGCCGAATGGAGAAACACACTGATCCCAGGTGTGCAAAGAACGCGAAGATTGGATCTGCTCATCCAATCTTCCGTTAACAGGAGGGGGATAATAGCCTTGGTTGAAAGGCTAACCCTCCAGCAACATACCATCTTCCCCAATCAAACGGGGACCGAAACGCAGGAGGTGAACGTGCACACCGAAAGCGAATCGGAAGATGAATGAGGGTAGACGTCTGTGGGAAAGCAGACGAAGAAACCACCAATGTAAATATTCTGTAAATAAATTTTGCTATCTCTTGATGTTGTAAGTCCTAAGCATGAGGACAGTGTATACATGTGTAGGTGTTTGAAAAAGAAAATAAAGGGAAATTATTCCCCAAAAAAAGTTCGAGGGCAAGGAATCTTCCAGTCAGCGAAAAAGTAAGAAACGACCTATCCCGCCAGACAGAGCGGGAACCCAGACAAGGTATTCTAGGTCGCCTGCCAGCACGTCACCACGGGCTGGTCTCTGGGCCATTGGGGTGGCCAGGGTCCGAACCGCGTCTCAAGGCAGGATAATTGTCGCAACATTTCAAAATAACATCCAAGGTGCTCAACAAGTCCCCGTGGAGCCAAGACAGATTGGCGGAACGGGTCAATGAAATCAGTATATTACGAACACACCTGTCTCGCTCTCTGGATTTTCTCCCTGCGTTTATATAGTCTAGGAACGCCCTTGGAATTGCTGACCGTGTAAATCCAAATTTCGTGGTAATTTTCAAGATAGAGTGACTCATCTCTCAGGCTCCAACTATCGTGCCACGTTCGAAATCGCTAAAATCCTGATAAGCTGCCATCTGAACTACGAATGCTACTAATCTCTACGATCCCAGTCTATTAATATAACAGCCATGTTTCTGATCACTATGTTGCCACATCTGGAATACCCCAAAGCTCTAATTTAGGACCACTCCTGTTTTACATATACATTTATGACTTTCTTTTTTGCATTGATGACCCATGTCTCTTGTTTGCTGATAATCTTAAGCTTTATCGCAATGTTCAGACGCCTGATGACTGACTTGCTCTTCAAACTGACGTCAATAACCTGCTTCAGCGGTGTACATTAAACCATCTCCAGCTCAACATCTCCAAGTGTCATGTCGTTTCCTTTACGCGTTAGAGAAAACCCAACTAAAGCTGGTGACTATACTTAACTAAAGCTGGTGACTATACTTTTACCCGGACAAACGATGTCCGGGACTTGGGAACCATGTTTAATTCGAACGTGGACGTTAAAAGTCATATTAAAAGAACTGTACGTACAGCGTATAGAAACCTTGGATGTATCATGCGACATTCCAGGTATTTCTCGAACACTCAGACACTTATTCGCATTTTTGAGACTACGATAAGATCCTCACTGGAATAAGCGGCGATCATTTGGAGCCCTAGCCCCGTAACTCTAGTAAGCGAAATCGAGAAAGTTAAAAAAAAAAATTCTTTGACACCACCTTTTTTACAAATCGACTGGTGTTTATATAGCGGACATCCCCACGGCTGACCTTCTGACATTCTTCAAGATGACCTCTCTGCAATCGAGAGTGAAGGTTCTCCAACTCAAGTTCCTCCGCATCATCAATGGAGAGATTGATGATACTCAAATTGTAAACCAATTAAGTTTCCGTGTCCCACGTTTACCGAAGACAAAATGTGAACTATTTGCAGTGCCATTTTGCAGAACTGATGCTGGAAAAAATTATCCGTTATGTAAAATATATAGGCTTCGCAACTCACTTGAAGAATGTCCTGAAATGCCAGTAATAATTTTTTCCGGAAAGCATGTTTTACAAAATTGTAAATAACATTTGGTACTTATCACTGTAAATATAACTACAGCAATTCCTGTAACAAGATATACCATCTGTAGAGGTGTGCTTACAAATAAATAAATAAATAAATAATTGAGCTTACGGAGATATTTGCCTCTATACATGCGTCGTTTAAGGACGATACCATTTACCAAATGCGTATAATACCATGTAATGGAAATGGTGGCGCCCTTCCCAATTATTTTCTTTAATTGGCATATCAGTGTATATTCCACTGTAGGCAGTTGATGCATCGCTAATGAATTGCTACTCTTCGGAGTGTTTAAACAGGCCCTCAATGAACGAAAGCCTTTGATGCGTTAAAAAAAGTGTTAAAAATGAGTGAGGACTCTTGGGCCTCTAGATTCTTCAGAAAGGTTTTCTAGGCTCAGAACTGTGCGGTCTGACCACTGCATCAGAGCAAGCGTGAGTGAAAATGTCATCAGAGCATTTGAACCACATTACAGCCGTTAGAAAACAGCCCCAGATAACGCGTTCGCTCAGCCTGTGTTACATGAATTTTAATATACTTCTTATCTGAAAAGTCGTACTAAACGAAGAAGGGCATTTCTTCTCGTGGCTTTTGTAAATTATGCTTTGGGAGTAAGGGAAAATGTGCAGAAAAGCCCCTCTTGCTTACATCTATCCAATGCTAAAATACATTTTTATGTAGGACAGCTAGAAACGAATATATGCCTTTTCTACAGAAGGACAGTCAAAATAATAACTTAGGCACATCAAAAGATCTGCCAAAATGTTTCAGTTAATTGTTGTTCAGCTGGGCAAATTCAGCATATATTTTGCGGTAATGAAGGAGAACGTCCATTGGAGAAATGTTATCCTTATACATAATGAACCCATGTGAATACGAGTAGAGCCTTATTCAAAGATAATTTTTTTCATATTGTTATTCAAACATGACTCCGTGTTTTTAATGCGCTAAGTGCAGTGCTGATAAGAATTCTTTTCGCTTAATTTTTACTCGAGTGAGTTTTGCATTACCATCTCGTCTTTTGGGACATATTTAACATGCTATCTCACTTCCATGCAGTTGCTCCTACACTATTTATCTTCATTCTTCTACCATTAAAAGAAAACTTCGAACATAAATGTACGAAATTTTTATATAAAGCCTTTTCTATAACATAAGATCGTGAACTCGGTCCACAAATACTTTTAAATAGCATATTGTTTTCAAGTTTTTTCGCACATCTTTTCGCTTCTCAGATGAGATTTTAAATATGCTTACCTCCGGAAAACTTGATAACTAGGCAAAATACATGCAATGTAATTTTTTTTTACCAAGCGTTTCTAACGTACAAGGTCTGCACCCGGATATAATGGAGCATCTGTCTAGAAAACTTCTATTTTTCTGTCGTACTCTTTATGGGGACCTTTAGCGAACTATCGAGTATTCTATATTAATATTTCTTAGCAATTCTTTGCTCATTGATGCATAAATTAATCTGTCCAGAGTAAAATGAAATTGACCGGAGTGTCCTTGTGCTTATTGTAGTCACAAATCAAATTGCATGAAGTCTGTGTATTGAGAAGTTTTCAAGAGAAAATCAGCTGTCATTTGGCAGAGGGATCTGAAGAGCTGGCTCCTGACCATTTGTACTGATTTTGCCCTGGGTTGGAGTCCCGTATGAGGTATGAGGTATGAGAAGCTGGCTTCTGACTATTTGTACCGATTTCGCCCTGGGTTGAAGTCCCGTGTGCATTTGTACCGATTTGGCCCTCTCTTGAAGTCTCGTGTGCATTGGTACCGAGTTAGTTGGAATCCCGTGTGAGGTCTGAGGAGCTGACTCCCGGCCATTTTTACCGACTTGGCTCTGGATTGGAGTCCCGTGTGAGGTCTGAAGAGCTGATTCTTCACGATTTTTACCGTGTTGGCCCTGGGTTGTATTCCCTGTGAGATCTGAGGAGCTGGCCATTTGTGCCGATTTGGCCGTGATTTGGAGGCCCGTGTGAGGTCTGAGGTGCTGGCTCCTAACCATTTGTACCTATTTGGCCATGGATCGTAGTCCCGTCGGAGGTCTGAGGAGCTGGTTCTTGACTATTTGTACCGAGTTGGCCCTGGGTTGGATTCTCTGTAAGGTCTGAGGAGCTGGCTATTTGTGCCGATTTAGTCTGGAGTTGGAGTCCCGTGTAGGGTCTGAGGAGCTAGCTCCCGATCGCTTGAACCAATTCGGTCTTCGGTTGGAGTCCCTAGTGAGATTTGAAGAGCTGGCTACTGGTCATTTGTGCATATTTGCCCTTGGGTTAGGCTCCCGTAAGAGGTCCTAGGAGCTAGCTCCTGACTATTTGTATCGACTTGTCCCAAGGTTAGAGTCCCTTGTAAGGTCTTAGAAGCTGGCTTCTGATGATTTGTACCGTGTTTGATCTGCTTTGGGTTCCCGTGTCAAATGTGGTTGGTCTACTTTCCCGGTGGTGTTGGTTCTAACTCCCCCGTGGAACCAGAGGCCCCCAATTAGTGACAGACTACTGTTTATATCTGTCAGAATTGCTCATAGGTGTCGTTAAACCACGAATAATAAACAAAAGAATCAACTGCATATATCAACTTATCACCCGTAACATTATAAACACGTATATTATAGCACATTTTAGCCTCCCCTTTCGATAAGACAACCGCTTGTGCCTGGCTTTGACAGTCATGCCCCTCCCTAGACAGCGAAATGTGTCATCGAGTATTCTGGACCATCTGGACGAAATTAACATCGTCTTCCGTGTAAAACCGCTGAATAACACTGGATTACACAGTCAACATTCATTATTTCTCATATAAAATATCTAAATAACGTTGAAGCACACTGACGCAGCATTAATATCTCCCATGTAAGTCCGCTGAATAACATTAAAGTACACTGAGGCAACATTCAACATCTCCCACGTAAAACAGGTGAATGACATTGAATCACAACTTAGACAACATTCCATATCTCCCATGTATGTCCACTGAATAACATTAAAGTACACTGAGGCAACATTCAACATCTCCCATGTAAAACAGGTGAATCACATTGAATCACACGGAGACAACATTCAATATCTCCCACGTAGGTCCACTGAATAACATTAAAACACACTGAGGCAACATGAAACATCTCCCATGTAAAACAGGTGAATGACATTGAATCACACGCAGACGACATTCAACATCTTCCATTAGTTCGCTCGCGATGATGTAATGCATATTTTAGAAGTGATATAGGTTTCCCCAGTTGGACCTCTAAATTACTGAGTGCAGATCAGAAACGGGAAAGAGTGAAGTGACGTCATGAGACTGTGCCGCATTTGCCGCGAGTGAAGCTCAGTTCTTTTTTATTTGGTACCGTATGTCACTGTGGACGAAACGTGAGTGCATCACTTCGGTCCTGAAAAAACAGATCAATTGAAACATCTTTCCCTCCAAAACCTTTCTGGTAAACATTCTCCAAATACGTGGCGTCAGTACAAAAACAAAGACATCGCACTTTCCACGTTTTATCAACATATGGCTACCGAAAAATTGTTATCCGGTCACCGCTATGGATCCGAATCCCAGATCTCTCGAAATCTAGTCGCACGCGTTAGCGTTATGCTACGGTGGCCAACAATCAACGGCGCTATGTGTGTTTTTCTGTCATCTGTTGACATCAAAAATTCGTTAGATGGGCTCAGCTACTGAGACGTCTCCATCTGGTGGGCATTAACGGCACTGGCTATATATTAATTATAGCAGTTCAATCCAAAGGTCGAGACCCAAAGTGAAAATCCTCCAAATACCTGGTGTCAGTGAATAAACAAAGACATCGCTCTTTCCGTGTTTTATCAACACATAGCAACCAAAACATTGTTATCCGGCCACCGCTGGGGTTCAGAATCCCAGATCTCTCAACCTTTTTGGTGTTGAAGGCTGCTGCAAAAGTCTGGGCATCCTTCTTTTGTGATGCAGAAGGAGTGACTATGGTTGATTTCCTTGAATGAGCTGATACTATAAATGCCGAGTATTATTTCAACCTACTGATATGTAGCCGTGAGGATTTAAAGCTCAAGTGGCGAGGGAAATTGGCCAAATGAGTCATCTTCAATGAAGACAACGCACCGGTGCCGACGATCTTTGTGGCTGTTGGTTCAAGATCTCAATTCATCCACCCATCTCATTGGCGAAATCTCAAAAAGGACTCGAATATGAAAAATTTCGGCAGCGACAAGGCTGGTACAGATCCAATGAAAACATAATTGGGGTCATTTGAATTTTGTTTGCCTGATCGCATTGCGTTATCATGTGAATCGTACCAGAAAGTGTGTTGGTTGAACTGGAGGAAAACGGTGAAAAGCATATACACTGCCGGACAATTGCTAAGGACGGATGACAATAGCAACGATAGCAACCATAAAATGGAAGGCAGGAAAATGGGGTAATTAGCATAAGTGCGGGATACAGTAAGACGTGTTGTGCATATGCAAATTTTGAATTGCCGAACTTGTTCGTGACGTCATAGCGCTGATAAGAGATATAAAGGATTTGACGCGTATTGACCGTCGTTCTTCAAACGCAAAGTTGAAAGGGAAAGAATCAATTGACGAACTTGCAATTTTCAGTATGTCTTCCCGACATCACCTAGATGATTTTACGCGTGGCCGTATTATTGGCAAGATTGAAGAAGGGCGAAAAATAACAGATGTTGCCAGGAGTTCGACGTCACCCACAGTGTTGTTTCAAGGCTTTGGAAATCATTTCAAACAAATGGAGAGTGTAGCAAGCGTCACGGGGGAGGTCGTGTTCGCAGTACGACACCTGCAGAAGATCGGTACATAGTGCTATCAACAAAAAGACACCGGCGCAGCACAGCTAGTGAGGTAGCAAATCAGTTTATGGCTGCTACTGGCAAGCGGATCTCCCGAAAAACTGTCGCCAGACGTTTGCATGAAGGAGGACTATACGCCCGCCGTCCTGTTGTGTGATCCCATTGTCTAGACGTCACCGTACCGCCCGTCTGCAATGGTGCCATCAACATCGCAATTGGACTCATAACGACTGGTCTGCTGTCCTCTTCTCAGATGAGAGTAGATACAGTCTATCGTCTGATTGTCAACGACAACTGATCTGGCGTGATAGTACTGCATATTGTCCAGCAACATACAGGAAAGGGACCGATATTCGACATGTAGTGACATGGTATGGGCTGGCATCATGATCAATGGCCGTACGTCCCTCTATGTGCTTCCAACTGGGACTATGACTGGCCAACGATACATTAATGATGTTCTGCTACCTCATGTTCGCATGTTCCGTGGTGCTGTCGGTGATAGATTCATTTTCATGGACGACAACGCAACATGTCATCGAACTGTCGCTGTCCAGGAGTGTCTTGAGAGCAAAGATATTCAACGCCTCGTATGGCCAGCACGTTCTCCAGATCTGAATCCCATTGAAAATGTGTGGGATGCTTTGGAGAGGAGTCTTGCTGGTCGCCAATGCCCTCCAATAAACAAGGACACCCTCATCCGTGCACTGCCAGAGGAATGGGATAAATTACCCCAAAAGCTGCTTGATAATGTTGTGCAAAGCATGACACGATGTGTGGAATCTTGCATCGCCCTCCATGGTGGCCATATCCCGTATTGACATCTTACACCGGAACGCCTGCGGACGGTAATTGCATTTTTTTCACGTTTACGTATTCTGCACAAAATGGCCTGTTTGTCCCTTGAACACGTTCCAAAGCCTTCTGGATTTCAGAGCACAATAAATTGTCTTTCTTGTAATGTCCTGGCATTCTGACATTATTTTATTTCACTTGGCATCCAACCACACTTACTTTTTTATGCGCTATATAGCCGTTTATGATCCGTCCTTAGCAATTGTCCAGCAGTGTATATATATACACTGCCGGAAAGTGAAATAACAACACCAAGAAGGAATTGTCGGACCATCATGAAATTTACATATGTTAATGGGGTCGAGGTTACGTAGGTGTGATGCTCATTTCGGGACCAACCGGTGAGCGCTTACGCCACAGCATGGCATAATATGCACATTATCGTCGGTGGTATTTAAGGAGTACGGTGAAGTGAATATAATCAGTCGTCGGCGTACGGACACGTGCGAAGACCCTGAAGAAGCTGCAATGCCTGGACATGGAAGACGTGTACGATTTCAGCAGTTATCGGACTTTGAGCGAAGTCGTCTAGTCGGACGAGGCCGGGTGGTCGTATCGTCGTATTGCGGAGCGAATTGGACGGGAAGTATCGGTGGTGGTACGATGGTGGCGTAGATGGTCCGAGGAACATTCCCACACGAGAAGACGTGGAACCGGGACTCACAGACGGACTGATGAGCGGACCGATCGACGCATAAGAAGAGCGGCGTTGTCAAGCAGAACATCCACTGCGACGCAAATCCCAGCTGCCGTTGCACCTGAGGTGACTGTGCGAACAATCCGCAACCATCTACTGGATGCAGGACTAGGTGCACGTGTGCCTCTGGCATGTGTACCTTTGGCTCCAGCCCACCGTCAGGAACGGCTGCAGTGGTGTCGCCAACGTCTGCACTGGAGAACGCAATGGCGATCTGTCGTGTTCAGCGATGAAAGCAGATTCTGCTTAGGAGCCTCCGATGGCCGTATGCGTGTTTGCAGACACACAGGGGAGCGTCTCCACCCTTCTTGCATCCGCCAGCGACACACAGGGCCTACACCTAGTCTCCTGGTGTGGGGAGCGATCAGCTATCACTCTCATTCAGCCCGTTGTTGTGCCATTTGTAAGGTCGGTCCATCGTGGTGTTTTCCAGCAAGATAACGCACGCTCACACACGGCACGTGCAACGCAACATGCACTTCAGGGTGTGAGACAACTTCTATGGCCTGCACGTTCACCGGATTTGTCCCTCATTGAGCACGTGTGGGATTTTATTGGACAACGACTTATCCGGTCTCCACGGCCAGCCACGACCATCCCCGATTTACGCGTCCAGGTTGAGGATGCTTGGAACTCAATACCCCAAACTTACATCCAACATCTGTACGACAGACTCCATACCAGAATTGCACAGTGTGACACAGTTCATGGCGGTTCAACCTCGTACTAACCATGTTACATGGAAATGTTATTTTTCAGTTTACCAGCAAATACAGCTGTATTTTGCCATAATGTTTTGATCACGTTATCCTCTGAATTCCGTTATTATGCTGTATAAATTTCGTTGGTATCAAACGTCTCCTTCTTGGTGTTCTTTTTTCACTTTCCGCCAGTGTATATATATATTATCACATTTCACCATTCCTTTATAACGAAGTAAATTTCTCCGTCATTTCTGTCTACGCCAGGATTCGAACCCGGATCCCCTCATTCCGGAATAAGTCACTCTACCAATTGAGCTACGCGGACGTTTTATTCTGATTCCTATCTGCCTTTATGTCGTGTGCGTCCTTCTGGCAGGTACGTCACATCTCCTGGTACGTTACATCATCTCCCCCCCCCCCCTTTTTTTTTTTCGAAGTGCTGGAGAAGGGATTCTCTTATTTTTCCTATCTCGCGGTGTGAAAATAACATCACACCAATGCGAGATTTTGAACGGTCGGGTCATCCGGATAGTTCGGGCCCCATTATAACGAAGTAAATTTCTCCGTCATTTCTGTCCACGCCAGGATTCGAACCCGGATCCAATCATTCCGTAATAAGTCACTCTACCAATTGAGCTACGCGGACGTTTTATTCTGATTCCTATCTGCCTTTATGTCGTGTGCGTCCTTCTGGCAGGTACGTCACATCTCCTGGTATGTTACACCTTCTATGAGAGGCAAAAAATTCTTCACCCCTTCTATACACTGTATAATCTACTCTACCATGAGGACAGCCTTTATTAGTCCTGAATTAGTGCAGGAGTCAGACAAGGTTGTGTAATGTCACCATGGCTGTTTAATATGTGCAGGGTGCATAGGCAAGTCCCTTTAGCCTGGAATAACTTGCAAACGGAGAGAGGTACAGTTATGCAAGTGAGATAACGGTAAAGTAAAGCGACTACGCCAGATCGAATGCAACCGATAGCAGCGCCTCTATTGGCGAAATGCGGAAGTTAGCTATTGCAAATCGAAAACGAAAGGAGATAGAGGAAACTTTCCAATTACAAAGTTGCAGAACATCAATTAATTAGTACCAAACGACATTTGTTTCACACGGATAAGATAAATTGTCGCCTGAATACCCTAAAATGTCCGATATCGATGCGCGACCTTTTGTGTGAATGTTTGAAGGGAACAGGCATAGGTATGAGCAAATACACACAATTTATTGCATAAATGCGTACTTATGAAAATACAATTTGATAACGTCAGACAAAATAAAAACAAAAAAGCCAAACTGGCGCATATTGATAAAAAGTTAATGTCGAGTATGTTCGAGGAGTTCGATATTGCCCTCGATACACATCTGTATTCGTGAAAGTAACTCTGCATGCACATTCCTCAGCATGGAAGGTGTCACACTATTGCAAGCATCTGTAACACGACGACGTAGATACAACACACTTGTAGGCTCTGTTGCATACACCTGATGTTTTACGTAACCCTAGAAATCCAAGCTCGCCATTCTCACACAGCGTACGTAGACCTAAACTTCTGCTCAGGGTGCATCCTGCTACTGGCTTTTATATCGTAGGTACGGTACAACGTCACAATCTGCATTTGTATACGGCTACATTTGCACAATGTGAATATGCCGATTCGAATCGTCGCGCACCGATTTCGAACATTATAGGGTATTGAGGCAACAATTTATCTTATCTGTGTGAAACAAATGTCGATTTGTACTAATTAATTGATGCTCTACAACTTTGTAATTGGAAATTTTGCTCTATCTCTTTTCGTTTTCGATTTGTAATGGCTAACTTCCACATTTTGCCACTAAGGACGCTGCTGTTGTTTGCATTCGATCGGGTATAGTCGCTTTACTATACCGTTATCTCACTTTCATAACTGTACCTCTCTCCGTTCGCAAGTTATTCCAGGCTAAAAGGATTTTCCTATGCACCCTGTACATATGGATGTGGGCATGCGTGATGCCAAGATGAACAATACTGGTTTATGTCTTGGTAATATTCGTGTGTTCAGATTGCTGTATGCTGATGATACAGTCCTGTAGGTAGAAAGCGAAAGCGAGTTGCAGAGTATGCTGGCCCGGATGTACGAAGTTTTGTATTAATTTCAAACCGAGTATAAATAAGGGAAAACCCAAAGCTACTGTTTTTGAAGAAGGAACTGTTAGTACTGAAGGCAGGACAAGTCTAAATGGCACAATGATTGGCTAGGTGAATGATTTTGTTTATATAGGAAGCATGTTTGGTAGATAGAACAAATTGGATGGTGAAATTAGTAGGAGAGTGAATTCTTCATAGAAAGTCATAGCTGCTTTAGGAAGATTTCACAAGAAATATGAGTTCTCAAGAAAGTCCCAAATGGATGTTTATTGAAGTGCAATTGTTCCTACTCTGATGTATGGCAGTGAAACCTGCGTTCTGCAGAAAAGACATGGGAGTTGTCTGTGTGCTGAGAAGATACGTTACTTACGGAGGGGGAGTTGTGGTAAGACACGCTCTGATCATGTGAGGAATGAAGATGTGTTGCAGATGTGTAGTGTGAAGCAAAATGCTATTAGAAAGGTGGAGACTATAATTATTAGGTGGTTTGGCCATGTTGAAAGAATGAATGATGAGATGCTTACTGAGAGAATTGAGAATTTATTCAGCCAAGTGGCAGGAACGAAACGTAGAGGAAGGCTAAGGAAATCATGAGAGGGCCAGATTCAGGAATGTCTGCATGAGAAAAATATAATGAGCATGAAGTACAAAAGGTGTTGTATGCGGCGTGTGATGGATATCAATGAAGCTCGAGCTGTGTGCTGAGATCGCTGTATAACGAAGTAAATTTCTCCGTCATTTTTGGTCTACGCCGGGATTCGAACCCGAGGCCGCTTATTCCGGAACAAGTCGCTCTACCAACTGAGCTACGCAGACATTTGTTCTGATTCCTATCTGCCTTTATGTCATGTGCGTCCTGCTGGCAGGTACGTCACAGCTGTAAATGGACACGCCTGATACAGCAACAGTGAGTTCTTTCTGCGAGAAGGCAAACTCTTAATATCAGAGAACAGCTTAGTGATATGTATTTATGTATGTATGTAGATATTCATAGCGGGTCGTTATACCCCAAACAAACAAAATATCATTTCATTTCTTTGCGTATCTCAACAAGCTCCGTCAGCAAATTATAGAAATAGGGTAATTGAAGAAAATATAACTTTGAAGTAGTATTAGTTAAAGTAACATAGACGAATGAACTGTATTAAAGCTTTTTCATTAAATGGGGGAAACTGTCTGTCTCTCCCAAGGAACTGAGAAATCTATTAACTTAAGGATGACAGAAGATGTCCTTTCTTTGTACAGACTCGTTGGCTAAAGCTTGGAACCAGCAGGCACTCTGTGTCCAAGCAAAAGTATTGTATGAATATTCGTACCTTTCCTGACAGTTAGCAGAACTGTTTTGCTAGAGTGGTGGAGGATTTCAATTCGGGGAAATGCTTGTGCATTTTTCTGTTTATGGTTACTGATAACTCTGGAAAATTTGAAAAATTCTTCAATGGTGCGGCATCTTGTCTTCTATTAAAATTACTAATGTCAAATGCTTTATACGGATAGATGCTGAAATTCATCTGTTTTCTTTATCACAGTCCGTGAAATAAATGGCGAAGCATAATCTTTTCTGAATAGGGAGCTTAAGAGGTAGGGCATATAATAAGATGCTGGTAAAATACTATTAAACTGATACTTTGTTGTCATGCTAGGTGTCATTTAATCACCAAAGCTGAGAGTCTCATTCGTCTGCAGATTTTGTTAGGTTGCTTCTCTCGCAGGATTTTTGTTTTTTAGCATTTTTGAGCACAAATCTTTATATTTTTAATTTGAAAAACTTTATTTGTCTCTAGTAAAGTATTAAACACAATCACATAAGCCCTTTGAGTCACGCCATTAATATTCGAAGATCACGATGTAGATCAGGCACTATAGTTCCATTTGGTTGTCCCAAACACAGCTTGAAGATAGAAATAACAGTTCAACGCTAAGCAATAATAAAATGTTTTCGTCTATGCAGTAGGTATATCGTAAAACAAACGTAGGAAAAGAACTGAAATCAAAAGAGAAAAAAAAAATGATTCACAGCCTAAAAGATGCCGCTTATCCACATCCTGTAAAATGACAGCTAAAGTATGATCTGTGGGATAGAGACAATCTTAGAGCTTGTGCGTTCTCTCTTGCTTCATGTGCAAGCTCAGCGGACAGAACTCTGAATGTTTTGTAACCACTATCTGAAGTGGGAACGCGCTCGTTTAACCTTGTTCCACTATTAGCTAATTCACCAGGCAGATCGTCGCGTGATATCTTTCGATAGGTATGGAATGAATGACTTCATAGGTAATAATTTGCGCTAGTGATGTAAAAGATTCCTGAGCGATGAGTTCTACAGAGTAAATGGTGAATGGCTTGCTTTCACCACTGTGAAACATCGTTCAATGCGCCATCACTGCACTACGACTTATACCAGAGTCGCAACGCTCTTTCTTCCGTCCTCATGAGATCGGAAACGAATTCCCAATAAAAAAAGGTATGTCAAGAATCATCAGTCTTTATCTGAGTGAGAAATCTGCAGTCAGCTAGGAAATAATCGTGAAACTTTAGAATCATAATGATACGTTAAAGCCTTTCATTTGAATGGTGTCAGCTGGCTATGCGCCGGCTTGTGGCAAATCATTCATCGTTAACGGAGAATGATCAAGTGTTTGAGCTCTTTTTTTCTTTTTTTAGAAGTTTGCCAAAAATACACTATATTGACAAAAGTCACCGGATACCCTTTTGAAAGCAAATGAACGGATCCGCTGCGTTGTTAAGATGTGCCGTTCATCTGTAAACGGTATAAAAACAAACCCGCAGCTGACCGCGATCATATCGCACTGTGAGGTTGAGTGAAAATGTCGCGGCGGGAACAACTGATTTTGAGAAAGGAAAGATTGTTGGGTGTTATATTAGTGGGCTGTCAATAATTGAAACTGAGAGGCATTTAAACATACCCACGTTAAATGTTTTGTATGTACTGAATACGTGGAAAACACATGGCGCGCCTGAAGCAGCAAAACGTACCGGCAGACCAAAGAAAATCAGTGATAGAGGACGTCGAAGACTCTGGAGAGTCATTACATCTAATCAACGGAGTACAGCATAAGTCCTCAGTGTACAGGTGAGTAAAAAGGATGGAACCTCGGTATGTATACGTACCATTCACAAAGAACTTCATTGCACGACTTGCCGTGATCGTGCGGCTGCTCATAAGCCTTTCATTTCCACTCGGAATGCTACTCGTAGTTTGGTGTAAAGAGCATTTATCGTGAACCGTAGATCAATGGAACCGGGTCCTATGGACTGATGAATCCAGATACACAATCCATCAATCTGATGGCCGTGTGTGGGTATGGCGGCAGCCGGAGGAACGCTTTTTACCACAGTGTAATGTTCCTACGGTCAAGTTTTGAGCTGGCAGTGTGCTCGTATGGGGGTGTTTTTCGTCGTATGGTCCCCGCTCATTGCTTATCGTTGACAAACTTGTTAACCAGCGCATCTACCTCGATATTCTTGACAATTATGCCCTACTAACTCTGTGGCAATACTATGGAACCGAGCCTTGTTGGTACCAGCAGGATAATGTACCGAGCCATAAAGGAAGGATTTTAGGGCGTGGTTTGATGATAATTCCGTATCGTGTGTGGACTGGCCAGCACAGAGCTTTGATCTTAATCCCATAGAACAGCTATGGGATGAATTAGTGCGCCGCATAAAAAGTTTGGAACCAATGCCTACTACTAAGCAACAGTTAGCGGCAGCATTGTGTACTGAATGGAAGCGCATACCTATCGCTGTGTTTAAAAACCTTGTTGAAACCATGTCTCGAAAGCTGGCCCGACACCAAACTAATGTATGTCAATAAATGTTATGTTGTGTTTTTTTCTAGGTGTCTGGTGACTTTTGTCAATATATGTGTCTGGGACTTCGAAAATGATCACAGAGCAAAGATCCCTTTGTTGCATTTAATGAACTCCAAAGAAGGAATAATTTTTGCCATAATTAATTTGTAGTGTATTACAGTTTCATATTTAAATAAATTATTTTTTACCTGTTTGCAGTGGTAACACGAGGTACTGGGCACGCTTCGACTGTGCTTGAAACGCATCCACCTCACAGGAAATTATCCTGAGGAATTTCAGTGATAAGAATTATAAATGATGGAAGCGTATTCTGAACGAAGTCTCATTTTTTAAAAACATTTCAGTGGCATCTGGCAAGGTAGGCGTATTTTAGACTTTCGGTCAAATGACGTAGAAACCTGATACTTTCTTTTAAATGAAATAGTTACTTGAATGTTTTTTGGCAGTTGTTCGACGTTCGCACTCCTTTCGATGCGCATAGATCGTTAACTCGATGACCGATTTTCGTACACGTACCTCCTCGCATCTTCCCTGCCATGGAGTTCAGCGCTCTTTTTATTCGAACTAAAAGTCATCCGCATGGTCAGCTGGTACCTTACACCCAATATCGTTGATGCCATCTCCATGAAATAATCTGACGTTGTGTCAGAAGAACAAAATGACGAGAGTAAGCGACTTCTAACCATTGGTTAAAAAAATTCATTGAAAAGTTGCACATATGCTATCGCGAATGTTTCAGTTAAAGTATATGAACATGTCGCATGCATTACAATACCTGAAAACACTGTACGTTCCAAAACGGTACTTCGGCATATGATTGAAACAAAAAAAAAACTTGCAACTAATATAAATGATATTAGGCTATGCGTATATCAACCTCTGATGGGCTGTGAAGGAAACAAGCAATGAAAACAAATATTTTATTACATACGAAACATACAGGGTGTAACGTATACTCTATATTCACTTTCCTTTTGATTTTACTATCTCTGGTTATTTTATTTTACTATGTAAATTATCTTCTTACTGAACGAGATGTTATTTCACCAGCTGAATGAGATCTGGCAATGAGTGTAAGTCATGATGTGGTGGTAGCCAGTATAAATAGGCGCGTTCAACGATACGTAAGGGGAGAGTTTGTTGTTGTATGGAGAGCGTTGGTTTATGTGAAGGAGAGCGTTTGTTGTTGTATAGCCAGAGCTTCGTTCTATGTGATTAGGTTGATTCTTCATTATTGTGATACGAGTAGTGTGTGTGCGTTGGATGATTCAAGAGTTATCTAATAAAAGAGCTTTTTCGTAAGTACGTCTTTCTCAGTTCATAGTTTTTGTCAGATCTCTGTCTGGCTGTTAGGTTTATGTCATTAGTTGATTATTACAAACAACCAGCGTTAAGACTTTATTCATTTTAATTACTACCACAACATTACTAGCAGTTAAAAGCTTGTTTATTATTGTTACTACACTACTAGCAGGAAAGTTTATTCATGATTTAATTAACAAACAACAACCATTAGAAGAAGTATTAGCTTAGTACAAGCATATAATTCAGTAGCAGAAGCATTATAAAACATTACTAGCTTAGTTAAAAGCTTTATTCATTATAAGGGGTTGTCCCAAATAATGACAACACCTCGCTAAAAACAGTGACTTTGTTATGAGCTGTTTTTTTAGTAAAACGAACATGTAGCTACAATTATTTTGTAAAAATAAGTTGCTTATAGCCTCAAGAGTCTGTGTGATTGCTTTGTAAATCGGTGTTTGCATAATTTCGTTCCAGGTGAAGGCACAATGTGTGACCTGTCGGTGTTCCAAAGATGGCAGATTGTAGGAGCCCGTCTGGTTGCTGCGTCGGTAAGTGGTACAGGTATTGGGGGTATCGAGAGGTACCGTGTCGAAGGTCATCACAGCATACAATGTTCCCGGCACAACATCATCTGCGAGACACAACTGTGGAAGGAAAACCAAACTCAATGCGAGAGACAGGCGGACATTAAAGAGGATTGTGACCGCAAGAAGGAAGACGGCGGCGACGAAAGTGACTTATGAGCTTAATGCACTTTTCCAAAACCCAGTTTCGACCCATACCGTGCGAAGGAAATTGCATAAGCACAATATTTACGACAGAGCTGCGATTGCAAGACACCTGGTGTCGCAGGTGAATATGAAACCGAGACTACAGTTGTGCCAGGAACATAAAATGTGGACTGCGGATTAATGGAAACATGACTTGTTTTCCAATGAATTAAGTTTCTCAGTATTCTGCACCACAGGACGTGTTTACGTGAAGAACCCCCGTAGAAGACTACAACCGACATTGTATCCTTCCTACAGTGAAACATGCGGGCGGTTCCGTAATGGTTTGGGCCATGATCTCGTGGTTTGCAGCAAGTCCCAGTATCACCTTACACTGACGGATCACTAGCTATCAATATGTCACACTTTTGTCCATCCATGTGCATTATATGGCACAGATATTGTTTCCGTCAGAGGATTGCACCTTTCCAGATGGTAATGCCCCGATTCACAGGAGTCGAACTGTTCAATCATGGCTTGAGGAACATGAGGTGGAAGTTGCACACCTTCCCCGGCCTGCACAATCACCGGACCTAAACATCATTGAGCCCCTGTGGCCTGTGTTAGAAAACAGAGTGCGATCCCGTTATCCTCCTCCGGCGTCTTTCAAGGAATTGGATCGGTTTCTTCAGGAAGAATTGTACAACATACCCCTTTCCACCATCCAGGACTTGTATGCGTCCATTCGAAGGAGGATTCAAGCAGTTTTAAATGCCAAGGGTGCTCCCACACCATATTAGGTGCGTAATACCTATCGTTTCAAGGTCTTTCCATTATTTTGGAGAACCCATAGGTCTAGGCTACTTCTCGACGATAGTCAACCCTCAAACTGAGACATTTATCGCATCGAGGTACCAGCTTTTGTATCCCTGCATCAAATAAGGTTGCCGCCTGAATGTTCAGCCATGATTGGATGATATTCTTCAACTCCTCACTGTCATTGAAGCGGTTTGATCCAAACCAGGTTTTCATATAGGTTAAGAGGTGATAATTACTCGGTACCAGATCCGGGCTATACGGAGGGTGGTGAAACACCACCCAACTAAACTGCACCAGAAATGCTCCTGTGCGTGCAGCTGTGTGTAGCTGGGCGTTGTCGTGAAAGAGCACAACGCCTGACGTCGGCATTTCTCTTCGTTTATTCTGAATTGCGCTGCGCAATTTTCTTACTCTTTCACAGTACTTCTCTGCATTTATTGCGGTTCCTGGTTTCATGAAGTTTCGGAACCAGATTGCTTACCAATTAAACTACACCGACAAAATTCATCGCTGCAACTTTGCCAGCTTGGCATGTGGTTCGCCTCCGTAGTACTCGTACGTCATAAGCACTCCTTTCCGATGCCAGAAAAAGTTTGCCATCAGCTTTTTCTGTGAAAACGTTTTGGGCTTGTTTGGTGGTGAATGTGTGTGCGTCCACTGCTTTAACTGCTCTTTGCGTTCGACATACACGAATTGAACTCACGTTTCGTCACTCGTCAGGTTATGGTCAAAAAATGCATCCCTAATTTTGCTGTAACGCTACAAGAATGTCAAAGCTTATTTCATTCCCTGCATTTTGTTCACATTGGTAAGCATTTTGGCACCCATCTGGCACAGAACGTATGGTAACCTAGCCTGCGTGTAACAATCTCGTACAGAACACTTCGAGAAATTTAGGAGAAATCACATTGCATCTCCGATATAGTGCAGCGAAGTCTTTCGCGCACTTTTTGGTCAACATTTGTTACAAGTTCATCAGTCATCACGGATTGAGGACCTTGACCCTCTTCATGATGCACGTCTGTTCGCCTGTATCAAAATAAATTTTCTGTACCATCCTCTCACACATCCTTCACACTATCAAGTTTGTGCCGTACACTCTGTGACGTACCTGCCAGCAGGACGCACACGACATAAAGGCAGATAGGAATCAGAATAATCGTCTGCGTAGCTCAGTTGGTAGAGCGACTTGTTCCGGAATAAGCGGCCTCGGGTTCGAATCCCGGCGTAGACCAAAAATGACGGAGAAATTTACTTCGTTATAATGGCGCCCGAACTATCCGGATGACCCGGCCGTTCAAAATCTCGCATTGGTGTGATGTTATTTCCACACCGCGAGACAGGAAAAATCAGAGAATTCCTTCTCCAGCGCTTCGAAAAATAAAAATGTGTGATGTTGCATTCCACACAGCAGATTGACTGGGAGTTCTCAAGTGCACGTTCTACATTGGATGGCTACCTGCAACGATTCATGGTCACGGCTGACCCGTGGGCCATGCCCCGGCCCTCTTTCGGGGGGGGGATGTGACGTACCTGCCAGCAGGACGCACACGACATAAAGGCAGATAGGAATCAGAACAAAAATGTCTGCGTAGCTCAGTTGGTAGAGCGACTTGTTCCGGAATAAGCGGCCTCGGGTTCGAATCCCGGCGTAGACCAAAAATTACGGGGAAATTTACTTCGTTATAACTCTCCGTACTCTCCGACGAATTCTGTGGCACTTTTTCCTTCAGCATAAAAAAAAACGCGAATTTCACAGCTGGTGGGAGCATCGATTGCAGCACACATATTTACTCGTCGGTAAGACACTAAGAACTTATTCCCAGATGACGGATTGTGTGGCGTATGGAGAGGGCAAGTATCACGTGATGCTATGGCTCATGCGCAAACTGGCTTCTATGCTTACATCGAGGCGTACATTCGAAAGGAGCACAGTGGGATATTTGACCCAAAAATGTGGTCAAAATTATTTTATTGCGTTTTTGGCTTTAGAATATGTATATGAATCTCGTTTGGTTATATGTATTTCATCTACAAGAATGGTAAAACACATATGTAAATAACAAACAAAACACTTGTAAGCAAATGTATGATTCAGTACAAATACAACAATCGAGCAAATATTACGAACTATCCTGTGAGTCTTTGTCGGATTGTAATTCGTCTTCTTCACCACTTTCTTCATCATCGACATCCACCCCTGCTGTCAGTGTTTGACCTGGTCGAAGCATATCTACTGCCTTCTTTGAAAACGTTTTCGACTTCTTTTTATTCAATGGTCTTGAAGAAGACATAAGTAGGTCGGAAGTAAGCAATAACCGACTAAGTATGTCCATATTGCAATGTTCTCTTGAAACTTTACGGGCGTAAATCGTGCCTTACAGGCGAAAATGTTTATTCCTGGCTTCTGCTGCTTCCTCTGACAATTGTCCGGTAGGCAAAAGTGCTTTGAAAATCACTGTCCCTCCATGAACCAATATTTTGTCTATGGTTGGCGTTATTGGATGCCACGAATACAGCCTCACATATAATTGTGCACTCTCGACGCAATAATTGTTAAATTTCGCCCCGTCATCTCATGTCCACTTGAGAGGGTTTCCAAAATAACTTTAAATCTACACTGCTGGCCACCCAAAATGCAACACCAAGAAGGACGCGAGATAGCAAAGCCAGATTTACTATACACATAACAACAGATACAAAGATGAAACGATTGAACTTACAGGCCCGTGTGACTTGCGGAACACGCAGACATCAATGGTTTGTGTGGCCCCCATTGCTGGCAATAACGTCCACTACACGCCGCGGCATCTAACGAAAGAGGCTTTGGATGTGGGCTTGGCGTATGTCGGTCCAGGCTGCTTCCACACGTTGCCATAGTTCATCAGGCGTAGCCGCGGGTGGTGCTTGCCGGACCACTCGGTTGCCGATTAGCGACCAGACGTGTTCGATGGGCGACATATCGGGAACAGGTTGGCCACGGCAGCAGTGACACCTGGTGGTCCGTGAAGAAATGTTGCACGTTGCGTGCCACTTGCGGGCGCGCATTGTCCTGTTGAAACGTGGCCGTAGGCAGGTCTTACAGGTAAGGGAAAACTACAGGCTCCAAAACGTCGGAAATGTAGCGATCGCTGTTGAGTGTGCCGGCGATGCGTACCAGACGGATGCGGGTGTCATATCCAATTGCACCCCGAACCATAACGCCAAGCGACGGTCCGGTATGTCAATGCATAATGCAGGCGTCATACAGTCTCTCGCCGCGGCGCCGCCACACGCGTATGAGGCCATCGTGGTGTTGCAGGCAGTAGTGGGATTCGTCGGAGAAGACACTGCCGTGCCATTCCGTAGTCCAGGTGCGGCGTTCAACGGCCCACTGTCGCCGCACTCGCCGGTGGTGTAACGTCAATGGTAATCGGAGCACTGGGCGCCGTGCGACATGTCCCCGCTCCTGCAGACGACGTCGAACGGTACGTGCTGACACTGGTTGTTGCGCAATACACCCTAATTTCTGCGCTAACGTTCGTGATGTGTTGGTGCGAGCCGTCAATGCCCGCCGCAAAACATGCCGGTCCTCTCGTTCGGTGGTATGCCGCGGCTGCGGCAATCGCTCACGTCGGTGCGTCCGTCCCTCCTGCACCCACCGAATCCATACTCACCTCACTGTGGCTGGATGTCGTCCCACACGGGGGCCGAGGTCTCGGTACGATAAACCGCTGTCGCGATAAGCCACTATTCGTCCTCTGTCGAACTCCGAAACGTGCTGAAATGACTGCCGTATTCTTCGAGAAGGCATCAGTAAGCTTCCCACGCACAGGTCCGGCAGCACAACGCACTACCACTACTTACACCCCGCCTTCTGTTCACTCTTCTTATAGTGCTTCTCGGTGGCGTGCCGGGAGCACATGATTCGCATATGCCCTGCAATACTAATCGTTTGCATGTCCTCTCGCGGGCGACGCATGCTGCGAATTTCAGGTCAATCCGATGCTTCCTTCTTGGTGTTGCATTTTGGGTGGCCAGCAGTGTATGCATTAATCCTTCGTCAATGCCTGTGATGCTAGACGCCACTGTTGGATCTTAGAAAAACAGCCATATTTCAAAAAATCACAAAAAGAAATCTGCGAGATTTCATGGCTGAAACTGCTTGATATGTTTTCTTTAGGACACATTCAATGATTTGGGGTAACAAAAATAACTTGGAACGTCTTGCGTTTCGACAAATAATGTGGAGGTTTTAATCATTTCGATACTACTTTTACAGCAGCTAATATTGCAAAGAGATGACTAAAATACGTAATATTCATTCGTACATACCTTCGGGATCAGAATCAGTGATGGCAAACTTCTATGGATCTCTTTCTGTATGCTGATGATACAGTTGTTCTTATAAAAGGAAAATACTTAGGTGAAACACTAACACAATGTAATAAACAGTTGCAAACTATACTTGACTGGTTAAATGCTAATGAATTAATAATTAATGTTAATAAAATTAAAGCAATGATTTTTTCTACTACGTTATCTCCTTTAACACCAAATGAATAAATATCCCTTAAGAATAAAAGAATTGATATAGTACCTTCATTCAACTACCTGGGAACTACAATAAATTTTGACCTCAAATGGAATAAATATATTGATTTTCTTTTAATTAAATGATCTAGAAACATTGGTATAGTGAGTAATATCCTGGCTGATATAACAACTAAAACATTGATCTCATTTTATTATACATTATTTCCAACTCATATTAATTACTGCATACTATCATGGGGACAAACAACACAATACAATATAAATAAATTACAAATTTTACAAAATAAATTTATTAGACTAATTGATCTCAAATCATATCCTAATACTCGACCTTTAATAAATTTAAAAACAAAAATATATCCTAAAAAATATAATATACCTACTATTACTCAACTATACTACTTTAATCTTGGTAAAATTATGTTCAAACGAATTAAATGTAATTTATATTCATATCTCATATTTCTCAATACACTTGCACATTCGTATGAAACAAGGAATAAACTACAATTACAACCTATTTTTACAAAAACAAAATCAATTAAACTTATTTTAAATTACAGAGGTCCTCAATACTGGAATTCTTTACCTAGCAACCTGACTAACTGAAATAATTTTAATTTATTTAAAACAAAAGTTCAAACTCTATCTTCTTCAATAATTCATAAAAAAAGAGAATATTGGCAAAACGTCTTCTGATTGTCTGACTTGATGTGTCTATCTGTTGTTTCATTTGTTTCTTCTACGGGGAGTACACTGAAAAGCAATTGAATTAGAGACAGCTGGCGTTATGCAAATGTGGCGCTGTGGGCGGCGCTGTGGGCGGCCCTGTAAACGGAAACGACATGACGTATGCAGCGATCCGAAAATATAAGGAATCATGCGACGGGAATCAGAAAGAGTCGGACGCAGTATGGGTAAGACGAAGAATCTAAGCGCATTTGATCGTGGGCAAATTGTCGGGGCCCGACGAATGGGTCACTCCATCTCGCAGGTCGTGCAGGCACTGGGATTTTCACGAGCCACTGTGTCCCGAGTACACCGTGAGTACATGGAATCCGGTAAAACAATCCCTGCAAGGGCCAATTGCAGTGGACAACAGCGTGTGGATGAGCGGGGTCATCGTCGGCTAGCTCGCACTGTAACAGCGGATAGATGAGCCACAGTGCAAGAAATCACTCGGCAATTTAACTTTGATGCACAAAAACGTGTAAGCAGCCACACCATCCAGAACCATCTCCTCGCTATGGGGTGCAGAAGCCATCATCCCACGAGGGCACCACTGCTGACTACGGATCACAGGGTGAAAAGATTAGCATGGGCGCGGGAACATCGCCACTGGACCCTAGACATGTGGGAAAATGTTGCCTGGACTGATGAGTTGAGATTCACGGTGTTACATGCGGATGGCAGGCTACGAGTACGGCGCAAACCACATGAAGCGATGGATCCTTCTTGCCAGCATGGAACTCTTCAAGCTGGTAGGGGTGGCTTTCTCGTCTGAGGACTGTTTACGTGCACTTAAGTGGGACCCCTGGTCGTGTGACATCGTCCCTCACAGGTCAACGTTACCGGGATATCCTGGACGACCATTTGCTCCCGTTTGTTCGTCTTCAACATCCCACTGGGGACCACATCCTGCAGCAAGACAATTAACCGTGCCATCGCTCCCAAATTGTATCCGAATGGTTGGATGAACACTCCACCGACGTTACCTCGCTTTTTTGGCCAGCTAGTTCACCTAACCTCAATCCCATCGAGCACATCTGGTATGCCATCGAGAGAGATGTTCGAGGCTCTGATCCCCTCCATCAAATCTTTGTGAACTGTGGGAGCTTGTTCAGGGGTCGTGGATCCGTATGGCTTCCCAACGCTTCCGGTGTCTTGTCGAGTCCATCCCGAGACGAATCGCCGCCGTCATCAGAGCGAAAGATGGTGCTACACGTTACTAGACAGGTATCTCTAATTCAATTGATCTTCAGTGTATAGGACTAAGTCAGACCATTTGGCCTTTTCCCTTGTCTTCCCTGTTGTTACAGTCTATGTTCATCATTTGAATTGTCAATTTTTTCACATCCTTTTTTTCTTCTAAGAGCATGTAACAACAAAAACAAATAAATAAATAATTAAAAAAAAATCATGTAACTGCGTTTAGTCACTACAATCAACACTTAAATAACGTTTCCGACCAAGCGCCGCGAAGAGAGGAGTGGACAAGTGCTAACCCCTAACTTCCGACTGCCGCGTTGAGCGCTATGTGTGCGCCCACTCACCAAACCGGTAAAGGGGGTGACGTCTATCTAT
Organism: Macrothele yani; assembly: GCA_039090855.1. Classification (NCBI taxonomy): domain Eukaryota; kingdom Metazoa; phylum Arthropoda; class Arachnida; order Araneae; family Macrothelidae; genus Macrothele; species Macrothele yani. The sequence goes on along the minus strand of CM077002.1, from coordinate 23,603,515 downwards.
TTAACTACCATAAGTTGTAGAAGTTTTCCTCTTTTTCTTTTTTTTTTTTTTTTTTTTTTTTGGATTGGAGGTTTAACGACCACCGTGAGCAACTCAATGGGCTATAAGCAGTCGCCCGTCCCTAATTTAGGGTCACTGGTTCCAGGGAAGGGAGAGAGCCAGTGCCGTAAGACAAACACAACATCCATGCCTCACCGGGATTCGAACCCGGACCCCGTTCGGACGAATGATCAGAGGCCATCGCTTAGACCACTGCGCCACCGGGGCGGCAAGTTTTCCTCTTAAACCGTGTTTCAGAAATGTGAATTTTGGCTAGGTTTTTGTATTTAATACCCCTCTGTGCGAAGGTTGAAATACGAACAGCCCTAATTAGTTTCCTGATATCTCTCGAGAGTTTTAAGGAGCGATTGTGAGATTTCTCTTAACCAACTACAAAAACAAACCAGTCTTTCGAATATTTCCCTGAATGTTTCCTAGACTTGACTTTTGATGTAAGGCATTGAAAGAAAAAATGCTATTTCATCAGAAATTCAAAAATTTGTTGACATAATATTAAATATTGGAAGTAGAAAGTGTCCCTCGTTTTCGTTTCTAATGTATATTTTTACTAAGAGGGGACAGCGCTCTGACAAGTTTCAGCTATTTTCTATTATTTTTTAGAAGGTAAACTTTTCTATATTATCTATGCACGGGTAGATAATACAGGGTGATTCATAAAGAAGTATACATTTTCAACGCACTATAAAACAAGGACAATGTAAGATATTTTATGTTACCTGTAACAGAATTGTAGGGGAATGTTTCAAGTTTTTTTTTGAGACAGTCATAGATGTTCTATGTTTGCGCCCTTAGTCACACGACACACATCGAGCCAGTAATCCATTTCCGCCCAAACGCGAGGTAAGATATCTGAATCAAGTGCAGCGATAGTGGCTGCGATACGCACTTTGTATGGAATCATTTTTGGCTTCTTTCTCAAAATTCTCCAGACAGTGGGCTGTGAAATCTGCACTTCACGACATACCCTCCGCGTTGGTTTTCCCGGTTTTCGTTGAATGGCGGTGCAGACACTATCGACGACTTCTTCCAATACACGCGGTCGTCTAGTATTTTTAAGTTTGCACAAACAGCCTGTATTTTCAATTTTTTTATTCCAATCGTAGATAGATTTCCTGGTTGGAGGTTCTTTTCCGAATCGTGATCGAAAATGTCGTTGCACAACGGCATTTTCGATCACGATTCGAAAAGACACACAAGTAGCAGATCGTGCCAATAATTTTTCTTTAAGTAATGTTATACCTGTTAATAGATGGCACGACCTGTACATTGATGACGTCAGTAGACAAACAAGTGTTAGATTGCTTAATTATGGTTATGTTTTAGCAAGTATTAAGTATCCCATGCTAAAACGTAAAGTTAGTTTTATCGATGTGCAAATTTTCATCCTTCGGAATACATTAATTGCGAAGAAAATATGTAAGGAAGTTTTGGCATTGGAAACATAAGGCAGAGATTTCAGGTGGGACCACCTTAAAGGGCTAAAGCAAAGATTGAAACAGGAAGCGGCAGAGATTTCAGGTGGGACCACCTTAAAGGCCTAAAGAAAAGATTGAAACAGGAAGCGGCAGAGATTTCAAGTGGGACCACCTTAAAGGGGAAAAGCAAAGATTGAAACAGGAAGTGGCAGAGATTTCAGGTGGGACCACCTTAAAGGGCTAAAGCAAAGATTGAAACAGGAAGCGGCAGAGATTTCAGGTGGGACCACCTTAAAGGGCTAAAGCAAAGATTGAAGCAGGAAGCGGCAGAGATTTCAGGTGGGACCGCCTTAAAGGGCTAAAGCAAAGATTGAAACAGAAAGCGGCAGAGATTTCAGGTGGGACCACCTTAAAGGGCTAAAGCAAAGATTGAAACAGAAAGCGGCAGAGATTTCAGGCGGGACCACCTTAAAGGGCTAAAGCAAAGATTGAAACAGGAAGCGGCAGATATTTCAGGTGGGACCACCTTAAAGGGCTAAAGCAAAGATTGAAACAGGAAGCGGCAGAGATTTCAAGTGGGACTACCTTAAAGGGCTAAAGCAAAGATTGAAACAGGAAGCGGCACAGATTTCAAGTGGGACCACCTTAAAGGGGAAAAGCAAAGATTGAAACAGGAAGTGGCAGAGATTTCAAGTGGGACCACCTTAAAGGGCTAAAGCAAAGATTGAAACAGAAAGCGGCAGAGATTTCAGGTGGGACCACCTTAAAGGGCTAAAGCAAAGATTGAAACAGGAAGCGGCAGAAATTTCAGGTGGGACCAACTTAAAGGGCTAAAGCAAAGATTGAAACAGGAAGTGGCAGAGATTTCAGGTGGGATCACCTTAAAGGGCTAAAGCAAAGATTGAAACAGAAAGCGGCAGAGATTTCAGGTGGGACCACCTTAAAGGGCTAAAGCAAAGATTGAAACAGGAAGCGGCAAAGATTTCAGGTGGGACCACCTTAAAGGGCTAAAGCAAAGATTGAAGCAGGAAGCGGCAGAGATTTCAGGTGGGACCACCTTAAAGGGCTAAAGCAAAGATTGAAACAGGAAGCAAAATGCTAACAGCTATGCCAGGAGAGCCAGCGAGTTGCCCGGCGTCCTGAGCTGTGCAAATGGGAATGAAGACGGGCGTGAAAAAATAGGTATAGTCCTTGAATATAGAACAAAGAACGTGCGCGTAAAACGTTAATTTTGGGAAGGGAGATGTGATGGGAGGACTTGGGAATGCAGTAAGCTGATACTGGGGAGGGGAATGCCGAAATCTATGACTAGACATGTTGTGCTGACTGGTAGACAAGTATCATATTTTTCGATCCCGGTACATACCCGTCTTTAAAACGATGCCACTCCAGCACCACATCGGAACGCAAAAAACGAGGAAAAAGAGCAGGGGAAGGGGGAACCTAAACATAAAATAAAAGAAAACGTCGAAAAAAATTTACTCGAAAATCATTAAGATTTCTACAGTCTCCCTATAAATGGGACCTGTTTTTTCACGTTCACCAGCTTTCCTCGGCATGTACGAAAAAGCATTTGCAAACGTCATGGCACCAGGAAGTTCCCATGTTTCGGACTCAAAAGTGTTTTCAGCATTTTCTACACACTCAAAAAACGAAACAACCTAAATTAAATATAAGTAAAGCTCAAGGATCCGTTACTGGGCGTAAAAACTTTATCTTATCAAGATGCACATTTTTAAGGCTCAAGTCACCTGTGCGAGATAGGTGGTTCCAGGACAGGATGAGGCGTTTTCAGTATGATTCTCTCAGTCACCTAGTCCGCTCTGAAAGATGTAGAGTGATGTCTCTGCAGTACAAAGTCTAGGGACTTTACTCGCGGCTCACCATTGAAGTCACCGGCTTGGAGTTAGACATTGTGCTGAAAAGAGTTGATATGCTTGCGGAACGACACTCAAGAATGATCCGTTCCCGGCACCTTAGAAAGTTCCAAAGTCTTTTGTCAACCCGCCCAACTCCTGCTCCTCATTTTGCAGTGCCAGTGGTCAACCTATCATCGAGGGAATTTTCCAGGGAGGAAATGAAAATCTTACAGAGAGGCCCAAAATTTGCGCTCCCAAGCACAGTGAAACTTAAGCTAGTCACTCCAGATAAAGGGGGAATCCTGCACAATTTCCCAGCTGAGGACAGAGACACCATCCGCTTTAAGTGTGCTACTTGAAGGGCCATGAAAAAATATAATGGAGGTTCCACTTCAAGAGAGAAAGCAACTTTATCCAAACTAAGGAATGAGCCAGGCATTGTGTTCACTCTCACTGATCGTTCTGGTCAGATTGCCGTGATGAATACCACGGAATACAAAGCGCAGTTGGAAGAATTTATCGCGCAATCAGAATCCGTGCTCATACCAAGAAATCCTTTGAACTCTAGGTTGGCGAAAATTCAGAGGGCCTCTAAAATGGCAAATGGCCTGATCAAGCTATCCGTCAAAAACTTTATCTTTGATAAGATAAAGTTTTTGCGCACAGTAACGGATCTTTGAGTTTTACATGTATTTACTTTAGAGTGGCGTATTCGAAACCAATTGTCTTCACTCATTAATAATAATTAATAAGAAATAAGCTTTTTCCTTTTTCTACAAATAAAACCCCATAAGATATCGAAAAACATTCGTGCTGAGCAAGACAATGAATTGAAGTTCTCGAAACTGTTTTTGCACGATAAAAAATGTAGTTAAAAGCTGATGATAAATTAAAAGACTTTACTAAGCACAATTAAAACATCACAGTTAAAAAAACATAAGACCTTTCGGAACCGCATTGGTCCCATCCTCAGATGTAACACAATCACACACAATACATGAAGGAACAATGATATAAGTACGTCAGGAAATTAGTCACGTGATGAGGTGGCGTAGTTTATATGCGCAGATGAACCGAGAATAAAAAAAGGGCTAAATTGATGTTATTTACAAATGTTAAATTTCAGAATGGAGTTGTTTCTGGCTGTCAATGCGAGTTTCCATGCGTTAGGAATAATAGTAGGGTAATCATCATTACAGCACGCAGACCCAAATTCGTAAATAATTAAGCTTTCAGCAAACAGAGTATTAGACTTCGAAGTTAGGGTGGTTAGAATGCGTGTTTCGTCCCAGTAAGGCTGGTGAGACCCTTTCGAAGTTAGGGTGGTTAGATTGCGTGTTTCGTCCCAGTAAGGCTGGTGAGACCCTTTCGAAGTAAGTCGAGATAGTGCAGTATTTTGGGAACCCATTTTGACTGTGTATTTGTGTTCTTTCAATCTGGTGTGTAATGAGCGCATGGTAGATCCCACATAGACAGTGTTAGCAGGAGTTGAGCTCGTTGAAACTAGTGGAACACAGTAAACACCGTACCTTTGGTCCTTATCTTTAGGTGGTCTTTCGTTTCTGACCAATGAAAAAATGCTTTTTGTCCGAATGCCGAAGTCAATATTCAGAGGTCGGCAACAGTTTTTCAAAACATTAACCAAATCAGGTACATAATCCAAGGCTCCAACATATCTAGTATTATTATGTTCCCTCCTAAGAGAGGACATAAATTGTCTTTTAACTTTGTTTAAAACACAGTTAATAATGGTTAATAATCTCTTCCTTCTCCCATTCGGGACCATGCTAGATTTAACTCTGTTCATGCCTTAAAATCCTACAGTGTTAAAACCAATCAACAACATTTTGCCCTTTTCAAGGAGGAAAAAATACAATTAAATCTCCTTCGTTGTAACCCTAATGTATCCATAGTCTCCGCTGATAAATCTTCGCAAATAGTCATTTTAAATAAAACTGATTATCTTTCTAAAATGTATGATGCTCTTGTCGATATCCCTCATCTGGAAGTCAAAAATAACCCTGTTGCAGCTATTAGTTAAGCCCTAAGTAGGCTTCGACTATCTGGTTCACTTCCGCTTTGTATTTCTTCTTGTATCCACCCCCTTTTGGACCTTGTGTCCATAATCTCTTTGGTAAATTAAAATTACATAAATCTGGCCAACCTATTCGACCTCTGGTCTCAGGCCACTATAACCCTATTCGTTCTCTTGAGAAAACTCTTTCCAAATTCCTTAAACATCTTATTTCGGACTCTGTTTTTTCCATGTCTAGCTCTGTTCAAGCCCTTTCCAAGATTAAACGTTTCAACTCTCGTGGCGCCCCCTTTTTTATGGCGTCTCTAGATGTTGTTGCTCTTTTCCCTAATATTCCGGTAGCTACAGTTCACAACCTTATCGAGACCAAACTCCTTTCCCTTGGCCATATATCCGTTCAAGAAGTTCATGCTGTCATGAGTGCTCTTCGACTAGTTTTCAATCGTTCTTTTTTACCTTCAATAATCAAATCTATCGTCAACTGGAGGGTGCACCTATGGGCTCCCCTCTGTCCCCTATCCTTGCAGAGCTGCTTCTGCAGTACCTTGAAGATAAAGTTCTACATAATTCTCCAGTTCACCCTATCCTTTATCTTCGTTATGTTGATGATGTTCTAGTCTTTTGGAACTCAACCCAAGACGAACTTTCTCACTTTGCTGATCGATTATCTTCCGAATTCCCCACTATCAAATTCACTGTCGATCTAGAATCTAATTTCAGCATCCCATTTTTGGATTTCTTATTAGTTCGTAACCCACTCTTACAGTCCATCTCTTTTTCAGTTTATTGTAAACCTACTTCAACTTCCACTATTATCCCTATGGAATCCACCCACCCCCTCAACTACAAGCTTTCAGCGTTTTATTTTCTTTTTCGACGAGCATTTACGCACTCTTCTACATTAAAATTCAGAAACCTTGAAATTTCTAGAATTCTTGATATTGCCTCAGCCCACGTATTCCCCGGTACCATTATTAACTGTGCTTTAAACAAAGTTAAGAGACAATATATGTCCTCTCTTAGGAGGGAACATAATAATACTAGATATGTTGGAGCCTTGGATTATGTACCTGATTTGGTTAATGTTTTGAAAAACTGTTGCCGACCTCTTAATATTGACTTCGGCATTCGGACAAAAAGCATTTTTTCATTGGTCAGAAATGAAAGACCACCTAAAGATAAGGACCAAAGGTACAGTGTTTACTGTGTTCCACTAATTTCAATGAGCTCAACTCCTACTAACACTGTCTATGTGGGATCTACCATGCGCTCATTACACACCAGATTGAAAGAACACAAATACACAGTCAAAATGGGTTCCCAAAATACTGCACTATCTCGACTTACTTCGAAAGGGTCTCACCAGCCTTACTGGGACGAAACACGCATTCTAACCACCCTAACTTCGAAGCCTAATACTCTGTTTGCTGAAAGCTTAATTATTTACGAATTTGGGTCTGCGTGCTGTAATGATGATTACCCTACTATTATTCCTAACGCATGGAAACTCGCATTGACAGCCAGAAACAACTCCATTCTGAAATTTAACATTTGTAAATAACATCAATTAAGCCCTTTTTTTCTCGGTTCATATGCGCATATAAACTACGCCACCTCATCACGTGACTAATTTCCTGATGTACTTATATCATTGTTCCTTCATGTATTGTGTGTGATTGTGTTACATCTGAGGATGGGACCGATGCGGTTCCGAAAGGTCTTATGTTTTTTAACTGTGATGTTTTAATTGTGCTTAGTAAAGTCTTTTAATTTATCATCAGCTTTTAACTACATTTTTATCGTGCAAAACCAGTTTCGAGAACTTCAATTCATTGAATTCAATAAAACCCCTTTTTCCTTTTTCATCAAACGAAAACCCTTTTTCTCTTTATTCTTCGTTATAAACAGATGGATTTACTAAATTAATTAATTCCAGTTAGGTGCTGTTTTTTTTTTTGGCCAAGTTCTAAGTGGTATTTGTTTTTCTAGGAATATCTTCCAAGATGCGTTTTGGCATCTTATATTTTGTTAGAATATTAACTTCATAGTTAAATAGCTCACAAATAGTGTATTTTATACAATTTACATTAAGTAAACTTTTAATTTCATGGTTGAAGGTACTACCATCGTAACATGTCATCATTTTAGGGTTCTATTTTGAATGGAAGTGCTTTTTTCTGTGTATTTGACACCCCAAAGCGCACGTCTGAATCCTAGTTGCTTACGTTAAGTTTGGCGTGTGTCGAATTTCTGTTAGGTGTTTTTAGTAATTTTCTACTTCAGTGTACTTTCCTTTTCGGTATTGAACATGCATATATACCTCGCGCGCTATGTCTAAAACACTTTCTTGTGGATGTCCTTGAAGTATAATAACCCGTGTAAACATTGTTTCACCTTTCAAATCAAGTAAAAGTCACCTGATTTTCTCTTCAGAGTCTTTCACTCCAAAACGCGCTCGAATTCACAGTTACGGTTATTTTTCATTTTAGAAACATAAAAATCAAACATAGAATATTGGCATTGTATATAAACGTCGAAAGGAGTTGAGCATCCATAGGGTACAACTAATAGCCTTATTTTTTGTTTTCGCGTAAGGCAAATTTAGAAACACGGAAGATTTAGCGTTGTATAAAATGCAAGGATCTCCTTGCAGGATAGCTAGGCAAAAACATATCAGTGGTGTTTTCCTTTATTTTCTTTGTCATCGAAATGTTGCTGAGTTTGCGGGCATGTATCAGCCTGAGAAGCAAATCTTAAGGGTGAAGAGAGTGATGGGTCTACCACTCCATCGGAGGATAAATATTGTTCTTTCCCCATCGTAGGTGGGAAAATCCAAGCAATGGTGGAGAAGCACATGGCCTGTGTCATTCCCTTTTAACCAAAGTTCTGACGACGATGTGCCTTCTAATCAAATTGTGTCTCTGCTCAGCAAGCCCGGGATGACTGACGAAAATGAAAGTGAGGGATACAGCCAAGCTAAGAGGACAACTGCTGTCGAAGTTTCTTGTTTTTTCTTCCCCTCCCTCCTTCTCTCTCTCTCTCTCTCTCTCTCTCTCTCTGTTTTTTTCTCTCTCCTCTCATCTTTATTTTTGTCGGCATGCGACCGATAGTTTCATCTAGTCTCACTCTTTTGTCTCTCTTTTCTAACGAAGAGTGGAGACGACTACTGCAAATTTCTCTTCCCCATTCTGGAGTTGCTCAGGGACATCCTCTTTTCTTTTTTTAATGCACTATTTCTGTCTTTCAGTAACGTTGTTAAGTCCTCTGAGAGACATGCCCGTGAGAGAAAAACTAGATTTACTTCTCAAAGGAAAAAAGAGAAAAAAAAAGGCACTTTTACCAAAAGCTGATAACGAGGAAGCTTTGAAAGAGACTTGGTAATCTATAATTTTTGTCAGCTTGAGAAAGGATGTAAGAAAAACAAAAAAGAGGGTTCTTCAAATTCATTCAGCACGGTTACCTGCAGACGGATGGTACGCGCGAGACCTTTCTCTACTTCTAAAGTTTTGACAATTTTTATATCTTTTATCGCTTTGGCATAAAAGAGCTATAGTTTCGTTGTCAAAACAAAACGGTCTAAACAAAAAAAGGGAGAACCCTTAAAAGTTTCTCTTTGGTGTGATGATAAATGGAATACAAAATTTTAAAACAGATCAGAAAGGTAAATATTCAACATAATAGAAACTTTTTACATACCTAAGTGACGCGATCATGATATTCTTCTATTCGTCTGTCTGTGAGCTATATGTCATGGATATTCAATGCTATTTCGTGTAAGTCTGTTTATAGACAATTCTTTCTGAGACAGATAGAGCACAGCGACGAAATTTGTTGCTACACTTGTGTTTCCCGATTATCATGAATTATGAAATTTTGTTATATGGGTATATTTGGTGCTATATGGATATTTTAGTATTTCCTAATATCACGTAACTGTAACTTAAATCGTACAACTTAGAATAAGAGCAATTTGTCTGCAGGAAAAGAAAGCACCTAACGTTTCCGTCCGGCAAAAGGTTATTGTAGCTGACTGCCCACCAACCATTAGAAAACAACGGCCACGCCGCTACTCTCTATCACCAACGTCGTGAACAAGAAGTTATAAATCAGTTGACAGTTACTGGAGACTGCAACCAGTTGCTTGCGTGAAAAAAAATTCTCCAGAGGTTTTAAATCTTACCGCACCTCCGCTAAGAGAGCCTCTTGTACTCTTGCGCCATGGAACACACAATGCATGAGTCTTCTTCCTAAGTGGACAGAAAAGAGAATTCAGTCTCTGGTAGTTAGCAGTAATCCAGAGAAGGACGTATTTCTGTACGGGTTATACATACCTAAAAGGGAAAGGAGCCCACACTTTAGGCGGAAAAAGAACGCAAACATAGGTGCGAAATTTCCTCCAATTGCATCGCACCCCACTGGAAATCACAAATATTTCTATATATAGGTAACACCCCCAATTGGAGGAATAAAGATTTTACGAGCTAGTTGATTCACTTGTTTGTTCTTCCCTGCTACGAAGACATGGGAATCGGCATTTCTGATATCACTTGACATTCACGGAATCATCATTCAGTCACTTAGCGTATGCTCAAAGTTACGCAAACCGCGCCAACAATTTCTGCTAAGTAACAAATAATAATATTCGTACACATGTCGGTTTCACATTGAGATCAGTCTCACTTTTGCTGATGAAGCGCCACACTCCACCCTCCTCGTTAGGCTTGCATCTAACGTACGACCGACTCTTCGTTTATAGTTCATCATTCCTACTTCTGAACTGCAATCAGTTCAACTACGGATTGCAGACGTATTGGTGACGCATAAAAAACATCACAGTCCGTCCCAAAGGTAACGACAATACAATATCAGCACATTCATGTCCGTGAACCTATTGTAACGACACATGCAATTATCATTAGCCAACTGAGACAACCATAGCTGTGTAAAGTAAAACTATCATATAGTAGAAAGTACATCAGATGAGTCAAATGAAAACTTTAAAAGTGCGATAAAAAATTCAAAATGCAGTGTCATTGTCCTGAAACTTGGCAATATCGTTATCAATGACAAAACTATTTTCTTGCAGGTGGCAGCACGGTGCAGACAATCTTAGTGACGTCACAGCAGCAGTGTAAATATGGCCGCCCCAAGTGAAACACGTACCACACAGTAGCAACGTTCTGTCATCCGTGTTTCGAGTAGCGAAGGCGTGAAACTTATTGAAACTCATCGTCGAATGAAGTTGCAGAATGGGGAATGGATGGCTCTCACTCCGGAATGTGAGCGAATGGGCTAGGAAGTTCCAAAATGGTGTGAGCTCTGTGACGGATTCTCCTCGTTCCAGTCATGCGCATAGAGTACTGACATCAGACTCCATTACAGCAGTTGAAGGCATTGTGATGGGAAATCGCTGAGTGACTGTGAATGAAATAACCGCACCTTTGAACATCAGTCACGGTTCGGCGCACCACATCATCCATGATGTGCTCCAGTTCAACAGAGTGTCTGCAAGGTGGGTACCACGCCAGCTGAACCCAGAATTGAAACCACGACATGTTGATGCCTGTCAAGAACTTTTGCGGGCGCTTTGAAGCAGAAGGTGATGGCTTCCTACAGATAATTGTTACTGGAGATGAAACCTGGGCTCACTGTCGTCAGCCAGAAGTCAACAGAGCGAGCAAGGAATGGCGTAATCCCTCCTCACCAAAACCGAAGAAGTTCCGTACGCGGCCAACTGCAGAAGGTTATGCTGACTCTCTTTTGAGATAAAAGAGGCGTAATTTTAGATCACAACATAATATTAGATCCTGACACGTATGCATATTTTATCAGCAGCCACCTTCGACCCGCCATCAAATCCAAAAGACGTGGACTTCTGAGTATACTGGTGTCTCGCTGCAACATGACAACTCTGGGCTCCATACTGCCCGTGCAGCGGTTACAACCATACAAGATCTGTGGCCGCCCCGGTGGCGCAGTGGTCTAAGGCGCTGGCCTCTGATCGTTCGTCCGTAAGTGGTCCGGGTTCGAATCCCGGTGAGACATGGATGTTGTGTTTGTCCCACGGCACTGGCTCTCTCCCTTCCCTGTAACCAGTGACCCTAAATTAGGGACGGGCGACTGCCTATAGGCCACTGAGTTGCTCACGGTGGTCGTTAAACCTCCAATCAAAAAAAAAAACTTCGAGTGGCTTCCACATTATCCGTATTCCCCAGACTTTGCCCCAAGTGATTACCACATCTTTAGATCGCTCAAAAATGATATGGGAGAGAGAATTTCTGGTCTGACGAAGAGGTGCAACAAGTGGAGCATGAATGGCTGCACACGCAAAAAAAAAATTCTACAGAAATCTGTGCACTTTATAAGTGCTGAAGACCTTGCATTGCACAAAGTGGAGATTACATTGAAAAAATGATATAGTTTTGTACCACTTTTGTTCAATAAATTGTGAGAATTTTTTTGTGTGGGTTTGCAGTTGACTCTCCCTGTATAATATTTTTTCGAAATGTTTGGTGGGGCATCGGCACTCAGGGTTTCTGGCATACCCACCAAGGATAAACGCCAAAGCATGAGGAACAGACCCCTAGTATGTAGTTTAACTCGTGTTTTCACTTTTGCTACTTCTTCCGGTGTTTATCATTTGTACTCACAGTTTTTTCGATATAAGAACCAATTTTCAGTCCTAGTTAATAGAGCAACAATTATATAATTATTACGTAGGTTTATTTCTTCGGTTGAGAGGAATAACTGGTGCGTTTTTTTTAAGCTACCGGCAGTTGCATATATGGAAGAAGGAACTCTTCCGCGATCGCCTTCCTCTCTGTGAGCCACTGAGCTTTTCCTTAAAAATATCGGAGTGGACCAAAATAAAATGTCCTTCAATAATTTTAATATTTTGTATTTAGAGCAAATATTTTATAATTATGCTGAATTAATTAAGTGAAATAACTCATTGTAAAGAGATGCCGCTGATTTCGCTTCTGTTTGTCGTCTACCATGGTGAAACACAGGCTTTGATGAGACAAATCGTCAATTGATGCTCTTGTACTACTTCTTTGTGTTCTAGTTTGAGATCGCTGTTATTGTGAAATTTAATTTACCCAGTCATTTAACAATAACGCCAATAAAAAAACCTGTCAGAGTTAGAGAGACTTCTGAGGAAGTAAAAGCCTTGACCATCAGATGCCACTGAAATTGACACAACTGTTTGAAAGGAACGTGCAAAAATTATTCACTGCAGTTTGTAGTTAACTTGTGCAGGATAATTCATTTGAAAATAGCTGAGAGGTATAGAACGAAATGATTCACAGATGTGTTGAAAGTTACTGGATAGATTTTTAAAGCTTCAGATTCATCTATGATAGTAAGGTGACAGTTTGAGAGGTGACGATAACAACCATAAAATGTAATTAATATTAAAGTTTGCAATAACATGTTAACCAAACATGTAATCATTGAATTTAAGTAACGTAATAACCGAGACATGTGTGTCGAAAACGTGGCAGGAGTTAAATGTAACGGGAAAGAGTTACTCAGCAATCTTTCCAAATGCATTTTATGAGTCTCAAAAAGGCTTGTGAGAAAAGGCTGCTTACAGTCAGATATTGATCTGCCATACTGTTCCAAAATTTTAGGTGGACAAAACTACCCAAAAATATGTAAAGGGAAATACACAATATTGTGAGGAAGAAATTACGAAGATTGTGACGTGCCTGCCTTGCAGGACGCACATGAGATAAAGGCAGGTAGCAGCGAGAACATACGTCTGCGTGGCTCAGTTGGTAGAGCGACTTATTCCGGAATAAGAGAACTCGGGTTCGATGCCCGGCGTGGATAAAATGACGGAGAAATTTACTTCGTTATAAGTTATTTAACGGGTTTCAACTCAACGAAATTCTTTGTTTTAGAAAATACCTAAAACTTCAAGTAGAAGAAATATCTAAGCAAGCATCTTCTAGCGAATGTGATTGGGAACTTGCTCAAATAAATTCGATTCTAACACCAGCTAAATCTTCTCTTTCAAGCACAACAATAGCCTCATTATTACTCATAAAAAAATTGGCCTCAATTAACCCAGTTTGATCCTACAAAATACGTCCGATAGTGGCTACTTCGAGCACGCCATTCTTCAAGGGATATGAAAAGTATGGAACGGACGAGATTGCTAAAAAAATGACAGAAAAAATGAAGAGTTGAAAAACATTCGGACTACATTTTAGGATCAAAATGTAGTTCCATCCTGTTCCTCAGTGTAATACAATATTTTGTGTAAATTTTATTCTCATGTGTGTAGGTATCATTGACAGAAATTTGATTTCAGCGTTTTCTATGTATTATAAAATGCTGCGGAATACCATTTTTTGGTATAGTAATACAATATAAATTCAGTATATTATGTTTTTGCATTTTGTACCGTGCAACAATAGCAAAGCTTAAAAAAGAATGCTCAAGAAAATCCGCTGCTTTGATTAGGTCAGTCTCCCCACACTTTTACAGCATCTTATGTTTAAGAGTTCTGGAACAGTTTTGTTCAGAGGAAAAGAACTGCGCACACAGGAGACGCAAAGTACGTGGCTGGTCATTAAAAGTGCAACAAAAGGAAGATAGCCTCCCAGGGGCTCGTAAGTTGGCAAAAGGGCAGAACACGGGCATACATGTAAATGATATACCAGGCAGCACACGGGCACACATGTTAATGATTAACCGGGCAGCACATATGGAAATCATATGGGACAGCAACGCTCCCGAAAGTCGAATAAGAGGGGTAAACAAAGAGCCAGTGTTAAGCACTCGAAGTGGGTTTGCTCGCCGTTCCTGGCCACGGACAGCTGCACATGCCAAGTCAAAGACAACGGCAGCCCTACCAGCAGACTACCGACTTCAATCGCGGGAGAATTGTGGCATATCGGGATTGCGGATTATCACTCCAATACATTGATGCTCTTGTAGGACTGCATGCCGCCACGGTGGGGGGGGTGAAGCGAGTAGCGGAGGAACGAACGAACCGACGTGCGGGATTCCAACGGCCTCGTCACGCCACCGAACGAGAAGACCGACATCTGGTATTCTTGGCTCTGACGGATAGCACAGCCACATAGACCACTTCACCTACGTTTGACTGTATAACACCGTCGTCTGCAACTGCAATGGAGCCAAGAACGTTGCGCATGGAGGAGTGAAAATCAAGGCATCGTGTTTTCCGACGAATCCCGCTTCAGTTTGCAGCACCATGATAAACGAATTCGTGTCTACATGTACCACCTCGACAAACAGAGTGAGTTCTGTATTATGCTGCGCCATACCAAGGTATTGGAGCCCGTTGTTGCACCATATCTTCAGAGAGTGTTTGGTGCCATTTACCAACAGAATAAAGCGCGATCGCATGTGGCACGCAGCTTCCAAGACTTCCTGGATCGCCCTCATGTTCGACATCTTCTTTTGCCTGCGACGTCCCCGGGTATGTTGCTTACTGAACACGTGTGGGCCATGATCGCCGGACGACTAGCCCTCCTGCAAACACACCCGGAGTATCGAAACTGCGTGAACGGACATTCTACAAGCACACATCCAACGTCTATTCCTCCCGATGTCGGGCCGTGTAGCAGCTGTAATCCCCGCCTGCCCATAGTGGCTATACCAAAAACTGACTGCTATTTGTTTCCCTCGTCTCACCGTACTGTATTTGTTATCGATTCACCCTTGTATCATCTGCTTTTCGTGCAATAAATATGGCTTTGATATCTCTTGTCTTTTGTGGTGTTGTACTTTTAATGGCCAGCAGTGCATTATGGCCCCTCTTGTCTGACGTTTGGATTGTTTCCTGAGCAGTGGTGCGTACGTGTGATCTTAACGGACATATGCAGCAATATCTGTGATGCCGACATAACAGTTGGAGCTTCCGCAAGGAGCGAAATTCGGCCCCCTTCGAAAATTGCATGATCACAGGATACGGTGAAAGTATCGGAGAAACGGCGAACTTTGTCGGCTGTTTAGTGGCTCCAGTGGTGTACCGAGAGTTGATGGAAAGAGGTGGAACACATAACGAGTGGGTGAGGAGTGTCAGGCAGCCGTGGACACTTAACGTTGGAGGAGAGAAGTTCTTGGACCGTATTTTCCGGAACAATAAGCGTGCGATCTAACCACATCCGACCACGGTCTGTATCCTGGGAGGACCAAGGAGTCTGTCCACAGCTACAGTGCAACGATCCCTCCGCGGTATAAATCAACAATGCAAACGCATGACCACAACACCGCTTACTGTAGTACGTCATCGGCGACACTTACAATATTTGAGTTTGTCAAAAAACACCGGGAGTGGACAGTGAACGACTGGAAGAAAGTTGACTTCTCTGATGAATCACGTGTCCTACGGTATCGAGTGGATGGACGGTGGCTGGTAATGCGAATAGCTACAGTGACGAATGCCAAAGATACCGTGGCTACACAAGTAGAGTTTGGTGTTAGGGTTGCAACGCTCTGAAATATTCTTTTTGGAAACCTTCTTAGTCCTCTAATAGTGGTGAATGGCTCCAAGAACTCCACTGCGTACCTACCCAGCAGGTTAATATCTTTATGCTGGAAAATATATTAAGCTGCTGGGTAACCTGCTGGGTTAATAGATATTAACGTGCTGGGTTTGTGCTGGAAGTATATCCAATCGTACATGTGGTGTTGCGGCTGGACAACGCCTCCTGATGTAACGCTCAGATTATCCAAGGGTGGTAAATGGAAGACGAGAATGATTTCCATATCCTCCTATGGCCACCTATGTCGCCAGACAAGAACCCAATTGAACACATTTAGAGCACCAAAATGTTCAATAAATAATTCCACCGCGCAAGTGTCTAGCGCATGACTTGTTCCTTGGAAACTAGTCAGGTGGCAAACGACTATTTGTGCCATTAGTTTCATTTTACTGCGTAATATAACTCCGTAAATCTATTTGTTCGTATTTAATTATGTTTAAAATGGATGATTCTTTTTCAAAGGGTGTCAAACAACGATGAGCTGTAGAGTGTTTAAGTCACGAAAATATATCTCCCGAGGAAATTTATGATAGATTAGTGGGAGGATATGGTCCTGGAACTTTGTACATAAATACTGTTCGTCTTTGGGTAAGAATCTCAAAGGGCAGTAGAGGAATATTGGCCAAGAATCAGCCGAGGATTGGGAGGCCCGTTATCTCAACTTGCGATTTGAACAGGCAAAGAGTCGATGAGCTCATCAGGGGAAACTAAAAAATAACTCGGAGAACGACAGCAGGTAAGCTACACATTGGTTTAGGTAGTGTCAACAGCTTTGTTAGCGTTTTATGAGACAGTAAAGTGTGTGCTGATTGGATACGGCGGCACCTATACAATACAATACAATTATTTATTGCACACATTTTAAACTTACAGTTATATGCAAATGCAATACACCAGGAGGAATCTGAACACATTGGTTGTAAGGCGATTTCCCCTATCAGATGTAAAAAAAAGAATAAAACATATGTCATATATGAAAGCAAGTAAGATGGTTATAATAGAAGCACCACTGTTAGCAGCATGCTTGGAACTACAATTTAATGATAAGGTTGAGATTCGTTATGGAGATCAGGGTGATTTACAATGTAATTTCGCAGACACAAGGAAAACGTTTTGATATTTTCCAGGGATCTGATGCTCTCTGGGAGATTATTCCATAGGATAATGGCTTCATACAGTATGCTATTTAAACCATAATTAAGTCTAACACACGGCTGACATAATTTGTTGTTAGCAACAGATATGGTGAAGATAGAATAATCCAGATATTTGATGTCAGATTGAAAAACAGGCAGTTTAAGATGCATTATTTTAAAAAACATGATACCTAGTTTCAAGGTAAAAATTTCATGAATTTTTAGAATATTTAGTTTAGAAATAATGGTTCAGAATGAGGCATGTAATCTGTGTTCAGCATATAGCGAACTGATTTCTTCTGTAATTTGAGCAAGCATAACTTATTGTTTGCACTTATATTTGAATACCAAGATTCCAGACAATAGGAGAGATTGGTATAAATAAAATAAAAATGTTTTTAGGACATTAATAGGGAAGAGATGCTTAATTTTACCAAGCAGGCCAAACTGTAAAGAAACGTTTTTTAAAACAAACTGAACATGCGTATTCCAGTTAAAGAATTCATCAAACCAAACACCAAGATACTGAACTTTGTCCACAATTTTAAGGGGGAGATCATTTATCCTGACTGGAAAGTTATTTATGTCCTTTCTTTTATGAACGTTTCGGAAATATACGGAGTTGGTTTTTAGAATATTAAGTGATAATTTGTTAGAGCATAACCAATGAGATACATTTGATAGATCATTATTGATCATTACCTGTAACTTATGCAAATCATGACATTTTTGAAAAATGACAGTGTGATCAGCGTATAGCAAAGCATGAGTTGATTGCAGGCACAGAAGAAGGTCGGTAATATATAGCAGGAATGGTAACAGTCCCAATACCGAACCTTGAGGCACTCCACATGAAATATTAAGTAGATCGGAGATTATTTTATTTACAGTGACATACTGTTTGCGATGAGAGAGGTAGCTCATTAAGAGGGAAAGAATTTTGCCACGAAAACCGTATTTGGGTAATTTATGTAACAGAATGTCGTAATTTATTGTGTCGAAAGCATTTTTGAAATCAATAAAAACACAAATAGTATAATAAATGTCATCTAGTGCTTCGGAAATGAAGTTTGACAACTTACCAACAGCCATTTCAGTAGATCTGTTTCTTTGGAAACCGAACTGTTCCAAAGAGAGCATACCATGTGTGTGTAAAAAATCAACCATTTTGCTGTGAATAGACCTTTCAAAAATCTTACTCAAAACGGGTAACAAAGATATCGGTCTGTAATTACAGGTAGATTCCCTTTCTAATGATTGAAATGAAGAAATCAAGACTGGAAACCTGCCAAAGGTTGCTTGGTCGCTACAGAAAATATGCAAGAGATTTTCTTCAAAGCATGTGACTGGTAATGAAAGTTTACCTCACTGTTATGACCCAGAAAAATCAATCGCTGGAATGCCGACACCCATCTTCTCCTCGAGCGAAAAAATTCAAAATTCAGATACTACCGGTAAGTGCATGCACATTGTGCTCTGGGACAACAGAGGCATTATTCATCAGGTGTACATAGTCAAAGATACGATTGTCAACTCTGAGAGCTACGTGCATACCTCAAAGAAGTTAAAGCAAAGTATAAGCCGCATGCGTGGGGAAAAACGTCTGTTTGGATTAATAATCGCCTGTTTGGATGCTCTTTGTCATTTCGAATACGATCGTCCAGTCTCTTGGGATAACCGCCGAATATATTTTCGTGGGGATGCCAATAACCGCTGCTTCACATCCTCTATTGTGTTATCCGCCATCTGGATTCTTCCCTTCCTATGTGAATCCACCAAGCTTCCCGTTCTGTCCAGCTTCTTTGCCAATTTCGAAATGGTGGCTCTGGTGGGTGTTTTACACCCACGAAATTTCTTCAGAAACTTCTTCTGACATTGTTTGTGGGAACCAGTTACCCAGTAATGATGCACAATAAACACACGCTCTTCAATTGAGTTCAACATCTTCATTCGACCTACTCGCTTAAAGTGCCTGCGGAGATACGCTATTCCCCCACCACTTCTACACCGATGGCGTGTCAGTACGGCGCCACCCAGCTGTCAGGGAGACATTTTATTCACAAGTAATACATGTCGACTGCTTCGTCAAGGAATAAAGAATTGCTCTGTTCGGGTTTCACGCTCATCGTATATTCCACATAATAAGTGTTCAGTCCCAAGTGAATCACCCTGTATAATAAGTGATTGATGGTATTCTTGTGTTGTGGTCCCTTTTATATTGAATCCATATTGTGCGCTGCGTAGTATGTGGCTGAGAGGATTAAGGCCAATGCAAAACCAAAGTGCACTGAGAGAGTCCTCTTGAAAAATACCTCTCCTGATTCCGATATTTCTAGAATTAATGATTTTCGTTCCATCTGATACGTAGAGATTTGTTTGTCACTGAGACATGATTTATAGAAATAACTAATATTATTATTATTATTACTAGGGGCTGCGCCTCTAGGCTTGCTACGCTCGTTTCTAGAGTAGTGCTCAGGCCCTGCAGCCCGATCTCCAAGTATATCACATGAAATAACAACTGGAAAATTCATATAAATTTCAATTTTCATTGCATGTAAATAAGGCTTGTTATTCCGAAATTTCAGTTGTTTTTTTTTTACTGTCGTTAATTTTTCGAAAGTCGGAATTTTGTCGTATGAACTTATGGCACTTACTAAATTTACCCAAGAAAAACAAAAGCGGTCCTAAAAGCATTTCCTTAAACCATTATGCTAAACTGTTAAGGTGGACGTCAAATAATTTTGCTTCCTATACTTCCAATGGAAAAACTTTTGTACACATTTCCTTCACAATTAGCGTGTTCCCAAGGATGAAAATTTGAACATCGATTAAAATAACTTCATATTATAACTTGGAATACTTAATATTTTCTAAAACATAACCATTATTATATAAAAAAATCAATAACTTTTCCTTTGGTGGTGTTTGAACCAGAAAACAGATGGCGCGACCTGTACTTTGATGACGTCAGTAGACAAACAAATGTTCAATTGCATAATTATGGTTATGTTTTAGAAGATATTAAGTATTCCAAGTTATGAAATGAAGCTATTTTAATCGATGTTCAAATTTTCATCCTTGGGAACGCATTAATTGTCCAGAAAAAAGATCGCGCAACCTGTACTTTGATGGCGTCAGTAGACAAACAAATGTTGGATTGCATAATTATGGTTATGTTTTAGAAAATATTAAACATTAAGTATTCCAAGTTATAAAATGAAGCTATTTTAAAAGAATTTCAAATTTTCGTCCTTGGGAACGCATTAATTGTGAAAAAAATGTGTACAGACGTTTTTCCATTGAAAGTATAGGAAGCAAAAGTACTTGACGTCCAGCTTAAACAACTGAGATAGCTTTTACCAACCAAACATATACATAACAAATTCTCTGCGTCACCATGGCAGCAGGTCACGGGACCAGAACGTTCCTCTGTGGTTATCGTGAAGACAGACAAGTGTTATGGTGAAAAAATATGGTCACGGCACCATTTATATTGTTGTGGCGTAAATCTTAGCCACGTTATATAAGGGTTATTATAATAGATAGCCAAAAGTAAACCTGAAGGAAAATTTTGAATTTCGGCTAAAATTTAACTTTGGGAGATGGGTAGATGCATTTCGAAACAAAAATATTTTCTAAGTATTAGAAAGGCCATGAGCATCCTACACAAAAATGCATCTAAGAATTTACATTCCACAAGAAGTTATTGGAAAGTTTGCGTTGTTTGTGTTCACGCAGAGTTGAGTCATCTGAAAGTGCAAAAATAAGTGAATATTGTTGCATGTATATGAAAATGTGTCACTATAAGTCATAGGATAAAATGTACTCGTTCAATAACAACTTGTGGAGGCGGTGAAAGTCAATTTAAAAGGATAGGACAAAAATTGCAGTTATGAAATACCTTATATTACCAGGATTCGGATCGATAGCCTTAGTCAAGCTAAGGGTGAATACAAGGGTCCAAGTCATGGAAGACAACAGCACACAAAATTTTTCACACTGCACTAATTTTGAACGTTTTTTGAAAGGCTACTGCCTGTATTTATTGTTTTTTCTTTAAAAACTTAACAAGGTAATTTAGTGGACAAACAGATGGTATTTCCTTTTTTCTTGTTTACTTAAACACAGCAGTATAAAAACAGAATCTCAATTTTTCCCTATTTCTATTTGGCCACTTAAGAACAGCACAACTTGACGTATTTCAACACAGTTGGTTTGAACACCAGGCATGGACTTTATGCATCCAAAATTATACTATGATTCACATAGCTTACACAAAAAAATTACTGTATTCTCTTTAATTCCACAAGGTGGACAAGTTCTGTTCTTTTGAAACGTACTCTCTTCTCCCTCACCTAATTAGCTCAATGACAAATTTACAATTTTTACATTTATTGATTTAAATTTACAGCACCTTAACAACCTTAGCAAACTCTGCAATCTCCCAGACCAGCTTCAAGGACTTTAATTAAATTTACAGTTATAATAAGAGCCACAAATTATACATTAACAAATCTACTATCTGCAAGTAAACAAACCAAGTAAATTATCCTCAAAACAGAATTTACACTGAGCACAAGCATTAATTAACATTACATAACCTATAGAACTATCCTGAATGAACCTACTTCACTTATAAAGAAACCTCTCTAATTAACTTAAAAATTATCATTCTTCATAATATCCTCAACATAATTAAGAAATTCAAACAATCTTCTTGCACTAGCTTGCTCATAAAATTCACCTCACTCTGCACTTCAAATAATAGCTCAAGATACTTAATAACTCTATACTGTAAACAAAAGCTCAAAATACCAATTAACTAAATTTCCAAACCAAATATCATGCTCACTAACACTAACAACCAGAATTTAGAATTTACATCCCTAGCACTACAGCATATCATAAACAAATTAATTTAGATACTTTAAATCACCAAAACAAAACTTAAATTTAACACCTGCAGTGAATTACTGAGGTAGCGGTGAGGCAAATACTCTCAGTTCAGACACTACCCTGGGTTTTGAGAACCAACACAGAAAGAAAATACCAAGTCAGGCTGAAGGCGTGAAGTTGGGTCGTGAATCCAATTTCAGCCTAGGCAAAGGGAAAGGAAAAATTCCTCAAGTGTGACACTCATCATCAGGCACAGAATTTCCTCTAACATGATCTCGCCACATTTATTGAAGCAACGCCCGACCGACCCTCGCTGGCAGTACACATCTCCATGAGCAGCGAAACTACTGGGGGGGGGGGGTTGAAGACAAGTTTTCCCCCAAAAACCACGTCCTCAGGGCTCCCCCTTTTCAGAACCAATGCATGATCCCACCTTAATCAACCACGCCTGCAAGAGCCTGTCGTACTTCAACCCTAAATACTCCAGGCACATCCGGCCCAGAACTAACACAACTATATCCCAGGAAAAAATCACTTATCTCTATATCCCAAGAAATCCAAAATCACCATATCCACATATATCCCAGGAAAATTCACTTATCTCTATATATCCCAGGAAAATTCAAAATCACCGTATCCACATATATCCCAGGAAAATTCACTTAATCTCTATATATCCCAGAAAAATTCAAAATCACCATATCCACATATATCCCAGGAAAATTCACTTATCTCTATATATCCCAGGAAAATTCAAAATCACAATATTCACATATATCCCAGGAAAAATCACTAGCAAGGAAATTCTTCTGTACCATGGCAATGCGCAGGTCCACTGCAGACAATAACACTGACCATTTACATAACCTACTAAATATTTTCACCTTATTGAAAATTAAAATTACATTTAGACTCTTTTAGTAAGAACAAGAAAATTTAGGCCAAAGAAAAGAAAAGAACAATTAATACTGGAACTGGTGAGCAAAAGTGTGTCTTCTCAACCCATGATGTTCATTCTTTTGTGAAATACTAAACTTGAGAACCCAAATACCTTGACTTCTATTTTGCACATATCGCATCCTGGTGAAAATTCCCTACTCAGAGCCCTCTGCCCTAGGACAAGTTCCCAGCTTGCCCTAAGATCACCCCTTTCCAATGGGAGATTAACACTCATCTGGAGCATGTAAAATACTGGTCCTCAAATGACACACCAACACTCTGAATTTCGACACTCAACACTCCAAGAATGTAAACAGCACTTTAGGTTTCCAATTTCATCACACTATACATGTGTTCCCAAAATCCCAATATAAATCATCCCATAATTTATCTTCACTCATAAAAAAAATAACTCAACGCTGTAAAAGGCTAGAGAAAAATGTTTACAATCATTTTATCACTCCCGGCATCACAGTAACACAGCTTTTCAATTATCACATGCCCAACTAAACTACAATCGATGCAACAAAATTCACTGTGCTCAAACATTAAACCAAATTTTTCCGATACATCAAAATTTACTGGCCTGGGGAGTTGCTAAAATACCAGACATGACAACAAAATGGGGACATCTGTCCCACATCCAGCTAACCTCAAAAAAAAGAAAAATTTTTCTTTTTTTTTCTTGCAGAACTATAAATTTGATTTCACACTGCTGACCCACTCGTTCAACAATTCCGCAGCGGTCACAACATAATACAAAAAAATCAAGAAAGAATTTTCCTTCTGGGCTGGGCAGGAACAACTCTTGTTTCAAATAAAAAAAAATCTTCTCGTCACACTGTCCTTGTTGATTTTCTCTTCGCCACCAACAATGTCTTCCTCTTTCTTTTTTTCTCTTTTTGGACACAATGTGCCCGAGCAACTCCCCCGAACACAGGGAAAACAAAAGACATCCTGAAGCTGGTGATGATGGACCCTCTCAGAGGGAGTAATTCTCTCTTGTTTTTTTCGATGCTTATGGCTGTCCCCGGGTAGGAATTTGGTCGGCTGCATTGGAGGGTGGACGGTATCATCCTCGGAAGTTCCCCTTTCTTTATCCATTAGGAGGTCTCGTCCTACGGTGGTCCTGTCCTTTCTTCAAAATTTCTTCCACCTCTTTGTAATTGGAGGAATCAGTGAACAATTCATCGCAAGCCCTGAGCTCCTTTTATTTTTTTCATGTAACCAACCATGAACCTGACAAGTCCCCACGCTAGAAGACCGTCGCTACTAGGCTCCTTTAAGCTTTTTACCTAGATGTCAAATCATGGTGGTCAGCAAATGCTCTCCCCACCAAAAGGCGAGGAGGGAACTCGGCTGTCTCCTCTTTCTGCCGGCCAGCAAGACAAGAGCAAAAGTGACTGAGACAAGCGTCTCAAAGTGTAAGAAAAAAAGCTGGGTGTTGGAAAAATGCTGACCCCTGATTGGCTGAAATTTTCCCTAGTACAGCAGTTACTCCCACAACGGAATTTCTCTCCCACGCCTCGAGTGACCTCTGACCTTCACTCAGGCCTCGTTGCAGCGTCCCGCACTCTCAACGAAAAAAAAATGCTACCAGGCACAGTCATCTTTGGTCGGCCAGGGGAAGATGAACTTGACCTTCAACACGTAGGGACCAAGTAACTTCCTATGTGCGGCTGTGACCTTGCCTCAAAATAGAACATCGCCAACCTCCTAAGAGCTTTTCTGCAACATTTTTCTGATCGACTACAACGACCGAACCCTTAAAATGGCCGATCTGAAAGAAGATTTCCTTTTCTCACAACTCTCTTTTTTTCTTTTTTTTTTTTTTCAGAAATGATTTTCTCCCATTCCGTGATATGAAAGTAAAATTAATTTTGATTCTCTGAGCTGCACACCTACTCGCCTTTTCCTATCGCGATAAAAGAACAGATAAAATAATTATTTCCAAAACCCCAAAGTCAGTTAAATCAAATATTATTCTCTTTTTCTTTTTTTTTTTTTTCACCAACATGAAATTTTGTTTTCCTGGTTGTGATTAAGACAAGCGAATTTTGCGCACGAATTCCCCTGCCTTTCAACCAGGAATTTTTCTTCTAACGTATGTCATGGGAGAAAATTTTTGCATTAATTAATCCCTGATAAACCAACAGAAAGGTTGATCAGGTCTTTCCGAAATTCACCAGAGGTTAAAATTTTCGCCATGACACAAGCCGTTCGTTTCTTTCTTTTGCGTCTTTAAAAAATGCTTAAAAATCAGAAAATGGCTTTTTCGTAATTTTTTTGTAAAAAAAGGGACGATAGTTGTAAGTTTAGGTTGTAAAAATTGACATGCGTTATAATTTATAGTTTGCCATATATCTGTTTTTTTAAATGGATCCCATCGCGAAATAGAGAATTTTCTGAAATTCAGAAATTCAATTGTTCGTAAACTAAATCGAAATTAAAAAAAAAGGGCGACGAGGTGCAAAAATTCGGTCATGGCACTACATACTGTGACGTACCTGCCAGCAGGACGCACACGACATAAAGGCAGATAGGAATCAGAACAAATGTCTGCGTAGCTCAGTTGGTAGAGCGACTTGTTCCGGAATAAGCGGCCTCGGGTTCGAATCCCGGCGTAGACCAAAAATGACGGAGAAATTTACTTCGTTATAATGGCGCCCGAACTATCCGGATGACCCGGCCGTTCAAAATCTCGCATTGGTGTGATGTTATTTCCACACCGCGAGACAGGAAAAATCAGAGAATCCCTTCTCCAGCGCTTCGAAAAATAAAAATGTGTGATGTTGCATTCCACACACTAGATTGACTGGGAGTTCTCAAGTGCACGTTCTACAGTGGATGGCTGCCTGCAACGATTCATGGTCACGGCTGACCCGTGGGCCATGCCCCCGGCCCTCTTTCGGGGGGGGATGTGACGTACCTGCCAGAAGGACGCACACGACATAAAGGCAGATAGGAATCAGAATAAAACGTCTGCGTAGCTCAGTTGGTAGAGCGACTTGTTCCGGAATAAGCGGCCTCGGGTTCGAATCCCGGCGTAGACTAAAAATGACGGAGAAATTTACTTCGTTATAATACCTACAAAGTTTCGTGGTTCTGTTGCTGTTAGTGTGTCCCGAACGCGACCTGATAGCACTTTTTTGCTTACCTTAATTTTGAAATACAATAGCTCTTGAAGTTTCGCTAGAATCAAGAAACGGTTTATTTCAGCGTGTTCTCCAAACAATTCTCTACAAACGATGTAAACTTCATATTATTGTGTATAATACGTTTTGCGTTGCGAGCTAGGAAAGCAAGAGTGTTGCGAAATTTCTAAAACAGCGGCAGTTACTTTTTTTTAGAATAGAGAGATTATTATGTTTTTATGTCGGTATATAAACTCAGATCCCAACTAACTTACACGTTGGCGCATAAGCAATGAAAATATGAGGTAAAAAGAGTATTTGTAGATACACATCCTTAAAGTCCTTTCCCCAGAGTTACAAGTTTCTGATATATCTGGGTAGCATTTTTTTTTCACGTTCGTGTTGCTTGTCGAAGACCGTAATGGATTTTTGGCTTTCGGGAGAATGATGCATCGAGATCCATTCATCCAGAAAGAATCGGAAATTCAACAGCGAATTGTGTGTAGAGTTTCAATTTCTTATAAATGTGGGCGTCTCTTTAAAACCTTTTGGTTTGGACATCGAGAACTTTAAATAAAAGTAAACAACAGCCCACTTTGTCTGTCTTTCTCTATCCTTTTTCCTTTGCTCTGTCATCAAGCCATCTGCCGGTGTTACGACTATGCTTTCAGCTTTTCATTCGTAAAGTGAACTTTTGAAACCCTACAGGAACTTCAAACGGAAATACAGTGATTCGTCTCTCAGAACCTTCGAAGGCATTCCATTCTTTTACTTCACTGCTCGCCTTCAGCAACTTGCAACTTAAAAATGCATGCTTTAATAGTCGGTATTTTGATATCACTAAAATGAATTAAATATTCCTGTATTAAAGATGAAATACCATTATAACCTGCTTCAAATATTTGTACGTTAATATCGACTATCAAACGATCTCGTTCTAAAGCAGAAATTCGTCTGAAAATAGAAATCAGACTCATAGGCGGTATATTTGCATATCGGCCGTTTTGAGATGGGATTAAAGACCCGGAATTCCGAGAGCAAAGAAGAGAATAAATGTGATATTTAGGAAGAAAGTGTTTAATGAAATAAGATAGGTAAAATACGGTCTCGTTGATTTAATGTCGCTGTTTGCAACTGAAAGGTTACAAGTAAATAACATGTTGAAAGACATGGCAATTTAACTAAAAAGATAGAACTGTAGTTCTGCGGATACATGAAGACAAATTTTTAAACTCTATTTTGTGTGAATACAAATCGCCGTGGAATGTCATCATTGTCATTAATGTGTTATACGCATGAATTTCTAACAAAAAAAGATAAAGAACAATTTTTCCACTGTGTTATTGCTTAGGACAAAACCTCGCGTTCCCATTACATTGTTCCTTTATTGCATAGGGTGCACAGTGTTGCATTATACAATGAGAAATTCCTTCTGGGTTTTCTGATGTATTAGTCTATTGGGCGGCGGAGTTACAACGACTTAAACTAAACAGGGCTTACGTGAGTTTGTTTTAGTAAGACAACACTGATTCTTTGGCGATAAAACCCTGTCTAGTGATATTATAGTACAAAGTAGCACTTAAAACCAAACACTCTTTAGCACGCGGCAATACGTCAATATCATGTTATCTGGTGCTTTGTACAAGGATACGGCACTTATTGGAAACGGAGTGAGAAAAGGTGACAACATAGCTCAGAAACTCTTCAGTCACATTACCTAATGCATTTCAATCATTGAACTGGGAGAACAATGAGATAATGATTAGAGGAGATTATTCAACCAACATTCGTTTTGCTCACGAAAAAGTTATTTTTTACAAATACCCTCTCGGTTCTGCAGAGTATGATCTAGAAACCTGATGACAAGAATAAAGAAGTGGGAATGAAGTTAGGAAAAACAAACTTAATGTACAATGCTTTTGCAAGAAAAAAGATTTGTAAGTTAATGGAAAAAGCTGGAAGTACCCGTTCCATTCATTTACCTTCGACAACGAATATCGAACGACGGCCACATAAAAGAAGAGACAGAATATTCTGGAGGACTGCAACAATGCTACAATGATCTTACTACATAAACAAGGTGGCATTGAGTACCTCGGGAACTACAAGCCCATCAGCGTCCTATCAGTGGTTTATAAAATCCTCACTAAGGTTCTTTTACATCGCTTGAAGGTGGTGTTTTTATTTTGCTCTGCGAACTACATCCTGTTAGTCCTCCAATGTCCCGGGTAGCTTTTGTTGTTTGTATGTGATCCGTGAAGGTTTCACCTTTCTGTTTGTATACCTACCGAGTTGGCAAGTGCTTACTTCATTTAGTTATGTTCGTTTTGTTGTCTTGGCCGAGTCGGCCAAGACGTGAATTTTACCTCGCCATTGCAAATGGCGACTTCCGGGAAGAGTGACGTTCCAGCTCTTTTTACCGGAAGCGATTTCCTCCGTTTACACCATCCACCTATGGCGGGCCTGCTTCGATAAGCCACTCCTCTCCCAAGCGGAGCTCAGCTACCCTACTAGCTGATCCGACTTCTGCTTCTACGTCACTGAGTGGCGTTCAGTTACCTTCCCAGAAAGTTCTGGACGAGGCGATGGATGTGTCAACTCCGTCACTGGATGCTACGTTATCACACTCTCCAGCTGATCCTTATGCAGCTGTTTTTACGAATAAGTCTATATCACGCTCTGCGATGTCTTCTATCAAAGGTCCTTATCAGATGAAGTGCGATGCTAATTCCAACTTCTTCGTTGATCTGCCAGCAACTTCGCCCGCTGGTCAACATTTCTTCGGTAAAGTTGACCTCGGCGTCGCCTTTCCCGCTCTTTCCAATACTAAGCTCACAGCTTACAGTGCAGCTCTTCGTTTACTTTTTCCGAAATCGGCTGTCACGCACATGGGCCGGAAAGACGGCAAAGTTCATGCATATTTGTCTGATCGCAAATATGCTCTACAAATCATCAATGATGGTATTTCTATTGGTGACTGACATATTACAGCTGATCCTATCTCTCACATGCCTACTGTTGTGAGTTTTTCCCCAGTGCCGCTAGAAATCTCAGATGAATTTTTATTGTTCATTGCGCAAATCTTTGGACATATTGTTGACACTTTTACCACCGTTTCCTCTTTCTCAGTCATGCCGGAAGTCGTTCCACAGCTTCGATAGTTTAACCTCAGCCGTCGACATCATCTGCTATAGCCTTGAGTCATCCCCAGCCGACGTCAGGCAAAGATAGCACTGCAACCATTGGTCAACGAACGACTTCGTCGCGAACTTCAACTCCTGGGCCTGCGTCTACTCCACTGTTACTTCCTTCATCGGATTCCCCCTTCGCTTGTTATTCCTTTACCACAACCTCCCCGTTCGGAGGATGCTCAAGTCCGACCATCTGTCGCTCCTGGTGGGTCCCCTACGTTTAGCCATTTTAAAGTGCCTGATAATCCTGATGGCATCTCTGTGCCCTCTCGAGGCAGGGGTAAACGGCGCAGGACCCATGATACTCGTGCCAAGAAAACTCGTACAGGGACTGACTGCTCTGACAGTAGCGATCGTTCAGTTAGCTTCACTGCATCAGAAGATTCCGTTGATTCCGATACCGATGTTGGATTCGCGGACCCAGTTCTATCCCATGAATTTCTACAGTTTTTGGAAACCACTTCACTTCCTCGAACTCCAATCACCGGGGAAGTTCGGTATGCTTCCTTTCTGGTCCTCGACACAACAAACAGTTGGAGAAGTTTTGGTTCCTTACACTGACGACCTTCCTGAGGTGCTTCTCCAACTGCGAACCATCCGTTCTAATCTTCAGGTGTTGCCTTGTATTAACCTTGGTGATCGTCGTTGGGTCAAGAAATTCCTTCACCGTTTGGAACTCCTTCATAAGACTGCTGACGACATACTCCAACCAGCATGTGGCGTGTCTGTTCAAGATAGTGAACTTGAACTGTAGGGGATTTAGCTCCCCACAAGCCAATTCGCTAGTATTTGAAGACCTCAGCCATTTAAATGCCGACATTATTCTCTTACAAGAGACTAATTGTCTCCCTTCGACACTGTTTCACCTCTGGCGTCATTGGTACATTACCTTCCACCACGCATTTCGGTTATCCCGACACGGCGGTGTGGTGATAGGCATTCGTTCCCGCTTTCGCCAAATTGTTTCATCACTCCGTGTCCATAACCTATGTCAAGATCTGTCACAACGTCTGACCTTCACTTATGATGAGCAGCGGTACTTAATATTCAACATCTATGTACCCTGTTCCTCCACTCAACTTACGCATCTGTTCACCTCTCTACGCACCGCCCTTCAAGATGCGCCATCGTCCGATCATATTGTGATCGGCGGTTACTTCAACTGCACTCTCCAGCCTGATCTTTGCCGTGCTCAGTCTGGTAACGAGCATCGCCTTTCTGGTGGAGCTGCTTCGTTCCATAGTTGCAGACTTCGATCTTCACGATATGTTTCGACAGCTTCATCCACGTTTACCTACCGCACTTGGCAAGCTGCAAACACCTCTCCACTCTCTTCTGCCAGACTAGACCGTGTTTACGTCACTTCCTCTCTTCTACCCATTGTTATAGGTTGTATTCACTAAACCAACAGCTTCCTCGGACCATTGTACAGCCGTTACCACCCTTGGGACCTTGTCTCAGCACAGTTCAGGCTTTCGTCCTTCCTTGAAGATTCAGAATTTTGCACTTCAGTTCGGAAACTCCTTCAAAGTTTCCATCCTGGAATTGCCACTGTCCATTGTGCTCTTTCCTACGGTGAAATCTCATATTCTTCATTTTTTGAAATGTCATTCTTTAAAAGCCAATACCTTGCGCACAATGGAAGAAAGAAACCTCCGCCAAGTTTTAACTCACCTTGGTACTGGTCACCCGCAGTATGCGGCATATCACGAAGACCTCCGTGCCCTGCTTGAACCATGAGCTTGATAGGCTATTCGTCGCCTTCACATCCAGCATTTATCACCAGAGGATTGTTCCTACTAATTTTTTCTTCATTAGAAGCCAAACATCGTTCTTCACATTATCTTCGACTTTTCCGGCTACCTGATGGAAGTGTCTCTACATTAAAAAACTTACACCGTCTTTGCACGATACATTTAATTTAAAAAACGATAGATATTTACATACTTAAAAGATTAAAACCCATTAGTACTTTCGGGTTGACAATCGACCCGTCTTCAGATGGAGGAGAGCCACTCCTTCACGTGTGCTCCCATATATATGTCCGAGTATGATGGCGTACATGATGTAGACTAGCGTCGCCGTGTCTCTTTTGATCGGGATATCTTCTGCTCCAATGTTCGTCACTACTTTGTCAACAAATACAGTGAAATCATTCCTCCTTCTTCAACTGCTGCTGCCTTTTTGCTTTCCTATTTACCCCAAGTTCTCTCTCATCTTTCAGCTACTCTACTGCAAACTCCTACTTCTTCCGAACTTGGGCCGTCCTCCGTTCTCAGAATCCCCATGCCGTTCCTGGTCCTGACGGTCTCCCTCTTGCCTTTTACATCTCTTTTCTCACCACCCTTCTTTCTTTTCTCCTTGCTGCGTTTACTACTGCTCTCAATTATCCCTCTCTTCCGAGGGGTTTCACTGTGGCACATGTTGTACTTTTCCCTAGGAAGGGTGACCTCCTTGACTTGGGGAATTGGCGCCCAATCTCTCTACTTAATCTAGATTACAAACTTTTTACTAAACTCCTCTCTACTCGGCTCAATTTTTCCTTCCATTTCTTCTTTCTTCCGACCAACCCTACACGGTCCCTGGTCGGACTATCTCCTCGAACCTTCATCTTCTTCGAGACCTCACCCACCTTGCCCACATTAACTCCGAATCGCTCGCACTCCTTAATTTAGATCAGCGCGCAGCATTCGATAACATCTCTCACTCTTATTTTTCTTCTGCTCTTCTTGCTTTTGGCTTTCTCCCCGCCTTCGTTACTACCATACTAAACCTCTATCTGGACGCGGTTCTCCAAGTTCGGACGGTCGACTTTCTGACAGCGCCTATCATTTTTAATCGTGGAATCCGGCAAGGATGTTCTTTGTCAGGACAGCTGTTTGCCATTGCATTCGAACCGTTTCTGCGCGTGGTACATCGTGCGTTCCTTGCCGCACTTCCACCTCTGACCGCAAGCACAATGCATTTTCGAATCACTTATTCAGCGTATGCAGACGATGCCACGTTCTGTATACGTGACGATGTTCAGTTTGACATCCTTTCCTAATGTTACCAGCTATATTCGTCTTCTTCCGGCGCCAGCCTAAACACCATCAAGAGCACAGGCCTCTGGTGTGGTGCGTGGACTAACTGGTCCGACACTCCAAGGGGTGCATTCTGTGCTGCTCCTACACAGAAGTTCTCGGTTGAACATCTTGGTGTCCCCTTGGCAGCCAGAAATGCCACCTGGAATTCTCTTCGATCTAGTCTGACTCGCACAGCCGCCTTCTGGAGGAATTCACAGTTCTGTTCACCTTATGTTACTCCAGCAAGGATTGCTCGCACATACCTACTTTCGAAATGCATCTACCTCTTTTCAGTTCTCAAATTCCCTCTCTACTACCACAATGAGATCTCCCGGATTAGGTCGAAAGTCATTTGGACACATCATCACTGGGTTCACGTTTCAACGCTTTGCAGACCCAATTTCTACTGAAAGGATCTCGCTCATCGATGTTGTCCTGTACTACAGAGCTCACCGAGTGGTGTCTCTCTTCCGTATTTTCACCGCTCCGTCAAATCCAACTACTGTCACCATGGATGTCATGGTTTCTCGTCGCAATCCAAGATTCACATTTTTCACTCTCGTGATGATGGATCACTTCTGATCTCCTGTGGAAACCTTTCTTTGAACTTTCTCCTTTACTTCCTAATACACCTGCTTCTCTTTCACTCTATTTCAACATCCGTTCCGCTATTAAAACACTATATCCTGGCTTTGATTCTCCCACCGGTCCGTCTTTCGTTTCTTCCGCCTCTCTCCCCCTTCTTTTCTTTCTCACTTTTCAGGGCTCTACTCTCCCAATTTCCTGTTTCTCTGTCTCTCCTCTCTACCGCTTTCTCCGTGTTCCATCATCATTAGTGCCACTACCGATACCGGATATCCCATCAGCAGCTTTACCGTGCGTCTGGTCGACAGTGCCTTCCTCGCTGTCCACACCGATGAAGCGGAATATCCATTGGTTGCTTTTACATCGTCGCCTGCCGGTGCTTGCTATCCTGTATCGAATGTCACTAGTCACTTTTCCTACCTGTTGATTTTTGCTTTATGCCGGCAGATGTTCCTCATGTATATCTTTACTGCCCGGTGCTGCTTCCGTTTCTTCGTCTCGCTTTTACTGTGGTGCGACGTTTGTGCGCCCATAACCTACAGTTTGGAGCGTACAGCACCTTGTACAGCTCATTTCGGCCACCTACTCCATTACCAGCAGCCAACGTCTAAGTATTCATCCTTGCACGCCATGTCACGTATCTATACTATCTACAGCTCCGATCCGCTCCAGTCACACCAACCTTGTTCCAGGCGGCGGATGCTACGCGTCGTGTCTTTCACAAGAGACTTTTGTCTCGTTTGCGCCTCACATATGCGTCCGCCTCCACTGATAATCAGCAACGTCGTTTCTTCCGGGTTTGGTCACCACATCAAACTTGATTCACCAATTCGTCAACTACTCTACAACTTCTTCTTTGAGATTTGAAGTCTACCTGGCCGCTCCGGTAGCGCAGTGGTCTAAGAGATGGCCTCTGATCATTCGTCCGAACGGGATCCGGGTTCGAATCCCTGGGTGGCATGGAAGTTGTGTTCGTCTTACGGCACTGACTCTCTTCCTTCCCTGGAACCAGTGACCCTAAATTAGGGACGGGCGACTGCTTATAGCCCATTGAGTTGCTTACGGTGGTCGCTAAACCTCCAATAAAAAAAGAAGTCTACTTACACTACACTTCTGATTAACCGTTTTCTAGCTGTCTGCACCCTTACTGGACCCTTGTCTGTTACTGGGTTTCCACTTGTCGTATTGTTTTTGTTGTAGAGCCATGCGTTGCTCTACTCACTTGTTACATGATGCATTTGTACATTCGTTTGTGTTTTGTGACTGCATTTGTGTACATATGTTGTACATATTTATTTTATTTATTTTTACATCCTTTGCACTTACTAGGGGTGTTCAAATGAAAAGGTACGAAACGTCATAAGAACGTAACCATTAACATATATCTCTATGCCGCTATGGGAGAACGTAACGACACATCTAGGGATGCGATTGGAGTCGCCGGCGTGGATCGGAGCATGCGCGGGCGCCCGCATGCGCAGGAGAGAGCAGAGGCTCTTATAAAGAGCGCCGTCCAAGGTCCACTACTTGTTGAATTCCTCCAGCACAGACGAACCATTAATTCCGATGTGTACTGTGAGACACCTCCGAAGCCTACGCAGGTCCATCAAGAACAAAAGACCGGGGCTGCTCGCGGAGGGTGTGGTTCTGCTCCATGATAACGCGCGTACACACGTCTCCAGGGTCACACACGTGGAACTGGCCAAGTTCCAGTGGGAGCAGCTTGACCATCCGCCCTACAGCCCGGACATGTCGCCCTGCGATTTCCATGTGTTTGGTCCCCTGAAAAAACATCTGAAAGGGAAGCACTTCCACTCGGACGACGAACTCAAAGACGCTGTGCAGGACTGGGTCTCGTCACGGCCACAGGAATTCTGGGAACAAGGAATCCTTCGGCTCGTTAATCAATAGGATCGTTGTGCTACGGCCTATAGTGTATACTTTGAATAAAGTCTTCATTTATACCCACAGTGTCGTTTCGTACCTTTTCATTTGAACACTCCTTGTATTATCCTCATATCTGCAGAATCTCTTATTGCATATTGTCTGATATCTACAGAATCTGTTGTTGCTTTTTGTCTTATATCTGTTGAATCTGTTGTACTAATTGTCCTCATATCTGCAATATCTGTTGTTGCATTATACTAGTTCTATTTGTTTGCACCGTGTGTTGTTTTTTTGTTTTTTTTTTATTGGAGGTTTAACGACCACCGTGAGCAACTCAATGGGCTATAAGCAGTCGCCCGTCCCTAATTTAGGGTCACTGGTTCCAGGGAAGGGAGAGAGCCAGTGCCGTAAGACAAACACAACATCCATGCCTCACCGGGATTCGAACCCGGACCCCTTTCGGACGAATGATCAGAGGCCATCGCCTTAGACCACTGCGCCACCGGGGCGGCCACCGTGTATTGTCTTTATACCTGTTGGAAATTCTTCTCATCGACTTTTATGCATTTGTGTCATTCCATGTCAGAAGTACTGGCAACTATATTTTTCGTAGCGTTCTGTTCTTGAGTTTCATACCTTAGCATCAATCTTTTGTACATAGCTCGCTTTAGTTTGCACTTTTTGCATTCTATTTGTACTCTTGTTTGCTGCCATATTCGTCCATCTCATGCTATTTGATTTTTGATTGGATATTTAACGACCACCGTGAGCAACTCAATGGGCCATAAGCAGTCGCCTGTCCCTAATTTAGGGTCACTGGTTCCAGGGAAGGGAGAGAGCCAGTGCCGTAAGACAAACACAACATCCATGCCTCACCGGGATTTGAACCCGGACCCCTTTCGGACGAATGATCAGAGGCCATCGCTTAGACCACTGCGCCACCGGGGCGGCCACCGTGTATTGTCTTTATACCTGTTGGAAATTCTTCTCATCGACTTTTATGCATTTGTGTCATTCCATGTCAGAAGTACTGGCAACATATTTTTCGTAGCGTTCTGTTCTTGAGTTTCATACCTTAGCATCAATATTTTGTACATAGCTCGCTTTAGTTTGCACTTTTTGCATTCTATTTGTACTCTTGTTTGTTGCCATATTCGTCCATCTCATGCTATTATGATTTTTGATTGGAGGTTTAACGACCACCGTGAGCAACTCAATGAGCCATAAGCAGTCGCCTGTCCCTAATTTAGGGTCACTGGTTCCAGGGAAGGAAAAGAGCCAGTGCCGTAAGGCAAACACAACATCCATGCCTCACCGGGATTTGAACCCGGACCCCTTTCGGACGAATGATCAGAGGCCATCGCTTAGACCACTGCGCGACCGGGGCGGCTCATGCTATTTGCACACAGCAATGTCTCCTTCACGTATTACTGTTTGGACCTTATCGTATTCATTGCACCTTTGTAATGTTGTATGTGACACCGGTTACAAGGTAGATGATACCTTGTACCCTACTTGCGATTATCATCAGATTATCCTTCGTGCACCTTTTTGTGTTAATACTTTCCTGTCATGCACATGCACATGTTGTACATATTTTAATATTTCCTGATCCTCAATACCAGTTGTTCAACACTGCTCGCTGTTTTGCACTCTTATTTGTACGCTCTATGTTCCTGCCATAATTTTGTCACTGTAGGTTTGTGCTAATGGGCATACACATGTTCTTCACTGTATTTACTCCATATTGTGTTTTAATGCGCCCTGTTTGCAGTACTTACTGTTGAATTCACCTACGTTTGTAATCTACCTCTTACGCTGATTTTATTCTCATTGTATAAATCACATTATTGTTTGTACATATCTCATCGTCGTTGTACATATGACATCAATTATGCTTTTTTATTGGCACTGTAAATACAGGCCTTTTGTAACCTTTTTCGTTGAATCCTCAATAAAAATCTTGAAAGCTTGAAGGTAACACTGGACATGGCTCAACCGAGAGAACAAGCTGGATTCAGGAGTGGCAACAACATTATAGATCATATCCATGTGTTGAGAGGACTAATTGAAAAAACTAGGGAATATGAACTGTTATTATATGGCTTTCATCGATTATGAAAAGGCCTTTGATTCCGTCAAACCATCAGCAGTTACAATGGCTTTAAAATCCTGCGATATTGAAGATACATACATTCGTATTATTAGTAACATCTATGAAAATTCAAGTGCAAAGGTTCGGTTATTTGAGGATACAGCACAAATAAAAATTGGAAAGTGATTGAGACAAAAGACTATCTCCCAAACTCTTGAATGCCACATTGCAAAATTTGTTTCAATCATCGAACTGGGAAAGCAAAGGGATAAAGATTAAACAGAGATTATTTACCTCACCTTCGTTTTGCTGATGAAGTAGTAGTTTTTGCAACTACACCTTTGGAGCTGCAGAGTACGATCCAGGAACTTGCTGACAATAATAGAGAAGTGGGATTAAAAATGAGCTTTCAGAAGACAAAGGTGTTGTACAATGCTTTTACAAGAAATGAAGATTTATCGATTGATGGGGAAAAGCTGGAGATAACCGATACCTTCATTTACCTTAGACAGGAGATATCAAGCAAAGGTCACATTGGTGAAGAAATTAATCTACGTATAAAACTTGGTTGGAGAGCTTTTGGAAGAAACAGCACAATTTTCAAGAGCAGTGTGCCATTATGTCTCAGCAGAAAAGTGTTTAATCAACGCATCCTGCCAGTGCTTACGTATGGAACAGAAACGTGGGTCTTAACTAAAGAATACATACACAGACTACAGACAACTGATTGAAGCATGGAGTGGTGCAACCAGGAGATATAAGAAGAATAACTCATGCATAAGGAAAATGACAAGAGTGGAAGACATCATGATCAGAGTAAAATCCCTGAAATGGCAATGGGCTGGACATGTTGCCAGAAGAACGGACCACCGATGGACAGCCGAAATTACATACTGGGTTCCAAGGGACAGGAAAAGACCCAGAAGAAGACTACATGGAAGATGGGGGGGGGATGAAATTCAAAAATATGCAGGAGTGATGTGGTTGAGACTGGCGTTAGATAGACCTTAGTGGAAGAAACTTGGGAAGACCTTCATCCAGTAGTGGATTGATAATGTTTGATGATAATGATGATGATGATGATGATGATGATATATCCTATAGAACTTGGCTGAAGAGCTTTCGTTAGAAACCGTACACATTTTTCAACAGCAATTTGCCATTACGTATTAAAAGAAAAGTGTTTTATTAAAGCATCCTTCCACTTATGATTTGTGGATCAGAGGTACGGACCTAAACTTTGAAAGATGTACCAGGCAGAAAACAACTGAAAGAAGCATGTGCATGCTTGGTATAAGCAGTAAAGATAGGAAGAGGAACAGGAAATTCACAACAGTTATTCACGTCATAATCAAAGTAAAGACCATCAAGTAGCAATGGGGTGGATATTCCTAAAAGAACTGAACACCGTTGCACAACTGAAGTACAAGACTGGACATGAAGGAAGGGAAAAGACTTAGGATGAAGCCACGTGTAAGGTGTGTAGATGAAATTCGAAAGCGTGCTGCAATAACTTGGAAGAAACTGGCTCAAGACCGAAAGTTCTAGAACAGGCTCGAGGAGACCTTCATCTAGCAATGAATAGGTAATTGTTACCGATGATTCTGATGATAGTGCGCAATCTTATGCTATGCAGTGCATGATAATACACTCATGCTCAAAAATTAAGGGTAATTGTGAATCATAGGAACATTTTGCAGTACACAAAGTGATTTGTCGTGCAACCTACTCCATACCTTTTCCAATATGATGAAAGCCTATCTGTTGCTCCAGCAGACCGATGGCGGCGGCGCTAGGAGTACGATATACGTCACGCAGCATACCGCGGTGGATAACAAAAAAGAGAAGTCAGAGTAGCAAAATTGAGCAGGTGTTGTGCGTTTCGAAAGTGCAACAGTGTTGTATACCAAAAGAATATGGCTCGGCGAACCCACATTGATGATGTTGCGCGGGTTAAAATCATCGGTTGACTCGAGGCTGGCCAAATCCATAAGGCAGTGTCCCAAAAGCTGCATGTCTCACATACTGTGATTTCTAGACTCTGGCGACGGTCCCAACAAGATAAAAATTTGTATCGGTGCATTAGCACAGGACGTCAGTGGATTACAACGCCGCAACACAACTGTCTTTTGTCCCTAATTGTCATACAGCACACAGAGAACAACAGGAGACATTGACAGATAGATGCCCTTCAGCTGTCACAAGGACCACGCTTTCAAGGTATACCGTTTACATGTGATTCAGTGAGTACGGCCTGTATTCCAGCAGGCCTGCCAGATATATTCCGTTAACAGCAGGCCATCGAAAATCCCGTTGGTCTGATGCAGAGAACATCGTACTTGGGCAGCTGACTAATGGGCCTGTGTTTTCTTTACTAATGAATTCAGGTTTAGTCATTACAATGATTCACGCAGTGTCTTTATCCGGAGAGCACCTGAGACTCTGTACAACACGACCAACAGCCTTGAACATCATCATTTTGGTGGCGGTGGGATTATAGTGTGGGGCGAAATAATGTTCCGTTCACATACATCTTTCCATGTGTGTAAAAGACATAATGCTCCGTTCACGTACATCTTTCCATGTGTGTAACAGGCCAGACGAACAACGAGGTCATTCTGCGACAATATGTCCGGCTATTCAGGGGTGCAATTGGACCTCAGTTCGTGTTTATGGATGACAATGCACGTCCTCGTCGAGCCGCCGTGGCAGTCGAAACTGGCATTATCCCACATTTTTTTAGCATGAGTGTACATAAAATGTGTTCGCCGCTCGGGGCAATATAGCGTGCGCAACCTTATACTGAAAGTTGCCTGTTCGAGCTAACATCTTGTTTCGACAGTATAAGAAGTCTGGCACAACTCTGGATTGGTTAGTCTTAGACAGCGAGTGTGATTTTTCGTTGCTAAAAGGGGACATCGTGTACAGCATTACGCTGTTTGGAATACAGCGGTAAGTGGGGACTTTTCAGTTAGGGAACAATGTGTATTACATTAGTTACATAATGAACACTAAGTGCAATACGTTATATTCAGCAATTATGGATTTTATAAAATTTAGTGTAAAATAAAAATATTTAGACAGTAGAAATAATGTTAAGCGAATGTTTGCGTTTTTTAAAGAAAATCTATAGCTAAATTGTTTTCTGTACCAGAAATGGAATATTTGACGAGAAGTTCAAAACGTATATCAAATAAATAACTTAACAAAGCGTTTAATAAAGGGTAACAACCTAAAAAAATAATAAACACAGTGAAATAATTTAAATAGTAAAAATTTAAATTAAACACTAAAATAAATAATTACGTGTCATCATGATAATAATTTAAAAAATATTAAACAATAAAACTAATGTTAAGTGAAATAATGTTTT
Organism: Macrothele yani; assembly: GCA_039090855.1. Classification (NCBI taxonomy): domain Eukaryota; kingdom Metazoa; phylum Arthropoda; class Arachnida; order Araneae; family Macrothelidae; genus Macrothele; species Macrothele yani. The sequence continues at coordinate 23,563,316 of CM077002.1, read as the reverse complement.
TTTTAAAGAAAGGCTGGAACTAAATTGTTTACAGCACCAGAAATAGAACATTTGACGACAAGCTCAAAAAATGTATCAAATAAATATGAAAAAAATTCTAACAAAGCATTAAAAACCGAGCAACAAATTAAAAGATAATAATAAGTAAAATAAAATATTTAAAAATAAAAATAACAATAAAATCAATAATTACATACCATGCCTAAGGGAAGGAGTAGATAAAGGTAAGATAAGAGAACGAATTAGCGTCTGCTTTCGTCATTTAATCGTTTTTTAATTTCTTCATGATGTGGTGATGAGGCCCCTCTCCATCGGATGATGAAATAGACGATGAGATATCTTCCTAGGAGCAACAAGAAAACGTCTTGAGCAGGAAAGAGCGGACTTGCAGCAAACGTTTTTTCCCATAGGGTTTCATTAAATCACTGAACTGACGTGGAATGTCATAGTAGTTGGGCGATTTGTGGAAGGAATTTCCCGGGTCAACCTCACCATAAAAATCCCCGTGAGATTTCCGCCAGTGGGGTATCATTCATACGAAAATGCTTTATTACAAGGCACTGTGAGCACGGAAAGAATTGAGGCATTCTATATCCGAAGCCGATGACGGAACAAAATCTTGTAAAATCTTTGAGAAGGCTGAGAGGTCACAAGAATAGATTTTATTGAACACTCCTCAAAGCAAGAGGCAAAGCTTAAACTGATCGGCTAGCAAGATACAACTAAGGAAAGCGAGGAAAGATCCGGAGAACTTGAAATCTCAGGATGTGATGTAATCAAACCTCTGACATAGTCTGTGGCAACGTTTTTCGGAGCAAATTTACACAAAATGTTTTAAGCCAGTTCCTGAAACTAAAAGGAGATATCTACAGCATCTTCTTCTTAACAGCATTTCGAACAGACGAAATGCCAGTACACGAAACACAAAGTTTATGGAGACTCATGAACGGAATGTTTATTTTTCCTGTGATGGTTATATTCAAATTAATCGGAAACTTGAGACTAGGTCATTCTGGGTGGTTTAGTGGTTAGCTTGCCCGGGCGCTATCTGAGAGTCGCGGGTTCGATTCCCGCTGTAGGACGTCGAAATTTTCAAGTTTTCGGATATCATTTGACTTGAAGAACGTGTTCATTTTGTGCGTAACATAAAGTACACTGGTGTGTAAAAATTAGGGACGAAGAGGAGAAATAGGCATAATAGCGGAACGAGCAGGCAGAACGGACCGAAAGACCACTCAGGAGATAGAATAGGGTCCGGTACGGTAGGAAATGCCCCTATATGCAGCATGCCGTAGGGGTGGGGGGTAGTGTCGGAAGAGTATAAAGCAATTTGGTGAAAGCTATTGCACGGTGTACATCGGGTTGAACGACGTCGAGTTGCTGCCACCGTGTGATATGGCCAACAGGCAATCCAGTAGACGACATCAGGATGACTTTACCCGAGGTCGCATCATTGAAAGTTGGAAGAAGGGCGAAGAGTGACTAGTGTGGCCGAGGAGTTCGGGATCGATCACAGCATCTTTTAACGAGCTTGGAGAGCATTCCAAAGGACAGGAACAGCTGTCCGAGATTTTAGCAGTGGTCGTGCACGAGCAACCACGGCGGCGGACGACCGGTATATTGTCCTACAGGCTAGAAGAGACAGACGGCAGACAGCGAGAGAAATCGCAAGGCACGTGCAACAGACAACTGGACGTTCGGTATCGCGTTTTACCGTGGCCAAGAGGCTGCACGAAGGTGGTCTATTTGCACGACGATCAGTACGGTGTGTGCCATTAACGCCTGCTCATTGGAGACAGCGGTTTCTGTGGTGCCAGGAAGACAAAAACTGGACATATCAGCAATGGAGTCGAGTTCTCTTTACAGATGAGAGACGATTTAGTCTGACGAGCGATTCTGGAGGTATACACATCTGGAGAGAGCAGGGAACACGCAATCACACCTCCAACATCATCGAAACGGACCGGGTTGGAGGTGGCTGTTTCTCGTTTGGGGCGGTATCATGCTTGGTAGCCGTACTGACCTCCACATCTTCCAAGGAGGTTCCGTCACTGGTGTCCGCTATTGTAAATAGGTTCTTCTGCCTCACGCGCGTCTGTTTAGAGGTGCTGTGGGTTCTGAGTTCCTCTTCATGGACGACAACGCTACACCCCATCGTACAGTGGCTGTCGCAGAGCTGTTGGAGAATGAAGATATTCAACGCATGGATTGGCCCGCAAGGTCCCCGGACCTGTATCCAATCGAACACGTGTGGGACCTTCTCGGGAGAAGCTTGGCAGCACGTCACCAGCCGCCAGCAAAGATTCCGCAGTTGCGATTGGCGCTACAAGAGGAATGGGCCGCGATGCCTCAACAGCTCCTTGACAATCTCGTCCTCAGCATGGACAGACGTTGTAAATCCTGCAACGCAGTCAGGTGTGATCATATCCCCTACTAAAAACTGGATTTTGCTTGGCAGCCGCCTGTCACATGGACGTTTCTGTCTTCTGTCCAGTTCTGCTCGAAGCTACATTTTCATTAAAGTGCCTTTGTATCCTTCGGATTCCTTGTTTGGACGGTTTTTCTCACTTGTCCCATATTCTTACATCTTGGGGATCTTATGGTATGATTTGAGTCGATGTGGAGCTCTTCTGCACGACGTAACATTCGAAAAACCGTCTCGTCCTTAATTTTTGAACGCCAGTGTAGAAAGTATAAAACATCAGGCAGCTGTTTTCTTTGCACGATACATTAAGAAACCCTAAAAACCAAAAGGAGGTAAAACCTTCACAAGTCCAAAAGGATTTTATTTGATTACAAAAACTTTAAACCTTAGAACATGAGATCTTTCGGGCTTCCCTAAGCCCATCCTCAGATGAATGAAACAATAGCACAATATTCTTACTTTAAGTATACATTTGTCAGTGTAACTCATGACGTAGAAAAACGGGCAGGTTCTGAGTGCGCCGTGAACACAGTAGCAAGCATGCACATCCAATGAGTCGTTGTTTGTAATAAAAGGTATTTGATGGAAATTAAATTAAAATTATAATAATACCAGTCCTGGACACAAACCGAAGAGGATACTTCAATTAATACAAAAAATGATACAACACTTCAAATTGTACGGTATTTAAAGTCCAAAAGAAAAAAGCACGCGAGAAATACATTGAAGAACTCTTGAATTAGAGACTGCTGGCGTTATGCACATGTGGCGCTGTCGGCGGTCCTGTAAATGGAAACGACATGACGTATGCAGCGATCCGACAATATAAAGAGTGATGCGACGGGAATCAGTAAGAGTAGGACGCAGTATGGGTAAGACGAAGGATCTAAGCTCATTTGATCGTGGGAAAATTGTCGGGGTCCGACGAATGGGTCACTCCATCTTGCAAGTCGTGCAGGTAGTAGGATTTTCACGAGCTACTGTGTCACGGGTGTACCGTGAGTACATCGAATTCGGTAAAATCATTTCTGCAAGGGCCAACTGCCGTGGACAACAGTGTGTGGAAGAGCGGGGTCATCGTCTGCTAGCTCGCATTGTAACAGCGGATAGACGGGCCACAGTACAAGAAATCACTCGGCAATTTAACGCTGGTGCACAAAAACGTGTAAGCAGCCACACCATCCAAAACCATCTCCTCGCTATGGGGTACAGAAGTCATCATCTCACGAGGGTACCGCTGCTGACCGCACATCACAGGGTGCAAAGTTTAGCATGGGCGCGCGAACATCGCCACTGGACCCTAGATATGTGGAAAAATGTTGCCTGGACTGATGAGTCGAGATTCACGTTGGTACATGCGTATGGCAGGACACGAGTACGGCGCAAACCACATGAAGCGATGGATCCTTCTTGCCAGCAGGGTACTCTTCAAGCTGATGAGGGTGGTATTTTCGTCTGGGAACTGTTTACGTGGACTGAAATTGGACCCCTGGTACGTGTGACATCGTCCCTCACAGGTCAACGTTACCGGGATATCCTGGACGATCATTTGCTCCCGTTTTTGCGTCTTCAACATCCCACTGGGGACCTCTACCTGCAAAATGACAATGCACCGTGCCATCGCACCCGAATTGTATCCGAATGGTTGGATGAGCACTCCACCGACGTGACCTCGCTTCCTTGGCCAGCTAGGTCACCTGACCTCAATCCCATCAAGCACATCTGGGATGCCATCGAGAGAGATGTTCAAGGCTCTGACCCCCTCCATCAAATCTTCGTGAACTGTGGGAGCTTGTTCAAGGGTCGTGGATCAGTATGGCTTCCCAACGTTTTCGGTGTCTTGTCGAGTCCATGCCGAGACGAATCGCCGCCGTCTTCACGGCGGAAGGTAGTGCTGCACATTACTAGATAGGTATCTTTAATTCAATTGCTCTTCGGTGTATAGCAATTTAAATTGTTAAGTAATTACAGTTCATATAATATATGTATTAAGGAGAAAGGAAAGTTCATAGTCATTTCACGTAAGAGTTTTTATATCCTTGGGGGACTTAGTTTTTTTTTCTGCCGAAATGTTGTTATTCATGGGGAAGCACGGTGTCGAGTACACTTCATTGCATGGCTGCCTTCAGCCTATATTATTTAGGATTCAAAGTCCATGTAATATCAATGTACAAGGAAAGTATACTATAATTTTTATTAATTCCATCAAATACATTTTATTAACAAACAACGATTCATTGGATGTGATTGCTTGCTACTGTGTTCACGGCGCTTTAAGAACCTGCCCGTTTTTCTACGTCATGAGTCACACTGACAAATGTATACTTAAGTCTTCCCCATTTGTGCTACTGTTTCGTCCATCTGAATATTGGCTTAGTGGAAGCCCGAAAATCTCATGTTCTAAGGTTTTAAGGTTTTTGTAATCAAATAAAATCCTTTTGGACTTGTGAAGATTTTCACTCCTTTGGGTCTTTTGGTGATTTTAAAGGTTTTTTAATTGTATCGTGCAAAGAAAACAGCTGCCTGATATTTTTACCTTCTACATTATCTGACTTCATATTTACACCAAAAAATATACTGTCATCTTGAGAATTTGTTTAATGGAGACTGTTTGAAAGGAATTCTTTGAAAATGTATTGTCTCCAGCATTTTTTGTCAGGGTAAGGCAAAATGGTTTGTTGTGGTGCAATACACTTTCATACACAGCCATGCGGGACTCTCTAGAGAACTCAGAACTCATCATTCCTGTGAAAACCTCCCAGAGCAATGGTGTTTGTGGGAGGAATTTGTAGCACTGAATGTAATGTAAGTCTAAACGGCACTGTGATTGATCAGGTGAGTGAGTTTGTGTATTTAGGAAGCATGTTTGACAGAGAGAACAAATTGGATGGTGAAATTAGTAGGCGAGTGAATTCTTCATTGAAAGTCACAGCTGGTCTGGGAGGTTTTCACAGGAATGATGAGTTCTCTAGAAAGTCCCGCATGGCTGTGTATGAAAGTGTAGTTGTTCCTACTCTGATGTATGGCAGTGAAACCTGGGTACTGCAGAAGAAATATAGGAGTCGTTTGTGTGCTGGAGAAATGTGTTACTTACGGGGGGCGGTTGTGGTAAGACACGGTCTGATTGTGTGTGGAATGAAGATGTGTTGCAGTTTGTGATGTGAAGCAAAATGTTGTTAGCAAGTTGGAGACTAATATGCTTCGATGGTTTGGCCATGTTGAAAGAATGAGTGGTGAGATGCTTACTAAGAAAATCTTCTTAGCCCAAGTGGCAGGAAGGAAAGGCAGAGGAAAGGCAAGGAAGGCATGGGTGGATCAGATTCAAGAGTGTATGCATGAGAAAAAGATTATGAGTATGAAGTATAAAAGATCTTGTGTACGGCGTGTAATGGATATCAGTGAAGCCCGAGTTGTATGTCAAGATCGCTGTAAATGGAGAAGTTTGATACGACAACAGTAAATAAAAATATCCGGTAGTTTGTATTTCTTTTTGGAGCTAACCTCTGAATCTCAGAAAACAGCTTATGTGTGTATGTCGTGCAATATCTTGTGTGTAGCACTTCGCGTGTGAAAACCACGTTGCTGTGTTTCGTAAATAATCTTGGTTAAACTTTTCTTTGTTTAGTTTTGTCTGCTGTGTAGAACCCCGAGATTTTTCTTGGGTAAATCACCAGGTCAACTTTGTTCGCAAATACTGGTGAAAATATGCCTATCGATGTCCAATTGCATTCAGCCTGGTGCGCTCTTTCCTTGCTGAGTGATAGATGCCGCTGTGAATATATGTTGACATTTCACGGCTGCGAACGAACGCTTTATTCAGAGTGTGCGTGGATTCGAATAACAGATGGAATGTGTGGCGACTTCGTGTTCGGAAAACTTCTTATCGTTTTTATGTAAACATTCAATTCATCAATAAAGTGTTTTTGTTAAATGGCAGTTCTGTCGTCCCACCTACTACAATAAATTCAAAATAAATAAAATCAGTAAACGGTAAACATTTTCAGCACGTCTTTTTGTAAAAAAAGATCGTGTTTATGTTACCGGTTTGCCCGTCCGTCCGTCTGTACCCACGATATCTCTGCAACTATTAGTCCGATTTGAAAAATTATTTTAGCATTAGGAAGCTTGAAATATGCGAATGATGATCCTTCATTTCATTTTTTACGATGTACAATTTCGCCGCTAGAGGGCCTAAATGCAGATGACGTCAAATTCAAAAACACGTTTTATTCCACATATTTGTTTCTAAACATCCGATTGAAAAAATTATTTTATCTTTCGATTCCATTTATATCGAAGAGTATTTTAGATATAGTTACTTTTTCAAACTATGCATAGATTTTTCGCTAGGGGGCGCAAAAATAAATTACATTTTTCCCGATAGTTCTTCTAAAACTCCGATTTGAAAAATTCTTCCTGTATCGCATATAAGACCTTATGGAAAATATTTTTTACATAATTTCTAATGTTTGATAAAGAATGGTTTGGCCACCAGAAGGCATAAGTGTTAATTTCTGCTTCTGATGTATTTGCAGCAAAATCTGGGCTCCTGAAAACTCGACTAAATTTTTTTCTTGGACCGACACCGCTCATTTGAAAAAACCTTTTGGGAATACTTTCTTCCTAAAATAATGCATGGTTTTCCCACCAGGGGACGAAAAGTCACATCTTATTTTTGTTGATATCTCTGTTTCCAAGAGTCCGATTTGAAAAAATATTTCTGTGTTGGAGAGCATTTCCGGTGAGAAATGTTTCTCATATAAATTCATGTTTTTCTGCAACCAGAGGGTGTAAGCTCACGATTCCGTTTACAGCAATATCTGAGGGATTAAAAACCCTATTGAAAAACTTCTTTCTTCCGTCAGATATCATTGTTTTCCATACCGGTTCCATTGACTTTGAATAGCTTTGATAAATTTAATTTGCGTCAGAACGGATTCAAAAGACGTGCTTATTACACCCAAAAATTCGGTGTCATCTTTCTTGTTTTCATATTTGACTGCACAGTAATTCTCCTTGCATCTACGAGACAGTTCCGTGCTACTGAGTGGAGAACAAACTTTGATATTAATATGCAATGTAGATGTTTATGTTTAACACGTTACGAACATTTGCTTATCAGACTGACGTCTTACAGCTGCCAGGAAGAATGAAAGCAAAGACTGACCTATTTTGTCAAGCATTCTATGAAAAACATTCATTGTGAGGCGAAACCGAAAGTAAGCACAATTTGATGAAAAAAACAAGTTGAAGCAAATGCAGAAGACAATTATTATAAAGAAGAACCTGAAGATTCCACAAAGATCTTCAAGAGCAATAAAGAAAAACCACCAGAAAGATTCGCACATGTTACAAGAGTTAAATATGAAAACGATTCACTAAATTTAAAAGAAATCCAAAGTATGGATAATACAGAAAAATGTAAATCGTTGTATTCCATAAAACAAGACCTATGTGCGTTAAATAAAAATGAAACGTGGACTGTAGCTCGCAAAACTAAATGAATCTTCAAAAGAAAATACACTGCAACTAGCAAAGTACAAACTTTCAAGAAATACTCGTGGCAAAAAAGGTATACACAACAATCAGAATTCGATTTTGAAGAAATGTTTTCACACGTAGTAGAGCATACCACTTTAAGAACTCTTTTGACAGTTGCTGCAAATGGAAAAGGGCACGTTTATTACTTGTATATCAAAAAATTAAAATATATAAACTTTCTTTCATGGAAAATTGGAAGAGAATGTGTACTGGACCAACCAGAAAGCTTCAAAGAATCAGAAGACAAATTTTAAAAATAGAAAAAAGAGCTTCCATGGTCTCAAACAAAGGATTAGAAAATGGAATAAAACGACAATCGAAAATTTCTGTAATACTGGCTTCACCAAAAGTGCAGCAGATCCCTGTAAACTAAACAAACAACATGTTTGGCATTTTATGTAGGCGATATATTGATTGCATCAAATAGCACAGAAAATGCAGAGGAAACTATAAATTTGTTGTAAAATCAATTCTACATCAAAAACTTCCATTTGCTTTTTCTGTTTGAGTTCCTAGATATTATGTTACATAATATCTAGGTACTCAAACAGAAAGAGAAGATCGAAGTTTCTTCTTAAACAAATTAATGAAATAAAAGAAATTATTCAAAATTGTGACAAAGTTTATAATAAAGAAACTAAAACACTCCTAAACTCAAATTACCGGAAGAACAGTGAAGAAGAATTTTCTGAGGACAGTAAAATGTATAAAGAAATAATGGGAGCTGTCATGTATTTATCTGCAGTGACAAAACCAGATATTTCAATTATCATAGGTATCTTAAGCAGAAAAATAGGAAAGCTAAGTGAACAAGATTAGATTACGAATAAGAGGTTGATACACTAGCTGAAGGTAACATTAACCCTTAAGTTAAAACTATCTTCAGTAGATCCACTCGTCCTAAAAGGCTATACAGATTCTGCCTGGGCGGGAGATCGAACTAATTGGAAGTGAACATCTGGGTTTGTCTTCATGTTATGGAAGAATGTTATCTGTTGGTGCAGCTGTAAGCACAGCGAACACCGGTCTTATCTACAACAGAAGCAAAATTCATCGACAAATAAGAAGCTAGCAAAGAACTGGTATGGTGCGAAAACGAAAAGTCGTACTGTGTTGTGATGCCATGTTGAGAAAACTTCAAGTCGTGTTTATGTAAACAATGAATTCATCTAAAAATGTTTTTGTTAAATATCAATGTTTATCGTCTACTAGCTGTTTTTCGCATAAAATACATAAAAAACATTACATCGTAAGCTCATTTTTAGCACGTCTTTTGTAAAAAAAGATCGTGCTTGTGTTATCGGTTTGTCCGTCCGTCCGTACCCATGATATCTCTGCACCTATTATAGTCCGATTTGAAAAATTCTTTCTGCATTGGGAAGCTTGAAATATGCGAATGATGATCCTTCATTTCGTTTTTTTTTACGATGTACAATTTCGCCGCTAGAGGGCGTAAATACAGATGACGTCGAGTAAAGAAAATACGTTTTATTCCACATTGTTGCTTCTAAATATCCGATTGAAAAAATTCTTTTATCTTTCGATTCCATTTATGTCGAAGAGTATTTTAGATTTAGTTACTTTTTCAAATTAAGCGCAGATCTTCCGCTAGGGGCGTAAAATAAATTGCATTTTTCCCGATAACTCTTCTTCTAAAACTCCGATTTGAAAAAAAATTTCTTCGGCGGATACACTTCCTGATGGAAAATCTTTTGCATATAATTTCAAATTTTTGGTAAAGAATGCTTTGGCCACCAGGGAGCGTAAGGGTTAATTTTTGCTTCTGATGCATTTGCCATAAAATCTGAGCTTCTAAAATATCGATTGAAAAACATTTTTCGTGGACTGATGCCACTCACATCGATAAACCTTTTTCGAAATATTTTCTTCTTAAAATACTCCACAGTTTCTCCGCCAGCGGGCGTGGATGTATATCTTATTTTTGTCAATATCTCTACTTCTAAGAGTCCGATTTGAAAAATTCTTTCTTTCTTGGATAGTGTTTTCAGTGTGACATGTTTTTCATAGAATTTCAAAATTTTCAAATAATTCATAGACTTTTCGTAGGGGTAAATTGCGTTTCTCCCTATATCTCTGCTTCTAATTCTCCGATTTGAAATATTCTTTCTGCACCGGATACAGCTCCTAATTGGAAATTGTTTGCACATATTCTAATTTTTGTAAAAAAATGGTTTGGCCACCAGGGGGCGTAAATCTTAATTTCCGCTTCTGATTTATTTGCAGCAAAATATGAGCTTCTAAATTATCGATTGAAAAAAACGTCGTATGTAGACCGATACTACTAATGTCGACAAACCTTTTAGAAAGATTTTCTTCTTAAAATAATGCATGGTTTCTACGCCAGAGGGTGTAGATGTATATCGTATTTTTGTCAATATCTCTACTTCTAGGAGTCCGATTTGAAAAATTCCTTCTTTGTTGCATAGTGTTTCCAGTATGACATGTTTTTTCTATAAATTCAAAATTTTAAAGTAAATCATAGACTTTCCGCTAGGGGTCACAATGGTAAATTGCGTTTTCTGCGTTATTTCTGCTTCTAAAACTCCGATTTGAAAAATTCTTCCTGTATCGCATACAACACCTGATGGAAAAAAATTCAGACAACTTCTATTGTTTTGTAAAGAATGGTTTGGCCACCAGGGGCATGAGTGTTAATTTCCGCTTTTGATATATTTGTAGCAAAATCTGTGCCCCTGAAAACTCGCTAAATTTTTTTTTTCTTGGACCGATACCGCTCATATTGAAAAACCTTTTGAGAATATTTTCTTCCTAAAATAATGCATTGTTCCCCCCACCCCCACCCCCTCAAAGTCGCATTTTATTTTTGTCGATATCTCTGTTTCTAAGAGTCCGATTTGAAAAATTATTTCGGTGTTGGAGAGCGTTTCCGATGCGAAACGTTTCTGATATAAATTCATATTTTTCTTAACGCACAAGTATTCAACCAGAGGGTGTAATCTCACGATTCTGTTTACAGCAATATCTGAGGGATTAAGAACCCGATTGAAAAAGTTCTTTCTTTCGTCCGATACTATTGTTTTCCATACCCGTTCCATTGACTTCGAATAGCTTTGATGAATTTAATTTGCGTCAGAATGGATTCCAAAGACGTGCTTATTACACCCGAAAATTCGGTGTCATCTTTCTTGTTATTTATTGATTGCGTAATAATCTTTCTTGCATCTACGAGACAGCTACGTGCTGCTGAGAGCAGAATTAACACATTCATATAGAATATAATTTTTTATTTCTAACAAATTACAAGGGGCGTCCTGAAAGTAATGCCTCCTCCATAATAACTTTAAATTTTTGAAGTGATTTTAATTAAACTGTATTGAAATGTGCTTTGATATATGAGAACAATTTTTTTTCAGAATCGGAAATAAAGATCATGAATGATTATGAAAAGTAGTGAGCCGTAATTGAATTTCTGGAAAAAGAGGGATGTGAGGATCCAGAAATCCACAAAAGACTCCTGGAGGTGTATGGAGCTACCACAATCGATATCCGTAATGTCTGAAGATGGAGGAAGAGGTTTCGAGGGGAGATGGTTCAGTGTTGGACAAACAGTGGAGTGGACAGACCCGCAACTGCAGTGACATATGCCAACAGGCAACGAGTGAAAGACCTCATCAGAGCTCATCGTCGTGTCATCATCCAGGAGTTGTGTGATGCAATTCATTGTGGTCATAGTGCTATGGATTTCATTAATTAGGAATCTGGGCTACAGAAAAATTTGTTCAAAGTGGATCGCAAGAAACCTAACCCGTGAACAAGGTGAGCAAAGGGTGGACATGTGCCACAGCCTCTTGTACTCTTATGAGAGAGAGAGTGGGGGTGAGGTGTTTTTCTCTAATGTCATGACGGGGGATGAAACCTGGGTTTTCTTTTATTACCCAGAAACAAAATGTGCGTCGATGGAATGGCACCGCACATATTTACCTCGTCATAAAAAGGTGAAAACAACTCAATCCGCAGGGAAAGTGATGGTGACAATTTTCTGGGACAAACGTGGTGTCATTTTGACATATTTCCTTAAACGAGGTGCAACAATAAACAATGCTCCCTATGTGTAGACACTGAAGAAGCTAAAGGAAGCTACCAGAAGGAAACGACGTGAAATTCCACTTCATGGTGTTGTTTTACACCATGATAACGCACGTCCCCACACCTCAATGGAGACTTCACAGCTTATTGCCATTTATGCAGACATTGAAGAAGCTAAAGGAAGCTATCAGAAGGAAAAGACGTGACATTCCACTTCATAGTGTTGTTTTACACCATGATAACGCACGTCCCCACACCTTAATGGAAACTTGACAGCTTATTGCCATTTATGCAGACATTGAAGAAGCTAAAGGAAGCTATCAGAAGGAAAAGACGTGACATTCCACTTCATAGTGTTGTTTTACACCATGAGATAACGCACGTCCCCACACCTCAATGGAGACTTCACAGCTTATTGCCATTTATGCAGACATTGCAGAAGCTAAAGGAAGCTATCAGAAGTAAAAGACGCGACATTCCCCTTCATAGTGTTGTTTTACACCATCATAACGCACGTCCCCACACCTCAATGGAGACTTCACAGCTTATTGTCATTTATGCAGACATTGAAGAAGCTAAAGGAATCTATCAGAAGTAAAAGACGCGACACTCCCCTTCATAGTGTTATTTTACACCATCATAACGCACGTCCCCACATATCAATGGAGATTTCACAGGCTATTGCCATTTATGCAGACATTGAAGAAGCTAAAGGAAGCTGTTTGAAGGAAAAGACGGGACATTTCACTTCATAGTGTTGTTTTACACCATCATAACGCACGTCCCCACACCTCAATGGAGACTTCACAGGCTATTGCCATTTATGCAGACATTGAAGAAGCTAAAGGAAGCTATCAGAATTAAAAGACGCGACATTCCCCTTCATAGTGTTGTTTTACACCATCATAACGCACGTCCCCACACCTCAATGGAGACTTCACAGCTTATTGTCATTTATGCAGACATTGAAGAAACTAAAGGAATCTATCAGAAGTAAAAGACGCGACATTCCCCTTCATAGTGTTATTTTACACCATCATAACGCACGTCCCCACACATCAATGGAGATTTCACAGGCTATTGCCATTTATGCAGACATTGAAGAAGCTAAAGGAAGCTGTTTGAAGGAAAAGACGGGACATTTCACTTCATAGTGTTGTTTTACACCATCATAACGCACGTCCCCACACCTCAATGGAGACTTCACAGGCTATTGCCATTTATGCAGACATTGAAGAAGCTAAAGGAAGCTATCAGAAGTAAAAGACGCGACATTCCCCTTCATAGTGTTGTTTTACACCATCATAACGCACGTCACCACACCTCAATGGAGACTTCACAGCTTATTGCCATTTATGCAGACATTGGAGAAGCTAAAGGAATCTATCAGAAGTAAAAGACGCGACATTCCCCTTCATAGTGTTATTTTACACCATGATAACGCACGTCCCCACACCTCAATGGAGACTTCACAGCTTATTGCCATTTATGCAGACATTGAAGAAGCTAAAGGAAGCTATCAGAAGGAAAAGACATGACATTCCACTCCATAGTGTTGTTTTACACCATGATAACGCACGTCCCCACACCTCAATGGAGACTTCACAGCTTATTGCCATTTATGCAGACATTGAAGAAGCTAAAGGAAGCTATCAGAAGTAAAAGACGCAACATTCCCCTTCATAGTGTTGTTTTACACCATCATAACGCACGTCCCCACACCTCAATGGAGACTTCCCAGCTTATTGTCATTTATGCAGACATTGAAGAAGCTAAAGGAAGCTATCAGAAGGAAAAGACGTGACATTCCACTTCATAGTGTTGTTTTACACCATGATAACGCACGTCCCCACACCTCAATGGAGACTTCACAGCTTATTGCCATTTATGCAGACATTGAAGAAGCAAAAGGAAGCTATGAGAAGGAAACGACGTGACATTCCACTTCATAGTGTTGTTTTACACCATGATAACGCACGTTCCCACACCTCAATGGAGACTTCACAGCTTATTGCCATTTATGCAGACATTGAAGAAGCTAAAGGAAGCTATCAGAAGTAAAAGACGCGACATTCCCCTTCATAGTGTTGTTTTACACCATCATAACGCACGTCCCCATAACTCAATGGAGACTTCACAGGCTATTGCCATTTATGCAGACATTGAAGAAGCTAAAGGAAGCTATTTGAAGGAAAAGACGGGACATTTCACTTAATAGTGTTGTTTTACACTATCATAACGCACGTCCCCACACCTCAATGGAGACTTCACAGGCTATTGCCATTTATGCATACATTGAAGAAGCTAAAGGAAGATATCAGAAGGAAAAGACGTGACATTCCACTTCATAGTGTTGTTTTACACCATGATAACGCACGTCCCCACACCTCAATGGAGACTTCACAGCTTATTGCCATTTATGCAGACATTGAAGAAGCTAAAGGAAGCTATCAGAAGGAAATGACGTGACATTCCCCTTCATAGTGTTGTTTTACACCATCATAACGCACGTCCCCACACCTCAATGGAGACTTCACAGCTTATTGTCATTTATACAGACATTGAAGAAGCTAAAGGACGCTATCAGAAGTAAAAGACGCGACATTCCCCTTCATAGTGTTGTTTTACACCATCATAACGCACGTCCCCACACCTCAATGGAGACTTCACAGCTTATTGCCATTTATGCAGACATTGAAGAAGCTAAAGGAAGCTATCAGAAGGAAAAGACGTGACATTCCACTTCATAGTGTTGTTTTACACCATGAAAACGCACGTTACCACACCTCAATGGAGACTTCACAGCTTATTGCCATTTATGCAGACATTGAAGAAGCTAAAGGAAGCTATCAGAAGGAAAAGACGTGACATTCCACTTCATAGTGTTGTTTTACACCTTGTTAACGCACGTTCGCACACCTCAATGGAGACTTCACAGCTTATTGCCATTTATGCAGACATTGAAGAAGCTAAAGGAAGCTATCAGAAGTAAAAGACGCGACATTCCCCTTCGTAGTGTTGTTTTACACCATCATAACGCACGTCCCCACACCTCAATGGAGACTTCACAGGCTATTGCCATTTATGCAGACATTGAAGAAGCAAAAGGAAGCTATTTGAAGGAAATGACGGGACATTTCACTTCATAGTGTTGTTTTACACCATCATAACGCACGTCCCCACAACTCAATGGAGACTTCACAGGCTATTGCCATTTATGCAGACATTGAAGAAGCTAAAGGAAGCTATTTGAAGGAAAAGACGGGACATTTCACTTAATAGTGTTGTTTTACACTATCATAACGCACGTCCCTACACCTCAATGGAGACTTCACAGGCTATTGCCATTTATGCAGACACTGAAGAAGCTAAAGGAAGATATCAGAAGGAAAAGACGTGAAATTCCACTTCATAGTGTTGTTTTACACCATGATAACGCACGTCCCCACACCTCAATGGAGACTTCACAGCTTATTGCCAGTTATGCAGACATTGAAGAAGCTAAAGGAAGCTATCAGAAGGAAAAGACGTGACATTCCACTTCATAGTGTTGTTTTACACCATGATAACGCACGTCCCCACACCTCAATGGAGACTTCACAGCTTATTGCCATTTATGCAGACATTGAAGAAGCTAAAGAAAGCTATCAGAAGGAAAAGACGTGACATTCCACTTCATAGTGTTGTTTTACACCATCGTAACGCACGCCCCCACACCTCAATGGAGACTTCACAGGCTATTGCCATTTATGCAGACATTGAAGAAGCTAAAGGAAGCTATCAGAAGGAAAAGACGTGACATTCCACTTCATAGTGTTGTTTTACACCATGATAACGCACGTCCCCTACACCTCAATGGAGACTTCACAGGTTATTGCCAAAATGGGGTGGACGGTGATGCCCCCCTACAGTCCTGATTTGGCTTCCTCGGACATTTCCTGTTTGCCCCCTTTCAAAAACATCCTTTCGTCGGGAACGTTTCGACGGTGTGACAGACGTTAAACTGGATGTGAACTCATGAGTGAAACGACAGCCTCAGAAATTTTTCCAATGTGGATTCTACCAATGGGTTCAAAGATGACGGAAATGTATAGAAAGTGATGGACAATACTTTGAAGAGGCTAGCATTATTAACAATATGTCCAAGTATTTTGCCACCAAGGTTCACACTTTTGCTGCAAAAATTAAAAATCTTATGAGGGACGAACCATTACTTTGAGGATGGCCTTCGTACCAACAAGTCTTGCATTTTATGGTGTAGTAGATTCCGATTACATTGACGACTGTGCGATCATATTTGCAGTCTTACTCAATTGAGTGATCTGGCCGTGTGTGCGTGAGATAGAGAGAGAGAGAGAGAGAGAATTTTTGTGTGTGTGTTCGGGAATATCAGAGTCCACGAATCCCACATTATTGTTTTTCAACAGAATTCTGAATTGCAAAGATTTTGTCGCGGTTAATTCATGGTTGCTGAGGCTAAAGAAAGATGTGACGTAATAAAGAAGTGAAGCACATGTCAACACGGCAAAGTTTCAATTATAAATTATAAATTCCTTCGGTGTATCTTAATTGGAAAATCATTCGGCTCCGGGGCAGAAGGATGTGGATTCGCGCTTACCATCGGCAAAACAGTGTTTTCCCATTGGCGCCCGATTGTGTAAATTTATGTACTGGCTGTGGGAGTCTTCGAAGAATGTGTGATGTTCCTTCCACTCATCGCCTGGCATTAATGAGAATTCCTTCTCCGCTCCAAAAAATGTGTGATGATTTCTCCACACATCATCTGGAGTTAATCAGAATTCCTTCTTCTTTTTCAGCGAGCTGCTGGTTTGTCGGTTGACCCGGAAACTAATTATTCCGTTACAGCCCTTTCTCAAGGTTGGAAGGGGGATATATGTGACGTACTGCAAAGCACATATCAAGACGGCAAAATTGCTACTGTAAAATCCGTTGGTGTAGCTTAATTGGGAAAGCATTAAACTCCAGAGAAGAAGGACGCGGTTTCAATTTCTGCCACCCGCAACAAATATCACGGGTATTTCCCCCGGATTTGGTCATAATTCCCAAGACTTACTAGAAACTTACGACTCTTGCGACTTGGCCACCAGGGGAATCGTTAAATCCTCTGAAGAGCGTAAAATGATATTCAGCGAAAAGTAGAATTTAAAATGCTCGTTATTCTGAAACAAATGCCACATGATTGCTTTTCATTTATTCATGCATTTTAATTTATATCCGTTCCTATTATCATATAGCTTTTTTTATTTTTCTGAATCACCACATCTGTTTTCGAGTTGCGATAATAAATGAATAAGAATGATGGTGATCTTTGCTATGTTGCGACTCATCCGAGTCGTTGAGGATCATTCACGGCATTTTATCTCGTAACAGAGTTTCCACCGTTTCTAAATCAGCCGCACATAAACAAGTGCAATATATTTCGGAAACCGTCTGTAGTAGAATCGTTTTAGTTCCCATTGGAATCGCAAAGACATGACACTTCTTCACGATACCAATTGCCCAAGACGAGCTGCGATTTTAAACAGCTCTCTTGTCGCCTGACCTGTACTAATGGACCATCACTTTCCCCTTGGCGAATGCCAGTGATCACGTTTTTGCCTTCTGTTACGTAAAGCACCTGTCAAGTTCTCATAGCTGGTGATAAGTCACCTATCTTTTACTTTTTCTGAACAACCTACATAGATCAAGTCCTGAGAAATTTCTTCTAAATGAGTTGAAGCTTACAGGTGCCTTTAATGATTTGACAAGTAATGGTAAAAATATCAGCAGCTTTCCAGAAGATTATGTGAAGGATTTTCACTTAATACGGGAAAATTAAGAAGTAGAGGCAACGTACCCTTTAACACCAGTAGCTGTGAGCAAATGAACATAACGGTTATCTTACTTCTCCACATGCTCAGTCTCGAACATAGAGGGAATAGCTTATTGCGTCCGCCCTCATCGCTTAAGAAGCTTGAAGCTTACCTTCAATGAAATATGGTTTAATATCCCTCTGCGCAGAGAACAAAGTGGATAGCTGGTGACCTACGAACAACAATAGATACATACATAAGGTCATGATACTAATGGTTTTACACTTTAAGAGTGAATATCATCTAAATACGTGGCGTCAGTGGAAACATAACGTGGAAAGAGCGATGGATTTATTTTTTCAACTTTAAGAGTGGGTATTTGAATTTCATGCCATTTTTAGCATGTCTTTTGTAAAAAAAAATCGTGCTTATGTTACTGGTTTGCCCGTCCGCCTGCGGACACCATATGTCTGCAACTATTAGTCCGATTAAAAAATCCATTTTGCATTGGGAAAGTTGAAATGTGCGAATTATGATCCTCCATTTGTTTTTGTTTTTACAATGAACAATTTCGCCGCTAGAGGGCGTAAATTCAGATGATATTGAATTCAAAATGCATTTTATTCTATATGTTTGTTTCTAAACATCCGACTGATTTTTTTTTTGCCTTTCGATTCCATTTATGTCGAAGACGATTTTAGGTATAGTCACTTTTTCAAGTTACGCATTGATTTTCCGCTAAGTGCGTAAAAGTAAATTGCGTTTCCCACGATATCTCTGCTTCTAAAACTGCAATTTGAAAAATTCTTTCTGCAGCGGATACAGCTCCTGATGCGAAATATTTTGCATATATTTTCTAATGTTTTCAAAAAAAATGGTTTGACCACCAAGGGGCGTAATTCTTAATATCAGCTTCTGATGTATTTGCAGCAAAATATGAGCTTCAAAAATATCGATTGAAAAAATTCGTTCGTGAACCAATACCACTTACATCGATAAAACCTTCCGGAATACTTTCTTCTTAAAATAATGCATTGTTTCTCCACCAGGAGGCGTAGATGTATATCTTATTTTTGTCAATATCTCTACTTCTGAGAGTCCCTTTTGAAAAATTCCTTCTTTGTTGGAGAGCGTTCCCTCTGTGAAATGTTTCTCATATAATTTCAAATTTTTCTTAACGCACAAGTCTGCCACCAGAGGCCGTAAGTTTACGATTCCGCTTACAACATTATCTGCGGGATTCAAAACCGGATTGAAAATCTTCTTTCTTCGGTCACATATCACTGTTTTCCCTACCGGTTCCATTGACTTTGAATAGCTTTGATTAATTTAGTTCACGTCAGAAGGGATTTGAAAGACGTGCTCATTACAACCGAAAATTCGGTGTCGTTTTTCTTGTTATAGTTGTGTATGCAATTTTCGCTTTACTGTTCCTTAACAAAATAGTTTCTGGATTAAATTTCTATAAATATTTTAAAAGAGTGGTGCATATTTTTCAAGTAAGCAGAGCTTAAGTAGTGTCTTCGCCAGCATATTTTTACCTGACAATGCATGTACACTCACGGAAGATGACATTTGCGCACCTAGAAGAAAACATGCTACAACCGCGAAACTGTGCAAATAGCTAGAGTACGTGTTGGTATGCAAATGATCCACGTTTGGTGCGATTCCGCATGACAGCACACCTGTGATGGCGATGCAAGCAGGAACCGGCAGCTTTATAAACCGGCGCGTAGTCGACGAAAACGAAACGCACCGGCCGACGCAAGCAAGAGTACAGAGAGACAAGAATGCCGGGTAGATGCCAGAGACGTCGATTTACGCAACTTACGAACTTTGAGAGAGGCCGGATCATCGGGCTGAAAACCGTAGGGTTGTCGGCGCGCTGTATAGCCCGCCACGTGGATCGTTCTGACCATACCGTCCGACTGTGTTGGGAACAGTGGACACGTGACAGCACTGGCACACGGCGGAGCGGCTCCGGACGGACCAGGAGGACCACCGGTAGAGATAATCGACTGCTCGTGCGCCAGGCGCGAACGGATCCCACGAAGATCTGGTCCACTGTACAGGCAGATGTAGCAGCTCCTGTGTCGAATCTGCGATCCTAGCGTCCCTTACGTGTGCTGTCCTTAACACCGGAACATCGCGGGTTCCGTGTGCAGTAGTGCCGGGCCAGAGTGACGTGGAACGCCACATGTTATGTCTGAATGAAGTTTTAAAAACATATTGAATTAAATTATGACGAAATATATCAAGTTTGCTAACCGAAAATTGGTGCCCTTCTTCATAAAATGTTGTAAAGTAACGTTTTGAACTAGATCAGATCTAGAATCAAGTGTTTTATTCTGAGATTCTGAAACAGTGGGTGTTAGCCAAACTAGTTTTCGTAAGCGCAATGAAAAAATATCCCTCTTACATTGACTGATTATACTCACTCGATATGCATCTAGTTCATGAAATAGTTTCTCAGAATCCGTAAATGCACTACCAGTAGAACTTTTACCTCTAATGCCTCGTTTGCCATGAATATTCCCTGCTGCGAAATGTTTGAATTTGAAATACCTGTATACGATGTCCCTTTCTTTTTTATAATTGGTGTTTTATTTTTTTCCCTTTAAACATATCTTTTAGTCCATATGGGTATATGGTCTGAAACTAAAGCATTAGAAAATTCTCAAGCTCTAGACGTTTCTGTAAATTATCTTCCAACGCCAAAATCAATCATGGGGTAGATGTTATCAAAATCGAACTTTTGGAAATGCTGGATTTCCCGGTAGCTTAGGGAACACGTTGGCGTGTTTCGGCGTTTCGCGACCTTTTTCCATCTACGAAAAGACACTGCTTACGCGTCGGTGTTCCCCTGAAGAGTACGATACGCTGGTTTTCTATTCCGGTTCTGAAATGTTGAGGTAGGGTTCAATTTTTTTTGGTATACTTTACTTTATATGGTTTTTGTTTTTGTTTTGAGAGGTTCAGGTGTGCATTCGGCCTTTTGGGGCTTACTTTGTTTCGTAGTTGTTTGTAAAGGTGCCGGAATTCTTTTATTTTGCAGAGCCATATTTTTGCTTGTCCGCAAGTTCATTCGGCTTGTGATTCGGTTTGAATCTTTACTGTTTTTGTGTTGGGTGTGTCTGGGGTGCTTCGTTCCGAATTGTGGTTCGCCTTTGAGTTTTCTAATTTGAATTGGCTGATAGGGTTATCATATACAGTATATACATATAATCAGTCAGGACTCGGGTTTTCTGCTTTTTAGCGCAACTTGGTTTATAACTTTCATTTTGTTTTGTGGTTCGCTCGGATATATAAATATATACTATATTAAGCTCTTAAATGCCACATTGGAAAATGTCTTTTAATCACTGAACTGGGAAAACAAAGGATTAAGATTAATGGATATTATCTCACTCATCTTCGTTTTGCTGATGACGTAGTCATTTTTGCAACTACCCCATAAGAGCTGCAGAGTATGATCCAGGAACTTGCTGACAAGAGTAAAGAAGTGGGATTAAAAATGAACTTTCAGAAGACAAAAGTGATGTACAATGCATTTACAAGATGCGTACGCTTATCTTGGACAGCAGATATCAAGTGAGGGTCACATTGATGGAGAAATTAATCGGCGTATAAAACTTGCTTGGAGAGCATTTGGAAGAAACAGTATAATTTTCAAGAGCAATGTGCCATTATGTCTTAAAAGAAAAGTGTTTGATCAATGCATCCTTCCAGTGCTTACGTATGGTGCAGAGACGTGGACCTTAACTAAAAGAGACATACAAAGGCTGCAGACAACTCAAAAGAGCATGGAGAGGTGCATGCTTGGTGTAACCAAGAGAGATAAGAAGAGGAACTCGTGGATTCGAAAAATGACAAGAGTGGAAGGCATCATGATCAGAGTTAAATCCCTGAAATGTCAATAGGCTGGACATACTGCCAGAAGGACAGACCATCGATGAACAGTTGAAATTTTAGATTGGATTACAAGGGACAGGAAAAGACCCAGAAGAAGACCACATGGAAGATGGGTGGATGAAATTCGAAAGTATGCGGGAGTAACATGGAGGAGTCTGACACAAGACAGACCGTTGTGGAAGAGGCTTGGAGAGACCTTCGTCCAGCAGTGGATTGATAATGGCTGACAATGATGATGATGATGATTTATATATACACTGCCGGACAATTGCTAATAACGGATGACAATAGCAATGATAGCAACCATAAAATGGAAGGCAGGAAAATGTGGAAATTAGCATAAGTGCGGGATACACAGTAAGACGTGTTTTGCGTATGCAAATTTTGGATTGCAGAACTTGTTCGTGACGTCATAGCGCTGATAAGAGATAGAAAGGATTTGACGCGTATTGGCCGTTGTTGTTCAAACGCAAAGTTGAAAGGGAAAGAATCAATTCACGAACTTGCAATTTTCAGTATGTCTTCCAGACATCACCTACATGATTTTACGCGTGGCCGTATTATTGGCAAGATTGAAGAAGGGCGAAAAATAACAGATGTTGCCAGGGAGTTCGACGTCAGCCACAGTGTTGTTTCAAGGCTTTGTAAATCATTTCAAACAAATGGAGAGTGTAGCAAACGTCACGGGGAGGTCGTGTTCGCAGTACGACACCTGTAGAAGATCGATACATAGTGCTATCAACAAAAAGACACGGGCACAGCACAGCTAGTGAGGTAGCAAATCAGTTTATGGCTGCTACTGGCAAGCGGATCACCCGAAAAAATGTCGCCAGACGTTTGCATGAAGGAAGACTATACGCCCGCCGTCCTGTTGTGCATCCCA
Source organism: Macrothele yani (assembly GCA_039090855.1). Taxonomy (NCBI): domain Eukaryota; kingdom Metazoa; phylum Arthropoda; class Arachnida; order Araneae; family Macrothelidae; genus Macrothele; species Macrothele yani. The sequence continues at coordinate 23,540,674 of CM077002.1, read as the reverse complement.
TTGTCCAGACGTCACCGTACCTCCCGTTTGTAATGGTGCCATCAACATCGCAATTGGACTGATAACGACTGGTCTGCTGTCCTCTTCTCAGATGAGAGTAGATACAGTCTATCGTCTGATTGTCGACGACAACTGATCTGGCGTGATAGTGGTACTGCATATTGTCCAGCAAACATACAGGAAAGGGACCGATATCCGACATGTAGTGTCATGGTATGGGCTGCCATCATGATCAATGGCCGTACGCCCCTCTATGTGCTTCCAACTGGGACTATGGCTGGCCAACGATACATTAATGATGTTCTGCTACCTCATGTTCGCATGATCCGTGGTGCTGTCGGTGATAGATTCATTTTCATTGACGACAACGCAACATTTCATCGAACAGTCGCTATCCAGGAGAGTTTTGAGAGCAAGGATATTCCAAGCCTCGTATGGCCAGCACGTTCTCCAGATCTGAATCCCATTGAAAATGTGTGGGATGCTTTGGGGAGGAGTCTTTCTGGTCGCTAATGTCCTCCAATAAATAAGGACACCCTCATCCGTGCACTGACAGAGGAATGGGATAAATTACCCCAACAGCTGCTTGATAATGTTGTGCAAAGCATGACACGACGTGTGGAATCTTGCATCGCCCTCCATGGTGGCTATATCCCGTATTGGCATCTTACGCAGGAATGCCTGCGGACGGTAATTGCATTTTTTTCACGTTTACGTATTCTGCACAAAATGGCATGTTTGTCCCTTGAACACGTTCCAAAGCTTTCTGGATTTCAGAGCACAATAAATTGTCTTTCTTGTAATGTCCTGGCATATTGACATTATTTTATTTCACTTGGCATCCAACCACACTTACTTTTTTATGCGCTATCTAGCCGTTTATGATCCGTCCTTAGCAATTGTCCAGCAGTGTATATACAAAATATATACTGCAAAATAATATTAATTATTTTTAGTTCGCTGTATGAAATAAATATATATTGTATAAATAAATATATACTGTATATATATATATATATATATATATATATATATATATATCATCATCATCATCATTGTCAACCATTATCAATCCACTGCTGGATGAAGGTCTCCCCAAGTTTCCTCCACAACGGTCTGTCTTGTGCCAGTCTCCTCCATGTCACCCCTGCATACTTTCGAATTTCATCCACCCATCTCCCATGTGGTCTTCTTCTGGGTCTTTTCCTGTCCCTGGGAATCCAATCTAAAATTTCGGCTGTCCATCGATGGTCTGTGCTTCTGGCAGTATGTCCAGCCCATTGCCATTTCATGGATTTAACTCTGATCATGATGTCTTCCACTCTTGTCATTTTTCGGATCCACGAGTTCCTCTTCTTATCTCTCCTGGTTACACCAAGTATGCACCTCTCCATGCTTCTTCGAGTTGTCTGCAGCCTTTGTATGTCTCTTTTAGTTAAGGTCCACGTCTCTGCACCATACGTAAGCACTGGAAGGATGCATTGATCAAACACTTTTCTTTTAAGACATAATGGCATATTGCTCTTGAAAATTATGCTGTTTCTTCCAAAGGCTCTCCAGGCAAGTTTTGTACGCCGATTAATTTCTTCATCAATGTGACCCTTACTTGATATCTGCTGTCCAAGATAAACGTACGTGTCTGTTATCTCCAGCTTTTCTCCATCAATCGATAAATCTTCATTTCTTGTAAAAGCATTGAACATCACTTTTGTCTTCTGAAAGTTCATTTTTAATCCCACTTCTTTACTCTTGTCAGCAAGTTCCTGGATCATACTCTGCAGCTCTGATGGGCTAGTTGCAAAAATGACTACGTCATCAGCAAAACGAAGGTGGGTTAGATAATCTTCATTAATCTTTATCCCTTTGTTTTCCCAGCTCAGTGACTGAAAAACACCCTCCAATGTGGCATTAAAGAGCTTCGGAGATATGGTGTCACCTTGTCTCACTCCCTTTCCAATTTTTATGTGTGTTGTATTTTCAAACCGCCTAATCTTTGCACTTGCATTTTCATAGATGTTATTAATAATATTAATGTATGCATCTTCAATACCGCAGGATTTCAGAGCCATTGTATCTGCTGATGGTTTCACCGAATCAAAGGCTTTTTCATAATCGATAAAAGCCATGCACAATGGAAGTTCATATTCCCTCGCTCTTTCAATTAGTTCTCTCAGCACATGGATATGATCTATTGTGCTGTAGCCACTCCTGAATCCAGCTTGTTCTCTCGGTTGAGCCATGTCCAGTGTTACCTTCAAGCGGTGTGAAAGAACTTTAGTGAAGATTTTATAAACTACTGATAGGAGGCTGATAGGTCTGTAGTTTCCGAGATCCTCAATGTCACCTTTCTTATGTAGCAGGGTCATTGTAGCGGTGTTCCAATCCTCAGGAATCTTTCCTTCATTAAGGCATCGAGTGAAAATTTGGGCGAGTACTGTTTCGATTTCTCCACTTGCTTCTTGTATGATGTCTACAGTAATTCCATCTTCTCCTGGAGCTTTTCCCCGCTGCATGTTCTTGATTGCATGTGCAACTTCTGCTGGAAGGACTGGAGGAACACTGGTACTGGTATCTTTCATGATGTCTGGAGTGCATGTATCATCCCTTTCATATAATTTGGAGTAGAAATCTTTCACTCTTGTCAAAATTTCACCTCTATTTCATGTTACAGAACCATCTTCTTTTCTCAGAGCCATAATCTGTTTTCTTCCCTTACTGAGATGTCCCTTTGCTATCTTTAGGCTTTGGTTGTTTTCAATTGCTTTCCTCACTAGTTCACAGTTGAATTTTCTTACGTCTTCAGTGATACTTTTTCGTACTGTCTTGCATAGCTCTATATATTCCACTTTGGAAGTCACATCTTCTTTAGTTGTCCTCATCTCTCTTCTTTTTTGCATCAACATTTTCGTTTTTCCTGATAATTTATTTACATGCAACTTGTTCTTAGACCCAGCTAATTTTGTTGCTGTTTCCATAAGAGCTTTGGTTACTTTTCTGTTAACTTCAGAGATGTCCACTTCTTCCGATTTTAGGCCTTCTAAAGCAGAGAACCTGTGTTCTTCAGTTCCAACTTGAAGGTATTATGGTGTTTTTTTAGGTTGGTTATGTCAATAGATTTTGTTTGTCTTATGAGCTTGCCACGTTCAAGTTTAGTGTTGAGGTGCATCTTACATCTCACCAATCTATGGTCACTACCTGTGTTGAACTTGTTTAGCACACTGCAGTCTTCTATGACAAATTTTTTGTTACACATAATAAAATCAATTTCACTTGTCGTCCCATTTGGATGTCTCCATGTCCATTTCCTGTGTGGCTTTTTCTTGAAGAAGGAGTTCAAGATGAAAAACCCTTCTGCCTCTGCAAACTCAACGAGAGTATTTCCACGCTGGTTTCTGTTGCCGTGACCGAATTTACCTACTGAAGTTTCATTCTGTTGCCGTTGCCCTATTTTTGCATTGAAATCTCCCATAATTATTTTCAAGTGCTGCTTACCTTTATTATTTAGATGACAAATTTCCTCATAAAATTCTTCAATTTCTTCTTCAGGATGACTTGTGGTGGGTGCATAAGTTTGAATAATCTGAGCCTGGTATCTTCTCGATAGTTGGATAACGAGTCGTGCAGCTCTGTCAGAGGAACTTTCAACTTCTACCACTTTATCCTTCAGTTTCTTGTTTATTATAAATCCAACACCACTAGTTCTGCCAGTATCTGTCCCACGATAGTAGAAGAGATGTCCACTTTTCAGTTCGATGAGATCTTCTCCTTTTCTCCTTACCTCACTTAACCCCACGATGTCCCACTTGATCCTTTGTAGTTACTCTTCCAATTCAAGAAGCCTTGAATCAGAAGATAGGGAGCATCCATTGTACGTTGCCAAGGTCAGCATCAGATGGCAGCCTAGTCCGGTCCTCCGGGGATTCTTAGCACCCTCTGCCTTCATGTCGCACTGGCCGCTGCCTTGGCCAGGTACATTCCAGCTGCCGGAGACTGAGGGCCAAGATTTAAGTTGTGGAGTCATTTTGGAGGGGTTTGGCCATAACTCACCACGCTGGCCAAGCGGGTTGGTGAGTGTGGGATAGAATTTCCACTGATCCCGATGGTATAGGGTTACCGCTATTGGCGGTCGTCAGAGCCCCTTTAGTGGGAACAGGATGCACCACGAGAAGGCGGGGTTGACATTTGTCAAGGAGAGGCTGTGATGTTATGCATCACCTGACCTTACATCCCATATATATATATATATTTATATATTTATTTATTTATACAGTATATACTTATTTATTTAGAAAAAATTGCGTATAATGATGTCACAAAAATTGTTTGAATGGTTAGAAAAATCAAATAAAACTGGTGGTCATATTCGTGTAGTATTCAATAAGATATAAAACCATATAATAATATTAAGTCATATTCGTTTAGCAAACACGTACCCGCTCTATTAGTACCGGTACCACACTTTGAGAACTAATGTCTTAGATGATCCTGTATGATACTGCTGATGGATCCCGTGCTTATGCGTACGTCCTACGGAAGTTATCGGTAAATCGCTTTGTGCTTTTCCGTCGCAGCATGTGATTTTCTCAGTGTTGGCATTGTGACATTGACCTGGTTGCGGAAGGCCGCATTCCTCGGTCGTCCCCGAAATTCTTTCCACCATTTAAACACCGTACTGCGTGCTACAGAAGCAATGACAGTCAAATAAAAAACAAACAAATATGCAGCACTTATTACTTAAATAAATAAAATAATTAAAATGAACACCTCTCATTTCATGAAAAAAATAGATAAAACACGAAACTAAGAAATAAAATAATTATTTAGTTTGCTGTATGAAAGTTAGCTTTTCACCGAATTAGCATTTAGCCAAAGGCAACGCATATACTCTAACTTGAATTTTTCATTGCTTTCATTTTAAAACTTTCCTATCTGAATATGTGTTCATTCTTCCTTTCAAGATGGTTGGACCTACGACGTACCTTCTCCCGTCTTCCAGGGTTCGCTGGAGTTTGCATGCTAGCGACTAAATCTTTTGAGGAACCTAGTAGTTAGAAGATGTTATCAAAATTATTGAAGCTTCAAAATTTTGAATCTTCGATTCTTGATCCCTGAAACTAAGAAGGCGCTTTGGGAATATGGCGCCGTTGCAGGCGACGATAAGTCGACAGCAATGGCGCCATTTTCCTAGTCTACATTTCACGTGAACTACCCTTTTATAATCAACGTGTTACGGTATCATTATTATATTTCGGTCATATTTTATTGTTTCTTTAACCTTTTTTTTCAAATGCTGTTGATCAAACTTGCTGAGTGGGGCCATTCTCTCTCTCAATCCTGCATTGAGGTCAAATTGTTCTAATTTCCATCCATATGTATCATCATACCTCTTCTCGAGGAAATTTTAATTTCAGTTGTTAGCATTAGCGGTATTCCGATTTTTTTCAGTGTACACCATAAATTATCTTTGTGTACAGGGGTTGGAGAGAATAACGTGAACACCTAGGAAAAGAAGATTTTACGTACCTAATAGGGTGTGGGACCATCATTGACATTCCAAATCGCCTGAATCATCTGTAACGTACCAGGAGATGTGACGTAACCTGCCCGAAGGACGCACACGTCATAAAGGCAGATAGGAATCAGAATAAAACGTCCGCGTAGCTCAATTGGTAGAGTGACTTATTGCGGAATGAGGGGATCCGGGTTCGAATCCTGGCGTGGACAGAAATGGCGGAGAAATTTACTTCGTTATAATGGCGCCCGAACTATCCGGATGACCCGACCGTTCAAAATCTCGCAATGGAGTGATGTTATTTCCACACCGCGAGATAGGAAAAATAAGAGCATCCCTTCTCCAGCACTTCGAAAAAAAAAAATAAATAAATAAAAGGAGGGGGAGATAATGTAACGTACCAGGAGATGTGACGTACCTGCCAGAAAGACGCACACGACATAAAGGCAGATAGGAATCAGAATAAAAAAAACGTCCGCGTAGCTCAATTGGTAGAGCAACTTATTCCGGAATGAGGGGACCCGGGTTCGAATCCTGGCGCGGATAAAAATGACGGAGAAATTTACTTCGTTATAATGGCGCCCGAACTATCCGGATGACCCGACCGTTCAAAATCTCGCAATGGTGTGATGTTATTTCCACACCGCGAGATAGGAAAAATAAGAGAATCCCTTCTCCAGCACTTCAAAAAAAAAAATAAATAATAGGAGGGGGAGATAATGTAACGTACCAGGAGATGTGACGTACCTGCCAGAAAGACGCACACGACATAAAGGCAGATAGGAATCAGAATAAAAAACGTCCGCGTAGCTCAATTGGTAGAGCAACTTATTCCGGAATGAGGGGACCCGGGTTCGAATCCTGGCGCGGATAAAAATGACGGAGAAATTTACTTCGTTATAATGGCGCCCGAACTATCCGGATGACCCGACCGTTCAAAATCTCGCAATGGTGGGATGTTATTTCCACACCGCGAGATAGGAAAAATAAGAGAATCCCTTCTCCAGCACTTCGAAAAAAAAAAAAAAAAAAAAAAAATAAGGGGAAGATGATGTAACGTACCAGGAGATGTGGCGTACCTGCCAGAAGGACGCGCACGACATAAAGGCAGATAGGAATCAGAATAAAACGTCCGCGTAGCTCAATTGGTAGAGTGACTTATTCCGGAATGAGGGGATCCGGTTTCGAATCCTGGCGTGGACAGAAATGACGGAGAAATTTACTTCGTTATAATGGCGCCCGAACTATCCGGATGACCCGACCGTTCAAAATCTCGCAATGGAGTGATGTTATTTCCACACCGCGAGATAGGAAAAATAAGAGAATCCCTTCTCCAGCACTTCGAAAAAAAAATAAATAAATAAAAGGAGGGGGAGATAATGTAACGTACCAGGAGATGTGACGTACCTGCCAGAAAGACGCACACGACATAAAGGCAGATAGGAATCAGAATAAAAAACGTCCGCGTAGCTCAATTGGTAGAGCAACTTATTCCGGAATGAGGGGACCCGGGTTCGAATCCTGGCGCGGATAAAAATGACGGAGAAATTTACTTCGTTATAATGGCGCCCGAACTATCCGGATGACCCGACCGTTCAAAATCTCGCAATGGTGGGATGTTATTTCCACACCGCGAGATATTAAAAATAAGAGAATCCCTTCTCCAGCACTTCGAAAAAAAAAAAAAAAAAAAAAAAAAAATAAGGGGAAGATGATGTAACGTACCAGGAGATGTGGCGTACCTGCCAGAAGGACGCGCACGACATAAAGGCAGATAGGAATCAGAATAAAACGTCCGCGTAGCTCAATTGGTAGAGCAACTTATTCCGGAATGAGGGGACCCGGGTTCGAATCCTGGCGCGGACAGAAATGACGGAGAAATTTACTTCGTTATACATCCTTGGAATGGACGCATTCAATTCCTGGATGGTATTTAGTTGGATGTTACGCCATTCTTCATGCAGAAACTGCTCCAGGTCCTTTAGAGATGCAGGAAGAGGGTAACGAGATCTTACTCTGTTTTCCAATACAGTGGAATCGATGATGTTTAAGTCTGGTGATTGATTAAGGAAGTTAAGGTAAGTATGAAAGTTCGTACTCATGATCCTCATACCATGACTGGACATTCCCAGTTCTGTGAATTGGGGCGTTATCATCTTGATAGATGTCATCCCCTGTTGGTAGCAATGCCTGAGACACTGGATGGACTTGCAAAGCCAAAACGGTTTCACACGCTCTACCAGTCATTCGTCCTTTCAAAGTGATCAGAGGACCTGCTGTAAACCATGACATTACCGCCCAGAGCGTCACAGAACCACTAACGTGCTGTTGGGAGCAGACAGTCTGGGTTGAACGCTTCTAACGGCTTCTTACGTCAACACGTCCTGAGGTGGGGAATAGTGTGAATGTGGATTCATCCAACCACACTACATACATCGGCAGTCCATGCTGTATGCTCCTGGTACGACTGCCGTTGCCGTTATGCATTCACCCGCGTCAGCAGAGGTTTTGTTACAGCAGCTCTGCCATGAATATCTTGTTTATGTAGTTCCTTGCGCACTGTTTTCGTTGATACTGGGGTCTGGAGATGCAGATTGAGCTCCACACTGATTTTCGGTGCCGCGGTCTTTTTATTACGGGTAAGAATCTTCTTTAATGCTCTTCTGTCTCTATCAGTCAGGGTCGTTTTCCGGCCGCTCTTGTGTTTCATAGACGATGTTTTGCCACGAACACGGTATGATGTCATTAGTCTAGACCAGGGGTGCACAACCCGCGGCCCTCAAAGTCAGTTTATGCGGCCCGCGGATAAATATTTTATACTATTGAAAAAGTGAATATATATATTGTGAATGATGAGATTTTTTTCCCATTATTGTAGGCCCTAGTTGAAATAAGAAAATTATAAAAATGTTTCGTTAACTAGCAAATTTTCCAACAATGAAAAGTTTTGTTGAAAGTTCTGAATTCCATGTAAATGTGGCTAAATATGCATCTCTTGTAGTGGACCTTCACAATGAGTTTAAAAGACGATTTGAAGATATAAGAAAATTTGAGGTTTTGTTTGATATGTTTTCTCTACCATTCACTACTGACGTTGCGTCAGTGCCACTAGATTTCCAGATGGAATTAATTGATCTTCAGTGTAACAATGAGTTAAAAACAAAATACTCTGAAGTTTCTCTCCTAGAATTTTACAAAAATTACTTACCGAAAGAAATGAAATTGCTCAAAGATCATGCTTTAAAAACGGCAACGTCGTTTGGAAGTACCTACTTATGCGAGCAATCGTTTTCTTTGATGAAACAAATAAAGTCAAAGTGTCGTTCCCGTTTAAGTGATACACTATTGGAGGGAAACTTGCGCATTACCATCTCTAACATTGAACCTGATATTGACAGACTATTGAAAAATAAACAATGCCAAGCATCTCATTAGGAGCATTAGGCTACTACTTGATTTGATGGTCAGTTTGACGATATACTGATTTTAATTTTTTATATACTTTGATGTTAAGTATTCTGTTTTTTGTAAAAATAAAAATTTTACAACCTTGTGATAGTATTATTTTATTTTATATACCCCTAAACCTTTTCCAATTAGGAGTAAGTTGATTGTAAATCAGTAATTTGATAACTTAATAACGCAATTTGCCAAAAAAATTCAAAAATGGATTTAAACCATTTAGAGGACACAAAAATGGTATTGAAACACATTTTTTGTCTGCTGGTAAAATAGGTTATTCGGATAATAGTAAAATTAGCTTTAGCGGTAGGGTTTGGCAAGTGCCTATGTGAAAAGGTAACTTGCGGCCCGCCACTTATTATGTAAAAATAAACTTGGCCCCCACTTATAAAAAGGTTGTGCACCCCTGGTCTAGACACAGTAGCTCTCCTCACTCCCTCTACTCTGGAGACTGTTGTCACGGAGACACCAACTAGCTGGGCACTAACAATTAGCCCTCTTTCAAAGTCCATTAGGTGGCTCATTTCGTCGTCATCCTGAAAAATGTTTTTGCAACAAGACACTTTAAATGCACTTCGACAGGAGTGCATTTAAAGCTATTTCAACCAAAAGGTGGTGGATACCTTTTCGTGTTTCGACGTACGCAGCTGTATTAAAAGTCACGTTTCTGAGCGTGATGTTCACATTGTTCTTACAAACCCTGTATGTTGCCTTTCTGAAGTCAATTAAATAAATTATGGATATTTTTATTACACTCCCATTTTTCTACCCAATTTTCTACATGGAAAGCAATACATGGTTCTCTCCAATAGTATGTATATTTAATCACACAGACGTCACAAGGTTATGGTAAAAGGACAAACAGGGCGTCTGAAAGGATGACAAATCCGAAACTATAGCAAAGATTGTTTTCCTTTTAATCTGTATGGCTGCGATAGAAATAAATATAGGTTATTCGGAATTACTGGGATTTTTACAATCGAGAACTTACTCATAAATTATGTTTTCCTTTTTTATTGATGAAATGACTCCCTCCAACTGCATTTGTTGAAAAGCGCAGCAAAAAAAAAAACATTGCGTAAGAAGTAATTTCTTGCAGGATTTTCATATGAAGAACAATAAATTCCTTTCACCTTGAGCTAAAGCTAATTAATTTTGTTTCCAGGTCCACACTGAGGGGGAGAAAACAGATGATTCGTCTTTTTATTATTTTCCTACAATCTTGCGCCATGTATTTTCCCTCGAAGAGAAAACAATTTACCATAAATACGATGAGAAATAAAGGCACGAACACGAACAAAACCAATGCTGCTCGAACTCTAATAATCGATAGAAGCGCCTTTGAAACGGGCGTAAAAGCACAGCTTGTGAATTAATCAGCGACGAAAACTCAAAAGAGATGCAAAAACGCCTCGCAAGTTTCCCCTTCTCTTCATTTCCAGACTTAATTTTTGTTCTTTCTTGTCCGTTTTGAGAAACAAAAAGCTTACAGAACGAAAAGGTATTAGTCATGCTCTGTTCAAATCAAAGAAATGCTGGCAAAAACCCTCACGCACATAATGTCAAATTTAGGATATTCACATAGAAACCGGCAAAACGTAGGAATTTTTCTACCCAAGAAACAAGCGAAAAAGCTCAACAACTAATGAAATTGCGAGGGATTGTACCGAAAGTAATGCAAAAGTAGACATAACGTTTTTATTAACTGAGATAGGTCGTTCAAATTGCACATGTTAGTAGAGTACCTATTTCTCTATTTAAAGGTACTACTCAACATAGTCTCCATCACAAGCGATGCATTTAGGCCATCACTGAACCCAACTCTCGAATCCTCTTTGAAAAAATTCAGATGGGGACTGTTGTTCCCACTTCTTCACAGCCACTTTCACCTCGTCTGCCAACAAATCGTTGTCCCCGGTGACTGTCCTTCATTCGAGCGTACAGGTGGAAGTCGGAGGGCACCAGAGCTGGGCTGTACGGTGGATGGGGACCACCGACCAGCCTAATTTGCTGATCTCCAGATTTGTTGCCAAAGGTGTGTGTAAGTTGGCATTGTCATGGTGAATGTAGATCCTTTTCAGATTCTTGCTCGGTCTCTTCCTCATTATGGCGTCTCTAAGCTTCTTGAGAGTCTCAAAGTACCGCTCGCTGGTCACACTTCAGCCAATATTCCAGAAAATCAAGAGGAATGACAACCCAGTCATCCCAAAAAACAGTCACCATGACTTTCTGTGCTGATCGCTGGCTCTTGAACTTTTTAAGCCTTGGCGAAGAGGTGTGACACCATTCCATGGATTGATTCTTCGTTTCCGAATCGTAAAGATACGCCCACGTTTCATGCCCTGTCACTAGATCGAAATAAAACGTGTCTTCATTGGCTTCAAACGCTCCCAGAAGATCAGAACAGACTTTCGAACTTCTCTCCTTCAAATTGGGTGTCAACCGCCGAGGTACCCACTTTACACACACTTTCCGTTACCCTAAGTCAGTGGTCGTCAACCTGGTCCCTAATTCCATTAGTGGGCAATTCAAGCTTTCATGATGGGTGGTAGAGGGTCTCGTCCGTTGCTAAAATTTTGTTCTTCCGCCATAAATTGAATATCAAACAGAGGTCATCGCTCTTTCCACGTTTATTAGCGAGTCACAGAAAAATTCTCATTGGCCGCTACCGGGAATCGAACCCAGGGTCTTCCAGTTACGCGCCGCATATGCTTCCACTGCACCACAGCGGCCTCGAATTCCTCCACACTCACACACACTAACTGCCAAGCCAATTTGGCAGGTTGCCACTTGGATCCCAGCACAATGCTGGGGGATTCACCAAAGATGGTAAGCAGTAACTGAACAAATAATTAGAAGGCGAATAAATAATTAATACAGACATTTGACGTGGAGCAGGAAAACCAAACAGAGGCTTGGCAGTTAGTGTGTGTGAGTCTGGAGGAATTCGAGGCCGCTGTGGTGCGGTGGAAGCATATCCGAGGCGTAACTGGAAGACCCTGAGTTCGATTCCCGGTAGCGGCCAATGATAGTTTTTCCGTGACTCACTAATAAACGTGGAAAGAGCGATGACATCAGTTTGATATTCCTGGTCCACGTCAAATGTCTGTATTAATTATTTATTCGCCTTCTAATTATTTGTTCAGTTACTGCTTACCATCTTTGGCGAATCCCCAGCATTGTGCGGAGCTGCAAGAAGCAACCTGGCAAATTGGCTTGGCAGTTAGTGTGTGTGAGTGTGGAGGAATTCGAGGCTCCTGTGGTGCAATGGTAGCATATCCGGCGCGTAACTGGAAGGCCCTGGGTTCAATTCCCGGTAGTGGCCAATGAAAATTTTTCCGTGACTCACTTATAAACGTGGAAAGAGCGATGACCTCTGTTTGATATTCCTGGTCCACGTCAAAGGTCTGTAATAATTATATATTGAATGCATCGCTAACAACTTCGCGAGTTTGACTTTTTAAAATATGCTTTTGCAATTTACTTTTGAATTCCATCTCTAAACTTCGAATATTAGATAATAATGAAAACAAGGCAATTCGTAAGTACAGAGTATTGAGGATAACACAAAACACGTTTTATTAATGATGCAGATCACGCACAAAATAATATAAAAAGAAATTAAATGCGAAAAAACTTTTTCTCTTCTTGCAGCAGATGTTATCTGCAGAGCTAAAACAAAACGTTAAATGTCGACGACACAAGCACCTGTGTGAAAGTAATTAAAAGTAACACATAATAATTCCTGTGCGATATTTATCGCTACGGAAGAGAAACAACATGAAAATGTTTTCTCTTCGACAACGTATTACACGTGTAAATAAAATGGTTCCATCTATCGCCTTATTCCCCGAGATACAGTCACGACACAACCACAAAATAAAAGCTTAAATGAGAGTCGGGTTGTTTATATAAGCAAACACATCTGTGGAGTGAGGAAACGGCTTCTTTCACACACAGTTCTCACGGCGGCGAATTCAGCTCAACGTGCTTTTAATATTGCTTTGTTTTTCCAACATTTAGTAAGCGTAATAAGGGCGGGGTTTACCACCAGCCATCACTCAGTCTTCGAGCTGTACCTCTTTTATGGTGGGGCAGTACGTGGTTAGATTTGTGAGAGTAATCACGCGTCCATGGCTTGGAACGAGTCGATTAATTGTGCTACAAATTGTGAACTCATGTCTCAAAAAAAGAAATACGCTGATGCCTATTTACCATAGTATCTGAAGATGGGTTTCATCTAATCTGTCACAAATAAACAGCTTCTAATGTTAGACATTATCCAATGAAGCAATGAAGCCAAATCGATTGCGAGAACATCTTGCTACAAAGCATTCGAAAAATAAGCCATTGAATATTTTCAAGAAATGTATGAAAGATTTCGAAATCGTTCAACGACAACTACATCGTTTAAGGAACAACATGCAAACAACGAAGAAGGATTAACTGCAGCTTATCGTATATCACAATTAATTGCAAAAAGTAGTAAAAGCCATAATATTGGAGAAACTTTGATTCTACCCTCTATGAAAGAATTTAACTCAACAGTAATGCAGCAGGATGTACCTGAAGTCTTAAAAACATTGCCCCTTAGCACAGTAAAGCGACGTATTGACTAAATAGCTGTTAATGTTAAAATTAAACTCATATGTATTTTCCAAAACTCTTCATTTTCCATACAGTTGGACGAGTCAACCAATGCAGATAATAATGATCTATTGGTTACATGTGTACGATACCTAGATGAAAACAATACATTGAAAGAAGAAATGCTATTCACCGTAAATCTTATTACGGATACAAAAGGATTATCAATATTTAATGCTGTGAAATCGTACTTTGCTAAAATTAATATATCCTTATACAATATTGTTGCATGCGCTACTGATGGAGCACCATCAATGGTAGGTCATTATCGTGGATTTGTTGCTTATTTAAAGGAAGAAGTGCAAAACGTTTTGTGTATTCATTGTGTGGTGCACAGACAACATCTTGGAGGAAAGCATTTAAGTACAAGTCTCCATTCATCATTAAGTATGTATGATAATTAGAGCTATAAATAAGATCAAATATAATGCCAAAGATGAGAGAATGTTTCGACAGCTGCGCCAGGACAATAATGAGCAATTTATTAGGTTAATTTTACACACATAAGTTCGATGGCTCTCAAAGGGTACATGCTTGTCTCGTTTTGTAGCATTATGATAGTGTCATACAGTTTTTTGAAGGTTATAATGAGGCTGGTGCCTATCAACGATTAAAAATAGTAAAGTATGATGCTTTTTAGTTGGCAGACATTTTCAAGAGATTTAATGAAATTAATCTCCAGCATCAAGGAGCCAATATAACTCTTTCCAGATGCAAAAATGTTGTGCCATTATTTATCGAAAAAATTGATCTTCTTTGTCATAATCTTTTGATTAGAGAATTTCATCAGTTCCCCGGATTGTCATCTATAAAAGATGATGTAATTCCTAAGCAGATTGAAAGGTTCAGTAGCCACCTCAACGAACTTCAATTGGATATGGAAAAACGAGTTAAAGATATTTTGAACTTGAAAGTGGAAAAATGATAAAGATATTTTGAACTTGATATTTTGAACTTGATATTTTGAACTGGATGATAAATCCTTTTACTGCAAAGTTTGCTGAGGTTGATATAACTTGACAAGAAGAACTATTAGAACTTAAATATGATAAAGAAAGCAAATATAATTTCGATAGTGGTGGGTACTAAAATCTCTGGCAAAATTAAAAAAATTCCTGCGTTATATCCAAATATGTGTAAAATGATATTTAATTTATTGATACCTTTCTCTACCTCATGTCTTGTAGAATCAGGCTTTAGTGCTGTCAATCAGATTATCACCAAACAGAGACAGGGTCTGAATATCACCGAAGGATGAGGCCTTCGTTTGTTCCTTGGGAAAATCGAACCAGATATCAAATATTTAGTCTCGCAGAATCAGCCTCAAGGATCTCATTAACCATTAATTAAAAGTAATTTCAATAAACTTTATTGTTTTCATACTTAACTTTCATTTTCTTCCATTTAAACTGATCCCGCACTAGTAAGCGCTGTATCGATGGAGATGCAGAAATTCATTAAATTGATATTACCTATGTATAAATATATATAAAATATAAATAAAAAGATAAATCTAAGTACATATTTTTTTACAAACCCTCCCCTCCAAAATTTACTTCGCATTTGCGCTAAATTGAGTTACTGCGGCACCGGTGGGCGGTAAGGAAATTTTACCATCAACAAAGATACAAAAGTGGGCGGTAAGGAAATTTTACCATCAACAAAGATACAAAAGTGGGCGGTAAGGAAATTTTACCATCAACAAAGATACAAAAGTGGGCGGTAAGGAAATTTTACCATCAACAAAGATACAAAAGTGGGCGGTAAGGAAATTTTACCATCAACAAAGATACAAAAGTGGGCGGTAAGGAAATTTTACCATCAACAAAGATACAAAAGTGGATGGTAAGGAAATTTTACCATCAACAAAGATACAAAAGTGGTCGGTAAGGACATTTTACCATCAACAAAGATACAAAAGTGGTCGGTAAGGACATTTTACCATCAACAAAGATACAAAAGTGGGCGGTAACGAAATTTTACCATCAACAAAGATACAAAAGTGGGCGGTAACGAAATTTTACCATCAACAAAGATACAAAAGTGCGCGGTAACGAAATTTTACCATCAACAAAGATACAAAAGTGGGCGGTAAGGAAATTGTACCATCAACAAAGATACAAAAGTGGGCGGTAAGGAAATTTTACCATCAACAAAGATACAAAAGTGGTCGGTAAGGACATTTTACCATCAACAAAGATACAAAAGTGGGCGGTAAGGACATTTTACCATCAACAAAGTTACAAAAGTGGGCGGTAAGGACATTTTACCATCAACAAAGATACAAAAGTGGGCGGTAAGGACATTTTACCATCAACAAAGATACAAAAGTGGGCGGTAAGGACATTTTACCATCAACAAAGATACAAAAGTGGTCGGTAAGGACATTTTACCATCAACAAAGATACAAAAGTTGGCGGTAAGGACATTTTACCATCAACAAAGATACAAAAGTTGGCTGTAAGGAAATTTTACCATCAACAAAGATACAAAAGTGGGCGGTAACGAAATTTTACCATCAACAAAGATACAAAAGTGGGCGTTAACGAAATTTTACCATCAACAAAGATACAAAAGTGGGCGGTAAGGAAATTGTACCATCAACAAAGATACAAAAGTGGTCGGTTAGGAAATTTTACCATCAACAAAGATACAAAAGTGGTCGGTAAAGACATTTTACCATCAACAAAGATACAAAAGTGGGCGGTAAGGACATTTTACCATCAACAAAGATACAAAAGTGGGCGGTAAGGAAATTTTACCATCAACAAAGATACAAAAGTGGGCGGTAAGGAAATTTTACCATCAACAAAGATACAAAAGTGGGCGGTTGGTATTAAAATGTTGACGACCCCTGCCCTAAGTCTTGGCATTGTGATCACAGTCCAGTTGTACAACAAACTCACGGATTGTAACTCATCTCTCTGCGCGAATCAATTCAACCGCTCGCTGACGATTTGTGTCAGTGGTTGCAGATGATGGTCTCCCACTTCGTGGTTTGTCTTTAATGCTGGTTGCCCCCTCTTAAAACTTCTTCATCCATCTGTGCAATTGCTCTTGTCAATGGTATCGTCCCCGTAAACATTCTGTGGCCTTGTGTGGATGCCGGACAGCCTGCACCCTGCACCCAATGACGGCACGTTGCTTCTGCTTTTTATTTACCTGCAACGATGAAGAAGGGTTACTATAGAGGAAGAAGTACTTTTCCAGCATATGCAATTTGAACGGCCTCTGTCAGTTAATAAAAAAGTTATGCCCACTTTTGCATTACTTTAGGTACAATCCGCGTAGTATGAATTTTAAAAACCTGAAGGGAAGTATTGAAATGAAATCTCTAGTGAACCTCGAAAACTAAGAAAATTACAGAAATCCAAGACGAAATTTTTAAAACAATGTAGGCACGGCGTATAAAGTGTGTTTCTTACATGTTTTGCGAAACTTTGGAAACTTACTCTACCTACGTAGATCCTTAAACTGTTCCAACAGAGATATGCAGAGTGTGCATTAAAATCGCGCACCATTCTTTTGAATGGCGAACGGAGACTCATAATGAAGTGAAACCGAATGGATTGGTAACTTCCAGAAAGGCCGATGCCATCATTTCGACAACAGCGCCCCTAGCGGCAGTTTCGAGAACTTAGCTCATCAAACTCCAAACTGCGATAGATACAGCAAAAGTATTAGCTTCAAAGTTCGAGAACGTCAGTTGTTTGGTAAAAAACGGCCATAAAACGTTGGAGATCAACGGAAAATTTTAAGAAATTCAGTGATGGGCAATGCTGGAAAGTGATATTGGAAGGGGGCAACGAACTAACGGTTAATCGATGATCATCATATCAAGATAAACGCAACCATGTGTAAGGGTATTCCCATCTCTGGAGAGAAATCCCATGATATAGGACAGCACCAATTAGAAATTTCCTCGGTTACCGTTCCTCCTCAAAGTACTGCATAATTTGCATGATGACCACCTCTTTATGACAGTTTTTTAGCAAGCGAAAGATGCTCACCAACCTTGCAAAACACATTTTTGCTCTATCTGTCATATTTTCGGAGTTAAGTAAGCTAAGTTCGCCGATAGGTGCGCTGAAGTCGAAATAATGGGACTGGTCCCTTGCCACTCATGCCAGTCCAGTTGGTTCCACACAAGGGTCTGTTCATCAGTGAGAAACATCAATGTTGAACATCGGTGGTTGCTCATTCCCGAAATATCGATGCATCGGTAGTATCGGCGAAAGTTTTCAATGTACCGATGTATCAGTGAAAACGTTGGTCCACCCCGGTGGCGCAATGGTCTATGCCATGGTTTATTGCCATTCGACCGAAAAAGGTCCGGGTTTCAACCCCGGAGAGGCATGGATGTTGTGTTTGTTTTACGAAACTGACTCTCTCTCACTCTTTCTCTCTCTTTCCTGGAGCCAGTGTCCCTTAATTGGGGACTGGCAAGTGCTCATTGAGCTCATTGAGTTGCTCACAGTGGTCGTTAAACCTTCAATCGGAAAAAAAACCCCTCGATGTTTTTCCTAATAATCCGAAGAATTCCCCTTTCCATCTGTAGCAGTAAATGACGCATTGATAGGTAAAACATCTGTTCAATATAACGGAAACAACTCCAACATGTGCTCAGCAATTCAGCATCGGGTAACCAATAAGTTGTTAAAACACTCGATGTATATGTGGAAACCTCGATGTTTCTTCGACGTATCGGTGAAAACCTCTATTTTTTTATGTTTTGCTAATAAACCGAAGAATTCGCACTTTTCCATCTGCTGCAGTGAA
The DNA here is from genome assembly GCA_039090855.1 of Macrothele yani. NCBI lineage: Eukaryota > Metazoa > Arthropoda > Arachnida > Araneae > Macrothelidae > Macrothele > Macrothele yani. The sequence goes on along the minus strand of CM077002.1, from coordinate 23,522,274 downwards.
GAGGCACATCGGTGGGTAAAATCTCTGTTCAATATAACGGTGATTACTCGCCAATTCAACATGGGTAACTAATAATATTTGTTAAAACGCTCGATGTACCAGTGGGAACCTCAGTGTTTCTCCAATGTATCTCACTCTGTAACATTGAGAATAAGAACTCAATTTCAGGCGACGATACAACTAAAGAATCACTAGTTCGTGACAGAGAAAGATGATATTCCCTATAAGAATGCAGCAAAAAGAAATTTATTTACTCTTTGAAATTCAAAAAATCTTAAAACACAAATATACTAATGATAAGGGAAAATATGCTGTTCAAAATTCCCATGAGCACGCGAAAGCATTTTGTTAGAGTATCACCAATTTGGACACACATTCTCTAAAGGTTTCACCGCCAATTTTCTAGAACACACCAGTGTTGTTGTCGACATCAGGCAATTTTTTTAAGAGCATGTTAATATGTCAAATTAAGTGTTATTAATATGGAATTGGCAAAGAAGTTTTTTTCAGGATGCTGGTTTGATTCCTTCTAATACATTTGCTGGGGACCTTGCGACATGTACTATTATTTATTTACCTTTTAGTTTCTTCTTCTATGTAAATTTGAGTTTGTTTACCTTAAGATTTTTCAAACTTAACGTGATATCTTCTCTCTCTCTCGTAAGAGTATGGTTGGCAACACCTTGAGGTCAGGACATACGATGTGTGTGTGTGTTCGATGAGAACTGAACGTTATACAGGGTGTCCTAGAATTATTGGACACTTAAAAAATTATGTACAAAAAAAAACTATGAGAATTGTCTGTTTTTTTTATGTCACGTATTATTAACACGGTTTCTATATTTTTGTTTTGCAGGATTGTTATTCCCAGAATCCGATAGTTGGAGCTAGCTGTGACCCGATGAGGACTGTATGAGAAATGCGCAATCAGTAGTCATGTCATCCGTAAGCAGAAGGCGATGTGTGTGTTATGGCTTGCGGAATTAAAGTCTGTCATTAAAGTTAAATGACGGTACCGTTTAGAGTACGGTTGTAATCATCGGTCAACGAATTCAATTAAGCGGTGGATGAAACAGTTGAAAGAAACTGGCAATGTGGAACATCGTGGAGGAGCCGGTAGGCCTAGAGTCAGCGGTGAGACGGTTGATCAAGTTAATGAAAGTTTCCGACGAAGCCCCAGGAAATCCGTTCGTAAAGCAAGCAGAGAACTGTGCATTCCGAAATCGACAGTTCACGATATCTTGCACAAGAAATTAAAGTTTCATGCTTATAAAATTCAATTAGTGCAAAAGATATATGCAAATGATCACACTCTGCGATATGATTTCGCTGTCGATATGCTGAACCGAGTGCAAAACGACGAAAACTATCTCAGTACTGTAATTTTAGTGATGAATCCACATTTAATGTATCACGTATTGTGAATCGTCACAACTGTAAGATATGGGGCAGTGAACCGCCTCATGCTGCTATTGAACTGGAACGTGATTCTCCAAAAGTTAATGTGTGGTGCGCCCCTTTTCTTCTTCTGCGAAAAATAATAAGTAATTGTATTTTTTTCGCTAATGTTGTTGAAGTCTGAGTCGTACGGAAGAAGTGTAAGCTGAATAATAACTAATAGTAAGTAGCCTTTTCTGAAATTATTTGAATGACTTCTGATTCGCTTAAAAGTGAAGTTATTAAGAACTGATGTGTGTAGTGTTAACACAGATATACTTAAACGAACATTACAGCCTCCTATATATCAAACATAATCCTATACTATTCTCGCTAGAGTGATAGCATTTCCATTTTTGACCACATTTCGGCTTGTAATATCTCGTTCGCGTCGAATTTTGAAAAAAAAATTTCGTTATTGTAGTTTTGAGAGCGAAAGCACTGGTCACGTGCCGTGACTCCGCCTCCTACTTATGAATCTGAGGCGTCAACGCTATAGGTGCTTCTCACAGACACAAGGAAATGTTTCGGTTTCTCTGAAACACTCCCCAAACTCTATTCCAGCGAACAAACTAAGCCTTCCTCACTATGTTATTGAAAACTGTGAATCGGGAAGGCGGATCAAAACAGCTGAACGGACAGAATAATACTCACAACTAAGATATAAGGATATCAAGAGGAATTAGTAATACAACACGAACATTTATTACATAATCAGTTAGGTTCTTGACGGCGGTGGATTACTCTTTCTCTAGTATCAGGTTTCCCTAAGGACTAGACTTGGACGGTGGCGTAGACACGAAATCTAGGAGGACCATTTCCGAAGAAAGTTATCTAAGTCCTCACTTTCGGCGTTGACGTTCTAGAGAGATTCTACCTGCTATTAGGTAGATCTGTATCTCTGAGAATATTGTGATGAGTAACCTAACTGTACTGCCCTGTCAGTACGGTTTCAATCTTAGCCTGTGCTAAGATTTGATTTACTGTAGAGGAATATCTGTTACGCAAGCGGGATTCCCTGACTGGGTCCTGTACCGCTGCAGCCGAACACTCTATCTCTTCAAAGATAGTGTGCTGGCTAAACTCATCCAGAGCCCCGGACCCCTGTAGCTGGAGCGTTTGTCTCCTCACAAAAAAAAGGCAAACGCTTCGTCTCCCCTTTATCGGAGAACTACTCTCTCCGTTGGACGAAAGCAGACTGACTAACAGGTTCTCTCTAAGAGACCTGCTCCTCCTCACCTCCTCCGCGCTAAGCATGCGCGAAGACCTCCGCGCTGACCTGCTGACGTGGCTCGCATTATCCGGCCACGTGGTCCTTCTTTGACGTCACTCTCCGACTACCCCTGGGCGTTGGTTAGGCGTGCCTCGCCGATGGGTTTTAATCCTACCTTTCGTTTATTGGCGGCCTGTCAGATTTGTCCATTTGTAAGAATGTACTTCGGCGGTAGGATTACTTTGAGAAAGTAATCCTACCGCCGAAGTACATTCTTACAATAACACAATATACATTGTTATACACTGCCGGACAATTGCTAAGGACGGATGACAATAGCAACGATAGCAACCATAAAATGAAAGGCAGGAAGATGTGGAAATTAGCATAAGTGCGGGATACAGTAAGACGTGTTGCGCGTATGCAAATTTTGGATTGCCGAACTTGTTCGTGACGTCATAGCGCTGATAAGAGATATAAAGGATTTGACGCGTATTGACCGTTGTTGTTCTAACGCAAAGTTGAAAGGGAAAGAATCAATTGACGAACTTGCAATTTTCAGTATGTTTTCCCGACATCACCTAGATGATTTTACGCGTGGCCGTATTATTGGCAAGATTGAAGAAGGGCGAAAAATAACAGATGTTGCCAGGCAGCCCGACGTCAGCCATAGTGTTGTTTCAAGGCTTTGGAAATCATTTCAAACAAATGGAGAGTGTAGCAAACGTCACGGGGAGGTCATGTTCGCAGTACGACACCTGTAGAAGATCGGTACATAGTGCTATCAACAAAAAGACACCAGCGCAGCACAGCTAGTGAGGTAGCAAATCAGTTTATGGCTGCTACTGGCAAGCGGATCTCCCGAAAAACTGTCGTCAGACGTTTGCATGAAGGAGGACTATACGCCCGCTGTCCTGTTGTGTGCATCCCATTGTCCAGACGTCACCGTACCACCCGTTTGCAATGGTGCCATCAACATCGCAATTGGACTGATAACGACTGGTCTGCTGTCCTCTTCTCAGATGAGAGTATATATAGTCTATCGTCTGATTGTCGACGACAACTGATCTGGCGTGATAGTGGTACTGCATATTGTCCAGCAAACATACAGGAAAGGGACCTATATTCGACATGTAGTGTCATGGTATGGGTTGGCATCATGATCAATGGCCGTACGTCCCTGTATGTGCTTCCAACTGGGACTATGACTGGCCAACGATACATTAATGATGTTCTGCTACCTCATGTTCGCATGTTCCGTGGTGTTGTCGGTCATAGATTCATTTTCATGGACGACAACGCAACATGTCATCGAACAGTCGCTGTCCAGGAGTGTCTTGAGAGCGAGGATATTCAACGCCTCGTATGGCCAGCACGTTCTCCAGATCTGAATCCCATTGAAAATGTGTGGGATGCTTTGGGGAGGAGTCTTGCTTGTCGCCAATGCCCTCCAATAAACAAGGACACCCTCATCCGTGCACTGACAGAGGAAAGGGATAAATTACCCCAACAGCTGCTTGATAATGTTGTGCAAAGCATAACACGACGTGTGGAATCTTGCATCGCCCTCCATGGTGGCCATATCCCGTATTGACAACTTACGCCGGAACGCCTGCGGACGGTAATTGCATTTTTTTCACGTTTACGTATTCTGCACAAAAATGGCCTGTTTGTCCCTTGAACAAGTTACCAAGCCTTCTGGATTTCAGGGCACAATAAATTGTCTTTCTTGTAATGTCCTGGCATTCTGACATTATTTTATTTCACTTGGCATCCAACCACACTTACTTTTTTATGCGCTATATAGCCGTTTATGATCCGTCCTTAGCAATTGTCCAGCAGTGCATTTACACAAAGGTGGATGGCGGTTTTCCAAACTTTCAGGCGTCTGAGCGCGACACTGACAATGTACAGCGAAAGTCACGGTATCATTGAAGATGTTATCAGTTCATTGAAAAGGCCTCTCCCTTTCTAAGGCGTGAGAAACTAAGGTTCTTTGTTTAGGGATCTCGACATCTGAAAAAAATGTTCTCGAACCTTCTGTCGATTTTGTTTGGTTTTGTACTGTCTTACTTTTCTTTGTTAAAAGTAACATAATGTTCAGCATTATTATAATTTAACATCATTAACATATCCGTTCTTACAGTAGTTATAAGATTTTATGTATCTAAAAGGTTTGTCTTGGCTACATTTTGCATTAAAAAATATTACATGAGAAAACTCAGTGATAGCTCTATTGTTAGTTGCTGTAAGCCTAATCATATGCAGTTTAATAGAAAAGATAAAATGCAGATTACCGCTAGTTCCCATTCTAATAAATTCGTTACTGAAATAAGGAAACTGGATACTTCAGACGGTGTGGAAACACGAAGAGAAATATGAAAAGGAACGTAGAGACAGAAATAGTTTGCAATAATTTTCCGAACTTCTCACTCTCCTTTTCCTTTTCGTTTCTCTTTGCCGCCGCACAGATGACGAATTGCTCGGGATTTTCGAATCGAATCATCTGCATGCATAAAGTTCCGCTGAAGTTTTAAGCTTAACCAGACGCAAACAAAAGAGGCAGCATATCCAACAATCGGCGCAAATGCATGAACGTCCTTCTCGAAAGAGGCTGCAGTTTGTAATTCTCCGTTCTCCCCGCTAACTCACTCCAACCCGCCCTCACTGCACACGCCCCACCGGCCCAAACACACTGCGATATAACCGCCCAATAACTCGAAATGGTGGAAGAAAGACTCTCAAGAATTGGCTTCCCTCTTCTGCTATTTATATGCTTATTATGAACGAAGCTTTTCGTAAAACGGCGATAAAATAACCGCTTGGCGTCCTATTTCTGTGACTTCCTATGCCTCCTATTACTTCTCTGGAAACTGTGCAGATGTTCTTCTCGTAGCTTGGCTGCTGCTACCAACACTACCTTTCCTTCCTTTTGCCATACAAGCAGCCTTTCGAAAATGGCTCGTCAGTTTGCATTGTGAGAAGGAAAAATGAGGGGTTTTTTGTTGTTTTTTTTTATTTCTAAGTGAAGAATTCCTTTGTTGTAGGGTAACTAGGATTTGGCCTTCCATCCACTTACTAGCTGAAGAACAACCCTCCCTTCTCGAAGTTTTTCACTGTAACGCATTTCAGGAAAGAAGAAACGGAAAAAATAATAAAAGAATGGTTGATAAATATCGTTCCGCGTTCTTTGGCAAAGAACAATTCATCCAGTTCCGAAGAAAATGTGTGAATAAGTAAAAAGAAAGATGTGTCCGTGCAAAAATTCGGAGAAAGGATTGGGTAAAGATTGTTCTTACACACGGTACTTTTTCTTCTCTTTCATTTCGCGAGGGAAATATATTGAGAGATTTTTCCATTTGGGGGTTTGTGAACAACAGAAGTGAAAATGGCAGCCGTCATTTCACATGAATATTGTTCGCTCGTAAGAGATGATGAATATTTATACCTTCCCCGTCGTGAATTATTTGGTGTCACTCGTGATGAATATTCATGAAGGTGCATTTATCAACAGCTTTTAGCGAGCTTGCAATTTTTATTTCCCAGAAATCGAAATGTTCCAGAGGATTTGTTTGAGATGATATGCTGGCTGTAAGTATAAAATGGTTGAGCTTTATTGGTTTAATTGGGGACACGTTTTTATTTGCTAAATGAATATAATCCTTAGGAGCGACAGCGGTGGTAATAAATATCTGTACATTTGCTGCATGTTTACAATTCAGAATTATGATCCTCAAAGATTAGTAATCACAACGTCAAGATATTTTGAAGTATAAAACCTAAGAAATCTCGCATATCGGCAAAAATTAAGAAAACATTTCATTTCCACACGTCTCTCTTTAACCATTATCTCAATTTACGACAGCACCTCAAAAAACAAGTTAGTAAAATCATGCAACGCATTGATTATAAATACGCTTTCCAACATACCACAAAATATTACTCAAGTTATGAGAATAATGGCTGTAGAATAATCCTGTGCCCTGACCTTTGATCCCATTTCGATGATATTCAACAGAACCGGTTTGGTATACCTCCGAAATAACATGATAAAATGTTGTCGCAATCAAAGCATTTTTACGTAAGTTATGATGCATTAGGGCTATGGAATAGATCCCGCTCCTGTGTCCTAACCTTTGACCCCATTTCGCCCATTTTCAATAGAATTCGTCCCCAGGCAAGACCCTACAACATACTAACATTTCATCCAAATCGAAGCATTTTTACGTAAGTTATGACGCATAGTGGCGATGGAAGTGATTCCGCTTCTATGTCCTGACCTTCGACCCCATTTCTCCTATTTTCAATAAGGTTTGTGGCCAGGTGGTCCCCCACTACATACTAAAAGTTCATCGAAATCGAACTTTTTTTACGTTAGTTATGACGCATAACAGCAGTAGAATGAATCCCGCTCCTATGTACTGACCTTTGACTCCATTTCGTTCACTTTAAATAGGGTTCCTTCCCAGGTAATCCCCTACCAGATACTAAAATTTCATTACAATCGAATGACTGTTACGAGAGTTATCCTGCAGACCGACATACGCACACAACGCGTGACGTAATGAGGCAGATAGGAATCGGGTCCATCTGCTTGCCGCAAGAGTGTGACGTCATAAAACTTTAATAGGATCCACACACAATGCGTGACGTAATGAGACAGATGGCGTGACCGCGCGCCAACATTCTCAAAGGCGAGACTATGACGTCATAAGATTTCTAAGCATTGGTAACATTAATGGAACAACGCCATCACTAAAAACGTTATAATTCAGGGTGGTTATTTAACCCACTAAACGAATTCTCCTAAAGTCAAGATCAAGCTAAATCGATTTCTAGTACCAGAAAACGGTAGGTTAACGACTTTCATCAAAATTCTTAGAGCCGTTTTCAAAATTAAATGTACATACATACATACAAGAATTGCTACTTTAAGGTGGACTTCAAGTAACTTTGCTTCCTATACTTCCAATGGAAAAACTTCTGTACACATTTTCTTCACAATTAATGCCTTCCAAACGATGATAAATTTGAACATCGATTAAAATATCTTCATTTTATAACTTGCAATACTTAATATTTTCTAAAACATAACCATATTTATGAAATTCAACATTTGTTTGTCTATTGACGTCATGAAAATACAGGTCGCGCCATCTTTTTTCTGTACAATTAATGCGTTCACAAGGATGAAAATTTGAACAACGATTAAAATAGTTTCATTTCATAACTTGGAATACTTAATATTGTCTAAACCATAACCGTAATTATGCAATCCAACATTTTTTTCCACTGACGTCATCAAAGTACAGGTCGCGCCATCTTTTCTCTGGTTTCAACACCACCAAAGGAGAAGTGATTGATTTTTAATATAATTATGGTTATGTTTTAGAAAATATTAAGTTTTCCAAGTTATAATATGAAGTTATTTTAATCGATGTTCAAATTTTCATCCTTCGGAACACATTAATTGTGAAGGAAATGTTTTCAAAAGTTTTTCCATTGGAAGTATAGGAAGCAAAATTACTTGACGTCCACCTTAATAATATGGCATAAGGGCAATGGAATGGATCGCAATCCTACGTCCTGACCTTTGACCACATTTCGTCCATTTTCAATAGGGTTCGTCCCCAGGTGGTCGCCTACTACATACTGAAATTTCATTGAAATCGAAACATTTTTACGCACGTTATGACGCATAAGGGCAATGTAATGCATCCCGATCTTATGTCCTGACCTTTGACCCCACTGCACCCATTTTGAATAGGGTTCGTCCCCATGCGCTCTCCTAACACATATTAAACTTTCATTGAAATCAAACCATATTTACGCAAGTTATATCGCATAAGGGCAATGGAATGATCCCGCTCCTACGTCGTGACCTTTGACCCCATTTGTCCCATTTTCAATAGGGTTCGTCCCCCGGTGGTCCCCTACCACATACTAAAATTTCATCAAAATCGAACCATTTTTACGCCAGTTATCGTGCGGACAGACGGACGGACGGACGGACAAAGTTGGAGCATATACGCTTCTTCAACCTACGGTTGGAAAGCGTAAAAAAATACTTTTTCATGATTTACACAACAGCTAAAAAAAATAGGTATAACAGAAAATACTTATTCACGATTTACGTATTCTATATAAAATCGTGTGCAACAGTACAATGGTGCTGAACATTTATGCATCATCCCCAAAAACGTAGTTAACAGACAGTAACTGACAAAGTAACGAACATAAAGAAAGAAACTTTATGTACACTGAGTGATCACTGAATTATGACCACCTACCTAATATTTCGTAGGTCCATCTATTACCCTCAGTACAGCAGCTATACGACGTGGCATCGATTCAATAAACACTGAGTGATCACTGAATTATGACCACCTACCTAATACTTCGTAGGTCCTCTTTTCCTACTCAGTACAGCAGCTATCGGACGTGGCATCGATTCAACATTCACTGAGTGATCAATGGATTATGACCACCCACCTATACTTCGTAGGTCCTCTTTTCGCACTCAGTACAGCAGCTATACGGCGTGGCATCGATTCAACATTCACTGAGTGATCAATGGATTATGACCACCCACCTATTCTTCGTAGGTTCTCTTTACCCCTCAGTACAGCAGCTATCCGGCGTGGCATCAATTCAACAAACACTAAGTGATCACTGAATTATGATCACCTACCAAATACTTCGTAGATCCTCTTTTCGCCCTCAGTACAGTAGCTATCTAACGTGGAATCGATTCAACAAACACTAAGTGATCACCGAATTATGACCACCTACCTAATACTTCGTAGGTGTCCTTTCGCCCTCAGTACAGCAGCCATCCGACGTGATATCGACTCAGTAAGATGCTCGAAGCAGTAGGGTGCTAAGGCCAACAAAGCTGTGTGCAATGTGGCCTTCAGTGCAGGTATGGAGGTGATTGACGTATTCAGACGCCTGATATGCCATTCCTTAGTGTCCGACAAGTGCTCTCTATGGAATTAATATTGGGAAAGTTTGGAGGACAATCGATGTGCTGGAGGTCTGAACTGTGTCACTGAAACGACTCTGCACAACATTGGACCTGTGGTTGGGCGCAATGTCATCTTGGAACACACCGTCGCCATTCGCTAAAAAAGTTCAACATTGCTTGGTGTACAGAGTTAGCAAGTGGTCCACGATAATGGGAGACAGTCATACGTTGATCCACATCCACCAGAAGTCCAGGTTTCTGCCTGGAAAACATGCCCCACACCATAAAACCGCCCTAACCGGCTTGCACTGTGGGGAAGAGGCAGGATGAATCGAGTGTCTCATGTTGTTTGCGCCAAATACGTACACCATCATCCATGGAGAGGAGTGAAAAACACGACTCTTCAAACTTGCACACTTTTTTCCAGTCATCAGATGTCCAACTTGCATCATCTTTGCATCAGGTGAGACTTTTGCGCTGATGAACCGTGATTACGAGAGGATATCATCAGGGTCGTCTGCTGTGATAACTCATACGTGCGAACTTGTGACACATGGCAACGACAGATACTTTTCCGGGTTGATTTTTGTTGCATTGGGTAGTCAACTTGATAACGCTTAGTTGTCTATTTCCTTCGCCAATAAATCGAATCACTAGTATACTGTTACTATTTTCTTCGTTGTCAACTGTTGAACAGTGCTGCGTCTGTCGGTCTGTATGAGACGTCGGAGTCCGCGATTATTCCTCGCATCAATCTTTTGCTGTCCTGTGCAGTTTTGCCTCCGGGTCGTTGTTTTATCATTTTCACGCCAGTCCTGACTCACTTTAACTACAGCGACCAGCCAAGAACCCACCAGTTTAGCCGTTTGGTTAATCGAGGCACCCGGTCTCCGAACTTCTATAATCTGTCCTTCCTCAAAATCCGATAAATCCTTCCGTTTACCCATCAAACTCCAAATTTCACTATCTACCGCTCCACTCAGACCTTATGGTACACTATATTGACAAAAGTCACCGGACAACCTCTAAAAAGCAAATGAATGGATCCGCTGCGTTGTTAAGATGCGCGTTGCAGCTGCAAACGTTATAAAAACAAGCCTGCGGCTGACCGCGATCATATCGCACTGTGCAGCTGAGTGCAAATGTCACTGCTGGAGAGAACTGACTTTGAGAAAGGAAAGATTGTTGCGTGTTATATTGGTGGGTTGTCCATAAGAGAAACTGAGAGGCGTTTAAACATACCCGAGACACCGGTTTTGGATATACTGAATTAGCGGAAGACATGGCGTGCTTGAAGCAGCAAAACATACCGGCATATAAAAGAAAATCAGTGATAGAGGATGTCGAAGCCTTAACAGAGTCGTTATATCTAATCGATGGAGTACTGCACAAGATCTCAGTGTACAGGTGAGTAACAATGCTGGAACCTCGGTATGTAGACGTACCATTCGCAGAGAACTTCATTCCATTGGTTACCGTGGTCGTGCGGCTGCTCATAAGCCTTTCATCTCCACTCGGAATGCTACTCGTCGTTTAGCATGGTGTCAAGAACATTTATCGTGGACCGTAGATCAATCTAAACGGGTCCTATGGACTGATGAATCCAAATACACCATCCATCAATCTGATGGCCATGTGTCGGGTAGGGCGGCAGCTGGGGAAACGCTATTTACTAGATTATACTGTTCCTACGGTCACGTTTGGAGCTGGCAGTGTACTCGTGTGGGGGTGTGTTTCGTGACAGGTCCCTGCCCATTGGTTATCCTGGACAAACCTGTTAACCAATAGGTGTACCTCGATATTCTAGACAATTATGCCCTACCAACTGTGTGGTAATACTATGGAAACGAGCCTTGTTGGTACTAGAAGAATAATGCACCGATCCATAAAGCAAGGACTGTTACGGCGTGGTTTGACGATAATTCCGTATCGTGTGCGGACTGGCCAGTACACAGCTCTGATCTTAGTCCCATGGAGCTCCTATGTGATGAATTAGAGCACCGCATATGAAGTTTGGAACCAAGGCCTACTTCTAAGCAATAGTTAGCCGAAGCATTATGTACTGAATGGAAGCGCATACCTATCGCTCCGTTCCAAAACCTTGTCGAAAGTATGTCTCGAAGTGTCTGTTCATGCATTAAGGCCACAGAAACACCGACACCGTGCTAATGTATATCAATAAATGCTATGTTGTGTTTCTCTTTTAAGTGTCGGTGACTTTTGTCAATAGAGTGTATATGCTACGTCGGTAGACTAATCGCGCCTTCTCAGAAATGATGTGGCAATCTTGCCGCATACACTTTTGATCAGGATGGTAATAATTCAGTGATCACTCGGTATATAAACTGTATCGTATAGTGTTTTACATTTGTGAGCGCAAAAGGGCTAAGATGCACGCAAATACGCCAAAATTCTCGGCCTGTGAAAAAACTCAGTGGAATAAGGAACGAAACGGTATCACATAAATCAGCAGTTTAGGTTGTGGCAACATTCTTCATATATCGAATTGAAGCATGTTACCGCAGTCTTCATTCGCAGAATCGTTCGGCGCTGTCACGGTTGTACATGGGAACATGATCACCACGTGCAACAATGCCAGCTTCACAGCACAGACCGGTACTTCGGATGAGGGTGTCCAGAATAAACTATGAAAGTAAGGTTCATTCTCCAAGGACATCGCACCTTAAGTCTTCTAAAGCTGTCGGAGGACAGCAAGCACCAATTGGTCGAATCTGATTAAGATCTGGTGACCGTACTGGCCAGTCCGTACGTGGAATATCTTCGCTTGTTCGAGATATTCATTGAGAAATAAAGCCCTTTGAGGTCGAGGCTTGTCGCTTCTCAGCAAAAAAACCGGACCTGCAGAGGATGGTCACAATTTTTTAGAACGATTTTCTTTTCCAGCAATATAATTAATGGTTAAAATGAAATTATTTCTTTTCTTAAATGTTCTATCTGATTGCCCTTTCTCTGGACTATAAACCTACATCTAGATCTTCAAGATAACAGAACATTTCTTAAAAATGGTAGTGGTATTTCATTCTACTCTTCTTCCACTGGTTTCAATAGTCCAATCATTGTTTTAAGTCTGCGTTTCGAAAGCACTCTTTTTAGCAATCAGAAGGCATATCTATTGGTGACACATCAGGGAACTTTGAAAGAATATGAGCAAAAGGTATAGACTTGATATCGGTCTCTTGTTTAGGTCTGAGCGCTCTTTTTAATAGTTCGAAGGCACACTAGTCCATTGGTGACACATCAAGGGACTTTGAAGGAATATGAGCATATAGACTTGATACCCATCTCGTTTTTAGGTCCAAGCGCTCCTTTCAGCAGTCCGACGGCGCAATAGTCCATTGGTGACACATCAGGAGACTTTGAAAGAATATGAGCAAAAGGTGTAGACTTGATACTCGTCTCTTTTTTAGGCCTTGGGCGCTCTTTGTAGCAGTCCGAAGGCACAATAGTCCATTGATGACACATCATGGGATTTTGAAGGAATATGAGCAAAGGTTATAGACTTGACACTCGTCTCTTTTAAGTCTGAGCGCTCCTTTTAGCAGTACGAAGGCACAATAGTCCATTGGTGACACATCAGGGGACTTTGAAGGATTATGAACAAAAGCTATCTAGATCTGATACCAGTCTTTTTAGCAGTCCGAAGGCACAATAGTCCATTGGTGACACATCAGGGGACTTTGAGGAATATGACCAAAAGTTATTGGCATGATACCCGTCTCTTTTTTAGGTCTGAGCGCTCTTTTTTATAGTCCGAAGGCCCAATAATAGTCCATTAATGACACATCAAGGGACTTTGAAGGAATATGAACAAAAGCTATCTAGATCTGATACCAGTCCTTTTAGCAGTCCGAAGGCACAATAGTCCATTGGTGACACATCAGGTGACTGCGAAGGAATATGAGCAAAAGGTATAGACTTGATACCCGTCTCTATTTTAGGTCTTTTAGGTCTTTTTTTAGGTCACGGTATTTAAGTTATTTCTCGTGTGGAGATTAATATCTTGAATATTGTCTGCTTCATCAGCACTAATTTTGTCAATGATGTGTTTTCAAATTAGAGCTAGTGATCAAAGTAGCAGATCACATTTTACTATCTGATTTGTATTCAGTTTTTAAATTTTAAAGTACCTGAAGGTGGAATGGATTTTTAAAAACCGTATCTTGGTTATTTTTTCAAGGAAAGTTGAAGTGTTATGCATTTCTTTTTTTTCTATTAAAAAATGTTCCTTTAAAATTAAAGTCTCAGACAATGAACTTATGTGGAAGAAATATAAATAGCAGATAAGGAGAAAAGGTAAAAAATTAAAAAATAACAGTTTGGATTTCCTCCAAGAAGAAATACAGCAGGAGCCACATTTGGCTCCAAGTGGCAAAATGTGACACCTCTAATTCAATCTTCCTTTTGTGTTCCTGTCTTCTTATTCAAATTTGATTTCATCTCGTTAAATATTTTCTTGCTTAACGCCACAGAGTTTCGTCCGATGAATATGATGCTGATTATACTGACAGCAGCGATAGGCTCGTGAGATTGGAGTCACGTGTGCTATGTTAATTGGGTAGCATTCAATCTGCAATCTTGATGAGCCATTCACGTGCAATGCATTTTGAGCATGGAGAAAGCATTTCGCGAGCGATTTATGTGCAGTATTGAACGTTATTTAAGCGAGCTGTTCTTATTCTTGTAAGACAGCTTCAGTATTGAGTTCTATTCAATGTATCTTATTTTGTCACGAGGTCCTGTTGATATTTAACTTTGAACGTGCCTGATTTCCGAATAAAGAAGTGGTACGGAAACCTACAAGCAACTTTGCATTCCTTGAATCCTGGCCGTATTATTAAATGACATTTATATATACAAGGGATGTCCAAAAACAACTGAGAATGATTTCATAAAAAAAGATATGCGTGACTTAATTATCAAGAAAGTGGCCATCTTTTTCGAAATACTGTCCACTGTATCGAATACAAGTGTCCCAACGTTCCTTCCACTTTTTGAATGTCTTCTGGAATTCTTCTTATGAAATGCTGTTGAAGCACCCTGCGCAGCTGTAATAAGTAATTGATCAGCGTCAAATTATCGTCCCCTATTGTCTTTTTTAAAATGCAAAACAACCAGAAATCACATGGTGACAGGTCTGGACTATATGCAGATTGAGGCATCAACTTAATATTCATTTCCTCCAAATGAGAAACGCCAGAACTGGCCATGTGTTGCCTTGCATTGGGCCGCACATGAAGAGAAACGGGGAACCCAAGTTGAACAAACTCGTTTCATGCCAAAATACTCGGCTAAAATTCTGTGAAATGATGATTTTGAAATGTGAACCATATGTTAGATATATCTAGTGGATAGGTGTCTGCCTTCCTGTATAATAACACCTATTGTATTAATGTCTACCTCTGTACCACTCGTTGAAGGTCTTCCGACTGAAGCCACCGACACACTACCATCCATACATTCTTTATGCCATCTATAAATTGTTGATTTTCCTGGGCATTCATATTTATAAGCCTCTTGCATAAAATGAAGTCTCTCCGACAGACTAGGTCGACAGCAAAATTTAATGGCTCATCTTTCTTCCTCTTTCGATGGATTTTTGTCGAAAAATCACACCGCAAAAACACTTGTTAGGGGTTAACAAAAGAACGCTTATTAAACTGCGCTCTACTGACGACGTATGCGTGATGAACAGGTAGGGCCGGTTACAACGACTACCGTTTTTTCGAGACTCGTTCCAAGGTCGAACGCAGCATTGCACATTTGTTATAAAAGGATCCTCAGTTGTTTTGGGACAAGCTATGTAGCTAAGATTTTTAGCTCCTAAGAACGATTGAGAAGTAATGAGTGTTTTACAATAAAGCAAATGCCTTTAGTCCACAAGCTAAGCTAAGATTTTAGTATTTTACAGGGAAGTAAATTTAAGACAAAATTTCAAGTCTACAACCCTTTTAAAGCAAATACAGTGGAACCTAAGTTATACGTTTTTCACTTTTGTACAGAATTCTGCACTTTTCCGGATATCTATGTAATAATATGTGGCGGAGCACCATCTTGCTGCCAAATGATTTCAGGATGTAAATAGCAAATTTGAGGGGCAGTAAAAATTTGAATTATGTCCAGATAAAGCTATTTTGTGACTGTGGATTCTGTAAAAAGAGGAAAGACCCGCTCACCCGATCAGCCATTAAGCCGCACTACACTTTAAGACTATCCGGACATGTTCGATGAAGTGATGTGGATTCTCAGCCACCAGATCCTGATATTGTGGCGGTTGACTTTACCTGAAGCATGAAAAGTTGCTTCATCTCTAAAACTAATGTTTCGTAGGGAGTAATTATCTGCCTCTAGATCATTTAGCATATCAACAGTAAAGTTAAAACGACGCTACTTGTCGTCCGTCTGTAAAGCTTGCAATATCTGCACTCCGTAGGCATATAGGCGGAGATTTTGGTGTAAGTCTCGATGCACTGTTGTTGCAAGGGATATTGCCAATTCCTTTGCGGTAGTTCGTAAAGATATAGTAGGGCTACGTGAAATGTCTTCATGAATGCTTTCGACGTTGCCTTCACCTGTGCTTGTTCTTCCACATCTTGGCCTATCAAGGACACCTCCATTTTCCAGAAACTTCTTTGGCCAAGCAAAGGTGCTATTTCGACTTGGAGGATCTTTTCCAAATTTCGGACGAAAATTTCTTTGCACTTGGGTAACAGATTTCGTTTCGAAACACCAACCAACACATATCGCTTTCTCTGCTGGAGTAGACATTGTTTTCAACTAACCTTGCGATTGGATCAGTAGCGTCACATAGTGACCTATTTGGGAAACATAAAGAAACTTTTTTAAAGAAATTAACAAAATCTGCAACAATTATGTACATATCCCGAAAAGTTTTTTCTCTAATATTTTTTTTTTAAATGTGTCAAGAACTTTTGAGACACCCTGTATATAATAAAGTTCAAAGAAGTAAATACACCACTTGAATTCTCAGAAAATACGGAATATTCTGGAAGAGAGGAACTTCTTACAGAGAAATATATGCATTTTATCATCATCAATCATTCTCAATTATCTGATGAATGAAGGGCTCAAATCTCCTCAAGTCTCTTGCACAACTCTTGAACTTGAGCAGTGCTCTTCCATGTCATTTCTCTATTTTTTCTTATTTTATTCCATTCATCTCCCACGTGCTCTTCTTCTCGGTTTTTCCATGTCTCTTGGTTTCCAGTTTAGCGTGTCAGTCGTCCAGTAGTCATCAGTTTTTCTAGCAATGTGTCCAGTCCATTGCCACTTAAGGGTCTTTACTTTAATAACAATATCATTGATTCTTGTCATTTTCCTGTTCCATGTGTTCCTTTTCCTACCTTTCCTGATTGCACCAAGAATGCATTTCTCCGTGTTTCTTTGAGTTGTCCGATTCACTGTAAATCATTTTAGTTAAAGTTCACGTCAATGGTTCATAAGTAAGAACTAAAAAATGCACTGGTTTAACGCTGTTCTTTTAAGACAATGGTAAATTCTTCATGTCTTGGCAAGATACATTCCAGCCTCCGGAGAATGAGGTACCAAATTTTTTGTTGTGAAGTCATATTGCGAGGGGAGGGGCATAAATCACCATCCTGGCCAGGCTGTTTGTTGAGTATCAAATTGCATTTTCTCTAATCCTGGTGGTATACTTATACTGGCTTTGATCTGTCGTCAGAGTCCCTTCCGTGAGAACGGGACGTACCACAAGAGTTGACATTTGTCTAGGAGAAGGTATGCGCACGCGTAGATCTTATGCATTTAGAAAAATAAAAGTGCAAAGATTCCTCTCTGCATACAAGCATCGGTTAGAGGATTTTAGGAAAAGAATGTCTGACAACACTTAGAATTTGGAAGCTATGAGATTTGGGATCGGTGGCCCGACAGAAAAGTCACACAGAAGCTAGGTAGAAAGGAGGAGGTAGACGCCCCTATTTATAACCGAGAGGAAGGTAGTACCAAGGGTCTGACAGCTTAACGTGCCCATGCGAAGCTCGACGGATGTTTAGTGGTTCGAGAGTTCGTACCTGCCTGTGATCGATACTGAGACGTTTCTGTAGAGGTCAAAAGCGGTGACCACTAGGCTATCCGCGACTCCAGACCCCGGATGTGCACTCCCATGTTTTGGTACCAAACGCCGGCTAGCTTTCAGCAGAGTGTTTGACTGAGCATGAGCAGCAGGAGATTGTTCTCACGGTAAGCAGAATTCAAGACTATGTGAGCTGTGGATGAAAAACCTTGAATTTTTAACTACACAAAGATGCTTTCACTACCTTAATGATGCCTTTCAGAGCGCATGACATTTTAATTCAATATGCTTTTAGTGTAATTTCACAGTATGGAGTTTCTTAATAGCAAATGTTTTCGTTAATCTAGTAAAATTTCCTGAAAAAATAGTGGACAGAGCATATGTTCATTTGATCCTATAAACGAGCCGCCACCGGTACTAGTACGTACTTCTTTCTTAAAAACAGTGAAGTGTTAACTTGGTTGTATATTACCTTTGTTAACTTGTTGTTCTTGAGGTAGATAATCACTAGGACAAGCCACTGACAGTAACAGATAACTCGGTTCCAGTTGACAAATTTTGAGCGAAGATATTGCAAAATCTAAGCTCATTGAGGCGTCTATTATAGCAAATTCTAAAAAACGAACGCGAAAAATTTATGACTTCCAGAGCAAAAGTACGAAAAATTCTAAAAAAGAAATGCCTAGAATTCATCATGAAATACTTTCCTTCACGCTTTCACGTTGGTTGTGATCAGGTTGCATGTAAACAAAGCGGAAAGACACACTCAGATCGGGAACCACGTTTTCCATTTTGCATCCCGAAAGACACACACACACACACACATGCACAAACTTCCACTTAATATTATAGATTAAGCAAGTGTTGAGCTAACAGACGGAGTCTTTCCATTTCTTCGTTTTTCAATTCAAAAGATTTCTTTTAAATTAATGTTAGTGAGCCGACTTTCGTTAAACGGTTCAAATACAAGGTCATCTAGTTTTAATTGCAATTCCTCAATGACACGGAATTTCGTGAAACGGAAGGCGTCAAAACTTGAGCATGGACGATGTCCAATGGCATGCAAAAAATTACGGTGATCGGATGTGCATCTCGTACCTATGCCCGAACAACTAATTGTCTAGAGTCTCGTAAAGTGTGCTCCCCTCGGCCTTCGGCCTCGCTTCGCTCAATAATAGGACGCTTAAATATCCATGCAGTGCTGTTATATCTCTTAAAACAATTTTTCCTTCTCTTTGACTTAATCGAGGAGTGTTGTCCATAGACTCTGTTCTGTCTCACTCTTTCTTTCCAGGAACCGCTTTCTGTTACGTTATCTCTATCGGTCATTCCCTCGTCTCTCACGAGAACGTGGAGAAACCTCAATTCTCCGGCTGGCTTAAGACGGCCTGGCCCCTACCTTAGGCGCTCCTCGCCTTCCTTTTGCAACCGCTCCCTTTTCACTCCTCGCGTTGACTGTCCAGCTGTCGCTTTGTTCCCAGGCAAACTCATCCCCTTCTCTTCCATTAAAACTGCGTTCACTACCGAGGAATAAAGGCGGCATAAAACACAAAGCTAAGATTAAACGACTCCCGCGTCCCCTTCCGCTACCTTTGAACAAACATGCCGAAACAGTGCTAATTACACTGGACGAAGCTTCAAGCACAGAGACGAAAATTACAAATGTCTTTCTATTGTCATACCATTGTAGATGGCCTTTAGAGAAAGCGTCTCCAAGGCGCCACTGAGAAAACACAAAAAAACATATTTCCTGACTGGGGTGACGAAGATAAAAGTTTCCGACGCTTGTGGGAACAAAGGAAGATGGAAAGAAATGTTGCGAATAAGATTTAATATTTTAGCCTAAAATTCTAGTATTAAATCTCTGTAACAGAAGTAAACATTAAGTTGACCATAACGTTTAATTTGTCTGAAAGGTTTCATGTATGACCCTGATTAGACGAATTAAAAATGTTCTTGGCTTTAAAGGCGTACAGTAAGTTTAATTACTGCAGCAGGCGCTTAGAACAACTAAATTTCATTTTACCCATCTCTTATATTCAAGATCTTACATATCTCCTTAACTTTTGGGAATTGTTTTGAGTGAAACAATGAAGAAATGATGAAATCTAAAAACGTTTCTAAGTTTCTAACAAGACTTGGCAAAGGAAATCGTGCCATTGTCCGAATAACGCGAATTTGATTAAGGTCGGCTTTGTGCCTTCGAAGAATAATTCCACCAACCCTAAACAGAAAGTAAAAACATTTTCCGGTCTCTAACAACAGATCTAAAAAAAAATAAAGAAATACTTTTCCTGTTTCCGCAGATCCGACAACTCCATATCTCATGGAAAACAAATATTTCTTGGTGGCGGGAGAAAGATTAATCTGATATTTGTTGTTCCACCAACAAAAATTACGGCGTATTTTCCTTTAATTTCAGGATCGAGACGCATAAATGCGAAACTGAAAAGGAATGTGGTTGTTAGCAATTGAAAAACGAGTTATTTCGGAATAAGACAGGAGTCTCACACATGTATTTATTTTCTATTGCAGACTAAGATATTCCATGTTTATTCTTCGTAGCGTATGTTTTTCTTTCCTTACGATATATGTGCTGCTATAATTCATTTCACATTACCGAAGGTAAAATTAAACTAAAGGAATGCATCCAGAAGAAAGTCGCAAACTTTTTATCACGAAGAGTAGTGAATTCCTTTCTTTTCGCTTTTGTAATGTTTTTAGGATCGTTATCATTTTAAAACACCATTTTTACTGCCTGCTTTTATCACTATTGGCTGCCTACTGATCTTGAAAGTATTATTCGTTAGGAAAAGCGGATTTTCCTTGGCAAAGGATTTTAATGAAATTTTGCTCAGAGACAAATTTCTTCTTCTATAAAGATATGAACGTAACCAGGATAAAATGTAGTCTCCCATATGTTACAAATAAAGGTTCTGTTATGATTACCACACATGCGCAACTATAAAATAGGACTTAACAAAATTTGTCGTCTGAAATAAATGCCTAACAAAACTCAAAACCCACAATGAACACACAAAATTTCATCTGAGTTCAACCATACAGAGTATTCGGTACACGATCTTCTGCTGCAGTTCAATCATACAGAGTATTCGGTACACGAGACCCGCTCTTGTCACATTTTTAAGCATAGATGAACAAGATTTATACACAATCGAGTCACATCATTGTGACCATCTCCTACTTTTGACGTAGACAGCGCGTAGCCAATGAAAGAAGGAACGTGTCATGAACTGGCTTGGAGCGTATATAAGGTGCGGTGTAGGCATTCCGAAAACATATCACTCGTTGCTGGCATGGATAAAAGGAGCGATTTATCAGATTTGCAGAAAGAGATTATTATCAGCTTTCGGGACAATGGTGGAAGTATTTCTGAAACAGCGCAGTTTTTGAACTGTTCACGTGCTGCTTTGGTTAAAGTGTACCGTGATTGGAAAAATGACACCATTGCGAACAAGCGAAGTGCAACACCAATGTGAGAGGCGAACGTCAGTTTCGAAGGTGAGTGAGGGCCGATCGACACGCTACAGTGGAGCTCCGATTTAGACAGATGGTCACGGCACCTTTGCTAACGAAGAGCATCGGCAGAAAAAGCTTAAATTTGCACTGCAGTATCGGAATTGGACCTCCGCTGATTGGCAAAGGATTGCCTTCTCCGATAAGTCACGTTTTCTGTTTCATCGAACGGATGGACGTTGGCGTATAAGGCGAGGAACGTCGGAGAATAAACACTCTTTTACCACCAATGCTGGCAGAACAGAAGCTGGTGGGGGCAGCGTTATGGTCTGGGGAATGTTTTCGTGACATTTTCTATGTCCACTCTACCTGTGGAAGGCACTACGAACTGAATTCCGTATGAATCCATTGTTGCAGACCACGTACACCCATACATGCGGATTGTCTTCCCTGGGGCGGATAGCATCTTCCAGCACGACAATGCAATGCGACACAGAGCTAGAAATGTCTGAGAGTGGTTGGAAGAGCAAGATGAAGTGTCCAAAGTACTTCCCTGGCCCCCTAATTCCCCAGACTTAAACCCAACTGAGCATCTGTGGGACCACCTCGATCGTGTAGTTCGCTGTATGTATACTAACAAAAAACACCCTCCAGCAGCTGTCTGATGCACTGAAATCAGCATGGCTCCACATGCCTGTGAACACCTTCCAGCACCTTATTGAGTCATTCCCAGTCCGTCTAGTTGCTGTCCGCGCTGCACACGGTGGTTACTCTGTTTATCAGTAATCGTAATTTTTTATCGTAATCTTGCTTCCTCCCGGTATTGTTGTTAAATATCATTTTATTGCATTAATGTTTGTATTTCAGCTTGGAACCGTGGGCAACGATTTCCCAAAACGGAAGTTAGACGACGCGAAAATTTCCCGGTAATCTTCAGAGATGGGGTTCTTCCAAGGATTCCAGAAATTTCGCCTTTTCTTTTAGCATTTGGACCGATGCATAACTGAACAGAAATTCTGAGGGACTGGTGCTGGGGAGGTGGTTCGTTTTCCATCGGAAATTGGAATCCATTCTTAGGGATTTTCGAAAACGGGAATTAGACGGAGGTATGATTTCTCCCGTTGTCATAATTTTTTCTCGTGATGTTTCTTCCGCGCAATATTCCTGTTAGGTATCATTTTGTTCCGTAAATATTTGTATTTCAGTTTGGAAATGTAGCAATTATTTCTGAAGACAGAAGTCGGACGGAGCGAAGATTTCCCCGTAATTGTAATGTTTCTCCTGCAATGTTCCCATTATACAGTGATGCTGTTAAATGTTATTTCCCACCCATAAATTTGTGCATTTATGCGTGATAAGGGGGGGGAAATTTCCGAAAGTGACTAAGTTTGAAATTTTGTAAGAATTGATGCGTTGTTTACAAAAGTATCCATCCTCTAAAACTTACACCATTTTTCTAAAATAGTGCAAGCTCTAATAACAGCATTCATGGTCTTAAGGCTGAAAGTTCTTTCAGCATGATAAATGAAATTATTTATTTTTATAGGGAATAAAAAATAAAGAAATAGAAAAAGAAAGCTATCAGTAGAAAAAATAATTAAACAATGAATGTTGTGCAGTGGCAGAGTCAACAAGAGAAATACACTGACGGAAAAAAAATCCCAACACCACGAAAAAATAGTTGTAGAGGAATGAAATGGCGGCAATACATTTGTATAGGTAACATATTTAATCGATTAAGGTTTCAAGATCACAGCTTATTTTAAGCGCGAGAAGAGCCATTTTAAATGTGAAATGCTGGTACATTAATAACCGGTGTAACCGCCAGAATGTTGAATGCAAGCACGCAAACGTTCATGCATTGTGTCGTACAGGTGCTGGATGTCAGTTTGTGGGATGGAGTTCCATGCCTGTTGCACTTGGTCGGTCAATACAGGGACGGTTAATGCTGGTTGGGGGTGACGCTGGAGTTGTCGTCCAATGATGTCCCATATGTGCTCGATTGGTGAAAGATCTGGTGATCTAGCAGGCCACGGCAACATGTCGACACTCTGTAGAGCATGTTGGGTTACAACAGCGGTATGCGGACGAGCGTTATCCTGTTGGAAAACACCCCTGGAATGCTGTTCATGAATGGCAGCACAATAGGTTGAATCACCAGACCGACGTACAACTGTGCCGTCAGGGTGCGTGGGATACCCACGATAGTGCTCCTGCTGTCATAGAAAATTGCTCCCCAGACCATAACTCTAGGTGTAGGTCTAGTGTGTCTCGGCCGCAGACAGGTTGGTTGCAGGCGCTCACCTGGCCTCCTTCTAACCAACACACGGCCATCACTGGCACCCAGGCAGAACCGGCTTTCATCAGAAAACACAACAGATCTCCACTCCGTCCTCCAATGAGCTCTAGCTTGACACCACTGACGTCGCAAACGGCAGTGGTTTGGAGTAAGTGGAATGCACGCTACAAAGCGTCTGGCTCGGAGCTGTCCTTCAAGTAACCGATTTGTAACAGTTCGTTGTGTCACTGTGGTGGCAACTGCAGCTCGAATTGCTGCCGCAGACGCAGTACGATGCGCCACGGCCATACGCCGTACACGGCGGTCTTCGCTATCACTAGTGCCACGTGGCCGGCCGGAACCCAGTCTTTTCGAGGCAGTACCTTTCCTTGACCACCGCTGCCAACAATCATGCACAGTGGCTACATTCCTGCCAAGTCGTTCTGCAATATTGCGGAAAGAAAATCCACCTTCTCGTGGCCCTATTACAGGACCTCGTTCAAACTCCGCGAGCTGTTGATAATGGCTTCTTCGTCTTCTAAAAGGCATTCTTGACTAACATCAACATACTACGCTACGATAACTAACGCTCAGGAACGTTACAGCGCGTATTTACAGCATACCTGCTTTGCATGTTCCGAGGGGTGCTACTAGCGCCACACGTATGCTCCGAGCGCGAAATTTGCGTAGACGTCATCTTACAGATGTACTCTCACCGCCTACCAACTATCGTTTATCTAACACAACCCCTTCTTGGTGTTGGGATTTTTTTCTCGTCAGTGTATATGGCTGTAGAACTTGCTGAGAAGGAAGCAAGATTCGTACTCACAAGAGAAAACTGGAACTGGTGTTCTGACAAGTACAACGACAAAACCAGGCAAACAAACTGTGTTTGAAGCAATGTCTTTTAAAACCAGTTTATTTTGTTTGGAATTCGGTAATTTTATATTTAGCACACAGTGATTTGCTCCAGTTTAATATTTACCTAAATAAATTACCGTGAACAATTCCATATTGCTCATGCTGTGTTATACACCTACATTCTTACCGTGCGTTTTGACTTTTCACCAGGTTAAAAAGTTCAGTATGCAAAGGAAATAAAATATCCGTTTATTGACGTATAAGCATCATGAATAAAGCGTAAGCTTTCAACACCAACGGGTGCCTTCTTCAGACTTGTTCGCGGTTAGGCAAGACAAAAGGAATAAAGAATACAAAATTTTTAAAATAAACATGAACAGAATTTGAGAACGTGATATGTTGCGTCGGGAGCATGCGACAACGAGAGATGTCAACAGAAGCGTGCTAAGCGTGAAGAAATGCGCGCCATATTTGGGGAAGCTCAAGTGAGATGTCATCGTTGCAAACCACAGGGTTACTCAAAATTTCCATGGTTTCCCTGACGGCAGTGCCCCTGGCGGTAGTATAAGGAGTAATTCGCTTTATCTGGTCCCATTTCGGGATGGCGGAATGGGTAACCACTTACCTGGATAAGGCGGTTGTCAATCTTCCGTGCGAGACGTCCCGCTTGTGTTCGATTAGTCGAAGAGCGAAAGAGCGTTTTGTCATTCCGATGTAATGCTTGGTGGTACCATCCATGTATTCCAATGGTATGAATTATACTCCCGCATCAGTCAAAAAGTTCAATTGTTTCTTCTTGTTGCGTCAGTCTCATGTACGTAACAGGAACTTGCCATTCTGGATTTTAAGCGATCCATAAATTCGCTTCAGTTTATACCAACGTTGCATAGGAATAACCACGAGGAAGATAATCTACGTAAATTTTGTTTTTTCTGGTATACAGTTATTTCATTAGGAGGCGTTAGCACCCGCATTTGGAACGGAATTCCAATTTATAGAAGAATTTCACGTTTTTATGATACATAGCATAAGAGTAATCAAAAATATCAGTTATCACATGCACTCAAAGACAACGAAATTTGCGCACCAAAAAGGAAGCATCGGATTGAACTGAAATTTTGTGGACGTAATGATACACATGAATGATACACATGATGGCCAAAAACAGAGCTGCGGGACAATTACAGAGGAATCTGTGGAACACAGTCCGAGCATCTTCAATAGCGCGTCGCACCGCCTCGTTCGGCAATGCTTGCTGCAATACAGTCCGACATGGGGGCGAACAGATGCCTGATGTTGTCTTGAGGCAGACTAGCCCACACGTGGTTAACGGTGTGCTCCAAATCTAAGATAGTGCGGCATAGCGGCATAGCAGCCGGCGTTTCAACTGGTCCCACACATGCTCGATGGATGACATGTCCGGGGAGTGGGCAGGCCATGGAAGTGTCTGGACATGACGTAGGCAGTCCTGGGCAACCTGAGCCGTGTGCGGGCGGGCATTATCCTGCTCGTATAACGCAACTATAATCCCGGCAAGGAATGGGAGCACATGGGGCATTAGGATCTCATCCACATACCGCTGGCCTGTCGATGCCCCGCGTACCACTACTACAGCTGATAGGCTATCGTAGGCAATGACTCCCCAGATCAAAATGTCTGCAGTGGGTGAGGTGTGGCGCTCGATAACGAGGTTGGGATTGTGCCGTTGACCCGAGGACCTCCACACCCGGTTACGATTATTATCTGTCCCCCAAACGAAGCGGCACTCATCGCTAAACACTACACGTCGCCAGTCTGTGGCGTAACACGTCGCCCTGGCCTAGCACTACTGCACACGGAACAGGCGATGTTCCGGCAGCACAGGTAAAGGGCGCTGGGCTCGCAGATTTGCTTCCGCGAGAAGTGGGGAAATGGTTTGTGGGCACACAGAAGCCCCTACATCTGTCTATTTAGTGGACCGGGTTCCCGTGGGATCCGTTCGTGCCTGCCGCACGATACGTCGATCCTCTCTACCGGTGGTCTTCCTGGTCCGTCCAGAGTCGCTCCGCCGTGTGGCAGTGCTGTCACGTTTCCACTGCTCCCAACACAATCGAACGGCGTGGTCAGAACGATCCACGTGGTGGGCTATATGGCGCGCAAACCACCCTGCGGTTTTCAGGCCGATGATCAGGTCTCTCTCGATGTCCGTAAGTTGCGTAAATAGACGTCTCTGGCGTCTACCCGGCATTATTATCACTCTGTACTCTGGCTTGCGTCGGCGAGTACTTTTCGCTCTCATGGGGCATCGACTACACGCCGGTTTATAAGGCTGCCGGTTCGTGCTTGCAGCGCCGCCACAGGGTGTGCTGGCAATCCCACCAAACGTGGATCATTTGCATACCAGCACGAACTCTAGCTATTTCAAAAGTTTCGCAGTTATAGCATGTTTTCCTCTAGGTGCGCAAATTTCATTGTCTGTCAGTGTATTTTCCAGATTTTGCAGGTACGTAAGTTTCCTTCCGGGATGTACTCATATTAGGTGTGTTTCAGAGTTCTACCCGTTTTTCATGATGCAAATTCCAAGCAAAAAAATTGAGTCACAAGTGCAATAACAGATGGTGCGTGAGTAGGCTACAAAATGGACCAAGTATGCTGGTGCATCTCATTCGTAAACAAGTCACACGAGGGCTAAAGTGTCAAGCAATAAGGTTCACATTAGGCATTGGGTGCTTTATGAGTTCGACAAAGGCAACAATGCAGTTAAAGCCTGCCGCAAGATTTGTAAGGTGTATGGTGATGATGCTGCACACGAAAGCACGTGTTGACGTTTGTTACGAAAATTCCGTGAAGCAGACAGAAGCTGTAGATAGCAACCACGTTCTGGATGTCCATGAGAGGCTTCCGAAGAGGATCTAGACCGATCTATATCAAATAAACAACATTTAACCGTTGATAATAACGCAAGGAACTGTACACCAACTATATACGTAGGTGAGTCAAAAAGTTAGTTGCACTGCTTGATAAAAGAACACCGGATCGAAATTACAAAAAAATGTTATATGTACCTGAAAGTTCCATACAAAAGTTACTTTCCGACGTAATCACCTAGTTTATTGAAACATTTGTCGAGGGTGGCACAAGTTGTTCTATGCCTTCTTAGAAGAAATTCCGTCCAACGTCCGTTAACCACTGCTGGGTTGCAGCTTTCACTTCGTGATCCGGGTGATATCGTCGCTTTCCAAGTTCTTGTTTCATGGGACCGAAGACGTGGAAGTCACATGGCGCAAGATCTGGGCTATAAAGGGGGTGGTTCCACACCTCCCACGTAAACTTTTTCAAGAGGTCCCTCGTTAGGTTCACAGCATGCGGTCTCGCATCGTCATGCAGGAGCACAATGCCTTTTGAAAGTTTACCTGGCCGTCGATTTTTAAGTGAATTGCGCAATCTCTTCAGGGTTTCACAATAAGACGATGCTGTAACCGTGGTACCCTTCGGCATGAATTTGGCATCACCACACATTCTCTGTCGAAAAATAGCGTTAGCATTACCTTTCCCACAAATGGAACTGTTCGTCACTTTTTTCGAGTCGGGGAAGTGGAATGTTTCCACTCGACAAAGCTGCGTTTCATTTCAAGTGAGAAATGATGCATCCACGTTTCTTCTCCGGTCACAATTTTGTCCCCAAAACTCATTTTCTTCCTGCTGATAACGCTTCAAGGATGCAAAGGCACTTTCATACCGATTCCCTTTGTGTTCTTCAGTCAATAGACTAGGCACCCATCGAGCACAAACTTTACGGAATTCAAGATGCTGCACAATAATCGTATGCACACTTCCATGTGAAACATCCAGTACTTTTGCGATTTCGTCTTCTGTTACTCGTCTGTTTGCAAGAATGAGTTCATTCACGCGCGCAACTTTCTCAGCCGCTGTCGAAGTTGACAGTCTTCCCTTGCGGTAATCGCCTTCGATATCAGTACGTCCGTTCTCGAACAAGAGGCATCCCTTTGCGATTGCTTGACGCGATATTGCGTTCTCACCGTACATTTCGTTCAACTGCCGAAAAATGTCAGTGCACTTACACCCTTTTGACCACAAAAAACGAATCACTGCACGCAGTTTCAATTTGGGCGCCGCCAGCAGCTGCCGAAGCATGTTCAAGACTCGTTAGCGAGCGAACTAAAAATACTGCGCAGAAGCAAATGCTGCACGTGCTGCACATAAATGTCAGCAGTGTTGCCACAAATTGTCAACAAAATATCCTTTTACCGAAATGTTTTAGGGAGGAGTGCAACTAACTTTTTGACTGCCCCTCGTATAAGATAGTACAACTACACTAGTTATCCGAATTTATTGGCGTAGATAAAATCAAGGTTTCTAAGCTTTCGCACATCAACCAGATGGCTTTCTCAAGGGAGGTAGACAGCATTTAACCGTTGAAGAATTATTAGAAATGTTTTCTGTACACAGATCAACAACAGAAAAAAGGATGCATAAGCTTGGGTTTATCACAAAGTTCGAGAAGGGGGTACCACATGACAGATCCGCAGGAAATCAATCGGACAAAATGACCACCTGTCTTTCTTTCTTTACGCGTCACAGAAATGAACCTTTCTTGGAACGATTAGTTACGGGTGACGAAAAGTGGTTCCTTTACTGAAATGTAAAGCGTCAAAGTACTGTATGCTGTGTTGGAAAGCCTGCTCCTTCGACTTCAAGAGCATGACTATATCCGGGAAAAGTCTTGTTAAGTTTATGGTGGAATGTCAAGGGGTAATCTACTGGGAGCTGCTTGCGCCAAACCAAACGATAAATGCTGACCTGTACTGCCAGCATTTGTAATGGCTGAAAGAAAAATTGAAATCTAAGCTTCCAGCACTGGTCAGTCTTAAAGATGTCGTCTTGCAACATGAGAACGCAAGATTCCATACAGCTTTAGTCACTCACAGAAAATTACTCGACATTGGATGGGAAGTGTTAAATCACCCCGACCTCCCGTATTCTTCAGAACTTGCACCTACGGGCTATCGCATTTTTCTATTTCTTTAGAACAACTTCAGTGGAAAAACCTTTGCTGAATTTGAAGATGTCGAAACTGCATTGAAAGAGTTTTTGAGTTTTTTTGTTTTTTTTAATTCCAAATCGGAGTTCTGCCTAAAAGGAATTCAATTACTACCAGAAAGATGGCAAGAAATAATAGATAATGATGGCAGTTATTTATTAAAAAATGTTTTTTTTCTCTACCAAAAAAAAACCCGGGTAGAATTTGTGCACACGTCTAATATGATGTTACATATGAATTAGACACAAGGTTTGTAGATCTGTGTATCCAAGATCTACAAATTTTAAAGAACTGTTGGTTGCTTGTGTAACCACAAAGACTTTTGGGTCTAAAAATTCAAATGTAAATATCGAATTGTTACGACCCAAAAGTTTTGAAAAACGACATTTTTTCCGAAATATATTTAATTATTAGGTGTACAAATAAGTTTTAAAGCGTTTTTTGTGTTACGTATACCGCTAATTCACATGTCCGACATTGCCCCGCATTGTTGTCATTTGACCGTAACTGGTCCAGAGTATAAAATGTGACACAGAAGTTTAACCAACAGTCAAATGCACTTGCACATTGGTATGTGAAATATGGCAAGCGATACTGCATTTATTCGACATTGCATTCGTTACGAATTCCGTCAAGGAAAATGTGCTGCAAAATCATGTGCATCGATTTGTTCTGTACTGGGGTAGAATATTGTATTGAAAAGCACGTGTGATTTTTAGTTTAAACGGTTTAAAGAAGGCGATTTTGATGTTATGCTTGCAGCTAAGCCAGAGGAACAAGGATGAGCGTTTCATGAAGTGTTTGAATCTATTGAATAAACAACAAAGAAAGGCTTTCCTGTGAAAAATCATTACAGGTGATAAAAAGTGGATATGGTACTACAATCACAAACGCAAAAAACACTGGGTACACCCCGGTGAAGCAACGAGGTCTAATGATGCACATCAGAACTTTCAGATACACAGCAGAACTTTCTTGGAGTGAAACGTAGTGTTCACTCTAAGAAAGCTCTGCTGTGCATCTGGTGGGATATGAAGGGGGTGCTCCATTATGAACTATTTGAACAAGGTCAAACTGCTGATCGCTACAAGCAACAATTGCTGCGATTGAACCAGGAAATCTAACGGAAACGTCCATTCACAGGCAAAGGATTGCGTCCCGTGAAATTACTGCATGACAATGCTAGGCCGCATGTCGCGAAATAGGACTGTGAAACGTTATTGACGCTTGGCTGGGAGGTTTTGGAGAACCAGGCGCATAGTCACGATATAGCCCCCTCCAAACTATCATTTTTCCGATCGATGCAACATGGTTTGTCTGCTGTACGGTTCCGGACATGTGACGAAGTGCAAAAATGGGTTGACGACTTCATCGCGTCATGCACACGACGAAGTATTCTTTATGACTGGAATCCGTCAGCTGCCCGACCGATGGCGGAAGGTGATAGAAAATGACGGCGCATATTTTGATTCGTAAAGGTATTGTTGTTTTCTCTCAATTTACATGTTGTGTTGTCTTAAAATGCTTTAAAACGTATTTATACACCTAATACATTAAATCGTTAATATAACTTTGATCGTTATTCACTACAAGATTTAGTTATTGTAAAAATGCCTGCTCACCATATCCGGGAATTTAGTAATAGTGCTCTTCTTTAGTATGAGGTGTGCTCAAAATGTTCCTGTTACAAACCTGCAGTTATTGACCTGAATGTGCGACGCTTTAGTTCTACTGATAGATATGACGACAAAGGTATGCACAGTTTGAAGTCCACGCGCTTTCATTCTCCCCCATTAGTGTGTTGAGGGTTGTTGTGTATTAGTAGTGTGGCGGATTTCACAATAGCCAATATGAACTAGCAGCGAATGGGCATCAGGTTTTGTCTAAAACTAGGGAAAACTTTCTCAGAAACATTGGAAATGCTATGTGTCAGAGGCGTAATGACGAGGAGAGGGGAAGATGGGCAGTTTCCCCCGAGCGCCATTCTACGGGAGCGTCGAAAATGTTGCTATGATGGTGCTGCTAACATTGATGATGCGCCGAAATGTTTGGTATGATGGGGCTCCTAACTTATTCCTTCCATGCTGTTTCATTCTACATTTCTGCGGCGTGCTGTGTTCTTAACGTTCCCACAACTTTTACGTTTAACTTGATACAGTACTGTATCTGGAAATTGCAACACCAAGAAAGAATCTCGCTATTCAAGTAAAATTTATATACCAGATTTCTCGTTTTACAGGAGAAAACTGATTGGATTTGTAGGCTATACAAGATTTTTTTTCGCATCTGGTATAGCCCTACAAATGCACATTGATTGGATTTGTAGGCTATACAAGATTTTTTTCGCATCTTGATAGCCCTACAAATGCAGATTGATTGGATTTGTAGGCTATACAAAATTTTTCGTAAAGCCACCTCGATCAACAGTAACTGCCTCTAGATGGCGTGGCGTTAAATGGAAGAGGTTTTTAATATCGTCCTGGGAAATTGCCTGCAAGGCTGCTCCTATGCGAGAACAGAGTTTATTTATGGTGACTAGCTGAGGCGCTTGAGGGACCAGTCGCTCAGCTACCATGTGTCAGACATATTCGATCGGGCACATATCCGGCGAACGGGCAGGCCAGGGAAGAAGGGCTATCTATCGTGCGTCGAAGACGTCTTGGACATTCCGGGCCAAGGGTGGATGAGCATGGTCCTCCTTGACAACTCTGGAAGAAGGTTATCATCTGTGCTTCTAAAACTTCTCAGATATATCGCTGGCTGTTGAGGGTTCCCTCAATTCGTATCAGGCAAAATCGCAAATTGAACCCAACCGCGCCCCCAAACCATGGCACTTGGCGTTGGGCCAGTGTGGTGCTGGAAGGTGCGGTTCACCACAGTGTCTTCGAGCACGTATGCAACCATCATGGAGCATCAAGTTGAATCGTGACTCGTCAGAAAAGACAACCTGTTACCAATCAGTGTGACAGTGTCTGTGTTCGAGACATTGCAGTCTGAGGCGTCTTTGGTTGAGTGTCAAAGGAATGCGCAACAATGGACTACTGGGGAACAGTCCTCTGTTAAGCATAAGACGTCGAACTGTGCTGAAGGACAAATCCCGACCTGTGACAGTGCTCCACTGCTGCGCTAACACCGTGAAAGTCGTTATGCGATAGGTCACTGCCAAATGGTAGAAGTGTCTTTCATCCAATACAGTCAGTCGGATTTTTTTGCGGATTATTTCCAGGATTTCTGTGCGTCCACGCCTCAACTGTCCACTCACGCCTCGTACGCCGTAGAAATAACCAGCTTCTCGCATCCCAAAAATCCTTCCTTGCTCAATTTCCGTCAGGTGTTCATAGTGCGACCTTCTCCGGTGACAGGGCATAGTGAGCCACAAGAAATACCCTTTTCGACTCAATGTCAGCTCTTCACTGATTGCAACATCTCGTTTGAGCCAACTCTTTATATCCAATACCGCACAGTTCAGAGGGCGATGCTCCCAAGCCACATGCACATTTTGACTGAAATTTTAATGATTTGCATGCCTCAACCTGTTGTGCATATCCTACAAGTTTCAAGAGCAGCTCTTCATGGTTCCGCAATTTTCTCCCGAGCAGCAGTGTTTGTATTTACAACCGCTGGCTCTTGAGTTTCAATTAGTTTTCGCATTTTTAGTAAAATTACGCCCAAAACTGAAAGTGCAATTTTTGAACGATCGAATAATTTCCTGTGATGGAATTATTAGTAAGTAAAAATTGGGTATTATCTGGGTGCAAGTGTGAAACTTTTTTCAACTCGAAGGGACGTAATTTAAAGTCTCGTGTCCCCCAAATATGAAAAGCTTGCTCCGGCTCTATTTTCTGTTCTGCACCCAATAGGTGAAAACTCTGATTAATGTTTTCCGCATAAGCTTTCTTTGTGGATGATAGTCTAACATAGATTCTACATAGAGACATTACTCGTGCATCCTTCGCTTTCTTATAATCAATTGTCGCAAATGTATAACTGCATTCCACCGCAATGTCTTTGATATCAGAAGACGAACGAAAAATAGCAATAAATTGCATCGATCAACCTAGGGATCACACTTTTTAGCACGTCTTTTGTACAAAACGATCGTGCTCATATTATCGGTTTGTACGTACGTCCATCTGTGGACATCATATCTCTCTGCAACTATTAGTTCGATTTGAAAATCCTTTTCGCATTGGAAAGCTTAAAATATGCGAATGATTGATCCTTCATTTCGGTTTTTTTTTTTACGATGTACAACTTCGCCGCTAGAGGGCGTAAATGCAGACGATATCAAATTCAAAATACATTTTATGCCATAAATTTGCTTCTAAATATCCGATTGAATACATTACTTTACCTTTCGATTCAATTGATGTCGAAGAGTATTTTAGGTTAGTCACTTTTTCAAGTTACCCACAGATATTCCGCTAGGAGACGTAAAAATAAATTGCGTTTTCCCCGATATCTCAGCTTCTAAAATTCATATTTGAAATATTTCATGGGAAAGCCCCTAGTAGGAAATCCTTTGCATATAGTTTCTAATTTTTGTAGAGAATGGTTTAGCCACCAGGGAGCGTAAATGTTAATTTCTGCTTCTGATGTATTTTCCAAGAAATCTGAGATTCTAAAATCTTGATCGAAAAAATTCTTTCGTGGACCGGTGCCATTCACGTCGGAAAACCTTTTTTGGAATATTTTCTTCTTAAAATATTGCATGGATTCTCCGCCAGGGAGAGTAAATGCATATCATATTTTTGTCAATATCTCTGCTTCTAATAGTACGATTTGAAATTTTTTTCTTTGCTGAATAGTTTCCAGTAAGACATGCTTTTTATATAATTTTAAAATGTTCAAGTATTTCATAGACATTCCGCTATGGGGCGTAATGGTAAATTACGTTTCTACTAATATCTCTGCTTCTAAACCTCCGATTTGAAAAATTCTCTCTGCACAGGATACACCTCGAGACGGGAAATATTTTACATGTAATTTCTAATTTTTGGTAAACAATGGTTTGGCCGCCAGGTGGCGTAAGCCTTCATTTCCGTTTCTGATGCATTTTCAGCAAAATCTGAACTTCTAACACCTCGATTGAAGAAAATTCCTTTGTGGACCGATACTACTCACGTCAATAAACCTATTCGGAATATTTTCTTTTTAAAATAATGCATAGTTTCTGCTCCAGGGGCGTAGATATATATCACATATTTGTCAATATCTCTGCTTCTAAGAGTCCGATTTGAAAAATTCCTTCTTTGTTGGACAGCGTTTCCGGTGAGAAATGTTTTTTATATAATTTCAAAATTTTCAAATAACTCATATACTTTCCGCTAGGGGTCGTTAAGGTAATTTGCGTTTCCCCCGATATTTCTGCTTTTAAAACTACGATTTGAAAAAAATAATCTACCTATAGCGCATACCGCTCTTGATGTGATATGTTTTGCATATGATTTCTAGTATTTGATAAAGAATAGTTTGGCCACCAGAGGGCGTAAGTGTTAATTTCTTCTTCTGATATATTTGCAGCAAAATCTGAGCTTCTGAAAACTCGACTGAAAAAATTCTTCCTGGACCGATACCCTTACATCGAAAAACCTTTTAAAAATACTTTATTCTTAAAATAATAAATATTATTTTTTATTTTAAGAATAAAGTATTTTTAAAAGGTTTATCGATGTTACTACTGTTTTTCATACCGGTTCCATTGATATGCATTCCCGCCAGTGGGCGTGAATGCATATCTTATATTTGTCGATATCTCTGCTTCTAAGTGTCCAATTTGAAAAAAATTCTTCGTTGGAGAGCGTTTCCTCTGCGAAATGTTTCTCGCATAATTTCAAATGTTTCTTACCTCCGAAGTCTGCAACCGGAGGTTGTTAGTTCACAATCCTGTTTACAGAAACATCTGCGGGATCAAAAGCCCGTTTGAAAAACTTCTTTCTTCGGTCAGATACTACTGTTTTCCATACCGGTTCCATTGACTTTGAATAACGAATTCAAAAGACGTGCTCATTACACTCGGAAATTCGGTGTCATCTTTCTTGTTGTTTTTTTTTTCATTTTTGCAATACACAGTTTTTCCGAAAGATATCAGTGACACAAAACACACTGAATACGTTTGTTCTTCCGCTCACGAGAAATTAAGTCGAATGATTTGGCCTGCTAATGTGACGTCATCTAGTATAAAAGTTGTTGCGAAACACGAAAATTTGGGTAAGTAAACGAATGAAATGCCGCTTTGAGTAAAATGTATTGCAAGAAAAGCATATTTAAGTTAGTAACTTTCTTATCTAGTTTTTCTTTTATGATTTTTTTTATACAAAGCTGAAAGCTTGGAACAAGAAATTTCAAGTTCTTTCAAAAAAGGAAATTTTTCATTTGCTTTATTTTTTCGAGAGAAACTTTTCAGAGATCTGTCATTGTTCCTTCATTTCTTTCGTCGCTGGTGCTGGAAGAAATGTGAAAATATTTTCCCTATATAGGACACTTTCTTTATTAAGGTCACTGTAACTGTTTTATATTGTCCAGTATCCTATAAATGAATTTTTTATTTTAATTTTACGAATGTCTTCAGCTGCATCCCCTTTATTTCTGACAGAGCGTTTCGAGCTAATGGAGACTGAGTTTCAGTTCATATGTAATTTGAAAACTGCATTTCTTTGTAACTTTTAGCATTGGAGAAATTGCTTGATACCAGAAGTCATAACAAGGAAGCTTGCTTTTTCGCGCCACTTGTAAGCAAGTTTTACACTATTGTATTAATTGCACTCATTCTCCTTCTGTCTCCGTCTACAATCAACACCGACTTGCGTAATTACTACATGAAACATCTGCTAATGAGTGGTAAATGTTACTCGAAGGCAATCATAATCTAAAGAAACGCACCGAAAATGGAGATAAGGTTGTCGCGCAATTAGTTAAACTCTCTTCGAAGCAGAAAAAAGTGGAAGTTGGTTACTATCTTTTTCATTCCACTTCTTCCAACGCTAATCATCATAAAAAAGGAGGCGGAGTGAATGAATAGCTTCAACAATGTTGTCACGTTTTGATTGATTATAACTTTTTTTTTATAAATAAGAGCAAAAACTCATTTTTCCCTTTTTCTTTTCTGTCTTAGGGAAAGTAGAAGTGACAGCAAATAAAAAAAAACGAGTTTTTCTGTTTTTATTCCAGCAAGCCTCTGCATTTGCTGCGCATCTCTCATAAGAATTAAAAAAGTAATACTTACATCAACATAAAGCACGATTAGTTTCACGTGAATAGATATGTAGCCACTGTGGTGTATGGCGCCATTTGTAAATACGTAGTATAACGAAGTAAATTTCTCCGTCATTTCTGGTCTACGACGGGATTCGAACCCGGATCCCCTCATTCCGGAAC
Source organism: Macrothele yani (assembly GCA_039090855.1). Classification (NCBI taxonomy): domain Eukaryota; kingdom Metazoa; phylum Arthropoda; class Arachnida; order Araneae; family Macrothelidae; genus Macrothele; species Macrothele yani. The sequence continues at coordinate 23,485,552 of CM077002.1, read as the reverse complement.
AAGTCACTCTACCAATTGAGCTACGCGGACGTTTTATTCTGATTCCTATCTGCCTTTATGTCGTGTGCGTCCTTCTGGCAGGTACGTCACATCTCCTGATACGTTACAGTAGGTTATTCGGGGATCAACGTCCGATGGGCTGTGAAGAAAAAAAGCAATGAGAACAAAATATTTTATTGTAAACGAAACATACTTACAGGTCTAGGCCACTTCTCAACATAATCACCTCCTAAATTGAGACACTTATCGTATCGGGGAACGAGCTTTTCTATCCCTGCATCAAAGAAGGTTTCCGCCTGAGCTCAGGCATGATTGGACACCATTCTTCATCACCCTCATTGTCGCTAAAGCGCTGCTATTCAACCTGGTTTTCATGTGGGTGACGAACTGATAATCTCTTGGTGCCAGGTGCGGGCTATATGGAGGGTGGTCGAACACCTCCCAACCAAACTGCTCCAGCATGCTCGTGTGCGTGCAACTGTGTGTAGCCGCGCGTTGTCGTGGAAATAGTCAGTATTACTCTCTTTTTATTCTGAATTGCCATGCGCAATTTTCTTAGCATTTCACAGCACCTCTCTGCCGATGTTGTGGTTCCTGAAGTCAGTCAGAAGCACTCCTTTCCGATCCTAGAAAACGTTTGCCATCAGCTGTTTTTGTGAAAATGTTTGTTTGCCCTTTTGGGGCTTGTTTGGCAAATGTGTGTGCATCCACTGCTTTGACTGATCTTTGCTTTCGACATTTGCGAATGAAACCCACGTTTCATCACCCGTCACGATACGGTAAAGAAATGCATCCCCAGCTTCTCTGTAACGCTGTAAGAATGTCAAAGCTGATCCCATTCCCTGCATTTTGTTCACATCGGTAAGAGCTTTTGACACCCATGGTTTGCCTAGCCTATCGAGAAATTGAGGGAAAGTCAAACGACAGCTCTGATATTGTGGAGCGACGTCTTTCGCGCACTTTTTTGGTCAACACTTTGAAGAAGTTCATCAGTCACCATGGATCGCCATTCTTGGCGCCCTTCATCATGCGCGTCTGGTCGCTCATTTCTAAATTTTCCACAAAACTCTCTCACACAGCTTTCACTCATAAAGTTCGTATACTGTACTCATTCTCCGATGAAATTATGTGGTACTTTTTTCCTTCAGCGTGAAAAGAAACGGATGGCAGTGCGAAATTAACAGCTGCCTGGAGCATCGATTGCAGCACAGATGTCTACTCATCCGCACGACACTGAGGACTAACGCCAGATGAATGATCGTGTGGAATGTGAAGAGGGCAAGAATCACCTGATGTTATGGAGCACACGCGAGATGGATCTAGCGGTACATTGCAACGGAGGTTTAAGTTCGAATACCTCTCGTATGTTGTTTGCTTTGATTTCTTCTACCTCGACGTCACGTTTTCCGTGATGATATGTAGCGTGCGCGAGCTGGATGCTATGCTGACATTGAGCAGTACATTGCAATGGAGGTTGAAATCCAAATAGCCTTCGTATGTTGTTTGCTTTGACTTCTTTTACCTCGACGTCACGTTTTATGTGATGCTATGGCGCATGCGCGAGCTGGATGCTATGCTTACATCGCGCAGTACATTGCAACGGAGGTTGAAACCCGAAGCCCTCGTATGTTGTTTTCTTTTATTTCTTTTACCTCGACGTCACGTTTTATGTGATGCTAGAGCGCATGCGCGAGCTGGATGCTACGCTGACATTGAGCAGTGCATTGCAATGAAGGTTGAAACCCGAACTGTCCTCGTATGTTGTTTGCTTTGATTTCTTTTGCTCGACGTCGCGTTTTATGTGATGCTATGGCGCATGCGCGAGCAGGATGCTATGCTGTTATTGCGCGGTACATTGCAACGGAAGTTGAAACCCAAATTGTTCTCGTATGTTGTTTGTTTTGATTTATTTTACCTCGACGTCACGTTCTACGTGATGCTAGGGCGCATGCGCGAACTGGATGCTAAGCTGACGTTGCGCAGGAGGTTGAAATCCGAATAGCCCTCGTATGTTGTTTGATTTGATTTCTTTTAACTCGAAGTCACGTCTCGCGTGATGCTGAGGCGCATGTGCGAGCTGGATGCTATGCTGACATTGTGCAGTACATTGCAATGGAGGTCGAAATCCAAATAGTCCTCGTATGCTGTTTGCATTAAATTTCTTTTACCACAACGTCACGTTGTACGTAATTCTAGAGCGCATGCGCGTGCTGAATGCTATGCTTACATCGCGCGGTACATTGCAACGGAAGTTGAAACCCGAATTGTCCTCGAATGTTGTTTGCTTTGATTTCTTTTTCTTCGACGTCACGTTCTACGTGATGCTAGGGTGCATGCGCGAGCTGGATGCGCTGCTGATATTGCGCAGTACATTGCAATGGAGGCTGAAATCTGAATAGTCCTCGTATGTTGTTTGTTTTGATTTCTTTCACCTCGACGTCACGTTCTACGTGATGCTAGGGCGCATGCGCGAACTGGATGCTAAGCTGACGTTGCGCAGGAGGTTTAAATCCGAATAGCCCTCGTATGTTGTTTGATTTGATTTCTTTTACCTCGAAGTCACGTCTCGCGTGATGCTGAGGCACATGTGCGAGCTGGATGCTATGCTGACATTGCGCAGTACATTGTAATGGAGGTTGAATTCCAAATAGCCGTCGTATGTTGTTTGCTTGGATTTATTTTACCTCGACGTTACGTTTTATCATTTCAATTTAATTGTTCATATTGTTAGAATCGCAGCACTAGCGTTGCAGCTCTCCTTCGGATAAGACATAAGTCGTGGAGTCCTGCATAACAATGGCCCTATTCATTTCTGTTGTGAAATAAATTTTTTGTGTTTAATTAAACGGAATCAAATCAATACATTTAATTTCTCACTAAAAAAAAAACCATAATTGACCCTAAGTGTTGAGATTTGTCCTCATATCGATCAGTCACTTGTTGTGAAGATCTGGCAGTAATTCGAAATGAAATCAGTTCCCATGTTCGGCGCTGTCATATTTCTGTCTAGGAATGGCCGTTTGAAAACACGTCAAGAACATACGTCAAACTTAGGAAGAGTGTGTGCGTAAAAAAACGAATGCCTGATATACTCGTTTTTGCAGAGAACAAAGTCTATAAAGGTCTATTTTGTCTTTGTAGAGAAGAGACTTTGATTATGGAAACGTCAGATCTAGTGCTCATTAGGAAATTAACATTCAATCGTCTATCTCGAACAAAATAGAAAAGGGGCGACGGGATGTTTGAGACAGAGTGAGTGCACTGTACCGCACAATGTCCTGCATCGTCAAGATAAGACTATCCCGATCGATGTGAAAGGAAGCAAGCTGAAACTCTCAATTGACCGTATCAATATACTTTCTACCAGACCCTGCTGCTGACTATCCAAAAACTCTCGACAAAGACTCCAGTAACGTGCGACAGCGGACAACAATTCCTCAAAGAAATCCGACGTGAAGACTTTATCCCGCCACAGTTGTTGCACAACAGAGCCGGAAAGTTCACTTTCTCAAAAGACTCATACAAACATGTTGAACTCTTATCTATTGCGTATATAATTTTCTTTACATTCTGTTTTGATCGTTTGACCTCACTAGGGGAATACGGCGCACGACGTCATTTGAAATATGCTAGGCCATTTGTAAACATGGTGGCTTTGATTTCTGAAACCTCGACCGTCACGTCTCGTTTTATCATTTCAATCTAATGTACCTTATTCATCTCGCATTGTATCATGGGAAAGATGTTCGGTGGTTGCAAATCAGCAATAGTTTGTTTACATTTATTTTGCCATTGCTTGTTACGTTGCAAAAGTTCAGGAAAATCGCGATTTTTCGATTTTAACACATGCCTACCTTTTGCTCATTGTACGGTTGTGCTAAAAAGTACTGTTGCCTAAAATGTGTAAAGAAAGGGATAATTTTCCATAAGTTTTTTCTGAAACGCCGGAATTGTTAAAGCAATGACTGCGTAAAATGAAAAGGGGTGATTTTGATCCCAGTGAGTACTTCCTAATATTTTCTGCCCCTCTTTGAAATAGATTTTGAATATTATTGCATTAGGAATCGAAGGTAGTTAAAACACATGTTAATGTTTCTTGGATATTTAAAAAAAAAAAAAAGAAAGAAAGAAAATCTAAATAAACAGGAAACCAATTGCATATTTTATTTTTTTTATTGGGGGTTTAACGACCACCGTGAGCAACTCAAAGGGTCACTGGTTCCAGGGAAGGGAGAGAGCCAGTGCCGTAAGACAAACACAACATCCATGCCTCACTGGGATTCGAACCTGGACCCCTTATGGACGAATGACCAGAGGCCAGCGCCTTAGACCACTGCGCCACCGCTTGCACATTTTGGACCGGTAAGTTAAGAATTAAGTTATACGTTCCTTCCCCAAAAAGTTGAAGCACGTCTGTAGTTTTTCTTGCTACGCATCCATTTTATTTTTGAGCAGATTTTCCAGCGCACGACAGTGGGAAGTTTTTTTTTAAACCCCAGTTTGTTTTCAAATTAGGCATTTGTCTGGGCTTATAAATATTTCGTTTTTGCTAAACAGCTTTCCTAGATTTATTTTTCAGATGTTTCGCCAATGTCTAACATTAAGAACGTGAAAATTAACTTGACCGTGTTCATACTTAAATGCTTCATCAACATCTTTACACGACTGACAGCAATGTTGTCACAAATCTCCTTGAATTGAACATCAAGCACGAAGTTGTTTTTGGCCGCCCCGGTGGCGCCGTGGTCTAAGGCGCTGGCCTCTGATCATTCGTCCGTAAGGGGTCCGGGTTCGAATCCCAGTCAGGCATGGATGTTGTGTTGTCTTACGGCACTGGCTCTATCCCTTCCCTGGAACCAGTGACCCTAAATTAGGGACGGGCGACTGCTTATAGCCCATTGAGTTGCTCACGGTGGTCGTTAAACCTCCAATCAAAAAAAAAAAAAAGCATGAAGCAGCTGAAAGCCCAGTTCAGTTTGTCAGCTGACGCTTTATAACGATAGAAACAGCAGCTTTGCCAATTGCAAACCATTTTTTGTGCACCATTTGAGAGGTTAACAAGAGTTTTGATAAAGCGCATATTCGCCTGTGTTTGCTTTTGGCTTTCAATTAAAAAGTACAGCCTCCGAGGCTCAGAGGGACATAAATAAGTATTGTATGTGCGGCGGAAGCCGTAAGTCAAAGAACATGCCGAGATTGATATATCACACACTTCGGAAGGACGCCCTTCCGAAGTGTGTGATGTAGAAATATAGACAATAATGGACTCCTACCTTCATCAAAATCACAAGGATATTGTCACTAGACTCAATTCGTCAAACAAATTCCATGGGAGAAATTTGTGCAATTGGAATTTTCCGAAAACTGGATGAACAGGTAACAAATTAATTATCGGCTAAGAAACGCATTGAAAACTCGATACAAAACCGAATCTTTGTTAGATAGAATGGTGATTGCAGGTGAAAAAACATTATGCTATACAAGAATATTAAACACGCCAAATCTTCTCGCAAAAAATGCCAAGATACAGGAAAGCTTCAACGACTCCAAAAGCTGATCTCCAACGAAAGAAAGTCCTGATCTGCGTTTAGTAGAATTGCAAAATTACTCATCATGAATGGGTAAACCGTACCTAACCAAGCGATCACTGGGAGTCTTTTCTCTTCACAACTTGAAGGAATAAACCAGGCTTTAACAATTAAGCGTCCCAGTTTGATGAATTCGAAAATTATTGTTTTCCACCACAATAACGCAAAGAAGGCATGAATCTGTGGCAACACAGAAGAATTTGAATGAATTTAGTTTGAAACTTTTGCTTCTTCCACCGTATTAACCGGACTTAGCATCAGTAGATTTTCACTTGTTCCTGTCGCTGTGGAATCATGTGGTTCGTAAAACCGCGACAGATAGTTTAGAAGTTGGGACGGTGATTCACATGGCGATCTCCACTCCGAAGGCTTTGTTTTGTTTGATAGTGGAATTAAACAGCTCACCGAACGATAGGAGCAGGTGTCACTAATAACAGAAAAATAATTAATACGCACATTTGGCGTGGGCTAGGAATATCAAAAAACATGACTTCTGTTTAATAACAGAAGATATTCAGTAGATTGTAATGAAACATTGCGTAAGTAATGTTTTGATCTTGAGAAACAAGTAAGAAATTCGATAACTATCCCACGCATTTAATGATAAATGGTATCAGAATCTGAAAGGCCAAAATAATTTCCACACGGAATTGGCAGTGACAAGTAAAGAATGGTTTCTTTGGGGATTATAGGAGTACCGGTAACTCAAAAGTCAATTTACATCGTTGCTTTCAAGGCCATCCACACTGTAAACAAGTTAGTAAAATCATGCAATGCATTGATTATAATACGCTTTCCAACATACCAGAAATCATTACTCAAGTTATTACTCAAGTTATGAGGATAATGGCTGTGGAATAAATATTGCTCCTGTGCCCTGACCTTTGATCCCATTTCCATGATATTCAACAGAACCGGCTTGGTATACCTCCGAAATAACATGATAACGTCTTGTCGCAATCGAAGCATTTCTACGTAAGTTATGATGCATAAGGGCTATGGAATAGATCCCGCTCCTGTGTTCTAACCTTTGACCCCATTTCGCCCATTTTCAATAGAGTTTGTCGCCAGGTAGTCCCCTACCACATACAAACATTTCATCGAAATCGAAACTTTTTTACGTTAGTTATGGCGCATAACAGCAGTGGAATGGATCCCTCTCCTATGTACTGACCTTTGACCCCATTTCGTTCATTTTAAATAGATTTACTTCCCAGGTGATCCCCTACCAGATACTAAAATTTCATCGAAATCCAACTGTTGTTACGCGAGTTATCGTGCTGACGGACATACGCACACAGCGCGTGACGTAATGAGGCAGATGGGAATCGCGACCATCTGCCCGCCGTAAAAGTGTGACGTCATAAATCTTTAATAGGATCCACACACAACGCGTGACGTAAAGAGACAGATGGCGTGACCGCGCGCCAACATTCTCAAACGCGAGTTGTGACGTCGTAAGATTTCTAAGCATTGGTAACATTAATGGAACAACGCCATCACTAAAAACGTTATAATTCGCGGTGGTTATTTAACACACTAAACGAATTCTTCCAAAGTCGAGATCAAGCTAAATCGATTTCTAGTACCAGAAAACGGTAGGTAAACGACTTTCATCAAAATTCTTGGAGCCGTTTTCAAAATAAAATGTACATACATACATACAAGAATTGCTACTTTAAGGTGGACGTCAAGTAACTTTGCTTCCTATACTTCCAATGGAAAAACTTTTGTACACATTTTCTTCACAATTAACGCGTTCCAATGGATGAAAATTTGAACATCGATTAAAATATCTTCATTTTATAAATTGCAATACTTAATATTTTCCAAAACATAACCATAATTATGCAATCCGACATTTGATTGTCTACTGACGTCATGAAAATACAGCTCGCGCCATCTTTTTTCTGGACAATTAATGCGTTCACAAGGATGAAAATTTGAACATCGATTAAAATAGCTTCATTTCATAACTTGCAATACTTAATATTTTCTAAACCATAACCGTAATTATGCAATCCAACATTTTTTTGTCCACTGACGTCATCAAAGTACAGGTCGCGCCATCTTTTCTCTGGTTTCAACACCACCAAAGGAAAAGTGATTGATTTTTAATATAATTATGGTTATGTTTTAGAAAATATTAAGTTTTCCAAGTTATAATGTGAAGTTATTTTAATCGATGTTCAAATTTTCATCTTTGGGAACCATTAATTGTGAAGGAAATGTGAACAAAAGTTTCTCCTTTGGAAGTATAGGAAGCAAAATTACTTGACGTCCACCTTAATAATATGGGATAAGGACAATGGAATGGATCGCAATCTTATGACCTGACCTTTGACCACATTTCGTCCATTTTCAATAGGGTTCGTCCCCAGGTGGTCCCCTACTACATACGTAAATTTCATCGAAATCGACCCATTTTTACGCCAGTTATCGTGCGGACGGACGGACGGACGGACAAAGCTGGAGCATATACGGTTCTTCAACCTACGGTTGGAAAGCGTAAAAACTTTCCGTGAATAGTCAGTGTTTGACCCGGATTACGACAGTTTACAAATTGTGAGCACGCCACCTGGCGGTCAACCATAAATTTTCGGTAGATAAACTACATGTTAACGGGGATTAAACTGTTTGAACTGTTACTGTGTTTTAACTTTGACAATCTGGCAACGTTCTTCTAAAAGTGGTTATATTCCTGTTTTTTTACGTGCGATCAATCGACTGGCTACACCTCTGTGGACAACACGTTTTTATTTCCCGGTCAGTAGACATATTATTTATTCCCAGTCATTAGACATGTCAATGAACATTACAGCATTAGACGTTTTTATTTCCCATTAGACATGTTAATGAACATATCATGTATTATTATTTATTTGTCAATAGACATGTTAATGAACATTATGGTCATTAGACGATTTTATTTCTCTGTCATTAGTCATGTTAATGAACATTACGGTCTGGTACTGTAAAATTACGGTATATTGACTGGCCACTCAGCTGCCGGTGTATCTACCGTAATTTGACCCTGCAGTTTTTTACAGTGCAACCAAGAGAAGAAACTGGGGAAATTACTAAACATTCTTACAGAATTGATTTAAATTAAATCACTGGTTCACAAGTGAAAATTTACTTTTCAAGTAATCACTTACTAATGTGAAAGCAAATTTTATGGATACGTAACAATCCAAACGAAACTTCATAAAAACCGAATGGATATCAACTACATGAGGCTGTCCAATACTGATTTTAAACTTAAATCAATTAAAATTGGCAAACAGACCATTCGATTCATTATTTTCCTAAACAGTAGTTTTCAGGGGGCAAATGATCTCGTTAGCCTTATTACTCTCATAGCTTACATTTCGTATCGTCTTATTAGTCATGCAAGTAATCCCGACTAGCTCATTAGTTGTGCAAATAAAGCAATCTTTAGCTGTCACGTGATTTCGTTCGGCTATAGCGTCTAGAAGGGAAAGTGTGCCGAGCGCCTAGCGTACGTAATGATTGGCGTGGATACCGAAATTTGTCCCCTTCGTAGATGGCGCTCCGATCGCCTTCCCTTCCCTCTTTCTTACTGTGATGGGAGCGGGAAACTAAATTCGTGTTGCTTACAGTGAAAAGAACGGTAATTTAGACGAAAACGTGTTATGTTTTAGGTTTTAGAAGGAATGTGGATTACCTAAATATTGTATATAAGTTATACTTAGCTCATTATGCGGAAGAGAAATAACCATAGTTTTGTGCCAGGTTGCAATACTCAGTACAAAAACAGTAAGCCGTCACTCTTTGGAATACCCAAAAATGATAAAACTTTTACAGCAGTGGCAAAGATTGATTCCCGGTGCAAATAAAAACTTACGACAAATTTAGTGCTGTATGTGAACTGCACTTTGAGAGATTTGTGGTTCGAAATTTTGTGCATAAAATAAATGAGGAGACTGTGTTAATACCCAGAGATCGGCCCATCTTGACACCAGATGCAATTCCAACAATATTTCCAAACCTTCCCCATTATTTGTCAAAACCTCTGGCAAAATACAGGAAAGTTAGGGAAACCGATGATAAGCCTGATGGTAATTTAAATAGCTTGGAATTTACTTCCCAAAGAGTTACACGAAACTGCCTTCTGAATATCACAGCCTTCAGAATTTTGGGGTAAGCAAATTCCTGCAAATAATTCAAAGTGCATAATTTTCCATGTTCATTCATTCAAATGTGAATTGTCAAATTCATTGACAACAGAAAAACTGGTTGTTGTTACCAAAAGTTAACCAGAGGTTACCTGTAAAGTGTATTTACGTGGAATAAAAATTAACTCAGTTTCTAATATTACTTCTAAAGATGAATCAAAATCCATTATTCGAGACACTGATAGGCTACCAGTATGTCATGGCACAGGCTCCATTTCAGAATTTGAAAATAACATGAAGTACCTTGAAAGTGGAGTTATTTTTTAGAATAATTTGTACAGCAAAAATTGTGTAACGAAAGGAACAACAAAGACTTGCCTCAGATGTAAGTATCTGCAGCGCTTACTTTTGCACAAAATAGCTTATCATAGAAGAAAGGCTACATTTAAAAATAAGTATCAAAATACAGTTCGGAAAATCAACAGGCTGAAGAAACTAGTTATTTCGCTCTCTAATTAAACTTAAAAAAAAAAAAAAAAAAAAAAGGAATTTTACAGAACTTTCCATTAATGAAAAAAAATAGCAGAATTACCCATTAAGCAGCAGCAAATGGTTATTCATTGTTATAAGGCAGCAAAAAAGAAATCTGCAAGAGGTATGTCATATACCAAAGAATGGTTACTTGAATGCTTACTAATGCACATAAAAAAGTCCAAAATTGTACGAGCACATACGGAAACACAAAATCATGATCCTACCTAATAGAACAACTATTAGAAAGTATATTTCAAATTACAACAGCAGTTTTGGATTCAATGCACTGACGTTTGAAACTATTTCAAAGAAAACAAGTGAAATGGAGCCTTTTGCAAGACATGGTGGTATATTAATAGATGAAGTGAAGCTTACAGAAAAACTGCATGCAAAATCATCTGGTGAAATATTAGGGTTTGTTCATATTGAGCCATACACTTCAAAAACTGTTAAGTATACCCCATGTAATCACGGACTGGTAATGGTGTTTCAGCCATTAAATGGAGATTGGACCCAAATAATTGGTGTTTTTGCCACAAGTAACAATATAAGTGGAACTTTGCTTGCAAAATTAATTATTAAAGCTGTTATTCTCACTCAAAATGCAGGTCTGTTTGTTAATTTCATTACGTGTGATGGGGCTTCTTGGACCAGGAATATGTGGAAGACATTTGGTATATCAGCAGATTGTTCTGGAACTAAATACAGCATTATGCATCCTACAGATTGTTCTAGTTTACATTTCATATCAGATTTTCGCCAGTCAAAGCGAGCCTTGCTTCATCGTAGCTCAGCTATTTAGAGTCAGGTCGATGCTTAGCAAATTCCCAGTTATACAGGTAAACACTGGGGAAGAAATATTTCTTCTTATTATACGTGGAAATATATCTCTATAAGCAATCTGAAATCACATATTTACTGTTACGTAACTGAAATCAAACGATCGTCCATGGAATGGAAACATGTCACCTCCCCAACAAGGAAGACGTGAAAAGTCCAACTGTCTCTGTCTGCGGGAGTGGTCATGATGACTGTGAATCTGTTGTTTACACAGAATTTCTGTCAAAAGAGACAACCATCAAGTGACTCATATTGCCAAACACCATTAAATTTGCGAAATTCAATTAAGGACAGATGCCGGGGTAAGTTGAGCAGAAGGTGTCACACTGATGTCCAAGAACATTACACAGCACGGAAAACTAAGGGAATTGCTGCATTAATTCAAGTCGGAGGTGTGGCAGCATCCACCTTACAGCCCCAACTTATCCCCATGCGGCTACCATTTGTTCGGTAAAATGAAACAGGAGCTTAGTGGACAGTGATTCCCAACGGATGAGGCTGTGAAAAGTGCGGTCCTTAACTAGTTGCACCAAACTGGACTTTTCTTGTACAGGTATGGGAAAGTTAATCGCACATTCTGATAAATGTTTACAGTCCTTAGGCGACTATGTCGAAAAATGAATTAATGATGTAAACCAACATACATCCCCTGAGTATATCTTTGATTTTTTTATTCAACAGTGTAACTAACTTTTTGATCCACCCTCATATTATTAAAGCACTTTGCTACAATTCAGAAATTAATTTTTTAGTTTGTTTTAAAAATTAGCATAAATACTACATTTGGATAAAGAATCAACTTACCTATTGACTATGAATTTGTCTTGTATCTTCAAGCGGAACAAAGTAAAAAATACTATTAAAAATAAACAAATGGGTCCATTCTTTTACATAAATGTACCTCAAATGTCTGTTTCAAATAGTTTGAAAGAAGGAAGTCATCACAAGCTAAACAGTATTCAGCTTCAGATTGTTACCCAAACTTCCTTTATGTGATAGCATCTGCAACAAAGTTATAGATACACACAACAAAATAAAAAAAGAATTCTTGCTAACCAATGGCAGAAATTAAGACATCTGTTTCAAATAGTTTGAATCATCACAAGTTACATCAAAATTATCTCAGCTTTAGATCCTCCAGTGTGTGTTACCATCTGAATATTTTATGTATGAGTTATGTCAATTATTTTCTTTACCTAAAATCTATTCTTGTAATGTTCATACCTAACTGTGATCTACTTTTTTATAAAACATATTTGATATCACTTTTTAGATTAGACAACATTTTAACAGTATAAATAAATATTTCCCACACATTTCTAAAGGAATTAAGCAGAATTGGTTAGTAGTTTTTCATAACACTAGGGAATTTATACATTTTACTAACATTCTTTACTAGAAGCCAAATTTGCTCATTATAGTAAAATTAAATTTTTACTTTCAATATACCTACTATAAATGTCAAGCTAAGCACTAGTACACACACACCAGTGCTGAGACGGGCCGAGCCCGAACCGGGCGCTGGCTGTGTAATACTTACTGGAGTTCGGGCTTGGAGAGAGGGGAAGAATTTTCTTCCTTTTTCTTTTAATGTGATTTTATATAATTTAGCACACGAGACTTTTTTTACACTTTCTAGTTGTGAAAGAGAATTCTTCAGCAACTGGGTCAAATGGGGAGTAGGAATTCTGCAGGGCTATCCATTCCGGGCTTGGATAACAAAATACCATAGGCCATGAATTACAGGATTTCTGCCAAGGATAAGTTTTAAGAAGCATAGATAGTAGATAGCAAGCTGACGGAATTTTGCTCCCTACCTCAAAGGGGCAGCTCCCTGCTAATTCTATTGAGCAACATACGACGTAGTTTGTTGTGCCTCCAGATGTCCCCCCCCCCAAAAAAAAACATTTCGGGAATAAATGAATGGTTAAAGGTAACTATAGAAATAGATAGACATCCCTTCTCCACTCCGCAGTTGAGAAAGACATCAGTTAATTGCATGGGTAGGAAAGAGTGGAAGTCTGGAAGACTTTTTTCAATGCTTAACAGGTTAATCATAGTTTTCGGGCTCGTTCGAGCTGACATACTTCAGGCTCGGGATCTTGAAATTCAGCCCGAACTCAGCTCTGACACACACACACACACACACAGTAACACTTCAGTTAATTTCTCACAGGTGTTTTTATCAAAAATTTTATGGCAATGAAGTCATAGTGGTAAGTATGAAAAATAAGAGAAATTTCCTGGAATTTTTTGGTACAGTATTGAAACATAAACAAAAATGCTACAATATTACTGCTAACATTTATTAATCTGAAAATAAGTGACATGGAACTCGTACGGGTATGGTGTCGTTGAGGGACTAGCCGGACCCCATGACGCGAAGGAGTACAGCATCATCTTCCACGGAAAGAAAATAGTCCATAGATTTTCAAATGAATTTTGACAGATGAAATCAAACCTGCTAGTAAATGAGGACCTCTGGTCCATTTTGAAGACGGGCAACCACTGCACAAACAGTATTAGTTCCAATTTGAAAAAAAAAAAAAAGACACCACCAAATATTAAATACAAATCTTCAGTACAGAATGCCACCAACCACTCCGCATCACTGTGTGAATATGTGATGAAGCAGAAAAAAGATTGGAAATATGTTACGAGAAGCTAACTGAAGTACTGCTTCCTGGTATACAAGTTTCAAATAAAATTAAACCAAATATGACGGATCTTTACTTTCCAGTTTCCAAAGATAACTTTTCAGAAATGTTATCTTCATTTATTACAGAAGAAAAATACATTTCAATACTTTAACCAACCTGGCTATACACTTTTGCATATAAAATATTTGATAAGTTTGAACTCTTTTTCCTATCTCAGGACTTACTCTGTGCACACTATGCACTAAGGAGAGGCACACAAAACTAAGCGTTCAGACTTTCAACTTCTTAATTTTCCTTTCACGTGATTTCAAATAATTTCAGTTGTCATGTTTGGCTTTCACTAAGTTGTTCAAGAGTATTTTCCAGCTGAGGAGAGTTATGTTTTCCTATTTAGTTTTCAAGCTACTCATACACAAACATTCCACGGAAAATGAACAAGGAAATCTAAAATCAGAACTTTGTCTGTTTAAATGTATGCAGCAGATTTTGTATAAGACAATTGGTATGGCAAAAGTTGTAAGTCTCCTTTTGACTTCTATAATTTAACTAGCAGCCACTAACACTGCAACACTGTGGCATGGCAAATTTTGGCAATTCCTGTAAAAAGAATTACACCTTTTAATACAAGTGAAGAACTAGATATGAAATTTTTAATCGAAAGTAGTTCCCTATGTTTTGTACAGTTAGAATAAAGTTGATCATGCAAGTTTTTCAACATAATCTGTCCACACTGTTCAGACAGCTTTAGTAAATTCAATCAGACAAATGCTATATCACAGTTGCATTAAGTTACGAAATTAAAAAATGTACTCTTTAATTCAGAGACACATTACAATGCAACAACAGTTCAAGCATTAATTTCGTAAAGAAAGGGCTAACGATTGTTGGAGATGCAAATGTTATACAAATTACGAAGGCTAATTTCCTGAAAAGTTGCCCTGATTTCTGGTAATATTCAAGCTCTATGTGAATCGGCATTGGCAAAATATATTAATTATTCTATTTGAAATAAGAATTCAACACTACAGAATAACTCACTTCTTTATACTTCACTATTCACGAGACATGAACAGATTTCAACACGTGTGAAACTAAGATCTACTCATTAAACCTATAATTATTACTAAAACTAAATAAAACGTTTACTAAGAATTAACCTTACCTTAGAAATATAATAATACCTACCTTACAAAACTATACGTGTATCCAAATGGCAATAAACGGAACACTCACTCAATACAAACAAATGTGAACCAACAATGAAACGCAATGGCTGTTCAACCGATTGACTTGGCGACAGCACTAAGTTGTGCACGTGACTATTTCGCACCGTAGCCTGTCTTTTTCGTCAGATTCGACTCAGCTTACCACTAGCCGCTACTAAGTGACATACATTTAAATTTTCCAAACAGCACTTCTTTACTTGGCACATACAAGCCATTTGTTAGCCTTTTGGTAGGCATTCTTCGAGGAGGTAGCATATCAATTTAAATCACGCATAATTATACTTTCAATTACATTTGCCGACGCTGCACTCTGCGCCAGACGTAGACATTTCACTGAACCATAAAATGTGTTTCCATAATCACACACTTAAGAAAATCGTACATATCCTAATCCAACCCCTGTTGTTTGGTTCACATTGCACAACAGTACACACAATCTTTGACACAGACGCCGTCTGCAGCGCCGCGATGCGGCGTGGGACATATTTCGAACGCAGATTTTGAGTTCGCACGGCACACTTCCCCTTTTAGACGCTATAGTTCGGCTAACTAATTTTGGGAACTATAATGAAGTTTTGCTAGCACACGATCTCGTTTGGTTCCTAAGCCACGTAAATAAAAACAATCTGTTGTTACTGGCACACGATCTTATTCCGCTCATTAATTGCGCAAATCAAACTATCTTTAGCTGCCAAATAATCTCATTCTGTACGTTAGTTAAATAAAGCAATCTTTAATTGAGAAACAAACTAATTTGACTCCTCAGTTATGTCAATAAAGCAATCTTTAGGTGGAAAACAATCTCATTTTGCTCGTCAATGAAGTGAATAAAACACTCTTTAGGCGGGGAACGCGATTTCATTTGTCTCAATATTGATGCAGTTAAAGCAAATTTTAATTAGAACACGATTTCATTCACTTTGTTAGGTATGTAAAAAACACAATCTTCAACCAGGAAACGGCCTTATTGGGCTTACTAATTACGCAAATAAAGTTATCTGCATATGGAAAAATATTTTACTCGGCCGATTAGGTACACAAATGGCAATTTTTAAAGTGAAGACAATTTCATTTGCTTAATTCTTCATGTAATTACAGAGGATGTTCACACATTTTTAGAATGTTTTTTGATATGAAATTATAAAAAATAAAAGAAGTTGAAGAACTGAAACTGGCAACAGCGTGTTAGATAAACGCGAAAGGAACACTTGTTGCAGTTAAATATCGTCTGCTAAAAAAATGACGCAGGTAAGCAAGCTGTGAATAGAAAGAAGTCTATGCTGTTGCTCTTTGCGAAGAGAAAAATGTGTATTATGTAATTAACAAGTTAGTCAAATAATCATGCAATGCATTGATTATGATACGCTTTCCAACATACCAGAAATCATTACTAAAGTTATTACTCAAGTTATGAGGATAAAGGCTGTGGAATAAATATTGCTCCTGTGCCCTGACCTTTGTTCCCATTTTGATGATATTAAACAGAATTGGTTCAGTATACCTCCGGCACAACATACTAAAGTGTTGTCGCAATAGAAGCATTTTTACGTAAGTTATGACGCATAAGGGCGATGGAATGGATCCCGCTCCTGTGCCCTGAGCTTTGATCCCATTTCGATTATATTAAAAAGAACTGGTTTAGTATACTTCCGGAACAATATACTAAAGTTTTGTCGCAATGGAAGCCTTTTTAGTCAAGTTATGAGGATAATGGATGTGGAATAAATCTCACTCCTGTACCCTCACCTTTCCCCATTTTAACGATATTAAACAGTACTGGTTCAGTGTACCTCTGGAGCAACATACTAAAGTTTTGTCACAGTCGAAGCATTTTTACGTAAGTTATGACG
Source organism: Macrothele yani (assembly GCA_039090855.1). Classification (NCBI taxonomy): domain Eukaryota; kingdom Metazoa; phylum Arthropoda; class Arachnida; order Araneae; family Macrothelidae; genus Macrothele; species Macrothele yani. Next base: position 23,468,715 of record CM077002.1, on the reverse strand, counting down.
CATAAAGACGATGGAATGGATCCAGCTTCTATGTCCTGACCTTTGACCCCATCACCCATTTTCAAAAGGGTTCGGCCCTAAGATTGTCCCCTACCATATGCTAAACTTTTATCGAAATCGAACCATTTTTACGCGAGTTATCGTGCAAACAGGCAGACAGACGCACAAAGTTAGAGCACATACGCTTCTTCAACCTACGGTTGGAAAGCGTAAAAAAACGCTGTGGAAATTATGGAGTTAGCATTTGTGAATGTAAAATATGCAATATTATTAATAATAGAAGAAAAAATCGTCAAGCATTGCTTTTAACAGGAAAAATAACACCAAACGAATATCCAAAGAAGGTACGTACTTTTGCGACTATTTCAAAAGTAAAGCCTCTTCCCTTAAAGGATAATCCACCGACCTAAAGAGCAATCGCTAAGTCGTTAAAAGTTTCTGTACTAACAGTAAAAAAACGTAATAAACAAAGATTTGAATTTGATAAAAAAAAAAAAAAAACCATAATATTCACGACCTTTTGCCTAGGTACGTGGCAAAGCGCAGAACACGGTGCAGACTTCTTTATGAAAATCACTTAGCAGCAGGCAGATGGAAATTTATTGTGAATATTGATGAGGCATGGATCTACCTAAACGACTGTAATGAAAAAATTCGATTTACTCTCGCAAAAGAGAAAAAAAAATGATTTACGTACTTGGTTCCATGAATCCGAACAAAGTTTCAGTAAAGGATTCATGCATATTGCTGGTTTCTCGCACAATAGGAAATTAAAGTTAAGAAAAGTTGAAAATAATGTTAAATCAATTCTTCATATTACCAAAATCGTATTTAAACTCCTATAGACAACTCAAAGAAGCATGGAGAGGTGCATGCTTGGTGTAACCAGGAGAGATAAGAAGAGGAACACGTGGATCCGAAAAATGACAAGAGTGCAAGACATCATGATCAGAGTTAAATCCCTGAAATGGCAATGGGCTGGACATACTGCCAGAAGGACAGATCATCGATGGACAGCCGAAATTTTAGATTGGATTCCAAGGGACAGGAAAAGACCCAGAAGAAGACCACATAGGAGATGGGTGGATGAAATTCGAAAGTATGCAGGGGTGACATGGAGGAGACTGGCACAAGACAGACCGTTGTGGAGGAAACTTGGGGAGACCTTCGTCCAGCAGTGGATTGATAATGGTTGACAATGATGATGATGATGATTTAAAGAGGAAATACCATTCCTTCATCCACAGAGCCTTGAAAGAGTAGAACTCCATCAGGATAAGACTACCAGCCATACATCCAAATCTACCACTCTATTTCTTGAAAAAATTAGAACAGAGACGGGTATCAAGTCTATAAATTTGCTCACATTTCTTCAAAGTCCCCTGATGTGTCACCAATTGACTATCGTGCCTTCGAACTGCTAAAAAGAGTGCTGCCTAGCCGCAGGCCTAAAACAATAATTAGACTACGAAAGCAGTGAAACAGGAGTGAAATAAAATACCACTACCAGTTTTAAGAATGCCCTAATATTTTGGAAATCTAGATGTAGGTTCATAGTCCAGAGAAATGCTTGTCAGATAGAACATTTAAGATACAAATAATTTTATTTTTAACGATAATTATGCTGCTGGAAAATAGTTCTAAAAATGTGTGAAAATCCTCTGTAAAACAATCTTTTGGTGAATTTGTTTTTCACTAATTCATTTGTTTAATAAAGTAAAAGTATTTTTTCATAACAAGCTACCTCACTTGGTTCAATGGGTATTTTATCTATGTAAAATTATATGGCCATTAGATATGCAATTATGTATCCTTAATGTAAGATATTTATGAATCGCAAATGATCTCGTTTGGTTCCATGTAAACAGCTTAGTCATCCATTAGTTTTAGAGTATTTGATTATTTCCATTAAGAATTAATTTGTTTTCAACTGGGTATGCATTAAATTAAATCATTTAATATTGCTTTGCACCAGTTGATGCTTATATTTCTGTTCTCATCAGGCAAAAATGTTTAAAGAGAGATATGTTTTGTTTAATGTCGTTTTAGCATTTAAAAACATGCAGCAAGCGACTTTCATTGACAGTCGTTTCATTTTAATCATTCTGATGCAGTTTCTATCAAACCATATTTTTTGAAACGTTCAGTGCTATTAAGTTATTCACCAAAGTTAAAGCTGATCAACATTTTACGTCATAAAAGAGAATATAAAGAAAAGAATTGCAGAAGACTTCTCACATTTTTTTCATCTGGTGGAATCAGCGACTACCGCTGTGACATTTCCATTAAACTAGCGTGTCTTTCTTTAAAAAAATATGATAAAAGTAAAACGAGAAATTATGTGAACCGCGTCAGTAAATCACGTTTATGACCTGTGCAATTCTGATGTTTAAAAGCTGTTTCTTCTTGTCGAACAAAAACTAAAAAAGAATATTTCATTTTCTTTCCCACCAGAATAGAAGTCAGCGTTTCGGTCTTCGCTTTAACGAAGCAGCGAGGGTAGGTGTCGTTGCCACCGAGAGATTTCGGAATATTTAAATTGCATTTCGCGAATGGCAATGCATATGCTAAAATGAGAAATGCTGAGGCTTAATTAATATTTATAACGCAGAACGGCAGGCAGCGAGGAATAAGTTTGATTTACATGAGGTCTTTACCAACATTTGCTTTTGAAACGCGGATAATTGCTTCCAGTAGATATCATTTTAAACTTTGTCCTAGATTGGTTTGCTTTCAGAAACGGTGATGCGCAATCATTCCAAGCGTCAGCATTTCCCAACTCTCACGACTGCGTCATGCATAGATACCAGACCTGTGTGTGTATGCGTAATTTATTCCTTCTCCGCCTGCATTATTTGCGGAAATAATTCAATATTTTATTACTTTATTATTCAAAACAAATAACGGGATCCGAATGAATACAAAACTTTTAAGAGCTGGTGAAGCAAATAAAAAGTACATATCTTCGTGATATAATAAGGTCCCCCCCCATATCAATGAAAAATCTGATTCCTCAGGAAAATTTTATTTTACCAATAAAGCCTTTATATTTCCGGTGAAGCCGGATGGATTTTTGTTTCTTTTAAACCCGTTATGCGAGCGATGTAAGTAATGATATTACGGTCCTTCGAAAGTGGAAAAATCGGAATCGATTTCGTTACTTTACTGACGATCCTTCAAATTTTCATGTGCATGATAACTTTTTTCTTTGCACTGGAACGTATATACTTCTGAAATCCGACGATTTTACAAGGAAAAATTATTTAACCCCTTAATCCTGGAATGAATTAACTCGAATTTAGCAAAAGAGGCTAAAATCAGCTCGAACAAATATATTCTGTCTAAGAAGTGGGCCAAATGCGGTTGGAACCAGGAATTTGCGCATTTGGAAGCGTTGCTCTCCAGTTTGGTTTCTAGCATATCTTTTGTAAAAAAATCGTGCTTATGTTATCACTTTGTCCGTCCATCTGTCTGTGGACTCCAAATCCCTGCAACTATTAGGCCGACTTGAAAAATTATTTTGGCATTGGGAAGCTTTCAATGTGAGAATAATGAATAAATAAATCCATCGCTCTTTCCACATTAAGCAACGCAGAGCAACCGCAAAATTGTTATTCGAGAGATTAGGGATTCGTTTCCCCGACGGCACCCGAATAACAATTTTTTGGTTGCTATGCGTTGCTTAACGTGGAAAGAGCGATGGATTTATTTATTCAACTGACGTCCCGTATTTAGATGATTTTCACCTTGGATCTCGCACTTTGGATAATTGCTATAACTATATATAGCCAGTGCCGTTAATGCCCACCAGATGGAGACGTCTCAGTAGCTAAGCCCATCTTACGGATTTATGATGACTGAAAAAGAAAAACACGCATAGCGCCGTGAATTGTTGGCCGCTGTGGTGTAAGGCTAACGCGCTCGGCTGGATATCGAGAGATTCGGTATTCGGTTCCCCGACGGCGGCCGAATAACAATTTTTCGGTTGCTGTGCGTTGCTTAACGTGAAAAGAGCGAAGGATTTATTTATTCAACTGACGCCACGTATTTAGATGATTTTCACCGTGAGAATGATGATTCTTGTATTCCGTTTACTTTTTTCGATGCACAACTTCGCCGCTAGAGGGCATAAATGCGGATAACATCGAACTCAAAATACATATCATTCCACATATTTGCTTCTAAATGTCCGATTGAAGAAATTATTTTTTCTTTCGATGCCACTTATATCAAAAACTATATAATGCACACTCTTTTTTTTTTAAGTATTACATAGATTTTCCGCTAGGTGTCGTAAAGGTAAATTGTGTTTTCCCCAAAATCTCTGCTTCAAAAAAGTCCGATTTGAAAAATTCTTCCTGCATCTGTTACAGTTCTTGGTGTTAAGTGTTTTGTATATATTTTCTAATTTTTGGTAAAGAACGGTTTAGCCACCAGGAGGCGTAAGTGCTTATTTCTGCTTCAGATGTATTTGCAGCAAAATTTGAGCTTCCGAAAACTCGATTGAAACACCGACTGATACCGCTCACCTGAGAATATCTCCTGCTTAAAATAGTGCATAGTCTTTCCGCTGGCGGCGTAAATGTATATCTTGTTTTTGTCAATATCTCTGCTTCTATGAGTCCAATTTGAAAAATTCTTTGTTTGTTAGAGAGATTTCCGGTGCAAAATGTTTCTTACATAATTTCAAATTTTACTTAACTGACAAGTGTGCCACTAGAGGTCGTAAGTTCACGTTTCCGTTTACAGCAATATCTGCGGGACTAAAATCCCGATTGAAAAATTTATTTCTCAGTCAGATACAACTAACAATGAAAACTCTCTGTCTGTATTTTCTTCCCAAAAGAATGCACAGTTTCGCCGCTAGGGGAAGAAAATGTTTAATCTGTTTTTCTCAATATCTCTGCTTCTGAATGTGCGATATAAAAAAAAAATGCTTTTAACACCGGATAACATTTACCTTGTGGAACACTTTAGGTTTCTATTTGAGTAGTTTTGTAGTTCACAGTTCTGTCGGTAGGTGATGTTTGTGCACTCCTGTTTGCAGCTGTATCTCCGCTCATAAAAACCCTATTGCGAAATTTCTTTTTTCACCGTATGCCATTCGCTACATTAGACATGTGGAGCATTATCCCCTTTAAATAATGCACAGATTTCCTGTTACGGGTGGGGGGGGGGGGATACAGATCGAAACCTTTTTTTCGCTATTTCTGCTTCCGGGAGACGTATTTGAAAAGTTATTTTTCCTTAGCATAGTTGTTGCCATTCATTTCGCGTATTTTCAACTTTTCCATTATGTAACATTTTTTCCGCTAGAAGGCATAGAGTTATATCATGTTTCGTTCTATATTTCTTCTTTTAACTGTTGGATTTGAAAATCTTTTTGTTTCTGGTACTCATATGAGAAACTCTTTGTTCGCCGTTTATAAATTTTCACAACATACTTTTTCGCCTTTTGTGGAAGTAAGTAGCGGTTTCTATTTCTGGACGTTCTATCGATGGTACGACTTTTTTTTTTTTTACTTATGGGTTTCTTTTACTTTGAATAAGTTTGATGTATTTTATTCGCGTCGGCAAGGATTCAAAAGACGAGCTCATTACAACCAAAAATTCGGTGTCATCTTTCTTGTTTATTCATAGTTATCATCCAAGATGTTGTTTAACACTGATCCTTTCTAACTGAATTATGTGCTAATGGGGCTATAACAAGGGCAACGAAACAAAACTAGAAGCGTGATGATTGAATCACATGCTTCTACCCCTTGCCATGATGGCCCCTTCAGAGATACTGGGATACTAGCTCTTGACTATCATGCTCTGAGTCACGGAGAGGAGAATAAAGTACTACAATGGATCGCTTATCACCAATGAGAGATTTATGGCTGATACTGCTGATGAGATGCGAGAGGGAAAGGTTGTAATAGCTTTCGAAAAACCCAAATGCTATGTAGACATTTTTATTTAGGAGGGCAGATAATTTTGGGCACCGCTTGACCTAGGTACATCGGCCGCTTAAAGGGTAAAACAAAATGGTAAGCAGGCTGGCTAGGATTTGTTTATTGTGATATTGAATGTGTCATCTCACTAGCAAACAGAGGACTGCATTAGATGTTTTGATTCAGCTGTGCATAAGAATTTCACTAGAAAATAGAGGGCTGTCTTCATTCAGTTGTGCATAAGTTGGCTGTCTTCATTCACATGTCTTCATTCAGTTGTGCATAAAACTTTCACTGGAAAACAAAAGCCCGTATTAGATGTCTTCATTCCGTTGTGCATAAAGATTTCCACTAGAAAACAGAGGGCTGTATTAGATGTCTTCATTCTGTTGTGCATAAAGATTCCCACTAGAAAACAGAGGGCCGCATTAAATACCTTCATTTCGTTGTGCATAAAGATTCCCACTAGAAAACAGAGGGCCGCATTAAATACCTTCATTTCGTTGTGCATAAAGATTCCCACTAGAAAACAGAGGGCCGCATTAAATACCTTCATTTCGTTGTGCATAAAGATTCCCACTAGAAAACAGAGGGCCGCATTAAATACCTTCATTTCGTTGTGCATAAAGATTCCTACTAGAAAACAGAGGGCCGCATTAGATGCCTTCATTCCGTTGTGCATAAACGAAGATTGCGCTGGTTTTCTGCTAGCAGTACCAATATCACCAGGGGGCATAAAGTCAAAACTTATTGTCGTCAATATCTCTGCTTCTATTAATCCGATTTGAAAAATTACTTCTCGTGGGGAAATGTTTCGCATATAGTTTCAAACTTTTCTTAGTGCACAAGTCTGCCACCAGAGGGCGAAAGTTCACGTTAGAAATATCTGCGGGACTAAAAACCCGATTCAAAAACTTCTTTCTTCTGTCAAATACCATTAACTATGCAAACTCTGTGTGTGTGTACTTTCTTTCGAAAATAGTGCACCCTTTCGCCGCTAGGAGCGCAAATGCTTGTTCTGTTTTTCTCAGTATCACTGCTTTCACATGCACGATTTTAAAAATTATTTCAACACCGGATGCTATTTCCCTTGTAGAACACTTTAGGCTAGTAGATAATGAATTTTGTAGCTCACAGTTCTGTCGATAGGTGGTGTTTCGGCAGTTTGCAGCTGTATCGCTGCTTCTGGAAACGCTATTGAGAAATTTATTCTTTATTGTATGCCATTTGCTGCAACAGAGCATTATCCTCTTTAAATAACGTAAAGATTTTCCGCTAGCTGCGTAAAGGTCGAAACCTCTTTTTTTTTTTTTTTTTTTCGCAATATCTTCTCCCAGGGGGCGTATTTGAAAAGTTATTTTCCCTTAGTATAGCTTCTTCCAGGACGAATATTTTTCGCCGATTTTCAACTTTTCCGTTTTGCAAAAAAAATTTCACTAGCAGACGTAGACTTATATTATGTTTCCTTCAATATTTCTGCTTTAGCTGTTAGATTTGAAAATCTCTTTGTCTCTGGTAGCTTCCTTGTAGTATGTAAAACTTTTTGTTCGCCATTTGTTAATTTTCGTAATATGCTTTTTAACCGCTGGTAGAACTAAATTGATGTTTATATTTCTGGATGTTTTATCGATTGTTGGAACCAGTTGATTGTTTTCCAAATCGATTCCATTGACTTTGAATAGCTTTGACGCCAGAACGGAGTCAAAAGACGTGCTCATTACATCCAAAAATTCGGTTTCATCTTTCTTGTTTTTTTTTCTTTTTAGCAAGTCTTTTGTTAAAAAAAGATCGTGCTTATGTTATCGGTTTGTCCGTCCGTCAGTCCGTCCATCCGTCCGTCTGTCCCCACGATATCTCTGCAACTATTAATTCGATTTGAAAAATTCTTTTTGCATTCGTAAGCTTGAAATATGCGAATGATGATCCTTTATTTCGTTTTTTTTTACGATGTACAATTTTGCCGCTAGAGGGCGTAAATGCAGTTGATATCGAATTCAAAAATGCGTTTTATTCCACATATTTGCTTCTAAACATCCGATTGAAAAAAATCTTTTACCTTTTGATTCCATTTATGTCGAAGAGTATTTTGGATATAGTTTCTTTCTCAAATTACGCATAGATTTTTTGCTAGGGGGCGTAAAAGTAAATTGCATTTTTTCCGATAACTCTTCTTCTAAAACTCCGATTTGAAAAAAATGTTTTTCAGCGGATACATCTCCTGATGCACAATCTTTTGCATACAATTTCGAATTTTGGTAAAGAACACTTTGGCCACCAGGGGGCGTAAGTGTTAATTTTTGCTTCTGATGAATTTGCCATAAAATCTGAGCTTCTAAAATATCGATTTAAAAATTTCTTTCGTGGACTGATGCCACTAACATCGATAAACCTTTTCGGAATATTTTCTTCCTAAAATATTCCACAGTTTATCCGCCAGGGGGCGTAGATGTACATCTTATTTTTGTCAATATCTCGATTTCTCGGAGTCCGATTTGAAAAATTCCTTCTTTGTTGGATAGTGTTTTCCGTGTGACATGTTTTTTCTATAATTTCAAAATTTTCAAGTGATTCATAGACTTTCCGCTAGTGGGCGTAAAGGTAAATTGCGTTTTCCTTTATATCTCTGCTTCTAAATCTCCGATCTGAAAAATTCTACCTGCACCGGATACAGCTCCTGATGGGAAATCGTTTGCACATAATTTCTAATTTTTGTAAAAAATGGGTCGGCCACCAGGGGGCGTAAACCTTAATTTCCGCTTCTGATGCATTTGCAGCAAAATATGAGCTTCTAAATTCTCGATTGAAAATAACATCGTTTGTGGACCGATACTTCTCATGTCGACAACCATTTTAGGAACACTTTCTTCTTGAAATAATGCATGGTTTCTACGCCAGGGGCGTTGATGTATATCTTATTTTTGTCAATATCTCTACTTCTAAAAGTCGGATTTGAAAAATTCCTTCTTTGTTGGATAGTGTTTGCAATGCGAAATGTGTTTTCTATAAATTCAAAATTTTCAAGTAAACCATAGAGTTTTCGCTAGGGCGCACAATGGTAAATTGCGTTTTCTGCTTCTAAAACTCCGATTTGAAAAATTCTTCCTGTATCGCATACAAGATCTGACGGAAAATATTTTTCATGTAATTTCTAATGTTTGGTAAAGAATGGTTTGGCCACCAGGGGTCATAAGTGTTAATTTCTACTTCTGATGTATTTGTAGCAAAATCTGGGAGCCACCCCGGTGGCGCAGTGGTCTAAGGCGTCGGCCTCTGAGTGGTCTAAGGCGTCGGATTTGGAAAATTCCTTCTTTGTTGGATAGTGTTTCCAATGCGAAATGTGTTTTCTATAAATTCAAAATTTTCAAGTAAACCATAGAGTTTTCGCTAGGGCGCACAATGGTAAATTGCGTTTTCTGCTTCTAAAACTACGATTTGAAAAATTCTTCCTGTATCGCATACAAGACCTGACGGAAAATATTTTTCATGTAATTTCTAATGTTTGGTAAAGAATGGTTTGGCCACCAGGGGTCATAAGTGTTAATTTCTACTTCTGATGTATTTGTAGCAAAATCTGGGAGCCACCCCGGTGGCGCAGTGGTCTAAGGCGTCGGCCTCTGATCATTCGTCCGTAAGGGGTCCGGGTTCGAATCCCGGTCAGGCATGGATGTTGTGTTTGTCTTACGGCACTGGCTCTCTCCCTTCCCTGGAACCAGGGACCCTAAATTAGGGACGGGCGACTGCTTATAGCCCATTGAGTTGCTCACGGTGGTCGTTAAACCTCCAATCACAAAAAAAAAAAAAAAAAAAAAAAAAATCTGGGATCCTGAAAACTCGACTAAAATTTTTTCTTGGACCGATACCGCTCATATGGATAAACCTTTTGTGAATACTTTCTTCCTAAAATAATGCATGGTTTTTCCACCAAGGGACGTAAAGTCACATCTTATTTTTGTCGATATATCTGTTTCTAAGAGTTCGTAAGCTCACGATTCCGTTTACAGCAATATCTGAGGGATTAAACACCCGATTGAAAAACTTCTTTCGTCCGTCAGCTTCTATTGTTTTCCATACCGGTTCCATTGACTTTGAATAGCTTTGATAAATTTAATTTGCGTCAGAACGGATTCAAAAGACGTGCTTATTACACCCGAAAATTCGGTGTCATTTTTCTTGTTTCCAGTTCGCACGGAATGCTCTACTTCAGTTATCGTAAAGATGTTTTTGCTAGTATTCGTTAAATTTCACAGGTTTTAGTGTTAATAGTTATGTAGCTAGTTAATATAATGTGCGTGTCCAACGGCCATTCCATAAAAACATAGTAAATTCACCCAAAATGAAGAAATATAGGTACAACAAAATACATGTTATTCTTTTCTTTTTTTTTTTTTTTGATTGGAAGTTTAACGACCACCGTGAGCAACTCAATGGGCTATAAGCAGTCGCCCGTCCCTAATTTAGGGACACTGGTTCCAGGGAAGGGAGTCATGGATGTTGTGTTTGTCTCCAGTGCCGTAAGACAAACACAGCATCCATGCCTCACCGGGATCCGAACCCCGACCCCGTTTGGACGAATGATCAGAGGCCATCGCTTAGACCACTGCGCCACCGGGCGGCTTATTCTTTCTCAAAGTATCTTCCTTCGGATGACGTCCAATGGTTCAATCCACATTTCAAAGCATTTGGCGAAGGCATTTTGTGGAAGGCTGTTTTAGCGACCCCTGTACAGCTTGAATAACGTCCGCATCGGTGTCGAGTGTTAAGCCACGGAACTTCTCCTTCATTGTTGGAAACAACCAGAAATCGCAAGGTGTGAGAGGTCAGGACTGTAGGCAAGCTGTGACATGATTTCAACACTGCATTTCGTAAGAAACTGTTGAACACAAGCAGCCACATGTAGGCAGGCGTTATCACGGTGTAGGAATCCACTTGTCCATCAGTTCTGATCACTTAATTGATATGTATCATCGCAGAAAATTCAAGACTGAAATGCAATTCTCAGCATTGACAGTACTTTGTGACGAACGGCATGCTGGTAGACTACACCTTTATGATCAAAGAAAATTATCATCATAACCTTCTCAGCTGATTTGGTTTGGCGGACTTTTTCGGAGGAGGAGAACCTGTGTGTGTTTCCAGACACTCGTTGCACGCTTGGTGAGGGGGTCGAAATAGTGGACCCATGCTTCATCGGCAGTTATTACTGTGGTTAGAAAGTTTGGATCCTTTGCAATCATTTGTTCCCCATTTCATTACACACCTGAACTCTGGTTAACACTTGTTCTCTCGTCAGGTGATGAGGTACCCATCTGGAACACACATAGTGTAGCTGTTTTTTTCATTAAATCCCACTGTGTCTGTAGCCGGTTTACCCAGATGATAGCAAAATTTTATCGCACAACGCATCTCACTTCTTAACACTGAATCACTCACCTCTATAGCTGTATGGCGAAATGCAGATGTACCTTAAACAACTGCGCAGTAACAAAACCAGAATTGTCTGTCACGATTAATAACTGTTGCCATAGATACTTCCCTAAAGTTAGTCGTCTGCGTGGTTATTTTTCTACTTCGCACTGTTGCCAACTCAAACAAAAATTACTCTCAATTTTTGTGGAACGGCCTTCGTACATTTTGGAATTCAAGAAATGTATCTTATAAACAATAATAGCTAACTTGGAAGACAGCGCACATGAAATATATCATACGGAACAGCATCCATAAGAAATGTGTACGCCGATTCCCTTGATAAAAATTAAAAATGAAAACTGAAAAATAAAATGGATGTAGAAGGCAAAAAACGATATACGACCGGACTATAATCTTCAGGGGAATATAAATCCGGTGGAAGGGGCTTTTTAAAATACCAGTGAAAAAGGCACTTCCACCAAGTTTGTCATGAATTATATATAAATATATATGTATATAAGTCAAATTCTCTACACCTTCAACCAAGAACTTCTCGTAGAAATCCGTGAATCCCATTAAATTAACACACGCAAACTAAAATTAAAACTCTCACAATTCACATGCAACAATAATAATAAAAAATAATAATAATAATAATAATAATTTTAAACACTTGGGGTCGGGTACCGGGAGCCACTCATCAGGGAAAGACTCCCCGGCCCCCGAACCCTGGTTCAGGTTTCATGCAGGTGTCTTTGAAATATGTGATTTCCGAAACAAGGGTTGCCGCCCCGGTGGTGCAGTGGTCTAAGCGATGGCTTTGTAAAGGTTGTGTTGACCTGTGCTCCGTGTTTGACCTGCGTTTATTGGTGTTATTTTGTGTGTGTGCCGTCATTTTGTGTATCACCTGTGTTGTGAACGTCTCCTGTGTCGATTGAGTCCGACCTTGACGTCCTGTAAGTAAAACTTTACTTGTACTAACTCTTTTTCCGTCCTGGCTTTGCCCAGGGTCGGGTTTAGCCATCACCCCCTAATAGCTTAACAGGCCCGCGCACCGATTTGTGACGTCACTAGAGTAGTCCGTAGTCGCGGAGAGGAGCATTACGGCGATGTGCGAACGAACGCGTCTTTACGTACACCAACTAACCCGGTCGTGCGTTCTTTTAGAGTTTCACTGCATTTAAATAAGAACTTGTGTGTTAGTTTTCAAAAAACTGCAGAGTTAACAAGTTTGTTTAAGAATCTTTTAAAATACAGAAGAAAAAGAAATTACAGCGTAAAATTTAGCGTAGCAATAATTTCGACTTGAAAGGGTAAGCAACACAGATTCGTCAACTTAATGAAAGCATCCCTGTCATTTCACTGGAAGTGATAAACCATTCCTATAATCGAAATTATAAAGTGTTGTCGTAGTTTCACTTAAAGTTATAGTGTCTTTATAGTTAGCCGAACGATTCCTGTACTTGTGAACAAATCGTTCTTGTACTTGAAAGATTAGTTTGAGGGTCCATTACGAAGCATCGCCGTCGTTTCAAAAGATGTCGATTTACTAATTTAAGGAATCAGATTTTTCATTCATTGCAAACTTATGACTATGAAAATTTTAGTAATGAAATAATTCCTTTAGTGAAAATGTATTTTATATGCAATCCGTGATCACTAATATATAAAAAAAGGTCAAGAAAAACTGAATTTTTTTCTGTGTTTTTTAATTATTACCAAAGGCTCAATAAAACACGTTTTAACGTACATGCAGTGAATTGCTGCTTGATCCACTGATTGCATCAAATAAATTAAGATTTCAAGAAAATTATGCAATTGCTACATTATTAAACGTACAATAATGACATAGCAAGTTTTCCTAATTTTAGTACCATCTAGTTACGTGTTTGGACAACTTCATTTTGATAAGCAAATATAAAGTTTATAATTTTTGTCTTCCAGAGCACTATTTCAAAAAAGTTACCTTGTCAAAGTTCAACACATCTGTATTAAGTATATTAGTAGCATTAAGCAAAACTATTTGGATCCACAATATAAGCATTTCTTTTTATCTGGAAAAATACAAGTAACTTATTGGCCGAAATTTCCTGAAATTTGATTTTAAAGAAATATTAAGGAAAACTGCCAATGTACATATGATTATGGTTGTGTAGTTCTTTGTGTATCACAAACACAATTTGATTATGTGTCCGTTAGCTGTTCCTTGAAGAATTTCAAAGACACGTTTCTAAGAAAATCTGAAATTTGTTCCAATAATTTCTTAAAGTATTTTTTCAGATAATTATTATATTTTTTGAGAACCTGACAAATGCACATGCAGTTATTGTACTGAATAAATCTAAGCGATTGTTTTGGTACTATAAGATGTATTTTAAAAGATGTACATGTTTCATTATAAATTGACTAACTTGATGCACCATTTTCTCAGAAACTATAAAAAGCAATGGTATAAAACTTTGCACAAATGTTTTGTCATTGCTAAAGCTATTGAAAAAGATTGTTTTTTCCTTTTTTTATGATTTTGGTTTCAAAATAAATTCTATGAAGGATTGAAGAAGTTTTTCCCCATACAAAAATTGACACATACCCTCACGTTTGGAAGCACACTTTCCAGTAGTTATCGGATAATATGCGATACATTAGTTCCAGTTATTATTGCTGTAGCTTGTGAAGACACAGTGCAGGAAGTCTGGAAACAGATAAGTCTAGATGAATGAATAAAAAGTTGATCTCTCATTTTAAGCAAATGTTTTCAAAAAAAAAAAAAAAAAAAAGCGAGTATATATTTCTACTTGTATTTTAAAAATCTTATTTATTTAGAACATAGTTTCCACAATATGTGGATTCATGTCGATCCACATACTTTTTTTCTCTTAAAAATAACAATATCCAAGGCTTAAAAATACCATGCCCGAGATGCCCAGAGCATGTAAATCATTCGTCTGGGCAGGTAAATAAAACATCTAATTGCCTGTGCATGGTAACTAAATTTTAAAATAAAAAAGTTTTGTAATAAAATTTCCTACTACACAAGAAAAAAAAGACAGTCATCACATGTCGTGTTTCATGTCATTGTTAATTAATGGAAGTTGTATTATTGTTACGAAGTACCAAGGAAAGAGTAATATCACATCTTTAATTATGTTATGCTCTACGCCCAGAAATCGGAAACCTAGTTTTGCTCCAAATTTTGTTTATAATCAACAACAAGATGCATGCCTCTGATGTAACTGGCCTCTCATGTTTAGTGACAAAGGGAGAAAACTTTAACAAAAGGAACATGGCATAATCACTAGAAACACCAGTTTCATCATCGCACCATTTCATACCAATTTTAGCATCAGCATCTTAAAAATTGATATACACACGTTTGTGCATTGAACATTTGTAATACAGACCCTTAAAATGGAAGTGCAAACATGTTAAAACAGTTCATATTTTTAACTTAAAAAAAAAAAATAGGGTTCTGGTTTGTTATCTTAAAAGATACATTTTCCTGCGCATCCAGCTTTTACTAGCTGGGCAAGTAAATAATTTCTTGCCCAGGTAGTACTGATATATTTCACCTAATTTTTAAGAAATTGAATGGTTCTGATAAATTCCCATCCTACCACAGATAGAGCATACACACTGCTCACACGAGAGTTCTTCAATGTGTTGGTTTGTAGAAAAATGCTTCAAAATCTTTAAACGGACATTTTAAAGGCAAACTTACTCCTGAACTATGTGTGAACTTCTGTTTTTGTGCATTCATATCTAATTTTTGCTGTCTATACTTGATTCAGTGTTTGTGTTCCTTTAGTAATAAATATTAAAAATGATAATTCAATGCAATTCTCTGTCTGCAAACACAAAAGATGTATTTCACATGGCAACAAGGCCTTAGCATTTATATAAAGGACATAGGCATGTTAGATGTGTACATGACATACATATATTTCATATAGGATATAAGTATTTTACAAGCACTTGTGCCCAGAAATAGGGACCCCAAAAAAGTTAATCTGGCGCTGCCTAAACACTTAAATAACTAAGTATGAATGTATCAACATATTACTCTTGGGATCAAAAACATGCAACCCTTATTATTCTGTGTCCATAATAAAAAAAAAAGTTTAAAATCCCTTCCTAAATGTACATATTTTACTTTGAACTTATTTGATACATTGGCAAAAACATGTTATGGGTTACTATAACAACACAAGTAATCTATTCTTTCCATTACAAACATAAATTTCATTTTTCAAAAATCTTTTCAGTGCTTTGACTTCCCGCTGTGAGATGCATTAGATTATAAAATTAGCCAAATTTAAATTTTCTAGTTCAAAATTTTTATTTTACGAGTAGTTTAAAATAAGGTTAACAAAAGGTTTCCACGTACCTTAGAGTTGAAAATTTTCACGCTTTATTGCTGTAATCCATTTTGAGAACCTCCCCATTAGTAGGGAATTTGAATACTTTTAATATTCCTCTATGAAAATAAATTTTGTTGAAAATTTGACAACAACAACCACGCACATCCGTAGTCACGCTTACACAGAGTGAGCAAGCTCATGCATGCTCGACCACCCACCACGGACATCAGCCTACTCTCCCCTACGTCACGCAGCTTCCGGCGTTCGGTGCGCGGGCCTGCTAAGCTATTAGGGGGTGATGGTTTAGCAGGCCAGCCATTGCAAATGGCGGCGACCGCTTCTGATAGGCCAGGTATGAAGCTTGATAGCAAAGCTCCGCCCCGCCTGGCCACGTTAGGTCATCGTCACTACCACACGCAGCTCGTTTCCAAGCCGCGTTATCTGATGTTACCACCTCTTCTTCCAACTCTATGGATGTTGATTTCCCGACATTGTCCACCACAGTGACGTCATTAACTTCTTCAGTATCCGTTGCCTCTGGTACTTCATTTGCTGCTGCGAGCACTGCGTCTCGACCTTCCCCATCTCCGCCCATTCCTACGGCAACTTTACCTTATGCTTCCGTTGTAAAGGGTACCAATTCATCTTCCTCTACAGCGAAGAATTCATGTACAATGCCTCTTGATATGATTGTCACTAGAGACAACAAGAAATTACGCATCGAAATTCCGGAAACTTCAGCTGCTGGGCAAGAGGTTTTACGCACACAGAAACTTGGCATACGTTTTGATGCCCTCCCGGACACCAGCCTTAAGAAATACTCCTTAGCCGTACGCCAAATCCTCCCTAAGGGAGCGGTCACCCATATGGGGAGGAAACCTAGGACTGTTCTCATCTATTTTGCGAAGCCAGAGTTTGTGGAGCGCGTCTTATCTGACTGACTGCATGTTGGGGATCATACCTTACTTGGAATCCCACTCACGCAGCGCCCCGTACTTGTTACGTGCTATCCCGTACCACCAGAAATCAAGGACCATTACTTAATGGCGGCCCTTTCCCGTTGTGGAAAAGTAGTTGGTTCCATTTCCACTCTGTCTTCCGCACCAACGGACCCAGATGACAGGAACATCTTAGGTCTGCGTCGCCAAGCAAGGATCCTGTTCCCTACTGAAGATGCCATTGCTGACTGCCCTACTGAACTCACTGTGGTTGTAGGGAAGCAGATTTTCCGTATCGACATCGTTACTGCCTTGCATTGTTTTAAATGCAAGTCATATAGCCACATCCAATCACGTTGTCCACATGCATCTGCCAAGCCACTTATTTCCATACCGCCCGAAGTCAACACCCCACCCTCAACATCACTTTCTCTGGCCACACCAAGTTCGGCTCCACAAACGTCCTTGATCCCTGCTACTGTTGTTCCAGAGGCTTCTCCCCCAGCAGATGATGATTCGTCAGCAGTCTCCAAGTCTTCGATCTCTACTACGGGAACCTTGCCCACCTCTCCATCGTTGGACCCACTTGCTGCTGTGGTACCTCTACGTTCTTCGGAGGGTATTATCTCCGAAAAGGAATGGCAACCCCTCCGTCGTGTTGCTTCATCTTCTTCCCTTGGATCCCCTAATGTGGAGTCAGATCTAACTGTCCTACACCCACCAGCTTCTCCCGGCGTTCCCACGTTGAAACGTACTAGACAGAGTTCAATCTCGCCGGTGACGTCTTCTCCACGCTGCTCTCGTTCCCGTACGCCAATTCGACAGTCTTTCTCTCCAACTGCAGTTTCTACATCTCTTAAGTTCCCAGCTGTTCCAAAATTGTTGGATCAAAAAGCTTTCGCAGAATATCTGGAAACCTTCCCTGCATTAGACGGGCCGCTGGCGCCGTCTGATCTTGCTCTCATCATACATAATCAACCGTCACGTCCTCTCAAGCAGCTAGACTGCGTTCAATCACGAAATGCTCAGCTTCCTACTATTATCACCCAACTTCAGAATCTACTTGCTCTTTTGCCGAAAATTGACACAGTCACTAATGCGCAGACATCTAACTTAAAGAAACGTGTATCCAGTCTTCACAGAAGTGCTGATAGTAATATTCAACCACTACAACCTCTTTCAAGTTAAAATTACTTTCTTTCAACTGTAAGGGATGCTCCGTCCCTCCTACCAATGCGTTAGTGTTTGAAGACATTACACCGCATGATGCGGATATATTATTGCTACAGGAGACTAACTGTCATCCCAACACCCCATACCACAGGTGGCGAACTTGGTCATTTCAATTCTACCATGTCCATCGACTTAGTCTTCACGCAGGACTTGCGGTGGCCATCCATTTTCGTCTTCGATCCTGCATTACTGATATCACGGTCAAACCGATTTATCGTGACCTCCTACAGCTTCTGTCCTTCCGACTTCACAATTTCCGATACCATATCTTCAACATCTATGTTTCCGGCAATTAAAAGTATGCAGATTGTCTTTTTGAGCATTTTGTTTCCTGTGTTCAAGGTCTTCCAGCCACTGATATTGTCATCTTAGGTGGTGATTTTAACTGCACCCTTGACCCATCCCTCGACAGATCGGACGGATCCACGGATACCAGGTATTTTCTTACCAGAGCACTTTCTACAGCCATCAACCAGCTACAACTCCAAGATTCTTTTCGACACCTGCACCCATTTCTTCGTTCGTACACCTGGCGCTCCTACTCCACTTCCTCCCCTACAACTGCCCGACTTGACCGGTTTTATGTTTCTTCAGTTCTTCTTCTTTCAGTTATCTCCCTTTCTCACACACCTACAGTTTCTTCCGACCACAGCTGTGTCGTAATGTGTCTTCACACCGGTCCATCTCCTCGGCAATACTACCGAACTTGGACCCTTGATGATGATCTTTTACTTGATTCAACCTACGTAAATTCCATCCAATCGCAGCTCCAACAAGCCTTATTTATGCTCCCTTTTGCTTCTTGTCCCTTGCAACACTGGTTAAATGTCAAATCCCAAATTCTTCTTTATACCAAACAATATTCCCACGAAAAACGTGCTACCGCCTCTATGAAGATTGACGCTGCACGCTCGATTTTTTCCACCCTAGATCTTGATTCTCCGCTGTTTTCTCATTACCAAGCTGAACTTCGTGCCTTGCTACTTCCCGTCTCCCAACAAGCTCTTCACCGCCTCAAGCTCCTTTATCTCCAGCCAAATGACTATCTATGTGAACAGGTTCAACAACTGGAATTCCACAAACGTTCTGCTCATCACCTCCGTAATCTGAAGTTACCCGATGGAACTGTTACTAATGACCCCACTGTTACTAATGACCCCAAACGTGACTGGAACATATTTCCAGTCACGTTTTGCTCAGTTCCAGTCAAGTTCTCCGCACGCTGATTCGATTCTTCGTGCCTTACCACATATTCCATCGCATCTTGTTACATCTCTTTCTAGGCCTATCACCCCAGCAGAAGTAGTACAGTCACTTACCTTACTTAACTGTCACTCGTCACCTGGTCCTGACGGGTTGACAGTTAATTTCTTTCGTACGTTTTCCTCTTTCCTACACCCTCTCCTATTGCCTTGCTTTACAGCTGCTTTTTCTTTATCTGTTCTTACCCCCGCTTTTACTCTAGCTCACATCACTCTTCTTCCAAAGAAGGGGTGTCTGCTGGAGTTGGATAACTGGCGTCCTATATCCATCCTTAATGTTGACTACAAGATTTATACTAAAATACTCTCTCTTCGATTGAACCCTGTCCTTCTCACCGTCATACATCCCGACCAAACGTACACCATCCCTGGTCGAAGCATTCATACTAATATTAATCTCCTCCGTGACTCATATTGCCTTACCCACCTTTCCTCCGAACCTTTAGCCTTCCTCAATCTTGATCAGAGGCAGGCCTTTCATAACGTGAGTCATCAGTTGCTTGCCTCTGTGCTCTCTGCCTTCGGTTTCCCATCTGTCTTCATCACAGCCCTCCTTGCCCTGTACCAGGACTCAGTTGTCCATATCCGGACGACCACCTTCCTTACAGCCCCCATTCCGTTTCGTAAGGGCATCCGACAAGGATGTCCTCTTTCCGGATAACTTTTCTCTCTAGTCTTTGAGCCTTTTATTTGCTTTATCCGTTCTCTTCTACAACCTCCCCCACCACCATTCAGCATAGCAACAGGCACCATTCTATCGTTCTTACTGCCTACGCCGATGATATCACAGTTCTCATCAGAGAAGAATGGCAATTCACAATTGATCTTGCATGGTACCAAGTGTATGCTGCGGCTTCCGGCGCTTCGTTAAACCTTTCAAAGTGTACAGGCTTGTGGTGTGGCTCCTGGAGACATCGCCCCGATGCACCGTGGGGCGCTCATTGGACTTCCACCAGTCAAAAGATACTTGGGGTGCACAATGGCAGCCCGGTCTCAGCAGCGGCTGCCACCTGGAGACCCCTTGTCAGGAAACTACGTCACACCGCTGCTCACTGGTCCAAACTGAAGTGCTGTTTGACCTACCACAGTCGTGCACGACTTGCTGGCACCCACATTCTCTCGTTCGTTTATCATTCCTGGATTGCACAACCGCCACCAGCCTACGCTCAAACTGCAACAACATCAGCAATGCTCAGCATTGTTTGGTCATCTACTCATTGGTTATCTTCCTCAGTATTGTCTCTACCTTCGACTTGTGGTGGCCTCAATATGCCAGAGATTACCATACGTTATAAAGCTGTAAGAATTTTCAATTTCCTCCGTTTGACAGTTCAACCAGACTCTTCTGCTTCCATTCTTCTGCTTAATGTTCTGACTTCCCCTATTAATCCCTGCCTCACCGTCCATCTTCTTCTCAAGATGGATATTCACACTGTCATCCCCCCCGTTTTCCTCTAGTCTACCATGAAGCTGTCCAGTTCCTTCGTTCTTTACCGCTCATTCGTCTACCCCCTCTTCCACTCTTGATCTTCTTTCCGAGCCTCTTTTTTTATCCTCCGTCCTCCATCCCCCTACTGCCAACTTTTTCTTGTTTCCTGCATGGCTACACGGTGGTGTAGTCTCCGTTCCCCAACTGGTCCCCCCCCCCGATTTTTCATGGAAACCCGTTTCCGACCTTTTTCCCACCCTCCCACCCTCGCCCGAACTCTCTGATAACTTCCTCCAACTTAAACATGCTCTTCAATCACTTTTTCCTTCCCTAGTCCATTCCTCTGGCCTTCTTTCCGTTTCCTCTGCCTCTCTCCCTTTTCCGTTCTTCCTTCCCCTTTCCGGTGATCTCCTCTCTCTCCACAGTCTTTCCACCCGCACCCTGTACCGTTTTCTCCGTTCTTCTGCTGCGGTACCTTGCCCTATTCCCTCTGTTCCTTCTTTTGCACTAACCTCGGTCTGGTCTACTGCCCAATATTCACCGGCCCTCTCCTCAGAACTTAATGTGCACTGGAGGTTTTTGCACAATCGATTGCCTGTCCCTTCGACTTTGTTCCGGAGAAATATGGTATCATCAGATCTCTGTCCTTTTTGTAACGTCGTTGGAGACGTCTTACACATGTTTGTTTACTGTCCGACACTGCTCCCACTATTTCACAGTATGTTTCAACTTGCACATCCTTCTTGTACCAGTGATCTCACCCTAGAAGATTATCGTTTCCTCGGCCACAGTTCTACAAGTTTCACCTCTATTTTACCAGTTTGTTCGTATTTATTTATCCTAGCTAAATATATTATTTTCTCTCACCTGCTACAGTTACAAGATCCAGATCCTATCACATTCTCTACCTCTTTAGTTGCACACTATCGCAACAGGGTTAAAGCCAGACTCACCCTGGAATACTCCTTGGCGAATGACACGGCACGGTTACCTGCCTTCTTCAAAACATGGTCGCCATGTCGTCCCTGGTTTCGGTTTTCTAGTGCCCAGACTGTTCATCTGCTGTTTTAATAAACCTACGTCGGAACTTTCAATTTTTACTGTTCCCTCACCATGTTTCTTCCTGGAACTGGATTGTGTTTGCTTCCTGCTGATGTCACCTTTTGTACACAGTTCTCTTCATCCTCACAGTGACTCTCTGCCACCAGTGATTCCCACGTCACTAGAACTGCACGGAATTTTTTCCTGTAAATTGTTTCGCTCCAGTGATGTTCCAAGACTTCAATGAACAATTATCCCAGAGCTACTGCTGTTTACAGCAAATAGTGCAATGCCTGTCATTGCTCATCTGTACAATTATCATTTCATTGTAAATATCTACATTTTGTTTTATTTCTCCCTTCTCTCACACTGCGTGTGAGGTTGGGGATGTTCTGTTGTAATTCTTTTAAGTGAATAAAAGCGAATATTGAAACTAAGCGATGGCCTCTGATCATTCGTCCGAACGGGGTACGGGTTTGAATCCCGGTGAGGCATGGATGTTGTGTTTGTCTTACGGCACTGGCTCTCTCCCTTCCTTGGAACCAGTGACAATAAATTAGGGACGGGCGACTGCTTATAGCCCATTGAGTTGCTCACGGTAGTCGTTAAACCTCCAATAAAAAAAAACAAGAAAACAAGGGTTAATTTTTTTTTACTTTAGTGTTATACACCTGGTCTTCCCAAACTGAACCAACAACACAGAACTGAAATACAAAAACTTACCTGAAATGAAATAACTTTAAACCTTTCAACTCCACTGAATTCCAATAAATCTAAACTTCGATCCTAACACATCCCCTCCATATCATGCAAAAGCATACCAACAGCCGCCGAACCCACTCCCAGACATAGCTTGAATTTTTGTAAGTAACCATTTGATGTTCTATGGCGACCTCTGTCGAAATTCACAAAAAAACTGTAACGAAAGTTAATTGTTTTTGTGTTTTAATGGATGTCAGCAAATGTTAGGTTAAATGCTCCGGGGCGACTCTGAGGAAGATATTTTCAATTGAGGTCCGAAGAAAAATTATTCCAAAGCTTAAAAGGTAGTAATGTTACATAGTCTGATTTTATAATATTTTCCCGAATTAAAAGATGTCAACAATTTTTCGAAATGAAATAAACAATATTTTAACGGATAATTATTTTTTTAAAAAAGAAGAAAAAGTATTTTTAACTGCTTTGTGGTATTGCACCGATTATTGCATATTCTTGTGATTCTGATGAATCGGGAAATAATAATATTTCTAAGTACGTGTTTAGAGACATTGGAATACCAGCTATATTTAGAGACATTGGAATACCATATATATATACAAAATTCATGACAAACCCCAATCAGAATCAAACATACCTTGAAAAACAAAACAAAAATAAAAAGATATGTTCGATTCTGTTTGGAATTTTTTTTATTTGTCATGAATTATTATGCTATTTCTTTGGACCGGCAGCATTGCGCCTTCCTTGATTTTTAGCTAATTGGGTCTTTTAACTTCAACTTTTGTTTTCTCGTATCCTTTCGTTTGTGTTGAGCTGTTTGACGTGTGTGTTTTCTGATTTGGGTATATCAAATGGCTTACATGAATTGGTTCAAGGCTTTGTTTTTTCCCCGACAGCTTGATGGTGTAGGTGTGGAATGTCTGTTTTGTGGTGTTCTTGTGACTGTTCTTCATTCGGACATTCGTTTGTTTGTATTTTTCTTTGATGGTTTGTGCCCCATGGGTAATTATATATACAGTATATATATCGAACATGCCTTGAAAACAAAAAAACAAAAGGTACGTTAACAAAGGTATGTTGGCACAAACCATTAAAAAAAAATACAGACAAACGAATGTTCGAATGAAGAGCAGTCACAAGAAGACCACAGAACAAACATTCCACACCGACACCATCAAGCTGTCGGGGAAAAAACAAAGCCTTCATCCAGTTCATGTAAGCCATTTGATGTTCCCAAATCAGAAAAAACACACGTCAAAATTATTATGTTGTTCTTTGGAACGGCATATATATATATATATATTGCATAAAGTTTTATATTGCATTTAGTACAAAATATTTTAGACTTTTTGTCAGAAGACGAGTATATTACATCTGACAACTTAATTCGGTCGCATAGCATTTATTTTTACTGTAGGACAAGTATTCACATGCTTTAGTTTGCTCACGTGAACTTGTTTGTTACGGTCTGCTTTCTGTGATTGTCTGACGCTGATGTGTTGTTCTGAGAATAAGCCATAACTCAGTATCTACCTTTTTCTCAGCATGGAAAAGTTACTAATTCGAGTTATCTTCCTGCTCGCTCGAGGCTACATGGCAGTGAGCTTTCTAGACTGGGTTCCTTGCTATGTAGTTTCGTTCTAGGCAGTGTTCCTTGCTATGTAGTCTCGGATGTCCCACCACTTAACAGACGAAGCAAAGATAATTCGAGTTTTATCTTATTGTATTTACAGTTCAAAGGAACCTGGTCCGGGTTAGTTGTTTGAATTTAGGGTCGGTGTCACAAAATCGTTACTCGATTCCATCTTCGGTGCTGTATTTGTTCTTACGGTACTACTTATATCTCTATCTCTGTTACCCAGAGGTTATGATTCTCATAGTCATTTACCAAAAAATAATAAAAAGAAAGAAATATATAATCACACCATGCCAAAATAAATCGTCTACACTTCTTTCCAAACTTTTACAATTACTTCTGAATTTTGGTCAGTTATTTAACATTTCATCGTTGTACGAAATCTGGCAACTGAGTGTTCGTGGCCCCCATGGAACGCTGAAGACATGAGATTCCGTCATACCTATATATCGGGATAAAAGATTTTATGGTGATGAAATACTTCTTTTTTTCTGTAAATCGAAAAATGTATGATTCCGTGAGTTTTCTTTTTTTTTTTTTTTTCACTTTATTTTTACTCTTCGATTTACTACTTTGACTCGTAGTTTTTTTTTTTTTTGTTCTTTGATAGTGTGCCCACGGCAGTTTAACTTTTGTAGCCCTGAACATCAATCTGAAGCTAACAATAGACGAGAATTTCACGTAGGAAGAAAAAGAATTGAAGATAAAAATATGGTGAAAAACTTTATACAGTGCTCTTCGTCCACGAGAGGGAGGCAATCAGAAAATGTTCTTATTCTTTGGAGGGAATGTCATTTAGCCTGAGTTGCTGTACTTAGTACTACTGAATGAGAGCTCACCGGATAATCCCCGGATGGCCTTACCGGTGTGTTTACGAGCGGAGAAAGTTCCTCCCTACGCAATTGATTCCACATCGTGCACTTGGGAACTTGTTCTACGACCACTTTAACGAGACAAGGAGAGATTGGAACCTGGCGAAATGGCTGCGCATCGACCCCAAGTGAGAAGTCCGCGTCGTCGCAGGTTGGCTTAGGCAGTTAACACGTCCAAAAGATGCGTTTTGAAGTAAATTATCCCAAAAGAGGACAATCCCCCAATCTCCAGTCGAATCCCGTACCTCTGGCTCCGATGATACTGCAGGTCGAAACTCCGTAGAATCTGCGAAACCATTTGTAGTATTTCAGGGCAGAGTGGCGCTTTAACACGAACAATTAGATTTGGTCGAATACAGTGGGAAGTTTCATCTGAACGTAAAACTGGGAAGCATTAATCTACTAACTTCTCAAATTTACATTGTCCATTCCACAAATCATGCAATCTCATTGGCCAGAAATAACTAACTTTGAATGTACAGATAAATACATAATTATGGTCAACGAACAGAGTATACACGGTACTTTTGAGTCATTACGTCGCCCAGCTGGCCGAGTGGTCAGAATAGTGAGCTTCTAACCAATTGTCTCAGCTGGACACGTGGTTTCCTGTCACTTTGTCCGTGTTCATTTAGTCCATGGTTCACTTTGTCTCCCGTTCATTTTGCCCACATTCATTTCATCCTCATTCATTTCATCCTCAAAACAAAAACATTCCACGGCTGGAATACCGTGGAATTTTTTTGTTTTGCCGCCCCGGTGGCGCAGCGGGCTACGCGATGGCTTCTGATCATTCGTCCGAAAGAGGTCCGGGTTCGAATCCCGGTGAGACATGGATGTTGTGTTTGTCTTACGGCACTGGCTCTCTACTTTTCCTGGAACCAGTGTCCCTACATTAGGGACAGGCGACTGCTTATAGCCCATTGAGTTGGTCACGGTGGTCGTTAAACCTCCAATCAATGCAAAAGAAAATATTTTTTGATGAAATGTTTGTTACTAGGCAGAAAAGATGAACAGCGGACATTGCGTACATTCGATTTTTGTCCTGTGTGACGTATCCCCTAATTTAACTTTTCTTTTTGGTTACTTTCTCTATGCAAATTTGAGTTCATTCTCCTTAGCGTTTTTCAAACTTAACGTTATACTGTATCTTCTCTCTCGCAACAGTATGATTGGCAACAGTTTGAGATCGGAGCGTATGACGTGTGTATGGTCCGACGAGAACTGGAAGGTATACAATGTTTGAGCGGCAGCAAAGGGTGGAGATGGTAGTATGATGAAATAATAGCAGTTGCGGAAGTTGAGTTACTTGAAGTTGTGATTTCTTGATGCCTGCCTATTATATTTAGTGTTGGTGTTTTGTTTTTAACTAACCAAGTTCTTTCACGTTAATTGGATTACGTCAATAATATTGTTGAAGAGTGAGTTGTGCCAAAGGAGTTTTATCTGAATAAAGACTTACTGTAACTTTTTTCTACGTTCTCTTGAATGACTCCTGTCTCACTGTAGGTGAAGTTTTTGTGAATTGATTTATGTAGTGTTCAGTCTCCTATACATCCGATGTCCGATCAAAAAGTTCCAAGACTAGGCTGATATACGACAAAGTACTTGCGCTACTTAAGTCTGGCTATGATCTCCCTCAAAGTAGTCTCATTGGGCAGCGTTATACCGATGCCAGCGTTTTTGCCACTGTTGGAACTCTCCCTAGAAGTCGTGTTCGCGAATCGTGTCAAGCACCGTCTGCGATTCGCCCTGGATCTCGTCCACGGCTTAAAAACGGCGACCCTTGAGCTTCAGCTTCATCATCGAGAACATAAAAATGTCGCAGGGGGCCAAATCCGGTGAGTAAGGCGGGTGACGAAGTGTAGTCATGTTGTTGCGGCTGCAAAACTGGCGTGCTGCTAACGCTCTGTGAGCTGCTGCATTGTCGTGATGGAGCAAGAAATCGCCCCTTCGCCACATTTCAGATAATTTGCGACGAATTTCTTCCCTACGACGCAGCAGAACATCGTAGTAAAAACGCGCGGTGACGGTCTGGCTCTGGGAAACAAATTCACGGTGCACAACCCCACGAATGTCGAAGAACACGATGAGCATGGTTTTGGTTGCGCTCCGGACCTGTCGGGCCTTCTTCGGTCGTGGAGATGCCGGGCTCTTCTACTGAGATTACTGTTGTTTGGTCTCCGGGTAGAAACCGTAGACCCTAGTCTCGTCCCCAGTGATGACCCACGACAGGAACGTTGGTTCATTCACCACCTGCTGACGAAGATCTTGACAGAGTTCGACACGGAGCGCCTTCAGTTCGGGGTTCAGAATCTTTGGCACAAACTTTGCAGCAATGAAGTGCAATGTTCAAACCCGACGTCAGAATTTTTTGCACTGTTCCGTATGACACACTGACGATGGTAGCAATGTCTTGAATGGTTCTCCGTCGACCCTCATGCACCAGTTCCCTAATTTTGTCCCCATTTTGGGGGTTTTGCTCGAGGACGGTCGCTTTGACCTCTCGTCGTCTTCCAGTACCGTTCTGCCGCTCTTGAAGCGCTAGTGCCATTCAAAACACCTCGCACGACTTATTGCTTCATTGCCATAATTCTGCCGCAACATTTCATGCGTCTCTGTTCCCAATTTGCCGAGTTTGACGCAGAATTTGATGTTCGCTCGCTGCTCTAGTTTGCAGTCCAAACCGAAATAGCAGTTGTGTTCTGCACGTGGTCACCAAATATCGTGTAGCACAGCTCCCAATGTTCACAGAACGACGCCACTCGGCACGATGACTCATGAAGGGCGTCCGCGTACTGCCATCTGTTGGCTCGCTACGTACTTAGTCTCGGAACTTTGTGATCGCACTACGTACACGTACATTACACTTATTAAAGTTTATCTATTAAAATGCAATGATTTTAAATGTTATTTAAAGTAAAACGAGGAACCTAACTTTGAAGAGCTTTTTAACTTTTTGAGTGGTATGATGTCAATCACTATGACATTAACCAAAGTTTATTCCAATGTCCATATGTTGGATTGAAGAGGAAAGATTTAGCCACCCCCTTTCTCCTTTATGTAAAAAGCCCCTATTTTCCTTCTCTCACACCCCAAATTCACAACAAATATCAATCTAAACTTTTCTTCTACATCCTTTAATAAGGTTTTTTCTTACTTTAAAAACCTATGACACATATAGAGCGCATTAGAGTTCATTCGTATGAAAGTTAGTTATGCGGAAAATATAAACAATTAATAATCATAAAAAAAAATTATATATATTGAAAAGCTAATAACTATATGAAAACAATATACGAGAAGTATTTCTAAACATTAAAAACTTTTTTAAAAACTTTGAATTATATTATAGTGATTCGCATCGTACCACATGAAAGAGTTAAAAAGTTCTTAAAAGTCCAGTTCCTCGTTTTATTTTAAATAGCATTTAAAATAATTGCATTTTAATAGAAAAACTTTAAAAAGAAAAACATCGTATGTAAGCATTGTCTGATGATCTTCTTTTTCTCTGTCTAGTAACAAATATTCCACCAAAATAGAAAATTTCCACGGTATTCCATCCTTTCTGAGGACGAAATAAATGTGGACAAAGTGACCCGTCACCGGGCACGGGCTGAAGTCCCGGATGAAGCATGGCGTGGCGTGCTTGTCCCATGACGTAGGCCTCTTCCGCTCCCCGGATCTGTGACCTCAAATTAGGAACGCGGGACTCTCTGTAATCTTGTATGCTCACGAGGGTTGTTAAATTTCAAAAACGAAATTGTTATTAGGATGCATAAATCCACACGAATTAGCCCCTTTATTAGCTGTGGCGTATACCTCTAAAAAATTTGAGTTTCAGTTTTCTTACGTAAATTTAGTTATTTCTTGGTTAAACTTTTTCCCACTGAACGACACATTACTTCCTCGAAGAGCTTTCACAGTTTAGCAACACTGACAGTGAGTCAGATCATCATAAAATCACATCATTGAATATACAGTGAGAGTTGGAATAGACACAAAAGTTTTGATGGAGTGTAGATTGTTAAACGTGGATATAAAATCTGATGAAATCTGTATGATCAACGAGCAAATGTCATTATTATGAGATTGATGTCTGTATTGAATCTATCGAAAATATATTCTGGTAAAGGTCTGTTTGATGTCCTGAAGTATAAGTTAAAATGCTATTGTTTAAATGGGTTGCTAATTTGATCTGTTACTTCACTGCAAAATGCTTACAGCTGAGACTAGCTTGCAGACTTAATTACTTTGCTTTACCGTAAAACCCGGATAAATTCACTGCTCGATGCAGCTGAAAGACTTAACTAAACAATAATACGTCCTGGAATTTAGTGAATTCAGAGCCTGTTCATAGATTTCCACTTTATTTATCTTATGCAGCACGTTACTAATTAATCATTCACAAGTCATTAGTACATAACAAGATGCGTTGAATAGAACTCCAATCACATTATACGTTTTTTTTTTTTTTTTTTTTTTTTTTTGATTGGAGGTTTAACGACCACCGTGAGCAACTCAATGGGCTATAAGCAGTCGCCCGTCCCTAATTTAGGGTCACTGGTTCCAGGGAAGGGAAAGAGCCAGTGCCGTAAGACAAACACAACATCCATGCCTCACCGGGATTCGAACCCAGACCCCGTTTGGACGAATGATCAGAGGCCATCGCTTAGACCACTGCGCCACCGGGGCGGCCATTATACGTTAAAGACCACACAACACGAGAATCCTATAGCTGTACTCTCTCGTAACATTGAATATCGCACGTTAATCATTCGTGAAAGATTGCACATAGCTCATTACAGATTGCACGTCAGTCGCACCTCTAAGATTATCTACCTAACATTGCGCACTGAGCTCTTATCTCAAGAGTCTTAACTATGTAATTTGCGCTTTGACCTGCTGTCAGAATTGAAAACATCTAACTCAACGGACCGAACTCTACATATCGATCCCTTTCATTGATGATGTGGTGACTTATTCTCTGATTGCTTACAAGAAAGTAAGGATTCAAAGGATAGCAGATCTAGTCTCTCTAGCGATTGTCGACGTCAGCTAATCTGGAGTGAGGTAGGCACTTAATATCGCCCGAAAACATCAATGAAAGGGACAGATATGGCGGGCGCTGTGTTTTCGTAAGGGGAGGAATTCTGATTATGGACGTTCGGAGCTCCACATACTAGAAGGAGGTAGGTACTGTAACTGGGTTCATTACTGTAATGACGTAATCCTTCCCCATTTTGTCTGTTCCGGGATACCATTGGCTTACAGTTCATGTCAATGGACGATAACACCACACCCTGTCATTCGGTGGCTGTTGGAAAGTGAAGACATTCAGCGGATGGATAGACCAGCACATTCC
Source organism: Macrothele yani (assembly GCA_039090855.1). NCBI lineage: Eukaryota > Metazoa > Arthropoda > Arachnida > Araneae > Macrothelidae > Macrothele > Macrothele yani. The sequence goes on along the minus strand of CM077002.1, from coordinate 23,438,519 downwards.
CCAGATCTAATCCCATTGAAAACGCGTGGGACGCTCTGGGGAGACACATTGCGGTACGTCAACACACAGCGAAAAATGCGTAACAGCTGACAACGGTGCTGACGGAAACATAGGCGATGTTACCGCTTACCAACAACCTAGTGTTACAGAGATTTTATACTAGGTTGTAGGATTTCATATAAAATCTCAATATTGCAACTTTTATTCCATCTCGTGCTTCCCTTCCTTTGTCTCCACAAAGCGTGAGAGAAATTTCTCAGAGTCAGTTCCCCGTTAGACACCGGATGCACGATTAATTTGCTAAGACGACAATGTGTCTGAGCTTAGTATATGCACATTGTTTGTTGAATAGAGATTAACTCTATTGCACCTCTTTTGATGCTTTTCAGGTTTCAGTTTCAATGCTGCCGACTAATGCACTAGCCCTCACATTTTACTTTGAGACTTGAGATTTACCGAGGGTGGTGTAGTTCTTTCTCACGGGGAACTTTTCGGATATGCTTAAGGGCGTTTTTGGGAGACAAGGAGGCGAGAAGAGAGTGGTCTCTGGTCTAGGAGAGCAAGCGGTCACGAAAAGTACGACGAGGTGATTGCTCCAGTGTAGGCTGGGAAGGTCTTAGGTGGACCGGCAGGTTAAGGGATTTCTCGACAGCGAGAGAGATGATCGAAAGCGGGACTTAACGAAAAAGGAATTGGAGTTTTTAAGCGGAAGAGTTAGGAAACATAGCATAGCTAACGGAAAACCTTTGCAGGCAATTAAATGAAGAGAAGAATAAAAGTTTCTTAGACATATTTAAGGATCGCAAGAATTATTTGCATACAATTATTAGCATTTGATTACTACGTGTTAATTACTATCATCATCAACCATACAAGACTTAGCAACTCAACCGCGCAATATTTAGGAAGATAGCAACGAACTTGTTAACACTATTGTGAAATGTTGTTAGACGCTGCAAATCTTGCATTGACGTCAGGGATGATCATATATCCTACTGAGGACCTCATCTTCCCTTCGTACCGTCTTTGGGAGTGATGCATCTATATCATGGCACCCAGTGCTATGTAGCCAATTCTGAATAAAGTTCCACTTTTAGCGTCTGCAGATGCGTCGGTGTTGTTTCCGTCATAATTTTGGTAAGTAATGGTGTTCCTGTGGTTTTAATTTTACATATTCAGGTTGCTTCTGTGCGACACTACAAGTCAAAACCTAGTTAGTCCTTAAGTTTTGCTCACCAAGATCTTAAGGATAGAAATTTTAAGATTTCTCAAATGCTCATGTTTTTTTCTATACGTATCAGTTACTGATAAGTATTATTTCTATACGTATCAGCAACTAGAGATATTTGGACTTTGGAAACTGTGGATGAGGAATTTTTCTAAGAGCGTAAGGATTTGAACAGAGAAAATCTAAACGCAGAGCCAAATCCCACCGAACGGGCCTTCTGCAAAAGTCAGGAACTTAAAAAAGGGTTTGGTGAGAGCAGACCAGACGAAAACAAGCCATTGTGATGTCTGGATGAGCGAAAGGGATTTGAAAGTTATACGTAAACAGAATCGTAAAACTAAGTCAAGTGTTCTGTTGTGACAGGAGCAGGAAGACGTCCTTGTTAGGGGAACAAAGAAAGTTAGTTGTAGAGTGACAACCGAAGAGGTCAAAGCACCAAAAGTAGGATCCAAGCTGTTTCCTTGGAAGAAATGAAACTTAGGAAATCGGTGCATGTAAGAGCGAAAACCCGAAAAGTGAATGGGAACACTGTCTAACTGAAACAAACGTAAGAAAAAGAGCTCCCAGTACTAGAGACCCTAAGACGTGTTCTTGAGTGGCAAAGGAAAGACAGATCGATCTTCCTGGTGTAATCGCAAATGTGGACACTCTCCGAGTTGAGTCTTAGAGAAATAGAAAGAAATTAAGCGTGGAATCTTTAACACTAAACGGCTCATAAGACAACGGTGGCTAAAGTAAGCTGGGATGAATGCGAATAAGAGAGAGCAACGCTCGGAGAAGCTGGATTCGTTTCAAACCCTTTAGCCCCGTTCCGGAACGACAGCAATCCGTGTGTATTCGAACTTGATTAGAAAACCGCCGTTTTTGGGTGTGAGTACGTAACGAGCGAACGTAGAGCGAGGGATCACCCTGTTGTGGAAACCGCCGCTTTAGGCATTTGAAGTTAAAGGGCACGACGACACTACAATGGTCCGTGTGCAAGTGATACTTCAACGCATCATAAAGTGGATGCATTTGTTGTAAGTAGAGTGAAAGGAGAATCAATCTATTATTTTTTTAACATATTGGTCTTTATCGGAATCAGCTACGGGTAAATCTTTCGGACTCTGAAGATTTAGGACTATACTGCAAGAACTAAATGTGTATGTAGTTATCGTTGGATGATGGTTAGGAATCTCATTTGTAAACAGGATAAATCAAGCTCGTATTTCTTCCTCTCAACCAATAACCTTAATAGTCTTTGTGTAACGTAATTATATGTGTAATTAAATATCTGTTCTTGTGATTAACATCATCGACTGCTTCCATTGTCTGGCTCGTATGGTCATTTTGGCCCTGAGTGCCCGAAGCCTTAAAATTATTTCAGTCTCTCGCCTGAAAGATAAAAAGCATTCCTGCGTTCTCCATTTGCGACACGACTTTCATTTCTAGAGCCAGGTCTTAACACACATTTTCAATAAGCCTTCAAGCAGTTGAAATTACTCGAAGTTTGACTTTAGTTCTCCAATGATTAGTACTCATGAAGCATCTAAAAAGAAAATTTATCATGTACTTTAATATTTTCTCATCTTAATGTAGCACGTCTTGGTTGTTTCAGCTTTTGATGAATACTGCAACATAACGAATACTATAAGATAACGAAATTCTAGGACATTAAGCTCTTTTGAAACCACCAGTATTCGCGAAACTTTTTTCATGGATTCACTTTGTCCTTTTTTTCGTAAGCAGCAATCCATTAAAATATTTTGAATTTTAATATAAAATATTCTTCATGGTCACATATCTTCGATAAGCCTATTTACCTTTCCTTAGTGCTACTCTTTTGCTCTAAATTAATACTGCATTCGTTCGTAATATATAAACCGAATATTAATGTAAAAGATTTCCAATTCGCCTTAATCAAAAAGAAATGCATCCATGGAAAAAATGTTTGCTGTCTTTTAAATTAAAACATCATATCTCCTCTTAGGAATTTCATGAGATTTCTTTTTCCTAAGTTTACTTTTCCGAAGGCACAACATTATCCAACTTAGGGAAACCAAGTCAAGAAATTCTAAGAAAAACTTCAAATTTGGTTACGTTCGTCTATAATTTACAAAAGTTGTAGCATTTCTTGTACTGGAATATTAAGCATATTAGTAATTATTCATCATGATTTGATAAATCATAAAAAATGGCAGAAAAAAAAATGAAATAGGCACCTAATTAACATCGCTAGTGTTTTGGTATTTTAGAATAGCGGTGATCTCTGTTCCGGATTTTATCTCACGTTTCTTTAGTTTGTTATGTAAGAAAAGAAAACGCCTTCCTAAAAAGCTTGATATTCATTTCATCCTGAACTCCAGTCACGGGACATGACGCAAAATAAAGGAGTATTATCAAACTGAAGAAGCTTTCACAATACATGGGAAAGTTAAAGCAATTCGTCCGTTTGCACAATAACAACGTTTACTTTACCATCCATTCTCTCTCTCTCTCTCTCTCTCTCAATCTCTCTTTCTTTCTCTCTATAACTTTCTCTCTCCCCTCGCCCTCTCCTGTCTCTCTTTCTCTCTCACTCTCCTGTCTCTCCTATCTCTCTTTCTCTCCTGCCTCCCTCTTCCTGTCTTTCTCTGTCTTCTTCTCTCTGCGTGTCTCTCGCTCTTTCTCTCTTTCTCTCCTGCCTCCCTCTTCCTGTCTTTCTCTGTCTTCTTCTCTCTGCGTGTCTCTCGCTCTTTCTCTCTCTATCTCTCCTTGTCTGTTTCTCTCTATCTCCCCGTATCTCTCTCTGCCTGTTTCTCTCTATCTCCCCGTCTCTCACTGTCTGTTTCTCTCTGCGTGTCTTACTCTCTCTCTCTCCCTTTTCTTTCTCTTTCTCTCTCTGTCTCTTTTTTCCGAGTAACTCTCTCTCTCTCTCTCTCTCTCTCTCTCTCTCTCTCAACACAAAATGTTGTCACAGTTAGTCGTATCTGCTGATCGAAAAAGGTTTTATTACAGTTGATGAAGATTTGTGTGTCGTAGAGGTGGCGAACAACGTGCGGAAGTAGGTTGTTTTGAAAATATTGAAAGAAAATTATTTGATTGAGGAAGCATCTGATGCAGTTGTAGAAGAGATGTGATATCCTTTGACATTGTAAATTGTAGTGAAGTGTGGCAAACCTTTCTTCAAACAAAGGGAATATGGGAGAATTAGCATTATTTAGGAATTAAAAATACATTTTTAGAAAGCACGCTACGAATTATCACGCACACACGCTTTTAAGAGATTTTTTGAGGCCAAAAATTGCTGACTGATTAAATTTGATAACGTGCGTATTACAATTTAAGATGCAACAATATTGTTGTTACGTACGTATGTTTAAAAGTGCATCTAAGTACGTACATTGTATGTAGTACATTTTGAAATGAAAATACTGTACATGTACTGTGTATGCATCCACATGTAATGCATTGTTTCCCACAGTGAAACGACAGCAAAAAGAGCATTTTATCAAAAAACGTTCTTTTAGTTATATATCGTGCGCGTATTTAATACGAATGTTTGGTATTGTGAGCCTAGTTGGACTTAGAAGTCAATCTGACGAATAGGGGACACCTCCCAATATCGGACAAAAGTTAAAATCCCAAGGTGTCCGCTATTCAGAGGTTTCACTGTATTAGGAAAGCTCTCACTTTTATTGTGATTCAAAAACGATGTTGAATGATTTGCTATTGTTTGAACAGGAGCGTGCATATTGAAGAAAATAAAATACTGGATTTGTGAATAACCTCGTTTTCTGTACACCCTTGGTCATATTGTTGCAGTTATATAGTAATACACTGACCGAAAAAATCCCAACACCAAGAATGGGTTGTGTTAAATAAACGACAGTTGGTAGGCGGTGAGAGTACATCTGTAAGATGACGTCTATGCAAATTTCGCGCTCGGAGCATACGTGCAGCGCTAGTAGCTCCCTCGGAACATGCAAAGCAGGTTTGCTGTAAATACGTGCTGTAACGTTCGTGAGCGTTAGTTATCGTTGAGATTCGACGTAGGGTGTTGATGTTAGTCAAGAATGCCTTTAAGAAGATGAAGAAGCCATTATCAACAGCTCACGGAGTTTGAACGAGGTCGTGTAATAGGGCTACGAGAAGGTGGATTTTCTTTCCGCAATATTGCAGAACGACTTGACAGGAATGTAGCCACTGTGCATGATTGTTGGAAGTGGTGGTCAAGAGAAGGTACTGCCTCAAGAAGACCGGGTTTCGGCCGGCCACGTGGCACTACTGAGAGGGAAGACCGCCGTGAACGGCGTATGGCCGTGGCGCATCGTACTGCGTCTGCAGCAGCAATTCGAGCGGCAGTTGCCACCACAGTGAAACAACGAACTGTTACAAATCGGTTACTTGAAGGACAGCTCCGAGCCAGACGCTTTGTAGCGTGCATTCCACTTACTCCAAACCACTGCCGTTTGCGACGTCAGTGGTGTCAAGCTAGAGCTCATTGGAGGACGGAGTGGAGATCTGTTGTGTTTTCTGATGAAAGCCGGTTCTGCCTAGGTGCCAGTGATGCCCGTGTGTTGGTTAGAAGGAGGTCAGGTGAGCGCCTGCAACCAACCTGTCTGCGGCGGAGACACACTAGACCTACACCTGGAGTTATGGTCTGGGGAGCAATTTTCTATGACAGCAGGAGCACTCTCGTGGTTATCCCACGCACCCTGACGGCACAGTTGTACGTCGGTCTGGTGATTCAACCTGTTGTGCTGCCATTCATGAACAGCATTCCAGGGGGTGTTTTCCAACAGGATAACGCTCGCCCGCATACCGCTGTTGTAACCCAACATGCTCTACAGAGTGTCGACATGTTGCCGTGGCCTGCTAGGTCACCAGATCTTTCACCAATCGAGCACGTATGAAACATCATTGGACTACAACTCCAGCGTCACCCCCAACCAGCATTAACCGTCCCTGTATTGACCGACCAAGTGCAACAGGCATGGAACTCCATCCCACAAACTGACATCCAGTACCTGTACGAAACAATGCACGAAAGGTTGCGTGCTTGCATTCAACATTCTGGCGGTTACACCGGTTATTAATGAACCAGCATTTCACATTTAAAATAGTTCTTCTCGCGCTTGCAATAAGCTGTGATCTTGAAACCTTAGTCAATTAAATATGTTACCTATACAAATGTATTGCCGCCATTTCATTCCTCTACAACTAATTTTTCGTGGTGTTGGGATTTTTTTCCCTCAGTGTATGTTAGTTAAAAATTTCAGCTGCTACTGAGAAGAAATATGAGGTATCACAATGGAGCTAGTTTACTACGTCAAGTTAAACCTTACGTGAGAGTAGTGCTTTAAAGTAAATCTGAAGTTAAAAGTAAATTAACAAGCTCAAAGCATTAGTGTACCACAAGGAAGATAGTTTAATGTTGACATAATATTTGCAAACAAACCTAGTAATTTACACTTTAAGCGGCCGATCTATTTGAACCAAATGGTGCTCAAAATTTTCGGCCCTGCTCAAGCGGAATTGACATAGCGAATTGACTGTTGACATGATCAGGTTATACGTGGTCGGGTTATACGAAAGCTTCAGCAAAACTATTTCTTTAACTGTCTCATCTCAGCAGAATCTACTTTATAATCGTCTCTGGTAGAAAGTGTTCCATTATAGTGGTCAGTCTTATAGTCTATAAATCTGATTTCCTTATAGGGCTTTATTCTTTGCTCCATGACCCAAAGAATGATTGGAAAGGGCAAGTCCACCCGACACGGACATCATTCCACTGGGTAGAAGCAAGTTGTTCAAACATATTTTATCTTCTTTCTTAGGTTCTTTCCGATTTTTGTAGTATTTTCGGGAGAAAAGGTAATATGATAGGAAGGATTAAGGAAAATCATTCCTCTTAAATGAACATTTTGAATGACAAACCTAAAGGAAACTCGACACTTTCTGATGTGAAGGTTCACTCGTTCTTGTTGAGGTCGGACTACTTATTAGACAGCGAATGTATATATTCGTTCGAGGTGATTTCAAACAATTTTGATAACTCCGAATTAATTCGTTCCAGCCTGTTAAAGGGTTAAAATATTGCATTACACATCACACAGTCTTTAGTAAATTCCAAAATTGGTACATAATATGTGATAAAAACTGACTTCAAAAATATTTATGAGCTACCGTAGTTTTGGGCGTGTAAGTCCAGAACGTTTTCTTCAGAAGTCCAGGCCTCCACGTATAAGCCACATCTACTTATCTATTGAAATTTCTCAATGAGAAAAAAATATATCGACACTTTAATTCGGTCGTGATTCAATCCTCCTGAAAGGCAATATTACATTCTTTTTCTTTTTAATTGGAGGTTTAACGACCACCGTGAGCAACTCAATGGGCTATAAGCAGTCGCCAGTCTCTAATTTAAGGTCACTGGCTCCAGGGAAGGGAGAGAGCCAGTGCCGAAAGACAAACACAACATCCATGCCTCACCGGGATTCGAACCCGGGCCCCTTTTGGACGAATGATCAGAGGCCATCGCTTAGACCACTGCGCCACCGGGGTGACCAATATTACGTTCATAACAAAACACTCCGAAAGCTTACAAAATGTAATATTCTATTCACTAAGAACTTGCTCGAAAGCTGCTTAAACAAATACGAGATATTTTCGTTGGACAGAAATATCCAAATCGCCCTGACTGATTTAGAGTGACAGCTGTCGTGTGTTAATTTCATCCCCTCGCGATCCCTCCAAGACGCCGTAAGTGGCATTCACCGCTCGTTTTTCAAAGCCTCCAGAACTACAATGGATGTATGTCTCTTACCAAGCAATGATTAAACCTCTAAAATATGTCGCTGCCACGAGGTTGATTGGCTGGTGACAACTGCGTCGGCAACCGGCGGTGCATGCGCTTTAAGATCAGCAATGATCAGCTACTACCGAAGGCAGTCTGTTCTTGCTTTGCCAATCTCTGATTTTAATTAAAATCAACTATTGCTTATCTTAATTTAATTCATATTTCGGATTGAAATCAAAAGCTCTTCTTGTTTTTGATTTCAGTCGTACTCTGAGAAAGCAGCGAACCATAACTGATTCTGCAAGCATCGCTCTTATTTGGTACACTTGGATTACCTTGTTATTTCTTCAACCTTTGCGCAGCGGTTTCTCCGACTGTTCGGTCGGAAGAAAGGAGTACGGTAGCGTCAGTTAGTAAGAAAAATAAACTTACGAAATTCAATTTTTTCGAACAAACTGTGGAAATTTCCTCACTTTATCTTCCTTATAATATTCACTGAAAGATTAAAAATATAGTTACAGAATTTCGGAAGACGAAATCTATTTGTTCTAGCCTCGTCTTATTATACTCAGGATCGACTTAGCTATGAATGAAGATAAGGAAATTGAGAAATTTTACCCATTCGACTTATAAGCCTAAAAATATGGTATATAGCATACATACATACATATCACTAAGCTGTTCTCTGAGATTCAGAGGTGAGCTCCAAAAAGAAATACAAACTTCCAGATATTTTTACTTATTGTTGTCGTATCAAACTTCGCCATTTACAGCGATCTTGACATACAACTCGTGCTTCACTGATATCCATTACACGCCGTACACAAGATCTTCTATGCTTCATACTCATAATCTTTTTCTCATGCAGACACTGCTGAATCTGATCCACCCATGTCTTCCTTGGCCTTCCTCTGCCTTTCCTTCCTGCCACTCGGGCTGAAAGATTTTCTTAGTAATATGGTATATAGAATTTCATAAATACTCGCAAATTATTTCTCAATTTAAATTATCATGAGTTTACTTGTTCATTCAACAGGAACAATATTTTTAACTCTGTTTGAACTTAAAATTATTGAAAAAGACAGAATTCAACCTGCCGAATAGCGAGATTGGAGACTGCTGCAGTTGCTGAATGACAGCTTGGAGTTACTGTAAGTTAATCACTTCTCATTAAAACAGATTTATTATTTTGTTTACATTTTTGTGCAATTTATCTCGCACGAATTTCTTTTCCTTTCCTCACTTTCGTAAAAAGGAGAGAACTTTCATAAAATGACCAAGCAATTTTTGTCGAAGCACGACTTAAATATCAGTTGCGATCAGTGATTTTGCTTCCGTTAGTCTTAGAAAGAAATTCCGAAAATAATCTCGATTAATCCACCAAAGTTGCTGAAAGTCTTATCAATCTAAATGATGTCATTCTGATTTCCAGCACATCCTCAGAAGTCTTTTTACTCAAGACGCACAAGAATTTGCAGACCTTTACAAGACGTAAGCCGAATTTTTAAGAAGGAAAATTAACTAAAGTTTACTCATAATAAATCACCCTTGCCATGAAATACAAATAAAAATCTGTTAAGATAATGTAAGGCAAACCGAAATCAATCAACCTTTTTCACCTTAAAGGTGTTTCACTTTAAACGCCGCGATGCACTTACGCATAACGTTGATCAACAGCGAGAGACTAAACTGGGGAACGAAACCGGGGGGGGGAGAAAATGGCTGATGCGGCCCGCCGAGAAGATGGCGTTCTGTGGAATTAATGAGCTGAAGCCTTTATTCGTTTGGCATAAATCACGGCGTTCAGGTGGGGATCCTGTCAGAGTAATTATCTGGGATTTAAGCAGAGAAGAGCAGAACTCCGGAATGTCACAAATTCCCGAAGCAGCACAACAGTTATTAGGATTAAAATTATTACTTCATTTCGAATGAACGATTATTCCATTTTTGCACAGAAAATGCGTGCGTTGTGGGGAATGTAGCATCCGTGAATCGCAAAACATAAAACCTCTCAGTGTGCGAAAATAAGAAAACGCAAGGAACTTTATGAATGGATTACAGCAGGAGAATTTAACAGCAGACTTAACGCGGAAAGAACTACTTTCTTCCAACGGGAAATGCACTTGGAGTGTTCGGCATGGATTTAGCACGATGGGGAAAGTGCTATGGCGTCGCCAATGAAGCGCAAGGAGTTACTTCTGATTCATCACACATCGTATCAGAAACACCCTAACATCCAAAAAAGTCGAATTGCGATTCAACTGAAGAATACCGTTTTCATTCTGCTGTCTCAATTATGATCTGATGTACAGCTATGCATTAAGAACAACTACCAAATAACGCGTTGGTCCACCTTTCTATGCAATCACGACTCTTAGACGCATAGGAACAGAATCTGCAGGGTATCGAACATCCTCCATGCATAACTGAACCCATATCCGCTGCAGCAGTTCCGTCAGTTCAAGCTCATTCTGTGGAGGAGAAGCTGCACTTCGCACACCCCGTTTTAGCATATCTCACAAATGTTCAGTTGGGAGACTCTGGTTCTAAGGCAATGTAGCGAATTGATTATCATCTGCATCGAAAGGCTTAGGGGAATTCAGAAACTGCATCTCCTTTCAGAGGCAATTCGCAAATTAGAATTGCATCGAAAGGCTGCTCCTTTCGATGCAGTTCTGGGTCCTTCTCGCTGTAGTCTGAGCGATTTTATTCTTTTATGTACCTGTATAACTTACGTTGTTGTTATGTGTCACTATCTCCTGCACGTTTGCTGTTTTGTTTCATGTTGTACCGTGCATTTTAAGTTTTCACAGATACTTTCTCTATCTTTTCCCACGTTTTTTATTTCTATTTTTGTTGTGCACTCTGACCCATAATACTTATCTATTTATCATATTGTTCTCATTTATGCATCTATCATTGTTCTTTTCCCTACGTTTTTCATTTGACATTGCTGACCTTTTGTTTTTCATTTAACCTGACCCGTGTTAGCGCGCTCGTTGTTCCATCGTGTGGACAATCCTACATGTGCTTTTTTGTCCTTCACTGTTACTGTTATTTTTTCATTTTCTTACTCTCGTGCTCCCGCACGCTCTCGTTTTCTTACTCTCTCACCAGTGAGCATCTTTATCACACTGTCGTCGCTTCTCTATAGTCACCCGCGGCAAAGAGACCCTGACTCTAGGGCTGTTCCATTCAATGCATTTCTGGGTTACGGTTCTTCCCACTACATTCTGTGTGATTTTATTTTTTTAGGTGCTTCTAAAACTGATGTTGTTGTTATGTGTAACTTTCTACTGCACGTTTGCTGTTGTTTCATTTTATACCGTACAATTTACGTTTTCACGGATACTTTCTCTGTCTTTTTCCGCGGGTTTTTTTTTCATTCTAGTTGTATACTCAGACCCATAATATTTATCTATTTATCATATTGTTAACATTTATGCATCTATCATTGTTATTTTCCCTACGATTTTCATTTTATATTGTTGACCCATAGCGTTTCATTTAACATGACCTGTGTCAGCGCGTTCGTTTTTCTATCGTGTGGACACTCCTACATGTGCTTTCTGTCCTTCACTAATGCTGTTATTTTTTTTTATATGTCATCTGCCTGTATGCCTTAATGCGAATAAATTGAGTTCCTTAGAGGGTGCTCACAATTTCTAAAGTAACTTAGTGTAATGTGTTACCTAAGGAAAACGTAGCTGATTCGGTGGCTGAGTGGTCAAAAGCGTCGGTTTCTGGTTAGCAGTCTGAGCTGCGCTCGCTTTGATTCGCGGACGACAGAGGGGTTGCGTGTTTGTCTTATGGTTCTGGTTGTCTTCTTTCTCTGGAAGCAGTGGATCTAAATGATCAAAGGAAAGAATGCTTATAGCCCCTAGAATTGCTCATGATGTTCGTTAAACTGCAAAACAAAACAATAAATGGAAAAAATGCTTTACCAGTGATTGGCGGATTGAAACTACGGTTCCACTGAAGTGGTTAACGACAGTGTAAGCATCTGAGACTATTAGATCTGCCAGGAGGAGTTCAAAGTTTCGCACGTGTCCAACTAAACAGTCGAGTCCCATTATTGTGACCCCTCCTACTTTAGACGTCAACAGCGCGTAGCCAATGAGAAAAAAGCATGTGTCGTGAGCTGGCTTGGAGGGTATATAAGGCGTGCTGTAGACATTCTGAAAACATATCACTCGTTGATGTCATGGATAAAAGGAGCGATTTATCAGATTTGCAAAAAAGGAATGATTATCGGCTTCCGGGCCAAGGGTGGCAGTATTTATGAAACACCGCAGTTTGTGAACTGTTCACTTGCTGCTGTATTTAAAGTGTATCGTGATTGGAGAAATGGCACCATTGCAAAAAGGCCACGTGGAAACTGCGGTGCACCACGTGCCATTGATGTGAGAGGTGAACGCTGGCTGCGAGAGTGCGTGAGGACCGATCGACATGCTACAGTGAGAAATTCACTGACCGAATGAACCAGGGGGCTACCTAAAGTATGTCTAAAAGGACATTTCAGCAAACCCTGCTGCGTATGGGACTCCGATACAGGTGGATGGTCACTGCTCCTATGCTAACGAAGGTGCATCGGCAGAAAAGGCTTACATTTGCAAGGCAGTATCGGAATTGGATCTCTGCTGATTGGCAAAGGATTGTCTTCTCCGATGTGTCATGTTTTCTGCTTCATCGACGGATGCACTTCGGCGTATAAGGCGAGAAACATTGGAGAACAAACACTCTTCAACCATTTCTGGAAGAACACAAGCTGGTGTGGGCAGCGTTATGGTCTGGGGAATGTTTTCTTGGCATTCCCTATGTTCATTCATACCTATGGAAGGCAATATGGACCGAATTCGTCATGAACCCATCCTTGCAGACCACGTACACCCATACATACTGATTATGTTCCCTGAGGAAAATGGGACCTTCCAGCACAACAATGCGACGTGTCACACAGCTAGAAATGTCCGAGAGTGGTTGGAAGAGCACGATGAAGACTTCGAAGTACTTCCTTGGCCCCCTAATTCCCCAGATTTAAACCCAATTGGAATCTGTGGGACGACCTCGATCGTGTTGTTCGGTCTGTGTATCTTCCACCACGAGGAGCCATACTGCAGTCAGTATGGCTCCACATACCTGTGAATACCTTTCAGCACATTATTGAGTCACTCCCAGCCCGTCTATCTGCTGTCCGCGGTGCACACGGCGGTTACTCGGGATATTAGCTGGTGATCACGATAATGTGACTCGACCTTGTAAAAATCTTAATGATGGAGAGAGGGAAATATGCTCATTCCATTCCAAAGTGTAGGCCGTGGTTTTCTCTAGCCCTTTGTTAACGTTCCACCAGACCCGCGATGCTCACTCAGCAGGATTCGAATACAAAACTTCTCTGACACCACATTTCGAATCCATCACTGGAGCGGAGTTTCACCTTTGTAGGAAACGTGTCATGAAAGGAAACAGGTGGTAGTCAAATGGGGCCAAGTCTGGTCTGTATGGAGGATATCATAGGACCTTGTCGCTTCCAAATCCTGTAGTTTTCAGTGTATCACTCTGAAGTTGTGACTTAAGGCATTATGTTGTTACGGAGATTTAATGCAGGAATTTTGGACAAAAATATTAAATCTTCCTTCGTAACATATCTTTTACCTCCTCTTCCCTTTTCCTTTGCCTTCGAGCCAGGAAAGGTTTTGCCTTTGCTTCCTAATCAGGAAGTACAGTAATTTAGTTTGCGCCTTCCAGACGCATTTTTAGCGTTTTATCAGCCATTAGCAGGATTCGCTTATGTGCTTGAATATTCGTCTAGTGCAATTAGCACTTTTGGCTATCTTTATTTCAAAAGCTTCCTAAATGGACTTGAGCGGCGAGTTTACTTCAACTTTGTGGCTTTGTGAAGGCGATTCCGGCCATTTACTCCGGGCGATACTGTTGTATAGGTTGGAGGGAAGGGGGTGAGTTTCCGGGAAACAAAAGTGGCAGCAACACAGTCAAAGAGAGGAGAGAGCAGGAGTTGGTCGTGTGAAGGACCAGGAAATGCTTTGGTTTAGGGGCACGACGTCTTGTGCTAGCTAGGGGATTTAAGGTTTTTCCGCGTGCGTGGAAGAAAAACGAGCAAGTCATCGAAAGCAGATATTATGGGGAATAAAAATTTATTGTTCGCTGAAAAAGCATAGTAAGGTAGGGAGAAGCCTATGAACTACCATGCTCGAACCAAAGAGAAGAATAAATTGTTTTAACAGGTATAGAACCATTGCATGTGATATTTTATCATACTGCTCATCATTAACTACGTAGCATTTTGATTGTTTCTTACTACGTTAACCTGGAATAAATAAGTTAACAATCCACTTACAGTAACGCTCGCTTCCTATTGATAAGCTCTGGGTAGTGTTGGCGCAGAGCATTATGGATTCGCTGCAGTTGTTCAGCGTAAAGGTTCTAGTCTACAGCCTGAACGTCTGGCACGTTTGCACAGCAGAAGACCGTCATAATTTTACCAAATGCAAAGCATGGCTTTTGCTCCTCTCGAGCCATCCTTTCTGCATTACTGGCCGCGGTTCCTGGTGTGGCCTCGGCCACCGGTTTCCAGTGGCAGTATAACGTAAAAATATATGCTTTTCATCACCGATAACGATACGACGCCAAAACCTACCGTCCTGTGGATTTGACAGGAATCTGTGACACAGAGTGACACGCTAATCCTCCTCCTGTGGTGTCAATTCATGGGGACCATTCCACAGCGCCTGGAAAAAGAAAATACGTTGATGCAGGTGACGAACGATGGTGGATTAGAAAAACCCTACCTCAATTGCCAATTGTCGGGTACTGATACCGGGATTCGCTATCACAGCTTCTACCAGGATGTCAGTGTAGGGGATGTTGGGCGGCTTATCTACGACACTGGTGCCATAGCATTGAAACGCGTTTAACATTTTCGCACAGTGCAGCTTTCTACGCTTTCCTAGCCTTCAACTGCACAAATTTCGTTTGCTGCTACTGCTCTTTCTAAACTCTTTTTTCAATAACGGCATTGGAACACCCAAACAGCAACTTTGCCGACTTCCATGGTACTCTCACTCGATAACACATTGTGTCTCCGTGTTAAGTGCACGTCATCAGTCTTTTGTATTCCACGTCATAGCGGTACCCAGACGACGTTGTCTCACGTTTTGAACAGGAATGGAGGTTCACCATTATGTGTAGCTCAAAAGGGGAAGAACTTTTGACTCACCCTGGTGTTGCATAAGTTTCCAGCATTCCTGACAAGTGTAAAAGGGGAAGAAATTTTGACTCACCCCGGTTTTGCATAAGTTTCCAGCATTTATGGCAAGTGTACAAGGGGAAGGACATTTGACTCACCCTGTTCTTGCATAAGTTTCCAGCATTCATGACAAGTGTAAAAAAGGAAGAACTTGTAACTCACTCTGGTCTTGCATACGTTTCCAGCATTCATAACAAGTGTAAAAGAGGAAGAACTTGTGACTCACCCTGGTGTTGCATAAGTTTTCAGCATTCATGACAAGTGTAAAAGAGGAAGAACTTTTGACTCACCCTGGTGTTGCATAAGTTTCCAGCATTCATGACAAGTGTAAAAGGGGAAGAACTTTTGACTCACCCTGGTGTTGCAAAAGTTTCCAGCATTCATGACAAGTGTAAAAGGGGAAGCACATTTGACTCACCCTGATCTTGGATAAGTTTCCAGTATTGATAACAAGTGTAAAAGGGCAAGAACTTGTGACTCCCCTGGTGTTGCATAAGTTTTCAGCATTCATGACAGTGTAAAAGAGGAAGAACTTTTGACTCACCCTGGTGTTGCATAAGTTTCCAGCATTCCTGACAAGTGTAAAAGGGGAAGAAATTTTGACTCACCCCGGTTTTGTATAAGTTTCCAGCATTCATGACAAGTGTAGAAGGGGAAGCACATTTGACTCACCCTGGTCTTGCATAAGTTTCCAGCATTCATGACAAGTGTAAAAGGGGAAGAGCTTTTAACTCACCCTGGTCTTGCATAAGTTTCCAGTATTGATAACAAGTGTAAAAGGGGAAGAACTTGTGACTCCCCCTGGTGTTGCATAAGTTTTAAGCATTCATGACAGTGTAAAAGAGGAAGAACTTTTGACTGACCCTGGTGTTGCATAAATTTCCAGCATTCATGACAAGTGTAAAAGAGGAAGAACTTTTGACTCACTCTGGGCTTGCATATGCTGACGACGTATTTTTCACATGGCATCATGGAAAGTAGACTCTCCCGCTTTTCCTGGATAAATCAATGATATACACCCTAAGATCAATTTCACGATGAAGCTATAAGAGAATAATGCATTGCCTTATCTGGATGTTTTACTGAGTAAATCGCTTGAAAATCGTATCCGTACACAAATCTATTATAACCCCACTTCCGTTCCCAACCTGATGCTCCGCAGCTCATTCTGCCTCGCTGAGTACAAGACAGCTTTCTCCCGTTCTCGAATCAGAAGAGCCTTCGTCATATCCTCCGATGTTCCTTCTAGACTAAACGAATTAAAAAGCGTTATCGAATTGGCCACTGAGACAGGATACGACATGAACACGGTACACAGATATATCGAAAGAAACAGAAAGAGTGATGCTAATCTTTCTATGTCGCTGCAACGCTATCTGGGCTCTGTTCCTTACATACCAAATGTTTTCTATAAACTCAAGAATGCACTCAGGAAGATGAACTTTGGTGTCGGCATAAGATCTCCGATATCTTTATATGCTATGCTTCAGCGAAATACTGACAAACCCCCACTTTCCAACGAGGCATGTGTTTATGCCATACAATATCCGGACGGCTCCAAACAATACTATATTGGAATGACAAAACGTTCATTTAGAATTACAGTCAACGAGCATAAAAGGGACATTAAGAGCGGCATATTTACCACAGCCCTATCCAGTGAAGTCCAGTTCAAATCTTCTGATCCTGTGTGGGATGACATAAAGAAATTAGCTTCTTACTCTACTCCTAAATCCACTGCCATTCGGGAGAACTTGGAGATCATTACCAACAATGAGGCCTACATTGAGAGCGTCTCGCTAGAGTTACCACGAATTTGGAAACAATTCTTCAAATAGTGAATGACTATTGTTTTTCCTCTAAGTATTCCGCGTGCAAAACGAACATGATGCCTCGTGTCTTTAATTGTATAATTACATTTGCATCTCTTTGTTTATTGTCAAGTCAAGTCCCCGCGTTTAAATTGTTGAAGCGTTCTATTATCCAGTTTGCACTTTGCTGTCTACGTACCTTGAAAAAGCCATCTGGTTGATGTGTGAAAGCTTGGAAACTTTGAATCCTATTCTACGCCAAGAAATTCGGATTATTACTGTAGTATATTTATACTATTTTTAGTATAGTTGATGTACAGTTCCTATTTATTAGTTACTTAGAAATTATTCATCATGAATTAAATTTTACATCGGCTTTTATTACACTCGTAATAAATCGTCTCGTTTCTCCAGTCAGCAAATCTGGAATGTATTTCAATGTACACCGAAAAGCAATTGAATTAGAGGCAGCTGGCGTTATGCAAATGTGGCGCTGTGGGCGGCCCTGTAAACGGAAACGACATGACATATGCAGCGATCCGACAAGGTAAGCAGTGATGCGACGGGAATCAGTAAGAGTCGGACGCAGTATTGTTAAGACGAAGGATCTAAGCGCGTTTGATCGTAGGAAAATTGTCGGGGCCAGAAGAAAGGGGCACGCCATCTTGGAGTCGTGCAGCCACTGGGATTTTCACGAGCCACTGTGTCACGGGTTCACCGTGAGTACATCGAATCCGGTAAAACCATCCCTCCAAGGGCCAACTGCCGTGGACAACAGCGTGTGGATGAGCGGGGTCATCGTGGGCTAGCTCGCATTGTAACAATGGATAGACGGGCCACAGTGCAAGAAATCACTCGGCAATTTAACACTGGTGCACAAAAATGTGTAAGCAGTTACACCATCCAGAACCATCTCCTTGCTATAGGGTACAGAAGCCATCGTCCCACGAGGGTACCGCTGCTGACCGCACATCACAGGGTGCAAAGATTAGCATGGGCGCGGGAACATCGCCACTGGAATCTAGATATGTGGAATAATGTTGCCTGGACTGATGAGTCGAGATTCACGTTGGTATATGCGGATGTCAGGATACGAGTACGGCGCAAATCACATGAAGCGATGGATCCTTCTTGCCAGCAGGGTACTCTTCAAGCTAGTGAGGGTGGCATTCTGGTCTGGGGACTGTTTACGTGGACTGATATGGAACTCCTGGTACGTGTGACATCGTCCCTCACAGGTCAACGTTACCGGGATATCCTGGACGAGCATTTCCTCCCGTTTGTGCGTCTTCAACATCCCACTGGTGACCTCATCTTGCAACAAGACAATGCACCGTGCCATCGCTCCCGAATTGTATCCGAATGGTAGGATGAACACTCCACCAACGTGATCTCGCTTCCTTGGCCAGCTAGGTCAACTGACCTTAATCCCATCGAGCAGATCTGGAATGGCATCGAGAGAGATGTTCGAGGCTCTGAAGTCCATCCATCAAATCTTCGTGAACTGTGGGAGCTTGTTCAGGGGTCGTGAATCCGTATGGCTTCCCAACGCTGCCGCAGTCTTGTCAAGTCCATGCCGAGACGAATCGCCGCCGTCATCAGGCAGAAAGGTGGTGCTACACGTTACTAGACAGGTATCTCTAATTCAGTTGCTCTTCAGTGTAGTTCTTCTAAGATAAAATGGTGAAGGATTGTTTCAAACAGTTAAAGCGACCACTGTTTTGTGCTATACATTATTCGGTTGCTAAATATGCGTCGTATCACTATTAGTTCTGAAAAATGAAGATATTTTCTTCTTTTTATCTCAAAATCAATGTCCTCTTGGTATTTTCAAAAAACATATAAAAAGTTTTATTTTCCACAAATTTCGTGATCCAGAAAGAAATTCAGAAACATAAATCCATAGCACTTCGGGTAATGCAATGACTGCAGACCCAGTTTATTGTAGAAATAAGTGTCACAATTTCTTGGATATCAATCAGTTTCTCTACATATGCACTGAGTGCTTAGTGAATTACGACCACCTTCCTAATACTTCGTGGACCCCTATTTCGCCCAGAGAACTCCCTCTTTCCGGCGTAACAATGACTCCACGAAGTGGGTGAACAGTTTTGTGGAGATCTGCAAGCAAACTGTTCGTATTAGGGACCACAATTCCACTATAGTGTGGAGTTGTGTGTCCAGCGGCCTATCTGGCGTTTCAAAAACCTCACTTTTGTTCATTTGGGTTGAGATCATGTGCGTTTGCTGCCATTCGAGGTGCCTCATAGCATTGTGTTCGTCGAAAGGTTCCAGCACGACGAGGGCCCGATGTATGAGGAATCATTGTCCTTGAAAGTCTCGTCCCCCTGGGTGATGAAACAACATTGTAGGGTGCACATGGTGCAGTGTATATACCATCATGTTTTAACAGTTTGTGTTATTTCCCAGTGAGACGCCCAACACTGTACGTCTTCCTCTTATGTTTTCTTATGATGAATAATAATAAAACGATTTTGAAACCTGGGTGATGGAACAGCAGTGTAGGGTGTACATGGTCCGCAAATAATTCCTGGTAGTAGATGGGGTCCATTACGACGTTGGTCCAAACGCATTTCAATTCATGCCAATTAAACACGTCCCATATCATACAACCGCACCACTGGTCTGAATAGTCGATGCCATCAATGAGAGATCCGTGGCCTCATGCGAGTGACGCCAAATACGGACTCGACCATCGGCAGAATGGAGTACATATAGTGATGCAGCACACTTGCTTCCAGTATTCTACCGTCCAATCAGCATACTGTTGTGTTGGCAACAGGACAGTCGTATGCGCCAGTGGACAATTGTTAGGAGAAGGTAACGTTTTGCTGTCTGTCGTTCTAGCACAGGGGTGCACAACTTTTTAACACCTACGGGCCAATTTCCGGTTGAGTGATCAACGGCGGGCCGCATGGAGTTATCCCCAACAAAAGATTCAAAAATAATCCCAAAACCAAATATCCTCAAGTCATAAATCAAGTTTCCATGTAACATTGCCACAGAAAATTGAAAATTGGACCGTCCTGGAACAGAAATAGAACCTGCATCTCCCGATTTGCGCTCGAGTATGCTAAAAGTATGATGTTTCAGATTAAATACCCTAGTTGTTTGGATTTCATTGTCCTGGGTGGTGAAATGGTTAGCATACTCGAGCGCAAATCGGGAGATGCGGGTTTGATTCCCGTACCAAGACGATCAAATTTTCAAATTTCTGGGGCTGTGTTACATGGAAAAAGCAGCTTGATTTAGGTCTATATTAATTATTCCATGTGTTTCCGTCTTGATATCAATCCAAGTGTTCATCAGTTAGACGAGAACCACCTCCTGATTTCACCTGTTACATTACAGAAAATGATTGCTCGCATAAGTATCTGCTTCCGTATAATGTTGCCAATTTTCGAGCGAGGATTTTCGGTCTCTTCATTTCACAAGACATGTAGTTTATACAAAATTCTAGTAAAGAAACTTCTGCAATTTTAGCCTTCAATTCGGAGTTATTTTGAAGATCAGCAAGCTCCTTCGTAAAACCGACGGACGAATGGTATTGCAAACATGGCGTACCCCATAAAAGTTTCATATCTTCATATATATTTGTATGTACCGCCAGTCCCCCATAAAATTTTCATAGCCCTATAATTTTTCATTTTTTGTACAAATGTTTGACTAATTTCCGTTTTGTGCTTCCCCTCCCCTTGAATTTTGTGTGCGGGGGCCACATACAATCAGACTGAGAGCCGCGGGTTGTGCATGTCTGTTCTAGCCTATCCGTGCCAGCGTGCAACGCATAGTGGCGTTGGATATTGCTTTTGATTGGCGCTATTGCATCGGGCCGTCAATTACAAAACTGTGCTACAGCACTTGCCCTGTACTTGGAAACGCGTCAGTCATTCACCTTTGGAATCCACCTTTTGCGGCGCTTTACAATTATGCCGCCGGTCGGATGTTTAATCATTTTGGCACCACTCATCGTACAGCTCAACCTCATAAGCTCTCGAACAACTCACTTGTGTCGCCGTCTCCGAAATGCCGTTTACGTGCGCCCACAGTTTCGTCTTTCGTAAACTTCGCTCAATCCTTCGCTTTACCCATCACGTCCGTAACTTCGCTCCCAACTGAACCACCAACCTCTTATATACAACTCTTTGGTTTACAGGCCACGCTCTCCTCTTCAGTACGCCAGTGTAATGTAACTCACTCTGCATAAGTGTGGTCGTAATTCACTGAGCATTCAGTGCATGTATTCATACAATTATATTTTGTTTCAAGGCTTAATAACCACCTTGAGCAACTGGTGGAGCTATATACAGTAACCTGCTACAAATTTGGAGACATTGGTTCCAGGGAAGGGACAGAACCATCGCTATCCGACAGACACACCACCCGTGCCTAATCCGGAACCAGTGGCGTAACTACCACTGCCCGCAAGATTTACTTCAGCAACCCTAAGCACGTAATTTTCCCAGAATTTCTAATACGAAGGAGGATGTGTTTTTCTTGGTGTGTGCGTGTGTGTGGTGGTGGTGGTGATGGTGATGGTGGTGGTGATGGTGATGGAGGGATGTCAGTCATTGAGGGCAGAGTGTCTGGAAATGTAACGGGGTGTACCCAGAACGCTGTATTTTTAACTTTTTAAGTAATGTTTGGAACAGAAGTAAGTAATGCACGATTATCAATCAATCAATTAGAATCAAACGGTGCGCGGACCGATACATGAACATGAATATGCATTTTATCGCAAGAAACAAATTCGGTAAAATATATTTAAGTAGTTGAAGTTAATGAAACTGTAAGACTTCATAATCACCTGTTTTACTTTCACTTGTTTATGAAGTGCTTCGTTTTTGTAAAATGTCTGCTTCTAAACTTTGAACAGTTGACGTGCTAAACAAATCGTTATTCTTTTCATCAGAAACGGCACCTGAGCTTAACTGACTCTGCGGCAAAAAGAACTGGTCGAGTTTCGGAAGTTTGTTCGGCGCTCTCCTTCTTTTTTCTTTCGTCGATAGTGCGCTCCACGTGGACGCTTTTGCGACATTTTCCAAATGGTTGTCATTCGCTTGTATATTCAAGTTTCCACACCGTAAATGAGGCAGATATACTTACTATGAGGAACAATTAAAAGCAATGTCAACATGTAATTGTTTTGTCTAAAACAAATCACTTGAAGAAATCACCCTCTTATACATCGCAGATCTGTGGCTGCTGTGTATAAATGTCGGCGCCTGTCGTGTACGTAATGCTGGGTGACTGACTGTTTTCGCGCATGCTCCACGAGGAGTCCCCATGTGGCCTCGCACTTTTCCACAGCAGAGCAGAGGGAAGGCGATTGGAGAGTGATAGTATTATTTACAACCCTTTGCAAAGCGATCGTATTACAACATATTGCAGAGCGATCGTATTACAACTCATTGCAAAGCGATCGCATTATAACCTATTGCAGAGCGGTCGTATTGCAACCCATTACAGAGCGATCGTATTGTAACCCATTACAGAGCGATCGTATTGCAACCCATTGCAGAGCGATCGTATTGCAACCCATTGCAGAGCGATCGTATTGCAACCCATTACAGAGCGATCGTATTACAACCCATTACAGAGCGATCGTATTGCAATCCATTTCAGAGCGATCGTATTGCAACCCATTGCAGAACGATCACATTGCAATCCATTGCAGAGCGAACACATTGCAACCCATTGCAGAGCGATCGCATTACAACCCATTGCACAGCGATCGTATTACAACCCGTTGCCGAGAGATCGCATTACAACCCGGAGCCAAAGGGCCGACCGAATAGTTTCAATCTGTAGGACATCCAGTGTTTTAAAAGTGAGACTTGACATTTATTTAAGCAAAGCTAAGTATATCTTAAAGGCAAATATGAACCTTTGGGCGAATTATTTGTTTGCTTTGTGCATGTTCAGATTTTTGATAAAACTATAACTGGCAGCTGCATTACGCCCCTTCGTTACCTGCGTTCCCCCCCCAGCTGCTGGGGCGATTGTTACGCCACTGTCCGGTACTAGAACCCGGGCCCATTTCGGACGTCTAAACCGAGGTTTGCTCCTCAAACCACTCGACCAACAGGACGACTGCAGACTTTTGTGTTTTCATTTGTACGATGAATAACAGTGTCCAACAGCCCAATAACGCTCGCTACAACTGTGTTTTAAGAAAGCTACGAGTAGTAAAATTATGCGCATACCAGTTAAATGTTCATTAGAAGATATATCTCAATATGTAATCATACGGGCCCATTTCGGACGTCTAAACCGAGGTTTGCTCCTCAAACCACTCGACCAACAGGACGGCTGCAGACTTTTGTGTTTTCATTTGTACGATGAATAACAGTGTCTAACAGCCCAATAACGCTCGCTACAACTGTGTTTTAAGAAAGCTACGAGTAGTAAAATTATGCGCATACCAGTTAAATGTTCATTAGAAGATATATCTCAATATGTAATCATACGGGCCCATTTCGGACGTCTAAACCGAGGTTTGCTCCTCAAACCACTCGACCAACAGGACGGCTGCAGACTTTTGTGTTTTCATTTGTACGATGAATAACAGTGTCCAACAGCCCAATAACGCTCGCTACAACTGTGTTTTAAGAAAGCTACGAGTAGTAAAATTATGCGCATACCAGTTAAATGTTCATTAGAAGATATATCTCAATATGTAATCATACGGGCCCATTTCGGACGTCTAAACCGAGGTTTGCTCCTCAAACCACTCGACCAACAGGACGGCTGCAGACTTTTGTGTTTTCATTTGTACGATGAATAACAGTGTCCAACAGCCCAACAACGCTCGCTACAACTGTGTTTTAAGAAAGCTACGAGTAGTAAAATTATGCGCATGCCAGTTAAATGTTCATTAGAAGATATATCTCAATATGTAATCATACATTATCGTTGAAGAAAATACTTCAAGTTCTGAAAAGAAGCACAACACGCTGCAAAATTCTTCAACGAACAGCATTTGGAATAAAAGGAGTAAGAAAAAATTTACGAGGTTCTACAGTTCGTCGAAAAGTTGCAGGAATATCAAAGGAATGCTGGACAGAAGGAAAGCTGATTAGAATGCAACACTCACACAAAGAGCACCGGGGCTACGGGAAACGTTTACACAGAGAGCCTTGAAACGAAATGGAATACCATCAAACAAAACTACAAAGCCTGTAAAGCAGCAGCGTGGGGTATGAATAGTCTGATTTTTTTTACGCAGCACTTTCTGAGCTGGTTTAATTTGAAATAAGTGTCACGTAAAAAAACGCGGAAATTCTTACTTCTAACAAAACCGTTGCTATAAAAATGAAAACCAAAATTCGGCAGCGCTGTAAAAAAGGAAGCCGGTTTTTCAACCTATCACTGTGCGTAGCATCCGTTTTAAGCATTTTATCGGAATCGGAATTTACGGAAGCAGTACCCATTTTATATTCTTGCATGATGACTGAAGATACTTCCCTAAGTGATTGAATTTGGTTTTAAATACAATTATCGATTTTATTAAGTATAATAAGATGAGTTTGCTATTACTAAAGTTTTATGCTCATTTAGCATTTTAACGTTTTCTGGCAAAGTTAGCGTATCAGTATTTAGGTTAAGTTGTAAGTATTTTATATTAATTGCTGCTAAATGTTCTCTTGTGTACCAGTTATTTATCATCTGAATTCTAACACCAAAACTGAATTGGCTGAAAGAAGAAAGAAAATGTTCATATTAGATAAAAACGTATACTGATGTGCCAGTTATTTCAGAACGTCTCCTTAAATTGACTGATAAGTTCAGTTTAATTCGTTTATTGAGCTTGCTGTTACATAATAAAATAATAATTCTAAACAGTTACACGTAAGCCTAAAAATAACAACAGGCAAGATCAAGGAAAACGCCTTGCAGAGACCTGAGTTAGCCTCGATCTCCCTAGGTATAAGTCAATCCAAGAGCATTCACATAATAGCAACAGCAAGGTTAGGAGAGAGAAAAAGAAATAAAGAAATAAAACAAAAAAAAGAGAGTAACAGATCTAAAATATAACATGATAACAAATTTAGATACCTGGTGTTCGGTGGCATACCTTAGGTACCAGACCTGTGCTATCTCAACCTATGAAAGGCTGTCCAACGCAGGTGACACTACAAGCCGTCGACAAAGCGTGGGCGGGCCGCAGCTCATTGTCGCCAGAGGTCAGCGTAGGCTATCTCGTCCTGTCTGTTGCAACAGCAAGGCTACTTTTTCTGGCATTACCCATAATTTCGATTGTGGTGAAGAGCCCATTGCGTCAGAACACACCGTTCATCGTACGCTCTTGGATATGGGTCTTCGCAGAATCTGACCCATTCGTGTACCTATACTCACAACCGTTCATTGTTGTCAGCGCTTGCAGTGGTCACGTAATCATCGACATTGGACCATAGAAGACTTGAAGTGGGTCTCATGGTTAGACGAATCCGTTTTCTGTTACACGATGTCGACAGATAAGCTTGTGTGCGACGTTTAACTAAGCAAGCCTTCTCACCTGGGTGCACTGTGAGACAGATCCAGGCGGCTGGAAGGAAGGACGGATCCAGGGGCTGGAGGGAAGGACGGATCCAGGCGGCTGGAGGGAGGGACGGATCCAGGCTGCTGGAGAGAGGGGCGGATCCAGGCGGTTGTGGTGGTCTAGGTAATACGTTCTTCGGGAACACTTGGACCCATTATCCCTGTAGAGCGAGCTCTGACGGCTGTCATCTACCTGAACATCGCAGCTGATCGAGTAAACTCCTTAATGACTGTTGTATTCTCTGGCGGAGATGGCATCTTTCAACAAGACAATGTTCCATGCCGCACTGCGTGGAAGGTTCAGGAATGGTTCCAAGAACATGAAGCGGAATTCCATTTATTCCCATGGCCCCCAAATTTGCCGACCATGAATCCTATCGAGCACTTGTGGTTTGAGTTGAAGAAACGGGTACCCGAGCAGCGTCACCCCAACCACGTAATTTACGGGAGCTGCGGGATCTTCTGTTGCAGCCATGGTAACAAGTGCCAGAAGCCAACCAACATCTCGTTGAATCTATGCCTCATCGCGTGGGACCTCTTTTGCTGGTGAGAGGAGGACTTACATAATATTAGTTAGGTGGCTTTAATATTTTGGATGATCGGTGTATATTCTAACTTAACTTTCATTTTTAGTTTCTTTCCCTATGTAAACTTTGAGTTCGTTCTCTTTAAGCATTTCAATTTCAACGTTATATTTTTTCACTCACTGAATGTTATCTGGCAGTATTTTTGAGACCAGGTTGAATGACGTGTGCATGTTTGACAAGTTGAGAACGGTATATGTAAATGTGCGGAGCGGGCAGTGAAAGCTGTCTTAAGTGTAATTGGTCTTTTCATTAAGCTGCCTTTTGTGAATCTGCGTTATGTTACACTGGCGTGCAAAAATTAATGACGAGACGGTTTTTCGAATGTAACGTCGTGCACAAGTGCTCCACATCAACTCAAATCATACCATAAGATCCACAAGATGTAATAATATGGGATAAGTGAGCAAAACCGTCCAAACAAGGAATTCAAAGGATACAAAGGAGCTTTATCGAAAAGGTAGCTTCGAGCACAACTGGACAGAAGACAGAAACGTCCATGTGCCAGGCGGCTGCCAAAAAATCCAGTCTTAAGTAGGGGATATGATCCCCCCTGACTGCGTTGCGGGGTTTACAACGTCTGTCCATGCTGAGGACGAGGTTGTCAAGGAGCTGTTGAGGCACCGCGGCCCATTCCTCTTGTAGCGCCAATCGCAGCTGTGGAATCGTTGCTGGCGGCTGGTGACGTACTGCTAAGCGTCTCCCGAAAAGGTCCCACACGTGTTCGATTGGATTTAGGTCCGGGGACCTTGCGGGCCAATCCATGCGTTGAATATCTTCACTCTCCAACAGCTCTGCGACAGCCACTGTACGATGAGATGTAGCGTTGTCGTCCATGAAGAGGAGCTCAGGACTCACAGCACCTCTAAATAGACGCACGTGAGGCAGGAGACCATCGGTACAATAGCGGACATGCCGCCCCGGTGGCGCAGTGGTCTAAGGCGCTGGCCTCTGATCATTCGTCCGTAAGGGGTCCGGGTTCGAATCCCGGTCAGGCATGGATGTTGTTTATGTCTTACGGCACTGGCTCTCTCCCTTCCCTGAAACCAGTGACCCTAAATTATGGACGGGCAACTGCTTATAGCCCATTGAGTTGCTCTCGGTGGTCGTTAAACCTCCAATCAAAAAAAAAAATAGCGAACACCAATGACTGAACCTCCTTGGAAGATGTGGAGGTCAGTACGGCTACCAAGCATGATACCGCCCCAAACAAGAACTCCGCCACCTCCAAACCGGTGCCTTTCGATGATGTTGGAGGTGTTATTGCGTATTCCTTGCTCTCTCCAGATGTGTATACGTCCAGAATCGCTCTGTAGTAAAATTCAGTCAGAAAGGATCAGTGTCAATCATCCCCTAAATGACCGCCTTGAATGACAAAGCTAAGAGGAAAGAAATTCTTTCTGATATCTGATGCACATGTTTACTCCTTCCAGCCGCGTTTTGCCCACTTCTCAGACAGCGAATATATTCGTTCGAACTATTTCAGCCCATTTACTAACCCAGATTTAATTCGTTCTAGCCTATTAATGTGTTAAGTTAAGTTTATGAAGAAGAGTGTTTAAAAAAACGTGTTTTTTTTTGTCTTTTTTACATTTTACTATAACACCAATACTTTGTTTATCAATACCACCTAGTGAACTACCGTCATTCAATCTTTCATCCTTTTGGAATACTTCTCATTTTTGTTTAAAATCAATTCATCGGCCGTCATCTTACAAAACAAGCCAGATTCATTTATGTTATACACTACAAATCTTTGAATTCCTAATCAAATATGATTCCTAACATTTTTTCATTTCCCCATCCACTAAACTCTCAGAGGTTCGGTTGTTTCACGGTGCTTCATTCCCAATAATCCGTGCCAAATTCTGAATCTTTGAAGCCAACTATTACTCTAGCTGAATCCTCGAATCTTATTCTTTCTCAAACTGTCTCGCATTTCAAGAATAACTCCATAGGTAATAACTCCGTATTAGCCATTTACGTAGCCAATCCACAGAACAAGAGCTTTCTCTAAATTTCGTATTTGCCACTTTCAAATTTAGCTGCGTGCAGTTGTTTTCAGATCCTATCAATTTATGTTTATCGTTTAATATTTGTCGCCTATAGTTCTTCTGCTAATTGGTTTCTCAAAAAATTCTCCTACATTTTTCCTCCTAATTGGCCTGTCAAGAAAAAAAAGGTTTCCTTCAGTTTTTCTGCTAATTTGCTCATCAAAAAGTCAAAAAGGTCTACACTTCATTTTTGCTGATTGGCTTTAAAAAACATTCTCCTACAGTTTTGCTAATTTGTTTGTCGAAAATTTTTCCTACAGTTCTTTTACTAATTGGCTTGTCAAAATAAATTCCCTTTCAGTTTTTCTGCTAATTTGCTCGCCAAACAGGTGTATAGTTCATCTGCTGCTTGGCTTATCAAAAATGTCTCCTACAGTTCTTCTGCTAATTGGCTAGTCAAAAAGTCTCCTACAGTTTCTCTGCTAATTTGCATGTCAAAAAAGTTGGAAAAGTTTAAATGCTCGATGGCTGGATACAGCATTGCGATCCTTGAGTTATCATATCAGGATTTTTATATGAACATCCAACAATGTTTAATCCATTTCAATATGCTTTAAAATAAACAAAAACTTATGAACGGAAAAAGCCCACAAAATAAGAAGTTCCTGTGAGAAACAGAGAATACAGAAAGCGTTGGTTAACCACTTATTTTAAAATCCAAAATGTGAAATATGAGACACGAAATATCATTTTTGAGGGTGTAATTGCTCAATGGAAATGTAAGACGAGCAGTTAACCTATAGTCATTTGATCGTAAAGGAAGCTACATGGTAAGTCATTAATTTCTACTTCCCTGTTTATTAAGCTTCGATATATAGCCTGACACACACACACACACACACACACACACACACACACACACCAGTCGCTCCACTTTTGTCAGATGCAGTAAATCGTAAGAGAGTCTGCCTTTCGTTTTCGGCAGCTGACCACTTTTCATTGACGGCATGGTTTTTCTTCAGGGAAGTGGGCGTAGCGCAGGCTGTTATGTCATCCATTCCACAAAACTCCTTTGAAGATGACTCACTAAACATGCTTTCAGGGCACACATAAGAAGACAAGATTCGGTATGTACATTTCAAGAGAAAAATACTTTGAGATCCAAAACGTCCATGGTATTCGTGCCAACTGATAAGCATCAATCATTTCACTGCTGTCTATACACGATATTAAAAAACGGAGATAGTTGAAAGTAAAAGATGAACTTTATTCACAGCTAAAACCAAGTTAAAAAACATGCGAGATCTTTCGGACCCACTATGGGTCCATCATCGGGCACCGCATGCGTAGGATTCCGATGTTTTAAACTCAGAAATGCATACCACAATGCATCAGCATGAAGGCGCTGCTCCAAATTCACGCATGCGCGCACGACTTAATACATATGACATGCAAATAATGTGAAACTACAAATAAAGACGGTTATGGATTACAATGGTAAATACAATGGTTTAAAATATAGTGTTTCCAAGATGAAGCAATGTACATGGTGTGTCGTTGTTGCAACATTGATTACAAAGCATAGTAATGTATATTCTTTCTGTGAATAATAAACTTGGTTTTGTTGTGGTCGTTGCTAAGCAAGGGATGTTATTCCAATCCGGGATGTGCAGACCTTGATTTATTAGTCTGGACAAAGCGGTGGCCTTCGATCCCGTCCCGACGTTATATTTATGTTCGGACACTCGGGTCGCAATTTTCCGAAGCGTAGCTCCTATGAACCTAGCGTTCTTAGCACTGGAGTCAATCGCTTTTAATGGGATGGAGTAAACCCCATGTTTTTGTAGTGGAGCAACTGTGTCGCGATCCCTTTTGATAAAGGCAAATAACTTATGTGTTTGTATGCCAAAATCCATGTTTTGTTTATAACATGCTGTTTTTAAAATACGTATAACCTCAGGGACAAAATCTATGGAGCCAACTTATGAGACCACATCCTTATTTCCTCGTAAAGAAGTAAGCATAGAGAGTTGGCATTTGTGAAGTTGTCTTGCCACAAATTCACGTGGATATTCAAACCTGAAAGCCGAATCAAAAATAAATTTTATCTCACTGTCACGAGATTTAGCGGACGAGGAATGTGAGTATGCTCTACGAAATAATAAAGATAAAGCAGCAGTCGTATGTTGAATTGGGCTAGAGGAGGTGAATGGAATTAACGTTAGAGGAGCAGTTGGCTTTTGATGAACTCTAAATGAAAAAGAACGGTTAGAAGGATTACGGGTTAAGTAAAAATCAAGAAAAGAAAGGGATCCCTGGGTTTCAATTTCAATAGTGAATATGATGGATGGAAATGGAGTGGATAGTAAATTTACAAAATCATGGAATGCATTAAGAGAATGGGGCCAAAAGACTAAATTATCATCGACATACCAAAAAAAAAAATAAAGGTTTATGCGGGCACTGCCTGAGTACTTTGTTTTCCAACTGTTGTTTTACTATCTCATCCAAAAGACCCGTTAGTGGAGAGCCCATGGGCGTGCCAGCTTTTTGTCGATAAATAATATCTTCAAAACGAAAATAGGTGCGTCGGGCTCTTACTTTCAAGGCATCAACAATGGCTATGGCTTCGGTGGGGGTGACCCCTAAACCTGGTAGTTTTTCTTCTATGAGCAAATGGGCAAGTTCCAGGGGGACACTGGGAAATAAGGAAACGACATCCAATGACGCTAGGATAAAAGTTGAATCCCAAGAGTCAAATGACTTAATTTTGGCAAGGGCTTGAGCAGAACTGTGAATGGAAAAATCAGAGTTAGCAATTAATGGTTTCAGAAATGTGGTTAACGCTTTTGGCCGGGTAGGGTTGGCGTAACCCGATACCAATGGACGAACAGGGTGGCCCTTCTTATGTAATTAACCTTGCCAAATAGTTCAGGGATCATAGGGCCATTGGGGGATGCAAAGAAGTGGATATGTTATCATTATATAAGGAGGGCCACCCTGTTCGTCCGTTGATTTCGGGTTATGCCAACCCTACCCGGCCCTTGGAAAAAGCGTTAACCACATTTCTGAAACCATTAATTGCTAACTCTGATTTTTCCATTCACAGTTCTACTCAAGCCCTTGCCAAAATTAAGTCATTTGACTCTTGGGATTCACCTTTTATCCTAGCGTCATTGGATGTCGTTTCCTTATTTCCCAGTGTCCCTCTTGATCTTGCCCATTTGCTCATAGAAGAAAAACTACCAGGTTTAGGGGTCACCCCACCGAAGCCATAGCCATTGTTGATGCCTTGAAATTAAGAGCCCGACGCACCTATTTTCGTTTCGAAGACATTATTTATCTACAAAAAGCTGGCACGCCCATGGGCTCTCCACTAACGGGTCTTTTGGCTGAGAGAGTACTACAACAGTTGGAAAACAAAGTACTCAGGCAGGGCCCGCTTAAACCTTTCTTATGTTTAAGGTATGTCGATGATATTTTAGTCTCATGGCCCCATTCTTTTAATGTACTCCATGATTTTGCTAATTTACTATCCACTCCACTTCCATCCATCATATTCACTATTGAAATTGAAACCTACGGATTACTTCCTTTTCTTGATTTTTACTTAACTCGTAACCCTTCTAACCGTTCTTTTTCATTTAGAGTTTTTCAAAAGCAAACGGCTCCTCCCACAATAATTCCATCCACCTCCTCCAGCCCAATTAAACATAAGACTGCTGCTTTATCTTTAGTATTTCGTAGAGCATACTCACATTCCTCGTCCGCTAAATCTCGTGACAGTGAGATAAAATTTATTTTTGATTCGACTTTCAGGTTTGAATATCCACGTGAATTTGTGGCAAGACAACTTCACAAATACCAACTCTCTATGCTTACTTCTTTACGAGGAAATAAGGATGTGGCCTCATAAGTTGGCTCCATAGATTTTGTCCCTGAGGTTATACATATTTCAAAAAGGGTATGCAATAAACAAAACATGGATTTTGGCATACAAACACATAAGTTATTTGCCTTTATCATAACGGAACGCGACACAGTTGCCCCACTACAAAAATATGGGGTTTTTTTTTTTTTTTTTTTTTTGATTGGAGGTTTAACGACCACCGTGAGCAACTCAATGGGCTATAAGCAGTCGCCCGTCCCAAATTTAGGGTGACTGGTTCCAGGGAAGGGAAAGAGCCAGTACCGTAAGACAAACACAACATCCATGCCTCACCGGGATTCGAACCCGGACCCCGTTCGGACGAATGATCAAAGGCCATCGCTTAGACCACTGCGCCACCGGGGCGGCAACATGGGGTTTACTCTATCCCATTAAAAGCGATATTAACTCCAATGGTAAGGACTCTAGGTACATAGGATCTACGCTTCGGACAATTGCGACCCGAGTGTCCGAACACAAGTATAACGTCGGGACGGGATCGGAGGCCACCGCTTTGTCCAGACTAATAAATCAAGGTCTGCACATCCCGGATTGGAATACCATCACTTGCTTAGCAACGACCACAGCAAAACGAAGTTTATTATTCACAGAAATCATATATGTGCACATTACTATGCTTTCTAATCAATGTTGTAATGACGACACACCATGTACATTGCCTTCATCTTGGAAACACTATACTTTAAACCATTGTATTTACCATTGTAATCCATAACCGTCTTTATTTGTAGTTTCACATTATTTGCATGTCATATGTATTATGTCGATTGCGCATGCGTTACTTTGGATCAGCGCCTTTATGCTGATGCATTGTGGTATGGATCTCCGAGTTTAAAAGATCGAAATCCTACGCATGCGGTGCCCGATGATGAGCCCATAGTGGGTCCAAAAGATCTCGCATGTTTTTCAACTTGGTTTTATTTGTAAATAAAGTTCATCTTTTACTTTGAGAAGTGGTTCGACGGGGTATTCTCTAATGAGAAACACCAAAATGTCGCTACAATGTCTGGTCGGGTGGTGGTCACCTAGGTGGAGGTTTAAAGGGAGAAGGATTTCCCTTTGGAAAACAGGATAATATTTTTAACTCCTGGTCAATGAAACAAAGGTGGTGATGGCGTTTTTTTTATAGGGGAACGGTTTATTGAAGTTGAACTGCAATTGAAATATTCATTTACCTGCTGGTCAGTTGGAGGGAGGTTATGCTGCACCAGTATAAAGCTCGTCTTCACACGGTAATAAGCATGGCACAGAAAAATGAAGGACCTAGAATTAAAAGTAATGCCCATCCATTGCATTGGCAAGACCTTACACCCCATCGAACTTCCATGCACTTTTTCTCGAGTTTGTAGCAACATCTCGATAGTGAAACATTTCAGAAAATAGATGGCATCCGTCCATTTTTCGCTTTAAAAACTGAAAACTTTTATCACGCGGGAACGGAATGTTGTTAGCAAAGTACCGAAACATAGTAAACTCGAAAGATGCCTACACTATCGATGAAAGATCATTTGGCAATATTTGTTTTATCGTATCCTACGATTTGAAAACCGCAGATGCTTATAGGATGACCGATGTAATTCAAACAAAGAGCAATACATCAGATATACATTGTGTATACTGTTATCAAGAGTTAATATAGCACTGGGAGAACAATAAAATACCCTCTGTTATGCACTGCAGCATCTTAATATTTTCAACTACTCTGCAGAATCTTAATATTTACACCCTGTCAAAATCACAAGGATTTTGAAAGCAAGTCTTTAGACTTCAAGATAATTAAAGTCATGTTTGCCAATGTGTGGATATGCGCCTGTGTGTCAAGTTCATCTGTCTTCAAGTACGGAATCAGCAGGAAACCAAATGCGGGCAACAAATGTGAATTAATTTATTTCGAGTATTGATTTATCTGCCATTTCACTAAACAAATTTTAAACGCATTTTGCTCTTCGAAGTAGCGCTGTATACGAACGAGTGGACTGGAACTTTGAAATGGTTGATGGAATTTCCTTTGACGTGTATTAAGGAGATCATAATGTTTGATCACCAGGAGATCTCTTAGAGCTCGTTTTCGAATCTTTTCTTAAGTTCTTCGGAATATAGTTATTTTAAGCAAAAATAAAATAGGACACGGGTCATTTGTGTCACACTGGGCAATTATTAAAGGAGAGCGTGAAGAATGAAAAACAAATTATTCAGTTACTTCTCAATAAAGTATGGTGATATGTTAAAACTGATATTAATTAATATTTTAAGTAACTTCAGCTAATGATGGAGTGGATATTTTATTGGGATCTCATGTTACAGAATGTCAGTATGAAATAAAGCTAGCATCATGAACTTTAGAACTGTTCTACACTACATTATCAAAAGTATTCGAACACTATCAAATATTTGCAAAAGAGTAAAGGATGGTTGTGCAGAAAGGTGCGCTGTGAGTTGGGAGGTACGTATATAAATCTGAAACGTTCTGTCGTATTAATTATCAGTAACTTTGTAGTGGATATGCCGCGTGCACGTGAACTTTCCAAGTTCCAGTGTGGGGTGTTCATTAAATGTCATTTCATTTTTTCATTTCATTTCATTTATTTCGTTATTGGGGTTACATTTGACTATGTTACATTTCAAAATTAATTTTATAACATATAGTATTAAGAAAAACAACATATATAATGTGAATGCTTATGTACAGTGTAACCACAGAACAGGAAATTGAGTAAAAGGCTATATATATAGCCTGAGTGAATCCCAATTCTCCTTAAGTAAGTAGTCAAGTCAAACGTCCTGCACATATAAAATTTGTTCATATGTGGTCTGATTAATAAATTTTACCATAGAATTTTATATTTTAATTTGTTAGCAAATATTTTTAGTTGCTTTTGAAAATAATTATAATTATCAATAATGTGGTAATTGAAAAGGTAGATTATTCCATAATATCAATCCCTGGTAATTAATAAATCTTTTTTGGGGGGAGGTTAAAGTGTAAGGCATTGTTAACAAAAATGCATTTCTATCTCTTGTTTGATAATCGTGGCCTACAGTTTTCAGTTGAATTAAATGTTGATACCTATTCTCTTTTATTCTTTTATACATGAATCCTAATAATCTAAATTGCCATAATTTCTCAATATCTAAAAATCCATAAGAGTATATCCGTACCGCCATATTTAAGTTAATTCCCCTAAAATTATTTAAAATTCTGACCATCCTATTTTGTAATTATTGTAATTTATATAAATTAGTCTTAGTAGTTTGCCCCCATACTAATAAACAATAAGTCAAACATTGATAAATCAGACTGTAGTACAACATTTTTAATGTTTTATTTGTTAAATTATTTGAAATTCTCGTAATTAAACCCAATATCCCAGAAATTTTGTTTACAATATTTTGAATATTTATATTCCATTTTAGATTATCCTCGATTATTATTCCCGAATATTTAATATTATTTACTCTTTCAAGGGTACACTTCTCCACACAAATAGATGGGGGCTAAACAGTCTGTCTATCTCCCTGTTTAAAAATCATAATTTTAGTTTTTTCAGTATTTCAACACAGAAAATTTGTGTCCAGCCATTCCATTAATTTTTCAATAAATTTATTGCATTTTATTTTTGTCTCATTTATATCTGCATCCGTAATCAAAACCATGGCATCATCTGCAAATAAAATAAAATCTTCATTAGGTTCAATGTTAAAAATGTCATTTATATAAATTAAAAAAAGTAATGTTCCCAGGACTGAAGCCTGCGGCACTCCCATTTCATTAAGCAACCCGTGTGATTTCATTTTATTAATCTGCACATACTGTTTCCTGTTATGTAAGTAGTCCTCTAATAAATTGTAATATTGATTTCTTATTCCATTATCATAGAGCTTATCCAAAAATATTCATGATCGACCGAATCAAATGCCTTTGAAAGGTCCAGGAATATCGTAATGGTTACTAATCTCCTTTTTCTATTATTAATTATGATATTCTGAAATGTTAAAATGGCTATTTCTGTTGATTTTTCCTTTTGAAACCCATAATGATTTTTATTAATAACATGATATTTCTCAAAAACGTTTCCTAATCTTGTATATAATAGTTTTTTCAAAACCTTTGCAAAAAAAAATAAGTTAGAAATTAGTCTGTAATTATATATATTATCTCTGGACCCAGTGTTATGATTTGGAGTTATTTTTGTTATTTTTAATTCTTCAGGTATTTTACCCAATTCAATAATCACATTAAATATATGACTGAGTTTAGAAATGATTTTAGAAACCCTTTTAATAGCCTTTGGATGTATGTCATCTGGTCCCAAAGACGTTGATTTAATATTTTTTATGCATGCCTCAACATCTGCTGTTATGAAATATTCAAAATAACACGAATTTTTTAATGTTTTTTGTTGGTAAGTAGTTCCGAATTTTTTCATTATTAGTTTTAATTTTGTTTTTTATTTCTTTAGGGGCATTTATGAAACAGTAATTGAATTCATTTGCTACAGACAGAGCAACAGAAACCATCTGGCCACTTATACTTAATGTAATTGTATCAGTAGTATTTTTTTCCTTCCCAACATCTCATTTATATTTATATTTTGAGTAACGTTTTCATACGGAGCTTTGCAGCTAAACATACCAAAATAGACTTCAAGCGATGTCGTGAAGAAACTGAAGCAGGACGTTGCAACTACAGATAAAAGAACCGTTCAGGAAGACAGCACAAGCTGACGAACTTGACAGAAGAGTCATGGTAAGAAATGTTAAGAAATCCCATTCTTCCTCTGCCGTTTCCATCGCTGCGTAAGTAGGAAATACCTGTGATGGCTCGGTTATTACTTTAACTATCCGCAGAGAGTTGCACAGTGTGGGAAATCATAGCAAAACAGCGGCAGGCAAGCCACACAACACTACCATGAATGAGAACCACCGTTTGGAGTGGTATGTCTCCCATCGTTCCTGGACGTGGGCGACCGAAAAGCTGTTCTTTGATGGAGTGGTGAGTCCAGCTTTTCCCTTTTCCAATTTGATGAGCGTGTTTTAACCCCTTAAGCGGCCTAGGTACTTGAAGCAAAGGATGTGCAAATTGTTCTGCGTTCTCCAAATACAAATGTTCACATAGAGACAGGGTTTTGCGAAAGCTACTGCACAACTATTCATTCCTCCCTCTCTTCTCAGCAGTGTCAACCATAAACCCTGACACTGGTGATAAGCGCTCGCATCTAGTCCTTCGTTCTCTGCACCATGACCCAAGGCATCACTGGCGAGAACTAGTCTCCCAGACACGGACATCATGCTACTGGGTGGAAACAAGTGACTCGGACATCTTCTCTCTCCTTTCTAAAGTTCGTCGCCATTGTTATAATCCTATTAACAGGTAATCACTCAGAAAGGGTTGGAGTCAATCATCCTCTAAATGACCACTTTGATTGACAAAGTTCAAAGGAGAGCAACGCTTTCTGATGGGCAGATTCACTCGTTCCAGCAGCGTTCGACCCACTTCTTAGACAGCGAATGCATTTGTTCGAACTGATTTCAGCCCATTTTGCTAACCCCGAGTTAATTCGTTCCAGCCGGTTAAAAAAAGAGTTGTTTTTCGTGGATGAAACTCAGCCCGTTGGTTATTATGCCACAAACCATGAACTCTGTAGTGTACCTAGACGTTCTGAATAATTCTGCTCTACCAACGATGTGGCAGTAGTATGGAAAGGATTGCTGTCTCTTCCAACACCACTGAGCTCTCTGCCACAGTGGCGCCCTTTGGTCAAACATGGCCCTTGCGCCATGAAAATCGACCAACCCTACCACCGTGCACGGCTCTGCAGGACTGATTTCTTGAAAATGAGGTGGAATTGTTCGACTGGCCTACTCGGAGTCCTGATCTTAATCCCATAGAATGCTTTTCGGATGAGCTGGAGTGACGGATAGGAAATCGACTCCAAAAAGCTTTGCAGGACGAATAGTGAACCATCCCTGTCGGGAACTACCGGAAATTGGTTGGTAGCGTGCCTCAACGTGTTGCTGCTTTCATACATGCAAGAGGTGGACCGACTATCTACTAATTGCGATAATAAAGCCATTTGTCCCAGAACATTGTGGTACCCGAATACTTTTGATAAATATAGTATATTTCTCCTTTTATTTTGTTTTGGGGTTTGGGATGATTTATTTTTATAACAATTAGCTATTTTTTCAGAATTCCAAATTTAAATAAACTAGGCAAAACCCGTCGGAATCGACGGTTAGTTTTTTTTTTTTTTTTTTTTAAGATAAACTCATATGAAACAACAAATGTAGACTTTATTTGATTTACAAATTCATTCAACCACTTCAGTAAAGACAATAGTCCAGATTCGTAATTGTTTTTAACTGAAGGTTAAACGATCACCGCGAGCGACTCAATGGGCTATAAACAGTCGCCCGTAATATTTTCAGTAACAATGAATAGCGTAATGTTTATTTACATCTTTGCATAATGGGAAACGTCTTACCTACGTGAAATAAAACTGGATCGAATGAATATTAAGTTGTATATATACATCACACAGTCCAATGGCATAACGCAATCAGGTCTTCGAGAGTGTTCGCTGTTCCGATACGAATACAAACTAGCGTTGCTTTGCGCAACGGTTCGCTCAGAAAAGAAAAGACTTCGGACTTTCGACTATCTCAGTCCCTCCATGCTTTCGCTTCCAACAGCGTGTGAGTCAACCGCAGGCGATCGAATGTCAACCGCACGCTTATCTTATAGACTTTACATGGGAAATTTGCTGCCCCACAACGCTCGAACCGTTGCCCCAATCTCATTTTTCTCTTTGACTGGCACATCTACATGGTAAGACCTTTACTTTGATACCTCAAACACATCTTTACGTTCAGCCGTTCTCTCAAAATAGGTCTCACAGCGAAAAAACTTATAGAATTAATAAATAGATAATAGCAATCTATAGCCCTGGCTGTCCAAGAGAATATTCGATAGCAGCGAATCTATAGCAACCCTTTTTAATAGTGAATGTTCTGAGACACAGTTCGATGGCCACAAAACTTTGATCGCACTTCGTAATTGTAGATATTTTTTTGTTGTTCTTGTTCTTTCTGGGTTTAATGACCACCGTGAGCAACTCAATGTGCAATAAGTAGTGGTCCGTGCCTAATTTGGGAGCACTATTCTCTGGGACCAGATAGCGCCCGTACTGTATGGCAAACATACCTACCAAGTTTCTTTGAGAATTTGGAGAAATCGGGGTCAAGGTGGCTTTATACTGAGGTTTAAGAAAAAGATTTTCATAGCTAACAGCTATCAGAAAATACAAATTTTTGACAGCTATTTTTTAACAAATGTTTTGACAGCTATCAAAATATTTGTTAAACCTCAGTACAAATTCACCTTGACCCCTATCTATCCAAATTCTCAACGAAACTCGGCGGATCTTCCATTCATCCCTAAAATTTGTTTCCAAATTTCAAAAATTCATAAGTCATCAAATTTCAAAGTGAACTTCACTCCTGTATCTAAGATGATTTACTTTGCAAAAAAAAGGACCTAATTCCTGACATAAATTATTGGGGAATCTATCGCATCCAGTTCCAATGTAGTCTGTCATACATAGGTAAGACACGGAGATCGCTTAAATTCAGATTAAAAGAACACGAATCATATATTAAAAAGTGTGAAATCAAAATATCTTCCATAGCCCAGCTCTGTTGAGAAAATAACCACCAATTTCTGTTTAATGACGCCAAACTGTTAGATAACCATAAATCAATATTTGACCTATACTTTTTCGAAGCCTTTCATATATTTCAAAACCATAATAACCTGGTAAATGAATTATCTTCAGCTTCAAAGCTATCAAGCGCATGGAAATCACTCATCAATTGGTAATCTGATGGCCTCACGAGACGTTTGACACGTGAAACTGGTAACATCATCTGAAGCAAGAAATGAAATTGTTTAGTCCTGACCAAGCTGAACCATAGCTTTCAGCAAAACTGTAGTAGACTTTGAATAATGAAAATTGCATTCATATACGGTGTTTTCTGAATTAAATGAAACACGGTTGTAGTAATTTGAAATTGTTTATTTGGCTTCCTTCAGTGATAAACGACCTATGTGAGTAAATAAGTATAGGAGTCACTCTATCCCTTTTTGGGGCCACTGGTTTTGTAGGAGCAGCAGCGTCGTAGAGCAAGCGGCCGCTACTGGCGTTTCGCTTTTCCTGTGCTCGGGCCTAAGCCTGTCTCTCGGGAGGCTAAATGGCCTTGAACACCCAGGAGGCCAGTCGTGTGTATAGCACCTTTCGGGAGGCTAACCCTTGACCCTGAAAACCAGGTCACCTGAGCCTCTGTAAGGCTTGATATTCTAAGACAACATTCAATTGCGGGATATACTTCATAGCACTTTGACCTTCGGAATTCCCAACTTCCATTCTCACGAATATATTTTAGCACGTATTTTTTTTATAAAACAATGCTTGTTTATACAATCAAATCCACGTATGATACGAATTTCCTCATAAACCGAAGTTTTTATAGATCCCTTGAATTTCGTAGTTTTTTCCCGTATTATTGTAACCGCATATTACGATTATTAATTTTTGGACAAACCGCATACAGTATCGAAATTTAACATGGTTATCAGTAAACCAAAATAAGTGACACGCACCCATTTTTAACCCTTTCTATTTAACTAGAAAAGTGAGAATTGCCTACTGTTGACAGCATTGCATGATTTCTTTTAAAGGTAGCATAATTTGCGTGAAGAAAGGAATGTTTAAGTGGTTGTTTTTTCTACTGACTTCTGCTTCCTTCCTCCGTTTTCCACATATACCTGCTGGGCAAGTTCTGTCTTTTATACCCTCCCCTCGCCCTTTTCAATCACTTAATCTCTGTTTAGAATATCGTAGTGTTTTTTCTTTTTTGCATTTTGCAGCTCTCAACTACCACGTCAGAAGAATTTGAAAAATTTTTAAAATAGCTATCATGACAAGAACAAAACAAATAACAGTTTACTGCTATTTCTGACGGACGTAACCGGCAAACTGTAAATAAAATGCTGCAGGTGAACTTTCAAATATCTGGCAGTCACTTAAATTTTTAGTAATTAAATATTTTGCTTATTGCATATGCACTATATTAACAAAAGTCACCGGTCACCGAGAAGAAAAACATAGCATAGCATTTGTTGTCATACATTATTACGGTGTCAGTCGACAAGGTTTTGGAACACAGCGATAGGCACGCGCTTCCATTCAGTATTTAATAGTGCCGCTAACTGTTGCATAGTAGTAGGCCCTGGTTCCAAACTTCTTATGCGGCGCTCTAATTTATCCCAAAGATGCTCTATGGGATTAAGATCAGAACTCTGTGCTGGACAGTCCACACACAATATGCAATTATTGTCAAACCACGCCGTAATAGTCCCTGTATGTAATGTTTTACCTTCACGGCGGTGTTTGTGCTGTTCTTTTTCTAATTGTGTACTATTGTTTCGCCTGTGTTATCCTGTAAATCATGCCCAGCCAATGTCATGTGACACGATGTGTTTCTCTCTGTCACTTCTGCAATTCTTGTGAAATAAGCTTTGCTTGCAGCATCTGTTATTCATTCCCATTGTCATTGCAGTGTATATACCATCATGTTTTAACAGTTTGTATAATTTCCCAGTGAGACGCCCAACACTGTACGTCTCCCTCTTATGTTTTCTTATGATGAATAATGATAAAGCGATTTTGAAACCTTGCTTTATCGGACGTAAGTCGTGTCTCTTTTGAGCTCCGTGTTTCGCCGTCTACTGAGTGTGTTTTGTGTGCTCTGTCGTTTAACTTTTGTGTGTGCCTTCAAGACGAAGGTTGTATCTTTCATTTAAGACATCTCCAGAGTCGGTGAGTACTATTTTCAGTTAGCTATCAGCATTTTACTTTCTCGACCACTTGGTCGTGTTTACTAATTTAGGCCTCGCCATCGGCGATGGCGACTGCTGATAAGAGCAACGTTCCCGCTCTCGTCACAGCTTCTCCTACTACGTCGATCCTTATCTCTGACGGAGCAAACCAATCAGCGTCCGTCCTTAATGACAAGGAATATCGTCCTCCTCCTCCTGTTGCTTTTTGCTCTTCTTCTTCTACTCTTCGACTATCTGACTCCACCCTCCTGGTGGTGATTCTACGTCGTTCGTTTCTGATGCTGCCCATGACGTAATGGATATATCTGAGAGCGTTGCCCAGCGTTCTGTCAGCTCCTTCATCCAGCGCTGCACCTCTGCCTTCCAGTGGAGGTTTGCCTTCCCGCTCTTATTCTATCGTTACCTCAGGTGCGTCCCTACCGACGCAAGCGACTCGCCTTCCCCTTGCAGATGCCCATGTCCAGATACATGGTGACTCACTTCAATTGGACGTTCCGCACTTCTCACCCGCTGCGCAGGAACTTCACTCCACCCGCGAATTGGGAGTGTGCCAAGATGCTCTTCCGAGTACACCGTTGCAGGTCTATTGTGATACGCTCCTTGCTTTTCTTCCAGCCGGAGCCATTACTCACCTCACCCGCCGGCCGCGGACGGTGATTGTTTATTTCACATCCAAAGAGCATGCAGACACGCTTCTAAACTTTGGTCTTGACCTGGGAGACCACTATCTGGAAGCTGAACCGATTGCCAGGCGCCCTGTTCAGGTCTCCTTGCATCCGGTGCCCCCGAAATCTCGGATGCGATGATATGTACTGCACTTAGTAAGTGCGGTAAGATTGTTGGTCCTGTTATCACACATTCAGCTGCGCCCAAGGATCCTGCAAATAAG
Source organism: Macrothele yani (assembly GCA_039090855.1). Taxonomy (NCBI): domain Eukaryota; kingdom Metazoa; phylum Arthropoda; class Arachnida; order Araneae; family Macrothelidae; genus Macrothele; species Macrothele yani. Next base: position 23,395,577 of record CM077002.1, on the reverse strand, counting down.
AATGTTCTTAGTTTTCGCCGGAGTGTTCGACTCATCTTTCCATCTGAGGAGCATCTCCGTAAGTTCCCACGGATCCTAAACGTCCGATGTGGGCAGCTCTCCTACAGAATTGACATGCTAACATCAGAACACTGTGCTAATTGCAAAGAACTTGGGCATCAGCGTGCTCGATGCCCCAACAACGAGTATCCAGCTCCCACGGCTTCTACAGTGCCTACCGCCTCTAAGCAGCCTCCTGCTACATCTCGCTCTCGACCTGCACCGTCTTCAAATGTGCCAACTGCCCCAGGGCCGAGATACACAAAATGTATATCTACAGGCTCTCGTCCATGAGCGTCTTTTGGTGCTGATCTCACCTCCCACCTTCAATTTCCAGTGCTCGCCTCACCTATTACTCCTCATCCCGTGGCAACATCGGGAGACTTCGCCGCTGGTTTCCCACCAGTCTTCACTGTTGGTGTCTCCGAGTGTGACGGCGGTGCCGATAACTCCTCTGACTCTGCGTCAGCTTCCCGAGCATCGTCGCTCCCTGGAAAACGAATTTCTGGCACTCGTACAGTTAGCCGACGTAAGAGGAAGAAGAAGAAGAAATCTTCCTCTGCGGATGGGCAACCGTTCCGTGCTACCAAATCTTCAGGAGATTTTTCTCCCTCTCCTGCGCCAACAGAAATTGAAAGAGACACTGATGATAATGGGTCTCCGCCTTCGTTTGAGGTCTTTTCAAGTGTACTCTCCAAATGTGGTGCTTCTTCAGAACCTCTCAATCTTGGAGATTACTATCAGTTTTGCACCCACACCACGAACCTGGAGTCGACGTATGACTACCTCCGAGAGCGCGAAGACATTCTTCCCGCGCTGCTCCTGCAAGCCGGATACATTGCTAAGTGCCTTCGTGGGTTTGTACATGACCCCCTGCACCACTCATGGACCCTTGGCTGCGAAAACCGATTACAACAACTCCTGAAAGTTGCTCCGCGACTCCTCCAATCAACGACTGACCAGTCCATTCAAGGTCACGACCCTTAATTGCAGAGGGTTCGCTAGCCCCTAGCAAATGCTCTTGTAATGGAAGACCTCTCGCCCCTCGGGGCCGATCTGTTACTACTACAAGAAACAAACTGCCATTCCTCCACTCTGTTTACTCTCTGGCGTGCTAGCGATTATGTGTTCCATCATGCTTTCCGCTACTCATCTCATGGTGGACTTGCTATCGGAATACATCAACATTTCCGATCCACCCTCACTGCACTCTCAGTGCAGAACTTATGCCGAGATTTACTCCAGCGAGTCTCCTTCACAGTTGGCGGAGCTCGATTTCACATTTTTAATGTGTATATTCCGTGCACCTCTATTCATTTATCCATCTTGCTCACCAAAAATCCGTCAAGCTCTCTCGAAAGTCTCGCCTTCGGATCGTGTGCTCTTGGGTGGAGACTTCAATTGCACCCTTGAGCCGGCTCTGGATAGCTCTCCTTCGTCACGAGAGCGTCGGACGGATCTCGTCGCACTACTCCATGACCTTGTTGCTGATTTCTCCTTCACCGATGCTTATAGGCGCCTTCATCCACAAGAGACCTCACACACGTGGCGCTCGTCTGGGAGTCAGCTTCCATCAACTGCACGCTTGGATCGGGTTTACGTTTCCACACCGCTTCTTGCGTCTATTACCGAGTTGCAACATCAACCTACTGCTTCCTCAGACCACTGCACGGTCACCCTCACAGTGTTTGTTGCGGCGTCACTCCCTCGGACTGTACGTCCGTGGACATTTGACTCCAATCTCCTCACTGATCCTGAATTTTGTGCCTCTGTCCGTTCTTTCCTCGCTGCTCGTCGCGCAGGGTTGCATTCCGCACCCTGTACCTTGACGTATTGGCTTCGTGTCAAGCATCAGCTCCTCTTACATATCAAGCAACTTTCCTTCACCATGAAGACTTCTAGTCAGATGCGCCTCGATCACGCCAATCAGATGCTCACACTGATTGGGTTATCAGATCCGCTTTTTCCAGCATATCAGGCGGAGCTCCAGGCTTTGCTGAAACCTCTTGCGCAGCAAGCACTTTTACGTCTGCGCATTAAACATCTCAATCCGGAGGAATGCACCTATGATTTTCTAACATCAATGGAATCTGCATGTAAGTCTTCTACCTCGCTTCGTCATATTCGCCTCCCCTCTGGCGAAATCACATCCGATTCGGCAGCGATTTGCTCTCACGTTCGTCAGTTCTATACCACCAAATTCAGTGAAACTCTTCCCCCTTCTCCCTCTGCTCTCCCCCATCTTCTCAATAACCTGCCTCAAGTTCCATCTCATCTTGCTCACACCCTGTCTCTTTCACCCACATCCACGGAGGTGTCCGACACCTTCTCTTCCCTTAACCCCCATGCCGCTCCGGATCCGGACTGCCTCTCTTTTCCTTTTTACCGTGCGTTCTTGCCTCTTTTGTTGCCTTTTCTCCTCTCCGCTTTTTCTGCTGCATTTAACTGCTCCCCCTCCCGAGGAGTTTCACGGACGCACATGTGGTCCTATTTCCCAAGAAGGGTAACCCTCTTGACTTGGGAAATTGGCGCCCCATTTCTCTCCTCAGTCAAGATTATAAACTCTATACTAAGCTTCTTTCCCGTCGACTAAACTCTATCCTTCCTCACATCCTTGCTGACTCTCAAACCTATACTGTTCCTGGCCGTTCTCTTTCCTCCAATATTCAACTTCTTCGCGATCTCATTCATCTTGCCAAGACTCATTCTGAACCTCTTGCTCTCCTTTCCTTAGACCTCCGTTCCGCTTTCGATAATATCTCACACGCCTATTTAACACAAACCCTGCTACACTTTGGCTTTCCTCCACAATTTGTCTCCGTTCTTCTCTCCCTCTACCGGGACGCCGTTTTCCATGCCAAGACGGCATCTTTTCTCACAGCACATGTTCCCTTCAATTGGGGAGTTCGTCAGGGCAGCCCGCTTTCTGGTCAACTGTTTGCGATTGCCGTCGAGCCTTTTCTACGCTCTCTGCAAACATCTCTCCTAGCACAACTTCCACCACCAGTTGCCAGCTCACGGCATCACTCAGTCATTTACTCTGCTTATGCAGATGACATCACCGTCTGCATTCGTAGCGACTCACAGTTCCAACTGCTTCGTCGTTTGTTATCCGCATATGCTTCATGTTCTGCAGTTGAACTGAATACGTCTAAGAGCACTGGATTGTGGTGCGTGTCGTGGTCCAATCACTTGGATGCTCCATGGGGGGCCACATGGTCATCCACTACCCAACGCTTCCTGGGTGTGCACTTAGGCGCACCACAAGCTACATCCAGTGCAACTCGCACGGAACTCCATCATCGCCTCCTCCGCACAGCTGCATTCTGGTGTCGTGCGCAGTTCTGTACGTCCTACTACCAGCGTGCAAATCTCACCAGGACATACCTTCTGTCCATCTGCAAGCATTCTTGGATTGCATCTACGACCCCGCTTTTCTGTCTCCAGGAGGTTACACGCTGCCTTACTCGAGTAATGTGGGCGGGTCATCACTGGATTAACGTCCACAAGCTCTGTGCTCCTCCCTCCTATGGCGGTGCTGGCCTACCTGATGTTCCGCTGTGCTACAAAGCAAGCCGAGTGATCAACTTCATTCACCTTTTCACGGCTCCAGTGGCTTCCGCAGTTCAGGTACGTGACGTTCTTGCCTCCTTGCGTAACCCACATTTTTCCTTTCTTTCTTTAGTTCTCATGGATTGCTGTCCTTCCCCCCCCCCTCCAAACTCCCACCTGCATATTCTGAAGCCCTCACTCACCTTCGCTCTCTCCCCCTCATTCGCTCCCTTCTCTCTTCAACTCTAGAGCTTCTTTCTGAACCCCTCATCTTCAATTCCCTTATTCATCCCCCCATCTCCCCTGTTTTTCATTCCCCTCTTGGCTCCGAGCAGGTGTAGTAACCGTACAAGTCCTCACTAACTCGGATCTATCCTGGCGCCCTTTCTCTGGCCTCCCCCCTGCTATTCTCTCGTCCCCATCCGCCCATTTGGTCTATGACTCTCTGCTAACTGCACTTCTTTCGCTTTTCCCTGATCTTGTCTCCCCCACCGGTCTCGTCTCTGTCTTTTCTGCCCCTCTTCCGCTGCCGTTTTTCCTCCGACTCACAAACTCGGTTCTTCCTCTCTCCTCTCTCTCTCCTCTAAATCTCTTATCGTTTTCTAGTGCACCTTGCCACCCCTTCACCGCGTTCTATTCTGGAGGTTCCCCCTGCTTCTCTTCCTTTTGTCTGGGCCGCTGCCCGCTCACCCTTATTCGCCCCTCTTGAAATTAATACCCACTGGCTCTTTTTGCATAATCGCCTCCCTGTTCCGTATTTTCTCTTTCGCATGTCTCTTCTCTCCTCCCCTCTCTGCTCCTTCTGCGCACAGGAGGCAGACGTTTCTTACGTCTACCTTTACTGTCCCATCCTGATGCCTCTCCTCCACCAGGCTTTCCGGATTGCCAGTCGCTCTTGTTCTCAAGATCTTCCGTTCACTGCCTACAGACATCTTCTTCTGCGGGCTCATCCACCTACGCCTCTTCCGTCAGTATGTCCCTATCTTTTCGTGCTGGTTAAACACGTTATTTACGTATGCCATCAACAACTCCGCAGCGTTTCCTCGCCGGTCTCTTTACACCAGGCCAGCGCAGCACTTCTGTGCCATTTTCAAGATCGATTACTTTCTCGACTTCGCCTGGAGTACCAGTCGGCTTCTTCCAGTCGTCGAGAAGCCACCTTCTATGCTACCTGGGCGCCGGCCGCTCCATGGTTTGCGGTTGATTCTGGACTGCTACACCTATCAGTACCCTAGGACATTATACACCTCCTTTGCTGAGTTCCGTGGCACCCTGGTGCCCCTCCTCCACTCTACGACTCGTGTAATCCACGCTACCGTTGAATTGTGAATGCTAATGTCATCTCAGTGTATTTTCATGCTTACTCGTGTACATTACTTACTTTCACCCCGCCTGTATTATGTTGCTTTGGTGCCCTCGTTAAATAACTTGTACAATTGTGCACGCTGTGTTTTTATCTCATGTATGTAATGTTTTACCTTCACGGCGGTGTTTGTGCTGTTCTTTTTCTAATTGTGTACTATTGTTTCGCCTGTGTTATCCTGTAAATCATGCCCAGCCAATGTCATGTGACACGATGTGTTTCTCTCTGTCACTTCTGCAATTTTTGTGAAATAAGCTTTGCTTGCAGCATCTGTTATTCATCCCCATTGTCATTGCAGTGTATATACCATCATGTTTTAACAGTTTGTATAATTTCCCAGTGAGACGCCCAACACTGTACGTCTCCCTCTTATGTTTTCTTATGATGAATAATAATAAAGCGATTTTGAAACCTTGCTTTATGGCTCGGTATATTATCCTGCTCGTACCAACAAGGCTCGGTTCCATTCTATTGCCACAGAGTTCGTAGGGCATAATTATCTACAATAACGAAGTAGAGTGCTGGTTAACAGGTTTGTTCACAATAACCAACGGGCTGGAACCATACCACGAAAAACATCTCCACAGGAGTACACTGCCAGCTCCAAACTTGACCGTAGGAACAGTACACTGTGGGGAACAGTGTTCCCCGGCTGCCTCCATACCCACACACGGCCATCAGACTGATGAATCTTGTATCTGGATTCATTATTCCATAGGACCCGTTCCCATTGATCTACGGTTCACGATTAATGTTCTTTACACCATGCTAAATGACGAGTAGCATTCCGAGTTTAAATGAAAGGCTTATGAGCAGCCGAACGACCACGGTAACCCATGAAATGAAGTTATCTGCGAAGGGTACGTGTACATACCGAGGTTCCAGCATTTTTACTCACCTGTACACTGCTGTCTTGTGCAGTACTCCGCCGATTAGCTATAATGAGTCTCCTGTGGCTTCGACGTCCTCTCTCATTAATTTTCTTTGGTCTGCCGGCACGTTTTGCTGCTCCAAGCACGCCATGTGTGTTCCACTTATTCAGTACATCCAAAACATTTGACTTGGGTATGTTTAAACGCCTCTTGGTTTCTCTTATGGACAACCCACTAATATGACACCCAACAAGTCTCTTTTCTCAAAATCAGTTCTCTCCCGCCGCAATTTTTCACTCATTGTCATAGTGCGATATGATCGCGGTAAGGCTTGTTTTTATAGAGTTTGCAGCCGTACCCCGCATTTTAAGAACGCAGCGGATCCGTTCATTTGCTTTTGAAGGGGTGTCCAGTGACTTTTGTCAATATAGTGTATATGGAACGTTTTTAAATATCTCTTCAACTTCATTATATACGAATTCGTCTGTAATCACTTTCTCCGTCCAACTGTAGATATGATATCTCTGCAACTATTCTTCCGATTTGAAAAATTATTTTTGTGCTGAAAAGCCCGGATTGTAAGAACGGCGCTCCTTGCTTTTTGGTCGTTTTCTTGTATATAACTTCCCCGCTAGGGGGCGTAAATGCTATCGAATCGAATTCAGAATATATTTCACTCCTAGCCATTGCTTCTAAATATGCAATTGAAAAATTTCTTTTTTCCCGTTTATGCCATTTATAACGAAAACTACTTTGGGGAGAGTTTCTTTTTCAAGTAAAGCACAGGGATTAAGCTTTTTTTTTTTTTTTTGATTGGAGGTTTTACGACCACCGTGAGCAACTCAATGGGCTATAAGCAGTCGCCCGTCCCTAATTTAGGGTCACTGGTTCCAGGGAAGGGAGAGAGCCAGTGCCGTAAGACAAACACAACATCCATGCCTCACCGGGATTCGAACCCGGACCCCTTACGGACGAATGATCAGTGGCCAACGCCTTAGACCACTGCGCCACCGGGGCGGCAGGATTAAGCTATAGCGAGTATAAAGATAAATTGTGATTTCCGCGATATCTCCGATTCTGAAATTCCGAATTGAAAAATTATTTTTGTAGTGGATAGATTTCATTGTGGAAAATCTGCATATAATTTCTGATTTTTGGTTTAAAAAAATGTTTTGCCACTAGGGATTAAAAATGCGTATTCCTGTGTATTTGCAGCAATATCTGCGAATCTGAAAACACGATAGAAAAAAATCTTTTATGGTCAGATACTGGTAACTACGTACCAGGAACCGTTTGTTTTTATACCGTTAAAATAATGCACGGTTTATTTCGCCAGAAAGCGTAGATACATATTTTACTTTCTCGACAGCTCTGCTTCTAACAGTACAATCTGAAAAATTATTTTTTTATCGGACAGAGTTTTTGCTACGGAATGTTTTTGCATATAATTTCAAATTTTTCGCTAGTGGGCATAAGTTTGCGCTTCCTTTTACAGCATACTTTGGCAGCGACATCTACGCGTCCGTAAACCAGATTGAAAAAAATCCTAAAGGCGAGAGAAACTGTGAAAATCTTCCAAATACGCGGAGACATTGTAAATAGACAAAGTCATCGCTCTTTCTACGTTTTTTTTAATTAAAACACAGCAACTAAAAATTTTATTTGGAAGATTTTCACCATTTCCTCGCCCTTTGGATTTATCAACTATAATTAAATAGCTTGTGCCGTTAAGCCTCACCAGATGGAAAAGTCTCAGTTGCTGAGCCCGTCCCTACGGATTTGTAAATTCAGATGCTGACAGATAAACACACATAGCGCTTTGGATTGTTGGCACCGTAGCGTAAAGCGAACGCACTCGGCTAGTTATCGAGAGATCTGGGGTTTAATCACAGAGGTGTCGTAATACAATTTTCGGTTGCTGTGAGGTAAATAAAGAAAAACGTAGAAAGAGCGATGACTTTGTCTATTTATATTGAATAAATATTTTTTGGATCAGATACTACCAACTACTGTAACATTTTATGTGCGTTTCCTGCCTAAAATGATATATAATTTCTCCGTTAGATAGCGCAAATATTTAATACGTTTTTCTCGATAACGTACTTTTCAGATTCCTGTGAGAGTAAATAGAAATTTTTATTTGGGGAAGTATGTGTCTTTCATCAACTGCAGAAATCCTATGAATTTTGTGTGTGTTTGTATGTGATCCGTTCCATTCACTATGAATAAACCCGATCACAGTGCGTAATTTTAATTATGCGCAGTTTTCCCTAGGTGATGCAAATGTATTATATTTCTTGCTGAATTTATAGATTTTTTAACCGTCTGCTTCGAAATATTTTGTGTGTGTGTGTGTGTGTGTGTCGAAAAATATAAAGAAAACGAGCTCATCGCAAACAAATATTTGTTGTCGTTCTTGTTTTCTTTGGAGGTTTAGCGAATTCCGCGAACTCACTACACTATGCAGCCGCTATTCCTCAGTTTTTTTTTTGTTTTTTTTTGTTTTTTTTCAGTTGGGGGTTTAACGACCACCGTGAGCAACACAATGGGCTTTAAACAATCGCTCATCTCTAATTTAGGATCACTGGTTCCAGGGTAGGGGGAGAGCCAGCACCGTAAGACAAACACAACATCCCTTCTACACCGGGATTCGAACCCGGACCCATCTCGGACGAATGGTCATAAGCTAGCGCTTAGACCACTGCGCCACCGGGGTGGCTTCCCTAATTTGAGGTCAGTACTTCCAGGAAAGGTGGAGCGTTAGTGCCGGAAGACAAATCCATGTCTCACCCAGGATTCGAACCTAGGCCCATCTCGTACGAATAGTCATAAATAGCGCTTAGACCACTGCGCCACTGGGGCTGCTTCCTTTCCCTAATTTTGGGCCACTGGTTCCTAGAAGGGAAGAGCGCTAGTGCCAGAAGACAATCCAGGTTTCACCCGGGGTTCGAACGTGGGCCCATCTCGTACGCATGGTCATAAGCTAGCTCTTAGACCACTGTGCCACCGGGGCTGCTTCCCTTCCCTAATTTTGGGCCACTGGTTCTAGGAAAGTAAAGGCAGATAGCAGCGATAACTAACGTCCGCGTACCTCAATTGGTAGAGCGACTTATTCCGGAATGAGGGGACCCGGGTTCGAGCCCCGACGTGGACAAAAATGACGGAGAAATTTACTTCGTTATAATGGCGCCCGGCCGTTCAAGATCTCGCAATGGTGTGATGTTCTTTCCACACCGCGAGAAAAGAAAAATAAGAGAATCCCTTCTCCAGCGCTTTGAAAAATAAATGTGTGTGACGTTGCATTCCACACACCAGATTGACTGGGAGTTCTCAAGTGCACGTTCTACAGCGGATGGCTGCCTGCAACGATACATGGTCCAGGCTGACCCGTGGGCCATGCCCCCGGCCCCCTTTTGGGGGAAGGGGAGATGTGACGTGCCTGCCCGCAGGACGCACACGACATAAAGGCGGATAGCAGCGATAAGGAACGTCCGCAGAACTCAATTGGTAGAGCGACTTATTCCGGAATGAGGGGACCCGGGTTCAAGCCCCGGCGTGGACAAAATGACTGAGAAATGTACTTCGTTATAAAAGGCAGAGCGCTAGTGCCAGAAGACAAATCCATATTTCATCCGGGATTCGAACCTGGGCCCATCTCGGACGCATGGTCATAAGCTAGCGCTTAGACCACTACGCCACCGGGGCTGCTTCCCTTCCCTAATTTGGGGCCACAGGTTCTTGGAAAGGTAGAGCGTTAGCGCCAGAAGACAAATCCATGTTCAACCGGGATTTCAATCTGGGCCCATCTTGGACGAATGGTCATAAGCTAGCGCGTAGACCATTGCGCCTCCGGGGCGGCTCCCCTTCTCTGATTTGGGGCCACTAGTTACAGGAAAGGTAGAGCTCTAGTGTCAGAAGACAAATCCGTATTTCACCCGGGATTCAAACCTGGGCACATCTAGTACGAATGACTGCGCCACTGGTGCGGCTTGCTATCCCTAATTTGGGGCCACTGGTTCCAGAAAAGGAAGAGCGCTAGTGCCAGAAAACAAATCAATCCATGTTTCACCCGGGATTCGAACCTAGACCCACATCGGACGAATAGTTAGAAGCCAGCCTTTCCTACCACTCCGCCACCGTGAATATCTGATACCTCTTTTATATTTCTTGATCGACAAAAGTAAATAATGGTAATATTTGATGCTTGATAGCGGGATAGTTTTCTGTACCCTTGACTAACGTTTCCTGTGCAAAATAATATTCTTTTAACAACAGTCAAAGGAATTTTTACTTATTGTCTGTCAAAGTAATGGAAATTAAGCAGTATAAAAAACAGTTTCGAGTAACAGAGATCCCAGAGAAGAATTGCTGTCGACATGAAGTAATGTCTCAGTTGATTTATACTTTGCTCTCTTATGAAAAAAAAAATACTTTTCAGAATAAGCTACAGAAATGTAATCGATTTTAATGTGATTTTTGAAGTATGTTTGCGCCTGAATTCCTGCGCGTAATGGAATTTGGACAGTAAGGGAAGTAATATTACATGCATTTCAATTAATAATATCAATTTCTAAAAGTGATATTACATGTATTTAATTAATATTTATGTAAAGAAAATATTCAGCAGTTCTATCATATTACATGTATTCCAATTAATATCCTCAATTTCTAAAAACGGCTTTTTAACAGCGACGAAAAAGAAAGAACTGCTGAATGTTTTCTTAACATAATTATGGAAATGAATTGTCCTATCTTATTTAGTTACATATTTGCACACTTTGAAGGTTTTCGAAATCATATCTGTACCCATAAAACTGTCGCTGCAACAATAAAATTTCGTTTGAGATTATTTATGAAACCAAATTCTATAAATATCGCCACTTAGTTCAATATTTTTGCAGTATTACGACCAAAATTTTTCAGATAAAAACAGATTAATGAAGTGCAAAACTCAGAGAACACGCCGGAAGGTATAAAATTCTATCTCTCCTGTAATATTTTGCAGGGTTTACTCTTTTGACAACGAAACTGAGCTCATAAAGACCTTTCACTGTAACTTAATTAATTCATCCGGCGTGATAAAGTGCATATAAAACTGTGCGTTTCTCCAGAATCCCTTCGAAAACTCTCGAAGATAGGTTGGCAAAAAGGTTAATTGCTTTTCCGCGCTTCTCGGGTAATTAGGCACAGTATCAAGTGAGCACGTTTTCAAGTGGCTAGTAATTCTTTAAACCTGATGTCCGAGACGAACTAAAAAATAATAATAAATAAGAAAAAGTTGTTCGCCCAGACAATCTGATTTCATCCGTGAAGTAAAATTCTCTTAACTCGCTTGACACGTTTGCAGGCAGCCGAGCAACCAGGCTCGAAAATGAATCCTTCACACCTTAGTGCAAATTTTAAGAGTAGATGAAAACATGAGATAAATCCCATTCCGTGAGAATGTCGGTTCCGCTTAATCTTCCATTGCTCCCGCTTAAATTTGTTTCATGAACTGTTGAAAGTGTGTCGGTTTCGCACTACACCAGGCAAACTTAGAGTTGGCCGAATTCATAATCCGCCGAAGTCAGTCGCGCCAAATAATTGTGGTATGTAAATCATAAAAATATTTATCTCCAATAAAACTGTTTCTAAGAAATTTGATGATTAAGTTTGCTTCACTGTATAAGGAAACTCATTGCTAATTGTTTTAATCCTCTGAGTGTCAACGGCGCGTCTACCGCGAGCATATCTTTCCTTTGCCCAGTGTCAGTGACGCTTCAAATGTGGGTAAAGCTTACCTTTACCCACTATCGCGTCTAGCGCGTGCAAAGTTGTCCTTTACCCAGTGTCAACGACTCGTCTAGCGCGTGCAAACGTGTTTCCAACTCAGTGTCGCGCACGAAGCGTCCATTTCACTGAGTTGAAAGAAACGTTCGCTGACACTTTGTCCATCATACTGAGTTGGAGAATCGTTTGCACGTGCTAGACGCGTCGCTGACACTTCGTTCACGATACTGAGTTGAAGAAATGTTTACACACGCTAGACGCGTCGCTGACACTGAGTAAAAGAAAGCTTTGCACGCGCTAGGCGCGTCGCTGGCACTTCGTCATTGATAGTGAGCTGGAGAAACGTTTGCTGACACTTCATCCATGACACTGAGTTGGAGAAACGTTCGCTGACATTTCGTCCATGATACTGAGTTGGAGAAATGTTTGCACGCGCTAGACGTGTCGCTGACGCTGGGTAAAAGAAGCCAAGTCCATCTCGGACGAACGATTAGAACTGGGAGAGAGAAATTTCAGAGATTTACGTAGAGGATTTTAGGAAGGGAGTATCTGACCCCAGGAACGAAATAGGAATTAGGAAGATGCATTTACTTATAACCGGGAAGCCAGTACCCTGGATCTGACGGCTTAACGTCCTCATCCGACGCACGGCGGATATTTAGTGTTTCGAGCGTTTGTACCTGCCTCTGATCCATGCTAAGACTTTTCCGTGGCAGTCACTGATGTTGACAGCCCATATGCGAAGCCCGGGAGAGAGAAATGTTCAAGAGTTGTGTGTGTGTGTGTGTCTTTTTATTCCTGGTTTAACAAACGAAGTGAGTAACTCATGGATATAAGCAGTCGCGTGTGCATAATATAGAGCCACTAGTTCCAAGGAATGGGGAGAGCCAGTGCGGTAAGACAAACACACTACTTATGCCTCACCCGGAACTCGAACCTAGGCCCTTCTCGAACGAATGGTCAGAAGCCATCGCTTAGACAACTACTACACCGGGGCGGAAAAGTTGCTTTGTAAAGCAAATCTGTGAAGTGTGAACGGGCTAAAAATTCCCATAAAAAATTATCTTCTAAATGCATTCATTCTACATTCTATTCCGAATTTATTTATTGTATATATTTCCTGTTGTCACCATTATTCTACTATGATGATTTTCGATTTGCTTCTGCAAATACTGTCAAATGCTTATACAAACTAATCAGAAATTATGGCAGTACAATAGCGATGAAGGAAAGAACGAAGCAGGGTAAATGTCTTCATAAATCCAAATCGTCTAATGCCTCAAAATAGCCTGTCACCTTTGAGACAGCACTCAAGGGAATTGCTTCGTTTTCACTCACGAGCTTTGTTGGTCCTAGCATTTGTGAAGTTCAACACTAATCGCTGGGAAGTCTTAACATTCTTCGATGGTGTCTGCCGGTAAGGAAGATAACTTGAATAAAGGATTTTAATCGTTCACCTTTCTCAAAGTAAATCATTACGTCTAGTTCAGTTCTGTACGTCATTCCCTTTGAACATTGAGCTGATAACGTTATTGTTTTGTTTTTTGTAACCAATGTTTCCGCTTCTCGATAACAGACGCAATGTTCAGAAATATTTCCTCAATTCTTTGCTACAAAGTTTTAATGAAGCCCGGAACCGGCAATCTCCAAACATTCTACACGTACCACCATTTTAGGAGTTCCTTTTATTTAATAAATGAAGATGAATGCCTCGTTAACATGCCGCATCACTTCGTCCATATGGGGCCTTCACCGGAAGCAAAATAAATGGTTTGCCTATGTGCCTCTTTTGTGTGTATCAGAGACTGCAACTCCGTCGTTATAACATATATTTGAGATATTTACACAATGAATGGGCTGAATTTTTGTTTTATTGGGTTATTTGGACTATTGCTTCTCGTTCTACTGAGTTAACGTAGGCTCTGGCTTCTCCTGTTGTTTGGTTACGATAACTGTGACTTCTCCTTTTAGCAGTTTACAGTAGACTGTTTCCAGCTGGTTGCTATAAACTCTGCCTTCGTTATACACTGAGTGGCCACTTTTTTATGACCACCCCCTCAGTACTTCATTGGGCCACCTTTTGCCTTTAATACTGCGTCTATTCTTCGTGGCATGGAGTCCACGAGATATTGATAGGTGGTTTGTGGAATCTGAGACCATGCTTGATAAATAGCACTTTCTAGGAGTGTGAGATTGCAGGGTTGTGGATCCAGCTGTCTGATTGCTCGTTCAACTTCATCCCACAAATTTTCAATGGGGTTGAGATCTGGAGATTGTGGGGGCCACGTAAGCAAAGTAAACTCACCAGCATGTTCCTAAAACCATTCCTGTACAATACGAGCACTATGGCAGGACGCATTATCTTGTTGGAAGTAGCCATCGCCATTGGGATAAATCTTCAACATGACAGGATGCACTTGGTCCGCAACGATGTTTAGATATGATGTGCCATTCAGACGTTGATCAACACGAATTAAAGCGCCCAAAGCATGCAGGAAAACATTCCCCAAACCATAACGTTGCCTCCACCAGCTTCAAGGATTGTAGCAATGCATTTTAGGTCCATGCTTTCGTGTTGTTTCCGCCAAATTCTCACTCGACCATCGGTATGGTGCAACTGAAAACGTGATTGATCGGACCACATAATTTGTTTCCAATTATCGACTGTCCAATCCATGTGCTCCTGCGCTAACTGGAGACGTTTTCTCTTGTTAACTGCAGACAGCAAAGACGTTCGAACAGGCTTTCGGCTGCCATATCCCATCCGATACAGTGTACGGCGAACAGTGCATGCAGAGATCATTTTAGGCGATCCTTGATTAAGATGGTCTGTAATTTGCTGCACTGTGGCCCTTCTGTTGTTGGTTACCAGTCTGGACACTCTTCGTTCCGCCCAAGCAGTCACTAGTCGATGACGACCACGCGTTGCACGTAGAGACCCAGTTTTGTGGCTGACAGTCCAGTCTTTAAACACTTTAACAACAGCTGCTATGGAACATTTCACAAATGCGGCGGTTTCGGTGAAACTCACTTCATGGCTCCGAGCTCCTACAATCATCCCACGTTGAAAGTCCTTCAAATCGCATTTTTTACACGTCTCGTCACCCAAAAATCACTACTACTACTGTCGCAAGCACTAAGCTTTCCCTTTTTATGCCAGCTTTGCTCTCTGGCGGCAACAACGTGCAGTCATAGCTCATTTGCTTAAAACTCTCATGTGGTCATAATAAAGTGGCCATTCAGTGTATAAGGTTGCTAAGATCTGGCATCTCCTATTAGGTTAGGATGAACTCTCGCTTCTCGTTTTAAGAGACCGCTGTGAACTCAGACTTCTAGTTCTACATATCAAGTAAGGGAGCACCCTGGCTTCTCTTTCTTTTAATTACGATGGACTCTGACATTTTGTTCTTCTAGGTTACGTTGAACTCTGGCTTTTCGTTCTAGAATGTTGCGCTAGACTTTGACTTTCCCGTGCTGATAGTAGATGATGGACTATAATATATTCTACTAGATTGCGGTGAACTATAGGTTCTCGTTCTATGAGGTTCAGGTGTACTGTGGCTTCTCATTTTACTGAGATACTGTAGACTGTGGATTCCAGTTATACTAACTCACGACGGACTGTTGAGTTTTCGTTCTGTTAGCTTACGATGGACCATGACTTCTCATTCTACTAGATCTTGATGGGTGCTAACATTTCCTTCTGCAACGATACGGTGAGCTGTAGTTTATAGTTCTGATGTTTCTTGACATCAAATACGTTACAATAGACTCTGGATTGTCATTCTGTTAGGTAACGTGAAGCCTAGAATGGACTCCGTCGTCGCTTTCTATTAGGTTACTGTACGTTCTGGCTTCTTTCTTTTCGACCGCAATTGACTCCTACTTCTGCTTCTTTCAGGGTACTGTGGAATCTGTCTTCTCATGCGATTAGGTTATGGTGTACTGTGTTTTTCTTCAGTTACGGTGCAACGGACATCTAAATCTCGTGTAGGTTCTCGTTGTGTTAGATTACGGTACGATCTTACTTCTACTAGGTTAATGTGGAATGTAGCTATTTGTTCTCTCGGGTAATACTGGAATCTCTATGTCTTATCTTATGTTACTAAAATGAATGAATATAGTATATTGCACTTCTAGCACATAAACAAATATAAAAGCTAACAAAAACTTTAATGAAACAAAAAAAGAGATGAAAATAAATAAAGAGAACGTATCTTCCAAAGTGAAATATGCACTGAGGTACCAAAAAAAACTGGGAAGGGCGCTATCATTTTCATTATATGCCACCACACCCGTGAGGTAATTGGTATTGTCCGCAATCGACGTATTAATAGAGGCAGATATCTCCGCAAGCTCAAGTAGTAGCATTCGCAGTTCAGATGGTATCTTATCAGGATCTAAGCGATTTCGAACGTTCGTATGATAGTCGGCGTCCTGAAGATGGGTCACTCCATCTCAGAAATACCACGAAATTTGAATTTACATGATCAACAATTTTAAGGGTGTACCTGGACTGCAAAAACTCACGTTAAGCATCCAGAGTGCGAGACAGGTTTGGTCATAGAAAAGCCCTGGACGATCGCGGACTGAGACGTCTGGCATGCATTGTGACATCCGTCTCCCGTGCAACATTGGGAAAGATTTTAAAGCATGAATACACTTTGGAATTTTAGGTATTGTTGGTAGTTAAGATAATTAGAACATGAAAAGTGGTACATGACGAGAAAAAAGTTGAAAAACATTGAAACACTGGTCTAGAGCAATATATTTTTTTAAAGTTTGTTTAATCAAGCCTTGGGTGGGTTTTTTTCTCAGATATTTACATGTTTTTTTTTAAAGAAGTTAGAGCTACCGAGTTAGAGATACAGCTACTGAAAATATAGTAGGTAGTGATGCAGCTACTGAAAATATAGTAGGTAGTGATGCAGCTACTGAACTTTACACGTTTTGATGTCAAACAGTTCCATTTCAGGAACTGAATCTGCTGTGATGTGAAGCACGAGTACTGTGGGAGGGGGAGAAGGGAGTGAGGAGAAATAGAGATATTGGTTAAGGTTGCCAGCTTTCCAGTGTTGGAGAACTGTGAGGGGTTGGACTCTAGCTGGAGGACTGATAAAGAGAAGCTGCCCCTGAGGCTAAATGTAGGTAAAGAAACTGGCCCTGAGGTTAAATGTTGTTGGACTCTAGGTGGAGGTCTTATGAAGAGAAACTGCCACTGAGGCTAAATGTAGGTAAAGAAACTGCCCCTGAGGTATGTAAAGAAACTGCCCCTGAGGTTAAATGTTGTTGGACTCTAGCTGGAAGATTTGTAAAGAGATACTGCCCCTGAGGATAAATGTTGTTGGACTCTAGCTGGAAGACTTGTAAAGAGAAACTGCCCCCGAGGTTAAATGTTGGTAAAGTTGGTAAAAAACTGCCCCTGAGGTTAAATGTTGTTGGACTAGCTGGAGTACTCATAAAGAGAAACTGACCTTGAGGATAAATGTTCTTGAACTCTAGTTGCAGGACTGATAAATCGAAACTGCCCCTGAGGTTAAATGTTGGTAAAGAAACTGCCTCTGAGGTCAAAGGTTGTTGGACTCTAGCTTAATGGCTAATCAAGGGAAACTGCCCCTGAGGTTAAATGTAGGTAAAGAAACTGCCCCTGAGGTTAAATGTTGTTTGACTCTAGCTAGAGGGCTGATAAAGAGAAATTGCTCCTGCGGTTAAATGTTGTTGTTGGACTATAGCTAGAGGGCTGATACAGAGAAACTGCCCCTGAGGTGAAATGCAGGTAAAGAAACTGCCTCTGTTGTTCAATGTTGTTGGACTCTAGCTGGAGGACTGATAAAGAGAAACTGCCGCTGACGTTAAGTGTTGGTGAATAAACTGCCCCTGAGGTTAAATATTGTTGGACTCTAGCTGGAGGGCTGATAAAGAGTGCGTTAAAATGTCGTAGTTTGTATAATCGACATTTCCTAAATATGAACTTTATTTTATCCTAATTTGCTTGGGACTAGTGAATTTTATTCCAGTTAGTCCGGGACTAAATGAGCAAAAAGTAATTTTCGATCCCTGGTATGATATGTTTCTTTGATTGAATTCAAGATCTTCGGGAAATTTCACGCTTTTTGCATTTTTTGAACCCAAAACCTTTCAATACATCTTAGTTATGGGGGATGATTATGATTTGAAAACTACCAGGGAGAAGAACTTTACTGATAATTTTTAAGTACAGTTTAAAATAAGTGCATAGAAGAAATGTTTAAGTGTATTTTAACTATTTTTTGCAGTTTACATTCTTTTTAGCAAATTTAAACAGTTTCTCATAATTTCATTGCAAGATAATAAACACAGCCAATAAAACAGTTTTTGAAGTACAATACAAATTTAGAAGATGTTAATCCATTTATCGGTGTACATATGACATGGATGTTAAGTTCACATCCACGTCCCATATTGACTAACTAACATCCATGGCATATTACACAATATAACGTAAAAGTCTTTTCGTACTTCTACGTTATTTTAAAAACATAACCATAAGATGAAATAGTTCCTAAATTAAACCTTAACGGCCAGACGAAACATGTAAACAACAGAAGTCAAACGTACGGAAAAGATGCTTTATTCAAGGTTTTCTCCAACACATCGTAACATAACATAGAACTTCGCATTAAACGCTCCACACACCACACAGCTCCACAACACAACGCTACTTTTTGCAACAGTTTACTCGTAGTTTATATCTCTCGTTCTTATCAAAACAGGCATACGTCACGTACATTCTACCTCAATTATGTTGCCAACAGTATTCGTTTGAAAGAAAAGATATCACGTTAAGTGCGAAGTATAACTGAGAATAAATTCAAGATTTACATAGGGAAAGAAACAAAAAAGGAAAGTTAATTTAGAATATACGTCACAACCAATAACTAACTGACTTAACATCCATGTCATATTACACCAATAACTAACTGACTTAACATTCATGTCATATTTACACTAATAAACGGATTCACGTTTTCCAAATTTGTCTTGTGCAAGGGTGTAATCCGTATTTCATTCATTGAGATTTTGGAGGTTTAAACTTCTGCAAATCCATTTTGCTTGATGGATGGAAGCGTTGAAATGTCATTTATATGTTTCAATTGCTTACTGAACGACAAGCTTAAGGGGCTCAGGTTTGACGTTGGCCTTTTGTTCCTTACACACACATTCGGAATTTTCTGCAAAACTTAGGAAGTCGAAACACTTATTTACTAATTTTGCCACGTCATCATCCCCTTTCCTATTTTCTCTTTGAACTGGTAGTTTGTTTAAATTATCTTGAAGGAATTCGAAGCTTCACAAAACCAAGAAATATACAAAAACTAGCCATACAATTTTCAAACCGTGTCAGAAAATATCACTCTTGAATTAGCTCGAAGGCGAATCAGTGAGAAGATCACGGTCAAAAGAAATTCCGCTTTTTTATTGGTTGATGCAACATGCTATTTCGTGTTTTTACACGTTTTTCTATGGCAGTTAACGAAGCCACATCCAAAGTGGGAATAAATAAGTGAGATAAAACGAAAGGACTGCGGCTTCTGTAACTGGTCGACTGCACTACTGTAGAAGCACCTGGAGTTAACGCATCGCAAGGCTTTTCTCCGTTGCTCTTGGTGCCTCTTTTGTTCCTACCCTACTTGCCTTCCCCCACATGGTTCATTCTCACATAGGCCTCACGATGCAAAGACAGTTGTTGCTTTCCCATTTGTTTTATCAATTCCAACTAAAGATACACAAAAATATTTAAATTTCGTTTTAAATAGAACTCTTCCAAAACCGTACATAGTTTGAATTTTCGTGCGAAGGATATGGAGCACAAACATCTTCTACGTGTAGCGTTTTATTATTTTTCATAGAGCATTGTTTTGCACGTAATTAGGGCATGAAATGCATGCGTTGTATACAACGACCGCATGCTACTGACCGTTACACAACCCAGAACAACGAAGTTCCAGGCAAAGGAATGCGGACAACTTTCCGGATGTGCACTGGTCGAAGCATCTCAGTTCTCATTCATGTACGGTGATGTTCAATTTATCTCCCGTGCTAGAGATCATAAAAGAGTGGATACATGGGAAACTGTGTCACAAATGGGTGGCTACGAGGGAAACTGTGTCACAAAAGAATGCCGACATGGAAAATTGTGTCATGAAAGAGTGGCTACATGGAAAGCTGTGTCATTAAAGGGTGGCTATATGAGAAGTTTAGGAGTCGTGGCTACATAGGACACGGGTTGTAAAAGAGTGGCTACATGGGAAACTGTTATAGAAGAGTGGCTACTGGGAAACTGTGTCATATAAGGTTGGCTACATGGGAAGATGTATCATTATAGAGCGGCTACATGGGAAACAGTTTCATAAAACGATGGCCACATGAGAAGCATAGGAGTGGTGGCTACATGGGAAACAGAAAAATGTACGGCAGCTATACGCCGACAATGATGTGTAGCCTTTCATGCATTTGTGAAGAAATAGTTTTCTCGGGAATAGCGTCCCGTTTATCTTAATGATCTTAAACACTGGGGTTAAATTGATATTCATCCATAGATGGAGGAGAAATGATACTCAACGTTATTATGAAGCGGTACTGTTTCGACTAACTCTCATCCGGAAATTGCATTTTTCCGACTGAACAACACATCCGGAAATTACATTTTTTCCACTGAACAACACATCCGAAAATTACATTTTTTCGACTGAACAACACATCCGGAAATTACATTTTTTCGACTGAACAGCACATCCGGAAATTACATTTTTTCGACTGAACAACACATCCGGAAATTAAAATTTTTCGACTGAACAACACATCCAGAAATTACATTTTTTCGACTGAACAGCACATCCGGAAATAACATTTCAGGGCAATGTAATTTTCAAGTTTTCTAAACGGTGGCTATGACTGCATATGAATTAGTATAAGGTACGGGCCGCCCTCGTGGCGCAGCGGTCTAAGCGCTGGCTTTCCACTTTTCGTCCGAGTTGGTCTGGGTTCCAATCCTAGTGAGGCATGGATGTTGTGTTCATCTTCCGGCACTGATTCTCTCCCTTTTCTGGGACCAGTGACCCTAAATAAAGAACCGGCGGTTGCATCGACTTGTTCACTGTGCTTGTTAAACCCCCAAACAAAAAAAATTAGGTACGGCATCTAAATGCCGACAAATATAGAGATAAATAAATAAATATTTCCTCTTGCTTATATCTTGAAAATGATCTGGATATGCTGAGATTTAAATTTTAGTACATATATTTCCTCATCATCTCAGTTATTTAGCGTTAGACAGCGAGTAACCTAAACGAAATTTTCATCGTTGTTCATACGGGAGAAGGAATTTTCGTCGTAAAAGTTTTCTGCCACTCACTCGTACAACACATCTTACGATCGAGTAAATGTCGAAACCATCAATTTTCGTTGTCTTCCGCTATCCTAGTGACGAATTTTAATTGCCCTTGGAATTCGTTGTTTGCCTCACTAAATGAAGGACGTCGTCAATACGAGTTGCATGGAAGACAGCAGACTGCCGATAAGTCCTTTGACAAATAGCAAGGGCACATCTGTCATGGCGAATTTCCCATAGCAGTTTTCCGCGCACAGCAACATTGTTTTTGCTGCGCCGAAGGGTCAGACTATTCCGCAAGCAATCATTCATCGTCGGGTGACTTGTGGACACAAATTGGATGCTATGACTGATGAGACTCTACTTTATGACGTCTTTGGAAACCATACGGCGGCGGTTACTTCGGAAGAGTGTATCAGCTGAAAAAGGCGAAATTCTTTCCTGATAAATCGAAAGCTTCACTCCTTGCTGCCGTCGGTGCAGATTGTAGGTTGTTTCTTTTGTCATGGCTTTGCTGTCATCAGCACTTTTGTTGTCACTGTCTTGTCTGTCCTTCTCCTCTTCTGCATTGGTGTTTGAGTAACATTACACTTACGCTTAGAGCACTGCGTTAATTGAAAGCTTGAAAAGAATTTATTTCTTGATTGTCAGACCTCAGTACTACGCGGGATAAGTTAATTGACTATTTATTACCCACGAATATGATATTCTAGGCAACTTTTCTGTATAAATGTAATATTTTATAGATATTTATTCTTCATTAATGTTCGTAAATAAGTGAGAGGCATGCAAACATGGTTTTTTGGGGGGTGGGGTGGGGTGGAGATGCACATACATTTTTCTGGGGCCTTTTGTTAGGGGAAAGAGGGTTTGATACTCTCATCATCATCTAACATTATAGAAAGTCTCGTGTTTATTATTGGACTACTGACTCCAAGGAAGGAACAGAACCAGCTCTGAAGTGAAACGCACCAGCCATGTACACCACTGGCCACCCAAAATTCAGCACCAAGAAGGAAGCATCCGATTGGCCTGAAATTCGAAGCCTGCGTCGCCCGCGAGAGGACATGCAAACGATTAGCATTACAGAGCATATGCAATTCATGTGCGCCCGGCACGCCACCGAGAAGCACTATGAGAAGGGTGCACAGAAGGCGGGGTGTAAGTAGTGGAAGTGTGTTGTGCTGCCTGACCTGTGCGTGGGAAGCTTCCTGATGCCTCGTCGCAGAATACTGTAGTCATTCCAGCACGTTTCGGAGTTCGACAGAGGACGAATAGAGACTTATCGCGACAGCGGTTTATCGTACCGAGACATCGGCGCCCGTGTGGGACGACATCCAGCCACAGTGAGGTGAGTATGGATTCGGTGGGTGCAGGAGGGACGGACGGACCGACGTGAGCGATTGCCGCAGCCGCGGCACACCACCGAACAAGAGGACCGGCCTGTTGTGCGGCGGGCATTGACGGCTCGCACAGCCACATCACGAACGTTAGCGCAGGAAATAGGGTGTGTTGCGCAACAACCTGTGTCAGCACGTACCGTTCGACGTCGTATGCAGGAGCGGGGACTTGTCGCACGGCGCCCATTGCTCCGATTACCAATGACGTTACACCACCTGCGAGTGCGGCGGCAGTGGGCCGTTGAACGCCGCACCTGGACTACGGAATGGTACGACACTGCCTTCTCCGACGAATCCTGTTTCTGCCTGCAATACCACGATGGTCGGAACGGCGTGTGGCGGCACCGCGGCGGTAGAATGTATGACGCCTGCATTTTGCATATGACTTCAGCCCCCCTCTGATACGCATCGCCGGTACACCCAACAGCGACCGCTACATCTCCAACATTTTGGAGCCTGTAGTCCTCCCTTAGCTGCAGGACCTGCCAGCGGCTACGTTTCAACAGGACAATGCTCGCCCGCAAGTGGCACGCATCGTGCAACAATTCTTCACGGCCCACAAGGTGTCACTGCTGCCGTGGCCCGCCTTTTCTCCCTATATGTCGCCCATCGAACACGTCTGGTCGCTGATCGGCAACCGAGTGTCCCGGCAAGCACCACCCGCGGCTACGCCTGATGAACTGTCGCAACGTGTGGAAGCCTAGACCGACATACCCCAAGCCCACATCCAAAGCCTTTTTCGTTCGATGCCGCGGCGTGTAGCGGCCGTTACTGCCAGCCATGGGGGCCACACGAACTATTGATATCTGCGTGTTCCGCAAGTCGCACGGGCCTGTAAGCTCAATTGGTTCACCTTTGTATCTGTTGCTATGTGTCCAGTGAATCTGGCTTTGCTATCTTATGTCCTTCTTGGTGTTGCATTTTGGGTGGCCAGCAGTGTATTATTCGGAATTTTGATCCGGTTCCGTTGTAGCCCAAAATTCCACATCTCTAACCACTTAGACACCTGGTCAGAGAACACGGTATTTCTACGGCAAAATATTAGGTGCTATGAACAATAAAGCGTCAGTTATCGTGGTTACTGGTGGACGCTATATCCTGAATAATTGAAAAACACGATTAATCCACATTACGATTTTCTGGGGTTTAATACATAAAAAAACTATAAAAACATATGATAAACGTTCTTGTAGTATGTAAATACCAAATGTAAATTTTAAAACTTATTTAAAAAAAAATAATCCGTAATTTTGAAAACCCTACTGTTGTCTTACGAATTCACTTGCATAGAGAATTTAAAACAAAATAAAATCTGCATGTACTACAGAAGACCACGGTTAATCCACGGATTATTAAGCCCCGGATAATCAGCGTTTTAATAAATTTACGAAGATTGTTTTTTCGATGCTATTTTCTATTATATTACTTAAATAACTGAGAATTCCTGGATTGGATTCAATCCCGCATTAGAATTGTCATCGCTGCGAGGAGACGTTTGGTATCTCCACTAGTGCAGTCTAATGGCTCAGTTTACTTCTTTTCAGCTGTTTAGAAAAAGGTTTTTAGTTGGTGCTAAGCATACTAGAACGAAGATCAGAAGATGCGAGTTCCACTTCCGTTCCAAGGCAACGAAATTTTTTCAGGAGTTGGTTACATGATAACAATCGAAAATGATATTCTAAAGCGGATGCACAAAATAATGGAAACACCTGCTATGAAAGTACAACTTTTCCTAATGGATCATTTACTTACCTACTGGGGTGTCCGTTGAAAAAACTGAATTTTGATACAACAGTGTAACTTACCGAGAACCTCGGAAGAATCTAAGCTGAATTTCGAAGTACATGTCAGCTTGTTCAATAGTTTGAACCCATTCCTTTGCCAGTTGTTCAATCCCTGCACTGTATCAAGCTTTCGGTGTAGAGACAAAAAAGTTCGACATTGTCCAAAGTAGTCAACTGCTTTTGTGTGAAAAAATGGGCCATCGACCGAAACCAGTGGTCGTCGGAAGAGGCAAATTCTGGGCTCTATACTGAATGAGGCAGCAGCTCGATTCCATGCAGTTCTTGAACTTTAACTTGGGTCTGATTAGTGGTATGAGGTATTGCTGGGTACCGTTCACTTGACGGAAAGTTCACTTCACTGAAAAACAGTTGGCTTAAAATCAATTAGCCGAAAGGCGCATTTCACCGAAGAGTCGCTTGATCGAAAGGTTCATTTCACTGAAGGGTCACTTGATAGAAACGTACATTTCACAGAAGGGTCATTTGATTGAAACGTTCATTTCACCGAAGGGTCATGTGATCGATACGTTCATTCCACCGATGGCTCACTTGATCGAAAGGTACATTTCACCGAAATGTTACTTGGCCGATAGGTTCATTTCACTGAAGGACAGTTGGCCTAAAATCAATTAACCGAATGGTGCATTTCACCGAAGGGTCGCTTGATCGTAAGGTTCATTTTACGAAGGGTCATGTGTTCGAAATGTTCATTTCACTGAAGGGTCGCTTGATAGAAAGGTACATATCACAGAAGGGTCATTTGATCGAAACGTTCATTTCACCGAAGGGTCATGTGATCAATACGTTCATTCCACCGAAGGGTCACTTGATGGAAAGGTACATTTTACCGAAGGGTCACTTGACCGAAAGGTTCATTTCACTGAAGGACAGTTGGCCTAAAATCAATTAACAGAAAGGTGCACTTCACCGAACGGTCGCTTGATCGAAAGGTTCATTTCACGAAGGGTCGTGTGTTCGAAATGTTCATTTCACTGAAGGGTCACTTGATAGAAAGGTACATTTCACAGAAGAGTCATTTGATCGAAACGTTCATTTCATCGAAGGGTCATGTGATCGATACGTTCATTTCACCGAAGGGTCACTTGATCGAAATGTACATTTCCCCGAAGGGTCACTTGGCCGAAAGGTTCATTTCACCAAAAGATCTCTTCACCGAAAATTTCATTACGTCGAAAGGTGTTCTCCACATCCATTTCACCGGAGGTCGGTCTTTTGAAATCTAAAATAAGAATTAAAATCTTAAAATGAATTCTTTGCTTCTGAGTAAATGTGAGAAATTACTAACTTCACGTGTTATACAGGGTGTCCCGCTCGCTACCGAGCCCGGCACTTCTTTAATAATATTAACACCAATGAAGATATTGCAACGAAATTTGAAGTGGACTTACCTCATCTCGGGTGAAATGTGATGGCATCACAACATGTGCTAGAAGTGGCCACCATTTGCACCCTGACAGCATTGAATTCAGCGCTGTCCACCGGCTGGCCGCAGTGCGCCTTAGTAGCAGACACGTTCCTAAGTGTGGCGCCACTGAGGAGCAGCCCGCCAGCCAGCATGACGCGCCTCTCTGCTGCTTTGTTATGCCGTTTTCTGAGCGTGTCTACACAATACGGTTGTTGATAGTGAGTGCTCGTGCTCGTGGCTGTTCGCGTACTTGTGAAAATCTATCAGTATACCCTGGAGGAGCGAGTGTTTATTGTTCGAACTTATTGTAAAACAGAATCTATAAAATCTAGTCAACAGCAATTCCTGGGAAGGTTTGCATGCAGACATCCGCCGAGCAAGTCCACCATTTGGGCATTGTCGAAGAAATTTGAAACCAAGGAGACTTTATTAGACGACCACGCCTCAGGAGTTCGTTCACAAATGTCCGAGGAAACGATCCATAATATAAAGGGCTGACTACTTGAGCCTCCCAGGAAGTCACTTTGCCGACTCTCACAGGAAACAGGGTCGTCCAAAAGCACTTGTCAACGTGCTGCTAAAAAAGCGAAGCTTCATGCGTACCGTATCTCTGTGGTTCACGAACTGAAAGAGCCTGACCACGTGTAACGAGTGACATACTGTCGATGATTTCAGACATTTCTTCAGGAAAATCCGGGCATTCTGGAGTACACGTGGTTCTCGGACGAGACGTGGTTTCACCTGTCCGGATACGTCAATTCTCGAAATTCCCGTATTTGGGCCAGTGAAAATCCCAACACGATACATGAAGAACACCCTTCATTCACAGAAAATTGGTGCTCGGTGTAAGATGACCCGGAGCTGCATAATTGGTCCCATCTTCTTCGATAAACCATCACAACAGCTGCATATATGGAAATTTTCAACACCTTTGTAAATCAACTGGACGACAAAGATCTCTCCAAAAGATATTACCAGCATGATGGAGCGACATCACACACCAGTATGGCCGAAATTCAGTCCTATTTCGGCGACATCGTCATTTCGAAGGGTCTATGGCCACCGCGCTCGCCCGATCGGACGCCTCCTGATTACTTTTTATGGGGATATCTAAAAGCGAGAGTTTATCAAAAGAAACCGCAAATTATAGGTGCATTTAAAGCAAACATCACCGAAGAAATTCAGGCAGTGACGGCGGACGTACTGGCAAGGACTTTCCACAATATGGTGCGCCGGGTTCAATGCTGTCTGGACGCAAATGGTGGCCACTTCCAGCACATGTTGTGATGTCAGCACATTTCACACGAAATGAGATAAGTTCACTTCAAATTTCGCTGCAATATCTTTATTGGTGTTAATATTATTAAAGAAATGCCGGGTTCGGTAGCGAGTGGGACACTCTGTATAAAGCTTATGAATATGAAAATGACAAATTAAAATATGTGGAAAAATGTCAATGGGTGGGACCACCTTATAATTAATATTTTGGGTCTGGATAAAAGTGCAAAATAATTTACTTGATTTCTTAGGTAAACCTGAGCACGGATTATTGAAATTTTCTAAAAGGTCTAAATCAAGAACGAGGTTCTTCAGATTGATTCATTGTGTCTAAATAAAAGTGCACCATACTTGACGCTCTATGTAACCTCTATTGATATGAGAACGGATGATTAAAATACACTCACGGACAATGAAATTCGCGCACCAAGAAGGAAGCATCGGATTGAACTGAAATTTTATGGGTGTAATGATACAGATGAATGATACACAGGATGGCAAAAACAGAGCTTCAGGACAATTACAGAGGGATCTGTTGCACGTTGTCCGGTCATCTTCTGTAGCACGTTGCACCGCCTCGTGCGGCGATACATGCTGCAATACGGTCAGGCATGGAGGCGAACAGAGCGCCTGATATTGTCCTGCGGCAGACTGGCCTACACGTGTTGGACGGTGTGCCCCAAATCCCGGATACTGCGGCTCGGCGGCAACTGGCGTTTCAACTGTTCCTACACATGCTCGATAAGAGACATGTCCAGGAAGCGGGCAGGCCTTGAAAGTGTCTGGACATGACGTAGGCAGTCCTGGGCAACCCGAGCCATGTATGGGCGGCCATTATCCTGCTGGTATCGCACACCTGGAATCCCGGCCAGGAATGGGAGCACATGGGCCGTAGGATCTCATCCACATACCGCTGGCCCGTCAATGATCCACGTACCACTACTAAAGATGATCGGCTAAGGTAGGCTATGGCTCCATAGACCATAATACCTGCAGTGGGGGAGGTGTGACGCTCGATAGTGAGGTTGGGATTGTGCCGTTGACCCGGGGACCTCCACACCTGGACACAATGATCATCTGTCCCCAAAACTAAGGGGCACTCATCTCTAAACACCACACGTCACCAGCTTGTGGCATTCTACCTCGAGCCTGGCACCACTGCAAACGGAGACAGTGATGTTCTGGTGTTAATGGCAGCCCACGTAAGGGCGCTGGGATCGCAGATTTGCTTCTGCGAGGCGTCGGGAAACTGTTCGTGGGCACACAAGAGCCGCTACGTCTGCCTGTATAGTGGACTGGCACCCCGTGGGATCCGTTCGTGCCTGGCGCACGATCCGTCGATTCTCTCTACCGGTGGTCCTCCTGGTCCGTCCGAAGCTGATCCGCCGTGTGGCAGAGCCGTCACGTGTCCACTGCTCCCAACACAGTGGGACAGTATGGTCAGAACGATCCACGTGGCGTGCTATACGGCGCGCCGACAACCCTGCGGCTTTCAGCCCGATAACCAGGTTTCTCTGAAAGTTCGTAGGTTGCGTAAATCGACGTCTCTGTTATCTACCCGGCATTCTTGTCACTGTACTCTTGCGTGCGTCGGCCAATGCTTTTCGCTTTCATGGGGCATTGACTATAAGCCAATTTATAAGGCTGCCGTATCGTGTTTGCAGTGACACCACAGGTTGTACGGTCATGCACAATCGCACCACACGTGGGTCATTTGCATTTCAGCACGAACTCTAGCTATTTGCAAAATTTCGCGGTTGTAGCATGATTTCTTGTAGGTGCGCAAATTTCATTATCCGAGAGTGTATGCTAAAAATGCCTAAACACAGACCTAGTGCTTTAAAATAAATTATTTGTGTATTGAAATCAATTCTTTTTGAGTTTTTTTGACACAGAGAAATCAAAAGTGCGGTTTAAGTATGATCTAACGTTTTGGTAGTCTGTCTTCCGAACTGGCACCATCACACTTCAGCAGATCCCATCTGTATAACGCAATCCAAAGTTTTCAATAAACTGACCCTTCGGTGTAATGATTTTTCGATGAAATGAACAATTAGGCGAAGAGACCCTTCGGTGAAATGAACTTTTCGACCAAGTGATCTTTTGGTAATGTTAGAAAAACTAATTCGTCTTCAACATGATTATAAGTTTAAAAATTGCATTTAAACATAAGTGTTAAAAACGTACATAGTTAAAATACACAAGCACTTTCAAGACTGCCCCAGTCTCTTCATCAGGTGTGAAAGTAAACGTTGTGACAACTGGTTATATACATGTGGGAGATGGAGTAGGTCAAAACAGACATGCGCAAAAGAGCAGGGTCATGCATATCGAGGATTAAATTGTTTTTAAACAGTTAGAATTAATTAGAGTCATTATTTTGTAATACACTCTGTAATAAAAGTTTCCATGGGATGGCCACAACATAATGGAGTCGTCATTACAGCAGCATCTCTGATTGGCAATTATTTGTAAAATCTCTGTGAGGAGAGTTGAATTTTTCAATTTCGGGGTGGTAAGAATGGTGGCTTTAAATTGCGATTCGTCGAGCCTATGTAAACGCAGTCGTTCTGCCCGGGTTCTGTCGCTCTGAGAGGAATAGAGTCCATTCAGAGAAGAATAGAGTCCCCATGGCGGTCCAACAGCTGAGTTACGTCTCTTTCATTTTTTACTAAGGACCAAATTCCACGTGTGCTCAGCCCAAAATTCAGTCCATAGTGTCTGCAAATGTTTTTTTAGAACATTGCAAAAACATTTGCAGACCCTATAGAATATTGTAGCATGTTTTCTTCTAATTGCCCTAATTTCATTGTCCGTGAGTGTAATTATTAGATATGTTAATAGGGACAATTCCATTGAGGAGAGCTGTTACTCCCAAAAATTGGAAAAGTCAAAATTTCATTCGTCTTAGTTACGAAACAATAAGAAAATTTATGGACAAGTATATAAGTTTTTGTTGTTAATAGGTTTTCAGTAGCCAATATAAATATTTATTATGTATTTACTTATAAGTATGTTCTCTGTTTTTGTTGCATAGTTAAACCTCATTTTTATCTACTTTGTTTTTATTTTCTTCTCGAATATATCTTCTTGAAGGAAACCTGAAAACATTTTTAAAAGAGACACCACAAAAATATTTTAAATCTCCTGTTACAAGCTTAAAACACTGATAACGTAGAATGAATTCATTTATTTAGTGGTGTTAGTATCTTACCGGGGCTGTGAGAAAATATCGTAGGGGAGAGCAAAGCTTTGGCAATTTCTCTATTCCATATTACACAACTAAATAGAAATACAGATATGCACTGATGATCCATTACATTATGACCACCCCATCCTAGAGAAATCAGCGCGCCTAGATACCGAACGGCGTCGCAGGTGAAGTTCACAGAGTAGTATATATACAACCTCAGGACCGGCTTTCGGTTAGTAGAGTGTTCGGAGTCATAATGGGAAAAACTGCCGATTTATCGGAGTTTGATAAAGGGCAAATTGTGATGCCACGGTGCCTCGGAAACGGCGCGGCTTGTGGTTGTTCACGTGCCGCTGTAGTGAGTACGTATCAAAAGTGGTGCACAGATAGTCAAACGACGAACCATCGTCCGGCCGTGTGTCGTCCGCAGCTCATTGATGTCGGGGGGGGGGGGAGCGGAGACTGTAGCGCATTGTTCACAGCGATAGCAAGGCCGCAGTGTGACAAATCACCCGCAGCTACAACAGTGGGGATCAAGACAATGTGCCACAGCACACATTTCATTGCAGCCTTCTGCGCATGGGCCTGCGTACCCGATGACCGGGTGGCTATGGTCATTGCACGTCATCGGCAACAGTGCAGGAAATGGGTCGAAGATCATCCAGATTGCACCGTGGATGATTAGGAGAAAGTCATCTGGTCTGACGAATGAAGATTCCTGGTGCTATGCCATCGATTATCAATGGAGGCTATGGCACCTGGATGCACTGTTGGGCAGAAACAGGCAGCCAATGGTGGTGTTGTGCTATGGGCAATGTTTTGTTGGGACAATTTAGGCCCCATTATCCCAATAGCACAATCCCTGACAGCTATCAGGTATCAGATCATCGTTGCGGACCAAGTTCACCCATTCGTGACAACTGTGTTCTCTGCTGGTGATGGCCATTACCAACAGGACATTGCGCCATGACACACTGCCAAAATCATCAAAGAGTGGTTCGAGGAACACGCTGGTGACTTTCTGTTAATGCTCTGGCCTCCAAATTCACCTGACATGAACCCAATCGAACATTCATGGTTCAGCTTGGAAAAGCGGTTTCGCTCTAAATCAACACTGCCCGAAATGTACGGGAACTGGAGGACCTGCTGGTGACATTATGATGCCAGATACCCCAGGATACATATTGCTACCTCATCGAATCGATGCCTCGCCGAGAGGCCGCTGTTTTGCAGGTTAAAAAGGGTCCTACAGTTTATTAGGTAGGTGGTCATAATGTAATGGCTCATCAATGTACTGTACCGCATTGAACTTGCACAGTTTGGTGTAATATTTACCAGTATGTTTTATTATATTTCAATCACTCAGTTTACTTTAAAAAGACTACAACAGCAAGATGAAATTAGTTTTCTGTCTGCAGCGAGGTTTTTCCCCATTTCCTGTGGCAATGGAAGATGCAGACTGATGCAGACTTTCTATTACTCTAGTAATCATCAATATGTTCCTCCGTCATGTTTCGATTCTGATGCCTACCTCGTAACTCTGGAATACGAGAAAGAATCGCGCCGAAAAACTGTAATTATCGTATCGTTGAAGATGTCTTTCACCGATAATCTTTTATGACATTCGTCATAAGATCAGGCAAAACAGATAATAAACACACCCTAATAACTGAAAACAAAAGAAAACCTCTATATTATAACCATATGAATATGATTAATTGTAATGTGCTGAAACTGCTAATCAATTGAGATGTATATCATACATTACTCAAAATAGTAAAAAACTCTATGCACATTTTTATTCATGTGAGAAGCAAAAGCCAATTATCTAATGGCTATAAGCAAAACGCGAGAATTAACACAAAATTATGGAAGTGAATGTTGCAAAACTGAAGCACTTTACACAAAATAATATAATCTTAAAAAAGGTACCTTAAGTCCGACAAGCAACATAGTTCTGCATAGATGTAATAGTCATCAACTCTGCTCCATTGTCCAATATATCGGAGTAACACTTCAAAAAGACTAGGACTCGGTTGCAGGTCGAAGTATGTAATATAATACTAGTCCAATACAGCTCCACTGTCCTATATATCGGAATATCACTTTGCAAAGGTTAGGACTCAGTTACAAGTCGAAGTATGTAGACAGTTCAAACGGCACATCCAAACTCACATTTAGTGTAAAAGCATATAACGAATGAAAGGTGAACAAAATTCAACTTCCCACTTGGCTACAGAGACAAGAGACGGAAACCTCGCTTCTTCACAAAAATATAAGCAAACATCGTGCGATATTAGGGCACATGCTATGCATTTCAGTACTTGTTCGTACCATTATCAAGCTGTGTTCTGGTGGCTCTGCTGGAAAATCGGGTAATTACATCCGATGACTGCCAATCAGTGACTGTCATGCCACTGCCCACGTCATCCTCGAGGTCACATGTTGAATTCGTCAGACCGAGAATCTCGTCGACAGGTTGCTGCAAGTCGACTTGTAGATTCAGACCATCAAACCGTGGCTGAATTTTATCAAAAGGAACATCATGCTGGCCTGAATTACATATTTTTTTATGTTGACTATCAATTTCATTTTTCATAATCTGTTTCCAAGGGTATGGAATATCGACAGGGTTAACTTTATTGAAATTACTCTCCCGCGTCTTTTCAATAATTAAAGCCTCGGAAAATCATATCATTTGTTTGGAATTCTGGTCCGTAATGATTTTGGCATTCTGAAAATCTGGAATGCACTCATTATCAATACAGTATTCAACTAACGCTGTCTTTTCCCCCGCTTTCTCCAATTATCCATATGTTGTTTAATACGGTGTCAGAGTTGATTCTTAGTGCTACCGATATAGTATTTCTTTGTTGCAGTTCCATCTTGGTATAATATTGGAATACTGTAGACTCCTGTCTTGTTTTGTGGTTTTTTGGTGCTTTATTCTTTATAAGGATGTCACCATAAGTGGTAACACTTGTTCCAATACCTCTCTGAACTTTACTACGCTGGTCATATGCGCCAAGTACAAACCGTGACTCATCGCTGAAGACAACACGAAACCATTGGACACTATCCCATGTTGATCAGGCCCAATGATGCTTGCTGGTGAGTGGTAGGCGGCGGAGCGGCCTTTTCGAATATAGTCCTCTTGCCGTAAGTCGTCTGTCAACGGTTCGGATGGACACTTCCGTACATGTAGACGACGCAGCATGGCCACGGGTAGTTGAGAGCGAAGATTTCGGTTCTGTTCGTGCCACTCTCACAATCGCTTGAACCTTGCGTTCTGTCGTTGCTCTTGGTCGTCCACTGCTTGCGTGTCGCTGGGTTCTGCCCTCCTCGAACTATTGTCGTCAACACGTCCGATTGCCGCGTCTCTTCGATCCAAATACCTGGTGATACGAAGAATTGACCAAGCGCCTATCTCAGCCCAATTATACATCCTCTGTCAAACTCGCACGACTGCTCATATTGTGCACGGATCCGATGTCGAGGCATTCTCACAGTCGGTGGACGTTAATACAACACAATCCGTTGTCACAATTGCTCCTGCGTGTGACCTTTGCTTTTAACATACCCTCCTTGATAAGCGGTTCTCGTGTGCTGCGGTCGGCTACTATTTCGGTAGCGGTCGTTAATTTTTAATCATTTGCTTATTCGGCTCTGAGTTTCTTGCATGCGGAATTCCATCGGGATCAAACGACTTTCTCGGAATAGCTTTTTTTTTTTTGCATAGAATGTATTAGGTGTGCAACTTAATTATCGGCCACATGCTCGACACGTTGACAGCAAATTATAGCAAATCGAATACGTACCTAATCAGAGAAATAATCCCCGTCGAGTTGGATACATTTGAGCAATCGGCCAGGGAGCAGCCGAATGCCACTGCGGAAAAAGAGGGCGATTTCGAATTGATAAAGTCATCAATACTTGTGTGACAAAATCTCCCATCCCAGGTCGGTGATCGTGTTTAAAGTCGTTTCCGCGGTGTGAGGACGCGCGTTATCCTGAAGCAACAGGGCCGACCTTCTGCCCTTGTCGGTGTATGGCCTTTTCTCCTCCAGTGCGTCACTCATACGAATAAGTTGCTAACAATAACGCTCAGCATTGACCGTTTCACCAGGTTTGAGCAACTCATGGTGTATGACACCGCGCTGATCCCACCATATGCAGAGCAACTACTTCCTGGCATAGATATTCGGTTTGGCGGTACTGCTGGTATGCTGAGGCTGACCTGGATAAACCCACGATTTGTGCCGCTTAGGATTATCGTAGAGGATCCACTTCTCATCACAGGTCAAAATCTTGTGGAAGAAATCCTTAAATTTGGAGAGCAAGGACACAGCAACATCGTAGCGCCTAGACTTTTTGCAGCTGTGAGTTGGTGGGGCACCCAATGGCCGTCTTTGTGAATCCGTCCAAGCTTGTGCAGGAGCTTTGCAATGGCTTGCCGTGTTACTCCGAGTTCCTGGGCGAGCTCTGACTGTGTGCGACAGGGATCCGCGTCCAACAGTTGTTCCAGTTCCTCATCGTCAACTTTCTGTGGCTGTTCCGGACGTTCTGCATCACGGAGATCGAAATTTCCCTGCTTAAACCGCTGGAACCACTTCTTACACGTACTGTAGGACACAGCAGCTTCACCTAAAGCAGCACAGATCATTTGCTGGGTTTACGTGGCACTTTTGTTCAGCTGAAACGCGAACAGGGGGCACTGCCTCAAATGTTGATTCTCGAACGGCATTGCTTTCACCGTCAACTTTCGTCCCTTCTGTCACTACAGCTGTGAGCGGTTACGGTTGCCTGGAAAGCTGTTGGATGGCGCTGCAATCAGCCATTATCTCACACAGCTTCTTGCATTTGCCGACGTTTTATGATCGTTTGCGGTTAGGGGCCGAGAATTAAGTTGCACGCCTAATAATATATTTATTTTAAACTGGTTGCGGGTTATGGTTTTAAATTCCAGAAGGGTTATACTGTACGTACATCTAACGTAACTGCCCTGATAATGCCTCCCGTTGGCGGGCGAAATCTCACCAAATTAAAATATCTTTGTTAATACACTAATTACGGTTTTATGACACCTTATTGCCTTTTCAGATCTTATGGTTCAAATGTTTAATGAATATTTGATCGTGTAATTCCTTCATCTTGAAGTTTTCACATGGCATCAACTTTTTGAACACCTGTAAAAGAAATCTATCTTTAAAAAACATGTATTTAATTAGTACATGCACTTAATATGGATTGTTTTTCATTTTTAATTTTTATAGACAGGTTCAATCACCCTACGTCTATTTGTACAACGTAACACTGTTTTGACATAATGAAGGAATTTGTTCCTTCTTGTTGAGAGATTAAAAATCTTCAGCGGAAGCAAATTAAAGCGTTTATTAATACTAATGTGCAATGATAAGTAGAAAAATTCGTATCTGCTTTCTTTATTTTCATCACAAGTGATAACTGCCATCAATGCATTTAGTCCCACATACCACACGTGTCAAATCCAAGCTTTCCCATGTCCGGATTTTTCTGTTATCCTTGATGTGTATCAGCTGCCGGCTTTTGCGAAGAATAAACAAAGGATGCTGTGAGAAAGAGAGAGAGAGGAAGAAACGCAATTAGCGTTTGAAACTGTCACTTTGATTTATCAAAAACAAAAAGAGAACTTTAAAAATATTTCTTCATTCAAACGAAATAAACGTCTAGTTATAAGAAGACAAAACTTAAGCCGTCACATAGCTCCACTACCTTTATTATAGATGAAAATGTTTGTCGTGCAAACGCTTATTAAGAGAAAAAGATTCCAGAACTTCGCAATCAGTATTTAAACCAAAATGTCAACTGAGAGATTAAGTTCTTTGCTCACTCAGGAAACAAGCGTTTTTTCAGCTTTCAGCATTATAAATTTCATTCACTTAATTCTTATTTCTCTCCCAAGAAAAAGAAATCTTTTATTTGGCATTTAACAAAAGTATCTAATGGGTATCAAATAGGATTTCAAAGAGGAAACAAACTTGTTTACTTAAGGATCTAATCTTCTCATCTCAGATTTTTTTCCCGTGCATTTTTATTAAGGAGCAATGAAGAGCGAAATACGGAAGCTCCAGGAAATGCGCTGTTTTTAAGAAAATTAAACTTTGTTTAATCAAGAAGAAGAAGGCATTAGCAAAACCTCTTACATTCGTGCCAAGAAGAAAAAGGCATTAGCAAAAACCTTCAGCTTTTCTTCCGAGAAGAGGACATTATCAAAATCTCTTACATCTTTGCCAAAAAGGAAAGGGCATTATGATTAAAACAAAACAAAAAATTCCCACATCTGTATTCAATACTATATTTCTTGCATGCCTATTGGTCAACGTGGAGGGTATACTAGTTCACGAATGTCTTTGTTTCACGAGAGGAACGTGAAACTGTGCACTGTTATAAATTTTTATTTTCCCGTCAGAACTGAAAATGGAAGATATTATTGAATGAGTTTAACTTACACCGGTGTTACTAAATCTTACCTAGTTGTACTCCATATTCTTCAAACGCTAAGTAAAATGATACATCGAGTGTATATTTAAAATCACATACAGGTGAGGTCACAAAATAATAACAATACTTCTTTCTTTTCAAATGATGATATTTTTTCTTTCATCGGGTACACTCCAACTGGTGAAAATGGGGGAGGTGTTGTCTTTATCCCTTGGGCAAAAGAAAATTTTAAGTGAATGACAATAGCCGAGAACAATGCTAGAAGCACAGGGTAGTCCAGAAGTATCTCCCAATTTTTTAAATATTAAAAAATTACTACCCAACTTACAGACCTAAGATTTCGGAAAGTAAACATCTAAAGTGTTTTACGATACAAATTAATGCAGTTTTACAGTGGTTACAAAAAGTTTGGGATATTGCAGTTTCGAAGAGAAAACGTGGGGATATAAAAATTTAGCGGCTACTGAAGATCGGTTATCAGCGTCCGTCATATGTAAATTAGCATCATGACAACAACACGTGGCGTGCAAGCTCCGGTTAAAGTACCCCGCGAGAAGTGGAAAACGAGTCGTTTCACCGCTTGGTCGCGGGCCGCGGGTAGCCTAGTGGTCAACGTTCGTGACTGCCACGGAGAAGAGCTCGGGTTCGATCCTAGGCAGGTACAAACGCTCGAACCCCTAAATATCCGCCGTGCGTCGGATGGGCAAGTTAAGCTGTCGGGCCCCGGGTAATGGCCCCCGGTAATTAATAAGGGCGTCTTCCTCCCCCTTTCTACCTCGCTTCCGTGTCGCTTTTCTTTCGGGCACTCTAGCCCAAATCTCCTATCTTCCTATTTCTAAGGGTTGTTTAAGACCTGGGGTCAGACACCCCCTTCCTAAAATCCTCTACTGAAGATCAGGTCAGATCACCGCTTGATCTAAAAGTTTCCTGAATGTATTGCTCTCAGCGTAGGATTAACCTGAAGTGATGTCCTAAAACCGCTTAAGCATTGATAACAGAAATAAGGAAGTTGGCATGTTACAGACTGGTGTACGGCAGATCGATGTGGCTGCTGCTTTAGGAGTTTCGTAAAGTGTAGTAAGTCGGCTACTCACAAGATTTCTACGGCATGGAAATGTTGCTGATTAACCCAGGATTGGTGGCCCGAGGATAACCACGAGGAGGCAAGATCATTACCTCACAGTAAATTCTCCGAGAATGCCTGATATAACCAGTAGCCAGCTCCGGGAATTATTTGGAGCTGCTTCTGGTGTCACAGTATGTACTCCAGCGGTACGAAACCGTCTTCACGAGTACGGACTCAAAGCAAGGAGGCCGCTGAGGTGTATAGCATTGACATCAGCTCACCGTCGTCAAAGATATACACGAATGCAACAGTACATGTCATGGAGCACCGAATGGTACCCTATACTTTTCACAGACGGAACCCGTTTCGCTCTTTATCTTGATACCTGATGAGGACACGTGTGAAGGAGAGCCTGCCCATGAATGCGACCATACAATGTGCTGTCTGTCCATCTTAACCAGCGGCAGTCAGCTCTGGTCTGGGCAGGAGTGTGTTTAATGATCGTACTTCCTTGTTCGTTTGTCAACGCAACATGAATGCCTCAGTGTAGCGAAACGAGATCATTGTGCTCATTGTGACACTGTTTTGTACTGCTATTGGACATGCATTCCGTTTTCTCGATAAGATTATAACCAATCACCGTGCCTGTAGCTTCAGGAGCTGGAAATTCCTGGGATTGAATGGTTACAACTGCCTCGATGTCTCCTGACCTTAATCCTATTGAGAAATGTTGTGACGCTGTACAGCGACGTCTGGATGACCACGTTCCATATCCCAATACATTGGCAGGCTTTCATGACGTGTTGCATGTAATATGGGACGAGCTACCCCAAACACTCATCATTGATGTCATTGCTAGTATGCCTTGTAGGTGTCAAGACGTTCTTCGACACGGAGGTGATGTTACCAAGTACTAAAATCCAGAGCTATGGACATTTTCCGGATTTACCATTTTGTCTACATCGCAGTGCGGCTTCGTTGTGTGTAAAAATTGCACAATATACTGTTTCTGTAAACGCACTGTTTATCGTTTGTGTTACGTAGCTTCTCTGATGTTATTTCAATGCACACTGTTACTTGAGTTAGATGCCTACATCCTTCATTTCATGAAATATTCCTAACTTTTTGTGACCACTGCATGCGTGCCTCCTTAGTATGACGGCTGATACTCAATCTGTACTCAATTTCTAACCATGTCCTTTGCACTAACTCCATGCCGCCCCGGTGTCACACTGGTCTAAGGCGTTGGCCTCTGATCATTCGTCCGTAAGGGGTCCGGGTTCGAATCCCGGTTAGGCATGGATGTTGTGTTTGTCTTACGACACTGGCTCTCTCCCTTCCCTGGAACCAGTGACCCTAAATTAGGGACGGGCGACTGCTTATAGCCCATTGAGTTGCTCACGGTGGTCGTTAAATCTCCAATAAAAAAAAAAAAAAAACCCTCCATATCAACAGCGCATTAGCGTTTACAATCCGTACCTTTAGGTCCTTTAATTCCCTTACCTTTTTCCTTTATACTATGCCTTTGAAAAATCTCCATAAAATAATCCAGTGGGGTTTATGACGGACACTAATTTAGCCTTCCTTTTTAGTTCCTGCCTTCTTACGCAAAATTTGTTTATTCTCATTAAACGTTTTGGCAGTCTTAACGTTACATTTTTCTCTCTCGATGAATTTTTGTTTGGCAAACTGACAACAGGTCAAAGAGTGTTTACGTAATCAAAAGCTGAAGATGAGAGAGTTGATGTTATGATTGTGTGAGTAGCACTGTTTAGGGCGAGTATTGTTTGGCGAGAGCACTTATTATCACTAGCTTTGTTGTAACACGGGCACTTGTCATCATGAACTTTGTTGTAACACGAGCACTTGTTATCACGAGAGCTTTTTTATCACGAGCCTTGTTTTATCTCGAGCACTTGATTATCCGTGTCACTTGGTTTCGGCAGCACTACTAGTTTATTAGTCTGACTTCTAAACATTCCTGATGTTTGAAGCTCGACAGTTTACATTCTGCAGTTGATGCTTTCTGTGATCCAGACTATTAACTGAACTGTGTCTTTGACAAATGTTATACGCTTTCAAAAGACAAATCAATAAATAAAGAATGCAATCACTAAGTACGTTTTACTTGACTTTCATCTGCTAGTATTTAATTAGTTAATTTGCGTCTCATACAGTTGTAAGAAAGTGAAGATATCCGAGATTCATTTAAAGTAATTGAGGAAACTTTACGGTGAAGCAATTTTACTTCGGTAAATTAAGCTCTAGTCAGTGATCGTTTTAAAGCTTTACGATGAAGTTTCATGTTAAGGTTGGAAACATACACATATTCAGTAAAACAAATATTACCATCCAGGTTATATCAGGTGTAGTCGGCAACGAAATGGAGCTATCTTGTGCAATCCACCGTTCTGGGAACATTGTATCTGTGTATTTGCGAACACTTGTTCCCTAGTGAGGAGTAGCTCCGTCTTGTTGAAAGATGACATCCGGCTGAAGGTCTTCGACTTGTGACACAGCAAAATTCTGCGTCATATCTAAGTAGACATTTGTGTTGATAGATTCAGAAGTAAAAAAGACCAATAGTGCGGTTGTGCATAAGCCACACCAAACATTAACTTTAAGGCTATGACAAATATGAGTTTGCAAGACATGTGATTTTTCTGAACACCGTGTGCGCACGTTATGTAGATTACCTACTCCTGATACGTGAAATGTCTGGTCGTCACTAAGAAAAGCGCAAGGTCAAAGAAGTTTATGTTTTTATCTAGGCGATCTATTGAGTAATCAGGAAATTCCAAACGGCGAAGCTTTTCGTTCTACTCCGAATGTTGAAAAATCTGGATATTTGTATGCGCGTAACAGCAGCCTTTTATGCAAAATTCGCACCATTTAAAGTGCTTGGCAATCCCTATTGCGCAATAGCTCGTCGTGTTAGTTTCCTTAGGCTCCGAGAAAATGATTTCCGTACTCGCTCCACATTCTCTTCCAAAACACTGGAGAGTCCACTTCTTGACTTGTTCATAGCCTCCATTTCTAGAAATTTACCTTTTCAGGGCTTAATTCTTTAAGCATTATGATAATTCCTGCAGAAACGTGTAAGAAAATTTCTTTGAATTGATGATTTCTTTTCAAAATCCAACGCCTTACAAATCACTTTTTCCCAGCAAATTCGTTTTTGTAGAAAACAGTAAAACTATACCAATGATCTGATTTATCGGCGTAGGAATATACAGTACACATAAGCGTTTCCAAGCTTATGATAAGCTTGGAATTGCTTATGTATCTATTTCTACGCCAATTAATCGGATCACTAGTATAGTTTTGCTATTCTCTACATAATTGGTATACTGTTCCTCGTTATCAATTCGCTTTTGTAGCTTGCACTTATGAACAGGGAGAACAACCAGCCCCGTGTACACAAGCAGTGACAAACAACAAAATTTCAAATGATTAATTACCTTTTAAACCCTGAAAATTTATTTGTTATGTGGTGTAGATATATGTATTTCACTTTAAAAAAAATAGGATAAGATTTTGGACTGCTCTGTATAAAACGACGCGTGTCAATTGTGTTTGCTGCATGCAGAACTAAAAAATGCCACTTTAGTGCAGAGACGTCTCAAGGGGGCAATTTACGAGGCAGTTCAAACAAAAACCAGACTGATGAAATTACAAAGTGCGAAAGATTCATAGCACAGACTTTGTGCTATTCTCATAAAGGTGCAAACTTGAGTTTAAAGTCAATTCGTGCATCCTGCCGCCCAGAAATGTCAAAATGGAGGATTACCTAGAAAACCCTTACGCATAGTGTTGTGTTTTTAAAACATCCGCTGCTGAAACACTCACTACGCTTCAGCAAACTTTTCTGTATAACTTTATGTCACGTGCTGCAGCTTTTCGCTGGCATAAGTCTTTCTGAATAGGAGCGGATATCTCATTCTCTCTGGAGCGTCAAGAGCTGCTTTCAACCTCGAACAGCCAAGAGGTGATCAACACTGCTGTAGCAATCATTCGAGAAAATCGCCATATGACTGTCCTTTGACGAAAAGCTTTCAGTATGTACTGGAAGTGCTCATGTAATACTTTCCAAAGATTTGGGAATGCAACGTGGGTGTGCCGTATGGATCCCATGACTGCTAATGCCAGACTGAAAAAATACGGGGCAGTAACTTGTGAAGAATTGAAAGGTTGTTTTGAACATGATGGTAATTCTCTTCGTATAACTGCATATGAAATCTAGATATATCATTTAGACCCTTTTATGAAACAATAAAACAATCATTGGAATTCCTGTCGTTCCCATACTTCGAAGAAAGCTGAAAATGGCAAAAAGTGCAAAGTCTTTATGTTCACCTTACTTGATCATTTGCTTTTGTGCACTAACATGCCTTACCTCATGGTCGTACAAATAATGGGCAGTGTTATGCAGACGTTCTGAAAATAATTCTGGAGCATTCTGGAAGAAAACGTCCTATAAAAATGAAGTCTGGCATTTTGATTCAACATGATAAAGCCCGGCCTTACATCTCCCAAGCTCTCCCTGATTTTTTGGAAGACAAAGGGGCCGGTGTTCTTCTCCAGGCTTCTTGTATTACTAGTTTATCTCCACATTGCCTTCGACTATTGCCTGAGTTAAAAAAAGCACTAAAAGATAGTAATTTTTGAGGTGATTATATGAATAATAATCACCTCTAAAATTACTATCAGAAATGGCTTAGATCATTTGCTTGTAAAATAGATGAAACGGTGGGACAAGTGAATTTCCCTCAAAAGGGGATTACTTTGAGAGGGATCGATCACTTGGCTTTAGACTGAAAAATATAACACTTTTATTAAGCATTTCTCATTACGTTATGAACACCATGCGCAACACAAAGTAGAAACCATACAGGAATGCTATTCTGAAGTTACGCAAGAGATTTACACAAGGTAGAAGTGTCCTCTAACCGAAACAACCACGGAATGCTTAGCACTCCTCCAAATGCCGAAGTTTTTCATCGTACGATAACAAGAAGTCGTGGAAAGTCCATGCGAAAAATCAGCAGTTGCGGATTTCGAGGGCATCAGATCGTACAAATGTCAATGGTAGATCTCCGCTTATGCCCTTATAAAATTCAGGTCATCTAGACGCCATGGGACAGACATAAGCGTATTCATCTCCAGTTTGCACGGGATGGCCTATCAGACATTTTACATAACGCACGATTTACAGACGAGGAGCGTGTTTATTTGCATGGTGTCGTTAAAAAACAGAACTTCAGATTCTGAGCCGCAGGAAATCTTCACAAAGCGTATAAATGCCACTTTTCGGTAAACAAAATTACGGTGTCGTGTGCTTTGTCCAGTTATGAAATGATTAGGCCCATATTTTTGGACGAAACCGAGAACTGTGTGCGCTATCTCAAAATAGTGTGAGACAACATCAATTGCGGGCCAAGCTATTAAACATGGAAACACAGTGGTCCATTCAGGACGACACAACATCCCGCTAAGACCGAAGACATCCAAAGAGGGCATGATATCGCATTGTCATAGATACATCTAAAGAAGGCGTGGTGTTGCATTGTCAGATGATACATCTGAAGAGGGCGTAATATCGCAAAAATTTACTGCATTGCATCGTTGTGGACTCTCATGGCTACCATTCAGCCCTGATTTAAATCCTTTTTATTACTCCTCATGAGGTTT
This sequence comes from Macrothele yani, assembly GCA_039090855.1. Classification (NCBI taxonomy): domain Eukaryota; kingdom Metazoa; phylum Arthropoda; class Arachnida; order Araneae; family Macrothelidae; genus Macrothele; species Macrothele yani. The sequence continues at coordinate 23,352,294 of CM077002.1, read as the reverse complement.
CCTGAAGGGCAACGTTTTCACCCATGTGCCACAAAACGGGTCTGGTACGATTCGTCCAACGACGATTGGTCCAATGCCGATTCGTCCAATGGACAATTGGTCCAAAGGTACGATTCGTCCAATGGTACGATTGGTCCAATGCCGATTCGTCCAATGGGACGATTGGTCCAATGCCGATTTGTCCAATGGACGATTGGTCCAATTCAGTCCTATTTGTCCGAAGTGCTACTCGTGCTATAAAAGTCTCATCTAATCTGATTCTATCTCTGATGTCAACGAAAGTACCGGTAGTCCAAAGAATGTAAAATAATGTTACATTCCATGCGTAATTTTGTGGTTACAGATTTCTTTCTTTTTTTTTTTTTTTTTTTGGAATCGCGTTTTCTTGTTATACTGTCCTTGCTGCCGTATGAAGTTACTGATGTACGAGCCGTTCTATCAACTTCAATGTTTCTCTTTTGCATGAAATAATATAAAATACTAGTGTTCCGTTTCTGTTTGTAGAATGCAGTGGGGTTTTCCGCCAACTGCCTAATGTGGAAACAACTGGTCGGGGTTTGGACAGATGCCTTTTCAACGGTTTTTATTCCAGCGATGTCATATTCATAACGTTTACATATTAAATCAAGTTAATAATACTGTGCTTTTACTTAAACACGAAATATTAATTCATAGGCCCTAGGCCTAGGCTTTTTTTAACAGTTTTAATTCTACCGATGTCAGATTCATAACATTCACATATCAAATCAAGTTAATAATATTGAGCTTTTACTTAAGCACGAAATATTAATTCATAGGCCCGCGGCCTAGGAGCCTAGCAAAGACCTCAGAAATGATACGATGAGTGCCTTTTATAAAGTTTTATAAAATGTTTACAAATACCAAATATCTAGTTTGTAAAATAAATCTTCTAAAATGGCACGCCGCCTAGGTGCCTTGCAAAGACCTCAGAAATGATACGATAAATGCCTTTTTTAAAGGTTTTATAAAATGTTTACAAATATCTAGGTTGTAACTTAAAATCTTCTAAAAAGGCCCGCGACCTAGGTGCTTGGTAGATAGCTGAGAAATGATACGATGAGTGCCTTTTATTAGGTTTTATAAAATGTTTACGAATACCAAATATCTAGGTTGTAACTTAAAATCTTCTAAAAAGGCCCGGGGCCTAGGTGCCTCGTAAAGACCTGAGGAATGATAGGATGAGTGCCTTTTAAAAGATTTTATAGAATGTTTACAAATACCAGATATCTAGGTTGAAACTCAAAATCTTCTAAAAAGGCCCGGGGCCAAGGTGCCTCGTAAAGACCTGAGAAATGATAGGATGAGTGCCTTTTATTAGGTTTTATAACATATTTACAAATACCAAATATCTAGGTTGTAAATTAAAATCTTCAAAAAATGCCCGCGGCCTAGCAAACAGCTGAGAAATGCTCCATTGAGTGCCTTTTGCCAGGTTTATGTAAAATGTTTACAATTACTAACAATATGGAAATTATCTTTCAAAATGATATAAAGAGGAGAATAATTTAAATTATTATTTCTTTCTGGAAAACAAAAAAGTTTACCGTTGGTAAGATGATAATATTATGATAATATTATTAGGGCCAAGGTGCCTCGTAAAGACCTGAGAAATGATAGGATGAGTGCCTTTTATTAGGTTTTATAACATATTTACAAATACCAAATATCTAGGTTGTAAATTAAAATCTTCAAAAAATGCCCGCGGCCTAGCAAACAGCTGAGAAATGCTCCATTGAGTGCCTTTTGCCAGGTTTATGTAAAATGTTTACAATTACTAACAATATGGAAATTATCTTTCAAAATGATATAAAGAGGAGAATAATTTAAATTATTATTTCTTTCTGGAAAACAAAAAAGTTTACCGTTGGTAAGATGATAATATTGGACGAATCGGCGTTGGACCAATCGTACCATTGGACGAATCGGCATTGGACCAGTCGTACCATTGGACGAATCGGTATTGGACGAATCGGACATTGGACCAATCGTCGTTGGACGAATCGTCCGGGACCGCCACAAATCATGTGGCAACTTTGGTCAAGAACTGTTGAAGTCTGCATCTTCATTATTGAGGACCTTGGATTGAAGGTTGTTACAAATACAGTTTGTCGTCTGCAAGTGGTGCTAGAGCGCGAGGGTTCACGCATAACAATTTACCAATATTCAAGATGTCTGACAATTGCATAATTTTTATCAAATATAGTAATGTGCAGTATAATTCCAAATAATAAGTCCATTAAACAGATGCGTCATCATTTGGCGGCCCACCCTGCTCATGATCGAAAAGGTAGAAAAACTTATCTCACTTTTAGAAATACCCTTTCTAAAAGTGAGATAAGTTTTTCACTTTTAGAAAGGGTATTTCTAAAAGTGAGATAAATCGTTGCGTTCTTTGTGACGCGGAGAAATCAAAAATGCAGTTTGACAATGATCCTCTAACGTTTCAGTGTGGTCTGTCTTCCAAACTGGCACCATGCTTCAACAGATCCTGTAATGAAATCCAAAGTTTTCGACAAACTGACCCTTTGGTGAAATCACCTTTCGATGAAATGAACTTTTAGGTAAAGAGACCTTTCGGTGAAATGAACTTTTCGATCAAGTGACCCTTCGGTGAAACATACCTTTCGATCAAGTGACCTTTTGGTGAAATGAACGTTTCGATCAAGTGATTTTTCGGTGAAACAATCTTTTCGGTGAAGCGAGTTTCAGTCAAGTGGCCCTTCGGTGAAGTAAACGTCGGGCAAATGAACCAGACCCGATTAAAACTGTTGATCAGTAGATTCATTTAGTCAATTCAGCGGAGCGATATTAAAATATGCTAATATTACATATGTCTCATGAGCTGCGCCGGTGGCTCAGTGTTCTGAAGCATTGGACACTACATCGGTCAGGGCTCGAGTCCCAGATAAAGCAACGGTTGTACAATTCTTCTAGGGCTCTGGTCCCGTCCCTTCCCTGGAATAAGTGGCACTAAATTTGGGACGAACGACTGCTTATATCCCTTTAAATTGCTCATAGTGGTTGTTACACCCCGAAACTAAAAGAAATGTTTAATGGCATTGCTTCAGAGATATAGGAGAGCTCGTGAAGAATAAGAGCATATAATTAGTGTAAACAGGAAGAATTATCCATTGCAGTAATTTATCCGAAACCAAATTGGTCTTTCTGGCCAGAGAGATGACAGCAACGCGAAAAAATTAGCTAAATGTGCAGATTTTAAGATGATGTACATAATCTTCACAACAGCAGGCTTATACACTGAATAGCAACTTTATTATGACCACCAGACAGTTTTAAGCAAGTGAGCTATGGCTGCGCGCTGTTGCCACCAGAGTGCGAGGCTGGTATAAAAAGGGTGCTTGCGACAGTAGTAGAAGAGATTTTTGGATGACGAGATGGGTAAAAAGTGCGATTTGGCGGACTTTCAGCGTGGGATGATTGCAGGAGCTCGGAGCCATAGAGCGAGTATCACCCAAACCGCCGCATTCGTGAAATGTTCCAGTGCAGCTGTTGTTAAAGTATTTAAAGACTGGACTGTCAGCCAAAAAACTGGGTCTCTTCGTGCAACGTGTGGTCGTCATCGACTAGTGACTGGTCGGGCAGAACGGAGAGTGTCCAGACTGGTAGCAGACAACAGAAGGGCAACAGTGCAGCAAATTGCAGACCGTCTTAATTAAGGATCCCCTGAAATGATCTCTGCATGCACTGTTCGCCGTACACTGCATCGGATGGGATATGGCAGCCGAAAGCCTATTCGAACACCTTTGCTATCTGCAGTTAACAAGAGAAAACGTCTCCAGTTCGCACACGAGCACAAGGATTGAACAGTCGATAATTGGAAACAAATTATGTGGTCCGATGAATCACGTTTTCAGTTGCACCATCCCGATGGTCGAGTGAGAATTTGGCGGAAACAGCACGAAACCATGGACCCCAAATACATTGCTACAAACTTTCAAGCTGGTGGAGGCAACGTTATGGTTTCTGGTATGTTTTCCTGGCATGCTTTGGGCCTTTTAATTCGTGTTGATCAACGTCTGAATGGCACATCATATCTAAACATCGTTGCGGACCAAGTACATCCTGTCATGTGGATGGTTTATCCCAATGGCGATGGCTACTTTCAACAAGATAATGCGTCATGCCATAGCGCTCGTTGTACAGTATTGGTTTCAGGAACATGTCGGTGAGTTTACTTTGCCTATGTGGCCCCCACAATCTCCAGATCTCAGCCCCATTGAGAATTTGTGAGATGAAGTTGAACGAGCCATCAGACAGCTGGATCCCCAACCCTGCAATCTCACACTCCTGGAAAGTGCTATTCATCAAGCATGGTCTCATATTTCACAAACCACCTATCAACATCTCGTGGAGTCCATGCCACGAAGAATCGACGCAGTATTTAAGGCAAAAGGTGGCCCAACGAAGTACTGAGGGGGTGGTCATAATAAAGTGGCCACTCAGTGTATATTATACTATACTACGCATTCGCCTTGTAATATGAGTTATAAGGGTTACATTATATACGAATATACTAAATATATTCGTATCTAATGTAGTCTTTATGACCAATATTATATATGTATAGGAAAAACTCAGTCTGCAGGGGGATTTTATGAAGTTATCATTCCATATCTAATGTGGTCGTAAAGAAAAACATAAGGGTTAAAAAAGAGAGACTCCTTGCTCATGTCTAACAGGAAACATCAGAAAATGGCCAAATACAGAAAAAGAGGTAAATCTTTGCGCATGCTCGATTCAGAATATATTGAAAGCAAAGTGGAATTTTGCTTCCTGCAGTAGCTGAAATGGGAGTAAAACGATTTACAGCAGTGAATTACTTTTTGATAAACTCTAATTTCGAAAGTAATAAGAACTTGTAAATGGTATTTTCTTTTGAAGCTAAATCATCGACTTCGTTAGAGTAGGAAAAATCTTGGATCGAAAACGTAATGCATAAATCATATAATAATGAGTTAAGTGATGCAGAAAATATATGAAATTTGTATGTGTTGTTGTTCAGTGAGATTCCTTCTTATGAAAATGGCGGAGAGAGAAAAAGAAAGAGAGAGAGAGAGAGAGAGAGAGAGAGAGAGAGAGAGAGAGAGCAGCATTCATCAACAAAAACGAAAAATAAAGAGATTGTCTAATAACGATGTTCAGTTTTGAAAGAATAGAATGAAAAGACGGGAATTCTTTTCCTAGCAAAATCTTTAAAAATCTTATTCTCTGGGCGAACTATTCTGTACTATATTCTGAACATCAAATATAGTACAGAATGTTATAAATAATTATAAATATTACGAATATTTCACCACGTATTTTGACAGTTACGAATGGAATTTCCAGCAGTAACGAAACGAATAATAGCTGCATATCATGAGACTGATAGATTAGAGAGTACATCCCCAACACACTCCTTACACTTCCATCTTTAGAGCAGAACTTATTGACATCCATGAATTTCTCAGTTTGCTATTTCATGCATTTCTTACTTTCGAGAAATTATTGCCATTCATGGATTCCTGAAGTTACTTTTAAGTCATAAGACAACAGGCATTTCCTCCTTTCGCGAAGAACTCATTGCCATTGATGAGTTCTTCAAGTTGCTCCTAAGTGCTAAGCCTTCAGTCATTTCTTCTTTTAAAGAAGAACTTAATGCCATTCATAAATTCCTCAGGTTGCTATTTCATGCATTTCTTATTTTCGAGAACTTATTGCCATCCATTAATTCCTGAAGTTTCTCCTATGCCATAAGCCTCCAGGCATTTCTTCCTTTAGGGAAGAACTTATTGCCATCCATAAGTTCTTCAAGTTGCTCCTAAGTCATAAGCTTCCAGATATTTCCTCCTTTCGCGAAGAACTCTTTGCCATCCATTAGTTCTTCAAGTTGCTCCTGAGTGCTAAGCCTCCAGCCATTTCTTCTTTTGGAGAAGAACTTATTGCCAACCATGAATTCCTCAGGTTGCTATTTCATGCATTTTTTATTTTCGAGAACTTATTGCCATCCATTAATTCCTGAAGTAGCTCCTAAATCATAAGCCTCCAGGCATTTTTTTCTTTCCGGAAGAACTTATTGCCATCCATTAATTCCTGAAGTTGCTCCTAAATCATAAGCCTCCAGGCATTTTTTTCTTTCCGGAAGAACTTATTGCCATCCATTAATTTCTGAATTGCTCCTCAGTCATAAATAAGCCTCCAGGCATTCCTTCCTTTCGGGAAGAACTTATTGCCATCCATGAGTTCTTAAAGTTGCTCTTAAGTCATAAGCCTCCAGGCATTTACTCCTTTCGAAAAGAACTTATTGCCATCCGTGAATTCCTCAAGTTGCTACGAAGTCGTAAGCCCCAGGCATTTCCTCTTTGGAGAATTTATTGCCTTCCACGAATTCCACAGTTGGTGCTAAGCCTCAAGGCATTTCCTATTTGGAGAACTTATTGCCATCCAGGAATTCTTTAAGTTGCTCCTAAGTGCTAAGCCTCCAGTCATTTCTTCCTTTGGAGGAGAATTTATTGCCATTCATGAATCCATGAATCCCGGAGCTGCTCCAAAATCGTAAGCGTCCTAACACTTCCTCATTCAGAGCAAAACTTATTGCCTCCGTGAATCTTTCAACCTGCTGTAACGTACTACGCATCATGACGTAGATTACGTACCACTGCTGTGATGTATGAGTCAAATCAGCAGTGTTGCTGCGATAATTTTTTTTTTTTTTTAGAATAGTCGCCTGCGGAGTACGAAGACGTGCGTTCGAAAAGCACCTCTAGCAGAAAGGTAATACACAGTGTTGGCCCCCAAACGTAAAATGACTTATTCCACGCATCTCCCAAAATGACTTATTCCACGCATCGTACGGAAATAAAAAAGATGAATTCCTTCTTCTAAAATGACCTGGTTCTTAAAGCATGGGTATCGGCTGACCCGAAAACCTGAGATTTCGTAACCCCACCTTTCACAAGGGGAGAATGATGTAACGTACTACGTAACAAGATGTAGATGACTTACTACTGCAACGACGTATAAGTCAAATCGGCTATATTGCAGCGATGAGCCTGCCAGCGTAGTTCAGTTGGGAGAATACCCACCTTCGGAATAGGAAGACGTTGATTCGAAATCACCATCGGCAAAAAGTTATATGTAATACTGCTCCGAAGTCATATGCATTATGCCACTTCAGCATTTAGAGCAGAACTTATTGCCATCAACGAATCCCACAAGCTACTGTACTTCCAAATCTCATCGTTGTCAGCAAATGGTAAAGTCAATACCTGTTGCAACAGCACCTTCTTCATACTGAAACAAATTTTATACCATCTTATCAACTTCAAAGTTGGGTCCCAGATCCCGCTGTACAGGATCCTTTCAAATGTTTGAGATCCAAGGTAAAAAGCGAGCTGACATGGTAAATAAACCTGGTTCTTCTTTCCCTTACGCTTCATCCCCAGCCATCTTGAAAATTAATTCGCCTACTTCAGAAAGAAATGTAACCATCTCTAGGCTCCTCCTACTCCTTCACAGGTATAGGTCTTCTAATTTAGAACCTCTAAGACTTGCTTCTTTTGACGTTTCGTTTCCGTTTCTTTCTTTCGGAACAGAAACGAAACGTCAAGACAGAAACACCGGATAAACATTGATAACCATTATTTCTAATGGAAGCCACCGTATCGGAATTCTTGCTCCGGAAATGAACAATCGGAATCGGAATTTTTGCTATCGCTCGCTGAGAGTATTTCTTCCGAAGCATTTGCGCATGCGCATCCGCCTCCGCTCTTCATTTTATCGCATCGGTCGGCAGACGTACAAGTACTTTTCTTGATCAGAACCGTCTGCGTTCAATGTTTCTGCCATTTTGGAAGTTGTTTCATCACTATTAGGGGTTTTTTTTTTCAGAAATGTCTTTTGTCAAAGAATTAAACAATGCTATGCGAAACAATCCATGTACAACACTGTCATAAACAATATTACATAATTATGCTGAAACAAAATGTGTGGGAGGAAATTGCAGAAAATTTCACTGGCACAGGTTGTTGCAGCATTCATAAGTTAATACTTGTTAAAAAATTCGTACGTATGGGAGATAATTAATTAATGGCGTGCTGTCTCCGTACGATGTCATCAAACCACCATCTCTGACTGTACAATAAAAACTTTATTTACAATAAAAGATATGATTTAAAAATATTTAAAAGGGCAAGATCTTTCGGGGCTACAATAGCACCCGTCCTCAGGCCACCCAACAGTGCCACAGAGCACTCGGAAGCGCCGTAATATATAACCAGTCTCCCCAGGGAGACCCACAATACATTTGTTCAAAAACGCAGAAGGTCTTAGTTGCAGCTTCCATGCTTGTGCGCTTTAAAGTGCTACAGATTCTACCAGAATCCCTCACACGTAGTATCACAAGGTTTGCAGCTAAAAAGACAACATACGACGGAAACTAGCCCGCTGTGAGACTCACCTTAGTTTTCTACTTAATTGCCGTTCACTCGGTGTGGTGCCCAAATTCCTACGAATACGAACGTTTGCCATATCTCAACAGGATGCACATGTAATTGTTAATGCTCAACAAAAACAACTAACCAAAGAAATAAGGAGGAAAAGAAGTTACCTGGACTTGCTAAACCTTAAATCCTACAATGCTTATACTCAACTATCCAGACTCTCCCATCCTATTTTATTAGGTAAGACTTTGTTGATTTTCTTTACCACTATACAGACTTTAGTAACCTCCATGAATCAAGGACACACTCGTAAATTATGCAATCTGGTTTCTACCCGTCCTCAACTGTTCCAACCCACGAACTTCAGCTATAGAACCACTAATCGTGATTTACCTGATTCTTTCATCAACTATAGCTCTATAGTGTTATCTGATATTCAACGTTCGGCCCTCAATCGTGGTTTCAATTTCAGCTATCCAGTTTTGCCATTTCGACCATTTCAATCTTTACCTCAGATGGAGATTGTCATTGGGGCCTTGCCGGAAAAGGAACAAGATATCACTCGTTATGCCTTAGCTGACTCCCTTTCATATTATGATAAAACCTCTTCATATCTAAAATATGAACGCAACCAATTATTACAACTTTCTCGAAACCCGGATCTCTCAATCATCAGCGCTGACAAGTCCCAACAAATTATCTTATTAGATCGCAAAGATTACAACAATAAGAAGTACCAAGCTATAGCTTTGATTCCACATCGGGTACTCCGCTCTGACCCGATAAATGCGACTGTCGCTGAGTTAGGTAAACTCAGGAACCGGGTCTCTTGCCTACGTCCATTTCTACCAAAATGAAGCCTCCTGTAGGTACAAGAGTCCCCGAGTTGTTCGGGAAAATCAAAACCCACAAACCTGACCGCTCCCTCAGACTGTTGATTTCGGGGTATGCAAGCCCCACCCGTATGTTGGAGAGAGCTTTAGCAACTTACCTAAAACCACTTACTGCAAATTCATCAGTATCCATTAATAGTTCTACTCAGGCATTAACACGAATAAAATCTTTTGATCCCAAGGGAAACTCATTTGTTATGGCTTCTCTTGATGTAGTGTCTCTGTTTCCAAGTGTTCCACTTGAAGTAGTCCACTCGATTATTGAAGGGAAATTACTTGCTGACAACTCAATTTCCCCATTGGAGGTCGATGCAATCATTTCTGCTTTGAAATTGGTTGCAAAACGATCTTATTTCAAATTGGATGGCAAATTCTACCAACAAATGGAGGGGCACCAATGGGGTCCCCACTCTCCCCTGTTCTGGCGGAAATTTTACTGCAGTCATTGGAAGATAAAGTACTGAGCCAATTCACGAATACTCCTCTTAAGATACGTGGATGATATGTTGGTCTTCTGGCCTCACTCCATGTTACTTCTGAACGAATTTACCACATGTCTTTCCAACCAATATCCTACTATCACCTTCAAAATGGAACTTGAACAAAATGGTATATTACCCTTCCTGGACATTTTATTAACTCGTGACTTGACTTCTAACCTTATCAAATTATCTGTCTATAGGAAACCGACCTTCACACCTTGTCTTATACCTTTTGTCTCTTCGCACCCCCAGAACATAAAGCTTTAGCCTTACGCTTTTTAATTAAACGAGCATTTACTCATTCCTCTACCCGTAAGATACGTCAGGACGAACTAGCTCTTATACAGAACATGGCCATATCATTTGGATATCCAGCCTGCTTCTTTCGGGAACTTCTACAGAAATTTCAAAGACAAAGATTTACGACGTTGTCAACGGAGGTCGTATCTCCTATATACGTTGGTAAAGTTGACTTCATCCCTCCCGTAGTTTCCATATTGCGGAAGGTATGTAATAAATACAATATTAAATTTGGAATTTGCACCAAAAACATTTTTTCAACTATACGTAACGACAGAGATCAAGTCGCCACTTTGAATAAAGCAGAAATATATCGTATCCCATTGCTTCTCTCGGCTCCTAACGAAGATATCAAATACTACATAGGTTCTACCCTTAGAAGTCTGAACATTAGATTGTCTGAACACAAATATGCACTTCGAACTGACTCCATTTCTACATCATTTACTACAGCTGTTCGCCAGGGAGGTTAATCTCCCGATTGGCCTAATACAATAGTACTTTCCTCCAATGTTAACAAACAAACCGTCTGTTTTACCGAGAGTCTGTATATAATTTCTTATGATACTACCTCTTGTAACTTGGACTTACCTGTTTTTGTTCCTAGACAATGGAGAAAAATAATTACTTCTCCCATTCAACAAACTGAAGAAGAGGACCTTAATTAATCAATTATATTATCTGTACATATTACTTTCTGTTCAGCTGTTTTCCTCAATTGGCATCACCTGCGTTTTTGAACAAATGTATTGTGGGTCTCCCTGGGGAGACTGGTTATATATTACGGCGCTTCCGAGTGCTCTGTGGCACTGTTGGGTGGCCTGAGGACGGGTGCTATTGTAGCCCCGAAAGATCTTGCCCTTTTAAATATTTTTAAATCATATCTTTTATTGTAAATAAAGTTTTTATTGTACAGTCAGAGATGGTGGTTTGATGACATCGTACGGAGACAGCACGCCATTAATTAATTATTCATAAGTTATCAAATATCGCTACTATAGCATTATCTTATTATATTCTATTTATTTATTTATTTTTTGTAGAATTTAGTTATCAGTCGCGGTTCGCGCAACCACCACTGCTTCCTCGCTGTTACTGTCATTCATCGTGCGAAATATATCAGTTAAGTTAATAAAATAATATGGTAACACTTGTATGACTACACTACGCGCAACACTACTTCCAACGCGGTCGACATCTTCCGAATGAAAGAATCCTATTCCGTCTGCTTAGTTCCTATCAAGTGTGTAGTCTACAATAGGTTCAGGGGAAGCCAAACAACTTGAGAATATCGTGAATGGAGAAAAATGTTTTGTTCCAAAGTGTTCCGATCCGAAAAGTTCGTTTCCGTTCCAAAGCCTTTCATTCTGAGGTAGTGTTTGGCGATATCCGTTATCAGAGGTAGTATAAGGATCAGGACTGACAGCAGGGACACTCATTAGAGCTGGCTCGCCGAGATTAGCAAATCCCCGTACTGGTCACTCTGGTCACGTACTGGTCGTATCCGTTAGGAGGTAGTATAAGGATCAGGACTGAGAGCAGGGAAACTCATTAGAGCTGACTCGCCTAGATTAACACGTCCCCGTACTGGTCACTTTAAATTTTTAAGATTCTGAATGAAAACAAAACGCTTTACCCCATGCACGGTATTCTCAAGTTGTTTGGCTTCCCCTGAACATATTGTAGACTACACTATATTATCAAAAGTATTCGGACACCACAATGTTTTAGGACAAATGGCTTTATTATCGCAATTCGTAGTTTGTCAGTCCACCGTTTGTTTGTATTACAGCGGCAACACGTCGGGGCATAAATCAACCAAATTTCTGGTAGGTCTCCCCATGAATAGCTCGCCATTCGTTCTGCAAAACAGCTGGCACAGGGGGACCTAAGACGGTCGTTGTGGTAAATTCCGTATCCGTCACTCCAGTTTATTCCAGAAGTGTTCTATAGGATAAATATCAGGACTGACAACAGGCCAGAGTAACAATTCCACCTGATTTTCAAGAAAGCAGTCCTGCACATGCCGCGCTGTGTGGCAGGGAGCTCGATCGTGTTAGAAGAGATAACGGTCATTTCCAAAATCCAGAACGACGGGGTACACTTCCGAGTTCATGGTTTTGTAACGTACCAGGAGATGTGACGTACCTGCCAGAAGGACGCACACGACATAAAGGCAGATAGGAATCTGAATAAATCGTCCGCGTGGCTCAATTGGTAGAGCAACTTATTCCGGAATGAGGGGATCCGGGTTCGAATCCTGGCGTGGACAGAAATGACGGAGAAATTTACTTCGTTATAATTGGCGCCCGAACTATCCGGATGACCCGACCGTTCAAAATCTCGCATTGGTGTGATGTTATTTCCACACCGCGAGATAGGAAAAATAAGAGAATCCTTTCTCCAGCACTTCGAAAATAAATAAATAAATAAATAAAATAAGGGGGAGATGATGTTACGCAATAACGGCCGCTACACGCCGCGGCATCGAACGAAAGAGACTTTGGATGTGGGCTTGGGGTATGTCGGTCCAGGCTGCTTCCACACGTTGCCACAGTTCATCAGGCGTAGCCGCGGGTGGTGCTTGCCGGGCCACTCGGTTGCCGATGAGCGACTAGATGTGTTCGATGGGCGACATATCGGTAGAAGAGGCGGGCAACCTCATCAGTGACACCTGGTGCGCCGTGAAGAATTGTTGCACGACGCGTGCCACGCGCGGGCGCATTGTCCTGTTGAAACGTGGCCGCTGGCAGGTCCTGCAAGTAAAGGAGGACTACAGGCTCCTAAACGTCGGAGATGTAGCGGTGGCTGTTGAGTGTACCAACGATGCGTGCTAGAGGGATGCGAAGGTCATATCCAATTGCGCCCAAAACCATAACGGCAGGCGACGTACCGGGATTACGCCGCCTAATGCAGGCGTCATACAGTCTCTCGCCGTGTTGCCGCCACACGCGGATTCGACAATCGTGGTATTGCAGGCAGAAGCGGGATTCGTCAGAGAAGACAATGTCGTGCCATTCCGTAGTCCAGGTGCGGCATTCAACGGCCCACTGCCACCGCACTCGCCGGTGGTGTAACGTCAATGGTAATCGGAGCACTGGGCGCCGTGCGACAAGTCCCCGCTCCTGCAGACGACGTCGAACGGTACGTGCTGCCACAGGTTATTGTGCAACACACCCTAATTCCTGCGCTAACGTTCGTGACGTGGCGGTGCGAGCCGTCAATGCCCGCCGCACAGCATGTCGGTCCTCTCGTTCGGTGGTGTGCCGCGGCCGCGGCGATCGCTCACGTTGGTCCGTCCGTCCCTCCTCCTCCCACCGAATCTATACTCGCCTTACTGTGGCTGGATGTCGTCCCACACGGGCGCCGATGTCTTGGTACGATAAATCACTGTCGCGATAAGCCACTATTCGTACTCTGTGGAACTTCGAAACGTGCTGGAATGACTACCGTATTCTGAGACTAAGCATCAGGAAGCTTCCCACGCACAGGTCCGGCAGCACAACACACTTCCACTACTTACACCCTACCTTCTGTACACCCTTCTTATAGTGCTTCTCGGTGCGTGCCGAGCGCACATGATTTACATATGCCCTGCTATGCTAATCGTTTGCATGTCTTCTCGCGGGCGACGCATGCTGCGAATTTAAGGCCAATCGGATGCTTCCTTCTTGGTGTTGCATTTTGAGTGGCCAGCAGTATATTTTACCATCTTCTGGGTATCATTAAGGTCAGAAGGGTCCATGAACTCATTCGAATACATGTGTGACAAGTAAAACAGGTGACTCAAAGATAAGATCAACGTCAGAAACAGTATTGCAAACCTAAATACACTATGTTGACAAAAGCCACCAGACACATAGCAGGGAAACACAACATAGCATTTATTGACTTACATTAGAACGGTGTCGGTCCATCTTTGGCCTTAATGCATGCACTGACCCTTCGAGATATGCTTTCGACAAGGTTTTGGAATACAGCGATAGGTATGCGCTTCCATTCAGTACATAATGCTGCCGCTAGCTGTTGCTTAGTAGTAGGGCCTTGATTCCAAACTTCTTATGCGGCGCTCTAATTCATCCCATAGGTGCTCCATGGGATTAAGATCAAGGCTCTGTACTGGCCAATACACACACGATACAGAATTATCGTCAAACCACGCCGTAACAGTCCTTGCTTTATGGCTCGGTGCATGATCCAGCTGGTACCAACAAGGCGCGGTTTTATAGTATTGCCACAAAGTTGGTAGAGCATAATTGTCCAGAATATCGAGGTAAACGTGCTGGTAAACAGGTTTGTCCACGATAACCATGCAATGGGCTGAGACCTTTCCACGAAAAACATCCCCACAAGAGTACGTTGCAACCTCCAAACTTGACCGTAGGAACAGTAAACTGTGGTGAATAGCGTTCCCCCGGCTGCCGCCATACCCACACATGGCCAGCAGACTGATAGATCATGTATCTGGATTCATCAGTCCATAGGACTTGTTTCCATTGATCTACGGTCCACGATAAATGTTCTTTACACAATGCTAAATGACGAGTAGCATTTCAAGTGGAGATGAAAGGCTTATGAGCAGCCGCACGGCTACGATAACCCATGGAATGAAGTTCTCTGCTAATGGTACGTGTACATACCGAGGTTCCAGCATTTTTACTTACCTGTGCAATGAGGTCTTGTGCAGTACTCCGTCGATTAGCTGTAGTGACTCTCCTGGGGCTTCGACGTCATCTATCACAAATTTTCTTTGGTCTGCTGGTACGTTTTGCTGCTTCAGGCACGCCATGTGTTTTCCATTTATTCAGTACATCCAAGACTTGGGTATGTTTAAGCACCTCTCGGTTTCTCTTATAGACAACCCACTAATATAACACCCATAAATCTTTCCTTTCTCAAAATCAGTTCTCTCCCGCCGGAACATTTTAACTCAACCTCACAGTGCGATATGATCGCGGTCCGCTGCACTCTTGTTTTTATACCGTTTGCAGCTGTAGCACATCTTAACAACGCAGCGGATCCATTCATTTGCTTTTGAAGGATTGTCCAGTGACTTTTGTCAATATAGTGTATATTACAAAGATTGCATTTCGTTTCATTTTTCAAACTAAAAGTCTGAAACTTCCTTGACCGTCAAGAGGAAAGAAAGACAATAATAAATAACTTCTAATTTTGTTCGAGACTTTTACCCATGCGCAAATATTTCACATTAAACTAAATTGAATACGTCGAAGAACTTTGGAGTTAATATTTCTTAACAGACAGGTAAATATATAACATATCTCCACCCCACGAACAATCCTTTTCTTTTAATCTTAAAAACGACATTTATAAACAGAATGCGAATCTTCATGGCACTTGGAAAAAGAAAACAGAGAGGAGATGCCGCGATAAAATCATCTACCTGTGAAATATTATTACGAAAACTTCAGGTAGTTTAGACACTTCGCAGAATAAAATAAACAAAGAAAAATTTGGAGACAAATGTTTCACGAACAAAGTTCATAAAAATGCGATGAAAGATTAATCAATACTAAAATTCGGTGACTAGCATTGGAGCTGTGTGGACATAAATTAAAGGCATTGATAGCAAGTTTCTTAATATTATTTCTGACAATGCTGCAAAGAAAAAAATATAGTACAGATTATCTGTCCCAGCGTTTTTCTTATTGATTGTATGCAGGCAGAAGTTTTCTCCAATGATTTAGAATTCAATGCCTGATCATGCTTGTGTTTAATTGCTTAAAGAGATCTGAAGTCAGTTTTCGTTAATGTCAGAGCATTTCGTTCGGTAGTCAGGTATGACTACAGTTTTCATTTCTGCGGCCTAGATATGCGTACTTTTCCGCGTAAGTATAGCTGCCATATTTGAATGTTCGTTTTACCACTAGTTGGACGACGTTTTCGATAATACGATGAATGTGGGATGTACACAGTCAAGTCACATTATTGTGACCACCTCCTACTTTTGACATCAACAGCGCGTAGCAAATGAAAGAAGGCACGTGTCGTGAGCTGGCTTGGAGGGTATATACGTTGTACTGTAGGCATACTGAAAACATATCACTTGTTGCTGTCATGGATAAAAAGAGCGATTTACGAGATTTGCAAAAAGAGATTATTATCGTCTGTTGGGCCAATGGTGGCAGTATTTCTGAAACAGTGCAGCCTGCGAACTGTTCGGGTGCTGCTGTAGTTAAAGTGTATCGTGATTGGAGAAATGGCCCCATTGCGAATAAGCGACGTGGAAACTGCGGAGCTCCACGTGCCATTGATGTGAGAGGTGAACGTCGCCTGCAATGGTGCGTGAGGGCCGATAGACACGCTACAGTGGAGCAACTCACTGGCCGGAAGAAACAGCGGGCTACCGGAAGTGTGTCTAAAACGACAGTTCAGCGAACCCTGCTGTTTGAGCTCCGATGCAGACGGATGGTCACTACATCTATGCTAACGAAGGTGCATCGGCAGAAAAAGGCTTACATTTGTAGGGCAGTATCGGAATTGGACCTCCGCTGATTAGCAAAAGATTGCCTTCTCCGATGAGTCACGTTTCCTGCTTCATCGAATGGATGGACGATGGCGCATAAGGTTAGAAACACGGAGAACTAACACTCTTCAACCATTGCTGGAAGAACACAAGCTGGAGGGACAGTGTTATGGTCTGGGGAATGTTTTCTTGGCATTCTCTGGGTCTACTCATAGCAGTGAATGGCACTATGGAACGAATTCCTTATGAATCCATCCTTGCAGATCATGTGCACCCACACATACTGATTGTCTTCCTTGGAGCGGAAGGAATATTTCAGCACGACAATGCGACGTGTCACACAGCTAGACATGTCCGAGAGTGGTTGGAAGAGCACGATGAAGACTTCAAAGTACTTCCTTGGCCCCTAATTCCCCAGACTTAAACCCAATTGAGCCTCTGTGGGACCACCTGGATCGTCTTGTTCGCTCTATGGATCATTCATCACGCACCCTCCAGCTGCTGTCAGATGCAGTGCAGTCAGAATTGCTTCACATACCTGTGAACACCTTTCAGCACTGTATTGAGTCAATCTTAACAAGTCTAGCTGCTGTCCGCCCTGAACACGGCGGTTGCTCTGGATATTAGCTGGTGGTCATATTGATGTGACTTGACCGTATATATACAGGGAGTCTTGACTAGAGTTATTCAAAAATAACGGTTGGTAATGCGAGAACTACTCATTATATTTTCTCAAACTGAAACTCGTCGATAGCGAATCTCTCCAGCAGTTGTTTCGTCGAACTTTCTAGGTCACAAGCGCAGGAGCGCCTTTACACGTATGCGGCACTCGAAAAAAGGGCATACGAACGGCTATTGCCAGTCGAGATGTGGACGCCACAGCGGAAGCGCAGTGCGTACTTTGGTTAGCTGAATTGAAATCAGTTACACATGCTCGGTGGCATGCACCAAGGGAATGGAATCTGGATCCTCCCACATCCAAATCCACTCTTCAGTGTTATAAAACTCTGAAAGAGACGGGGAGTTTGGTTTAACAAACTGGAACACACCCAAAAAGACGTGTGACCGATGAGACTGTGGATCGAGTGCGTGAGTTATTCTGTAAGAGTCCACGTTAAGTCAGTCAGACAGGCTAGTAAGGAACTGCAGATTCTTTGTTCAACACTTCACGACATTGTTCACAAACTTCTGCGTTTGCGTGCGTACAAAATTTAACTTTTTCAACACCTTAAGACTGATGATCATCGCTTCAGAGATGCTTTCGCTATTGAGATGATGACCCGTATCGAGGTCGATCCCAATTATCTTGATCGGTTGTTATTCAGTGACGAATCCACCTTTCACCTATTCGGGAAAGTTAACAGGTATAATTACTTAATTAATACAGACATTTGACGTGGACTAGGAATATCAAACAGAAGCCATCGCTCTTTCCACGTTTATAAATTAGTCACGGAATAATTCTCATTGGCCGCCACCGGGAATGGAACCTAGGGTCTTCCAGTTACGCGCCGAAAATGCTTCCACTGCCCCACAGCGGCCACGAATTCGTATGTGAGTCTGGAGGAATTTCGAGCGACGACTTCTGTTTGAAGGTATAATTACTGCATGTGGGGTGCAGAGAATCCTCACCAAGTGATCGAAAATGAAAGGGATACACCAAAAGTCAATGTGTGGTTAGGAGTGCATAAAAATGACGCCATGGCTCCATTTTTGTTTTCACAGAACCCACAGTGATGGAACATACTTACCTTGACATGCTGCAGATCTTTGCTGTTCCACAGATTCTCCCAGGTTTTACGTTTCAGCAAGATAGTGCTCCACCACACTTCCATGGAGATGTTCCCACGTTTTTGCACGAGATTTTTCCTGGACGTTGGATTGGGAGATGTGGCTCAACTGCCTGGCCGCCTAGATCTTCGGATCTTACTCCATTGGCCTTTTTTGCATTGGGGTTTATTAAACATTCTGTGTATAAGAGAAAAGTTCGAGATTTAGACAACTTGAAACCAGCGTATCATTGAAGCAGTTGCTCTAATAATACCTCAGATACTAGAAAACACTTGGCAAGATCTCGAGTATCGTTTTGACATCAGTCGAGCTACAAAAAGGGCCTAAATTGAAATTTACTAGCTTGTATAAAAATATGGTAAGTTACTCTATATAACAACAAAAACCTTGTAGATGCTGAGATATAAGTGTGTACTTTTGGATACCTCTAGCACGGACACCCTGTATAATCGTAGAGAACTCTTAAACAACAAGACGTTTTTATTCTTCACTCATCTTCTATCACCTTCTTTGGTACCAAATGAACTGGTATACGCAAAAGAGAAACTACCCAATAAATGAAAATTCGAGTGCGATTAAAAAATAAGAATACATTCTTTCGCAGTATAGACAAAGATATTGCATTGCTTGGTCAATCTCTTGTGAACAAACAGCTAACGAGCATTAAGTTGCGCACGATCAGGCCCTGGATATAACCTGTCGTGTTCTCACATACCTTTCATACTCATTGGCACTACATCTGACACTCTCGTTCCTTGAAAAGAAATGCTTTTGACATTTTTGTTTCTAAGAATATTTGCTGTTTTCACTCTTGTCCACGAAGTAGATTGCATTTGACACATTCGTCCATGGCGATGACCGCATTTGACCATCTCGCCGAGTAAAATTATTGAATTTGATACTCTCGTCATATAAGATAATTGCATGTTATAGTCTTGTTCATCTAGATGACCACACATGGCACTAGCTATTGCACCCAAAAAAATGCGTCTAATACTCTCGAAAGGATTACATTTGGCACTCTCATTTACTAATAGGATTTCACTTTTCCCACCTGTCCACCACCAGGATTGCGTTTGACACACCCGTCTACCAAATGATATGAGGATTGATCTTGACGCTCCCGTTTCCCAAGAGAGTATCACTTCGAACTCTCATCCATCACGTGGATTGCGTTTGACACTCCCGCTTAACAAATGAGTCTCATTTCGATCTCTCATCCCGCACGAGGATGATGTTTTATACTCGCGTCCACCAAATGAGTATCATTTTGAACTCTCATCTATCACAAGCATTGCATTTGACCCACTCGTTCATCAAACAAGTATCATTCGAACTATGATCCACTACGAGGATTGCGTTTGACACTCCCATCCACTAAACGAGTACGATTTCGAACCCTCTGATACACCACGAAGATAATCCATCACGTGGATTGCGTTTGACACTCCCGCCTACCAAATGAGTCTTATTTCGATCTCTCATCCCGCACGAGGATGGTGTTTTATACTCGCGTCCACCAAATGAGTATCATTTCGAACTCTCATCTATCACAAGCATTGCATTTGACCCACTCGTCCATCAAACAAGTATCTTTCGAACTCTGATCCACTACGATGATTGCGTTTGACACTCCCATTCACTAAACGAGTACGATTTCGAACCCTCGGATACACCACGAAGATAACGTTTGACACTCTCGTCTACCAAATGAGCATCACTTCGAACTCTCATCCATCACGTGGATTGCGTTTGACACTCCCGTCTACCAAATGAGTCCCATTTCGATCTCTCATCCCCCACGAGGATGGTGTTTTATACTCGCGTCCACCAAATGAGTATCATTTATAACACTAATCTATCACAAGCATTGCATTTGACCCACTCGTCCATCAAACAAGTATCTTTCGAACTCTGATCCACTACGAGGATTGCGTTTGACACTCCCATCCACTAAACGAGTACGATTTTGAACCCTCTGATACACCACGAAGATAACGTTTGACACTCTCGTCTACCAAATGAGCATCACTTCGAACTCTCATCCATCACGTGGATTGCGTTTGACACTCCCGTCTACCAAATGAGTCTCATTTCGATCTCTCATCCCGCACTAGGATGGTGTTTTATACTCGCGTCCACCAAATGAGTATCCTTTCGAACTCTCATCTATCACAAGCATTGCATTTGACCCACTCGTCCATCAAACAAGTATCTTTCGAACTCTGATCCACTACGAGGATTGCGTTTGACACTCCCATCCACTAAACGAGTACGATTTTGAACCCTCGGATACACCACGAAGATAACGTTTGACACTCTCGTCTACCAAATGAGCATCACTTCGAACTCTCATCCATCACGTGGATTGTGTTTGACACTCCCGTCTACCAAATGAGTCTCATTTCGGTCTCTCATCCCCCACGAGGATGGTGTTTTATACTCGCGTCCACCAAATGAGTATCATTTCGAACTCTCATCTGTCACAAGCATTGCATTTGACCCACTCGTCCATCAAACGAGTATCTTTCGAACTATGATCCACTACGAAGATTGCGTTTGACACTCCCGTCCACTAAACGAGTACGATTTCGAACTCTCATCCACCACGAAGATTACGTTTGACACTTTCGTCTACCAAATGAGTGTCATTTCGAACTCTCATCCACCGCGAGATGACGTTTGACTCTCGCTTTTGAAAAAAACAAGAGGATTACATTTCACACTGTCGTTCATCAAAAAGTATTGTATGTGATTGTATCTTCCACCAAAAGTGTTACATTTGATAATATCGTCCATTAAGGGAATTGCATTTTACACTCTTCTCCATCAAAACGTCAGATTTGGTACTGTTGGTACAATTGGCTATCCCGGAGGTGGCCCTTTCAATATCGCGAAAGTTGAGTAAGATTGATCTGCACGTTGCATATCTCCCCAAATATTTTCGGTAAGTTTGAGATTCAACGATTGAGTAGGCCTGAGAATTGGCTTTCACGCTGGCTAGTGTTCCTTGAACAAGTGGAAATGATGTGAAGTCTATCACAGGTAGCCTTGTCGTGTTAAAATGTGCACCAAACTTTGCTACAATGAAAGTTGTGCACCAGAAGAAGCAACTGGTCATAAAGGAGAAGGAAATTTGCCGAAAAACGAAGTATTCGTGTAGGAGCACGGCGCGATGAGTAATGACTGGTTAACGGCGTATGTCGGCATTCATGATCTTATGACAACATCCCCCATTCCCTGTCTTCTATAATTCAATTTCGCCGTGCCTTTCAAATCTTTGATCACTATAGTCGGCCTGGTGGAGAAAAAACGCAGGTTTTCGAATTGTCTCTCACTCTTAAGAAATATCTCTTATTCGATGATTTTTCGTGCATCGACATGTCTGCAACGGATCATCCAGAACTCATACCTGGAATCTTCAGAATTTCAGTTATCTAGTCTGCCTGACGGTACAGACCAATCTTCATCTCCTGTTGTGCAAGATTTACTGCAGGTATACGGGCACTGTTAAAGGTTTTGGTAATTTTGCCTCACATTATCGTGTACAAAATATCAGGTACCCCATAATATGCTCAATTTTGTGACTTGTTCTATCAATTGACGATTGAAGTCATCTGACTTTTACTTTTGTTTCGTGCAAAGTGCCAAATGCCACGAAAGTGTTGTTCTCTTGCGCTACATTTAGGTGCTACGTTACGACAACGAGACATGAGTCTTCTTAATTGAAGCACCTCGCCTAAAGACATATCAGTAGTGGTGTGGCACTATCCTAGATTTTACGTGGGACATGAAATAGTTAGTTTAGAGACTTCTGAAGCCAAGTGTTCACTCAATATTAAGGTAGGTAACTAAAATAAATTTTGGAGTGTATGTTGTGTTTGTAACATGTAATTACATTCGTGTTGAAGCTTTCTGGTGCCATCTTTGTATCCAGTTGTTTTGTTTTCATACCCTAGTGGTTAAAACATTATTGTTTTAAATAATTCTACAGTTCAGAGGTCAAATAAGTATATTTACACTATATTTTTTCAGAAGCTGAGTAAGCGAGTATTATACACTGAGTGGCCACTTTATTATGAACACCTGACAGTTTTAAGCAATTGAGCTATGGCTGCACGCTGTTGCCGCCAGAGTGCGAGGCTAGTATAAAAAGGGAAAGCTTAGTGCTTGCGACAGTAGTGGGAGTGATTTTTGGGTGACGAGATGGGTAAAAAATTTGATTTGACGGACTTTCAACGTGGGATGATTGTAGGAGCTTGGAGCCATGGAGCGAGTATCACCGAAACCGCCGCATTCGTGAAATGTTCCAGAGCAGCTGTTGTTAAAGTGTTTAAAGGCTGGACTGTCAGCCAAAATCTGGGTCTCTACGTGCAACGTGTGGTCGTCATCGACTAGTGACTGCTCGGGCGGAATGGAGAGTGTCCAGACTGGTAACAGACAACAGAAGGGCAAACGTACAGCAAATAACAGACCATCTTAAACAAGAATCCCCTGAAATGATCTCTGCACGCACTGTTCGACATACACTGCATCGGATGGGATATGGCAGCCTGAATGCCTGTTCTAACACCTTTGCTGTCTGCAGTTAACAAGAGAAAACATCTCCCGTTCGCTCAGGAGCACAAGGATTGGACAGTCGATTATTAAAAACAAATTATGTGGTCCGATGAATCACGTTTTCAGTTGCACCATGCCGATCGCCGAGTGAGAGTTTGCCGGAAACAGCACGAAAGCATGGACCCCAAATGCATTGCTGTAACCCTTCAAGCTCGTGGAGGCAAAGTTATGGTTTGGGGAATGTTTTCCTGGCATGCTTTGGGCCCTTTAATTCGTGTTGATCAACGTCTGACTGGCACATCATATCTGAACATCGTTACGGACCAAGTACATCCTGTCATGTGGATAGTTTATTCCAATGGAGATGGCTACTTTCTACAAGATAATGTGCCCTGCCATAGTTCTCGTATTGTACAGGACTGGTTTTAGGAACACGCCGGTGAGTTTTCTTTGCTTAGGTGGTCCCCGTAATATCCAGATCTCAACCCCATTGAGAATTTGTGGGATGAAGTTGAACGAGCCACCAGACAGCTGGATCCACAACCCTGCAATCTCACACTCCTGGAAAATGCGTTTCGTCAAGCATGGTCTCAGATTCCACAAACGACCTGTCAACATCTCGTGGAGTCCATGCCACGAAGAATCGACGCAGTATTAAAGGCAAAAGGTAGCCCAGCGAAATACTGAGGGGGTGGTCATAATAAAGTGGCCATTCAGTGTATAGTGCTTCTACAGGTTATTTCATAATTTCCGATGTTATGCTTAGTTAATATTTAAGATCGTTCTAACTACCCGAACAACATTTCGATCTGTCAGTATAACCTCGAAGGGCACATTTCAGAGCTCCCTAAGATAGGTTGTTCACATGAAAATAATTTCACATGTGTTTAAACATGCCTAGATTTGTGCAGTAATTGGCCCAGTGTAGTTATCTTGAGATTCAGACAATGGAGATTAAATTCTTCGTTTGATTATTTGAGAAAAATGAAAAAAAGACAGGGCCTTGTTTTAATAAATTGGGTATGTAATAAGAAACGCTCAATAACTCTTATACAGAAACCCAATTTTGAAAATTATTTTCTCCATAAATCGGTTATATAAAAGGAGAAGCTTTATAACTACACTTAAATTTAGTGATATGTTGCACCAAACTGTAGTACTACACCATCTATCCCATATTATTATAGAAGATACACCAATATGACGCAATTATGCATCATAATAATGTGCCACTTTGCACCAGAAATGTATAATAGTGGTACAGATCTGCACCATAATATAGTTTAAATTTATACCATGTGTTTTGGTGCAATTTTACACCACAATATGCTGTGCTTTTGCACCACTTTTGAACATAAGCAGTGTGAAGCTGCACCGTATTGTTGAGTTTTGCCTTTTCTCAAATGGTGTGCAGCTTCCTTTATGGTGGTGTGTTCATCATAAACTGACAAGTCAGCTACCTAACTATTTAGTCTTTCCCAAACTTTCACCGGTCACGAGCTCAAATTTCCAAGAGAAGGAGCACCATATTAAGTGCCACTGCATGTCACCCTGTAAATCTGAAATCTAGTACCTACTTACGAAGAATCTTGAATCCGAAGTTTTAGAGAATTTATTATATAATCTTGGCATATTCCGGAGGGGTTACATGCTTTGACGAGAGCTTTAAACGGATGTATTACACAAGAGCGTTTAAATTGTTGATATCCTAGACCAAAAGTTACCAAACCCCCTCCCTAACACACTTGCGATTCAGCATTTCTTCCTACCTTCAGGTCAGATTTTTAGCTTGCGCATGCGCAGATGGACTTTCGTAGCCACATCACATTTCATCAGGGTCATGGTCGTGTCTTACGTTCGTCTAAATCTGAATAATAATAATAATAAACTTTGTTTTTTGAAAAAACTAAACAGTCGAAATTCTTAGTTTTGCAGCCACCATAATTCAGTAAATATTTATTTTTATGACTCGCATGTCTTCTTTCATTGGTTTTACGACAATAAAATTCATTAATCCACCTACCTAAGCACCGCTTAATGTCAGAAATTAGTAAATCTTATTGTCGGCACGTCTTTTTTTTTTGTAAAAAAAGATCGCGCTTATCTTATCGGTTTGTCCGTCCGTCTGTGAACATCATATCTCTGCAACTATTATTCATATTTGAAAAATTCTTTTTGCATTCGAAAGTCGGAAATATGCGAATGGCGATCTTTCATATTTCGTTTTTTTTTGTTGTTTTTTTTGTTTTTTACGATGTACATTTTCGCCCTTAGAGAACGTAAATGCAGATGACATCGAATTCAAAATACATTCTATTCAATATATTTGCTTCTAAACATCCGATAGAAAAAAATTCTTTTACCATTCGATTCCATTTACGACGAAAAGTATTTCAGGTATAGTAACTTTTTGGAGTTACACATAGATTTTTCGCTAGGGGGTGTAAAATAAATTGCGTTTCACCCCGATAACTCTACTTCTAAAACTCCAATTTGAAATTTTTTTTCTTCAGTGGATACAGCTACTGATGGGAAATTGTTTGCACATGATTTGTAATTTTTGGTGCAGAATGGTTTTGCCACCAAGGGGCGAAAGTGTTAATTTCTACTTCTGATGTTTTGCCACAAAATCTGAGCTTCTAAAATCTCGATTGAAAAAATCCGTTCGTGGACCAATGCCACTCAGGTTGATAAACCTTTTGGAATATTTTCTTTTTAAAATCTTGCACGATTTCTCCGCCAGGGGACGTAGATGTATATTCTATTTTTGTCAATATCTCTATTTCTAAGAGCCCGATTTGAAAAATTCCTCCTTTGTTGGATAGCGTTTCTGGTGCATTGTGTTTTTCATATAATTTCAAAATTTTCAATAAATTCATAGACTTGTCGTTGGGGGGCGTAAAAGTAAATTGCCCTTTCCTTGATATCTCTGCTTCTAAAACTCCGATTTGAAAAATTGTTTCTGCACCGGATACAGCTCCTGATCGGGAACCTTTTGCATATCATTTCTGATTTTTAGTAAAAATGGTTTAGCCCGCAGAGGGCGTAAGTCTTAATTTCCACTTCTGATATATTTGCAGCAAAGTTTGAGCTCCTAAAATCTCGATTGAAAGAAATTGGTTTGTGGACCGATACTACTCACATCGATAAACCTTTTTCGGAATATTTTCTTCTTAAAATAATACATGGTTTCTCCGCCAGGGGGCGTAGATGCATATCCTATATTTGTCTATATCACTTCTTCTAAGAGTCTGATTTGAAAAATTATTTCTTTGTTGGAGATCGTTTCTGCTGCGAAATGTTTCTTACGTAATTTCAAATTTTTGTTATTGCACAAGTCTGCAACTAGAGGGCGTAAGCTCATGATTCCGTTTGCAGCAATATCTGTAATGATTGAAAAACGTTTTTATTCCGTCAGATACTATTGTTTTCAGTACCGGTTCCATTGATTTCGAATAGCTTTGATAAATTTAATTCGCGTCAGAACGGATTCAAAAGACGTGGTCATTATTCCCGAAAATTAGGTGTCATCTTTCCTGTTTGTTATTATGATTTAATTCCATTTAGCATGTACCGGATTGTGCCTCAGTGTGGTCGTGAGTGACGCGAATAAATGCCGCGTGCTGTATGCAAGTAGATGTATACTCTCGAATCACTTGTTTTATTTCATACCCACAAAGATCTTGGCATGCAAAAGATGCATAGCATAAATTATATACAAAGAATACTCGATTGTTTTCCTCTGTTGTCAACAGATCGCCGACTGAAGCCAAATCTAGAGAAAAAATATATTGCTGAAATGAGGTCGTTTTGTCGAACTGATTAAAAAATAGCTTTACGTTTTATTTTTATTAACTTCAAGCATCGAAGCAACTTGTTCCTTCCCTCACAAAATGAATTTTTTTTTTAAAAAAGGAATTTCCAGCGGTGATGAACTGATGTAGGTATCTATGATGAAAACAGTTTAGATTAATACAAATCTTTCACTGAGGAAATGTGGTTTTCAAAATAGTAAAACTGCCCAAGAAGCATTATTCCGTGTTGCTACAAGAAGCAGTCCTTATTTTTAAAGGTAGTATCCACTACTTTGGTTGTATGTAATAGCTTTCGGCGAAACTCTGAAGGACGTACTTAAAAGATATTTGGCCTCCACTCCGAGCACTTAAAAACCAGTTCTTCCTTTATTTACTTTTACATTTATTTGACGATGTGTGACATAAGTAAATTACGAATATCCTCCATTACCGACACAGTGGAACATGTTTTCCGCCTAAAAACATTTTATCTGTTGTGAATATTTGTTAATGCAGTATGTCGAGAAAATTATTTGTTCAGTGAACGCTTTCAAAGGTTGCCTGCAGAAAACCCTTATCGTTTAAAAGACAAAATAATTTCTATAGAATGACTTCAATGTCATTTTTTGAATACAAAATGATAACTTCCATAATTGCCAACTTTTACGGAATTTTGCCTAATTTACGGATAAAGGTGTTTTTTTGCGGATTTTTTACGCTTTCCAACCGTAGGTTGAAGAAGCGTGTATGCTCCAGCTCTTTCCGTCCGTCAGTCCGTCTGTCTGTCGGCACGATAACTCACGTAAAAATGGTTCGATTTCGATGAAATTTTAGTATGTGGTAGGGGACCGCCAGGGGACGAACCCTATTGAAAATGGGTGAAGTGGGGTCAAAGGTCACAACATAAGAGCGGAATTCATTCAATTGTCCTTATGCGTCATAACTTACGTAAATATGGTTCGATTTCAATGAAATTTTAGTATGTGATAGGGGACCAGCTGGCGACGAACCCTATCGAAAATGAGTGTAGTGGGGTCAAAGGTCAGGACATAGGAGCGGGATGTATTTCATTGCCCTTATGCGGCATAACGTGCGTAAAAATGGTTCGATTTCGACGAAATTTTAGTATGTGGTAGGGGACCACCTGGAGAGTAACCCTATTGAAAATGAGACAAATGGAATTAAAGGTCAGGACATAAGATCGGGATCCATTCCATCGCCCTTATCCCACACTATTAAGGTGGACGTCAAGTAATTTTGCTTCCTATATTTCTAATGGAAAACCTTTTGCATACATTTCCTTCACAATTAGTGTGTTCCCAAGGATAGAAATTTGAACATCGATTAAAATAACTTCATACTATACCTTGGAATACTCAACATTTTGTAAAACATAAGCATAATTATATTAAAAAACAATAACGTTTCCTTTGGTGGTGTTGAAAACAGAAAAAAGATGGCGCTACCTGTGCTTTGATGACGTCAGTGGACAAATAAATGTTGGATTGCATAATTACGGTTATGGTTTAGAAAATATTAAGTATTCCGAGTTATGAAATGAAGCTGTTTTAATGGATGTTCAAATTTTCATCCTTGGGAACGCATTGTTTGTGAAGAAAATGTGTACAGAAGTTTTTCCATTAGAAGTATAGGAAGCAAAATTACTTGACGTCCACCTTAAAGTAGCAATTCTTGTATGTATGTATGTACATTTAATTTTGAAAACTGCTCTAAGAATTTTGATGAAAGTCGTTAACCTACAGTTTTCTGGTACTAGAAATCGATTTAGCTTGATCTTGACTTTTGGAGAATTCGTTTAGTGGGTTAAATACCCACCCCGAATTATAACGTTTTTATTGGCATGGTGTCGTTAAATTAATGTTACCAATGCTTAGAAATCTTATGACATCACAATCTCTCGTTTGAGAATGTTGGCGCGCGGTCACGCCGACTGTCTCATTACGTCACGCATTGTGTGTGGATCCTATTAAAGTTTTATGACGTCACACTCTTGCAGCGAGCAGATGGTCGTGATTCCCATCTGCCTCATTACGTCACGCGTTGTGTGCGTATGTCCGTCCGCACGATAACTTGCGTAACAATCGTTCGATTTCGATGAAATTTTAGTATCTGGTAGGGGATCACCTGGGAAGGAACCCTACTTAAAGTGAACGAAATGGGGTCAAAGGTCAGTACATAGGAGGGCGATCCATTCCATTGCTCTTATGCGCCATAACTAACGTAAAAAAGGTTTGATTTCGATGAAATTTTAGTATGTGGTAGGGTACCACCTGGCGACAAACCCTAGTAAAAATGGGCGAAATGGGGTCAAAGGTGAGGACAAAGGAGCGGAATCACTTCCATCGCCATTATGCGTCCTAACTTATGTAAAACTGTTTCGATTTGGATGAAATGTTGGTATGTTGTAGGGACCTTCCTGGGGACGAATCCTATTTAAAATGGGCGAAATGGGGTCAAAGGTTAGGACACAGGAGCGGGATCTATTCCATAGCCCTTATGCATCATTACTTACGTAAAAATGCTTCGATTGCAACAAAACTTTATCATGTTATTTCGGAGGTATACCGAACTGGTTCTGTTGAATATCATCGAAATGGCATCAAAGGTCTGGGCACAGGACCGAAATTTATTCCACATCCATAATTCTTATAAATTGAGTGATAACTTGAGTAATGATTTCTAGTATGTTGGAAAGCGTATCATAATCAATGCATTGCATGATTTTACTAACTTGTTTAATATTTCGATTACTCAATCGAAATATTTCAATCCCCTGCAACCATCCACTTAGATTTTCTACCGGACCTTACGAGCGCTGTGTGACGCTGGACTCGCCGACTTCGTGCGGAGCCGGCGAGTATAACGATGGCTCAGCTTCGTGACGTCGATGGCTCAGCTTCGTGACGTAGTGCTCAAGTGACATGCCGACCAGAGTTCTCCAAAATGCGTAATTACGTGTCTAGTACTCATCGAAGAGTGTATTTACGCATCGAAATTTTACCAACGGGTAAAAATACGCATCGGGAATTTTACCAACGCGTAAAAATAAATAGCATCGGAAATTTTTCTCGATGCATAAAAGTACGTGTCGGGAATTTTTCTCAGAGCGTAAAAACACGTAAAAATACGCATCTTGAATTTTTCTCGGAGCGTAAACCTACGCATCGAAGAATTTTTCCAATTCGTAAAAATACGCATCTTGAATTTTTCTCGGAGCGTAAACCTACGCATCGAAGAATTTTTCCAATTCGTAAAAATACGCATCTTGAATTTTTCTCGGCGCGTAAACCTACGCATCGAAGAATTTTTTCCAATTCGTAAAAATACGCATCTTGAATTTTTCTCGGCGCGTAAACCTACGCATCGAAGAATTTTTCCAATTCGTAAAAATACGCATCTTGAATTTTTCTCGGCGCGTAAACCTACGCATCGAAGAATTTTTCCAATTCGTAAAAATACGCATCTTGAATTTTTCTCGGCGCGTAAACCTACGCATCGAAGAATTTTTCCAATTCGTAAAAATACGCATCTTGAATTTTTCTCGGCGCGTAAACCTACGCATCGAAGAATTTTTCCAATTCGTAAAAATACGCATCTTGAATTTTTCTCGGCGCGTAAACCTACGCATCGAAGAATTTTTTCCAATTCGTAAAAATACGCATCTTGAATTTTTCTCGGAGCGTAAACCTACGCATCGAAGAATTTTTCCAATTCGTAAAAATACGCATCTTGAATTTTTCTCGGCGCGTAAACCTACGCATCGAAGAATTTTTCCAATTCGTAAAAATACGCATCTTGAATTTTTCTCGGCGCGTAAACCTACGCATCGAAGAATTTTTCCAATTCGTAAAAATACGCATCTTGAATTTTTCTCGGAGCGTAAACCTACGCATCGAAGAATTTTTCCAATTCGTAAAAATACGCATCTTGAATTTTTCTCGGCGCGTAAACCTACGCATCGAAGAATTTTTTCCAATTCGTAAAAATACGCATCTTGAATTTTTCTCGGCGCGTAAACCTACGCATCGAAGAATTTTTCCAATTCGTAAAAATACGCATCTTGAATTTTTCTCGGCGCGTAAACCTACGCATCGAAGAATTTTTCCAATTCGTAAAAATACGCATCTTGAATTTTTCTCGGAGCGTAAACCTACGCATCGAAGAATTTTTCCAATTCGTAAAAATACGCATCTTGAATTTTTCTCGGAGCGTAAACCTACGCATGGAAGAATTTTTCCAATTCGTAAAAATACGCATCTTGAATTTTTCTCGGAGCGTAAACCTACGCATCGAAGAATTTTTCCAATTCGTAAAAATACGCATCTTGAATTTTTCTCGGAGCGTAAACCTACGCATCGAAGAATTTTTCCAATTCGTAAAAATACGCATCTTGAATTTTTCTCGGCGCGTAAACCTACGCATCGAAGAATTTTTCCAATTCGTAAAAATACGCATCTTGAATTTTTCTCGGCGCGTAAACCTACGCATCGAAGAATTTTTCCAATTCGTAAAAATACGCATCTTGAATTTTTCTCGGAGCGTAAACCTACGCATCGAAGAATTTTTCCAATTCGTAAAAATACGCATCTTGAATTTTTCTCGGAGCGTAAACCTACGCATGGAAGAATTTTTCCAATTCGTAAAAATACGCATCTTGAATTTTTCTCGGAGCGTAAACCTACGCATCGAAGAATTTTTCCAATTCGTAAAAATACGCATCTTGAATTTTTCTCGGAGCGTAAACCTACGCATCGAAGAATTTTTCCAATTCGTAAAAATACGCATCTTGAATTTTTCTCGGCGCGTAAACCTACGCATCGAAGAATTTTTCCAATTCGTAAAAATACGCATCTTGAATTTTTCTCGGCGCGTAAACCTACGCATCGAAGAATTTTTCCAATTCGTAAAAATACGCATCTTGAATTTTTCTCGGAGCGTAAACCTACGCATCGAAGAATTTTTCCAATTCGTAAAAATACGCATCGAAGAATTTTTCCAATTCGTAAAAATACGCATCTTGAATTTTTCTCGGAGCGTAAACCTACGCATCGAAGAATTTTTCCAATTCGTAAAAATACGCATCTTGAATTTTTCTCGGAGCGTAAACCTACGCATCGAAGAATTTTTCCAATTCGTAAAAATACGCATCTTGAATTTTTCTCGGAGCGTAAACCTACGCATCGAAGAATTTTTCCAATTCGTAAAAATACGCATCTTGAATTTTTCTCGGAGCGTAAACCTACGCATCGAAGAATTTTTCCAATTCGTAAAAATATGCATCTTGAATTTTTCTCGGCGCGTAAACCTACGCATCGAAGAATTTTTCCAATTCGTAAAAATACGCATCTTGAATTTTCTCGGCGCGTAAACCTACGCATCGAAGAATTTTTCCAATTCGTAAAAATACGCATCTTGAATTTTTCTCGGCGCGTAAACCTACGCATCGAAGAATTTTTCCAATTCGTAAAAATACGCATCGGGACGGTATTTCGTCTTTCAGAGACGGAAGTAAACGAAATAAAGATTTTTTCCGTAATCGTAATTTCTTTTTCCTGTGATGTTGCCTCTGTCCGGTATTATTGTTACATATCATTTTATTCCATAAAAATTTGTATTTCAGTTTGAAAA
This sequence comes from Macrothele yani, assembly GCA_039090855.1. Lineage (NCBI taxonomy): Eukaryota > Metazoa > Arthropoda > Arachnida > Araneae > Macrothelidae > Macrothele > Macrothele yani. Next base: position 23,319,876 of record CM077002.1, on the reverse strand, counting down.
TGGAGGAATAATTTCCGGAAACGGAAATTCGACGGCGAAAAAATTTCGCTGTTATCTTTAGGAATGCGAGTGCGACGTCTTCGAGGAATTTCTCCTTTTCCGTCATAATTTGGGTTATCCTCGAGATGGATGCATAACTGAACAGAAATTTTGGGGCAATTAGTAGTGGTGGACGATGTTTTCCGCCTGAAACTTTCTAAAGTTTCGTTTTTCAAAACCTTCGAAAACGGAAGTTAGACGCAGTGAAGATTTCTCCCGTAATCGTAATTTTATTTTTCACGTGATGTTTCCTGTGCCCAGTATTGTTGTTAAATATCATTTTATTTCATAAATATTTGTATTTCAACTTGGAAATGGAGGGAAAATGTCCGAAAAGGGAAATCGGACGTAGCAAAGATTTTCCCCGTAGCTGTAATTTTTTCCCGACGATGATCAGAACATGTATCCTGTATTCTTAAATATCCCCCACCACCCAAAAAAAAAAATTTTTTTTCGTTTCAGTTTGATAAACGGTGGGAAAGGGAGGGGTTCCGAAAGCGAAAGTGATGAAGCTGAAAAATTTGCAAAAATTGATGCATGGTGTTCAAATTGATGCATGGTACTTATATTTTCGAAGTTACGTTATTCATCTTTTATCTAAAATAGTGAAAGCTGTCATGCATTCATGATGGATGAAATTGTCATCCGAGGGCATTAATAAAACGATAATAAAGAAATGGGAAGGGAAACAAAGATATCAGCAAATGAAAATTTTAGCTTAGTATTGAAATACCACAGGTCTGCGAGGCTAACAATGAACACAATTAAGATTTTACTTAATGGTTTTTTAGATTATTATTTTAAACACAGATAATACGAGTTTAGTTATTGTGGCATATGCAGTGATTTTTACTGTACATTTATTAATAAAATTATGTTTTGTTTTGTGGTAAAGGGCGTTCGCGCAAAAGTTTTACTAATGCACATATCCCAAAGTTGGCAAGTATGCATTTCAGAAATCCGGTTATCAGATCTTAATGTGGTTGGAGTCCTGTTCTATGTAACTTAAAATTATTTCATCTGCTTTGATGAAGACTTCTTAACGGCTTATATGATAAGAGGCAAAGATATATTTTTCAAATTACGTTGCATGATATTTAAACCAGCAATAATAAATGAGAATTAGAAATAAAAATACAAACAAGGCAGTCTTCTTTGCCACCAACTACAAGATTATGATGAGATTATCACTGAATTTTTTTTAACGCGTTGTGCTGACTGTAGGAGGTGGACTTTTCTGACGGGTGGTCAAGCCCGGTCCTGCCGGCCATCTAGTCTGCGTTTTTTTCCGTGGCTTTCCACAGACTTCCCGGGTGTGGGGACGCGAATGCGTGGATAGGTTCCCTCTGAAGTCGGCCCCGAACGCACTTAGTCCCTGGTCACCCTTCCCTGACAGGGTTTACCAGATGTGTGTCGGTGTGGTGGTAGTACAAATACAAGACGATTTTAATCTGCTGCCATCTGGTGTCCGGCCCCCCCGGACATTTGTCCCATTGTTGTTGATGATGATGAAGTCTGCCCCGGACGCGCTTAGTCTCTGGTCACTCTTCCCTGACAGGGTTTACCAGATGTGTGTCAGTGGGGTAGTAGTAAAAATAAAAGACGATTGTAATCAGCTGTCATCTGGTGTCCGGCTGCTACGGACATTTGTCCCATGGTTTTTAATAATGAAGTCGGTCCCGAACGTTCTTAGTTCCTGATCCCCCTTCGCTGACAGTGTTTACCAGATGTGTGTCGATGGAGAGGTAGTAAAAATACAAGACCGTTGTAATCTGCTGTGATCTGGTGACCGGCTCCTACGGACTGTTCCATGGTTTTTGATGATGAAGCCGGCCCCGGATGTTCTTAGTTTCTGGTCCCCCTTCGCTGACATGGTTTTACTAGATGTGTGTCGAAGGAGTGGTAGTACCAAATACAAGACGATTGTAATCTGCTGCCATCTGGTGACGGCCCCTTCGGACATTTGTCCCATGGTTTTTGATGAAAAAATATTCCTGTATCGCATACAGCGCCTCATGGGAAATTTTTTTCATATAATTTCTAATATTTTGTAAAAAATGGTTTGGCCACCAGGGAACATAAGTGCTAATTTCTGCTTCTGATGCATTTTCAGCAATATCTGAGCTCCTGAAACTCAATTGAAAAATATATTTCCTGGACCGATACCGCTCACATCAAAATACCTTTTGAGAATACTTTCTTCTTAAAATAATGCATGTTTCCCAGCTAGAGGGCGTCGATGCATATGTTATATTTGTCGATATCTCTGCTTCTAAGAGTCCGATTTCAAAAATTCTTTCTTTGTTGGAGAGTGTTTCCGTTGCGAAATGTTCCTCGTATAATTTCAAATTTTCCTAACGAACAAATCTGCCAGCATAAGGCGTATAAATTCACGATTCCATTTGCAGTAATATCTGCGGGATTAAAAACCGAATTCAAAAACTTTTTTCTTCGGTCAGATACAAAACTTTTTCTTCGGTCAATGGAACCGGTATTCCATACTGGTTCCATTGACTTTGAATAGCTTTGATAAATTTAATTCGCGTCAGAACGGATTCAAAAGATGTGCTCATTACACCCGAAAATTCGGTGTCATCTTTCTTTTTTCTTTTTCCCCCTTTTTTTCTTTTTCCCCCTTTTTTTCTTTTCCCCCCTTTTTTTTTTTTTTTTTTTTTTTTTTGCAAAGAGTGAATTTTTTTTTATTCTAAAGAAAATGTGTATATACAAACGCCGTTGCTTTTAATTTGGTTTTTTTTTCCGAAAAACCTGAGATCTACAAAATTCTACAATTATGTTCAAATAAGCAGGATTCTGTAATATTCGCACTGACAAATTTGAATGCTTAATTACGGTGGAAATAATGAACTCATATGCCTCTTATGCACTGGTAAAAATTAATTCTTCATTCACTTCAATAACGTTTTTGCAATCATTATTATTGAAAATTTCCTGGCATTAACGAGAGGAGGGACAAAGTCTGAGTAATCACAAGCCAGTTGCTTAATAAAAATTTATCTTTTTTCTACGTTACACAAAGAAAAGGATATTCACTCCTAGGCAGCCAAATTAAAATGTTAAATACGAATTTAAAAAATTTAGATTGAGTAAAGTGTTAGAAGTACGACCAAATAGCTTATAGATCTCTTTTTATCGTATTTTTCACAACGCAAAGTCGAAAAGAAAAAAACCCTATTTAATTTTTTTGCAAACCATGTTTGGAACATAGTTTCAAATTTAACTAGTTTAATGCTTCTCAAAAGGATTCAAATACAGCGAAACAAAGTTGTTTACTATCATCCGTAATCCTCTTACCTTTGTTCTTAATTCTGCTTGAGAACTAGGAAGAAATTAAACATTTGAGCTCTGGGAAAATCTGCAGCTTTTTAAGGAAATTAAACCTCATTTAATCATGAGAACCGAGGTATTATAAATTCTTTTACTACTTAGCCATAAAGCTATTCTTTCCCTCAGCTGGATCGCGTAAAGAAAAATTCTGAGTTTAAAATATGTATACACACACATACTCTGTCTCTCTCTCTCTCACTCTCTCACATACATACATAAATATATCTATTTCTGGAGGAAAATATTACCACGTGGCACTTATCTTGAAGGGAGACGAAAAAAGACAGATTTATATTACTAAATAAAATATTTGTGTGATGTCGTTAGTTCTTCTGACTTTAATTTTCCAGAAGATTATGTGTGATGTTCTATAAGACTACTGGTCTTTAAAAAGCATATTTTATTTGTTTTTATGTCATGAAAGTAGAATTGAAACACTGCAACGATATGAATACAACTTTGATATAAATGGGATTGCGGGTTATACGCCACTTGTAATAACAAAATATGTATTTTATTCCATTTATAAGCGTAAAATTTACAAAACATTCGCAAGCTTTCATTACCAACGGGTAGCTTCTTCAGATTGCTGAATATAAACAGTTAACAGAAACAAATCAAAAATTATTCTTAATAATGAAACAGATTAAGAATTAGTCTTAATAATTAACAGATTATCCTTAATCTGTTTCTGTTAACTGTTTATATTCAGCAGTTTTAAAAGCTGCCCGTCGGCAGCGAAAGCTTGCGAATGGTTTGTAAATTGTACGCCTATAAACGGAATAAAATACATATTTTGTTATTACAACTTTGATATACTGCTAAAATTGATGTCTTCTTGCAGGCAGCACAGAATGGTTTTAACAGATTTTTTTATATCTTTTAATTAACCTTTCATACAACGAATTGGTTTGTTTTACCTATATCGTGATTTTTTTATATTTCTTTTTTTTACCGATTATTATCCAAATGATAAATGAAAAACCATACCCAGCATAATATTAGCTAGTACCTTTCTTTGGCATTCCGCATTTTAATGAAAATTCCGGAATGAACAAATGAAAGATGAACCTTTAGACTACAACTTTACATGCAAACATGACATTTGTCTCATCTTTCCACTCTTCTGTGACGCATAAAATTTTTAGTAATAATTTGTCGGTTCTCCGATCAGTGAAGGGTCTGGGTGGCCCGCAATCAACAAAAGTGAAAACATTGTCGAATTTGTGTGCACAGCTGTGCGGGAAAATCTCGGAATCACTGTTCATGAGTTATCTGAAGACTTCGACATGAGTTTCGGTTCAGTTCAGTCGATTCTTAGGGATGATTTGAGTATGAGATGTGTCTCAGCGACAAAGTTTTGCTAAAATTGCTTTCAGTTGAGCAAAACAGTCCCACGTTTCAGCTCCTGAATGCGTCGGAAGTGACGAAAACATTTTTAAAAATACCATAACTAGTAATGCATCGTGGGTTTATGGGTATGACACAGAAACTAAGACCCATTCTTCACAGTGGAAGACCCCAAACTTTCTCCGACCCCCCCCCCCCCATAAAAAAAACACGACAGAGCCGCAGCAATGTTAAGACTGTGCCGACTATTTTTTTTTTCAATCATGAGGGAATTATACCTCATGAATGAGCTCCATCAGGCCAGGCAATCAACTAGTAGTAATACTGTTAAATTCTGCGGCATTTGAGGGACAGGGTTCGTCGCAAAAGACCGCCGTAGCATGAGAGCGGCAAGTGGCAACGACAGCGCGCCTGTCATGCATCGAAACCTGTGCAGCAGTTTCTTCATAAGCACAGTATTGCACAGGTCCGAAAGCCTCCCTATTCCACAGATCTCGCTACCTGCGATATTTTTCTCTTTCCAAAGCTCAAATGCCATTTGAAAGGAAAAGGAATTCAAGATATTGAGTAGATACAACAGAATGCGGTGAAGCAGCTGTTTGCTCTTTCAGAAGATAACTTCAAACAAGTTAGTAAAATCATGCAATGCATTGATTACGATACGCTTTACAACATACCAGAAATCATTACTCAAGTTATGAGGATAATGGCTGTGGAATAAATCTCGTTCCTGTGTCCTGACATTTGACCCCATTTCAATTATATTAAACGGAATTGGTTCAGTATGCCTCCGGAACAACGTACTAAAGTTTTGTCGCAATAGAAGCATTTTTAGACAAGTTATGAGGATAATGGCTGTGGAATAAATCTTTCGCATGTGACCTTTATTTCGAGGATATTAAATAGAATTGGTTCAGTATACCTCTGGAACAACATACCAAAGCTTTGTCGCAATAGAAGCATTTTAATCAAGTTATGAGGATAATGGCTGCGGAATAAATCTCGCCCTGTGCCCTGACATTTGACCCCATTTTGATGATATTAAAAAAACCAGTTCGGTATACATCCAAAACTAATTTCTAAAATTTTGTCGCAATTTTGTCGCAATCGAAGCTTTTCTACCTAAGTTATGGCGCATAAGGGCGATGGTATGGATCCCGCTCTTATGTCCTGATCTTTGACCCCATTTCGTCCATTTTCAATAGGGTTCCTTTCCAGGTTGTCCCCTACCGCATACTAAAATTTCATCGAAATCAAACCATTTTTACGTGAGTTATCGTGCGGACAAACAGACAGACAGACCAAGCTGGAACATATACGTTCTTCAACCTACGGTTGGAAAGCATAAAAAATGCTTCGATCAGTAGAAACAGCGCTCGGCTAAGTGTGTAGCTTCGGAAGGTTACTATTTCAAAAGCGATTAAGTTTCAAATCTACAAGTCGTGTACTTTTAATAAATCCAGTCTTGATACTTTTTTATAACACCCTGTATACAAGGCTAGTGAAGGACTTATCTGGTTTAGCAGTTGTTTAAACACGGTATATGCGCGTGTGGACAAACCTTGTCATGAAGCAGAATAGCTTCAAACTACAGTGAATTCTTTTCAATGCCAGGATGAAAACGTCGTATCTCAGGACCGAGAGCGTAGCTTATGGGCAGGAAGTCACCGAAATTATCTTTTGAACTATCCGAAACGGACGATACAAGAACTACTGTATTTCAAAAATCAGCTGATATTGGTTATCTAAATAAAATGCTTCCACCTCGCTTTTAATTTAGCAAAGAAAGGTACAGTGAAACCTCGTTTAACCGATCTAATTCGAAGCACGGTGCCATCAGAAAATTGAAAATTCCAGATAATCTGGAATAGTGAAAGCCCGGTCATACTTGGCTCAGAACTTTCAGTTAACGGTCCGACCTGGCTCAGAACTATCAGTTTACTGCCCGATATGGCTCAAAACTTGCAATTTACGGCCCTATCCGACCCGTTTGAACGCTTACATCAGGCGTTCTCCTCCGGTGTCGCACGATTGGTCGAACAACGATTGGTGGACATAACGATTGGTCGACAGTAACGATTGGTCGGCAGCACGATTGGTCGACAGCACGATTGGTCGACATAACGACCAGTCGACCGTAACGACTAGTCGACAGTAACGATTGGTCGACATAACGATCAGTCGACCGTAACGACTAGTCGACAGTAACGATTGGTCAACAGCACAATTGGTCGACATAATGATCAGTCGACAGTAACGACTGGTCGACAGCACGATTGGTCGAGATAACCATTGATTCAGAGGATTATGGTTTACATTCGCAGCGGTACATCTCAGAACGTACTGACCTCTCAAAACGTAAAGTTCTTTTTTGGAAATAATATCTTTTAGAATGTAGTCTTCAGAACGTACCGCATTATAACGTATTATTTCCAAATAGACCCCAGTGTCATCTTTTGTACTCTAAGTGAAATCTGTATAGAGGGCCTTCTGAACGATGTTATTTCCGAAAGGACCCTGGGGGCACTTTAGGTATAGGCACCTTGGGGAAACTGCCACACATTCAAAGCGTTTCTCGGACGAACGGCGATTTGTGCTCGTCCCCTCAATGAAAATCTGTGGCAATTTTCCGGTGCGGCAATTTTCCTGTGTGTGGCAATTTTCCGGGTTGATGAAAGATATGTGGCAATCTTCCGGTGGGGCAATTTACCGCCAAATTGTTTGCACTTATTCAAATTTTTTTTCCAAGTTCCGTTGACCATTTTATGTCGACCACTGTCGACTAATCGTTATATCGACCAGTCGTTACTGTCGAGTAATCGTTATATCGACCAGTCGTTACTGTCGACCAATCGTTATGTCGATCAAACGTTCTGTCGACTAATCGTCACTGTCGACTAATCATTGCTGTCGACCAATCCCTATGGCGACTAATCATTTCTGTCTATCAATCGGCCGACCAATCGTTATGTCGACCAATCGTTATGTCGACCAATCGTTACTGCCGGCCAATCGTTATGTCGACCAACCGTTTGTCGACCAATCGCTACAAACCCGTTCTCCTCGACTGGTTGCAAATAACGGAAGGCTTCATCTACATCAAGGGTCCTCAACCTGTGGCTTACGAAACACTTTCTAATGACCCGCGAGACGTTGTCACAAGGAAAATTCTAAAAGAAAAAAAAAAAGAAAAAGAAAAACGAAGCCTTTTTTCGAAATGTACAATCGAATACCCAGGTACTTTGGTTACATGGACTTAAAATTCTCAAATCTGCTAGGAGCTATGCTGTGATAAATTTATAATTGAAATTTCCCAAAACCTCTAAAAAATATAGGCATATCTGGTACCTACTTCAGACTTTTCGTAACATAGATATCATGTTAACTTCATCGTTTCTTTTTCCTAAAGTTAAGTTTTACTATTCAGAACCTCTTTGAAATAATCGGTATTCATTATAAACAAATGCAGCTTTGCTCTTCGTTTCTATGTGTTCCGCGATTCAGAAAAGTTCGAAGACCACCTGTTCTTGATAAACAAAGGTATTCTACTGAATTGAACTACAGTAGAATTTTGATAATCCGAGATAATCAGGACTGGAACCAACTCGGGTTACTGAAAACTCGGATTAAACGGAATTTCAAAGCAGGAGCACAATTCTGAACGAAGGTAGTTAAATATGAACCTAAAACTCGTAGAAACGACTTTTAATGATCAATGAAAATGTTAGCAAAAATGAATTAAACAAAGATTATGACTTACATCATATTAACGACGGAAAAATCATCTAATATCTTCTGCTTTTTCGCTGAGCATCTCTCTATCCAGCGCTATCTCTCCATCTTTTCTGAAAAATAACATCAACTGGCGATGATTCCGGTTGCTGCTCTATGAATGTCCGCCGTACCTTCCACATGAGAAATTTCTTTTTCCTGTGTACAGTCACTTCTTTCTGCATCCGATTCCGAATCCCTTTCATTAGTAACTATGTGAATAATTGCTTCAACTGTAATTTCATCCTGGCCATTGTAGGAAAATCAATCGGTCACGCCATTTTCTGGTGCACTATCTCATCCGGGTATCTGTTAAACTAGGTTTGTGAGATCGTCTTTTCTAGCGGTTTTTTTCATCATCCAAGTCATCATCTCCTTCTTAATGTTTGAGAAGATTAGACCAACATTCCTTTTAGGAGCCTCTCCTATTGTTCATTTTTCGAACGGTCTCCAGCTTCAACGGTTTTCCAGGGTTTCACACTGACAGTGTTGCACGTTTTGTCCCTTGACTATCTTTCAACATTCCTTGGCACTGGTTTCTAAATTAACTGAAAAGGGACATTTTTAACTCTGTTTCAAAAATTTCCACGTGAAAATCTCCCGGAATTTTTTATTAAATTTTTTTTCTATGATGCATACTTTATTTTTATGTTTCATCACAAACGACCTCGGATTATTTTTTATGTTTCATCACGAATGAACTCGGTTTACCGGGACTTGTATTATCGAGACTTTACTGTAGTAGGAAACGGAATGTTACGCGGGAAGACGTGCGTGCCATTTCTCGTATGAATTCCACTCACAAATGAGGTTTAGATCTGACTTCGTAACTCTATTACAAATGTAAAGGCTTTTCTCTTCTGCACGTAAGTACTTGGCACTCAATTCCAAAAATGTAAACAAATACTTCGAACTTCCTCGTCTGCGTTGTTGTAACGAATCGCGCCGAAAGCTTGTTTAATTTTGGTTTCGTGAAGTTGAAAAGACTGTTTTATGTAAACATTTCTAGGAAACGAAAAAAAAGCCAGGTGTTTTAGTCGGTGAAGTAAACGAAGTGCGAACGGAATTTGATTTCAACCTTCAAAGAAATAAACCATTCCATTTCACGCTCTCATCTTACAGTCATGCATGTCCATATCAGCTGTAATTAGTGGCCGATGGATTCTTTCGTTTCACTTAGTGAATATCGTTATCTGGTTATTTAACAAGTCAGTCTTCGTTTTGTGAGACAAAAATGTGTTTTTAATCCAAGAGCAAAATGTTGAAACTTCCAGGACAGCCCCGGCCCGGTACGGTCCGGCCAGGCCCAGCGCGAGCCCGAATTTTTCACTCAACTGAAGAAAACGTACCCTGCCTGGGTCGGGCTCCGACTTTTCGGACCGGGACGGGCCTGTGCAGATCTCTACTGTATATTGATTTCCAATCATAATTAAACCTAGAATTGTTTTGTCGCTCTTAATATTCAGCTGTCGGATTTCGCGGCGATGTTTGAATTTTCTATCCATCCATTGCTTTCTTTAAAATCTTTGGCGCCGCCATATTACAAATTCAGCAAACGGGCTGTTTCCATTTTCATTGATCCAGACAGAGGCCATTTCGTTCCTGAATAAAACATCTAAACTGAATGGACAAATTATTACACACACCGATGAGCTATTACATTATGACCACCTACCTAAGCTGTAGGACCCCTTTAGCTCACAAAACCGCGGCCACTCGGCAAGGCAACGATTAGATGAGGTAGCGATAGGTATCCTGGGATATCTGGTACCATAATGCCAACAGCAGATCCTCCAGTTCCCGTACATTTCGGGGCGGTGGTGATTTAGCGCGAACCCGCTTTTCCAAGTCGAACCCCAAATGTTCGATTGAGCTCATGTCAGGTGAATTTGGAGGTCACGGCATTAATAGAAAGTCAGCAGCATGTTTCTCGAACCACTCCTGGACGATTCTGGCAGCGTGCATGGCGCATTATCCTTTTGGTCCAGCATTTTTCTCAAATCACTCCTTGACGCTTCAGGCAGCGTGGCATGGCGCATTATCCTGTTGGTCCAGCATGTTTCTCGAACCACTCCTGGACGATTCTGACAGCGTGGCATGGCGCATTATCCTTTTGGTCCAGCATGTTCCTCGAACCACTGCTTGTTGACGCTTCTGGTAGCGTGGCATGGCGCATTATCCTGTTGGTCCAGCATGTTCCTCGAACCTCTCCTTGACGCTTATGGCAGCGTGGAATGGCGCATTATCCTGTTGGTCCAGCATGTTCCTCGAACCACTGCTTGTTGACGCTTCTGGCAGCGTGGCATGGCGCATTATACTGTTGGTCCAGCATGTTCCTCGAACCACTCCTTGACGCTTCAGGCAGCGTGGCATGGCGCATTATCCTGTTGATCCAGCATGTTCCTCGAACCACTCCTTGGCGCTTCTGGCAGCGTGGCATGGCGCATTATCCTGTTGATCATGGCCATCACCAGGAGGGAACACAGTTGCCATGAATAAGTGAACTTGGTCAGCAGAAATGTTCAGAAACCTGACAGCTATCAGAGATCGTGCTATTGGGAAAATGGGGCCCAAATTGTTCCAAGAAAACATCGCTCAGAGCATAACACCGACGCCGCTGGTCTGTTTCCGCCCAACAGTGCATCCAGATGCAATAGCATCAGTTGGAAATCGGCGTATCCGCGCTCTACCGTCTACGTGATGCACCAGGAATCTTGATTGGTGAGATTAGGCCACTTTCTTCCAATCAACCACTGTCCAATCTGGATAATCTTAGACCCATTTCATGCATTGTTGGCGATCACGTGCAGTGAGCACGGGGACGCAGCTGGGTCTACGCAGGCCCATGCGCAGAAGGCTGCGATAAACTGTGTGCTGTAGCACATTACCCTGATCGCCACTGTTGTAGCTGCGGGTGATTTGTTAGACTGTGCCCCTGCAGTCGGTGTGAACAATGTGCGACAGTCTCCGCTCCCCTCTGGCAGCAATGAGCTGTGGACGACACACAGCTCGACGACGGCTCGTCGTTTGGCCATCTGTCCACCACTTTTGATACGTACTCAGTACAGCGGCACGTGAACAACGCACTAGCCGCGCCGTTTCCGAGATCGCAGTTCCTAGGCGCCGTGACATCACAATTTGTCCTTTATCAAACTCCGACAAACTGGCATCTTTTCCCATTCTGACTCCGAACAGTCTATTAACCGAAAGCCGGTCCTGGGGTTATATATATATACACTGCTGGCCACCCAAAATGCAACACCAAGAAGGAAGCATCCGATTGGCCTGAAATTCCCAGCATGTGTCGCCCGCGAGAGGACATGCAAACGATTAGCATTGCAGGGCATATGCTAATCATGTGCGCCCGGCACGCCACCGAAAAGCACAATAAGAAGGGTGCACCGAAGGCGGGGTGTAAGTAGTGGAAGTGTGTTGTGCGGCTAGACCTGTGCGTGAGAAGCATAATATGGCAGTCATTCAAGCGCGTTTCGGAGTTCGACAGAGGACGAATAGTGGCTTATCGCGACAGCGGTTTGTCATACTGAGAGATCGACGCCTGTGTGGAACGACATCCAGCCATAATGAGGCGAGTATTGATTCGGTAGGTGCAGGACGGACGGACGGACCGACGTGAGCGATTGCCGCCGCTGCGGCACACCACCGAACGAGAGGACCGGCATGTTGTGCGGCGGGCATTGACCTTGTCGCAGGGCGCCCATTGCTCCGATTACCATTGACGTTACCCCACCGGCGAGTGCGGCGGCAGTGGGCCGTCGAACGCCGCACCTGGACTACGGAATGGCACTACATTGTCTTCTCCGACGAATCCCGCTTCTGCCTGCAACACCACGATGGTCGGATCCGCGTGTGTCGGCACCGCGGCGAGAGACTGTATGACGCCTGCATTATGCATCGCCATACCGGTCCCTCTCCTGGCGTTATGGTTTGGGGCGCAATTCGATATGACACCCGAACACCGTGGTATGCATCGCCGGTGCAGTCAACAGCCACCGCACCATCTCCGACGTTTTGGAGCCTGTAGTCTTCCCTTATCTGCAGGACATTCCAGCGGCCACGTTTCAACAGGACATAGCGCGCCCGCACGTGGAACGCATCGCGCAATAATTCTTCACGGCCCACCAGGTGTCACTGCTGCCTTGGCCCGCCTGTTCTCCCGATATGTCGCCCATCGAACACGTCTGGTCGCTGATCGGCAACCGAGTGGCCCGGCAAGCACCACACGCGGCTACGCCTGATGAACTGTGGCAACGTGTGGAAGCAGCCTGGACCGACATACCCTAAGCCCACATCCAAAACCTCTTTCGTTCGATGCCGCGGCGTGTAGCGGCCGTTATTGCCAGCCATGGGTGACACACGAACTATTGATGTCTGCGTGTTCCGCAAGTCGCACGGGCGTGTAAGCTCAATCGTTTCATCTTTGTATCTGTTGTTATGTGTCCAGTAAATCTGGCTTTGCTATCTCGTGTCCTTCTTGGTGTTGCATTTTGGGTGGTGTATATATACTGCTTTGGGAATTTCACTGCGCCATCTTTCTGTCTCAAGGCGAGCTCATTTCTCTAGGATGGGGGTGGTCATAATGTATTGGCTGATCGGTGCTAATCCATCTTTTGCCCTCACAACAGCAGCCAGATGTCTCCAATTTACTTATTGCTTTCTTCATGTCTCGGAAAGGACTCTGTGAAGTGTTGGAAACACAAAGGTGGTAATGCCGCTCATGAAGCGAGGATTGCCCGTGAGCTTCCACAGTTGCCTGTAGTGGTTGGTGGGAAATGCGCCTGCCCCACCGGGACGCAACCCTCACCCAACCATGCATGGCTCCAAGAACACTCATCTGAAGTTCTAGCCATCCAGTGAAGTCCCCGGATTTAAACCCTGTTGAAGCTCTGTGTGATGCCCCGTGGAACGGAACATGAGATGCATGGATCCTAGACTGACGTCGACGTCTCCCGAAGATTTGTGGACAACTTTGAAGCAGGGCTGATTTGCATTACTTCCGGAAACCCTATGGAATCTGGTGAAGCCCATGCCTTTGCGTATACAGGCTGTTATATGCACTTTAGGCGGACCAAGACGCTAAAAGCTAAGTATCTCTAATGTTTTGTTTTGTCTATTTAGTATATATATATCATCATCATCATCATCAACCATTATCAATCGACTACTGGACGAAGGTCTACCCAAGTTTCTTCCACAGCGGTCTGTCTTGTATCAGTCTCCTCCATGTTACTCACACATACTTTCGAATTTCATCCAACCACCTCCCATGAGGTCTTCTTCTGGGTTTTTTCCTGTCCCTTAGAATACAGTCTAAAATTTCAGCTGTCCATCGATGGTCTATCCTTCTGGAAGTATGTCCAGCCCATTGCTATTTCAGAGATTTTACTCTTATCATTATATCTTCCACTCTTGTCATTTTTCTGATCCACGAGTTCCTCTTCTTATCTCTCCTAGTTACACCAAGCATGCACCTCTCCATGCCTCTTTGAGTTGTCTGCAGCCTCTTTTAGTTAAGGTCCACGTCTCTGCACCATATGTAAGCACTGGAAGGATGCATTGATCAAACACTTTTCTTTTAAGACATAATGGCATATTGCTCTTGAAAAGTATACTGTTTCTTCCTAAAGCTCTCCAGGCAAGTTTTATACGCCGATTAATTTCTTCATCAATGTGACCCTCACTTGATATCTGCTGTCCAAGATAAATGGAGGTATTGGTTATATCAAGCTTTTCCCCATCAATCGAAAAATCTTCATTTCTTGTAAAAGCATTGTACATCACCTTTGTCTTCTGAAAGTTCATTTTTAATCCAACTTCTTTACTCTTGTCAGCAAGTTCCTGGATCATACTCTGCAGCTCTGATGTGTTAGTTGCAAAAATGACTACGTCATCAGCAAAACGAAGGTGAGTTAGATAATCTCCATTTCTTTTATCCCTTTGTTTTCCCAGTTCAGTGATTCAAAGACATTTTCCAATGTGGCATTAAAGAGTTTGGAAGATATAGTGTCACTTTGTCTCATTCCCTTTCCAATTTTTATGGCTGCTGTATTCTCAAATAGCAGAACCTTTGCACTTGCATTTTCATAGATGTTATGAATAATATTAATGTATACATCTTCAATACCGCAGGATTTCAAAGCCATTGTAAGTGCTGATGGTTTCACCGAATCAAACGCCTTTTTATAATCGATAAAAGCCATGCATAATGGAAGTTCATATTCCCTCGCTCTTTCAATTAGTTCTCTAAGTACGTGGATATGATCTATAGTGCTGTAGCCAGCCTTGAATCCAGATTAATCTCTTGGTTGAGCCATGTCCAGTGTTACCTTCAAGCGGTGTGAAAGAACGTTAGTGAAGATTTTACAAACCACTGATAGCAGGCTGATACGTCTGTCGTTCCTGAGATCCTCAATGCCAGCTTTTATATACAATGAGTGGCCACTTTATTATGACCACTTGACAGTTTTAAGCAAATGAGCTATGGCTGCACGCTGTTGCTGCCATAGGGCGAAGCTAGTATAAAAAGGGAAATCTTAGTGCTTGCGACAGTAGCAGAAGTGATTTTTTGGGTGACGAGATGGGTAAAAAATGCGATTTGACGGACTTTCAACGTGGGATGATTGCAGGAGCTCGGAGCCATGGAGCGAGTATCACCGAAACCGCTGCATTCGTGAAATGTTCCAGAGGAGCTGTTGTTAAAGTGTTTAAAGACTGGACTGTCAGCCAAAAAACTGGGTCTCTACGTGCAACGTGTGGTCGTCATCGACTAGTGACTGCTTAGGCGGAATGGAAAGTGTCCAGACTGGTAACAGACAACAGAAGGGCAACAGTGCAGCAAATTACAGACTATCTTAATCAAGGATCCCCTCAAATGATCTCTGCACGCACTGTTCGCCGTACACTGCATCGGGTGGGATATGGCAGACGAAGGCCTCTTCGAATCTTCGAACACCTTTGCTGTCTGCAGTTGACAAGACAAAACGTCTCCAGTTCGCACAGGAGCACAGGGATTGGACAGTCGATAATTGGAAACAAATTATGTGGTCCGATCAGTCACGTTTTCAGTTGCACCATGCCGATGGCCGAGTGAGAATTTGGCGGGAACAGCACGAAAACATGGACCCCAAATGCATTGCTACAGCCGTTCAACCTGGTGGAGGCAACGTTATGATATGGGAAATGTTTTCCTGGCATGCTTTGAGCCCTTTAATTCGTGTTGATCAACGTCTGACTGGTACATAATATCTAAACATCGTTGCGGACCAAGTGCATTCTGTCATGTGGATGGTTTATCTCAATGGCGATTGCTATTTTCAACAAGATAATGCGTCCTGCCATAGTGCTCGTTTTGTACAGGATTGGTTTCTGGAACATGCCGGTGAGTTTACTTTGCTTAGGTGGCTCCCACAATCTCCAGATCTCAACCCCATTGAGAATTTGTGGGATGAAGTTGAACGAGCCATCAGACAGCTGGATCCACAACCCTGCAATCTCACACTCCTGGAAAGCGCTATTCATCAAGCATTGTCTCGGATTCCACAAACCACCTGTCAACATCTCGTGGAGTCCACGCCACGAAGAATCGACGCAGTGTTAAAGGCAAAAGGTGGCCCAACGAAGTACTGAAGGCGTGGTCATAATAGATAGTCCACTCAGTGTATATATATACATATATATACACTCAGTGTGCAACATATCATGACCTAATTAATACAGAAATTCAACGTGGAGCAGGATATCATGACCTCTCTCTTCAAATGTCAACCCCGCCTTCTCGTGTTGCATCCTGTTTCCACTAAAGGGGCTCTAACGACCGCAGCATACAACTGTACCACCGAGGTTAGAAGAAATGCAATTTCACACTCACCAACCCGCTTGGCGAACTTGATGAGTTACGGCCAAACCTTCCACCAATATGACTTTAAACTGAGGAGAGTGGCTCAGGACAGACGGTTGTGGAGAAAACTTGCGGGCACCTTCATCCAACAGTCGATTGATAATGGTTGACAATGATGATGATGTTAGTAGTGATGTTGATGATAAACATTCAGTTGACAAAACCTTAGAGATAGGGGTGATGTGCAGTGGGGATCCCGCGTACCCATGTCAGCAAGGCTTCCCAACATGTCCGAACAGCAGTGCTTCCCAACAATGTATCGCAGTCGACGAACATGGGTAAACGTGGTGATCTGAGCGATCTTTGAGCGTGGATGCATTGTCGGCGCAAGACAGAGGGGTGATTCTATCGCCCGTGTAGTAAGAATCCTAGGGTAACCGTGTCAAGGGTGTACCGCGATTATACTATCGACGGACGTGCCAACGCTCAGAGAGAAAGCGGTGGCCGACCACATGCCACTGATGAATGGTGTCGAAGTAGACTCTCCAGGCTCGTACAGACCGACGGCTTGACAACGACGGCGTAAGTCACATCCAAATTAAAGTTAGGGGCCCAAGTAGCTTCAGGGGATGAATAGTGCGGTGCACGCCGCATACCCTGGGCTACGGGAGCCGACGCCGTACTCCTGTTCCACTATTCTCTGCTCGTCATCGGGACGCCTCGCTTGGTCCAGGGAACATCAAAGTTGGATCTATGCAGAGTAGCGCCGCGTCGTGTGGTCACATGGATCCCATTTTCGAGTGTGCCGAGCTGACGCGAGGGGGCGGGTGTGGCGTTGACAGAATGAGGCCACGGCGCCGACGTGCCAGGTGGGCTCTGTTTAATGCGGTGGTGTTTCTTTGATCGTTTGGGGAGCCTTTTCATGGGACATATTAGGTCCCTTAGTGTGTCTGGAGAGGTCCTTAACCACTGCGTGAGACCAACATGTGCTGGCTGATAACCTACACGCTTTCATGGTCTTCGCATATAATGCAGCCGATGGCCTGTACCAGAAGAACAATGCACCGCCCCACCTGGAAGCAACCATCCTTGTATGGCGGTAGGAACACTCATCTGAGTTCGGAACCATGTTATGACCCCCAAAATCCCCGGATTTAAATCCTGGGATGCCGTGAGCGGAACGTCTCGGTCGGAGTTGTGGACAATGCTGCAACAAGCATGACTAGCATTTCCTCCAAGATCTCTCCGGCATCTCATGGAGTCGATGCCTGAGCCTGTACATGCTTTTATTCGTGCTAGAGGAGGACCAACAAGCTGTTAGGTAGGAATCTCTAATGTTTTATCCATTGAGTGTATGTTCACGAAGTTCTTTACAAAAAAAACTGCAGAGATGTATCATTAAACACTTAAGCACGCAAAAATTAAAATTTAAACTTACAGCGATATTTAACCTTCATCTTCACAGCTGTTCATGTTGAAATTGTTGCTTTTATGGTTACGTAGAACTGACTAACTGGAAGATCCCTACGTTGTCGAGCAGTTAGACCGAAACTGCGATAGCCATGCAAGGCGACTTGCTCAATTTTTCCTCCTGGTTTTTTAGAACTTTTTTTTCTCGAATTGGTTCCACAAATGGGACATCACGTTTCTCGGCACATACAACAGTGCTGCGATCTCCGTTCAGCAGATTGCATTCCCCCTACGTCTCTCCCATATACAGTGTTTACGAGGGTCATTTCAAAAGTTTTGCACGATGTGGGTTATGTCTTAAAAAACGAATTTATTTCACAACACACCTTTACAAGCCTTCGAAGTAATCTCCATATTTCTTTAGACAGTGGCCCAACGTTTGGGCAAGTCTTGTATTCCAGTCAGGACACCTCCATTCTTGAGGCGCTGGATTACTCGGGTTACCCTCAACATACCTTTACTGGCCTTCGAAGTAATCTCCATGTTTCCTTATGACAGCGGCC
The DNA here is from genome assembly GCA_039090855.1 of Macrothele yani. Classification (NCBI taxonomy): domain Eukaryota; kingdom Metazoa; phylum Arthropoda; class Arachnida; order Araneae; family Macrothelidae; genus Macrothele; species Macrothele yani. The sequence goes on along the minus strand of CM077002.1, from coordinate 23,301,543 downwards.
CAACGTTTGGCAAGTTTTGTATTCCAGTCAGGACACCTCCATTGTTGAGGCGTCGGATTACTCGGGTCACCTCAACATACCTTTACTGGCCTTCGAAGTAATCTCCATGTTTCCTTATGACAGCGTCCCAACGTTTGGGCAAGTCTTGTATTCCAGTCAGGACACCTCCATTGTTGAGGCGCTGGATTATTCGGGTTTCCCTCAACATACCTTTACAGGCCTTCGAAGTAATCTCCATGTTTCCTTATGACAGCGGCCCAACGTTTGGCAAGTCTTGTATTCCAGTCAGGACACCTCCATTGTTGAGGCGTCGGATTACTCGGGTCACCTCAATATACCTTTAGTGGCCTTCGAAGTAATCTCCATGTTTCCTTATCACAGTGGCTCAACGTTTGGGCAAGTCTTGTATTCCAGTCAGGACACCTCCATTGTTGAGGCGCTGGATTACTCGGGTTACCCTCAACATACCTTTACAGGCCTTCGAAGTAATCTTCATGTTTCCTTATGACAGCGGCCCAACGTTTGGCAAGTCTTGTATTCCAGTCAGGACACCTCCATTGTTGAGGCGTCGGATTACTCGGGTCACCTCAACATACCTTTACTGGCCTTCGAAGTAATCTCCATGTTTCCTTATCACAGTGGCCCAACGTTTGGGCAAGTCTTGTATTCCAGTCAGGACACCTCCATTGTTGAGGCACTGGATTACTCGGGTTACCCTCAACATACCTTTACAGGCCTTCGAAGTAATCTCCATGTTTCCTTTGACAGCGGCCCAACGTTTGGCAAGTCTTGTATTCCAGTCAGGACATATCCATTGTTGAGGCGTCGGATTTCTCGGGTCACCTCAACATACCTTTACTGGCCTTCGAAGTAATCTCCATGTTTCCTTATCACAGTGGCTCAACGTTTGGGCAAGTCTTGTATTCCAGTCAGGACATATCCATTGTTGAGGCGTCGGATTACTCGGGTAACCTCAACATACCTTTACTGGCCTTCGAAGTAATCTCCATGTTTCCTTATCACAGTGGCCCAACGTTTGGGCAAGTCTTGTATTCCAGTCAGGACACCTTCCATTGTTGAGGCGTCGGATTACTCGGGTCTCCTCAACATACCTTTACTGGCCTTCGAAGTAATCTCCATGTTTCCTTATGACAACGGCCCAACGTTTGGCAGGTCTTGTATTCCAGTCAGGACACCTCCATTGTTGAGGCGTCGGATTACTCGGGTCACCTCAACATACCTTTACAGACCTTCGAAGTAATCTTCATGTTTCCTTATGACAGCGGACCAATGTTTGGGCAAGTCTTGTATTCCAGTCAGGACACCTCCATTGTTGAGGCGTCGGATTACTCGGGTCACCTCAACATACCTTTACTGGCCTTCGAAGTAATCTCCATGTTTCCTTATCACAGTGGCCCAACGTTTGGGCAAGTCTTGTATTCCAGTCAGGACACCTCCATTGTTGAGGCGCTGGATTACTCGGGTTACCCTTAACATACCTTTACAGGCCTTCGAAGTAATCTCCATGTTTCCTTATGACAGCGGCCCAACATTTGGCAAGTCTTGTATTCCAGTCAGGACACCTCCATTGTTGAGGCGTCGGATTACTCGGGTCACCTCAACATACCTTTACAGACCTTCGAAGTAATCTCCATGTTTCCTTATGACAGCGGACCAATGTTTGGGCAAGTCTTGTATTCCAGTCAGGACACCTCCATTGTTGAGGCGTCGGATTACTCGGGTCACCTCAACATACCTTTACTGGCCTTCGAAGTAATCTCCATGTTTCCTTATCACAGTGGCCCAACGTTTGGGCAAGTCTTGTATTCCAGTCAGGATACCTCCATTGTTGAGGCACTGCATTACTCGGGTTACCCTCAACATACCTTTACAGGCCTTCGAAGTAATCTCCATGTTTCCTTTGACAGCGGCCCAACGTTTGGCAAGTCTTGTATTCCAGTCAGGACACCTCCATTGTTGAGGCGTCGGATTACTCGGGTCACCTCAACATACCTTTACTGGCCTTCGAAGTAATCTCCATGTTTCCTTATCACAGTGGCCCAACGTTTGGCAAGTCTTGTATTCCAGTCAGGACACCTCCATTGTTGAGGCGTCGGATTACTCGGGTTACCTCAACATACCTTTACTGGCCTTCGAAGTAATCTCCATGTTTCCTTATCACAGTGGCCCAACGTTTGGGCAAGTCTTGTATTCCAGTCAGGACACCTCCATTGTTGAGGCGCTGGATTACTCGGGTTACCCTTAACATACCTTTACAGGCCTTCGAAGTAATCTCCATGTTTCCTTATGACAGCGGCCCAACGTTTGGCAAGTCTTGTATTCCAGTCAAGACACCTCCTATGTTGAGGCGTCGGATTACTCGGGTCACCTCAACATACCTTTACTGGCCTTCGAAGTAATCTCCATGTTTCCTTATGACAGCGGACCAATGTTTGGGCAAGTCTTGTATTCCAGTCAGGACACCTCCATTGTTGAGACGTCAGATTGCTCGGGTCACCTCATTAGAAGCATCCTGAATCGTACTGAATCGTTTCCCGTAGAGTGGCTGCTTCAATTTTGGGAAGAAGTCCTAGTGTGGTGGGCTGAAGTCAGGACTGTGTGGCGGTTGGGGAAGCAGTTCCCATACATACTTTTCCAGAATGTCTTTTGCTGTACGGGCTGCATGCGACTTCGCGCTGTCGTGAAAAACTATGACATCAGCTTCGAGCATGTCGGGCCTTCTTTGGCGAATCTTTGGATAGACATGTGAACCTTTGGGTATACATGCGAATCTTTTGTAGACAATAAGTGGTAGACATGCTTGCTTCATATGCAATCTCTGCACATGATTTTCCGTCGATTTTCTTCCAAAATGCTGTTGCCGATAACCACTGTAGCGTGGTCCATTGCATCTGATGGCCGGCCGCTTCTTCGGTTGCCTTCGATGCTTTTTCGACCTTTGCGAATACGAGAAGCCCAGAGTGACACTGTGCTACGATCCACTAGACTAACTCTACAAACTTAACACAAAGCTTTATAAAGTTCGGTAGGGGATTTCCCTCGCAAGTTTCAATTTTAATGTAGGATCGCTCGTCGCTACGCGAAATCTGACCTAACTCACTTTCTTCCTCCATTTCTAAGCAGAGGTTTTAGGAAACAGGAACAAATTAGCCAGCAAACGTAGACACAACTTTGTATACTGAAATCTGACCCACAACTGGTGCAATGATTGGTGCGATTGCCTTATCCTACGGGCAGCGCCTGCGCAGTGGGTAAAACTTTCGAAATGACCTACGTATATGTGGTGGTATTTAAACTGAACATTCCGAAAGAAAATTAATGTGCACTGTTCTCAGAAGAACTTAAGGTCTGACGATGATGGAGGAAATGAAAAGGTAACCGATATATGCATTTACTTAGGACAACAGATATCAAGCGAGGGCTACATTTATGAAAACATTAATCAGCGAACAAAACTTTGTGGGAGAGCATTTTAAAGAAACTACACAATTTTCAAGAGCAACTTACCATTACATCTTAAAAGAAAAGTGTTTATCAATGTATTATTCCACTTCTCGCATATTAATAAGGGACATGGATTTTAATTAAAAACGACATGCAGAGTCTGCAGACATAGAAACAATGAGAGATGCATGCTTGATGTAACTATGAAGGATAAGAAGAGGAACTCATGGATCAGAAAAATGACATGAGTGGCAGACATCATGATCAGATTAAAATGCCTGAAATGGCAATGAGCTAAACATATTGGCAGAAGAACGGACCACCGATGGACAACCAAATGTTTAGATAACATTCCAAGGGACAGGAAAAGACCCAAAAGAAGACCGTGAGGGAGATGGGTGGATGAAATTCTAAAGCTTGGCGTGTTACGTGCAGGAGACTGGCTCAAGACAGATCGTTGAAGAAGAAACTTAGGGAGACCTTCATCCACCAGTGGAATGATGTGGATGACAATGATTGTATATTGTTACGTGCATAATTAATTCCTTCTGTTTGGGCCAAGTACGAAAAATCATCTCAAGCGTTTTGCTGGTGATTTAGTGAGCAGCGGGTCGTTTTGCAACCAGGCGATTGTAGCTGCCGCCAAGCGCGAGAGGTGTTATTGTTCTTTTTCATTTACCGTGGATAAACTTTTCAAGCAGTGAACTTCGACCTGAGTCGATCACGTGATGCCGTCGTGTGTGTTGAGGTTGACGAAGAGAAATTGTGTGTGTTCTTTTGAATAAGTAAGACACCCGAGTTATTTTGTGTGATTTTTTTATACTAGTTCTAGTGTTCTGTGAAGAACGGAAACATACTGGATTAACATTGGCCATCATGAACAAGATAAGGAGATACTTTGATGTCTTTGACGACAGAGATGATCGTTGTGTTACAAAAAAGATTTATGGCGATTAAATTACCTGCAGTACTAAGGAAAACATTTATTTGTAGAACTCTTTAATAAGGGAGTTATTCAGTTTTCTATCAGCGTAGCTGTGCTTTATCTAGTTCATTTCGATCTTGTATTTAATTTTCGTTATAAAATGTTGCTGTCCTTTTATTGATTAAATGCTTTCTAGAGGAAGTTTTTATTTGTTCACTCTCTTCTTTACTGTCCTCTGATCTAGAAGTCGAACCCGATGGATTCGGTTTCGTCCTGTGCGTGGCGTCTCGAAACTGATTAGGGGTATAAGGCCACCAGCGACGTAACAGTATAATATAATATGTTTGGTAAAGTAAATTAATGGCTTCACAGAGCAAATCACTCTATAACGAAGTGAATTTCTCCGTCATTTTTATCCGCACCAGGATTCGAACCCGGGTCCACTCATTCCGGAATAAGTTGCTCTACCAATTGAGCTACGCGGACATGTATTCTGATTCCTACCTACCTTGTGCGTCCTGCTGGCAGGTACGTCACATCTCCTGGTACGTTACATCATCTCCCCCTTCTTTTTCTTTTTTTTTTTTCTTTCGAAGTGCTGCTCATATTTTTCCTATCTCACGGTGTGGAAATAACATCACACCAATGCGAGATTTTGAACGGTCGGGTCATCCGGATAGTTCGGGCGCCATTATAACGAAGTGAATTTCTCCGTCATTTTTATCCGCGCCGGGGTTCGAACCCGGGTCCACTCATTCCGGAATAAGTTGCTCTACCAATTAAGCTACGCGGACATTGATTCTAATTGCTATCTGCCTTTATGTCGTGTGCGTCCTTCTGGCAGGTACGTCACATCTCCTGGTACGTTACATCATCTCCCCCTTATTTTTCTTTTTTTTTCGAAGTGCTGCTCATATTTTTCCTATCTCGCGGTGTGGAAATAACATCACACCAATGCGAGATTTTGAACGGTCGGGTCATCCGGATAGTTCGGGCGCCATTATAACGAAGTAAATTTCTCCGTCATTTTTATCCGCGCCGGGGTTCGAACCCGGGTCCACTCATTCCGGAATAAGTTGCTCTACCAATTAAGCTACGCGGACATTTTTTCCTGATTCCTATCTGCCTTTATGTCATGTGCGTCCTGCTGGCAGGTACGTCACATCTCCTCTCCTGGTACGTTACATCATCTGTGTTGTGATAGGTGTTGCGTTGTTGTGTTGAGTTGGAGTGTTGTGTTGTTGCGTTGGAGTTGAGGTTGTGTTGGAGTTGTGTTGGTTGTGTGCGTACTATAAGAGGAAAGTTTATTCATTATTATGTACAAGATATATGAGTGCCTTAGTTGACCAAGAGTCACGGAAATAAACAGTTGTTCAGTAAGTTCAGTCTTTCTCAATTCTTAGTTTTATCAGACCTCTGTCTGGCTGTTAGGTTTATGACTTTGATTACTTAATATAAATAACCAGCGTTGAGACTTTGTTTAAGTTCATAATTAACGAGTTACAACACCCTTTTGGGAATTCATTATTTTGAAGCTTAGAGCATTATTCATTCATAATAATTAGCTTAGCCAAAAGATATTAAAGCTAATTCATTATAACTCAGTGAACGGTCACACTAACTTTCGCTTAGACAACTCGGGAGCACACGACATTTGTATGCTGCATAATTTGCATATTTTAAGGCAGTTGGGATTGAAGAACATCCCTCTTTTTTTTTATTGGAAGTTTAACTACCACCGTGCGCAACTCAGTGGGCTATAAACAGTCACCCATCTCTAATTAAGGGCCACTGGTTCCAGGGAATTTACAGAACCAGTGCCGTAAGACAAACACAACATCCATGCCTCACCGAGTCTCGAACCCGGACCCATCTCGGGCGAATGATCATAAGCCTACGCTTAAACCACTGCGCCACCGGGTCAGCACATCACTCATTGGATATGTCCTCAACGATTTATAATTTGAGTATGTGTGTGTGTGTGTGTGCGCGCGCGCCGCGCGATATTTGAATTAAATCTAGCAAAGTGCTGTTTCTTTTACCTTACTTCAGGACACCAGCGCTCATAAAGAATATGAAGTGCAAACCACTAAAATTTCAAATCCCATAGCATTTGATAAAAATGATGTATTTGCACAAGGACTTTTCTGACGTGAAGTTTCACTGTGTGTACTTAAAACATAAATAAATTAAATTGATTTTCTGCGATTACCTTTTCAGGTAAAAGAATTGATATCTTCCATTTTATCAAAAGAATTCCAAAATTTGAGATCTCAGTTCGTAGAGCGCATTTATGCCATTGCTCTACTAAACAGAACATAAATGCTCATGTTTATTTTTTATTAGCAGTTTTTAAACATTTGCAGTAAATTGTTTCCCTGTATGCACGCTTCGAAGAAAATTCATTTTGTCAGACACAACCAACGCATGTTAACGACAATGAAATTAGAGTTTTCGATTTAATTCGTCAGAAAAAAGAAAGGCATTTTGCATCGTTCTAACACAGATTTCTTTAAAATTCTTTTCTATTCAACAAATGAGTGTCACAAATATACGAAGTAAAATGTACAGAACTGTGAATTACTGCCAACTCGCTTGCTTTTTTTATCTTTATGTAGCAAATACCATTTTTGCAAAGCGCAATGAATGCTCTAAGACATGTCCTCACGCAAGGAGAAAAAACTAAACAGCACATGGTTGAACGGTATTCATTTGCGTGATACAGTAATAAAACTCTGAACTGGAAAAAATCCGCTGTCTCTTCTAATTCAGAATTTATTGTTTCATTTCTCATTTTGACACGCAAGCGTTGCTTTCCTATTTTTTATTTTATTAGCGGTTGCTCCTTTTTTTTATGGATAAAACGCTTTAAGCTGCACTTTAACCACTTTTCATATTGATCTTTCGAAATACAAGTCATCGCATTGCAGAAGGCAAGTTCAGAATGTGCCACGATAAAAAAAACCACAGACTTCAGTCATATTGCTATAATTTGTCTTAGGCTAGACTTGGCATGTGTGGTCAAATAATCAACAGAAAAACAAACAATTCAGTATTAGGCCTTTCAAATCCATCTTGAAAAGACGGGATGGAATAACTAAAGATTGCACGGAAATTTTTTATTATGAGAGCGCCTTTCGTAAAAGGCTAAATCGTGAAAAATTGAGGAACAGATATAATTTCGAAACAAAGAATATTCTTGATCTTGTTAACAGGCAAAACTGCGTGCAAGAAAACTTTTAGGAGAAAGCATTTGTGTGCAGCATGAACAATGATAAACAGTTCGATATGAAGCGAAAATATCGAATTATGTTCAGGTCCTGATTATCGCAGGGGGCAACAGGTCCCGGGCCCTTGGGCCCCTGTTATTATTATTATCATTATTATTATTACAGAGGGTGAGTCGAACATTTTGCAATATTTAGATCACTTTATGTCTTCATACGTACCTTTACGACGAAAGCTGACTAGCATTCAAAGTACAGGCCATCGTGTTGCACCGTCTTTAGCCATCTGTCTGCCAGTTCTTCGATTCTACAGAGGGTGAGTGGAACGTTTTGCAATATTTGGATCACTTTATGTCGTCATACGTACCTTTACGACGAAAGCTGACTAGCATTGAAAGTATAGGCCATCGTGTTGCACCGTTTTTAGCCATCTGTCTTCCAGTTCTTCGATTCTACAGAGGGTGAGTCGAAAGTTTTGTAATATTTGGATCACTTTATATCTTCATACGTACCTTTAGGACGAAAGCTGACTAGCATTCAAAGTACAGGCCATCGTGTTACACCGTCTTTAGCCATCTGTCTGCCAGTTCTTTGATTCTACAGAGGGTGAGTCGAACGTTTTGCAATATTTGGATCACTTTATGTCTTCATACGTACCTTTACGACGAAAGCTGACTAGCATTCAAAGTATAGGCCATCGTGTTGCACCGTTTTTAGTCATCTGTCTGCCAGTTCTTCGATTCTACAGAGGGTGAGTGGAAAGTTTTGCAATATTTGCATCACTTTATGTCTTCATACGTACCTTTACGACGAAAGCTGACTAGCATTCAAAGTATACACCATCGTGTTGCACCGTCTTTAGCCATCTGTCTGACAGTTCTTCGATTCCGCGGCAGAATCAGTTCTTGTCCTTCGAGGCGAAGAACTCGAAGGAAGTGGGCCATGAACCAGAACAAGTAATAATCCGACGGGGCAAGGTTCGGACTATGTGCTGAATGCGGCATCAGTTTGATGCCCTCAAGTTCCTAGAGTTTTGCCCTGGTCTTTCTCGCTGTATGTGTCTGAGCGTTGTCCTGCTGTAGGAGAGCGCGTTTTCTGTTCACCAGTGCTGGGTACTTCTCCTCCAAAACGGCATACATCCGCTACAGCTGTTCAAGTAGATGTTGGCGTTGATAGTCCGACCGTCTGGAACAAATTTGTAACGGATTATCTCCTCAAAATTTCCCCGCATCACCTTGTTCTCGAAGCGCCTGCGTTTGGCAACAGATTCAAGAAGCTGGGCCGGGCTTAGTCACTGACGTTGTATGTTTGATTTACGGAAATAGACCCACTTTTCATCGCACGTAACAGTTCTCTTGATGGAACGTACATTGCGACGGTTTTCTAGGGGTTTCGTGCAAACTTCCACTTTTGCTTTAGCTGGCGTCAGTTCGTGAGGGACAATGCGGCAGCTCTTGTAGACCTTGCCGAGGTCCTGAAGGGGACGAACCACGGTGGTCTGTGATATGCCCAGCTCGCCTGATAATCTCCGAGTGCTGGTCGTCGGATTTTCCCCTAAGGCCTGGTACACCACCTCGAATCCACGGTTCACGGCCTACTTGACCTTGGCTGATCGTCGTCGTTTCTGTCACCTGAGCGAAATTTCTTGAACCATCTGGTTGCGGTGCTGTGGCCCACGGAACCTTCCCCTTTCGCATGACAAATGTTTCGTGTTGTTTGAGCAGCGTTATGGCTCAGTTCAAACTCGTAAAGCAAAAGTTCCCTAATTAGCTGGTTGTGGTTGTTTTATCTTTTCGGCGTTCCAACCACAGACAGAACGACGACATGCAATGCTGTTCACAGCAACGACTACCACTTTATATCCTTTTCGACTGACTGCAGTGCGCGACTTGAACTAGTTTAAACACGTGACATATCTGCCGCGGCACATGCGTTTATGCAAATACTGCAAAACGTCCGACTCACCCTCTGTATTTCTATTCCCGTAGACTTTTTTAGCCGCAGCCGGTGAGCAAAAGGCGGAGATATTCATTTCAAACCTCGAAATTCAGGACTTTTCTAGTGATATGTCAGGTTTGTAGGGCTACTGCCTTTCGGATTGGGTGAAGCAATCTCTGTGGCAATCCTAATTCCTCGAGATTTTGCAGATAGTTATTTGGTAGCACTGCAGTTGCCGAAATGACAACTGGCACGATCTGTTTTATGCTTTGTTTCTAAATCCTTTGGATTTCCATTCGCAGGTTCTCATATTTCGATATTTTTTCAGATACTGTTTTTTGGATGTTTTTTGCAAGTCAGACCGCTACATCTATCGCTTGTGACTTCTTCAGTTTTTTTCTACTATACTTATTGTTATTGTTGTTGTTTTTGTTATTATTACTCTAAAAGTAACATTTTATATGTGGGGTTTTGTTGAGCCCTACTGTCGGTCAGTTTCGTTTCCTATGCTTTCGTCAGAGGTGTAGTTGCAATTTTCACTAGACCCTTTGTTCCTCTTATATACAGTATATATATACACTGCTCAAAATAATTAGCCTCCCAGGTGGCGCAGCGGTCTAAGCGCTGTCTACTGATCATTCGTCAGTGATGGGGGCTATGTTCGAATCCCGGTGAGGCATGGATGTTGTGTTTGTCTTACGGCACTGGCTCTCTCCCTTCTCAGGAAACAGTGATCCTAAATTAGGAACGGGCGACTGCTTGTACCTCATTGAGTTGCTCATGGTGGTTGTTCAGCTAAAACAATAATAATAATTAGGGGTGCAAGGGATAATGTGAGGAAAATGGTGTGGGACTGACGTTGGTGACCGTAAAATAATATTTTTATGTAAGATGCAGTAGAATATTTAGTAATACGCGCGGGTAAGAAGAAGGATATCAGCAAATATTTATGAAATATTATCATTTAATGCACATGATGCGATATGCTATACAACAATATACATGCTTCTACAACAAGAAGAAAGTGACTTTTTGACGGTGGTATCAACGGCGGTGACGGGCGAAATGCAATGCGTCTGCCAAGTGAGTCCTAGGCATGCTCAATTGGATTTAAGTCAGGGATGTATGCTGGTCACTCCATATGCTGGATTCCCTTTTGGTGAAGCATGTTTTTCACTAGCCGAGCACTATGAGGTCCAGCGTTATCGTCCATGAAAATAACAAATCAGCTACGGATGCAGCATACGCATGGCAACAGCTCTGGGCCATCAGACTGCCGTTTCGGATGACGTACAGGTCCATACATTCACCAATACGTATGCCTGCACAGACGATCCATCCATGTCCTCCGTAATGTGATGTGTTCTGAACAAAAGCTAGGTTATTTCGTGTGCCAGGTTCCTTCCAGATAAGAGTTCGTCGATTCTTCAGACTCCAGAATGAATTTCGACTTGTCAGAGAGGAGAACTTGACTCCACGCTTTGTGTCCCCAAGAAAGATGTTCCTCAGCAAAGTGTCTACGGGAGGTACGGCCTTGTGCGGTTAGAGCGACACACACTTGTTGCTCTACCTGCATTTAGACCACCTTGGTGAAGGCTAACACTGATACTTTAATTCGACAACCTGCGTTCTGTTGACACAAGAAGCTCTAGCTCTTGCTGCATAGTATTTTGCCACCTTTTCAAACAGTTGTTAACAATAGATAACGGTCGTCCTTTGCTGTAGTTGCTCGTAGACAGCCTTGACCTTGCCTTCTTCGAGCACTTTCCATAACCTGTAATCGTGTACACAGTCGAAAAATGGCACTTCATAACACTGCAATGGCTTTTGCAACCACAGGCTGTGTCTGACCAGTTTCCAGCCTACCAATAACTCTCCACGCCGTTTTTTTAGGTAAATCATGCCGTTGAGACATTCTCCGTACCGAAGACTTCAAGAAATGAAATGTCAGGATAAACGCGGAAGAATAGAGTAACTCCCCCAGAAAAACCTTTGTTTTCATCCTAATCTGTGACTTTTACATTTTGACGTCACAGAACGTTAATTTGTACAAGGGTATGCATGATTCTGCTATGTCCCACTTGACTTGCGTTTTCCATGTTTCTGCAAGATATTACACGATTGGACTGCATAATGCCTCCAAGGTCACATGCTTCCCAATTATTTTTAGCAGTGTATTTATACACTCACGGACAATGAAATTTGAGCACCAAGAAGGAAGCATCGGATTGAATTGAAATTTTATGGTCCTAATGATACAGATGAATGATACATAAACAAAGCTACAAGACAATTACAGAGGGACCTGTGGCACGCAGTCCGGTCATTTTCAATAGCGCGTCGTACTGCTTCGTGCGGTAATACATGCTGCAAAGCGGTCCAGCATGGAGGCGAACAGACGACTGATGTTGTCCTGCGGCAGACTGGCCCATATGTCTTGGACGGTGTGCTCCAAATCCGGAATAGCGCAGCACGGCGGCAGATGACGTTCCAACTGGTCCCACACATACTCGATAGGGGACATGTCCGGGGAGCGGACAAGCCATGGAAATGTCTGGACATGATGCAAGCAGTCCTGGGCAACCCGAGCCGTGTGCGGGCGGGCATTATCCTGCTGGTACAGCGCACCTGAAATCCCGGCCAGGAATGGGAGCACATGGGGCCGTAGGATCTCGTTCACATACCGCTGGACCGTCAGTAATCCACGTATAACAACGCTATCGTATGCAATGGCTCCCCAGACGATAATGCCTGCAGTGGGGTAGGTGTGGCGCTCGATAGCGAGGTTAGGATTGTGCCGATGACCCGGGGCCTCCACGCCTGAACACGATGATCCCCTGTCCCCAAAACGAAGCGGCACTCATCGCTAAACATCACAGGTCACGAATCTGTGGCGTTCCATGTCGCTCTGGCCTGGCACCACTGCACACGGAGCCGGCAATGTTCTGGTGTTAATGGTAGCACACGTAAGAGGCGCTGGGATCGCAGATTCGCTTCCGCGAGGCGTCCGGGAAATGGATCGTAAGCACACAGGAGCAGCTACATCTGCCTGTATATTGGATCGGGTCCCCGTGGAATCCTTTTACTGCCTGCAGCACGATCCGTCCATCCTCTCTACTGGTGGTTCTACTGGTGCGTTAAGAGACGCTCTTCTGTGTGGCAGTGCCATCATGTGTCCACTACTCCCAACACAGTCGGACAGTATGGTCAGAACGATCCGCTTGGCATGCTATGCGGCACGCCGACCACCCTGCTGCTTTCAGCCCGATGATCAGGTCTCTCTCAAAGTCCGTAAGTTGCGTACATCGACGTCTCTGGCATCTAGCCGTCAGTCTTGTCACGCTGTACTCTTGCTTGCGTCGGCCGGTGATTTTCGCTTCCATGAGGCATCGACTACACGCCGGTTTATAAAGTTGTCGTTTCGTGCTAGCAGCGCCACCACAGGATGTTCGGTCATGCGCAATCGCTCCAAACGTGGATCATTTGCATACCAGCACGCACTCTAGCTATTTGCAAAGTTTAGCGGTTATATCATGTTTTCTTCTGGATGCGCAAATTTCATTGTCCGTGAATATAATAGATGCAAAGTCAGGTGATGCGCAAACATATCGCCTCTCCTTGACAAATGTCAACCCCGTTATCTCGCGGCGCGTCCTGTTCCCACTAAAAGGGGTCTGAAGACCGCCAAATAGCTGTATAACTATATCACCGGAATTAGAGGAAAGGCTATCCCATATCCATCAATCCGTTTGGCCAGTGTTGTGAGTTGTGTGAGTTATGCCTCCCCTCCCTAAAGGTGATTCCACGACTTAAAACTTCCCTCGATCTCCGGCAGCTGGAATGTACCTTGCCTACTGAGCGCCCAGTGCTACATGAAGGCAGAGGGTGCTAAGGTTAAATATGTATTTATTCAACTCTCTGAGTACAAAAGGAGAAGTGAAACGTGAAATGATTATGTACAAATGAGCACCGAACAATTAAGTAATGAAGGAAATACTATATACACTTACAAAAATTGTGAGATAAAATGGGATATTAACATGACAACAATGTCAGTGTTGATAAAGAGAACAGAATGTTCGAATAATATCAAACTGTGAGAGAAACTCTCAGGCCATCAATTTGGAACCAGCTGAGGTATGGATTCCATAGTTTGTGGAAGTTGGAAAGAGTTTCCGTTTTTACAGCTTGATCATGCGCTAGCTGTAAACGGAACTTTAGTCGAGCCGAGAAGTGTTGAAGAAGCATTTTACTCGCATCTGTTGGAGCAGGAACTGTGGAGTTCGCGGGATGTGTCAGATGATGGTGATAAATTACCATTTTTACAAGCGTGAATACGAAAACACACACTCGTGGGATAGGAGTAGAAGGATGAACAGCCTGTAGAAGAGTTTAATAAGGGACAAAACCTACATTTCATAGGGCAGAGGTGGTTGGCAATACGAAACATGAGATTTAGCACAGGTAGTAAGATAGGACAAAACCATTATACATGTTCAATGTGTGCAGGGACATCACAATAAGCGCATTGTGGAGAAAAAACAAGCGTCATCCGATTTAGGGTTTGAGCTGTAGGGAGACCGATGCAGAAAGAGCCAAAGAACATTTTACTCATGAGATGCAGCAAGGAGAGAGTGTGCAGCAGACCAGACAGCCACCAGGGAGGCAGACGAATCAGCAGGAATAGGCATCGGTAGCTGAAGCGTACAAGTACGAAAACTGTCACTCAAGGTCTTCTGAGAGCATGCTTCAGATTGCGTGCGGAGTTGCACAAAAAAGGGGAAAAAACGTGGTGCTGTTGCAACTTGCAGAACCCCTGAAGGAGAGGCTAAGAATGGGCATTGGGTATAAGCGGATGGTTGATGATCTTATCGTTGATGATCTTATGTCCGAGATGAGACTGAATCATGAAGGTGAGTAGATAAGCGAGGGAAATCCTTCCATGGGGTATCATTCACTTGATCGAAAGGTCACTTGACCGAAAATCATTTGATCGAAAGGTACATTTCACCGAAGTGTCGCTTGACAGAAAAGTTCATTTCACCGAAAGGTCACTTCACCAAAAAGTTCATTTCATCGAAAGGACATTTGATCGAAAAGTTCATTTCACCGAAGGATTACTTTACCTAAAAGTTCATTATATCGAAAAATCATTTCACCGAATGGTCAGTTTACCAAAAACTTAGAATTTTGTTGTTAGAGATCTGTTGTTGTTAGAGTGGTGCGGGTTTTCGAAAAACTGGCCACCTAAACATTATCGGATTGTATAAAAAATACACTTTTAATTTCTATAAAACACCTCCCCATGAGTAGGTCTTTCGAAATATAACATTAATTATAAGGCTTAGATCTGTGCCTTTGTGTAAAATTTTAATCCTCCGAACTCATATTCATGAGGGTTACATAGCAGATCAAGTAAATATTGTTCCACTTTTACTCAACCACAAAACATTAATTTTTTGACCGTAGGCCTAGATGCAGGCCATTTTAACAGATTTTAATCCTACTTATATTCATAAGCATTACATAAAATGTAAAGTAACGTTTTATGTAAACCTTATGAACATGAGCACGCACGGTTAAAATTTGCTAGAAACTCCTAAGCCGAGACCTAGACACCTAAACTTGATTCTTTTTGCCTGAAAAAATGTACAACACTATTAATTTTACTTTTTATGTAAACCTTATGAACATGAGCCCTGAACGGGACTTTTATGTAAACCTTATGAGCATGATTAAAATTCGCTGAAAAAGCCTAAGCCAAGGCATATTGTCTTAAAAAAGAGATTTGTCTTAAAACTAAATCTTTGCGTTCTCTGTGACACAGAGAAATCAAAAGTGCAATATGAGTATAATATTGGTGGTCTGTCTGCCAAACTTGCACCATGCTTCAACAGATCTTGTAATGAAATCCAAAGTATTCGATAAACTGACCCTTCGGTGAAATGACCTTTCGATGAAATGAACTTTTAGGTAAAGAAACCTTTCGGTGAAATGAACTTTTAGGTAAAGAAACCTTTCGATGAAATGAACTTTTAGGTAAAGAAACCTTTCGGTGAAATGAACTTTTAGGTAAAGAAACCTTTCGATGAAATGAACTTTTAGGTAAAGAAACCTTTCGATGCAATGAACTTTTAGGTAAAGAAACCTTTCGGTGAAATGAACTTTTAGGTAAAGAAACCTTTCGGTGAAATGAACTTTTAGGTAAAGAAACCTTTCGGTGAAATGAACTTTTAGGTAAAGAAACCTTTCGGTGAAATGAACTTTTAGGTAAAGAAACCTTTCGATGAAATGAACTTTTAGGTAAAGAAACCTTTCGATGAAATGAACTTTTAGGTAAAGAAACCTTTCGATGAAATGAACTTTTAGGTAAAGAAACCTTTCGGTGAAATGAACTTTTAGGTAAAGAAACCTTTCGGTGAAATGAACTTTTAGGTAAAGAAACCTTTCGGTGAAATGAACTTTTAGGTAAAGAAACCTTTCGGTGAAATGAACTTTTAGGTAAAGAAACCTTTCGGTGAAATGAACTTTTCGATCGAGTAACCCTTCGGTGAAATGTACCTTTCGATAAAGTGACCCTTCGGTAAAATGAACTTTTCGATCAAGTGATCTTTCGGTGAAACAATCTTTTGGGTGAAGGGATTTTTGGTCAAGTGACCCTTCGGTGCAGTAAACGTCGGGCAAATGAACCAGACCCCTTTCCACGTGAAGTTATGGTTCACAAGGTCTCGGACGGTAATAATACCCACGCGCATCCACTCAGGAGAAGCAAAGAATGGTCGATCAGGGGGTTGAAGAGCTCAAGAGTAAAAGAGTGGTTCATTTAGTAACTCCATTGTGGAGGAGGGGGTACTCTCTGTAACGGGAGAGACCCTAGGATCTCCAAGGCCTTCCAATAGGCGGCTACAAGGCTTTGTCGTAATTCTGGGAAACCATCCATCCGAAGAAAGACAGTGAACGTTAATGAAGTAGTTTTCAAAGACGCGGGGACATTGCGTACTGTACAGGTATCAGGTCTTGAGCTTGTAATTACATGGAAGAACCAGTGAAGCCGAGCGGCACGGTAAACATGATTTACGTCAGGGAGACCAACTCCTTTTTGAGAAGGTGAGAGACTCAGTGTGGAGGAACTAACCCAATGATATTTTGCTCATACTATCGACGTAAGGCATGCTTGAACTGGACGGAGTCTGTAGCCGGGAACGGTATCGATTTACCAGGAATAGTGACACTTTGATAATAAGTATGTGCGAGCAATGGGGGCTCTTTGGTGGAAGGAGTTGCAGAATTGTGCTCTCCTCAAGAAGCCTGCTGCTTTGAGAAGGGAGAGTTAGAGAGAGGACCAGTTTGCTCGTACCGCCTCTGATTGAATTCTAAGATGAATTCCTAAGAATATTTGAATGGTACATGACCATATCTGGCTCCCCAGAGAGAGTCAGTGTGATGTTTCCATGTTCCGCACCAGAGACCTGTACTTTTTTCAAAGTTGAGTGAGGCCGACGACGTGGTAGCATACACTTGGTAGCAACGAAGGGGGTGGAGAATTGGACATCGTGACGAATACAAAATGTTACATCATCTGCATAGGCTGAGTAAGTTATTTTATGATGTTTTGTGCTAGTCGTTACTGGGGGAGCTGATGAATAAATTCTTCATTTGTCAGGCATAAAAACGGCTTAAAGAACAATAGCGAATAGCTGTCCAGATAGTGGGCATCCCTTATGAATACCTTTGGAGAACTCCACTGGAGTCTTCAGAAACTTAGCGGTCTGAACTTGTAGAGTTGATCCCGATGGGAACATAGGAGGGAGGTGATGAAGGAGATAAGGAAACCAAATTCATGAAGTGTTGCAGATAGGTAGGCGTAGGATATATTGTCAAAAGCTGCCTTTTGGTCAATTTTTAGAAGAGCTAATGGCTCAGGCTGGGTATCAGCAAGGATAATTAAGTCACGGAGGAGTGTAAGATTGTCAATGATCGAACGTCCAGGCACAGAATAAGATTGTTGTGGGAATAAGATGTGAGGTAGAATGGTATTATGGCGGTGTGAGAGCAGCTTGGTGAAAAGCTTGTAATCGATGTTTAATAATGAAATTGGGCGCCTTTGTGCAAGATCCAGTAGGTCCCCTGTTTTGGGGGGAATAAAGTCACATAAGCTTGTGTAAAGCAGTGTGGAAGACTAGAGGAGGTGAAGGCATCATTGAAGGCTGGAAGCAAGAGTGGGAGGAGATGTGATGAGAAGACATCAAAAATGTATGTGGCAGACCATCTGGTCCTGGTACGGCATTCCGATTAAGAGATTTAAATGAAGTTTGAAGTTTCAGCAGGGAAAAAGGACTCGTGAGACTATTTTGTATTGGGTTGTCGGAAAGGTAATGGCGTATTTTGACACTCGATGGCGGTTGGGCGGTTTTGGAAGTACTAGAGGTATGCGCAGCTATGTTATCGCTATGGCATTCGACAGGTGGCCGTTCTAGCTGCAGTCTAAAAGGAATAGTGAGCGATTCGGTTGATTTGTGGAGATTTGGCATAAATTTGAAGATGGAAGACCAAACTGTGCATTTTCGCCATATTTTACTGTTTTACTTCCGTAAAGGGAAGAACGCGCGTCAAGCTTGTGAAATGTTGCGTAAAGTGTACGGTGATAATGCTCTACAAGAACGTCAGTGCCAGCGGTGGTTCGCAAAATTTCGTGCTGGTGATTTGGACCTCAACGATGCTCCTCGGGCCGGGAGGCCAACCGAGGTTGCTGACGACTAAATCAAAGCATTGATAGATTAAAACCCACGTTACACGACACGAGAGATTACAGACACATTGCACATCCATCATTCAAGCGTTTACGACCACCTGAAGAAGCTAGGATACGTAAGCAAGCTTGAATGTCTGGGTTCCTCATGAACTCAAAGAAGTTCAATTGACGGCGCGTATAAACATCTGCGATGTGCTCATTAAACGTAAGGAAAACGATCCTTTTTGAAACGAATGATAACTGGTGACGAAACGTGGATTGTGTACAACAATGTGCTGCGCAAACGGTCATGGTCCCGACGTGCTGCTTCGCTTGAAACGACATCCAAAGCAGACATTCTTCTGCGGAAGGTTCTGGTCTCAGTGTGGTGGGATTTTAAAGGTGTCATGTTTTTCGAACTAATACCACGGAACCAAACAATCAATTCGAATGTGTACTGTCGACAATTCGACAGTTTGAACGAATCCATCATCCAGAAACGTCCAGAGCTCGTTCATCGTAAAGGTGTTGTGTTCCATCACGACAACGTGAGACCACACACAAGTCTGATCACCCGCCAAAAATTATTGGAGCTTGGGTGTGATGTGTTGCCCCACCCAGCATACTCGCCTGACCTTGCGCTGTCAGACTTCTACTTGTTTCGCACTCTTCAACAGTCCTTACGTGATATAACGTTCAATTCAGATGAGGCTGTAAATCAGCACCTTGTAAAGTTTTTCGCCACGAAAGACAGGTCCTTCTATGAACGAGGCATTCTGCAGCTCACTGAAAGATGGCAAAAGGTTATCGAACAAAACGGGCATTATATCATTGATTGATCTTTGTTCTTTCTATCAATAAATGACCTTTGCAAAACATGGCTAAAATACGTCATGTATTTTCCGACAACCCAATAGATGAGTTGGAACTTGAGGAAGAGATGTAAGTAGTGAGGAATCAGATGTCGAGTCATCATTATCAGTAGCACTGTATTTTCGCTTGAAAAAATAGTGCACCAGGGAACACATGACGTCATGATTTGTCTTGATCTCCCCAGAGGGGAGTCGAAGTTGTCGAATCGTGGTGGATTCTCGGCGATTAATTTCGAAAGAGTGTAGGTATTCATACGAGTTGTTAATAGTAGTAAGATGTACAAGGCGTAAACGTTGAAGCGCTTGAGCAGCAATGGCAGTTAGGAGGGCTTTTAGCTCAGCTGGTATCACCGGAAACATCGTATCATTTAGCTTCAGATCAGCCAGCACGATCAGCCAGCACGATCAGCCAGCACGGACTGAATACCTTAAAATTTCATGTTCCGTTTGAACTGTGGCGGTGTATGTGTATTGGCAGATGAGGATTAGGAGTTGATGTTTCGTCTCCAACCAATACTGGAGAATCCTCTGGATAGGATCGGTGTTGTCAGTTTGTGATTGTAGAAAACTTCGAACCATGGTACAGAAGGTGGAATCATTTAAGTAGGTACTATCAAACGTCCAACGGCGGTGACGAGAAGCACGAGAAACTCTCGCACCGATTTGGAGAGTCACGGCACAGTGGTCAGAAGAGGCAGACGCGAAATGATGACTCCCTTAGAGTGCTGGCACAAAAACAGAGGAGACATAAAATCTACCTGGTCTTGCCACAGAAGAAGATGCAGGGTAGCTGGAACACCAAGTATAAGAGTGAACATCTGGGTGAAGCAAATGAAATGCATAAATGAGAAAGAAGTCGTCTAGTAAGCATTGTAGACCCTGGATCAGACGAGAACGATCTTCTTGATGGTTTGAAACTCAGTCCATCTGTGGATCTGTTGTGCAGTTGAAATCGCCTCCCAAGACTACATTAGAGGAGCTCGGAATGATCAACAGAGCATTATTGAGGGAGGGGAAGAGTTGCTCCATTTGGGAATCATTGCAGGGTATGTAAATATTGAAAATTTGATAAGCTTTATCTTCAAGCATAAAGGAAAGGTGCTGCTTATAGTTTAGGAAAGTATTGTGAACAGTGACTGAGAAGATAGTATGTAGAAACCGCCGATGTAATCCAATGGCTGTACCACCATGTGAGGATATACGATGTGAGTGATACAATGTATACTCCCAGTCTCTCCACCGAGAGTAAAGGGAATTGGAAGAACAGTTGGTTTCTTTTAAATGGAGCACTTCTGCGACATGATGAGCACTGTCTTCATGCACTAAAGGATTATAAAGGTGGCTAAAGGATTATAAAAACCCCTGCAATTGAATGTTAAGATCTGGAAGAAGAGGATCTGAATTAGAGTCATGGAGTTTGAGATAAATTTCTTCGAAACGACGGAATTTTTTCTGAAGGGTGCGAATATCATCTGATTTGAAGCTGTAGCTTTGTAATAACTTTTAGTTCTTGAATTTGCTGTAGCATCTCTGCATAAGAGCCTTCACATTGTTTGATAAGCTTTTTAAACAATTGGGTTTATTGCGATAGCGAAGTATCGCTTTTAAAGAATCTAAGGTTAAGGGGTGTCTTGGAACAATGGAAGTCTCAAGAGCCCCTAACAGTTCCTCTCTGATTGAGATATATGAGGAAGAGTCGGAACTAGAGTGCTCGTCAGACTCCATTGTTGCTGTAGTGTAGTCAGATTCGGTAGTGGTAGAGGTAGTTTTCCGATGATCTCTTCCTCTACGAGTCTTTGTTTTTTTGTTTGTTTTTTTGAGTTAGTGGAAGAATCATCGCTCGGAGGTGACTCCCGGTCACTTCGAGAACAGCGAACTCTGGTTTGTTGTCTGGAACGTCGTGGAAGTTCAGTGACGGTTGACTTGGAAGGCGGAGGCATCGACGAATTTAGCGTCGCTTGCGCAAGGAGAGGGGTAGAGGTTTCACAAGGAACAGGAGAGGGGTTCGTCTCCGATGAGGCTATTTTCAGAGAAGTTGAGATGGAAGGGAAGTCAACAGAGTGAGGTGTAACATTGTGACATGACTCACCACTCTCCCTCAGAGTCGGGAAATCATGGCATGAAGTCGGAGTTAGAAAATGCGTAACGTCCATAGCTGGAATTGGCTGAACTTGTATGATGTTCAATGCAGTAGTAGAAGGGATGTTCCCCTCAGGAACGCTAAGCATCGCGTCAAGATATTCGCCAGTGAGTTGTATACTCGAAAAGAAGTTAAGATTTGGCAAGGTAGGGGTTGTAATTCTTTGCTGTGTGAGTTCAGTAGAAGGGGTCGTCATCTGCGTATCAGCTAATTGATGATTCTTGAAATGAGTTTTGTGGAGCTTCTTCTGAGGGAATGGGCAGAGTTGTTAAACGACCCGTCTTATAGTGTGAAGAACAAATCGCGGTAGTTTCGTTAGCAAATCCAACAGGTGCCTGAAACAGAGGTTGAGGTTTGGTGAAAAGAAGACTGTTTTTTTGTTTTTGTTTTTCTTTTGTTTTTTGAGGAGGAGGGATGGAGAGGTGTAGATTTCGTTATGTGAAAAGTGGACATCTCTTCTACTATCGCGTGACAGACACTGGCAAAACTAATGGTGTTGGATTTATAATAAACAAAAAACTTAAGAACCATTTTCCAGAAGTTCACAGCTCCTCGGGCAGAGCTGCATGACTCGTTATCCAACTCTCAAAAAGATACCGGGCTCAGATTATTCAAGATTACGCACCTACCACAAGTCATCCTGAGGAAGAAATTGAAAAATTTTACGAGGAAATACGACATCTAAATAACAAAGGCAGGCAGCCTTTGAGAGAGAGAGAGATAATTCCTATCTGAGGTTGAGAGACCCGAACCCTCAGCGCTCTGCGCCTTTTGTCAGGTGAAAAAGAGAAATATTAGATGTTTGGGAACAGATTTCCCTGATAGAATAGTACGAAAGAAAAGTATGGAAATATTAGAGGAGAGGGAGTAGACGGTTACCCGTTAAGAAGTGAAGTTGTAAGCTGCCCTACATACTTACCTGTAACAACAAGCCATTTCAAGTGCTATTTCTCTCCGCAGAAAAATGCCCGGTACATCTGTGCCACAGAAGAGCACAGGGGGAAAGGAAGGAAAGGACACGGGAGAGGGGAACCTGGAAAAAACAATCATCACACACAGAACATCTTTCCCAGAGAAGAATCGTCTTTGAACTCCGGGTAAGACAAAACTGGCCATTTGCTCAGTGTTGCTCGCCAGCCAATGAGAGAAAAGATTTTTCCCCATTGGTTTACATTTTAGGCAGCCTTTGAAGACCATTATGGGTGATTTCAATGCGAAAATGGGCCAAGAGCAACAGGAATGAAACTTCGGTAGGAAAATTCCGTCACGAGAACACAAACCAGCGTGGAAATACTCCCGTAGAGTTTTCAGAGGCAGAAAGAATTTTCATCATGAACTCCTCTTTCAAGAAAAAAACACATAGGAAATCGACATGGTGACATCCCAATGGAATTACAAGTGAAATTAATTTGATTTATTGTGTGTAACAAGAAATTTGTCATTCAAGACTGCAGTGTGCTGAACAGGTTCAACACAGGGAGCGACCATAGAATGGTGAGATGCAAGATGCACCTCAATACTAAACTCGAACGTAGCAAGCTCATAAGGCAAACAAAATGTATTGACATGACGACCTTACAAAAATCATCATAATGCTTTCAAATTGGAACTAAAGAACAGATTCTCCGCTCTAGAAGATCTTACATCAGAAGAAGTGAACATCTCTGAAATCAACAGAAAACTAACCAAAGCTCTTATAGAAAGAGCAACTAAAATAGGGGGTACTAAGATCAAGTTCCATATGAAAATAAAATCAGGAAAAACAAAATGATGACGCAAAAGCGAAGGGGGAGAGAAGACAAATAAAGAAGATATCACTTCCGAAGTGGAATATATGGAGCTATGCAAGACAGTACGAAAAAGTATCACTAAAGACGTAAGGAAATTCAATTGTGAACTAGTGAGAAAAGCAACTGAAAATAACCAAAGCCTGAAGAGAACGAAGAGGCATCTCAGTAAGGGAAAACGGTTATGGCACCGAGAAAAGAAGATGGTACTGTAAAAATGATTAGAGGCGAAATTTTGACAAGACTGAAAGATTTGTGCTCAAAACTGTACGACAGGGATGATACATCTACTCCAGACATTATAAATGGTAACAGAAACAAATTGCCTGTAGTCCTCCCGGCAGAAGATTTTTTTTTTGGAGGTTTAACGAACACCGTGAGCAACTCAATGGGCTATAAGCAGTCGCCCGTCCCTAATTTAGGGTCACTGGTTCCAAACACAACAGCAATGCCTCACCGGGATTCGAACCCGGACCCCTTTCGGACGAATGATCAGAAGTCATTACTCAGACCAGTACGCCACCGGTGTGGCTCGGCAAAAGTTACACATCCAATTAAGAACATGAAACGGAGAAAAGTTCCAGGAGAAGATGGAATTGCCGTGGGCATTATACATTCAAGAGTAATTGAATTAGAGACAGCTGGCGTTACGCAAATGTGGCGCTGTGGGCGGTCCTGTGAACGAAAACGACATGACGTATGCAGCGATCCAACAATATAAGGAGTGATGCGACGGGAATCAGTAAGAGTCGGGCGCAGTATGGGTAAGACGAGGGATCTAAGCGCATTTGATCGTGGACAAATTGTCGGGGCCCGACGAATGGGTCACTCCATCTCGGAAGTCGTGCAGGCATTGGGATTTTCACGAGCCACTGTGTCACGGGTGCACCGTGAGTGCATCGAATCCGGTAAAACCATCCCTGCAAGGGCCAACTGCCGTTGACAACAGCGTGTGGATGAGCGGGGTCATCGTCGGCTAGCTCGCATTGTAACAGCGGATAGACGGGCCACAGAGCAAGAAATCAATCGGCAATTTAGCGCTGGTGCAGAAAAACGTGTAAGCAGCCACACCATCCAGAACCATCTCCTCGCTATGGGGTACAGAAGCCATCGTCCCACGAGGGTACCGCTGCTGACCGCACATCACAGGGTGCAAAGATTAGCATGGGAGCGGTAACATCGACACTGGACCCCAGACATGTGAAATAATGTTGCCTGGACTGATGAGTCGAGGTTCGCGTTGGTTCATGCGAATGGCAGGATACGAGTACGGCGCAAACCACATGAAGCGATGGATCCTTCTTGCCAGCAGGGTACTCTTCAAGCTGGTGGGAGTGGCATTCTCGTCTGGGAACTGTTTACGTGGACTGAAATGGGACCCCTGGTACGTGTAACATCGTCCCTTACAGGTCAACGTTACCGGGATATCCTCGACGACCATTTGCTCCCGTTTGTGCGTGTTCAACATCCCACTGGGGACCTCATCCTGCAACAAGACAATGCACTGTGCCATCGCTCACGAATGGTTGAATGAACACTCCACCGACGTGACCTCGCTTCCTTGGCCAGCTAGGTCACCTGACCTCAATCCCATCGAGCGCATCTGGGATGCCATCGAGAGAGATGTTCGAGGCATCCATCAAATCTTCGTGAACTGTGGGAGCTTGTTCAGGGGTCGTGGATCCGTATGGCTTGTCGAGTCCATGCCGAGAAGAATCGTCGCCGTCATCAGGGCGAAAGGTGGTGCTACACGTTACTAGAGAAGTATCTCTAATTCAATTGCTCTTCAGTGTACAGGAAGCAAATGGAGAAATTGAAACCAGACTCCCCAAATTTTCACAGCCGCCCCAATGGCGCAGTGGTCTAAGCGATGGCTTCTGATCATTTGTCCGAGATGGGTCTGAGTTCGAATCCGGATGAGGCATGGATCTTGTGTTTGTCTTACGGCGCTGGCTCTCTCCCTTCCCTGGACCCAGTGGCCCTAAATTAGGGACCGGCAACTGCTTTTAGCCCATTGAGTTGCTCACATGGTCGTTAAACCTCGAATCAAAAAAAAAATGTTTTTACTCGATGTCTCAATGAAAGAAAGATTCCTGAAGATTGGAAGGTTTATAAAATCTTCACTAAAGTTCTTTCACATCGCTTGAAGGTAACACTGGACACGGCTCAACCCAGAAAACAAGCTGGATTCAGGAGTGTCTACAGCACTATAGATCATATTCATGTACTGACGGAACTAATTGAAAGAACGAGGGAATATGAACTCCCATTATGCATGGCTTTTATTATTTATGAAAAGGTCTTTGATTCCGTGAAACCATCAGCAGTTACAATGTCTTTGAAATCCTGCGGTATTGGTGATGCATACATTAGCATTATTATAACATCTACAAAAATGCAAGTGCAAAGGTTCTGCTATCTGATTATACAGCAGCAATAAAAAATGGAAAGAAGTGAGACAAGGTGACAGAATATCTCCCAAAGTCTTGAATTGCAAAATATCTTTCAATCATTGAACTGGGAAAACAAAGCAGCAATATAAGTGAAAAATCTATTGTAAAGCACAATATAAAATTTTAAGACGAATTCAAGATGTCCATATAGCCTTACAAAAATACACTCCTTTACTGCTTTAAAATATTTTACCATCACGCTGGCAATATTCATAAAAACATATATTATCTACGTGTTTTAACAAATTATTTGCATTTGAATTCACCTGGAGAAAGATGCATGACAAGGAAAACCTTAACCTCTAAGTAAATATGTGCATTTATAGATGTTTCTTTTGGTTTTCTTATTTTGGAAAACCAAAGGAAACAACTGAGGACACCTGAGTGAAAACGATTTAAAATTTTCATTATTCTTTGTTACAATTAGAAATTTTAATTTTTAAAATAATAGTAATAATAAAACGTTCGGTTGATCAGTTTTATAGGTCTTCGATTTAAAGTCCTTGTATTTTTTAATTTCATTATTGGATTCACATTATTTTTTTCTTTATTAATAGAGAGATAGGGAAGTCGAAGCAGAAAACGCTCTAATTTAAATCTGTTTGAGCATATTAGTTATTAAATTTCTAGAATATCAGCTGCTAGTTCGGAAAATACCTGTGTAGCAGGATACGTTTTTTTAGAACCAGGAATAACTTTGTCAAGAACTAATCCGTGACCAAATATTAGACCGTGCATTGATATTTCAATATTTGTACACTAAATTAAGTATTTCACAGACTATAATTTATTGTAATTAAGTTTTATAAAAATCCTAATTACAATAAATTATAGTCTGTGAAATACTTAATTTAGTGTACAAATATTGAAATATCAACCCACGGTCTAATATTTGGTCACGGATTAGTTCTTGACAAAGTTATTCCTGGTTCTAAAACTTATCCTGCTACACAGGTATTTTCCGAACTAGCAGCTGATATTTTAGAAATTTAATAACTAATATGCTCGAACAGATTTAAATTACAGCGTTTTCTGCTTCGACTTCCCTATCTCTCCTTCAACTCTTCTTTTCCCTCGCACTTGTGAAGGTTCATTCTCTCATTTGCTTATCAGCAAACTATTAAAGACGGAAGAAATTAGGAAGAGATGAAAGAAGAAAGATCGATCAATCATTTTTGGTTGATGTAAAAGTAATGTTTCTCTGTTATTAAGGTCGAAAAACGTCCGTTCCTCATCTCGTCTAATTGGGATTTAATTGACATCTTTCGGATAGTAGGACTTGTAGCGCCATCTACCTTTATAAAACTAAATTAGTAATACCTCAAAAACTAATTTCTTGGGAAGTTTCCTCGTGAAGATTTGTCATTATTTTCTTATATACAAAATAACCAATTCCCAATCACCTCAATAAAAGACCTACATAAAGTTATGAAAATTTTCAGGGTTTTAACAGGATAATTGACTGGAATAAATCACATTAATTTAAATGTAGATGTCTAAAAATCACTGCACTTTTTTTATTTTAATTTTTTAATCAATTTCGAAAAATTGCAAATGGATCATTTTGATGCGAATACAAGTTATGCAGCAGCATTACTTTCAACGCTTAGAACAAATAAAACGGTACAGTTCCCTCACGAAGGCCGAACGTTAGGTCTGACGTTTCTTCTTCTGCTTTAGAACTTACACGAAATGAAAACTCGCTTATAACGATGAGCTTGGAAACGACAGAAATCCCCAGTAAATCCGATTTGGGTGAAAAATCCCACCATGTAAAAATATTCATACATGATAATATGCATATATGTTTATATTATATACAGATCCGTAGCTACCGGAAGGGCAGGGAGGGCGGTTTTCCTCCCAGAATGGTCATTCCCGTGGCATAAATTTTTTAAAGACTTTAATTAGTCCAATACAGAAAGCCATGCAGTTAACCAGGGTACAGAGTAACATACACTATGAGGTGCGAACACCTCATATCCATGAAGGGAATTTTTCAAACCAATGAATGGAGGTGTAGAAAACAATATGCTGATATGCCTAACCTCCATGACCTTTCCGAACGTGTCGTTGGGAAGAAGAGCTAATCTTCTGCTCTGGGCAAAAACTTTTCTGAGCGTTTAACCTTGAACAGAATTTTTCCAAGCCCTACCTCTAAAGCTTTTACTATTGTTACGCTCACTGTCCCGGACTCATTCGTTCTGCGCTGGTTTCTTTTTCGTTCTTCATTTTTGTGGAATGTTGTGTTGTCTGCTTTTCCGTAACTTTTACGCTTTACTCGGCATTTAAAAACTGTGGTTCTTGGGTATTTACCTAGTTTTTACATTTTTGCTATTTTTGAACGATCGTAATACTTTCCTATAACGACGGTATGTTAGAAAGTAAAACCTACGTATTATTTAAGTGGAACTCGAAGGGGCGTAATTTCGAACTCGAAGGGGTTATTTGAAGTCTTGCCCTCCGAGAGAAGAAAATGTTGATTCCACTAACAGTCATGCCCGTTCTCCAAACGGTGAATCTATAAAATCCCTTTTTGAACATAAAATTTAAGAAAGAAAAAGTAATTAACTGAAAGAAATATAATTTAGGATCCATTACTGGTTTACGATTTGTAACAGGGTCGTGATGTCAATGTATACTGCTTGATGCAAAACGGTAGCAACCCTTAGCGCCCTTAATTTAAATCAAAAGTTCATGACATTTCTAAAGCATTTCAACAGTGGCGTAACTAGCACAACGTGCACCCACTCGCCGCAAGATTTACTTCAGCACCCCTAAGCACGGTAATTTCTCCAGAATTTCTTTTTTTTTTTTTTTTTTTTTCATTTGGAGGTTGAATGACAACCGTGAGCAACTCGGTAGACTATAAGCAGACACCCGTCTCTAATTTAATTTAGGGTCACTGGTTCCAGGGAAGGGAGACAGCTAGTGCCGTATGACAAACACAATATCCCTGCCACACCGGAATTCGAACCCAGACACATCTCGGACGACTGGTCACACGAAGTAGAATCTGTTTTTCGCGGTGTGTGTGTGTGTGTGTGTGTGTGTGTGTGGAGGGGGTCAGGACGTTAGGAGGAGTGTCTGGAAAAGCAGATAGTAGGTGGGGGGGGTACCTAGAGCCCTGTAGTTCTAACTTTTTAAGTAATTTTTGAAACAGAAGTACATAATCAAGGTTATCAATCAACCAATCAGAATTGATGCCATTTTATCGCAAGAAATGAATTCAGTAAAAGTATTTAAATGGTTAGGGTTAATAACTATAAGGCTTTAGTAATCGTTACTGGATATGGTTGTATACTAATCGATAATTCAGTGTTCTACACCATAAGAATGCAATATGGACTTACGTAGTTACAGCTTAGAGGTATTTATTTGCATGTGCAACAAATCTTCAATAGTGCAGGCCACTATTGCTTTTGCGTCAAGAACATGAGCATCGTAATGCTCTGTCTGACGGATATTTTTGCAGCGACGGGTAGGCTGTGAACACTTTCACGACGAAAATAACTGGTGTCACAGGAAGCAGGTCGCACATGATAATTTTTACACCGGGTTTTGCAATTACATAATCAGCCATTTTATTTTCACTGGTTTCTGAGGTGTTTGGCATTTTTGTAAAATGTATGCTTCTAAACTTTGAAACACTTGACAAAACAAATCATTATTCTTTTCATCAGAAACGGCACTTGAGCTTAACTGACTCTGTAGCAAAAAGAACTGGCCGAGTTTTGAAAGTTGCTCCGCCGCTCTCCTTCTTCGTTTTTCTTTTGCCGATACTGTGCTTCACTTGGACTTTTTAGTAACATTTTGTAAATGCATTTCTTTCGCTTGTACGAGGGCAGTTCAAAAAGTAACAGTAAATTAAATATTTTGAGATACATAATCCAGTGAGAGATACAAATGATATTTCATTTTTCCACAAAATTATCCACCTTTTCAATACATTTCTCACACCAACTTCTTTAGTTCATCCGAAAAAAATTGTTTTGGGTTGTGCCTCAGCCAGGAATGCACCGCTTCTTTAACCTCCTCATCATTCCCAAATCTTTGTCCTCTCAAAGCGTCTTTCAGGGGTCCAAACACATGATATTCAGATGGAGCGTGATCAGGGCTGTATGGAAGATGCTGCAAGATCTGAAATCTCAATCTCCGAATGGTGTCAAGAGTTGCAACTGCCGTGTGAGGGCGGTCATTACCATGAAGGAAAATAACGCCTTTATACAAAAGTCCTCTGCGACGGCTCCGTTTTGATGGCTTTATCTCTTTCTCCAACATTGCTCTGTATCGGGCCCTATTCACTATTTCCCCATTTTTCTGATAGTGTTCCAAAATTGGTCCATTCATATCCCAGAACAGAGTAAACAGGACTTTTCCGGTGGAGGGTTGAGATTTGAACTTCTTCTTGGCTGGAGAAGATGTCTGCCGCCATTCTGAAGAATGCCTCTTGCTTTCGGGCTCATAGTGATGCACCCAGGTTTTATCTCCTGTGACGATACGTGCCAGAAAGTTGTCTCCTTCGTCGCTATACTGCGCCAAAAAGGCTTTGGAAGTCTGCACACGAATCCTCTTGTGCTCATCAGTGAACATCCTAGGAACCCACCGTGCACAAAACTTGCGATATTTGAGAACCTCCGTTGCAATGGTATGAGCGGATCCGATACTGATATCCATTTCCCTGGCCAGAACTTCTAAAGAAATGGGTCTGTTTTTACGAATAATGGCGTCAGCACGACTCACCTTCTTATCAGTGATGGCCGTGCTGGGACGACCAGAGCGTTGCTCATCACGAATAGATGTTTGCCCATTTTTAAACGTCTCGTATACTCTTCTTTCACCAATGCAGACATCTTCATACTGTTGCAGTATTTTTCTATGAATTTCAAGAGGTTTCACACCTCGGACTACAAAATCCTGATAATTGGCCTCTGTTCCTCAAACGGTGCAAACAGCTAAGGGCGCCGCCATTTCGTTTATGCTGCCCTTCCGCTTAGGCACGCCGCGCCATCTATTGGGCAGTGTCAACACCTTCTCTAAGAATGTATCATCCCTGCGCGGGATTTTGAAATAAATCGGGTATTCGTTTCATGAAATACTGCCAATTTGTTGTTACTTTTTGAACAACCTACGCGTATTAAAGTTTCCACGCAGTTAATGAGATAGATACACTTGCTATAAGGTATAACTAAAAGTAATAGCAAAGTGTAATTGTTTTGTCTAAAATAATCAAATTAAGAAATCATCCTCTTATACACAGCACACCTGCAGCTGCTGTGAATAAATGTTGGTGCCTGTCGTGTACGCAATCCTAGGTGACTGACTGTTTTCCCATATCCTCCACGGGGAATCCCCATGTGGCTTCGCACTTTTCCTCAGCAGCGCAGAAGGAGAGAGGGCGAGTGGTTCAAAGATGTGGTAATCACTTTGGACAAGATCTGGTGAATAAGGTGGATGTGAAAGACACTCGAGGTGCAGGTCTTGTATGGGCCGAGCGTTGCCATTTTGTAACAAGACACCAGTACTCAGAAGTCCACCTCGTTTGGATTTGATGGCAGGTAGAAGATGATTCTCGCTAAGATCTGCATACGTGCCACTGGTTACAGTGTTATCCTTGTGCTCCAAACTGATTCATTCCAAAAGAGAGTCAGGCTAACCTTTCTTGAAGTTGGCTGCATGCGGAACTTCGGTTTTGGTGAGGAGAGATGGTGCAATTTTTGCTCGCTCCCTTGGTTTCTGACTGTTGGTAGTGAGCCTAGGTTTCATCTCCAGTAACAATCCTCTGTAGGACACCATCACTTTCTGCTTCAAAGCACCACAAAAGTTCTTAACAGGCATTAACATGTGGTTGTTTCAACTGTGGAGTCAGCTGGCGGGGCACCGAACTTGCAGACACTTTGTTGAACTGGAGCACATCATGGATTAACGTGGTGCACTGAACCATGACTGATGGCTCCACCGTCACTCGGTAATTTCTCATAACAGTGCCTTCAAGTGCTGTAATGGACTCAGATGCGACACTCCAGCAGGATAACGCCCGCCCATACTCCGCCAGGACAACTCAATATGCTCTTCAGTCTGTGCATGAACTCCCTTGGCCAGCGCGCTCTCCGGAATTGTTTTCATTTAGGCATGTCTGGGACTGAATCTGACAAAGTCTCTTCTGTGGACTCCGGCAGGCAGCGATCATTTTGAAAGCGCATGGAATGATGTCCCCCAGCGTGATATCCGGCATTTGTACGACCGATTGCATGCCTGATTGGAAGCTTGAATTTCTGCTGGAGGAAGTGCAACACCTTATTAAAATGGGCCTTCTGTGCACTGCAATACGCTTCAAAAGGTAAAATAAATATGGATTCACTCCACACGTGTCATCACTTTCCTTTCTTAACAAGTTGTTGCTACGACCTAAATCTCATAGATGCAGCTGTAATTTTTAATGGCGCTCTTTTTTTCATCTTCCAGCAGTGCATTTTCTTTCATTGGTTTTCCGACAATAACATTCATTATTCCACCTATCTGAGTATCACTGAATGTCAGGAATTAGTAAACTTTATTGTTTATTGTTACGATTTAATTTCTCTTGGTATGTATCGGACTGTGGCCCGGTGCGGTCGTGAGTGACGCGAATAAATGCAATGGGTTGTACGTAAATAAACGTATACTCTCGAATCAATCCTTTTATTTCGCACCCACGTGCGAATGATGCATTGCATAAATTATCTACACAGTACCACAGGGTACTCTCTCAATTTTTTTAAGGTTGGGTGGTTCAAGAGGTGGGATACGTACAACACAGTCATTCACTGCACTAAAAAGCAGAATACAGTAGCCCCCCCCCCTTATCCGCGGTCCGAAAATTCCATAAATTAACAATTCATAAGTTTTAAATTGTACGACGTACTGAGTAGCGTGATGAAATCTCGCGCCATCTCGCTCTGTCCAGCCGGGGACGTAAATCATCCCTTTGTCCAGTGTATCCATACTGTATACGCTACCCGCCCGTTAGTAACTTAGTAGCCATCTTGATTATCAGACAGACAGTCGCGGTATCGCAGTGCTTGTGTTCAGGTAACCTTTATTTCACTTAATAATCCAAAATCTCAAGAGTAGTGATGTTGGCAATTCGGTTAGGCCAAAGAGAAGCACCAAAACGTGCTTCCTTTAAGTGAAAAGGTAAAAGTTTTCGAATTAAAAAAGAAATAAAAAAAATCGCATCTAAGGTAAGAACGAATCTTCTATCCGTGAAATTGTGAAGGAAAATTAAATTCGTGCAAGTTTCACATTCACATAACTTTATTAGGCGAATGTGAAAACTAGCACAAAATGCAGTACTGCATTTAATTTCTAATTTTTTGATGAAGTTTTCCCACTAGGGTGCACGATGCATAGTTTTTCCGCCAGGGGGCGTAGATGTATTTGCCATTTTCAATTTACAATTTTCTCGATATCTCTGCTTCCAAAAGTCCGATTTAAAAAAATATTTTAACACAGAACACCACTTACCTTGAGAAATGAATTGCCTGCCCTCGTGTTTTTTTTTTTTTTTTTTTTGGTTCACAGTTCTGGCGCTAGGTGGTGTTGGTGTGCAGCTGTATCTCCAGTTCTAAAATTTCGTTTGATTTTTTTTTTTCTACTGTGGGCCATTAGCATCTGTAAAGATGGGCAACATTGTCCTCTTTAAATAATACACAGTTTTCCAGCTCTAGGGGAGTAAATATAAAAACTTTTTCCTCACTTGCGCTGCTTTCAGGAGACGTATTTAAAAAAAAATTCCATAGCATAGTATTTGTTAGGAAAAATACTTTTCGCATATTTCCTACCTTTCCATTAGTCAAAATGTTTCCGTTATTAATAAATAGGAACTGTATACCAATTATGCTCAAAATAGTATAACTATACTAATGATCCAAATTTCTTGGTGTAGAATAGAAATCAAAGTTTCCAAGCTTTCGCACATCAACCAGATGGCTTTTTAAAGGAAGGTAGACAGTAAACTGCAAAATTAAATTCTTCCGTCAGGTGGCGTAAATTTATGTCATGGTTTCTTCCATTGGGTTGTTGCGAATGAAATGTCCGGCAAAAGGACCAGCACACGTGGACGGCGAGAACGGAAAAGTAGGACAACTTACCTAGGCAAAATAATCCCCCTCGGCATCGACACATAGTCGCCATCTATTCGGCAAGGCCATGATTCCGGAACGAAAAAAGTCTTGTGGCTGGGATTCGAAGAAGTCATCAACTGCACACTGAACCTCGTTGTGTGTCGTGAACTGTTTCCCGGACAGGAAGTGATCCAAGAGACAAAACAGATGATAGTCTGTCGGAGACAAGTCCGCAGAATAGGCAGGACGAGACAGTGCTTCATAGCCCAAGGCACTTAGTGTCAGCGTCGTTCGCTGTACGACATGAGGGCGAGAGTTGTCCTAGAGCAGAAGAACACCATGTCTGTTGACCAAAGCCGGTTGTTTCTGCAGCAATTTCCGGTGCTTCTGGTGCAATTCACTGCAGTGATGGTTTAGCCTCTTGCCAAGAAACTGCGATGATTTATCCCGGCTGTGGACCACCAGACAAGGAGCACCATCTTCTTGGTGTGTAGGGGTAGCTTAGGATGCCATCTAGCAGGCTATGCCTTGCTTAACCATTGTACAGATTGTTTCCGATTATCATATAGGACCCACTTCTTGTCACAGGTGATGATTCGATGCAGTTGAGATTCCTGTTTATTCCTGGCAAGAAGCAACGTGCAGACTTCCAAACGCCTAGTCTTGTTGGCAGTTGTCAACTCATGCGGCAGCCACATGTCCAGCTTTTTGGCCTTGTCCAGCGCAGCCAGGCGCCAAACAAATGTCGTGTGGTGGACACCTAGCTCTGCTGCTATCTCACGACACATTTTTCGGGGTCCGCTTCAACCACACGTGACAGAACATCGTCAGAAACAGCAAAAGGTCGGTGGCCACGTGTTTCGTTTTGAAGGTCCGTTCGTTTTGTAGGTCCGTATATCCGCTTGAAAACTTTACAAAGCATCGCCGAATGGTTCGTTAGTTGGCTGTATTCTCCCCAAACGCTTTCTTAACGTTTCGAGCGGCAATTCTTGCAGAATGGTTCAGTTTAAATTCATACAGGAAGATGACTCTCAAATCTGGCGTCTGCATATTTCCTTTGCAAGCCACGTTACATCCAAACAAACCACTCCTGAACCTTGTTCTTCACACTCGTGCTTGCTATTGATAGTAACTCTGCGACGTAATACCCGCAACATCTGTGGGCGATTCCATTCTGCTGTGGTGGGTGCCTGTCTCCACTGCTCGTTCGCACCAATCCAATATCTCTTCTGTTTACTGCTCGATTAGGAAATCTTTTTTGTCGCTGAAACCTTCCTTCATCTACTTGAAAGTTTTTGTGCACAGTTTGTTAATTTTAGTAACATACTT
This sequence comes from Macrothele yani, assembly GCA_039090855.1. Taxonomy (NCBI): domain Eukaryota; kingdom Metazoa; phylum Arthropoda; class Arachnida; order Araneae; family Macrothelidae; genus Macrothele; species Macrothele yani. Next base: position 23,266,571 of record CM077002.1, on the reverse strand, counting down.
TTCACCCGCTAGTGTGAGAAGTTGCTGTTTCTATTTCAAGATGTTTTATAGATTGCAAAAATACACGGGATTTCTTTTATTTAATTTAATTTCATTTTATTTATTTATTTACTTATCATAAGGGGTTCCTTTAAAATATTTATTGCAAAAGGGTTAATTTTGAAATATTTTCTTCGTGTCGGAAAGGATGTAAAAGACGTGCTCATTTCAACCGAAATTTCGATGTCATGTTTCTTACTTTCTTTCTTGATAACCGACTAAGTGATCACTGGGGTTTCGTGGCACTTGGGGACAGGGGCTTATTTAGAGGAGGGAAAGGGGGCTTACCTACTTCTCCCCGAAAGTATTTCATTTCTTTGTTTAACCCTTTAACGACCATAACGCCCAAAACGCCCAAAACGCCCGTGCATACAAACGGCCATAGCCTCACGAAACACCTAGAGATAGTTAGATTTTCTTTCCTTACCTGTTTTTCAAATTTGAAGGACTTATGAGTAGTCAGCAGAAGTCACCCTCGGTCACTATAGTTGTTATTTAACAAAGAAGTTCACCAACAGCCAGTTTCGGGAGTTATGGTATTTAGAGTGATACAAGATTTTGACACATAAAAATTGGAAAGGGAGTGACACAAGGTGACACCTTGCGTCACTCCCTTTCCAATTTTTTAAAAAAAGGCTCCTTTAATAGGAGCCTTTTTTATAAATCATTTCCAAAAATTGACCTAATCATTATTAAACTTCTCATCATTATTATTGTAGTTATTCCTCTTGTTGTCGTCAACTTTCTTGGCCTGGACCGGTGAGCAAAAGGCGTTGATATTCATCTCAAGTCTAGAAATTCAGGAATTTTTTAGTGGTATGGCAGGTTTGTAAAATGGCGGCCTTTTGGATTGGGTCTCTGTGGCAATCCAAATTCCTCGAGATTTTTCAGAAAGTTATTTGGTACCACTGCGGTTGCCGACAAGACAACTGGTACGATACATGTTGTGCTTTGCTTTCAGATCCTTTGGATTATCATTCGCGGGTTCTCATCAGGGGCGTATTTAGACTTCAGAGGCCTTTCTCCATCCCCGAAAGTGTTTCATGTTTTGTAACGTACCTGCCAGAAGGACGCACACGACATAAAGGCAGATAGGAATCAGAATAAAACGTCCGCGTAGCTCATGTGACGTACCTGCCAGAAGGACGCACACGACATAAAGGCAGATAGGAATCAGAATAAAACGTCCGCGTAGCTCATGTGACGTACCTGCCAGAAGGACGCACACGACATAAAGGCAGATAGGAATCAGAATAAAACGTCCGCGTAGCTCAATTGGTAGAGCAAACTTATTCCGGAATGAGGGGATCCGGGTTCGAATCCTGGCGTGGATAAAAATGACGGAGAAATTTGCTTCGTTATAGTTTTTAAGTTTTTGATTAAAATGCGACTTACATTAGGAAAAAGCCTTAATTTAATAAAAATGCACCAACTTACATTACAAGAAAATGCTTTAATTTTTTCTTCTGTTTTTCATTAACTTTAATTTTGTTCTGGTAGATTTCAAAAAACTTCGATTTTTCGTCGCGTCCCCCTTCCTCCCGAAAAAACTTCTATATAGGCGCATGGTTCTCATATTTTGAGATTTTTTCAGATATTGGTTTTTGGACATTTTCTGCAAGTGGAATTATTTCATCTATCAGTTGCGTCTTTCTCAGTTTTTTGTCTGAAATTACAATGCCAGGTCAATTGTGGACAATGTTCTTTTCTGTGATCATAGATTTGTTTCCAGTACATGATAGAATTCTGATTTTCTAGTATAGGTTTTGGTTGGCATTTGTAATAAGGTGACGTTAAATATAGACTTGGATATCAAGAGCTTGGCGTTAAATATGGCCTTGGATGTCAAGAGCTTGGCGTTAACTCTCTAAGCGGCCGGAGTGCCTGAACCATATAGTCCCCAACATTTTTTACTCTTTCCAAACAGAAATGTTCACAAAGCGATAGAGTTTTACGAAAACTACCACTTCGGGATAGTTTTCGTAAAACCCTACCGCTTTAGAAAACGATTCCTTTCCTCCACACATCTCAGCGTTATGTAACATAAACCTGTTATTCTAAAGAGATATCCCCTTTAGTCCTATATTTTCTGCTCCATGACCCAATGCATGGTGGGAAAGTCATAGTCCCTCTGAAACGAACATCATGCCACTGGGCAGAAACCAGTAAGTGACTGAAACATCTCTCTCCTTTCTTAGGTTCATCGCCGTTGTTACCCCGCACGGGGATAACTGGTTTTCCAGTTATTTGGGGAGCGGTGCCCCCACGGCCCGAGCTGACCTTGTGACTGGTCAACATCTGATGTCATGCCACCGCTTGTTTTTTTTTTGTTTTTTTTTTCGGTGCTGTTGGAGTTTGCAGGGACGGCTGTTCATCCAGCTGTTGGGGAGTCGCGGCCCCACGATCCCGAGCTGGTCTTGTGTCTCGCTTTTTCGTTTTTATTTATTTTCTGCACTCGCCAGTTGCCCGTGTTGTATACTATACCTAATCGCTACCACGCTATGTACTAACACCCCGGTCTTGTGGTTTTGTTACCCTCCACTACTAACTGTTTATATTAACCGCTCAGTTGGTAGGTTGCTGAGATTCCGTTTAGGTTCCACTCCAGGGTTTGTCTTCCTTGGATTACTTTTTTCCTTTTAGCTGGTTTGGGTGCTAGACCTACCTGCATGTTTGCCGCGTGCGGAGACCCGTGAGGCGGAAATGGGATGTCTGGCGGCTGAGGTCGCAGGAGACCGGAGAAGTGCCTCCTGTGTACCAACACTCCTCTTTGACCCCTGCTTTGCTGTAAACGGGAGGCTAGAGACTAACCCACCTCTAGTCAGAAGTCTTGTACCAAGTTGTGTACAAGGGTTTTAGCGGCTTTTTTGTCGTATAGCACGGCAGGGTAAGCCCGGGGGCTGTGGGATCATGCCAAAGGCGTTGGCATGACGGTACCCGGAAGCCGAAGTGTCCGCCGAGTGTGTGTGATCACAGCCAACGGACTATATCTGCAGCGTATAAGCTCCAGAACTGTGTCCAGCGTCATTTTCTTGGCTTGCAGACCTCCAGTTCTCTCTTGTAGAGCTCGGTGGTGGGTGGAGTAGTCTGCAGACGAATCCTCCTCCTTTTTTTCATGGCTAAAAACAAAAGCAAAAACTCCAAATTCAAGTCACCTGAGAAAATGATAGTTGACAACGACTCTCCTTCGTCTTCTCAAACTAACAAGTCCCATAACCTTAAACGGTCTTTAGATCATGACCTGGACCAAGAACGTGGAACCTCTTCTTCGGCAGCTGTACCAGTCGCTCCGAAGCGCCGTCTCCCCTCGATTGCTGCGAATACGCATGCTACACACTTAGTTGTAGAATTCATCGATCCGAATGAGACACTGTCCACCAGATCTCCCTTTTTCATTTCTAAAGCTTTGGACGCTGCAGTTGGCTCCTTGAAGTCTGTGAGGAAGCTTCGCTCTGAGGACCTGCTTGTCCAAACTTGCAGTGTTTCTCAGAGTAACACTCTTCTGCACCTCACTAGTCTTCAAGGCATTCCTGTCAAAGTGTCACCTCACCCGTTTCTTAACACCTCTCGGGGTGTTATTTCGGAGTTTGATCTCTTGCCATGCAGTGAGGACGAATTGGTGAGTGAACTTGCAGATCAGGGTGTTATTGCTGCACGTCGTATGATGTTCCGGCGCGATGGTTCTTTGATTAAGTCTAAAAATGTAATCTTGACTTTTAACTCCCCGAAAGTTCCGACCGAAATCAAAGCTGGCTACTTGGTCTGTGGAGTTCTCCCGTACATTCCCAGTCCTCTGCGCTGTTTCAGGTGCCAGAGGTACGGGCATTCACAACATTCACGTAACAGTTCCACTCGTTGCGCAAATTGTGGCTCCAGTGAACATGACGGGGAAGGTTGCACTTCTGCTGCCTGCTGTGTTTCCTGTGGTGAGGCCCATGCAGCTTACTCCCGCAACTGTATGAAATGGAAGGACGAGATGGCGATCCAGCGCCTCAAGACCCTGGAAGGCCTCTCGTACCCTGCTGCCAAGGCCAAGTTGGGTATTCCCAACAACCGACAGCGTAATTTTGCCGCAGTAGTTCAGTCTCTGCCACAACCCGTGCAGCCCTTTGTTCCCGCGCCCTGTAGCTCTCGCCGCACTTGCCAAGAGATCTACAGCTGAACAAGCGACACAGGTGGATTTCACCGAGCTCCAGCTTTTTCGACCAGCTGACTCTGCGCCTTCTGTTTTGAAGACGACTGACTCTTCCAGTTCCCAGCAGAAAGCCTGCATGTGTGGAAGACCCGGCCCTAAATCCGCAAAGGTGTGCAGTGTCCATTCAACTGTCGCGGTCCAGCTGACCAACATTGCAACTGTCTCAGACTCAGCGAGGTCCCCACCCTCAACCAACATTATAGAGGAACATAAGGGGAGGAGAGTGACAGTTCGTCCCTCTCCTGTGACTCATCTTATGTGTAGTTGTGTTCGTTTTCGTGATGTGTTTTATCATTCTCATTCCTCAGTTTTACTTAACCGGCTAGTTTCTAACCATTGTACCATGTTTTTAATACTGTTTGTTTCATTGTCTTTTTTGGCCCTTCCATCATTCTCATGGTTCGGTTTTACTTGGTCAGCCAGATTTTGGGATTTATGCCACGTTTTTTAATACTGTTTGTTTGTCTTGTGTCTGGCGCTCTTTGGCCAAACATGGCCCTTGCGCCATAAAAATCAACCAACCAACCAACCAACCAACCATCGCCGTTGTTATAGCCCTTTTAATAGGTAATCTGTCAGAAAGCATTGGTGGCAATCATTCCGGTAAATGACCATTTCTTTGGACAACAAAGCTAAGGGGAAAAAATTGGAAGACCAGTGGATGAAAATTTTGATGTCAAAATTAAAAATTTTAAAAAGTTTTAAATTCTAAGAGACAGGATTTTAATTTTGACATCAAGTTTTCCACCCACAGGTCTTCCAATGTCTCCATCCATTGGTATACACCGTAACGTCATTATATCTCAGTTTCACAGAACAGTCAAAATATATTCTAACACAGAAAATATTATCAAAAACCTCAACATCCTAGTCAATAAACTTAAATATAATAATATTCCAATCCACTTTCTCAGACGTTACTTTAATCAGTTAATCCTTAATTCTCTTTCAACTTCCTCCAGCTATAAATTACACATGAACACTCTGTACTAACACAGGACCTAACAATTTAAATTTCAACAGGGAATACCAAGTGCCACTTGCACTGGCGCAGTCAGAAATTTCTCAAGGGGGAGGTCTATGGGTTTGGTTCATTGGTGAAAGCCCCATGCATACATATACATATGGCTTTAAATTCATACTAAGTCTCCCCTCAAGGGAGGGGGTCCGGACCCGAGAGCCACCCCCATGGCTACGCCTATGGCCACTTGGCAAGTCCCTGTGGCTGAAGAACATCTACATACACAGTCTTGCATCTATTATCACGCTCACCTGTTTCGGCCAATTAGGTTACTCCTTATTTGTTTAACTTTCATTTACACCAATTCAGTGTTACTTATTTCGTGTTCCTTCCATTTTTTACGCTTTCCAACCGTAGGTTGAAGAAGCGTATATGCTCCAGCTTTGTCCGTCCGTCCGTCTGTTCGCACGATAACTGGCGTAAAAATGGATCGATTTCGATGAAATTTTAGTATCTGTTAGGGGACCACCGGGGGACAAACCCTATTGAAAATGGGACAAATGGGGTCAAAGGTCACGACGTAGGAGCGGAATCATTCCATTGCCCTTATGTGTCATAACTTGCGTAAATATGGTTCGATTTCAATGAAAGTTTACTATGTGGTAGGAGAAACCTGGGGACGAACCCTATTCAAAATGGGTGAAGTGGGGTCAAAGGTCAAGACACAAAATCGGGATGCATTCCATTGCCCTTATGCGTCATAACGTGCGTAAAAATGGTTCCATTTCGATAAAATTTCAATATGTAGTAGGGGACCACCAGGAGACGAACCCTATTGAAAATGGACGAAAAGTGGTCAAAGGTCAGGACATAGGATTGCGATCCATTCCATTGCCCTCATCTCATATTATTAAGGTGGACGTCAAGTAATTTTGCTTCCTATATTTCCAATGGTAAAACTTTTGCAAACATTTCCTTCACAATTAATGTGTTCCCAAGGATGAAAATTTGAACATCGATTAAAATAACTTCTTATTATAACTTGGAAAACTTAATATTTTCTAAAACATAACCATAATTATATTAAAAATCAATCACTTTTCCTTTGGTGGTGTTGAAACCAGAGAAAAGATGGCGCGACCTGTACTTTGATGACATCAGTGGACAAAAAAATGTTGGGTTGCGTAATTACGGTTATGGTTTAGAAAATATTAAGTATTCCAAGTAATGAAATGAAGCTATTTTAATCGATGTTCAAATTTTCATCCTTGTGAACGCATTAATTGTCCAGAAAAAAGATGGCGCGACCTGTATTTTCATGACGTCAGTAGACAAACAAATGTTGAATTGCATAAATATGGCTATGTTTTAGAAAATATTAAGTATTGCTAGTTATAAAATGAAGATATTTTAATCAATGTTCAAATTTTCATCCTTGGGAACGCATTAATTGTGAAGAAAATGTGTACAGAAGTTTTTCCATTGGAAGTATAGGAAGCAAAATTACTTGACGTCCACCTTAAAGTAGCAATTCTTGTATGTATGTATGTACATTTTATTTTAAAAACGGCTCCAAGAATTTTGATGAAAGTTGTTAACCTACCGTTTTTTGGTACTAGAAATCGATTTAGCTTGATCTCGACTTTAGGAGAATTCGTTTAGTGGGTTAAATAACCACCCCGAATTATAACATTTTTAGTGATGCCGTTGTTCCATTAATGTTACCAATACTTAGAAATCTTATGACGTCATAATCTCTCCTTTGAGAATGTTGGCGCGCGGTCACGCCATCTGTCTCATTTCGTCACGCATTGTGTGTGGATCCTATTAAAGTTTTATGACGTCACACTTGCAGCAAGCAGATGGTCGCGGTTCCCACCTGCCTCATTACGAAATTTTAGTATCTGGCAGGGGATCACCTGGGAAGGAACCCTATTTAAAGTGAACGAAATGCGGTCAAAGGTCAGTAAATAGGAGCGGGATTCATTCCACTGCTATTATGCGTCATAACTAACGTAAAAAAGGTTCGATTTCGATGAACTTTTAGTATGTGTTAGGGGACCACCTGGCGACAAACCTTATTGAAAATCGGTGAAATGGGGTCAAAGGTCAGGACATAGGAGCGGAATCACTTCCATCGCCATTATGCGTCATAACTTACGTAAAAATGCTTTGATTGCGACAAAATTTTATCATGTTATTTCGGAGGCGTACCAAACCGGTTCTGTTGAATATCATCGAAATGGGATCAAAGGTCAGGGAGAGATTTATTCCACAGCCATTATTCTCATAACTTGAGTAATAACTTGAGTAATGATTTCTGGTATGTTGGAAAGCGTATTATAATCAATGCATTGCATGATTTTACTAACTTGTTATTCCAGTCTCTGAAGTTACGGTAGCCTTACTTAGTCCGGCTGCAGGATTCACGCCGTGTTCGGGTAAGTTATTGTTCCCTAACTTTATTACAGTTTTGTACTTTTGGGAAATTTCTTATTCCATTTGTTTTGGATTTCAGTGGCTTCGGGAGCATGGTCAGTTGACTATTGTTTTATATCCTAGTTGTTTACTGATACCAGAAAAGCCACTCCCTTAGGTTGATGCTCTGCTGATGAAGGCAGATTGGTTTTCTAATATTTTTTTTACGTTCTTCAATTCATTATTCATATAAATGTTCGTACTTTGAATAATTATATTCGATGTTCCTTTGTCTCCTTGGTTGTTTTTTCACTATTCCATATTTATTTGACGCTGTTTTCCAAGTATTTCGCGGTGCTATTTTTAAAAAAATTCCATCCTAGTAGCTCTGAAAGTATAGCTTGCAGTGGACAAAAAAATCAACTGCACTTAATTGCGAAGAATACGTAAGAACACTGTTCTGTAAAAAAGAATCTATCATACGACAATTCTCCACTCTCAACGCCCTTATTCTATTTCCCGCCGCCCGATGGCCAAATACATCCACCAATAAGCTACCGTAATGATAAATGCGCTAATACCCCACCAAAATCCCTTTACCCTGCGAAACAAACGCCTTCACTTAGTGGAAACGTCTGCTCCCTTTCATGCTGTTTTTATTACCCTTGTAAATATGCCGCCTTTTTACATGAATATTACCGTTTCCAATAAACTGTTGCAGTTGCTGTCGTACATCGTTCCTTCAGTCTTTTGGCCTACGGCTGATTCTCGGAGTTTGGGCTTTTGTTAGCTTGGGACTGATGGTACGTGCTTCCGCGATACTCCCACCTTTGTAAATTATTAAGTTGTTTGACGTATTGTTCCCTAATGGTTTAACCCCTGCAGAGACCATGCGACGAGACTACTCCAACTACAGTAATGTTGTCTTAATGCTGTTGCTGTGACACTTGACCCCCTCATCGGAAAGAAAAGGGAATCAAAGGAAGAGGTTTTTTTGCTTTGACAACAAAATATTTAAGAAAATGCCCATCTGCCTTTTCTTTTTTTAAGTGGAAAAATATTACATACGTAAAGGCAATCTAGTGCAAGAAAAGGTTTCTTTTGATTGTGAGGGCTTTGCGCTTCTTTGAGGGGCTTGAGTCCAGAAAAATTGGTCTAACGACGCCACTGGGACAGAGACTAGTCAGGCTGTCATTAGCCTTTTCCCCTGCTTCCCTGCTATGTTGCTATGGAGTTAACTGCGTGCAACATGGCAAATAAATAAATGAATAAATAAAAATAACACAAATAATATCTGCTGAAAATTACACGCACGGTGTGCCAGCACAAAAGTGACTCAATCCACACTCCTCGCCAACTTCTCTTGAGCTGCTGGGGAGATCTGTGAAGACGTATACCAGAACATCCGTATCATCCTGAAGGGCACAACCTGTACGTGAGAGGCAATTAGTGGCGTTCCTAAGATACTCGCCCCCCCCCCCCTCCGCAAAAAATATCTTCGAGGCCCTTTTGTGAAAATCGATTAGATTTCAATTTTTGAAATTTTTAAATTCAATGTTATTAAATTATCATTATTACTTACTTGGAAAGTTTGAATTCAATATTATTTTTTCAATTATTAAAAATTTTAATTTTCATATTCTTAATAGGATTTTATGAGCGTTTGAATAATGCAAGTTCTTTGGAACCTACAGGTAATTTTCCTAAAACCAAAATTGTTGCACTTTATTTCCTGCAAAACAAACGTTGCCGTGTAGTTAAAATTATTGCCCTAGATTTATAAAAATATATAATATTACAAAACACTTCCGAAGCATATTTTAAAAATTTTATTCTTTTAGAGAACTAGCCATCTTTTTGAAATTTTTCACGGTCACCCATACACACTCGCAAGTGTCGTATGATAGCTTCTGATGATTTCCAATTTATAAGAAAACACAGAACATATAAGTTAGCCAGTAAGTAACAATTTAGAATTGTAGCATAAAAAAAAAGTAAAACTACTCAAATTATTTACTCTTGAATATAAAAACCACACTTAACATAATTCCACAATGTTTTGCACACAGTAAAAAATTTTCTCTTGACTCTGTTATAAAAAAATCCCACAAGCCTCTGTTTCTTCGTGTCCGCGGAAAACATGTTTTAGTTCATTACATTCTGAAGGATGCGTAGTTATGTGCAGACAACTGTTAATAACACCTTATCCTCATTGGTACAAAAATTTTATTCATTGAACTGATATTACTTTCATATTGTCTTGCTAATATACATTTATATGGCGGTAAAAAGGGGCCTCAAGTCCTCTGGAGAAATAAAATGGATGCTTTCTCGTCATCCAGTTTTTAGAAATTAAAACTGCGAAAATTTTGCTAAATATTTATCTTATTTATTGGAAAAAAAATGTCAAAAATTGGTTTTCTTTCTAATATTTCCTTGGAATCAGCCGTCAGGAATTACTTGCTGTTTTTTTAACCATTTTCATGTGAAAAATGTTGTAAAATCTTTTTACTGAGGTAAGAGGACCTCGAAGTTGCAGGGCACCACCCTCCCCGCAATGCGGGTGTTGCAGGGGCTATCAGTACGCCCCTGGCGGCAACGTATGCTGCCGATCTCACGGTATCAACGAACTATACATTCTGATGAACTTCTGATAAAGAGGTATGGCATGAAACCGCTGTGCGAGCATTTACTTTTTTACCATAAATCAAAACCATTTCGCAAAATTCCTCGTTCATATAAACAAACATTGTTTGAAAGAAAAATGCAATAGCACAAGGCACTAGCTAAACCTACGCTGTACAGTGGGGTGAATTCACGAAAAAATTCTGAAACTAACGTGCAGTATGATAGCCAGTTAGTCTCCGACTTTTAACGAAATTTCCATTTCGAAAAGCTGATAACGGAAAATTCAGTATTTACATCGATTTTCCGTTCTCACTAATCCCGTTTTTATTTTCCAGAAAAGTCAGATTCGGAATTTTCCGCTTTTATAAAAATTCCAAGAACTTCGTTTTCCCAGTCATTTTTTCGTGACATTCGACGTGATAGATTCCTTACCTTTCCTTGCCCATCGGATGTAGAGCCCGGAAGGGCTTAGGCGTCAGCTAAGCGCTCTACCGACTAACCTAGAAAGACACTACCTGATCACGTTTAAGGCAGATATGAAGCGAACTCGAGTCGGGCGATGATGAAATGTTTTTCGCTACGAATGGGGGTTGATTGATGCAACCAGTATATATTGAATGACAAAAACCCATAATGCACCCTGCCACAAGCACAAGTGATGCCATTTAAAGTAAATTAAAGTTCAATAGGTAAAATATTAGGCTAATTCTTCTTCTTCAAATTGCTGGGTATTATGAGTAATAAACCGATTCCACTGTCGAGGGACAAAAGCCAGAAGTTCAGAATTACAGCATGTTGCTCCATACTTGATAATAAAAAGACTTTCCGAAAGAAAAATTGCGCGCTTGTTAAAATTAGAAGCAAGAACTTTGGAATTCATCCAGTCCGGGGGAAACGCACCGTAGTTGACTGTAGTAGTTGAAGCTGTAGTTGCGGATCCCGTTCTAATAGCGTATTTATGTTCCGACATCCGCATATTTAAAGTCCTTAGCGTGGATCTTATGTAATATTTAACAGCACCATTCGGGTCCCTGGGAACAAGTGGAATACAGTATACTTCCGGTTTGTTGAATGTTGAGACAGGGTCTCTGTCATTTCGTACCAAAGAAAATACATTTCTGGTGTTTATTCCAAAGGCTAGGTTATGTTTGCAACAAGCTTTTTTTCAAAATGGACACAAGAGGGTGGGGGGGGGAATATTCAATTTTACCAACGTACCTAGTTGAAGAAGTCGTAGTTACCAAAGTCGTAAATCTCAACAGCTGGAACTGTTGTAATAGTTCATGGAAGAAGTGAGCTGAATAACCAAAAGAACGGGCTATATTCAAGACCTTGGACATTTCCTCATGTCGAGCCCTACAACACGATGAATGCGCAAAGGCATCTTTTATTAAAAAACGAAGGGTAGCGGCTTTATGTTCTGGTGGATTAGATGAAGCAAAAGGGATAATAAAAGGTGCAAATGTCGGTTTTCGTAAAACTGAAAACTTAATTTGGTTAGACTTCAGGTCCCAGGAAAACAGAAAATCCAGAAAGGGCAACCTCCCCTCTATCTCCAATTCTCTCGTAAACTTAATAGAAGGGAACTGGGAGGATAGACATTCAGTAAATTCGTCAAGTAGAGACAGGGAATGGGGCCAAAATACTATACTGCGTCGCATAAATATAGAGACAGAACAAATTCTCGAATAAAAAAGAAACAACAACGAGCTGAAATGTACACCTCATATTTATAGCAAAAATAGCATAGGACACCCAGCTGCACAATAGTTTGACGGAAACAACAATTCCAAAGCCAAGTACAAGAAAAAAACAGAAATACGCTGTCTCAAATATATAAAGACTAATTAGTTATGAGCACCTCCGGTACGAATAGTGGAGCCGTTGTTCCGAATAACACTGAAAACCCGATTGGGCATGCTGTCCACCAAGTGATGTAAGTGTTCTGGACGGAGTGCGTACCAGCTTCGTTCAATCTGCTCTTTCAATGCCACCACACTTGAGAACTGCCGTCCATTCGCATACACATCACGAGCGAGGATACTCCAGAGGTTCTCGATAGGGTTCAGATCTAGACTGAGTGCTGGCCTATCCATTACGGCCACATGATGAGTGTTAAACCAGCTTTTCGTTGACGCAGACCGATGGATAGAGGCATTGTCTTGCTGGAACAGATAATCAACACCCGCTAGAGTTTCGGCAAACGGTAGAAGGTGGCTTCTGAGTATGTCCTGATACGTTTCGGTAGTTTTGCCTGCCTTGCAGGAAAGCGATATCCGTTGTCCCATTGAACGCAAAAGGTCCCCAGACCATCACAGATCCCCTTCCTTTCTGTCTGCTGAAGAAGGTGCGTGGCTCGCGTCGTAAATCATGCCAATAACAGTTCCAGCCGTCCGGGTTGAAATTTTCTCATCTGAGAAAATAGATGTGATCCACTCGTCCGTCCAGTGCATGTGGCTGCTTGCCCATAACAATCTAGCTTCCTTGTGGCGCCGCGTGAGGTGTGGCAGACTGCGCATTTTAAGGAGCACAATGTTGCGACTTTCCTTGATTCGTCGATGAACTGTGTCCTTTGAGACGGTGACACCAACAGTCCTAGAAACTTGACGTAGTGATAACCTTTGGGATGAAACTAAACGCATGATGGCACGATCATCTCGTTTGGTTGTTATTCGAGGCCTTCCAGGCCGTTTTCTGGCAGTTAACGCACCGCGTTTCGATAAATTCTTATAAATGACTGCCCTACTCCTCTCCATGGCTTTACAAATCTTCGCTACAGGCAATCCATTTACTCTCAGTCTCCAAATCGTCTGCACCTCCTCACCAGAAAGTTGACTGTTGCGTGGCATTTCGGCAAATGAATGCCTGACGGCAGGTCCGCTGTCTTTTGTAGGCTGGACCGAATTACGGCCCATGCGCGTGTGTACAACATGCCAATTTGTACATCTCATTTGCATGAGGCTACTTTACATAGTTGTCTTTATATTTATGAGACACCTAAAATTACACTATTTCACTTTGTGGTGTTCTTTTCACACAATCCGGTCATCTCGACGGATCGAAACGTTTGTTGTAGGGTTATGTCTAATTAGGTACCACTACAGCTTCCTACCTATATTCGCATTGCGTTCACGACGCAAAGTAGAATGTCTATATTTATGCGACGCACCTTAACAAGTCCTCTACGTACCTTATCATAAGTTACGGTTGATAAGGGAAGTCCAGTAGAACCCTTTATTCTAGGAACTGAAGGAGAACCTCAGTCATTATGGGGGGGCATTGCTGCTCCCTCCCTTTGCTGGAAAATCTTATAATCAAACTTAGAATAAGAAAGTCTTGCCACACGTTTTAATGCAGAAACAATAGCATCAGCTTCAAGGGGGATGTGGAATTGTCCTGCCGCAATTTATTAGCAATAATAGAATGAACCAGATCAAGGGGGACATTTGGGAACAGAAACACGACATCCAACGATGCCATGATGAATCCTGTGCCATTGGAACTAAAGGCTTTGATACGGGTCAATGCTTGGGTAGAACTCTTAATGGAGATGGAAGAATTTAATGTAAAAGGTTTCAGATAAGAAGCCAGCTCAGTCTCAAGAGGGCGAGTTGGGTTAGCATACCCAGAGACTAATAACCTAAGTGGATGCCTTTGTCCCTCGACAGTGGAAACGGTTTATTTCTCATAATACCCAGCAATTTGAAGAAGAAGAATTAGCCTAATATTTTACCTATTGAACTTTAATTTACTTCAAATGGCATCATTTGTGCTTGTGGCGGGGTGCATTGTGGGTTTTTGTCATTCAATATATACTGGTTGAATCTTCGTGACTTGTGGCACTTGGTCTGAGGATGGGGCCATGAGATCTTGAAAGATCTTGCGTCTTTTAACCTGTTTTTAACTTGTAAATAAACTAGTTTTTAATTTCCAATTTGAAAACGTGTTTTAGAGTATCGTACTTAGACAGCGTTATGAATATTGTTAGTGAACTTTTAAAACGTTGAAGTATCTGTATCGAATGTGAGGATTTTTTTTTTTTTTTTTTTTTTTTTGGATTGAAGGTTTCACGGCCACCGTGAGCAACTCAATGGGTTATAGGTGGTCTCTCGTCCCCAATTTAGGGTCACTGGTTCCAGGGAAGGGAGAGAGCCAGCGCAGTAAGACAAACACAACATAAATGTCGCACCGGGATTCGAACCCGGACCCTTCACGGACGAATGATCATAAGCCAGCACTTAGACCACTGTTCCACAAGAGCTGCAAATGTGAGGATTGACTACGCAGAAAAATAAAATATGTGAATTGAATTCTGAGCTTTGTTCTTGTTTTGTTTCAATACCACTGGGCTTCTATATACCGCATCTCTCGGCGTAGTGGACGCAATTTTCTTTTTTTCCGGAAATAAGTCTGGAAATTTAACCGTGCGTCCTGAAGACCGAAAGGTACGTTTTTCATAGGCCTATGCTAACCCCAAGGGAAAGTTAAAAAATCATCCCTGCTTATGTGGAACCAGTTTTTTGCCCACAAAACAAACACTACTAAAGAAAGGGTGCAGACACTGAAGACGAAAATGGCAGTGATCCCTGATGGTTTTACAAGCCAATTACTACCACTGAATATATCCTTCAACAAGCCTGCTTACAGCCCATTGAATTGCTCAAGGTGATTATCAAATCTACAATCCAAAAAAAATATATTAATGATAATGTGTTATGTATTACAGTTGTTTGCACGTAACTACGCATGCAGAATATAATGAACTGAAAGGTGTTATTCGCTCGGAGAAGCAGGCACCTGTGTCATTTTTTTCATAACAGAGTCAAGAGAAAAAATTTTACTATGTACAAAATCTTTTTTTTCAATTGGAGGTTTAATGACCACCGTGAGCACCTCAATGGGTTATAAGAAGTCGCCGGTCCCTAATTTAGGGTCGATGGTTCCAGGGAAGGAAGAGAGCCAGTGCTGTAAGACAAACACAACATCCATGCCTCATCGGGATTCGAACCCGCACCCCTTTTGGACGAATGTTCAGAGGCCATCGCTCAGACGACTGCGCCACCGCTGCAAAATCTTGTATCAATATGTTAAGTGTGCTTTTTATATTCAAGAGTAAATAATTTAAGTAGGTTTTTTTCTGCCACAGTTCTTAATTATTACGTATTTATTTGCTTACTTCTGTTCTGTATTTTCGTATAAATCGGAAAAGATCATTTAACACTGTCACATGAAAGTTACGTGTTTTGTGTGCGTGATCGCGAGGCACTTGAAAAGGGCTGGTGGCCTTAGTTCTCTGAAAGAATAAAGTTTGCATGATATATTCAACTTTGGCGTAACAGTTTGTAGTGGTATAGTTTGTAGTGACCCAGAGTGGGTCTCTGAACTAACAGGGGCCATGGGCTGCAGCCTCTTTAGCTCCCAAGGATGAAAATTTGAACATCGATTAAAATAACTTCATACTATAATTTGGAGTACTTAATATTTTCTAAAACATAACCATAATTAAGCAATCTAACATTATTTGACTACTGACGTCATCAATACACAGGTATCGCCATCTATTTTCTGGTCTCAACACCACCACCAAAGGAAAAGTTATTGATTTTTAATATAATCATGGTTATATTTTATAAAATATAAGGACGGAAAAAATTTGAAGTAGAAACAGTTAGTGCGATTATTGATCAGTTGCATAGTGAACTTAACTAGTTTGTTAGCTTATAAAAATTTTCAGTCTGCTTCAATTCTTAGTTAACTACCAAACTTCTGATACTGTCGACCAAATTTCTCTGAATAACTGTTTAGATTTATACAAAGAGGATTTAGATGAATCTTTACGTAGTGAAATTTCACAGCTCTATGACTTTATCAAAAGTGTGAATTCAGCCACTGCACAAAACGCAAACAAAGAAGAAGAAAACGAAAAAGAAGTCACTTGCCAAGGCATTGCAAAATATATACATGTATATGATAATAATTTGATTGATGTTTTCCCAAATGTATTCACCGTATTAAAATTATATTGGTAATACCAATAACCAACTATCAAGCAGAGCGTTCTTTTTCGAAAATGGCCTTGGTAAAAAATAACTTGCGATAGACAATGCTTCAACAAAGACTTAATGTTTTTGCT
Source organism: Macrothele yani (assembly GCA_039090855.1). Classification (NCBI taxonomy): domain Eukaryota; kingdom Metazoa; phylum Arthropoda; class Arachnida; order Araneae; family Macrothelidae; genus Macrothele; species Macrothele yani. Next base: position 23,250,197 of record CM077002.1, on the reverse strand, counting down.
ATCACGTCATTAGAGCATGATATTGCTAAGCAGTTATCCTTCGACGATGTTTTGCACTCCGTCGCGAACCTCAAAGCAAGAAAAAAGACATTTTAAAGAAGAACTTAAACTGCTGAACTATGTGTGAACTTTTGTTTTTGTGCATTCATTTCTAATTTTTGTTGTCTACACTTGATTCAATGTTTGTGTTTCTTTAGTATTAAATTTTTGTAAGACATGTTGACACTTGAAGAAATTTTGGGGCACTTTTGGAGTATACTAGCAATGTTTATTTCCTACACACAGTACACCAAAGAGATTTTTGAGGGGGTTTTCTTAGCTCACCTAGCAGTTCTAATGTAATGACTGCCTAGCATCAGTGAGGATGCGTTTGGTGACACTTCTCTGATATTTTTTTGTAGTTTTACATAAAACACTAGCAGTTAAGCAAGTATTACTGAACAAATACCTGTGTACTGATATTTTTCACCTAAGTTTTAAGAAACTGAATGGTTGTGATAAATTCCCATCTTACCACAGGTGGAGCATACATACACACCGCTCACACGAGAGTTCTTCAGTGTGTTGGTTTGTAGAAAATGTTTCAACATCTTTAAATAGACATTTTAAAGACAATTTAAACTTCTGAGCTATGTGTGAACTTTTGTTTTGGTGCATTCATTTCTGATTTCTGTTGTCTATACTTGATTCAATGTTTGTGTTTCTTTATTAATATATACTAAAAATGTTAATTAAATGCATCTCTTCATGTCTGCAAACACATAAGATGCATTTTACAAGGCAACAAGGCCTTAACATATATATAAAGGACATACAGTAGGTATTTCACATATGTATATGATATACAAATCTTTCGTATAGGGTATAGGACATAGGTATTTTACAAGCACTTGTGCCCAGAAATAGGGGCCTCAAAAAAGCTTAGTCCGGCACTGAATCAGGGCAACTATTTTAATTACAATGTGCACATATGTGTTACACACAGTAAAGTACAATCATTTTGGTTTTGAGAAAAATACCTGTAGGTTCCAAAGAATATTAATTATCAAAACACCTATAAAACTAGTTAATAATATGAAATTAAAATTTTAAGTAATTGAGCGCTAACATATTTCTGTAAAAAGGCCTCGAAGAATTTTGGGGGGGTGAGGGGAGGGGAGAAGGCCAGATTTTCTGGAGCACCACTGAGTGAAACAATTGTGATAAAATGAGATACAGTTTAAAATTCTGGAACTATTGGTTTGAAAATCTTTCAATTAAAAAATCGTGCATGGTTTCCACATTGTTACCATTTGTTTTTCTTCCAGTTGTGTTTCTAGGTCCAGTAGAATGTTGGTTGCGCATGGTAAAGCACTTGCGAAAGCCGAATATCTTGAGAGGTTTGAGCACTTTTTACACTCGTAATGAACTTCTGTTAAGACATAAGTTTATGGAAGGTATCTTTTCAACCGTGTCTCGCCTTACAGCATTCCTTTAAAAGTGCTGCTAAAAATGTTTCGCTTTGGAGAATTCTTTAGGAGAAAAAAAAATACTTCAAGAATCCCCTATCAGTTTTCTGTTCCATTCCTGTAGTTTTGTGTATACTTCTCCGCATGACACTCAACGCATCGCATTTCGTAAGCAAGCCAGAAGAGGTGTTGTTCTTTTTATTCCGATTTTTTCTTCTCTTTAACATATTCCGGAGCAGTTGTAACAATCCCTGTCTCTTAAGTACTTCCGATGTTTATTTCCTTTCCCTCCCCTCCCCCCCCCCCTTTTCTTCCACCATTTCTGTTAGGAAACTTCAATTTCAGAAATAAATGCGGCACATTTCCGTCTTAGAACGTTGGCTCTCCGTTCTTTTAATTGAAAGTTTTTACGACGCAAGAATTCGAGCTCCACATGCACACACATATATAAGAAGGCGTGTGCGTAGCTGCGGGCAGTTTAAAGAGGCTTGGCTCACCTTTAAAATCGGCACTAGCGCCAGTTACATTAATTGGCACTTTTTTTTTATGCTATCCTGCGCTTCAAATCGCAGCACTTAAACCGATTACAATGGGGCAAAAAAATGTTCCTGTTCCCTTGGAAACGCAATGTTCTATATTTGAATCTGCAGCCAAATAACCGGACAAAGTTTTTCTCTCGCAGTTCTGGTGCGTGGCAACGATAGTTTGTACTAACGCTAGGCATGAAAGGGGGTGTTTCCAAATTACAAGCTCGTGTTTTAATAAAGTAAAATCCAAGGCTGTTGGGTTCTGTTTTTGTTTTTTTTTTTCTGTTTATAAAAAACTAAAGGACACTAGCATATAGAAAACGGGTGATTACACGATGTTTTGAGCAAGCGAATTTCAAACGTTTAATGCGTATTCAAAATAATGGAGGTAAGAAAATTAATTCAATGCAGGCAATGCGGCTTAAAAAAGAATGCGACCTCATTTTTTTTATTGTCCTGCGTCATTTTACTTTTATGTGTTTTCAAATCGTTTGTGTAGTGAAGAACAATACGCTTTCAAGTGCGCTTCTAGCAAGTATGCTCTAAACAAAAAGAAAAAAAGAAAGATAGAAGGAGCAGAGACGAAGATCTTTGCAGTTGCTGACCAAATATTAACAAAACACATGGAAAAAGAAACCGATAAACCTCCTATTAAGATCTCGAGTCGAATATTCGTATATATCGTCAGGAAATAATCATTTCGTCAGTAGAAGGTCGGATCCTGAAATTTTCAGGATGTGTCTAATGCGTTTTATGACATGCCTATAAAAATTTTAAAAAAATGTTAAAGGCCTTTTCTTTATCTGGTAACTTCCGATAACTCCTCATTATCAACTGCGTGTCATACGCAACGAAAATATTCGAAATAGTTTAGAGAATCTGCACTCCGTTTTCAGGAGGCTAATGCAAAAATTTTGAAAAGAATATATCTTCTTTGTTTGTTGACAAACTGAAAACTAAGCGAGTAGACGAAGTATAACGTAGCAATGTGATTCATCTGAGCAAACTCGAAACAAGGTATGCATGGTAACCAAACTAATCGATTAGAAAAGAAATTCAATCTGGCAACCGGAAGTTATCCATTTTAAGTTTTCTATGGATAAAAACATGAACACACATGTAAAAGTAAATTCGATTCTGAATAAGTTATCAATCTCGTCATGAAGATTCTATTCGATTCCGTGCTTCTTGAATAAAACTGATATAAACATTTAGGGGCGTATATAGATTTTTTTTCAGGGGAGGGGAAGGGTGGCAGACAGAAAAGAGAAGTTTTTGAAATCCACGAGGATAAAATAAAAGTTAATGAGAAATAGATGACAAAATTAAAGCATTATTTTCTAATGTAAATTGCTGCATTTTTATTAAATCGAAGCACGTTTTTCTAATATAAGTCGCATTTTAACCAAAAAAAAAAAAAAAAGAAACACTTTTAGGGAGAAATGTCTCTTGGCCCTCCTCTAAATATGCTCCTGTAAATATGCTTATGTGTTACAATAAATTCAAAATATCCAGTTCGATTTCAACTAAGACTTGGTGTTCGTGAGAAACATTCGATTTTCCAGACAAGATAAAACATTAATACATTATTCACATAAAATATTAATGAACAGTTTGTACATTCGTCAACGTTTTTGAGTTTAGAAAAGATCTGTGATCCAAATTAAGATGAACGATTCCTTGTTTTTCGTAGTTCACTAACTAATCGATTGCATCCAAAGCAGTGATATTTCAATTGCTGAAACAGAGATTTCATACGTATAAAGTAATTGCAAGCTGTGCAACGGATAGCTCATTATTTTATAGTTTCCATCTTCCAAATAAATCAAGAGACTCTCGAATTGAAAACTTTGCCACCTCGGTTGCTGAGTGGTATGAGCGCTGGCATCTGGCCATTCGTCCGAGATGGGTTCGGGTTCGAATCTCAGTGAAACGTGAATGTTGTGTTTGCCTTAGGGCACAGGCTTTCTCCCTTTCCTGGAACCAGTGGCCCTATATTGGACACTGGCGAATGCTTATTGCCCACTGAGTTGCTCCTGGTGGTCGTTATTCTCCTCCACCCCCAATCGAGAGAGTGCACTAGTACTCTTTGTAGAATGGTATACGTCTTTCGTATGCCAAGATCTTTGTGGGTATGAAATAAAACGGGTGATTCGAGAGTATACATTTATTTACGTACAACACATTGCATTTATTGCGTCACTCACGACCAAACAGACATGAAATCCGGTATATACTAAGTGGTATTAAATCATAACTACAAACAACAAGTTAGTAAAATCATGCAATACACTGATTATAATAAGCTTTCTAACATACCAGAATTCATTACTCAAGTTATGAGAATAATAACTGTGGAATAAATCTCGGTCCTGTGCCCTGACCTTTGATCCCATTTCGACGATATTCAGCAGAACCGGCTCGGTATACCTCCGAAATAACATGATAAAAGTTTCGTCGCAATCGAAGCAATTTTACGTAAGGTATGATGCATAACGGCTATGGAATAGATCCCGCTTCTGTGTCCTAACCTTTGACCCCATTTCGACCATTTCTAATAAGATTTATCCCCAAGCAGGCCACTACAACATACTGACATTTCATATAAATCGAATCATTTTTACGTACGTTATGACGCATAATGGCGATGGAAGTGATTCCGCTCCTATGTCCTGACCTTTGACCCCATTTTGCCCATTTTCAACAGGGTTTGTCCCCAGGTGGTCCCGTACCACATACTAAAATTTCATCGAAATAGAACCTTTTTCACGTTATTTATGACGCATAAGAGCCGTGGAATGAATCTCGCTCCTATGTCCTCACATTTAACCCCATTTCGTTCACTTTCCATAGGGTTCCTTCCCGGGTGGTCCCCTACCACATACTAAATTTTCATCGAAATCGAACGATTGTTACGCGAGTTATCGTGCCGACGGACATACGCACACAACGCGACCATCTGCTCGAAAGAGTGTGACGTCAACTTTAATATGATCCACACACAACGCGTGACGTAATGAGACAGATGGCGTGACCGCGCGCCAACATCTCAATCGCGAGAGTGTGACGTCATAAGATTTCTAAGCATGAATAAAATTAATGGGACGACGTCATGACACTAAAAAGTGGTAATTCGGGTAGTTATTTAACCCACTAAACAAATTTTCCTAAAGTCGAGATCAAGCTAAATCGATTTTTAGTACCAGAAAACGGTAGGTTAACAACTTTCATCAAAATCCTTGGAGCCGTTTTCAAAATAAAATTTTCATAGATGCAAGAATTGCTGCTTTAAGGTGGACGTCAAGTAATTTTGCTTCCTATACTTCCAATGGAAAAACTTCTGTACACATTTTCTTCACAATTAATGCGTTCCCAAGGATGAAAATTTTAACATCGATTAAAATAGCTTCATTTCATAACTTGGAATACTTAATATTTTCTAAAGCATAACCATAATTATGCAATCCAACATTCATTTGTCTACTGACGTCATCAAAGTACAGGTCGCGCCATCTTTTTTCTAGTTTCAACACCACCAAAGGAAACGTTATTGTTTTTTAATATAATTATGGTTATGTTTTAGAAAATGTTAAGTATTCCAAGTTATAATATGAAGTTATTTTAATCGATGTTCAAATTTCCATCCTTGGGAACACACTGATTGTGAAGGAAATGTGTACAAAAGTTTTTCCATTGGAAATATAGGAAACAAAATTACTTGACGTCCACCTTAATAGTATGGGATAAAGGCGATGGAATGGATCCTGATCCTATGTCCTGACCTTTGACCCCATTTGTTCCATTTTCAGTAGGGTTCCTCTCCAGGTGGTCCCCTATCAGATACTAAAATTTCCTCGAAATCGAACCATTTTTACGCACGTTATGACGCATAAGGGCAATGGAATGCATCCCGCTCCTATGTTCTGATCTTTGACCCCCACTTCACCCATTTTCAATAGCGTTCGTCCCCAGGAGTTCCTCTATCACATACTAAAATTTCATTGAAATCGAACCATATTTACGCAAGTTATGAGGCATAAGGGCAATGGAATGGATCTCGCTCCCATGTCGTGACCTTTAACCCCATTTGTCCCATTTTCGATAGGGTTCCGCCCCATGTGGTTCCCTACCACATACTAAAATTTCATCGAAATCGAACTATTTTTACGTGAGTTATCGTGCGGACAGACGGACGGACTGACGTAAAAAGCTGGAGCATATACGCTTCTTCAAATTACGGTTAGAAACGTAACAAAAAGGTTTACTAATTCCTGACACTGAGCGGCCTTAGATAAGTGGATTAATCAATGTTATTGTCGTAAAACCAATGAAAGAAGATATGTGTCATAAAAGTAAATATTTACTATTTACTAAACTATAGCGGCGGCAATAGTAAGTATTTAGACTGTTTAGTTTTTCAGGAATAATATTTTTATTGTTATTATTATATATTATTCATATTTATGCGAATGTAAGAAACGACTATGGCACCGATGAAATGTGATATAGCTACGAAAGTCCATATGCGCATACGCAAGGTGAAATCTAACTTCAAAATAGAACAAGTTAGTAAAATCACGCAATGCATCGATTATGACACGCTTTCCAACATACCAGGAATCATTACCCAACTTATTTCTCAAGTTATAAGGATAATGGTTGTGGAATAAATCTCGCTCCTGTGCCCTGACCTTTAACCCCATTTCGATTATATTAAACAGAATTGGTTCAGTATACCTCCGGAACAACATACTAAAGTTTTGTCGCAATAGAAGCATTTTTAGTCAAGTTATGTGGATAATGACTGTGGAATAAAGCTCACTCCTGCACCCTGACCTTTGATCCCATTTCGATGAAATTTAACAGAATCGGTTCAATATATCTCCAGAACAACATACTAAAGTTTTGTCGCAATCGGAGACAGTTTAGTCAAGTTATGAGGATAGTGGCTGTGGAATAAATCTCGCTCCTGTGCCCTGACCTTTGACCTCATTTCGATTATATTCAACAGAACCAGTTCAGTATACCTCCAGAACAACATGGTAAAGTTTTGTCGCAATCGAAGCTTTTTTTACGTAAGTTATGACTCATAACGGCGATGGAATGGATCCCGCTCCTATGTCCTGACCTTTGACCCCATTTCGTCCATTTTCAATAGGGTTCCTTCCCAAATTGTGCCCTACCACATATTAAAATTTCATCGAAATCGAAACATTTTTACGCGAGTTATCGTGCGGACAGGCGGACGGACAGACAGACCGACGGACAAAGCTGGAGCATATACGCTTCTGCAACCTACGGTTGGAAAGCGTAAAAAAGTTGAATCTCAAGTGCGTTAGTAAGGGGGATTGGTAACTTTTGATCAATGGTATCTACAGGTTACAGCCCATCGTATTAATCATCATTTCATCATTTTAAAGCTCTCGTCAATAGCAGGTTAACCACCCCCTTCCGCGAGAAAGTCAATTTTGCTACGATGCATACTTTACTACTGTCGGAACATGCGTTACATCAAAATACGTTTTTGTAATTGCTTTTCTCACATTTATCATGTGGTTCCCGTAATTAACTCATATTGTAATGAGATGTTGTTACGTTTATGTATAAAACGTGATGAAATAATATTCGGCGGTAGTTTAGTAAAATATGTTATTGAGTAACAATGAAATTAACTATTGTTGCGTTACTTTGTGGGACAGCATTCGAAAATCATATTTCAACAATGGTTTTGACTACTTCCGTTACCCATTTTTCTTTTTTCTGCATCGATTTTTTTTTGGGGGGGGGGCGGAGATTTACTTTACTTCTGTCGAGAAAGGTGCATACATCAAAATTCCTTAAAATATCGAAAGCAATTCAGACACCTTCGGACTCGAAGGGAACTCTTAGATGGTTATTATGATTTTGCATTAAACATTATTTTCAAAGCTTCGTTTCAATAACAATGAAAATTACAATTGCCGACGTGTTTGCAGACATCAGTTGTCACTTTAAGATTTTTAGAATTTGAGCTCATTATACTTGAGAAATATTTTATGTTTCCTACCAGCATTCACGACACACAAACATACACACACACACACACACACACACACACACATGCAACTGAAAAGTCGGTGTCATTATTTCAAATAATTTAAAAATCACGAGGGGATGCTGAAAAGTTCTCGGCCTAACCCATTTCCTGTAATTGCAGCACTATTTTGTCATCGCTGCTCGAAAGAGTGTTCTTTTGTATCATTAAGTGCCAATTTTCAGATTAATAGCTCTTTTTTTTTTTTTTTTCAGATGTTTGACGTCCTGAACTGTATTATGTCAATGCAAAGTGTTGAATCTATTCTTACTTGCTGTTCCGATTAAAGGAGGTGTTGACGGAAAAAAGCCGAGGAAAACTGCGGAAAGGTGTTCTCGTTTTGCAGGACAATGTGCCGGCTCACAAGGCTGGCAAGACAATGGATGATTTGAGGGATTTAAGGTTTAAGTGCATAGCCCATCCACCCTACTCACCAGTTCTTGCTCCATCGGACTATTTCCTGTTCCCAAACCTTAAAAAAAGTTTGAAAGGAAAGCATTTTTCAAATGATTCGGAGGTAATATCAGCAGCAAAGCAGTATTTGAGTGATCATACTTCAGAATCTTTTTTGGAAGGGTTAAGTAAACTCCAGAAACGCTGTGCCAAATGTGTTGAACTTCGGGGTGAATATATGGAACAGTCTATAAGTTTCATGGCTCTAGTCCTTTTTTTCTTGGTGAGACCGAGAATTTATCAGCATCCTCTGCGTAAATCATTAAAGATGCTGTATTTCAGTCTGACTTATCCATGTTTGACTTATTGTTTATTAGTATGGGGTCAAACTACTAAGGCCGCCCCGGTGGCGCAGTTCTGATTGTTCGTCCGTAAGGGGTCCGGGTTTGAATCCCGCGGTAAGACATGGATGTTGTGTTTGTCTTACGGCACTGGCTCTCTCCCTTCCCTGGAACCAGTGACCCTAAATTAGGGACGGGCGACTGCTTATAGCCCATTGAGTTGCTCACGGTGGTCGTTAAACCTCCACTAAAAAAAAAACAAAAAAAAAACTACTAAGACCAATTTATATAAATTAAAATCATTACAAAATAGGATGTTCGAATTTTAAATAATTTCAGGGAAATTAATTTGAATATTGATTGATTGAGTGGAGGTTTAACGGCCACCGTGAGCAACTCAATAGGTTATAAGCAGTCGCCCGTCCCTAATTTAGGGTCACTGGTTCCAGGGAAGGGAGAGAGCCAGTGCCGTAAGACAAACACAACATACATGCCTCACCGGAATTCCGACCACTTCCGAACGAATGGCCAGAAGCCATCGCTTAGACCACTGCGCCACCGGGGCGGGAATTAATTTGAATATGAGGGTAAAGATTAATAACTATGGATTTTTAGAAATCGAGAAATTATGGCAATATAGATTATTAGGATTTATGTATAAAAGAATAAAAGAGAATAGGTATCAACATTTAATTCAGCTGAACATTCTGGATCATGACTGTCGAACTAGAAACAGAAATGCATTTTTGTTACAAATGCTTAACACTTTAACCCAACAAAGATTTATTGATTACCAGGGATTGGTGTTATGGAATAGCCTACCTTGTCAACTAACACATATCAATAATTGTGATAATTTTGGAAAACAACTAAAGAAATATTTGACAACAAACGAATATATAAAATTTTATAGTCGAAAATTATTAATAAGACCGTATATGCGTAAACTTTACATGTGCAGGACGTTTAGTTTGGCTACGCAACTTAGGGGAATTGGGCTTCACTCAGGCTATATATACATACCAGGGGCATCCTGAAAGTAATGCAGGGGCGGCGGGTGGCCTAGTAGTCAGCGTTCGTGACTGCCATGGAGATAACCTCAGGTTCGATCGTGCGCAGGTACAAACGTTCGAACCACTAAATACCCGCCGTGCGTCGGATGGGCACGTTAAGCCGTCGGACTCCGGGTACTGGCCCCCGGTAATAAACAAGGACGTCTTCCTCCCCCTTTCTACCTCGCTTCCGAGTCACTTTCCTATCGGGCATTCTAGCCCAAATATCCAAGCTTTCTATTTCTAAGGGTTGTTTAATACCTGGGGTCAGACACCCCTTCCTAAAATCCTCTACATATGATCTGATCTGATCTGAAAGTAATGCCTCCTCCTTAATAACTTTTGAAATTTTGAAGTGATGTTAATGAAACTGCACTGACATGCACTATAATACACTGCTGGACAATTGCTAAGGACGGATCATAAACGGCTATATAGCGCATAAAAAAGTAAGTGTGGTTGGATGCCAAGTGAAATAAAATAATGTCAGGATGCCAGGACATTACAAGAAAGACAATTTATTGTGCTCTGAAATCCAGAAAGCTTTGGAACGTGTTCAAGGGACAAACAGGCCATTTTGTGCAGAATACGTAAACGTGAAAAAAATGCACTTACCGTCCGCAGGCGTTCCGGCGTAAGATGTCAATACGGGATATGGCCACCATGGAGGGCGATGCAAGATTCCACACGTCGTGTCATGCTTTGCACAACATTATCAAGCAGCTGTTGGGGTAATTTATCCCATTCCTCTGTCAGTGCTCGGATGAGGGTGTCCTTGTTTATTGGAGGGCATTAGCGACCAGCAAGACTCCTGCCCAAAGCATCCCACACATTTGCAATGGGATTCAGATCTGGAGAATGTGCTGGCCATACGACGCGTTGAATATTCTCGTTCTCAAGACACTTCTGGACAGCAACTGTTCGATGACGTTTTGCGTTGTCGTCCATGAAAATGAATCTATCACCGACAGCACCACGGAACATGCAAACATGAGGTAGCAGAACATCATTAATGTATCGTTGGCCAATCATAGTCCCAATTGGAAGCATATAGAGGGACGTACGGCCATTGATCATGATGCCAGCCCAAACCATGACACTACATGTTGGATATCGGTCCCTTTCCTGTATGTTTGCTGTGCAATGTGCAGTACCACTATCACGCCAGATCAGTTGTCGTCGACAATCAGACGATAGACTGTATCTACTCTCATCTGAGAAGAGGACAGCAGACCAGTCGTTATTAATCCAATTGCGATGTTGATGGCACCATTGCAAACGGGCGGTACGGTGACGTCTGGACAATGGGATGCACACAACAGGACGGCGGGCGTATAGTCCTCCTGCATGCAAACGTCTGGCGACAGTTTTTCGGGAGATCCGCTTGCCAGTAGCAGCCATAAACAGATTTCCTACCTCACTAGCTGTGCTGCGCCTGTTTCTTTTTGTTGATAGCACTATGTACCGATCTTCTGCAGGTGTCGTACTGCGAACACGACCTCCCATATGACGTTTGCTACACTCTCCATTTGTTTGAAATGATTTCCAAAGCCTTGAAACAACACTGTGGCTGACGTCGAGCTCCCTGGCAACATCTGTTATTTTTCGCCCTTCTTCAATCTTGCCAATAATAAGGCTACGCGTAAAATCATCTAAGTGATGTCGGGAAGACATACTGAAAATTGCAAGTTCGTCAATTTATTCTTTCCCTTTCAACTTTGCGTTTGAACAACAACGGTCAATACGCGTCAAATCCTTTATATCTCTTATCAGCGCTATGACGTCACGAACAAGTTCGGCAATCCAAAATTTGCATACGCACAACACGTCTTACTGTATCCCGCACTTATGCTAATTTCCACATTTTTCTGCCTTTCATTTTATGGTTGCTATCGTTGCTATTGTCTTCCATCCTTAGCAATTGTCCGGCAGTGTATGTTACCAATGTGGGGACAAATTGTTTTCTGAATCGGGAATGAAAAACATGAATGACAGGGAAAAGCAGCGAGCCGTAATTGAATTCCTGGGAAAAGATAGATGTGAGGCTCCAGAAATCTACAGAAAACTCCTGACGGTGTATGGAGCTGCCACAATCGATATCAGCAATGTCCGTGGATGGATGGAGCGGTTTAGAGAGGGAGAAGGTCCAGTGTAGCACAAACAACGGTGTTGAAGACCCGCAACGCCGCCCCGGTGGCGCAGTGGTCTAAGGCGCTGGCCTTTGATTATTCGTCCGTAAGGGGTCCGGGTTCGAATCCCGGTGAGGCATGGATGTTGTGTTTGTCTTACGACACTGGCTCTCTCCCTTCCCTGGAACCAGTGACCCTAAATTAGGGACGGGCGACTGCCTATAGCCCATTGAGTTGCTCACGGTGGTCGTTAAACCTCCAATCAAAAAAAAAAAAAAAAAAAAAAAAAAAAAAAAGACCCGCAACTGCAGTGACAAATGCCAACAGGTAACGAGTGAAAGATCTGCTCACACAGCTGATCGTCGTGCCACCATCCATGAGTTGTGTGATGCAATTCATTGTGGTCATAGTGCTATGGAAACATTAATTAGGGATCTGGGCTACAGAAAAATTTGTTCAAAGTGGATTCCAAGAACCTAACCCGTGAACAATGTGAACAAAGGGTAGACATGTGCTGGGAACTCTTGGACTGTTATGAAAGGGAAGGTGAAGTGCTTTTCTCTAATGTTGTGACGGAGAATGAAACCTGGGTGTTCTTTCGTGACCCAGAAAGAAAACGTGCGTCAATGGAATGGCGCCGCACATCTTCACCTCGACAGAAAAAGGTGAAAACAACTCGTTCCGCAAAAACGTGGTTTCATTTCGATTGATTTCCTTGAACGAAGTGCAACAATAAACAATGCTCACTATGTGCAGACGTTGAAGAAGCTAAAGGAAGCTGTCAGAAGGAACAGACGTGAGATCCACTTCATAGTGTTGTTTTACACCATGATAACGCATTCCCCATACCTCAATAAAGACTTCACAGGCTATTGCCAAAATGGGGTGTACGGGGATGACCCAACCCTCCTACAGTCTTAACTTTTTCCTGTTTGCCCCTTTGAAAAAAAACCCTTCGCGGGGCACGTTTCGACGATGTGACAGACGTTAAACTGGCTGTGAGCTCATGGGTGAAATGACAGCCTCAGGAATTTTTCCAAAATGGATTTTACCAATGGGTTCAAAAATGGCGGAAATGTATAGAAAGTGATGGACAATACTAATAGGCTAGCATTATTAGCAATGTGTCAAAGTATTTTGCCACCAAGTTTCACATTTCTGCAGCTACAAATAAAAATCTTGTGAGGGGCGAGGCAATGCTTTCAGGATGCTCTTTGTACATAGCCTTTTACTAAATTTCCTGTTCTGTGATTACTCTGTACATAAGTATATGTATTATATATGTTTTCTTCTTAACATTATATGTTATAAAATTAATATTGAAATGTAATACGGTCAAGCGTAACCCCATGGCGAAAAATAAATGGAATGAAATATCAATACGATTAATTTAGATTTTAAAATTAGAATCAGTGGTTAATAAATTTATTAAAACTGAAAGCTATAATACAGCAGCCTTGACTTGAAATAAGATTTTGGTATCTATGTATTTAATTCTTTTCTAAAACTGAGCCAATTTTGTAGAAACATCTAGAAAACTGCTGCCAAAGTTTTATGAGGATACGAATTACGATTGGTGTTTGCCCACTTGAGGGATCACTAAACGGCGCAAATTAGGGAAGTATAAGGGCTCGATAATCAATGAAATAACAACAAATACTAAACATCTCGAGAAGAACTATGTTCTTACGTAAAGCTCACATCTTTAAAGTTGACGGCCACTCACGTTGGGATTTCAAAGCTACTGTTATTTAAACCGTCTGCTTAGCAATAAGCTGAATCTCTTGGGAATATCTGGGAAACAAAATCTTTCATGCAAGTCATATTCAATCAATGCTCCACACTTTGTTTGATGTTCCAAGACATTGAGTGTCTTAATAATTATGCGATGAAGACTTATTAATGCTAACAAACTCCACAGTTTCATGTTATCTTTCTTTTGCAAGACAGTTTGAAATTCAAGTTGCTGCGGGTCATGTTCTTCCGCCCTCTCTCACGAGTTCTTTAATGATATTATGGAAATTAAATGCCATTTAGTTTTCTTATTACATCAAAATTTGCGAAGCTTTAAATTTTATGTGAACCTGCCTCCAGCAAAAGTGTATTGTTAAAAATGATATGGGCACTGGCTCTCTCCCTTCCCTGGAACCAGTGGCCCTAAATTAGGGACGGGCGACTGCTTATAGCCCATTGAGTTGCTCACGGCGGTCGTTAAACCTCCAATAAAAAAAATGATATGTTTCCTACTGGCTGATGAGATAACGGCGAAATACTGCAGTTGCTTACCAAATGAAGTGCTCAGTGAGTTTTGATAATTAACACGCAAAAACGGAAACCAAAGATGCAGATCAGACTTTTATTACAATTGATGCAAGATTTGGGATTGTGACAGGAAGTATTTTGTTTTACATCGTTTCGAATTAGTTATTAGCACAAACTTAAACCTGATACCAAATAGATGCGAGCATTTAGGACCAGATGGCAATATAATGTTTAGAACGTTTTTTGATAAGAAATTACAGAAAATAAAAAAAGTTCAAGGAATTGAAACTGGCAGCAGCGTGTTAGACGAACACGAAAGAAAAAAACTGCTGCTGTTAAATATCGTCTGTTAAGAAAATGGCGCACTTAAATATGCAGTCCATGGATAGGCTATGTTTTTGCTCTTTACGAAGAGAAATATTCGTATTCTGTAATTAAAAAACACTGAAAATCACGGAATTAAAATTAGCGCGATATTATTAATAATAGAGGGGCAAATCGTCAAACAGCATTCAGTGTATGGGAGACTGCCATGGCTTGGTTTGAACAACAAACTGGGTGGTGTTCAACTCAACTTCTCTCTTTGAAAAGAATGAGGAATTTAGCGGCAAAAAAGCAAAGTTCGAAAATGGTGCAACTAAAAATTTAATGATTATTTTTTCTAAAAAAAACGAAATTGCATGAACTTTTTTCAGCACTTATGTTTTAATCCAGTGTAAATATACTCTTGAAATGTGTTATGATTGGTTAGTTTTGGAATTTTGTACTTTGGGTTAAAAAATTTCACAGCAGTAGTAAAAATGGCAAACTTGTTTCGTATTGCATAATAACAAAAAAAAAAACTTTTGTCTTCATTTTTACGCTTTCCAACCGTAGGTTGAAGAAGCGTATACGCTCCAGCTTTTTCCGTCCGTCTGTCCGCCTCTTCGCACGATAACTCGCGTAAAAATGGTTCGATTTCGATGAAATTTTAGTAAGTGGTAGAAGACCACATGGGGACAAACCCTATTGAAAATGGGACAAATGGGTTCAAAGGTCACGACATAGGAGCGGGATCCATTCCATTGCCCTTATGCGTCATAACTTGCGTAAATATGGCTCGATTTCAATGAAACTTTAGTATGTGGTAGGGGACCGCTTAGGAACAAATCCTATTATAAAATAGATGAAGTGGGGGCAAAGGTTATGACATAGGAGCGGGATGCATCCCATTGCCCTTATGCGCCCTAACGGGCGTACAAATGATTCGATTTCGATGAAATTTTATTATGTGGTAGGGGACAACCTGGGAAGGAACCCTATCGAAATTGGGGTCAAAGGTCAGACATAGGATCAGGATCCATTCTATCGCCCTTATCCCATACTATTAAGGTGGACGTCAAGTAATTTTGCTTCCTACACTTCCAATGGAAAAACTTTTGTACACATTTCCTTCACAATTAGTAAATTCCCTAGGGTGGAAATTTGAACATCGATTAAAATACCTTCATATTATAACTTGGAATACTTAGCATTTTCTAAAACATAGCCATAATTATATTAAAAATCAATAACGTTTCCTTTGGTGGCGTTGAAACCAGAAAAAAGACGGCGCGACCTGTGATTTGATGACGTCAGTAGACAACCAAATGTTGGATTGCATAATTATGGTTATGTTTTAGAAAATATTAAGTATTCCAAGTTATAAAATGAAGCTATTTTAATCGATGTTCAAATTTTCATCCTTGGGAACGCATTAATTGTGAAGAAAATGTGTACAGAAGTTTTTTTCATTGGAAGTATAGGAAGCGAAATTACTTGACGTCCACCTTAAAGGAGCAACTGTTGTATCTATGTAAATTTTATTTTGAAAACGGCTCTAAGGATTTTGATGAAAGTCGTTAACCTACCGTTTTCTGGTACTAGAAATCGATTTAGCTTGATCTTGACTTTGGGAAAATTCGTTTAATGTGTTAAATAACCACCTCGAGCTACCACTTTTTTAGTATCATGGCGTCGTCCTATTAATGTTTCCCATGCTTAGAAATCTTATGACGTCACACTCTCGCGATTCAGATGTTGGCGCGCGGTCACGTCATCTGCCTCATTACGTCACGCCTTGTGTGTGGATCCTATTAAAGTTTTATGACGTCACACTCTCGCGACCATCCGCCTCATTACGTCACGCGTTGTGTGCGTGTTACTTCTATTTTTTTCTAGAACAAAAAGTGAGTTGCGCCAAGGCCATCTTTATACCCACCAGGCTTGCAACAAGGACGCATGACTTGCCCGTGACGTCACAATCGTAGGGCTACTCTTTTTTAGTAGACCAACGGATTTGACTCGTTTCGTAGTTTGGTTACGCTTTCCAACCGTAGGTTGAAGAAGCGTATATGCTCCAGCTTTGTCCGCCTGTCCGTACGATAACTTGCGTAAAAATGGTTCAATTTCGATGAAATTTTAGTATGTGGTAGGGGACCACCTGCGGACGAACCCTAGTGAAAATGGGGTCAATGGGATCAAAGATCACGACATAGGAGCGGGATTCCTTCCATTGCCCCTGTGCCTCATAACTTGCGTAAATACAGTTCGATTTCAGTGAAATTTTAGTATGTGGTAGGGGAATACCTGGGGACAAATCCTGTTGAAAATGGGTTAAGTGGGGTTAAATGTCAGAACATAGGAGCGGGATGCATCCATTGACCTCATGCGTCATAACGCGTAAAAATGGTTCAATTTCGATGAAATTTTAGTATGTGGTAGGGGACCACCTGGGGACGAATCCATTTAAAAAATTGACGAAATGGGATTAAAGATTACGGCATACGGCGAGATGAATTCCATTGCCCTCATGTGTCATAACTTGCATAAATGTAGCTTGATTTCAATGAAATTTTATTATGTCTTAGGGG
Organism: Macrothele yani; assembly: GCA_039090855.1. NCBI lineage: Eukaryota > Metazoa > Arthropoda > Arachnida > Araneae > Macrothelidae > Macrothele > Macrothele yani. The sequence goes on along the minus strand of CM077002.1, from coordinate 23,233,081 downwards.
ACCACCTGGGGACGAACCCTTTTGAAAATGGGTTAAGTGGGGTCAAAGGTCAGGACATAGGATCGGGATCCATTACATCGCCCTTATGCTAACTTACGTAAAAATGCTTCGATTGAGACAAAACTTTATCATGTTGTTCCGGAAGTATACTTTACCGCTTCTGTTGGACATCATCGAAGTTGGGTCAAACGTCAGGACACACGAGCGAGATTTGTTCTACAACCATTATCCTCATAACTTGAGTAACGATTTCCGGTATGTTGGAAAGCATATCATAATCAATGCATTGCATGGTTTTATTAACTTGTTATTTTTTTTTGTACACTACACAGTTCCTTATTTTTGGTACGTGTATTTGGATAAAATTATATAATGCAGGAAGGTTAGCGTACTTGTACTTTTTTACATGTCGGTAATCCGAACTATCAGTGGTCTCAATTAGTTCGGATTTTCGACGCTGTTTTGTAATTTTATTTTAAACATTAATTATATTGCTGGAAAATCGTTCTAAAAATATATGGACATTCTCTGTATGTTATGAAGTCACTTATACAGGTAGTGGTTATTTATCTGCTGTAGGGGTGGAAGCTCATTATTTTAATTAATGGCTCCTCGGCCAAACACCCACTAGCTTCCAGCGCTGATCAAAATTTCCCCACAGCAGGAAGGAAAACCATTTATAAGGTTCGTTGTCTAGAGACTGTCTATCAACGGTAGTTGAAGACAGCCCGGCGTTCTTTCTCTCCCAGCTTTACTATAGATCTGCTATTCAGGAGAGGGGAAGTAAAAATAATGGCAAAACAATTCCAAGCATGAATTCACTCTCAGGCTTGTTGCAAACTTAACAAAACATTTAATCAACAGTAAATTGTTCCGGCAGCTATTGTTCCTTGACCTCGAATTCCTGTAACTGCAGTTCCACGTGAAAATGATCCGGGTATCTAATTATTCCAGAATACCCTTTCCTGCCAATACTCTTTGCCCATTCTTTTTCTACCACCGACGTGAAATGTTTCAATCGTCGTAACCTTCCGTTCGTCTCTTTTCCTTTGTTCCGGAAGCTATGCTTTGTGTTCCGTCCCGAACACGTGTTCTCTCCAAACGCTTTCTCCGAACGTCGTTCCAGACACACGTGTCTGATTCCAACTACGCTGGCTTTCCCCGTGCTCTAACTGGCACGTTCTATCACGAACTTTTCTTTACCCAGTGCTAACTCCCAGCACTATACATCCGTCCACAGCACACGCTGTCGTCAACTGTCCTCTACGCTCGCTCCCCGTAGACTGTCTCTCACGCTCGCTTCCCGTCGACTGTCTCGTTTTTCCTTCCACTCCTACCCTGAAGATTTCCCCCTAACTTCACTAGCCTTCTGATTGGCTCCTACCTCACTCGCCTGAGGCTCCCTCTCTCTCACTAGTCGGAGCCCTCCAAGAGCAGGCGCCCCCCTCGCTCTTCTCGGTGACCCCCCATACTACCTTTCTCTCCTGACACGTGTCTTCTAACGGTGACTCTCTCTCACTAGTCGGAGCCCTCCAAGAGCAGGTGCCCCCCTCGCTCTTCTCGGTGACCCCCATACTACCTTTCTCTCCTGACACGTGTCTTCTAACAGTGACCGTCGCCTAATCCCTTCGTTGACCTCCACCTCACGGTGCTCTGTAGCTTACATTCCCTCTGGCCAGGAACAATAGCTGTGCCTTCTGTGAATACAATAGACCTGTCAAACAGGCGCATCGAAATGTCACCTAGTCTGGTGCATTACCACGTGTTACACTCGTTTCACGTGCATTACCACGTGTTACACTCGTTTCCAAATAATATACATGGAAATGTTTATTCTGAAATGTTAATATCCAGACTGATCGATGGGATTTAAAGTCCATCACACAATTTATATAGGGGCGTAATTTCTCGCCCCTACAATTAACTTGTTATTTTTTTTGTACACTATACAGTTCCTTATTTTTGGTACGTGTATTTGGATAAAATTATATAATGCAGGAAGGTTAGCGTACTTGTACTTTTTTACATGTCGGTAATCCGAACTATCAGTGGTCTCAATTAGTTCGGATTTTCGACGCTGTTTTGTAATTTTATTTTAAACATTAATTATATTGCTGGAAAATCGTTCTAAAAATATATGGACATTCTCTGTATGTTATGAAGTCACTTATACAGGTAGTGGTTATTTAACCCTTTAACAGGCTGTGTTGAACGAATTAACTCGGGGTTAGGTAAACGGACATAAATCAGCTCGAACGGATATTAGGTGTACAAATAAGTTTTAAAGCGTTTTAAGACAACCCAACATGTAATTTTAGAGGAAATAACAACACCATTACGAATTAAAATATGTGCCGTCATTATCTATCACCTTCTGCTATCGGTCGGGCAGCTGACGGATTCCAACCATGAAGAATACTTCGTCGTGTGATGCGATGAAGTCGTCAACCCATTTTTGCACTTCGTCACATGTCCCAAACCGTACAGCACACTAACCGTGTTTCAGCGATCGGAACAAATGATAGTCTAAAGGGGCTATGTCGGGACTATACGCTGGGTTCTTCAAAACTTCCCAGCCATGCCTCAATAACGTTTCCTTGACCGATTTCGCGTCATGCGGCCTAGCGTTGTCATGCCGTAATTTCACAGGGTACAATCCTTTGCCTGTGAATGGACGTTTCCGACAGATTCCCTGGTCAGCAGTAACAGTTTGATCCTGTTTCAATACTTCATAATAGAGCACACTCTTCATATCCCACCAGATGCACAGCAGAACTTTCTTAGAGTGAATATTGCGTTTTGGTGTCGAAGTCGTTGCTTCACCGGGGTCTTCCCAGTGTTTTTTGCGTTTGGGATTGTCGTACCATATCCACTTTTCATCACTCGTAACGATTTTCAACAGGAAAAGATTTTCTGTGTTGTTTATTCAATAGATTCGAACACTCCATGACACGCTCATCCATGTTCGTCTAACTCAGGTCATGTGGCACCCATTTTCCTTCAATCTGAATCTTTTTCAATGCGCTTAAACGATTGTTAATGGTTTGTTGAGTTACCCCCAGTTGTTCAGCAAGTTCTTTTTGCGTTTTAGACGAATCTTCATCCAGCAATGCTTGCAGTTCTTCATGTGCAATGTTCTGTGAGGCGCCGCTACATTCTAGATTGCTAACATCAAAATTCCCTGATTTAAACCATCTAAACCAAAACTCACACGTGCTTTTCCATACAATATTCTCCTCCAGAACAGAACAGATCTATGAACATACTTTTGAAGTACTTTTTCTTTGATGAAATTCGTAACAAATACAGTGTCGAATAAATGCAGTATCACTTGCTATCTTTCACCTACCGATGTGCAAGTGCGTTTGACTGCTGAGCAAACTTCTGTGTCACATTTTATAATCTGGACCAGTTGCGGTCACATGACAACAAAGTGGGGGAAAGTTAGATATGTAAATAAGTGGTATACGTCACACAAAAAACGCTTTCAAACTTATTTGTACACCTAATACATTTGCTTCTGAAGAAGCAAACGAGTTAGTGAAATTATGCAATGCATTGATTATGATACGCTTTCCAACATACCAGAAATCATTACTCAAGTTAGCACTCAAGTTACGAGGATAATGGCTGTGGAATAGATCTGGGTCCTATGCCCTGACCTTTGATCCCATTTCGATGATATTCAACAGAACCGGTTCAGTATACCTCCGAAATAACATGATAAAATTTTGTCGCAATCGAAGCATTTTTACGTAAGTTATGATTCATAACGGCTATGGAATAGATCCCGCTACTGTGTCCTAACCTTTGACCCCATTTCGCCCATTTTCAACAGAATTCGTCCACAGGCAGGCCCCTACAACATACTAACATTTCATCTAAATCAAAGCATTTTTATGTAAGTTAGGACGCATAATGGCGATGGAAGTGATTCCGCTCCTACGCCCTGACCTTTGACCCCACTTCACTCATTTTAAACAGGGTTCGTCGTTAGGTGGTCCCCTACCATATACTAAACTTTCATCGAAATCGAACCATATTTACGCACTTATGACGCATAAGGGCAATGGAATATATCCTGCTCCTATGTCGTAATATTTGACCCCACTTCACCCATTTTCAATTAGATTCGTCCCCAGGTGGTCCCCTACCACATACTAAAATTTCATTGAAATCGAACCATTTTTACGCGAGTTATCGAGCGGACAAACAGACAGACGGACAAAGCTGGAGCATATACGCTTCTTCAACCTACAGTTGGAAAGCGTAAAAAACCGTAGGTTGAAGAAGCGTATATGCTCCAGCTTTGTCCGTCTGTCTGTCCACACGATAACTCGCGTGAAAAATGGCTCGATTTCGATGAAATTTTAATATGTGGTAGGAGACAACCTGGGGATGAACTCTATGAAAATGTGTGAAATGGGGTCAAGGGTCAGGACATAGGATCAGGATCCATTCCATCGCCCTATATTTATGTATATTCAGGGTTGGGATGTCAGATCAGGTGATGCGCAACATCACAGCCTCTCCTTGACAAATGTCAACCCCACCATCTCGTGGTTCATCCTTTTCCCACTAAAGGGGCTCTGACGACCACCAATAGCTGTATAACTATACCATCGGGATTACAGGAAATGCTATCCCACACTCACCAACCCACTTGGCCAACGTGGTGAGTTATGTCAAACCCTTCCAAAATGACTCCACAACTTAAATCTTGGCCCTCAGTCTTCGGCAGATGGAATGTACCTGGCCAAGGCAGCGGCCAGTGCGACATGAAAGCAGAGGGTGCTAAGAATAACCGGAGGACCGGACTAGGCTGTCATCTGATGCAGACCTTGGCTACGTACAATGGACGCTCCCTATCTTCTGATTCAAGGCTCCTTGAATTGGAAGTAGAGCTACAAAGGATCAAGTGGGACATCATCGGGCTAAGTGAGGTAAGGAGAAAAGGAGAAGATCTCATTGAACTGAAAAGTGGACATCTCTTCTATTATCGTGGGACTGATACTGGCAGAACCAGTGGTGTTGGATTTATAATAAACAAGGAACTGCAGGATAAAGTTGTAGGAGTTGAAAGTTCCTCTGACAGAGCTGCACGACTCGTTATCCAACTCTCGAGAAGTTACCAGGCTCAGATTATTCAAACTTATGCACCCACCACAAGTCATCCTAAAGAGGAGATTGAAGAATTTTATGAGGAAATTCGCCATCTAAATAATAAAGGCAAGCAGCACTTCAAGATTATTATGGGAGATTTCAATGCGAAAATAGGGCAACGGCAACAGAACGAAACTTCAGTAGGTAAATTTGGTCACGGCAACAGAAACCAGCTTGGAAATACTCTCGTAAAATTTGCAGAAGCAGAAGGGGTTTTCATTATTAACTCCTTTTTCAAGAAAAGGCCGCAAAGGAAATGGACATGGAGGCATCCCAATGGATTGACAAGTGAAATTGATTTTATTATGTGTAACAAGAAATTTGTCATGGAAGACTGCAGTGTGCTAAAGAAGTTAAACACAGGTAGTGACCATATAATGGTAAGATGTAAGATGCACCGCAATGCTAAATTTGAGCGTGGCAAGCTCGTAAAACAAACAAAGTGCATTGACATGACCAATCTTAAAAAACATCATAATACCTTCAAATTGGAACTGAAGAACAGATTCTCTGCTCTAGAAGATCTAACGTCGGAAGATGTGGACATCTCTGAAGATAACAGATAACTAACCAAAGCTCTTATGGAAACAGCAACAAAAATAGCTGGATACTAAGAACAAGCTGCATACGAACAAATTATCAGGAAAATCAAAATTCTAATGCAAAAAAGAAGAGAGATGAGGACAACTAAAGGAGATGTGATTTCCAAAGTGGAATATATAGAGCTATGCAAGACGGTACAAAAACGTATCACTGAAGATGTAAGGAAATTCAACTGCGAACTAGTGAGGAAAGCAACTGAAAACAACCAAAGCCTGAAGAGAGCAAAGGGACATCTGAGTAAGGGAATAAAACAGATTACGGCTCTGACAAAAGAAGGTGGTTCTGTAACAAGAAATAGAGGTGAAATTTTGACATGAGTGAAATATTTTTGCTCCAAACTATATGAAAGGGATGATATTTATACTCCAGACATTACGAAAGGTGCCAGAGTTCTTCTGAAGCTGCATATGCAATCAAGAGCATGAAACGGGGAACAGCTTCAGGAGAAGATGGAATTACTGTAGAAATCATACAAGAAGCTGGTGGAGAAATTGAAACAGTACTCACAAAAGTTTTCACTCAATGCCTTAATGAAGGGAAGATTCCTGAGGATTGGAACAACGCTACAATGATCCTGCTACATAAAAAAGTGACATTGAGAATCTCAGGAACTACAGACCTGTCAGCCTCTTATCAGTAGTTCATAAAATCTTCACTAAAGTTCTTTCACACCGCTTGAAGGTGACACTGGACATGGCTCAGCCGAGAGAACAAGCTGGATTCAGGAGTGTCTACAGCACTCCTGAATCCAGCTTGTTCTCTCGGCTGAGCCATGTACTGAGAAAACTATATCCACGTACTGAGAGAATTAATTGAAAGAACGAGGGATTATGAACTTCCATTATGCATGGCTTTTATCGATTATGAAAAAGTCTTTGATTCGGTGAAACCATCAGCAGTTACAATGGCTCTGAAATCCTTCAGTATTGAAGATGCATACATTAATATTATTAATAACATCTATGAAAATGCAAGTGCAAAGATTCGGCTATTTGAGAATACAGCACCCTTAAAAATTGGAAAGGGAGTGAGACAAGGTGACACCATATCGCCCAAGCTCTTTAATGCCCCACTGGAAAATGTCTTTCAATCACTGAACTGGGAAAACAAAGGGTTAAAGATTAATGGAGATTATCTAACTGACCTTCGTTCTGCTGATGACATAGTCATTTTCGCAACTACCCCATCATAGCTGCATAGTATGATCCAGGATCTTGCTGACAAGAGTAAAGAAGTGGGATTAAAAATGAACTTTCAGAAAACAAAAGTGATGTACAATGCTTTTACAAGAAATGAAGATTTATCGATTGATGGGGAAAAGCTGGAGATAACCAATACCTACATTTATCTTGTACAGCAGATATCAAGTGAGGGTCACATTGATGAAGAAATTGATCGGCGTATAAAACTTGCCTGAAGAGCTTTTGGAAGAAACAGCGTAATTTTCAAGAGCAATATGCCATTATGTCCTAAAAGAAAAATGTTTGATCAATGTATCCTTCCAGTGCTTACGTATGGTGCAGAGACGTGGACTTTAACTAAAAGAGATATACAAAGACTGCAGACAACTCAAAATAGCATGGAGAGGTGCATGCTTGGTGTAACCAGGAGAGATAAGAAGAGGAACTCGTGGATCTGAAAAATGATAAGAGTGGAAGACATCATGATCAGAATAAAATCCCTGAAATGGCAATGGAGATGGACATACTTCCGGAAGGACAGACCATCGATGGACAGCCGAAATATCAGATTGGATTCCAAGGGACAGGAAAAGATCCAGAAGAAGACCACATGGGAGATGGGTGGATGAAATTCGAAAGTATGCGAGAGTAATATTGAGGAGACTGGCACAAGACAGACCGTTGTGGAAGAAACTTGAAGAGACCTTCGTCCAGCAGTGGATTGATAATGGTTGACAATGATGATGATGATGATGATATTCAGTGTTACAATGAAAGTCCGTGATCAGGCTGATATCTCACGAACTATGGCAGTTAACAATAACACCATGAGGGATCCCCTCGTCTCCTTTTCTTTTAGGGGGGTGACGGGGCCATTGCGCCCACTTTTACAGATAGAGCAAAAAAGTCAATTACAAACTTGTTCAGCCAGGCAAATATAACACATAAATGTTTTTGTCCCATAACGAAAGATGGAAGTGGACTCTCCAAATGCGAAAAAAGCGGAAAGTTATCTGATTCGCTGTGTCCGGGCTGTGTCAGCCACAGCTCTACATTCAGGCCAAAGTGGGACGATACGGATATTCTGGCATACGTATTTGCACATCCCCACAGCAGCACAAATGAAGTTGTCCGGGAAAGTGGATTAATCCAACAGCGTATGCTACAAAATTTGCACAGGAACCATATGAATCCATATTCGTTTCATTCTTGCTGGCATTATGACCTGGAGATGCGGAGAAAAGACTTGATTTTCGTAATGTCATGTTGAATGTTTAGAAGAGGACCCATAGTTTCTCTCAAACATTTTATGGACAGATGAATCACGCTTCACACGAGATGGCGTTGTGGATATACATAATGTACACTACTGGGCACAGGAAAATACCTATTGGGAGAGAGACCCACGCCATAAAGGGAGATGAACGTTTGGTGTGGCATTTGGGGGGAACCAACTTGTAAGACCTCTTTTTTACAACGTAACTCTGAAAGGTGAACGATATTTACATCTCCTTCAAACGGATGTAACGGATTTTTTGGACAAGGTACCATTGCAACCTTTATTGAACATGTGATACAAGCAAGACGGGGCACCACCACATAGGAGTGCACACGTATCAAGATGGCTAAACGATGTGTTTGACCGGAGATGGATAGGACCAGGAGGTCGCGTAGAATGGCCTACACGCTCCCCAGACCTTAACCCTCTGGACGTTTTCCTTTGTGGCCATCTTAAATAACAGGTGTATGCAACACCACCGCTAAATGTAGCAGAACTGCAATAGCGTATAACATCCGCCTGTGCCTCTGTTGATGGGGATAAAGTGCAACGCCTGCACGGTCAGCTCGCAGCACGCTTATAGGCGTGCACCGTTGCTAAAGGGCAACATTTTGAGCATGTAAACATATAAATTGTATTTTCTACACTAATAAAATCTCTACAGTATTATGCATTCACATCTTGTAGCATTGTCTAAATACTCGGTTGTTGCTTCAGGATGTCGGATTTTCTTGGGGCCACATTTCTAGTCCCCTTCCATCTTTTATTATGGGACCGATCAAGTTTGTAATTGACTTTTTTGCCCTACCTGCAAAGAGGGCCGCGATAGCCCTCTCACCCCCAAAAGGAGGTCGAAGGGATCCCTCGTGGTGTTAGTGTGTGCGCCATACGGGGTTCCTACACAACTGCACAAAAAGTAAATCCCTAACTGCCATAGTTCGTGAGATATTAGTCTGATCAAGGACTTTCCTTGTAATCCTGTATCAGTGACGCCGTTAAGGGTGTGCGGCGCGTTCGACCGCACAGGGCCTCGCGCTGGTGTATAAATAAGGTAACATAAAACAAAAGGGAGAAAGAAAGAAAAATATAACATTAAGTACACAGACAAAAAGAAAAATCCCACAGTTTAAAACATATGAATTACCATCCCAGTTCTCCGCTAATCTGCATACACAAACGTCAAAGTGATGCCAACGAACGCTCCCTCTTCCTGATTCAAAGTGCAGCTCCGAGAGCAATATATTTTCTTCTCGCCGCTGGAAACTCTGTGATTGACGGGTGTGAGTGGACATCACGTCCCAACATTCTTTGAGTTTTACCGCCTATCTTGGGATACACTTTTTGTGGATTTTTCCCAAGCTGTTTTTCCAAAGCAAAAACAGTTTTGTGTGTGAAGTCAACTGGCCGCTGTGTTTGGCGATCTATTAACTTTCTTCGGTTTCTCATTCGTACTTGTTTTAACGTTTTAACCAAGTTCACTTCTCTACTTCGAATGTAACTAATAAACATTTTAAGAATAGAGCTTGCGTTAAGTGATTGTCTGAGAACTAGTTCCGGACGACATCAATACTGCCATGCAAGTATTGCAATTTTTAAACGGAATGCAAAATCCCTTCCCTAACGTGGCTATCGCGTACAGAATCAAATGTTAACTGTGCCGACAACAGTCGCTAGTGCGGAAAGAAGTTTCTCTCGCTTGAAATGAATCGAATCGTATCTGAGGACAAGAATGTCTCAAGAAAGGTTAACTGCACTTGCTACATTGTCAATAGAACGCGATGTGGCATCAAAACTAAATTACGATGATATTATTGAAGATTTTGCTGGAAAAAAGGCGAGAAAAGTCTCCTTTGCGTGACAGGTAAAACGTGAAGTTTTCCTTTTACATAGCAGTATATTCATGAAATACAATGACTGTTTCTCTAACTTTTAAAGAACTTTTTAATGTGTTACAATACACTAGGAAATTGATGTACCTATTTAAAACATTTTCTTTTTGTTCCGCATAGGTTTCATTTTTGAAATACACAGCTATAGTAAAACAGATTTAAAAAATTCATACTGCATAGCGCATAATACACTGCTGGACAATTGCTAAGGACGGATCATAAACGCCTATATAGCGCATAAAAAAGTAAGTGTGGTTGGATGCCAAGTGAAATAAAATAATGTCAGAATGCCAGGACATTACAAGAAAGACAATTTATTGTTCTCTGAAATCCAGAAGGCTTTGGAACGTGTTCAAGGGACAAACAGGCCATTTTGTGCAGAATACGTAAACGCGAAAAAAATGCAATTACCGTCCGCAGGCGTTCCGGCGTAAGATGTCAATACGGGATATGGCCACCATGGAGGGCGATGCAAGATTCCACACGTCGTGTCATGCTTTGCACAACATTATCAAGCAGCTGTTGGGGTAATTTATCCCATTCCTCTGTCAGTGCTCGGATGAGGGTATCCTTGTTTATTGGAGGGCATTAGCGACCAGCAAGACTCCTGCCCAAAGCATCCCACACATTTGCAATGGGATTCAGATCTGGAGAATGTGCTGGCCATACGAGGCGTTGAATATTCTCGTTCTCAAGACACTTCTGGACAGCAACTGTTCGATGACGTGTTGCGTTGTCGTCCATGAAAATGAATCTATCACCGACAGCACCACGGAACATGCAAACATGAGGTAGCAGAACATCATTAATGTATCGTTGGCCAATCATAGTCCCAATTGGAAGCATATAGAGGGACGTACGGCCATTGATCATGATGCCAGCCCAAACCATGACACTACATGTTGGATATCGGTCCCTTTCCTGTATGTTTGCTGTGCAATGTGCAGTACCACTATCACGCCAGATCAGTTGTCGTCGACAATCAGACGATAGACTGCATCTACTCTCATCTGAGAAGAGGACAGCAGACCAGTCGTTATCGGTCCAATTGCGATGTTGATGGCACCATTGCAAATGGGCGGTACGGTGACGTCTGGACAATGGGATGCACACAACAGGACGGCGGGCGTATAGTCCTCCTTCATGCAAACGTCTGGCGACAGTTTTTCGGGAGATCCGCTTGCCAGTAGCAGCCATAAACTGATTTGCTAACTCACTAGCTGTGCTGCGCCAGTGTCTTTTTGTTGATAGCACTATGTACCGATCTTCTGCAGGTGTCGTACTGCGAACACGACCTCCCCCGTGACGTTTGCTACACTCTCCATTTGTTTGAAATGATTTCCAAAGCCTTGAAACAACACTGTGGCTGACGTAGAACTCCCTGGCAACATCTGTTATTTTTCGCCCTTCTTCAATCTTGCCAATAATACGGCTACGCGTAAAATCATCTAGGTGATGTCGGGAAGACATACTGAAAATTGCAAGTTCGTGAATTGATTCTTTCCCTTTCAACTTTGCGTTTGAACAACAAGGGTCAATACGCGTCAAATCCTTTATATCTCTTATCAGCGCTATGACGTCACGAACAAGTTCGGCAATCCAAAATTTGCATACGCACAACACGTCTTACTGTATCCCGCACTTATGCTAATTTCCACATTTTCCTGCCTTCCATTTTATGGTTGCTATGGTTTCTATTGTCATCCGTCCTTAGCAATTGTCCGGCAGTGTAGTACTAACATTTATATTTTTTTTTTTTTTTTTTTTGCGAAGGAGAATGACGGTGGAGCTTAATAATAATAGCAGTTACAGTTACAAGTTTAAGAAAAATATCAGTTCCTTCTATAACAAATAAATGAGTGAAAAGCTTATCATCACCTTATCAAAAAATAAAAATATTATATTGCGTACGTGAGCAAAATACCGTTAGCCAGGTTGATTTAGCAAAAATTATTAGTTAACCAGAGGGCCTCGCAGGGAGAGTTCGCACAGGGTCTTGCCCAAGCTTGCTGCGTCACTGTCCTTTATATATAGATACACACTATATTGACAAAAATCACCGGGCACCTAGAAGAGAGACACAACATAGCATTTATTGACATACATTAGTACGGTGTCGGTCTACCTTTGGCCTTAATGCATGCACTGACCCTTCGAGACATGCTTTCGACAAGGTTTTCGAACACGGCGATAGGTATGCGCTTCCCTTCAATACATAATGCTCCCGCTAATAGGCCTTGGTTTCAAACTTCTTATGCAGCTCTATAGTTCATCCCTTAGGTGATCTATGGAATTAAGATCAGGGCTCTGTGCTGGCCAGTCTACACACGATTCGGAGTAATCATCAAACCACGCCGTAACAGTCCTTGCTTTATGGCTCGGTGCATTATCCTAGTGGTACCAACAAGGCTCAATTTCTTAGTATTACCACAGAGTTGGTAGGGCATAATTGTCCAGAATACCGAGGTAGACGTCCTGGTTAACAGGCTTGTCCATGATAGCCAATGAGCCGGGTCCATACCACGAAAAACATCCCCACACGAGTACACTGCCAGCTCCAAACATGACCGTAGGAACAATACACTGTGGTAAATAGCGTTTCCCTGGCTGCCGCCATACCCACACATGGCCATCAGACTGATGGATCGCGTATCTGGATTTATTAGTTCATAGGACCCGTTTCCATTGATCTTCGGTCCACGATAAAAGTTCTCTATACCATGATAAACGACGAGTAGCATTCCGAGTGGAGATGAAAGGCTTATGAGCAGCCGCACAACCACGGTAAACAGTGGAATGAAGTTCTCTGCGAATGTTACGTGTACATACCGAGGTTCCAGCATTTTTACTCACCTGTATACTGAGGTTTTTTGCAGTACTCCGTCGATTAGCTGTAACGACTTTCCTGAGGCTTCGACCTCCTCTATCACATATTTTCTTTGGTCTGCTGGTACGTTTTGCTTCTTCAGGCACGCCATGTGCCTTCCATTTATACAGTACATCCAAAACAGTTGACTTGGGTATGTTTAAACGCCTTTCGGTTTCTCTTATGGACAGCCCATTAATATAACACCCAACCATCTTTCCTTTCTCAAAGTCAGTTCTTTCCCTCCGCGACATTTTCACTGAACCTCACAGTGCGATATGTTCGCAGCCGTTTTTATACCGTTTGCAGCTGTACCGCGCATCTTAACAACGCAGCAGATCCGTTCATTTGCTTTTGAAGGGGTGTCCGGTGACTTTTGTCAATATAGTGTATATATATTGTAAATATATTGGTGTCCAAAAGTTTAGCAAGAGAACAACCTGTGGCATGTCGTTGCCCAAACGTTTCAGTGTTTACAGTATTAGTAAGGAACAGTTATAGCCGATACCCTTTTGGGTTGAATTCTTACATATACACAAATCATATGAAAATAAACAATTCGCTCGCTTGATTAGAATATTTTGATACTGCCTGAATTTGAAATTCTGGATAGAGCTGTTAAGCCAAAAGTATGACTTCTAATATACACGCAGTAATTTAAAAATTGATCTTAAGAACTGCAAAATTAAAGACAATTACTTTTTTAATCATACCTGGTTCCAATGATTATAATTTAAATCCGAGTGCCTTGCTTTTCTCTGATAAGTCAGCGATAACTTCCTCTGTGTACATACACAGTGCGTCAAAGAATTTTTAAGACTGGCGCTAGATTTTAGCCTACGGTGGCGCCACCAGTGTAATCGCAAATGCGTTATAAACCGTGACCATATGCTTGCTTTCTGCCAAAAGTACTGCGCAGTTGTTAAAGTAACTCAAACGAAACGGGCGTTCATTAGAGAAGTAAAAATTTTTTCATGTTGAATTATTAAGATGGAACAAAGGGCTGTAATTAAATTTAACGCAAAACTTGGTAAAAGTGCCTCGGAAACCTACCAAATGATGAAACAAGTTTGCGGTGAGTTTTGTTTAAGTAGATCAAATGTTTTCCTTTGGCACAAACGTTTTTTTGGACGGAAGAGATACATTAGAAGATGATAAACATACCGGAAGACCAAGTTCATCTAGGACACCTGAGATTATTACAATCGATGTGCGTCACTAAGAATGATGGAAGAGTCTTTTAACATCAACAAAGAAACGATTCGAACCGTCCTGCATGAAGATTTGGGCAAAACAAAAGTTTGTGCTAAATTTGTTCCACACACGTTAACCAATGAACAAAAATCAAGGAGAAGTGCACATTGCAGTGACATCATTTCAGCCGCTGACAATAATACAAACTTCTTAAAATCGATTGTTACAGGTGATGAAACATAGTGTTTTCAATATGATCTTAAAACAAAGTGACAAAGTACGGAATGGAAGTAAAAAAACTCACCACAAGCGAAGCAAACAAGAAAAGTTCCATCGAAAATCAAAACAATGCTCATTACACTCTTCGATAGTAAGCGTAATCATCCACAAAGAACTTATTCCAAGTGGAGAAACAATTACTGGTGAGTTTTATTTAAATGTTTTGATGCGTTTGATGGGCAGAATTCGTCGCATTCGTCCAGAATATCGGGATGAAAACAGTTGGTGTTTGTTGCACAATAATGCACCCAGTCACACCTCACTTCTTGTTCGTAGATTTTTGGCAAAAAATAACGTCTGTGTGTTGAATCATCCACCGTATTCGCCTGATTTAGCACCCTGCGACTTTTCTTTATTCCTAAAACTTAAAATGACGTTAAAAGGGCGTTATTTTGATGATATTTCGACCATACAAACAGCTTCGACGCGTGCTTTGGAGGCAATTCCGCAAAGTGAACTGGAACAGGCATTCGAATCATTATTACATCGCTGTAACAAGTGTATTGAAGCCGGAGGGACTTAATTTGAATAGCAAACCAAAACAAATTATAATTTCTTGTTTCTATTTCATTTTACAGACCCAGTCTTAAAAATTCTTTGCCACACTGTGTATAACATTGCTAAACCATTTAATCTGGCTTCAGAGGTAGTGCTACGCATGTATGATTTTATTCTCCGGAGGGTTGAGAAAGACTGTTCCACAGAGCTTGTTGGTACTGCCTAAACCTAAAATCTTCAACAGTTTATGTACATTAGGATGTATTGCAATATTGCATTGTTTCAAAACGTCAGTGGCATTGCGTAACTCCGCATTTTCTATAAGGCTACTTAGGCGTCTTCTCCATAGCTGTGTTTCGATTTTCACAGTTTTTCTGTCATCCAGCTCACTTGAATAAAAACGCAGTGTGTCTTCTAAGTCGTTCTCGTTGATAGATAAGAAATTGTGAAAAGGCAGTAAACACTGAAAACCTTTAATAACGGTTTTAGAAATCTTCAATCGACTTTTTGTACGAACGAATCTAAAAACGGCAAGAATACAGATATTCTGTAGTAATCTACGCTGAAATGATTCACTTGACTGTTACATAAACGTGATACTTTGATGTCAAAATCTAGTCTTTTCGATTTTTCAATTAATTCTTGAAATATTTTTTTTTTGAATTTGTAATAGGATTTTTTCTCATTGATTGTATTTCATGTTTTAATTCCTCCGCAATATTTATAGCTTCAACTAAATCCATGTTTTCTTTCTGTAATGCTTTGCACAGTAAAATTGAGTACCGAAAAACCACACCAATGACAAGAATGCTAATGTTGAATTCTACATCTTTTATCGCCAACCAAATCTGCATGACTTTTGATGATGTCTCCCTGTCATTCCAGGAAATCATTTCTTCTAAAGCATTTGAGACTGCCGGCTGAAGCTCCAACAAAGTGCTAACGGAATCATGTCTATCTACCCATCTTGTTGGGCATAAACGCTTTAGTTTCTCATTTCTGGAATCTGGAAGTATTTTTTTTACCTTTGTTTGTAAGAATGACCGACGTTTAGGGGTATTGAAAAATTCATGAACGTTTTCTACTGTAGTCTGTCTACCCATGGCATTGCGAATGCCTTGAACCTTACATGCCCCAGAAATTGCCAAATTTAAGCTGTATGAGCTACGATGAACAAACAGAGCCGACGGGAATTTCTTTTTTCATGACTGCTTGAGCACCATTAAATTTTTCTGCCATTGCTGATGCTCCATCATAGTCCTGACTCCGGTGGTACTTGATTTCCACACCAATATATTTATTTTATTTATATATTTATTATTGTTTCAGCTAATTCTTTTCCTGTGGTATTCTGGCACAAACTGCAAAACTTTTTGTTTATCTTTGCGGTTTGGTCGTTAACGTAGTGAAAGCTTAAAGAAAATTGCTCAGTTCCCCCAATGTCAGCACTCAGCAGTTTCATCTGCTAAAATTGAGAAGCATTTTGATGCATTTACCATGCTGACAACTAATTTATTGCAACTTTTAATTATCTCATTTTGCATTGCAGGACTTATATACTGAGAATTTTTCCCTGTGTGTTCACGAACAGTCACAAAATCACTAGTGCCAGTCTCTTTCGCAGCCATTTTAAGTCCGAAACGGAGAATTGACCTAAAATTTCCTCCATTCTCAGTAGGCTCTTGATCTAATTTGAGAGTCCCCAACTCACAGTGGCCCCGCAAAGCCAGCCCTTGTTTGCCGCGCAAAAGTACTGTTTCAATAACAGGAGCAATGAGCTTATAATTTCTTTCCACTTCGGCTTTTTCAGCAGCATTTAGCCTCTATGATCAATGGGTT
The DNA here is from genome assembly GCA_039090855.1 of Macrothele yani. Taxonomy (NCBI): domain Eukaryota; kingdom Metazoa; phylum Arthropoda; class Arachnida; order Araneae; family Macrothelidae; genus Macrothele; species Macrothele yani. The sequence goes on along the minus strand of CM077002.1, from coordinate 23,216,290 downwards.
CATTTCTTTTCAAAACAACATCTTCCAGATCTTAGGAAGCCTTCAAACATTGCTTATGGTAATTCATGGTTTGATTATAGTGATACTGTTCCACAGCATCTTTCCAATTTTTAAACGGTTTCTTGCATGTCCTAGTGGCTGGGACGCAGTTCCTGCTACACTCAAGGAATAAATAACACAATATTTGCAATAAACTCTGTCTTCCAATTGGAAGTAGGATAAACATTTCCATCTTTCCAGCCACTTAATCTGGAATCTGATTTTTTTCCCCCGACATAAGTCGCAGGAAAATCGAAGCCACTTTCTGGCACCCAAATGTCTTGTAACGCGTTAAATCTCTCGTACTTGTTCAAATTTTTACTTACCAGTAATGCGACGTCATTTGGACTTGATTTTATTTCAGTTTTTGGGATCTCTAACTTCAGATGATTCTATGTCCGAGGCCTCTCGCACAACGGCTGCTTCATTTGCAACCGATTCTGAGGGAATTTCCTGACTCCTAATTTTTTTCGAAAAATAATCTTGTAAGGTACACACACGTTTAAGCCTCGCAAATGAGTCAAAAGGAACAACCTAAAGGTTTGCATAGCCGAAGGCGACTGTGGGTCCGTACTGTAAGAACGCGAGCTCCTCAATAACGAAACCGGTTTTTCCTCCCCTCCCTGTCTCTAAAACAATTAATTCGTCTTAACTCGCGAGCCGGTGTCGCTTTCACACTGCAGTTTCTTCCAGAATCAACTTGGGCTACGTAAGTGCCATACATCTCAGCGCATGAGTCAGGTGAAGTTCGTTCCGGAATGGGTGTCTTCTAGTGAAAAAGCAGCACAGCTTCCGCAGCTGATCGCTTTGAACGGAGAGATAATGTGGGAGGGTGGATTGAGGATAAAGGAAGTGGCCGAACAGAATTACACTAATCAAATGATCAACTGTAGAGGATTTTAGGAAGGGAGTGTCTGACCCCAGGTCTTAAACAACCCTTAGAAATAGGAAGCTAGGAGATTTGGGCTAGAGTACCCGATAGAAAAGTGACACGGAAACGAAGTAGAAAGGGGGAGGAATACGCCCTTATTTATTACCGGGGGGGGGTACCCGGGGTCCGACGGCTTAACGTGCCCATCCGACGCACGGCGGGTATTTAGTGGTTCGAACGTTCGTACCTGCTCAGGATCGAACCAGAGGTCATATCCAGGGCAGGCACGAACGCTGACCACTAAGCCACCCGCGGCCCTCTTGGATGCAGAAGGAAAGAACCTTGTTGGGTTATGTACATTATCGATCAAATAAAAAATTGCCCGTGACGTAGATTTGAAGGCATTTGTTGGTAATTTTGTGAAAAATAGAGCACGCAAAATGAAATTTTAATTTCATTTTCATTGGACCAGTAAGTAAATGAATGTAGTTTTCATTAGTTTCTTTCTATTTAGTTTACATTGGAGATTTACATCTTGAAATAATTATTGAATAAATGCAATATGTTTCGCCACACAAAGAATAATAAATTTTTGGAGGCGCAAGGATGATAACCAGCCTAGGGAGCCAAACACTCTACCACCGGCCCTGGTTGTGGTATAAAGTTTCTTGAGAAGTGCAAGCCAGGGGCGGGGAGCAAACACAGGTAAGTCATCGTTACAACAACTCAAAGAGGCTTTATAATACAGAGACTTTCAGCAAACAGCAAGGAATGTCGAGGAAGCTGCAGTCAAGATAACCATCTGGTTCCAATCCAGCTCATGATAACCGTGTTGTGTCAAAGCATTAGAAGTCAGTCCAACACGTAAGGCACATTTATGTTCTGACAGACGAATTTTAAGGGTGCGCAAAGTGGAGCCTATATACCTAGTATCACATACCCACGGTGTGGTAGAAATAAGCGGTACATAATGAACCCCAAACTGAGACAGAGGATCAACAGGATCCTTATCCTTGCGAACAAGAGAAAATATATTCGTTGAGCGAACTCCGAAAGCTAAATGAAATTTAGAACAGAAGTTTTTCAAAACATTTGAAATCGGTGGGAAGAACTGAATAGCACCAATATAACGAACAGAAGTCACCTCACGTCGCAGGGTAGTTAAATAGAATCGATTAAATTTGTGGACCAATTTCATAACCAAGCCAGTAGAGTAACCAAACATATGGGCAATTTCCAGCAATGTTTTTAATTTCAAGAACTAGAGACCCGACGAGGAAGAATGGGTATGAGCATGCTTGATAAGAAACCTTAGTGCAGCAACCTTGTGGCTCCAAGGATGGTCAGATTCGCAAGGAATAATTGCCGAGACAAAAGTGGGTTTCCTAAAAACCGAAAATTGCAGATCGTTTGAGCCAGGAATATGAGATAGCTTAAAGTCAAGAAATGGGAGGGAGCCCTGTTCCCCCAGTTCCATCGTAAAGTTTATTGTGAGATATTGGGAAGACATGAAGACCATAAAGTCCTGTAGCTGAACAACAGTAAAGGGCGAAAACAAAAGGATGTCATCTATTAGGTGTGCAACTTAATTCTCGGCCACAGGCACGACACGTTGACAGCAAATTATAGCAAATCGAATACGTACATAATCAAGGAAGTAATCCCCTTCGTGTTGGAAACATTTGAGCCATCTGTCAGGGAGCTGCTGAATGCCAATGAGGAAAAAAGGGCTCTGTCATCAATACTTGTGTGGACCCCCTCGACAGAAGTGAAGTGCGTATCACTCAGGTGATGTTGCAGGGAGCAAAACAGGTGATAATCTGACCGGGCGAAGTCTGGGGAATACGCCGAGTGTGACAAAATCTCCCATCCCAGGTCGGTGATCGTGTTTAAAGTCGTTTTTGCGGTGTGAGGACGCGCGTTATCCTGAAGCAACTGGACCGACCTTCTGCCCTTGCCGGTGTATGGCCTTTTCGCATCCAGTGCGTCACTCACACGAATGAGTTGCTGACAATAACGCTCAGCATTGACCGTTTCACCAGGTTTGAGCAACTCATAGTGTATGACACCGCGCTGATCCCAGCATATGCACAGCAATAACTTCCTGGCATGGATATTCGGTTTGGCGGTACTCGTGGTAGGCTGACCCGGATAAACCCACGATTTGCGCCGCTTAGGATTACCCTAGAGGATGCACTTCTCATCACAGGTCAAAATCTTGTGGGGGAAATCCTTCTTCTTGAATCTAGAGAGCAAGTACACAGCAACATCGTAGGGCCCAGACTTGTTCGCAGCTGGGAGTTGGTTGGGCACCCAACGGCCCTTCTTGTGAATCCGTCCAAGCTTGTGCAGGCGCTTTGCAATGGCTTGCCGTGTTACTCCGAGTTCCTGGGAGAGCTCTGACTGTGTGAGACAGGGATCCGCCTCCAACAGTTGTTCCAGTTCCTCATCGTCAACTTTCTGTGGCTGTCCCGGACGTTCTGCATCACGGAGATCGAAATTTCCCTGCTTAAACCGCTGGAACCACTTCTTACATGTAATGTAGGACACAGCAGCCTCATCCAAAAGCAGCACAGATCATTTGCTGGGCTTCCGAAGGGCTTTTTTTTAGCTGAAACGCGAACAGGAGGCAGTGCCTCAAATGTTGCTTCTCGAACGACATTGCTTTCACCGTCAACTTTCGTCCCTTCTCTCACTACAGTTGTGAGCGGTTACAGTTGCGTGGAAGTCTGTTGGATGGCGCTGCGATCAGCCATTATCGCACACAGCTATTTGCTTTGCCAACGTTCTGTGATCGCTTGCGGTTAGGGGCGGAGAATTAAGTTGCACACCTAATACATAGCGCAAATACAACAAAGGCTTTAAAGGGTAGATAGCAAGAACTCGCTCCTCCAGCTCTTATAGAATAAACTCGGCGAGGATGGGTGAAAGACATACAAGAGTCAGCATTAAATAGAAGACTGAAATATGCCTACCCGTAGCAATTGTTTTCGGTACATACCACAGGTTGAATCTATTACATCAGCCCTACCTACCTCAGAACATGAACCTACTCATTATAATATTTCTAGAGTCATTTTGAACTCGGATTCTCGAATGAAACCTGTCCTACATTTAACTTTTGCAAAAGAACGTGCTCAACCATGACTTTTACATAACGACCCTGTTTCATCGTCAAGTTCTGGCACAAAACCAGTTTTCATCGTCAAGTTCTGGCACAAATTTTGTTTTTGATACCATGAACGACTTGATTTCCCGTCACAAATCGTAAAATCTTTTCAACATTTTGCCTCGACTTAGCCATCTTACTTTCGAAAAGTAAAGGATGTTGCCATAGTCAACATCCATACTTTTAAGAAATTCCTGGAATTGGCGATGATTTAATCCCTTGGCCCTTTTAAAATTTACAGCCTTGATGACAGTTTGAATGACGTTATCCATTTTTAAAGCTTTTGCGCATAAATTTTCTTGATGTACTATGCAATGATACTTCATCAAACGTAGTTCCTGGCGGCAATTGCATCGCCTTCTATGAATTTTACAAGTCCCTCTCTTTTACCGACCATCGCCGGGGCACCATCAGTAACTATACCAGATATGTTCTCATATGTTCACAAAGAAAATCGCTGTAACATATTTTTTACTGCTTCGTGTAAATATCTTGATTTAGTTGTGTCTTTTAATGTCACTAAAGAAGTCATCTGTTCAGAGACATTATATTCGTCATCAATACCTCTAATAAAAATGGCAAGTTGAGCCCAAGGAGGTTAGAATAAGATATCTGGAATTGCCCTTGTAAATGGAGCTGTACCACTTTTTGTGAAGCCTATAATCGCGAACGACGGCCGTCAAAATGTGGGAAAGCTGATGATTTTCAAGGCTTTTGCAATGTATTTTGTGTTGGCCGAATCACCTTCTTTCGTCGCAAATGCTTCCAATTGCGCATCGTAACTTGCTGCCAATGTGTGAGAAAATGCTGAATTTATAAAATTCTTAATTATTTTGAAGCTCTCTCCTGTTTTTATTTTAAATTGAAGTACACGAACGTTAATACGAATGCTAAACAAAACATAACGTTAAAATTGAAAATTTCACTCCTATAAGTAGCATAATTCATTCTGGTTTGATATTAACTATGTTTCCGCAACCCAAAACCACGCAATTCCGAAATACACACAATTGAAATTACATAGGTATCATGTAAACAACGTCAAATTCCCACGTCTTGCGGCTTCACGGTTAACAGACTTAGGGCATCATCTCCAGAGATATTATTCTAACCTTCTTGGTTGAGCCATATCTGTGTTATCAGTGTTTTCATCCATCGTCAAAGCATAAAATTTAAAATTAGCAGCTTTACTCTCCAAACCTCTTTCAATGGATTTCCCAATTTCTTCAATTCGCCTGGCTAGTTTGGTGAGACAAACTGATTTTAGAAATATCCTCTTTTTTATCAGAGCAAATTATATCTGCCACGTTTTCCATACATTGCTTAATAAACTCATCATCAGTAAATGGTTTTTAGTGTTTTGCTATTAAATTTGCTACCACATAACTAGGTTTTACAATAGAGTCCGTTTGAGTTGTAACTTTTAAAACAAAAATTGTTGAGAAGACAGACTTTTTTTCAGTTCCGCCATTTTGTACTTACGACACATTCCTTGATATGCACCGAATTTGGCGGCGTGTTTTTGCATACAATGCCTTTTCAAATTATAGTCTTTGAAAACTAGTACAAATTCCCTACAAATTAAGCAGAATGTCTTACTATTTACCACGACAAAAAAGTAGTCATTTGTCCACTTTTCGTTGAACAATCTTCATTCATCCGTAATTTTTTTTTGGGGGGGGGGGGGTTGTTTCCTTTTGAGACGCTGTGGAAGTCATGCTGGAATTAAAAAAGGACTAATTCACATATCTAATCCCTGCGTTTTACTCTCCGAGTCGTCGCAAGCACACGTAAAGTCTGATGGGCTCAATTCAACTGTCTGCACTTTGAAGCTTGGAAGATAACACACTAAAAGCCACACACCGCCGTAAGGCCACGCATGCGTACAAATAGTGAGAGCGTACGGGGCTCTCGATATTTGTACGCTTGAATTCTTTATCACAATTCATTTTACGCGACATTGCAACAGAGTCCTCTCGCTCTTTTTTTTTTTTTTTAATTGGAGGTTTAACGACCACCGTGAGCAACTCAATGGGCTATAAGCAGTCGCCCGTCCCTAATTTAGGGTCACTGGTTCCAGGGAAGGGAGAGAGCCAGTGCCGTAAGACAAACACAACATCTATGCCTGACCGGGATTCGAACCCGGACCCCTTACGGACGAATGATCAGAGGCCAACGCCTTAGACCACTGCGCCACCGGGGCGGCTCTCTCGCTCTTTATTTTATTAGTAAATTTTAACAGTTTTCCATTTCTTCTGCCAGAACTGTTTGCAATTATAATGCGAATTACAGATAATACTCCGATATATATATTTTTTTTATTGGAGGTTTAACGACCACCGTGAGCAACTCAATGGGTTATAAGCAGTCGCCCGTCCCTAATTTAGGGTCACTGGTTCCAGGGAAGGGAGAGAACCAGTGCCGTAAGACAAACACAACATCCATGCCTCACCGGGATCCGAACCCGGACCCCGTTCGGATGAATGATCAGAGGCCATCGCTTAGACCACTGCGCCACCGGGACGGCTTTTTTATTGGAGGTTTAACGACCACCGTGAGCAACTCAATGGGCTATAAGCAGTCGCCCGTCCCTAATTTAGGGTAACTGGTTCTAGGGAAGGGAGAGAACCAGTGCCGTAAGACAAACACAACATCCATGCCTCACCGGGATTCGAACCCGGGCCCCGTTCGGATGAATGGTCAGAGGCCATCGCTTAGACCACTGTGCCACCGGGACGGCTTTTTTTTTTGATTGGAGGTTTAACGACCACCGTGAGCAACTCAAATGGGCTATAAGCAGTCGCCCGTCCCTAATTTAGGGTCACTGGTTCCAGGGAAGGGAGAATGCCAGTGCCGTAAGACAAACACAACATCCATGCCTCACCGGAATTCGAACCCGGACCCCGTTCCGATGAATGATCAGAGGCCATCGCTTAGACCACTGCGCCACCGGGACGGCTTTTTTTTTATTTATTTTTTTTGATTGGAGGTTTAACGACCACCGTGAGCAACTCAATGGGCTATAAGCAGTCGCCCGTCCCTAATTTAGGGTCACTGGTTCTAGGGAAGGGAGAGAGCCAGTGCCGTAAGACAAATACAACATCCATGCCTGACCGGGATTCGAACCCGGACCCCTTACGGACGAATGATCAGAGGCCATCGCTTAGACCACTGCGCCACCGGGACGGCTTTTTTTTTTTTTGATTGGAGGTTTAACGACCACCGTGAGCAACTCAATGGGCTATAAGCAGTCGCCCGTCCCTAATTTAGGGTCACTGGTTTCAGAGAAGGGAGAGAGCCAGTGCCGTACGACAAACACAACATCCATGCCTCACCGGGATTCGAACCCGGACCCCTTTCGGACGAATGATCAGAGGCCATCGCTTAGACCACTGCGCCACCGGGGCCATGCGGATTGAACAAGCTTTCCTTAAGCTATAACTAGCAGCTTTCAGATTCATGATCCGATGTGCTATTTCTCACTCGTCAACCTTTACCTTACGAAAACGCGAACTCTAAACAATTAAACAGATTGCAGGGTATGACATTAATATCTTTAATCGCCTGTATAAGAAAATGTTGGTCTCAAACAACACTACATTAAGCCCAATGGTTAACCACAAAAAATTTGTTGGAGCCCTGAACTATGGGCTTACTACTATTCCTTTACTTAAGAGTACTTGCCATCGATACCAACAGGATTTTGGAGTCAAAACTACTGATATTATGTCTCTGATCAGGAAAGATCGTGACGCAGTAGACACCTCTTCCACGCACAGCATCTATAGTATTTCTGTACCACCTACGGATCCAAGACTTCCCCTAAACGTCTATATAGGCTCCACCAAACGATCAATAATGACCAGATTTAAGGAACACTCATATAACGTTCGAATGAGCTCTACAGCTGCAGCCCTTTCACGCCTGGTCAATGAAAGTCAATATTTTCCACTTTGGAGTGCTATTCTCACAACACCGAGATCTCAAGCCCAATTACCTATGGCAGAAAGTTTATATATTTATCGTAGCGGTGACAGTTGCTGCAATGACTATCTTCCGCTTGAGATCCATACATCTTGGAAACCATTGCTACAAGATTTTCAAAGAAAATGTCAAATAATGAACCCTCACGGACATTCCACCCTTGGCCCAGCCTGTAACGAAATCACGCAATGACGTTGGACATTTCGACAAATCACACGAACGTCACACCTACGTATCACTTAATTAATGCCTTTATTTTTTTATTTTATTTTTTTATTCTTGATTGGAGGTTTAACGACCACCGTGAGCAACTCAATGGGCTATAAGCAGTCGCCCGTACCTAAATTAGAGTCACTGGTTCCAGGGAAGGGAGAGAGCCAGTGCCGTAAGACAAACACAACATCCATGCCTCACCGGAATTCGAACCCGGACCCCTTTCGGACGAATGATCAGAGGCCATCGCTTTAGACCACTGCGCCACCATGTCTTTATTGCTTGGTCTCCATTTTGTAACTTTTTATTACATCTGATGATGAGCACTAGTGTGTTCGAAAGTGCTAATGAAATTTAACTATATATATTTTTAGCATTAAATCTTTTAAACTTGAAGGTTTTTAACTTTCTGAAATTTTTAATATATCGTGGTAATGAAGGAAATACACCATTTTGAATATTTCTACAGCACGAAGGTTCTATACTGTACTAGTTCATATACTCAACAATAATTTATTATTCTTTTTTTTTTTTAAGTTACCTGTCATTAAGGAGAAAGTATGTCACTCAAATCTGATTGGAAATTGATAGTGCCGCCCCGGTGGCGAAGTGGTCTAAGCGATGGCCTCTGATCATTCGTCCGAACGGGGTCCGGGTTCGAATCCCGGTGAGGCATGGGTGTTGTGTTTGTCTTACGGCACTAGCTCTCTCCCTTCCCTGGAACCAGTGACCCTAAATTAGGGACGGGCGACTGCTTATGGCCCATTGAGTTGCTCACGGTGGTCGTTAAACCTCCAATCAGCCCGGTGGCGCAGTGGTCTAAGGCGCTGGCCTCTGATCATTCGTCCGTAAGGGGTCCGGGTTCGAATCCCGGTGAGGCATGGATGTTGTGTTTGCCTTACGGCACTGGCTCTCTCCCTTCCCTGGAACCAGTGACTCTAAATTAGGGACGGGCGACTGCTTATAGCCCATTGAGTTGCTCACGGTGGTCGTTAAACCTCCAATAATAAAAAAAAAAACCTCCAATCAAAAAAAAAAAAAAAATTGATCGTTTGATGATTAAGGACTAGCAGGTTTCTGTATATACAACCGCTCTTTTGTCGTAAGGATGTCGATCATTACTTCGACTGCGAACGATAACTGCCAGGTACCTACCAGCTGTATTCGGTCCATTTAATTAATGTGGCACCGAAGGCACGAACTCGGTTGGGAAAAGTTGTGCAAATAGTCACAGTTTGATTGTGCCTGCCACATAGTGATGCGTTTGTGTGATGGAAAGAAAGATTAATGGGAGGATTTTAGTAATTTTGAAATTCACTAGGCACAATTTCAAAAGAATTCTTGTGCTTTCTATCAGGGATTTTCGGCGAACAATTCCTATTGTCCAACTTATCGCTAGATTCAGCTTTCTAAGAGTGATAATATAATACGTTATGTAACAGAACAAAAAATCAACAGAAACCGGGCCAGGAATCCTGCATTCATCTCGGAATTTCCACGTGGCCTCCGCTTCTGCTTCCGTCTGTCTGGCCGACCGGAAGTCGTGGAGCTCTGCAAGCGGAAGTCAGGATGGCAGGTGTGTTTAGTGTTGTTGTTGCAGTGGTAGGAGTAGTTTTGGGTATATTGCTGTATAATGTAAGTCAGACGCGTTATATTTCATCATATGGTAATTATGCTAAGCTGCCACATGTATTTTGTACTTACAGTAATGTGATTTCCATTCGTACACACCATATTGCTCTATAACGATTAGTTCGTATGCAATGTGGTGATAGTACAAAAATCAAAAGAAGCAGGAAAGAAGTTTAGAAAAACCTTGGTTTAGAAATAGAATCGTGAAACAACGCATCAGTTTATCAGGAGTGCATGCGCTTCTCGCAGTTATCAGTACTGAGATGTGTGTTTGTTTGTATTTCAAACGGCATCGATTGATTAATTAGGTCATTTTTGTTGACAGTGGATGTTTATGTACGAAATGCTTTGCAGCATGCAGTTACTTTCGATTTCAGATTATGCTTTCAGCATGCAGTCACTTTCGATTTCAGATTATTATCCATGAAGCAGTAGAATTACAAGCCTCTTTTTTTTTTTTTTTTTTTTTTAAGCAGTTATCACTTGACAGTAATTTTAATAGCATGGGAATTAATTTCGCAAAAATCACATTCAGCTACTGGTGCAGACTTAAAAACGACTGGAGTTTGTAATTTCATGTCGCCACTTTATGGGTCACCACTTAAAAATATCGGCTCCTAGTCTTCATTCGTTTTTGATGCTGGTGTTTGTTGATAAACTTACATTTTTCGTAACGCGTATTTTATTTAATTGGAGTAATTAAAACTGCTGCTTTTATACGGAATAGTGTTCTTCGACATTTCATCACTGGTGGGCTATGGTGAGTTGCTCCTGAAAACGGAATGTTTTCTGAGATTCACAAATATTAGAAGTGGGCCATTTATTTAAATTATTAATGGGACAATCCACTATCGCGCTGCATGAATGGAATCAAGAATCAGAGACTATGGAATATCCTCTCAGCGATCACGAATGCAATGCTCTTACAGCTTACATTTTTATAAAATATGTTGTCGATGTATTATAATTTATGTAATTTAATACATAGATCAATATTAGTCACAGTTTCAAAGTAAAATATCACTTTTTTTTTTATTTGAGCTGTGATTAAAATTTTTCATTCTGAAAAAAGTTTGTGTTTAAAATATATGTGGAACTGAACACTGCAATCAGTCAGCTTCCCAAACATAGGTAGACATGAATAAAATTCTAACAAGATACCTCTCTTTTGAAGATTATGGAAAGATCCATTGGTTTGTAAATCAGTTACCTCCAAATAATAAATTTCATTTGCTACTCTGCTCACACTTCAGATACATTATAAAATATTTGTATTTCTTTGAATTCAGTTACCTTGTTAGCACATATACTATATTTGTCTTCTATTGATGTGACATTCATTTCATGCAACAGTTTCCATTTCCATGAAACCTGAAATTCAAATATGCTGTTAGGTAATATAAAGGTGTTCAATTCCAAGCCTAATGTCTTTAAATTCCACTTTGCATTTCTCCTTTTTAGTAAGAAAACACCTTTCCTCTTCCTATCAGGCCCCTTTCTAGTTTTTCTTACTTAATGTGCATTATTTTCAGCAATCAGATTTCAGTATTAAATTGCTTTTAGTTCACCATAACTAAAAGCAATTCAATACCAAAATATGGCTGCTGAAAATAATGTGCTTGTGAACTTTCATTGTGTTTATGAAAAATATCTTCTTTATTTCCATTATATTACTTTAACGGCTTGAAAAGTACCATGCCCAAAATGCCCGGGGTGTGTAAATTATTGGCCTGGGCAGGTAAAAAAATATCTAGTTGACTGGTCCGGCAACTAAATTTAAAAATAAAATAAAAAGTTTGGAATAGAATTTTCTTCTACAAGAACAGTGCTCACATGTCATGTTTCAATTCACTGCTAATCACCAGAAGCTGTATATTGTTACGAAGTGCTAAGGAGAGACAAATATCACTTATTTAATTATATTGTGCTCCAAGTCCAGAAATTGGAGCCAAATGTTGTTAGTCGGCAATGTGATGCATGCCTTTGATGGAACTAGCCTCTGGTGTTTAGTGACAAAGGAGCGAAAAATTCAACTACAGGAACATGGCAGAATCAGTAAATTTCTCAAATACTAATCATACCAATTTCAGCATCAGCAAAAAAATACTAATCATACTGTGGATTATACGAAAAAAATACTAATCATACCAATTTCAGCATCAGCAGAAAAATTCAACTATAGGAACATGGCAGAATCGTTAAATTTCTCAAATACTAATCATACCAATTTCAGCATCAGCATCTTAAAACTTGAGATACATGCTTTTGTGCATTGACCATTTTGAATATAGGCATTAAAACATAAATACAAAACATGTAAAAAAAGTTCATATCTTTTAACTTACAAAAAATGAGGGTTCTGATTGCTATCTTAAGAAATAAATTTTCCAGGGCATCCAACTTTTGCTACCTGGGCAGGTAAATAGTTTCTGCACATGCCCAGCTGGGTATGTAACTTTTCAGATATTTATCAAGCCCTGCTTAATGAAGATGAAAATTGTTTGTCTCCCCCCCCCCCCCACACACACACTTGTGAACTTGCCAAACATGTAGTTTTAAAAATGGCTGCCGCCCCGGTGGCGCAGTGGTCTAAGCGATGACCTCTGATCATTCGTCCGTAAGGGGTCCGGGTTCGAATCCCGGTGAGGCATGGATGTTGTGTTTGTCTTACGGCACTGGTTCTCTCCCTTCCCTGGAACCAGTGACTCTAAATTAGGGACGGGCGACTGCTTATAGCCCATTGAGTTGCTCACGGTGGTCATTAAACCTTCAATCAAAAAAAAAAAAAAAATGGCTGTTGTAATAACCAGTCTCTATTTATAATAATGGTTTGTAGTCATTTGATTTTTAATACATTTGTTTTAATTATAATTGCCATCATACATACCTAATCTTCTTTATAATTTATTAATCTTCTAAACAAAGTACTACATAAATAACACTCGATTACAACTATCTATCTACACAGCCATCATTGTTTACATCTCGCTCTAAACTAACAGTTGCCGTTTCACCAGTTCTAAAAATGTCCTCATCTGTTGCCAGATATATTACATCTTCCTTTTTTTTTAAGCTTTTAATAGAAAAACTTAACTAATTAAATACTAAATAAAAAAAATTAAGTCCTGTATCTTGCCGGCGTCTTTATGAGTCTGCCACTTCGTGTCCTGTATTCATCCCTTTCATTTGGTGATGGATCAGCACCTGCTGTCGAAGTATCTTCCATGTCATTATTAGTATGAACAGCCAGTTCTTGCTGCTCATGGTCATTGCTTTGGTCAACTCCTTTAGGATCAGAGTTTTCCACAGATTGTGACTGTTCCTGATTCATCTTAAATTCTTCTTTCCTTGGCCTCAAGTCCTTTCTATTTCTTCTGAATAAAATATTTATTACTCTCACAACATATGATCTCGGAGATGTGTGAACTTTTTCTACTACTGCAGGCCTCTAATGATCTTCATGTTTCATTCTAATGAACTCTCCCTTGCCGCCCCGGTGGCACAGTGGTCTAAGGCGCTGGCCTATGATCATTCGTCCGTAAGGGGTCCGGGTTTGAATCCCGGTCAGGCATGGATGTTGTGTTTGTCTTACGGCACTGGCTCTCTCCCTTCCCTGGAATCAGTGACCCTAAATTAGGGACGGGCGACTGCTTATAGCCCATTGAGTTGCTCACGGTGGTCGTTAAACCTCCAATCAAAAAAAAAAAAAAAAAAAAAGAACTCTCCCTTTTGTAGCTTGGGTAGTTCCTTAGTATGTCTGTCACAATACAGCTTTTGTGCATGTCTTCTTTCTAAAAGATGTTTCTCAGCATTGTCTATTATTTTAGGCTTAAGCAGGTCATTTGTAGTTGGCAAAATTGTTCTTGTTCTTCTGTCTATCAGTCTTTGTGCTGTAGATCCCAGTGAATCATTAGTTGGAGTGTTCCGGTAAGCCAAAAGAGGTAAGTATTGGTCACTCCTATCACACTTGGACTTATTTAGTATTTTTTGCTGTCTGTACAAACCTTTCAGCTAAACCATTCAATTTGGAATACCTAGGGCTACTGGTTACATGATTGAATTGATGTGTCTTAGCAAAATGTGCAAATTCACAACTTCTAAATTGTGGACCATTATCCGAAATGAATTCATATGGTATGCCATATCTAGCAAATGTGACTTTATATAACTTACCACTGTCAAGCTTTTTGTATCAGGTAACTTGGATATTTCAAAGAAATTGAAATGGTAATCCACTAATAGCAGATAGACGTCATTATGAATAAGTCAGTAGCGACTTTTGACCTCAGTAAATTAAGTACGTCATGAGATATCAATGGTTCATTTTGATTTTGATTTCTGTATTTGTTGCAGGTTGAACATTTTGAAACTTTATCTTTTACTTGTTTGTTCATTCCAGGCCAAAATAATAATATCTGTTGCTCTTCGTTTACATTTCTTGATACCAAAGTGAGCTTCATGAATAATATTCAACAATGCATCCTGCATTGATAATGGAATTATTACTTTTTCTCCTTTAAGTATAAGACCAATTTCAACTGAAATTCCATCCCTATAATGCCAAAACATTCTGATATCTGGAGGTATTGATTGTTTATTATCCAGCCAACCTTTTAGTATGCAGTTCACCAAACCTTGTAATATTTCATCTTTTTTGGTCTTCTCTTTAAGCTCTGTCAGTTTGCTTTCAGATGCGGGAAAGAGAGTCAGCACTTTAATTTCCTCATTAGGGTTTTCTTTTGGGCCTTGCAGGTAAGCTCTACTCAATGTGTCAGCAATCACTAATTCTTTTCCTGGTTTATACGGTACATCTAGATCGTACTTTTGTAGATTTAATAGCATTCTCTGCAGTCTCTGTGGTGCTTTAAACAATGATTTCCTGGAAATTGACACTAGAGGTTTGTGATGAGTTTCTACATTTATTTTCGTCCCATATATGTATTGGTGGAATTTTTCGCAGCCAAATATGATAACTGGAAGCTCGTTTTCAGTTTGTGCATAGTTCTTTTGACACTGCATGAGAGATCTTGAAGCATATGCTACAGTTTGGTTTTTCTGTAATAAAAGAGCTCCTAATCCCTCTGATACGAGCATCTACTGAAATTGTGACATCTTCACTAACATCGAAATATTTCAGAACAGATGCTTTAACCACAAGTTTCTTTTAGTTGATTAAAAGTTCCATTGTGAATTTCACTCCAGTGCCAACTGCATTCTAGCAATTGTCTCAAATGAGCACTGATAGTTGATAAACCTGGAATAAAATTTTCCAGATAATTTATCATCCTTAGAAATTTTTGTAAGGCTTTTTCATTAGTCGGCTTTGGCATCTGTTCGATTTCTCCGATTTTAGTAGGATTTGGTTTTACACCATTCTCACTCAAAACATGTCCAATGTACTTTACTTCTTTAACTCTAATTTTACATTTCTCTTTATTAAACGTTAGGTTGTTCTCTTGATCCCTTTTCAGTACTTTTCTCAGTCTTACTATCATGTTCCTCCACAGTTTCACCCCAGACTAGTACATCATTAACTATACATTCGACTCCTTCAATGCCTTCTACCGTATGAAATAATCTCCTTTGAAAAATTTCTGGTGCGGAATTAATTCCAAAAAGGGAGTCTTTTGTATCTATAGTGACCAAATGGTGTGTTAAACATGCATAATTTGCTACTTTCTTCATCCAGTGTAATTTGACAGAATCCATTATTAGCATCCAATACTGAAAACATTTAAGCTTTCTGCATTCTAGATATAATTTCTTCAACTGTAAGTATTGGGCAATGTTCTCTTTTTATTACTTTGTTTAAATCTCTTGGATCTAAGCATGTTCTAATCTTGTGTGGTTTGATTACTAATAACCATTGAATTTACCCATTCAGTCGGTTCTCTTACTTTTTGTGTAACTTTTAACTCTTCCATTCTTTGCAGTTCCTTTTTTACTTTATCACAAACTGCAATTGATATTTTTCTGTGAGGGTGTATAACTGGTTGTACATCATTTTTGTTTATTTGAATATTCACCCTGTAGGCATCCAGCACCTTGGAAGATATCCTTGTACTGTTCTAAAATATCACCAGCTTCAACTGTAAACCCTTTCATTATTAGCTCAAGTTCTCTGCAAGAAGCTAGTCCCAGTATAGAAGGTGACTCTTTGTCAACTACTTGAAAGTCTGATTTATAAACTTCCCCACTGTGCATACAGTTTAAAAGCACTTTTTCAGCTGTGTCAGTTTTATTACCTGAAAACAATACCAGTCTTTTTACAGATAATTATTCTAAAGGCACACCTAACCTTTCTACTTTGCTTTTAGAAATTACATTGCACATGGCACCTGTATCTAATTGAAATGTTATTACTTGATTCCTGCAAGTTAAATCAACAGTCCATTCATCATTATCTTCAAACTGCTCTCCACTTATGGCTCCAATATAAATTTCAGATACTATTTCTCTGTCTTCGTTTACTGACTGTATAGATTTTTCTCCTTTATGTTTATTTTGCAATACATGAGTTACTTTAGATCTACATTGTTTGGCAAAATGATTAATTCCTTTACATTTGTGGCAAATCTTCCCAAATGCTGGACACTTTTTGTATTCATGAATTTTGTCACATTTACTACAGCTTTTTATTTCACAAGATCTACTTTTTGAGTAGGTATTTGTGTCAATGCTTCTTAAGTGTTTAGGCTTATGTCCAGTGATCTCCTTATATTTCAAGCTATGAACTGTCTTGTTTTTGTCTTCTTTTATAGTTTTGAGATGCAATGCACTTATTTCAGCTGATCTGCATATATTTAAAGCCTTTTCTAAAGTTAAATCAGATTCATGCAATAATTTAGCCCTAACTTTATCATCATGAATACCACATACAATTCTATCTTTAATAAGACTATCAGTTAGCTGATAAAACTCGAAAGACTTTGCTTTTGTTTTTAAGTCGGTAACATATTGATCAATAGTTTCTATTGGATTCTGATTACGTGAAAAGAATAGATGTCTTTCATAAGTTATATTTTTCTTAAGTATGCAATATTCTGTAAATTTTTGTTTTAGTATTTCAAGCTTAAATTTATCTTTTTCATTCTCGAAGGTAAATGTATTTATATATATCCAAACCATCGCTGCCAATTTTGGATCATTTGTGTGCAAACCACTGGCAAACTCATACAATTCAAAATGTTGCAGTCATTTTCTCCAGTTATCGGCAATATTACCTTTGTTGAATGACAATCTATCCGGAACACATAATTGCTCCATTTTGAAGAGTTTAGAACAATAGAACGTTCAAATTTAACCTGACACCATGTAATAACCAGTCTCTATTTATAATAATGGTTTGTAGTAATTTAATCTTTAGTATTTGTTTGTTTTAATTATAGTTACTGTCATACATATCCTAATCCATTTTATAATTTATTAATCCTCTAAATAAAGTACTGCATAAATAACACTCGATTACAACCAAGGAGGTTAGAATAGATGGAGTAAGGGCCAGCCATTCCCCTCGTGTAATCAAAGTGAAGCCACCGAAACGTCATGATTGTGACTTTACAGCCAATCACAGCCTCTGCTGCCATGTTGTTGAGACGTTTGAGCATTAAATTCATCTGCTCAAAGTGCTTCAAGTTTGTGGCATCATCCTTACTCCATTTATTCTAACCTCCTTGATTACAACCATCTACACAGCCATCATTATTTCAAAATTTCTCCTGGAGGAATATATTCAGCATATTCATTTTTTTTCAACACTTTGAAACTTGACAACTTTATTCCAACAGTTATAACATAATGATTTACCAAGAATTATTTGGAATCTGTGGCCTAACTTTTCATACAAATCTACAGTTATTTCTGTCAAGCAAGCAGACACTCTCTTTTTATGACTCTGAAAAGGGTCACTACATGTTTGCCCAAAAATATGATTATATTTTGACAAATACTTTTCATGATACGTACAAATAGTTGTAATTATCCTTACTTGTCCTTATATTAAGAAAAAATTGTTCCTTTTTATTGTAAGAGGAAAAAGATTTAATTTCAGTGAAGTTGCTGTAGCATAAGTTATTACAGTCTTCACTCAACACTTTTCCCACACTACAACTCACAACACTACTATTGCCACACTCCATTTTTTGTTATGAAAAGTAGACACTGGAAATAAAAGTCACTAAATACTAAAAATTTAAAATATGGTACTTGGCCTTATAGCAACTTTATATCACCTAACGAGGTAGTACACTGGAGACTAGCAAGTCCTGAAGTCTTTTAGTCTTCAGGACTTGCTAGTCTCAAGTGTACAGTATACAATAAATTGGGAGGTGAATGTTGAAAATTCGTGTTACAATTGGTTCTTACTGATATCCAATGAGGGATGATGGATGAAAGAACATTGGGAAAGGGAGCGATAAGAAGTGCTTTGTTCATCCTGGAGGTTATGGATGCCGAATCACGTGTACTCAAAGAGTAGTGTGAAAATTTTTCTAATGCTCGCTTTCCCGGCACCACATTCGTGAAAGTCGTTGCTGCGGTTGCTGGATTTAGGAGGACCTAAAAGCAGGATTCACAGGTATTTATTTGTCTTTTTGAACACTTTCCAACTAGAGGCAGAATATGCCAACCTTCAAAATCTGTAAATTGGGAGATTTCTAGAGCTCATAAAATTACATGCGCTATTTTTTATCAACATTTTTCAGACGTAGGAACAATTTTCCAATAGTAGTCTTATTGGTCCACTAAAAGTTCCAGGAACCCCTCGCGAAAATCAACACCCCCCGTCGCCCAACTGAAATTCATTTTCAGATGCATCAATTCTGCAAGATAACGAAAACATAATAGGGCCTGCATGTTATTGTTTTTTTATGAATAAAACAGCAGCCAACTGTTTTTCGTTTATTTTTTAGGTTGTGTGCGAAGGCAACAAAAGCATCGTACTAGCATCGCCTTTCGTTACAAGGCGAGGCCAACTGACACTACTCCCTTTTGTCGTTAAGTGAATTCGCCGCAACTCAACTGCTAATCATAAAGTGCGTGAGGCTTTGTTGAGGCAAGGGATTGAAACAAAGAACTGAAAGGAGAAGACAGGGCAATTCCTATCTGTCAATCATTTACTGACCCTCCCTCCACAGCATTCTAGTGCCAGAGCAGGTGAGCTTTTTGCTGAAGGCATCGTATGACAATTGGACTGGTAGAAAAAAATTTCTGATTTTTAATATAAGTGAGTGGAATTTTTGCACTGAAAGTGATGTTACAGCATAAATTTCAGTTTTAATTTTTGCCAGAATCCACTGAAAACTTTAGAAGTTACACATTAAAATTTTTTTTAATTTTTACTATGCATCCATTAACTACTTTTTTTTTTTTTTTTTTTAAATATAACTCTGCAATTTTTTTCCCTTAAAGCTTTATTCTTGCTCTGGCTCTGTCCGTCTTCATGATAACTCGCGTAAAAATGCTTCGATTTCGATGAAATTTTAGAGTGTTGTTAAGCAAGACCTGGGGATCTACCCTGTTGAAAAGCGTTAAAATCAGACTGCAATTTAATTAGAAATCTGACCCCCAATGAAATTTTCATTGAACAAAATAACTCGCATAAAATTACTTCGATTTCGATGAAAGTTCAGCCTGTTTCTAAGCTACACCTGGGGATCAATCTTATTGAAAATTGTTAAAATTGGCGGGATATTTCTTCCAAAATAAGCCCACAATTATTTACTCACGGAATAGCATAACCATGCTCCATT
Source organism: Macrothele yani (assembly GCA_039090855.1). Classification (NCBI taxonomy): domain Eukaryota; kingdom Metazoa; phylum Arthropoda; class Arachnida; order Araneae; family Macrothelidae; genus Macrothele; species Macrothele yani. The sequence goes on along the minus strand of CM077002.1, from coordinate 23,196,633 downwards.
TTCTGAGGAAGCGGGGTATAGATGCAGGTAACTGAAATATGCTCATAAAAAATGTTATTTCACATGAAAATGCCCTAAAATTTAATAGGATACAAATAAGAGTATAAATACCCAAAATAAGTTATTAACGTTGTGCAAAATTGATGTTCCGTAATTTGCCATGTTTTTATGATCTTCAATATTTTACAGCAGCTATACAGATCAAAAACACAATATGAGACTTACACAAAGGAAACACATCTGCTAGAAGTACATTCTATAAAATTAAAAAAAAATTCATCCACTCCCTTTGTAGATATACAGCTTGCCGAACATGGCCAAAATTTGCAAAATGTAGTTTTTAAACATTTTTTTTAATAAGAGGGAGGGTGTTAATATTGAGTTTTACATTTTTAAATTGTCTAACTACATGCACTTTATTTAATTGTAGAGTTTCATTTTGTGTATGTAATTCCTTCATAAGTTTAAAAATCTTAAAAGTTAGTGAAATATTCAATTTGGGGCTGAAAATGCATATCAAATTTTCTGGTACTGAATAAAATCTTAAATGTAATGTTAATAGTTCATTTTATAGCTCAGATGATGCTTAAGTTGCTGGGTCTTATTTGAAACTGTTATTTTTAATAGTTTGGGAGATATTATAAAAAGCAAACACGACTGCAGGACTCAATTTTGCTTGTGAGAGGCGACCATTTTGATTTTTTTCTTCAACATGACAGCCTATAAAAAATTTATAAATGCATTTCTGAAATCTACATATAACTGTTATTCCATGGTAAAAATATAATTTTTTTTTAAAATATGTCATCGGCCAATTTAATTAAAATCATGTGATATTTTATGGAATGACCTGTACACGAGTATGTTGTACGTGGATAGTTTCCGAATCATTAGCAGGTTTTGTAGATAGTTTTTTGCTTGTAGATTAAAAATGTTATTTACAGCAATTAAAACACATACTTAAGGCTTTATTTAGATTAATATACTTAATTATGTTATAACTTTAAGAACTTTCAATTATTTTTCACATCTTTCTTCTGAGTTCATTTATTTTTACAGACATTTCTGGCTTCTAGATTTTATCAAGACCTGTTCTCAATGTTTAGAAATTGCATCAATAGTTTTGTTTACACAGAAACAATTTAAATTTTATTGCCAGGTTCCTCTTGCAGTTGCCACTTATTAAATTAAAATAATTTCCTTACATATTTTGTTAATATAGTATTTTTGAATTAACTTGGTAAAAATGCTATTTAATTTTTGAAGGTTCATTATAGAACTGTTTTTCTGGATATAAAAGCTTTTAATTTAGTCTCTTGTTTTTTTCAGGTTCATTGTCCAATATTTTAATATTTTGCCATAAAAGTCTATTCCATGCACATGCTGCACATTCAATTGCAATGTACTTATTTTGTCCTAATTGGAATTTAAAATGTTCTGCTAATTATTTATTATTTTATTAACTTTTCTCTAAATTAGTTTATTCTATTGTTATCGTGGTTCGCGCTTTGTGGGTTTACAGCAAGTTTTCTGTTTCAGTGGTTGTGTATGCAATACATTTTATTTTTATACAACTCTGAACATACACGAGATTTAAAAAACATCAAGCTGGTTTCCTTGAAAAGTGGGCAATTCAACCCCATGAAAATAGTGCTGATTTTTCAGTTCATGGTTGCAGTTTGTGATTTAAAAATTTAGCAGTCTTTTTAATGGAAAATTTTTAAAAAGCCTTGCAATAACAGGAAGAAACAATGCTGCAAGTTTATTATGCGCGTTTCCACCACAAAGTCTCTCAGTTTGTGGTGGCTCCTATCTCACTCATATCGTGCGCTCTATGGTTTGAAAACCTCCACCACTTCCATCATCCATGGAGGCCTTGGAAATTGGGGCCCCACTGCCGGGGAGGGGAGGGGTGGGGTAGAGGAAAAAGAAATAAGGGCAGTCCTAGATGTTTTCCGTAAATACAGTGCTGTGCAAAAGTATTGCATGACCTGCAAAAGCTGTGAATTTTAAAATTTAACTCTTTTACTGACTAGTTTTCATAGTTATTTCATCATCATCATCGTCAACCATTATCAATCCACTGCTGGACGAAGGTCTCCCCAAGTTTCCTCCACAACGGTCTGTCTTGTGCCAGTCTCCTCCATGTCACTCCCGCATACTTACGAATTTCATCCACCCATCTCCCATGTGGTCTTCTTCTGGGTCTTTTCCTGTCCCTTGGAATCCAATCTAAAATTTCGGCTGTCCATCGATGGTCTGTCCTTCTGGCAGTATGTCCAGCCCATTGCCATTTCAGGGATTTAACTCTGATCATGATGTCTTCCACTCTTGTCATTTTTCAGATCCACGAGTTCCTCTTCTTATCTCTCCTGGTTACACCAAGCATGCACCTCTCCATGCTATTTTGAGTTGTCTGCAGTCTTTGTATGTCTCTTTTAGTTAAGGTCCACGTCTCTGCACCATACGTAAGCACTGGAAGGATGCATTGATCAAACACTTTTCTTTTAAGACATAATGGCATATTGCTCTTGAAAATTATGCTGTTTCTTCCAAAAGCTCTCCAGGCAAGTTTTGTACGCCAATTAATTTCTTCATCAGTGTGACCCTCACTTGATATCTGCTGTCCAAGATAAACGTACGTGTCTGTTATATCTAGCTTTTCTCCATCCATCGATAAATCTTCATTTTTTGTAAAAGCATTGAACATCACTTTTGTCTTCTGAAAGTTCATTTTTAATCCCACTTCTCTACTCTTGTCAGCAAGTTCCTGGATCATACTCTGCAGCTCTGATGGGGTAGTTGCAAAAATGACTATGTCATCAGCAAAACGATAATCTCCATTAATCTTTATCCCTTTGTTTTCCCAGTTCAGTGATTGAAAGACATTTTCCAATGTGGCATTAAAGAGCTTCGGAGATATGGTGTCACCTTGTCTCACTCCTTTTCCAATTTTTATGTGTGTTGTATTTTCAAACAGCCGAATCTTTGCACTTGCATTTTCATAGATGTTATTAATAATATTAATGTTTACATCTTCAATACCGCAGGATTTCAGAGCCATTGTAACTGATGATGGTTTCACCGAATCAAAGGCTTTTTCATAATCGACAAAAGCCATGCACAATGGAAGTTCATATTCCCTCGCTCTTGATGTTCTCTCAGTACGTGGATATGATCTATTGTGCTGTAGCCACTCCTGAATCCAGCTTGTTCTCTCGGTTGAGCCATGTCCAGTGTTACCTTCAAGCAGTGTGAAAGAACTTTAGTGAATATTTTATAAACCACTGATAGGAGGCTGATAGGTCTGTAGTTCCTGAGATCCTCAATGTCACCTTTTTTATGTAGCAGGATCATTGTAGCATTGTTCCAATCCTCAGGAATCTTCCCTTCATTAAGGCATCGAGTGAAAATTTGGGCGAGTACTGTTTTGATTATTCCACTTGCTTCTTGTATGATGTCTACAGTAATTCCATCTTCTCCTGGAGCTTTTCCCCGTTTCATGTTCTTGATTGCATGTGCAACTTCTGCTGGGAGGACTGGAAGAACTCTGGTACTGGTACCTTTTATGATGTCTGGAGTACATGTATCATCCCTTTCATATAATTTGGAATAGAAATCTTTCACTCTTGTCATAATTTCGCCTCTATTTCTTGTTACAGAACCATCTTCTTTTCTCAGTGCCATAATCTGTTTTCTTCCCTTACTGAGATGTCCCTTTGCTATCTTTAGGCTTTGGTTGTTTTCAATTGCTTTCCTCACTAGTTCACAGTTGAATTTTCTTACATCTTCAGTGATACTTTTTCGTACTGTCTTGCATAGCTCTATATATTCCACTTTGGAAGTCACATCTTTTTTAGTTGTCCTCATCTCTCTTCTTTTTTGCATCAACATTTTGGGTTTTCCTGATAATTTGTTCACATGCAACTAGTTCTTAGACCCAGCTAATTTTGTTGCTGTTTCCATAAGAGCTTTAGTTACTTTTCTTTTAACTTCAGAAATATCCACTTCTTCCGACGTTAGGCCTTCTAAAGCAGAGAATCTGTTCTTCAGTTCCAACTTGAAGGTATTATGGTGTTTTTTAAGGTTGGTTATGTCAATACATTTTGTTTGTCTTATGAGCTTGCCACGTTCGAGTTTAGTGTTGAGGTGCATCTTACATCTCACCAATCTATGGTCACTACCCGTGTTGAACTTGTTTAGCACACTGCAGTCTTCTATGACGAATTTTTTGTTACACATAATAAAATCAATTTCACTTGTCATCCTATTTGGATGTTTCCATGTCCATTTCCTGTGTGGCTTTTTCTTGAAAAAGGAGTTCATGATGAAATACCCTTCTGCCTCTGCAAACTCAACGAGAGTATTTCCACGCTGGTTTCTGTTGCTGTGACTGAATTTACCTACTGAAGTTTCATTCTGTTGCCGTTGCCCTATTTTTGCATTGAAATTTCCCATAATTATCTTCAAGTGCTGCTTACCTTTATTATTTAGATGACGAATTTCCTCATAAAATTCTTCAATTTCTTCTTCAGGATGACTTGTGGTGGGTACATAAGTTTGAATTATCTGAGCCTGGTATCTTCTCGAAAGTTGGATAACGAGTCGTACAACTGTGTCAGAGGAACTTTCAACTTCTACAACTTTATCCTTCAGTTTCTTGTTTATTATAAATCCAACACCACTAGTCCTGCCAGTGTCTGTCCCACAATAGTAGAAGAGATGTCCACTTTTCAGTTCAATGAGATCTTCTCCTTTTCTCCTTACCTCACTTAGCCCTATGATGTCCCACTTGATCCTTTGTAGTTCCTCTTCCAATTCAAGAAGCCTTGAATCAGAAGATAGGGAGCGTCCATTATACGTAGCCAAGGTCAGCATCAGATGGCAGCCTAGTCCCGTCCTCCGGGGATTCTTAGTACCCTCTGCCTTCATGTCGCACTGGCCGCTGCCTTAGCCAGGTACATTCCAGCTGCCAGAGACTGAGGGCCAAGATTTAAGTTTTGGAGTCCTTTTGGAGGGGTTTGGCCATAACTCACCACGCTGGCCAAGCGGGTTGGTGAGTGTGTGATAGCATTTCCTCTAATCCCGATGGTATAGTTATACCACTATTGGCGGTCGTCAGAGCCCCTTTAGTGGGAACAGGATGCACCACGAGAAGGCGGGGTTGACATTTGTCAAGGAGATGCTGTGATGTTACGCATCACCTGACCTTTCATCCCTTTCATGATTTATATGTGATTAAATGCGAAATTTAATGAATATTACAAAAATGTCTTTAGTTTTTCCTGTAAGTACTTCTGTTCGTAAGATACATTACAAAAATCATAACTAAGTCTAAATTATTATGAAAAGGATCATTTATCCAATACTTAGGTTTAGGCAATAAATCGTTTTTGTAATTCATAAGGAATGAAATAACATTTGAATACTGAAATATAATGAAGCAAAATTATAAAATGTATCTAATACTTTGTTGTCCAGCCTATAGCTTTAATCACAACTTCGCATCTTGCTGGCATACTGTGAACAAGGTTTTGTAAAAGATTGGATTGAACAATATGATTCTAAATTTGAATTACATCTTCAATGAGTTGAATTTTGCTTGTTGGCTCCGTTTTTGGTGGTTCGTATGACATTTCACAATTTTCGATCGGGTTTAAATCCGGTGACTGTGGTCGCCAATCAAGTTGCTGAACATTATTTTCCTGAAACCACTTTTTCACTACTTTAGCATGAGGACATTATCACCTTGAAAAATAAAATTGCCATCGTAAGGTCTTTCTAGATGATGGTAGTATATTGTTTTCTGATATCCAGACGTATTTCTGGGCACTTGCCATACCATCAACAATATTCAGGTTCCCAACACCATGTGCTCACATGGTCCAAACCATGACCTCCACCGGATGCTTAACAGTAGTCACTAAGCAACTTGGATGGAATTCTTCATGCTTGAATCTTCTTACATAGGCACTACTCTGATTCCTATTAAGACAAAATTCTCATTCATCACTGAAAAGAACATTTTCCCATTGCTTGATTGTCCATGAGTAGGAATCCCAGATACATTGGAAAAAAATACGGGACACTTACAACTGAGGGTGAAAGTTTAGTATGTGCATCCATCACATATGCCAGTCTTGCAAAATGATTCTAACTATTCTTATTAATCAATATTCTTAGTAATCAATCAGTCTTGCTCACTCTTGCAGTACTTTTCTGAAGAATGAATTTCACTTAACAATTGTTGGTTTTTAAGAATTACGTCATGAAAAGCTACACAATCCTCATTGAAGAATGATTTTACAATAAGCATTGATTTTACAATTTTTACAGACAATTTGTTTTTCTCATCAGTCCACAGTGCGTTCATGCGAGAAAATAATCTTTTGACACACACATTTGTTCCTGGAATACACATAACGAACTCCACTACTTTCTTTAAATTTGATAGTTCTCCTTTAGCATTTTTAAGAGATCCACACAGACTTCATCTAAATTTTTGGATTTCAACATGTCCTTCACTTCACCAAAGAGAAGCTACTTCTTGAGTTGCAAGAGGAACGATTGATCTTCTTTGGACTTCAGAGCTGTTTTCACTACCATTACTTCATCAAACAAATCAGATTCAACAATGCTTGATATGGCAGTGGTCTGATTAATAGTTTGGACTGTTTGAAGAACATTTTCCCAAGATAACACTGTTCTCTTTTTTCACCCAAGACATACTGTCTAATTTCAGCATATACTGTGACCATTCTTTTATATATGACACATGTGTTGTAGAAATCAATTTTATGAGATTGGAATGCCTATTCACTAATCAATCGTTCCTCTTGCAACTCAAGAAGTAGCTTCTCTTTGGTGGTAGTTGTCAAATTTTAATCTCTCCTCATTTCAATTTTTCCAACCAGTGACTGCACAATTGACTGTGCTTCAATGAAAGATATGGTTTCGCTTTCTATGCTCCTGATAGTAGTATGGAACATTTCACATTGCAACTCTAGAAAAGTAGAAAACAGCTTCGACGCTGGGTTCTGGAAAAGTCTTTCAACATTGTCGGACATTTATCTATTGAAAGAAAATAGGCTTTTAAGTCCTTCATACATTTCATTCAACCTTTTGATACCTGGATGCAATGACAGCCACCTTGTTTTCGAGTGTCCTAGAACTGTTTTATACTCATTGTCCACAAATTCACAAAATTCTTTTAGGGACTGGACTCTCACAAAGTATATATAAAAGTGTGAAATATTTTAGCTATAACAGCCTCAATGTCTACAGGCAATGTATCAGCTGCAGTTTGCACAGCATTGTTTTTAATATGAGCTGAGCAACCAACTCCAATCAATCTGCGGCCAAACCTAGTTCTCAATTAATGGTACACGTTGTTTCTTCCCTTTCTCGAACATCCGCTGAAGTTAGTATTCGTATTGTCTGCTGACAAGGCTACGACTTTATCTTCACTCTTCCCAGATTTCAACACGTCCCATATGTAATACATAAGCGGTTCTGCGCTTTCACTAGGAAGGTGTGTAAATTGTAGAATCATGATTTTAACACCTTTTTCTGGAATGAAATATCGAACCATCAATGGCACTAATTTTGAAGCGTCAATCAGGATAGATATATAATTTGCTTTCTCCATTTCCAGTTTGAATTGATTGATTGCAAATGGAGCCAAACATTTGCAATTAACGCTTGTGTTTTTGTTCGCCCACGCGCAAATTTTCTGTCACATAACTTACGTATTATTTTAGATGTACAATCCATTGATCGAAAACTCTGGTTGTGGAAATGCGTGTGATACACGAAAGTTGCTTCTTCTGCAGCAAGATTCTTTTCCACTTCCCCCATCACTTTCTGGGTAAAGAAATCACTGACTTTTGCACTTGTATGAGATGCACTTGCATGAGATGTATGACTTTTGCACTTGCATGAGATGTATGACTTTTGCACTTGCATGAGATGCAGATTTATGTCTTTTTGTAGCAACGTGCTGGGTAATGTCAGACTTTCTGCCATGCTTGACGCTAAACAAGCCATCACAAACCGTACACTCCACTTTATCTGTCTCGCCCAATTTAGTAGATTTTTTTTTAAACGGAAATTCAGTTTATAAAGCGTCTGTAAAATCACGCTTCCTTTCCGGCATTTTGAACATTCAACAGGGCCACAGGAAAATTGAAAAACCATACATTTTAACAGCAGCCGTACAGTATTTAATACTCTGCAAGCACGAACCTGTTTCTCTCGGAGCAAGCTACTAAAATGTCATGGGACAAGCGGACCATTCCGCTGCGGTTAGATTACTGACTGCATCCACCAGGTGTCGAGGTCATGTGCCCTCCTCCCCCAATATCAATCTGCCATGGCTGTACTTACCTATGTAATGAGAGCATTGACCACAGAGTTAAGACGCAGGAGATGGCGTCACGAAGATAACAGTCACCTTGGGGGAAGCTTGGCATGCAGATTAAAAAATATGTTTGTAAAAGAATAGAAATTGTAACTCATCCATTTTGTTTTCCAGTCTTGAACTCTAAAATACAGGACAAAAAGCTGTCTCGAAGAGTTTTCTCAGGACAACGGGACGCATTAGCCAAAAACGGGACATCTGGGATCCCTATCCATGAGACATGCTGTTTTGCTCACTGAAGTCTACGCTGTCTGATTTGCAGTTAACAGTGGTTTACGTCTGCCTATGCAGCGACTTAAGTTATAGGGAAGTAGCCTGCTCTTAACAGTAGATGTACTAAGAATAACATCAGTCACTTCAGACCATATTTGAAGCAATTCAGGTGAATTTGAGCCTTTTGTCTGCCAAGCTTAGCTTTCTGAGCACTCTGTCCTGCCTGGTTGTAGTGGATCTGGGCCTTCTACTGCAACACATATTTTTAATATCACCAGTGTCTTTTACTTTCTTCAGTAGCCTAATAACTGTAGATTGATTGTAGGCCACTCTTTCAGCGATTTGCCTTTGAACAATGTCCCTTTTCATGCAGAACAACTATTTTTACTCTGTTTGCTGTGGACAATTCTGAGGTTTTAACCATTATTGAGAATATACACAAATTATACCCTAATAATAATAATCCAAGGGACAGGAAAAGACCCAGAAGAAGGCCACATGGAAGATGGGTGGATGAAATTCGAAAGTATGTGGGAGTGACATGGAGGAGACTGGCACAAGACAGACCGTTGTGGAGGAAACTTGGGGAGACCTTCGTCCAGCAGTGGATTGATAATGGTTGACAATGATGATGATGATGATGAATAACAAAGAAGCAACCACAATAATGCTCTAGTAGATCAGTGTTAACCCTTATAAAGGCTGGAGTAGGATTAGGATTGCATTAGGAAGCAGCCAATCAGGTAAAAGAATGTCTATGATTGGCTGTAACAACTGATACGCAGTTAACATGAATTTAAACGTGTTTGTCAAACCCCATATTTTATGTTATATCTTAAGAACAGAAGTAGCTACAAGAAAAACTGAAACATTTTTGAAATCTCCATTAAATTTTGCATCTAATGAAATATAAACAATGAAATAACTATGAAAATTAGTTAAACAAAGAGAAACTTAAAAATTCAAGGTTTTTGCAGGTAATGCAATACTTTTGCATACCACTGTATATATGAATTGAAATTTTTTGTTTTGTTCACTTTATTTTGGCATTAGTAATTAAATTTATGAGCCTTTTAGCATTCGTGGTCAAGTTTATAACCCTAACTCCACAGTCTGATGTTTTGCAAAATATATGGATTTAGGTATTAACTGTCAAGAACTTCAGTTCTCAAGAAAACATTTTCAACTCTTGATTATTTAAAAAATTACCCAAGAACAAATTCCAAGCTCTGACAAAAGAACAAAAAGTTATTATGCAAAGTTTGATTCATTTTTTAGTTGAAAATATTTTTACTGTGTTTGTCTTCAGTGCCCACCCAATCAATAACCTTTGCAATTTTACTATCATTTGTAATTTTTAATGCACTTTGGAAGAGCTTTAAATTGCTTATTATACTATTAAAGTGTTTATGGAATATCATCATCATCATCATTGTCAACCATTATCAATCCACTGCTGGACGAAGGTCTCCCCAAGTTTCCTCCACAACGGTCTGTCTTGTGCCAGTCTCCTCCATGTCACCCCTGCATACTTTCGAATTTCATCCACCCATCTCCCATGTGGTCTTCTTCTGGGTCTTTTCCTGTCCCTTGGAATCCAATCTAAAATTTCGGCTGTCCATCGATGATCTGTCCTTCTGGCAGTATGTCCAGCCCATTGCCATTTCAGGGATTTAACTCTGATCATGATGTCTTCCACTCTTGTCATTTTTCGGATCCACGAGTTCCTCTTCTTATCTCTCCTGGTTACACCAAGCATGCACCTCTCCATGCTATTTTGAGTTGTCTGCAGCCTTTGTATGTCTCTTTTAGTTAAGGTCCACGTCTCTGCACCATACGTAAGCACTGGAAGGATGCATTGATCAAACACTTTTCTTTTAAGACATAATGGCATATTGCTCTTGAAAATTATGCTGTTTCTTCCAAAAGCTCTCCAGGCAAGTTTTGTACGCCGATTAATTTCTTCATCAATGTGACCCTCACTTGATATCTGCTGTCCAAGATAAACGTACGTGTCTGTTATCTCCAGCTTTTCTCCATCAATTGATAAATCTTCATTTCTTGTAAAAGCATTGAACATCACTTTTGTCTTCTGAAAGTTCATTTTTAATCCCACTTCTTTACTCTTGTCAGCAAGTTCCTGGATCATACTCTGCAGCTCTGATGGGGTAGTTGCAAAAATGACTACGTCATCAGCAAAACGAAGGTGGGTTAGATAATCTCCATTAATCTTTATCCCCTTGTTTTCCCAGCTCAGCGACTGAAAAACACTCTCCAATGTGGCATTAAAGAGCTTCGGAGATATGGTGTCACCTTGTCTCACTCCCTTTCCAATTTTTACGTGTGTTGTATTTTCAAACAGCCTAATCTTTGCACTTGCATTTTCATAGATGTTATTAATAATATTAATGTATGCATCTTCAATACCGCAGGTTTTCAGAGCCATTGTAACTGCTGATGGTTTCACCGAATCAAAGGCTTTTTCATAATCGATAAAAGCCATGCACAATGGAAGTTCATATTCCCTCGCTCTTTCAATTAGTTCTCTCAGCACGTGGATATGATCTATTGTGCTGTAGCCACTCCTGAATCCAGCTTGTTCTCTCGGTTGAGCCATGTCCAGTGTTACCTTCAAGCGGTGTGAAAGAACTTTAGTGAAGATTTTATAAACTACTGATAGGAGGCTGATAGGTCTGTAGTTTCCGAGATCCTCAATGTCACCTTTTTTATGTAGCAGGATCATTGTAGCGGTGTTCCAATCCTCAGGAATCTTTCCTTCATTAAGGCATCGAGTGAAAATTTGGGCGAGTACTGTTTCGATTTCTCCACTTGCTTCTTGTATGATGTCTACAGTAATTCCATCTTCTCCTGGAGCTTTTCCTCGCTTCATGTTCTTGATTGCATGTGCAACTTCTGCTGGAAGGACTGGAGGAACTCTTGGTACTGGTATCTTTCATGATGTCTGGAGTGCACATATCATCCCTTTCATATAATTTGGAGTAGAAATCTTTCACTCTTGTCAAAATTTCGCCTCTATTTCTTGTTACAGAACCATCTTCTTTTCTCAGTGCCATAATCTGTTTTCTTCCCTTACTGAGATGTCCCTTTGCTATCTTTAGGCTTTGGTTGTTTTCAATTGCTTTCCTCACTAGTTCACAGTTGAATTTCCTTACGTCTTCAGTGATGGAATATATAAAGGTATAAATAATTGCACATAGTTCAAGCTCTGTACTTTATGCTCTGTACCTCTCATTTGGATCTAAGGGTAAATAACAGCCATTTTACCCACAGTTCCCACAGGTTGTGATAGTTGACAAGGAAATGCAGGGCAAGGAGTGAGCAGTGCAATCCAGTGTTGCCATTCTACTTTATCAGTAGATCTACTTTTTCTCTGTTTTAAGACCAGCTACGCACTCAGGCGGCCGCCCCGGTGGTGCAGTGGTCTAAGGCGTTGGCCTCTAATCATTCGTTCGTAAGGGGTCCGGGTTCGAATCCCGGCCAGGCATGGATGTTGTGTTTGTCTTACGGCCCTGGCTCTCTCCCTTCCCTGGAGCCAGTGGCCCTAAATTAGGGACGGGCGACTACTTATAGCCCATTGAGTTGCTCACGGTGGTCGTTAAACCTCCAATCAAAAAAAAAAAAAAAAAAACACACACTCAGGTGCATGCAGTCTAAGAATGTCTGCATTCTTTCAGTACTCACTATCTACTGATTCAGTTGACAAGACTCACCTCAGAATTGGTCTGAAAAGAAAAAGCTGACCAAGACTAAAATTATTCAACACCTGCTACCTATTGATTTTATTTATTTATTAAGATTGTTATGAAATGTTTTTTGTTCTAGATAATTAATTAGTTTGTTATATAAAGGTTTTCGTTAGTTTTGTTAAAATGTAAAATATCAGGAAAGTGTCTGTAGTGTACGATATCTGTATTAATGATACTTTTTTGAGTATAGTGTTTATTACAGTACATTGGGAACATCTGGTTATCGTTGAGTAAAAAGTGTAAGTATATAAGGTGAAAATCGTCTAAGTACGTGGCGTCAGTTGAATAAATAAATCCATCGCTCTTTCCACGTTAAGCAACACACAGCAATATAACTTGTTTTTAGGGGAAGACAAGTGGGGCAGATCCAGCTGTGTCTACATTCAAAGGCAAATGTCATGATTATCTACATCAACATTAATTTTAATGGTTTCAACATTCTTTTATAATGCTGAACATCAGTAGTAATACTATCTTATAAAAAGCTACTCAGGATTGTATTGGTTTGAATTTTCATTCCGCTGTTTAATAGTAGTTTGTGGAGTATTGGTAATGTTTGATATACCAGTAGACTTAAGTGTTCCTTCATATTGAGATTATCCAATAACACATTACATTTGTGAGGTGGTGCATATTTCAAGCAAAACGATTTGATCTACTGATTTCTACTGATTTTTTGAGCTCTGGTCTACTGATTTCAGGTAAAAGTCTCTGGCAACACTGGTACAATGTCTCAACCATTTGCTACTGGCTGCATCATACTTAGAGAAGTTCAGCACTGTGGGAAACTACTGTGTCCTGTTTGAGATAGGGTGATGTGTAGATAGCAGGAAAATGATGCTGTTCTGGCTGTGCTAACTGAAACGTAGCACACACCAGTAAAGGGTGAACTTGACTTATGGCTGTGGCCGATCTCAAAATCAGATTTTGTTCTGGCAGCTGATAATATGCATATGACTCCCAGCTACAGTGAATAATACTGATCACATTTCACATATTTTTCTAATATGCTACAGTACAGTATCACATATCAATCAGTCACCACTGCTTGTATCTTAATTTTCAGGGGATCCACAAAGTGCACACTTAGAAATTATGATGTGAAGTGTAGAAATAAATTATGTTTTAATTATTTACTGCAAAATTTCACTGCAATTTAAATTTATGAAGCTCAAAACAACAAAGAATACCAATAATTTTTATCATTTACAAGCACTGTACATCCTAATGTATAATTTGCTAGAACCCTCCTCCTCCGTGTCACTTTTTAAGTCGTCATAGCAACAACCAAGAAACAAATGTTTGTGATGTCACGCTTAGCTTTTCGTGTTTTCGTGAAGGTGACGTCATCCCCTATACGTGCACGGCCCATGCGTATATCACTTTGTTTTGTTGTCATGGCAACAAAGAACACAGATGCTGGTGTGATGCCATCTAATCCAAACCATTCTCACATGATGTCAGAGGTGCGTTACATCCCACGGTCAACTCTTTAGAGATACGAAATCTTTACATCAGGAATTTTGCTTCACTACCTGAACCGTTGTTTAGCTATCTGTATGTGGCAACGTCAACAGTATGACAATCCAACGACCTCAAGATAAAAATAGTTCACGGAAAAAAGAACGAGAAATTGATACAGGGTTCACAGTCAGTGTATACGAAAAATGTTGTGTACAAGGAAGTGTTGACGAAATAGGGACTAAAGGTTTTTACAAAACACACAACAAACAGACAGCACATCGTATCAAATTCCATAACCGACTGCTCTGGAAATTTTCAGAAAGCTGTGAGCCAACGTTGCCATCCATTGTTGTGGAACTCAAAAACTCAATAAATAAATGTCAATAATTTCTGTATCATAAATTTTATTTTTCCCCATCATTATTGACAAGCTATCATCTAGTACCAAATGAAAAAAAACACTCATTTCTGTGGTTATTAATGTAACTGAGTTGTCAACTGTAAGGTATTAAAACATATTTTATATCAATGCACAGCAAAATAGTGTGATCGCAATATAAAGAGAAACTTACATGAAGAAATTGGGAGTTTTTTAGTAAGAGAGAGAGAGAGGAACAAAAGATAGTTTTTTTTATCAGTTATATAGTCAAATTAAGTATTTTGGACTCACACCACATATCTTAGTACAATAAAGAGTTATACTGATTTTGATTAAACTGGTATAAAATCACCATTCAAAACAAACTACATGTAAGATCCAAAGAGTTAATTACATCTAAATACAGTACTGAATCTAAATGCAGAGTCTAATTACAGTCCTATATACACTGCCTGACAGAGAAAATGCCACACAATGAAGATGTCAACACAGTGCCGTGCAAATTGCATGGTGGGTGCACCCGTACAAGTTATGCAAGTGATTGCATTTGCAAGCCAGTCGCACGAACGGCATGGAGGATATAAGCCGACGACTAGCCCATGAGGCCATCAGTCAAGACGTCATCACGGCCACGAGAAGTGAGTGGTTCTGCTGTAACCATGTCTGGAGAATGAACAAGGATTGCCAATGCCTTTAAGATGCCGTCATACACGATTTCGTCAAACGAATGATTTCAGGAGAGGTCTCATCATAGGCATTCATACCATTGGATGGTCTTCGCATCATACAGCGGAAAAACGCAACGTGGTGCCACAACCGTTCATCACGTTTAGAGACAGTGGTCCCAGAAAGGATCTGTACAATGCCGTAGGGAGACCGGAGCAATGAAACAGACGTCCGAGAGCACTGATGACTACATGCCGTACACACATGCCATAATGGGCAACATTTTGCAGAGTGTACAGGTAGGCTTGAATGCTCTGATATTGAGGTGGACAGTCTCGCGCCGGTTGGCTAGGTCTGGTTTTGTCCAGCTGTCCGTTGTGAAGGCTACCCTTAACAGCGAGCCATCGTCCTCACCGCTTGGTGTGGTATCGCTCCAGAGCTGCATAGGTTGCTGAATAGAACAATGTGGTGTTCAGCGGCGAATTGCGGGTCTATCTTACCACGGAATATTGCTGTGTAAGAGTCTGGAGGCGATGTGGCCAACGTGTGGATTCCTCCGCCATTTTGGAGCACCACACGGCCCAGCAACATGGAATCATGGTGTGTGGGTGCACCAACAGTCGCTCACCGCTGGCATGCATTATAGACACATTGACAGCACGCTGCTATGTTGATGAGGTACTGCGGCCCGTGGCACTACCATATCTTCAGGGCATCCCAATCCCAAACGCCATTTTTCAACAGGATAATGCCCGGCTGCATACCGCTCAGATCAGCCTGAATGCTTTACATGGTGTGTGGATGCTTCCATGACCGGCACAATCCCCCGACCTCTTGCCCATTGATAATCTGTGGGACATGATTGGACTTCAGTTGAGTACCCTCCCACCCCTGCAAAATGAGGATGAACTTGGATCAACACCACATGATCCACGATACCCCAGGATTCTATTTGGACTCTCGTTGCCTTGATGCACGTCGGATTCAATGCTGTATCATCCAAAATGGGTGCTACACTCCTTATTGATCATCCTGTATATTCGGCCACTGGAGCCTAGTCTGTATGGGACAATTAAATAATTTGTTTAGGACCTACTTGGCTCTCTGTGTGTGCAGTTTGGTCTGTTTTCAAGGTTTCCTCTATAGTGTGGCATTTTCTCTGTCAGGCAGTGTGCATTATATTGTAATATCAGTGTTATATATATCCTGCGAACTTCATGCAATTTATTTCTTTTGCTGTATTCAATTGTTAATGTACAAATTTATGTAACAAAAAAGAATTTATCCTGAGTTTTTTTTTTTATTCTCTAGCTAATTTTTAATGTATTTGTCAAATAAAGGTAACTTGATCACGCTAGTTACGTTAACTAAAACTTTTACAAAAAGTTCGTAAGTTGGAAGCTTTCGACCTTATCTTAGGTCTTTTGTAAAAGTTTCAGTTAACGTAACTAGCGTGATCAAGTTACCTTTATTTGTTAATATTGTTACGTGTTTTGCCCATAATCGTAATGTATTTGTATAAAGATATATTATTTAATAGTTTGGTCATCTGCAAGAAAATAAATAAAGAGCTAGGTGCTCATCAATTTAAGTTAAGAATTAATTACTAATCTAAAACAACTATTATGGGAATATTACTCGGAAATTATTTCATTTAAATTGCAAATTTTCGGAGAAAACTCTTCTCCTTCTTCAGGCTGTCTTGTTGTTGTCACTCATTCCTGTCATTATCGCGGTTACGGTCAACCTTGACGGTTTAGGTTATTTTTCATCAAATCCTGCCAGATGTTAGGCAGGGAAAATCCTTTGCAGTCACGAGTTTCTAGTCTGCGACCTAGAAACTCGTATAGCAGAGCATAAGCAGCTATAAAAAATTGCTCCAACAAGACTGAATTAGATAGGCATGTTAGAGAAACTGGTCACAGCATGGATTGGAATTCCCTTAAAGTCATCAGTTTCCAAAGCAATTTTCAAAAAAGAAAGCTGAAAGAAGGAATAGAGATTGAGAAAAATCAAAATTCCATCATCAATGACTGCAAAGGATTTTCCCTGCCTAACATCTGGCAGGATTTGTTGAAAAATAACCTAAACCGTCAAGGTAAACCGTAAACGCGATAATGACAGAAATAAGTGACAACAACAAGACAGCCTGAAGAAGAAGAGTTTTCTCTGAAAATTTGCAATTTAAATGAAAAAATTTCCTAGTAAAATTCCCATAATACTTGTTTTAGATTAGTAATTGAATTAAGAAACTAGAAAGCCATTTCTCAACATGAGCTTTATTCAAAGAATTAAGAATTAACGTTCTGTGGCATAAATAACTAGTGACATTGTAGACAATGTGTTAATAATGAATGGTGTGGAATGAATTATTAAAAACACACATGAAACTTGTTACTTTTTTAGTGAGTGCAGTTTTATGTCTCGAATATGATATTAAAAATCTTGTTTTTCACATTATAAATACTGTTTATTAATGCTACTGTTCCTTATTAATATTGGCATGAAATTATTTGTTATTTTACATTAATTTTCTGTTGCAGATAACAAAGAAAAATCCTTTTTATGACAGCATGAGTTTACAGGATGAAATTAATGAGCTCTTTCAAAATTACTGGGAGTGGAAGCTGCAGGACAGTCCAGAATTTGCCAGTTTCATTGGAAATCATGACTTCGATGATAAGTTGGAGTCATATAGCTCAGAAACAGCCCAGAATAGAAAGGTTAGTTATGCTTAAATGCCCCTTCATGCATCTATATGCAAGCCGTGTCTGCTTACTGAAAAGAATCATCATCATCATCATTGTCAACCATTATCAATCCACTGCTGGACGAAGGTCTCCCCAAGTTTCCTCCACAACGGTCTGTCTTGTGCCAGTCTCCTCCATGTCACTCCCGCATATTTACGAATTTCATCCACCCATCTCCCATGTGGTCTTTTTCTGGGTCTTTTCCTGTCCCTTGGAATCCAATCTAAAATTTCGGCTGTCCATCTATGGTCTGTCCTTCTGGCAGTATGTCCAGCCCATTGCCATTTCAGGGATTTAACTCTGATCATGATGTCTTCCACTCTTGTCATTTTTCGGATCCACGAGTTCCTCTTCTTATCTCTCCTGGTTATACCAAGCATGCACCTCTCCATGCTATTTTGAGTTGTCTGCAGCCTTTGTATGTCTCTTTTAGTTAAGGTCCACGTCTCTGCACCATACGTAAGCACTGGAAGGATGCATTGATCAAACACTTTTCTTTTAAGACATAATGGCATATTGCTCTTGAAAATTATGCTGTTTCTTCCAAAAGCTCTCCAGGCAAGTTTTGTACGCCGATTAATTTCTTCATCAATGTGACCCTCATTTGATATCTGTTGTCCAAGATAAACATACGTATCTGTTATCTCCAGTTTTTCTCCATCAATCGATAAATCTTCATTTCTTGTAAAAGCATTGAACATCACTTTTGTCTTCTGAAAGTTCATTTTTAATCCCACTTCTTTACTCTTGTCAGCAAGTTCCTGGATCATACTCTGCAGCTCTGATGGGGTAGGTTGCAAAAATGACTACGTCATCAGCAAAACGAAGGTGGGTTAGATAATCTCCATTAATCTTTATCCCTTTGTTTTCCCAGTTCAGTGATTGAAAGACATTTTCCAATGTGGCATTAAAGAGCTTCGGAGATATGGTGTCACCTTGTCTCACTCCCTTTCCAATTTTTATGTGTGTTGTATTTTCAAACAGCCGAATCTTTGCACTTGCATTTTCATAGATGTTATTAATAATATTAATGTATGCATCTTCAATACCGCAGGATTTCAGAGCCGTGGTAACTGCTGATGGTTTCACCGAATCAAAGGCTTTTTCATAATCGATAAAAGCCATGCACAATGGAAGTTCATATTCCCTCGCTCTTTCAATTAGTTCTCTCAGTACGTGGATATGATCTATTGTGCTGTAGCCACTCCTGAATCCAGCTTGTTCTCTCGGTTGAGCCATGTCCAGTGTTACCTTCAAGCGGTGTGAAAGAACTTTAGTGAAGATTTTATAAACCACTGATAGGAGGCTGATAGGTCTGTAGTTCCTGAGATCCTCAATGTCACCTTTTTTATGTAGCAGGATCATTGTAGCATTGTTCCAATCCTCAGGAATCTTCCCTTCATTAAGGCATCGAGTGAAAATTTGGGCGAGTACTGTTTCAATTTCTCCACTTGCTTCTTGTATGATGTCTATAGTAATTCCATCTTCTCCTGGAGCTTTCCCCCGCTTCATGTTCTTGATTGCATGAGCAACTTCTGCTGGGAGGACTGGAAGAACTCTGGTACCTTTCATGATGTCTGGAGTACATGTATCATCCCTTTCATATAATTTGGAGTAGAAATCTTTCACTCTTGTCAAAATTTCGCCTCTATTTCTTGTTATAGAACCATCTTCTTTTCTTAGAGCCATAATCTGTTTTCTTCCCTTACTGAGATGTCCCTTTGCTATCTTAAGGCTTTGGTTGTTTTCAATTGCTTTCCTCACTAGCTCACAGTTGAATTTCCTTACGTCTTCAGTGATACTTTTTCGTGTTGTCTTGCATAGCTCTATATATTCCACTTTGGAAGTCACATCTTCTTTAGTTGTCCTCATCTCTCTTCTTTTTTTGCATCAACATTTTGGTTTTTCCTGATAATTTGTTCACATGCAACTTGTTCTTAGACCCAGCTAATTTTGTTGCTGTTTCCATTAGAGCTTTGGTTACTTTTCTGTTAACTTCCAGAAATATCCACTTCTTCCGATGTTAGGCCTTCTAAAGCAGAGAATCTGTTCTTCAGTTCCAACTTGAAAGTATTATGGTGTTTTTTAAGGTTGGTTATGTCAATACATTTTGTTTGTCTTATGAGCTTGCCACGTTCCAGTTTAGTGTTGAGGTGCATCTTACATCTCACCAATCTATGGTCACTACCTGTGTTGAACTTGTTCAGCACACTGCAGTCTTCGATGACGAATTTTTTGTTACACATAATAAAATCAATTTCACTTGTCGTCCCAATTGGATGTCTCCATGTCCATTTCCTGTGTGGCTTTTTCTTGAAAAAAGGAGTTCAAGATGAAAAATCCTTCTGCCTCTGCAAACTCAACGAGAGTATTTCCACGCTGGTTTCTGTTGCCGTGACCGAATTTACCTACTGAAGTTTCATTCTGTTGTCGTTGCCCTATTTTTGCATTGAAATCTCCCATAATTATCTTCAAGTGCTGCTTACCTTTATTATTTAGATGACGAATTTCCTCATAAAATTCTTCAATTTCTTCTTCAGGATGACTTGTGGTGGGTGCATAAGTTTGAATAATCTGAGCCTGGTATCTTCTCGATAGTTGGATAACGAGTCGTGCAGCTCTGTCGGAGGAACTTTCAACTTCTACCACTTTATCCTCCAGTTTCTTGTTTATTATAAATCCAACACCACTAGTTCTGCCAGTATCTGTCCCACGATAATAGAAGAGACGTCCACTTTTCAGTTCAA
Source organism: Macrothele yani (assembly GCA_039090855.1). Lineage (NCBI taxonomy): Eukaryota > Metazoa > Arthropoda > Arachnida > Araneae > Macrothelidae > Macrothele > Macrothele yani. The sequence goes on along the minus strand of CM077002.1, from coordinate 23,176,228 downwards.
TGAGATCTTCTCCTTTTCTCCTTACCTCACTTAGCCCGACGATGTCCCACTTGATCCTTTTTAGTTTCTCTTCCAATTCAAGAAGCCTTGAATCAGAAGATAGGAGCGTCCGTTATAGGTAGCCAAGGTCAGCATCAAATGGCAGCCTAGTCCGGTCCTCCGGGGATTCTTAGCACCCTCTGCCTTCATGTCGCACTGGCCGCTGCCTTGGCCAGGTACATTCCAGCTGCCGGAGACTGAGGGCCAAGATTTAAGTTGTAGAGTCATTTTGGAGGTGTTTGGCCATAACTCACCACGCTGGCCAAGCGGGTTGGTGAGTGTGGGATAGCATTTCCTCTGATCCCGATGGTATAGTTATACCGCTATTGGCGGTCGTCAGAGCCCCTTTAGTGGGAACAGGATGCACCACGAGAAGGCGGGGTTGACATTTGTCAAGGAGAGGCTGTGATGTTACGCATCACCTGACCTTACATCACCTGACCTTACATACCATGCCTTTTATTTATTAATTTTTTCAAATATTATGGATGTAATTATCAAAAATTAGCATTTAAGACACATTCAAAATTATAAGCCTAAACACTGATGGTAGTAAATATTTTTTTGAAGAGAGGTGGAATTATGCAGGAGAAACAAGAAATGCAAATCAATCTGTATTTTATGTGGGAATAGATGACTCCAGAATAGGGAATTTTCAGTGCCATGGCAAAATTGTTTTGCATTATTGTGCTGAGTTCCAGATTGTTTTGTACAGAGCAATTTTTATGCGGAAAATGTTTTCCTCTTTATTTGAAGATGTAACACGCTGTCGAGAACACTCTGTAACAACAGAACCCATAAGACTTCATAACAATTCTAAATGAATAGTAAATTCCACACTTGAATTTGCAAATTATGATTCAAGCAAAAATTTAAGCTCCTGGAACTGTTTGTTGAAGTCCTGGAATTTATTTTCTGTAAATGTGTACAAATCCTGAAGTAATGAATTCACTTCCATTGCAGTCATTCATAATATCCAGTGTCCACTGTAAATGGATTTTCACACCACATTTTGCTGGTGTTATTAATGAAAATATTCTATTTAATCTTAATTTTAGTCTGACTAGATGCTCTTTTATTAAAACACTTTTCAAATTATTTACAAGAGCAGTTTTACAATACTGTTCTAAGAATTTGAAGTGTAAAAAGACTGAAAATCTTTCATGTCAATGGGATGTTATGGAATCAATGTTAATATTTGGATGTTTTATAGGTAGTGTTGCAGTTTTTCAATGAACTTGTTCCATAACCTGCAGTATGGGAAACTGGTAGAAGATGAGAAAAATTTGGTGTTTTCACACTCATATTGAATAGTGGAGAAATGTTTGGGCCATTACCATTTAGATATGTTCTTAATACCTTTTTTTTTTCTTTATAACTTTTAAACAAATACTTGAAGTCCTGCAGTTTAGCTTATTATGAAAGATCACATTAACTGCTAATTACAGTCCTCAAAAAGTTTTTTTTTTCTTAACCAAACACTTTAAGCCATACATGCCTACTTTATTGATTGGCAAGTAAATTGATTTTAAGTTAAAATCTTGATGTTTGTTATATAATTTCTAGGCTTCTTTCATTCCCAGGTTTGCTGAAAGCATTTTAATGTGGCGTTGCTTTGAATCATGTTATAACAACAACATTTTCATTACGCACATATTTCTCGATGTATCGAGATTTGAAAAAACATGTTTTCCATACGTTATTTTTTCAGGTAGAACCATTTAATGGTGGTTTTAACTGCTGTAACTTTTTACATGTTATATTTCCTTTGAGTGGAAAGCAAGTTCTCGGTTGGAAGTTATTAATATTCACTGCGAACATATATCGAGGTAATCGAATGTGATTCATAGAAAAATCTTTCACGTGCCTCTCGGTTGTAGTTGGTCGATGTTCAAATCTTTGCACTGTTGTTCTCATCAGGTTCTTGGGTGTAGGCTTTTTTTGACTAACTTCAAAAAGTCTGCACGTTTCTTGAGTAGCATATACTTTTTAGTTGAACTATGGGAGGCACATGAAGACAAAGGAGATGTGAAAATTACGTTGGAAAACTTGAAAAACGGAAAAATAAATCACTCGTAAAAATACTTGCATGAGGAATTGCAATCATCAAAAAACTTCGTCAGACTTCTTGAATGTATTGCCTGATGCATTTTGGCAGATCTGTCTGGCATCTTCTGGGACCTCTGGTTGTCCGTTCCCTCTGCAGTTTACGTTGAATATACGACATGCTCAGTTTGGGAATCTTTGTGTGTTATACGTCATCGGATGTGTTGCGTTGCCACTTCTGTGATTTGAAGACTCGGGGTTTTTTTTTTTTTTTCTTATGTCTGCATGTTTGCATTGCTTCTGTTCTGTTTGCCTTCCCATTCTTTGTTCTCTTCTTCTATCAGTATCTTCCATGGAATTGGCATTTCTACTCCACTACTAATGTTGCAGTTTTTTATTTTTTGTTTTTTTCAATTACGAGTGCTTCGGCGAAACGGATGGTCTTTTCGGTTGGTTGTTTGCAGATAATTTTGACATTTTCAAATTCTGGCATTGTGTTATTTTTTATGCAAAATTGTACAAGTGCTGTTTTTTCCTCCTTTTTTCCCCCAGTTCTTCATATGTTGTGTCAATCTTATTTTTAATTTGTTTCTTGTGCTTCCTATGTATTTCACTCTATTGTTGTTGTCGTTGGCTTAATTGGAATTTTACATACTGATGCACTGTCCAATATTTTTGTTTTTTCTCTGTTATTGATTATTATATTTTTTGTAGTCTTTTACTGAAATTCCAATATCTAGATGGTGTTTTTTACATTCCTTTTTGATTACATTTGTAACCTGTTTTATGTATTGAAATTTACCACAATATTTTATCTTTTGCTTGGTTTCATTTTTAGGATGTTTATACATGTAAATTACTTTTTGACATCTTAGGTGGTATATCCAAATTCTTTTGGCTGTTGTTATTATCCACAGAAGTTCTTTTCCCTTGAATAAGTTATTGCTGGAATGTGTGAAGGCTCTATGCACTAAACTTCTGTTTGCCAATATTTTATATGCCTTAATTTTATTAACTTCCAACCGAGAAATTGCTTCCACTCAAAGGAAATATAACATGTAAAAAGTTACAGCAGTTAAGACCACCATTAAATGGTTCTACCTGAAAAAAAAAAAAAAACATTTTCATGCACCTCTTTTCCAAAGCGTCATTTGGAAATGCCTGTGCAGTTGTTTCAAATTTTAGGCCTTGCACGAGCTATGAAATCTCTTTGAGAAACACTGCTGTTTCCTACTTCAGCAGTTGTTTCTTTCTGTATGCAGTATCTTCTTTTTTTTTTTTTTTTTTTTCTTCTTTGATTAATGACATTCTGATGTAGTTTATATTTTAAAATGCTAATTTAACCATAAATTTATGTTTGTTTTCAGGAAAAGTGCCAGGAATTCATAGACACAACAAAATCTTTGTTAAGTAGAAGCACCGAGGCAGAAAGCCATTTGAATTTAGAGCTTCTACTGGCGGATCTTTTGATATTCACCTCTGGTGCTGACGCAAAAGGGTAAATGAATGTTGTTGTTGCTTTTGTTTTGTTTTCACCCATGTGACATTCTTGAATTAGTCTAAAAAGTTGTTTCTTATTCTTCTTAAAAATTCGCATGAGTGTTGAAAACGCTCATATCTTTCACACAGAAGGAGCCACCATCCCCACCTTAAAGCAATTTGTGGTGTAGAGTTATTCCCATGAAAATAGGTACAATTTTCATGCTTCAGTTGTCATTAAGCTGTTCTTTGAGATTTGGAGGTTATGAGGCTATTTTCTCAAAGTAAGATCATCTGCTAAATCAGAATTACAGATAGTAGCAGAATTTACTTATTGTGGGTGTTATCAAATGTCTCCATTTTCAGCAATCTCAGAACATAACTCGAGCTTCAGTGACATCCACCACACCTGTCACACAATACCTTTGCACTTCATATTCATTATCTCTTTCCCCTGAAGACACACATTGCTGAATCTGGTCCTCCCATGATTTCTTTTGCTTCTCTGTACTTTTCTTTCCTAAGGGCTAAATAAGTTCTTTGGATTAGCACCTCATCACTCATTTTTTCACCATGGCCAAATCTCATAAAATATTTGTCTCTACCCTATTAACATTTTACTACAATTACATGTACGCAACACATCATCATTCCTTGCAGATCAAAATCTGCAAACCTGTAACAGGGTTCCCATTCAACCTGTAAAACAGGGAAAACCTGCAATTGTCAGAGAATTTGAAAATGGTTCCAAAAATCAGGGAAAAATCAGGGAAAATTACCCTTTTTTTTGTAAAAATCAATGGATACTTTATTTTGCCAAAAAAAAAAAAAAACCTTATTTTTTCAAGGTTTCAAACTTTTGCTTGCAATTACTGCCTGCCTAGAATTTGGTAGATCTTACTTTCAGTTATATTAAGTATTTCCTTTATTCTCTAAAAAAAGATGCAAAATTTGAATTTTTAAAATTGCCAGTTTTTAAGCTTTTATTCAATTTCTGCAGGCAGTTGTTATAACATGGAACAATTGGGCACAATGGCTCCTGCTGGAAGAAACACTTCACAAGATAACCAACCAAATGATGGATCTACTGACAGATTTTTCTAACATATGACCTATTTCTATGGGAACGTATTTACAAATTCTGTGTGGGTAGTATTCACAAAAGTTCACAGAACTTGGGTACAGAAAATAATGTGCACAGTTAGTTGTTATTAATGAAAAGCAGGTAATTTTATGAAAACAAATTACATAAAGAATTTACAAATGTGTGCTTTGGTAAGAAAAATGAATGGAATGGAATGAAATGTAACAATTCTTTGCAACATGCCACTCTGGAAAACTTTCAAAACCACCTGGAGAACCTGGAAAAGTCAGGGAATTTTTTTATTACTTTTGAGTGGGAACCCTGTGTAAGTAATGTAACCATCCAGCACACAAATGACCCTTGTGTCTTCTGCAGTACCCAGGTTTTACTGTTACATATCAGAGTTAGAACAGTTATACATGCATATACACAAATTTAGGACCTTCTTCAGAACCCATTAGTCTTATAAAATCTCCCCAAAATAGATATGACTTTCAAAGCTGAATTCTCTTGCCTACTAATTTCAGCTTTAAAGCCTTTCTTTCTGTCTTTTTAATCATAAAATTATGAGTGTGAAGTACGAAAGGCCTTGTGTATGTTCGTACAATGGATGTTGGCAAAACTTGAGCTGTGTGCCAAGATCGCTACAAATGGAGATGTTTGATACACCAACAGTAAGTAAATTCTAGCTCCATTAGTTAAACATATATCTGGCAGTTTGTTATTCTTAGAGGAGGGAGCTCACCTTTGAATCTCAGGGAACAGCTTAGTGGTATGTATGCATTGGGTTGGTGCGAATTAAATGTCCGGTAAAGGACCAGCCCCTGTGAACGACGAGAACAGAAAAGTAGGACTACTTACACAGGCAAAATAATCCCCCTCGGTATCGGCACATAGTTGCCATCTGCCCGGCAAGGCCATGATCCTGGAACAAAAAAGTCTTGTGGCTGGGACCCGAAGAAATCATCGACTGCACGTTGAACCTTGTTGTCTGTTGTGAACTGTTTCCTGGACAGGAAGTGATCCAGGCAATAAAACAGATGATAGACTGTTAGAGACAAGTCTGGAAAATAGTCAGGATGAGGCTGTGCTTCATAGCCCAAGGCACTTAGTGTCAGCATTGTTCGTTTTGCGACAAGAGGGCGGGCATTGTCCTGGAAAGAACGCCATGTCTGTTGACCAAAGCCGGTTGCTTCTGGAGCAATTTCCCTTGCATCTGGTGTAATTCAGCACAATAATGTTCTACAGCGATGGTTTGGCCTCTTGCCAAGAAACTCCGATGAATTATCCTGGTTGTGGACCACCATACAAGGAGCATCATCTTTGTGTATAAGGGTGGCTTAGGATGCCCTCCAGCAGGCTGTGCCTTGCTTAACCATTGTGCAGATTGTTTCCGATTATCGTAAAGGGCCCACTTCTCATCGCAGTGGATGATTTGATGCAGTAGAGATTCCTGTTTATTCCTAGCAAGCAGCGATGTGCAGACTTCCAAACGCCTAGTCTTTTTGGCAGTTGTCAACTCATGTGGCAGCTTTTTGACCTTACCCAGCACAGCCAGACACCAAACAAGTGTCGCATTGTGGACACCTACTACTGCTGCTATCTCACAACACGTTTTTTGATCTGCTTCAACCACACGTAACAGAACATCATCAGAAACAGCAACAGGGCAGTGATCATGTGCTTCGTTTTGCAGGTTCTTCTTCGAAACTTAACAAACCGTCACCGAATGGTTCGTTCATTGGCTGTATTCTCCCTAAATGCTTTATTAACGTTTCGAGTGGCAATTCCTGCAGAATAGACCAGTTTAAATTCACACAGGAAGATGACTCTCAAATCCGGTATCTGCATGATTCCTTTGTAAGCCATGTTATGCCCTAACAAACCATGCCTGAACCTTGTTCTTCACTAACGTGCTAGCTATTTATAGTAACTCTGTGACATAATACCCGCAACACCTGTGAGTGGTTCCATTCTGCCATGGTGGAGACCTGTCTCCGCTGCTCGTTTGCTCCGGACATTTCATTCGCACCAACCCAATTTGCATGTACTAATTTCACCATCCAATCTGTTTTCTCTGTCAAACATGCTTTCCAAATATACAAATTCATTCACCTTATCTATCTCTGTGCCATTTAGACTGATCTTACCTTCAGTACTAACAGTGCCTCACTCAAAAACAACTTTGGTTTTCCCCTTATATATTCAGTTTTATTGCATACGAACTCCATACATCTGGGACAACATATTCTGCAACTCACTTTTGCTCTTCACTGACAGGACTGTGTCATCAGTATACAGCAGTCTGAACATACAGATAATCAATACCAAGACATAAACTAATATTTGCTGTTTTAGTGTCGCACATGCATGCATGCATTCATAAATACAGGATGTTTCACTCGCTCTCATATCCTGAATTTCCCTTATAACTTGTAAACTAATGAATATAATTCAGTGAAATTTAAATTTGACATGAACCTACCTTGGTGTGTGAGAAACATGATGATCTCAGAGCAAGTTTTGAAAGTGGTTGCCATTAGCATCAGGGCATGGCTTCACACACATCTCCATGTTACGGAAGGTATTCACAAACACATTGGGAGTCACAGCCTCAATTTCTTGCTGAATGTTTTCCTGCAGTTCCATGAGAGTCTGTGGTTTATTGTGACACACTTTCCCTTTCAGCATACCCCATAGGAAGAAATCCGGTGGGGTAAGGTTAGGCGATCTTGGTGGCCAAAAGTCCCTTAGAAAAGAGATGATCTTCAAGGAAGGAAACAATTTCAGCCACGCTGACATTGGAGGTGTGGCAGGTGGCACCATCCTGCTAAATATATCCAGTATAGAGTTCCACATCGTCCAACTGATTCACCAACTCATGGAAGATTTCCATGTAGGCTGTGGTATCCAATGTTGTATGGAAGAAGATTGGGCCAATAATGTGGGGCCGTGACAGAGCACACCCCACCCTAATGCTTTTATGATGAAGAGATGTCTCACGCACAGTGTTAGGATTCTCTCTAGCCCAAATATGGCTGTTCTGGGAATTGACGAGCCCACTTAGGTGGAGTTCCACGGCACCAGTCTTTAATATCGTCAGCCCACACATGGTTGTTGGTGATTGGCTTAATGAATGGGTTGCATTTCCAGTGAAAAGGAGGCTAGTCAAAGAACAAGACTTACTGTATACAATGCTATATTTTCACCTACCCTCTTCTGCAGTTGTGAGAGTTGAGTGTAATTAAAGCCATCATTAAGTGGTTTGATCTGGAAGATATGAAAAATCGTTAAAGGAATGTTTGGAAGAAGAGATGGACTCAGTGATGTGACAAGAGACAGATGTCAGATCAGAGTTCTGTACTTCTGTAGCAGAAATGTTTAATGAAAATCTGCTTAAATTGTTTGGGCATGTGTGTTGTATGAGAGATCAAAGATCACTGTAATACACTGCTGGACAATTGCTAAGGACGGATCATAGACGGCTATATAGCGCATAAAAAAGTAAGTGTGGTGGGATGCCAAGTGAAATAAAATATTGTCAGAATGCCAGGACATTACAAAAAAGACAATTTATGATGCTCCGAAATCCAGAAGGCTTTGGAACGTGTTCAAGGGACAAACAGGCCATTTTGTGCAGAATACGTAAACGTGAAAAAAATGCAATTACCGTCCGCAGGTGTTCCGGCGTAAGATGTCAATACGGGATATAGCCACCATGGAGGGCGATGCAAGATTCCACACGTCGTGTCATGCTTTGCACAACATTATCAAGCAGCTGTTGGGGTAATTTATCCCATTCCTCTGTCAGTGCACGGATGAGGGTGTCCTTGTTTATTGGAGGGCATTGGCGACCAGCAAGACTCCTCCCCAAAGCATCCCACACATTTTCAATGGGATTCAGATCTGGAGAACGTGCTGGCCATACGAGGCGTTGAATATCCTCGCTCTCAAGACACTCCTGGACAGCGACTGTTCGATGACATGTTGCGTTGTCGTCCATGAAAATGAATCTATCACCGACAGCACCACGGAACATGCGAACATGAGGTAGCAGAACATCATTAATGTATCGTTGGCCAGTCATAGTCCCAGTTGGAAGCACATAGAGGGACGTACGGCTATTAATCATGATGCCAGCACATACAATGACACTACATGTCGGATATCGGTCCCTTTCCTGTATGTTTGCTGGACAATATGCAGTACCACTATCACGCCAGATCGGTTGTCGTCGACAATCAGAAGATAGACTGTATCTACTCTCATCTGAGAAGAGGACAACAGACCAGTCATCAGTCCAATTACGATGTTGATGGCACCATTGCAAATGGGAGGTACGGTGACGTCTGGACAATGGGATGCACACAACAGGACGGCGGGCGTATAGTCCTCCTTCATGCAAACGTCTGGCGACAGTTTTTCGGGAGATCCGCTTGCCAGTAGCAGCCATAAACTGATTTCCTACCTCACTAGCTGTGCTGCGCCGGTGTCTTTTTGTTGATAGCACTATGTACCGATTTTCTGCAGGTGTCGTACTGCTAACACGACCTCCCCCGTGACGTTTGCTACACTCTCCATTTGTTTGAAATGATTTCCAAAGCCTTGAAACGACACTGTGGCTGACGTCAAACTCCCTGGCAACATCTGTTATTTTTCGCCCTTCTTCAATCTTGCCAATAATACGGCCACGCGTAAAATCATATAGGTGATGTCGGGAAGACATACTGAAACTTGCAAGTTCGTCAATTGATTCTTTCCCTTTCAACTTTGCGTTTGAACAACAAAGGTCAATACGTGTCAAATCCTTTATATCTCTTATCAGCGCTATGACGTCACGAAAAAGTTCGGCAGTCCAAAATTTGCATACGCACAACACGTGTTACTGTATCCCGCACTTATGCTAATTTCCACATTTTCTTGCCTTCCATTGTATGGTTGCTATCGTTGCTATTGTCATCCGTCCTTAGCAATTGTCCGGCAGTGTAGCTTCTATGTACTAAAGTATGTGGTCTCGGACCTAGGGGAAAAGGTCTAAAACAAAGTAGATTGACGATGGTGACTACATTTTGTAATAGGTTATTGCTGATAAAGGTAGTCAGTCATTTGTTAGAGGCAGAAAATCTTTCAATAGGCATAGAGAGAGAGTTTGTTGGCAATCAACATTAGTCTTTATTTTGCTTTTAATTATTTTCAGTTTCTGTTTTCATATTCGGTGTACAAATAAGTTTTCAAGCATTTTTTGTGTGACATATACCACTAATTTACACGTCCAACATTCCCCTGCATTGCCATGTGATCATCACTGGTCCAGAGTATAAAATATGACACAGAAGTTTGTCTAGCAGTCAAACGCAGTTGCACATCAGTAGGTGAAAGATGGCAAGTGATACTGCATTTATTCGACACTGCATTCGTTACAAATTTCATCAAAAAAGTGCTGCAGAAGCATGTGCATCAATCTGTTCTGTTCTGGGGAGAATATTGTATTGAAAACCCCGTGTGAGTTTTGGTTTAGACGGTTTAAAGTGGGTGATTACGATGTTAGCGATCAAGAACGTTGTGGCGCCCCGCAGATAGTTGCACATGAGGAACTGCAAGCATTGTTGGATGAAGATTTGTCTCAAATGCAAGAAAAACTACCTGAACAACTGGGGTTACAAACCATTTCCAATCGTTTAAGCGCAATGGGAAAGATCCAGAAGAAAGGAAAAGGGGTGCCCCATGACCTGAGGCAGAGGAACAAGAATGAGCGTGTCATGAAGTGTTTGAATCTGTTGAATAAACAAAACAGAAAGTAATTCCTGTGGAAAACCGTCATGGGTGATGAAAAGTGGATATGGCATGACAATCTCAAACGCAAAAGACACTGGGTAGACCCTGGTGAAGCAATTACTTCGACGTACTGGAATGCAATATTCACTCCAAGAAAGTTCTGCTGTGCATCTGGTGGAATATGAAGGGTGTGCTCTATTGTGAACTATTGGAACAGGGTCAAACTGTTACTGCTGATCGCTACAAGCAACAATTGCTGGGATTGAACCAGGAAATCTGTCGGAAACATCCATTCACAGGCAAAGGATTGCGTCCCATGAAATTACTGCATGACAACGCTTGGCCGCATGTCACGAATTGGTCGAGGAAACGTTATTGATGTTTGGCTGGGAAGTTTTGGAGCACCTGGTGTATAGTTCTAACATAGCTCCTTCAGACTATCATTTGTTCTGATCGATGTAACATGGTTTGTCTGCTGTACGGTTCCAGACATGTATCAAAGTGCAAAAATGGGTTGACGACTTCATCGCATTACACGATGAAGTTTTCTTCATGGCTGGAATCCGTCAGCTGCCCGTTTGATGGTGGAAAGTTACAGATAATGACAGTGCATATTTTGATTCGTAAAGGTATCATTGTTTTCTCTCAAAGTACATGTTGTGTTGTCTTAAAACGCTTCAAAACTTATTTGTACACCTAATACTTTTATTTTCTTACAGTGAACAAAATGAAAATATGGGTTTTATAGAGTTAATTTGTTTATATTTTGTGGTCAAATTTTTGAACTAGAACTAGTTAGTTTATCATCATGACTACATTGCAAGACTAGTTACCATTCAGCCAGGAGCGCTCAACCACAATTAACATTAAGCGTGGTACTTCTTCCTTTTTCTGTCCCTTCTACAAGTTTCCTCTTTACTAAATGGGATTGGTGGGAGATTATATTACTTTTATGGAGTTCCAATTTAAGGGGTCAAATGCCCATTTGCTTGTATATGTCTGTCTAACCCTGTCTTGTTTGCAAGATTTCTAATAGATGCCTTATATGCTTAAAATAAAAAATTCCTTCCATCCTTAAAACAGCAAGAAGAAGATATCAATTACAAGGCCACCCCAATTGCATAGGTATCTAAGCACTGGCATCTGGCCATTCATCCGAGATGTGTCTTGAGTTTGAAACCTGGTGGGGCATAGATGTTGTGTTTCTTTTATGGCACTGTTCTCTCCCTTCTCTGGAACTAGTAGCCCTAAATTAGGGATGGGCAATTGCTTATCCTCTATTGAGTTGCTCTCGGTGGTCATTAAATCCCCAAACAAACAAAAACAATTACAATAAGGTGTAGTTTATAGCATAGACTGTATCTGCAGACTAAGTTATACAGGTGAAACTGGGAAAGTATAAAGTCTGTATGGAAGAACATAAGACAGCTATTAGAAACACTGCATACAAGACAATGTTAGATAGATAGACATAATTAAGTGGACACTCCATAAATTGAGACTCAATCAATCACACTTTGGAGAAAACTTAAAGAAGGAATGGAAACAGCAGAAAGAAGTACCATGCTAAACGATAATTGTGGTTGGGAACTCCAGACTGAATGGCAACAAATACTCCAGAAATGAAGTCCTGATAATGAGTTATGTTCTAGTTAAAAAATTTGACTACCAAATATATAGAAAAATAACCTCTGTAAAGCTCATGAATTCAATTTTTTACTGTAAAGTAAATAATTTGAGATGCCATGATGCCATTAATTATTTTTGTTTGTTTTGTGCCTCACCAACCTGAACATTCAGATACACATGAGTGAAAGTAAGTGCATACATGTATGTATGTGTAGGTGTATGTATCATGTCAAAATTGAAGTAGAAAACTAATGAAAAATAAAGCGTGCATATGTGAGGTACAGTGTAACTTGTCTAATTCGAACATTTTTAATTCGAATTCTTGGTTAATTCGAATTTTTCATTTGGTTCCTTGAATTTTCAATATAAATAATGTAAAAAAACCCCTTTAATTCAAAGAAAACCCCATTTTCGTATTCTTGTATTTTCAGCAATTACCTTTTAAAATGGGTATGTACTGTTCTATATGAAGTTCCGAGTTCTGGATGAAACAACAAGTTAAACCTAAAATTATAGCCAACTGCTTCAGAAAAGCAGGCTTCCAGCACCCCGATGATGAGTCTCAACTACATAAAGGTAATGGTGGCAAGGAGATCATACCCACTGTGGATTACTGGGAAGATGTAGGCCGTGATGTACCGTATGAGGCTTTTGTGAGAGTTGATGACAATTTAGCTGTTTGTGGTGAACTCACAGATGATGAGATCTTGGCTGATGTTATGAATAAGAAGGCCTGCTGTTTATCTTCAGATGAAGAACTGGAATGGCTAGAATTTCCTGAAGAGTGCCTTCCAAATTCAGTGGAGGCCTTGATTCACCTCCTACAGTTAAGGAAGTTTGTTGAGGGACAGCAGAATATGACTCTCTATTTCATTCACCCGATAGACTTGAGGAATTTGCACTTACCCATAACATAAATTCTAAGAAGCAAGCCAAAATTTCACGTTTTTTTTACAAAAAATATGTAAATTTACCGTATTGTACTGTTTTTTGTATGTTATGAATAAATATATTGTTTTTTACAGTACTTGAATGTGCCCATATTCAAACTTGCCTAATTCGAATTTGATGATAATTCAAATTATCCAAGTTACACTGTATTTAATGATTGTTTTCAAGTTGGTTCTACTTTCTTTTCTAGGCATTTGTTTCCCATTAGTTACCTGGAAGGTGTTCAAGTTGAATTTGAAAGACTCGTCTCTGTTATGCCGTTTAAGAATGCAAATGACTATCAGAAATTAATCTCCAGGTATCGAGCTTTTCCATTACAAGTAGGTGTACTTTCTGGTTTCTGCTGTGCTGAAGCATTATACATTGCAAAGGGAGTCTGCTGTATTTCTTCAGAATATATAACAATAAAAAAATACATTGTGATATCAGGATATGCTGTAATCATGCAAGTTTAGAGACTAATATAAATATGATTAGCCAATAGCTTATCCAGGGTCACACTAAGAAAATCAATGTGTTATTCAAAGTTGTAGCCAAATTCAAAAATTGTTTGCTAGATGATTTTCAAATGGGCAGTCTTAGTGAGATTTGCCTCCTCAGGGTGCTGCATGGGCAACAATGGCACACAGAATAGAAACAAGGGCCACTGTGAATCTTGGAGAGGTACCAGCTAGTTCTGTGTGACATTGGTGGAAAGACCCCAACTCACTGGGTTTTGTTCCAAAATCCTTAGGTTGAATGACCAACTCGAACCTTCAGTTGTGGGCTAATCTCATGCACTGGTGTACTTTCCTGATTAAAAGATGCAAAGAAAGTTTCTAAAGGAGTCTACTATGGGATATGGTGGACCCTACCACACCTGAGAAGGACGGTTGACCACGGAAATGACAGAAATATAAAAAGACATGTGAGAAAGAGATCTTGGCTGAGTAAGTGCAAGATTGGTGTATGGAATACTATAGGCATAAATGGCAAGATGAATGAGACGATTGAAGAAATTAATAAGTATAGATTAGATGTGCTGTGTAAGTGAAACCAAAAGGAAGGAAATTGGGATAGAAGAAGTGAATGGAACGGTGAGTGTCTGGTCTGGAGTATTGGATAATGTGACACAATAGTGGGTAACAGTAGAGGTGATGCTTGGTGGAACAGTGAGATTGAAGAGACAATAAAGAGAAAGAAGGAAGCATATTTGAGGACGCTGCAAATTAGAGTTTCTGAGGATGAATATCGCTGTAAGAAGCGTGAGGCAGCTAAGCTGGTTCACCCAGTTAAGACAAAATATAGGAAGGAGCAGGTGAAAAGGCATGAATTTTCTTTTTTGAGAGATAGAAAAACTTTCTGGAAGTACACGAGACTCAGGGAATAAAAAGGGAGAAACAAAGTTGTAAGTTGTGTGAAGAATAGGATCGGGGAAATGATATGAGAGCCCAATGAGTTAAGTGAAAGATGGGTTGAATACTTTTGTGAGTTATTAGATCAAGAAAGCAAAGGTGATTCTGAGGCAGAAGCAGATGATGTCACAGTGAGAAATGGAAGCACTGGTGGGATCTCAAGAGAAAAGAGGTGTGTAAAGCTCTAAAATATCTTCAGTATGGTAAGGCTTTGGGAGTAGATGGCATATCTGCTGAGATGCTAAAATATGATTGTGACTGTGATTGACTGCCTAACTGAAATTTGCCAGTTATGTTAGTTAGGAATGGTCCCTCGGAATTGGAAGGGTGCTATGATTGTTCCCTTGTATAAGGGAAAAGGTGATCAAACTGACTGCAAGAACTATTGTGGCATTAGCCTACTAAGTGTGCCAGAGAAAGTGTTTGGTAAGGTCATTATTGAAAAAGTATCAGGTCTTACATCAGAGAAAGTGTGGGATGTTCAGATTTGTTTTATGCCTGGTAAAGGCTGCACTAACCATATGTTTGCATTATGCATGATGATTGAAAAGTATCTGGCTGTTGGTAAGAAAGTTTTTGCTGCCTTCATAGATTTCCAAAAAGCTTACAACTGAATAAATAGGATACTTTTGTGGAAGGTATTGAATAAATATGGTGTTACTGGGAATCTATTTAATAGTGTAAAAACAATGTGTGCTGGCAGTAGAGCTTGTGCCTACGTGAATGGTGTTTTGTCAAAATGGTTTTCTATTGATGCAGGAGTCAGACAAGGTTGTGTAATCTCACCATGGCTGTTTAATATATTTCTGGATGTGTGATGCCAAAATGGACAATACTGGTTTATGTCTGGGTGATATCCATGAGTGCAGATTGCTGTATGCTGATGACACAGTCTTGTTGGCAAAGAGCAAAAGTAAATTGCAGAGTATGTTGTCCCGGATGTATGAAATTTGCATGAAATGTAAACTAAGTATAAACGAGGGAAAAACCAAAGTTATGGTTTTTGAGAGTGGAACTGTTAGCACTGAATGTAATATAAACCTAAATGGCACAGTGATTGACCAGGTGAATGAATTTGTGTGTTTAGGAAGCATGTTTTGACAGAGAGGACAAATTAGATGGTCAAATTAGTAGATGAGTGAATCTTTCATTGAAAGTTATAGCTGCCAAAGAAAGTTTTTGCAGGAATGATGGGTTCTCAAGAGAGGCCCGCATGGCTATGTATGAAAGTCTAAATTGTTCCTACTACTCTGATGCTTCGTTGGTTTGGCCATGTTGAAAGAATGAGTGTTGAGATGCTTACTAAGGAAATCTTTTTAGCCCAAGTGGCAGGAAGGAAAGGCAGAGGAAGTCCTGGGAGGATCAGATTCAGGAGTGTCTGCATGAGAGAAAAATTATGAGTATGAAGTATAGAAGATCTTGTTTACGGCGTGTAATGGATGTCAGTGAAGCCCGAGCTGTATGTCACGATCGCTGTGAATGGAGAAGTTTGATACAGCAACAGTAAGGGAAAATTATCTGGTGGTTAGTATTTCTTTGTGGAGCTAACCTCTGAATATCAGAGAACAGCTTAGTGATATGTATGTATTGGTAACTAACACGAAATTAAAAAAGCATATAAGAAAATTACATTTCCTTTAAGCATAGAAATTGAGCAAAAATACACAGAGTCAGGTATGGTGAAAAGGTTTGTTTAGCAGTAGTTTCCAGTCATCTTACGACCTTGATCACCCCTGATCGACTGGATGGGCTGGTTGCCAGAACCACAGTTTGAAACTGGGTTGCTGGAACTGTGGCCAGATTTTAGTAGAGAGATCCAAATTAATGGTATTTGATGAGTATGCTGTCTTTGGAAGACCTAAATGTATTTAGGCCTTCTAAAGACAGCATTATGTCTGCACTAACCCTTAAAGACACCTCTGCAGTTCCCTTTTGGAAAGAAACAAAATAAGTTGCCCCATTCATCAACAAAGCATCTCTGTGTTTCCAAGAAAGCATTGGAATGTTATTCACCAAAAACTGCAATTTGGAGATCCCTCACCAAATATCTTTTATTTGGATCTCTTTACTAAAATCTGGCAACAGTTCCAGAATGCCAATTTCAAATTGTAGTTCTGGCAACCAGCCAACCAGTCAATTGCAGGTAATCAAGGTCGTAGGATGACCGAAAGCTACTGTTAAATGAACCTTTTTACCATACGTGACTCTGTGTGTTTTGGCTCGATTTCTATGCTTATGTGTTATTGTCACGTGAAGCCTGAGTTTTTAACCATATTACATTTCCTATTCTTGATCACTAGTTTCTGGTGTCATGCTTGGTGTTGGATAAACTCTGAATCAGTGCTGAACCTCTTTTAGTAATGGTTTTTGTTCATTTTCATTTAAAGAGATCCACGAAGAGATGAGACAAGAGGATCGAAATTTGGAGGTGACGAACAGTAGATTCATCACATCTGTTAAGGTGTCTATAACCTTAACAGACACTCTTGATAACACTTGAGGTGTTTGTGTCTTGCCTCCTTGTACATATGTCCAATTGGTAGTAATGCAGCTAAGATGATGGAAGAGCCATGTATTAATATTTTATGAACTGAGCCAGCCAGCATGTAAAACCAGGAGTAATGTTTTACATATAACCTTGTTGTATCATGTGCATACTTGTTGAATGC
Source organism: Macrothele yani (assembly GCA_039090855.1). Classification (NCBI taxonomy): domain Eukaryota; kingdom Metazoa; phylum Arthropoda; class Arachnida; order Araneae; family Macrothelidae; genus Macrothele; species Macrothele yani. The sequence goes on along the minus strand of CM077002.1, from coordinate 23,159,162 downwards.
TTCTATGTCCACTTCTAAATCTACAAGAAATGGTTTTTAAGATGACAGCACATCTTTCTATCAGTTCCTGTTTATTCCAGTGATCTTTGAAATCTTTCAGGATTTTCAAAAAATTGCTGAGTAACTAAATCTAAGCTAATATAGCCTAGGAATCTGAACCAGGCACTCTGCTAGAATTTTTTTCTGTGGGGTGTTATGGATATGTATGAAAGCTATATGAACAATACACCAATAATTTGCATGCAATATTGATATATTACTGATATCTTTTGGGAGGGGGGAATTTACACCAATTAGTATCACTTAGTATTATCAAAGTAAGTCTCATTATTGAGTGAAGTACCAAAATTAAAGTAGTTAGAAATAAATATCTTCACTTATGGACCTAAATACTATTACGTACCTTATAATCCATAGCCGACATAACCACTTGAAGACACCTTTTTCAAAGATGATTGGTCATCAGAACCTTGGAAAGCATTGATTAAAAAGGAAAGAGAATATAAAGAACAACAATGGAAAAAGAAAAATAGGACAAAAAGAAATGAAGGAAAATAAGAGAATTAAACAGTGAGTAAAAGTGTAGGTGGCAGCACAGCATCAAAAACGCGAAGAACTTATGGATGTAGGAAGAAGCACATGATCGTTCAGCCCTTTCGCACACATAGGTGGACCCCATAGTGGGATCATCTAATGCACATAGTCAATCTACAACATCGTGTAACAGATGATAGTTCTGAGGATGGCTTTGGAAAAATCGAAAAGCTTTGACAACAGTTTTAATGGGAGTTTGATGGTGGAATAGTGGTGGTCTTAGGCATGACATGATTTTAGACTGTTTTTTTTTTTTTTTTTTTTTTTGGATTTTAATGGTTAAATGTTTTAGACTTCAAGTTTTAACTGGTTTTGCAACAGCTGCATGTGAACATTGATGGAATAAGAAATGTTACCGGCATGCACATACTTAGCATTTAGAGTGTTGGAATCAATGTGCAAATAATGTACATGAAGAAAGAATAAATCCAGATGTTTCACCTGCTGATGGAGTTATAATTGGAAGAATCGCTGCATGGTTGAGATTCATCAGTGTGTCCACAAAGAAAATATATTAACACACTAACAATGTGCTTCATATCGGCTATGGATTATAAGGTACGTAATATTTAGGTCCATAAGCGAAGATATTTATTTCTAAGTATAGGATTTTCAGTGTGAATTATCAGTATATGGCCCGGAAACACAAATTTTGGGTTCATATAAGATATTTACTGAAATTAAAGTAATGCATAATTAAAAAGATTAAAGAATAAGTTCCATTAGGAAAAATCAGATAAAATAATGCAAACACTTTATCATAAACATAACTATAATATAAAGGCAAGGTACTAAAGAAATGTCTCTTCTGTCTGAGGTACTGCCTGTCCGAATGACCAATGGTGACTGCATTTCATTTTTATTGTTCTGGTGGAATGGTTCATTGAATGCTCTATAACTTCCAGAAAAGGAGGAATTCTGATCAGGGACTGGGAAGATGGATCACAGGCATGGACAAATTTTAGAGTTGAGAGGCCAGTAACAGAAAATCCCTTCATCCTACACTACCCAAAGGGATTAGATTTTTGTGGGTTAAAACAGCTAGGGGAAGGGCAGCATACTGTCAGGGGGTAGGGAGTCATACATGCCCCAACCCCAGATGGTTTTCACAAGGACAAGTTTATCCTATGTTTATAGGGATAAACTTGTCCTTGTGAAACCAAGGGCAAGTTTATTCTATGTATATGCCCATATATTTTTTTCTTTTGTCTCAATGGAATATATGAGCAGTAGAAAAAGTTGAGTAATTGTGTCGTCTGTATTCTAGGGTGAAGTTACAGATAGAAAGCCTGCCAATTTGGGAACACAAAATGTGTATAAATTTGTCTTAGGAGATAGAGACATAGGAGATACTGCGATAAAGAGATAGGAAGTAGAAAAATAACCCTGCTAGTGCAAACCCTAAAAAAAAAAAAAAAAAAAATTAACTTCGGGCTGTGGAAGGGTTTGAAAACCTTAAAACCTTTGTTGCATTTTTTATCTGAACCAACTTCAGAATTGTAGTAGTTGAAGCAATCCCATGGTTCCTCGTATCATCATTGATCCTTTCAAATCCAGGGACAGGTATGGGTCACAGATCACCTAGTGAATCAAATGTCATTTCTGGAAATTAAGGAAGAAATATTCTTCACAATTTGGGAATAATATTTCTTTCTTAATTTCTGTGTTGAAATAAAATGCTTTGTCTAATTTCTTTTCCAAGTGTATGCATTTGTGAAAAGTAACAGAGTTAACACTCCTTCAAAAATAAAATCTTGACAAAAAAAAAAAAAAAATGAATATTCAAGACCTTAAGGCTCAATAGATGGCTGTAAAATGGGTTTTGCATTATGTGTTAAATATGAGTTTTGTGAAGCTGAAAAAAATTAACCTGGCTAAATAGGTATAAAAGATAAGATCATCACTGCAGTACATACAAACAGGCTAAAATTAATCCAGGTGTTCAATAAAATTATGAATTTTCGCATGTATTTCATACATGCGATGTATTTCATACATGCGAAACCTGAGGAGTGAGGAACAGTACGACAAATTTATGGTTTTTGCTTAATCCTATGTCCCACCATTTGCTTACATGGAGTGTGGAGAAATAACTTGCTGTTTCTTAATGTGTGTTTCAGGTAATCCAGTCTTAGTTGAAATTGTGTTTTTAAAATACATGTGATAGATTAAAAAAACAGATCTCATTAAAAAAATCTGATCTCCTAGATTAAAAAAACAGTTTAGCAGTTAAAAAAAACATTTTTTGGGAAGAATAAGGAAATCATGCAAAATGTTTGCATGGCCACTGTTGGGTGAAAATGAAGAAAAAAACATAAAATAGAGTAAACCATACATGGTAATAATGGGTGTGCTCCCTTTCCTTGAATTTTGAATCAGATGAGTTGTGTTATACTTTTGCAGTGTTCTCTTCATTACACTAAAATGGAAGGTTGCTTTTATAGTCCTGATAAAGTGCATACTTATTATTATTTTCTCAGAAATAATTTACGCTATATTTACAATGTAAAATTCTTTTAATATGGAATGTTATCACTGGAAAAAAAAAATAACTTTTTATTTCAAGGTGCAAAATTGCACCTCAAATTTCAACTTGAGAAGCAATTCTTAAGTGACTCTATGGAGCAAATTTGCAAATTTTTTTCCTTTGCTTTTAATACTTGTGTTCTATGTTATTACTGTACAATCAATATTCACATAACCTACAATTTCTGCATTTAATACTGTAATTCAAATTTGAATCTCAATACATTTGCGTGCTTGCGTGAAGAAGGAATCACGATAAAATTTAGACATAACCATGTAACTGTAAATTCATCATCCATCTGTCACAAGCCTAATGAAGGCCGCCCCAATGGCGCAGTGGTCTAAGCATTGGCCTCTGATCACTCGTCCAAAAGAGGTCCGGGTTTGAATCCTGGTGAGGCATGGATGTTGTGTTTGTCTTACAGCACTGGCTCTCTCCCTTCCCTGGAACCAGTGGCCCTAAATTGGGGACGGGCGACTGCTTATAGCCCATTGAGTTGCTCGCGGTGGTCGTTAAACCTCCAATTTAAAAAAAATAAAAAAAGGCTAATGAAGACTGAAGTTATCAGTCAAAAGTTTCCTTACTTTTAAGTCTTTACATCACTTAAGCTTGTTTCTGATACTTAAGAAAAGAAATCCCAAAACTTTTTGGGCGCTTTACCTACTTGTCTACTCATTCTCACTGTTTGATAATTGAATCAGTTTTGAAAACAATGCAACTTCTAATTTCTATTTCGTCAAGCTCGGGTTTTTTTTTTTTTCTTTCAGCTGTACTATTACTAGATCAGAAAAACAGTTATATTCTCTTAAATTATAGAGCTGGAGTCTTTTACCATCAAGCTTCACATTTGTACCCTGTGTCTTCTTTAGAATAATACATGAATTGATCTCTCTGGTTAGAAGTCACGAAGTCGGTGTCCTTATTTTAACATTCGCAGGAGGTATGTTAGTGCTTATAAGAACTCATTCTGTTTCTGAAATTAGTTTTGATTTTATTTATCGCTGAAAAGTCTCCTTCAACTGTGGCATTTGAGACCCATAGTAAGTAGCCTTATGATGCTTATGACATAGCTTAAACTTGGAAATTTGATTGAATACTTTTCTTTCAAGCATTTTCACAGCTTGGCAAACGTTGAAGATTATTTAATAAAAATGCCGCCTTAACCTCTTCATTCCATAGGTACACATATATGCACTTTCAGTTTTAAATCTGTTCTTTTGTGAAAAAATGCAATACAAAAGTGTCTTCAAACTAAAAAACTTAAAATAAAATTACATCTAATAAATTGAAATTTGAAAAAAAAAAAATATATTCATGAGAAATGTAGATTTTGTTTCAAACTGTTTCAGATTTAAAGAGGTTAAAGCAATCCCAATCATCTTGGATTTTTTTGTTTTCACAGTATTAACTCCTACCAACTCACCAAAGTGTTTAAAATTGTGATTCTGTCATCACCAAAGCATGCTAGAGCAATTTTGTCTGTAGGTCATATTTTAATCTGTAACAGTTCAGTATCATTAAAAGCAGGATTTTTGTGCAAGTCCCCAAGCCTAAGGTGAACACATTCATACAGGCAATATGAAAGGGATTCACAATTTCTATAGAATGTATCCACTGGAATTGAAGCTAAATGTGAAATTCTACAGCTGCTGGATTGCAGTATTGTTTCACAAATTGCCTCATCTTGCAGAATTTTGGAAAGATGCACAGGAAACTTATTCTTCATTATTTCTACCTCTACAGAATCTGTTGATAAGTACACCAAGTATGTAGAAAATAGCAACTATACTAATGGTCCGATTTATTGGCGTAGGAATACAGTAGACTCGCTAATCCGGCCAATCCTTGCACAGAGCGGTGCTGGGTTAGCGAGAGTGCCGGATTACTTAGAGTGCATAAAAATTCAGTTTAATTCTTCATTAAATTTAATGTTACAATTACAAGTTTACTATGTGTAGTACATATGCATTAAAAAAAAACATAAATGAGAGACAAGCATGTGATAATAGTAAAAGAACACGATCAGTGTGTACTATACTGTCTCATTTGCAACAATGAAGTGATCTTTTCATATTATCAGTACAGTAAAGCATAATATGTATGTGTACATACCAGTAAAACACAATATGTACGTGTACGTTCATATTATCAGTACAGCAAAACTCAATCTGTATGTGTACGTACAGTAAAAGAAACGTACAATTGCAATGCAGCACATATGAAATCTTGAATTTTCTACTCAGTGTGGCCACTTTGAAACATGTCACAGATTTTTGTCTGCTTTTAAATGAAGATGTTTTTTGTAATATTCTTAACTATTTTGAGGATTCTTCCTACTTTTATTTTAAATTAAATTACATGAACATTAGTGCCAATTCAAAACAAAACATAACGTTAAAATTGAAAATTTCACTCGTGTATGAAGTATAATTCATTCCGGTCTGATATTAACACCATTGTATCTCATGTGATTCTATCATAAAGTTCACATACCATTACGTGACCACTCTTCAGGAAGACGCTTTGACGTCTGTAAATTCTGTTTTACATGTTCTGTAAAGTGGATACAGTCTGTGGTGGTGCATTAACTTATTCAATTAAAATATAAATCGGTTAAAAGTCCTAAAAATGTTACTCACGGAAGTGCGTGTTCAGTCCAACGTCTGTAGTTATTGAGAGTTTTTTGTCCAAAGTTGTATCTTGCTTCAATATGGTCAGTTGTTAGGGTTAGGTCGAGAGCCAGTTCGTCATAAGTTGTACCCTACTTCGGTTATGTCCAGATGTATGGGTTAACTCCGTTCTGGCTGTGTCGACATCATATTGAATGGGTAAAGGTTTCCAGATTTCTGCAACCAAAAACCACACAAGGAGAAGAAGGCCAAATTATCAAGGGCCAGATTAGCAAGAGTCTACTGTATATACCTAAGTGTTTCCAAGCTTTCTGTCTAACTTCCTTGAAAAAGCTGTCTGGTTGATGTGTGAAAGCTTGGAAATGCTTATCTATGTATTCCTACGCCAATAAATCAGATCATTAGTATAGTTACTATTTTCTACAGAATCTGTGGTATATAAAATACTGAGCATAATCAACAGCACATGACTGATAAGACAGATAATTTTGACAAAGGATTATGATACCATGAAACTGCAATAACCAATAAAAAATGTTTTTAGACTTACTTTTTCTTAAAGTAGATTTGTACATACAATTTTAGTATTTTCCTCTCTCGTTGAAGCATCTGCAACCATATTTTCTGTGATGCATGATGACATAGTTGTTCCAAATTAGTGTGTGGACCCATCAAGGCTGGTGTGTATCAAGAGACATTTTTGTGAGGTATTGCAGGAAACTCATGAAAGTCTGGAATTAATTTTGCCTCTTTTCATAGTAATTATGAATGTCGTCCCTTAATTTCAGTATCATATGGAAATGCAGATAGTACTGCAGCTGTTGCTCTGGCTTTTTGAAAGTTTTCACCAACTCACTCGCCAAATTAAATTTTCTTTCACCAAAGTGTTATAACAGTACAAGAAGGTAATCGCCAATAATTTCACCAAACCTTTTTTTCCCCATCACCAAAAACAATTTCTTTGTCACAAATGGCAAAGAACATGATCAGCAACACCACCCTTGCAACTGTAAATGGTGGTGTAAACTAAATGCACAACAACTAATGCAGGATACTTCAAAAGAGCTAAAACTCCCTTTTTGACTGCATATTTATTTTTGCTCATCTGCAACAAAAAAAAAAAAAAAAAATCTTGTAAATCATTAATGCTACAATGAGAAAAGAACTTAACAACATTATTTTTTTTATTTTTCAGTTGTTAATGTCAGGAAACTGAACTTGATATTGCCTATGCAAATCATTAGTACAATATTTTATTGACATTATGAAAGTGCTGTTAATTTTTTTTCAATCATAGTTTTGTGATCACAAAAATGAATTGTAAATCCGTTTTAATGGTGTAAAATAATAAGTAAAAAGAAAGCAAGCTTTCAGCACTCATGGGGGCTTCATCAGGCATAACTGAGATAAACACCATAAACAACAAACAGAAAGTAAAGAAATTCTGAGTAATTCAAACTTAAACATATAATCAGAGTTGATTAACGCTTATGTCATGTCTCATGAAATCATCAAACATGGTAAATAAGTCTCGTGCAGAACCCATAAGCTAGCATGGGTGATGACGGGTCTTTTTTTAGCATGTGCCAGATATATGGGACATCAGTTCATGTTTCTTCATTGCAGGCATCCGTGCTGGTTATTATTTCTACTGATTCTAATATTGCTGTGGCCCTGGGAGTTATGTAAGCAGCTATTTTTCGAATTTCTTTCCAGTCGAGTTTAGCTGCATTGTTCTTGACCTCTCTTTATTATATATTTAAGTTTAAGTTTGAATTACTCAGAATTTCTTTAGTTGTTTTCAGTGTTTATCTCAGTTATGCCTGTGAAAGCCACCCATGAATGGTGGAAGCTTGCTGTCTGTTTACTTATTATTTTACACCATTAAAACAGATTTAGAATTCATTTTTGTGATTGTTTTGGTGTAATCTACCCGATTCTTATCTTGCATAGTTTTGTGACTCAATTATCTTATTTGTCATCCTTATTCCCTGGCTATCACTCATTCTTGTGGACATGGTTCTTGTGAAAAAGCCATTTGAAGAAGTGTCTTGTTCAAAGATGTTGTGTAAAGAATTAAAATACTTGATAAATTTGCATAAGGTGCAAGAGACCACCAGGCAGATAGAGAGGCTAATCATTCTGTTCAGAAAAGATCATTACATTTTGCCAGGAAAGAAAGGATTGAGGGACAAAGATATGTCATTTCACATGAAACAGTGTGTCTGGTAGTATGATGCAAAAACTGTTTTTCTGGTGAAATATGCATTTTGCAAATGTACAAATATACATATGCAATAATCTAAAGCAACTTATGGGAATTTACTAGGAAATGTTTTCATTTATAGCAAATTTTCGGAGAAAACTCTTCTCCTTCTTCAGGCTCTCTAGTTGTTGTCACTTTTTGCTTGTCACTATCATGGTTACGGTTTACCTTGACGGTTACGGTTAACCTTGACGGTTTAGGTTATTTTCACCAAATCCTGCCAGATGTTAGGCAGGGAAAATCCTTTGCAGTCATTGATGATGGAATTTTGTTTTTTCTCAATCTCTATTCCTTCTTTCAGTTTTCTTTTTGGAAATTGCTTTGGAAACTGATTACTTTAAGGGAATTCCAATCCATGCTGTGCCCAGTTTCTCTAACATGCCTATCTAATCCAGTCTTGTTGGAGCAATTTTTTATAGCTGCTTTATGCTCAGCTATACGAGTTTCTAGTCTGCGACCTGTTTCACCTATGTAAGATAGTCCACAACTACAATTTACTTCATAAACTACTCCTTGCATTTTTAAAATATCTTCTTCTCTTTGAACTATTTTAGGGAAAAAAATTTTTAACTTTGTTCTCTAAACTTGGAGCTAGCCTAATATTGTATTTTTTACTAATTCTCTTTAAAGCCTCAAATAAACCTTTGTGATAAGAAATTTTTCTAGTGAATTTTACTTCTTGCTTTTGTGGGTTCTTCTTACCATTAAAATTCAGAAGCTTCTCAATTTCTTCTTTAGGATAGTTATTTTCTGCAAGTATGACTTTAAGCTCTTCTTTATGGGCTTCTTTTATCTGCAGTAGAAACTATTTTATTAATTTTTCTAAAAACTGACTTGCTACATTTTTCTTAATAGAAACTGGATGATACGAATTGAAATCCAGTAGTCTTTTAGTATTCATTGGTTTTTTATACCAACTAGTGAGGAATTTTTCATCTTCATAATAGATAGTAATATCTAAGAAGTTTATTCTTCTTTCTTTTTGAAGTTCAATAGTGAACTTAAGGGAATCATCTAATTCATTGAATGAGTCTAGAATTCTTTCTGGAACAATTTCTGAGCTATCTATTATAAATAAGATGTCATCCATGTATCTGCTATATAAGCAGAAGTATGTGGGTTGTACTAGTATCTTTTCTTCTAGTTTTCCCACATAATAGTTAGCTAAGAGTGGGGAGAGTGGGGAGCCCATAGCTAGCCCCGATTTTTGAATGAAAAAAAGTTTTCCCAAATTGAAAGTAGTTGTTCTGCAAAGAGAAAGTAAGCATTTCAAAAATTCCTACTAATATGTTTTTTCCTTGTTGTGAAAAACTATTAGGTCTGCCAAGTCTTCCGCTATAAAGTCTATAAGTTGATCTATATTAATGTGAGTATACATAGACACTATATCTAAACTACCCATAATAGGAGAATCTAATTTAGGAAGAAGTTCTAGTTTTTCTTTTAGCTGCATTGAGTTTTTAATCAAGTTAGGTGGCTCTTTTAAAAGATTCTGAAGGTGTGACTTTAAAAAATAGTTTAGATTTGAAAGAATAGAGTTTTTTGAGTCTATTATTGGTCTAATTGGTTGGTGTTCTTTATGCAGTTTGACTATTCCATATATTTGAGGTAATCTGAACTGTAATTTTGAGAATTGTTTATAGTTTTCTGGAAGCTGGTTTTTCTTTTTTTGAAGTGAAATAAGCTTAGAGACTTTTTAATCAAATCTGGTAGTGGGTTTTCTTTTACTTCTTCATACATAGGTTTTTTTAGTTCTTCTTCCATCTTTTCTAGATAATCTTTCTTATCCATAATAGTAATCAACTTACTTTTGTCTGTTTTCACAGCAACTATACTTTCATTTTTTCTGAAATCTTTAAGAGCTTGTAATTGACTATTATCAAAATTTTTTGAGGTTTCCTTACTTGCTTCTGAAATTTTGTAAGGCTATTGTAGTAATCTTTTCTGAGGAGGTCTGCTTTAATTTGGTCCTCTTTTTCTAAAGTGCTGCAGATGCTTTCCAATTCAATTACCAATTTTTCTGGATTTATTTTTCTTTGGATAGATTGAAATTACTTCCTTTATTTATCACTTGTAATAATTCTTGGCTAACTCCAGTAGCAGTGTTGTCCTTCACATGACTAAGAACTGCAGTTTTTTTGTTTTTACTAGAATAGTTATTCTTCAAAAATTTTTCTTCTTTAAGGTTCAGCTTTTTAACAAATTTCTTATTTTTGTTTCTTACTCCAATTTTTAGCCAGTCATCCAATTCTGCTTTTACTGCATCCCTTAAGATTCCAGAAATTTTCTTTTCATTTTCTACTTTTACTTTTTTATAATAAGCAACATTTTTATATTTTGCTTCAATACTTCTTTTTAACGTTTTTGCTCTATTTTTCTTATGAAGTTGGCTGAAAGTAAATCTTTAAATGGTTTTCTAAGTCTAAATGAATTTGGAACCAAAGTTATTTACCTTGCAATTTTTCAGGAACTTGATTTGAGCTATAAAAAAAGCCCATAAAGAAGAGCTTAAAGTCATACTTGCAGAAAATAACTATCCTAAAGAAGAAATTGAGAAGCTTCTGAATTTTAATGGTAAGAAGAACCCACAAAAGCAAGAAGTAAAATTCACTAGAAAAATTTCTTATCACAAAGGTTTATTTGAGGCTTTAAAGAGAATTAGTAAAAAATACAATATTAGGCTAGCTCCAAGTTTAGAGAACAAAGTTAAAAATTTTTTCCCTAAAATAGTTCAAAGAGAAGAAGATATTTTAAAAATGCAAGGAGTAGTTTATGAAGTAAATTGTAGTTGTGGACTATCTTACATAGGTGAAACAGGTCGCAGACTAGAAACTCGTATAGCTGAGCATAAAGCAGCTATAAAAAATTGCTCAACAAGACTGGATTAGATAGGCATGTTAGAGAAACTGGGCACAGCATGGATTGGAATTCCCTTAAAGTAATCAGTTTCCAAAGCAATTTCCAAAAAGAAAACTGAAAGAAGGAATAGAGATTGAGAAAAACAAAATTCCATCATCAATGACTGCAAAGGATTTTCCCTGCCTAACATCTGGCAGGATTTGGTGAAAAATAACCTAAACTGTCAAGGTTAACCGTAACCGTCAAGGTAAACCGTAACCATGATAGTGACAAGCAAAAAGTGACAACAACTAGAGAGCCTGAAGAAGGAGAAGAGTTTTCTCCGAAAATTTGCTATAAATGAAAACATTTCCTAGTAAATTCCCATAAGTTGCTTTAGATTATTAATTCAATTAAACTAGGAAGCCATTTCTCAATATACATATGCAAGATATTGAGTCCCAAAATTATGAAAATCAGTGTGTGAACCTTGTTAGAAGAAAAAAAAAAGAGCCAGAAGAAAGGGTTAATTTGATAAATTAAATCATGCAAACTGTCAAGCACAGTTCCAAATTAAATTATTTAAGATTCTATGTTCTTTACTTCCAGACTTTAAAATATTTATATTCATATATGGAAGTTATATGTTAGTCTAGTTCCTCTGGTGCCAGCAACTGCATGACATTTATTAAGAAACCATTTTATAAATGCTAATTTATGTTCATTATCATTTTATAATTTTTAGGTAACAGAGATAATAGAAATTTTAAGAGAAGCTATGAAATTAAAAATGACTTACCACTCTGTTTCTATGGTGAGTAAATACTTGTTTTAAAATATTTCTACCGTCAGCATGAAAGTAATTCTTTATGTTTTTACCAGCAGATTTGTTAAAGTAGCTTCTTTGCATTTTTCTCTTTAGAAAGTTTTGCTCTGACGTTCCTAAACTATGTTGCTTGAAGTTTGATGTAAATGATAACAAACTAAAGAATTGAATTGATGATCTAATTGAAACAATATTCTACATATAATTTTTGGTTTTTATATTTCAGTTCTAATTTTTGACATATGGACTAAGTACGTTAACTTCTGTGACTCACGTATTGTAGATGATGAAAACTCAGTAAACGGCTAAAGATCTGATTTCCCCCTCCTCTTCAAATCTATATATTAATTCTATAAGGCTTTTTTTTACTGTGAGTCCTATTTTCAGACAACGGCTGAACGTAAAGATATAGTTGAGGTACCAAAATAAAGGTCTTACCATGTAGATGTGCCAGTTGAAAAGAAAAAGGAGATCGGGGCAACGGTTTGGGCATTGTAGGGCGGCAAAGTTCCCATGTAAAGTCTATGGGAGAAGCGTGTAGTTGACATTTGATCGCCCTGCGGTTTTCTCACGTGCTGTTGAAGGCAGAAGCATGTAGGGACTGTGATAGTCCGAAGTCTTCTCTTTTCTGAGCGAACCGTTGCGCAAAGCAATGCTAGCAGGCATTCGTATCAAAGTTCCTCTTATCGGAACAGCGAACACTCTCGAAGACCTACTTGCATTATGACGTTGGACTGTGCGATGTATATATACAATTTAATATTCATTCAATCAAGTTTATTCATGTAGGTAAGATGCTTCTCATTATGAAAAGATGTAAATAAACATTCCGTTGACCATTGTTAGTGAAAATATTTAGAATGTGCATATTGAGTTGCACCATCTATATCTTCAATCTATAAGGTTTTTTACTGCGAGACCTATTTTGAGAGAATGGCTAAATGTAAAAATATGGTTCAGGTATCAAAATAAAGGTCTTACCATGTAGATGTGCCAGTCCAAAAAAAAAAAAAATTAGGATTGTGAAAACGGTTGGAGTATGGCGGGGCGACAAAGTTCCCATGTAAAGTCTATGGGAGAAGCGTGCGGCCCTTATCTATATCAAGCACTCAGCTCAGTGTCAGACTCGGTGTGTGCATGGTGTTCTATGATCAGTCCTAAAGTAAGTAAATACTTTGTTGCATACTTACCCTTAACAGAATGTCTCTCCCATCAGAAAAAAAGAAAGAAAAAAAGATGTAAGAGCCTTACTGAAAGGCGAGAGCGAACAATGGGTCGCAACTACATGTTTAAGACAAGAGAGAATGAAGAGTATTCGCAACGCGAATCTCATTCCAACAACATTTACAAACACAGTTGTAACTAAAGATGAGGGTGAAAGAGTGCGCTATCCAGTTGAATTTTGGCACACGATCGAGATGAGTAGACTTCTGCCTCACATTTTACGTCTGAAAAAGGGTGCAGTTGTGATGCTCATCACAAACCTGGCCGACCCGGTGGTGCAATGGTCTAAGCGCTGGCATATGATTCATTCGTGAAGGATCCGGGTTCGACTCCCGGTGAGGCATGGATGTTGTGTTTGTCTTACAGCACTGGCTCTCCCCCTCCCTGGAACCAGTGACCCTAAATTAGGGACGGGCGACTGCAAAAAAAAAAAAAAAAAAAAAAAAATCACGAACCTACTGAAGTGGTTCAATGAATTTGTCAATCAAATAAAGTTTACATTTGTTGTTTCATATAAGTTTAATCTTTAAAAAAAAAAAAACCCCAACTAACCGTCGATTCCGACAGGTGAAGAGTATTCACAACACGAGTCTCATTCCAACAACATTTACAAACACAGTTGTGTGAAGATGAGAGTGAAAAAGTGCATTATCCAATTGAATTTTTGCACACGATCGAGATGAGTAGACTTCCGCCTCACATTTTACGACCGAAAAAGGGTGCAGTCATGATGCTCATCCCGAACCCGGTGGCGCAGTGGTCTAAGCACTGGCTTATGATGATTCGTTCGTGAAGGGTCCGGGTTCGAATCTCGGTTAGGCATGGATGTTGTGTTTGTCTTACAGCACTGGCTCTCTCACCTCCCTGGAACCAGTGACCCTAAATTAGGGACGAGCGGCTGCTAATAGCTCATTGAGTTGCTCACTGGGGTCGTTAAACCTTCAATAAAAAAAAAATCACGAACCTGGACTATTGCCTTTACTGAAGTGGTTGAATGAGTTTGTCAATCAAATAAAGTTTAAATTTGTTGTTTCATATAAATTTATTCTTTTCAAAAAAAAAAAAAAAAAAAGTCGATTCTGACGGGTTTTGTCTAGTTTTTTGTTTTTTTAACCTGACAAATCTCTGGAATTTGATAAATATGATGTGAATTCATGCATGCAGTTTACTTTAAATACAAGAAGCTGAATATGGGGGATCTCAATCTCCAAATTATGAAAATATAGCAAATTTCAATTTAGTATAGGTGTTAGTGGTATTTAGTATAGGTGTCAATTTAATGTAGGTGTTTGGTAAGGTCGCCATTGAAAAAGTACGGGGTCTTACATCAGAGAAAGTATGAGATGTTCAGAGTGGTTTTATTACTGGTAAAGGCTGTATTAAATAAATTTTTGCATTACACATGATGATTGAAAAGTATCTGGCTGTTGGTAAGAATGTTTTTGCTGCCTTCATAGATTTAGAGAAAGCTTACGACCAAGTGAATAGGACACTTTTGTGAAAGATTTTGAATGAATATGGTGTTACTGGGAATCTACTTAATAGTGTAAAAGCCATGTATGTTGGCAGTAGAGCTTGTGTACAAGTGAATGGTGTTTTATCGAAATGGTTTTCTATTAGTGCTGGAGTCAGACAAGGTTGTGTGATGTCACCATGGCTGTTTAATATGTTTATGGATGCATGCAGTCATGATGCTAAAATAGGTAATATTGGTTTATGGGTCAGGGATATCTGTGTGTGCAGATTGCTGTATGCTGATGACACTGTCCTGTTGGCAGAGAACAAAAGTGAGTTGCAGAGTATGTTGTCCCAAATGTAAGAAGTTTGCATGAAATTCAAACTGAGTATAAATAAGGAAAAAACCAAAGTTATGGTATTTGAAAGAGGAACGGGTAGTACCGAATGTAATATAAGTCTAAATGGCACAGTGATTGATCAGGTGAATGAGCTTGTGTATTTAGGAAGTATGTTTGACGGAGAGAACAAATTGGATGGTGAAGTTAGCAGGCGAGTGAATTCTTCATTGAAAGTCATGGCGGCTTTGGGAGGTTTTCATATGAATGATGGGTTCTCAAGAGAGTCCCGCATGGCTGTGTGTGAGAGTGTAATTGTTCCTACTCTGATGTATGGCAGTGAAACCTGGGTACTGCAGAGGAAACATCCGAAGTGTTTGTTTGCTGGAGAAATGTATTACTTACAGGGGGTTTGTGGCAAGACATGTTCTGATTGTGTGAGGAATGAAGAGGTGTTGCAGTTGTGTAAAGTGAAGCAAAATGTTGTTAGTAAGGTGGAGACTAATATGCTTTGGTGGTTTGGCCATGTTGGAAGAATGAGTGATGAGATGCTTACCAAGAAAATCTTTTTGGCACAAGTGGCAGGAAGGAAAGGCAGAGGAAGGCCAAGGAAGTCATGGGATGATCAGATTCAGGAGTGTCTGCATGAGAAAAAGATTATGAGTGTGAAGTATAGAAGATCTTGTGTACGACATGTGATGGATGTCAGTGAAGCTTTAGTTGTATGTCAAGATCGCTGTAAATGGAGAAGTTTGATACAGCAACAGTAAGGAAAAAAATATCTGGTAGTTTGTATTTCTTTGTGGAACTAACCTCTGAATCTCAGAGAACAACTTAGTGATATGTATGTATGTATGTTAATGATATTTATTATACATCTGGTGGAGGAAATAAAGAGCATAAGTGTTTAAAACTGAAGTTTACAGTGAGTTTTGATAAAATGTGGTTTAAAAATCTTCAAAAATTTCCACCCATTCCATGCAAAAAATTTTTTATTCACATAGGTCAAATTTCAAACATATAAGATTTCCCAAATACCCCATATTTTATTCACAATTTCTTTTAAATGCATGTGAGTATATCTGCTACATGCTTTTCACTCGAAAAAACAGATTCTGTGCATGATACTGTAAGATTTGCAATTTGCACCTAGAATTTTAGCTACCGGCGCAATTTTGAACTTGCCAATTTTTTTCTAATTTCCCACCCTGGTCCCAAGCTGCTTTCATCGAGTCTCAAGGAAATGAAAATAAAGTAAAGCTCAGATTTAGGAAACATCAATTTTACAAACTATAACATGCATTCTTTATCTGCCCTTCTGATAGAGTCCACCCACATCTAATCTAACCTCGGGAGCTGTTTTTTTCCCCCCATTCCCCACAGTTCACTAACACAGGAAAGCAGGCAACCTCTTGACCAATATCTCCTTTTTCCTTTTCTGTTGACTGCCCCCCCCCACACACACACAAAAACAATATTCATATGAGTACTTCACACCATAGAGATACAGATCCTGAAATAGATATGTTAGAAGTCAAAAAGTGTAAAGTTCAGCAACTGTATGTGTGCCTTATTTTTTAACAATGTACAATATCTGAGAAAATTACACCGGCTTAAGTGCCACAGTTTCAGAAAAAAAAACTTTTAAACAGTAGCCTGAGGCTAATAAAACATATTTTGCTCTTGTCCAAACATAAAACCCAATAGTCTCAAGCAGCAGACTAACCAAAATTTCCACCTTGAGGGAACAATTGGACTATTGATTCAATGGACTATTTGTCTAATGGTGAAGTTTATCCAATGCTCATTCATCTAGTCCATTTGCCTAATGCCCTTTGGTTAAGTGGAATGTTTCATTCAATGGCATGATCTGTTCAATGGCCATTTCAGCTGTTATCCTTAATAACTAGCAAAAAGTATGCATTTGCTGTAGTTCTGATCATTTTTAACCCATTTAAGCCTAAAGTTGTAATATTGAATTTTGTTGTAGAAATCACCATGAATTACACTATTGCACCTTCTTGAAGGTAACAAAATATTTATATTTATTTTTTCATACATACATACATATCACTAAGCTGTTCTCTGAGATTCAGAGGTTAGCTCCAAAAAGAAATACAAACTTCCAGCTATTTTTACTTATTGTTGTTGTATCAAACTTCGCCATTTACAGCGATCTTGACGTACAACTCGTGCTTCACTGATATCCATTACACGCCTTACACAAGATCTTTTATACTTCATACTCATAATCTTTTTCTCATGCAGACACTCCTGAATCTGATCCACCCATGTCTTCCTTGGCCTTCCTCTGCCTTTCCTTCATGCCACTTGGGTTGAAAATATTTTCTTAGTAAGCATTTCATCACTCATTCTTTCAACATGGCCAAACCACCAAAGCATATTGGTCTCCACCTTGCTAACAACATTTTGCTTTACATCACACAACTGCAATACATCTTCATTCCTCACACAATCAGATCGTGTCTTGCCACAAACCCTACGTAAGTAACGCATTTCTCCAGCACACAAACGACTCCTATGCTTCTTCTGCAGTACCCAGGTTTCACTGCCATACATCAGAGTAGGAACAATTACTGTTTCATACACAGCCATGCGGGACTCTCTAGAGAACCCATCATTCCTGTGAAAACCTCCCAGAGCAGCTATGACTTTCAAAGAAGAATTCACTCGCCTACTGATTTCACCATCCAACTTGTTCTCTCTGTCAAACAAGCTTCCTGAAATACACAAACTCACTCACCTGGTCAATCACAGTGCCATTTATACTTACGTTACATTCAGTGTTACCCATTCCTCTCTCAAACACCATAACTTTGGTTTTTCCCTTATTTATACTCAGTTTGAATTTCATGCAAACTTCTTGCATCCGAGTCAACATACTCTGCAACTCACTTTTGCTTTCTGCCAACAGGACAGTGTCATCAGCATACAGCAATCTGCACACATGGATATCACCAAGACATAAACCACTATTATCTATTTTGGCCTCATGCATGCATGCGTCCATAAATATATTAAACAGCCATGGTGACATTACACAACCTTGTCTAACTCCTGCACCAATGGAAAACCATTTTGATAAAACACCATTCACTCGTACACAAGCTCTACTACCAGCATACATGGCTTTTACACTATTAAGTAGATTCCCAGTAACACCATATTCATTCAATACCTTCCACAAAAGTGTCCTATTCACTCGGTCGTAAGCTTTCTCTAAATCTATGAAGGCAATAAAAACTTTCTTCCCAACAGCCAGATACTTTTCAATCATCATGCGTAATGCAAAAATCTGGTTAGTGCAGCCTTTACCAGGCATAAAGCCACTCTGAACATCCCACACTTTCAATGATGTAAGACCCCATACTTTTTCAATAACAACCTTACCAAACACTTTCCCTGGCACACTCAGTAGGTTAATACCACAATAGTTCTTGCATTCAGTTTGATCACCTTTTCCCTTATACAAGGGAACAATAATAGCATCCTTCCAATCCCGTGGGACCATTTCTAACTCCCAGCACAACTGGCAAATTTCAGTTAACCAGTCAATTATAGAGTCACCACCATACTTCAACATCTCTGCAGTTATGCCATCAACTCCTGGAGCCTTACCATTCTGAAGAAATTTTAGAGCTTTACACACTTCTTCTCTTGAGATCCCTCCTGTGCTTTCATCCCTCATTGTGACATCATCTGCATCTGTCTCAGAATCATTTTTGCTCACCTGATCTAATAACTCACAGAAGTATTCACCCCATCTTTCACTTAACTCATTGGGCTCCCATATCATTTCCCCGATCTCATTCTTCACACAACTTACAACTTTGTTTCCCCTATTTTTCCTGAGTCTCATGTACTTCCAGAAGGACTTTCTATCTTTGCAAAAAGCCAGTTCATGCCTTTCCACTTTCTCCTTCCTATCTTTTGCCTTACTGTGGCGAACCAGCTTAGCAGCTTCACGCTTCTTACAGCGATATTCATCCACAGAGACTCTACCTTGCAACATCCCCAAATAGGCTTCCTTCTTTTTCTTTACTGCCTCATCAATCTCACTATTCCACCAAGCATCACCTCTATTGTTACCCACTATTGTGGTGCCACAGACCTCTTTAGCAGCAGTGACAACACAGTTCTTAAAACATTCCCACTTCTTTTCTACATCCCTCTCACAAGATTTCAGATCCTTCAGTCGTTCTTTGAGTAAGTCAGAGTACCGCTGATGGTCTTCAAGGAGCCTATCAACCTTTATTCTTTCTATCCTGGGTCTCTTCCTATTCCTTTTCCTCCAACCAACATTAAGTTTCACTCGTGACACTACCAAGTAATGATCAGAACCAACATCCGCACCTCTCATCACACGGGTGTCAACAACTAAGTGTTTCAAACACTGATCGTAAACAACAAAATCTATCACACTCTTTTGACCAAGAGTACGAGTTTCCCAAGTATATGTGTGTATATACTTGTGGTTGAAAAATGTATTAGATACACACAAACCATTCTCAATGCAGAGTTCAATTAATCTTTCACCATTATCATTCACACAAGGATCATTAAACTTACCCAGAACATTGTCAGAAATTGCATTCTGCACACCTACTCTAGCATTGAAATCCCCTGCTATTATAACTTTTTCTTTAGCACCAAACTGGCTCAAAACAGCTTTTAGCTCATTCCAGAAATCTTCTTTCTTATCAGAAGGTTCCGAGTCACAAGGAGCATACACTACAGCAATTACAATTTTCTGAAGTTTCACTTTCAAACGAATCCAGAGAATTCTCTCACTTATGAAACTGTAATGAATCAAGTTGTTCTTCATCTTTTCACTTAAAATCACACCTACACCAGCCTGTCCTCTCATATTATCCAATACTCCAGACCACACACTCACCGTGCCATTCACTTCTTCTACCCCAATTTCCTTCTTTTTGGTTTCACTTACACACAGCACATCCAGTCTATACTTATTCATCTCCTCAATCACCTCACTCATCTTGCCATTTATACCTCTAGTATTCCATACACCAATCTTACATTCACTCAGCCGAGATCTCTTTCTCATACGCCGTTTAGAAAGTCCAGGTCGATTCCGTGGTGGACCGTCCTTCTCAAGTGTGGTAGGTCCACCATATCCCACACTTGAGTCATTCTTAATATTTCTTTTTGTCTTTTTAATCAGGTAAGTACATCAGTGTGGGGGATTAGCCCACAGCTGAGGGTTCCAGTTGGTCATTCAACCTAAGGATTCTGGAACAAAACCCAGTGAGTTGGGGTCTTTTCGCCAATGTCACACAGAACTAGTTTGCACCTCTCCAAGATTCACAGAGGCCTAGTTGCTGTTGTGTGTGCCATTGTTACCACGGAGCGCCCCGAGGAGGCAAACCCATCGCTCACTACGACCGCCCGCTTTATTTTTTCATAATTTTGAAAATTAGAGGTGTGTCCTATATGTAGGACGTCAGGTATTCATAACATGTTTTCTACTACGTTTATGCAGTGTGATAATCTTTGAAACATTTTACGTGGAGTCCTTTGTCACTCTTTTCGCATCTAGTCGTGGCTTTCTGATGACAATGGGTACATCTAGTTTGCTTCTCCTGGGGAATAACGGTACAGTTATATCCAGCACCATCTATTTTTAATGTCTGGTGTTTAAATTGGCGAACATTTTGAAAACTTCCTACATATAGGATGCCAGGCATAAATGGGTTAAGTTGAAAGTGCGTTTAATTTTAAAAAGTTAAGAATGTGATAAAACTTTATAGTGTACAAGAAATAGTTTTTTTCATAGTGCATGGAAAATATGTCAATATAATTAACGCAGCAATCAGACGTCTTTGAATTGACTGTATTTATTGTTTCTCACGTAATATCAATCACATCAGAACACTTGAAAATTTCATCGCCCTGGAGCGGGAATCGAACCCACATCTCCCAATTACTGTTCGAGCATGCTAACCGTTACACCACCCAGATGACAAAGTCCCAAGTATCTGAGTGTTCAGAGCATTGGAATATTCTCCGACCGCTTGCTAATCAAAGTGAGTTCTGCTTCCATGAGTGTTGTTAAGTAAATCACCAGTTGTTCAGTTTTTTCTCATAATACCTATAATAAGAAGAATATTTCTTCCACATTATATACCTGAATAATGGATTATCAAGCCATCAGAGAACATTCTGATGCTCTTAACACTCAGATACTTGGGACTTTGTCATCCTGGGCGGTGTAACAGATAGCATGCTCGAATGGAAATCGGGAGATGCGAGTTCAATTCCCACTCCCGGGTGATGAAATTTTCAAGTTTTCCGATGTGATTGATATTATGTGAGAAACAGTAAATACAGTCAATTCATAGATGTCTGATTGCTGTGTTAATTATAGTGGTGATAAAACTTACTTTTCTCTTTATATTGTTTCTGGAAATGATTTTTGATTCCCAGCTCTTGCATTTCAGCCAGGTTTTAGTACTACGTTTTTAGTAAAAAAAAAAATTATTAGCATAAATATGAAAGTTCATTATCTCTATTTATCTCTATTGCTGCTAACTGTGCAAAAGTCCTACTTTGATTAGAAAAACATGTTCAACATAACATTATTACATCTCATCTGAGAGAATTCATGGAAAACAGAAATATTGGGTTGGTACAAACGAAATGTCCGGTGCGAACGAGCAGTGGAGACAGGCCCCCACCACAGCAGAATGGAACCACCCACAGGTGTTGCGGATATTATGTCACAGAGTTACTATAAATAGCTAGCACTCGTGTGAAGAACAAAGTTCAGGCATGGTCTGTTCGGGCATGCTGTGGCTTGCAAAGGAAATATGCAGATGTTGGATTTGAGAGTCATCTTCCTGTATGAATTTAAACTGGGCCATTCTGCAGAAATTGTCGCTCAAAACGTTAAGAAAGAGCTTGGGGAGAATACAGCCAACGAACAAACCATTCGGCGATGGTTTGTGAAGTTTCGAAGCGGAGATACGGACCTGCAAAACGAAGCACGTGGTTACCAACCTGTTGCTGTCTCTGACGATGTTCTGTTACGTGTGGTTGAAGCGGACCCTCGAAAATCGTGTCGTGAGATAGCGGCAGAGGTAGGTGTCCATCACACGACTGTTGGTCGGCATCTGGCTTTGTTGGGTAAAGTAAAAAAGCTGGACATGCCCGTTGCTTCTTGCCAGGAATAAACATGAATCTCTACTGCATTGAATCATCACCTGCGATGAGAAGTGGGCCCTTTATGATAATCGGAAACAATCTGCACAATGGTTAAAGCAAGGCATAGCCTGCTAAGATGGCATCCTAAGCCACCCCTACACATCAAGAAGATAATACTCCTTAGTTTGGTGGCCCACAGCCAGGATAATTTATCGCAGTTTCTTGGCAAGAAGCCAAACCATCACTGCAGAACATTATTGTGCTGAATTACACCAGATGCATTGGAAATTGCTGCAGAAACAACTGGCTTTGGTCAACAGACATTATGTTCTTCTGCTCCAGGACAACGCTCGCCCTCATGTCGCACAATGAACGATGCTGACACTAAGTGCCTTGGGCTATGCAGCACGGCCTCATCCTGCCTAAATTCTGGACTTGACTCCAACAGACTATCATCTGTTTCGTCGTCTGGATCACTCCCTGTCTGAGAAACAGTTCATGACAGACAACGAGGTTCAACGTGCAATTGATGACTTCTTTGGGTCCCAGCCACAATACTTTTTTCGTTCCGGGATCATGGCCTTGCCGGACAGGTGGCAACTGTGTGTCGATGCCAAGGGGGATTATTTTGCCTAGGTAAGTTGTCCTACTTTTCTATTCACGCCATCCATGTGTGCTGGTCCATTTCATTTGCACCAACCCAATATACAAAAGGAAATTAATCTTTTGTTTATAGTTTTTCAATTACACATAGATAATGCTTTCTTCATGCATGCCCCCCCCAATTCCTCCATCTATCCACCCACCTGCTAAGTAGGCTGAAATCTTACTTCTGCAGTAACTTAAGTTGGAAATTTTGTAGTAAATAAACCAGTGTTATGAAAACCACCCCTAATTTTTGTTTTGTTTTTGTTTTTTCATTTGATTATCAGTTATTAGACTAACTTGAACTCATTGATGCTAAGAAAAATATTGCTCCATATATGTAATGTGGGATATAATTTTTATTACAGAATGGAGTTCTGGACCAGCTTGATGCCCTTCAGCAACCTGTTGAAGAATCTGCCTTCTATAAGCCATTTTTATCCATACCTGACTTTATAACTACAGAAGAAAGGTAATTATTAGACAATTCTGATTTAATTTTGTATTAAAAAGTTCATAAAATCATGTTAGTTATTTTAAATTTAAAATTATTGGTGGGTAAAATCTCTGTTCAATATAATGGTGATCGCTTACCAATTCGACCCGAAGTAACTAATAATATTTCTTAAAACGCTCGATGTTTTTTTCAATGTATCGGTGGAAACCTCGTTGTTGTCTCAATGTATCGGCTCACATGCCTTCGAGAAAAAGATCTCGGTTTTAGCCAATGAATCAACTAAAACAGCCAATGGGAAGGCGATATTTCTTTCCTCTTTATAAGAATGTAAGGAAAAGAAATGTTTTTACTTTTCATAGAAGATATTCGCTACCTGTTGCAAACATCGGTCACAAAACCTCGATGTTTTTTCGATGTATTGGCTTCTGCAACATGGAGTGTAAAACATTGATCATCGGTAGTAAAACATCGATGTTCAAAATCATCGAATGTTTTTGCCCATCCCTACTGAGTTCTCCAGCCTTATTCACTATTTGAAAGCTCCCTGATTAATACTTTTTAAACACCAATAAGTGATTTATGCAGCTTAATATCATAAGACCTCTGTTTTGTGTTAGATATTTTCCTATGAGCAAAAGGAAAATAACTGTTAATAGGTGATGATGGTTGTAAAATTAAATCAGTAATGTCTGCTTGTAACTCTGTGCATGTATGATTAAAAATATATGAAATACTGAGAGAATACTTGCATCTTAGTTATGAGATAATTGGAGAACTACAGGAACTTAACCAAAGTCAAGGTTATAATACTTTAAATATTATTTATAATTATACTTTACAGTGTGTGAATGTCTGTGTTTATACAACGCAGACATTCTTATTGGAACTAAGTAATAAACACAGTAATGTCACTACAAAAATGTAGGGCCTCTAAAGTTAGAGATACTTATAAGTTTTATGCAGATTAACTGATACAAAGGAAAAGTTGTGAAAAATACTAGGGTGGTTCAGAAGTCATTGCCATTTTCTGGCAGTTGATGAAATGTGTATAAATGCATAAAACATAAAAGTTTGATCTTCAAAATAGAGTCCATTGTGCTCAATGGTCCTACATCATCGTGATCCATGTGTTGATTCACCTTGGGAAAAAATTCCTTTGGTTGCAAAGCGAAAAAGTCTGTTTGACATCTTTGATGTTTTGGAAGTTGGTTGGTTGGTTCATTGATTTTTATGGTGCAAGGGCCATGTTTGGCCAAAGAGTGCCAGGCACAGATGTTTTTGAAGTGTTTCCTTGGATCAGAATAGATGGTAGTCCAAATGCACAAGATCTGAACTATATGCAGTATGCTCCCATTATAAGAAACTCGGATATAAAGAATTTATGGTTATAAGAAAGAAATTTATAACTTTGGTTGGCCCAATGTTGAAGTACAGGAATGTTTCACATTTATAAGAAAGCAAAAAAAGTCAAATTTCGGTTATAAGAAAGTTAAAAAAATTTATTTCCAAAATAAAATTTGTTCAACCTGCATTGCAATGTTTCTTCTCTTTATCTCCCATGGAATTTCAAGGCCATTTTCAGAGCGACTTCCACCAGATAATGCACATCTTTTTTGCCCTTCACCTCTCCCCACAATGCATGATAAACGTTTTCTTGGAAGGGGTAAATCCTGTTCTGACTTACCCTTTCCAAGAGTTCTAGGTCATCACCTGTGCATTCATAGATGAAGATTGGTACATTGCTACATACAGTGCATATGTATTCTCTGTTCTTGTTCTCATCTTTTAATTGTGTACTGTTTTTGGGTTATATTTCTTCCTGTTTGCATTAGCGAGTGAACTGGTGATCTGACTGTTTGAAATGAAAGGACGTGTCTAAAATTGTGCACCAAAGATTGTAACGACCGAAAATTGAGGTGAAAACTTCCAATGATTTTGTACACGCTATTTGGAATTCAGTGAACCCTACAGTAATTAAGAACTGCTTTTGGAAAGCTGGATTTTATAATGAAGAAAATTCTGAACTGGAACGGGACTTTGAAAATGAAGTTCCCCTTGATGAGTGGGTTCAATTGGATGTAGAAGGTGTTTCTTTTGAAGATTTTGTCACCATAGATAGTGGTGTGCAAACATTGCCTCAGCTGACTGATGCCGAAATTTTGGCCCAAGTAAATCCTGTTGAAGAAACTGGAAGCAGCAGTGAAGAAGAGGATAACAACTTTTCTGAGCCGGAGCTACCAACGTGGGTGGAAGTCATGGATATGATTCAGGAGGTGAAGGATTATGTGAGTAGGATTCCAAGTGCTCAAGAAGCAAAGAAAAAGGTATGTTTGATTGTACTCCAAAAATGGAAAACGATTGTAATGTTAAATGCAAAAAGCAGACTTCTATAACAGATTTGTTATATAAAAGGTATGTATTGATGTACACTTGTTTATTCATAAAATACAATAACAGTACATTATGTATCTGCTTTAATTTCGAAGTTTTAACCATTTTAATCCAAATTCGGTTATAAGAAACTGATTTTCAATCCCCTTTAACTTTCTTATAATGAGAGTTGACTCTATAAGCATAGTGTGGGGCATTAGCTCGGTACCCTTCAGTTCCTTATTTTTCCTTAGTTGACCAGGCTTGTTGAGCAGGAGCGTTATCCCATTGGAGAGTAACTCGTTTATGGTTCACCAGAACCTGGTACTTTCATCGTAAAACGGCATATATCTTCTCCATCTGACTCCAGAGTTGCTGCATGTTCATGCCTTGACCATCTAGAACCAATTTCCAATAAATGGGGACTCAAAGTTCCACCATCTGCACAGAGTAACTTTGTGCTCAAATTGTCCCCTTTTTGGGGCCGATTCTGGTGTGTTTTTTTGTGATCTAACCACTGTTTTCTTGAGTCAAGATTCCGAAAAAAATATTTACTTTTCATTACACGTCACAATTTCATTAAAGAAATGGTCATTCTAGGGATTTTCTAGCAATTGATGACGCACATGTTGCTGAGCTTGAGCAGCAGTCTTGTTGACAGCTTCTGTGCATTTTGCCGAGCTTGTGCCGTTTCCCGAACAATTGTGAGCTGAGGTATTCCCAGCTCGTTTGACAGTTGTCTCATGTTTATGCACAGCTTGGCGTACAGCTTCAGAACTTCAGAATTCACTGTCAAAAGTCTTCCAGCACATGCTTTGTCTTCAAGGCTGCAGTCCCCAATATTAAATCGCTGAAACCCAAATCCTTTTGTTCTTTCAGACTCTTTTACCTTCCACAGCTGAAATTCCCTTGTTGCAGTGGTCCACTTTTTTTTAAAGAAACACTGTTACAGCAATCGAATCATGTATTTCTTGTTCACAGCTTTTGACAGCAGAAAATTTTGCAATAAATCATAGCAGTGTGTGCTTGTATTTATACACTGGACCGTACTTGTTTTCTGGTTGTGCATTGTTCTTATGTGCACAATGCATGTGCACTGAGTAATTACCTGACACAGGACAGACTGTTCAAAATGGCAATGACTTTTGAATCACCCTGATATAAAATGCCTGTTACTGATGCTTAAAATACAGAACAGACTGGAAAACTGGAATCTGTCACAAAGGGAGAATAATTAAAATGCAACATTGTCTGAAAACCAACATTTCTAATTGCCTCTGAGATTTGAGTCAGAAGTAAACAAAAAAAGATGGCCTCAGACCAGATGTACCTGTTAACCATAGCTTGCATTGTAAGGGCCACCATTTAAAATTTAGCAAATCATCAGTGTTCAAAGAAATGCAACATATATAAAATTTCTGTTTTTGTTTTATCCCAAGACAAAAGATACTTATCTTCCTATGACCTTCGGGAGCAGTGAGATCCATAATGGCAAGTAGCATGCTGAGCATAGTAGCTATTGAATTGAACAGGTAATTGGTATTTACTTTTGTGATGTCACAGTGATGTGGAGATGTAGTGCATGTGCACACTACATCTCCTCATCACTGGTGACTGAGTGGAGATGGCTGTACAAAGAGGGTGTGATTGACAGTGGTGGTGATTATTAAAATTATTGAATGAGGAATCTTATGTTTACTAAGATTCACCTTTGTGTCGAATGGGTGCTTTTTTTTTTTTTTTGCTCTATCTCTCTCTCTCTCTCTCTCTCTCTCTCTCTCTCTCTCTCTCTCTCACACACACACACACACACACACACACACACACACACACACAACGAAAGTTTGAAGAAACAAGGAAGGCATGAATTTTCTGAACATTATTTCAGTGGGGACACATAACCTGGTCTCAATAAGTATCATAGCCAGTGGTGAGTGATGATAATTTAAAATTCATTATTAGCAAAAATTTCCAGCAGTTCTCCAAATTACCAAGCCTTTTCCTGAAAAATGTCATGATGCCATGTTTGGAATCTATATCTTCTATCCATAATCCTAAGGCTTGCTCCATTTTTTTTTCTTTACTTAGTTGTAATTTTTCCAAGCCTATCTTGTGTTTTGCATTTAGAATGTCTTGTCTGTTTGCTAACATGTTTCTCAAATAGATCTGAAAAGTCACTGGCAATAAATTGCTGGCTTGAAAAACAATTCTTTTTCCTTATACTCACAAATAATTTTTTTTCATGGACATTTTAATAGTTTTCTCTGCAGAATTCAGTCAAAAACAAGACTAAGATATGCTGAAGTCCTGCTTGTAACAATTCCTTACCCATGTGATAAACCATGTTGGAATGTGGTTCCTGAAATAATTTGGACAGTGGCTAAAAGAATATTGTGAGAAAATTACTTTTAATGTTGTTTCATTCTACTATAATATTTGTTTTCTTGGAAGTTTAAAACTCAACTAGATCTAGAAAGAAAGAGTGTTCAAGCTAGGAACTTTTTATTTTAAAGATGATACATAATGATGTACAACAGAATGAATGGTAACTTGAATGTCACTGAGTGGTAACTTGACAATCTGTTTATTTATAATTTCACTTCTTTTTCTGTGCATTATATTCAGTGTGTCTGTTTTTGTCCCAGGTCTTTCTTTAATTACTATTATACAAGTGATGGTACTTAAGGTTAAACTGATAAAAAATTAAAATTAAGGGAATTTGAGAAAACATTCTTTCACCAGTTAATACCATCCAAATTAAAATTTGAAAACTCGCCAGCATAATTTTGTTGCACATGATAAGTTATGTTAAAAAAGTGCCTTAGTTTACATCTGAAGCTTAGAATTTTGCATTGTGTGAAAAGTTTCATGTACTCAAAAATTAAAAACAGAATTTGTTAGATCAATCGAATATGTACCAAATGTAATTAGATTGTTGGCATGTTTATCCAAAGGTTAAAATTGGGGGTGAACTGATTTTCATTGTTAGGAATAAATATAGATTATACATATGAATTCAATCAAATTGAGGCTTCCCCAAGTTAAGAGAACACTCTTATGTTCCATCACAAATGCAAGAAATGTGAAGCATTCCATAAAATCATATGTAAGACTGCATTCAATTGAATGTATGTGCATTTGACAAGTTACTTTTGTGGCAGGTTTTGATAGACACCTTTGCTTTATACTTTACTACGTATTGTAGAGATCTTAAGTGATTTTTAGTTCTTAAAGTTCATAAATTTTTAAAACTTGTGTAATTATTATTATTTTTGTTTTGTACTGGTGTTTGTGTGTGTGCATGTGTAAGAGACATTCTCAAGTTTGAATTAATATTATTGTTAATTGTATTTTCCTATTAACTCCTTTTGATATTTATGATGTATCTGTTTCTGACATATTTTATATAGGGATTCCCTTCAAACTAATGGTCGAAATTCTATCGTTGTTGACCTTCTTCCTTCTTTTAAGCGGCTGCAAAATTTCATTGAAGCTGTAAGTGTACTTATTGTTTGTGAAATTATTTTTCGTCTCCTTTACTTGTGTAATGGAAAATTAATTGTTAAGAGCTTGAAGATTGCCTTTCAGCTAGTGGGGAAAGAAACTTTTGCTAAATATTGTAATTGTATATATATTCTTGACATAATTTCTGCATTGCTTTCTCTGGTAATTTTCTGTGGAATTAGAAGAATAGCCTGGTAAAATGGAAGTAAGTGTAATAACATCTTCACAAGATTTGTTTAATGCATTTGAAACAGATATCAACGAAATTGTGTTTTACAAAGGAAACTCTTCAGTAAAAGAAAGTCCTGTAGGTTCCAGAATGTCACCAGAGTAGTGCTGTGCAGTCAGTGTTCCTAGAATGCACATCAGAGATAGATGGCTGTTGTAACTTATCACAACCTAAACCATAATGCCAGCTGCTCAGCAGTTTGTCACTCAATACTACCATTGTTAAATGACAAAACATTCATAGAATAATAAAAACTGAAAGAAAAACAAAAGTTGTTTTTTTATTTGTGCTGATATTTATTATGTACATAGATCATACTGAAAGTAATGAGCAAAGTTGCATTGGACATGCGGACAGCACATTGGGAGAATGATAGTTCATGTACAGGCAGTGCCATTTCTTGTTGTAGCCATAAATGCCAAATGATGTCACCAAAGTCAGTCATGTGATCAAATAGATGTGAAAAAAAAAATGGCCAACAGTGATACATCATTCCATCAGCCTGCTGTGATTCAGTTTCTTGTAAAAGAGGAAATTCCGGCTGCCAATATTTTCTGTAGGCTTCAGCGTGTATGGGTGCCAGCAGTCTGAGAAGGCGAGTGAAACATTTTAAAGACAATTTCACAGACATTAATGATCAACCTCATAGAGGTTGCAGTCGAACAGTCTCTACGAGACACAGCAAGGAAAGGGTTGATGCTTTAATTCGTGTTGGCAGACATGTGAAAGTGTAGGAAATTGTGGCAAATTTGGGCATAGGACACAGTGCAGTTGAGAAAAAAATTAGTAGCTTGAGATACCAGAAAATTTGTGTCCGATGGGTCCCACATTTACTTACAGAAGGCCAGTGCGGAAACATCTCATCCCAACTGCTAGAGCTGTGTCGAAATGAAGGGAGTTAATTTTTCGCACAGTATTCTGACAGGTGAAGAAAGTTGGTTCCACTATTTTGAACCTGAAACAAAACTCCAGATAATAATATTTTTGGTTAACAAAGTATAACCAAACCAATTACGTGGCTAAATACACTGTCAAGTCACATTATTGTGACCACCTCCTACTTCTGACGTCAACAGCGCATAGCCAATGAAAGAAGGAACATGTTGTGAGTTCGCTTGGAGGGTATATAAGGTGTGCTGTAGGCATTCTGAAAACATATCAATCGTTGCTATCATGGATAAAAGAAGCAATTTATCAGATTTGCAAAAAGGATGATTATCGGTTTTCGGGCCAAAGGTGGTAGTATTACTGAAACAGCGAAGTTTGTGAACTGTTCGCGTGCTGCTATGATTAAAGTTTATCGTGATTGGAGAAGTGGCACTGTAAGGACTCTGATTAAGACACTGTATTTATTTTATTTTTTATTTTTTTATATGTGTTAATGCCAGCTGTGCGGAGATATTTGCTGACGTCAGCCCGGGCTGGACCAGTTTGCTTGCGAGGAGTTCAGCGTAAGACACGGGACTGACAAGACGTAGGTAGTGAACAGCAGTGAGACCACGGACATATTAGGTGCACAGGTTCCAAAGTGCTGCCATCTAATCAACTGTAATATGTATAGTGATATCATTTTTGGTAGAAAGCTAATTCTAGATTAAAATAATTTTTATTGTTAAGACTGTTTCTTTTGTTCATGAGTTGTAAATTATGGTGATGCACGAGTCACAAAGTACTAAGGACACGTGGTAAGAAACGTGTGCGTAACGAACTAACTAAGGGACCCAAAGTCATACAGGTCTCTTACATGCACCATTGCAAATAAGCAATGTGGAAACTGTGAAGCACCACGTGCCATTGATCTGAAAGGTGAACGTCAGCTTCAAAGGTGCGTGAGGGCCGATTGACACGCTACAGTGGAGCAACTCACTGGCCGAATGAACCAGGGGTTTACCAGAAATGTGTCTAAAGTAACAGTTCAGCGAACCCTGCTGCGTATAGGGCTCCGATACAGACTGGCGGTCACTGCACTTATGCTAATGAAAGTGCATCGGCAGAAAAGGCTTCCATTTGCGCGGCAGTATCAGAACTGGGCCTCCGCTGATTGGAAAAAATTGCCTTCTCTGATAAGTCATGTTTTCTGCTTTATCGAATGGATGGACGTTGGTGTACAAGGTGAGAAACATAGGAGAACATACTCTCTTCAACCATTGCTGAAAAAACACAAGCTGGTGGGGTCAGTGTTATGGTCTGGGGAATATTTTCGTGGTATTCCCTGGGTCCACTCATACCTGTCAAAGCACTATGGACCAAATTCGTTATGAATCCATCCTTGGAAACTACATGCACCCATACATGCTGATTGTCTTCCCTGGTGTGGATGGGATCTTCCAGCGTGACAATGCGACGTGTCACACAGCTAGAAATGTCCGAGAGTGGTTGGAAGAGCTTCATGAAGACTTCAAAGTACTTCCCTGGCCCCCTTATTCCCCAGACTTAAACGCAATTCAGCATCTGTGGGACCACCTCTATCGTGTTGTTCGTTCTATGGATATGGCTCCACGTACCTGTGAACACCTTCCAGCACCTTATTGAGTCACTCCAAGCCCGTCTAGCTGCTGTCCGTGCTGCACACAGTGGTTACTCTGGATATTAGCAGGTGGTCACAATAATGTGACTCGACCATGCATATGACTGAATAATAGGTCTGCTTTTTAACATGTTGGTTTACTAATATTATTTCAACATGAGTATAGTAGGAAATGAAAAGGATCTCCAAAGTGTGCTGTTGTTTTGGTAAGTTAAATTTATTACCAAGTAATTAACCTGTTTTATAAATGTTAGACATATTTTTTATGTGCATGGCACACGCAACTTGCATTTTTGGTTTACTATTATTATTTCAACATGTGAATAATAATAACCGAAAAGGATCTCCGGACTATGCTATTATTTTGGTAAGTTAAAATTCATACCTAAATATTACCCAGTACTTAACCTGTTTTATAAATGTTGCATATATTTTTGATATGCATTTCACACGCAACTTGCAATGTGCAGAATAACGTGTGAAACGGTAGCACAAACCAGTTACTGTAGTAAGTTTTTAGACAGAAAGTAAAAATACTTCTCAAATGATTTTCAAGAAGTAATTTGTGATTTTGAGAAGTAGCACACTCCCTCTTCCCCTTGCCAAGTTTCCAAAAGACTGGCATAAAAATTCTCACTTCTAAAAAGAAAAAAAAATTAATTCTGTTAAAAATATATGCATTACAATAAAGAAATGCTTTTGGGACATGAATTTATTTTAATTATTTTGATCAGTACAGCAAAATTTAAAATAGAGTATTAATTCCTAAGTTTAAAAATATGCATCCTTATGAAAGATGCCCCAAAATCGATGAAGATTCTGTGAAATATATAGGTACAATTTTTCCTACACATGTAATTTAGTATTGCAATAGTTTGTACATTAATTGAGAATGATCTCAGTCTCTTATATTTTTAATAAAAAATACAGTCTGTTTTGTCAAGTTCAGTTCTGTTCATTTGCTGGAAAAAGTTGCTTATCTACATACATACATATCACTTAGCTGTTCTCTGAGATTCAGAGGTTAGCTCCAAAAAGAAATACAAACTTCCAGATATTTTTACTTATTGTTGTTGTATCAAACTTCTCCATTTACAGCGATCTTGACAGACAACTCATGCTTCACTGATATCCATTACTCGCCGTACACAAGATCTTTTATACTTCATACTCATAATCTTTTTCTCATGCAGACACTCCTGAATCTGATCCACCCATGTCTTCCTTGGCCTTCCTCTGCCTTTCCTTCCTGCCACTTGGGCTGAAAATATTTTCTTAGTAAGCTTGACGATTATGGGCAAAACACGTAACAATATTAACAAAGAAAGGTGACTTGATCACGCTAGTTACGTTAACTAAAACTTTTACAAAAAGTTCGTAAGTTGGAAGCTTTCGACCTTATCTTAGGTCTTCATCACGCCAATGGAGGACTAAGATTGTTGCCAGATTCTACATTTGAATTTTTCCTATTTTTGTTGCCAAAACTTAGAATTGATCTCCAGATCAACGGAATGTAGAGAGGAGATTCGGAGTTGCAAGTCATTGAGTTGAAAATAATTTCTATGCTTTCACGGTAACGGAGGGCAAAACGATTGTCAAACGAAGCAATTCGTTTTGCTTCGTTCCAGTGGGGAACTGCAGATGTGTCTTCCATTGTCAAAATAGACAAGGCAGTGTTGGGATTGCCTTTCGAAACATCTTTTCTATGTTCTAAAATTCTATGGCTAATGCTCCTGTATGTGCTTCCAATGTATAAGTTATCCCCAGTAGAAGAAGAGATAGGAATGCAGTAAACTCCTGGGAGGTTCAGGCTTTCAACTTTGTCCCTATCCCTTTGTAGAAGTTTCAAGATGTTTGGGGTAGATTTAATGGCAAGATGGTAACCAAAACTTCTAAAAAGAATCTGTAACTTATAAGCATAGGAAGGATGGTAAGGAACAGAACCACAGAATTTCAGGTCTTCTTTCTTGTGAGGAAGGAGGCATTCGATTTTCGAATGGTTTTCATATTTCTTTATGAGGGAGTTGACTGTAACAGCAGGGAAACCATGAGAGAGGGCTATTGTAGAAATTTTGGAGAGTTCTTCTTGAAGAGAGAGTTGGCTTTTGCAAATGATATGAGCCCTGTGGATGTAGGACTTCAATGCTGCAAGCTTGTAGAGATGCAGGGTGCAAGATTTGTAGGGAATGATGTTAGTGGCTGCAGAAGGTTTTCGATAGACGGAACGAGTAATGGAGAGATCAGCGTTTCTGCAGATAGATACATCCAGGAAATCAATTTTGTGATTTACTTCCTTAGATATAGTGAGCTTAATGGAAGGAAATTTTTCTGTAATGGAGTTGATCAGTATCTGTAGCTCAGACTCGGAATGTGGCCAGCTAATGAAAATGTCGTCTACATATCTTAACCATAGGGAAGGTTGAAAAGGGTGTAGAGGAATTATAGAAACTTCAATATGTTGCATGTAGATTTCAGCAAGCAGAGGGGAAAGAGGTGAGCCCATGGGGAGACCAGATTGTTGCCTATACACAATTTTGTTGAAAACAAAACAACTGTGTTGATGAATAGTGTGGAAACAATCATAAAGATCTTTGATAAGAGGACCGGGGGGTTCAAAATGGAGAATCAATTTCTTCATGAGGAGCATGTAAGAACTCTCCAAAATTTCTACAATAGCCCTCTCTCATGGTTTCCCTGCTGTTACAGTCAACTCCCTCATAAAGAAATATGAAAACCATTCGAAAATCGAATGCCTCCTTCCTCACAAGAAAGAAGACCTGAAATTCTGTGGTTCTGTTCCTTACCATCCTTCCTATGCTTATAAGTTACAGATTCTTTTTAGAAGTTTTGGTTACCATCTTGCCATTAAATCTACCCCAAACATCTTGAAACTTCTACAAAGGGATAGGGACAAAGTTGAAAGCCTGAACCTCCCAGGAGTTTACTGCATTCCTATCTCTTCTTCTACTGGGGATAACTTATACATTGGAAGCACATACAGGAGCATTAGCCATAGAATTTTAGAACATAGAAAAGATGTTTCGAAAGGCAATCCCAACACTGCCTTGTCTATTTTGACAATGGAAGACACATCTGCAGTTCCCCACTGGAACGAAGCAAAACGAATTGCTTCGTTTGACAATCGTTTTGCCCTCCGTTACCGTGAAAGCATAGAAATTATTTTCAACTCAATGACTTGCAACTCCGAATCTCCTCTCTACATTCCGTTGATCTGGAGATCAATTCTAAGTTTTGGCAACAAAAATAGGAAAAATTCAAATGTAGAATCTGGCAACAATCTTAGTCCTCCATTGGCGTGATGAAGACCTAAGATAAGGTCGAAAGCTTCCAACTTACGAACCTTTTTGTAAAAGTTTTAGTTAACGTAACTAGCGTGATCAAGTCACCTTTCTTTGTTTCTTAGTAAGCATTTCATCACTCATTCTTTCAACATGGCCAAACCACCGAAGCATATTGGTCTCCACCTTGCTAACAACATTTTGCTTTACATCACACAACTGCAATACATCTTCATTCCTCACACAATCAGATCGTGTCTTGCCACAAACCCCACGTAAGTAACGCATTTCTCCAGCACACAAACGACTCCTATGTTTCTTCTGCAGTACCCAGGTTTCACTGCCATACATCACAGTAGGAACAATGACTGTTTCATACACAGCCATGCGGGACTCTCTAGAGAACCCATCATTCCTGTGAAAACCTCCCAGAGCAGCTATGACTTTCAAAGAAGAATTCACTCGCCTACTGATTTCACCATCCAACTTGTTCTCTCTGTCAAACATGCTTCCTAAATACACAAACTCACTCACCTGGTCAATCACAGTGCCATTTATACTTACATTACATTCAGTGCCACCAGTTCCTCTCTCAAACACCAGAACTTTGGTTTTTCCCTTATTTATACTTTGTTTGAATTTCATGCAAACTTCGTGCATCCGAGTCAACATACTCTGCAACTCACTTTTGCTCTCTGCCAACAGGACAGTGTCGTCAGCATACAGCAATCTGCACACACGGATATCACATCACCAAGACATAAACCACTATTATCTATTTTGGCCTCACGCATGCATGCGTCCATAAATATATTAAACAGCCATGGTGACATTACACAACCTTGTCTAACTCCTGCACCAATGGAAAACCATTTTGATAAAACACCATTCACTCGTACACAAGCTCTACTACCAGCATACATGGCTTTTACACTATTAAGTAGATTCCCAGTAACACCATATTCATTCAATACCTTCCACAAAAGTGTCCTATTCACTCAATCGTAAGCTTTCTCTAAATCTATGAAGGCAGTAAAAACTTTCTTCCCAACAGCCAGATACTTTTCAATCATGTGTAATGCAAAAATCTGGTTAGTGCAGCCTTTTCCAGGCATAAAACC
This sequence comes from Macrothele yani, assembly GCA_039090855.1. Lineage (NCBI taxonomy): Eukaryota > Metazoa > Arthropoda > Arachnida > Araneae > Macrothelidae > Macrothele > Macrothele yani. The sequence continues at coordinate 23,123,127 of CM077002.1, read as the reverse complement.
ACTTTGAACATCCCACACTTTCAATGATGTAAGACCCCGTACTTTTTCAATAACAACCTTACCAAACACTTTTCCTGGCACACTCAGTAGGCTAATACCACGATAGTTCTTGCATTCAGTCTGATCACCTTTTCCCTTATACAAGGGAACAATAATAGCATCCTTCCAATCCCGAGGGACCATTCCTAACTCCCAGCACAATTGGCAAATTTCAGTTAACCAGTCAATTATAGAGTCACCACCATATCTCAACATCTCTGCAGTTATGCCATCAACTCCTGGAGCCTTACCATTTTGAAGAGATTTTAGAGCTTTACACACTTCTTTTCTTGAGATCCCTCCTGTGCTTTCATCCCTCATTGGGACATCATCTGCATCTGTCTCAGAATCATTTTTGTTTTCCTGATCTGATAACTCACAGAAGTATTCACACCATCTGATTGGGCTCCCATATCATTTCCCCAATCTCATTCTTCACACAACTTACAACTTTGTTTCCCCTATTTTTCCTGAGTCTCGTGTACTTCCAGAAGGACTTTCTATCTTTCCAAAAAGCCAGTTCATGCCTTTCCACTTTCTCCTTCCTATCTTTTGCCTTACTGTGGCGAACCAGCTTAGCAGCGTCACGCTTCTTACAGCGATATTCATCCACAGAGACTCTACCTTGCAACATCCCCAAATAGGCTTCCTTCTTTTTTTTTACTGCCTCTTCAATTTCACTATTCCACCAAGCATCACCTCTATTGTTACCCACTATTGTGGTGCCTCAGACCTCTTTAGCAGCAGTGACAACACAGTTCTTAAAACATTCCCACTTCTTTTCTACATCCCTCTCACCAGACTTCAGATCCTTCAGTCATTCTCTGAGTAAGTCAGAATACCGCTGATGATCTTCAAGGAGCCTATCAACCTTTATTCTTTCTATCCTAGGTCTTTCCTATTCCTTTTCCTCCAACCAACATTAAGTTTCACTCGTGACACTACCAAGTAATGATCAGAACCAACATCGGCACCTCTCATCACACGGGTGTCAACAACTAAGTGTTTCAAACGCTGATCGTAGACAACAAAATCTATCACACTCTTTTGACCAAGAGTACGATTTTCCCAAGTATATGTTTGTATATACTTGTGGTTGAAAAATGTATTAGATACACACAAACCATTCTCAATGCAGAGTTCAATTAATCTTTCACCATTATCATTAACACAAGGATCATTAAACTTACCCAGAACATTGTCAGAAATTGCATTCTGCACACCTACTCTAGCATTGAAATCCCCTGCTATTATAACTTTTTCTTTAGCACCAAACTGGCTCAAAACAGCTTTTATCTCATTCCAGAAATCTTCTTTCTTATCAGAAGGTTCCGAGTCACAAGGAGCATACACTACAACAATTACAATTCTCTGAAGTTTCACTTTCAAACGAATCCAGAGAATTCTCTCACTTATGCAACTATAGTGAATCAAGTTGTTCTTCATCTTTTCACTTAAAATCACACCTACACCAGCCTGTCCTCTCACATTATCCAATACTCCAGACCACACACTCACCATGCCATTCACTTCTATTACTCCAATTTCCTTCTTTTTGGTTTCACTTACACACAGCACATCCAGTCTATACTTATTCATCTCCTCAATCACCTCACTCATTTTGCCATTTATACCTCTAGTATTCCATACACCAATCTTACATTCACTCAGCCGAGATCTCTTTCTCATATGCCGTTTAGAAAGTCCAGGTCGATTCCATGGTGGACCATCCATGTCATATTCACACTGTTCTTTTAAAGGAGATAACAGAGTGTAATTAGTAGGTTTACTTTGATTTAGTGTTGTAATTTTTATTTATAAATGTAACCTTGTTTTCTTGCTGCTTTTTCAGTGAGTAACAACAGCGGAAAAGTCCAGATCACATAAAACCTCTCCAAGAATGGAGGTCCTGTCTCTGAAATTCTTGCTAAATCTTGCAGATAAATGTCATTAATCTGGTTCTGCTTTTCATTCATAATGTGGTTTTGAGTAGAAAATCCTCTTTCACAAGGTGCTGTGGTCAGTGAAATGGTCAAAACAATCTGAGCTAACGCTGCAAAATTTTCATGAACAAAAGATCGATCAACAGCTGATAAAATGATTAAGTGACAAAAGTCCTTCGTTTTCAGCCTTTTATACTTTGTCAACAATGAAAAAATTTCTAAAAATCATTTTCTTACATTCTCTTCCTTCAAAACCGAAGTTTCTGTGCAGCAGTTGTTGTTTAGTGAATCTTCTTTTGATATGGGACAGGGCAATGCCGAGATATTTAAAAAAAATGATAAAAATCATTGAGCAAGTTCATGAATGCTAAGTCTTTCGTTCAAGTTTTCTTGCAGCTTTTTTACAAAACTTCGAAACTCTAAAAAAAAAAAATGTTGCCTTCCCCCATTTCGTTTGGGCTTACACACACTCTACAGCCCGTTTGTAGCTCTGTTGTTTGCCGGGCATGGCAGCAAGCAGAGCTCTAGGTCACTGGAATTTCTCCTCCCAAGCTGGGCATAGATAACGCATTTCTTCCGCACATGCCTTGGGCATTTGTGGTTGTGTATTTCCACAGCCCAAGATATGTGAAACCCAGAGGACAGGCAGAGCAGGGGGTGGAGAACGAGGGATGAATTATATTAACTCTGAGCTCACATTCCAACATCCTCAAGGTCACACAACTATTACTTTTTATCATATCACAAATTTTCTCAATGAGTTCAGATGTTCACACTGAAATTGGACATCTGAGCCTTTCGTTATTTTCCAAATCCTCCCACCCATCCTTCAAACATGCATATCATTGGAATATTTGTGCACAAGATGATAGGCAGTTAGCCCCCGTACACATCACACAATTCAACTGTCCCAGATGCAGTTTTACTGATTTTCAGATAGAACCTGATATTTGCTCTCTGCTCCATGACAGCTGTGACAGTGTTCTACCAAATGATGTCATGCACCTAGAGTAAATAATCATCTGTGCAATTCTCATGCAAACACTGTTGCCACTGCATAGCTGATGATTTATCAAAAACCCATGCCTTCCCAACTTGTTTGTTTTACCCAGATTTTTCAAAAAACCCATCTCATTACTTTATTGCCACACTGTACCTAGTTGTAAATGAATTTATGGCACCTCTATTCATAGTGTACTGTGGAATTAACATTTTTACGGGTCTTATAGAGGTTATTATTTTAAAAAGTTGGTTGTCAAATTTTTGAACTAAAGCCTAGTTCTTCATCAGGACTACGTCACTGGAGTAGTTGCTGCCACTCAGTTGGAAGAGTCCAACCGCAATTATCGTTAATTGTGGTACTTCTTCTTCTTGCTATTTAGATCCCTTCTTCTAGTTTCCTCTTTACTAAGTTTGACTGGTGGACGATTATTTTTACTGAGTCCCAATTTATGGTGTCCACTTGCTTGTATATGTCTGTCTAGCCCTGTTCTGTTACTAATGTCCCTAATGGCTGCTTGGTGTTCTTTCATTCGGACTTTAATACTTCTCCCTGTTTCTCCTACATAGCTGAGTCCGCAGTTACAGTTGATGCAATATATTACTCCTTCTTGCAATTGGATGTCCACTTCTTTCTGCTTTAAAGCTGGCAGGAATTTCTTTAATTTGTTATTTAGATCTGGAGCAAACCTGATATTATATTTTGCTCCGATCCTCTTCAGTTTTTCAAAAAGTCCCTTATGGTATGTAATTTTGCTGGTGAATTTGAAGTTGTTTATTTCCTGCTTCTTTTTTGGCACTTGTTTAAATATTTTCTCAACATATGGGGATTGGTAATTGTTTTCTGCCAATATTTCTTTTAATTCTTCTTTGTGAAGATCTTTTTGAGTAGCTGAAGAGACCAGGACTTCATTTTTTTCCAAAAATTGTCTCGCCATATTCGATTTAATATAATCTGGGTGGAATGAGCAGAAGTCTAACATCTTTCCTGTGTTGGTGGGTTTTCTAAAAAGCTGAGTGAATGTTCTTCCCTCTCTCGAGGTCAAATTTAAATCAAGGAAATTGATGCAATGGTCTTTTTCCAGCTCCAGGGTGTACTGCAAGGTATTTTCTAGTAAGTTAAATTCTGCCAGAATCTGAGTGGGTAGAGATTGGTCCATAGTATCTACTATAATTAGGACATCATCCTTGTATCTTACATAGAGAGCAAATATTGAGGGTTGCACAAAGATTTTTGCCTCTAGTTTACTAACATAATAATTTGCTAGCAGAGGTGCTAGTGGAGAACCCATTGCAAGCCTTGAAGTTTGCCTGTAATATTTCTTTCTAAACTGGAAGAAATTATTCTTGAAAGAAAATAGGAGTAGTTCATATATGCCAATTAGTATTTCTCTATTGTGATTATGGAATACTATTTTTTCCGCTAGGTCATCCGCAATGAATTCCAGCAGGAGGTCCAGGTTAATGTTGGTATACATAGATACTATATCCAGGCTTGCTATTACTGGATGAATTAATTCTGGCAAGTTGTCTAGTTTTCCTTTTAGCTGCATGGAATTTTTTAGAAGGTAGGGAGGAGAAGGGAAGATATCTCTGAGGTGACTAAGTAAATAATAATTAATGTTGGAGAGTGGTGAATTTCTGGTGTCTTATTTATAGGCCTTATTGGATGGCCTTCTTTGTGAACTTTTATTGTACCATAGATCTGTGGAACTCTTGACTGGATTTTTGAGAAGCCTTTGAAGAGCTCATTTAGCTGATTTTTACTTTTTAAAGAGCTGATTATTTTTTAAAGATTTTTGACAGTTTGATCTATAGGGTTACCAGTGAGTTCTTCATAATAAGGCTTGTTCAATTCAGCTTCCATTTTATTGTAATATTTATCTTTTTCTAACAATACCAAAACTTTGCTTTTATCTGCTTTCAGTGCTACAACTTTATCATTGGTTTTGAATTTTTTAAGGTCAGTAATGGCATTTCTATCAAAATTATAAGAAACTTTTTCTGGCTTTTTTACAAATTTTGAGACGCAGTCTGAGAATTCTTTCCTTAAAGTGGCTGCTGTATTTTCATCTTCTCTTTCTACTTTAAATGGACGATGTAATCACTCTTTCCACGTTATTTTTTAAACAACGCATAGCGACTGAAAAATTGTATTTCGGCACTGCTGGGATCGAACCCCAGAACTCTCGATAACTAGTCGAGTGCGTTCGAATTTACGCTACAGCGCCAACAATTCTCAGCGCAATGCGTGGTTTATCAGTCAGCATCTGACTATACGAATGCGTATTGATGGTCTCAGCAACTGAGATGTCGTCATCTGGTGGCATTTAACGCAACAGCTATTTTAATTGTAGCTGATAAATTCAAAGGGCGATAGAAATGTTTAATATATATCAAATACGTGGAGATAATGTAAATGGACGATGTAATCACTCTTTCCACGTTATTTTTTAAACAACGCATAGCGACTGAAAAATTGTATTTCGGCACTGCTGGGATCGAACCCCAGAACTCTCGATAACTAGTCGAGTGCGTTCGAATTTACGCTACAGCGCCAACAATTCTCAGCCCAATGCGTGGTTTATCTGATATCTGATAAACCACGCATTGCGCTGAGAATTGTTGGCGCTGTAGCGTAAATTCGAACGCACTCGACTAGTTATCGAGAGTTCTGGGGTTCGATCCCAGCAGTGCCGAAATACAATTTTTCAGTCGCTATGCGTTGTTTAAAAAATAACGTGGAAAGAGTGATTACATCGTCCATTTACATTATCTCCACGTATTTGATATATATTAATCTTTCTACTTTACTACAGATGCTTTCTAAATCAATAAGCATCCGTTTTTTATCAAGTGTTGCAGAGGAAAGGTTGTAATTATGTCCCTTATTGAGGAGATTAATCAAGGTTCCATCTACTCCATCTTCCGTCAGATCTATGACGTGTTTGTTAGTGGTGGATGGTATTAACTGTGGACCAAATTGAAAATTAAACAAAATAAATGGTTGAGTCCAAAGTTAATGTCTACAGCGCCTGGTCCACAGTTAATACCATCCCCACTAACAAACACGTCATAGATCTGACGGAAGATGGAGTAGATAGAACCTTGATTAATCTCCTCAATAAGGGATATAATTACAACCTTTCCTCCGCAACACTTGATAAAAAATGGATGCTTATTGATTTAGAAAGCATCTGTAGTAAAGTAGAAAGAGAAGATGAAAATACAGCAGCCACTTTAAGGAAAGAATTCTCAGACTGCGTCTCAAAATTTGTAAAAAAGCCAGTAAAAGTTTCTTATAATTTTGATAGAAATGCTATTACTGACCTTAAAAAATTCAAAACCAATGATAAAGTTGTAGCACTGAAAGCATATAAAAGCAAAGTTTTGGTATTGTTAGAAAAAGATAAATATTACAATAAAATGGAAGCTGAATTGAGCAAGCTTTATTATGAAGAACTCACTGGCAACCCTATAGATCAAACTGTCAAAAATCTTAAAAAATTAATCAGCTCTTTAAAAAGTAAAAATCAGCTAAATGAGCTCTTTAAAAGCTTCTCAAAAATCCAGTCAAGAGTTCCACAGATCTATGGTACAATAAAAGTTCACAAAGAAGGCCATCCAATAAGACCTGTAATAGACAACAGAAATTCACCACTCTCCAACATTAATTATTATTTACTTGGTCACCTCAGAGATATCTTCCCTTCTCCTCTCTACCTTCTAAAAAATTCCATGCAGCTAAAAGGAAAACTAGACAACTTGCCAGAATTAATTCATCCAGTAATGGCAAGCCTGGATATAGTATCTATGTATACCAACATTAACCTGGACTTCCTGCTGGAATTCATTGCGGATGACCTAGCGGAAAAAATATTATTCCATAATCACAATAGAGAAATACTACTTGGCATATATGAACTACTCCTATTTTCTTTTAAGAATAATTTCTTCCAGTTTAGAAAGAAATATTACAGGCAAACTTCAGGGCTTGCAATGGGTTCTCCACTAGCACCTCTGCTAGCAAATTATTATGTTACTAAACTAGAGGCAAAAATCCTTGTACAATCCTCAATATTTGCTCTCTGTGTAAGATACATGGATGATGTCCTAATTATAGTAGATACTATGGACTACCCTCTCAGATTCTGGCAGAATTTAACTTACTAGAAAATACCTTGCAGTACACCCTGGAGCTGGAAAAAGACCATTGCATCAATTTCCTTGATTTAAATTTGACCTCGAGAGAGGGAAGAATATTCACTCAGCTTTTTAGAAAACCCACCAACACAGGAAAGATGTTAGACTTCTGCTCATTCCACCCTGATTATATTAAATCGAATACGGCGAGACAATTTTTTGAAAAAAATGAAGTCCTGGTCTCTTCAGCTACTCAAAAAGATCTTCACAAAGAAGAATTAAAAGAAATATTGGCAGAAAACAATTACCCCTCCCCATATGTTGAGAAAATATTTAGACAAGTGCCAAAAAAGAAGTAGGAAATGAATAACTTCAAATTCACCAGCAAAATTACGTACCACAAGGGACTTTTTGAAAAACTGATGAGATTCGGAGCAAAATATAATATCAGGCTTGCTCCAGATCTAAATAACAAATTAAAGAAATTCCTGCCAGCTTTAAAGCAGAAAGAAGTGGTCATCCAATTGCAAGAAGGAGTAATATATTGCATCGACTGTAACTGCGGACTCAGCTATGTAGGAGAAACAGGGAGAAGTATTAAAGTCCGAATGAAAGAACACCAAGCAGCTATTAGGAACATTAGTAACAGAACAGGGCTAGACAGACATATACAAGCAAGTGGACACTCCATAAATTGGGACTCAGTAAAAATAATCACCCACCTGTCAAACTTAGTAAAGAGGAAACTAGAAGAAGGGATCAAAATAGCAAGAAGAAGAAGTACCACAATTAACGATAATTGCGGTTGGACTCTTCCAACTGAGTGGCAGCAACTACTCCAGTGATGTAGTCCTGATGACGAACTAGGCTTTAGTTCGAAAATATGGCAACCAACTTTTTGAGTAATAACCTCTATAATACCCGTAAAAAAGTTAATTGCACTGTACCTATATAATCATACATATACCTCATAATTATACTTATGTTATGTGCCTTCTATTTAATAATGTTTTTTTTTGTTTTTGTTTTTTTGTTTTTTTATGGGCCTCTAGCATCACCAATGTCCCCAAAAATTGCACTCAAAAGAAATGTCTCTGTCTTTCAAAAGATGTTACAAAACTGCATGGGCATTTTGTGATAATCAAAACAAAATATTTAGCATAAAGAAATCAGGAGTAAGTGTTGCCAACAGTTTGCAACACTTACTGTAGTGTAGTCCTGATGAAGGGTAGTTGACGTTAATAAACAACATTAATTTATTCCTAAGTAAATCCCATAATCGACGTGTTTTATCTATCATATGAGTTTGATGTGTCAAATTTTCTTGTAGAAGCCTTACCCTTTATCAGGATGATGTGTGGAGACAGTGCTGCTATTCACTAGCAATGCTCCATCCCTTAAAATCATTGAGCATTTTACCTTTTCTTTTTTCAATTTCTACACTCTGCAAGTTTTCTATAATGTTGTTTGTTGTCTGGTTAAAATTTCTACTGTGTCCCATAATATTCTATGACCTGTGTTTCGCATGTATGTCTGTCTAGTCCGGTTTTTGACGACATATTTTTGATAGCTGCCTTACATTCTGCCAGCCTGGTTTTGAGCTGTCTGCCTGACAGTTCAAACTCTTTTATTCGTACTTCAAATTTTACACTTCAAACTCTTTTTATTCCTAATAATCCGCATAAAGAATTTTTGCTTCAAGTGATTTCAATGAAAGGAATCGCCATGGCTTCATTTATTTCAAGAAATTTGTTATTTGGATATCTGTTCTGGATGGGGACAACAAAAACTACATCATGTGAACTCTAGATTTATTGCTTGATGCTCAGCATGATAAAGTATATAGATGATAATTGCACAACATCCATCATGTACACAGTGTCTAAGAGAGATGTATAAGAGACCTCTATACTTTTTGCCATTTTGTGAATGGTCAGTCTTGCACTAAATCTCTCGCTGTACTTACTCAAAAAATAGTGTTTTGCTAATTGTTGCATTACAGATATTGTTTGCATCCATCAATAAATTTAATTTTCCAAGAGCGTTCAGTGTCTCATGCATGCTTCTCTGCTTTCAGGTACGGTCAGGATAGGATTTGCGGCACTAATACTTAGTTTTAAAACCTTAAATCACAAATTACTGAAGGAATGTTGTGAACGTGCCCATATATGCTATAGCATTTAATCCAGATGTTATGAAACAGCATAACATTGTGCATTTGAACTTATAAAATCCTAATTGTCCCCACTGTTTTACTTATGGGACAAAATATTTCATTCCTGAATTTTCTGTTTTGAATAATTTATTAAGGCTGTCTTTTAATGATTGTAAGAGAAATTCTATCCTATATCTGCAATGTAAATTCTTTTGTATGCATTTCCTCGAAGACCATTACTTTGTAGTGTTTGAAATTTTGAGCACAAATAAAATAGTGACCCATAGCTAATAAATATATGCCATAGTTATTATTCCGAAAAAAATTGCTAGATTTTTTTTTAAATTCAATTTATCTGGCTCGAAAGTATTCCAATTTGACGCTAGATGGTGCGATAAGTTAGCTTAGCAGTGTTTCTGCCTGGAAGAAATGAAATCTCTCATTTCTGTCTGATTTTTTTAATTATTTAGACCAAATACAAATTGAATGGGGCCAAAAGTGAGATTGGAATCTTGTCTTCAATAGATCATCTGAAATCCTGCTATACGTTCATTTTTTGAAGAGAAAATGTGTACATTAGAAGAGAACCCCTGAATTTGAGCTATAGAAACTCTGCTTACTTACTGAGCTCCACCGCCAAATAATGTCATTGGTTAAAACATAACAGCGCATATTTTGTCTTTTCATTGTGGTGCCAATGAGAGACTGCTTCCATTCTGAATATGGCAAGGTCTGTAGTGATTCACTGATGCCAACTTCTAGGACATGCTCTCAAGACGTAAAAGCCATGCCCAAAGAATGATTTTTGCTCCGTCTATTGCAGAAAATGAACCCTAACACTCATTCAAAGACAGCCGTAAAGAAAACTGAGAAACTAAAGCTATGTGCAATTTTAATTCAAATACTTGTGATTAATAGCCACTGAGTTTCAGTACATTTTTTTCTCTGTTAATTACACATTCACATGACTACTTTATGCAGTACAAGGTGTGACAATTTAATTTCCAGGATATGTACGCACCTGTAAAAAAATGTATGCATACCTGTGCACTAACAGTTACTGCCTTCTTTGAAGTAATTCCTTTCCTCAGCTAGCATTTAGTTAGATGTTTTTGCCATTTCTGGAAACATACTTGGAACTCTGTTTCTGTAATACTCTTGAGCTCCTTTGGCACATTATGCTGGATGTCTGGAAATGCTCATCTTTTCATGGCAGTATAAATTCAGGTTAAAACATCTATAGCAGAAGCCACAGTTGTTTTTAAATTTACGTGCATACAATTATAATAATTAGAAGGTTGCTTACCTTTTCACATTTCACTGCACGTTCTATTCGTTTTGTTGTCATGCTTGGTTTAAGCCTCCAGTGCAGTGTTCTATTTTGTCTTCAGGTTCTTTCAAATGTTCCACAAACGCTCATGTCCATGAAGTGCCTTGCTGTCCAGGTTGCAAAATTGTATCCTCCCCTCCCTTCCCACCCGTGTGTAAAAACCTAACCTTCGTTGGTAAAAACCCCAATTCTTGAACTCAAAACCTTTTGATATTATCAATGAACATAAACTGCTTATTTACATACATACAAAATGCGAAAGAAAATGTTAAAAATTTATATACAACTATTTACATACGACTCATCTTATTCTTTTGACTCTCCTTCTCAACACCCCATGAACAACCAGAACATTCATTCACCACACCCTAAGCCATTCCAACGCAGACTGCCTCAAGTACTTTCTACTCTCTGCCGGGTTATCTTCAGGAGGTGTGCTAGATGTTTTCTCTTCTGCCACTGCAGCAAGAGTGAGCGATACGCTCAGCTTCCTCGCCCTGCCCCAACTTCATCTACGAAAAACTTCCACCGTGGCTCCATCTGTTATTGACTTTAGTGAACTCTTTATTTTCTTCTTCTGTGTTTTTGGTTTTTTGGTCAATTTTTATTAGTTCTTTCCACTTTTCATTAAGGATATTTGGATCGTTATTATTACAAATTCGATCTCTATTTTTTTCAATTAATATAGACTCTAATTGAAAAAAATAGAGATCGAATTTGTAATTAATATAGACTCTAATTGAAAAAAAAATAGAGATCGAATTTGTAATAATAACGATCCAAATATCCTTAATGAAAAATGGAAAGAACTAATAAAAATTGACCAAAAAAACCAAAAACACAGAAGAAGAAAATAAAGAGTTCACTAAAGTCAATAACAGATGGAGCCACGGCGGAAGTTTTTGTAGATGACGTTGGGGCAGGGCGAGGAAGCTGAGCATATCGCTCACTCTTGCTGCAGTGGCAGAAGAGAAAACATCTAGCATACCTCCTGAAAATAACCCAGCAGTCTGCATTGGAATGGCTTAGGGTGTGGTGAATGAATGTTCTGGTTGTTCATGGGGTGTTGAGAAGGAGAGTCGAAAGAATAAGATGAGTCGTATGTAAATAGTTGTATATACATTTTTAACATTTTCGTTCGCATTTTGTATGTATGTAACTAAGCAGTTTATGTTCGTTGATAATATCAAAAGATTTTGAGTTCAAGAATTCGGGTTTTTACCAACGAAGGTTAGGTTTTCACACGCGGGTGGGAAGGATACAATTTTGCAACCTGGACAGCAAGGCACTTCATGGACATGAGCGTTTGTGGAACATTTGAAAGAACCTGAAGACAAAATAGAACACCGCATCGGAGGCTTAAACCAAGCATGACAACAAAACGAATAGAACGTGCAGTGAAATGTGAAAAAGTAAGCAACCTTCTAATTATTTTCATGGCAGTTTTATTTTTGGGAAGAGCTAGAAATCACAAGGTTCTAAGTCAGGTGAATAGGGTAGATGATCCCATTTGGTAATATATTTGTCAGCCAGGAAGTTGCAAACACTGAGCAAATAATGGCATGGGGGCATTGTCAGGCCACAGTTCAGCTATTTTCCTTTGAACAGAATCCTGTAACTTTTTCAACAGCATTGTTGGTTGACTGTATGTCCCTGTTCAATTAATTTGTGATGAACTATTCCCTTGTGATTGAAAAAATACACAAGTGTGGCTTGAACTGTGAGTGTGACATGCAGGGTTTTTTTTTTGTGCTCTTATGTCGCTCAAAGGCGCTGGACTTTTTGTAGCATCATCACTGTGTGCTTCTTTCAGTAGCTGTAATGTTTCAGTAGTACTTTTGCTGAACTTCACACAAAATTTGATGTTAATGTGCTGCTCTAAATTTCTGTCACTCCTTTTTACATCAAAACTCACACACACAGACTTGCATTGCTTTCACAACTGCTCACTCGCAAATGGCTCTGCAGTCAATGCATGCACTACTTAAAACATGTCCAGACATACATAAGCACATGATTCATTGCTACAAGAGCGACACTATGCAACTATTCTATGAATTAAATTGTCACACCTGGTACATCATATATTTGTCCTTAGTTTTATTCACCATTTCATGTACATTTATTGTGTATTCCAGGAATATATGAAATCCCTGCGGTCTAATATTTCTGCTTCAAGCCTTCCCAATGGGAGTGAATTCTATCAAAAATGTCTCGACTTTCATCTTGGTTTCCACATTACTCCACAGGAAGTGCATGACATGGGATTAAATGAAGTGAAAAGAATTGGGGAAGAAATGGATAAGGTATGCAATGATAATATTTATCAAATGATGTTGGTTGCATAATGTTTGAATTTTCAAAAATGCATATTTCCGGTTAAATCAAAACATTTTCAAAACAACTAAAAATCTTAGCCATACATTAGTAAAAGAATGCCTAATCAAAGATTATTTAAGAAATTCTTATTTGTTAAAGAAGAAGCATCTATGGAACTGTTTTCATCATGCAGGTTATATAATTTTGATGCACTGTAATGTTTTGCTCTCTGTGAATGTATGGTGACAGTATGAAATTGTTAAATATGTTGGTGTTCACTGTTGCAGCATTTCAGAGTCAAATTATGAATACAGGTAGCCTTCGATTTGTGCCGGGGATGTGTTTCCAGATGAACCAACATAATAAGATTCATCATAAATTAAAACGATTTTATAATGTAAGTCGATGGGAAGTCAATGACATGCATTCCCGGCACCCAAACATTGATGAGTAATGTGCTAATGGTATTACATTTAAAGCTCTGAAATAATGTGAATAAAACAACAACATAAACATGTTAGCTCACAGTTTTCAGCACATTCAATGCATGATTAAACAAGTTAGTAAAATCATGCAATGCATTGATTATGATACGCTTTCCAACATACCAGAAATTATTACTCAAGTTATGAGGATAATGGCTGTGGAATAAATCTCGCTCCTGTGTCCTGACGTTTGACCCCATTTCGATTATATTCAACAGGACCGGTTCAGTACACCTCAAGAATAACATACTAAAGTTTTGTCGCAATAGAAGCAGTTTTAGGCAAGTTATGAGAATAATGGCTGTGGAATAAATCTTGATTTTGTGCAATGACCTTTGACCCCATTTCGTTGATATTCAACAGAACCGATTCACTAAACCTCCGGAACAACATGATAACGTTTTGTCGCAATCGAAACATTTTTTGGTAAGTTATGGTGCACAAGGGCAATGGAATGGATCCCACTCCAGTGTCCTGACCTTTGACCCCATTTCGCCCATTTTCAATAGGGTTCGTCCCCAGTGGCTCCCTACCACATACTAAAATTTCATCGAAATCGAACCATTTTTACGCAAGTTATGACGCATAAGGGCAATGGAACAAATCCCGCTCTTATGTCCTGCCTGACCTTTGACCCCATTTCGCCCATTTTCAATAGGGTTCGTGCCCAGGTGGTTCCCTACCACATACTAAAATTTCATCGAAATCGAACCATATTTACGCATGCTATGACGCATAAAGGCAATGAAATGGATCCCGCTTTTATGTCCTGACCTTTGACTCCATTCCACCCATTTTCAATAGGTTTCGTTCCCAGGTGGTTCCTTACCACATACCAAAATTTCATTGAAATCGAAACATTTTTATGCAAGTTATGACGCATAAGGGCAATTGAATGGATCCTGCTCTTATGGCGTGACCTTTGACCCCACTTCACCCATTTTCAATGGGGTTTGTCCCCTGGTGGTCTCCTACCACATACTAAAATTTCATTGAAATCGAACCATTTTTACGTGAGTTATCGTGCCGACGGACGGACAGACGGACGAAAAAAGCTGGAGCATATACGCTTCTTCAACCTACGGTTGGAAAGCGTAAAAAACGAACTGAGCACATTTTATCTATAACCCCCTTTACATTTATCCTCCTTCCATCCCCTCCTTGCTATGCCAGACACCCCAATGGGAAAACCCTCTTGAGGAGTGAGTGAAAGGGAACCAAAATAAACTTCCCTTACTCCTCCTTTTCCAGACAGAAGGGAAGTGGCCCACTGTGATGAGTAACTAATGCTCATGTGACTGTCATGGAATGTTGTTGGTTTTCAAAAAGATTACATCTCACAATCAATGAATGGATGCACAGTTTGTTGGTCCCCGTGACTGACAGTCATCTCTGCTTGCATTCATGTAAGATTCTGACCTATAGAAAATTGCATAGTAAAAATAACCCCGGGACCTCTGCAGAACTTAGATTTGACCTTTGAAAGGTTAAATCACCGGAAATGAAATTGCATAAAAGAAAACTTGCACATGCAAATGTTTCTATTTTACATGCAGCCAGAGATCATGCTAGGATTTTTTCAAAAGAGTAAAACTTCTCCTTCACAATTTTTGAAGGAGTATTTTTCTTTTCAAAGGAGTAATTTTAGAGAACGAACAATTAGCGCATTAAATTTTTAGCTAAATAATATTTTATATTAAAACAACTAATTATATCTATATATAAATATGTAAACATGAATTAGCATGTAATTGATTTTCTTTTATATAAAATAAGTCATAATTTATCAAAATCTTACCTACTTGTCTTGTTTTATCCATGAGGCTGCAAAATATTTTGTTTTGCTTTCGAAAGACTGTACCAAAACTTGTGTGTGTGTTGCTTCACATATTCAGATTCTACACACTCAAACTTCAAAAAGAGTTCTATTGTGAAGGAAGGAAATCTACAGTCTATCTCAATCACAAAAGATAAAATAAACCTTCATTGGACATTGTGATGTGCAAGTTTAGTATTGCAAAGGTCAACTAATTTATTATTTTTGAACATGTTTTCCTTCAGCTCTGAAAAAAATATCTTCTTGAATACTATGTATGAGATGTTTACAGTTAACATAATTGAGAGTTGGTTGATTCAACCATTCTTCTGATATGAGGAATGTCCAGTTTCTCCCTTTGCAACTATTTATAGAGGGAAAATAACATTTAACAATAATTCAGGACAGTGGAAACATCGCGAAAAAAAAAATTACGACTACGAAAAAATCTTCGCTTCGTCCGACTTCCGTTTTCGGAAATTTTCCCTCCGTTTTCAAGCCAAAACACAATCGGTTATCAAACAAAGTTATATTTTACAAAAAAATGAGCAGAGAAAATATTGCGATTACAGAATAAATCTGCAGTTCGTCTAACTTCCGTTTTTCAAAAGTTTTGAAAGACGAAATTCCGTCCCCCTTCCACGGCCACCACGTACGCACACACCAACCCCCCCCCCCAAATTATCTTCAGTTTTGATGACAACAAAGAGTTACTCTTCGAATCCGCGAAAGAAACTCGTGCCTAAAGTTTACAAGGAAATTTTTGCTCCGTCGAACTTCCGTTATCAGAAACTATTGTCTACACTTTCAAGCTGAAATACAAACATTTATGTAATACATTGATATTTAATAACAATACTGGACAGAGGAAACTTTGCGAGATAAAGAAATTACATTTGCAGGGAAAAATTTCACTCCGTTCAGCTTTTGTTAGTTCTGAAAAATGGAATACCGTTCCCCAAGCGGAAAACGAGTCCCCCCCCCCCCCCACAAATCCTCCGAAAATAAAACATTTTTTTTTCATCGCTCGGGTATACCCGAAATGTGGAATTCCGTGAATCCGAAGAACAATCTCATGCCTGATTCGTAACAGTCTGCGATATGCAAAATAAACTGCTCATACGGGTTCGTCTAACTTCCGTTTTTCGAAAGTTTATATATTTACATATATTTTCGGACCCAAGATTTTATATTTATATATATATTTTCTTAAAATTTCGTAAGGCAGGAGAATCCCGCCCTGAAATGGCAATTAAATGAACTTAAAAACGCGTCGCTTTTCACTTCCTCCACGCCAAGGTTTAACGGCACCACGCTGCACCGATACACTAGCGTCTTAATCCCGACGCGGCTTAAATGCACATGCCCATCGGTTGAGCTGCTCTTTGCCACACTGCCTGAAGGTTCTTCCAAATGATTGCCGAAAGCTGATCCCTAGCTGAACAGCTCGGTAATGGGAACCAAATCATGATTTTTTCATAAACTGCGACATAAAAGTTAAGATATAATTTCTTGATAAAAAAAGTCATTTTTATGACAAAATCGCGGTGTAATCACTGATTATAAAAGGAATGTTCATATGGAAAAACAATGCGTAAAAATACGCATTTCTAAATTTTAAAGCGTATTTGGCGGGATGTTTAGAGTGGTTTTATGCCTGGTAAAGGCTGCACTAACCAGATTTTTGCATTACGCATGATGATTGAAAAGTATCTGGCTGTTGGGAAGAAAGTTTTTACTGCCTTCATAGATTTAGAGAAAGCTTACAATCGAGTGAATAGGACACTTTTGTGGAAGGTATTGAATGAATATGGTGTTACCGGGAATCTACTTAATAGTGTAAAAGCCATGTATGCTGGTAGTAGAGCTTGTGTACGAGTGAATGGTGTTTTATCAAAATGGTTTTCCATTGGTGCAGGAGTTAGACAAGGTTGTGTAATGTCACCATGGCTGTTTAATATATTTATGGACGCATGCATGCGTGAGGCCAAAATAGATAATAGTGGTGTATGTCTTGGTGATATCCGTGTGTGCAGATTGCTGTATTCTGATGACACTGTCCTGTTGGCAGAGAGCAAAAGTGAGTTGCAGAGTATGTTGACTCGGATGCACGAAGTTTGCATGAAATTCAAACTGAGTATAAATCAGGGAAAAACCAAAGTTATGGTATTTGAGAGAGGAATGGGTAGCACTGAATGTAATGTAAGTATAAATGGCACTGCGATTGACCAGGTCAGTGAGTTAGTGTATTTAGGAAGCATGTTTGACAGAGAGAACAAGTTGGATGGTGAAATCAGTAGGCAAGTGAATTCTTCTTTGAAAGTCATAGCTGCTCTGGGAGGTTTTCACGGGAATGATGGGTTCTCTAGAGAGTCCCGAATGGCTGTGTATGAAACAGTAATTGTTCCTACTCTGATGTATGGCAGTGAAACCTGGGTGCTGCAGAAGAAACATAGGAGTTGTTTGTGTGCTGGAGAAATGCGTTACTTACGTGGGGTTTGTGGCAAGACACGATCTGATTGTGTGAGGAATGAAGATGTATTGCAGTTGTGTGATGTAAAGCAAAATGTTGTTAGCAAGGTGGAGACCAATATGCTTCGGTGGTTTGGCCATGTTGAAAGAATGAGTGATGAAATGCTTACTAAGAAAATTTTTTCAACCCAAGTGGCCGGAAGGAAAGGCAGAGGAAGGCCAAGGAAGACATGGGTGGATCAGATTCAGAAGTGTCTGCATGAGAAAAAGATTATGAGTATGAAGTATAAAAGATCTTGTGTACGGCGTGTAATGGATATCAGTGAAGCACGAGTTGTATGTCAAGATCGCTGTAAATGGCGAAGTCTGATACGAGAACAATAAGTAAAAATATCTGGAAGTTTGTATTTCTTTTTGGAGCTAACCTCTGAATCTCAGAGGACAGCTTAGTGATATATAATAATAATAATTTGGCGTTTTTAAGGTGTGAAATACGCGTGTAGAGGCGTTATCGCGATCTCTGCATGCAGCTTTTACTGATTCATCAATCTTATTAGAGCAGATTCGCATTAACAAAACATACATAATTACATGCATTTAACATTTTGATTCAAAATCAGTGGTGTAGGAATTATGGTTCAGTATGAGAAGCAGTAAGAGAAAAAATTTAAAAATGTTACGAATCAAAAAATGTTTTTCACCTTTTGACCTTCTAATTTCAAAATTGAAGTTATTCTGAATCGGCACAAATTGAACCGCCTCAAATCGAGAGCTATTTGTACATTACTGAGCCATCAAAGAAAATTCTGTGTTATGTTTTATTAAGGTATATGCGCTGAATCATTGTATCATCACCACATCGTAAACCACTAATGCCATTGTTTTTCTGTATTATCTATCAGTTTGTTCAGTATTTTTACATGTTTGTAAATGTCTCAAGTGTGTGTGTGACATTTTTCTCATTTATTACCTGTGACTGTTTCCTAATACATTATGTGCTAGTAAGAACCAAGTTTTGAAATCATGTTTCAGGTGATTGCTGAGTTGGAGCTTAGTGTGACACGAAAAGAGTTCGCTGAAAAAATGAGAAAAGATCAGGATTTCTACTTTACTTCACAAGTAAGTTTCTGTATTTCATTTTTTAGTAGTGAAACTAGTGAAAGTTTGCTGAAGTAAGACATCATCATCATCATCATCATCATTGTCAACCATTATCAATCCACTGCTGGACGAAGGTCTCCCCAAGTTTCCTCCACAACGGTCTGTCTTGTGCCAGTCTCCTCCATGTCACCCCTGCATACTTTCGAATTTCATCCACCCATCTCCCATGTGGTCTTCTTCTGGGTCTTTTCCTATCCCTTGGAATCCAATCTAAAATTTCGGCTGTCCATCGATGATCTGTCCTTCTGGCAGTATGTCCAGCCCATTGCCATTTCAGGGATTTAACTCTGATCATGATGTCTTCCACTCTTGTCATTTTTCGGATCCACGAGCTCCTCTTCTTATCTCTCCTGGTTACACCAAGTATGTACCTCTCCATGCTTCTTTGAGTTGTCTGCAGCCTTTGTATGTCTCTTTTAGTTAAGGTCCACGTCTCTGCACCATACGTAAGCACTGGAAGGATGCATTGATCAAACACTTTTCTTTTAAGACATAATGGCATATTGCTCTTGAAAATTATGCTGTTTCTTCCAAAAGCTCTCCAGGCAAGTTTTGTACGCCGATTAATTTCTTCATCAATGTGACCCTCACTTGATATCTGCTGTCCAAGATAAACGTACGTGTCTGTTATCTCCAGCTTTTCTCCATCAATCGATAAATCTTCATTTCTTGTAAAAGCATTGAACATCACTTTTGTCTTCTGAAAGTTCATTTTTAATCCCACTTCTTTACTCTTGTCAGCAAGTTCCTGGATCATACTCTGCAGCTCTGATGAGCTAGTTGCAAAAATGACTACGTCATCAGCAAAACGAAGGTGGGTTAGATAATCTCCATTAATCTTTATCCCCTTGTTTTCCCAGCTTAGTGACTGAAAAACACCCTCCAATGTGGCATTAAAGAGCTTCGGAGATATGGTGTCACCTTGTCTCACTCCTTTTCCAATTTTTATGTGTGTTGTATTTTCAAACAGCCTAATCTTTGCACTTGCATTTTCATAGATGTTATTAATAATATTAATGTATGCATCTTCAATACCGCAGGTTTTCAGAGCCATTGTAACTGCTGATGGTTTCACCGAATCAAAGGCTTTTTCATAATCGATAAAAGCCATGCACAATGGAAGTTCATATTCCCTCGCTCTTTCAATTAGTTCTCTCAGCACCTGGATATGATCTATTGTGCTGTATCCACTCCTGAATCCAGCTTGTTCTCTCGGTTGAGCCATGTCCAGTGTTACCTTCAAGCGGTGTGAAAGAACTTTAGTGAAGATTTTATAAACTACTGATAGGAGGCTGATAGGTCTGTAGTTTCCGAGATCCTCAATGTCACCTTTCTTATGTAGCAGGATCATTGTAGCGGTGTTCCAATCCTCAGGAATCTTTCCTTCATTAAGGCATCGAGTGAAAATTTAGGGCGAGTACTGTTTCGATTTCTCCACTTGCTTCTTTTATGATGTCTACAGTAATTCCATCTTCTCCTGGAGCTTTCCCCCGCTTCATGTTCTTGATTGCATGTGCAACTTCTGCTGGAAGGACTGCAGGAACTCTGGTACTGGTATCTTTCATGATGTCTGGAGTGCATGTATCATCCCTTTCATATAATTTGGAGTAGAAATCTTTCACTCTTGTCAAAATTTCGCCTCTATTTCTTGTTACAGAACCATCTTCTTTTCTCAGTGCCATAATCTGTTTTCTTCCCTTACTGAGATGTCCCTTTGCTATCTTTAGGCTTTGGTTGTTTTCAATTGCTTTCCTCACTAGTTCACAGTTGAATTTTCTTACGTCTTCAGTGATACTTTTTCGTACTGTCTTGCATAGCTCTATATATTCCACTTTGGAAGTCACATCTTCTTTAGTTGTCCTCATCTCTCTTCTTTTTTGCATCAACATTTTCGTTTTTCCTGATAATTTATTTACATGCAACTTGTTCTTAGACCCAGCTAATTTTGTTGCTGTTTCCATAAGAGCTTTGGTTACTTTTCTGTTAACTTCAGAGATGTCCACTTCTTCCGATGTTAGGCCTTCTAAAGCAGAGAACCTGTTCTTCAGTTCCAACTTGAAGCTATTATGGTGTTTTTTAAGGTTGGTTATGTCAATAGATTTTGTTTGTCTTATGAGCTTGCCACGTTCAAGTTTAGTATTGAGGTGCATTGGTAATTTGTTTTTCATCTCAAAACTCAAAAACTGAGTTGCTCTGGAGTGGGTTGATCCAAATCAGTTTATTACAAGTGGGATGGTGTGTCACCTCTCCAACTTCTTTACTGCTTTCTCATCACTGTTATAAATGGTGATTTTGTCATGGTTTAAAGTCAGAGTTACTTCCACAGAATAGTCACCATTGTAATGGTGACCAGGAAATCCCACCTAAAGAAGCATTGTAATGATATGGGTTATGTTTTGCGTGAGACTTTAAGCCCCTTGCCTTGAGTGCACCCATTCCTGAATGGCCAGTCATATTTAAACGTTGCCACTAGTCAAGTTCTTCCAATCAGAGTTGGAAATGGGTCAGAATTTTTGTACCCAGACCCAAATGTTGCATAATTGGACCCAACCTGGATCTGTAAGTGACCCGGACCTGACCCAGACAAATCTGCTTTGAACTATTATACAGGGTGATTCCTAAAGTCCTAAGTCACCTCAATAACTTGGGAACAAAGACAGCTAGAGCTATGGAATTAAGGTATGGTATAGTATAACAACCATGCGCTATCGGATGAGAGTGACTGCAGCGCCCGTAGTGGCAAATTGTGAAAGTTAGCACTCCCATCTCGGAAACCATGAGAGATACGGGAAAGAGATCAATTAGAAACTTGTAGAGCATCAACGAATTAGTAGGAAATGACATATGGTAGAAACGGCTGGGGTAAGAAGAAGGCTGGAAACGTGAGGGAAACACAAGGTTTATTATACTCAGGCACGAATACAAATGGAGTACATTGGTCGTATTTAATGCAACAGCGGTACTTACATAATGTTGCGTTTAACATAAATAGGGTTCAATATGGCCACCATCTGCCACAATACACATTTGAATGCGAGACAGAACTTCCCGTCGTACGTTTGCCAGCATAACAGGTGTCACGCTCTCACACGCAGCGACGATACTGCTGGAGTTACATATTCTGCAGTGATACTTTAAGACAAAGAGAGATTTTTTTCTTTTTTCTAAAGTATCCCATGTTTCTGAGGAGCCATGGATGTCATTGGGAACAGGCAATTACTGTCAGAATTTTTTATTTATAGTTAACAAAAATGCTGCCTGTAAGTTGTAATTACAGCAGGGTTTGAAAAACCCAGCCCACTTGTGTTTTTTCGGGTTTTATTGGTCTGTTTTTTTTTTTGGGTTTTTCTAGTTGTTGTTTTTTATTTGGATTTCTAATTTGCATAGCTGGAATTTATTTGAAACAGTATTGGAAATTCCAATTTATCGTATTTTTAAACTAAGTGATATAAAAATATTTCAGATGCGGCGAGTGTGCACAAAAATTACGTTATGTACGTATTTACATCTAATAGTTAAAAAAAATCACCACTTTGTCCGCACCCTTGTACAGCCTGCACCCAACAGTTTTGCGCCCAAAAAAGTCGCCGATAGTCTGAGATCTGTCTTTTTTTGTTATAAAAAAGGGATTCGAAATTTTTTTAAGCATTCCCCAAAAGTCTGTTGAATCACAGAGAAGTCCATTATTATTATTTTTTTTTTTTACTGTGTTAAATGTATCACTTGTTTACTTTACTTCTCTTTTCGCTTCAGCAAATTCACTTTAGCGTATTTTCGACATTTTTCATTTGCCACAGATTTATCCACTACAAAGGGAGGGGGGGGCATAAAAAGGTGCGATTAAAAATTAAAGTGACAAAATTTATAGCGCAAATGAGGAAGTTTTAAAAACCCAGTGCGAGATTGAGGATTAAGAATGAAATGGTGTATGGAAAAGAAAAATCTAAATCTTACTGACAAAACAAACAACAATATACGGCCAAACTCTTATGATGATCACGGTTGTAACAAACTCACTGCTATAGCCAGTAAATGCTATCTTTGTGACTAATTCATGATCATTTACATTAAATACTTCTCGTATATAACGAGCATGTTCACAGATATAGCAAGTAAACTTTCTCCTCTGATGGCCTTTTTCAATCCACCATCTAACACCAAACCCCTCAGTTTCACTGCAGACATTCCTGGATTTTTAAAAGGGTCCAACCTCACTGTCACGCCTCCACACTAGAAATGTCCCTGGAGGCAGATTTTTGGGTGGCAGAAAAACTTCTTTTTCCCTTAGCATTCTAAGCTTAGAAAGGGAGGGAGGACTGTCAGCTAATTTCTTTGTTAGCTGACATTTAATCCCCTCTCCATATTGACCCTTGGAAGACACTGTGTTCTCTCCTGATATTTGCCCCCGCCACCTTCCTTTCAGAAGTGTTGACATAGTATGTCGCGATTAGGGAAGTAGGAGGTGGTGATTGGGTGGAAGGAGCAATGGCTTGCACCGAAAACGAGGGGTAGAGTCCCTGGAAGGTGCCTGAGCTAATCTGTCTTTGAAGGTCACGACTAATCCCATCTTGGAATGACTTCCAGGAACTAGTATCTTTACTTCAAGATTTAAAAGTAAAGTCTATGAAGTAGGCTAAAATTGAAAAATATCTTTGTAAGCTTCAGAGTGATAAATGGCATAAGCTGAAAATTCTATTTGTAAATACATTTTTTTAAATGTATGCTAATTTTCAATTACCTTTAGTTTATGCAGTTTTCAAGCTTTTACTAAACCACATCAGTACACAATATTTTTCCATGGATTTTTCATCGGATATCATTTTCACGGATATTGCGAGTAACGGCTATAATGAGCAAAATGATCTGTTCCTGTAGCGCTCGTTATAACCGAGTTTGACTGTAGTTGCTTTTAAGTCTGGCCTCTTTAGGTTATGTTTGTGTGAATCCGTAATATGAGATCAACACAGAATATTTATGAAAGTGGTAAAAACTGTTACAGCTGCTGAAAATTTGCAAATAAAGAACGAAATTTCAATAACATATTTAACAAAGAGCTCTCAAAGTCTCATTAATCTGGCTATTCCTTGCACAGAGGGGTGCAGGATTAGCAAGAGTGCCAGATTACTGTGAGTGCATAAAAATTCAGTTTAATTCTTCATTAAATTTAATGTTACAATTACAAGTTTACTATGTGTAGTACATATGTATTTAAAAAAAAAACATAAAAAGAGACAAGCATATGGTAATGGTAAAAGAACACAATCAGTACATGCTATACTGTCTCATTTACAACAATGAAATAGTCTTTTTATATTATCAGTATGGTAAAGCACAGTACGTATGTATATGTACTATACACAGTAAAAGAAATCTACAATTGCAATATAGAACAGATGAAATCTTGCATTTTCTACTCAGTGTAGTATGTGAAAGATTTTTGTCTGCTTTAACGGAGATGCTCGTCGATGACACGCTTTGTCACACAATCGCTTTACCAGCATTACATCAGTACTGCCCGTGTATGGTTGTTGCATTAGTACTGCAGGAAGATGTTGGTAGCTTCAACTCCAGCAGTGTGAGAAATCTTTGTGCCCTCTGCCTCTGTGGTGCCCTCTTCCTCACCACTTTTATCTTTTCTTCCTGCATGCTTTTGATGATTTCTTCATCTGTTAAAGCCTGGTCTACTCCACAATTTCCCTCATTCAGCCACTTAGTAATGTCCTCTTCATCAACTTCCCCTCCTGGAAGCTTGTGGAACATGTCAACGAACACAGCATCTGGAATTAATGATTCTGAATTGACTGACTCATCACTGCCACTCGATGCTGACTCCAACTCAGTGTCAATTGATGGCCACATTTTTTTCCAACACTTCTGTATGGTAGTGCTCTCCACAATGTCCCATGTTTCTGCTGTTTGGAAAACAACATCACGCATGTTGATCGCTTTCCATGCCTTCAGCATAGCCTCAGTGGAATCGTTTTCACATTCATCCAACAAGGAGGTAAGAAGCACATGTCAGTAGTGTTGCTTAAATTATTCCAAAATCCCCTGGTCCATAGGTTGGATCAGAGCTGTCACATTGGGTGGAAGAAAGACAGCTCGTATGTCACCTGACTTCAGAGACAAATCGGAGGGATGACTGGGAGTGTTATCGATTAGGAGGATGCCTATTAACAGAAGTTTCTTTTTCTTCAGTTCTTCCTTCACATCTGGTACGAATTTATCATGGAACCACCGAGAGAAATTTTCTGAGTCCATCCACGCCTTCTTTTGAGCATGATAATCTACCGGTAGTGTACTCATCTCGCTGTGTTGAAAACATCGTGGCTGTTGGGCTTTTCCAATTACCAGGAGGGAAGTTTATGACTCCCATCGGCGTTACAACATGCCATCAATGTGATGTGCTGTTTTTGTTGTTTACATCCATGAGCTTCCTTTTCGTTCTTGGAAGCAAGGGTTTTTGAAGGGAGCATTTTAAAAAAGAGGCCGGTCTTGTCAGCATTGTACACTGCAGCAGGAGTTTGTTCTTCTTCCTTTATCATCTTCTCCAACGGTTTTTAAAACTCTTCTGCATATTTTTCGCTTGCTGAGTGACTTTCCCCGGTGACTGTCAGCTGCCACACACCATGTCTTTTCTTCCACTGTGATATCCGCCATTGCTTGCTGCAAACTGTTCACTGCCACAAAGTTTTTTTGTTAAACACCAGTGCTTTTTCTTTGGTTATCGGGCTACTGACAGGTAGTCCTTTACTGCGTTGCTGTATGAACCATCTGTAAATGGCTGCATCAAGTTGATCGTTTTTACCCTTTCACATAACCTTTCGTTATCACAACTCACTGTCCATTTGGCTCGCGTACTGTCGAAGTTCATTCTCTTTCATTTTTATGTCATAAACAGTGGCACATCCAACATTGTACTCAACAGTGATAACTTTATGGGAACAACCCTGCTTTTTAACTTCTCCAAAATTTCCAATTTTTGCTCCAGTCTAAGGTAACATGTTTTATTTTTGAAGCCGTAATTGAAGGCCACCACGCCGTGCCGACTACTTGTCCTGTGCTTCTAAATGTAAACTAAAACCTTTCACACATGCCATTGTCGCGGCGTTTGGATAGCAATAAATGGCACAAGAATAACCTATGCTTGTGACTTCACAAGGGCACGTAAACCATGTGAAAGTTGGTAGTTTTCAAGGCAATTGCAATGCATTTTGTGTTGGTCGCAAATGTTTCTAAATTTTCATTGCAACTTGCTGCCGATGTATGAGAAAATGCTGGATTTGTAATATTCTTAATTATTATGGGGATTCTTCCTACTTTTATTTTAAATTGAATTACATGAACGTTAGTGCCAATTCAAAACAAAACACAACGTTAAAATGTTAAAATTGAAAACTTCACTCATGTGTGAAGTGTAATTCGTTCTGGTCTGATAGTAACATGATTTCTGCAACCAAAGACCACACAAGGAGAAGGAGGTCGGATTAGCGAGAGTCTACTGTATTATATTAATTCAACATTTGTCGAAAACATTACGTGGTTTCAGAAATTATTAACTATATGTCAACAAAATAGTTTCCATATCATCTACTGTTTCGCACGTTACTAGAAATTCGAGCACGGGAAAAACGTCCATATAATAAGAAAATTTTATTTCAACTTGTCACTAATATTCCTTTTTTTCTTTTTGATGTTCTTTATAATAGTTTAGAATTTTATTATGAAGATTACAAATTTATATGAAAAAATGTTTTAATATGTGCAGTCAAATGCATCATAAGTTGTCAAAGTCCTCCAATACGTAGAGACAATATGTATTAAAAGATTAATATTATTCCAGTTTTTTAAGTCATGATTTACGAAATTAATACAATAGAAAAGAACTTTCGAACCTTTTGATTATGATGCGTTGAATCAGTAATAAGCCATCTTGTTATCGAAGAAGGCATGATTTTCCTTTCCTGTGGTATCAGCTTCCAAGTTGAACTTCGATCTTATAATTTCTTATTATAGATGATGGTTGCATGTTTTATTTTCCGTGGCTCGATATCCCAAACTAGTTTCAATTCCTTCTTTTTGGAATCATCTTCAGTGGGTATTATGATCTTCTCAAACATGTTGTGTTTCGGCCACTTACATCGATTCTACTGGTAGCGTCCGACTTTTCACGGCAGTTGTACTCTTGCGCATGCTATTTTTGGTATTAATGCACGTTCTTCGTCGTGTTTTGATATAACCGGATGACATGAATTCCGACTCCAAATTAATTGGTGTTGCCATTCGTTTGTTGAAAATAATTAATAAGGTCTTTTATTATATTTTTTATCGTTAATTTCTTTTTCGATAAAATATTTCCAAGCGTACGGTAGATTCATTGGATCATTATTATTACAATTTATTTCTTTAGTTTTTTCAATCATTATCGCTTCTGAGGTTAATATTTGATTTTTAGTTTTATGTGAGGTTATTAATTTTGCATCATACCAAACAGGATAAGCTTCATTTTCAATACAATGATTTATTAATGATGTTTTGTTTTCTTTTTTATTCCAGTTCGATATATGTTCTTTTAATCTGGTCTTAAATCTTCTTTTTGTACTTCCTATGTATACTTTATTTCTGTCATTTCTTTCTATTTCTGTATAATATTTTGTTGGTATAGAATATACTCCGGCTTTATCAAGCATTGATCTTCTTTCATTTCCATTAGTTAATATAGTTTCGTTATCTATGACGGTTTCTGCCAATATCATTTTTTCTTTAATGCATTCCTTCTTTAAGATATCTGTTATTGGAGGAATGTAGGGAATTTTACCAGCAAATTTTATTTCATTTTTTTGTTTATTTTTATTTTCATTTAAAGATTTCTTTATATTTTCAAGTATATCATCTATGATCTTTTTCTTGTATCCAAATTTCATAGCAGTTCTTTTTATCCAGTTAATCTCAATCTTTTCTTTGTGTTTATTACAGGAATGGGTTAATGCTCTTCTTATGTAAAATTGAAGTGCTGCTCTTTTATATTTCCAAGGATGATTTGAATCAATCGGAATTATCGTTGGAGTATAAGTTGGTTTTCGATATACTTCGTATTCAATCATATTATTTCGCCTGAATAAAGAAATGTCTAAATAGTTTAGTTGTCTCTTAACTTCTTTTTCCATAGTAACTTGTATTGTAGGATAAAAACTATTGTATTTGTTTACAAATGTTTCAAGTTCTTTTTCAGATTGCTTCCAGATGATAAGGATATCGTCAACGTATCTTACGTATAGTATTAGTTGTTTTTGATTGAATGAATCCAAAAGTTTATTTTCTATGTCTTGTAATATTATTTCAGCAAGAAGTCCCGAAATTGGTGATCCCATTGGTGCACCTTGTTTTTGTCGGTATATTTTTTTATTATATGTGAAGTAGTTATTATCAGCTACTAGTTTCAATGCCTGGATAATACTAATTCTTTGTGCTTCAGGTATTTTTTCATCTTTTAACTTCTGATTTAACAATTGAATTGCTTCATAAACAGGTGTATTTGGATATAGGGAAACAATATCTAGACTGATCATCAGAAAATCGGTTGTTTTTAGTTCTTTAACTTTTTTAATCACTTCAATGGAGTTGTTAATTGTATAAATATTTTGAAAGTAATACTGTTTTAAATGTTTAAATAGTTCTTTTTCAAGGAGAATTGTTGGAGACGTTGTTTTATTTACTATTGGTCTTAATGGTTCTTCTTTTTTATGCGTTTTGATTTTGCTGAATATGCTTGGAATAGACGCTCCAACGGGCGGAATGGCTTTGTTTTTAATATTATCAGGTAAATGTCCATGGTTTTTTATATAAGCCATTTTTCTTAGAATTGTATCTGTTGGGTCAAGTGTAGTTTCTTCGATATCCAATTTTTCTATAGCCGTTTTCATGTTGATATCATAATCATCTTTGTCTAATATAATAATTTGTTTGGCTTTATCAGCGCTTATGCATTTAATTGCTGGGTTGTTCTTGAGGTTCATTAGCTCTTGTCTCTCATATTTTATAGCTGGTATTTGTTCTTCTTTTTCTTTGTTATTGATTGCTCTTAATATTTTAAATCTTGTAGGGTTTTGTCTTTTATTTGGTAGTTTCTTGATGACGTCTTCTATATATGGGATTATTATCTCGGCTTTCGGAATTTCTTGTTTATATGCATATCTCGTTCCTCTATTGAGTGCTTTAACTTGTAGATATGTCAATTCATTATTAGATTTGTTAATGAACAGTGGTTTGTCTTCTAATGTTGGTAGTTTTTCTTTTCCTTCTTTGTTATTATACTTTTCTCTTATGAGGTTTTCAATTTTATGAAAGTGTCTCCTTCTGTCTTTAAATTGTTGTCTTTCTATAATAGCAAATATTTTAATTAATGCTATTTTTATTTCTTCTTTATCTTTCTCTTGCATGCATTGATTATATAATCTGTAGTTTTTCTTACTCAATCTATCAATGTCTTTTCGGACTTTCTCTATATAGAGGCTCTTAATCTTTTAATTTCACAAGTTTGTAAAATGGTTTTTATCTTTATAATTCATTGGTTTATTTCTAATTTGTAAAAATTTAGGTGTAATTCCATTGTTTTTACAAGTTGTCAAAAGTTTAAATATTAACCTCAGAAGCGATAATGATTGAAAAAACTAAAGATATTCATTATTAGTTAGTGTATATTATGAGTTCGTAACCCTTGAATTTCAGATTCTCTCCAATAAAATCAACATTATGAGCCTTTTAAATCTCCAGTTTCCATAAATTATATTAATTCAACATTTGTCGAAAACATTACGTGGTTTCAGAAATTATTAACTATATGTCAACAAAATAGTTTCCATATCATCTACTGTTTCGCACGTTACTAGAAATTCGAGCACGGGAAAAACGTCCATATAATAAGAAAATTTTTATTTCAACTTGTCACTAATATTCCTTTTTTTCTTTTTGATGTTCTTTATAATAGTTTAGAATTTTATTATGAAGATTACAAATTTATATGAAAAAATGTTTTAATATGTGCAGTCAAATGCATCATAAGTTGTCAAAGTCCTCCAATACGTAGAGACAATATGTATTAAAAGATTAATATTATTCCAGTTTTTAAGTCATGATTTATGAAATTAATACAATAGAAAAGAACTTTCGAACCTTTTGATTATGATGCGTTGAATCAGTAATAAGCCATCTTGTTATCGAAGAAGGCATGATTTTCCTTTCCTGTGGTATCAGCTTCCAAGTTGAACTTCGATCTTATAATTTCTTATTATAGATGATGGTTGCATGTTTTATTTTCCGTGGCTCGATATCCCAAACTGGTTTCAATTCCTTCTTTTTGGAATCATCTTCAGTGGGTATTATGATCTTCTCATACATGTTGTGTTTCGGCCACTTACATCGATTCTACTGGTAGCGTCCGACTTTTCACGGCAGTTGTACTCTTGCGCATGCTATTTTTGGTATTAATGCACGTTCTTCGTGTTTTGATATAACGGATGACATGAATTCCGACTCCAAATTAATTGGTGTTGCCATTCGTTTGTTGAAAATAATTAATAAGGTCTTTTATTATAATTTTTATCGTTAATTTCTTTCGATAA
Source organism: Macrothele yani (assembly GCA_039090855.1). Classification (NCBI taxonomy): domain Eukaryota; kingdom Metazoa; phylum Arthropoda; class Arachnida; order Araneae; family Macrothelidae; genus Macrothele; species Macrothele yani. The sequence continues at coordinate 23,092,644 of CM077002.1, read as the reverse complement.
AATATTTCCAAGCGTACGGTAGATTCATTGGATCATTATTATTACAATTTATTTCTTTAGTTTTTTCAATCATTATCGCTTCTGAGGTTAATATTTGATTTTTAGTTTTATGTGAGGTTATTAATTTTGCATCATACCATCATACCATCATACATTGATAGATTGAGTAAGAAAAACTACAGATTATATAATCAATGCATGCAAGAGAAAGATAAAGAAGAAATAAAAATAGCATTAATTAAAATATTTGCTATTATAGAAAGACAACAATTTAAAGACAGAAGGAGACACTTTCATAAAATTGAAAACCTCATAAGAGAAAAGTATAATAACAAAGAAGGAAAAGAAAAACTACCAACATTAGAAGACAAACCACTGTTCATTAACAAATCTAATAATGAATTGACATATCTACAAGTTAAAGCACTCAATAGAGGAACGAGATATGCATATAAACAAGAAATTCCGAAAGCCGAGATAATAATCCCATATATAGAAGACGTCATCAAGAAACTACCAAATAAAAGACAAAACCCTACAAGATTTAAAATATTAAGAGCAATCAATAACAAAGAAAAAGAAGAAAAAATACCAGCTATAAAATATGAGAGACAAGAGCTAATGAACCTCAAGAACAACCCAGCAATTAAATGCATAAGCGCTGATAAAGCCAAACAAATTATTATATTAGACAAAGATGATTATGATATCAACATGAAAACGGCTATAGAAAAATTGGATATCGAAGAAACTACACTTGACCCAACAGATACAGTTCTAAGAAAAATGGCTTATATTAAAAACCATGGACATTTACCTGATAATATTAAAAACAAAGCCATTCCGCCCGTTGGAGCGTCTATTCCAAGCATATTCAGCAAAATCAAAACGCATAAAAAAGAAGAACCATTAAGACCAATAGTAAATAAAACAACGTCTCCAACAATTCTCCTTGAAAAAGAACTATTTAAACATTTAAAACAGTATTACTTTCAAAATATTTATATAATTAACAACTCCATTGAAGTGATTAAAAAAGTTAAAGAACTAAAAACAACCGATTTTCTGATGATCAGTCTAGATATTGTTTCCCTATATCCAAATACACCTGTTTATGAAGCAATTCAATTGTTAAATCAGAAGTTAAAAGATGAAAAAATACCTGAAGCACAAAGAATTAGTATTATCCAGGCATTGAAACTAGTAGCTGATAATAACTACTTCACATATAATAAAAAAATATACCGACAAAAACAAGGTGCACCAATGGGATCACCAATTTCGGGACTTCTTGCTGAAATAATATTACAAGACATAGAAAATAAACTTTTGGATTCATTCAATCAAAAACAACTAATACTATGCGTAAGATACGTTGACGATATCCTTATCTTCTGGAAGCAATCTGAAAAAGAACTTGAAACATTTGTAAACAAATACAATAGTTTTCATCCTACAATACAAGTTACTATGGAAAAAGAAGTTAAGAGACAACTAAACTATTTAGACATTTCTTTATTCAGGCGAAATAATATGATTGAATACGAAGTATATCGAAAACCAACTTATACTCCAACGATAATTCCGATTGATTCAAATCATCCTTGGAAATATAAAAGAGCAGCACTTCAATTTTACATAAGAAGAGCATTAACCCATTCCTGTAATAAACACAAAGAAAAGATTGAGATTAACTGGATAAAAGAACTGCTATGAAATTTGGATACAAGAAAAAGATCATAGATGATATACTTGAAAATATAAAGAAATCTTTAAATGAAAATAAAAATAAACAAAAAAATGAAATAAAATTTGCTGGTAAAATTCCCTACATTCCTCCAATAACAGATATCTTAAAGAAGGAATGCATTAAAGAAAAAAATGATATTGGCAGAAACCGTCATAGATAACGAAACTATATTAACTAATGGAAATGAAAGAAGATCAATGCTTGATAAAGCCGGAGTATATTCTATACCAACAAAATATTATACAGAAATAGAAAGAAATGAAAGAAATAAAGTATACATAGGAAGTACAAAAAGAAGATTTAAGACCAGATTAAAAGAACATATATCGAACTGGAATAAAAAAGAAAACAAAACATCATTAATAAATCATTGTATTGAAAATGAAGCTTATCCTGTTTGGTATGATGCAAAATTAATAACCTCACATAAAACTAAAAATCAAATATTAACCTCAGAAGCGATAATGATTGAAAAAACTAAAGAAATAAATTGTAATAATAATGATCCAATGAATCTACCGTACGCTTGGAAATATTTTATCGAAAAAGAAATTAACGATAAAAAATATAATAAAAGACCTTATTAATTATTTTCAACAAACGAATGGCAACACCAATTAATTTGGAGTCGGAATTCATGTCATCCGGTTATATCAAAACACGACGAAGAACGTGCATTAATACCAAAAATAGCATGCGCAAGAGTACAACTGCCGTGAAAAGTCGGACGCTACCAGTAGAATCGATGTAAGTGGCCGAAACACAACATGTATGAGAAGATCATAATACCCACTGAAGATGATTCCAAAAAGAAGGAATTGAAACTAGTTTGGGATATCGAGCCACGGAAAATAAAACATGCAACCATCATCTATAATAAGAAATTATAAGATCGAAGTTCAACTTGGAAGCTGATACCACAGGAAAGGAAAATCATGCCTTCTTCGATAACAAGATGGCTTATTACTGATTCAACGCATCATAATCAAAAGGTTCGAAAGTTCTTTTCTATTGTATTAATTTCGTAAATCATGACTTAAAAAACTGGAATAATATTAATCTTTTAATACATATTGTCTCTACGTATTGGAGGACTTTGACAACTTATGATGCATTTGACTGCACATATTAAAACATTTTTTCATATAAATTTGTAATCTTCATAATAAAATTCTAAACTATTATAAAGAACATCAAAAAGAAAAAAAGGAATATTAGTGACAAGTTGAAATAAAAATTTTCTTATTATATGGACGTTTTTCCCGTGCTCGAATTTCTAGTAACGTGCGAAACAGTAGATGATATGGAAACTATTTTGTTGACATATAGTTAATAATTTCTGAAACCACGTAATGTTTTCGACAAATGTTGAATTAATATAATTTATGGAAACTGGAGATTTAAAAGGCTCATAATGTTGATTTTATTGGAGAGAATCTGAAATTCGCGGCTGAAATCATAATATATACGAACTAAACAAAATGAATATCACGAACTTTAAAAAGAATAGAATCCAGTTGAGCAAAGAAGTCGAACATTTAAACTTTTTGACAACTTGTAAAAACAATGGAATTACACCTAAATTTTTACAAATTAGAAATAAACCAATGAATTATAAAGATAAAACCATTTTACAAACTTGTGAAATTAAAAGATTAAGAGCCTCTATTAGAGAAAAACGAAAAGACATTGATAGATTGAGTAAGAAAAACTACAGATTATATAATCAATGCATGCAAAGAGAAAGATAAAGAAGAAATAAAAATAGCATTAATTAAAATATTTGCTATTATAGAAAGACAACAATTTAAAGACAGAAGGAGACACTTTCATAAAATTGAAAACCTCATAAGAGAAAAGTATAATAACAAAGAAGGAAAAGAAAAACTACCAACATTAGAAGACAAACCACTGTTCATTAACAAATCTAATAATGAATTGACATATCTACAAGTTAAAGCACTCAATAGAGGAACGAGATATGCATATAAACAAGAAATTCCGAAAGCCGAAATAATAATCCCATATATAGAAGACGTCATCAAGAAACTACCAAATAAAAGACAAAACCCTACAAGATTTAAAATATTAAGAGCAATCAATAACAAAGAAAAAGAAGAACAAATACCAGCTATAAAATATGAGAGACAAGAGCTAATGAACCTCAAGAACAACCCAGCAATTAAATGCGTAAGCGCTGATAAAGCCAAACAAATTATTATATTAGACAAAGATGATTATGATATAAAAATGAAAACGGCTATAGAAAAATTGGATATCGAAGAAACTACACTTGACCCAACAGATACAATTCTAAGAAAAATGGCTTATATAAAAAACCATGGACATTTACCTGATAATATTAAAAACAAAGCCATTCCGCCCGTTGGAGCGTCTATTCCAAGCATATTCAGCAAAATCAAAACGCATAAAAAAGAAGAACCATTAAGACCAATAGTAAATAAAACAACGTCTCCAACAATTCTCCTTGAAAAAGAACTATTTAAACATTTAAAACAGTATTACTTTCAAAATATTTATACAATTAACAACTCCATTGAAGTGATTAAAAAAGTTAAAGAACTAAAAACAACCGATTTTCTGATGATCAGTCTAGATATTGTTTCCCTATATCCAAATACACCTGTTTATGAAGCAATTCAATTGTTAAATCAGAAGTTAAAAGATGAAAAAATACCTGAAGCACAAAGAATTAGTATTATCCAGGCATTGAAACTAGTAGCTGATAATAACTACTTCACATATAATAAAAAAATATACCGACCAAAAACAAGGTGCACCAATGGGATCACCAATTTCGGGACTTCTTGCTGAAATAATATTACAAGACATAGAAAATAAACTTTTGGATTCATTCAATCAAAAACAACTAATACTATACGTAAGATACGTTGACGATATCCTTATCTTCTGGAAGCAATCTGAAAAAGAACTTGAAACATTTGTAAACAAATACAATAGTTTTATCCTACAATACAAGTTACTATGGAAAAAGAAGTTAAGAGACAACTAAACTATTTAGACATTTCTTTATTCGGCGAAATAATATGATTGAATACGAAGTATATCGAAAACCAACTTATACTCCAACGATAATTCCAATTGATTCAAATCATCCTTGGAAATATAAAAGAGCAGCACTTCAATTTTACATAAGAAGAGCATTAACCCATTCCTGTAATAAACACAAAGAAAAGATTGAGATTAACTGGATAAAAAGAACTGCTATGAAATTTGGATACAAGAAAAAGATCATAGATGATATACTTGAAAATATAAAGAAATCTTTAAATGAAAATAAAAATAAACAAAAAAATGAAATAAAATTTGCTGGTAAAATTCCCTACATTCCTCCAATAACAGATATCTTAAAGAAGGAATGCATTAAAGAAAAAAATGATATTGGCAGAAACCGTCATAGATAACGAAACTATATTAACTAATGGAAATGAAAGAAGATCAATGCTTGATAAAGCCGGAGTATATTCTATACCAACAAAATATTATACAGAAATAGAAAGAAATGAAAGAAATAAAGTATACATAGGAAGTACAAAAGAAGATTTAAGACCAGATTAAAAGAACATATATCGAACTGGAATAAAAAAGAAAACAAAACATCATTAATAAATCATTGTATTGAAAATGAAGCTTATCCTGTTTGGTATGATGCCAAATTAATAACCCCACATAAAACTAAAAATCAAATATTAACCTCAGAAGCGATAATGATTGAAAAAACTAAAGAAATAAATTGTAATAATAATGATCCAATGAATCTACCGTACGCTTGGAAATATTTTATCGAAAAAGAAATTAACGATAAAAAAATATAATAAAAGACCTTATTAATTATTTTCAACAAACGAATGGCAACACCAATTAATTTGGAGTCGGAATTCATGTCATCCGGTTATATCAAAACACGACGAAGAACGTGCATTAATACCAAAAATAGCATGCGCAAGAGTACAACTGCCGTGAAAAGTCGGACGCTACCAGTAGAATCGATGTAAGTGGCCGAAACACAACATGTATGAGAAGATCATAATACCCACTGAAGATGATTCCAAAAAGAAGGAATTGAAACTAGTTTGGGATATCGAGCCACGGAAAATAAAACATGCAACCATCATCTATAATAAGAAATTATAAGATCGAAGTTCAACTTGGAAGCTGATACCACAGGAAAGGAAAATCATGCCTTCTTCGATAACAAGATGGCTTATTACTGATTCAACGCATCATAATCAAAAGGTTCGAAAGTTCTTTTCTATTGTATTAATTTCGTAAATCATGACTTAAAAAACTGGAATAATATTAATCTTTTAATACATATTGTCTCTACGTATTGGAGGACTTTGACAACTTATGATGCATTTGACTGCACATATTAAAACATTTTTTCATATAAATTTGTAATCTTCATAATAAAATTCTAAACTATTATAAAGAACATCAAAAAGAAAAAAAAGGAATATTAGTGACAAGTTGAAATAAAAAAAAAAAAAATTTCTTATTATATGGACGTTTTTCCCGTGCTCGAATTTCTAGTAACGTGCGAAACAGTAGATGATATGGAAACTATTTTGTTGACATATAGTTAATAAAGTCTACTGTATTTATGTTACTGTGAATGAACAAGATTTTTGCTTTTTCTCTTCAAAGTTCTGCATAAACTGAAGAATTTACAGGAGTAATAATGCAGGTGGTACTAATATGTTTGCATTCCCAAGAAGATGTGATTCTTTCCCTTTCTCTATCACTTTGCTTTTTAAAAGAATTGTGATAGTCCTTTTTTGTACATTTCAGATCGCTGTGTGCAACATATGAGTTATGTGCTTAAATTGTATTTTACTTCATTAACTCACCAAATCACTGGTATGCATACAAGCAGAAATGCACATGTCTAGCATGATAGTTGGCCTGGCTCATAAATAACACATATGCATAGTTTACAGTGAATAAGCATACAAGTATAGTGTATACAAGCCAGGCCTTGATTTCTTTTGGGGTTTTTTTGGTTTTTTTTTTAGCAGTAGCAACACGTGCTAGTGGCCTTATTGTTTACTTGTACATTGCATTATCTACTAGCGAAAGTTTATTAACATGATACAAAAGAAACTTTAACATGTCCCCCTCCATTAGTCAATCATGACAAATTTTGATTTCACCCCGTAACTGTCACATTGTAATGCTGAAAAGATTGCAAGTATTTCAATATAACTCATCTTTTCATAACCTGACATTAATTCTAACAATTTAATTTGAATGCTAATATTAAAAAATCATTTAACTTTATTCACCAAATTCAAGTACTCTATTCAAAATCTTAAGTTATTTTCCATATGGTTTACGATCTGGGTTTTGGGTCTTTTCATCATACCATTTTAAAACAGCAGGCCTGGGGTCAAACTTGCCTTCAGGTGGACCTTCAATCTCAATACTCTTGAAAGCATTCAATGTTTGTAAGGTTAAACTGCCCCTCCAATCACCCTGGATTCTCTTCATGAAATTAAACCCAACTTCACAAGCAGATAGGTGAAATATACTGGATATTTCTACTAGTGCCAACATTTTTATAATGCTTGTACTTTTCAAGAAACATTCATTTCCAGAAAGCAGGTGTTCCTTTTCATATGTGTCTAAAATAATCCACATGCACAATGCAGTGGCACTTTACAGTTCGCACTAAAACATTCAAAATTTTTCCACTAGCAACTTTTGCTAGAACCACTTTTATCACTAGCTAAAATAAAATGCATTTGCTTGCTAGCAATTTGCTACTAACTACTGGTCGAAATCAAGCCCTGGTACAATCATTCATAATAAAATTACATTGTAGAAAAAGTGCAGAAGAATATCCATTACTGTAACCAAGGTAAAGCTACAACAGTTTTAACTCAGCAGTCTTTATAGCAGCATAAGTTCATGTACATAACAATGGCCTGACACCAAATTTTTGGGGAAGAAAAAGTGCATATTATATTCCGAAAAATACAATAAATAAATAAAAACAGGGAAGGACAACCAAATGCTGTGAAGAGACAGAGTGCACTTTTTCGTACATGCAAAGATCTCTTATGTATGTAAAATATGTGGATTTTTACATGACTGGATAACCAACTTTCATTGAAATGCGGATAACATTCTATTGCTTTATTTGTTCTATTTAACGTATTATGTGCCACCAAACTGATGAAAATGGCCTGGTTACAAATATTTGGTACTAATTTTTTTTAAACATTCCCTTTACAGGAGGATTTGTTAGAAGCTTACAAAGGTATAGTATTCAACAGAATACGCCCAAAGTTACCAGATGTGATTAAAGTGATTCCAAGATCACCACTTTCGTAAGTTACTATATAATATGGATGTATGCATGCCACATCATATGAAGTGTTTTGTAATTAACTTGTTAAGAAACAAAGTGATGTTTTATTCCACAATATATGGGAGCCCAGTGAGTTAAGTGAAAGATGGGGTGAATACTGTGAGTTATTAGACCAAGAAAGCAAAGGTGATTCTGAGGCAGAAGCAGATGATGTCACAGTAAGAGATTGAAGCACAAGAGGGATCTCAAGAGAAGAGATGTGTAAAGCTTTAAAATCTCTACAAAATGGTAAGGCTCTGGGAGTAGATGGCATAACTGCTGAGATGTTAAAATATGGTGGTGACTATATAATTGACTGATTAACTGAAATTTGCTAGTTATGTTGGTAGTTAGGGATGTTCCCTCTGGGTTGGATTGATGCTATTATTGTTCCCTTGTATAAGGGAAAAAGTGATCAGACTGACTTCAAGAACTATCATGGTATTAGCTTACTGAATGTGCCAGGAAAAGTGTTTGGTAAAGTCATTATTGATAAAGTATGAGGTCTTACATCAGAGAAAGTGTGGGATGTTCAGAGTGGTTTTGTGTCTGGTAAAGGCTGCATTAAACGAAATTTTGCATTACAAATGATGATCGAAAAGTATATTTGTAACCAGGTCTGTTGATAAGAAAGTTTTTGCTGCCTTCATAGATTTAGAAAAAGCTTACAACTGAGTAAAATAGGACTCTTCTGTGGAAGGTATTGAAAGAATATGGTGTTACTGGGAATCTACTTAACAGTGTAAAAGCTATGCATGCTAGCAGTAGAGCTTGTGTGCGAGTGAATGGTGTTGTATCAAAACGGTTTTCTATTGGTGCAGGACTCAGACAAGGTGTGTAATGTCACCCTGGCTGTTTAATATGAGGAATGTACCGAAAGTAATGCAGGAGTGGGCATAACTTTTTTATTAACTGACAGAAGTCGTTCAAATTGCACAGGCTGGTAAAGTAACTCGTCCTATATAATAACCTTTCTTCTTCATTGCAGGTAAATAATGGATTCTGAGCAGAAGCAACGTGCTGTAATTGAGTTCTTGACAAAGGAAGAGTGCAGGCCCTCCGACATCCACAAAGGGCTACAGAATGTTTACGGAGATGACACTATTGACAAGAGCAATGTGTACAGATGGATGAAGAAGTTTAAAGAAGGGGAAACCAGCATTAAAGACAAACCACGAAGTGGGAGACCATCATCTGCGACTACTGACATGAATCGTCAGTGAGTGAATCAATTGATTTGCGCAGAGATACTAGTCACAATCCATGAGCTTGTTGCACAACTGGACTGTGGTCACAAGGCCATACAGTAGATGGTGGAAGACTTAGGGTATTGGAAAGTGTGTGCAAAGTGGGTACCTCAGCATTTGACACCCGACTTGTCAAATCTGCTCTGATCTGCTGGAAGTCTTTGAAGCCGATGAAGACATGTTTTGTTTTCCAATCTGGTGACAGGGGATGAAACATTGGGCATATCTTTACGATCCGGAAACGAAGAATCAATTCATGGAATGGCATCACACCTCTTCATCAAAGCCTTATAAGTTCAAGAACCAGCAGTCAGCACAGAAAGACATTGTGACTGTGTTTTGGGATGACAGGGATGTCATTCTCCTTGATTCTCTGGAATGTGGCTATACCGTGACCAGCGAGCAGTGCATTGAGACACTCAAGAAGCTTAGAGAAGTCATAAGGAGGAAGAGACCGAACAAGAATCTGAAAAGGATCCACATTCACCACAACAATGCGAGACTATACACATCTTTGGCAACAAATCGGGCGATCAGCAAATTAAGATGGTTGGTGGTCCCCCATCCACCGTACAGCCCAGATCTGGTTTCCTGCGACTTTCACCTGTTTAGTCCAATGAAGGACAGTCTTTGGGGACAGCAATTTGATGACACAGACGACATGAAAGTGGCTGTGAAGAAGTGTGTACAACAGTCCACACTTGAATTTTTTCAAAGAGGATTCGAGAGTTGGGTTCGACGTTGGCGCAAATGCATGCTTGTGATGGAGACTATGTTGAGTAGCACCTTTGTATAGTGAAAGAGTTACTCTACCAATGTGTGCAATTTGAACAACCTCTGTCAGTTAAAAAAGTTATGCCCACTTTTGCATTACTTGCAGTACAACCCTCGTATATTTATGGATGCACGCATGTGTGATGCCAAAATGGATAATACTGTTTTGTGTCTTGGTAATATGTGTGTGGTGTGCAGATTGCTGTATGCTGGTGACACAGTCCTGTTGGCAGAGAGCAAAAGTGAGTTGCAGAGCATGTTGTCCCGGATGTACGAAACTCAAAATGAGTATAAATAAGGGAAAAACCAAAGTTATGGTTTTTGAGTGAAGAACTGTTAGTACTGAATGCAAGATAAGTCTAAATGGCATGGTGATTGACCAGGTGAGTGAGTTTGTGTAATTAGGAAGCATGTTGACAGAAAGAACAAATTAGATGGTGAAATTAGTAGGCGAGTGAATTCTTCATTGAAAGTCATAGCAGCCTTTGGATGATTTGACAGGAATGAGGGGTTGTCACGAGAGTTCCAAATGGCTGTGTATGAAAGTGTAATTGCTACTACTCTGATGTATGGCAGTGAAACCTGAGTATTGTAGAAAAGACATAAGAGTCAGTATGCTGGAGAGATGCATTTCTTATGGGGAGTTTATGGCTAGACACTTTCTGATCGTGTGGAGAATAATGATGTGCTGCTGTTGTGTAATGTTAGGCAGAATGTTGTTAGTAAGGTTTAGGTAGTTTGGCCATTTTGAAAGAATAAATGATGAGATGCTTACTAGAAATTTTTTTCAGCCCAAGTTGCAGAAAAGAAAGGCAGAGGAAGGCCAAGTAAGTCATTGGAGGATCATATTCAGGAGTGTCTGCATGAGAAAAATATTATAAGTATGAAGTATGGAAGGTCTCATGTACGTCATGTAATAGGTATCTGTGAAGCCCGAGTTGTGTGTCAAGATTGCTGTAAATGGAAAAGTTTGATACAGCAGCAGTAAGTAAATAATCAGTTAGGAATTTTGGTAGAAAGGCCATTTCACGTAATATGAAGAAATCAATAATGAAGAAAATTTCACACATGATTTATTACATACTAAACTTTAGGAATAGTCAGATTTGTAAGATATTTCAGCTATAGCATCAGCCTTGTTCACACCAAAAGCAAGCACTCACATGGTTGAGATCGTTTCTTTAGCTGTTGCCAGTAGAGATTTCCACGCATTCTTCAATATTCCGATAATTTGGAAATCTGTACTGGCAACAACCAAAGAAACGAAGTCAACCACGCGAGTGCTTGCTCTTGGTGTGAACAAGGCTGATGCTGCAGCTGAAAGATCTTACAAATCTCAGTATTCCTAAAGTTTAGTATGTAATAAATCGTGCATGAAATTTTCTTCATTATTAGTTAAAAAATTATTTGGTGGTTTGTATTTCTTTGTGGAGCTAACCTCTGAATTTCAGTGAACAACTTAGTGATTTGTATATATGTATGTTTTTATTCCACTTTACTTCAGTAGTGCTAACTGGCTCATCTATTGCGTGATATCACAGAATTTTCTAGGTTCTTAGAAATCCTTCTGAAACGTGCTTTTTCTCTTTTTAAGATGCATAGATGTCTTCATTTTCCCAGTAGTGTTCCGATTTATTTACCACAGCTCTCGATTTACGTTCGAGTGTGATATTGTTACACCACCCAGAACACAGAACCTCCAAGCAACAGAGGATGTGTTCTGGGTTTCAGATGAAACACTCTGCCATGCGCAAATCGAAGCATATATGGTCCTTCATCTTAGCAGCGTGTGAGCAAAAGGCGAATCCCCTGAAGAAATAACTGTTCAGAAATAAATTATAGTCAAATAGACATTACGGGGAGATGTATGCCAAATTAATCATGCAAGCAGATATGCCTCAGAAAATTGCATCATCCTGGAATTAGAATTGAACCCACTTCTCCCAATTTATGTTTGAGTGTATTACCGTTATACAGTGGTAACATACTCTTACATTGATGAGACTAATTTGTGTTAAAATCCAATTGTAGAATTAAATGTCGACGAAACAATAAAAACAAATGTAGTACACAACGTACCACATGTTAAAATCCTTTACTGATAAAAACACACCATACACTTCATCAGATCTTTCGAAGACACGTCGTCTTCATCATCAGATGATACAGTGTACTATCACTAGAAGGACATTGACGTAAATAATGTTGAGTGACATCACAAACGCATAAATCACGTCATCTATGAATGAACAATGCTGAATACAAGCACATCTTGCATACCCCATTAATATGAAGAATTACGAACTAACTCCATGGTTTGGCTATCATTTTTGATACATAATCATTACAACACATGTATCGAAATGAGGTAATATACACACTTTCCATAAAAAGCATGAGTTATTGTTTACCTGGAGTGTTCAGGATATTAACATCAACCCACTTAGGAAAGTGGGATCCGGACGCCACCAAACGAGACCAAGCAGTCGATAGGCTTCCAGTTCTGAAGTTATACTTGTGCTCTTTTATTCTGGTGCTTAAACACCTTTTAGTGGAGCCAATATAAACAGTATCCTATGCCTCCAGGTTGACAGCATGTAGAGGAACTGAATACATGCCGAATACTGTCGACCCAGAGGCATAGGATACTGTTTGCATTAGCTCCAGTATAAGGTGTTTAAGCACCAGAATAAAAGAGCACAAGTATAACCTCAGAACTGGCAGCCTGTCGACTGCTTTGTCTCGTTTGGTGGCGTCCGGATCCCACTTTCCTAAGTGGGATTATGTAACTATCCTGAACACTCCAGGTAAACAGTCACTCATGCTTTTCATGGAAAGTGTGTTTATTACCTCCTGCCGACACAGGTGTCGTAATGATTATGCACCAAAAATGATAGCCAAACCATGGACAAATGTGTTAGTTTGTAATTCTTCATATTAATGGGGTATGCAAGATGTGCTTGTGTTCAGCATTGTTCATTCATAGATGGCGTGATTTATGTGTTTGTGATGTTGCTCATCATTATTTAAGTCAGTGTCCTTCTAATGATAGTACACTGTATCATCTGATGATGAAGACGATGCGTCTTTGAAAGATCTAATGAAATGTATGGTGTGTTTTTATCAGTAAAAGATTTTAACATGTGGTACGTTGTGTACATTTGTTTTTATCGTGTTTCGTCGACATTTAATTCTACAATACTGTTACACAACATACTTGAACAGTAATGTTCAAATATACTACCATTACACAATGGTAACATACTTGTACACAATGGTATGTTACCGTAACGCAGTGGTAAGATACTCAAACGTAAATCGAGAAATGCTGGTTCGATTCTCGTTCCAGGGCACTGTAATTTTCAAGTTTTCTGAGGCATGCCTACTTGCATGGTTATTTTAGTATTCATCTTCCCATAACATTCATTTGACTATGCTTTCATAACATTCATTTGACTATAACATTCATTTGTCACTCATGCTTTTCATGGAAAGTGTGTTTATTACCTCCTGCCGACACAGGTGTCGTAATGATTATGCACCAAAAATGATAGCCAAACCATGGACAAATGTGTTAGTTTGTAATTCTTCATATTAATGGGGTATGCAAGATGTGCTTGTGTTCAGCATTGTTCATTCATAGATGGCGTGATTTATGTGTTTGTGATGTTGCTCATCATTATTTAAGTCAGTGTCCTTCTAATGATAGTACACTGTATCATCTGATGATGAAGACGATGCGTCTTTGAAAGATCTAATGAAATGTATGGTGTGTTTTTATCAGTAAAAGATTTTAACATGTGGTACGTTGTGTACATTTGTTTTTATCGTGTTTCGTCGACATTTAATTCTACAATACTGTTACACAACATACTTGAACAGTAATGTTCAAATATACTACCATTACACAATGGTAACATACTTGTACACAATGGTATGTTACCGTAACGCAGTGGTAAGATACTCAAACGTAAATCGAGAAATGCTGGTTCGATTCTCGTTCCAGGGCACTGTAATTTTCAAGTTTTCTGAGGCATGCCTACTTGCATGATTATTTTAGTATTCATCTTCCCATAACATTCATTTGACTATCATTTATTTCTGAAGAGTTATTTCTTCAGGGCATTTGTTTCTGCTTGCGTGCCGCTAAGGTGAAGGATCATATTTGCTTGCCCACGGAGGAGTGTTTCATCCGAGTCCCAAAACACATCCTCAGATGGAACAAGAGTTGACAGTTCTGGAGAGCAGTGTTAATGCAGGGTTCCATTGGCCCTTTTTAATCCTGAAAAGTGCTTATTTTTTTAGGGTGCATAGAATTTAGTCCTTATTTTTGGCAAAAACTATGTAAAAAGTGTAGTTTTCTTAACTGGCTGCACAACATCCGAAGTTACATTGTAATGCTTAGAACTTCTGCTGAAGGTTTGCTATGTTACACATGTTTTTAATGAAGTACAAAGAACATACTGTAGCTTGAGAGTGAGGTTAAAAAATATCTGCATGAATTAAATGCATAATTATGCAAAAATCGCCTTTGTGAATTAATTGCATAATTATGTAGTTAATTCATAAAGATGATTTTTAAACCTCACCCCCAAGCTATGTTCTTCACATTTCGTTAAAAAATGCATGTAACAGAAATTCATATGCGAAGGCACTTTTACCGTTCCCCTTATTTCATTCAAAAAAGTCATCAGAACTGAATGAACACTACTAATTGAAATGCCTACTGTCTGAGCTATAGACCAAACTGTGTGACTTGTCAGTCTTTCATCACAAGGTCATTCCCACATTTGACCTTTTACTCTGAAGCTGTATGTGGACGGTCATCCAGAACAATCTGGATGATAACAAGATCCCCTGCCATAACAAAATTCCCTCCTACAGCTGTGGAATAATATGCAAGAGTCTTTTCCCTCCAGTGTGTGTAGCATATAATCACAAACTCCCTTTGGGGACATGTCAAAGACAGGTATTTTATCACCATTCACAGCTCTTTTTTTCTCCATTTTGCAGTTTGTACCATTTAGTTCACCAAATCACCTAGAAAAGGAACAGAAGGAATGGATCTATAACATTAAAACTTAGTACAATGAGGTACAAGAATATATACTACTTGCAGAACAAATACTTTATATTCATACTCACTAGGAGTGGGTTAGAATATAAACTTTTTAATGCTCCCTCGGCACTCAGTTTACCCCCAGGAAATTAAGGAATGAGAACCAGGCAGCATTGCACAGTTGATTGGGAGAAGTGTTTTTTGCTTCATTGCTACAATATGTTTTGGGGTGCACTTCGCTAAATGTAGGAAAAACATTACTGTAAGTGTTTTTTTTACTTACTTCTCGATCCTTTAGAATGGAACGGGCTATCAACATTTTGTTCTGCATGAGGCACAAGCCCGCCTGTGAAGGCACGCACTTGACCTTTTTACTAAACTGCTAGGAACGACAATTGATTCCAAAATTTTTGACTATTAATAGGAGTGCTATCTCAGCAAAGGACGAACGCATCTTGTCCATCACTGAACATAAACATTTGTTAAATGTTATTCACACTAAACGATGTCTTATTGACTTCCTCAACAGAAAGTCATATACTGCCTATTCTTGGCTTACGAGACTAGCACACCCTATTATTTTGGATAGGATCATGACTGTTCACTCAGCCATTTGTTTGTCCAACATCGACCGGTTACAACAAAGACACATTAAAAAACTTTGCACTCTAATGGCTAGAAAGACCAATGGTATGTATAATCCATCAAGATTCATACCGACAACAAGCATTGTCAATGACACAAGCCGGTTTTGTAAACCTCATTACAATATCTATTAACAATATTCAAGCTTTTGTACTTTCCCCGTGGTTATAAATACTGCTATCCGGTCTTTAATCAAGACAAGATCAAGCTGATTTCTCAAACTGAGAGCATTATACGATGTTTGCCACACGACGAACAGGAACCAACTCGTTACAGGATTACCCGTGTGATTTCACAATCTGAGAAGGCTCTGGGAACCGAGCAACACAGGACATTGCAATATGAACGAAAACAGCTGTTACTTTTGTCACGTGACTCTAACTTAGCCGTGACTTCTGCCAAAAAATCACAGCAAATCATATTAATGAACCATGAAGATTATATCCGTAGAGTTGTCGAAGCTATTGACAAAATACCACATGAAATAACCCGATCTGACCCAACTTCTGCAACAATAGTAGCTCTTACCAAATTCAAAAACCAGGGCTTTCTACCAACTAACATTTCCAATTGCATGCATCCACCCAATGGCCCTAGGATCCCTGAATTATTTGTCAAGGTCAAATTACATAAGGAGGGCCACCCTGTTCGCCCATTGGTTTCGGGTTATGCTAACCCCACCCGCCCCCTTGAAAAAGTATTAACCAGTTTCCTAAAACCTTTAATCATTAATTCCAATTTTTCTATCAATAGTTCTTCTCAAGCCCTTGCCAAAATTAAGTCATTTGACTCTTGGGATTCTCCGTTTATCCTAGCATCATTGGATGTGGTCTCTTTATTTCCTAGTGTCCCACTTGACCTAGCTCACTCCCTTATCAAAGAAAAGATTCCTCTTTTAGGAGTTACTCCTACTGAAGCTGTTGCCATTATAGACGCTTTGAAACTAATAGCCCGACGAACTTATTTCCGTTTTAATGACGTTATCTATCGACAAAAAGCAAGCACACCCATGGGCTCACCGCTTTCGGCTTTGTTGGCCGTAATGGTCCTACAGCAACTGGAAAGCCAGGTGATTGAGCAGTGCCCTTTAAAGCCACTCTTATTTTTAAGATATATCGATGATGTGTTGGTTATTTGGCTTCACTCAGTTCCTGCACTCCAGGATTTTGCTAATTTGCTTTCCACCCCTTTTCCTTCCATTAAATTTACAATTGAACTTGAAACTCGGGGATCGTTACCTTTTCTGGATTTCTGTTTAACTCGTAACACCTTCAACCGTTCCTTCTCATTCTCTGTCTATCGAAAACCTTCTGCACCCCTGCATTGATTCCATTTGCCTCAGCCAGTCCATATCAAAATAAGAGTGCAGCATTGGCTTTTCTGTTTCGCAGGGCGTACTCACACTCTTCTTCCACTAGAAATTGCAATAAAGAGATTAAATTTATTTTTGATTTGGCCTCCCGATTTGGGTACCCACAGGATTTTGTGGTAAGGCAACTTCGTAGATGCCAATGATCCACCTACACCTCTTAATGAGGAAACGGTTAAATATGTCAGTTCTATCGACTATGTTCCTGAGGTTATATACATTTAAAAAAAAAAGGCTTGTCAAATACTCAGGGTTATAGGCCAAGGTAAAGGAACTATGCCCATTAGCTGAATATGTGCCATGCACAGGTCACTCATTAAATTTAGTTGGAGTTCATGCAGTTGAGTGCTGTCAACAAGCTATTTCCTTGGATTAGTGCAGAGCATATTTAATTTTTTTTTTCAGTTCTCCTTGTCGGTGGGAAACTCTTTCTTCAGAACTAGCTGGTGGACTTTGTGTAAAAACATTATCTGAAACTAGATAGTCTGCCGCTGCTGATGCATCTAAAGCTCTTCGGCAAGGTATCAAAACATTATGAAAGCCTTGCTTAGTGTAACCGATGATGTCAATGAAAAAATGCCTACAAAGCACAAAGCAAAAGTACTTTTGCACAAAATGGAGAAGTTTGAGAATGCTGTTTTAACAGTTGTATAGGATACAATTTTGCGACGTTTGAACAGTGTTAATAAGACGCTCCAGTCTGTTACTGAGGATATATCAGTCCTAGTACCAATGTATACCTCATTAGTTATATTTGTACAGTCAGTGCGTGATGAGTTTGACAAGTATGAGCTTGAGGCAAAAAATTTAGTGGAAAATAGGTATTCAGTGAAGCGTAAAAGTAAAGTGCCAAAAAGTCGAATGCTTGATGATAGTGCATCTATTGAACTTCTGCAGTCTGATAAAGATTACTTTATTACACAGTGTCACTATGTCATATGTGATTCACTGATTTCAGAGCTCGAAAGGAGGAAACAAGCATATGTAACCATTAATGATCGATTTAGCTTTTTAATGAAAAAAGATGCTTCTAAAGAAGTACTTCGAGAAGCAGCGAATTGTTTTCGAAAGATATATAGTGATGACATAGATGATGAATTTGGAGATGAAGTCGACCAGTTTTTTAATTTTTTGCCAAAAGAAATGTTTCCTAAAGAAAAATTAAAATTCTTACGGAAAAAACAAATTGTTCATTCGTTTCCCAATGTAGACATTGCCTTACACATTTTGTTAACAATGCCTATCTTAAACTGTACTACTGAGTGCTCATTTTCCATTCTGAAAAGAGTGAAAAACAGGATGCAATCAACAATAGCCCAAGAAAACTTGACAGGGCTAAGTATTTTAACAATAGAAAGTGACCTTACTTGCAAACTTGATTTTGATGACGTGATCACTAGTTTTGCAGCTCAAAAGGCAAGACAGCGACCTATATAATTGTGTGTCTCCACCCACTCCAACCAAATCAAGTGCTGTGACAAACCTTTACCTAATCTCCATTTTGACTGAACTATTAAGAGCGAAACCACTTCACAAATGAAACATTTCATTGTAGCCATCTGAAATTGATGGTAAACAAATATAATTTGTATTCACTATATATAGGGAATTTTTCAGTTTAGTTGTGCAGGGCCAGTTTTTCGGGAAATTTTATGGGAAATTATTTCTTTCCCAAAGTTGACCAACCAAAGAAGCGGAAATATTGAGATTGATAAATGGGAACGACAATCACCCAACTGCACTTGAACTAGCCAAGGAAGAAGTGTCCACCATTGCTAACGGAATTCAACGGTTTCTACTTTCGAAGGCTTTGTTGCATCCTTTGGAGGTTCGCCGGTTGCATTCTAGTTTTATTTAGCAATGGAATTCAAAATGTTTCTTGGTGTTTCCCTATTCCATGTTTATCCCCGCTATTCCTATATCAGGCGCAGCTCGATAGTTTTTTTTTTATAATGTCAGGACTTTTTAACAGACTACTTGATGATGCTGGATACACTTCACTAGCTGAAGACCTGATATTTCCAATTGATACAGGTAACTGAACTTTCAGTTTCACATAAGTGTTTTTTTTTTTTTTTTTTTACTTCGCCTCTTTCTTTTACCATTTTCCATTGTTTCTTTTGGTGAAAAAAAACATATTTCGGACTTACTGTTTACTTTAGGTTTAACGCTCCTGACGCTTAGCTTTCCTTACTTTTATTTTCTCCCCCCAGACACCCTAAAATTCTTTCTCCCCAAATGCCTTACTTTAACGATATTTAACCATTATATTTATAAACAAAAACCTTATTATCACCTGCCTTGGGAAAATCCCAGGCACAGCATTTGTTTAGAAAATAGCTGTTTGACTTAAGCCTTCGACCTTAAAAAATGCGATTAAAAAAAAGCTATCGAGCTGCGCTTGATAGAAACAGCGGGAATAAATGTGAACAAGAAAGATGACACCAAATTTTTGGGTGTAATAAGCACGTCTTTTGAATTCGTTCTGACGCAAATTAAATTTATCAAAGCTATTCAAAGTCAATGGAACCGGTATGGAAAACAACAGTATCTGATGGAAGAAAGAAGTTTTTCAAATGGGTTTTTAATCCCTCGGATATTGTGCTGTAAACGGAATCGTGAGCTTACGCCCTCTGGTTGCAGACTTGTGCGTTAAGAAAAACATGAATTTATATGAGAAACATTTCGCACCGGAAACGCTCTCCAACACAGAAAGAATTTTTCAAATCGGACTCTTAGAAACAGAGATATCGACAAAAATAAGATGTGACTTTACGTCCCCTGGTGGGAAAACCATGCATTATTGTAGGAAGAAAGTATTCTCAAAAGGTTTTCCCATATGAGCGGTATCGATCCAAGAAAAAGAAAATTTAGTCGAGTTTTCAGGATCCCAGATTTTGCTACAAATACATCAGAAGCAGAAATTAACACTTATGCGCCACGGTGGCCAAACCATTCTTTAACAAACATTAGAAATTATGTGAAAAATATTTTCCATCAGGTCTTGTATGCGATACAGGAAGAATTTTTCAAATCGGAGTTTCAGAAGAAAAAATAACGCAGAAATAACGCAGAAAACACAATTTACCTTTGTGCCCCTTAGTGGAAAGTCTATGATTTACTTGAACATTTTGAATTTATAGGAAAAGCATTTCACATCAGAAACGCTATCCAACAAAGAAGGAATTTTCAAATCCGACTCCTAGAAGTAGAGATATTGACAAAAATAAGATCATCTATGCCCCCTGGCGTAGAAACCATGCATTATTTCAAGAAGAAAATGTTCCTAAAAGGTTTGTGGACATGATTAGTATCGGTCAACAAATGACTTTTTTTAATCGAGATTTTAGAAGCTGATATTTTACTGCAAATACATCAGAAGCGGAAATTAGGACTTACGCCACCTGGTGGCCAAACCATTTTTTACAAAAATTTGAAATTATGTGCAAAGGATTTCCCATCAGGAGCTGTATCCGGTGCAGAAAGAATTTTTTGAATCGGAGATTTAGAAGCAGAGATAGGGGGGGGGGAGCAATTGATCTTTATGCCCCCTAGTGGAAAGTCTATAAATTACTTGAAAATTTTCAAATTATATACATCGTAAGAAAAAACAAAATAAAGGATCATCATTCGCGTATTTCAAGCTTCCCAATGCAAAAATAGTTTTTCAAATCGGACTAATAGTTGCAGAGATATCGTGGGTACAGACGGGCAAACGGACAAACCGGTAACATAAGCACGATCTTTTTTTACAAAAGACGTGCTAAAAAGGGGCAAGGAAAGGGGAAACACCAAGAAATATTTAGAATTCCACTGCTAAGTAAAATTAGAAAATTGTCAGTTCGCTAACACACTGTTCTCCGACAACAGAGGGAAAAAAATTAAACCAAAAACCCTGCATAGATAAATGGAAATGAAACCATATACACGTCTTTCCTACAACAGAGGGAAAAAATTAAACCAAAATCCCTGTGTATCGTCCTCCGATAACAGAGGAAAAAAATGAACCAAAAACCCTGCATAGATAAAATGGAAACAAAACCATATGCACGTCTTTCAAGAGACCGATTCAAAAAGTCGTGTCGTCCTCCGACAACAGAGGAAAAAATTAAACTAAAAACCCTGCATAGATAAACGGAAAGGAAACCATATATACGTCTTTCAAGAAACTGACTCGAGAAGTCATATAAACAAAAATTAAAAAGCATGTTGATCATCGGGACCTTTGCCGAACAACATATAAATGGAAAAGACTTATAAATGAGAAACATATAAACGGTGTTCCACTGTATATATATTTGGTGTGTGTGTGTATCATATCTCCTGTGCTATGTATTAATGAACATTTTTGTTTTTTTTGGGGGGGGGGGCTCACCACTTACCTGGCCCTGGGCCCCCGACCATCTTAGTCGGACCCTGCTCATAGGAACATAATGACTTGATGGATTTCAAGAGAATTAAGTTACGAGGTACACCAGATCAAGACAAAGAACTTGTGTGAATGTGAAATGCATAGGAGTGGACAATCAGGAATAATGCTGATGCAGCAAAAAATAAGCTCATCACTGGTGGTTAATAGAGAGTATGTTGCACAATGATCATGCATGCTGATGAGAAATTAGAGGTCAGATTATGATAAATGCCATTGTTTTGGTAGTGCAGATCACAGCTCTAGATGATATCTGGGAGGGTGCTTAAGAGTTGCAATGCTGCTCCCTAGAGCTTTTCGGGCATGCTCAATAAAAATATCCAGAGATCTGGCTGGTCATTTCATCTTGTGAATATCCTCTTCCCTGAGGTAATTTTAGACCAGCCAAGCTTTATTCATCATCATCATTGTCAACCATTATCAATCCACTGCTGGACGAAGGTCTCCCAAGTTTCCTCCACAACGGTCTGTCTTGTGCCAGTCTCCTCCATGTCACTCCCGCATATTTACGAATTTCATCCACCCATCTCCCATGTGGTCTTTTTCTGGGTCTTTTCCTGTCCCTTGGAATCCAATCTAAAATTTCGGCTGTCCATCTTATGGTCTGTCCTTCTGGCAGTATGTCCAGCCCATTGCCATTTCAGGGATTTAACTCTGATCATGATGTCTTCCACTCTCGTCATTTTTCGGATCCACGAGTTCCTCTTCTTATCTCTCCTGGTTATACCAAGCATGCACCTCTCGATGCTTCTTTGAGTTGTCTGCAGCCTTTGTATGTCTCTTTTAGTTAAGGTCCACGTCTCTGCACCATACGTAAGCACTGGAAGGATGCATTGATCAAACACTTTTCTTTTAAGACATAATGGCATATTGCTCTTGAAAATTATGCTGTTTCTTCCAAAAGCTCTCCAGGCAAGTTTTGTACGCCGATTAATTTCTTCATCAATGTGACCCTCACTTGATATCTGCTGTCCAAGATAAACATACGTATCTGTTATCTCCAGTTTTTCTCCATCAATCGATAAATCTTCATTTCTTGTAAAAGCATTGAACATCACTTTTGTCTTCTGAAAGTTCATTTTTAATCCCACTTCTTTACTCTTGTCAGCAAGTTCCTGGATCATACTCTGCAGCTCTGATGGGGTAGTTGCAAAAATGACTACGTCATCAGCAAAACGAAGGTGGGTTAGATAATCTCCATTAATCTTTATCCCTTTGTTTTCCCAGTTCAGTGATTGAAAGACATTTTCCAATGTGGCATTAAAGAGCTTCGGAGATATGGTGTCACCTTGTCTCACTCCCTTTCCAATTTTTATATGTGTTGTATTTTCAAACAGCCGAATCTTTGCACTTGCATTTTCATAGATGTTATTAATAATATTAATGTATGCATCTTCAATACCGCAGGATTTCAGAGCCGTGGTAACTGCTGATGGTTTCACCGAATCAAAGG
Source organism: Macrothele yani (assembly GCA_039090855.1). Classification (NCBI taxonomy): domain Eukaryota; kingdom Metazoa; phylum Arthropoda; class Arachnida; order Araneae; family Macrothelidae; genus Macrothele; species Macrothele yani. Next base: position 23,069,524 of record CM077002.1, on the reverse strand, counting down.
CTTTTTCATAATCGATAAAAGCCATGCACAATGGAAGTTCATATTCCCTCGCTCTTTCAATTAGTTCTCTCAGTACGTGGATATGATCTATTGTGCTGTAGCCACTCCTGAATCCAGCTTGTTCTCTCGGTTGAGCCATGTCCAGTGTTACCTTCAAGCGGTGTGAAAGAACTTTAGTGAAGATTTTATAAACCACTGATAGGAGGCTGATAGGTCTGTAGTTCCTGAGATCCTCAATGTCACCTTTTTTATGTAGCAGGATCATTGTAGCATTGTTCCAATCCTCAGGAATCTTTCCTTCATTAAGGCATCGAGTGAAAATTTGGGCGAGTACTGTTTCAATTTCTCCACTTGCTTCTTGTATGATGTCTATAGTAATTCCATCTTCTCCTGGAGCTTTCCCCCGCTTCATGTTCTTGATCGCATGAGCAACTTCTGCTGGGAGGACTGGAAGAACTCTGGTACCTTTCATGATGTCTGGAGAACATGTATCATCCCTTTCATATAATTTGGAGTAGAAATCTTTCACTCTTGTCAAAATTTCGCCTCTATTTCTTGTTATAGAACCATCTTCTTTTCTCAGAGCCATAATCTGTTTTCTTCCCTTACTGAGATGTCCCTTTGCTATCTTAAGGCTTTGGTTGTTTTCAATTGCTTTCCTCACTAGCTCACAGTTGAATTTCCTTACGTCTTCAGTGATACTTTTTCGTGCTGTCTTGCATAGCTCTATATATTCCACTTTGGAAGTCACATCTTCTTTAGTTGTCCTCATCTCTCTTCTTTTTTGCATCAACATTTTGGTTTTTCCTGATAATTTGTTCACATGCAACTTGTTCTTAGACCCAGCTAATTTTGTTGCTGTTTCCATTAGAGCTTTGGTTACTTTTCTGTTAACTTCCGAAATATCCACTTCTTCCGATGTTAGGCCTTCTAAAGCAGAGAATCTGTTCTTCAGTTCCAACTTGAAAGTATTATGGTGTTTTTTAAGGTTGGTTATGTCAATACATTTTGTTTGTCTTATGAGCTTGCCACGTTCCAGTTTAGTGTTGAGGTGCATCTTACATCTCACCAATCTATGGTCACTACCTGTGTTGAACTTGTTCAGCACACTGCAGTCTTCAATGACGAATTTTTTTGTTACACATAATAAAATCAATTTCACTTGTCGTCCCAATTGGATGTCTCCATGTCCATTTCCTGTGTGGCTTTTTCTTGAAAAAGGAGTTCAAGATGAAAAATCCTTCTGCCTCTGCAAACTCAACGAGAGTATTTCCACGCTGGTTTCTGTTGCCGTGACCGAATTTACCTACTGAAGTTTCATTCTGTTGCCGTTGCCCTATTTTTGCATTGAAATCTCCCATAATTATCTTCAAGTGCTGCTTACCTTTATTATTTAGATGACGAATTTCCTCATAAAATTCTTCAATTTCTTCTTCAGGATGACTTGTGGTGGGTGCATAAGTTTGAATAATCTGAGCCTGGTATCTTCTCGATAGTTGGATAACGAGTCGTGCAGCTCTGTCAGAGGAACTTTCAACTTCTACCACTTTATCCTTCAGTTTCTTGTTTATTATAAATCCAACACCACTAGTTCTGCCAGTATCTGTCCCACGATAATAGAAGAGATGTCCACTTTTCAGTTCAATGAGATCTTCTCCTTTTCTCCTTACCTCACTTAGCCCCACGATGTCCCACTTGATCCTTTGTAGTTCCTCTTCCAATTCAAGAAGCCTTGAATCAGAAGATAGGGAGCGTCCGTTATAGGTAGCCAGGGTCAGCATCAAATGGCAGCCTAGTCCGGTCCTCCGGGGATTCTTAGCACCCTCTGCCTTCATGTCGCACTGGCCGCTGCCTTGGCCAGGTACATTCCAGCTGCCGGAGACTGAGGGCCAAGATTTAAGTTGTAGAGTCATTTTGGAGGTGTTTGGCCATAACTCACCACGCTGGCCAAGCGGGTTGGTGAGTGTGGGATAACATTTCCTCTGATCCCGATGGTATAGTTATACCGCTATTGGCGGTCGTCAGAGCCCCTTTAGTGGGAACAGGATGCACCACGAGAAGGCGGGGTTGACATTTGTCAAGGAGAGGCTGTGATGTTACGCATCACCTGACCTTACATCCCTTATTATTGCGAGCATAATTTCCTATAAAAAATTAACTCGGGGGAGTGAGAGTTACAGCTTTCCTGAAAAGCCTTACACAAGACTAAAGGATCTCCTTTATGCCCCTTTGACCATGCACAGTGCCAACCCTCAAACACATGTTGGAATGCTGTGGTGTACATCACTTCAGCATTATGCCTTCCCACTCCAGACAACCTCCTCCTCCATGGTGTTTCCATTCCTAGATGTTCTGGGGATGATTGCACATTCATTGTTCTCTCCAGAAAAACACAAATTGGGAATCTGTTGTCAGACTACTAAAGTGGGACTCATCTGTGAAAAGTACAGGCATCCAGTAATGCTACCAGCACCAAGTCCCTTAAGCTCTTGTTTGAGAGGGGTGAGGAGGAGGCAAACTATTTCTATCAGAGCATACAGATCCCTCTCACAATGTTGTCTGAGCACACAGTTCTCCTTGACACCATCATGCCTGAAAAGCAGGGAAGCTCAACAGTCAGTTATGTGGCAGTTATCTCCATATGTCTTCTCGCTGTTAAGGCGGGATATGAGGTATTGTGTCTCTTAGCCAGGCTGGAACTGGTCCTTGAGACACATTCCCGGATTCCTAATGTTGTTGTCGTAGCCTGGAAATGACCATCTAAGAGATATTATAGAATTTGGCTGCCTGTCACCTATATTACTACAAGAGGATTGCAGTACATTTCCTGAAATCAAAAGGAAATGTACAGGGTGTTCCAAAATCATCTTTACAACTTTGACTCTCAATGAAACAGAAACGGAATAAGAGAACAAAAATTGGTTTAGTGCATATTGAACACCACGTTCCAAAGTTTGTTGGGATGCTAGTAGAGCTCCACATGCACACAATGTTGGGTTGCATGTTGAGACAGTATTTGACCTCCTACCAGCCTCCATAAACTTCTTGTGCCACTCTCATATTGAGGGTCTGGATGGCGGATTACGTCAGTATTTGGTATGGAAATTCCTTTAGACTTGTGTATCCGATTTCATCTCTATGAACCATGCCACACACTGGGCCTTTTCTTGTGGAGTAGCCATCACAAGTTCAGGATCGTACCTGAAAGTAAACCAAAACATTTTACATACCAATAAAACTTTATGCATTGCTGTTACATGTACAAAAACAGAACTTTACTATCTTATTTCATCTAGGTTTTATTGAAGGTCAAAGTTGTAAAGATAATTCTGGAAAACCCTGTATAATACCTTTCTGAAGTACAAGATAGTAGGTTTCACACCTGCTGGTTATTTTGTCCATCAGTTTTCTCATGAGTACTGATACTGATTCAGAAAAATTCTGTTTCCATGACTGAGGAGAAAATATTGAACCTCGAATCAAATTTTGACCAACTCTTAATAGTCTGCTTTTTTATTTTAAGTAGCACACACAGTTAGTAGACTCCTCTTTTTTACAAAAGAACACATTTCTTAAAGCACTTTGACAAATACCTGTATAGATATAAAAAATAAAAGAAATGCTTTCTTCCAGATGATATTCACAATCTGTAGATTGTTGCCCAGTAATGTAGATGCTGGTCCTTGGTGTTCATAGAGATGTCAAAATAACTTTATTCTACATACTTAAAAGTAATAACATATTAATATTTTTGTATGTGTAACATAACATAGAATTTGTACTGTGACAGTTTTTCTTTCATGAACATCTGTGTGAATAATCTTGTTTTTCGTGGTTTTTCTTTTTGACCAGAATCGAGCCATCTCCACCGTCCAGGGCAAAAGGACCTGCAGCATATTATTTTGCTGGAACTCCTGATGGAAGCAGACCAGGTGTTTTTCATGTTAACACTGCTGCTGCAAATATGTCGTAAGTTCTGACAGTCAACGAGCTCATGTGTATTTTTGTTTTTCTATTGCTCCAAACAAATCTTGATCTTTTCGTTTTTCTTCGAACTGTACCTGTTAACAGAATGCATTACATTGTAAAATTAAATGATCTGAAGTTTTCATATTTAATCGACTGTACAATCTTCATTGGAAGTTGACATTCGATGGATAAACTGTTAAGTGTTCATAAGTGCTGAAGTGGAAGGATACCCATGCGTTGGCTTCAATGGAAGACTTGTGGAAGTGACCAAGCCTCTTCTTGGCATTCTATTCCATCTGCTCGTAGTGTGGAGTAAAAGTACCCTGTTTTGTGCAGGCAGACTAAAGGGATGGGCTATGGAACCAGCTAACCAACTGGTATGAGATATACTAAGATACTTTCACAGCATCACTTTCGAATTGAAACATGTAGAACAGTGTGGAAGGATGAATAGCATTGAGGCCCACAATGCCATGAACACTTTAATGCAAACTGATGAAACTCCACTGTAATCACTGAGGATGTAGCAGACACGTGACTTTCAGCATGGCAATGAGCCTTAGTAACGTAAGTGAAGGACAAGCAGTCCCCGTTGAAATGATAGCATCTTACTTTGAAAACTTAACTTCCGCGTACAAAATGCGGTATCTGGAAAAAATTAAAGAGCTCGAAGGAAAAGATCCATATGTGCTAAATGCACGTATCTCCAAAGGTGACCTGAAAAGTTTTCCAAGTGCACAAATTATACTTCGTCTTTGGTCGAAGCACCTTTACCGCAGAACAGTCGAGGCTGTAAAAGTCTCGAAGCATATAACAATTTCTCATCGTGGTATTCTTTTACATGGTAATTTAGTGAGATCACTAATTAGTGAGCAATTAATAACTCTTCCATAAAAAGTGTTTTTCTAAGCTCTAGGAAGCGATTTCCAAGACTTAAAAAAATTTAGAGCAAAATCTGGTTTTTCACACTAGATTGTGGTGAAAAAACACAGTAATTTTGATTTGTTCACTAATTTATTTATCTGTAAATAAATTTAGCAGCATAATCTGGTCTGTAAACAGACCTAGACACCAAAAAGAATTTTATTTGGACAATAATTTTAGACATTATTTGCATTTTCCTACAGAAGTGTGCTACAGCTTCAGATAAAAATGCAGGTGTACTAAAAATAAAATCAATGTTGGTTTGGGAGGAAATATTATATAAAATAAATTAGTAAAGTAAAAACCTCTAACACCGATAGTCAAATAACATTAAAAGTGAAAATACTAAGTGAAAAACCAAAAACTTGCAAAAAAAAGTGAGTCATGGGGACTGTGTGCTCGAGCTCTCCTAAAAAAATCCAGAAGAGCCAAAGGGATTTTAGACGAGTTTTAGAAAAAAATCGTCAGTAGAAATAAAACCTACGCAAAAAAAAAAAAAAAAAAAACACTTTTTAAATTCAACTTGAAAACTTTGAATCTATGAGTGAAACGCCTGGCCCAATAAGTGCAAGTACTACACGCCAACAGCATTTATACAAGTGAAAGATAAATCCTCTGCCTTACTAGAAATCACTGATTTCTGGATAAAACTAACCTTTAAAAGGTTTTCGTGCTTTGAAGAGTCTAACTCTTCAATAAAAAGCGCTTTCTAAGCTCTGGAAAGCGATCTCCCTTCGTTTGGCAGATAAGTGAATATTTTCGGTACTTCCTTTCAAGACAGCAGCTGGCAGCCTAAAAAGAACTCTACTACTGCAATTAATAATGCTACAAAATCTAGGCATTTTGGCTTCAAATTTTTATAAACTCAGACCGCTAATGATCACACTTTACACTTTAACTGCAGGACAGCCAGCTATGCTTGTCCTTCAGGAACTTGCAAGGACTGTTACCACTTCACTGAAACTTCTCGATGATGTCACGTGCTACATCCTCATATACAGGGAGTCTTCCAGGTCACGAGAGTCACAGAAGTCACTGAAGGTCACGAAATGAGAAAACGGTCACGGAAGTCAAGGAAAGGTCACAGAATTAAGGGCGTAGGTCATGGTCAATTTTTCGTTTTTTTTTTTTTTTTTTTTTCCCCTGTATGCCTTACCCTGTAAAAATCAAATTTCAGCTTTGAGCTAAAAAAGAAGTTCTTGTCAATGACGATGACGTCATTTCCTTCCTTCAGACAAGTTCTGAAGAGACACACCATAATACAGTTCTCTCCTTCAGCTTTCATGAACTCCTACCTCATGGCACTCTGCCAACCGCGGTTCTTTCAACTGTGGGCAGTAAGGTGTTTTTGTCGAACATAACCTACCGATAACCTGCATGTTTGCTTCGCCACGGGTCATTAGGGCTGGGCGATGTACCGGTATATCACAAAAAACTGCTTTTAAGTTTTACCTCGAGGCTCTGATTTTTAGCTAACAGTACTACGATGTGTCGTCCTTCGCGATATCGCCATGCGATGTATCGTGAAGAACGATGTTAATAAAACCACACGATGGCGCCGCGAACATTAGAACTTCTTCACGTATGATGGGAATCCATCACGAAGCAAACGCAATGTTCAAACCGGTTCTTATCGGACCGACGCGTGTCGACGATGCCGCAAATTGGCGAATTCGCATCTACTGCTATCTGCCAGCAGTAATGGTTTTCGAACAGGTTTTGATCAGTACGATTCCAAAACTGTAAATCGTTCTAAGTCATGATAAAGGCTGCTGCATATTTTTATGCTGTGACTGCAATCTCCGGGATCTTGGGAATTTGCTGCAGTCTAGGAAGTATTGGGTTGTCGGAAAAGTCATGACGTATTTTAGCTAAGTTTTGCAAAGGTCATTTATTGATAGAAAGAACAAACATCAATCAATGATATAATGCCGTTTTGTTCGATAACCTTTTGCCATCTTTCAGTGAGCTGTAGAATGCCTCGTTCTTAGAAGGACCTGTCTTTCGTGGCGAAAAACTGTACAAGGTGCTGATTTACAGCCTCATCTGAATTGAATGTTATACCACGCAAGGACTGTTGAAGAGAGCGAAACATGTGGAAGTCTGACAGCGCAAGGTCAGGCGAGTATGCTGGGTGTGGCAACACATCCCACCCAAGCTCCAATAATTTTTGGCGGGTGATCAAACTTGTGTGTGGTCTCGCGTTGTCGTGATGGAACACAACACCTTTACGATAAACGAGCTCTGGATGTTTGTGGATGATGGATTCGTTCAAATATAATTTCCAATTGCCAACAGTACACATTCGAATTTATTGTTTGGTTCCGTGGTAGGAGCTCGAAAAACACGACACCTTTAAAATCCCACCACACTGAGATCAGAACCTTCCGCTGATGAATGTCTGCTTTGGATGTCGTTTGAGACGAAGCAGCATGTCAAGACCAAGACCGTTTGCACAGCATATTGTTGTTGTACACAATCCACTTTTTGTTACCAGTTATCAGTCGCTTCAAAAAAGGATCGTTTTCCTCGCGTTTAATGAGCATATCGCAGATGTTTATACGCGCCGTCAATTGAGCTTCTTTGAGTTCACGAGGAACCCACACATTGAGCTTGCTTACGTATTCCAGCTTCTTCAGGTGGTCGTGAACGCTTGAATGATGGATGTGCAATGTGTCTGCAATCTCTCTTTTTGTGTAACATGGGTTTGACTCGATCAATGCCTTGATTTGGTTGTCATCAACCTCGGTTGGCCTCCCGGACCAAGGAGCATCATTGAGATCAAAATCACCTGCACGAAATTTTGCGAACCACCGCTGGCACTGACGTTCTTGTAGAGCATTATCACCGTAAACTTTACGCTACTTTTCACAAGCTTGATGCGCGTTCTTCCCTTTACGGAAGTAAAACAGTAAAATATGGCGAAAATGCACAGTTTGGTCTTCCATCTTCAACTTGATGTCAAATCTCCGCAAATCAACGAAATTGCTCACTATTCCTTTTAGACTGCAGCTAGAACTGGCACATGTCGAATGCCATAGTGATAACAGAGATGTGCATGCCTCTAGTACTTCCAAAACTGCCCAACCGCCATCGGGTGGCAAAATACGTCATGACTTTTCCGACAACCCAATAGTTGACAGGTATTTAGCACGTCTTTTGTAAAAAAGACCACGCTTATGTTATCTGTTTGTCTGTCCGTCCATGGACATGATATCTCTGCAACTATTAGTCCGATTTAAAAAATTCTTTTTGCATTGGCAAAATTGAAATGTGAAAATTATGATCCTTTGTTTCATCCCCCCCCCTTCCCCCCAAGTTTTTCGAATGCACAACTTCGCCGCTAGAGGGCGTAAATGAAGATATTGAATTTAAAATGCATTTTATTGCATATATTTGCTTCTAAATATCCGATTGAAAAAATTATTTCTTCCTTTTGATGCCATCAATAACGAAGACTATTTTAGGTACAGTTTCTTTTTCAAGTAATGCATGGATCTTCCACTAGGAGACGCAAAGGTAAATTGTGTTTCCCTCATAACTCGGCTTCCAAAAGTCCGATTTGAAACATTCTTCTTGCATCAGAAACTGCTTCTCATGGGAAATGTTTTGCATATAATAACTAATTTTTAGTGAGGAACGGTTTCGCCACCAGGACACATAAGTGTTTATTTCTGTTTATGATGTATTTGCAGCAAAATCTAAGTTTCTGATAGAGTAGACTAAAAAATCCTTTCATGGACCGTTCACCTCGGAAAACGTTTTGAGATACATCTACGCCCCTGGCGGGAAAACTATTGCTTAAAATAGTGCATGGTTTTCCTGCCAGAGGACGTAGATGTATATCTTATTTTTGTCAATATCTCTGCTTCTAAGAGTACAATTTGAAAAATTATTTCTTTGTTACAGAACGTTACTGGTGCGAAAAGTTTCTCATATAGTTTCAAGTTTTTCAAGTAATGCATATATTTTCCACTAGGGGGCATAAAGATAACTTGCGCTTCCCCTGTTATCTCTGCTTCTAAAACTCCGATTTGGAACATTCTTTCTGCATCGGATACTGCTCATGGTGAGAAGTGTTTTGCAAATAATTTCAAAATTTTGATAAAGTATGGTTTGGCCACTAGGGGGCGTAAGCGTTAATTTCTGCTTTCAATGTATTTGCAGCAAAATCCGAGTTTCTGAAAAAGTCGACTGAAGAAATTATTAGGTAGACTGATACTGCTCACCTCGGAAAATGTTTTGAGAACACCTCTAGCTTAAAATAGCGCATAGTTTTCCCTCCAAGGGGGTGCAGATGTATATCTTATTTTTGTCAATATCCCTGCTTCTAAGAGTGATTTGAAAATTCTTTGTTTTTTGGAGAGTGTTTCTGTTTCGAAATGTTTCTCATATAATTTCAAATTTTTCTTAATGCACAAATCTGCCACTAGCAGGCGTAAGCTCACATTTCTGTTGACAGCAATATCTGTGGGACTAAAAACTCAATATAAAATATTCTTTTTTAGGTCAGAGACTACTAACTATGAAAACTCCGTGTGTATTTTCTTCCCAAAATAATGCCCAATTTTGCTGCTAGGGGGCACCAATGTTTAATCTGTTTTTCTTAATATCTCTGCTTCTAAATGTAAGATTTAAGAAATTCCTTCAACACCAGATGCCATTTACCTTGTGAAATACTTTAGGTTATTATTTGAGGAGTTTTATAGTTCACAGTTCTGTCGCTAGGTGGTGTTTGTGTACTTCTGCTTGCAGCTGTATCTCTGCTCCTAAAAATTCTATTGAGATTGTTTTTTCTACTGTTTGCCATTCTCCACAATAGAGATGTGGTACATTATCCTCTTTAGACAATGCACAGATTTCTTTCTAGGGTGCGTAAAGGTCAGTACCTTTTTTTCACTGTCTCTTCTTCTGGGAGACGTACTTGATAAGTTCTTTTTCCTTAGCAAAGCTTTCCCCATGGATATTTTTCGACTTTCCCATTATGTAAATTTCTTCCGCTAGCAGACTTAGAGTTATATCATGTTTCTTTCTTTATTTCTCTTTTTTTAATTGTTGGATTTGAAAATCTGTTTGTCTCTGATAACTTTCTTCTACTGTGAGAACCTTTTTTGCACAGTTTGTTAATTTTTGTTACATACTTTTTAGCTGCTGGTGGAAGTAAGTAGCTATTTCTATTTGTGGATGTTTTGTCAATTGAAGAAATCCGGTTGATTTTTTTTAACCGGTTGCATTGACTTTGAACAGTGATAAATTTAATTCGCATCAGAAAAGATTCAAAGGACGTGCTCATTACAACCGAATGTTCAATGTCATCTTTCTTGTTTTGTTTTGTTCACACTATAGCATAACAGTATAAAGAGATGTATGGGCATTTAAAATTACATCTGTGTAATTTTCCGAATGTCAGTCAGTGCACTTTACTCTAAGAAAAAGTTATTGGAACAGGCTGAAGAAGATAATGCAATATAAACAGAAATTAAAGCAGCATACACACGCACACACAAACTGCGAAGTTAAAGCTATGTCATACATTGCATTTGGATTGTTAAAGCTCTTCATTAGTGCCCTGGGGACTAAATTTTATCCGATGAGGAAGTATTTGATATAGATAACTTTTTCAGTTTTATGTGTGCACAGTAATACCGAGCCTTACATATGTCTACTTAATACACGTTTGCTATAACTTATGTACAACATTTTTACCCATTCCTGACATAACTTATCAACACCACACTGAAAATTTCCACCAATTGGAAGCTGCGTACTTTGAAGTCTAGAAATCTTAGTTTATGCTACGCTTGTTTCTGGCTTCCTTGATCGGAGAAGGAGGTATTCTCATTGGTATTGCTTTTTTATTGATTTACTAAGGACATTCTTGTAAAAGTGCCTTCCCATAAAAGAAAATGTGGTGCTGAAAGTGAAATAATGGCAAAATGTCACAGAAATCCATAAAATTACCAGAAAAAGTGGACATAATAAATATGAAGCTGGTGAGTTAATAACTAAACTTTCAAACTCTATGAAATGGTCCCAGCCACTCCACACATTCAACAGACCATGCCCTTATGTAATTTTTTTTCTTTTGCTACCTAACAAACACACCTTAAGTTCGACCTACGGATCAAGGAGCTATTGCACTTTTGAATCATATTATTTATCGCATCATGATCTGAAGATAGCTTATTTTAGTAACAGTCAGTAAAGACAAGGCAACTGTTAAGCAGTTAAGTTGTGATTATATTATTTTGCATGCAGTATCACAGGAACTACGATAGTGCATGGAAAATGATGACATGGTAATCCATGGTTGGACTTTGACATAAACTTTTTGTCCACAATCTGTGACTGATTTGAAAGGATTTGAACCAACTGTTAGATTAATAATATTGTTCAAGAAATTCTCCAGCTACCTGAAAAGCTTGATTTGGAAACTGATGATGTGAAAGAATTGTTAGCCTCACACAATGAAAGACTTAGCACTGAGAGTTTGATTAAACTGGAAACTTGATCAAGGAAAGTGGCTCATAAGAAGACTCAGTTGAATAAACTACTAAAGAAAACCTACACTAACAAACATTCTCGATAAAACTTTCAAAATCATAGAACAGCTTGTAAATAAGTGTGGTCCTAATTGAGTGCTGTTTTTCAGTTGTGTATCTGTTTGGATACTTTGTGCAAAAGTGTGAAGCTTGTTTTGAAAAGCATTTATTTGCCGAGTAAATAGGGTTATCAAACATTAAAAGAAATTGCTATTAATTTTAATTATTAATAACAGTCTAAACCTTTATAATGTACTTCCTATACTCACTTTTAACGTACTTTTGTGTAACATGGTCTCCAGGTTACAAGTAATTCTTTATAGTAGGATATTTTGAGTTTTTCACTAAATGCAAGCTTATTGGTAAAAAAATTACTATTTATTTTAACTTTTTTGAAATCATTTTATATACTCAATTTACCATGTTAATTTCTTAATTACGTAATCAGATTTTATATTTAATTAATTAAAGTGGCCAAACTCCTACACTATTGACAGAAAGAGTTGTCGATAAAACTTAGCTTTCGGGTCAAGAAAAGTCCCGTAAAGGTCAAGTAAAGGTCAAGAAATTGTCAAGAAATTGAGTCTCCTGAAAATGGTAGACACCCTGATATATCAATGAAGGAACTGGGAAGGCCTCCCCCAGTCACAGCCTTCCCATCTCTACATAGTTCCTTCTCTGAGAGACATACTCCCCAATTGGTTATAGCATGGGGCCCTGTAAGTTTCTATTTTGTATCCCTCTTTTTCTTTTTTTTTTTTTTTTTTTTTTTTTCGTGGTTATTCCTCATTCTTTTAAATTATTTTGCTCAGTAACGTTTGCTTGTTTTCACTGAAGCTCATGTTGATGTTTTTTATATTTTTACAACCAGGGCATTGGTACAGTACTTTACTAATGTCTGGATTTGCTTTGTGTTTAACTAGGGTTAATTCCTGGAATTTTAAGTTTTTGAATAAAGTCGATATCAGTATTAAATAAGTCCACAAGATGGAAGCAAAGCAAGATAATTATATCACGGCTTTCAATACAGGTTATATATCAATATACTTGCACACCGAAATGTAGTTGAAGGTCCGCTGGCACCTAAAATTATGTATAATTTAATACTACACACTTTGATGTTGAGATATAATAAATTGTCAACACTTATTCACAATTAAATGTTTTATTAACATCGACTGTAGTTCAGCAGAGTGTTTGGCTCGGCATCATCAGGACGAACGGAGCGTAAACTTTTTTGCTTTTAGTTTTTGTAGCTTCATCACAGCAATCTCTCTCGCTCTTTCTCACATACGACCTCACTCACTCTCTCTCTCTCTCGCTCTTTCTCACATACGACCTCTCTCTCTCTCTCTCTCTCTCTCTCTCTCTCTCTCTCTCTCTCACACACACACACACACACACACACACACACACACACACACACTAACACACTAACACACAAACGTGTTGCTGTGTTTCAGTGTTTCTCAGCCATTTGCCATAAGTTTCATTTCCCCTGCTTTTTTCAGCTTCTACCTTTGTTTCAGTTAACACTTTCCTTGGCTAATATTTGCAGCTCCTATGTTTTTTCTGCTCATATGTGTAAACACCTCATCATTGTCAACCAATATCAATCCACTGCTGGATGAATGTCTCCCCACATTTATCCCACAATGGGCCATCTGGTGCCCGTCTCCTCCACATCATTTCAGCATGCTTTAGAATTTCATTCACCCATCTCCCACATGGTCTTCTTTTGGGTCTTTTCCTGTCGCTTGGTATCCAGTCAGAAATTTCACGGGTCCATCGATGTTCTGTTCTTCTGGCAATACGTCCAGCCCATTTTCAGTTCAGGGACTTTACTCTGATCTTGATGTCTTTCACTCTTTTTGTTTTGCTGATTGATCCACAAATTCCTCTCCGTATCTTTCCTGGTTACACCAAGTATGCATCTATCCATGCTTCTTTGTTTGCAGCCTTGTATGTGCTTTTTAGTTAATGTCTATGTCTGTTCCATATGTAAGAGCTGGGAGGATGCACTGATTAAACCCTATTCTTTTAAGACATAATGGCATATTGTCCTTCAAAATGTGTACTGTTTCTTCCAAAAGCTGTCCAACCAAGTTTTATACACCAATTAATTTCTTCATCAATATGATCCTCACTTGATATCTGTTGTCCAAGATAAATGTAGGTATTGGTTATCTCCAGCATTCCCCCATCAATTGATAAATCATTTCTTGTAAAGTATTGTATGTCAGTTTTGTTTTCTGAAAGTTAATTTTTATTCCCACTTCATTACTCTTGTCAGCAAGTTCCTAGATCACACTTATGTATATATCTTATATTAATGCATAATTCCGTAGTGTCCCACAAAATTACGGGACATAGGTATGTCATACAAACTTAAGAAATGGGTCATTTTAGAGATCTTGATCCCAAAAATTGGGGAAGAATAAAAATTTTCTTCTAAATTTTAATCAGCTGATTGCTTTACATGTAACCAGTCTGACTTCGTCATCACAACATGGGGAAGACAGGTAGTCATATGACTTTGGGAGATGGTGAGCAAGGAGCTGATTGGCTATTATCACTGCTGCATGTGCTTCCACTGCTGTTGAACTGTAAACTGTGTTGCAGTGAGGATGGAAACAGGGCTCTGTTATGAGTAGCATTCGAGGGAGACCACCCAAGCAAGGGCATGTTTTTTGTAATGTACATGAGCAAAGGAATTTTGAAAGCACACGTAATGATCACAGTAATACACGCCACAACCTATTTTTCCAAAAAAGATGTATTGGACGAAACTGCCATACATGAGCACAACTGGAGTGTGATGACTATTGAGTGTGCGCACTGCCACACTTTGCATTTTGCTAATGAGGAAACTAATAGTCATTTTACTTCCTGTTGTCATAATGGCCAATTCCCTTCTGGAACTATAGATAAATATGGGGCTGAAGGATTTACTTCTGAACAGTCCTAATTTTGTCCAACACATCCGGAAATACAATACTGCATTGTCATTCGCTTCCCTCTCAGCCACGAAAAAGGAGATTCCAGGCAATGGTTGGTACTGCTTTAAAATTCAGGGACAGATTCACAGGTATATCTCGGATTTATTACCACTTACTGGTGAAAATTTTACTTTTTAGATTCCTCAGCAGCTATGGATGTACGTATTGGTCATAATGAAAATAAAGAATTAAAGCGATCAATATTCACAGTACTGGCATATATTCTGGCTACGGTCCTTACACCCAATTATACAAGACTGCAGCTGAGGTGATTGAACATGAAATAGCAGGACACAACCTGAACCTGCGTTTTGTTGGTAATATATTTACACATTCTCTGTATTCCCTCAACAGAATACATAAGCATGAAACAATGGCACAATTTTATTACCACTTTACTTTCTCATTACTCTGTTTCCCATTGACTATTGGAGATATGATAATTAATAACACTGAAAAGTGTAGTATTTTGGAAAAAGCTGGTGTGTATGAAATACCTATAAGTGGAATCCTACCAATATCATGTATTGGAAGTACTAAAAATCAGTTAAAACATCGCCTACAACAACACATTAAAAATTGGCAAAAAGAAGAAGCAAAAACAGCACTGATACAATACTGTCTGGATAACCAGACATACCCGAATTTTGAAGATATTAAAATAATAAAATCATGTCGCAATGAGAGACACCTACGCATTGCAGAGTCTGTATTAATTGAAAAAAATAGAAATAATTTGTAATAATAACGATCCAAATATCCTTAATGAAAAATGGAAAGAACTAATAAAAATTGACCAAAAAAACCAAAAACACAGAAGAAGAAAATAAAGAGTTCACTAAAGTCAATAACAGATGGAGCCACGGTGGAAGTTTTGCGTAGATGCCGTTTGGGCGGGAAGAAGAAGCTGAGCATATCACTCACTCTTGCTGCAGTGGCAGAAGAGAAAACATCTAGCACACCTCCTGAAGATAACCCGGCAGAGAGTAGAAAGTACTTGAGGCAGTCTGCGTTGGAATGGCTTAGGGTGTGGTGAATGAATGTTCTGGTTGTTCATGGGGTGTTGAGAAGGAGAGTCGAAAGAATAAGATGAGTCGTATGTAAATAGTTGTATATACGTTTTTAACATTTTCGTTCGCATTTTGTATGTATGTAAATAAGCAGTTTATGTTCGTTGATAATATCAAAAGGTTTTGAGTTCAAGAATTGGGGTTTTTACCAACGAAGGTTAGGTTTTCACACGCGGGTGGGAAGGATACAATTTTGCAACCTGGGCAGCAAGGCACTTCATGGACATGAGCGTTTGTGGAACATTTGAAAGAACCTGAAGACAAAATAGAACACTGCACCGGAGGCTTAAACCAAGCATGACAACAAAACGAATAGAACGTGCAGTGAAATGTGAAAAGGTAAGCAACCTTATAATTATTATAATTGTATGCACATACATTTAAAAACAACTGTGGCTTCTGCTATAGAAGTTTTAACCTGAATTTATGTTTAAGGTATGTCTGCATTTCACCATACAGCTATGGAGGTGAGTGATTCAGAGTTAAGAAGTGAAACGCATTATGTGATCAAATTTGGCTATCTTTTGGGTAAAATATATCCAGAAACAATTGATTTAATGAAAAAAGCTTACGAAGATAAATGTTTGGGTGAGTCAACAATTTTTAGATGGCACCATGATTTCAAAAAAGGGTGTTTGTTGGCAGAACTCGCTCCTAGGCCTGGTCAACCTGAAAGTGTTGTTACGGAGCGTATTGTTAACACCGTTTGGGCAATCCTGCAAGAAGATCAACAAATAACGTTTGAAGACATAGAGTCTGCATCAATTAATATTTCAAAAACATGGGCATTCCGCATTGCAGGCGACAAATTACTGTTGCATCATGTGTGTTTCAGATGGGTACCTCTTCACCTGATGAGAGTACAACTGTTAGCCAGAGTTCAGGTGTGTCATGAGTGGAAACAAATTAGTGCCAAGGATCCAAACTTTCTAAACACAGTAATAACTGGCGATGAAACATGGGTTCACTATTTCGACCCCCTCGCGAAGTGCGCAACAAGTGTCTGGAAACACACGGGCTTGCCTCCTCCAAAAAAAGTCCACCAAACCATATCAGCTGGGAAGGTGATGATACTATTTTTTTTTTATCATAAAGGTGTAGTCTACCAGCATGCCATTCCTCCACAAATTACTGTCAATGCTGAGTATTACATTTCAGTCTTGAATTGGAGCAGAATTGAAGCATCTGACGATACATATCGATTAAATGACAGGAACTCGTGGGCAAGTGGACCCTACACCATGATAAGGCCCATCCACATGTGGCTGCCTATTTCGACAGTTTCTTATGAAATGCAGTATTGAAATCATGCCACCACCTGCCTACAGTCCTGACCTTGCCCCGTGTGATTTCTGGTTGTTTCCCACAATGAAGGAGAAGTTCCATGGCACAACATTCAACACAGTTGCTGATATTATTCAAGCTGTGCAGGGGTTACTAAAGCAGTTTCTACAAAATGCTTTTGCCACATGCTTTGAAAAGTGGACTGAATGATGGGACCATTGCATATCATCCGAGAGTAGATACTTTGAAAAAAGAATAACATATATTTTATGTACCTATATTTCTTCATTTTGTGTGATTTTACTCTCAGTTTTTATGGAACGGCTGTTGTATATATATTTGGCTGCAAGTTTGTGTTTTAACTACATGTCTCTGCAGTTGTTCATAATGAACTTCATGAATGTGTATTACTCTTGTCAAAACAATGCTCAAATGGCCATGTAAAGGATCTGTGTGATAACTTACGAGCAGTTCCACATCTTTATTTGTCCACCAGTGGAACATCAGGTCACTCCAGTGAAATGTCATAAATTATGCTATAGCAGAAAATTTTTAAGTAAAGAGTTTCTAACGTGTCTTGACAGTATGTCCAAGAATCTCAGAATGTCAGGAGGTAATAAGTATCTCAGAGTAACCAAAAATCTTTACTTTTTTTTTTTTCATCAACTGTATTCTATTAATGAGAATACATTCATGTGGTTTGAAAGTGTGTGAGTTGAAAGATTATCACACCTACTTTAAAAAAAAAAAACTATATTCTGTGGTGTCAGTTTGCAGACCAAGGTAGTCCTGGAATGACGTAAACTGAAAATATAATGGCACACATGTGCGTGCACAAGTTATTGAGGAATCAATATATTGGAGGTAGAAAATCTTGCAGTAAATAAAAAGAAATTTTAAAAGAATATCCTAAATTGACATTAATTTATTACTTTTAATGGTCTGTGCGAATGACATTGCTGCTGTAAATTTTTGTCATGTGCTACAATTGAGTTCAATTGAAAGATTTAGATTTCTGACAGGTCTAATAGTTTAAAGACAGTCTACTTTATTTTTGAAAGAACTGTCAGCATTAGCTGAGTGTTACATCATTGCATTTTTGTTGTTTGTTTTAGCCCAAAATATGAGATGATGACTTTAGCTCTTCATGAAGCTGAACCTGGACATCATTTGCAGGTATTTCATTCATATAAAAATAGAACTTGTTTCAAGTAGATATTCGCATGCATACTCATAAATCCAACAAATAAATAAATAAATATAATTATAATTCTGCTTTAGAACCTCGCTTTCATACCTATTACTGTATTGTTTTAATTTCTAAGAACTTTTAATTTTTTTTAGGTTCTTATTATGACACAGCAATTTTTTTTTAGGTATTAAAGTCCAAAATCTGTGTGTATGATAAAGGGGGCACTATAAACACTATACCTAGGGGGAAAAAAAAGTGAACTTTTTAGGTAGTTTGTAGGGTAAGATAAACTACGAATTTGAGTGCCTGGTGTTACCATGGCTTCACACAGTGCGAGCGCTTCCAATTACTAAACATGGGATTGAAAGAGGAGAGCTAAAAAGTTACCTTACAACTGAATGACTTGGAACCTCCGCAGGTCTGTATTGTGTGAATTAATTAGTATGTTGTGTATCCATAAAATAATGTTGCAGAATTTTCATTTTAATGTGAAGAAATAAATTTATAAATGCAATTATTAGCAACTTTAATGTCTCCTGTAGTTTCACATGAAACCCTGGTAGTCCATTTTCCTCAGGACTATGGCATGTTGATTTCTTGTTACAACAGTTGCTCATTTCATGTGTGACATGTCATGTGGTGGTTATCAGTTTTAATGAGTGTCTCCAAGCTCTTGAGAAATATGGTGATGAGAATAAACCATTCACCAGGGAAGGAGGGTTTAAAAAAAATGTGAAATTATTCTAAAAAGTTAAGATCAGACACTCATCTATATCTTTCTAACATTTTATATCATCAGACAGAAATAGATAGTTATTCTAACAGTTCTAGGCTGTAGAACATTTGAGCTCACACTTTTTAATGTGCAACTGGTGTTCTTTGAGCTTAAATGTAAGAGATCTTCATGTCTGACTTACATATAATAGGTCATACTGATGGATGTGATAGATTCCCCAAGAATTTTTGTCAGGAATTGGGTCTTTTTTTGTAGAGTGAATTTTCTAGGTTATGTGAGTGAAAATCAATTTTCAAATTTGAGGACTAAGATTTCAGCTATTTTTAAAACAAATTCTTCAAATAAAAGGAAGAGCTGCCTCATTTTGGTGAGAGTTTAAAGAGATTGGGATCATGTTGGATTTATGTTCGTGTTTTCAAAATTTTTTAATTGCTGACATATCAGTAAAAAAAAATCAACCACTTACCCAAAATCTCTTGGTCACTTTTTTGCTATACACTTCATGCACATCGATTATAACATATTTTATGTAGCTGGCCTTCAAAGGTTGAAAACCTCCTTGCTTATAGGGCACTGTTTCATATTCTTTCTTCGGGCCGTGAAACGTTGTATTTTTATTCACAGGACAAAAAACTGACTTCAGTCTGCCGTCTCAGATGTAACATAGCTTGTCACCACAAGGTGTATACTCACTATAATGTGAGTGTTGTCCACTTTCATTACGCCATTTTTTTTTATCGTGTTCTTCTTTCACTCTCCCATATGCAACATGGCCTTAAAATTCATAAATCAAAAAATGGTACTCACTTCAAAAACACTTATTCACCCACTTAATAAATACTCATGTAAAGTACTCTCAACCATTTACACTCCCCATAAAAACCATTCTAAGGTACACAACATACAAACACATTCATACACTCAATTAAAACCGCTATGTACATAATTACACTATTTACATTCCTTGGCAGTCAAACCGTTGTCAACTGTGACCAATGTAATGCTCCATCTGCCTCATACACCGCACAAACCCTACAGCAAACACTACATAAAATATGTTATAATCGACATGCATGAAGTGTATAGCGAAAAAGTGACCAAGAGATTTTAGGTAAGTGGTTGATTTTTTTTTATTGATATGTCATTAATGACTTGCACGTAAATTTGCGCACTTTGTTGGTATTTAATACCTTTAAAGATGCAAATAATATGATAGAGAATTACACGCATAATTCTGAGCAGATGAATTTGTGGTGAGAGGTTTTCAGTCGTGATAGTAATCTGATAATATACCCTATAGAAGTCAATTTCGCAACTTCGAGATGCGAGACATTACGGCATATAAGAAAGCTAAAATTAAATTATTAAAGTAAGAAAATCAAGAATTTTTGGTGACATGCTGAGACCTTGAACTAACACCGAAATATTTGAAAATAAAGAATTACCCAGTCACTATAAAAGATAATAAAATCATCCAAGAGTGCCAAAAAAAGAGATTAAGAGCTGAAATTGTCAATAAAAGAAAATTAATTTTTAATTTGAATAAGACATGCTTACATTTATTGAATATAATATATAATAAAGTGTATAGAAATTTTTATGGTTCCTGGAAAAATGAGATTTTGGATGTAACCTTGAGAGAAATATTTGACATCGTGGAATACAAAAGAAAAAGTTCAAAACAGTCATTACAAAAAAGTTACATGCGATGATGGATTGCCAAAAAGTACATGAACAACGGGAGAATATATATGAAGTTTATCAGAATAAATCCAATTTGGCCTTGAGCTTCTCGCAGAGAGCTGTTTTGCAGAGGGGAAAGAAATTTGCGTTTCTGCGTGGCTTGCCGAAGACTGAAGAATTAATACCTAACCTTGAGGAAATTACATGTTATGTACCTGCAGAAGATCGTGAAAAATTCAGAAGTAAATTGTATAGAATTGTTTTGAAAGAATTTAATGAAAAAACGTAATAAAAAATATCATTTAGATAAAATTCAAAATATCATTTAGATAAACTAAGAGATGACCCAACGATTAATTTTGTGAAGCTGATAAAACAGGACAAATAGTGATTCTAAACATAGGTGAATATAATCAAAAAATGAATAGAGCAATAGAAGATTTGAATTTCAGCATTCTGACAAGAGACCCAACTGAATCTCAAGTGAGATACTTGGCTAGAATAAGAAATCATAGCACTTTGCCTGAAGAAATTAAGAAAGCGTACTCACCTATGGGTACAGGGATACCAAAAATGTTTGCAAAAATAAAAACTCATAAGCCTGATACACCTATGAGAGTGATAGTATCAAAAAGAAATTCCCCATTAATAAAATTGGAAAAAAATATCTACAAGTATTTGGCACCAATGTTCATGAATACAAGGTTCACTGTGAAGAATACTTACGAATTCATTGAAAAAATTAAAGTAATTAAACAAGATTTAAGTGAATATCATATGGCTAGTATAGATGTTCATGCTCTGTTTCCTAGCACACCAGTACCTCAGGCAATTGACACAATTGTTAAAAAATTATATAAGTTGCATACAATGAATGAAGTACAAATTGAAGAATTAAAAGAAATTTTATTGTACATATATGAAAATAACATTTTTATGTTCAATAACAAGATTTACAAAGAAAATTATGGTGGACCTATGGGGTCACCATTGTCAACTTTATTTGCTGAGGTAATAATGAGTGACATAGAAACAAAGATAATTGGTAAACTAGAAGATCCACCACTGATATACTGCAGGTATGTTGATGACATTTTTCTGTTGTCCAGGTTGAAAAATGAAGAACTTGAAGACTTGACAAAAAAGTATAGTGATATTTATCCATCTATTGAATTGACAGTGGAACAGGAACAAGATAATGCATTGGTATTTTTGGATATAATGGTAATCAAAACAAATGACAGTATATATGCAATACAGATTACATAGAAAATCATCATATATTCCTGTATTAATACCTTTTCAGTCATCACACCCATTAACACATAAAAAAAAAAATAGTGTTAAAACACTAATTAAAAGAAGTTTAACACACTCGTCAAAAGAACAATATACAAAAGAAGAAACTGAATATATTGAAAAAAATTGCACATGATTTTGGTTACCCTAAACAGGTATTAAAGAAATGGATTTATGAAGTAACTCAAGCAAATAATTAGGGCAATAACGATAAAAAACTATTAAAATATGTAGGAGCAATTCCATATGTTGAAGGTATTTCTGCTGAAATTAATAAGGTTTGTGGCAAATATGACATACAAGTAGGAAATCAGGTACATATTATAAAAAATATAGTATTAAAAAATGAAAAAATCAGCCAACTAGATAGAGCAGGTGTATATGAGATTCCTATTAATCAGAAACCACCTTTGTCATACATAGGCAGCACTAAAAACAAGTTAAAGTATAAATTGCACCAACATATGAGTAATTGAAATAAAAAAGAAGCTAAGACTGCATTAACCCAATATTGTCTAGAAAATCACCAATGTCCGAAGTTATTAAAATTATTAAGAGCTGTAAAAACGAAAAGCAGTTAAGGATTGCGGAATCAGTATTAATTGAAAAAAACAGATCAAGAGTGTGTAACATTAATGAACCAAGCAACTTAAACAAACAGTGGAAAGCCTTAATAAAAATTGAACAACAATTAAGAGAGAAAAAAAGAAAAGAGAGCAGCACTGACAATCGATGGCGCCAGAGACACAAAGATGCAGAGATTGCGACTGAAGCCGGAACCTCGGTGACTTTGCTCACTTGAGCTGTGGTTGGCAGAGAGATACATCGGCCTCCTGAGGACGACAGAAGTTCTGTTGAAAGCGCTAGAGGATTATGTATGACAGGCTGAATGAGGTTGGCGTTTGCCGTAGGGTTTGTGCGGTGTATGAGGCAGATGGAGCATTACATTGGTCACAGTTGACAACGGTTTGACTGCCAAGGAATGTAAATAGTGTAATTATGTACATAGCGGTTTTAATTGAGTGTATGAATGTGTTTGTATGTTGTGTACCTTAGAATGGTTTTTATGGGGAGTGTAAATGGTTGAGAGTACTTTACATGAGTATTTATTAAGTGGGTGAATAAGTGTTTTTGAAGTGAGTACCATTTTTCGAATTGTGAATTTTAAGGCCATGTTACATATGGGAGAGTGAAAGAAGAACACGATAAAAAAAATGGCGTAATGAAAGTGGACAACACTCACATTATAGTGAGTATACACCTTGTGATGACAAGCTATGTTACATCTGAGACGGCAGACTGAAGTCAGTTTTTTGTCCTGTGAATAAAAATACAACGTTTCACGGCCCGAAGAAAGAATATGAAACAGTGCCCTATAAGCAAGGAGGTTTTCAACCTTTGAAGGCCAGCTACATAAAATATGTTATAATCGACGTGCATGAAGTGTATAGCAAAAAAGTGACCAAGAGATTTTGGGTAAGTGGTTGATTTTTTTATTGACATGTCATTAATGACTTGCACATAAATTTGCGCACTTCGTTGGTATTTAATACCTTTAAAGATGCAAATAATGTGATTTTTTAATTGCTATTGACTGTTTGAAAGTTTTGTTGATAGTAACACATTTGATGTAATCAAGTTGTTTTGGAGGCCCGTTTCTGTAGAACAGACATTTAAAGCTCGATAGAGATGTATAAAAGGTACCAGTTTTGTGGTGGATGAAATGGTTTGATCTTGTGTGAGGTGATAAAGTAGCAGCAAGTGGTTTGCTTTAAACAGTTGATGAATGAATCTTCATATCACATGATTAGTACATCAAGAAAAGGAAGGGAACAATCTTGCTGCAACTCCTAAGGAAATTGAATGTTTAGATCTAATAAGTTGTTCATTAACACCAGCTCAAGAAATATAGGTATCTCACTCTCCTGGATAATGGAAGTATTGTGTACATAGTGTACCTGAAGGTTGAAGGAGATGGCATTGAACAGATCAACATGCCAAAGAATCAGAGAAAGCTGGACCATGTGATACTATAGTAGATATTAAAGCTACTAATAATTGCAGTATAAATGTTGTTTCTTATTAACATGAAATGTACATTAATGCAATCTCTGTAGTTCATGATTTTTAAAGTTGCAAAGTGTTATTATTATTATTATTTTTTTTTTGAGA
Source organism: Macrothele yani (assembly GCA_039090855.1). Lineage (NCBI taxonomy): Eukaryota > Metazoa > Arthropoda > Arachnida > Araneae > Macrothelidae > Macrothele > Macrothele yani. Next base: position 23,045,654 of record CM077002.1, on the reverse strand, counting down.
AATAAAGCAATGTAGCTAGTGTCATAAATTGTTTCGCTACCAGCTGTGAAAGAATGAGTTTTCTATGGGTTCAAACAGATGACTGTGTGCACCACGCTAGCAAGAAAGAATATTCATTTGGAAATGCATCATTTGTATAGCAGAAATGTGTGAAACATTTCATTGTCATGAAATCATCAGCATAGATGCAACAAAATTTTACCAAAACATATGCTGTATGAAAAAGTTGATGTGAGTACTGTTTGAGAACAAGTGTTGTTCAATTCCAACCAGGAAGAGGAATCATTTATCTGACTTACAGCTTCAATTAATCTGAGAAGAATTCCACTGTGCAGCCCAAGAAAGTTGACAAGACTTCTTCCATACCTTAAATTTTAGATTCCACTTGTCTTGTATAATGTGCATACAAAGTGCATCATAAATTTTTTAATATATAATTTTTGGAATGTATGGTGGTTTCCAACAAAGCAACTTTTCATGTAATAGACCATGTCAAGCATCAAAACATTTGAATATGGAAGTTCAGGTCCTACACATGTTGTACTTGAGCGTGAGAGAAGCTTTGCAAATGGCAATGTTTTAATGCATGACCGTAATTATCAGTACCCCAACAAAACAGCCCAACATCACAGCCAATGCGCAAATTAGCCTCCTGTTAAAAGAGCCTACCATAGACCTATATGGCTATGCCACTCGCTGCCTTCTGATTAATAACATAATTCATAAAAGGAAATGGCTTACAACTTAATTGTATTTTATGGTGTTTCTATTGTGTCTGAAAAAAAAATTTGGATACAGTATATAAACTTACACATCATACATACATATCACTAAACTGTTCTCTGAGATTCAGAGGTTAGCTCCAGAAAGAAATACAACTACCAGATAAAATTTTAACTGATTATTTACTTATTGTTGTTTTATCAAACTTCTCCGTTTGCAGCGATCTTGAGACACAACTTGGGCTTAACTGACATCCATCACACGATGTACACAAGACCTTCTCTACTTCATACGCGTAATCTTTTTCTCACGAAGACACTTCTGAATCTGATCCTCCCATGACTTCCTTGGCCTTCCTCTGCCTTTCCTTCCTGCCACTTGGACTAAAAAAAAAAATTCTTAGTAAGCATCTCATCACTCATTCTTTCACCATGGCCAAACCACCGAAACATATTAGTCTCCACCTTGCTAACAACATTTTGCTTCACATTGCACAACTGCAACACATCTTCATTCCTCACATGATCAGAACATGTCTTGCCACAAACCCCCCCCCCCATAAGTAACACATTTCTCCAGCACACAAATGACTCCTATGTTTCTTCTGTAGTACCCAAGTTTCACTGTCATACATCAGAGTAGGAACAATTACACTTTCATACACAGCCATGTGGGACTCTCTTGAGAACCCATCATTCCTGTGAAAACCTCCCAAAGCAGCTATGACTTTCAATGAAGAATTCACTCACCTACTAATTGACCATCCAGTTTGTTCTCTCTGTCAAACATGCTTCCTAAATACACAAACTCATTCACTTAGTCAATCACTGTGCCATTTAGACTTATATTACATTCCACACTTACAGTTCTTTGCTCAAAAACCATAACTTTGGTTTTTCCCATATTTATACTCAGCTTGAATTTAATGCAAACTTCATACATCCGGAACATCATACTCTGGAACTCACTTTCGCTCTCTGCCAACAAGACTGTGTCATCAGCATACAGCAATCTTCACACACATATATTACCTAGACATAAACCAGTATTGTCTATCTTGGCATCATGCATGCATGCATCCATAAATATAAACAGGTGACATTACACAACCTTGTCTGACTCCTGCATCAATAGAAAACCATTTTAATAAAACACCATTCACTCGTACACAATATCTACTGCCAGCATACATGGTTTTTACACTACTAAGTAGATTCCCAGTAACACCATATTTATTCAATACCTTCCACAAAAGTGCTTTATTTACTCAGTCATAAGCATTCTCTAAATCTATGAAGGCAGCAAAAATTTGTTACCAACAGCCACATACTTTTCAGTCATCACGAGTAATGAAAAAATTTGGGTAATGCAGCCTTTACCATGCATAAAACCACTCTGAACATCCCACACTTTCTCTGATGTAAGACCTTGTACCTTTTCAATAATGACCTTACCAAACACTTTCCCTGGCACACTCAGTAGGCTAATACCACGATAGTTCTTGCAGTCAGTCTAATCACCTTTTTCCGTATACAAGGGAACAATGATAGCATTTTTCCAATCCCGAAGGACCATTTCTAATTCCTAGCACAACTGGCAAATTTCAGTTAACCAGTCAATTACAGAGTCACCCCCATATTTCTACATCTCAGCAGTTATGCCATCAAGTCCCGGAGCCTTACAATTCTGAAGAGATTTTAGAGCTTTACACACCTCTTCTCTTGAGATTACTCCTGTGTTTCCATCTCTCACTGTGACATCTGCTTCTGCCTCAGAATCACCTTTGCTTTCTTGATCTAATAGCTCACATAAGTATTCGCCCCGTCTTTCACTTAACTCATTGGGCTCCCATATCATTTCCCCAATCCTATTCTTCACACAACTTTGTTTCCCTTAATTTTCCTGAATCTCAGGTACTTCCAGAAAGTTTTTCTATCTTTCCAAAAAGCCAATTTATGCTTTTCCACCTTCTCCTTTCTGTCTTTTGCCTTACTCTGGCCAACCAGCTTAACTGCTTCACACTTCTTATCACGATATTCATCCTCAAAAACTCTAGCTTGCAACATCCCAATAGTCTTCCTTCTTCTCTTTACTACCTTTTCAATCTCACTTTTCCATTAAGCATTACATTTCAGATTTTTGTTTTTTTACATTTTATTACTTTTCTGTTAAAAACAAGTTAGTAAAATCATGCAATGCATTGATTATAATACGCTTTCCAACATACCAGAAATCATTACTCAAGTTATGAGGATAATGGCTGTGGAATAAATCTCACTCCTGTGCCCTGACCTTTGACCCCATTTTGATGGTATTGAGCAGAATTGGTTCAGTATACATCCAGAATGACATACTAAAGTTTTGTCACAATAGAAGCATTTTTTGTTAAGTTATGAGGATAATGGCTGTGGAATAAATCTCGCACCTGTGCCCTGACCTTTGACCCCATTTCGATGATATTAAACAGAATTGGTTCAGTATACCTCCAAAACAACATACTAAAGTTTTGTCACAATCGAATAATTTTTACGTAAGTTATGACGCATAAGGGCGATGGAATGGATCCCGCTCCTATGTCCTGACCTTTGACCCCATTTCACCCATTTTCAATAGGGTTCGTCCCCAGGTTGACCCCTACCACATACTAAAATTTCATCGAAATCAAACCATTTTTACGCGAGTTATGGTGCGGACAGACAGACAGATGGACAAAGTTGGAGCATACATGCTTCTTCAACCTATGGTTGGAAAGCATAAAAATAATTGACAACCTGATTTCTTTTCTTTTATTTTTTTCAAATTTAGTAACATTAATGGCATTTTGTTGAACTGCTGGTATTTCTTTTCAATATCATAGATGCATAACATATCATATGCTGGTATTTCTGCTTTGTACTTTTGTCAGGTATGCCCTTATGTCCTTTGTTTCCTTATAAAATAAAAAAATATTGAAATGATGCCAGTATGTCATTTGATTATTCACAGCAATCAGAATTGTGTACTGAATTACCTGTAGTACACATAGTTGCTGTGAATAATCTAGTTCATTTCCTATATATTCATGAGGAATATTTCTTCTTTAATTTCAGTTTGTCATTTTTAAAATAATTAGTGTGAGGTAATTTGGTAACATTGTTGGCCCCTTATGGGCTGTTTAAGGTACAAAAATTTAAGAACTCCTGTTCTAGAAGGACATTATTTTCTAGGAAATTAAAAGTTCTAATGTATCTTTCACAGATATCTTACCTAATGGAAATGAAAGATATTCCAGAATTTAGGCGCTATGTTGAAGACAGAAAATACAACGCTGCACCATCAAGATTTCCACTTCATACTGCATATATTGAGGTCAGTGAAATATTTTAGAAATTTGCATCTCTTAATTTTTATCTTTTCCATTCTGTTTATCAATTTATAGGGAAATGTTCCTAAAAATTTGTTATTTGAAAAGATAGACATAAATTACATTCTAGACTGCAATAATTTCTGTCATTTACTGAAAAGTATTATTTAGAAACCAAAAAGCACAAGACTTTATGGTAAAAAATCCAGGTCTTTTATATATATCGTGTGTTCATAAAAATATGTGTGTTCAATATTTGCCAAGCTTTTCACATGCCAACGTGTGCTTTTTACAAAGCTATAGAACAATTCTGTTTCAGTTTAAATTGTTCTAGAGCCATGAAAAAGCCACCAGTTGGCATGTGTAAAGCTTGGCAAATATTGTATAAACACACCAGTATATATAAAAGGGGATGTAAGGTCAGGTGATGCGTAACATCACAGCCTCTCCTTGACAAATGTCAACCCCGCCTTCTCGTGGTGCATCCTGTTCCTACTAAAGGGGCTCTGACGACCGCAAATAGCGGTATAACTATACCATCGGGATTAGAGGAAATTCTATCCCACACTCACCAACCCGCTTGGCCAGCGTGGTGAGTTATGGCCAAACCCCTCCAAAATGACTCCACAACTTAAATCTTGGCCCTCAGTCTCCGGCAGCTGGAATGTACCTGGCCAAGGCAGCGGCCAGTGCGACATGAAGGCAGAGGGTGCTAAGAATCCCCGGAGGACCGGACTAGGCTGCCATCTGATGCTGACCTTGGCAACGTACAATGGACGCTCCCTATCTTCTGATTCAAGGCTTCTTGAATTGGAAGAGGAACTACAAAGGATCAAGTGGGACATCGTGGGGCTAAGTGAGGTAAGGAGAAAAGGAGAAGATCTCATCGAACTGAAAAGTGGACATCTCTTCTACTATCGTGGGACAGATACTGGCAGAACTAGTGGTGTTGGATTTATAATAAACAAGAAACTGAAGGATAAAGTTGTAGAAGTTGAAAGTTCCTCTGACAGAGCTGCACGGCTTGTTATCCAACTCTCGAAAAGATACCAAGCTCAGATTATTCAAACTTATGCACCCACCACAAGTCATCCTGAAGAAGAAATTGAAGAATTTTATGAGGAAATTTGTCATCTAAATAATAAAGGTAAGCAGCACTTGAAAATAATTATGGGAGATTTCAATGCAAAAATAGGGCAACGGCAACAGAATGAAACTTCAGTAGGTAAATTCGGTCACGGCAACAGAAACCAGCGTGGAAATACTCTCGTTGAGTTTGCAGAGGCAGAAGGGTTTTTCATCATGAACTCCTTCTTCAACAAAAAGCCACACAGGAAATGGACATGGAGACATCCAAATGGGACGACAAGTGAAATTGATTTTATTATGTGTAACAAAAAATTTGTCATAGAAGACTGCAGTGTGCTAAACAAGTTCAACACTGGTAGTGACCATAGATTGGTGAGATGTAAGATGCACCTCAACACTAAACTTGAACGTGGCAAGCTCATAAGACAAACAAAATCTATTGACATAACCAACCTTAAAAAACACCATAATACCTTCAAGTTGGAACTGAAGAACAGGTTCTCTGCTTTAGAAGGCCTAACATCGGAAGAAGTGGACATCTCTGAAGTTAACAGAAAAGTAACCAAAGCTCTTATGGAAACAGCAACAAAATTAGCTGGGTCTAAGAACAAGTTGCATGTAAATAAATTATCAGGAAAAACGAAAATGTTGATGCAAAAAAGAAGAGAGATGAGGACAACTAAAGAAGATGTGACTTCCAAAGTGGAATATATAGAGCTATGCAAGACAGTACGAAAAAGTATCACTGAAGACGTAAGAAAATTCAACTGTGAACTAGTGAGGAAAGCAATTGAAAACAACCAAAGCCTAAAGATAGCAAAGGGACATCTCAGTAAGGGAAGAAAACAGATTATGGCACTGAGAAAAGAAGATGGTTCTGTAACAAGAAATAGAGGCGAAATTTTGACAAGAGTGAAAGATTTCTACTCCAAATTATATGAAAGGGATGATACATGCACTCCAGACATCATGAAAGATACCAGTACTAGAGTTCCTCCAGTCCTTCCAGCAGAAGTTGCACATGCAATCAAGAACATGAAGCGGGGAAAAGCTCCAGGAGAAGATGGAATTACTGTAGACATCATACAAGAAGCAAGTGGAGAAATCGAAACAGTACTCGCCCAAATTTTCACTCGATGCCTTAATGAAGGAAAGATTCCTGAGGATTGGAACACCGCTACAATGATCCTGCTACATAAGAAAGGTGACATTGAGGATCTCGGAAACTACAGACCTATCAGCCTCCTATCAGTAGTTTATAAAATCTTCACTAAAGTTCTTTCACACCGCTTGAAGGTAACACTGGACATGGCTCAACCGAGAGAACAAGCTGGATTCAGGAGTGGCTACAGCACAATAGATCATATCCATGTGCTGAGAGAACTAATTGGAAGAGCGAGGGAATATGAACTTCCATTGTGCATGGCTTTTATCGATTATGAAAAAGCCTTTGATTCGGTGAAACCATCAGCAGTTACAATGGCTCTGAAAACCTGCGGTATTGAAGATGCATACATTAATATTATTAATAACATCTATGAAAATGCAAGTGCAAAGATTAGGCTGTTTGAAAATACAACACACATAAAAATTGGAAAGGGAGTGAGACAAGGTGACACCATATCTCCGAAGCTCTTTAATGCCACATTGGAGGGTGTTTTTCAGTCACTGAGCTGGGAAAACAAGGGGATAAAGATTAATGGAGATTATCTAACCCACCTTCGTTTTGCTGATGACGTAGTCATTTTTGCAACTAGCCCATCAGAGCTGCAGAGTATGATCCAGGAACTTGCTGACAAGAGTAAAGAAGTGGGATTAAAAATGAACTTTCAGAAGACAAAAGTGATGTTCAATGCTTTTACAAGAAATGAAGATTTATCGATTGATGGAGAAAAGCTGGAGATAACAGACACGTACGTTTATCTTGGACAGCAGATATCAAGTGAGGGTCACATTGATGAAGAAATTAATCGGCGTACAAAACTTGCCTGGAGAGCTTTTGGAAGAAACAGCATAATTTTCAAGAGCAATATGCCATTATGTCTTAAAAGAAAAGTGTTTGATCAATGCATCCTTCCAGTGCTTACGTATGGTGCAGAGACGTGGACCTTAACTAAAAGAGACATACAAAGGCTGCAGACAACTCAAAGAAGCATGGAGAGGTGCATACTTGGTGTAACCAGGAGAGATAAGAAGAGGAACTCGTGGATCCGAAAAATGACAAGAGTGGAAGACATCATGATCAGAGTTAAATCCCTGAAATGGCAATGGGCTGGACATACTGCCAGAAGGACAGATCATCGATGGACAGCCGAAATTTTAGATTGGATTCCAAGGGACAGGAAAAGACCCAGAAGAAGGCCACATGGGAGATGGGTGGATGAAATTCGAAAGTATGCAGGGGTGACATGGAGGAGACTGGCACAAGACAGACCGTTGTGGAGGAAACTTGGGGAGACCTTCGTCCAGCAGTGGATTGATAATGGTTGACAATGATGATGATGATGATATATAAAAGACCTGGATTTTTTCCCATAAATGCTTGTGCTTTTTGGTTTACTTATCTATGGTGTTCCCACAGTGTTTTGTTCTAGCATTATTTAATTGTTTAACAAGGGAGCAGAACAAATTATGTTCTTCATTGTAATGAGGTGAAATGTGTAAACACCAGTCATAGTTTTTTTTATGCTTTCCCTACACATATACTGAAAATGTGACAATTTTTGTATGTGTGTTACATAATTTTTTCTTCTGTTGTGTTGAGATCTTTGGTTCAAGTATTGCATGAGGCATCATGGGTGTTTTCTTTTTGTTATTGTTTTTTATTAGTGTCTGATATGAACATTGCATTTTTTATGGGAAAATTTTCTGGAAAGATTCTTCCTGTGCATTGGGCCATTTTAAGGCCACAATTAATTGTCACTTAAATGGTTATACAATTTATGGTTAAAAATGGTCCTGAATAGTCAATTTATAACTATGAGAGTGAGTCATTGTTGGAACAAATGTACTGTATTTTCACTATTCTCCATGTAGCTACCTCGTCAGTAAACTTGAAAATTACATTGCCCCATAGTAACGAACAAGTGTGCATGAGCGCTCGCCAACAATGACATTTGTATGGCCTTCCAGATGTATGTGAAGAATCATTTCTTTCCAGAAGATTTGTTTCTCACTGATATGTAAGATATTACAGCGATAGTTAATTGTCATGATAATGGCTTGACAAAAAGAAAATCTTCCTTTAAGATTATTTTCTATGGCCTTGAAAACAAACAACATGACTTATTTGCATAAAAATAATTTTCTAGGAAATTGAATTAGAGTGAATAATGATTCAGAAATCTTTGTTATAAACTAGAAGGAGTGGCTACCCAAAACATGGTTAGTATGTTCTGGATAGCCAGTATGTGGCTGAAAGGAATGTTGTTGTCTGCTACTCAAGACAACATCATTCCTTCCAGTTTAATAGAAGGATTTTTGTTGTTCTGATCACATATCCACACTTTGGTTATGTGCAGTGAAAATATATATATATAAACATGTGTGCACACACATACACCCTCCCTCTGCACAAACATACACCCTCCCTCCCTCTCTCTCTCTCTCTCTCTCTCTCTCTCTCTCTCTCTCTCTCTCTCTCTCTCTCTATATATATATATATATATATATATATATATATATATCATCATCATCATCATCATTGTCAACCATTATCAATCCACTGCTGGACGAAGGTCTCCCCAAGTTTCCTCCACAACGGTCTGTCTTGTGCCAGTCTCCTCCATGTCACCCCTTCATACTTTCAAATTTCATCCACCCATCTCCCATGTGGTCTTCTTCTGGGTCTTTTCCTGTCCCTTGGAATCCAATCTAAAATTTCGGCTGTCCATCGATGGTCTGTTCTTCTGGCAGTATGTCCAGCCCATTGCCATTTCAGGGATTTAACTCTTATCATGATGTCTTCCACTCTTGTCATTTTTCGGATCCACGTGTTCCTCTTCTTATCTCTCCTGGTTACACCAAGCATGCACCTCTCGATGCTTCTTTGAGTTGTCTGCAGCCTTTGTATGTCTCTTTTAGCTAAGGTCCACGTCTCTGCACCATACGTAAGCACTGGAAGGATGCATTGATCAAACACTTTTCTTTTAAGACATAATGGCATATTGCTCTTGAAAATTATGCTGTTTCTTCCAAAAGCTCTCCAGGCAAGTTTTATATATATATATATATATATATATATATATATATATATATATATATATATATATATATATATATATTTATTTATTTTAAAAGCTTTCAGTGAGTAGTAGGAGGAATGAATCATGGTGAATTCTTAAAAGCTTTCAGTGAGTAGGGTGAATCATGGTGAATCTTTGCTTCTCTGTGTATACAGAAATAAATAGTCCTCAAGAAGTAAAGGAACGAAACTAAGAAAACGTTAAAGGTTGTCACTTACAATGGGTGCTCCATTTCAGAATGTTTAGATATAGGAAACTTCTTTTGGAGAAGAAATTTCTTATGACAGAAGGCAGACAAACAAAAAACAGATGCTGACACAGGAGCTATCAGATAGAGGATTCCCCTTTTCGTGTCTGGCCAATACTGTAGATTTTGGGTACCATGGAACCCAGCAGTGCCTTTCAGAGCAAGACTGTTGAAAGGTGTTATGCTGGCCATCAGCAATAAATCACTGGAAGAAATGGCTGCATTAATGTCTGTCCGTACGCAAACACGGATGGTGATGAGGAATGCATACTGTCTTGGAGCTGTGAAAGTAATGAAGAGGAGTCATTTGCAACTGCTGGAATCCAGTGCATGCATTCATTGTTCAGCATGAGTTCAGTGTTCTTGGAAGTGTGTGAGCTATGTACCTGCATATTATTAACATTCAGTACTGGTGTAATGTCTTCATAATGGTTGCATGTCAATTAAGTGTGCAACAGTGTGTACCAAGACTTCAAACTGTAAGTACTCACCTTTTGTGGTATTTCTCCAGAACTGAGATGTGTCATCGAAGGAAACACCATGAGAGAGAAAGTGATATTCTCTGTTGCAGAGTGTCTGAGGCACTGCCTACCAAGTAATGCAGCACTGATTGTCAATTCTGTCATTTAAATTTGTAAATGAACTGACGGGCAGAATTCCCCTCAAATGCATTCTTTGTTGGTGAAAGTAGCACCATGTAACAAGGTGGTGTTTTAAGTAACCTCATCTATTAGCATTTATTGAATTTGTTTAATCATTAAATTGATTTTTGTTCATAAAATCCAGTTAATTGGGTAGAGTGTACTGACTAATTTGAGAATCAGTGCTGTAATGCTACTTGCTATTATTATGTTGATGCTCTTAATCCATTTATTTAAACTCGCATGACTGGTTAGAAACATTCATTATCCTGATTTGATGTAAATATGTTAACTGGTGTTATATACTGCTGAAGTGGAGTTTCAGATGGGTGTCAGGACATTATATTTTTGGCAATTATTTCCATACTGGGTCATTCATGTAACTATTACTTAGCAGTAACTTATTGGAACCCAGAGAAGGGCCCTCATGGTATTTTAGTTTCACAATATCTGTAGCATTTAATTTTTTGGAAGTGAGATTCATTCTCCAACTGCCCCAGAGTAGGGGACCCATGCAACATTATTAATGGAATTTTACTGTGCATTCACTGCCTTCCATCCTCCTTTCGTCTTGGTACCTTTGAACATAATGTCTGTCAGTAAAGTCTTTCATCTTTTGTACAGCACACATTCCCAAAAATCTCAATATCTGTTTTGATCTGGTGTGTTGCTCATAGCATAAGTTGGTCTTTTGGTATCTGGTATCTGTATTGCTAATCTTGTTTTGCCAATGAGTTCATTATTCATTCTTGTGGCACTGGTTTTTTGCCTTTCCATGGACCATTGGCCCTAAATTTGGGTTGAGAAGCTTATGTTCCTTAAAAATTACATTGAGTTACTCTTTGACCCAGCAATTGTGATGTCAGATTGCCATATGGAAGGTTTTCATTCAGGTTCTAGGTGATACGTAGTTATTTTGTTTATTTTTCAATACCACCCAAAATTTAAGATGAGTGACTTCCCCCAGCTGTCAGCTGACATGGTGGGCCATGGAACTACAGTAGATTCCAGTTAATTAGGTCATGGGTTGGTCAGGCAGATGTTTATTTAAGACAGTTGTTTAAGAACATCCCAAATTAGCTCTTTAGGGTAAAGCTTTGCATAATTGGGGCAGCCACTTAATTGGGTCAAAACGTTATAGTCCCAGTGAACCGAAATCTACTGTATCTTTCTATTCTAAAAAAAGTAACTGTGGCTGCTGCTGCCGCTGTTTTAGAAATTCTGCAACACTCTTGTTTTCCTAGCTCGCAACGCAAAATGTATTGAACACAAAAATACGAAATTTACATCGTTTGTAAAGAATTGTTTGGAGAACAAGCTGAAATAAACCGTTTTTCGATTCTGGCGATACTTCAAGAGCTATTGTATTTAAAAGTTAAGGTAAGCAAAAAAGTGCTATCAGGTTGCGTTCCGTACACACTAACAACAACAGAACCATGAAACTTTGTAGGCATGTAGTGCCATGAACAAATTTTTGCACCTCGTCACCTTTTTTTTTTTTTTTGAATCTCGATATAGTTTACGAGAAATTACATTTCTAAATTTCACAAAATTCTCTATTTCGCTATGGAATCCATTTTAAAAAAACATATATATGACAAACTATAAATCATAATGCTTTGCAATTTTTACAGCATAAACTTACAACTATCATCCCTTTTTTTACAAAAAAAATTTAAGAAAAAGTCATTTTCTGATTTTTAAGCATTTTTTAAAGACGCAAAGGAAAGAAACGAACAGCTCGTCTGTCTTCACGATAACCACAGAGGAACATTCTGGTCCTGTGACCTGCTGCCATGGTGACGCAGAAAATTTGTTATGCATATACTTTGTTGGTAAAGCTATCTCAGTTGTTTAAGGTGGATGTCAAGTAATTTTGCTTCCTATACTTCCAATGGAAAAAGTTCTGTACACATTTTCTTCACAATTAATGCATTCCCAAGGATAAAAATTTGAACATCAATTAAAATAGCTTCATTTTATAACTTGGAATACTTAATATTTTCTAAAACATAATCATAATTATGCAATCCAACATTTATTTGTCTACTGACATCATCAAAGTACAGGTCGCGCCATCTTTTTTCTGGACAATTAATGCGTTCCCAAGGATGAAAATTTGAACATCGATTAAAATAGCTTCATTTTATAACTTGGAATACTTTAATATTTTCTAAAACATAACCATAATTATGCAATCCAACATTTGTTTGTCTACTGACATCATCAAAGTACAGGTCGTGCCATCTTTTTTCTGGTTCCAACACCACCAAAGGAGAAGTTATTGATTTTTAATATAATTATGGTTATGTTTTAGAAAATATTAAGTATTCCAAGTTATAATATGAAGTTATTTTAATCGATGTTCAAATTTTCATCCTTGGGAAGGAAATGTGTACAAAAGTTTTTCCGTTGGAAGTATAGGAAGCAAAATTACTTGACATCCGATACCTTAACGGTTTAGCATAACAATTTATGGTTTACAGAAATACTTTTTGGACCGCTTTTGTTTTCTTTAGTGGTAAATTTAGTAAGTGCTATAAGTTCAAATGACAAAAGTCCGACCTTCCAAAAAGTAACGACAGTAAAAAAACTGACACTTCAGAATAACAAGCCTTTTTTGCTTAGACATGCAATAAAAATTGAGATTTATGTGAATTTTCCAGTTTTTATTTCATGTGATATACTCGGAGATCGGGCTGCAGGGCCCCAGCACTACTCTGAAACTAGCATAGCAAGCCTAGAGGCCCCCTAGTACTAAAAAAAAAAAAAAAAAAAAAGAAAAAAAGAACTGATTTATATATTTTTCTTTACTATTAATCTCTCTGATCTCAGAATTATTATCATCAAAGTACTAATTCCCAATTAAATTGTTATCAGCAGTAGTAAGAACTTTTGCAAAAAATTTTCATTTGTAATTTGAATTTTTTATATTAAAAATGTGAAACACTTGGTTTTAAATTAAAACTCAGTTTGTAAGACTATGATGGAAAACACTGATTTGTACCATTTTTAAAGAGAAAATTAGCATATAAGAAAAGAAGTATACAAATTGTTTTTTACTTTTTTCCCCCTCAGTTTATATATGGAACTCTAAAATTGTGTGCCACACTTTCTCTTGTAGAAATGACAGTGCTCAGTCGCATGGATGCTGTGGAGATATGATGCTACAGTCATGCTTGATAATGTCTCTAGTATGCCCAGGGTACCTGAGAATTTTGTTTTAATTAAAATGCATGAATTTTTTTACTCTAAAACCATGTCAGAGAATACAGCGGTGATGTCACAGAATATTATATTAAAAGAAGTCTGAAAGGAGATAATATAAATATTTAAGCATTCTCAGCAGCTCAAGGAGATGTTGCATGTAATGTACTTCAAGGTTTAATTTTAGCTCAAATTCATGGTTTACGTTGGGTTTTTTCAAGATGATGATATCACAGTATATGAACTTCAGAATTTCCTTTCTGCACACGATGATTGGACATCACACACTGGATAAAAGAGCAAATTAAATAGCAGGAAAAAGAAACCAGTGATTAAACACAAATAGAGAAAGAGAAAGTAAGCCAAAATGGGATTAAATATAAAATTGAAAATTGATGCAATCAAAATACACTATTATATATTGACAAAAGTCACCAGATACCTAGAAGAGAAACACAACATAGCATTTATTGACATATATTAGTACAGTGTCAGTCTACCTTTGGCCTTATGCATGCACTGACCCTTCGAGACATGCTTTCAACAAGGTTTTCGAGACATTCAGTACATAATGCTGCCACTAACTATTGCTTAGTAGTAGGCCTTGGTTCCAAACTTCTTATGTGGCACTCTAATTCATCCCATAGGTGCTCTACGGGATTAAGATCAGGGCTCTGTGCTGGGCAGTCCACACACGATATGGAATTATCATCAAATCATGCCGTAACAGTCCTTGCTGTATGGCACGGTGCATTATACTGCTGGTACCAACATGGCCATAGTATTGCCACTGTGTTGGTAGGGCATAATTGTCCAGAATATCGAGGTAGACATGCTGGTTAACAGGTTTTGGGTCGGGACCATACCACGAAAAACACCCCCACATGAGTACACTACCAGCTCCAAACTTGACCGTAGGAACAGTACACTGTAGTAAATACTGTTCCCCCGGCTGCCACCATACCCACACACGGCCAGCAGACTGATGGATTGTGTTTCATCAGTCCATAGGACCCGTTTCCGTTTATCTACGGTCCACGATGAATGTTCTTTACACCATGCTAAACGAGGAGTAGCATTCTGAGTGGAGATGAGAGACTTATGAGCAGCTGCACAACCATGGTAACCAGTGGAATGAAGTTCTCTGAGAATGGTACGTGTACATACCAAGGTTTCAGCATTTTTAATCACCTGTACACTGAGGTCTTGTGCAGTATTCCGTTGATTAGCTGTAACGACTCTCCTGAGGCTTTGATGTCCTCTATCACTGATTTTCTTTGGTCTGCTGGTATGTTTTGCTGCTTCAGGCACGCCATGTGTCTTCCACTTATTCAGTACATCCAAAACAGTTGACTTGGGTATGTTTAAATGCCTCTCAGTTTTTTTTTATGGACAACCCACTAATATAACACCCAACAATCTCTCCTTTCTCAAAGTCAGTTCTCTCCCGCCGCAGCATTTTCACTCAGCCTCACAGTGCGATATGAACGCGGTCAGCTGCAGGCTGGTTTTTATACCGTTTACAGCTGTATCGCACATCTTAACAAAGCAGTAGATCCGTTCATTTGCTTTTGAAGGGGTGTCTTTTGCCAATATAGTGTATATGTAAATACAATTAACATAATATAGGGAAGACAACAAATGAATGTACAATTTTGTAAGGGAAAATATTGGAATTCTGAATTAAATATATCAATAAAATTACAATTAGGGAATATGTATCTGTAACCTTTAATAGAACACCAGAACTATGACAAAACTAGTGGCTTCAGTTACACCAGAAGCATTAAGTTACCAAGACTGTATAATAGAATAGAATCTTGTTCAATTTTTTGCATCAGTAGGAGCTCGGATAAAAGAATCTCCTAGGCATAATCCTAACAGTTTTAGATACATGATCAAGCTAATCATGCAATTTCCACTCAAAACCAGTATACAAGCCATGATAAGAACGGTTTTTATGCCATCAAGGAACATAATTTAATTCACTTTAAGTACTGTAAAAATAAAGATCTGAAATTGGGGCAATGACATATTCATAAAAATCTATGCCTAAGCTTTATTTGTAAAGTCAGTGTGTAACTTGTTTGCATGAGGAAGTGTAACTTGTTTGCCTTGCTGTATCAATGTATGTTACACTAGGTAGATCTGGTCATAATATAATGATTTCCTGTTGTGCTTGTAATAAGTTATAAATAATGCAAAGTATTTAAAGTAATAAATTGATCATATTCTGTTTAGTTGTTATGGAACTACAAGCCTTTGCATACATACATACATACATACATAATCTATCTAATCTAATCTAATCTAATCTAATCTAATCTAATCTAATCTAATCTAATCTAATCTAATCTAATCTTATCTTATCTTATCTTATCTTATCTTATCTTATCTTACTGTTGCTGCATCAAACGTCTCCATTTACAGCAATCTTGGCATACAACTTGGGCTTTACTGACATGTATCCCATGCCATACACAAGACCTATACTTCATACTCATGATCCTTTTCTTGTGCAGACACTCCTGAATCTGATCCTCCCACACCTTCCTCTGCCTTTCCTACTTGTGCTAAAAAGATTTTCTTAGTAAGCATCTCATCACTCATTCTTTCAACATGACCAAACCACCTAAGATTATTAGTCTCCACCTTGCTAACAACATTTTGCTTCACATTACACAACTGCAGCACATCTTCATTCCTCACACAATCAGAAGGTGTCTTGCCACAAACCCCCGTAAGTAACTCATTTCTCCAGCATACAAACAACTCCCATGTTTCTTCTGCAATACCCAGATTTCACTGCCATACATCAGAGTAGGAACAATTAGACTCATACACAGCCATGCAGGACTCTCTTGAGAACCCATCATTCCTGTGAACACCTCCCAAAGCTGCTATGACTTTCAATGATGAATTGACTCGCCTACTAATTTCACCATCCAATTTGTTCTCTCTATCAAACATGCTTCCTACACACACAAACTCATACACCTAGTCAGTCACTGTGTCCGGTTTGGGGCAATGACGTATTCATAAAAATCTATGCCTAAGTTTTATTTGTAAAATCAGTGTGTAACTTGTTTGCATGAGGAAGCTTTAGCTTTGCTGTATCAATGTATGTTACACTAGGTAGATCTGGTCATAATATAATGGCTGCCCGTTGTGTTTGTAATAAGTTGTAAATAATGCAGAGTGCTTAAAGTAATAAATTGCTCATACACTGACGGGAAAAAAAATCCCAACACCATGAAAAAATAGTTGTAGAGGAATGAAATGGCGGCAATACATTTATATAGGTAACATATGTAATCGATTAAGGTTTCAAGATGACAGCTTATTGTAGGCTCGAGAAGAGCCATTTTAAATGTGAAATGCTGGTACATTAATAACCATTGTAACCGCCAGAATGTTGAATGCAAGCACACAAATGTTCATGCATTGTGTCGTGCAGGTGCTGGATGTCAGTTTGTGGGATGGAGTTCCATGCCTGTTGCACTTGGTCGGTCAATACAGGGACGGTTAATGCTGGCTGGGGGTGACGCGGGAGTTGTCGTCCAATGATGTCCCATAAGTGCTCGATTGGTGAAAGATCTGGTAATCTAGCAGGCCACGGCAACATGTCGACACTCTGTAGAGCATGTTGGGTTACAACAGCGGTATGCGGGCGAGCTTTATCCTGCTGGAAAACACCCCCTGGAATGCTGTTCATGAATGGCAGCACAACAGGTTGAATCACCAGACCGACGTACAACTGTGCCGTCAGGGTGCGTGGGATAACCATGAGAGTGCTCCTGCTGTCATAGGAAATTGCTCCCCAGATCATAACTCCAGGTGTAGGTCCAGTGTGTCTCGGCCGCAGACAGGTTGGTTTCAGGCGCTCACCTGGCCTCTTTCTAACCAACACATGGCCATCACTGGCACCCAGGCAGAACCGGCTTTCATCAGAAAACACAACAGATCTCCACTCCGTCCTCCAATGAGCTCTAGCTTGACACCACTGACGTCGCAAATGGCAGTGGTTTGGAGTAAGTGGAATGCACGCTACAGGGCGTCTGGCTCGGAGCTGTCCTTCAAGTAACTGGTTTGTAACAGTTCGTTGTGTCACTGTGGTGGCAACTGCAGCTCGAATTGCTGCCACAGACGCGGTACAATGCGCCACGGCCATACGCCGTACACGGCGGTCTTCCCTCTCAGTAGTGCCACATGGGCGGCCGGAACCCAGTGTTCTTGAGGCAGTGCCTTCCCTTGACCTCCACTGCCAACAATCGTGCACAGTGGCTACATTCCTGCCAAGTTGTTCTGCAATATTGCGGAAAGAAAATCCACCTTCTCGTAGCCCTATTACACGACCTCGTTCAAACTCCGTGAGCTGTTAATAATGGCTTCTTCGTCTTCTTAAAGGCATTCTTGACTAACATCAACACACTACGTCGAATCTCAATGATAACTAACGCTCCCGAACGTTACAGCGCGTATTTACAGCAAACCTGCTTTGCATGTTCCGAGGAGCGCTACTAGCGCCACACGTATGCGCCGAGCGCGAAATTTGCATAGACTTCATCTTACAGATGTACTCTCACAGCCTACCAACTGTCGTTTATCTAACACAAACCCTTCTTGGTGTTGGGATTTTTTTTTCAGTCAGTGTATTATGTTTAGTTCACATGGAACTACCAGCCTTCGCTCACAATATAAAAGGCGGTGAAGCCATGTAATAAATTTTATGAAAACTAAACATGATATATTTACGATGTTTTGCTGTACTTGTTTTATTACATAATTGTTTAGCGTATTTTTGTTAAAATGTATTTTGTAATTTCATTCCAGGGATGGGGTTTGTACTCTGAATATCTAGGATACGAATTAGATATGTATGATGATCCGTATTTCAAGTGAGTTTCTGTTTACTTCCTCCCTCACTATGTATGTAAGTGTGTACATGCATTTGTACACGTGGGAATCTTTTGGAGCTTTTGTTGCTGTTGAACTTATGAATTTACAAAGCTGGCAGCACACAAACACAAAATCCTGTGCTAGAATCTTGATTGACAAATTGCTGTCTTGAGATTAGAACAGTAGTGATCATTAATGACATACAGTATTTCTTTTTGCCATTTCCAGTAATGCAGAACTGTAAGTCATTTTGCTATTAAGCATAGATGGCAACTGGTATAGCTTTTACATAATATTACAAAGTTGTGGTTGGAGTTACGGAAGTACGGACATGACAAAGAAATTACGGAAAAATGCCATGATCACCATTTGATTTTTCTGCTTCGGAAGCAAGCCTGAGATTCTTCCACGGAATTCCGCTTTTTCTTTGTCATTTGGGTTATTCTTCAGATCAAGAATAGAATTTGTTAAGAGGGGCCATTTTTTCCGTCTCTCAAAACTTTCAAAAACAGAAGTTACATGGTGTGAAGATTTCCCCTGTAATCATATTTTTTTAAAAACTTGCGTTGTTGCTTCTGATAAGTATTGTTGTTGAATTTCATTTTTTCGTAAATGTTTGTACAGGGTGCCCATAAAGTCTTTCCCACATTACAAAACTTAATATAAAAAAATGTATTACAAGTACAAGAAAGGGATTGCATGACAATGATGGTGCACAAGTAAAAGATTTTTTCCAGTGTCAGTACACCTCCACATGGGTGTCATTTGTGGGCCATAGGACATCTAAGCGATATTCGAATTCATGCCATGTTTAGTTCAACATCTCAGCAGAGATAGAGCCAATGATGTCCGTTATTCTGCTCTTCAATGTCTTGACATCCGGAAAACTGCTAGAGTAAACTTGGTCTTTCACATAACCCTACAGGGAAAAGTTTAGAGGGGTTAATGTCAGACGATCGAGGTGGCCATGTTATGGGACCATCGCTGCCAATCCATCTGTTCAGAAATGTGGCATTCAGGAACTCACGAGCCATTATTGACCAATGTGGTGGGACGCCGTCTTGTGGAAAAATAACCGAAGGTTGGAGTGCATGCAGCTGAGGTGTTACAAAACGTTCCAGCATGTCCAGGTGCATGTTACCATGGGCTCTGTAAAAATGAAGGTCCTGATGATTCTATCATGCATCAGGCCACACCATATGTTCACTTTCGGGCTAGCCCTCTGTTGTTCGATGACATAATGGAGATTTTCTAATCCCCAGATTTGCACATTGTGCCTACCATAATTACTCAAATTTAATGCTTTCCCGAATGTAATGCTCACCACCAACTCCAGGCTGCATTTTTAGGAATCGGAAAAAATATACACACATACTCAAGTAAAAAAGCATATCTGCAAAAAATACTAACAAATAGGTATATTCACCTTATTTCCGATACACTCTAGATCCAATACAAAAAAAAAAACCAGTCACTGTCTAACAAGGCTTTCTACTTCCGATTGTTCATTGTCCGAGCTCACTTCAAACAATGCGTCATCTTCTGTTTCATCCAAAGAATTCGAAATTCCGCACTTAAGAAAGGATTTCCGCTCAAGTTAATTTGGAATGGATTCCCAAGCAGCAATAATCCATTCGCACACAGCCTATAGGGGTGCTCTTTTAGCGCGGCCAGTCTTTGTTAGTTCCGTTTCTCCTGATGAAAGCCAGGCATTATAAAGTTGACGAATGGCAGTTTCTCCTGATGAAAGCCAGGCATTATAAAGTTGACGAATGGCAGCTTTAAATGAGCGATTGATACAGACATCAAGAGGCTGGATTTGTGATGTCATCCCTACAGGAATAATCACGAGATAGCTGTGGTTTTCTTTTATTTTTCTCTTTACTGCATCTGCTACGTGTCCTTTAAATGCAGGGATCGTAACTTCAGTAGGCCTTGAGGTCGTCGTAGCCAAACTTTACATAGCCAGTCTAAAACCAAATTTGCAGGCATCCTGCCATTTTCCTGCACTGTAACATAGATTCCTCTTGGAAAAGTCGCTTTTTTGGGAAAAATTTTCTTTTTGTAAACGACATAACGACATATACACGACTTGGGGCAGATCAGCATTGCTGATCTGCCCCAAGTCGTGTTGCCCTTGCTTTCGAATAACAATCAAATGTTTTTGGAAAGCATTCAACTTTTCTTCAAAGTCAGCTGGCAACTTTTGGCTGACAGATGTCCGCCGTCTAAGAGAAAATCCCTTTCTCTTCATGAACAGCGTTATCCAACCACAGGATGCTTCAAATTTTCCCTGTAGTTGACGATGAATTTCTTTAGCTTTCACTTTAAGGATTTCTGTTGTTATTGGTGATCCACCTGCCCGCTGTTCTTTTACAAACATGCTTAACTGTTCGTCAATTTCAGGAAATTTCCCTTTTTTAGGGTAAGTAAAAGCTTGTCTGGTTGTCGAAGATATCCTTAATCGTTCTTTTTGTTTGCGCCACAAACACACATTTACTTCAGGAACTCCAAATTTCGATTTACATGCCCGAATGCTATTTTCTTCTGCGAAAGCGATGACTTAATTTTCAACTTTCCTGTGTAATGCTGCCTTTTTGAAGACATCTTTCTGTGCACGTTGATTTGGAAAGAATGACTGCTAAAGAGATCAAGAAGCAAGATTCCCTTGGATTCTGAGGAGAAAGGTGCGCATATCCTAAGCTCTGAGGTGAGGTAAAACGGGATTGAAAGCGGAGGGAGGAGCAATGAGCGATTGATATGCTCATAGACTCAAGGTCATCTGCTTCTGCTCCCCCCCACACACACACACATACCTGCCACGACATATTTTCGCTGCATACTTGGAGGAATGAAAAGGCACGTCAACCTTACATATTTGCAAATGCTCGTACTCGATTCTAACGTGCACCTTGTTTTTATTACAAAGTTTTTTGGACAAAATGTGCACATTAGATTTGAGTAAATACGGTATTTACTGTACCAGAGATGTGGAATATATTTACTGTACCAGAGATGCATGGTCATGAGCCAGCGCTTAGACCACTTGCACCATCGGGGTGGTGTGTGTTGCATCAGTTTTAGATACAGGGCAAAAACTGATGGGGAGAAGATAGCTTTGGGAAAATAAATGAAATTGACATAAAAATAGCTGAATCATAAGAAAATGAAATGTTTAGGAACATACATGTGGATCATCACTTGTAACTCATGCTGCTGTTGGTAAATGTGTCTTCCAATCTCTCTTATTTCTTTTTAGAATTTTTGTAATTTATCATTGACTGTACGTATAATGTTTTTGGTCTTGGTTTTGATTAATAACATATTTTCTTATTAACATTTTATGTGCAATATTAAATATTGAAATATAGCATGTAATAATGTATTGATTTGTTGGAAGGTGGCATGTACAGAATGGTTCAGATAAATTGTTTCAAGTTAGTTGTTGTGGTTTGGGGAACGCCGATATAGCTGTATTGTTGTGGCTGACACCTTTTAAGTGTGAGACCAAAATGGCAGATTCACCTGAAAAAGGGAGAGAAACTCAAAGTTTTCAGATGGAAAAAAAGATCATTGGAAAGATCTCTTTGATGCAATGTCTGTCTGTTCACCCGTCCATCCATCAATCCAGCCATCCCATCCCATTCCATTCATCAATCAATCAATAAGTTCTGTTATTCCATGCGACTGGTAATTATTGCATCCCAAAATGTTATGATTATGCTGATAAATGTGTAAAACATGTTCTTTGGGGGCTTTAAATTATGGTAATCATACAAACTTGGCTTTGATTTAAGCTGCAGCATGATGAATGACAAAATTATGACATTCTTGTCAATGATGAATTCATCTTCCTTCAACTGATATTCTTCACATTTTCTCTTAACAATAAATTTTGAACAAGATTGAAGTATCACATAACACAGAGTTTATTTAATCTTGTTTATAATTTATTATTAAACCATCACAGGTTTATGATTCTGTTTCAAGAGATATTGGTGACAGGCTTTTTGGTTTCAAAATGTTTTAAGAGCCTTGTCTATAATAGAAGGACTATATCCTCTTCTGTGCTGTAATACATTTAAGAAAATCAAGTCCTTTTCAAACAGTTTTCATCTGGGCATATATGTACCGCATGATATACATATGTAAGTGTAAAAATCACTAAGTTTCTGTTGCCAAGGGTGATTGGACTTGGCTTGTGGAGGTGAGGAAATAATGAAAGGTTTACAGTAAACTGTAGTTATGAGAGATCCTTCTGAGTATGATACCGAGATCTCAAGGAATGGTGCAGTGATTTGAATATTTAGGTGCCATTCATCCTCATTAAGCTGGGCAAAGCACAGCAATACTGCAATCAACAAGAAAATGAAATCATTGGGATTAAAAATTGATTACTGCTTACTGAACAGTGAGCTGCCACTAAGCCTAACCTTAAGTTAATAGTTGAGAACTACTAGTATTGGTCTTTGATGGGAAAAAAGGGAAGAAAAACCAACATACTTGTTAAGTTCTGGAAAAAAAAACCCAGCATTGACCAGCATATATTTGTTCAAGACAGTACACTTGAGAATATTTGAAAAAGCAATTTAAGACAAATCAAGTGGAAGTTATAGCTCTGATTTATGTTACTTTTATCTGTAAATAATTTTATTTCAGTACTCTGTAAATCTTTGTGTTAAAGTTTTTGCAATCAACTTCTGATTTTTATTTTCAGCTATGGTCATCTTTCCCATGAAATGTTCCGTGCTTGTCGTTTAGTTGTTGATACCGGAATGCATGCACTTGGGTAAATATTAAATTTCATTAGTTTTTACTTTGTTTTTCGTATAAGATAAAATATTAAGTTATTGTGTTTAGCATTGACATGCATTCATTTTCAGAAACAGTGGAAGCTACATTCCATTCCAGTGAGCATTAGGGACATATCAGCATCCTCAGTTAAAACCTACAAAGCTAAAATTTCGTGAGGCACTTACATTTCTCATTTTGTAAATCTACCCTGCTGTATATGTTGGACAGATAGTGTGAACTACCCAGTAGTATTTATAAGAGTTTATGATTGTAACTTTTCATATGAATGAAATACTCCATTATTTATGTTATAATCAATGCTTCCTTCATTCTTCAGGTGGAGTCGAGAGCAGGCTGTAAACTACATGCTGGAACACACTGCTTCTCACAAGGACAACATTGAAAATGAGGTCAACCGTTACATTACCTGGCCTGGTCAGGTAATTTAAGATGCTTTGTTTACCAAGATGTTTTTCTGCTGAACAAATTAGTGAAACTTTTGAAGATATTTCTAAGTTTTACTTTTTAACTATTAGGTGCTTGAATTAATTCCCGCATTATAAATATTTAACGGGAATTATCGAGGATAAATTTATTAAGGTACATTACCTCTCAAATTTTCGATCTAAACACTAGATCTTCGTCAGGAGTTCTTGCTTCCTTCTACTTCCACATGTCTGGTGACCAAGCCTGATGGATTTTCCATCCTGCATGGTCATTGATGTTGCCACCTTGTGTCTTGTAAATTTCCAGGGATTCCTCTAATTTCTGGATAATTGCACGGGATTGATGTTTGATCACTTTTAAGGAGTCCCAGTCCATTTTGTGGCCAGCTTCTTGTATGTGCCTGTCTAATCCTGTTTTATTTGAGCTGTTCCTTATTGCTGCTTTGTGTTCTTTAATTCTGGTGGTTAACCTTCTTCCTGTTTCTCCTATATATGGTAATCCACAAGAACAGAAGTTTCTTCTTGTGGTTCAATAACCACAAGAAGAAAATACTTTACTCCAGGAAGGAGCCATTTATAAAATAGTTTGTTCTTGTGGATTACCATATATAGGAGAAACAGGAAGAAGGTTAATCACCAGAATTAAAGAACACAAAGCAGCAATAAGGAACAGCTCGAATAAAACAGGATTAGACAGGCACATACAAGAAACTGGCCACAAAATGGACTGGGACTCCTTAAAAGTGATCAAACATCAATCCCATGCAATTATCTGGAAATTAGAGGAATCCCTGGAAATTTACAAGACACAAGGTGGCAACATCAATGACCATGCAGGATGGAAAATCCATCAGGCTTGGTCACCAGACCTGTGGAAGTAGAGGGAAGCAAGAACTCCTGACGAAGATCTAGTGTTTAGATCAAAAATTTGAGAGGTAATGTACCTTAATAAATTTATCCTCGAGAATTCCCGTTAAATATTTATAATACTGAAAGTAATAAGAGGAAGCCATGAAGTCATTAATTACTAGAATTAATTCCGCTGTTTTTTGCCACTCAAACACCTGTGTGTTGCCACAGAACGGCACAGGATAGTCTATTCAAAGTAGTGTCCATTGGCAGCTATAACCCTTTCCCACCATTAAGGTAACAAATAGATTCCGCATTAGAAAAATGCAGGTTCTTTCGAGGCGAACCATTCATCGAGCCATTTTTGGATATCCGCGACAGAAAGGAAGTGCTGCTTCGACAGGCCATGTTGTAGCGACCGGAACAAATGTAAGTCTGAGGGAGCAATGTCTGAGGAATAAGGCGGGTGGGGTAAGATGTCCCAGCCAAGTGCCTCCAAGAGTTACTTCACGGATTTGGCGACATGAGGTCTAGCGTTGTCGTGGAGAAGAATAACCTTGTCGTGTCTTTTGGCATATTGCGGCTGTTTCTCGGTGAGTGCACGTTTCACATCGAGTAATTGACGTCGGTACCGTTCAGCATTGATGGTTTCACCGGGTTGCCGCAGCTCAGAATACACAACACTGACTTGATCCCACCAAATGCACAGCTTCCTGCCATGGATGTCTGGTTTAGGCGTGGAGGTTGATGGTTCGCCGGGACGAACTCATGAACCCATGATTTCTTGCGCTTAGGATTGTCGTAACGAATCCATTTTTCATCGCCAGTCACTATTCGATGCAAAAACGACTTCTGTTTATGTCGTTGCAGCAGCAATTCACACATGGTTTCACGTTTGGTGATGTCGCTTTCCCCATGTGGGATCCAGTTCCCGAGCTTCTGGATCATTCCCATTGCCTTTAAACATTTGCTAACCGTTGACTCTTCGACTCGTAGCGTTTCAGACAACTCGTGGAGCTTGTGACCTGAATCCTTGTCCAATAAAGCTTCCAATGCGCCATCTTCGAACTGTTCCGGCTGCCCAGGGAGCTCTTTGTCCTTCACATCATATTTGTTGGCTTTGAAGAGTCAGAACCACTCTCTGCGTGTTCTTTCTGATAGGGCTTGTTCCCCATAGGCCTGCACTAGCAAACAATGACTTTCCGCTGCAGATTTCTTGAGATGAAAGCAGAAGAGTAATGCTTCCTGCAAATGCTCCTTGTTTGGTACAAAACTTGACACTGTGAATGCGATACAAACTCGTGTTCTGTGCCCTCCGATCGCGTGTCACACACTGCTTCACCCAGACTATGGACGGTATGTGCGTGCGTGCGCAAGGAAGGTCAGGTTTGACCCGGGTCACAGCGCACTACTGCTGCGCTCTATTGGACAACAGCAGGAATTAATTCAAGCACCTAAGAACACTTGGCTGTCTTTGGTGTTATTTAAAAATATATATGTATATATTTTTTTATTATTTATTGCTAAGTTTTCAAAAATGAACCATCTTATTTATCAGGTCGCGACCTCTGCAACACACCGTGATTATTCTCTTCTGTTTGTTTCACCTAAGTGCATTGTTCACTTCAGTATCTTTCATGCAAACATACTGCTCATTTCAGTCTCTAACACAGATATGAGGTATTCCTTTTATTATGAAGATATTACTTTTACTTATATGACCAGTTCTTTTTTTTTTTTATCTATGTATAATTTGTTAAAGAACAGTGTTTCCAAAGACAGAGAGACCTGCTATTGAGTATTCTATCCTTGGCAAAAATGTTTTTCAGTATAACAAAACAGTAGCCTAAGACAGACCTTTCTTGAGTCAGGAAAGAGTATGGGAACGAGATAGGAAATGAATGGTGATGCTGTTGTTACCTGTGTGCACAGTAGCCCAATGGAGACAGAAACAGTCTTGCCAAAACAACTTCTTGACCTACAAATTTAAGATATTTGTAGTTCAAGAAGTTTTTTTTTTTTTTTTCTTGAACTGCAAATACTTCTGGAAGTCAATCATTAAAGGAAGTGAATTGGGACTAGACCTTTGAATTTTTTTAACTGGGCATTTCAGGCTCCAGTATATGACTAGTTCAATAACCACATACATATACCAGGTGATCCAAAAGTCTTGCACATTTTGAAAACATAATAACTCGTGGAGTTTTGAGAGTAGGGCAACGCTGTTTGCATAGAAATGATCAGAATGGCATCGGGGTTTTTTATGAAATCACATAAATGTTTACTCATTTTACTTATATTTTTCATCGCCAGATGGCGCAACCACAGGTTGAAAGTGTCTAGAAAAATAGACACCTTATTGTACCAGGTTAGACACCTCGTTGCACCAGGTGTTTAATGTGATGGCCGTCCTGTTCCAGCACTGCCTGCAGACAAGAGAAAAAATCAGGGACGGCATCAAAGAGCATGTCCGGTGGTATAGCTGCCACATGGTGTCGAATGGCATCTTTCAGCATGGCCAATGAAGTGGGGCGACATATGTACACTTGGGATTTTAGGTAACCCCAGAGCCAGAAATCGCAGGGTGTCAGGTCTGGTGATCGAGGAGAGTGTCGGCTCAACACACGATTTGCGCCAAACGTCCCTTGCAGCAGTTGCTTAACGAAAGGTGCGATGTGGGGTAATGCTCCATTCTGCATAAATGTGCACAGATTCACTGCACCCCGCTCTTGCAAGCTAGGGATAACGTGCGTTCGTAACATGTTCGCATAATGTGCACCTGTCACTGAAACAGTTTCGAGAAAGCTGCCGCGGCTGCTGCTTTTATACCCACTATCCCGGACCTGTTCGCCTATGGCGCCATCTGGCGATGAAAAATGTAAGTAAAATGAGTAAAAACTTATGTAATTTCATAAAATACCCAATGTCATTCTGATCATTTCTGTGCAAACCATGTTGCCCTACTCTCAAAACTCTGCGACTTATTATGTTTTCAAAATGTGCAAGACTTTTGGATCACCCGGTATATACACCAATGAGCCATTATATTATGACCACCTACCTAATAAGCTGTAGGATCCACCGTTAGCCCACAAAACAGCGACCACTCGGCGAGGCATTGATTTGATGAGGTGGCGATAGGGTATCTGGTACCATAATGCAGGGATCGCATTCGTCCTAAAATTCCTAAAATTCCTAATATTTTGTGACCCTCCTTAAATTCCTAAAATTAGACCTAAAATTTGCTATTCGTCCTAAAATTTTCGTAAGCTTATTTTTATTAAAAACAACCGTTATTAACGCCAATAAATTTACCATTACGGTAAGGTAAAAAGACCTGTTATTGTAGAAACACAGCCTATATGCTGTGCTGCTGAAGGGAGGGAAAAATGACGCCATCGAGATGCACTTGCTTCGGGGCGGGCGTTCCATTTTTTTGCCTTCGAACAGTTTTCGAGAGTAACAAGAGATCTAAGGGAAAAGGGGAGGGGTCATTTTCACCCCTGGTTTGCGCTTTGCAGACGAACTCCGTGGCACGCAGAAGATCGTACTTTATTTTTGTACATGCCTTGTGGAACCTCCTCTTTCTGCTGATGTTTTGTTATTGTAAACCGCAGGTGGGTGGAAGCAAAGAGGAAACGTGGTCTTCTTCCGTAACCTCCGGTAATGACGATGGGATGGTAGCTGAGTTATCTTGGCAGGCAGTAGAGCA
Organism: Macrothele yani; assembly: GCA_039090855.1. NCBI lineage: Eukaryota > Metazoa > Arthropoda > Arachnida > Araneae > Macrothelidae > Macrothele > Macrothele yani. The sequence continues at coordinate 23,017,460 of CM077002.1, read as the reverse complement.
CGTGATCATTGACCTTCGATCATGCGTCGGCGACAGCGACCTTCGATGCGCAATATATCTCGGCTCCGACTCGCTTTGACTGAACTTGCGTGAGATGCGTATGATAGTTTCTGGTTTTACGTCTTTTATGGTGTTCTCTGTGCAGGTTCAGTTCTCTAGTGGTGACCTGCTTTTTTTTTTTTTTTTTCATATCTTCTGACATCCTCGCAGCCAAATTTCGGGAAGTTGTCTGGTTTTGCAATATTGGAACGTGTTTTTGTACTTCCCTTTCATTTTCTGGTTAGTAATACAAGTGTTTAAGATGCCTAAATCCAAAACAAAATTTCAAGATGCGTGGCTCGCCAAAGAATTGGACGGAGTGAAGTTGAAAGAATGGTGTTCTGCAACTGAAACAATATTTTCTGCTAAGTGTATATTGTGTTCAGAAATTTTCAATATTTCTAATAGTGGCTTTTCACAAGTAAAAGCGCATCATAAAGAAAAAAAGTTCCCATAACAAGAAATTCCCATAACAATAAATTTGTTAAATAGTGTTCGTGATTCACATAAATTTTATAAAGAGTATGTTGATAAGCTGAAGGAAGAACAATCAAAAAAGGTAAAAGAAAGGAAGCAGAAAGAGAGGGAAAATAAGGAAAAGCAGCTAGAGAAAAAAAGAAAAGCTGAGTTTGATGACAAAATAAAAGAAAATGATGCAGAAATAAATAGGCTTAAAAAAGATAAAGAAGCCTCCCTAGCAGTAATTCAAGAGGGAACAGAAAGAATGAGAAAAGCTGTAGAAAAACAAAATACTGTTGAAATAGCAGTTGCCTCTAACTTGATCATACAAGGTTCAGCTGAAATAAAGAAAACAAAGTAAATTAGTTGTGGTGGAAGCAGAAAAAGATAGGCGTATCAGGAAAAGGTTAAAACAATAATATGAAAAAAGTAATTCAGTGAACAATTGTACATAGTTCTTGGTTTTCAATTACCTTTTTAGGATATTATAATTTAATGTGAAACCTGAAAACTTTCTGTGAAAATCGTGAATTGCTTCTGGTTAAACAGCATATTAATGTTCAAAGTGAAACTTGAATGTGGTAAATATACTTGAATATGATAATAACACGTGAAAAGATAAGAACTGAACATTAGAAGTAAATCATACTTAAACTTTAGACATTAGACGTTATGCAAAAAATTTGGGTGTGAACTTCGACCATATATACTAATGGACTGCGCATTGGCAATAGCTGCATCAAAGCCGCCATGGCTCAAACATTGGGCACGTCATCATCAGACTCCAAATTTCGTGTAAAAATGCTGTTATGATTACTAATTTACATTGCAGAACTTCAGTGTTTTCGGTGTATTATGTGAATGCGCCTCATATATAATGAAAACTCTTCAGGTAAGTTTACTTATGAGCTATATACATGCATGAACGGGTTGTTTACATTTTGTGATTTATAATGTGATGAACATTTGCGAAGAATTTGGAACATGCATTCCATTTTTTTTTCTTAAGTTACTATATTTTTATATCAATAGCTGCAAGTTTCTGGTTAAGTAATTGAACTTTATTGACTTAGGTATTTAATTCGTTTCTTACCCATGAAAAATCATAGAACTTTCTTTACTATATCGCTCAGAGCAACCATAAGCACAGCAGGTGTAACCCATCTTTTTGACTGTTGTCATGTGATTTTATGTTGGAGCCAGAAATTTTGATGTCATGCGCAGTCTATCAGTATATATGGTTGAAGGGTGTGAAGCAAACTCTTTACAATGTATACAAAGTTGTTTTACTAGATGTATACAAATATACATCTAGTTTTTATTGAAATACACTCCTAAAATTTTCCTAAAATTTTTCTAAAAATTCCTAAAATTCCTAAAATTCCAACCTAAAATTTTCCAGAAGTATGCTATGATCCCTGCATAATGTTAACAGCAGGTCCTCCAGTTCCCATACATTTCAGGGTGGTGGTGATTTAGAGCGAACCCGCTTTTCCAAGTCGAATCTGAAATGTCTGACTGGGTTCATGTCAGGTGAATTTCGAGGCCAGGGCAAAAACAGAAAGTCACCTGCATGTTCCTCGAACCACTTCTTGACTTCTTCGTGTGGCATAGCTCATTATCCTTTTGGTAATGACCATCACCAGCAAGGAGCACAGTTGCCATGAATGGGTGAATTTGATCTGCAACGATGTTCAGATACCTGATGGCTGTCAGGGATTGTGCTATTGGGATAATGGGGCTTAAAGTGTTCCAAGAAAACATCAGCCACAGCCACAAGCCTGTTTCCGCCCAACAGTGCGTCCAGGTGCCATAGCCTCCTTTGGTAATCGGCGTATCCACGCTCGGCCGTTTACGTGATGCACCAGGAATCTTGATTCGTCAGACCAGGCGACTTTCTTCCAATCATCCACAGTCCAATCTCGATGACCTTGGACCCATTTCATCTGCTGTTGGCAATGATGAGCAGTGAGCCTGGAGATCCTGCTGGGTCTTTGGCTGCGCAGGGCCATGTGCAGAAGGCCGCAATGAACTGTGTGCTGTGACACATTGCCCTCATCACCACTGTTGTAGCTGCGGGTGATTTGTCGCACAGTGGCCCTGCTGTCGTGGTGAGCAATGTGCGAAAATCTCTGCTCCCCCTGTTACATCAGTGAGCTGTGGACGACACACAGCTGGACAACAGTTTATCGTTTGACCATCTCTGCACCACTTTTGATACATACTCACTACAGCGGCACGTGAACAGCCCACAAGCCACGCCTTTTCCGAGATCGTAATTCCGAGGGTGCCATGCCATCACAATTTGTCCTTTATCAAACTCCGATAAATCGGCAGCATTTCCGATTCTGACTCCGAACATTCTACTAACCGAAAGCAGGTGCTCGGGTTGTACATATACTGCTCTGTGAACTTCACCAGTGCCACCGCTCGGTCTCCAGGCGCGCTCATTTCTCAAGGCTGGGGGTGGCCATATGTAATGGCTCATTGGTGTGTATATATATATATATATATGTGTGTGTGTGTGTGCATGCTTTCACAATTGGTAGTTTTTTGCTTTTTTTTTTTACTGTAACTCCAACCTTCAATTTTCTGTTCATTTTTCGAATAAGCATTGAAACAACTGTATTCTCTCCCTTTTGTTAATGTTTTGGATTTAGATGATACACTGAAGAGCAATTGAATTAGAGACAGCTGGCGTTATGCAAATATGGCACTGTGGGGGGCCCTGTAAACGGAAACGACATGACGTATACAGCGATCCGACAATATAAGGAGTTATGTGACGGAAATCAGTAAGAGTCGGACGCAGTATGGGTAAGACGAAGGATATAAGCGCATTTGATCGTGGGCAAATTGCCGGGGCCCAACGAACGGGTCACTCCATCTCGGAAGTCGTGCAGGCACTAAAATTTTCATGAGCCACTGTTTCATAGGTGCACCGTGAGTACATCGAATCTGGTAAAACCATCCCTGCAAGGGCCAACTGCCATGGACAACAGCATGTGGATGAGCGGGGTCATCGTCGGCTAGCTCACCTTGTAATAGCAGATAGACGGGCCACAGTGCAAGAAATCACTCAGCAATTTAACGCTGGTGCACAAAAATGTTTAAGCAGCCACACCATCCAGAACCATCTCCTCGCTATGGGGTACAGAAGCCATCGTCCCACGAGGGTACCACTGCTGACCGCACATCACAGGGTGCAAAGATTAGCATGGGTGCAGGAACATTGCCACTGGACCCTAGACATGTGAGACAATGTTGCCTGGACTGATGAGTCGAGATTCACGTTGGTACATGCGGATGGCAGATACAAGTACCGCACAAACCACATGAAGCGATGGATCCTTCATGCCAGCAGGGTACTCTTCGAGCTGGTGGGGGTGTCATTCTCGTCTGGGGACTGTTTACGTGGACTGAAATGGGACCCCTGGTACGTGTGACATCGTCCCTCACAGGTCAACATTACCGGGATATCCTGGACGACCATTTGCTCCTGTTTGTGCGTCTTCAACATCCTACTGGGGACCTCATCCTGCAACAAGACAATGCACTGTGCCATCGCTCCCAAATTGTATCCGAATGGTTGGATAAACACTCCACTGACGTGACCTCGCTTCCTTGGCCAGCTAGGTCACCTGACCTCAATCCCATCGAGCACATCTGGGATGCCATCGAGAGAGGTGTTCAAGGCTCTGATCTCCCCTCCATCAAATCTTCGTGAACTGTTGGAGCTTGTTCAGGGGTTGTGGATCCGTATGGCTTCCCAACGCTTCCGGTGTCTTGTCGAGTCCATGCCGAGACGAATCACCACCGTCATCAGGGCGAAAGGTGGTGCTACACGTTACTAGACAGGTATCTTTGATTCAATTGCTCTTCAGTGTATAAGGTACTTCCATGCATACGGCAATTCTGTGGGTGTGTTAACATTGCATTTATGATCTTCGGCCTTTTCAATCATGACAGCTTCAGATATTTGTATTTATTTATGGTTATGATGTGAGGTAATAATTTTGGTGTTTATCCAATCAGGTTCTGTGCCATTATGTATACAGTGTTTCATCAATTATGTTTTGATTAGACCTTTTTTCCAGTTATCAAGAAGCTTTTTTAGTCTAATTTTTAAATTCCTTTTTGTACTGCCGATGTACATGATATTATCATGATGCAACGTTGTTTCGGGTATCAATGGTATTTGGTATACACCAGCTTCATCTAGGATCGATGTTGGAGTATTGTTATGTGTTAATAAACTTGCTATGTCTTTCACAGTTTCAGCTGTTCTCAGGTTTGTTTTATGGCATTTGTTTTAAATAATTCCGGTAATGCTTGGACAAATATGGAATTTTGAGATATTAATGTATGAGCTTCAGATGGTGTATTAGCCGCTTGTTTGTTGGTTATAAAATGGTACTAAGCTCTGTTCTCCATTGTTAACTAAGACAATATAACGTGTGAAGCAAGAAAAAAATATATATGATGATTCTTTATATAATATATCATCTAAATACAATACTCAGGAAAGAGATTCTATAAAGCTGTGTCATTATTTGAAAGTACATATTGTGTGTGTGTGTGAACAAATAATTTCTCTTATGAAACTGAACAAATCCTTATTTTCCATAATGGCTAAGGAAAATGCAAGAGACATTCTCAGAACAGCAACTACTAACATTGGACCAGATATAATAGATGAAATCAGAATGTGCCGCCCCGGTGGTGCAGTGGTCTAAGGCGCAGGCCTCTGATCATTCGTCCGTAAGGGGTCCGGGTTCGAATCCCGGTGAGGCATGGATGTTGTGTTTGTCTTACGGCACTGGCTCTCTCCCTTCCCTGGAACCAGTGACCCTAAATTAAGGACGGGCGACTGCTTATAGCCCATTGAGTTGCTCACGGTGGTTGTTAAACCTCCAATCAAAAAAAAAAAAAAAAAAAAGAGATCAGAATGGTGAGAGAAAATTGGTAAATATTTCTCATTGAGCTAGTAAACAAAAGTTCATCAGTTCATTTTTCTTTTCTTTTATTATAAATTTGTTTGTATTCTGCTATACTAAATTTATTATGTTAAATCTTTGTCTAGGAAAATGTTAATAATGACAGAGTTCTCATAGATTGATCCCTGTAGATCCAATTTTAATTGAGTTTGGCCTATGCCAGAGTTCTAGTTGTACATGTACTCTATAGCATGCAAATGTGCATGCTATCATTAGTGAGAACTTTCTTTATGTTCCTGTTAGTATGGTGCAGCTGATAATGAGGGTTTCTCCTGCTTTGTAGGTTTATGTTTTATTGAATAGTTTTGTTTAGAAGTAGATGTTTTTTTATTTCTTCTATTCTCTGAGTTTTTGATTACTTGCAGTTTTTATTTGTCTTTTTGCCCTTCTCTCTCACTCTCTACTTTTGTTCTTCTTTTTTTTTTTTTATAAAATCTAGTAATAATTCTTTCAGTTAATGAAAAATGTCATCTCACATCCAGTGATAGGATGGTGGTAGAGTACATTCAGTAAAAGTACCAAGAACAGAGCTTAATGCCATTTCATGCCCCGAATTGCTGGAAAGGAATTAAAAATAAAATATGTCAGAAAGATAAAACTGCAATAAAAAGAAAATTAGGAGTTTCTTTACTAATGAGAGCCATGTATTACCTTTGTTTTATTTGTGTAAACTTCTTATAGTTTGTGCTGTATTACAGGAACAAGAATGTAGAACATTAAACAGATTCATTTATGAAGAAAATAATGTGTTATGCTGTATTTATATTTCTCTCAGTAATGCTGTTCTTATAAGTTAAATTTTAGTAATATGAGTAATGCAGTTCAAATTGTTTTGTTTGATTTTTAAATTTCAGGCATGTGCATACAAAGTTGGAGAAATTAAAATCAAGGAGCTCAGAAAAACTGCAGAGTCTGAACTAGGTGAGATATTATGATTACTGCTGGGTGCTTTAAAATCATTTCTTCTTATTTTATGTATTTATTAATTTCATTTTGCTGGTTGGTGGCTCATTGGCATCTGCATTGTAAGTTTTTTCTTGTCAACAAATAGAATTTCCTTAACAATCCAGTTGTTTTAAAAATGCTTGCTTGTGTAACTCAGGTGGGAATGGTGAAATTTTACTCCACAGTAGTAAAAATAATGAGAGCTATGTGTTTGGGGAAAACTAATGCCAATTAGATTACTTGAACATCTTTTGAACATACATGAAGAGATTTGGAGTTGGGGTCCTGAACCCTGTATATCTAGCACCTACAGGTGTGAGATGTTGTTAGTGGAACTGGGTAAAATTTAGCAAGTAAATTGGCTGAACTGCATAAGTGATATAAAGCTATGGCAAGAAAATTTATATGAAAATTTCAGGTATTATGGAATCTGTAAAAGTATTAATTTCATTAAAAACTAGCAAAGTACTTAAATGTTGCATTCTGTGGGTGAGCTATAGGGAAGGGGGGTAGGATGTATTGCTATGTTAAAAGAAAAGAAAATATCCATGAGTGCATTCATATAAAGCACTTTGAATCTGAATGTGAAGTGTTTGTGAAATTGTAAGTATACATTTAAATTTAGTATATGTTTTTTGAAAATGTACTCATACCATTTCCTTTCTCCCCAAAATAGATATTTACATTGTACTGTCATTACTTAAGTGTAAATGCTGTAGAAAATATTTAAACAACTAACTAACTAACTCTCTCTCTCTCTCTCTCTCTCTCTCTCTCTCTCTCTCTCTCCCCCTCTCCCCCTCTCCCCCCCCCCCTTCCCATTACATCAAAATCCAGTATAAGGTAAATTCCACTTTAATGACAACTAGATTGAAGTAATGTATTTTTAATCTCAATATAAAAGAAATTCATTTGTATGAAGTTTCGACATAATGAAAAAATAGATTCATATTTCCAAGAAAAATTATTGTTTAGTATTCTTCTTTGAAAGTCATAACTGCTTTAGGTGGTTCCCCCAGGAATGATGGATTTGCAAAAGGATCCTGAATTTCTGTGTATGGAAGTGTAATTGGTCCTACTGTGATGTATGGCAGTAAAACCAAGAGACGTTTGGCGCAATATTGCAGAAGAGACATAGGAGTCTGGGGGGTGGAGACCCGTTCTGATCATGTGAGGAATGAAGATGTTTTGCCGTTGTGTAATGTGAAGCAAAATGTTATTAGCAAATTGAAGACTAGTATTCTTTGGTGGTTTGGCCATGTGAAAAGAATGAGTCAATGAAGGAAGAAATATTCCTCATAATACATGGGAAATCGATAGAATATCCAAAGCAAACAGAATATAAATTCTGAATTTGCTTGTACCACTTACTGGTCATCCATGCAAACATCTCTCAGAAAACTTAAAAATTTCATCCCAATTTCCCGCTCCAGGGTGATGAAATTTTCAAGTTTTCTGAGAGATGTTACATAGGCGACTAGTAAGTGTTACAAGCAAATTCAGAATTTATATTCTGCTTGCTTTGAATATTCTATTGAAAGAATGAGTGATGAGATGCTTACTAAGAAAAGAGTTTCAGCCCAAGTGGCAGGAAAGGAAGGCCATGGAAGTCATGGGAGGATCAGATTCAGGAGTGTCTATATGAGAAAAAGATTATGAGTATTAAATGATAAGGTAACAACACTGTGTTATGCACGATTAAAACGAAGTCTGAAGATGACAGATGTACTTCGTAAAATTACATTTAATGAACTCTGTACAAGGTTAGGGATGTAAGGTCAGGTGATGCGTAACATCACAGGCTCTCCTTGACAAATGTCAACCCCACCTTCTCGTGGTGTATCCTGTTCCCACTAAAGGGGCTCTGACGACTGCCAATAGCGGTATAACTATACCATCGGGATTAGAGGAAATGCTGTCCCACACTCACCAACCCACTTGGCCAGCGTGGTGAGTTATGGCCAAACCCCTCCAAAATGACTCCACAACTTAAATCTTGGCCCTCAGTCTCCGGCAGCTGGAATGTACCTGGTCAAGGCAGCGGCCAGTGCGACATGAAGGCAGAGGGTGCTAAGAATCCCCGAAGGACCGGACTAGGCTGCCATCTGATGCTGGCCTTGGCTACGTATAATGGACGCTCCCTATCTTCTGATTCAAGGCTTCTTGAATTGGAAGGGAAACTACAAAAGATCAAGTGGGACATTGTCGGGCTAAGTGAGGTAAGAAGAAAAGGAGAAGATCTCATTGAACTGAAAAGTGGACATCTCTTCTACTATCGTGGGACAGATACTGGCAGAACTAGTGGTGTTGGATTTATAATAAACAAGAAACTGAAGGATAAAGTTGTAGAAGTTGAAAATTCCTCTGACAGAGTTGCACGACTCGTTATCCAACTCTCGAGAAGATACCAGGCTCAGATAATTCAAACTTATGCACCCACCACAAGTCATCCTGAAGAAGAAATTGAAGAATTTTATGAGGAAATTCGTCATCTAAATAATAAAGGTAAGCAGAACTTGAAGATAATTATGGGAGATTTCAATGCAAAAATAGGGCAACGGCAACAGAATGAAACTTCAGTAGGTAAATTCGGTCAAGGCAACAGAAACCAGCGTGGAAATACTCTCGTTGAGTTTGCAGAATCAGAAGGGTTTTTCATCTTTAACTCCTTCTTCAAGAAAAAGCCACACAGGAAATGGACATGGAGACATCCAAATGGAATGACAAGTGAAATTGATTTTATTATGTGTAACAAAAAATTTTCATCATAAAAGACTGCAGTGTGCTAAACAAGTTCAACACAGGTAGTGACCATAGATTGGTGAGATGTAAGATGCATCTCAACACTAAACTTGAACGTGGCAAGCTCATAAGACAAACAAAAAATATATTGACATAACCAACCTTAAAAAACACCTTAATACCTTTAAGTTGGAACTGAAGAACAGATTATCCGCTTTAAGAAGGCCTAACATCAGAAGAAGTGGATATTTCTTAAGTTAACAGAAAAGTAACTTAAGCTCTTATGGAAACAGCAACAAAATTAGCTGGGTCTAAGAACAAGTTGCATGTGAACAAATTATCAGGAAAAACCAAAATGTTGATGTAAAAAAGAAGAGAGATGAGGACAACTAAAGAAGATGCGAATTCCAAAGTGGAATATATAGAGCTGTGCAAGACAGTACGAAAAAGTATCACTGAAGACATAAGGAAATTCAACTGTGAACTAGTGAGGAAAGCAATTGAAAACAACCAAAGCCTAAAGATAGCAAAGGGACATCTCAGTAAGGGAAGAAAACAGATTATGGCATTGAGAAAAGAAGATGGTGCTGTAACAAGAAATATAGGCGAATTTTTGACAAGAGTGAAAGATTTCTACTCCAAATTATATAAAAGGGATGATACATGTACTCCAGACATCATGGAAGGTACCAGTACCAGAGTTCTTCCAGTCCTCCCAGCAGAAGTTGCACATGCAATCAAGAACATGAAGCGGGGGAAAGCTCCAGGAGAAGATGGAATTACTGTAGACATCATACAAGAAGCAAGTGGAGAAATCAAAACAGTACTCTCCCAAATTTTCACTCGATGCCTTTATGAAGGGAAGATCCCTGAGGATTGGAACAATGCTACAATGATCTTGCTACATAAAAAAGGTGACATTAAGGATCTCAGGAACTACAGACCTATCAGCCTCCTATCAGTGGTTTATAAAATCTTCACTAAAGTTCTTTCACACCGCTTGAAGGTAACACTGGACATGGCTCAACCGAGAGAACAAGCTGGATTCAGGAGTGGCTACAGCACAATAGATCATACCCACGTACTGAGAGAACTAATTGAAAGAGCGAGGGAATATGAACTTCCATTGTGCATGACTTTTATCGATTAAAAAAAGCCTTTGATTTTGTGAAACCATCAGCAGTTACAATGGCTCTGAAATCCTGTGGTATTGAAGATGCATACATTAATATTATTAATAACATCTATGAAAATGCAAGTGCAAAGATTAGGCTGTTTGAGAATACAGCACACATAAAAGTAGAAAAGGGTGTGAGACAAGGTGACACCATATCTCCGAAGCTCTTTAATGCTACATTGGAAAGGGTCTTTCAGTCGCTGAGCTGGGAAAACAAAGGGATAAAGATTAATGGAGATTATCTAACCCACCTTCGTTTTGCTGATGACGTAGTCATTTTTGCAACTACCCCATCAGAGCTTCAGAGTATGATCCAGGAACTTGCTGACAAGAGTAAAGAAGTGGGATTAAAAATGAACTTTCAGAAGACAAAAGTGATGTTCAATGCTTTTTCAAGAAATGAAGATTTATCGATTGATGGAGAAAAGCTGGAGATAACAGACACATACGTTTATCTTGGACAGCAGATATCAAGTGAGGGTCACATTGATGAAGAAATTAATCGGCGTACAAAACTTGCCTGGAGAGCTTTTGGAAGAAACAGCATAATTTTCAAGAGCAATATGCCATTATGTCTTAAAAGAAAGGTGTTTGATCAATGTATCCTTCCAGTGCTTACGTATGGTGCAGAGACGTGGACCTTAACTAAAAGAGACATAAAAAGGCTGCAGACAACTCAAAGCAGCATGAAGAGGTGCGTGCTTGGTGTAACCAGGAGAGATAAGGAGAGGAACTCGTGGATCCGAAAAATGACAAGAGTGGAAGACATCATGATCAGAGTTAAATCCCTGAAATGGCAATGGGCTGGACATACTGCGAGAAGGACAGACCATCGATGGACAGCCGAAATTTTAGATTGGATTCCAAGGGACAGGAAAAGACCCAGAAGAAGACCACATGGAAGATGGGTGGATGAAATTCGAAAGTATGCAGGAGTGACATGGAGGAGACTGGCACAAGACAGACCGTTGTGGAGGAAACTTTGGGAGACCTTCGTCCAGCAGTGGATTGATAATGGTTGACAATGATGATGATGATGATACAAGGTTAAAAGACACTCATAAGATCTTTCAGACTCCCCTGGAGTCCTTTATCAGATGAAAATGACCGCATAAAAAGTTGTCATGGCATATAAATAAGGTAGTTGTTGCCACTTAATTCAAATCACAGAAGCAAATAAAAAGTCAAGCAATTTACACACCAGAGACCTGCATCAATCACAGGTAGGAGGTGACACACACTGTGCCAGACTTCAAGGTGGAATGTAATTATCTTTACCTTTTACGGGTAAAACGGTTTTCCAGGCCTGGGAAACTTGAGTAGGTGAATCCTCGTTGCAACACATATTAAAGAATCTGTGGATGAACAGACTCTCTGTAAAGCGGATTTGAGTCTTACTGGCTGGAGTTGTCAAAATCCTGGCTTCTTCCCAGCGTGGGTAGTAAGTTCCCGAAGTGACGAGGCAAGATAAAGCAGTAGATGAAGCATGTATTCCCAGGCCTGGAAAGCCATTTTACCCGTAAAAGGTCAAGAGAATTACATTCCACCCTGAAGTCTGGCACAGTGTGTGCCACCTCCTACCGTGCATAGCACAGCGTTTTTACCTTATCATTTAATTTTTAGACTGCACACATCGTCATAATCATCAACGATTATGAGTATGATGTATAGAAGGTCTTGTGTACATTGTGTGATGGATGTCAGTGAAACCCAAGTTGTGTGTCAAGATCGCTGCAAATGGAGAAATTTGATACTGCAACAGCAAGTAAATAATCAGTGAAAAATGTATCTAATTGTTTGTATTTCTTTGTGGAGCTAACCTCTGAATATCAAAGAACAGCTTAGTGATTATTTGTATGTATGTAGAACAATATTTACAACTCCAGCAAAAATGTTGAATTAGGATTCTTGTGCTGTTTTGTTAAAAGAATAGGAATGCTCTTCCCATACAAGACATATCACACCTCCCATTGTGTTAAAAGTAGCTTGAATTGGTTTATGGACAAAAGGAATGTTGTGGAGCTGTAGGAACGAAACCTTTTTTATTTCTGTAATAAATTGGTAAAATAATTTCTGATCTGAGTTCGGGCTCAAAATATTCTTTCGTGATATAAATTTCTGTAATAATTGTAATAATAAATTTCTGTAATAATAATAATAATAATTTCTGTAATAATGATAATAATTTGTGTTGAATTGAGCTTAATACACTAATTGAGCTTAATGATAATAATTTCTGTAATAATTTCTGTATAATTTCTGTAATTATAAATTTCTGTAATAATTGGTAAATAATTTGTAATAAATTGGTAAACCTATGGCTCAGTCCCTTTCTACACTAAATTGTGTTCCTTCATTGTTCCCTGCTCAATATTTAAAATGAATTCTTCAAGAAGAAAGCAATTCTTTGAAAAAACAAATTTTAAAAAAGCAAAAAATCATCAGTGAAATAGATTCTGGAGTGAAAAAGGGTACTGTGTTGCTAAAAATATGGCATCTCTCCCTCAACACTGCTGACTTTTCTCAAAAAATTTAGAAAAAAGTGAACACTAGTTACTAAAGCAGGCGTATTTGGCCACAAAAGAAGGGAATATGCATACATACATACATACATACATACATACATACATACATACATACATACATACATACATACATACATACATACATACATGCATATCACTAAGCCGTTCTCTGAGATTCAGAGGTTGGCTCCAGAAAAAAATATAAACTACCAGATAAAATTTTAACTAATTATTTACTTACTGTTGCCATATCAAACTTCTCCATTTGCAGTGATCTTGACACACAATGCGGGCGTCACTGACATCCATCACACGATGTACACAAGACCTTCTATACTTCGTACTCATAATATCTTTTTCTCCTAGACACTCCTGAATATGATCCTCCCGTGACTTTCTTGGCCTTCCTCTGCCTTTCCTTCCTGCCACTTGGACTAAAAAATTTTCTTAGTAAGCATCTCATCACTCATTCTTTCAACGTGGCCAAACCACTAAAGCATATTAGTCTCCATCTTGCTGACAACATTTTGCTTCACATTACACAACTGCAACACATCTTCATTCTTCACACAATCAGAACACGTCGTGCCACAAACCCCCCATAAGTAACACATTTCTCCAGCACACAAGCAACTCCTATGTTTCTTCTGTAGTACCCAGGTTTCACTGCCATATATCAGAGTAGGAACAATTACACTTTCATACATTGCCATGCAGGCCTCTCTTGAGAATCTATCATTCCTGTGAAAACCTTGTAAAGCAGCTATGACTTTCAATGAAGAATTCACTCGCCTACTAATTTCACCATCCAATTTGTTCTCTCTGTCAAACATGCTTCCTAAATACACAAACTCATTCACCTGGTCAATCACTGTGCCATTTAGACTTATATTAGATTCAGCATTATCAGTTCCTCTCTCAAAAACCATAAATTTGTTTTTTCACTTATTTATACTCAGTTTGAATTTCATGCAACCTTCATACATCCCAGACATCATACTCTGTACCTCACTTTTGCAGGAAGGGAGTATGGCTGGCACAATTTTGAGATGTTGACTTTGCACTGTTTACATAAGACATCCATTCCTGGAGTGTGCCATGAAGTGAATTGTTAATCCATGAGAAACCACTGCTCTTGGCTATGAGGACTTTCATGCTAATGTTAGATGGCTAAATAATTTCACTGAATTGTATGGTAGTGATGTCAAAGCAATTGTGGTCAGGCAGTTGCTGTGCCTGTGGAAAGTATAAATGGATGGACAGGAGAAGTGGTTGCTTTTATTAGCTCATACAGTCCATCTGTTCAATGCTGATGAGGCAAGAATATTTTCCAACTCCAGGCAAAAAAAGCATTAGTGCTCCCAGGAAATGAATATGTTGGCGAAAAAATCGTGAAAATCAAACATTGTGGAAGAATTGTGGGAACCAGTCGCTAAGTTGTCTTCTGTCCCAATGATGTACACCTAGGAGATCTTACTGTTTGCAGATGAAAATGTGTTTACTTCTCACCAATTTACCAATGCATATATTCAGTCAGTAAAGGGCAATGAAAATGGAGGAAATGTTGAAAATAATGAAGATTCTACAACCTCTTTGACGAATGTTAGTGCCTCAGAAGCACTTTCATGCTTGAAAAAAATCATCTTTTTGTATCATCACGAATTAACATTCAGAAAGATATGTTTTACTATATCATTCTTTGTAAGATATTTTTAATATCTGCAGCTACAAATCGCCTTGTTTAATAAAGACCATTGATTTTCTACAAATAAAGGTATAAAACTAACACTGACAAGTAAAGTTTTGATTTGACAATTTAATTATGTATATTTCTATTATTTTTACTTTATAGTATGCAAAATTCCTTAAATTAAAATTTTGGGTTTTAAATTTTCAAAATAAATGCCCATGTACCGTAGATTTAAATTCCCTGTTAAAATGTCAAATTCCATTTTTACAAAGTTTTGTATAGCACAATATTTCTTTGGTCCTGTGAAGTTTTGTCTCAATTATGATTCGACTGTATAAAATTGCAAGCATTCTGGGCACACATGGAGTACCAGGAGTATCTGTGAATCTGAGAAACTGATGTCAATTTAAGCTCCAATGTAAATATTGTTGCAAGATACTAAAGGTCTTAGGTGTGGGATATAATGGTCCAACCATACTTGAAAAGACTGGTCCATGATGTAAACAAACTGGCTGTAATAAGCAGCATAAGAAAAAATTACAGCAGGATCAGTTTTAGATTGGGATACAGAATACTAATGGAAAAACTAGAAAAATAATGAAGCTGTTGAAGACATTAATATGTATGAATGTGTTGAGTTGTCATGTGTAAGTTTCCCAGGCCTGGAAAACCGTTTTATTCTAGTAGGGGAATGTCAGTCACAGGCAGATGATGAGATTGTAGAATGTTCTGCTTCAGTTTAATGATCCTGGTGTGAACGATAATGGTAAAAGACATTTTTCAACCATTACTACATCCATGTATATAAGTGGGAGAATATTGCAGTTCGGGGCAGAAAAGTGTAATAGATTCTGTTGTTTGAATTCAGTGCCTTAAACATTTAGTTGTTGACACTCTTGTGATGAGAGCTGCAGATGTGGGGTCTGATCATCACCTTTTTCATGTCACAAGTGAACCTAAATGTAGGTTGGAGGCGGGCAGTGTATTAATGTTTCTCATTGTACTGTACAAGTTTAAACTGTTTTTATAATGAATTTTTGCATGTTTCCAGAATTTGTACATACTTGATTTCATTCTTGTTTCATTCTTAATATAATGAGTTTTCTCTCTCTCTCTCTCTCTGTGTTGCTGTAGGGTCTAAGTTTGATGTGAGGGAATTTCATGATGTTGTCTTGCGAAGTTCTGGTGCTTTAAGTCTTCTGGAGAAGAATGTTAAAGAATTTATTAAAAAGCATTCCAACTGAAAATTTTAAATTGCACATATTTGATTGTTATTTTTTTTTTTTTTGTTAAATATTCAAAATAAACTTCGTTCATTTTTATAAAAGATGGAGTCACCCTTTAATTTTCTATCACTATCTTCATTTCATGATTCAATGGCATATCATGATTATAGTATTTTTGTTATGCTTTTATGTTCGGTATCACAGAGCAGGCTATCAGCTCAGCGTAGGCCATCCCCTGACCTTTAACTGAGAGAAATCTATGTACTGGTTTTAAAAAATTGCTGTGTGGTAGGAGAAACAATTGTCAGACACCGTTATGATTTGTAAATCTATGAAATAGGAAAGGGGTTATTGAATTTGAAGATTTCAAGATTTCTTTGCCACAGTTTCATAGCCTTATATTTATCATTAATTGTTGTGCAGTATTGCAATACCTCTTATTTCGAATATTTACTTGCAAATGAATATCTTACCTGTAAGGATCACTCCGACAAATAAGAGGCGACATGATGAGATTATTAATTCATTTATAAGCACATATAAATATACACGAAGACACTCCCACAGAAACATTACATTACAAGACCAGGAACTTCTTATTCACTTCTCAATTACGCATCTGTCTAAGTTTGCACTTCGTCTCCTCTCTCCTCGAGGCTCAACCAAAACCATTAGCTAACCACGGTTGTGGATCTTACGTCATCTACTATCCACAAACAATCGTCAAGGTCTGGGCCGCCTCTGCTTAGTCCAAATTCCAACACTTCTGTCATTTTTGTACAGCTGCTGGTTGCTATATATAGTTTGGCTGAACACGCTATGGTGTTATTTTTAAGGGCTGTGCCATTATAAATCCTCAAAGGTAAATATTTAAGGTATCCATATACTTTTAAAACGTGATTTTCAGTCAAAATGATCCAATTTAGTTCTGAAACCTGTTTTTTTTTTTTTTTTTTTATAATCTTTCCAAATTTGTTTAAATTTTGTTTCTATCTTTTTCAGAACATGGGTTACAGATATTTTAATGTTACTTGATAGCAGCTTTTTAGAACCAGAAGTACTGCTATGCTACTGGAAGTGAGCTTAAATGTTTATTTATATTGCAATTTTATTAAATATGAACCCTCAATATTGTATAGCTCAAAAGAAGAAACTTTCAAATAAAAAATACTTGGTAAGTTCAACTGTATGTAGTGACATAGTAACACGTTCACTGAAAAACATGAGACAGTCATTTCAGTGAACATGTTACTATGTCTCTACATACAGATAAACACTCAAATTTGATCCTGTATATAAGAAGTTAAAACTTCAGTTCTTTAAAATACTTTGTTCAAGCATCTGGCAACAAAGTTATGATATGGCAGAAAATAAAAAAGGAGGTTTCATTTTCCTCAAAACTCTGAAATTCGGTGTAAGTGATGCTGTCATACAATTTAATGATAATCGGTTTCAAGGTTGTCTGAAAGTACTAGCCAAGTTGAGCATTGAAAATCCAGGATTTTTAACATTGTGAGGTCATAGGCTAAAAATTTAAATAATATTCAAATCCATGACTTGAAATGGCATGCAATCCCTATTGCAAAAAAGCATAGAAAAGTTTTGTGAGCCCTGTGAAAGAAAAAAATTACTGTTTTGGATAGGAGGCATTTTAACTTTTAACTTTGGTTTTAAAAGTAGTATTTGTGTTTAAAAGTTATTTTTGGATTTTTCTCAGAATGACGTTTTTTATATTTTATCTTCATGCAAAACATCATAACGCAAAAAATTATGCTTGAAATACCTTAAAACTTCACAAGAATATATTGCAAGAGTATATAAAGGGAACAGACTATTCCCATGACTGTACATCCATTAGTTTACACAGTGTGGAAGAAATATTCTTCTCATAACACGGGGCCAATACGTCGTGAAAACTTGGGATTTTGTCGTCCTGGGTGGTGTAACAGTTAGCATGCTCAAACGGTCATCAGGAGATGCGGGTTCGATTTCCGCTCCAGGGCGATCAAATTTTCAATTACTAATCAAAAACAACTATTATGGGAATTTTACTAGGAATTTTTTTATTTAAATTGCAAATTTTCAGAGAAAACTCTTCTCCTTCTTCAGGCTGTCTTTTTGTTGTCCTAAAAGACAGCCTGAAGAAGGAGAATTTGCAATTTAAATAAAAAAAATTCCTAGTAAAATTCCCATAATAGTTGTTTTTGGATTAGTAATTGAATTAAGAAACTAGGAAGCAAATTCTCAACATGAGCTTTATTCAAATTTTCAAGTTTTCTGATGTGATTGATATTATGTGTGAAACAGTAATTACAGTTTATTCAGCTATGTCTGATTGCTGTGTTAATTATCATGTCCATTAATTTATTTTTGTTTTTATGGTATAAATTACGAAGTGCTATAAATTTTGAAAGGTTTTCTTTTCGATAGTACTTTAACTTTTACAGCTTTTTAAATAACTGCGCTATGATAACAAGAATAGTCTGTTCCCTAGAAGGTGTTATTATCATCATAATAAAATTTATAAAATGAAAATACACTGGTTTCCATAAATTTAGGAAAACAAAGAAAGGTAACTTGATCACGCTAGTTACGTTAACTAAAACTTTTACAAAAAGTTCGTAAGTTGGAAGCTTTCGACCTTATCTTAGGTCTTCATCACGCCAATGGAGGACTAAAATTGATCCGTTGATCTGGAGATCAATTCTAAGTTTTGGCAACAAAAATAGGAAAAATTCAAATGTAGAATCTGGCAACAATTTTAGTCCTCCATTGGCGTGATGAAGACCTAAGATAAGGTCGAAAGCTTCCAACTTACGAACTTTTTGTAAAAGTTTTAGTTAACGTAACTAGCGTGATCAAGTTACCTTTCTTTGTTAATATTGTTACGTGTTTTGCCCATAATCGTCAAATTTAGGAAAAATCACAAAAATAGCAATAACGCCTTCAAAAAGAAACCAATCGATACGAAGTTTGAGTATGTCGTTATATAAAAGGTGCTGAATAAAACTGCCATATGCAAAATAGTGGAGCTGCAATCGGAATGCGTCACCTGCAAGTACCATATAAATGCACGTGTGAGACTAAGACTGTCAGTTTCGCTGTGATAGTGAAATAAGAAATCTGGAATAGCCAATTCCTTACAATGACTTCGAGGCATCATTTGACGGAAGAACTACGATGGAGGGCTATTGGGAGATTAGAGGCAGGTCAAAATCAGACAGAGGTGGCCAGATGGTTAAATGTGAGTCCTTCTGTGGTTCATAGACTTTGGCAACAATTCCAAACCACAAATTCGGCATCCAGATGGTTCAGCCAAGGACGGCCAAGAGCTACGTCGAGCGCCGATGACCGATATTTGCAGTTATTGCGCGTGGAGGAGTAGAACCTCAACTCCAACCCAACTTAGGTCTCGGCTTGCTGCAGCTATCAGAAGGATGGTGTCATTGTCTACTGTGCGCAGAAGACTTCATGAAGGTGGTCTGTACGCGAGGCGACCAGCCA
Organism: Macrothele yani; assembly: GCA_039090855.1. Taxonomy (NCBI): domain Eukaryota; kingdom Metazoa; phylum Arthropoda; class Arachnida; order Araneae; family Macrothelidae; genus Macrothele; species Macrothele yani. The sequence continues at coordinate 22,998,156 of CM077002.1, read as the reverse complement.
TTTGTGTGCCGCTCACCTCACATCACAGGAAGGAGCGTTTGAGATGGGCACGTCAACATGTCCACTGGACTGCAGGTCAATGGAGGGCTGTTTTCTTCACAGGTGAATCCAGGTTTAGATTGCAAAGCGATAGCAGATGTTGCTTGATTTGGAGAGAACCTGGAACCTGTTATCATCCATCAAACATCCGTGAAAGAGATTCATACAGAGGAGGCAGTATCTGTGTGTGGGCTAGTATCTCTTTGGGTGGACGCACAGATCTCCATGTCTTTCCACGTGGAACCATGGCTGCTCAAGTCTATAAAGATGACATCCTTGATGCTTATGTGCACCCTTATGCCGGTGCAATAGGTGATAATTTCATCCTACAAGATCTCCAGACCTGAATCCCATCGAGCATGTTTGGGATGTTCTAGGGTTGCTGCTCTCAATCCTCCTCCTGAGACACTTGCCGCGCTTAGAGCAGCTTTGCAAGAACAATGGCCCTCGCTTCCTACTGACCTCATAGACCACATAATCGATAGCATCACACATCGCTGTATGTGCTGTATTGCTGCTCGGGGTGATCATACTCCATATTGAAGATACCTTTCCTATACCAAACTGACACATCCAATTTGTCAATTTCATACATGTGCTAATTTCTAAAACATCATAATTGTCTGGTACTTTGTTTTTATGTTATTTTACACCTTACTGTGTGTTGTATACTTTGTCTGAGTTTCGTTAAAATCAACGTGTTACTTTTTGAGTTATCACTATTTTTGTGATTTTTCCTTAATTTATGGAAACCAGTGTATATTGATTTGATTTTGAGTTAGGTTTTGCAGAAGTGTTAATAATTTTGTTATTTTTACTTAATTTTTCGAGCTAAAAGAGAAAAGAAAATCTGAACGTATTTTTTTATGTATGTTATATCATGTTTTTAGCCAAATTCCACCATAAAATGCGAAAAGAAAACAAATTTCAAATCATTTGATAAAATCCTCTTCAAAGGCATACAGATACCTTAATTTGAGCATTACCCCAGTTTTTTTCTGCAGAGATACATACCAAAGCTGAAAACAAGTAAGCAGAATTAACTGACAACTCAGATATGCATGCACATAAGGGCAAAAATGGAGGGAAGTGAAAATTGGATGGCAAAAAGATACAGTGATTAATACATATCAAGCATTACACAGTACAGTATGTGGGCTGTTCAAAACGTGATGAGACTGGCTTCATAAAAAATTTTACTTACATTTCTTTCATCAAAATCCACATGATCCTTTTCGAAGTAATTCCCTTTGTAGAAATACACTAGTAGCAGCATTTCACCCATATTGTAAACACATGATCCAAACCATGTTTTGAGAGTTGCTTGAAGCTTGTCTCAATAAACTCTTCATCATTTCCCAAATAAATGCCTTTTATTGCTTTTTTAGCTCATCTTTTGCAAAAAAAAGTATGTGCTTATGTTATCACTTTGTCTGTCCGTCCATCTGTGGACACCATACCTCTATAATATAGATCGATTTAAAAAGTTATTTTAGCATGAGGAAGCTTGAAATATAAGGACAATGATCCTTGCCTTCTGGGGTTATTTTATTTTCTGATGCATAACTTTGCCACCATGGGTATAATGCAGATGCTGTTCATATCATTGCTTCTAAATATGTAATTGAAAAAATTATTTCTTCTCTTCAATACAATTTATAACAAAGACTATTCTGGGTACAGTTTCTTTTCGATACAGTGCACAATATTTTTGCTTGGGGCATGAAAGAAAATTGCTAAATTTTTTGTCTCTGCTTCTAAAATTTCCAATTTGAAAAATTTCTTCCTTTGTCAGGGAGCGCTTTCAGTGGGAAATGTTTTGCATATAATTTCGTATTTTCTTAACGCATAAGTTAGCCACTAGACAGCATATAATAAGTAAAAGTAGTTGCTGTCTTTGCACAATGATCATTTGAACAAAAAGGATAAAAATTTCTTCAAATTACATTTATTAGATAAAAAACATAGTTAAAACTGCATAAGATATTTTCAGACGTTAAAGTAAAGTCCATCATCAGATGTTAAAACCAATGTGGTAGATACATTAAGTGATATAAGTAGAAGTACATACTAACTGGAAGTGAAGTACTATTACCATGCCAACCACCAATTAATTATCTGGTCAGAGGTCACAATGTCAATAATACAGTCATGTCTAAGGTCATGTGACCATTTGAACAGTTTCATCAGAATCCTGTGGAGTCAGTGTAGGAATAATAGTTTCCAAGGTAGTGGGATAAACTGGAGTAAGACATCGTTGCATGCCATCTTACCATATTTAAAAATTATGAGACTCTTCGTGAACTTCAATGAAAACTTGGAAGGTGGAGTATTCAAAATGGAAGTCTTGTTCCATATAGGATAATAACATCCTTGATTTACTAGGTGCGAAAGGGCTGTTGAAGATGCCCCTATTTTTACATTATATTTGTGCTCCGCAAGTCTAGTTTGCAGTGTTCTATGGGTAGAGCCAATATACATATACATACATATATGTATATTTGCTCTACCCATAGAAACTTAGTGAATCAAGGATGTTATTATCCTATGTGGAACGGGACTTCCATTTTGAATACTCCACCTTCCAAGTTTTCATTGCGGTTCATGGAGAGTCTCATTATTTTTAAATATGTAAAGAGGGCATGCAATGATGCTTTACCTCAGTTCATCCCAATGCCTTGGAAATCTATTATTCCTAAACTGACTCCAGAAGATTCTGATGAAACCGTTCAAATGGACTCATGACCTTAGACATGACTGTATTATTGGCATTGTGCCCTCTGATTAAATACCTGGTGATTGGCTTGGGAATAGTACTTCACTTCTGGTTAGTATGTACTTCTACTTATAGCTCTTAATGTATCTGTCACATCGGTTTTAACATTTGGTGATGGACTTTAATGTCCAAAAGATGATATGTAGTTTTAACTATGTTTTTTTTTCTAACAAATGTAATTTGAAGAAATTTTTATACTTTTTCTTCAAATGATCATCGTGCAAAGATGGCAGCTACTTTTACTTATTATATAATTAATCTGCATGAAGTATTTTAACTATCACTAGAGAGCATAAGTTCACATTTCCATTTGCAGCAATATCTGTGCATCTAAACCTGTGATTCAAAAAATCCTTTTTTGGTCAGATACTACTGACGACGAACGCATTTTTTGTGCATTTCCTGTCCATAGTAATGCACCATTTTCTACCTAGCAATTGCAAATGTTTAATCTGTTTTTCTCAATATCTCTGCTTTTAAAAGTCTGATTCAAAAATTCTTTTAACAGCAGATACCATTCACCACATGGAACATTTTGCATGTACTAATGGGTTTTTTAAATTCCCAGTGGTGGTAATGTGTATTCGTGCTTGGAATTGTATCTCAGCTTCTCAATATCCTATTGAAAAATTCTTATTTTTATTTTACTGTATGCCTTTTGCTACAGTAAACATGGAGATCATCATTGTCTTTAAGTAACTTATTCTTGCTATATCTGCTTCCAGGAGCTGTATATGAAAAATTATTTTTCCTTAGCATAGCTTTTGGTATGAAGAATACTTTTATCATGTTTTCTTCATTTCCATTATTCAAAATTTTCGCACCAGGGGGCGTCAGCACATATTTCTATTTGAAAGAATTAATTCGATTCGAAAAATTCCTTGTAGAAAAATCCTTTTTTTGGTAGGATACTCTTTGTCACAAAAAGTATTTTTGAACCCATTTTCTTCTTTAAGTAACACAGATTTTCCATTTTCCACAAGGAGCATTTAGTTATATCGTGTTTTTCTCTGTATCTTTTCTTCTAACTAGACGATTTAAAATCACCTTTGTCCTGATATCTTTCTTCTACTATGAGAAAACGTTTGTGCACAATTTGTTAATTTTCATGGCATACTTTTGGGTGTAAGTGGCTATTTCTATTTCTGGGTGTTTTATCGATCGTGGAAATCCGGTTGAATTTTTTCAACTGATTCTGTTGAGTATGAATAACTCTACTGACATTACATATTATTTTAAATTATGCACAGTTGTCCCTAGGTGGTGTAAGTTCATCTCCTTTTCTGCTGAATTTTTAGATTTTCTAAACATCTGCTTTGAAATATATTTTTCATATAAGAAAGGATTCAAAAGATGTGCTCATGAATAGAGCTATGTTTTTGCAAATTAATATGGGAGTGCAGGACAGTGACGTTCGCAAATGAAAGTATTGTTCGAAATGGGGTAGAGTTTGAATCCAGGTGAGGCATGATGTTATGTTTGTCTTACGGCACTGGCTTTCTTCCTTCCCTGGAAACAGTGACCCTAAATTAGGGATAAATGATTGCTTATAGCCCATCAAGTTGCCTACAGTGACCAATTAACCTCCCCCCCCAACTTTGCATTTAAAATGCAGCGAATGTAACGGTTCCGTTATTTGTTGGGAAGGCTGTCTTTGAGCAAAACGGGACAGTGTAGGTTGAAGAAACAAGTGTAAGTCTGGTTATTATCAAAGGGCAATGTGCGTTATAGACGAATATTATATCAACTCTAAGAGTTTGAGTTGATATAGCATTCGCCAATGGTGTTTCACATTGCTGTTCAGGATCTTGCCATCCTCGAGTGACTACAGTTCTAGGTGATCTGCAGATTCCTTGTACAGCCAGTTCCAGAAACTAATTCCTCACAGATATCTAGTGACAGATGGAGCACTTCGCCGCCCCGGTGGCGCAGTGGTCTAAGGCGTTGGCCTCTGATCATTCGTCCGTAAGGGGTCCGGGTTCGAATCCCGGTCAGGCATGGATGTTGTGTTTGTCTTACGGCACTGGCTCTTTCCCTTCCCTGGAACCAGTGACACTAAATTAGGGACGGGCGACTGCTTATAGCCCATTGAGTTGCTCACGGTGGTCGTTAAACCTCCAATCAAAAAAAAAAAAAAAAAAAAAATTGGAGCACTTCCACCAGTATATGTTAACAACCATGCATCAATGCTTGCACGAAACTGGTGTGCGAGAAAGACACCCTCAGCTGTGTATATGTCACTCACTCAAAGCCACATGTGTGCTAGATTGCAGTGGTACAACGAGTTAGCTGAATGGTGAAAAATCATCTTCAGGGACAAGACTCACTTCAGTCCGGGGCAGAACGTCACCCACTCTCGCGTGTGGCGACGTTCTGGGAAAAGAGCTTCCATCTTGTATATCGTTGAGTGCCATACTGCGCCCTCTGCTAGGATCCTGATGTGGAAAGTTATCACTTTCAGCTGTAAGTCTTCGGTCATAGTCATCGAGAATTATTAACCCATTGAGGAGTGTGTGTACAGCATTCTCCGCTCTGTTGTCTCATCGTTCAGTGCTTGCCAAATGCTACATTCCAGTATGAAAATACCATACCACACACTGCACGCTTTGCTTAACATTGTCTGCAAGCCATTCCATGCTATCATAGCCAGCCTGGTCGCCAGATCTATCGCCGATTGAACACACCTGAAACGATGTCTGGGAACAGAACTGACTATAACGCATATGCTGCTTCAGGTGCATCTGCAGTTTCTGAAGAACCGTAGACCAGAACATTATTAGGAACCTTTTTAGCGCGCTTTCTTAACCGTGTTGATGATCGTATTACTGCGAGAGGCGGCTACATCTCAAACTGTTACTCTAATATCCAAGTATCCATCATACTAGCATGCTGTGAATATGATCAATTGTTCCTTACGTTACTACCCTTTAATTCGTTACATGAAATTCCTTCTCACTGGATCCATTTCTTAATTTGTAAGGTGGGTATTTAAATCATATATGCTGGAATGATATAGACCTGTATTCTTGCACGGAGCAGAAAGCCTCCCATGGCAAATTCTTTTGCGTCTAATAAAAAAAACAAGAAAGATGACACCGAATTTTCGGGTGTAAATAAGCACGTCTTTTGAATCCGTTCTGACGCAAATGAAATTTATCAAAGCTATTCAAAGTCAATGGAACCGGTATGGAAAACAATAGATCTGACGAAGGGAAGATTTTCAATCAGGTTTTTAATCCCTCAGATATTGCTGTAAACGGAATCGTGAGCTTACGAACTCTTAGAAACGGAGATATCGACAAAAATAAGATGTGACTTTACGTCCCCTTGTGGGAAAACCATGCATTCTTTTAGGAAAAAAGTATTCTCAAAAGGTGTATCCATATAAGCGGTATCGGTCGAAGAAAAAAATTAGTCGAGTTTTCAGGAGCCCAGATTTTGCAACAAATACTTCAGAAGCAGAAATTAACACTTATGACCCCTGGTGGCTAAACCATTCTTTACCAAACAGAAATTATGTGAAAAATATTTTCCATCAGGTCTTGTATGCGATACAGGAAGAATTTTTCAAATCAGATCTTTAGGAGCAGAAATAATGCAGAAAACGCAATTTACCTTTGTGCCCCCTTGCGGAAAGTCTATGATTTACTTGAAAATTTTGAATTTATAGGAAAAACATTTCACATCGGAAACACTATCCAACAAAGAAGGAATTTTTCAAATCGTACTCTTAGAAGTAGAGATATTGACAAAAATAAGTTATACATCTATGCCACCTGGCATAGAAAAACCATGCATTTTTTCAAGAAGAAAATTTTCCTAAGAGGTTTGTCGACATGAGGAGTAAGTAGTATCGGTCAACAAAGAACTTTTTTTTTTTAATCGAGATTTTAGAAGCTCATATTTTGCTGCAAATACAACAGAAGCGGAAATTAAGACTTACGCCACCTGGTGGCCAAACCATTTCTTACAAAAATTAGAAAATATGTGCAAACGATTTCCCATCAGGAGCTGTATGCGGTGCAGAAAGAATTTTTCAAATCGGAGATTTAGAAGCAGAGATATATTGGGAAACGCAATTTACATTTACGCCTCTAGCGGAAAGTCTATGAATTACTTGAAAATTTTGAAATTATATGAACCACATGTCACACTAGAAACACTAACCAACAAAGAAGGAACTTTTCAAATCAGACTCCTAAAAGTAGAGATATTGACAAAAATAAGATATACATCTACGCCCCCTGGCGTAGAAACCATGCACTATTTTAAGAAGAAAATGTTTCTAAAAGGTTTGTCGACATGAGTAGTATCGGTCAACAAACGACGTTTTTTTTTCAATCGAGAATTTAGAACATCATATTTTGCTGCAAATACAACAGAAGCGGAAATTAAGATTTGCGCCCCCTGGTGGCCAAAGTATTTATTACCAAAAATTTGAAATTATATGCAAAAGATTTTCCATCAGGAAATGTATCCGCTGAAGAAAAAAATTTCAAATCGGAGTTTTAGAAGAAGAGTTGTCGAGGAAAAGGTAATTTACTTTTACGCCCCTAGCAGAAAATCTATGCGTAATTTGAAAAAGTAACTATATCTAAAATACTCTTCGATATGAATGGGCCGCCCTGGTGGCGCAGTGGTCTAAGCGATGGCCTCTGATCATTCGTCCGAACGGGGTCCGGGTTCGTATCCCGGTGAGGCATGGATGTTGTGTTTGTCTTACGGCACTGGCTCTCTCCCTTCCCTGGAACCAGTGACCCTAAATTAGGGACGGGCGACTGCTTATAGCCCATTGAGTTGCTCACGGTGGTCGTTAAACCTCCAATAAATATCATCATCATCATCATTGTCAACCATTATCAATCCACTGCTGGACGAAGGTCTCCCCAAGTTTCCTCCACAACGGTCTGTCTTGTGCCAGTCTCCTCCATGTCACCCCTGCATACTTTCGAATTTCATCCACCCATCTCCCATGTGGTCTTCTTCTGGGTCTTTTCCTGTCCCTTGGAATCCAATCTAAAATTTCGGCTGTCCATCGATGATCTGTCCTTCGGGCAGTATGTCCAGCCCATTGCCATTTCAGGGATTTAACTCTGATCATGATGTCTTCCACTCTTGTCATTTTTCGGATCCACGAGTTCCTCTTCTTATCTCTCCTGGTTACACGAAGCATGCACCTCTCCATGCTATTTTGAGTTGTCTGCAGTCTTTGTATATCTCTTTTAGTTAAGGTCCACGTCTCTGCACCATACGTAAGCACTGGAACGATGCATTGATCAAACACTTTTCTTTTAAGACATAATGGCATATTGCTCTTGAAAATTATGCTGTTTCTTCCAAAAGCTCTCCAGGCAAGTTTTGTACGCCGATTAATTTCTTCATCAATGTGACCCTCACTTGATATCTGCTGTCCAAGATAAACGTACGTGTCTGTTATCTCCAGCTTTTCTCCATCAATCAATAAATCTTCATTTCTTGTAAAAGCATTGAACATCACTTTTGTCTTCTGAAAGTTCATTTTTAATCCCACTTCTTTACTCTTGTCAGCAAGTTCCTGGATCATACTCTGTAGCTCTGATGGGGTAGTTGCAAATATGACTACGTCATCAGCAAAACGAAGGTGGGTTAGATAATCTCCATTAATCTTTATCCCTTTGTTTTCCCAGCTCAGCGACTGAAAAACACCCTCCAATGTGGCATTAAAGAGCTTCGGAGATATGGTGTCACCTTGTCTCACTCCCTTTCCAATTTTTATGTGTGTTGTATTTTCAAACAGCCGAATCTTTGCACTTGCATTTTCATAGATGTTATTAATAATATTAATGTATGCATCTTCAATACCGCAGGTTTTCAGAGCCATTGTAACTGCTGATGGTTTCACCGAATCAAAGGCTTTTTCATAATCGATAAAAGCCATGCACAGTGGAAGTTCATATTCCCTCGCTCTTTCAATTAGTTCTCTCAGTACGTGGATATGATCTATTGTGCTGTAGCCACTCCTGAATCCAGCTTGTTCTCTCGGTTTGAGCCATGTCCAGTGTTACCTTCAAGCGGTGTGAAAGAACTTTAGTGAAGATTTTATAAACTACTGATAGGAGGCTGATAGGTCTGTAGTTTCCGAGATCCTCAATGTCACCTTTCTTATGTAGCAGGATCATTGTAGCGGTGTTCCAATCCTCAGGAATCTTTCCTTCATTAAGGCATCGAGTGAAAATTTGGGCGAGTACTGTTTCAATTTCTCCACTTGCTTCTTGTATGATGTCTACAGTAATTCCATCTTCTCCTGGAGCTTTTCCCCGCTTCATGTTCTTGATTGCATGTGCAACTTCTGCTGGAAGGACTGGAGGAACTCTGGTACTGGTATCTTTCATGATGTCTGGAGTGCATGTATCATCCCTTTCATATAATTTGGAGTAGAAATCTTTCACTCTTGTCAAAATTTCGCCTCTATTTCTTGTTACAGAACCATCTTCTTTTCTCAGTGCCATAATCTGTTTTCTTCCCTTACTGAGATGTCCCTTTGCTATCTTTAGGCTTTGGTTGTTTTCAATTGCTTTCCTCACTAGTTCACAGTTGAATTTTCTTACGTCTTCAGTGATACTTTTTCTTACTATCTTGCATAGCTCTATATATTCCACTTTGGAAGTCACATCTTCTTTAGTTGTCCTCATCTCTCTTCTTTTTTGCATCAACATTTTCGTTTTTCCTGATAATTTGTTTACATGCAACTTGTTCTTAGACCCAGCTAATTTTGTTGCTGTTTCCATAAGAGCTTTGGTTACTTTTCTGTTAACTTCAGAGATGTCCACTTCTTCCGATGTTAGGCCTTCTAAAGCAGAGAACCTGTTCTTCAGTTCCAACTTGAAGGTATTATGGTGTTTTTTAAGGTTGGTTATGTCAATAGATTTTGTTTGTCTTATGAGCTTGCCACGTTCAAGTTTGGTGTTGAGGTGCATCTTACATCTCACCAATCTATGGTCACTACCTGTGTTGAACTTGTTTAGCACACTGCAGTCTTCTATGACGAATTTTTTGTTACACATAATATAATCAATTTCACTTGTCGTCCCATTTGGATGTCTCCATGTCCATTTCCTGTGTGGCTTTTTCTTGAAGAAGGAGTTCAAGATGAAAAACCCTTCTGCCTCTGCAAACTCAACGAGAGTATTTCCACGCTGGTTTCTGTTGCCGTGACCGAATTTACCTACTGAAGTTTCATTCTGTTGCCGTTGCCCTATTTTTGCATTGAAATCTCCCATAATTATTTTCAAGTGCTGCTTACCTTTATTATTTAGATGACAAATTTCCTCATAAAATTCTTCAATTTCTTCTTCAGGATGACTTGTGGTGGGTGCATAAGTTTGAATAATCTGAGCCTGGTATCTTTTCGAGAGTTGGATAACAAGTCGTGCAGCTCTGTCAGAGGAACTTTCAACTTCTACAACTTTATCCTTCAGTTTCTTGTTTATTATAAATCCAACACCACTAGTTCTGCCAGTATCTGTCCCACGATAGTAGAAGAGATGTCCACTTTTCAGTTCGATGAGATCTTCTCCTTTTCTCCTTACCTCACTTAGCCCCACGATGTCCCACTTGATCCTTTGTAGTTCCTCTTCCAATTCAAGAAGCCTTGAATCAGAAGATAGGGAGCGTCCGTTGTACGCAGCCAAGGTCAGCATCAGATGGCAGCCTAGTCCGGTCCTCCGGGGATTCTTAGCACCCTCTGCCTTCATGTCGCACTGGCCGCTGCCTTGGCCAGGTACATTCCAGCTGCCGGAGACTGAGGGCCAAGATTTAAGTTGTGGAATCATTTTGGAGGGGTTTGGCCATAACTCACCACGCTGGCCAAGCGGGTTGGTGAGTGTGGGATAGAATTTCCTCTAATCCCGATGGTATAGTTATACCGCTATTGGCGGTCGTCAGAGCCCCTTTAGTGGGAACAGGATGTACCACGAGAAGGCGGGGTTGACATTTGTCAAGGAGAGGCTGTGATGTTACGCATCACCTGACCTTACATCCCAATAAATATATATATATATATATATATAAATAGAATCGAAAGATAATTTTTATTTTTTTTATGATCGGATGTTTAGAAGCAAATATGTGGAATAAAACGTATTTTTGAATTCGACATCATCTGCATTTGTCATTCGTCCGAACGGGGTCCGGGTTCGAATCCCGGTGAGGCATGGATGTTGTGTTTGTCTTACGGCACTGGCTCTTTCCCTTCCCTGGAACCAGTGACCCTAAATTAGGGACGGGCGACTGCTTGTAGCCCATTGAGTTGCTCACGGTGGTCGTTAAACCTCCAATCACACACACACACACACATCTGCATTTGAGCCCTCTATCGGCGAAATTGTACATCGTAACAAAAACGAAATGAAGGATCATCGTTTGCGTATTTCAAGCTTCCCAATGCAAAAATATTTTTTCAAATCGGACTAATAGTTGCAGAGATATCGTGAGCGGAATGACGGACGGATAAACTGATAACAGGAGCACGATCTTTTTTTATAAAAGACGTGCTAAAAACAGAGAAATGTTATATGCTGCCTAAGAAAATGAAAAATATCTACAGCAGATTCTGATTAATGGGGCCATCGGTTAATCGGTGCAGCTGTTTATTAGAAACAATTCTTGAAGAACATGCCAAATTAGCTGATAAAGCTTCGCATCAGTGGGGTAGATGCTTAATTGGGCCAAAGTGTTCTAGCCCTGATGTGTCTCAATTAATCGGAATGTACCCTATAAGAAAGTTGTTTATTAAGTGCACACATCGCATGGAGGAACAAATTCTCTAAAATCGTTTTTGGTCACTTCGAAAAATGTTTTGCTTGAGCAGCAGTCCTACTGCTTCTGTCTGCCTCTCCTAATAGATAAACTCCACCTTGTCGGCTTGCTTATTGACACACTGTTGTGTATAAATGCAGGAGATTTAATAGCCACATTTGTCAACCAGATAGGTGGCTAGGGCACCAATGAGAGGCACCCCTAGAAGAACATGCACCCGTCACAACACTCGCGAAGGAAGGAAGCTAGAGCACCAATGAAAAGCACTCCGTGAAGAATATGCACCCATCATATGCAGCATTCAACCAGATAGGCTGATTGAGTACCAATGACAAGCATTCCTGGAAGAACATGCACCAGTAACAGCCCTCAACCAGGTAGGCAGATAGAGCGCCAATGAGAATTCCTTGAACAGACAGTATGCACCCACACACACAATACATATTGCTGTTGTTGTTTTTTTCAACACCATGAAGGACTGCTGGCATTATCTTGAAACGTACAGAATATGTACAACAGGTTGGAACATGCAAATTATTAAAATGTCAGTGAAAATGTGCATGCGGTTTCGGAGCAGTGCCCTCTGAACTGTCCGGTCTTGGGCATAAAGAGTTGACTCAAATGAGATGATGCAATCAGTGATGAGCTGACACTGAGTCGAAAGGGTATTTCTTGTCTCAATGCGACCTCCTTTGCTCCGTCGCCGAAGAAGGTCGCATTGTGAACACCTGACAGACTTTGCTCAGGGAAGGATTGTTGGGATGAGAGAAGCTGGATTTTCCTACCCCAAAGTTGCCGTTCGTACGGGACGAAACACCAATACAGTGATGCGAATGTGGCGTCAGAGGGCAGATGAGGCTCGGACCCTCAGAAATCCGGGAAACGGACCGTAAAATCGCATGGCTGCGCGGAATGGCAGACCCATCTGCCACATAGTAGTGACCGATCGCACAGTGGAGCACTGTCACGGGTCAGGCTTTGTTCTCCAGCACAGTTTGACGTCGTCTGTTTAGCAGAGAACTGGTCGCTAGCAGTTCATTGCTGCGCATTCCTTTGACCCTCAACCACAGACACTTCAGTCTGCAACAGGGTCTCAAACACAGGCATTGGCACAGTGATTGACTACAGGTTGTGTTTTCTGACTAATCGCGATTCAACTTGATGCACCATGATGGTTGCATACGTGTTCGAAGACATTGTGGTGACCTTGCAGCACCATACTGGCCCAACGCCAAGTGTCATGGTTTGGGGCTTCATTGGGTTCAATTCGCGATCTCGCCTGATACGAATTAAGGGAACCCTCAACAGCCAGCAATACATCCAGGCCCATACCAAGGCATTCGGCAAGTCAGGCGACGCCTAACTGCGGCACAAAATGTTTAAAGAAAACGGCCAGATTCAATTATGTTGTATTGGGTTGTCGGAAAAGTCATGACGTATTTTAGCCATGTTTTGCAAACTTCATTTATTGGTAGAAAGAACAAAGATCAATCAATGGTATAACGCCCGTTTTTTTTCGATAACCTTTTACCATCTTTCAGTGTGCTGCAGAATCCCTCGTTTATAGAAGGACATGTCTTTCGTGGCCAAAAACTGTACAAGGTGCTGATTTACAGCCTCATTTGAATTGAACGTTATACCACGCAAGGACTTTTGAAGAGAACGACACAAGTGGAAGTCTGACGGCGCAAGATCAGGCGAGTATGCTGGGTGTGACAACACATCCCATTCCAATAATTTTTGGCGGGTGATCAAACTTGTGTTTGGTGTCGCGATGGAACACAACATCTTTACGATGAACGAGCTCTGGACGTTTCTGGATGATGGATTCGTTCAAACTGTTCAATTGCCGACAGTACACATTCGAATTGATTGTTTGGTTCCTTGGTAGGAGCTTGAAAAACACGACACTTTTAAAATCCCACCACACTGAGACCAGAACCTTCCGCTGATGAATATCTGCTTTGGATGCCGTTTGAGGCGAAGCAGCACGTCGGGACCAAGCCCGTTTGCGCAGCACATTGTTGCACACAATCCACCTTTCGTCACCAGTTAACTTCTTTGAGTTCACGAGGAACCCACACATCGCTCTTGCTTACGTATCCCAGCTTCTTCAGGTGGTCGTGAACGCTTGAATGATGGATGTGCAATGTGTCTCCAATCTGTCGTGTCGTGTAACGTGGGTTTGACTCGATCAATGCCTTGATTTGGTCGTCATCAACCTCGGTTGGCCTCCCGGACCGAGGAGCATCGTTGAGGTCAAAATCATCAGCACTGAATTTTGCGAACCACCGCTGGCACTGACGTTATTGTAGAGCATTATCACCGTACACTTTACGCAACTTTTCACAAACTTGATGAGCGTTCTTCCCTCTACGGAAGCGATACAGTAAAATATGGCGAAAATGCACAGTTTGGTCTTCCATCTTCTACTTCGTGTCAAATCTCCGCAAATCAACCAAATCGCTCACTATTCCTTTTAGACTGCAGCTAGAACTGGCACCTGTCGAATGCTATGGCGATAACAGAACTGCGCATGCCTCTAGTACTTCCGAAACCGCCCAACCGCCATCGGGTGCCAAAATACGTCATGACTTTTCCGACAACCCAATATTTGACTCGCAATGGAAATATCAAGACTCTCTACTTCGCCTTCTATGACAAACGGAGTCAATAGTCAACGGCCGACGCCTAAAATTTAGCAATAACACCTGTCACACTCAGACTCCTGTATTTCTCAGTGGCACTGACACCCATAACGCGCTTAAGATAATCCAGTCCATTGCTAGAACCCGCCAAGTGGCTATTCCACCCCATTCTCACGCAAGCAGATGCAGCGGCCTTTGTGCTCGGGCGAGAGGGAGGTGAAATAAGACTACCCAGCAAAAACACAAGTGTTGGGAAACTGATGGGTCACTGCTGGCTGAAATCTGCCACTCACGGTATGATAGCGATCCGTTGGTGGCAGCGCCATCAGTTGGCAGCCATTGATGGCCCTGCACATCGCCGTGAACTACGGGCCTCCACGCAAGTGCCACTAGTGGCCCGTAGCTGTCAAACCCGACAGGAGGTGAAAACAACGGGACTGCGCATGCTCTGAAGCAACACGTGCACAGTCTTTCGTGGTACCAGTTAGTTGAAGACGACGCCCTCGCTATCGTGTTGCTTTAGTGGATGTTAAAAGAAATAAGCCATATGTAGAGAGACGGATTAATTTCCTAATGAAATGCCGCGTCGACGAAGATTACCGTCGGAGGAAAATTATATAAATATTTCATGAACTGTATGATATAATCAATCTCGTGTATTTATATATAAAAACTCATTTCGTAGCAAAATTTCTGCACTAACGCACGAAGAATCGAGAATACAAACAGCCACTAAGTATTTTGGAATGTAACAGTTTTATAATAAAATTACATTAATGCACAGGTATTTTTCTAGTATGTTTACTTATACGCTAGAGGCGGCTCCGCATCCCTTGCCTGAGGGTGGCATAACTTCTAGGGACGGGCCTGGATACATTAGAGATGTCTTAGAAGTAGACGTGATACCTTTCCTTCCGAGTTCTCCTGGCGCTATGTTCCATCAGGACAATGCACGGCCACATGTGGCTCGGAATGTCCAAGACCTCTTCGGTGCTCGGCAGATACCGTTTCTTCCCTGGCTTGCACGTTCGCTGGATATGTCCCCGATCGAACATGTCTGGGAATCGATAGCTAAACGACTTGCCCGTCAAGCGGCTCCTCCAGTCACCACAAATGTACTCTGGTTTCAAATAGAAGCAGGCTGTTCCCCAGGACGATATTAAAAACCTCTTCCTTCAATGCCACGCCGGGCATAGGCTGTTACTTTTGCTCGAGGTGGCTTCACACGATGCTGAGTTTTAAAGCGGAAAGAATCTTATATAGCTTTCCAAATGTAATCAGTTATATCTCCTGTAACATGTGGAATCTGTGATATAAATTCCATGTGAATAGTGCGATTCTTTCTTGGCGTGGCAATTGTCACAAACTACTGTACTTTTGTTTTAGCAGGTGTTTGATGACCCGAGTATCTTTGGGAAAAGCATGTGACAGAATTGACCAATTAGCGATCAAGAGCGTACTAAACTGAAAAGCTGAGATAAAGGATACTACGAATTTAGGTTTTGGTGAGGAGTAGAAAAAAGCAGCAGAGAGAGAAGCAGGGAGCGCAGGCGTGTGGCACGGGCGTCACGGCCTATGGGGATTCGGGAGCGCGTCCCCCTCTTCCAATATTTAGCCAAATGGAGAACCGAGGGACAGGCTACATTGACGTGGGAAAAAAAAAATTACAAATCAATCAATACCTTGAAAATTTCTTATTACTGTGCTAAATACACTAATGCGGCTTAAACCACGTAGCGTTGTGCTATGTCCACCAGAACGTAGTCGATACTGTTGACCTTCACAAAGCGGCAAAGATTTTCATATCAAACAGGGACAGGAGGAGGAGTTTTTTGGATCAGTTTGTGATTAAATGGAAGCTATAGACTTATTGTGTTCCTGCTTCTAAATCAAGGTTGTGTAGAACAAGATTTTGTTCTATGAACTAGGCCTACCTATGAAATGCCATTAAAGTATAGGTGAAAAAATTTACTTTAACTGAATAAATACATTGTTGACACTCGCCTTGGAAAGAGTTCAATGCAATGATTTTACCCATAATTACTCGTACAATGCAGCTGACGTAAATTCTGGTTATTGCATCATGAAGTATCTAAAGGTGGATAAGTCTAAGCGATGGCCTCTGATCATTCGTCAGAAAGGGGTCCGGGTTCGAATCCCGGTGAGGCATTGATGTTGTGTTTGTCTTAAGGCACTGGCTCTCCCCCCTTCCCTGGAACCAGTGACCCTAAATTAGGGACGGGCGACTGCTTATAGCCCATTGAGTTGCTCACGGTGGTCGTTAAACTTCCAATCCAAAAGGTGGATAAATTGACAGGGTGGGAGAAGGGGGAGCTCAAGTAAAAATAATACATTGTTTTATAGTGAGAAGAACAAGAGAGTTGGGAAGGTAAGGGAAGATATATCTGTGTTCCCCCAACATTCAGAAGGTGTTGACATATATGCTTGTGGGATTAACCAGTCGGTGTCACCGCTTGCCGTTCGGGGTCTTCCGAAGCGAAAAATTTGGGAGCCCCAGGTCTAGTTTTGTATGCTTACATGGGATGATAATTGAACTGTTTATGTTCTCGAAAGAAATATAATTTTAGCGTATTTATTGTGAAAAAAATTATAATTTGATATATTATAATAAGATATATATAATATAATAATTGTGAAAAAATATTAAAATAATTTGATATATTATAATAATATATATCATAATAATATATGCATTTGTGAAAAAAATATAATAATAATTTGATATATTATAATATATAGATATATATAATATGAAAACTGCCATTTAATATTGGCAATTTTTTTTATTTATAGTACTCAAATTGTGAACAATATCATAATTTTTGTTGCAACCGGGAACAGACCCAGATGCCATTTTGTGAATTTTCTTTTCTTTAATGCTTGCAAATACCTTCATATTATTAAACAGTTTGTTAGTTAGTTAGTTACTGTGTGTTTCTACCTTTCTGCTCTTGATGAGTCGTTGCCAGATATGAGTTCGGAATTTTTTGCAATGAATACGACGAAAATTTTATATTTAAGGTGGTTCCACCTAAAATCTCTGCCTTATGTTTCCAATGGTAAAACTTCTTTACATATTTTCTTCGCAATTATTTGTATTCCCAAGGATGAAAATTTGCACAACGATAAAACTAACTTTAATTTATAGCATGGGATACTTAATACTTGCTAAAACATAACCATAATTATATTAAAAATCAATCATTTTTGTTTGAGTAATGTTCAGACCTGTTCATAGATGGTGCGACCTGTACACTGATGGTGTCAGTATACAAACACATGTTGGATTGCTTAATTATGGTTATGTTTTAGCAAAATATTAAGTATCCCATGCTATAACTTAAAGTTAGTTTTATCAATTTGCAAATTTTCATTCTTGGGAATACATTAATTACGAAGAAAATATGTAAAGAAGTTTTACCATTGGAAACATACGGCAGAGATTTTAGGTGGAACCACCTTAAGAGTTCATGTTTCAGTGTCTTCATTTCTTTTGTGCTGAAGGATGTGCAGAAAAGTACTGCTGCCTTCTTCCATAGGGTTCTATTAAACGAGGTAAGGTCTAAGCGATCGCCTCTGATCATTCGTCCGAAAGAGGTCCGGGTTCGAATCCCGGTGAGGCATGGATGTTGTGTTTGTCTTACGGCACTGGCTCTCTCCCTTCCTTGGAACCAGTGACCCTAAATTAGGGACGGGCGACTGCTTATAGCCCATTGAGTTGCTCACGGTGGTCGTTAAAATTCCAATAAAAAAAAAGGCGACTCAGGTACCACACACACACTTCATATTCGGTTGAGCTGCCGTCGTTGACCCTCATGTGAGAGTGGTCTGTACAACATGTTAGGAAAGAGTGAATTGCGGGTGATTCTGCTTCATGAGTTTAAATTGGATCGTAATGTGGCACAAACCTACCATAATGTGGGTGAGGAATGGGGCGAGGGGGCAACATCTAAACGTACTGTTTGTCGGTGGTTTGAAAAGTTTCGTTCCGGTGACACGAGCCTACAAGATGAGGACGACATTCGGTCATTGATAACGACGCATTGAAGCCAAATCCTCGCGTCACAGTCAGAGAACTCGCCAAACAGTACATTGTGTCGGTGTCAACCATTTCTGAACATCTCCGCCAAAGAAGCTCGATACGTGGTCCCACACGAACTGACAGAGCACCAGAAACAGCAACGGTTTGAGATGTTCGGTAACCTTCTGCTTCGCAACGAAAAGGAGACCCTACTTGACCGTACTGTACCTGTGTTGAAACTTGGGTGCTATACGCAGACGCAACGCTACTGTTGGGCTGGGGTGGGCTGAAGCCCACCCAACTTTTCTTTGAACCCATCCATTAGCTCCCCCAAAAATATTTAAGTAATTAGAACATATGGCGGGTGAAACCATCTAAGATTCTAGGAAAGTTGGATAAATGTGAGTTTCTTGAATTCACTGAAATTTTGTTACATAAAACGAATTCTCTGTTAAATTTAGTGTTTGTACTTCTGGGAAATGGAGGGAATATTCTAAATTAATTTCTGAGCGAATAGTAAAAACACAGCATTTTTGTAATTACAGTTGTAAACGATGAGAGAAAGATTCTTTGTCAAGAAACTTAAATTCATAAACAGCCTTATAAAAGCAAGAAAAAAAGAACGACCTAAGTAGACTAAAATTGGGAAGAAATAGTAACTTACCATAGAGATTCGTATCCATGGTTCCCATATTACATACACAGTGATGTAATGCTAATTGAAAAAGTACAGGAGCACGCGGTGCCTTTACGTCTTCAATACCCCTCCCTTCTTAAGACCTCCGCCGTCCCGTTCCGCCTCTCTCCTTTTT
Organism: Macrothele yani; assembly: GCA_039090855.1. Taxonomy (NCBI): domain Eukaryota; kingdom Metazoa; phylum Arthropoda; class Arachnida; order Araneae; family Macrothelidae; genus Macrothele; species Macrothele yani. The sequence continues at coordinate 22,979,043 of CM077002.1, read as the reverse complement.
ACTTTCTTATACATTGAACGCGGTCGGTCCCCGGAATCGGATATAACGCGGGTGCGATTGGGTTCCCCCAAACAAAATTCATAACACAAGCAAATACATATTCAGATTCATATATACCGCGCAAGCATCTGTATAACGCGGTTATCGCCTTGTCCCCGTATACCCACGTTATAACAAGCTTCCACTCTATTTATAGAACAAGATGTGACGTACTACAGAGGTGAAATCATGTGTCAAGACGACAAAGATGCATCGAGACATTCTGTCCGCGTAGCTCAGTTGGTAGAGCGAACTACGTCGATGTCCGTCGCTGACGAACTTGTGTTTTAACATCAGCGCCCGATTGTGGAAAATGGATCAACTGGCCGTTGGGTTCTTCAAAAAATGTGTGATGTTTGTTCCACACATTGTTTGGAATTAACGAGAAATTCCTACTTCGCTTCAAAGTAAAAAAAATTAAGAGGAAGATAATGTGACGTACTACACAGGTGAAAACATGTGTCAAGACGACAAAGCTGCAGCGAGACGTTCTATCCGCGTAGCTCAGGTGGGAGAGCGACTTACTCCGGAGTAAGGGGACACGGTTTCGATGGCCATCGCGGAAAAACTTTTGGTTTCACAAAGAAAGTATAAAGATCGGTCGAAATCAGACTTCCGGATTTACACATTCTGATTTAGATTTCATCATTTGGGACTGCCAAGTGAGAATGGATTTGGAGACCAATTCTACCTTCAAACAAACATGGGACGTTAATTCCACTAACTGCGCAGACTTTTTTTTCTTATTGGAAAAGAATTATAGGACATTCGCATTTTGAAAAGAAAAATTATGCTGTATAGGATGTTCCGGCCCCACTACACCACTGTACTTACGTCGTACATTGAATAAAGACTACGTACAGTAAGTAGTCACTTAAAAACTTTTTCTTCCTAGGGATAACATTATCAGCGCAATTGGTAAAATGCACATGAGCGGAATATTTTGCCGAAATTTCTGGCAAACATTTCAAAATTCATGCTCCCCTCCTCCATCATGCTTAGCCCCCTAATAGCCCACCCAGTTCTGAGCCGCTGGCTATACGACAACCGTAAGCGGTCTGTACAGTGGCTGAACCATGGTGGACCATGAAAACAACATTCTAAGCCAAGGTCGACACCAAATAAAGTATTGTTGACAGTGTGGTGAACTGTTCACGGTGTCATACACTACAGGTTCTTGAATGCTGGTGAAACCATTACCTCAGTCACATACTGTGAAGAAATTGACCGAATACACCAGAAGTTGTGTTTCAAACAGCCGCCTTTGGTGAACAGGAAGAGTCCTATCCTCTTCCATGATAACGCGAGCCCACATGTCACAAATGACGAAATAAACTACACGAACGAAGTTCCACATGCAGTCTACTCGCCTGACTTGGCACCTACCGATTTCCATCTGTTTAAGAATTTTAGCAATTACCTAAAGGATCGGACCTTCAGAAACCGAGGGAAGGCCGAAATTGCACTCCGGGACTTTCTTTCATCTAGGGAGCCAGATTTCTTCCGGGCTGGCATCGAAACACTTTTCACTCGCTGGAAGAGGTGTGTTGTTGCTGAAGGCGCCTATTTTGAATAAAACAAGGTTGTGTGCTATGAGGTATATGTATCTTTCTTTTTAGCCTCCGAATCGACCATTATTTTCCGAACGACGTGCATTTTGATTTGGTTACGTGACCAGGCGTCGGCCTATGTGACCAGATATTGAAACATTGATTTGAGGGCAAAATGGCGTGTTGTTCCCAAATCAGCAGATCATTTGGGGACACATACTTACTCAAAATAGATATGCCACTTTTTTGTCACAAACTGTATTATTCCTATAAGTGACATATTATATATAAAAATTTATGTCTTAAAAGGATGTATCCTGTAGAACGTTGGTAATTTGTGCTGATAAAGAAGAGCTATGATGGCGAGAACATATTAGCAAAAGCTAAATGCTTTACCTTAGGCAGATGTGCAGAATTAAAATCAAGCTGCACACTAATGAACGAATTGCATGGCGAATTTTTCACTTTGCCAAAGTTTTTGGAGGAACTCAGAACAAGTACATTCAAAATTTATCCACCCCCAGGGGCGCAGTGCTTTAAATGTTGGCCACTGACCATTCGTACTTCGGGTTAGAGTCCCGAATAAAGCCTGGGTGGTATGTTTGTCTACAGCGGAAGGTCCCATGTTAGGGACAGGTGACTGCTTATAGTCTTTAGAGTTGCTCAAACTCGGATAAAAGGAAAAACAGTAGTCAAAATTTGTTTTTACAGGAAACATGTTTGAAAATTAGTAGAACGAAAACTATTTTTAAGAACATTTTTCATTAGAAATCTAACGAGCTAATGAGGAAGCGTAAATTCGAGGACATTTGAGGACAAACATTAAAATTTGCAGACAATTTGTATCCCATCAGGCGTTTTTGGAGACAGTAAACTAAATTCGAGGACTGTCCTCGAGAATTTGGGACTCGTGGTCAGCTTAAGTATAGTCCCTGTGACCAACATTCCGGAAGTAAGGTTTTTTGTACGAAAACTACAGTATTTTATTTGTCAAAGCCTTATAATACTTATACCATGATTAACAACAACAATATGAAATTAGTCAAAATTAAATCGATTCAAAACTTATTTTAATCGATTTAAAAAACTGCATCATCTGAAAATAATTTCTGGGCGCGCGTATAAGTTATTGTATTCATTAAAACGTAAGGGAAATAAATTTGAGTGTTTCTCGTTGATCTGTGCTGTTCGAAGTACCTATTGATTGACTGAAGTTAAAAAATAATTACTTTAAGAAACAGCTCTTCGCTGTTACTTCAGTAGTTATATTACCTGTCAGTTTCGATAAATATAATATTATGGTAGTCGTAATGTGTTCAGACAGGAATATCTTATCCAAAATTTCTGTGAATACATAATATCGAAATATTTAAAGCTTCAAAATCAAAAATACAATTGTGCCTTTTACATTAATTCCCCGCCAATACATTTTTTCATTAATTCACAGCGAATCGTCTGAAAATATGTTTATCAGTTTAGCTTCTTGAACTTATCGATGATAATAATCGATGTTTAGCTATGATTAGTGTTCTTTTACAAAATTTGTCCGAAATGTTCGTAGTTGTTATTGCATACATCGGAAGTAGTTCAAACGATTACTTTTTTCTGCATGAAACAATGAATTTATTATCATTGTAAGATAAAATTAAAGAAAAAGAGATCGCAGTTGCATTTTTTCAATCTGAAAGAATTCTGCCTTCCAGTTTTAAGTGCCGCTTGGGACACGAAATGAATTTGGAACTAGGTAAACAAGATAGATGAAGACGCAATCTGCGTAGTTGTCGTTCTGAAAAACCACTTCGTTCGTACACTTATTTAACAGGTAGCAGGCTTTCTTTTACTTCTATCGGCCTTTTCATTTATTCATGGGCAAATGAATTAACAAACATAAAATTCTGTGACAAAGAATTAAATATTTCTAGAGGAACGGCTGTTGAATGATCAAACTACAAGAAGTGTTCAAATGAAAAGGTACGAAACGACACTGTGGGTATAAATGAAGACTTTATTCAAAGTATACACCATAGGCCGTAGAACAACGATCCCACTGATTAACGAGCCGAAGGATTCCTTGTTCCCAAAATTCCTGTGGCCGTGACGAGACCCCGTCCTGCACAGCGTCCTTGAGTTCGTCGTTCGAGTGGAAGCGCTTCCCTTTCAGATGTTTTTTCAGGGGACCAAACTCATGGAAATCGCAGGGCGACATGTCCGGGCTGTAGGGCGGATGGTCAAGCTGCTCCCACTGGAACTTGGCCAGTTCCACGTGTGTGACCCTGGAGACGTGTGGACGCGCGTTATCATGGAGCAGAACCACACCCTCCGCGATGAATAGCGGCCGGTTTAACACCTTCCGCTGTCAGAAATCGGATAACGCCTCGCTGTTCCTCAATCGTCGAATTTTGCAATGTGAACGCCATCCTGTCGTCACACGCACTGCCGCGTCAATTGGACGGCGCTCTTTATAAGAGCCTCTGCTCTCTGTTGCGCATACGGGCGCCCGCGCATGCTCCGATCCACGCCGGCAACTCCAATCGCATCCCTAGAGGTGTCGCTACGTTCTCCCATAGCGGCATAGGCAAATATGTTAACGGTTACGTTCTTATGACGTTTCGTACCTTTTCATTTGAACACCCCTAGTACATGCGAGAAATCTGTGCTAGTGCATTATTGAAGTACGAGAATGCTATAGGTGGTCCGAATACTCATGTTCAAATAGATGAATCACTCTTTAGCCTCCATAAATACAATCGAGGACGAGATTTGCCCCAGCAATGGATATTGGTTGGAATTTGCAGAGAAACAAAAGAGTGTTTTCTAGTTGCCGTACTTGACCGATCTGCTACTGCTTTGTGCGAAGTTGTACATCAACGATTTGCTTCATAATTACGAAACGCATATAGCGTATGAAATCCGTTTATTTTCGTGGTGTAGTCAGCACAAATATTCGCCAAGCTTCCGCACTCCACTGGGATGCTTTTTCAAGGCAATGATAGACACAAAAATGCCAGAACAGGGCTATTAGTTACCCATCACAGGCAGTACTTGCCACAAGTGGCCCTTCAACGGCCCTGCAGGCACGTGCAATAAATGATGTCTATATGGTCCGCTAGTTTCCTGGCAGTGGCAGCCGGCAATCACGTGACGTAACCGATGGCTTACCGAATCTTCTCCGCCAATGTCCCAGTAGTAGCCATAAAAAGTAATAAAATAAAGAATAACCGCAGTTTTCCCAGAGCTGCAGCTACTTTTTTTTTTTCGCCTTACGAAACATCTGCGTTATAGCACTGCGCTGGGGAAATATTCTCAACAGGTCCTGAAAAACCCCCGTTTGGATCTGGGTGGAAACAAACCAAGGACTGTTTGCGTGGGAAGCGGGCGCTCTACCAACGGGACTGATTTGCCACGCACGAGCAATTGTTTGAAGCTGACCCTCTTCCCTGCGGAATGTGTAACGAATAGTTCTCTTTTTAATTTTACAATATTGCGAGATATTTTTCATAAATGTCAGTTTCATATAATTCATAAATTAAAATTTCAACGTAACGATTGTTTTTTTGTTTTTTTTTAAGGAACTTCACTCATTTTCAGCGAGTGTACCAACTTGAAGGCGCTTTCCAAAGTTTCGTTCTGTCCTTGTCGTCTTGAAAGGCGATTGTTGAATTAATATATTTACCCATTCGTGTAACATTCTATTACATTTTTAACGTTGCATCTTTCCTTTCCGCTGTCCGAAGCTACACTTGTTATAAATAGAAAATTTTACTTCTCGTTATTTTTAGAAGTGAATTCCTCCAGTCTTGTGTATTCAACCCATGGATGAGTACATCATATCCATATAGCGTTGCTCTTTCTTTTTTTTTCAAATAATTGATAAATTTTTTACGCGTGTAATTCTTCTTTTTTTTTCCAACATAAAGTTTTTTAATGTTTTTCCAGGAATTTTGTTACAAGCGGTTTAGTGTTAAAACGAAAGATCACACAGAAATGATTTCTTGTTATTCATGGGAATGAAGTTGGTGTATTTCATGGCTGTAATCTAGTATTTCATGGCTTAATCTGATATCTCCTTTGACGTAGCATTTTATTATAGGAAATTAATGCGCCTCTCTACATGTTTTTTTTTTTTTTTTCTTAACATCCAATAAAATAACACAGTGGCGATAGCATCGTCTTCAACTAACTGGTACCACGAGAGACACAGCACGTGTTGCTTCTGCGCATGCGCAGTCCCGTTGCTTCCACTTGGTGTTGGAGTTGCATCGGTTGCCAGCTACGGGCCACTAGTGGCACCACTTGCTTGGAGGCCCGCAATTCACGGCGGTGCTGCAGGGCCATCAATGGCTGCCACCAACGGGCCGCTATCGGGCCGTGAGCAGCAGATTTCAGCCAGTAGTGACCCATCACTGCCAGCTGGTGGCCAGCAATTTCCCAACACTTGTGTTTTTGCTGGGTTACAATGGTAATTTTTAGAAGTAAAAAATTGTGGAAATATATGTTATTGGAAAGAAAGAATGTATTTAATGAAAACGACTTTTATTTATATTTACAAATTGGACAAATTCTGTAAAAGAATACTATAATCGTCGATAACTTCAAGAAGCTATGCTGATAAACTTATTTTCAGGCGGTTCGCTGTGAATTAATGAAAAAAATGTATTCGTGGGGAATTAAAATAAAAGGTCCATACGATTTTTCTTTAAAAATCTCGATTTCTGTGATTTATAATTTATTTATTTGACCGGACATAAAAAGATTGAGCAATCTCGTTATGTGGCGTATGTTTATGCAACTCTTTATCTCAGAATTTGATATGCAACAGCATTATATAAATAACTTGCAAAAGACAAGTGTCATTGCGAATCACTCTGTGACAGTAAGAACTGCCAAACGCAACGCATACACATATGCTACCGTTTTGTCAGGTGGCTAAAGAAACGGCACTGTCATTGTTTCCCAACAGGTAAGTATTCGACACTGACATATTATTTCGGAACGTGTGGGAGAACTTCTCATTCGTTTGTGCCCGTCTTCCAATATGAAGTTTCTCTGGATGTTCGTGTGCGTGCTTGGAGAAGCAGCTGGTTTCTGCAGCGTGTCTTTGCTGAATGAAGCAGTCGACGCATTGGAGAAAAGCCTGAATTTCATGAAACAGGAGGTACAGAATATTAATTTGGACGGAGCCTTCGGATGTCGGGTTGCTGACGGTAAGACACATCTGCACGTTCTTTTTTCATAAAGACCGCAATTCTACTCATGGGCATAATTTATGCTAATGTTTTGCTGAAACGCTATAGTTATGAATATTATCAAGGAAACAAAACAGCTTTTTCTTGGGTAAGGGGGGGGGTCAAGCTCCAAAACTGAAAATTCCAACAGACGTGAGTTTTGCTCAGGGCCTGCTGGACCATAGCGGCCCCCCGCAGTTTAGCAAAAAATTCATTTTCGGTAGAATTCCTTAGAATTATTATTTTTTTTTGTAAGTTTTGAGGCTGTTAAAAAGGTATTTTTTAGTTGTTTTTTTTTTCCAATTCCTCCATATTCGAATAGGTTATCGTCCTTCGCCGTACAGATGCTGAGATTTGCAGATTTCAATTGATTATCATATTCTCCGCATTCGTGAAATAGCAGGTTAAGTTTCATCATTTTGTGGCCCCTACTGTTAAACAATCAGCAATTTTTGTGCAAACCAGACATTTAAATTTAAAGAAAAAAAGAACAATAACAAAGTTGGTTTTGGGCTACATATGAAAACCAATTCAATTATTCAATGAACATCAGTAGAAATTAAAAAAAATCGTATATGAGGGCCTATAAAAGTTTAAAAGGTTACTAATTTGTCAGTTGCTCCATTTTTCATTAAAAATCAATCCCTAAAACATGGAGCAGGGAAAAAACGATTTATACGAATTTATTTCAGAGGGTTTCCTGCACAAAAATATTCACAATGTAAAAATATTCGTTATGCAGGTATCTTTTTATCATACAAATTTGAAACATGTGAATCAGTTTATTGGTGTAAATATGACATGGATGTTAAGTGTGGTGGTTATATTCAAATTAATCGGAAAATTGAAACTTGGTCGTTCTGGGTGGTGTAGTGATTAGCATACTCGGGCGCTATCCGGGAGACTCGGGTTTCAATTCCCGTTCCAGGACGACGAAAATTTCAAGTTTTCGGATATTATCTGACTTAGCATCCATGTCATGTTTGCACTAATGAACGGATTCACATCTTCCAAATTTGCATTGTAAAATGGTGCAATCCCGTATTTCATTCGTTAACCTTTTTATCATTTTGTGAGAAAGTTTTTATTAACATCGCAATGCAACTTCAACCCCTTCTCTCCCGGAAAAATAATCGTAGATTTTAACACTTTTTACTCTCTCTCTTTCTGTCTCTGAACTTTTAATCCATATTATGGTCCTTTTATAATCATTTTGTTTTATGATAGTTTTCATGTGTGCTCTTTACGGACGATATTTTTCACGTAACGACTTTATTACATTTATTTCCTAGTGCCCGCAATAGAATTTCGTTCCGGGCCCAGCAAAAGCTCCATCCAGCCCTAGTTTTATGTATATGAAGAAATTCTGACGAAAGATAATGATTTCTCAAGAAATGTTTATTGCGTAGTAAATTCGTTTATTTAGTGGTGTAAAACGCTTAAAGATTCGCCAAGCTTTCGCTCTCCACTTCGAGGCTTTTTTTTTGAGTCAATGGTAAATACAAAATGCAGGAAATTATAACTGCATTTTATGTTTACCATTGCCTTGAAACAGCTTCCCAGTGGAAGACGACTGTTGGCGAATCTTGATGCTTATTACACCACTAAACAAACGAATTTACTATACGCTATAAGCATTTTTTGAGCATTCACGGTGTTTTGTATTGAGAAATAACGATAATGATTTCGTCAATCTTTTTCAGTGTATGAACCTTTTAACGAAGAAAAATACTTATTCTCATTTCTTGTTGATTTAACAATGGATTTTTATTGCGATTTTAACTTAAACAAGTTGAGATACCTGTCCTGTTAGTTTTTAACAAAAATTACTAGGTGAAAGTAATCAAAATTTAATTACTTGCAAAAGTGAAAAATGATGCATGGTTAGTACCCATTCCTGTCTCCCATAATCCACTGTGATTTGTGGAAAGTCGAGTGCTTAGTAACAGAAGCGTACTGGACCGCAGGGACACCTGAAGAAATGCCGGTGGCAACTGTGTTCTGGACCGATATTCCTTGTGCTAACGGAAGAAAAAAGTACGAATAGGTTATAGAAGAAAATCAAGTTATGTTGAAATCACAAAGTTCGTTTATCAGTAAAAAAATGGCCCGTTAATAGTTCGCCTGTCAAACAAATAAGAAAACAAGAAAAATTATATCGAATTTTCTGTTGTAATGAGCACTTCTTTCGAATCCCTTCTGAAGCGAATTAAATTTATTAAAGTTATTCAAAGTCAATACAACCGGTTAGAAAAAATCAACCGGATTTCTACAATAGATAAAACATCCAGAAATAGAAACAGCTACTTAACTTATTTACAACAGCGGCTAAAAGGTATGTTATGAAAGTTAATAACGGCGCACAAAAAGCTTCTCATAGCAGAAGGAAGGTACCGGGGACAAAATTATTTTCAAATCGAAAAGTTAAAGGAAATGTATAGAAGAAAAGATGATATAATTCTACGCCTTCTAGAGGAAGAATTTTGCATAATGGGGAGTTGAAAATAGGCGAAAAATATTCCTCGTGGAAAAAGCTACGCTCAGGAAAAAGAACTTTTCAAATACGTCACCCTGAAGCAGAGCTAGCTAGAAAAAGGTTTTGATCATTATCTCCCTAGCTTGAAATTTGTGCATTGTTTAAAAATGATAATGCTCCAGATCTCTATTGTAGGGAATGGCATACAGTAAGGAAGAAATTTTTCAACAGGTTTTTTAGAAGCGGAGATACAACTGCAAATAGAAGTGCATAAACTCCACCTAGCGGCAGAACTGTAAAATATAAAACTCCTGAAATACTAACCTAAAGTTCCACAAGGTAAATTGCATACAGTGTTGAAAGAAAGTTTTAAATGACACGTGTAGAAGCAGAGTTATTGAGAAAAAACAGATTGAATATTGACATCCCCTAGCGGCGAAACTGTGCATTCTTGGGAAGGCAATACATAGAAGGAGTTTGAGTTAGTAGTACCTGACTGAAAAGGGATTTTTCAATGAGGTTATTAGTCCTGCAGATATTGCAGTAAACGGAAACGTGAACTTACGCCCTCTAGTGGAAAACGTGTGCGTTAAGAAAAATATTAAATTATAAGAGGAAACATTTCGTAGCGGAAGCGCTCACCAACAAAGAAAGAAGTTTTCAAATCGGACTCTTTGAAGCAGAGATATCGACAAAAATATGATATATGTCTACGCCCCCTAGCGGAAAAACCATGCTTATTTTACGAAGAAAGTATTCTCGTAAGGTTTTCCGAGGTGGGGGTATTGGTCCATGAAATAACTTTTTCAATCGCGTTGTCAGAAGCTCAGATTTTGCTGCAAAGACATCAGAAACAAAAATAAATGCTTACGCTCCCTGGTGGCCAGATCATTCCTTACCAAAAATGAGAAATTATATGCAAAACATTTCCCACGAGGAAGTGTTTCCAATGCAGGAAGAAATTTTCAAATCGGATATTTAAAGGAAGAGATATCGCAGGAAACTCAAATTACCTTTACTCCCCTAGCGAAAAAACTATGCGTTACTTGAAAAAGTAACTCTGCTCAAAATAGCCTTCATTATAGATGGCATCGGATAGTAGAAAGAACTTTTTCAATCGGATAGTTAGAAGCAAATATACGCAATAAAATACATTTTGAATTCGATATCATCTGCGTTTACGCCCTCTAGTAGCGAATTTGTGCAATAGGGGAAACACTGGAATTCAAGGATCATCATTTTCACATTTGAAGCTTCCCAATGCGAAAAGAATTTTTCAAATTTGATGAATAGTTGCAGAGATATGGTGCCACAGACAAACGGACTGGCTGGCAAACGGGCATGATGATAACATAAGCACGATCTTTTTTTTTTACAAAAACCGTGCTTTTAAAAAGTGTACTGAAGAAATCAACATGGTACATTTTCTATGAGAAAAGTTATAGATTTTATTCTACTTTCATGAGTTTCATTGCGATAGCTGAATTCAGAATTTTAAGTTTCTTTGTTTTTAATGAGAGAAAAACCCGTAAGCGCCAAGATTTAATTTTTTCCCCAAGACTTACTTACTGTAGCTATCATTAACAAAATAGTTACGAAAAATCTCTAAGAAATTGAAAATTCTGAGAATTACAAGAATTAGAGTGCAAATTTATAGAGAGGAACTAAAGTGAGAGAAATTTAATGTTTTTTTTAAAATTACTTTCAAATGAGAAATGTTTTCTGCTATAGGTGAAACAGACTTTTCAAAACTGCAGTTAAATTCGTGCAACTGCAAGGCCCGAAATGTAGTAAATCAGGTGCAAATCCCGTCAAAAAAATTGAGAGTACCCTGGTACTCTTTGTAGATAAAAAAAATTATTCTTGCTATGTGTCTTCCGCCTGCCAAGATCTTTGTGAATGCGAAATAAAACGAGTGATTCAAGAGTATGCATTTATTTACGTACAACACGTTGCATTTACTCCCGTCACTCAAGACCCTCCCCCAAAGAAAATGCCATGGTAGCATTAAAAATATTATTTATGAAAATGAAAATTAGCGGTGAGAAATCTGTGGATCAGTAGCTTTCATTTAAAAAAAATATATAATGAAAATCGCTCCAGTGGGTGGCGCTGGCGGATTGTAGAAAGAAACGGCCTTGTGTTTTAAATATATATAGATTATTTAGATTTAGACGAAATTAAGAAACGACCTTGACACCGATGAAATGTTATGTGGCTACATGAAAGTCCATCTGCGCATGCACAAGCTAAAATCTGACCTCAAGTTAGAAAGAAAAGCTGAATCGCAAATGTGTTAGTGAGGGGGATTGGTAACTTTTGGTGTAGCATATTTGCAGGTTACCCCATCGAGTAAAATACACTGTAAAAAAAATTATGAAATTCACAAGCCATTTTCCGTGAAATAACGAAACACATTTCTGATACGACAACCTTTTTCGTTAAATGGCGGGGGAAAAATCGTAATTTCACGATTTTTCGTGCGCCAGGAAAATTTCTAAATTCTCAGAAACTTTCCGCAATTTCTTTATATTGACGGTAAGATGTTGTAACGGAAAATTCTCGATTTTCAGAGACATTTCCGCTGTTTCTTTCTTAAATTAACAGAAAAACTCCGTTCTTTCTTTTTGCGCATCCATATGACGAAAAACTTCTAGTAATTGGAGCGATTCGCCGGAATACTTAAGGTTTGATTAACTGTTAAATTTCAATCGTCGGTCTAAGGATCTAATTTTGAAGTTTAGTAATGAGTGATCGAATATTGTGGACATGCTGTCCACAATATTTTGTATGAATTCGAGTTATTGTGGCACAGGACATTTCTCCTCTCACCCATTTTGTGCACCAGCTATTATACATGGTGTTACCGTAAGAAACCGTGTACTTAAATTATTGTACAGGTAAATGTACGAGTCTGTGGAGTCCATAAGACAAAAGCTATTACAGCTATCAAGAGTAAAGTTTATACTTAGGAGTGTTGTTAAATAATACTACAAAACAGTGCATTTTACTATCTACCAACAAGTAATTGGACACCTATGATAGCAAAGGAAAACGAAGTTTATTCACCTTCAATAGTTGGTGGAGCCGCCACGAGCGGCGATTACAGCTGCGACCCTCCGGGGTATACTCTCAACAAGGCGTTGTGCGACGGCTAGCGGTATTTTCTTCCACTCGGCTTGGAGAAGACAAGTCAGTTCCTTCACCGATTTCGGACGGTAAGGGCACCCCTTAAGTCGACGCTCCAACTCGTCCCAGAGGCGCTCGATAGGGTTAAGGTCCGGGCTCTGCGTAGACCAGTTCATTCGATTAACCCTATTGTCACCATACCAAGCCATGGTGGACCTCGCAACATGACAGTAGGCATTGTCATCCTGAAAGTAACATGGGTCCATCCCGTAAAATTGCCATAACGTAGGAAGCGCATGGTCATCCAAAATGGTGCAGTAGGTCTCGGCGTTGAATCTACCAGGAATTGCGACCAAGGGTCCCGTGCCATACCAGGAGAAACACCCCATAGCATAATTCCACCGCCGCCGAACTTCACAGTTGGCACAATACATTCCGGCAGGAGGCGTTCTCCTGGCAGACGCCAAACCCAGACCCTACCATCCAAACGGTAGAGGGTGAACCTTGATTAGTCGCTCCAGAGAACTTGTTTCCACTGTTCAACGGTCCACTGTCGACGTTCTTTGCACCACGTTAGCCGAGAAGCGCTATTGGACTTGGTGATCAAAGGCTTGTGAGCGGCAGAACGTCCATGATAACCAAGCAAATGGGCTTCTTTACGGATGGTATTCATGGAAAGGACACTCCCGGATGCCTGTTGAAACTCTTCGCGGTTGTGGCCCATCGATTTGGAGCGGTTCTTCCGAATTTCTCTGGCCAGCACCCGTCGGTCTCTAACTCCCAGTTTTGTGGGTCTGCCGAGTCGGGGCACATTCCGACAGTCACCTCTCATCTTCCACTTGCCAATCGCGTAGGCCACTGCCGATTTTGGGTACTTCAACTCGCTGTATATGTCAAGTATGGATCGGCCATTTCTGTGATACCCGACGATTACACCTTTCTCGAAATCAGAGAGCTCCGAACTGCGTGACATCTTGCATGCGACTGGTTGCGTTGTTGTTTCCCACACGATATTTAACGGCGGCGGCCGTGACGTGTATCAGGACCGCAGATATCGTCAATTGCAGGGGTGTCCAGTTACTTGTTGGTAGATAGTGTAGTTGTCATTGTGAGTTTAAAAAGATCTCAAATTCCAAAGCATTCTGTTGCTTCGAAAAATCCCGATGGCAAAGATACGTAATTTGTGATAAGTCCTTCTACAGAAAAAATAAAATTATTACAAACGTATTAAAAAAAATAATGAGCTCGAAAACAAAAATAAAATGGCTAAATCACTCATATTATAACAAAAAACAAGAAAGATGACACCGAATTTTCGGGTGTAATGAGCACGTCTTTTGAATCCGTTCTGACGCAAATTAAATTTATCAAAGCTATTAAACGTCAATGTCATTGGTATGGAAAACAGTAGCATCTGACCGAAGAAAGAAGTTATTCAATCGTGAATTGACGCCCTCTGGTTGCAGACTTGTGCGTTAAGAAAAATTTGAAATCATACGAGGAACAGTTCGCAGCAGAAACGCTCTCCAACAAAAAATAAATTTTTCAAATCGGACTCTTAGAAGCATATATATTGACAAATATAAGACATGCATCTATGCCTCCTGGATGAAAAACCATGCATTATTTTAGGAAGAAAGTATTCTCAAAAGGTATCTCGATGTGAGCGGTATCGGTCCACGAAACAATTTTTTCAGTCGTGTTTCCAGGAGCTCAGATTTTGCCGCAAATACATCAAAAGCAGAAATTAACGCTTATGCCCCTGGTGACCAAACCATTATTTACCAAATATTAGAAATTATGCGAAAGGCATTTCCCATCAGGAGCTGTATGCGATACAGGAAAAACTTTTCAAATCGGAGTTTTAGAAACAGAAATATAAAGGAAAACACAATTTACCTAAACGCCCCCTAGCGGAAAGTCCATGAAATGCTTGAAAATTTTGAAATTATATGAAACGCATGTCACACAGGAAACGTTATCCAACAAAGAAAGAATTTTTCAAATCGGACTCTCAGAAGTAGAGATATTGACAGAAATAAGATATACATCTACGCCCCCTGGCGGAGAAACCATGCAATGTTTTAAAAAGAAAATATTCCGAAAAGGTTTATCAACGTGAGTGGCATCGGTCCACGAGTGAATTTCTTCAATCCAGAATTTAGAAGCTCAGATTTTGTGGCAAATACATCAGAAGCAGAAATTAACACTTACGCCCCCTGGTGGGAAAACCGTTCTTAACCAAAAATTAGAAATTATATGGAAAGGATTCCCCATCAGGATCTGTATCCGCTAAAGAAAAAAGAAAATAAATCGGAGTTTTAGAAGTAGAGAAATCGGAAAAAACGCGATTTACTTTTACGCCCCTTGCGGAAAATCTATGTGTAACTTGAAAAAGTGACTGTACCTAAAATACTTTTCGATATAAATGGAATGGAAAGGTAAAAGAATTTTTTCAATCGGATGTTTAGAAGCAAATATATGGAATAAAATGTAATTTGAATTCGATATCATCTGCATTTACTCCCTCTAGCGGCGAAACTGTACATCGTAAAAAAAAAAAACGAAATAAAGGATCATCATTCGCATATTTCAAGCTTAAAGAATTTTTCAAATCGGACTAATAGTTGCAGAGATATGGTGGCCGCCCCGACGGCGCAGTGGACTAAGCGCTGACTTTTGACAATTCGTCCGTGATTGAGTCCGAGTTCGAATCCCGTGAGGCATGGATGTTGTGTTGTCTGACGGCACTGGCTCTCTCCTCTCCCTGGAACCAGTGACCCTAAATCAGGGAAGGGCAACTGCATATTGCCCATCGAGTTGCTCACGCTAGCGGTTTACAAGGGCTTTATTTTGTGATCCCGTGCTGCCTCAAGCCCGTGAGTTTAAGGCCTGGCCCGTCAATTGCAGCTATTATTTAGGTTCGGCCAGTGATGTGCCGTTTTGTATTATTTTGTCTTTCTATTGTATTTTATTAAATTGTGAAAATTGAGATATTATTGAAAATATTTAGTTGAATGTATACCTAAAAATATTAACTAAACTCTGGCAATGAGGATGTAGCACGTGACGTCATTGAGAAGGTTAGGTGAAGTGTCAACAATCCCTGCAAGTTCCTGAAGGATAAGCATAGCTGGCTGTCCTGCAGTTAGTGTGTAAAGTGCGATTGAGCCGCCCCGGTGGCGCAGTGGTCTAAGGCGTTGGCCTCTGATCATTCGTCCGAAGGGGTCCGGGTTCGAATCCCGGTGAGGCATGGATGTTGTGTTTGTCTTACGGCACTGGCTCTCTCCCTTCCCTGGAACCAGTGACCCTACATTAGGGACGGGCGACTGCTTATAGCCCATTGAGTTGCTCACGGTGGTCGTTAAACCTCCAATCAAAAAAAAAAAAAAAAAAAAAAAAGTGCGATTGCGATCATTAGAGGTCGGCGTTTACACAAATTTGAATCCAAAAATGCACAGATATTGTGACATTAATAATTGCGTTAGTAGAGGAAATCGAGACCGTATTAGTTCGTTTTTAGGTTGCCAGCCGCTGTCTCTAAAGGCACCGAAAAGATTCGCTTATCTATCAAATGAAGGGAGATTGCTTCCCAGAGCTTAGGAAACAGTTTTTATTGAAGAGTTAGACTTTTCAAAGGCAGAGAATCTTTTAAAGGTTAGTTTTATCCAGAAATCAATTATTTCTGGTAAGGCAGAGAATCTATCTTTTACTTGTTCAAATGCTGTGGTGTGTAGTGCTTGCACTTATTGGGCCAGGCATTTCACTCGTTGATACAAAGTTTTCAAGTTGAATTCAGAAGGTGTTGGCTGTTTATTTATTTATTTTTTTTTGTAGGTTTTATTACTACTGACTATTTGCTTATACAACACCTTTCAGAGTTTGTCTCTTATTCAAAAATTTTATTAAATCAACGCTTCGGTATCCAATCGGCACTTCTGTGCACGTGGATTTTTCACGCCCAGAGACTTCCATTCAGAAGGTTTCTGATTGATCTAGTGGGGTGTTGAAACGTTTTATAGGGCTAAAAGTTAATTTGTTAGCCAAACTGACTTTTAGTCAGAATCAAATCTCTTTGGCTCTTAAGGATTTTTAGGGGAGCTCGAGTACCCCGTCCCTCTAACTCATTTTTTTTTTTTTTTCGAGTTTTCGGCTTTTCACATGGTATTTTTACTTTTAAGGTTATTTAGCTCTCGGTGTTGGGGGGATTTTATTTACTAATTTATTCTGTATGATATTTCCTCCCCAAACCACTGCTGATTTTATTTTTAGTACACTTGGATTTTTATCTGAGCTGAAGCACACTTTTGCGGGAAAATGCAAATAATGGCTAAAATTATTGTCTAAATAAAATTCTTTTTGGTGACTAGCTCTGTTTACAAACCGGAATTGTAGTGCTGAATTTATTTTACGGATGAATAAATCACGACGCAAATCCCAGCAAAACTACTGTGTTTTTTCACCACACTTTTGCGAGAAAAAACAGATTTTGCTCTAAATCTTTCCAAGTGTTGGAAATCGCTTCACAAAATTTAGAAAAACACTTTTTATTGAAAAGTTACTAATTACTCACTAATTAGTGATCTCTCTAAATTACCATGTAAAAGATTATCCACGATTAGAAAGTGTTATATGCTCCGAGACTTTTATACGTCTCGAACTGTTCTGCGGTAAAGGCACTTCGACCAAAGACGAAGTAATAGAAAATATTTACTATTTTCACTTTCGGAAAACTTTTCGCGTCTGAATGAAAGTACCTTCGAAGATACTTTCATTCAGCGCCTAGGTATCTTTTCCTTCAATCTCTTTAAATTTTTTCCAAATACCGCATTTGGTACTCGGAAGTTAAACTTTCAAAGTAAGACGCCATCATTTCAACGGAGACTGGTTGTCCTTCATTTTCGTTACTAAGGCTCGTCGCAGTGCTGAAAGTCACGTGTCTGCTACATCCTCATTTTACGTTTAAATGTCACGCCAGCAGTTGGGGGAGTTTAGTGCCCGAGGTGACATGTAGAGTGGAGTGAAGGAGGAGCGAAGCTCTTCAACGCCTGCCTGAAATATTGACCTTGAGAGGAACAGAACTGCTGTAGTGCAGTTCTGAGCGACAGTGTGTGGACGCACACCATTTAGCGTCACGTGCTTAAATAGTTAAAATGTCTCAGAACTGGCAGTTTAGCCAAGAAATGATGATACAATTTATTGATTTTTATCGCGAGAATCCGTCTTAATGGAAATTTAAAAGGAAGAATTATATGAATAAAGAATGAAAAGCTGAAGCTTATAGAAAATTAGTTAACCTTTTGGAACCACACATTCTTAGTGTTAACGAAGAATTTGTATTAAAAAAGAAAGAAAGCATCCAAGGGTGCTTCCGAAAAGAACTGAAAAAAATGGAAGCGTCGAAATTACTCCTAAGACTGTGGGGAAATGGTGATTGTAAGTTTCAGATCTTCATAGGAACGCCCAGTTGCCAAATATCGAAAAGTTGCAATTAGTCGTTCATTAGCTGGAATTGCTTTTCTCATTCTCATGTGTTGTTTTACTTTCTCGTGTACGTTTCCTCGCTCATCCGAAGGTAATTTCTGAAATCGTCAGGATTGTTTTCTTTTAATTCATTCAATAAACTCATATGTCTCTTTTTCCAATAGCCGTTCATTTCGTTCTTTTTCTTTTTCTATCCGTTTTCGGCTTTTCCTATATCAAATAGTAATATATCAAAAAGAGTCATTTTCACTCTTTAAAGGGTCTTCAAAAGAGGCATTTTCACTCCTTAAAGGATACGCAAATGAGACTTGTTGCACTGAAGTGTCACCCACTCTGTCTGAGGCCAAAGCCTGTCCTTGGGTAGACCCCAGGTAGTCAGTGTTTAATCTTCTTCCCACCCTAGCGTGACACTCAAGAGCGAGTATGTGTGTGTGAGCGCGCGCGCGCGCCCCTTTAAAGGCAGAGAGGGGGAGACTAAGCGCGTTAGGCCGCGGGTGGCCTAGTGGCCAACGTTCGTGACTGCCACGGAAGGAACCTCAGGTTCGATCCCAGGCAGGTACGAACGTTCGATCCACTAAATATCCGCCGTGCGTCGGATGGGCACGTTAAGCCGTCGGACCTCGGGTACTGGCCCCCCGGTAATAAATAAGGGCGTCTTCCTCCCCCTTTCTACTTCGCTTCCATGTCACTTTCCTATCGGGCACTCTAGCCCAAATCTCCTAGCTTCCTATTTTTAAGGGTTGTTTAATACCTGGGGTCAGACCAAGGAGGTTAGAAGAAGAGGAGGTGAAGGGACCCGTTTTGAGTGAAGCCAAAACAGATCAGCTGTTTTTGTCCTCTCTCTGAGGTGGTGGGAGTCTGCGCTGCGAGAGTTCGGGAACGTGACGTCACTTCCTGTGGCTTAAGCAGTTTTGCTTAGCGTATGCAAACCAAGGATGGAAAGAAGGAATATTTCGGACTTCTTATTTCTTAACATTAGGATTTTGGTTATATTTTAAACATGGTTACTTGAACATGGGCAGTAAGTAACCATGCGCACTATGCACTTCCGCTCAAAAAATCATTATTTTGTTCAATTTTTTAAAGAAATACCAACACATATTTTCCTGTTTTTTCTGGAAATTTTTTATTATGCGGATGAATATTTCAGCCTCAATTTTTTTCATGCCTGTATGGATAGAGTAAGGGTCCGAAAAACCCGTTCAAAATCGCGATTTCCCGATAGAGATATACAGGAGATTCTTAGGTTGGACGCATTGGCGTAGTCAGCTGATAAAAAGTGGAGTCACGCCAGAAGCACAGGGAGAGGAGCTGTTGCCACCTCCTCTTACTTCTAACCTCCTTGGGTCAGACACTCCCTTCCTAAAATCCTCTACATTTGATCCTTCCTAAGCGCGTTAAAAATCATCTCCCTTTCTCTGAACTAGCAAGCGGTAACACTTCAGAAGTTGATTCCTATACGGATTAGGGATAGGGGAAATAATTGATGTTGTACCACTCTTTCATACACCACCCCACTCCGTCCCCCATTTCACACAACACACACTCACTCGGTGTCGAATCTTTTGGTTGTCAACAAGCCCCAAAGTGTTTTTACTATCTTAATACCTACAGATGGTAAAAACATTGTGAGTGCCTCTCCTTGCTTCTGTGATTACGCCCTATATCATGGAAGTTCCTAAAGTCAGCAAAACAGTCAAACAGACCAGAAATTGGAAAACACGACTTTTTTTTTTCTTTTTGACCATTGCGATAAAAAGAATGAGTCAACTAGGCTGGGCCCGTTGCTTTGCTGTCTAAACTAAAAAGAAAGGGTGACCGGGCACCTGCAGACTTCTTGCACACGGCGGTCGTTAAACCTTCAATACAAAAAAGATAAAAGCCAAAAAAAAAAAAAAAGCAGGTAACGAGGTGAAGTGAAATTTCGCTACGACGAACCGTCTTCACTGCATCAAAAATGTATATTTGTAAAGCGTCAGGTTGTCGTAATTTATGCAGATTGCAATGAGATATTCCTACGTTTATGCACGAGTGATGAAATAATGTTTGGCGATATAGTTAAACGTGATAAAATAACGTTCGTCGATGTAGTTAAGGTGATGAAATAACGTTTCTCGATAGTTTAGTAAAATATATTGTTGAGTAACAATGAAATTGACTATTGCTGCATCACTTCATGACACAGCGTGCTGCACGATCAGATTTCAGCAATGGTATGACTACTTCCGTTACCCATTTTCGTTACATCGAATTTTTATTACTTTACTACTGTCGGAAAAGATGCATACACTCAAAATTGTACTATAAAGCATCATAAAAACTTTTACTGTATAAGTGAAACTAAATGCATTAACGTACACATCGAATTTCGAGTTTCTATCACAAATATAAATTACACTCACGGACAATGAAATTTATGAACCAAGAAGGAAGCATCGGATTGAACTGAAATTTTATGGACGTAATAATACAGATGAATGATACACATGATGACAAAAACAGAGCTGCAGGACAATTATAGAAAGATCTGTGGCACGAAGTCCGGTCATCTTCAATAGCGCGTCGCACCGCCTCGTACGGCGATACATTCTGCAATACGGTCCGGCATGGAGGCGAACAAACGCCTGATTTTGTCCCACGGCAAACTGGCCCGCACGTGTTCGACGGTGTGCTCCAAATCCTGGATACTGCGGCACGGCAGCAGCCGGCGTTTCAACTGGTCCCACACATGCTCGATAGGGGACATCTCCGCGAAGCGGGCAGGCCTTGGAAGTGCCTAGACATCACGTAGGCAGTCCTGGGCAACCAGAGGAGTGTGCGGACGGGCATTATCCTGCTGGTATAGCGCACCTGGAATCCCGGCCAGGAATGGGAGCACATGGTGCCGTGGGATGTCATCCGCACACCACTGTCCTGTCAATGATCCACGTACCGCTACTAGAGCTGATCGGCTATCGTAGGCAATGGCTCCCCAAACCATAATGCCTGCAGTTGGGGAGGTGTGGCTCTCGATAGCGAGGTTGGGATTGTGCCGTTGACCCGGGGACCTCCACACCCGGACACGATGATCATCTGTCGCCAAAACGAAGCGGCAGTCATCGCTAGACACCACACGTCGCCAGTCTGTGGCGTTCCACATCGCTATGGCCTGGCATCACTACAAACGGAGCCGGCGATGTTCCGGTGTTAATGGCAGCGCACGTACGGGGCGCTGGTATCGCATATTCGTTTCTGCGAGGCGTCGGGAAATGGTTCATGGGCACACAGGAGCTGCTACATCTGCCTGTATAGTTCACCGGGCCTCCGTGGGATCCGTTCGTATCTAGCGCACAATCCGTCGATCCTCTCTACCGGTGGTCCTCCTGGTCCGTCCGGAGATGCTCCGCCGTGTGCAGTGCCGTTACGTGTCCTCTGCTTCCAACACAGTCGGACGGTATGGTCAGAACAATCCACGTGGCGGTCTAAACGGCGCGCCAACCACCCTGCGGTTTTCAGCCCGATGATCCGGCCTCTCTTAATGTCCGTAAGTTGCGTAAATCGACGTCTCTGGCGTCTACCTGGCATTATGGTCACTCTGTACTCTTGTTTGTGTCGGCCGGTTTTTTTCGCTTTCATGGGGCATGATCAAATGATTATATGTAGAGGATTTTAGGAAGGGAGTGTCTGACCCCGGGTCTAAACAACCCTTAAAAACAGGAAACTAGGAGATTTGGGCTAGAGCGCCCGATAGGAAAGTGACACGGAAGCGAAGTAGAAAGGGGGAGGAAGACGCCCTTATTTATTACCGGGGGCCAGTACCCGGGGTCCAACGGCTTAACGTGCCCATCCGACACACGGCGGATATTTAGTGGATCGAGCGTTCGTACCTGTCTGGGATCGAAACTGAGGCCCTTTCGTGGCAGTCACGAATGTTGCCCATTAGGCTATCCGCGGCCTTTCATGGGGTATCGACTACACGCCGGTTTATAAAGCTGCCGGTTCGTGCTTTCAGCGCCACCACAGGGTGTGCGGTCATGCGCAGTCGCACCGAACGAAGATCATGTGCATACCAGCACGCACTCTTATAGCTATTTGCAAAGTTTCGCGGTTGTAGCATGTTTTCTTCTAGGTGCGCAAATTTCATTGTCCGTGAGTGTATAAAAATTTATTGCATAGAAAAATTGTCATGTGCGCATCTCAACTTACAGAATGATCTTCATTGATTTAGTTGAAAACGAGGTCTTCAAGAGACTTCTGTTGTTGCTGTTTTTCAAAAGAAAATAGAACGCCTTCTTTTGAGCGTGGTTTAAAGCTACATTCAATAATGAGCGCGTTTTTAAAATTCTTTCACTGTTAAATTGTTAGAATTTGTTGACGAATAATTTCGTTTTACAATGCATATTTCAACAGTCCTCTTTCACCCAGGAACAAAGATAATTTTTTTTTTAATGAAGGAATTTATGAGCTGTTCTTCTGTATGCACGTGTCAATTTATAGTGAAACGCAAGACTTAAATTCCTGGCCTATTTTAGCCTTCTCAATCCACCCCATAGTTGCATTTTTTCTTTTAGAAAGGAAATTTTCCACTTCAACGTCTGCTTTGAAACATTTACTTAGTAAAGGATATTAGTGAAATCGTGTGGACTTTCAGGATATTTGAGCTGGAAATCATTCGTTAGCGTATCAAGGAAATTTCTAATTTTTATCAGATCCATGCTGTTACTGCTATCGCTTAGATATCTCAGATTACTTTATCTTATAGGAGCTGGCAAGATATCCTATCATAATGACGTTAGGTTGCATTTTGTAGTATCTTTTAGTTCAGTGATGTAACTTATGCGTGGACTGCCTATATGTACTGTATTGCCACGTTGTTTCTTTAGCAAGAGCCAGTCTTCGTTTTCTTTTCGATAATTATGATAAAATGTTATTCAGAAAGAAACCTTATGGCATTCTGTTACAAAACTGTGCTTTTACGGAATTTTTTTTTTCAGAAAAATGAACAAATAATAAATAAGCAGCTAACAAAAATGTGCTTTTTTTTAGTACTTGTTTAGATGAGCAGTTTGAACCAGGAGAGCTGATCTTTTGTTCTTGACGTTTAGACACAGAAAACGTAAACAGATGTTTCTCATAGTGTCACCAATTCCCAAGGAATATAAAAGTACATTATCTTTTACCGTGATATATATTTTGTTCATGAAACTGCGTCTAAAAATCTGATTGAAAAAATATTTCTTTTTTGAATGTATTTAAAATACGTGGAGATAATGTAAATGTACGATGTCACCGCTCTCTCCACGTTATTTTAGAAACAACGAATAGCAACTAAAAAATTGTATATCCGACACCGATGGGACCGAACCCCCAGGTCTCTCGATAACTAGCCGAGTGCGTTCGCTTTACGCTACGGTGCCAACAATTCACAGCGCTATTCGTGGCTTATCAGTCAGCATCTAACTACACAAATCCATATTGATGGGTTCACCAACTGATGTGTCGCCATCTAGTGGCATTCAACAAGGCAGGCTGTTTAATTACAGCTGATAAATCCAAAGGGCGATAGAAATGGTGAATATATTTTAGTTGGAAACGAGGTCTTTGGATTTATCAGCTGTAATTAAACAGCCTGCCTTGTTGAATGCCACTAGATGGCGATACATCAGTTGGTGAACGTAGTTAGATGCTGACTGATAAGCTACGCTGTGAATTGTTGGCACCGTAGCGTAAAGCGAATGCACTGGGCTAGTTATCGGGAGATCTGGGATTTGATCCCAGCGGTGTCGGATATACAATTTTTCAGTTGCTATTCGCTGTTTCTAAAATAACGTGGACAGAGCGATGACATCGTATATTTCTTTTTTGTTTGTTTTTTGGCATATCTCACAGTAATGAAACTTTTTCCTACGTTTTGTGTGTGAAATACGCCAAAGTTTTACCCTCAGGGAACATAAAATTGGTTATCTTTCCCTCGCTATCTCTGCTTTTAAACCGCCTCTTGAAAAAAATCATTTTCTTCATTTGATACCCCTTACTATGATCCAACTATTTTTTCTACAAACATTTCAACTCACACATCGCGACGGGATATTTGTTTAAATCATTATGGTGACTTTGTGAAAGATTAAAAAGCACATATAAATTTCAATTAACATCCACTTATGCTCTCTGAAATGTCCGACTGAAAAAATTATTTTGCATCGGAAAGCATTTTTTACAATGAGCATTTTCCTTGCATTTTCTATTTTCAGTAATGTGCTGGTTTTCTTTACAAGACACAAATATTACAAGGGTTATCCCAGACGTAATGTAACAGGCCTTCTCGTTCAGAAGACTTAATAGAGTGCACAAGGGTAACTGCTTGCGCTCTAATATAATCTTCCACAAAATCCCCACAGAGATTTATACAATGCGAGGTTCGGATGGTAAGGTCATTGTGGAAGGACATCAGACGAGGTTTTTAATTGCCTCCATGGTTGTAGCCGCTGCATAGGGACAAGCATTGTAGTAGTGCAAAACGACAGGTTCTGGCAACAATCCTCTTCCTTTGTTGCGATTTCAGGTTTCAGCTAGTCTTTCGGCGTTGTTTGATATGTTTCACTGTTAACAGTTAGACTATGTTCTTGATAATGCTCCAATATAAGCCCATTCGTATCCTAAAACAAGGGTAGCATTACCTGAATATGACATCTGGGGCCCGAGGCCTAGAAAACCGTCAGGCCCTCACCGAAAACAAAAGCATTCACCAACATTTAGCACTGGAAATATAATGTGATACACACAACATAATATACACCGATGAGTCATTACATTATGACCACCCCCAGCCTAGAGAAATGAGCGCGCTTGGAGACCAAACGGGGGCGCATGTGAAGTTCACAGAGCGGTATATATGTATATACAACCCGAGGGCCAGCTTTCGGTTAGTAGAGTGTTCGGAGTCAAAATGGGAAAAGCGGACGATTTATTGGAGTTTGATGAAGGACAAATTGTGATGACACGGCGCCTCGGAATTACGATTTTCGAAATGGCGCGGCTTGTGGGTTGTTCACGTGCTGCTGTAGTGAGTACGTATCAGAAGTGGCACACAGATGGCCAAACGACGAACCGTCGTCCAGTCGTGTGTCACCCGCAGCTCATTGATGCCAGAGGGGAGCGGAGACTGCCGCGCATTGTTCACCACGGCCGCAGGGCCACTGGGCGACAAATCACCGTCAGCTACAACCGTGGTGATCAGGGCAATGTGTCACAACACACAGTTCATCGCAGCCCTCTGCGCATGGGCCTGCGTAGCCGAAGACCCAGCCGGGTACCCATGCTCACTGCACGTGATCGCCAACAACGCATGAAATGGGTCCAAGATCATCGAGATTGGACCGTGGATGGTTGGAAGAAAGTGGCCTGGTCTAACAAAGTGCATCATGTAGACGACCGAGCGCGGATACGTCGATTACCAACGGAGGCTATGGCACCTGGATGCACTGTTGGGCGGAAACAGGATGAAGGCGGCGGTGTTATGCTGTGGGCTATGTTTTCTTTTGACACTTTTGACCCCATTATCCCCATGGCACAATCCATGACAGCTGTGAGGTTTCTGAACATCGTTGCGGATCAAGTTCATTCATTCATGGCCATTACCAACATGATGATGCACCATGGCACACTACCAGAAACGTCTAGGAGTGGTTCGAGGAACAGGCTGGTGACTTTCTGTTAACGCCCTGTCCTCCAAATTCACCTGACATGAACCCAATCGAATATTTGTGGGTCGACTTGGAAAAGCGGGTTCACGCTAAATCACCACCACCCCGAAATGTACGGGAACTGGAGGACCTGCTGTTGACATTATGGTACCAGATACCCCAAGATACCTATCGCCACCTTATCGAATCCATGCCTCGCCGAGTGGCTGCTACTAGTGATCCGAATTTCTTGGTGTAGAATAGAAAATCAAAGTTTCCAAGCTGTCGCACATCAACCGATGGCTTTCTCATGGAAGTTAGACAGCAAACTGAATAATAGAACAGATCAACAATTTGAATGTGATGACTTGACTAGCAATAAATGAATAGATGAGAATGTAATTATTCATTCGCAGAAACGAGGCGTCATATCATTTGGGTACGCAGTATCGCGGGAGAAATCGCAGCATTATTTGACGAACTGGTTCCAAACTCGTGGTAATTCCAGAGAGATGCTATCATTGCAAGCTTCACTGTTGGCAATGATCTCTAAGGTTTCGCGAATGGCGCAGTAGATTTAGATGTGGAGTAGGAAGCTAATTTCTTGAGATCATCCCACATAAGATCAGTGGACTTGAACTTGACTTCTCTGGACAGGGCAGTGGCTACTTTTCCGTCTCTTTTGTCTCTTTTATGTTCGTTGAGTCTAATTCTAAACGAACGCTTGGTCACTCCGTTGTAGTATCTCTTGGAGCCTTCCGGATAATGTAGTGGGATGGCATAAACACCTGCCTTGTTGAGAAGCGAGGGCTTGTAAATATTCCTCCTTCTGCGTTACCCCGTGCCCATCTGGCATGACACCTCTTGTCTGTGACTAAATAATTACATTCTATTCTATTCCTTTATTGTCTAGTCAAGTCACCGCGTTAAAATTGTTGAAGCGTTCTGTTATCCAGTTTGCCGTCTACCTTTCTTGAGAAAACCATCTGATTGATGTGTGAAATCTTGGAAACTTTGATTTTCTATTCTACGCCAAGAAATTCGGACCACTAATACAGTTATACTATCTTGAGTAGTTTTACATTGTATATTTCAACAATTCTATTTCGTTCTTGAGTTAATAGATATTTTTTCCATGAGGTAATTTATCAGGTGTTCACCTATATATGGGTACGTGTGTTTCTGTAGTGGACCACAAAACTAAATTTCTTGGCGTGGTTTCGCCGAACCAATCCGCTCCTGTCTGAATCTAATATTCAAAAATTTAAAGAATTTCTTCGTTTTCAGTAAAAAAGGGAAATCCAAATGAGCCAAAATTAGACAATGTTTTTAAGACTTACATATATCAGAAACAAAATTATTTCGAAAAACTCTTTTAAAAATCTGAAATTTTTAGATCTGCAAGAATTTCAGAGTAAATTTTCAAAATAACCGAAATTCACGAGTGCAAGTTAATGTTTGTTTAATTACTTGAAAATAAAAACAGCATTTCTGCTGCAACAGAATTTTTAAAACTACAGGTCAAAAATTTGTGCACCTGTAATACCCAAAAAGTAGTAAATCAGATGCAGATCCAGTTACAAAAATATACGCATACGTATCTAGCAACTCAAAAATTTTCTAATGGTGAACCTTAATGCTTAAAAGTTTTCGGCATAACTTGATCTCTTCTTTGTATACGTGGCGAAGTACAAAAAAATCGACTTTTTTTTTTAGTTTGCATTGGCCTACTAGCCCCGAGTACCACGGCCCACCGAGATTTTTCCCGACTGCCCTGTCCACGTCTGTTTACTTGACTGCCTGAAAATTTTGATAGAGTGTAAATACACTGACGGGAAAAAAATCCCCACACCACGAAAAAAATAGTTGTAGAGGAATGAAATAGCGGCAATATATTTGTATAGGTAACATATTTAATCGATTAAGGTTTCAAGATCACAGCTTATTGTAAGCGCGAGAAGAGCCATTTTAAATGTGAAATGCTGGTACATTAATAACCGGTGTAACCGCCAGAATGTTGAATGCAAGCACGCAAACGTTCATGCATTGTGTCGTACAGGTGCTGGATGTCAGTTTGTGGGATGGAGTTCCATGCCTGTTGCACTTGGTCGGTCAATACAGGGACGGTTAATGCTGGTTGGGGGTGACGCTGAGTTTTCGTCCAATGATATCCCATACGTGCTCGATTGGTGAAAGATCTGGTGATCTAGCAGGCTACGGCAACATGTCGACACTCTGTAGAGCATGTTGGGTTACAACAGCGGTATGCGGGCGAGCGTTATCCTGTTGGAAAACATCCCCTGGAATGCTGTTCATGAATGGCAGCACAAGAGGTTGAATCACCAGACTGACGTACAACTGTGCCGTCAGGGTGCGTGGGATAACCACGAGAGTGCTCCTGCTGTCATAGGAAATTGCTCCCCTGACCATAACTCTAGGTGTAGGTCCAGTGTGTCTAGGTCGCAGACAGGTTGGTTGCAGGCGCTCACCTGGCCTCCTTCTAACCAACACACGGCCATCACTGGCACCCAGGCAGAACCGGCTTTCATCAGAAAACACAACAGATCTCCACTCCGTCCTCCAATTAGCTCTAGCTTCACACCACTGACGTCGCAAACGGCAGTGGTTTGGAGTAAGTGGAATGCACGCTACAGGGTGTCTGGCTCGGAGCTATCCTTCAAGTAACCGATTTGTATAGGTTCGTTGTGTCACTGTGGTGGCAACTGCAGCTCGAATTGCTGCCGCAGAGGCGGTACGATGTGCCACGTCCATACGCCGTACACGGCGGTCTTCCCTCTCAGTAGTGCCACGTGGCCGGCCGGAACCCGGTCTTCTTCAGGCAGTTCCTTCCCTTGACCACCGCTGCCAACAATCATGTACAGTGGCTACATTTCTGCCAAGTCGTTCTGCAATATTGCGGAAAGAAAATCCGCCTTCTCGTAGCCCTATTACACGACCTCGTTCAAACTCCGTGAGCTGTTGATAATGGCTTCTTCGTCTTCTAAAAGGCATTCTTGACTAACATCAACATACTACGCTACGATAACTAACGCTCAGGAACGTTACAGCGCGTATTTACAGCATACCTGCTTTGCATGTTCCGAGGGGTGCTACTAGCGCCACACGTATGCTCCGAGCGCGAAATTTGCATAGACGTCATCTTACAGATGTACTCTCACCGCCTACCAACTGTCGTTTATCTAACACAACCCCTTCTTGGTGTTGGGATTTTTTTTTCCGTCAGTGTATATTCTTATCATACAATAACAACCGCTTATCTCTGAGTATGGGCAGGCTTTGCTGTCATAATTCGTATGTCGAAGAAAGTTATAAACGAGCGAGAGAATGAAAAAATGCCGCCAATCGTCCAGTTCGAAAGTTTAAGAGCACCTGCAAACATACACCTTAACGCATGCAGGCGTGCTACAAACTTCGACGCGATGGAAGGGTGTATAGTATTGTCCTAAGTATTTTGTACTGACGAAAATGTACTGGTGAATATTACATAGCAGCCACTGTGCCCGTGTGGTTTGAGACTCTGACTTATGAGCATTCATCCTACACGGGCCCGGGCTCGACTTCCGTATAAGGCATGGGTTGTGTGCTCATCCGATGGCGCTGGTGCGGTCTTTTTCTGGAACCAATTGTTGTGGCGGAAATCTCAGCCACGTTATGTAAGGTGATTATAATAGCTAGCCAAAAGCAAACCTGAAGGAAAATTTTGAATTTAGACTAAAATTTCACTTCGGGAGATGGGTAGAGGCATTTCGGAACCCAAAGTGTTTTTTGGTGGCTATATTCTTGTTACCTTGAATTGACAATTGTGTGTGAGGTTTTCACTTGTAGGTGAGCTTGTGTGTACACAGATACAATTTTGTTTTCACCACTTGTACTATTTCTATATGTTATAACATCACACTGTATTCATGTTACACGTGTATAAATGTGTCAACACTGGAAAAATCAGTAATTTTGGAACTCGTGTATATAAGCATCAAAAAGGAATGGTCGTGTAATCATCACTTCATTTTACTAAATAGACATTGGTATATATTGTGTCACAACCCAGATTCTTGTCCTAGGCCAACGTCAAAGCGTTGGTTGATGAGTGCGATGGCTCAGAAACTATGAGACACACCTAAAAATCGAATGCCAACTTATACCAAAATTTGGTTTTTGAAAGGCTAATGCCTGTATTTATTTTTACAACAATAACAACATGCACAAATGGGAAAGATATTAATATTGCTATGAGAGATTTAATACATTTACAATTTAGCACTTCGCTAAGGCTTCACTGGCCCACTCATTTGTGAAGTCAGTAATTCAAATGATCGATCTTATATAATCATGGCAGAGTCCACGAGAATAATGTCACTTATTAACACAGCGTGAACGTTAATTTACATTTGTGGCTTGCTTACATGTTATCCAAACAAATTGTATCTTCTCTGAACAAATATCAAAACTCTGGATCCAATATTTATTAGTGTATATCTATATAGGTATATATATAGGTGTAGATTAAGATTACTTATATCTTTCTCTCTATTAACAAAACTCCAAAGGCAGGTATGCACAGGTGAACTGAAGTGTTAACATTTTAACATGAAAATTCCCGCCTTGAAGAGGCGAGTAAACTATCACGATTTACAGTCATATTTGTGAGTTTAACTTTTTCCTTTTTTTTTTTTTTTATTTTTATCTGTTTACTACATTTGCGAGAGTAATGTCACGTACAGTTCCCTCTTTCTTTCCTGATGAATCTTAACTGGATAACCTCCGACATGCAGACGGAAAGTACTTTTTTTTCTTTAGAGCATACTGGTAATCTGATTACTGTAGTGCCGACTTCGGCTCTACGAAAGGGCCAAAAATAGAATTAGTGTATACAACTTACCCCTTGATGAGGGGGAACCAGTGTTGAAATTCACAAATAGGTCGGAACACCACGTCTTAGGCTGACATCTGAATGGAGGTCGAAATCTTTGACCGCGCTCACTGACGAAGTGCACCTGGTACGTTAGGATGCTTTCTTCCCAGAGCCGTCATTGACCATCATGGATTGCATAGATGGGAGTGAGTTAGTGGACTTTGCAGTTATCGGATGCCAAGTCTCGCCTGGGGTTGAGATTCAAGCGTCGGTTGACCTCTTCACGGCCCGGCAAATAGGCGATCCCCGTTTTTTAAGGCCTAACTGCCTGGTGGTGGTGGCACCCTTCGGCCGGGGCCCTTTCATACTCTGGAGTCGCTTTAGAGCCGCTGTTTGCTAAAAAAATTTCTTTCGCGGGGATCAGGGATGAGGTCTTTATCTTTTTTTTCTCTGGCTGGTGGCGGGTATCCGCCTAATACTATGACTATCTCCCAATTGCCCTCCATTCTTTCTTTCTTCCTTTCACCTCCAACTCCTCTTTTCGAGAGCTTTCTTCTCTAGACTCAAAACGACGCTCCCTCGCAGAAGAACACAGAGAGCCAATCAGCGCCATCCACGAGGGACGCTTTGCTCCCATTGGTCAGCCGGTCAAAACCACGCAATGGTTTCGTGCTTGCCCACGTGACATTCCTCTTACCACCAGAGGAAGGTAGGGTGGAGGGAAAAAGCAAAAACACAGGAACTCTCAGCGACCAGGCACATGTGTAATTTGATATGACCCTTTTTGCCTTCCCGGAGGGAAACACATAAATTTTTATGCACGCCTGTTTTCATGCCGCTTAGAGCTTGACAGCTCGTACTATAACTCTTCAGGATTAAGCCCTCTTTGCCAGCCCACGTGAACCCAGCTGGGAAATTTCTCGGGAGTAGTGTTTCTGTTCTGAGAATTTCACCACAGCGTTGTAGAGAGGGAAAAAATGTCTCTTTGTGTAAATAACGGCTCACTTTTTGGGTGGGCGACCTCCTAACAATTTCAAACAGCACTCCCCTTTTCTTGGAATGAGCTTGGGAAAAAAAAATGACCGTTGGACGAAGAAAGGACTGCATTTGACTTACAGAAAATATAAATACATACATCATATACCAAAAAAAAACTACATTTTTTTTTTCACTAACTATTTTGAGCATAGACCAGCTTTCTTTTTCTTGCATTCCTTTTTTTTTTAATACTCAACAAAAAAAAAAAACATCACTTATGAAATTGCTTGCCCCGGCAAAAGATTATTCTTTTTCCCTTTTTTTTTCTTCCTAATTTGGATTACATTTATTCTTGTTATCAGGCCCACTTATCAAGTCCATCCCAGCCTTACCTCACCAACTTCATACTTTCAAAGATAAAATTATAATACATCCTACTAACTTCTGAATTGTCCTACTCATAGATTAGATAATGAATAATACAAATGCTACACTTTTGTTCACACAACAAAGGTAAAAGAAAGAGAAAAAAAAATTATTTACACCACTCTTCATTCAGAATATTACATCCCTTCCTTTTTTTTCTCTGATGTGCACTGTTATTTCCCTCCTGCTGGGCTGAGTAATTTTGAAAGCAATCACTTACTCTTTATTACGCAATTTATATGCTTAACCTTGGAACTTAACCAAAAATCCATAGGCTAGTCCCAGAGCGATGATAAATACTGAATTGGAGGGAGGGTAGCCCTTTGCTACTCTCCTATCCCTTAACAAAGTAAAAACACTCATTTTGTACATTAAGCAGAGAAGAGGAAAAAAAAAAACAACGATGAGAAAATAGAATTCTCTGTAACTTTTTCTTGACTTTCTCTCTGGATCCAAAAAATCGAACCCAGGGGAGGTGAAATCTGAATTTACGAAAAGTTTAACAGCAAATCACTCCAGGGAAGAATCGTCACCCTTTCCTGAACTGACCACTATTATCCCTTCGAGTTATTTATTTTTCTTTTCAAGAAAAACGTGGATAATGTTGATGAAAATCTGAAAACATTGATCAGGTGTACACAGATTTTCAGCAACATATCACTGCATTCCTCCCCATGGGAGACAACAACAACAACAACAAAAAAAACAACCAAGAAAAACTTCGAGAAACATACCAAAGCCACATGGAAATGTACCATGTCCTGAGCAAGGAACAGATAAACCAACATCTTAAACACGACAGAGAACTGGCATGAACTATCACACCCAACACCTCAACTACTTACATAAATACTATACAATTTCCTGGAATTCCAAAAGCTGCAAGGTGCTCCCTGGACACAACCAAACTCGACTTATCACTGGTAAGTATAAACCCTTAATCAAAGAAAATAAACAAAAGTGAATGGTTGGCTTGGCAGTGGAAATTGGAATCGACAGGAAAATTTTCACCAAACAACCACAACACTATACGAGACCACAAATTCAAAATATGCTTCACTTGATTTATCAATACTACAGAAAACATACTTGCTTCCTACACTACACTTAAGGTAACAATTAATAATATCACACGACTATTTACACGCAACGTTGCAACTGAATTGGAGTGCACTATTTACTTCCGAGCTATGAATCCACGACTATCTCTAGGACGCAAACAATACCTAGGTGTCAACACAGTACTTGTGGGTATGCGACTGGCTCTCGGCCTTGAAGGACCAGCTTGCTCCACTACCGGAGTACTTGCTGGAGTTTGTATATTCGCCTGTTCATTAACTACCTCAGGAGTGTCGGCTGGAGTCTGAATACTAACCTGTTCACTCACCACTGCAGGAGTGTTTGCTGGCCTAGGCAATCTCCCATAACTTGTTCTCCTCCCAGGAAACGGAAACCACGGAATGAAACCTACATCACTACTATCAATCTCCTTCACTTGTGTTTGTGTAGAATTGTCCTCTTGAACTTCCTCCATCTCCTCGGAGTTTGTACTACCCTCGCTCTTATTCATGGCACTTGGAAATAGAGGCCTGTCCCTTACCTTGGTCAGCCTATCCACATGGACCAACTCCTTTTTCCTGGGATCAGGGATGAAGGTAATCTCGTAATTCACCGGCGGTATCACCTTGGTGACACGATAGGGTCCCGAACATAGCTTGCTCAGTTTCTTACTTCGTCCTGGCTTCACTGCAGGAGAATATAAATACACCTTGTCATTAAGGGTGATATGCTTATCAACGGCAGTCTTTGCACGTTGTTTCTCCTGTGTTTCTGCAGCCTTTTCCAGGTTTGCCCTGACAGCCTCGAATGCTATGTTTAGCTTATCCGTGAGCTCGTCACAATATTCCAACTGAGAAGCATATGTACATACTCGGGGACTGCCGATCAAATGATATGGCAACACCAGGTCTCTTCCATACGTGAGATAGGCTGGGGTTTCCCCAGTACTGGTGTGCACCGCTGTCCTGAATGCAAGGAGTGCCATGGGAAGGCAATGGTCCCAGTCATCCTGTCTATCCGAGACCAGGTGACTAACTGACTTAATCAAGCTATCATTCAATTTCTCACACTGTCCATTAGCAGAGGAATGATATGGGCTACAATTCAACTTTTTGATACCCAGCCTCTCATAGACTTTCATCATGGCTGCCGACAGAAAGTTTGTGCCCCTGTCTGTCAACAATTTGGTTGGCACACCATGTGAAGCAATGAATTTTTCTATGAGGACCTGGGCTATCGTTTCACTCTTTGTGTCTGGTAAAGCATATTCTTCTGGCCAACGAGTAAAGTAGTCAGTGATAACTAAAATGAATCTATTTCCTGACATGGTGGTGACCAGAGGTCCTACAACATCCATAGCAATTTTCTCGAAGGGGCGACTAGGAAGCTCTGCCCTTACCAAAGGTGCCTTTCTACCAGGTTTGTAAGCTCTTTTACTTAAACAGCTGTGACAGCTGTCTACATATGCTTTAACCACTGAGTACATGTTGTGGAAGTAGAATCGGGAGCGTACCCGCTCCAATGTTCTGTTGAACCCTGGATGAGCCACAGTTTCCGAGTCGTGGCACTGCTCCAAAATCTCTTCCACCATAGTTTCTGGTATGACCAGCTGTTCTCGTGGTTGATTCCTGGTATCTCCTGACTTGGGCAATACGTAGTGCCATAAGAGTCCATCCTGTAGGTAAAACTCATCTGAGACCTTGAGTTTACCCAGCTCTCCCTTTCCTTCCAGCAACTCAATCTGTTTATTCCACCTGCTATCCTGCCTCTGCAATTCCTTCACTCTTGTCCGTTCCTCTGCCTGTCTTGCTGCCGACTGCTCCACCACTTCGGTGGTCAGCACATTCCTAGACAGATAGTCAGCTACGACATTCGATTTCCCTGGTCTGTGTTGAATTGTATAATCGAACTGCTGTAACGACATGCACCGGCGAGCTATTCTAGAAGTGGGATCCCTTAATTTGAAGGCATATGACAAACTGGCTTGGTCGGTAATGATGAGAAAGTGTCTAGCATAAAGATATTGTTTGTAGTAGTTTACTGCAAACACTACACTGAGCATTTCCTTCTCCACCACAGAATAATTAAGTTCCGCTCCTTTTAACTTTCGGCTAGCATATGCTACTGGATGCAATTTTCCTTCTTCCTCTTGTTGCAATGCGGCCCCAATAGCAAATTTTGAAGCATCACAAGCAACCACAAATTCCTTTGACAAATCTGGTAATTTCAGGCAGGGCTCACTTAAGAGTGCCTGTTGTAGTTCCTCAAAAGCGGTCTGGGCTTCAGGTGTCCATTTGAATGTCTTTTCCTTCCTGATCAGATTAGTCAGGGGCAAAGCCGATTTGGCATAATCAGGGATAAACCTCCTATAAAAACCTGTGAGACCTAGGAAAGCTCTGACTTGCTTAACGGAATTTGGAATTTTGAAGTTTCGGACAGCTTCCAAATTTCTGGGATCAGGTGTGACGCCATTTCGACTGACAACAAATCCCAGGTACCTAATTGAAGACTTCAAAAAGTGGCACTTGTCAGGCTTAAGCTTAAGGTTGTGTTGTCTCAACCTTTGGAAAACAATCTCCAGCTTATCAAGGTGTTCCTCGAAAGTTTTGCTGGCAATGACAATGTCGTCAATATATATGCCAACCTGGAGAGGCTTGAGACCTGATAGAACTATTTCCATCAGCCTCTGGAAGCTGTTTGGGCTGTTCCGCATCCCAAATGGTACCCTTAGCCACTCGTACAAACCCTGATCGGTGACAAAAGCTGTTTTGTAAACATCCGAAGGGCGTACTTTCATCTGGCAAAACCCTGAGGTCAAATCCAGAGAGCTAAAGTAGGTGGCTCCTGCTAAGGAATCCACCATCTCCACCAAATTTGGAATCGGAAAGGCATCCGGTACTGTCTTGGCATTCAGCCTCCTAAAGTCAGTACAGAGACGATAACTGCCATCCGATTTTTTTACAAGGAGAACAGGTGCCGAATAAGGACTGTCACTAGGTTGTATAATACCTGCCTCCAAAAGTTCGTTGATCTGCCTATTGAGTTCGTCTCGAAGAGCATAAGGAACTCTATAGGCTCTCTGTCTCACAGGGACCTCATCTGTCAGATGAACCTGATGTAGCAAGGTGTCACATTCACCTAACTCTGCTACATTCTTCGCAAACGTCCTCCTATGCGAGTGCAAAAATGAGGACAATTTTGACTGCTGATCAGGAGGTAGATGCGACACGTCGAACTCGTTCGCCCATGTGGAACAATCGTCAATTTGACTGTCCACTGTTGTCACTGAAGTTACCTGAATTGGTTCCGCTGTAACCAACCTAGAATGCTTGTTGAGGTAAACTACTGAGTCCGATAAATTGATCACCTTCACCAAGGTACTATCATTATTGGTACTGTTCACCGAGCGACCTATCCAAAGTGACTCGCACTTGAATGCGTCTGCCTGCTGTAAGAGCATAACTTCCCCCAACTCTGCACAGTCTGCAACCGTTACCGAAATTATCCTTTCAGATTTGGGGGTATTTTCTCCGCTCGGACTGTTTTTCCAAAATAATGCCTTTTCCCTAAATTTTGACTTTCCGAAGGTGCCTCGAATACCTCAGTAGAGAGAGAATCCTCCTGATGCACTACTGACTCAGCCGGTGGGTTGGTTTGTTTACCTTTTGGAATGGGGGTCTCCTCAGTAGAGAAGGCTCCCTCTCTAGCAGTAACCACACCAATAGGATCAACACCAGCATGCTCTGACACTTGAGGGGTACTCTGGGGTATCACCCTCTTTCTTGCACACCTCTTCCTCCTTTTTCTCTTAACCACTTTCCTCTTTCTCTTTGGTATTTGGAACATCTGTTTCACCAAAGTAATCACTTGTTCCCTCTCTCGTGGATAAACATTTGGCATGCATGCTCCTACTCTACTTAAAGTGCCTGCTGCAGCATTGAAAACAAATTGTTGTGCCTTTAAAAGGTCAAAACCAACAATGACATCATAATCTGATGATAACCGAGTCTGGGTGACAAACACTTTATGCTTAAAATTCACCCCAGACAAACAAAATTTCAATTCCACATATGCCTTAATATCCAGGTGTTTCCCTGAAACACCTTTGACCACTAGGTTGGGATATTTCATGAATCTCTTATATCCTGGTAAGGAGTTGAGGCAACCCTCGGTTATTAAGCTAACTGACGCCCCCGTGTCAATCAGTAGCCTCAAGGATTTCCCACTAACTACTCCCTCCAGAATAGGCATGCCAAACGAGTGACCGTTGGTGAAACATGAGCCAATTGGAGCCTTTACAACAAGGGGTTTTTTCTTAGAAGATGACTCCCAATATCTTCTCCCCACTACCAGTTTAAAGCATCCGACCTGTTGTGTTGATTGTTTCGCTGTTGACCATTTCTGCCCGGTGGTGCATGTCGAGTCCTTCCGCCCCTGGAATGGGAAAGATATTGACTTCTTCCGCGACCCTGATTCCTATACTCCTGAGAGGGCCTGTCTATCTGGTGACATTCATTTACATAATGCCCCACCTGGTTACACCGATAGCAGATCACAGTGAGCCTGCTGCTCCGGCGGAAATCTTCCTGTCTTGGACGACTAGGGGATCTGTATCTATCCGACCCGCCTTCTCGTGGATATTCCTGTCTCCTATCTCTCCGGTACCTTGTGGGTGAGGAGTAATTGTTCCTGGCTGGGTAAAAACCTGATTCCCTACTAGCAGGAGAACTGCTGTGCCTCGGCTCTTCCCTCGGTGGTTTCTCACTGGCACTGGCATTAGCAATTGCTAAAGTGGCTACTTGCTTGCCCAGTTCCCTAATTTGGTCACACAGTGCTAACATCATGGGACTTGGAGGCGTTTCCTCCCCAAGCTCATGCCTAGGGGCACGATTATCTCCTTCCTCCACTCCTACGAAGGATACACCCAGAGAAAAACTGGCCATGTACTTCTCATTCTCTTCTTCCAATATGGCCTTCTCTTTTGCGTCTTTATAGGTTCGTGGTTGATGGGACAGAACCAGGCGACGAATTTTTGGGTCCACTCCTGTTATGAACTGGGCCAAGACATTCTGGTCTCTGAACTCAGCCAAAGCTCCAGCGTTTTCATTGAAGTAGCTAAAGGCTGCCCGTTCTAACCTAGCTGCAAATTGCCTCACTGTCTCACCCCTTTTCTGTACGCACGAGTGAAATCTTCCCATCTTGACCGTTACCGATTCAGGTGAAGCAAACCTCTCAATTAGTTCTTTTTTCAACCCCTCATAATCTACATTCTCTGACCGGGCAATCACATCTCTAACTAGTTGTTTAGCCTCTCCTGTACACCTATGTTTCACTACCACAAATTTCTGATCTGCTGCCCAGCATCCCATGAGTGCCACATCCTCTAATGTCTCAAAGAACTCTTTCACTGACAATCTACTAGGATCCCCAGAAAACTCCTTCACTAGTCCCATTAGACCTGGGAGACTCCAATTTACTCCTTGGATTTCTCCGGTACCTTCTCCTTCATTAGCCATGATTTCCTAATTCAATTTACTCTTGCTACAGCAAGAAAAAAAAATTGCAATATTTATATTTACTCAGCACTAGCACTGCTGTAGCTGTATCTAAGGTTATCCTAACACCCTATTAATCTTGCACTACACCTTCACTATACTAACACTCTCAATGAAACTAACTCATTGTAGCAAAGGAAACCCAAAACAAAAATTATTTGAAATTACACTAAATTCACACTACCATAAACCACTACACAGAATAACACTGTATTCGCCTCCTAGCATTTGAAGGAATAAACAATCTACCCACATCACAAAATGCCAATAATACTTACCAAACACTGATATAATCACAACATCAAAAGAAGTTTATGTGCTCACACTCTCACAGAATATCGAAAGAATATTTTTGCCCAAATAAAAAAAAATGCAAATTCTATGTTCTAAAATTCAAATAGCACCCAAAACTCAAGTCTCCATTATAATTTGATTTCCCAGCAGAAGGAAAAAGAGGCAAAAAAAAGAAATTATGGTTGTCCTAGTTAGTATGATGTTATGCTTCACTTTACTCCTACCTTGAGCCGAAACCATACAAATTGAAATATTACACCAAAAAAAAATTTTTTTTTTTCTTTTTCCTAGGGCAAGTGCTTTGTAACAACTCACTAACTAAGTAATCCTGTAACTGTTATTAATACTGACATGTTCTATGAATTGTGCAAGTTATCATCATACCTATTCAGATTTAAGCTTACTCAAAGAAAAATCTTCAATGC
Organism: Macrothele yani; assembly: GCA_039090855.1. Lineage (NCBI taxonomy): Eukaryota > Metazoa > Arthropoda > Arachnida > Araneae > Macrothelidae > Macrothele > Macrothele yani. The sequence goes on along the minus strand of CM077002.1, from coordinate 22,939,869 downwards.
AAAATTCACACTATGCTAATATGCTCAAAATTCTACACTATTCATTTAAACACTTATGTATGCAAATTGCTCCAAAAACTTATATATGCAAAACACTAGGAATAACATATGCACTAAACACTAGATTATATTGTTCCCAACCTTGAAATTTGAAGAAATATATATATATATACACCCTGAAGCTTTGACTTAATATCCTTACTCTCTGATTATTAATAGCAGTGAAGATGTACAAACAAAATTATTGTTTACTGTAACCTTGTGTTATTCTATTTTTCACAATTATAACCCCAACTCAACCTTTAATTTCCACTGGTGTATGCTCTTACAAAATTTTCAGACTACTCAGCTATTTTCATTTAACAACAACTTATCAGTATTATTACAACACTTTGGAATTATTTGGCATTCAGTGTCTTAAAAAAAAAAAATTGAGCCATGGCACGCATCCTAGGACACGGCACCATTTATGTTGTGGCGGAAATCTCAGCCACGTTATGTAAGGTGATTATAATAGCTAGCCAAAAGCAAACCTGAAGGAAAATTTTGAATTTAGACTAAAATTTCACTTCGGGAGATGGGTAGAGGCATTTCGGAACCCAAAGTGTTTTTTGGTGGCTATATTCTTGTTACCTTGAATTGACAATTGTGTGTGAGGTTTTCACTTGTAGGTGAGCTTGTGTGTACACAGATACAATTTTGTTTTCACCACTTGTACTATTTCTATATGTTATAACATCACACTGTATTCATGTTACACGTGTATAAATGTGTCAACACTGGAAAAATCAGTAATTTTGGAGCTCGTGTATATAAGCATCAAAAAGGAATGGTCGTGTAATCATCACTTCATTTTACTAAATAGACATTGGTATATATTGTGTCACAACCCAGATTCTTGTCCTAGGCCAACGTCAAAGCGTTGGTTGATGAGTGCGATGGCTCAGAAACTATGAGACACACCTAAAAATCGAATGCCAACTTATACCAAAATTTGGTTTTTGAAAGGCTAATGCCTGTATTTATTTTTACAACAATAACAACATGCACAAATGGGAAAGATATTAATATTGCTATGAGAGATTTAATACATTTACAATTTAGCACTTCGCTAAGGCTTCACTGGCCCACTCATTTGTGAAGTCAGTAATTCAAATGATCGATCTTATATAATCATGGCAGAGTCCACGAGAATAATGTCACTTATTAACACAGCGTGAACGTTAATTTACATTTGTGGCTTGCTTACATGTTATCCAAACAAATTGTATCTTCTCTGAACAAATATCAAAACTCTGGATCCAATATTTATTAGTGTATATCTATATAGGTATATATATAGGTGTAGATTAAGATTACTTATATCTTTCTCTCTATTAACAAAACTCCAAATAAATTTCTTAAGGCAGGTATGCACAGGTGAACTGAAGTGTTAACATTTTAACATGAAAATTCCCGCCTTGAAGAGGCGAGTAAACTACCACGATTTACAGTCATATTTGTGAGTTTAACTTTTTCTTTTTTTTTTTTTTTTATTTTTATCTGTTTACTACATTTGCGAGAGTAATGTCACGTACAGTTCCCTCTTTCTTTCCTGATGAATCTTAACTGGATAACCTCCGACATGCAGACGGAAAGTACTTTTTTTCTTTAGAGCATACTGGTAATCTGATTACTGTAGTGCCGACTTCGGCTCTACGAAAGGGCCAAAAATAGAATTAGTGTATACAACTTACCCCTTGATGAGGGGGAACCAGTGTTGAAATTCACAAATAGGTCGGAACACCACGTCTTAGGCTGACATCTGAATGGAGGTCGAAATCTTTGACCGCGCTCACTGACGAAGTGCACCTGGTACGTTAGGATACTTTCTTCCCAGAGCCGTCATTGACCATCATGGATTGCATAGATGGGAGTGAGTTAGTGGACTTTGCAGTTATCGGATGCCAAGTCTCGCCTGGGGTTGAGATTCAAGCGTCGGTTGACCTCTTCACGGCCCGGCAAATAGGCGATCCCCGTTTTTTAAGGCCTAACTGCCTGGTGGTGGTGGCACCCTTCGGCCGGGGCCCTTTTATACTCTGGAGTCGCTTTAGAGCCGCTGTTTGCTAAAAAAAAAATTTCTTTCGCGGGGATCAGGGATGAGGTCTTTATCTTTTTTTTCTCTGGCTGGTGGCGGGTATCCGCCTAATACTATGACTATCTCCCAATTGCCCTCCATTCTTTCTTTCTTCCTTTCACCTCCAACTCCTCTTTTCGAGAGCTTTCTTCTCTAGACTCAAAACGACGCTCCCTCGCAGAAGAACACAGAGAGCCAATCAGCGCCATCCACGAGGGACGCTTTGCTCCCATTGGTCAGCCGGTCAAAACCACGCAATGGTTTCGTGCTTGCCCACGTGACATTCCTCTTACCACCAGAGGAAGGTAGGGAGGGGGGAAAAAGCAAAAACACAGGAACTCTCAGCGACCAGGCACATGTGTAATTTGATATGACCCTTTTTGCCTTCCCGGAGGGAAACACATAAATTTTTATGCACGCCTGTTTTCATGCCGCTTAGAGCTTGACAGCTCGTACTATAACTCTTCAGGATTAAGCCCTCTTTGCCAGCCCACGTGAACCCAGCTGGGAAATTTCTCGGGAGTAGTGTTTCTGTTCTGAGAATTTCACCACAGCGTTGTAGAGAGGGGAAAAATGTCTCTTTGTGTAAATAACGGCTCACTTTTTGGGTGGGCGACCTCCTAACAATTTCAAACAGCACTCCCCTTTTCTTGGAATGAGCTTGGGAAAAAAATGACCGTTGGACGAAGAAAGGAACTGCATTTGACTAACAGAAAATATAAATACATACATCATATACCAAAAAAAAAACTACATTTTTTTTTTCACTAACTATTTTGAGCATAGACCAGCTTTCTTTTTCTTGCATTCCTTTTTTTTTTTTAATACTCAACAAAAAAAAAACATCACTTATGAAATTGCTTGCCCCGGCAAAAGATTATTCTTTTTCCCTTTTTTTCTTCCTAATTTGGATTACATTTATTCTTGTTATCAGGCCCACTTATCAAGTCCATCCCAGCCTTACCTCACCAACTTCATAATTTCAAAGATAAAATTATAATACATCCTACTAACTTCTGAATTGTCCTACTCATAGATTAGATAATGAATAATACAAATGCTACACTTTTGTTCACACAACAAAGGTAAAAGAAAGAGAAAAAAAATTATTTACACCACTCTTCATTCAGAATATTACATCCCTTCCTTTTTTTTCTCTGATGTGCACTGTTATTTCCCTCCTGCTGGGCTGAGTAATTTTGAAAGCAATCACTTACTCTTTATTACGCAATTTATATGCTTAACCTTGGAACTTAACCAAAAATCCATAGGCTAGTCCCAGAGCGATGATAAATACTGAATTGGAGGGAGGGTAGCCCTTTGCTACTCTCCTATCCCTTAACAAAGTAAAAACACTCATTTTGTACATTAAGCAGAGAAGAGGAAAAAAAAAACAACGATGAGAAAATAGAATTCTCTGTAACTTTTTCTTGACTTTCTCTCTGGATCCAAAAATCGAACCCAGGGAGGTGAAATCTGAATTTACGAAAAGTTTAACAGCAAATCACTCCAGGGAAGAATCGTCACCCTTTCCTGAACTGACCACTATTATCCCTTCGAGTTATTTATTTTTCTTTCAAGAAAAACGTGGATAATGTTGATGAAAATCTGAAAACATTGATCAGGTGTACACAGATTTTCAGCAACATATCACAATGATCCTAAACAAGAAGGATGACACCGAATCTTCAGTCGTAGTGAGCACGCCTTTTGAATCCGTTCTGACGCGTATTAAATTTATCAAAGGAATTCAATGTCAATGGAACCGGTATTGAAAACAGTAGTATCTAACCGAAGAAAGAAGTTTTTCAATCGGGTATTTAGTCCCGCAGATATTGCTGAAAACTAAAATTTAAGCTTACGCCCTCTGGTGGCAGACTTGTGCGTTAAGAAAAATTCGAAATTGTGTGAGAAACATTTCGCAGCGGACACTTAGAAGCAGATATATCGACAAAAAAATATATGCATCTACGTCCCCTGGCGGAAAAGCTATGCTTTATTTTAAAAAGAAAGTATTCTCAAAAGATTTTTCGATCTGAACGGTATCGGCCCACGAAGCAATTTTTTCAATCGAGTTTTCAGGAGCTCAGATTTTTCTGCAAATACGTCAGAAGCAGAAATTAACACTTACGACCCCTGGTGGCGAAACCATTACTTACCAAATATTAGAAATTATATGAAAAACATTTTCCATCAGGAGCTGTATGCAGTACAGGGAGAATTTTTCAAATCGGAGTTTTAGAAACACAGATATGGGGGGGGGGGAATGCGATCTACCTTTACGCCTCCTAACAGAAAGTCTATGAATTATTTGCAAATTTTGAAATTATATGAGAAACATGAACACAGAAAATTCTATCCAACAAAGAAGGAATTTTTCAAATCGGACCATGAGAAGTAGAGATACTATACCGTGCAAATTAATTGGGACAAGCTATTTTATTCTCAGAATTATTTTGTGATCGCCAGTTGATGTCGGAAACTCACGTAAACCGGTTTTATCAGCTGTGAGGTGGTGTGACTGTTAGAAATTGATAGTAAAAATGTGGTTTGACCGGTTTTAAACAGGAAATACGCAGTTCAGCTTCAGTTGTGAGCTTTCGTGTGTGACTGGTGGATGTTAGTTTTTGCTCTCTGTGAGTACGTGTTGCTTTCGTGTATTGAAAAATGGATATTTCCCCAAGGAAGCGTGCAAAAATAATTGCTCTGAAGGATCACACTTCTATGACAGTGAGAGTTATCGCTTCTGCAGTTGGTGTAGGCAAATCAAGCTTATCAAAACTGCTTACGCGATACAATGCATCTGGAATATCATCTCCAAAAAGGAGAGGTAAATGTGGAAGAAAACGAAAAATAGCTCTACGAACCGATAAATATCTAACCAGAAATAGTAAAATGAATAAAAAAAAAACAAGCTCCGACCTTCAAAGAGATTTATGGGCTAGTGATTGTCATGTTAGTGATTCAACTGTACGCCATAGGCTTCTGGAAGTTGGCCGGAAGGCAAGAAGACCATCGAAAAAACGATATTTGAATGCGAAAATGAAGATAAAACGTTTAGCATGGGCCAAAAAATATAAATCATGGACTGCTGACGACTGGAAAAAGGTAATTTTCAGTGATGAAACTCATTTATTTGTGCAGAGTTACCAAGCAAATGTCGTTAGACGAAGCAACTGTGAACCCTTAAGACCTGAGCATGTCAAACAAACTGTAAAACACCCTCTGAAACAGATGTTTTGGGGTTTTTTCACATCAAATGGCACTGATAGCTTAGTTCCTGTTCAAGGTATGATGAATTCAGACAAGTACGTAGAAATACTACAACGTAGGATTGTTCCATTCTTGCAAACTTTTGACGGGACATTTCAACATGACTTGGCCCCATGTCACAATTCGAAATTGGTCAAGAATTTCATGCTGGAAAATCAAATTCATTTGCCTGATTGGTCTGGAAATTCACCAGACTTGTGGAATATAAATATAAAACTTGTGAAATATTTTGAAGAGACGTTTAGGTAAAATGGACTGTACAACCAAAGAATGCATGATAACGAATGCTATAAAAGTGTGGTTCCACGATTATGAAGTCAAAAATATGTGCACTCAATTAGTGGAGTCAATGCTAAAACGAATTCAAGAGGTCATTTCTGCTAAAGGAGGACATACTTCATACTACAGTAATACAGGTATTTATCAGTGTATATCAAGGCATAGAATGATATAAAGGCATAAGTTTTGGAAAAAAGAGTGATTTTTTACTTTGTCCAATTAATTTGCACAGTATAGTATTGACAAAAATAAGATATACATCTACGCCGCTGGCAGAGAAACCATGCATTATTTTAAAAAGAAAATATTCCGAAAAGGTTTATCGATGTGAGTGGTATCGGTCCAATATCGAATTATTTCAATCGAGATTTTAGAAGCTCAGAATTTGCTGCAAATACATCAGAAGCAGAAATTAACACTTACGCCCCATGGTGGCCAAACCATTTTTTTTTTGCCAAAAATTAAAAATTATGTGCAAACGATTTCCTATAAAGAGCTGTATCCGCTGCAGAAAGAATTTTTCAAATCGGAGTTTTAGAAGCAGAGATATCGGGGGAAACGTAATTTACTTTTACCCCTGCTAACGGAAAATCTATGCGTAACTTGGAGTGACTATACCTAAAATACTCTTCGATAGAAAAGGAATCGAAAGGTAAAAAAAAAAAAAATCAATCGGATGTTTAGAAGCAAATATATGGTATAAAATGTATTTTGAATTCGATATCATCCGCATTTACGCCCTCTGGCGGCAAAATTGTGTATCATAAAAAAAATACGAAATAGAGAATCATCATTCGCACGTTTCAAGCTTTCCGATGTAAAAAGGATTTTTCAAATCGAACTAATATTTTTCAATTGGACTAATACAATGTGTCCTAAAAAGTTCCCGTACTGACACTTCCTGAACTTATTGTACAAATACATCAAAGTTTAAAGCGGTAATTTATATTGAATTTATGAAATAAACTTATGTACATACCATTGAAAAGGAATTTGTAGAGAAATATATAATAAATGTTCGAAATGTCCGCCATTTTCCTGGAGGTATAGCTGCACGCGTTTGCGCATATTTTGAGATACACGTTTCAAGATTGCAGGAGTGACTTCTTGTACCGTTTGTGTAATTGCAGTTTTCGGCTCATTTATTGTATGGGGATTATCTGCATACACTTTGTTCTTTAAACAACCCCACAGAAAAAAGTCAGGAATGCTTAGATCTTGGGAACGAGGTGGACAAAGATTTTTCGCGATGAAGCGATCACCCAAAAATTTTCTAAGCATGTCCATGGTTTCATTACTGGTATGGCACGTTGCACTGTCCTGTTGGACGGGTGTTTTGTGTTTTTACGAAACCGCTGAGATTAAATCAGGCTTCATCGGAGAAGAAAGTTTTGTCCAAAACGGCAACGTTGTTGCCAATGAATTTCCGTAACCACTCACAGTAATGACGACGCTTCTCATTGTCTGGTGGCTTTAACTCCTGTACGACCTTCACGCGATAAGCACGTAACTGCAAAGCTTTTAAAGCCTTGTGCGTCGATCCCCGTGATGCGCATAGTTGCTGCGACAAACAACTCACGGATTTTTGAGGAGATTGCAATATTCGGCATTCGACGTCATTCACGAAGTCCGATGTCACAACGTTCGGTCGTGGACCCTGGGTCTGTCTTCCACGGAACCTGTATCACGAAATCGCTGTACGAGTTGGTACAGTATATCTTTACTTGGTATCGGATCATCGGGATATTTCTGTCGCCATATTAGTTCACACCTTTAGTACGATTTACATTCAAAATAAGCTTCAATAGGAGCGATTCTCTGAGCGCGCGCTAAACCCATTGTACAATAACGAACAAAATGGACTGCACTTCGTTTCCCTGCAGCTCCACCTTCGAAGCGCCACATAGGGATGACTCCTGACTTCCACCGCTACTGTAAACACGTGGTAAAATTTAACAAATTAAAACATTAACCTTATGATAAATTTTAAAATCAGAGTATGGGAACTTTTAGAACACCCTGTGGTATAATCAAACCGGTAACATTAGCACGATCTTTTTTACAAAAGATGAATACAGACTCAGAAAACGAAGAATGTATGCTTCTATTGATACCATTTGATTACTGTAGCTACATGCAGACGCGTTTAAATAGCAAAAATTCTCTCTCTGCTTAAACACAATAGCACGTTTGTGGGGTCTAATATTTCCAGTTTGTCGTATTTAGTAAAACACATACAATGAAGAGCAATTGAATTAGAGACAGCTGGCTTTATGCAAATGAGGCCCTGTAAACGAAAAGGACATGACGTATGCAGCGATCCGACAATATAAAGAGTCATGCGACGGGAATCAGTAAGAGTCGGTCGCAGTATGGGTAAGACGACGGAACTAAGCGCATTTGATCGTGGAAAAATTGCCGGGGCTCGAGGAATGGGTCACTCCATCTCGGAAGTCGTGCAGGCACTGGGAATTTCACAAGCCACTCTGTCACGGGTGTACCGTGAGTACATCGAATCCGGTAACATCACCGGTGCAAGGGCTACCTGCCGTGGACAACAGCATATGGATGAGCGGGGTTATCGTCGGCTAGCTCGCATTGTAACAGCCGATAGACGGGCCACAGTGCAAGAAATCACTCGGGAATTTAACGGTGGTTCACAAAAACGTGTAAGCAGCCACACCATCCAGAACCATCTCCTCGCTGTGGGGTACAGAAGCCATCATCCCACGAGGGTACCGCTGCTGACCGCACATCACAGGGTGCAAAGATTAGCATGGGCACGGGAACATCGCCACTGGATCCTAGACATGTGGGAAAATGTTGCTTGGACTGATGAGTCGAGATTCACGTTGGAACATGCGGATGACAGGATACGAGTACGGCGCAAACCACATAAAGCGATGGATCCTTCTTACCAGCGGGGTACTCTTCAAGCTGTGGGGGGTGGCATTCTCGTCTGGGGACTGTTTATGTGGACTGAAATGGGTCACCTGGTACGTGTGATATCGTCCCTTACAGGTCAACATTGCCAGGATATCTTGGACGACCATTTGCTCCCGTTTGTGCGTCTTCAACATCCCACTGGGGACCTCATCCTGCAATAAGACAATGCACCGTGCCATCGCTTCCGAATTGTATCCGAATGGTTGGATGAACACTCCACCGACATGACCTCGCTTCTTTGGCCAGCTAGGTCACCTGACCTCACCCCCATCGAGCACATCTAGGATGCCATCGAGAGAGATGTTCGAGGCTCTGACCCCCATTCATCAAATCTTCGTGAACTGTGAGAGCTTGTTCATGGGTTGTGGATCCGTATGGCTTCACAACGTTTCCGGTGTCTTGTCGAGTCCATGTCGAGACGAATCGCCGCCGTCATCAGGGCGAAAGGTGGTTCTACACGTTACTAGACAGGTATCTCTAATTCAATTGCTCTTCAGTGAACAATGAAGAAGCTGGGTGTATGGACTGGAAGATGCGGACAGAGATTTAGCTTCGTGTTCCGCTGCCGATGAACACTCGGAATGCTTCGAAAGTCATATTAAGCCGGCAGTCCAGTGGAATAAACTCCTCGCTACATAAGTTTAGGTGTGTTTAATCCACCCGGAAAGGCAAGCTGCTCTGGATAATAATCTTTGGCAACAAAAACTGCAGTGGTGCGTAAAAAATGTGTTGTGGCTTTAACTTCTTGAAGTAAGCAGGTGTGCTACGATAATAATTGACATACAATGAGCTATTGACATCGGGATACGCGCGTGGTGTGTGACACCCCATCATCTCACTTGGAACATATGTGTTGGCAGCACAACATGCGTGGCCTTCCCGTGAATAAGGATAAGCCCCCTTGTCTGTCATCTTGTTGACGTGCACAGAAGGTAGAGATTTCTGTGTGTTAACACCCTATCATTCTCAAAGTTCTAATTGAATCGTTGGCAGCTTTTATCTTTGCTGTCGTTTTTCGAAATGGGCAATTCGTGGGAGAGTAGATAAGTCTTGTTCTATGGAAAAATTACAGTTTTTCAAAAAGATATTAGATTCCAAAAGCTTGAGTCATAAAATGCGTAAAGTGCCGTTACAAAAGTTTCTTTGAGTTCAACAAATTCAGTCAGGAGCTGCTATAAGACAGAATTTAAATAATGTTGAACATCTAGCTTTCAGTCTATATACGACTAATAAAAATAAACCATGAAATCTTTGATTTCGATTTTGAGAGGGGCATAAATTCCTCGTTATCCTATATTTCTTTGGAAACGCAGTCTGAACCTGTTTACGTATTCAATTATGAAATCTGCGTATAATTTGTTGTATACATTCTGTCCAGAATAGACTTGTTTACTCACAGCATGACAACATGTTTTACGAGCATAGTACGTAACCAGGCATGTGCTGCACGAGACTGTTACGTGCCCTACTCGCGAGATTACGTTGGTAAGAACGAAAATAAACTGTTTCCTTTTTCCGTTTTTTTTTTGTTTTGTTTTTGTTTTAGACGTGGTGTAAGTATGTCAGCGAATGTGTATGATCCAAAGGATACGTTCTTTTTCCTGATGTACGAAATGGTTTTAATCAGAAAGATGGATGGAGTTTATTTTTAAAATAAAATCATTTAATTAATCATCGGATGTCAAAGGTAACGTATATTCGAAAGTGAATGTCATCGAATGAACTATGTCGTTGTGTTTAGTCAATTGCTTAATAACTCATGAAATAAATACGGGATTACACCATATAATACAAATTTTGAAGATGACAATCTGGTTTTTTGGTGTAAATGTGACAAGGATGGTAAGTCAGATAATATCCGAAAACTTGAAAATTTCATCGTCCTGGAGCAGGATTCGAACCCGCGTCTCCCAGATAGCGCCTGGGTACTCTAGCCACTAGAACGACCCAGAATGACCAAGTCCCAATTTTCCGATTAATTTGATTATAACCATCACAGGATTCGCTAGTCGAAGCAACCGGCATTCATGTTTAGCGAATCTGGAGGTTCGAGTCCCGCTCCAGGACGATGAAATTTGCAAGTTTTCGGATATTATCTGACTTACCATCCTTGTCACATTTACACCAAAAAACGGATTGTCATCTTCAAAATTTGTATTATATGGTGTAATCCTGTATTTATTTCATAATTTATCTGCTCCTCTGAGCAATCACGGGATGTGATTCTGAACCTACAGATTCGCTAAACATGAATGCCGGTTGCTTCGACTAGCGAATCCTGTGATGGTTCTTTTCAAATTATTCGGAAACTTGAGACCTGGTCGTTCTGTGTGGTGTAGTGGTTAGCATACCCGGGCGCTATCTGGGTGACGCGGGTTCGAGTCCAGCCCAGGACGCTGAAACTTTCAAGTTTTCGGATATTATCTGACTTACCATTCTTGTCACATTTACACCAAAAATCGGATTGTCATCTTCAAAATTTGCTTAATAACTTTTCATAGCGCCAGCGCTAGTATTTTATCAACATAATTAAGTAGTCTATAAAGTTTCCAAACACGGAAAGAGATGGATAGTGAATATGTGTATTCATATTCACTGCGTTGGCAGTTTATTGGGTGCTTCTACCCTTGTCACATAAATGGTTCATTCCAGAACGTAGAATGGCACGTGAGTACGGTGTAAATCTGGCAAACCAACATCAGTTAACGTTCAATTGAAGGTGGGAAAAGGAAGAAGAGTGATGTGAGGGACTTTGGAAGTGATATGATAGTTGGTGCCAGGCTTCGAGGTTCTTAAACGGCATTTCTCGTGGTCTTTTCGCGCACAACCTTTGCAAGAGTTTATCGTGGATGTTGCGACAAGCAAAATACTTCGAGCAATCGGAAATCCTGAGGATTTTTTCACGTCTGGTGAATCAGAATCCATACGCGACATTTTTCGATGCCTGTTACGTTCGGATATGACCATCGCATATTATTGTATTCTTTAATGATCGGGTTGTGGCTTTCTCTGGTATGTTCGTTTGCACGATTCTCCACAGTCTCCTTTGACTCCTCTTATCTACAAACTTGTGAAAACATAAGTTTGTCCGTGTTCCCTCACTCCGGAGTAAGTCCCTCTCCCAACTGAGCTACGCGGACAGAATGTCTAGCTGCAGATTTGTCGTCTTGACACATGTTTTCGCCTCTGTAGTACGTCACAAACTGTTTTCATCCATAGGACCGCCCATTCTCTGCTAGAAGTTTTTTTTTTTTTTTTCATGTTGCATCATTTATACGTACAAGAGTCGATCAGCCCCAATCGCACAGCGTTACTTTCTTGGGATACAGATTGGCCTTTGTTGGAAAGTTAACGGGGTTCGTCTTGTTTGCTGCACTAACTTTTCTGCTCCAGGTTAATGTATATGTTACCGCTAAAGCTCGAAAGCCGTTAATGTGCACATTACCTAGCTAATCTGCAGAATAACTGATTTGCTCCGTTAACGTGCGGTATCGAGAGTTTTCCGCATTTTATCTAGGTAATGTGCACATTAACGGCTTCCGTATCGTTAAAGTTCAAAAGTTTGTTTCTCTCATTTCCTTTCCCTACACCTTCCCCCTCTCCCTCCACTTTTAGTTTCTCTGCACATTACCTATAGATAATCTGTAGAATAACTGATTTCTGCACTTTAGCGGTAACAATTGTATGCAAAATCTGAATTCAGTGTTTGTAAAGAGAGATTTTTAATGAAAGAAGATGTCCCTGCTGTAGAAATATCTTTACGTCAAACAGCAATAAAACAATCCCTTGGTACTGGGCAGGGTTTCAGAAAATGTGACTGCAAGTCTAAATGTACCATAAATAGGTGTGCTTACCAATTGCTATGTAATTCAAAGTGTCCCCAATCTTTAGATTGCATTAATAAGTAAACATAATTTTATCATATGTTTTGCAAATTCATTTCCTTAATTATAATATTTTAAACCGTTTGATTCTTTCTATTATAGTTTTTTAATTGATTGATGATTGATTCTATCAACTAATTTGTTGATTGTTTGATTGTATTAATTTGATTCTTTATATATCGAAAAATAAATAAATAATATTATGTTAATTTAAGCGTACAGAAACGTTGCTGTTGTTCCAGCAAAGATCTTATTTTCACTTTAACGAGTGCCTAGTAGGTAATGTGCAGATTATCTAGGTAATTTGCAGATCACCTAGGTAATTTGAGAAATGAAACAATTTTCGGTACTTTAACGGATCACCCTAGTTAATCTGCACATTACCTAGATAATCTGTAGAATAACTGATTTCGGCACTTGAGCGGTAACATATATAATCCATTTCTCATTATCCTTCACCATTCTTCTCAGAAATGGGTCGTTTTCATTGCCTTTGATTGGAGAATCGCCAACAAATGTGCGGTCGAGAACATTTTTTCTCACTCAAATTACACGACACCCTAACGTTAAGGCGATTAACATATCCAAGCTTTGCCAAATGCAGTGTCACCGTGTAGCTGGATGTCTGGAGTATATGGTCAATTATCATGGGCCACCGCAACAATAGTCAACGAGGGTCAAGTAACCCCCTGGATATTGGAATCTCTCCAAAATAAAATTTAAATTAAAAAAATAGAAATAAAGGCAGAATAGGATGAATTTCGATTTTTATTTTTAGGACTGTGCCTCCAATCTTGATCACTACGGAAAACTACACTGGCCATGGTCCTAACTCGCTGTCTTTGCATCGGACCTCTTAGCCATTGAAGCCCGTTCTCGCACCCCCCTCCCACCAAATTGGCTAAACAATAGATCAAATGTACCATCGAATTCGTGGGAAGAATATTACCGTCCATCTATCTACTTTCTGTATTTGGTTTCTTTGATAACTTCTGTGGAAAGTATATTTCCGAAAGAAGAGAAACCTTTATTTTCTCTTTTTAATTTACTTCCCAAACATATTAGTAAACTTGTTGAGGCTAAATTTAATTTGTTAGTCAAAGCCATTTCCGAAACGTACGGCGTGCATGTTGATAATTTAGAAGCAGAACCAAGGTCGTGCTGCCACTAATGAAAAGACAAATCGGTAGCGGAAACAGAAAAGATTGCCCTTTCAAAGTAAGTAGAAAGACGAGATCTTTTACCCGGCATTTTCAAGAGCACTGCAAGCCGCCGCCACACTTCCCGCAACAACATATTGATAGATCTTTCAGTACCCTTCGTAGGGTGAAGTCTAGGGTGAGACCAACCATGAAGGAGGAGAGAGCAGGTGGCCTGTATGTACACTGGCGTGCAAAAATTAAGGACGAGACGGTTTTTCGAATGAAACGTCGTGCAGAAGTGCTCCACATCGACTAAAATCATACCATAAGATCCCCAAGATGTAAGAATATAGGACAAGTGAGCAAAACCGTCGAAACAAGGAATTTAAAGGATACAAAGGCACTTTATTGAAAAGGTAGCTTCGAGCACAACTGGACAGAAGACAAAAACGTCCATGTGACAGGCACCTGCCAAGAAAAATCCAGTCTTTAGTAAGGGATATGATAACCCCTGACTGCGTTGCAGGATTTACAACGACTGTCCATGCTGAGGACAAGGTTGTCAAGGAGCTGTTAAGGCATCGCGGCCCATTCCTCTTGTAGCGCCAATCGCAGCTGCGGAATCGTTGATGGCGGCTGGTGACGTGCTGCCAAGCGTCTCCCGAGAAGGTCCCACACGTGTTCGATTGGATTTATGTTCGGGGACCTTGCGAGCCAATCCATGCGTTGAATATCTTCACTCTCCAACAGCTCTGCGACATCCACTGTACGATCAGGTTTGGCGTTGTCGTCCATGAAGAGGAACTCAGGACCCACAGCACCTTTAAACAGACGCACGTGAGGCAGGAGAACCTCGGTACAATAGCGGACACCAGTGACTAAACCTCCTTGGAAGATGTGGAGATCAGTACGGCTACCAAGCATGATACCGCCCCAAACGAGAACACCGCCTCCTCCAAACCGGTCCCTTTCGATGATGTTGGAGGTGTGATTGCGTGTTCCCTACTCTCTCCAGGTGTGTATACGTCCAGAATCGCTCATCAGACTAAATCGGCTCTCATCCGTAAAGAGAACTCGACCCTATTGCTAATGTGTCCAGTTCTTGTGTTCCTGGCACCACAGAAACCGCCGTCTCCGATGAGCAGGCGTTAATGGCACACACCGTACTGGTCGTCGTGCAAATTGACCATCTCTGTGCAGCCTCCTGGCCACGGTAAAACGCAATAACGGGCGTCCAGTTGTCTGTTTATGTGGCTTGCGATTTCTCCCGCTGTCTGCCGTCTATCTCTTCTCGCCTGTAGGACAATATACCGGTCGTCCGCCGCCGTGGTTGCTCGTGGACGACCACTGCTAAACTCTCGGACAGCTGTTCCTGTCGTTTGAAATGCTCTCCAAGCTCGTGAAACGATGCTGTGAGCGATCCCGAACTCCTCGGCCACACTAGTCACACTTCGATCTTCTTCCAACTTTCCAATGACCCGACTTCGGGTACAGTCATCCAGATGTCGTCTACTGGATTGCCTGTTGGCCATATCCCATGATGGCAGCAACTCGACGTCGTTCAAACCGATGTACACCGTGCAACAGCTTTCACCGAATTGCTGAGCGTTCACCGCCCGTGTGCTTTATACCCTTCCGACACTCCCTACGTCATGCTGCATATATGCGCATGCCCTACCGTACCGGACCCTAGTCTATCTCCTGAGTGGTCTTTCGGTCCGTTCTGCCTGCTTGTTCCGCTGTTATGCTAATTTCTCCTCTTCGTCCTTAATTTTTGCACACCAATGTATAATGAGTGTCCATCAAAATAGAATGTACGGAAATGTAGATTTTTCTAAGAAACATTATCGACCGATTCGGACAAAGCAATAGACGACTGTAGTTTTTATTTTTATTTTTTTCCAACCAGGAGTGACACAATCATAATTCAGCTGAATTATCGTAAGAAGTTGTTCTTCGCTTGGTAAATAGGTTTCGCAACATTCATTCAACTATTTTCTACTTAAATTTTCATTTAATGCTCTATAACATTTTCTTTGTCTTAAGAAATAAGTATGTATCTCCCTTTACGCAGTGAGACTGAGACTATTTCTGTTTTTTATGACTCTATAACATTCCTATAATCTTCTATAGCATTTTCTTCCTCTTTGTCTTAACAAATGAGCACGTATCTCTCCTTACGCAGTGAGACTGAGACTATTTCTTTCCTTTAAAACTCTATAACATTTGTATAACACTCTATAACATTTTCTTTCTCGTTGTCTTAAATGAGTATGTACAGTATCTCCCTTTATGCAGTGAGACTGAGACTATTTCTGTCCTTTATAATAACTTAGATCTTAGAGAGATCTTGTCTGCTGGAAATTTGCTTTGACTCCCTCCCAAAAAAAATCTACGGGCGCTCATTTCAGTTACTCTGGTCGTCTTGTGCTACATGCTTTTGCTAAATGCCTTGATTTGGTCTTCAATTTCAGCGGGACTTCAATAGTGTGACTCATCGGCTAATGAGGAATCACCACCACGAAACATTGCAGACCAATACTAACAGAGTTGAAAATTTGCTGACGGATCACTTTGTCTGCGTTCATTTCGTCCACGTTCACTTTGTCCGCTGTTCATTTCGTCCGCCGTTCATTTCGTGCGCATTCATTGTCCTCAGAATGGGTGGAATACCACTGAAATTTTCTGTTTTGATAAAAAACAATTTTTCCAAGAAGAAAAAAAATGTCCGAGGACATTGCTTACATCCGATTTTTAGTCCTACGTAAGGTTTTCGATTAATATATAACGATTTCAAATGTTATTTAAAGTAATTAATACCGACATTTAACGTGGACCAGGAACATCAAACAAAGATCTTCGCTCTTTCCACGTTTATAAGTGAGTCATGGAAAAATTCTCATTGGCCGCCACCGGAAGTCGAACCCAGGGTCTTCCAGTTACGCGCGGGATATGCTTCCGCTACACAGGGTCTTCCAGTTACGCGCCGGATATGCTAGCGGAAGCATATCCGGCGCGTAACTGGAAGACCCTGGGTTCGACTCCCGGTGGCGGCCAATGAGAATTTTTCCGTGACTCACTTGTAAACTTGGAAAGAGCGAAGATCTTTGTTTGATGTTCCTGGTCCACGTTAAATGTCTGTATTAATTATTCATTCGCCTTCTAATTATTCCTTCAGTTGCTGCTTACCATCTTTGGTGAATCCCCAGCGTTGTGCGGGGCTCCAAGAAGCAACCTGCCAAATTGGCTTGGCAGTTAGCGTGTGTGAGTCTGGAGAAATTCGAGGCCGCTGTTGTGTAGCGGAAGCATATCCGGCGCGTACCTGGAAGACCCTAGGTTCGACTCCCGGTGGTCCAATGAGAATTTTTCCGTGACTCACTTTAAACGTGGAAAGAGCGAAGATCTTTGTTTGATGTTATTTAAAGTAAAACGAGGAACTGAACTTAGAAGAGCTTTTTAACTCTTTATTGTGACACGATGTCAATCGCTATGACATAAATCAAAGTTTTGCAAAAATATTTTAATGTTTTGAAATACATCTTGTACGTAGTGAGATCAAAAAGTTCCGAGACTAGGTACGTAGCGTGCGAACAGATGGCAGTACGCGGATGCGCGAGCAGCGGTCAAGGGCAGTGACCTTCATGAGTCATTGTGCCGATTGGCGTCGTTCTGTGAACATCGGGAGCTGTGCTACACGATATTTGGTGACCACGTGCAGAAAATAGCTGCGATTTAGGTATGGACTGCAAACTAGATCAGTGAATAAACAACAAATTCTGCTTCAAACTCAGCAAATCGGGAACGGAGAAGCATGAAATGTTGCGGCAGGCTTATGGCAATAAAGCAATGAGTCGTGCGAAGTGTTTTGAGTTGCACCCGCGCTTCAAGAGCGGCAGAACGGTACTGGAAGACGACGAGATGTCAGGGCGACCCTCCATGAGCAAAACCCCTCAAAATGTGGACAAAATTAGGGAACTGGTGCATGAGGATCGTCGGAGAACCATTCAAGCTACCATCGTCAATGTGTCATACGGAACAGTGCAAGAAATTCTGACTTCGGTTTTGAACATGCGCCGCATTGCTGCAAAGTTTGTGCCAAAGATTCTGAACCCCGAGCAGAAGGCGCTGCGTGTCGAACTCTGTCAAGATCTTCGTCAGCAAGTGGTGAATGAAACAACGTTCCTGTCGCGGGTGATCACTGGGGACGAGACTTGGGTCTACGGTTGCGACCCGGAGACCAAGCAACAGTCGTCGCAGTGGAAGAGCCCAGCATCTCCACGACCGAAGAAGGTCCGGAGCGTAACCAGAAGCATGGTCATCGTGTTCTTCGACATTCGTGGGGTTGTTCACCGTGAATTCGTTCCCCAGTGCCAGACCGTCGCCGCCCTTTTTTACTGCGATGTTCTGCGGCGTCTTAAGGAGGACATTAAACGACCTGAAATCTGTCGCAGGGGCAATTTCTTGCTCCATAGCGACAATGCAGCCGATCACATAGCGTTAGCAACACGCCAGTTTTGCAGCCGCAACAGCATCACTACCCATCCTCGCCCGCCTTACTCGCCGGATTTGTCCCCCTGTGACTTCTTTCCGCTCCCGAAGATGAAGTTGAAGCTCAAGGGTCGCCGTTTTGAAAACGTGGACGAGATCCAGCGCGAATCGTAGACGGTGCTTGATGGAACTTTCCAACAGTGGCAAAAACGCTGGCAGCGGTGTATTGCTGCCCAAGGAGACATCTTTGAGGGAGATCATAACCAGACTTAAGTAAAGTACTTTGTTGTATATCGGCCTAGTCTCGGAACTTTTTGATCGGACCTCGTACATTGTTTTGATATAGTTCTTGGCTTTTCAGTATATTAATTTTTTATTTTGATTACTAATTGTTTATAATTTCCGTATTACTAATTTTCATACGAATAAACTATAATTCTCTCCATATGTGTACTGCTATTTAACGTGAGAAAAAATACATAAATGTAAAATGGTAAAAAAAAAGTTTGTGACGCACTGCAGAGGTGCATCACGTGTCAAGACGACAAATCTGCAGCAGTACATTCCGTCCCTGTAGCTTAGTGGGGAGAGCAACTTACTCCGGAGTGAGGGAGCACAGACAAATTTGTGTTTTCATTTTGGCGCCCGAACGTAAAAATGGAGGTACTGACCGTTGGGTTCTTCGAAAAATGTGTGATGTTTGTTCCGCACATCGTCTAGAATTAAAGAAAACAAAATTCGTTCGGCTTCCCAAAAGAAGAAAAATTAAGTGGGAGATGATGTGACGTACTACAGAGGTAAAGCACGTGTCAAGACGACAAACCTTCAGACTGTAGCTCAGTTGGGAGAGCAACTTACTCCGGAGCGCGGGCGCGGGGATTCGATCTCGTCACGGAAAATTTTTTGTTTTCGCAAGATAAGATTGATATTCACTGTGAATTTGAGGTGTGAAAGAAGAGAAATATGGACTTTTTACATAAAGGAAAATGGGGGTCTGAAACTTTTCTCTTCAATCCAACACATTTATGGCCATTGGAATAAACTTTGATTTATGTCATAGTGATTGACATCGAACCACACAAAAGAGCTAAAAAGCTCTTCAAAGTTCAGTTCCTCGTTTTACATTTAAAATCGTTATACACTCACGGACAATGAAATTTGCGCACCTAGAAGAAAACACGCTACAGCCGCAAAACTTTGCAAATAGCTAGAGTGCGTGCTGGTATGCAAATGATCCACGTTTGGTGCGATTGCGTATGACCGCACACCCTGTGATGGGGTTGCAAGCACGAAACAGCTGCCTTATAAACCGGCGTGTAGTCGATGCCCCGTGAAACCGAAAATCACCGACTGACGCAAGAAAGAGTACAGAGTGACAGAAATGCCGGGTAAACGCCAGAGATGTCGATTTACGCAACGTTCGGACTTTGAGAGAGGACTGATCATCGGGCTGAAAACCGCAGGGTTGTCCGCGTGCTGTATAGCCCACCACTTGTATCGTTCTGACCATACCGTCCGACTGTGTTGGGAGCAGTGGACACGTGACTGCACGGCCACACGGCGGAGCGGCTCCGGACGGACCAGGAGGACCATACGTAGAGCGGATCGACGGATCGTGCCCCGGTCCACTATACAGGCAGTGGTAGCGGCTCTTGTGTGACCACGAACCATTTCCCGACGCCTCGCGGAAGCGAATCTGCGATCCCAGCGCCCCTTACGTGTGCTGCCATTAGCACCGGAACATCGCCGGCTCCGTTTGGAGTGGTGCGAGGCCAGATCGACGTGGAACGCCACAGACTGGTGACGTGTGGTGTTTAGCGATAAGTGCCTCTTCGTTTTGGGGACAGATGATCATCGTGTCCGGGTGTGGAGGTCCGCGGGTCAACGGCACAATCCCAACCTCGCTATCGAGAGTCACACCTCCCCCACTGCAGGCATTATGGTCTAGGGAGCCATTGCCTAAGGTAGCCGATCAGCTCTAGTAGTGGCTCGTGGACCGATCAGCTCTAGTAGCGGTACGTGAATCATTGACAGGCCAGCTGTGTGCGGACGACATCCCACGGCCCCATGTGCTCGCATTCCTGGCCGGGATTCCAGGTGCGCTATACCAGCAGGATAGCGCCCACCCGCACACGGCTCGGGTTGCCCAGGACTGCCTACGTCATGTCCAGACACTTCCATGGCCTACCCGCTCCCCGGACATGTCCCCTATCGAGCATGTGTGGGACCAGTTGAAACGCCAGCTTCCACCGTGCCGCACTATCCGAGATTTGGAGCACACCGTCCAACACGTGTAGGACAGCCTGCCGCAGGACAATATCAGGTGTCTGTTTACCTCCATGCCGGACCGTATTGCAGCATGTATCGCCGCACGAGGCCGTGCAACGCGCTGTTGAAGATGACCAGACTGCACCCCACAGATCCCTCTGTAATTGTCCTGCAGCTCTGTTTTTCCCATCATGTGTATCATTCATCTGTATCATTACGTCCATAAAATTTCAGTTCAATCCCATGCTTCCTTCTTGGTGCGCAAATTATATTGTCCGTGAATGTATTTTAATCGAAAAAAATAAACAGGGGGGGGGGGATCGCATGTCAGTAATCAATGTCCGCTGACCATTTTTTTCTGTCTAGTAACAAAAGTTCCATCAAAACAGAAAATTTCTACGGTATTCTATCCATTCTGAGGACGAAATGAACAGCGGACAAAGTGAACGGTGGACAAAGTGAGCTGGACCAATTGAACGTGAACGAAATGAACACGGGCAAAGGAATATGGAGCCAAAATTTTATAGCATCTTTACTATAAACAATACGCATATTTTTTTGTTTGTTTGTTTTTGAGTGTGCGTAGCGTTTTTACTCTTGCGGTAGAAAAACAGAATTGAATGGCAAAAATGAACTTCACTGTCTCCCATTTTAAAACCTGTGCCCAAACAACAGATCACGCCTAACTCCTTTTATATAGACGTCACAAAACTCCATCTTTTATAATATGCAAATATCACGTATCTGCAATACAAATTAACTTTTAAAATTTGCCCCAACGATATCTATCTCCAAAATGCGGAGCGTTTCTACGAGACCCAATATACACTGCTGGCCACCCGAAATACAACACCAAGAAGGAAGCATCCGATTGGCCTGAAATTCGCAGCATGCGTCGCCCGCGAGAGGACATGCGAACGATTAGCATTGCAGGGCATATGCAAATCATGTGCGCCCGGCACGCCACCGAGAACCACTATAAGAAGGGTGCACCGTAAGTAGTGGAAAAGTGTTGTTCTGCCGGACCTGTTCGTGGGAAGCTTCCTGATCCCTCGTCGCAGAATAACGGCAGCCATTCCAGCACGTTTCGGAGTTCGACAGAGGACAAATAGTGGCTTATCTCGACAGCGGTTTATCGTACTGAGACATCGGCGCCCGTGTGGGACAACATCCAGCCACAGTGAGACGAGTAGGGATTCGGTGGGTGCAGGAGGGACGGACGGACCGACGTGAGCGATTGCCACAGCCGCGGCACACCACCGAGCGAGAGGACCGGCATGTTGTGCGACGGGAATTGACGGCTCGCACCGCCACATCACGAACGTTAGCGCAGGAATTAGGGTGTGTTGCGCAATAACCTGTGTCAGCACGTACCGTGTTCGACGTCGTCTGCAGGAGCGGGGACTTGTCACACGGCGCCCGTTGCTCCGATTACCATTGACGTCACACCACCGGCGAGTGCGGCGCCAGTGGGCCGTTGAACGCCGCACCTGGACTACGGAATGGAACGACATTGTCTTCCCCGACGAATCCCGCTTCTGCCTGCAACACCACGATGGTCGGATCCGCGATTGGCGGCACCGCGGCGAGAGACTGTATGGCGCCTGCATTATGCATCGCCATACCGGTCCGTCGCCTGGCGTTATGGTTTGCGGCGCAATTGGATATGACACCCGCACCCCTCTGGTACGCATCGCCGGTACACTCCACAGCCACAGCTACATCTCCGACGTTTTGGAGCCTGTAGTCTTCCTTTACCTGCAAGATCTGCCAGCGGCCACGTTTCAACAGGACAATGCGCGCCCGCACGCAGCACGCATCGTGCAACAATTCTTCACGGCCCACCCGGTATCACTGCTGCCGTGGCCCGCCTGTTCTCCGATATGTCGCCCATCGAACACGTCTGGTCGCTGATCGGCAACCGAGTGTCCCGGCAAACACCACCCGCGGCTACGCCTGATGAACTGTGGCAACGTGTGGAAACAGCCTGGACCGACATACCCCAAGCCCACATCCAAAGCCTCTTTCGTTCGATGCCTCGGCGTGTAGCGGCCGTTATTGCCAGCCATGTGGGCCACACGAACTATTGATGTCTGCGTGTTCCGCAAGTAGCCCGGGCCTGTAAGCTCAATCGTTTCATCTTTGTATCTGTTGTTATGTGTCCAGTAAATCTGGCTTTGCTATCTCGTGTCCTTCTTGGTGTTGCATTTTGGGTGGCCAGTAGTGTATTTTCCAAAATCAGTGCTTACGAGGGATTCAAATTTTAATATTCAGAAATGAAATTTTCTGTAAACCTGAATGAATTCTAAAAATTCATAGTCACCACAGACTTAAATTCTGTATGCCCAAAACTGAAAATTTTGTCAATATCACTATTTCTTAAATGATGGAGTTTCACAATTTTTACTGAAATCGTAAAAATGTAAAACCAAATTAATTGTTATATTTTTTTAAAATCTTCCTATTAATTTAACTGTCCTTATGGAAATACTCTTCATTTAGTATGGCGCGCTTGTAAAAATGCAGTTTTCGTTTACTATTCGTGGCAGCTATTTTCTCTGCAAAATCATAACGTGCAGACTCGAATGTGGAGTCATTAACGAAAACACGAAAAATAATCATTCCCAGCTGTGTTTGTCGTCAGCAGATGGACAAACCTAACTACAGAAATATTTTGCAGCGATTTCGTAGTGCTTGGGAAGCAGAATGGCAGCGTGCAACGTTTCATCGCAAGTGATTCATTATTTATTCAGAACGGAAAATAAACAAAAGATAAAAGCAAGTTAGTAAAATCATGCAATGCATTGATTATGATACGCTTTCCAGCATACCAGAAGTCATTACTCAAGTTATTACTCAAGTTACTACTCAAGTTATGAGGATAATAGCTGTAGAATAAATATTGCTCCTCTGACCCGACCTTTGACCCCATTTCGATGGTATTCAACAGAACCGGTAAAGTATACTTCCGGAACAACATGAACATTTTTTGTCTCAATCGAAGCATTTTTATGTAAGTTACAACGCATAAGGGCAATGGAATGGATCCCGATCCTATGTCCTGACCTTTAACTCCATTTCACCCATTTTCAATAGGGTTCGTCCCCAGATGGTCCCTTCCCACATACTAAAATTTCATCGAAATCGAACCATATTTACGCAAGTTATGACGCATAAGGGCAAATATCAGGAACACCGAACATCGCTCGGGTAAAGGGGGGATGAGGGCACAAAAAAAATTATATTTTGATATGTTATTTCCAAGTTTTGTAATGCTAAGTCTAAACCAGCAAGATAAATAATGATAGACAAATTAGAGACAAATTAATTTAGAATAAACATCAAAACAAAGATGAATGATAATTTTTTATTTGTGTTAGAGCAAGAATTTTTTTTTAAATTGTTCTTATTATTTTCGAACATGAAACACCAAACAACAAATGTTAACATGGGGTTCTTCATCGATACCCACGCTAACATTGGTTCTTCATCGCTGTCTATTTATTCGCCGCATTTCATCTAGGTTTTCTTACGATATAGATTCATTGAGGGTTATAATAAAGTCGGACATTATTTCCATGCTCCTTGCCTTAGCTGCTCGGAATGGTCTTTTTGTAGGCTGATCTTCTTCCAATGGAAGGTCATGTGTTTCCAGACTGGAATGTGATCGGAAACCATCGGCTCTTGAAGGTCCAAGCTGTTCCATATTTACTTCTTCAGCTTGTTCTTGTTCCAACAGTGCCGTATTCTTCTTATTCTTCTTATTAAAGTTGAAACGTGAACGTTTCGTTGGGGGTCGACCAGCCATATTTTTTATATTGTTTTACCATCCACGTGACACTGTTATTAGTAATTAATAAAAATGAACTAATCATCTCGTCATCAAATGACTATTCAAAAATGAAACAAAAAAAATGCTGTATTAAGTTTAAATTTTAAAGAAAAAAAACATGCGAAATCAGCGTTCCGCTGCTTATACTGTACTACGCATCAACTCCAAGCAACTGGTACAACTCAATTTTTGTTCTAGAAGAAAATAGAAGTAATGCGTAATACGCACTCAACGCGTGACGTAATGAGGCAGATGAGACTCGCGACCATCTGCTCGCGAGAGTGTAACGTCATAAAACTTTAATAGGATCCACACACAACGCGTGACGTAATGAGGCAGATGGCGTGACCGCGCGCCAACATCTCAATCGCGAGTCGATCGCGATAGTGTGGCGTCATAAGATTTCTAAGAATGGGCAATATTAAGAGGACGACGCCATGACACTAAAAACGTGGTAACTCGGGGTGGTTATTTAACCCACTAAACGAATTTTTCCAAAGTCGAGATCAAGCTAAATCGATTTCTAGTACCAGAAAATGGTAGGTTAACCACTTTCATCAAAATCCTTACAGCTGTTTTCAAAATAAATTTTACATATATACAAGAATTGTTCCTTTAATAAGATGTGATGGAATGCATACCGCTCCTATGTAAAAGGTCAGCCTTTGACCCCACTTCACCCATTTTCAATAGGGTGGTCCATACGACATACTAAAATTTCATCGAAATCGAACCAATTTTACGCGAGTTATCGTGCGGACAGACGGACGGAAAAAGCTGGAGTATATACGCTTCTTTAACCTACGGTTGGAAAGCGTAAAAAAAGAAAGAGAGAAAAGAAACTTAACCCTCCTTGTAATTCCAATGTGGTCTAAGCGATCGCCTCTGATCATTCGTCCGTAAGGGGTCCGGGTTCGAATCCCGGTGAGGCATGGATGTTGTGTTTGTCTTACGGCACTGGCTCTCTCCCTTCCCTGGAACCAGTGACCCTAAATTAGGGACGGGCGACTGCTTATAGCCCATTGAGTTGCTCACGGTGGTCGTTATACCTTCAATCAAAAAGAAAAAAAATTCCAATGTTTGTGAAAGGGCGTGTGCATATTCTACAGTATGTAGATTTTGACAAGAACAGTTCTGATATTATAGTGCAGTATGTTTCACTTAAATGTTTCACATGTTTCACGACCATCTGCTAGCTAGAGTGTAACGTCACAACTGGTTCTTCTTCTGCACACCGGCGAACTACATGTCGCTGGAAAGCTCAGTGAGGCGAAAGCAAGCCACTCATGCGCGAACACTGGGGCTCAAAGGTGTAACGAATTTGTCAGCGGGAGTCCCTCCCTCCCGGAAATGAATAAAAAATAGAACATCGTTGATTTATTATAGTGAATATGATTTTAAAAATCACTTTCACTTTCTGAATTCTTTAAAAGTGCAGCTGCGTATTTTGTGTAATTGTGCTATTTGCATCAAGCTGTCATTTGCGCATATCATTTCTATCAAGTTCACTGAAGTTTAAAAAATGCGTTTCATTAGAAACCAAAATAGTCTGGAAATATTTTCCGTCACTAAAACTTGGAGGAGGGAGGAAGAGAGCGGTTTTTTTATGATTAAACGCAGTATTTCAAATCATATATACAAGTTGTATATATAATTATTTTTCGTTAGAGAGTTACCCTAATTAATGCAATTTTTATAAGAAATCAGTGCAATATTTTGTTTCACTCAGACAATTAAAGAGCATAATGCCTAAAGTGCACTGCTGACTTCAAATCATTGGGGGAAGGGGGGGAGAGGATAGTCGTGAAGAGATCAGACGTAGGGGAGAGACACGTTTTTACGGTTGTCAGGAGGAAAAAAGATAAACTAGGTCAAAAAGATAAACTACGAGATTCGACGTATATTGTAAAACGCAATTGTAATTGCTCAATGAACAAAGAAACAGAAATATTCTTTTGCTGAATAGTAATATTTTTAAAAATAAAATTCAGCCTGTAACTTTATAAAAATATTCAGAGAGATTTAATTTCCAAACGCTTATAAAAATATGAGAAGTTAACGCGGTTACTCAATCAAAGAACTAGAAGCGCAAAAAATAAATAGATAAAAAAAGACTCTAGAGATTATACGTTTCTATATTTTTATTTATTTACTTTATTTTTGATAATTGTTTTAAATATTTACCACATATCTCGAGAGCTTGTTAAACACGATACGGGACTGGGAATTCAGTTTCTTAACAAATGAGCAATGCTGAATATAGGAAAATTATTTTTACTTATTTTGTTTTTTATTCATTTTTTGGAAATAAATCGCATTGCCCTCATAAGATGGAGTTCGGTCCATGTTATAATACATTTCTGTAAAGGAAAGAGATGCATTGCTTGCAATTAGCTCAGCACACGATAGCCTGAACAGCATGGGAAAACATTTTTTCCCTGTAGAAGTATTTCAACTCACGCATTTCGAAAATGACACCCACACAAAAACAAAAACTTATTTAAGCTGGAGATAACAGACACGTACGTTTATCTTGGACAGCAGATATCAAGTGAGGGTCACATTGATGAAGAAATTAATCGGCGTACAAAACTTGCCTGGAGAGCTTTTGAAAGAAACAGCATAATTTTCAAGAGCAATATGCCATTATGTCTTAAAAGAAAGGTGTTTGATCAATGTATCCTTCCAGTGCTTACGTATGGTGCAGAGACGTGGACCTTAACTAAAAGAGACATACAAAGGCTGCAGACAACTCAAAGCAGCATGTAGAGGTGCATGCTTGGTGTAACCAGGAGAGATAAGAAGAGGAACTCCTGGATCAGGTAAATGACAAGAGTGGAAGACATCATGATCAGAGTTAAATCCCTGAAATGGCAATGGGCTGGACATACTGCCAGAAGGACAGACCATCGATGGACAGCCGAAATTTTAGATTGGATTCCTAGGGACTGGAAAAGACCCAGAAGAAGACCACATGGGAGATGGGTGGATGAAATTCGAAAGTATGCGCGAGTGACATGGAGGAGACTGGCACAAGACAGACCGTTGTGGAGGAAACTTGGGGAGACCTTCGTCCAGCAGTGGATTGATAATGGTTGACAATGATGATGATGATGATATTAACTTATATCTCTGAAAACCTCTTAGTGCTGCTAATAGAGAGTGCTGAGATACCCTGCTCGACATTGAAATTGCCCCACGCCGAAGGGGTGAGGATAGAAGGGTGAAACTCAGCATGCAAATAGGAATACCTAAGAATTTACCTTGATGTGATTTTCAGCCACGTACAGTGTTTATCGGATGAGATAACGCAGCACAATATGTACGAGCCTCAGCAAGTGGTTGCACCTCCGCGAACGGCAATACAGGCAGCAATATGGCTTGGCATGGAGTCATACAGTCGACGGATATCGTGCTGAGGAATGGAACACCGAGCACGGTTGACTTGCTCCCATAATTCATCGCGATAGTGTGCAGGGCGATTCGATTGCAGACGACGTCCAATGTGGTCCCACACTTCAAAATTGCCTTTATTCTTCAGTAAAGTAACATTTCTATGTACATGACAATGGAATTCTGCCAATAAATACAGTGGTATATACATCAGCTGGAAAGTTCCAGTGAAACGTAAAACAAAATATTGTTAAAATCATAAAATTATTTCGCCACGTAGATCGAAGGAGAGGCAGACAATAAAGCACGAGCGATACAAATGAAAATGTTTACCTACAGCATTGTAGACAGGGAAAGACATGATTCTATACTATGCACAAATTCCAATTAAGCATTACTACCATACTAAAGATTAAACATGCACAAGGTACAAATTCACATAAAAGACCATGGGTGAGAAGGAACTAACAGGTGCAATAGTATTTGGAGATATGACAGTAATGGTAGAAACAAATAAGCAGAAATACTAATCATATGTACAGAATTATGCAGTGACAAGAGAGAAATATGCTAAACGGACCCAGGAGAGCAACTTTACAAAAAACAGAAATCGAACAGTAATGCAATGCACAAGTTTCATATCATATGTTCAGAACAATACAGTGACAAGGAAGAAAGCCGCTAACATACCCAGAAGGGCAGCTTCTCATGAAACAGAAATGCAACAGAGATGCTACATTCAAAATTTACAACATGTGTACAGAAGTATTCGGTGACAAGGGGAAATAACGCTAAATGTACTCAGAAGGGCATCTTGTTACATTAAATTATACACACAGTGACTAATATTTTAAAAATATATTCAACATAATGAAGGGGACATTGCGTGGGCAGTAAACTGTGCAGAAGGAAGAATTATATACAACAACATAAAATCCAACATTATCGAAGAGAACATGGGAAACATGGTGAGCTATCTCCAATGGCACATTAAAACAGAATAATCAGAAATATGAAGCACCAAAATCAATACGAAAAACATGATTTGTTACAGTGAACGTGGGCGACAACAAAAATCCCACTTATATGTTGACATGTAACTGCAAATTGTGGATATGGAACCACCCAGCCGATTGGGCCCAGGTGGATTGAAAAACGCTATCGATGTTTGTTGTGGCAGCACGAGAGTGCTCTATTTGGAGGCGAGAGGTTAACCGTGCTAGGAAACGTCTCTGAATGATAGCACTTGCCTCCTGAGGAGGTGGAATAAGAGCAGGGAAACGTTGTTGAAGATGGAAAGAATAGACAGTGAACTTCACAAGAAGAAAAATGTAACGACACACAGGAGGCAAGTGAGTAGGTGGATGCTTTGTTTGGAGTAGCCAAGCATATGCAAGAAAGGGTAACGATCGAGCACAAATTCTATCAGCAAGACGAAATGCTGTGTTTAGGACTGGCAGGAGAACGGGGCAGAATAGTTATTGATGTTGGACGTCGCTGACTTCAGGGCAAAAGGAGCATTGTGGAGAGGTGAGAAGAGTCATGCGAAACAGTACTGATGGAGCGGAGAGACGAAGGTGAAGAAATTGCCAATGGACATTGAGTTCAAGAGGGGTGGAAAGGGCAGAGGTAGAGGCTGTCCAGATGGCGGGGAGAAGAGAAGGAGGAGCAGAATGAACAGAAAGTGGAAGTGCGGAAGGGGAAAGAAGAAGCCAATAAAGAGAAGAGGAGGAGATAGAAGTAACTAGAACCGGGGAGCTACGAATGAGGAGAAAGAACGGTAGAGAAAGAGGAGCGGAGGGGACCGAGAAGAGACCATCAGGTGAAGCGAGGAGTGGAAAGAGGCTCCAAAGCGCTGTGCGAAGGAGAAGATATTCGTTAGCAAGAGTAATAGTTGGAGATAGAAACAGGGAAGAAAGAGGTCTCCAGGTTAGATCAGAAGTTACGAGAGAACGGACAGTTATCACACCAGAGCGGATCCAATGAGGAAAGTAAAAGTAAGGGAGGTTAGGAGGGTGAATAAGAAAAGAGAAGAAAAGAGGTTCATCTAGGAGATCAAGGGTTGAAGAAGGAAATGAACGGAGAAGAGGAAGCGAACGAAAGAGAGAAAGGCCCTCTCGCAGGACAGGAGGGAGGTGGGACGGGAGAAGAGAGTATGCATCCATCTTCAGAAACAGTAGGAAGGTGAAAGATGGGTCACGGGAAGAAGCTAGAACATTCAAGGTAGTGGTAACGGACGGAACAGTTGAAGTGGCAAGGCGAATGAAATGAATAATGCGATGTGTTTTATAAAGGACAGCTGGATCAGGAAGCTGAATGCCACCGAATGAGTCTGGCAGATGAAGCTTGGCAGGTTTAACCCAGTGATGTGAAGACCAGATGACGGAAGTTGAGAGGCGAGTGATGGTCATCATTTGTGACACGGGCACAACCGTCGACATCCAAGAGTATTCGCATAGAGAGATAAGTTGTAGACGAACAACGGCTGCTCGTTGACGGAACGATGTGAAAGGGCGGGCCTTACTGCAGTGGGCAGCAGACCGTTGTATGCGGGGAAGAAGAGCAGTCCAGGTGGCGGATGCAGAAGCCAAGGGCAATCCAACATACGCACCGAGGATCTTCTGTGTAGTGGCTGTCCACTGCGCACCCCAAGGAGCATCGGTGCGGGCAGCCCAAGCCCCGCACCATAAGCCAGTACTTTTAGTGGCATTCAGCGCAGCTCCAGATATTGCAACATACTGTTGATATACAGAATACAGGCGATCAAATTGAGATTCATCCCGGACGCAAAAGGTCACATCATCAGCATAGGCGGTGAAAATTATTCGATGATGACGAGTACTAGCCACTGTCGGCGGTAGGACATCCAGGAGTGATCTTCGGGCTGCTAACAGGAAAGGCTCAAAAGCGAGAGCGAATAGCTGGCCGGAGAGCGGACATCCTTGCCGGATGCCTCGCTTAAACGGAATTGGAGCGGTTAGAAATGTGGCCGCTCGAACATGGAAACTGGCGCCCTGATAAAGGGCCAAGAGTACAGGTTTCCAATGGACCTTATTCACCTCGCATTGCATCATGGGAAAGCTTTTCCGTGGCCGCGGACCAACAATAGTTTGTTTACACTCGTTTTCCCATTGCTTAACGTGGCGTTACGTTGCAGGGGTTCAGGAAAATCGTGATTTTTCGTAAATTTATTAACAACATGCCTAACCTTTGCTCATCGTATTGTTATGCTAATATATCCTGCCACCTAAATTGCATAGAGGAAGGAACATTTTTCCTTAATTTTCCTTAGAAAAGGACGAAATTGTCAAAGGAACGACTACTCTGTCGGAACAGCGATAATTTCCATCCCAATGTTCATTCTCCGATATGTTCTGCCCACTTTAACGAAGAAGATTTTGGGTATTATGACACTGTAAATCAAAGGCAGTTGAAACCTCGTAATGTTCCTTTGAATTTGAATTTCAAAAAAAAAGGGGGGGGGGTAGAAGAGAATTGATGGAATATTTGAATCAGTAAATTACGAATTAAGTTCTACGCTCTTTCCCCAATGAACGAAACAAACATAACTATATTTTTCTTTTATTTAATGTTTTGCATTTATTTTATTTTTAAGCAGATTGCCTAGCGTGTGAACCCTAGTTGTTTGCCGCCCCGGTGGCGCAGTGGTCTAAGCGATGGCCTCTGATCATTCGTCCGAACGGGGTGCGGGTTCGAATCCCGGTGAGGCATGGATGTTGTGTTTGTCTTACGGCACTGGCTCTCTCCCTTCCCTGAAACCAGTGACCCTAAATTATTATTATTATTATTATTGATTGGAGGTTTAACGACCACCGTGAGCAACTCAGTGGGCTATAAGCAGTCGCCCGTCCCTAATTTAGGGTCATTGGTTCCAGGGAAGGGGGAGAACCAGTGCCGTAAGACAAACACAACATCCATGCCTCACCGGGTTTCGAACCCGGACCCCTTTCGGACGAATGATCAGAGGCCATCGCTTAGACCACTGCGCCACCGGGGCTGCCCTAAATTAGGGACTGGCGACTGATTATAGCCCATTGAGTTGCTCATGGTGGTCGTTAAACCTCCAATCAAAAAAAAAAAAAAAAAAAAAGAACCCTAGTTGCCGCTCTTGTGGCGCAGTGGTCTAAGCGATGGCCTCTGATCATTCGTCCGAACGGGGTCCGGGTTGAAATCCCAGTGAGGCATGGATGTTGTGTTTGTCTTACGGCACTGGCTCTCTCCCTTCCCTGGAACCAATGACCCTAAGTTAGGGACGGGCGACTGCTTATAGTCCATTGTGTTGCTCACGGTGGTCGTTAAACCTCCAATCAAAAAAAAACAAACTCTAGTTTGTTTTCATATTACGTATTTGTCTGGACTTCTAAATGTTTTGTTTTGCAAAGAAAGGTTCCCAAAGTTTATGTTTTAGATGCTTTGCCAACGTCTGACAATAAGAACATCAAAATTTAATATACTGTGTACGAGGAATGCTGCATTAGAAACTTTATGATGACTAATGGCGATGTTCGATGTTCTCCTGCATCGTGGGAAATAAACATCGAACACAAAATTGTTTTGGTATATTTTTGCAACCTTGATTTGTTCTTCTAAGAAATTAATTTCTTCTTCGCCCTGTATTTCTATCAATTCGTTGGCAAAGTCCATGACGTTAAGATTGTGAAAATTAGCTAACAGCTTTAAGGGATGATCAAATAGCGAAAACATTGAATCTGCAGCCATGTTGGTCCGCAGAAATCCACTTCTGACGTCACATGAATAAGGTCCATTGGGATAAATCGGGCGATCTTCCTGGCCACGGCAGTGTTTGAACATGGTGCAAACATTCTCTAGAGGCGCAAGAGTGTACAGCGGCGTTACCTTGCAGGAAATTGGAGTGCTGTAGGCCATTCAGGACCGGTACCAAAATGGGCTGCAGAACCTTGCTTACGTATTGTGCAGATGTCACTGAGCCCGTGATGCGGACAAGAGGTGACCTGCTGTCATGCGCAATGAAACCCCATTCCGTGATGCCTACCTGACGGGTGGTGTGGCGGTCGCGAACGAATCCGGGATCCATCTGCTCACCACGGTGTCTCCAGACACTGATCCGTCGATCGTCAGCACACCGACAGAAACGGGATTCATCACTGAAGACCACAGTGGTTCATTCGTGACCCCAGTTCACATGATTTCGGCACCAAGTCAGACGAGCACTGCAATGGCTGGCCGTCAATGACAGTCGACGTAACGGTTCGTTACTGCGCAGGTTTGCCACATGTAACCTTCGGCTTACACTTCGGGGGATAAACCTGCCGACGTGTAACGTCCGCGACACTTCCTCCGACAAGCACACATTACCATCCCTGTTGGTGCTGGCACATTTATCTCACGATCGTGTGGCGTCATAGGCTCCGGTTTAGCATCATTTTGTTTTTTGAGACCAACAATAGTTTGTTTTTTGTAAACAAACTATTGTTGGTCCGCGGCCACGGAAAAGCTTTCCCATGATGCAATGCGAGGTGAATAAGGTCCATTGGAAACCTGTACTCTTGGTTCTTTATCAGGGCGCCAGTTTCCATGTTCGAGCGGCCACATTTCTAACCGCTCAAATTCCGTTTAAGCGAGGCATCCGATAAGGATGTCCGCTTTCCGGCCAGCTATTCGCTCTCGCTTTTGAGCCTTTCCCGTTAGCAGCCCGAAGATCACTCCTGGATGTCCTACCGCCGACAGTGGCTAGTACTCGTCATCATCGAATAATTTTCACCGCCTATGCTGATGATGTGACCTTTTGCGTCCGGGATGAATCTCAATTTGATCGCCTGTATTCTGTATATCAACAGTATGTTGCAATATCTGGAGCTGCGCTGAATGCCACTAAAAGTACTGGCTTATGGTACGGGGCTGGGCCTGCCCGCACCGATGCTCCTTGGGGTGCGCAGTGGACAGCCACTACACAGAAGATCCTCGGTGCGTATGTTGGATTGCCCTTGGCTTCTGCATCCGCCACCTGGACTGCTCTTCTTCCCCGGATACAACGGACTGCTGCCTACTGGAGTAAGGCCCGCCCTTTCACATCGTTCCGTCAACGAGCAGCCGTTGTTCGTCGACAATATGCAAATGTATGTTTGTAGCACATCTCCTTCTGAGTGGGACAATTTATATGTCGAGAAGTGTATTTCTACTGCAGTTAGCGCGTCCTGTTTTTTATCAGCTCAAAGTTTACAACCGAAAAGAGAAGAAATAAAAAGGCAATTCAACTTGACAAGTTAGATACATTTAAGCATAAGCCCCCATATAGCGGGCAAGAGAGGGCATAGGCCCTCTCCTGGAAATCGCCATGTCCTTTCTGTTCTCGGAAAGTAATTCAGAGATTTTTGAGATCACTTATTCGGATTGCTAATTTTTCTGTAGAAATTATGGATACGCATGCATGCAGTGAAAATAGAAAAAAACGTCAGGAATTTCCAGTAGAAAGTAATGATAAAATTTCCTATTCTATGTTGGAAAACAGCGTACAGTATGGAAAAGTGTGAAAGGCGAAGAAATGAAATATATATCCTCCTCTGCAGCAGCTATTCACTGAGATCTCCGGGATTTTTTTTTCAGAAATTTATCTTGAGTGTATTTTTTCATTTTTTGATGAACAATTGAGTGATCCCTGCGGTTTCGGGGCTCACGTGACATAAATTACCAAGAGAATCAAACGAAATGCGAAAAAAATGTCCTTATTGTCCTAACACGCTGTCTAATTTCATTTATCCATCTTCTTTATAGTTTTGTGGGGTATTCTGGTTTTCAATAAAATTTATGTGTTCAGAATGTGGTAAAAAGGGTTAGATAACGTGAAAGTACAGTGGAAATTTGTATATGATGTTTATGCACTTAATGGACAAAACATTAGAGATACCTACCTAATAGTGTGTTGGTCCTCTTCTAGCGCGAATAATAGCCTGTACACGTCGAGGCATCGACTCTACCAGATGCTGGAGGGTTTCCGGACGTAATGCCAGGCCATGCCTGTTGCAGCATTGTCCATACAACTCCGCCTGAGATGTCAGCCCAAAGGCTATAAAAGCGTATAGGTGATCAGCCAACACATACTGATAGCGCGCAGCGGTTGAGAACCTCTCCAGGCAAACTAAGGAAACTAATGTGTAGCATGAGAAGGCTTCCCAAGCCATCACAGAGCCACCACCGCTTTGAACTGAGCTAACTTGGCACGACGAGCATGGCTGAAAACGGAACTCATCTGACCACACGACATGACGTCACTCTACAGAGGTCCAGTTTTGATGTTCCCAGCACCAATCGAGACGTAACGTCCGATGGCGAGCAATCAAGAGTGGAACAGGAGTAGGCAAGTTATGCTTAGGCCTCCGGCATTTAACCTGGATGTGATTTACTTCGCCGTTGCTAAGCTCGGTATATAGAAGCGTGGATAGTCTATGTCGACCCCGATCATCAATGCTGTGTGGTCTGCCACCGTTTGCTCTCTGGGCGCTGGTACGTCCGTCGATGGTATACTCGCGGTACACCCTTGATGAGGTTGCCCTTGGAAACCCATGGGAGTCTTACGACTTGGGCGATAGAATGGCCCATCTGCCTTGCGCAGATAATGCATCTACGATCAAAGTCACTCAGATCATCACGTTTACCCATGTTCGTCAAGTGAGATACACTTTTGAGATGCTGTACTGTCGGCCTATTTATCTAATGCGTTCAGTTTGGGCCTGTCTACACTATGCGCCGGGCATGCCCATGTCAGCTACCCATCACCCCTATGTCTAATGTTTGGCCTACTGAGTGTATGTGCCATTCGTAGTTACAATTTCTGTTTGCCACCTCCTGAAAACTAAACTATGGGCACCTATGCATCTAAGTACAGTACAATGGTAAGCAAATAAATGCGGGAATTCAACGAGAGTGTCTGCAAGCACTCTCGCCACACAAAAAATTGATATAACTTGAATAGTTATGATGCAGTTATCTAATTACCGATTACAGCAGATAATAGAAAGGTCATCAAATGACTGACATGTCATAAAATAAGAGACACAGCGAAAAAGCCCCAACGGTTCAAACTATGCCACCCATGAGAAGAGTGAAAATGACCGCTGCAGTCTATAGTCACTCTCGTTGTGGTTAGCGACGAGAAGATAATTATTCTAACGGAGGGGCTAATTGGATGACATGCCATAAAAGAGGATGTCACTTTGAGTCTGAAGATTGCACAAGACATCCGTAGCAAGAAAGGAAGACCATGCCCGGCCCACCAACATCATCCAGAAAAATCCGTTCTAATGTGGTTACAAATACACACATTGGTATGTAGGCAAAATAGCCTCACATTTAGCACTAGAAAAATGCAATATTATTTTTAATTCTTGAAATAATGAGCTGTTGAAATTGAAAAAAATATTAGGGAAGCGTGGCAGAGATACGTAGGAAATCACATCCCCATTTTGACCAGTGTTTTTTTCCCAAAATCACTTTTAAGATGTCACCGTTAATCGTGTCACAATCAGGGCAGATGTTTAGGGATAAGCAGGCCCAAAATCACTGTTAAAGTGTCACTGTCAGCGGTGCCATAATAAGTACAATGCTTGTGGCCCGAAATCACTGTTACCATGCCACTGTCTCTGCCTTGCTGACTTCATCGTGCTCAACGATAAATCTTCCCTCTGCAGTTTTTTTTTTTTTTACCTTTGGGGTTTTGACTTCTCAATGTGAGCTGAAAGTGATTTATCGCCCTAATCCAGTTGGAATAAAAAGGTGGTGGTGGTGGGCAGAGGTGAAAGCGAGATACGAGTAGCAGCATGTAAAATTGAAAAAAATATTTCCTTTCCGTAACCTGATGTGCTGAGAAAAAGTGTAAGCAGCAAAAAACAGTATTACTCCGTCGCCTACCACTAAGCAGCGAGCATCGCCGGCAGCGGTTGCAGTGGTGTCGGGCCCGATCAACGTGGGATAGTGTCCAGTGGCGTCATGTTGTTTTTAGTGATGAGTCACGGTTGGCACTTGGCGCGGTGACCAGCGCATACGGGTCTGGAGACGAGCTTGTCAGCACACGGATCTTGCCTTTACCATGGAACGCCACACCCGGAGTGACTATCTGGGGTGTCATTTTCCTACGATTGTTGGACACCCTTAGTAGTCCTCCGTACCACCCTCAGGGCTCAACGGTATTCAGGCCTGCCTCCGTAATGTCGACAACCTTGCATGGCCAGCCCAATCACCCGACCTCGCACCGATCGAACGTGTTTTGGACATGATAGGACACCACCCCGCCCATCCCAGAATGTCGGCGAACTGGCCACAATTTGGACTCCATCGATCATTCTATATACCTTAGAACAATATCTGTGAAATGTATGCGTCTACGCCCCGCTGAGTAACCGCTCGTATCCGAACCAGAGGTGGTGCTACAGTGAACTGACTTGTTCCACTCGTGTAGCTACTTTATCCAAATAAATGGTCAAATTGCTCTGGGATTGCAATCATTTCCTTTCCTGTATATGTACATTGGACAGCAGATATCAAGTGAGGGTCACATTGATGAAGAAATTAATCGGCGTACAAAACTTGCCTGGAGAGCTTTTGGAAGAAACAGCATAATTTTCAAGAGCAATATGCCATTATGTCTTAAAAGAAAAGTGTTTGATCAATGCATCCTTCCAGTGCTTACGTATGGTGCAGAGACGTGGACCTTAACTAAAAGAGACATACAAAGGCTGCAGGCGACTCAAAGCAGCATGTAGAGGTGCATGCTTGGTGTAACCAGGAGAGATAATAAGAGTAACTCCTGGATCAGGAAAATGACAAGAGTGGAAGACATCATGATCAGAGTTAAATCCCTGAAATGGCAATGGGCTGGACATACTGCCAGAAGGACAGATCATCGATGGACAGCCGAAATTTTAGATTGGATTCCAAGGGACAGGAAAAGATCCAGAAGAAGACCACGTGGAAGATGGGTGGATGAAATTCGAAAGTATGCGGGAGGGACATGGAGGAGACTGGCACAAGGCAGACCGTTGTGGAGGAAACTTGGGGAGACCTTCGTCCAGCAGTGGATTGATAATGGTTGAAAATGATGATGATGATGATATGTACATTGTACATTGCACATATCAATTTTCATCTCGATTGGATGATTGCTTTGTTTTTGTTTTTTGTTTTTTTCGGGGGCGTTATTGTTTTATCTGTTAATGTAACTCAGATGGTTTTGCTTTATATTATTTCAATAGTTGTTATAATTGAAAACAACTGCTTTTATTTTTCAGATCAATTGTCCTACGTGCTAGAATCTCTGCCTTTGGAGTTCAGCTCTTCTTTTCCACAACTGTCAAAAAGGATTCAGTTTTTACAGCGTTTAGCAGCAGAAATATCCGACAAAGCTGTTAGATATTTACGGGAAAGCCAGCCTAAGTATTACCACTGTACGTATGAAGTATTTAAGTCATTCTATTTTTAAGTGCATTATTGTATCCACTCCTTGTGATTTTTATCTGAAATTATAGGAAACAACCCTTTCCTGAAGGTTTACGAACAGCAGAGTTGTATTAACTGTTCCTTCCGCCCTTAACTGTTTAAAGCTTTATGTCTAAAAATGGCTTGCACATGGTTTATCTCTTTGTCCGTTCGACTACATATTCGATGACTCCATTTTTAGAAAACGGATTTGGAAAAAATGAATATTTTCAGTTCACTGTTTGACGTTCTTGAGGTATAGCGCTCGTTAGTCATGAGAGCTGCCTCCCAGTTACGTACAAAGCAACGATAAGTGATAGAGATTTTGACCCAAGAAGGTTGCGCGCCAATCGAAATTGCCATTGGAGACGTACCTTGATTCATCATTATGACCCAGAAAACAAAAGACAATCCATGGAATAGCGTCACCCAGGTTCTCCTAGCGTAAAGAAATTCAAGAGTTCGTTCAGCGTAGAAAGTCATGCTCATCATTTTTTGGGACACAAGGGGCGGGATTTACACGGAATTTGTGTCTAAGGGAACTACAATTCACTCCGAAAGGTATTGTGAAACTTTACGAGCACTCAATCAACGCATCCGCGGGCGCGGGATCAGGCCTGAGAGGAGGACTTTTCTGTTGCACAAACAATGGAACGATGGAAACAGTGACAAAACTGAAATTCATATTTGTTCCATACCCTCCTTACAGCCCAGATTTGGCACCGTCCGACTTCTCGTTGTTCCCGCAATTGAAACAGATGTTGAAAGGTCAATATTTTTCATCCGATTCCGAAGTTGAAGTTGCTGTGCGCAAGTGAATCAAAAGCACAAACTTCCGTCATGGACGGAATGAAAAAGTGGATAGCGCGTTCGAAAAAATGTGTAGCAGTAAAGGATGACTATGTCGAAAAATAAGGTTGTAATGTTTAAGAGAAATACATTTCCTTCATTTTGATACCACTTACATTATTTTAATTTGTCGGAAAATTATTTTATTCGATTGGAGACCTTACTTATCAATCAACCCTCGTACTTTCGAAGTGGAAATTCTTAATAAATCCAGATTAATCAAGATTTTTCACTTCGAAAATATGTCCTGCATTTTCTTTAGCATATTTGATGACAAAATGCATGTTCGCATACCTCAAAAAAAAAAAAAGCCCTGATATTAGAAAACTTATTAGAAAAAAATTTTTTCCAGTGGTTAGGTATAAAAATTAAATGTACCCTACGTGGAAAAAAATCTCCGAACACTTCCTTCCGCAACAAAAATGGAAACATTCTAATACATCACGTGTGCTGGATTTCCTTTAAAACTGCGGCCACTCCTCAGACGTCGTATATCGTCTATACTCGTGAGACATGGCGACACGTGTTGAGCTTACCGACTTCCAACGAGGTGTTGTTATAGGGCGTCATATCAGCAACCTGTACGTGCGTGCGATTGAACAAGGGACTGCCAAGAAACATTCAGGAAGGCCAAATAAACTGACGGAAAGGGACAAGAAAACTCTGAAACGTGTCGTCCGTGGGTACCGTGATTCCTCTGCACAAATCATCACGAAAGAATTTCAGGATTCAACAGGAGTGAGTGTGCCCACTAAGACAGTTCCTAAGGAACTGCACAAGTTAAATTTCGATGGCCTAGATGCTGCATACAAGCCGCTAATAACTCATAAGAATGTGAGTTAACGATTTGCTTGGTGCAAAATACATCGTCCGGGAACCCTACACCCGTGGAAACGAGTGTTATGGAGTGAAAAATCACGCTACACCATTTTTAAATCGGATGGTAGTTGCTGGATATGGCATGTGCCATGTTGTGTGCCAGAATGGGTCATCCCAACTGTTAAATTTGGTGGTGGCATTGTCATGGTCTGGGGATGTTTCTCGTGGTATGAACGCGTACCATTGGTAGTTGTGGAGGGAAACATGAACGCCACTAAGTACCGGGGAGATTCTAGACAACGCCGCACCGTCTACACAATACCAGTTTTACGAAGACGGGCCATTCTTGTTTTAGCAAGACAACGTGCCGTGCCATAAAGCATGCTCCATTTCGACATGGTTTCAGGATATGTGTGTGCAGAATTTGTTGTGGAAAGCTCAAAGCACCGACCTCAATACTACAGATGTCCTATGGAATAAGCTTGAAAGTCGGATTCGGGCAAGAACGACAAGTCCAACTTCTGCATCTGAACTGACCACTGTTTTGCAGGAGGAATGGAACAATATACCTGCGACTACTTATCTGATCTCATAAAGTGTGCCAAGGAGAGTTCTCAATGTGATTGTAGCCAAAGGTGGACCAACTTCTTATTGATTTTGCCGTAAATGTAGTATTGTATAAAAAGCACTGGAGGCAGGAGACTTTTCCCCACATAGTGAATATTACTCGAACGAGTTTAATGCAAATATATTATTTACTTGCAAGGTATAATATCCTCATGATCTCATTCCCAATGGGAGAGTCTTCTGAGGAGCTGGTTCCTGACCGTCCGAGATGGGCCATGGTCAAGTACCAGATGAATCATAGGTTGTGCATGTCTTACGGCCCGAGCTCCTTCCCTTACCTGGAGCCAGTCTTCACAAATTTGGGACCGACGACTGCTTTGACCCTCAGAGTTACAAAAGGGTGGTCATTGAACCTCGAAACAAAAGAATGAATCCTCATGATTTGGCATCTGGTATACTAAAGTCATTAGTACTCTAAAGTCATTAGTTAGTAACATCGTTGCATACACAATACAGATATGATAAAGGCAGGATTTTGTGACTTTCCCACTGTATTACCTACAGTTCAAAAACTAATTTGCTGTTACGAAACACTTTAGCCTTCATCTGAAACTCTGTTTAATCTAATTAACTGTATGTTCATCCAAGTCATTCCCTATATCAGATTGATAAGTGACTACACTGTGCTGATGTGTTTGTTTAAAACCAACAAACCACTCGATTTTAATAAATTTGGTATACGTACCCTCAAAGGGAGAAGTTTTTAAAATTCCAATTTGATGTGAAGGTGCTTACGGAATTTTCGGTGACCGAGTGGTCAGAGGCGTGATTTTCTTTAGCCTTCATCTGAAACTCTGTTTAATCTAATTAACTGTATGTTCATCCAAGTCATTCCCTATATCAGATTGATAAGTGACTACACTGTGCTGATGTGTTTGTTTAAAACCAACAAACCACTCGATTTTAATAAATTTGGTATACGTACCCTCAAAGGGAGAAGTTTTTAAAATTCCAATTTGATGTGAAGGTGCTTACGGAATTTTCGGTGACCGAGTGGTCAGAGGCGTGATTTTCTGTCTAATCGCCAAAGGAGGACCCAGAGTAAAGTCCCGGATGAGGAATGGGTGGCATGCTTGTCAGATGGCTCTGGCTCTCTTCCTTCCCTGGAACCAGTGACCTCACATTAGGACAGGAGACTATTTATAGCCCTTAGAGAGGCACGCGGTGGTCGATAAACCCCGAAAAAACCATGATACCGAATTTTTGGTTGTAACTAACACATAATTTGAGTCCTTTCCGATATGAAAAAAAAATTCGAAGCAGATATTTAGAAAATGTAAAAATTCAGCAAAAGAAGTAAATACAATTACACCACCTACGAAAATACTGTGCTTAATTTAAAACACGCAATGTGAGAGCATTTCTACAACCGACGAAACATCCACAAATAGAAATAGATATACTTACTTTACTGCCACTAGGCGCTGAAAAGTATGTTACGAAATTCAACAAACTGTGCACAAAAATTCCCATACCGGAAGATATCATAGGCAAAAAAATCTCAAATCCAACAATTAGAACAATATATATAGAGGAAAAGGTGATTTAACTTTTCGCCCCCTAGTGAGAAAACTGTGTGTCGCTTAAAGGAGAGAAATTGGTACAAAATACTCTTCATAATGAAAAGTATCCCACGAGAAAAGTATTTTTCTAAGGTATTTTTAAATAAACTCTTTCAAATAGAAATATACGCTTGAGCCTCCCGGCGGAGGAATATTGAATAATGAAAAGTTGAAATTTGCGAAATTTGTTTTCATAGCAAAAGCTATGCCACGGAAAATGAATTTACCAAATACGTCTATTGGAAGCAGAGACAGCTACAAAAAGGAAAAACTGGGGAGAAGGGCTTTAAATACTGAAAAATAAAATTAATTGAGGCACAGTTTTCTTCTAGCTGTGTCTTATTTTAAAAGGATAATGTTCCCAATATCTACTGTAGCGAATGACATACAGTATAAAAAGAAAATTTTCAGTACGATTTCTAGAAGCGGATATACGGTTACACACAAAAATACACAGTAACACCACCTAGCACCAGAAATGTGAACGACAAAACCCCCACGAGTATTGTTCCATAAGGTGAATGGTATCCGGTATTCATACAGTTTTTTAAATCGGACTTTTAGAAGCAGAAATATCGAGGAAAACAGATCAAACATTTGCGCTCCTAGCCGGAAAATTGTACTTTGTTTTGATCAGGAAATGCGTATAAAATGTTTTCGTAGTCACTAGTGTCTGCCAAAAAATTTTTTGTCAATTGGGTTTATAGACGCGCAGATATTGCTGCATATATTCTGTAAACGAAAATGGAAACGTACGCCTTCTACTGGTAAAGTTTTCTGCTAAGAAAAATGTGAAAATTATATGCAAAGCATTTCGTAATAGAAACGATGTCCAACAAAAAAATAATTTTTCAAATCGGACTGTTAGAAGCAGAGATATCAAGAAAAATAACGCGTCTGTCTACGCCCCCTGGCGGAAAAATTGGGCATTATTTTAATCAGAAAATATGTACAAAAGGTTTCCCGTGGCAAGTGGTATCTCAATTATTTCAGTCGATTTTCAGAAGCGCAGATATTGCTGCAAATAAGTACATCAGAAACAGAAATATTATCTTACGCCACCTAGCGGCAAAAACAGTTCTTCACCAAAAGTTAGAAATTATATGCAGCA
Source organism: Macrothele yani (assembly GCA_039090855.1). Taxonomy (NCBI): domain Eukaryota; kingdom Metazoa; phylum Arthropoda; class Arachnida; order Araneae; family Macrothelidae; genus Macrothele; species Macrothele yani. The sequence continues at coordinate 22,896,810 of CM077002.1, read as the reverse complement.
CATTTCGCACTACAATTTCTATACGACGCAAAAAGTTTTTTTTTTTTTTAAATCGAACTTTTCGAAGCATAGATATAGGGGAAATCGAGACTTAACTTTAATCCCCTTAGAAGAAAATCTGTGCATTTTTTAAAATTGAAACTCTTCTGCCTTTGTTCGAAACGCCATCGAGCGGAAAGAAGAAATTTTATAATCTGATATTTAGAAGAAATGATGTAGAATAAAATGTATTTCCAATTTGATAGCATCTTCATCTGCGACCTCTAACGTTATATTTATGCATGTTGGAATTGAAAGCAAGCATCATCCTTTTTTACATCTCGGGCTTTCTATTGCAAAGCGAATTTTCCAAATCGGACAAGTATGTACTTTCAGTTCGATAGCACCTGCATCTGCGTCCTCAAACGTCCAATGTAGGCATGTAGGAATTGAAAGCACCATCGTTTTTGCATTTCGGGCTTTCCAGTGCAAAACAAATTTTCGAAATTGGACAGGTAGCGCAGTGGTCTAAGCGATGGCTTATGATCATTCGTTCGTGAAGGGTCCGGGTTCGAATCCGATTGAGGCATGGATGTTGTGTTTGTCTTACGGCACTGGCTCTCTCACTTCCCTGGAACCAGTAACCCTAAATTAAGGACGGGCGACTGCTTATAGCTTATTGAGTTGCCCAAGGTGGTCGTTAAACCTTCAATCAAAAAAAAGAAAAATTTGGACAAGTACGAGGGTTGTATCGAAAGTAATGCAAAAGTGGGCATAACTTTTTTTACTGAGGGTAAGTCGAAAATTTTGCAATATTTGGATCTCTTTATGTCTTCATAGGTACTCTTACAACGAAAGCTGACCAGCATTCAAAGTATAGGCCATCTTGTTGCGCCGTCTTTAACCATCTGTCTGCCAGTTCTTCGATTCCACGGCGGTACCACTTCTTGTCCTTCGAGGCGAAGAACTCCTTTTCCCCAGCTGCCACCTCCTCCTGGTTGTTGAAGTGCCGCCCGCGAAGGAAGTGGGCCATGGACCTGAACAGTTAATAATCTGACGGGGCAAGGTCCGGACTATGTGCTGGGAGTGACATCAGTTCGATGCCCTCAAGCTCCTGTAGTTTTGCCCGGGTCGTTCACGCGGTATGAGGCCGAGCATTGTCCTGCTGTACGAGAGTGCGCTTTCTGTTCACCAGTACCGGGTACTTCTCCAAAACGGTATACATCTGCTCCAGCTGTTCAGAGTAGAGGTTGGCGTTGATGGTCCGACCGTCTGGAACAAATTCGTAATGGAGTATCCCCTCGAAATTCCACCAGACGCCGAACATCACCTTGTGCTCGAAGAGTTTACGTTTGGCAACAGATTCAAGAAGCTGGCCCGGGATCAACCGCTGTCGTTGTGTGTTCAGATTACGGAAATAGACTCATTTTTCATCGCACGTAACAATTCTCTTGATGAAAGGTTTATTTGCTTGGGCTTTTCTAGGAGTTTCGTGCACACTTCCACTCGGCGGTTTTATTCAGCTGGCGTCAGTTCGTGAGGGACAATACGGCACCTCCTGTAGACCTTGCCGAGGTCCTGAAAGTGACGAACCACTGTGGTCTGTGATATGCCCAACTCGTATGATAATCTCGGAGTGCTGGTTGTTGGATTTGCCTCTACGGCTTGGCTCGCGGCCAACCTGACCTTGGTTAATCGTCGAGGTTTCTGACCCCGAAGAGAAATTTCTTGAACCATCTGATTGCGGTGCTGTGGTCCACGGAACCTTACCCTTTCTCATAATAAATGTTTCGTGTTGCTTGAGCAGCATTATGGCCAAGTTCAAACTCGTAAAGCAAAAGCTCCATAATTAGCCGTTTGTGGCTGTTCATCTTTTAGTTGTACCAACCACAGGCAGAACGACTACATGTAATGCTGCTCACGGCTACGACTACCACTTTATATCCCTTTTGACTGAATGCAGTACGCGACTAAAACTCGTTTAAACAGGTGACATACCCACCGCAGCACATGTATTTATGCAAATATTGCAAAACTTTCGACTCACCCTCTGTATGAACTGACAGAGATCGTTCAAATTGCACATGTTGGTAGAGTAACTCTTTCTCTATACAAAGGTACTAACTTCTCCACATAGTTCCATCAGAAGCAATGCGTTTGCGCCATTATTGAATCCAACTCTCGAATCCTCTTTGAAAAAAAATAGTTGCGTACTGTTGTATCTACTTCTTCACAACCACTTTCACCTCGTAAGTGTCATCAAATCGTTGTCCCCGGAGACTGTCCTTCATTGGACCAAACAGATGGAAGTCGGAGGGCGCCAGATCTGGGCTGTACGGTGGATGGAGGATCAACGACCAGCCTAGTTTGCTGATCGCCTGATTTGTTGTCAACGATGTGTGTAGTCTCGCATTGCCTTGGTGAATGTGGGTCCTTTTCAGATTCTTTTTCGGTCTCTTCTTCTTTATGGCTTCTCTAAGCTTCTTAAGTGTATCAAGGTACGGCTCGCTGGTCATGGTAGGGCCATGTGCCAGAAAAGTAATGAGAATAACACCCCTGGGGTTCCAAAAACAGTCACCATGACTTTCTGTGCTTACTGCTGGCTCTTGAACTTCCTAGTCTTTGGTGAAGAGGTGTGGCGCCATTCCATGAATAGATACACCCACGGTTCATCCCCTGTCACCAGATCGGAAAACAGATGTATCTTCATTGGCTTCCAGCAGATTAGAGCAGACTTCCACCCTTCTCTCCTCCAAATCGGGTGTCAACTGCCGAGGTACCCACTTTGCACACACTTACTGATACCCTAAATCTTCCACCATCTTCTGTATGGCGATGTGACCACGGTCCAGTTGTGCAACAAGCTCACGGATTGTGACTCATCTCTCCGCGCGAATCAATTCATCCACTGGCTGATGATTCGTGTCAGTGGTCGCATATGATGGTCTCCCACTGCGTGGTTTCTCTAAATGCTGGTTTCCCCTTCTTTAAACTTCTTCATCTATCTGTGCACATTGGTTTTGTCAATAGTGTCATCTCCGTAAACATTCTGTAGCCTTCTGTGTATGTCGTACAGCTTGCACCCTTTCTTCCTTCCTCAAGAACCCAATGACGGCAGGTTGCTTCTGCTTGGAATCCATTATTTACTTGCAATGAAAAAGAAGGGTTACTATAGAGGAATAGTTAATCTACCAACATGTGGAATTTGAACGACCTCTGTCAGTTAATAAAAAAGTTGTGCCCGCTTTTGCATTACTTTCGGTACAACCCTCGTATAGATTTTCAATTTGATAGCATCTGCATCTGCACCCTTTAACGTCAAGTTTATGTACGTAGGAATTGAAAGCAAGCATCATCGTCTTTTGCATTTCGGGATTTCCAGTGCAAAATCAATTTTCCTAAATCGGGAAAATAGTTGTAGAAATATGGTGTCTACGGGCGGACTGATGGACGGACAGAGTGATACTACACTGGTCACAAAAAAGTTAGGGATATTTCGGTTTCGAAGGAAAGACGTGGTGATGTGCAAATTTAACTACTACTGGAGATCGGTTATCAGCGTGGGTAGCTACGTCTATGTAATTTAGCATCATGATAACACAGCACGTGGTGTGCGAGCTCCGATAAAAGCATCCTGCGATAAGTGTAAAACTGGTCTTTTCAGGGCTTGGTCTAGAAGTTTGCTGAATTTATATCCTTCAGTGTGGGATTAACCTGAAATGATGTCCAAACGACGTTTAAGCATTGACAACAGAAATAGGGCTGTTGGCATGTTACAGACTGGTGTACGGCAGATTGATGAAGCTGCTGCTTTAGGAGTTTCGCAAAGTGTAGTAATTCGGCTACACACAAGATTTATACGGCATGGAAATATTGCAGATCGACACAGGAAGGGTCGCCTGAGAATAACCACCAGGAAGCAAGATCGCAACCTGACAGCAGTTCTAGAAGAATGCTTAGTGTCACCAGTAGCAGACTACTAGAATCACTTCGAGCTGCTTCTGGTGTCACAGTATATACTTAAACGGGACGAAACCATCTTCACGAGTGCGGACTCAGAGCAAAGATGCCACTAAGATGTATATAATTGGCATCAGTTCACCCTACCTGCGTTCAACAGTTCATGTCATGGAATATAGAGTGGCACCATGTACTTTTCACACGCGAATCCTTTTCGCTTTTTTTTCTTGTAACGTACCAGGAGATGTGACGTGCCTGCCAGCAGGACGCACACGACATAAAGGCAGATAGGAATCAGAATAAAACGTCCGCGTAGCTCAATTGGTAGAATGACTTATTCCAGAATGAGGGGACCCGGGTTCGAATCCTGGCGTGGATAAAAATGATGGAGAAATTTACTTCGTTATATTCTGATACTTGACTAGAACACGTGGGGAGAAGATACGGCACACGAATGCAACCACTATGTGGAGTCCGTCTACCCTTACCAGCGGCAGTCAGTTATTTCCTGGGAAGCAGTTTGTTTTAATGACCGTACTTCCTGGTATGTTTATCAAGGCAACATGAATGCCTCAATGTATCGAAACGAAATCATTGCTCCCATTGTGATAGTTTCACGTTGCTATTAGACACTCATTCCGTTTTCTCGATGACAAAGCAATCAGAGACCGTGCCTGGAGCGTGCTTCAGGAGCTGGAAAATCATGGGAGTGAATCGTTACAGCAGCCTCCAATGCCTCCTGACATTTACCCTATTGAGAACAGTTGGTATGCTGTACAGCAACATCTGGATAACCACGTTCCATACTCCAATACGTTGGCAGACTTCCGTAACGTGTTGCCTGTAATGAGGGACGTTCTGTCCTAGACAGTCGTCAATAATGTGTTTGCAAGTATACATCGTAGGCGTCAAGACGTTCTTCGACACAGAGGTAGTGTTACCGGTTACTGAAATCCAGAGCTATAGATGCTATACAGAGACCTCTGGGTAACCACATTCCATACCCCAATACATTGGCAGGCTTCTAAGTCTTATAACGTGTTGGCTGTAATATGGGACGTTCTGCCCCAGACACTCATCAATAATGTCATTGCAAGTATGCTTCGTAGGTGTCAAGAAGTTCTTCGACACACAAGTGGTAATCCAGAGCTATGGACGCTATACAGCGACGTCTGGATAACCACGTTCCGTACCCCATGTACATTGGCAGACTTCGATAACGTGTTGGCTGTAGTATGGGACGTTCTGCCCCAGACACTCATCAATAACGTCATTGGAAGTATGTCTCGTAGGTGTCAAGACGTTCTTCGGAACAGAGGTGGTGTTACTCGTACTAAAATGCAGAGGTATGGACATTCTTCGAATTTACCATTTTATGTGTATTGCAGTGGTACTTTTTTTTGTGTGTGCAGAAATTGCACAATAAATTGTTTTTGTATACGCAGTGTGTTTATCGGTGTGTTATGTAGTCTTACTGATGTTATTTCAATGCGTGTTATTTGAGTCAGGTACATACATCCTCTATTTCTTGCAATATCCCTAACTTGTTGTGACAACTGCATAAGCACGTCCTTTTCTGTTTTACAAAAAACGTGCTAAAAAGAGAATTGCAGCTATTACATTTCGAGAAAATAAAAATTCTGAAATTGAACAATGACGTCGTTTGCTGGTACTAATTTTCTAAGCATGCCAAAGCTAGATAATTACATGTGTGATAATCACATCTAATTACATAAACTTGTGGCAAGTTGTTTCTTAACTATTTCCCGAACATCTTTGACATTGATTAATAAGTTCTACGAATAAAGCATTACTATTCATCCTCCGTATTAATTTACGCTTTACCTGAGATATGGTCTTTTTTTATAATAGTAGTCATGACTTGAGGTCTGTACAGGCCTGTCCGGGCCGGGCTTTTTTCTTTTCGTCACTTAAGTGAGTCCAGGCTTGGGCGGGGCTGGGCAGCAGGAAGATTTATTTTTGTTCCTGCGTTCAAAAACATTTTCTCCTCGCGAAACGAAGACTGACTTGCCATATTATCAGTTGGCGGAGTTCTCAGACCCCCCCCCTCCGCCACCTGATGCGTTTATTAATTACAACTGAACCCGACAAGGTGGGCTGACAGATGAGATTCTTAAATGGGACGGTATATTTCTTTATAAGTTGAAATCATATTCCGTTTCCCCTTTGTCGCCTATTGCGACTAAAACACGTGTCTTTTCCGAGAAATGTTTACATGAAAAGAGTTTTCAGCTACACAGAACCAAAAACCAAAAGAAATTTCTATCCCCATTCGTAGTTACAACGGAGATGAAGAAGTTCGAAGCATTTGTTTACATTTTTCGGGAAACGACGGCTACTTTCTATATGCTTAAGTGTAGAAGAGGAAAAGCTTACATTTGTAACAGAAGTATGTAGCCAAGTCTCAACCCCTCCCCTCTGGGAGGAAATCCTACGAGAAATGACACGTCTCATTTCATCTACTGCTAAGATAGTTCTTTATTTCGCTAGAGTAGGGGTTTTCAACCTTTTCTAGAACCTTATTTCTCTTTAGTAGTGGTCTTCGACCTTTTCTAGCACCTCATTTCTCTAGAGTAAGGCTTCAACTTTTTCTAGCGCCCTTATTTCTCTAGAGTATGGGTCTTCATCTTTTTCTAACACTTTATTTCAATAGAATGAGGTCTTAAACCTTTTCTAGCACCTTTATTTTTCTAGAGTAAGGCTCTTCAACCTTTTTATAATACCTTATTTGAATAGAGTATGGGGTCTTAAACCTTTTCTAGCACTTTACTTCTCTAGAGTAGTGATTTCCGGCCTTTTCTAGCACCTTTATTTCTCTGGAGTAAGGGTCTTCAACCTTTTCTAGCACCTCATTTCTCTAGAGCAGTGTTTCAACTTTTTTTAGCACCTTTATTTCTCTAAAGTAGGAGTCTTCGACGTTTCTAGCACCTTTATTTCTCTAGAGTATGGGTCTTCATCTTTTCCTAACACCTTATTTCAATAGAATAGAGGTCTTAAATCTTTTCTAGCAGTTTTTTTTTCTGTAGAGTAGGGATACTCAACTATTTCTAACACCTTACTTGAATAGAGTAGGGATTTTCAACCTTTTCTAGCACCTTATTTCTCTAGAGTAGGGTCTAAAACCTTTTCAAGCGGCTTTATTTCTCTAAAGTAGGAGTCTTCGACATTTTCTAGTACCTTAATTCTCTAGAGTAGTACTGGTCTTTGACCTTTTCTAGCACTTTTATTTCTCTAGAGTAGGGGTCTTTAACCTTTTCTATCACCTTTATTTATCTAGAGCAACCTTTTCTGAATTGCAGAGAACATGGCAAAATGGAAAAAGACTTGCGGACCACATGAAACAGTAAAGCATAGATGCTTGTATTTATTATGAATATCGATTATTTCAGAGAGGTTTTGTCTCCTAAAACTTTACCTTCTGTAAAAAAAACCATGCAGTTAACATGTTTATGTTACGAGTATGTCCTAAGTAGGTCCTGATACGCCTACATTTTTCAGTACTCCTCAAAATTTTCAGTTATATGTATAATTTGTAGCAGATAGCTCATAGCAGATTACAGAATTCGAAGTTTCATTTATCCATTTAGAAAACGGATTTTTTTTTAATTTAGGGTATTTTTTGTGAACGTCTCGCGGGCCATTAAAAAAGTGGTCCGTGGCCATAGGTTGAAGAGTTTGCAATAAGTGGCAGTCTGAAACCGGCCGGGCCGTAAACTGGAAATTTTGAACCGGGCCATGCCCCTCTAATGTTCTGGTCCGTGTACACCTCTTGCCCTAATGCCGTCTTGTTTGACATACACTATATTGACAACAGTCACCGGACACATAGAAGAGAAACACAACATAGCATTTATTGACATACGTTAGTACGGTGCTGGTCCACCTTTGGCCTTAATGCATGCACTGACCCTTCGAGACATGCTTTGGACAAGGTTTTGGAACACAGCGATAGGTATGCGCTTCCATTCGGTACATAATGCGGTCACTAACTGTTGCTTTGTAGTAGGCTTTGGTTCCAAACTTCTTATGCGGCGCTCTAATTCATCCCATAGGCGCTCTATGGGATTAAGATCAGGGCTCAGTCCACACACGATACTGAATTATCGTCAAATCACGCCGTGACAGTCCTTGCTTTATGGCTCGGGGTATACTGTGCTGGTACCAATAAGGCTTGGTTCCATGGTATTAGTACAGAGTTGGTAGGGCATAATTGTCCAGAATATCGAGGTAGACGTGCTGGTTAACAGGTTTGTCCACGATAACCATTGTGCCGGGACCATACCACGAAAAACACCCCCACATGAGAACACTGCTAGCTCCAAACTTGACCGTAGGAACAGTACACTGTGGTAAATAGCGTTCCCCTGGCTGCCGCCATACCCAAACACGGCCATCGGACTGATAGATCTTGTATCTGGGTTCATTAGTCCATAGGACCCGTTTCCATTAATCTACGGTCCACGATAAATGTTCTTTACACCATGCTAAACGACAAGTAGCATTCCGAGTGGAGATGAAAGGCTTATGAGCAGTCGTACGACCACGGTAACCCATGGAATGAAGTTCTCTGCGAATGGTACGTGTACATACCAAGGTTCCAGCATTTTTACTCACCTGTACACTGAGGTCTTGCGCAGTACTCCGTCGATTAGCTGTAACGACTCTCCTGAGGCTTCGACGTCCTCAATCACTGATTTTCTTTGGTCTGCCAGTACGTTTTGCTGCTTCAGGCAGGCCATGTGTCTTCCACTTATTCAGTACATCCAAAACAGTTGACTTGGGTATGTTTAAACGCCTCTTAGTTTCTCTTATGTACAACCCACTAATATAACACGCAACAATCTTTCCTTTCTCAAAGTCAGTTCTCTCCCACCGCGACATTTTCACTCAACCTCTCATTGCGATATGATCGCGGTCAGCTGTAGGCTTGTTTTTATAGCGTTTGCAGCTGTACCGCGCATCTTAACAACGCAGCGGATCCGTTCATTTGCTTTTGAAGGGGGTGTCGGGTGACTTTTGCCAATATATAGCATATCTTAAATATCTGATATCTTAAATGCCTCAGTGTGAGTTATACCTGTGTGCGTCGTACATACTTTTAAGTGTATTTATTGTTCCTTCTTTAAAGTTTTTCTCTTTTAGATATGGGACCTCTCTTAAAGAGCGGTCAGTGGCATTTTAGATACCCTTCACGGAAGGTGCGCACAGAACTCCGGACGGAGCCTTTAAATTGCAGTGAAATTCCATTTACAATGGGGTTTTCTGATGAGTGTGTCACAGAACTCATAGGAACGAAGTAAGGAAATGCAGTTGTAATGACAATGAAATACTATACGCAAATGTGTGAACAATCATAAAAAAAAGAAAAAAAAACATGCTGAAAATGTTTCGCTTTTAGAATGACAATGTTAAGCATTCTATCATTTCAAAGTTATACAGTACCTTTGCTTTATCAAAGAATTATATTGTGCCGCCCAGTTGGCGTAGTGGTCTAAGCGCAGACTTCTGATCTTTCATTCGAGACTGGTCCGGGTTCAAATTTGGGTGATGCATGAATGTTGCATTTGTCTCTCTCCCTATCCTTGAACCAGTGGCCCTAATTTAGGGACAGGTGATTGTCTGTAGCCCATCGAATTGCTCATGGTGATTGTTAAACCCCAATATAAAAAAACTACAGTGCTTAACATAGAAAATGCCACACGAGGAAGTGTTTGTCAGAGCTCCATGAAAATTGTTGGATATGTATTTTATTCCGTTTATAGGCGTAAAATTTACAAAACATAAAATTTACAAAACGTAAAATTTACAAATCTGTTTCTGTTAACTGTTTATATTCAGCAGGCTGAAGAAGCTGCCCGTTGGCAGTGAAAGCTTGCGAATGTTTTGTGAATTTTACGCCTGTAAACGGAATAAATACAGACAATTGACGTGGATTAGGAACATCAAATAGAAGTCATCGCTCTTTGCACGTTTATAAGTGAGTCACGGAAAAATTCTCATTGGCCGCTACCGGAAATCGAACCCAGCGTCTTCCAGTTACGCGCCAGACATGCTACCACTGCAGCCTCGAATTCATTCAGACTCACATACTACTAACTGCCAAGCCACTTTGCAGGTTGCTTCTTGGACTCCGCACGTTCCTGGGGATTCACCAAAGATGGTAAGCAATGCTTATTAGTATTAATTATTCATTTGCCTCCTAGTTTTGTTCAGTTGCTGCTTACCATCTTTGGTGAATCCCCAGCATTGCGCGGGGTCAAAGAAGCAACCTGCAAAGTGGCTTGGCAGTTAGTCGTATGTGAGTCTAAAGGAATTTGAGGAGGCAGTGGTAGCATGTCCGGTGCGTAACTGAAAGACCCTGGATTCGATTCCCGCTGGCGGCCGATGAGAATTTTTCCGTGACTCACTTATAAACGTGGAAAGAGCGATGACTTCTATTTGAGGAATAAAATACATATTTTGTTATTACTCGTGGCGTATAACCCGCAATCCCATTTGTACCTATTGTTGGATATGTTGGAACAGTTGGATTATGTAAATGATAGCAGTTGAGACCCAATCACGTGATATGAGAGGGAAACAACAAAACGGCTCCGAATAGCTAAATTTCGTCGTCCAGGTGAGGACGACGAAACTTGGCTACGGACCATTACATCGGAGTGATCTCGGTGGAGAAAGTACGTGTGAGGAGTGAGAATGCCTGGGCAATACCATCGATAACCATACCACCACACGGAGATCTTTACCAGAGGATTCATCCCAGACCTACGTATAACTGGTTGGTCCATGCGTCGTATGGGCGTGCAACAACTTTGGCCCGAATGTGAAGACAGTGGTAAAACGTAACGTGCGTTAATGTAGTGGGACTGCTGCACGTGGATGGAAATCCGAACGCCTCGATCGCTTTATTCGATGGTAAGCCGTAGCAGCCCTACATTCCACAGTGGACGAGCTGTGTAGGCAGTTATGGTCATTGCCGTATCGGAACAGGCTGTGAATCTCAGATTAGCTAAGGCAGGTCTGCGCTCTCGCCAACCACTGGTAGGACTGCCACTAATCACAGTACAACGACGTGCATGTTTACAGTGGTGCTGTAGAATACATGCGAATGTAACCGTGTCGTATTCAGCGACAGGTTTTCTGTCTCAGTGCCGCCGATCACCGATAACGTGTGGCGATTTGGTCGCCGGGTTGATCTTGCTGCCATCCGAGTGCGTCATAAGTCTCCTCAGCCGGGTTGATCTTGCTGCCATCCGAGTGCGTCATAAGTCTCCTCAGCCGGGTTGATCTTCCTGCCATCCGAGTGCGTCATAAGTCTCCTCAGACGGGTTGATCTTGCTGCCATCCGAGTGCGTCATAAGTCTCCTCAGCCGGGCTGATCTTGCTGCCATCCGAGTGCGTCATAAGTCTCCTCAGCCGGGTTGATCTTGCTACCATCCGAGTGCGTCATAAGTCTCCTCAGCCGCTTTGATCTTTCTGCCATCCGAGTGCGTCATGAGTCTCCTCAGCCGGGTTGATCTTGCTGCCATCCGAGTGCGTCATAAGTCTCCTCAGCCGCGTTGATCTTGCTGCCATCCGAGTGCGTCATGAGTCTCCTCAGCCGGGTTGATCTTGCTGCCATCCGAGTGCGTCATAAGTCTCCTCAGCCGGGTTGATCTTGCTGCCATCCGAGTGCGTCATAAGTCTCCTCAGCAGGGTTGATCTTGCTGCCATCCGAGTGCGTCATAAGTCTTCTCAGCCGGGTTGATCTTGCTGCCATCCGAGTGCGTCATAAGTCTCCTCAGCCTGGTGTTATAATTTCGGGCGCTATCAGTTTCAGCAGCCGTTCACCACTCATACACTGTTAAAACAAATCTACTTAAAATTGAGAACCTGAACCTACTCTTTTTTTTAAAGTACAATCGTATCGTAAACAAGTACATGACATGCTCAAATATAAGTAACCATACGTACTTACAAATAACCGCGTCAATAAATATAAATACAATCTCGTGTTACTTCATTTTAGATATTATCAATTTAAAGAGAAATTGTTTAATAAATGTGTCAACTGACACACATAAATAATTAGTGCAACAAAGTCACTGATCACAAGTAATTTTATTATGCATAAAGTATCTTTGTGTGCGTTTTTACAATAAATATATTTGTTTCAATCTCATAAATAATATATTGTCGTTTCATCACCATAATTGCTATAAAATTGTGCTGTCCATTTGCCCAGCATGTGACAACGAGTATATCTATTATCTCAGATTGCCATCGAATAATATACTTCCAGTTGATTCTATGAATAAATGAGTATGTATGGAGTACACTGTGGTGATGCGAACAGCCAGCCGCGGATGGCTTAGTGGTTAGCGAGTCAGACTATCAATGCAAGGTCCTCAGGTTAGAGCCTGGGCTGATCTTTCAGAGATGGTGTGATTTACTAACAATCGCTGAATATCCGCCATGCATCGGACGAGCACGTTAAGTGACGGCCCCCAGGCTGGACCCACTGGTTAAATTGGGCATCCTTTTCTATGCCCACAACCCTGAAATTCTCTCACCTCTCTATGTGCAACATCGTACTTGTACGATGGCGCCATCTACTGTACTCTAATCTCACTACAAACTGTTCTGTCAAAGTCGCTAGACTTGCTCTCATTCCTTCCGTTTTTATGTCCTGCCCAAAAGGCGATCTCGCTGTAGGTGGCCGGGACCTAAACTCTACTCACTGTTAACGGAAGTCCTACAAGAAAATGACAAATACTTGATTGAATGATGCGAACAGCCATCGAAAAAGAAAGAGAGCGAGGGAGATAGCTATGTGTACTGTGTGTAAGCCCCCAGCACGGGAGGTTGTTTATGATGTCTTCTGCGGACACGTGCAAATGAGGGGTGAACTGAGAAGTGAGAGAAAAGGGGAGTGGTTTTCTTGGAAAGACACTATCCAGAGGAATGTTACTTGCGCGTCCAGGCAGTTGCTCTCTCTTTTTGGTGAACGAAGGAAGCATTATGATGTAATGTTGAATGTTTTCTGTTTATGTGCTGTACCGTTTCTGTGTGTTCGTCTGGTTTTATTAAAAACCATTTATTTCAACTTTCTGCATTTTTAATTGGAACAATGCTTATGTTAATTTGCACCGACCTGCGATGATGAGTAACGGCTGGTCCCGCGCCCATACAAGTGCCAAATATGTTGGCCAACGCTACCACAGATAATAACATATGAATGGAATCAACACCACCACATGTAGTAAAACGTTTCGGACAAGCAGAGGGATTCACCCCCACAACCAACAATAAGTAAATACAACATACACGTATTCCAAATTTGAAATCGAGCCGCGGATGGCTTAGTGGTTAGATTTTCAGACTACTGATGGAGGGACCCCAGAATCAAACCTAGCCTAGTAGGCTTGGACCTGGGGGCTCTCCGTGGTGGTGTGAAATTCTAATAATCGTGAATATCCGCTGTGAATCGGACGAGCACGTTAAGTGGCGCAACCCCCCCCCCCCCCGGTAGCATTCCCTCGGTCGCATGTAAAGGTGTTCGCTCCTAAGCCCCCTATCAATTTCTCTCTGCCTTCTATGTGCAAAATCGTACGTTTTGTAAGGTGGCGCTATGTAATGTGCTCTAATTCACTTACAGACTATCCTGTCAGAATCACTAGATTAGCTCTAACTTACTTCAGTTTCTGTGCCCTGCCCGAAAGAGCACAGAAACTGAATGAAGTTAGAGCACATATATTTGAAATATGTGTACTCAAGAATGAGTACATATACACTGAAGAGCAATTGAATTAGAGATACCTGTCTAGTAACGTGTAGCACCACCTTTTGTCCTGATGACGGCGGCGATTCGTCTCGGCAAGACACCGGAAGCGTTGGGAAGCCGTACGGATCCACGACTCCTGAACAAGCTCCCACAGTCCACGAAGATTTGATGGAGGGGGTCAGAGCCTCGAACATCTCTCTCGATGGCATCACAGATGCGCTCGATGGGATTGAGGTCAGGTGACCTAGCTGGCCAAGAAAGCGAGGTCACGTCGGTGGAGTGTTCATACAACCATTCGGATACAATCCGAGAGCAATGGCACGGTGCATTGTCTTGTTGCAGGATGAGGTCCTCAGTGGGATGTTGAAGACGCACAAATAGGAGCAAATGGTCGTCCAGGATATCCCGGTAACGTTGACCTGTGAGAGACGATGTCACACGTACCAGGGGTCCCATTTCAGTCCACGTAAACAGTCCCCAGACGAGAATGCCACCCCCACCAGCTGGAAGAGTACCCTGCTGGCAAGAAGGATCCATCGCTTCATGTGGTTTGCGCCGTATTCGTATCCTGCCATCCGCATGTACCTACGTGATTCTCGACTCATCAGTCCAGGCAACATTTTCCCACATGTCTAGGGACCAGTGGCGATGTTCCCGCGCCCATGCTAATCTTTGCACCCTGTGAAGTGCGGTCAGCAGCGGTACCCTCGTGGGACGATGGCTTCTGTACCCCATAGCGAGGAGATGGTTCTGGATGGTGTGGCTGCTTACACGTTTTTCTGCACCAGCGCTAAATTGCCGATTGATTTCTTGCTCTGTGGCCCGTCTATCCGCTGTTACAATGCGAGCTAGCCGACGATGACCCCGCTCATCCACACGCTGTTGTCCCCGGCAATTGGCCCTTGCAGGGATGGTTTTACCGGATTCGATGTACTTACGGTGCACCCGTGACACAGTGACTCGTGAAAATCATAGTGCCTGCATGACTTCCCAGATGGAGTGACCCATTCGCCGGGTCCCGACAATTTGCCCACGATCAAATGCGCTTAGATCCTTCGTATACTGCGTCCGACTCTTACTGATTTCCGTCGCATCACTCCTTATATTGTCGGATCGCTGCATACGTCATGTCGTTTCCGTTTACAGGGCCGCCCACAGCGCCACATTTGCATAACGCCAGCTGTCTCTAATTCAATTGTTCTTCAGTGTATTTCAAATTAGAAATACCAGGTATACTCACAATAGTTTCCCTGTATATACTCAAAAATGAGTGTCTTTTTCAAAAATGAGACACAAGTAATCGGAGCTATTATAAGCCTAAAATGTACTCAAAAACTAGTACATTTTGCTTGTTTCTAAGTACCAATCTTTAACAGTGTACGCATACTAGCCAGAATGATTGCACGACGACATGTCGATGAGGTACTGAAGCCCATTTTGTATCCCTGATTCCCAGTTTCAACAACACAGAAAATGCCCGCACACTTCCAACATCAACAGACATACACGATGTCCAGATGCTGTCCATCCCAGCGCGATCCCCAGACTTCTCTCCAATACAGAACCTATGCAGCGATATTGGCAGACGACCTAGCTCCTCTACAATACCCCGTCGCAATGTTGATGAATTATGGACAGAAGTCAACGACGCATGGACAGCGTCACCTTACGACTCCACTGGATACCAAGCCGTGTGGTCAAACGAATAACCTAGCATGGAGGTCATACGTCCTACTTACTCAGGCAACATTATACTGTGTCCTCACCACTCTTAGAAATTAAATTACTTCTTTCTCACCTGCTTGTCTACATGTGTTGTAAGCTTCATCTCATTTTGTATATTCTTACATAGAGTGGCGTTTTCTTTGTCGACCAGTGTATTTTGTAACGAAAAAAGTTTCAACAAAAGCTCTGTTTGATTCTCCATTTTGTATTCATGCCTCCAATTAAAAGATACCATGTCAAAGTACGTTACGTAAAAGGTCGGCTCTGACAATAGGGATACCAAATCACTAGTCAACTGCAACACCAGGTGGCATAGTGCGGTCCTCTAAGAATAACACAATCATTGAACTAATTAGAAAAAAATTTAAATCAAGTAGTGGTGATGCACTAGTTCTCTGAGTGCCGCAGGGTGTATTCACAAATTAAATGATTATAGATACCAGAGCGATGGAGTTCCTCCTCACCCATCGCGTTCATGTAATCTCTCAGAAATTAAGTAATTAAATTACTTCTTTCTTCTCTAATTAATTACTTCTTTGTCTTCTCGTGCGGAAGTCTTACAGAATGCTGAGTCAGCATAGCAGAAACGATCTCAAAAGCATGGACTCAATTGAATGCTGAAACTGTTAACTGTAAAATGATAAATATTCTGGAATGTGTCGCTCAGAAAACGGCCAGGAAAACTGATGTACATGATGACCACAAACGAAGCACACATTTCCACATTACTGACCATGGATCACACTTAAGCGCAAAATTTAAGAACGAACTGGAAATTAAATCTTAAACAATTTCATTGGTTCGGAAGAAAATACAGTTGGAATAATTTTGAGATTAATCCCACACTTTGACAAAAAATGCAAGAAACAAGACACGAACACTAAGAGCTTGCAGCTTGAAAAGTTTCTTGTAATATTAAAATATATCTCAAGGGCATCTGGAAAAACATACTCCAATACGGCATGGGGTCATTTGTTGTCATGATTCTGGCTTTACGATGAAGCTATTGTATAGAAACACCTTCCAACGAATGTTATCCATACAGATGAAGTAACTCATGGCCGCCCCGGTGGCGCAGTGGTCTAAGCGATGGCCTCTGATCATTCGTCCGAACGGGGTCCGGGTTCGAATCCCGGTGAGGCATGGATGTTGTGTTTGTCTTACGGCACTGGCTCTCTCTCTTCCCTGGAACCAGTGACCCTAAATTAGGGACGGGCGACTGCTTATAGCCCA
The DNA here is from genome assembly GCA_039090855.1 of Macrothele yani. Taxonomy (NCBI): domain Eukaryota; kingdom Metazoa; phylum Arthropoda; class Arachnida; order Araneae; family Macrothelidae; genus Macrothele; species Macrothele yani. Next base: position 22,880,129 of record CM077002.1, on the reverse strand, counting down.
TTGAGTTGCTCACAGTGGTCGTTAAACCTCCAATCAAAAAAAAAAAAAAAAAAAGTAACTCATGAAGAACTCTGTTAAACTGTGAAGGATTCCCGTTCATAATTTATAGGCCAAAAAAGCTTGAATACAGGTTACAAAATTTTAAAAGTTACGGAATTTTCAATCTGTGTTATAAGTTTTCGGGCACTCTAAATTGTATTTCTATCACACTGAGTGAAAAGCACATTTACATCACAAATGGAGATTATTAGTACGCGCAGATAAATATTTCATCCAGTTAAGGCCGTGCTGCTTGAGAAAAAGTTCGCAATCTTAAAAATATCCCCATCCAGCTCTAGTAGTTCCCAAATCATTCGAGAATTACCCCAGGATGTCTTCATTCCCTTTCTATCCAACGGAATTCATGACTTGAGTCCATGTTCGTAGTTCACAAGTTCATCATTTGTAGTAAAACTTTTAGTGCTATTTATTCCCTTTATTTTAAAGTCTCGTATTTACTGAATGACAATGCCCATCCTCATACTGTTGCTCCATCCTGTCAAAACCCTCCAGAAAATGAGACCTTAGGTACTGGAGTATCTTCTGTGCAGTAAGTTCCTGACTTGCGCGGTTTCGAGTTACGCGGTTGCATCTTGGTAGCGCATTTTCTGTTTACAACTACGACGATGAGATCGCTCCGGTAAGCTCGGCAGCGGGAAAACGCTGGATGGGCTTTCCTCTGGATGTGACAACAGTGACCATCTGGGATCTTTTATCGACGGCGTGCATCAGTAAACAGGTATGCCATTCTGTTTTTTATTTCTCCGGAGTTGTGTATTGGCTGTCCATTTAGATAGTTTGCCGCGGGTCGTCAATAAGCATGTCAGAGGAACGTGGAAAGAAGAGACGGATTATAACTATGAAAACAAAAGTAGAAATTATTAAATGGTATGAAAATGGTTTTAAATTCGTAGACGTGCTTACGAACTGAACGAGTCGACTGTTAGAACAAAAATAAATAATAATATTAGGATAATGGAGCATATGAAAAGTTCTGTACCAATGCAGTCCACAATTATTTCCAAGAAAAGAGGAACAAATGGAAAAATTATTGTTAATTTGGATAGAAGATATGCAACAGCAATGACTACCAGTACGTTTTAAGCTTTGTGAAGACACATTTGTCCGTGACAGGGATCGAACACGCGCCCCATCACTACGGAATAAGTTGCTCTCCCAACTATGCTACACCGACGGAATGTATCTCTGCAGATTTATCGTCTTGACACGTGCTTTACCTCTGTTGTACGTCACATCATCTTCCTCTTAATTTAAAAGCCCGGACACTTACGGCACGGCCCAGCTCAGCCGTAAGTATATGGGGAAAAGCGCGGCCCAGTCCGTGCAGACATGTAATTAAAAGTACCAAAAGAAACGACACACACACACACAGACAAACAAACTTGATTAAACCCCTAGTCCGATTTATCATGTCCTCGCAAAGCAAGTTCAAATGCGCTATAAAAACGAATACAGTTTATAAGATGTGACAACATAAGTTTATTGCACTTTACTTTTTCGTTTTACTGTTGAATTTGCCCCCTATAATTAGACCTATCGAAATTTGATTCGATAAGTCTAGAATCTAGACCAATCGAATCTAGAATCTAGACCAATCGAATCTAGACCTATCGATTCTAGTTACGATCTTATGTTTGCCTACGAAGTACAGCCAAAATTCAGTATAATATTCTTTTGATAGGTCTAGAATCTAGACCTATCGAATCTAGTTACGATCTTATGTTTGCCTACGAAGTACAGCCAAAATTCAGGATAATATTCTTGTGAGCAGAGGACACGTCATGCTTCTGAATTTTGTCGGCAAAGTGTCATAAACATGGGAAGCAAAGTATGGCATTTTAATGTCATAGATGCACATTCATTCATGCTTATTATATGTTTCGAAACTGAACTTCCTGATTTGCTCGTAACTTTTATCGTTAAATCTTTACTGTAATTTAAAACCTAGCGTAAGTCTACCCAGTCTTTGAATTTTCAATTTCTATTCCAATGAATGCGAGAAGAGAGAATGTTTCAGCAAATAATCAACAGTCTTCATGATTAAGAAGACAAACATTTAGCTTCTCATTTTTCATTCTTTATATACGGATATTAAACTATCACTAACACAGTTCCACCGATGAATCAGAGGAATGGCACTAAAATAATCCAGTAGCTAACGCAAGGCAGAACAGAGAGAGCGATTGAATTTTTTCCGTAACAAAACAAGAATATGCTCGGTGAAAGTGTGCTTTGATGTCATTGAACCAGGTGGCGGTACAATGACATCAGAGCACACTGTCATCTTCAATTAGAGTGCTTAACTACGCATGCTGAAATACCCCTGAGCCGCAGCAACAGGAGATTGTGGCCACGAGAGGCAGAATTCAAGGTTGTACATGAACTATGGATGGAAAACCATTAATGTTTAACGGCTAAGAAATGAAAGATGTTTTCTCTGCAGTAATGGTGCTCTTCAGAGCATATAATAACATATTAATTCAACTAAATATCTTATATGAACCCAAAATTTGTGTTTCTGGGTCATATAGTGATAATTCGCACCGAAAATTCTATAGTTAGAAAAATTATCTTCACATATGGACCTAAATACTATTACGTACCTTGTAATCCACGTTGTTGGTGAGTTAATTTAATTCTTTTATGGACATACTAATGAATCACAACCATGACGCGATTCTTCCAATTATAACTCCTTCGGTAGCTGAAACATCTGAATTCCTTTTTTCATTCATGTACATAATTGCACGTTGATTTCTACACTCTAAATGCTAAGTATGTACATGCCGGTAATATTTCTTAATAAATCGTTGTTCATATGCACCTGTTGCATAACCAGTTAAAACTTGGTCTAAAACATTTCACCATTAAAATCCAAAAAACAGTCTAAAATCACGCCATGCTCCTCAAGACCACCACTATTCCACAATCAAATTCCCTTTAAAACTCTCGTTAAAGCTTTTCGACTTTTCCAAAGTCATCGTCAGAACGTCATCTAGTACACGATGTTGTCGATTGACTATGTGCGTTATCCCACCATGGGGTCCACCTATGTGTGCGAAAGGGCTGAACGATCACGTGTTTCTTCTTCCTACATTGGTTACTCGCGTTTTTGATGCTGTGCTGCCATCTACACTTTTACTCGATGTTTAATTCTCTTAAGTTTCCTTCAATCCTTTTTGTCCTAATTTTCTTTTTCCATTGTTGTTCTTTATATTCTCTTTCCCCTTTTAAACAATGATTTCCAAGGTTCTGGTATGATAATTGGTTCTTTATTACTACAGGCTCTGTGTCTATTTTTTTCTGTGGTAACAGCCTCAGAGTACCTCAACTCCCATTCATTCCTATATCCACTCTTGATCTGAATATCTTCAAATTTTGGTTTCGCATTTTCCTCAAAACAGTACTGCATCATTGCTGTAACATTCTCTCCTTTCTCCCAACTTTTGATACGTTGATTTCTTCTTTTTATAAGTCTATTTTTGAATGACCCATAATAATAAATACTCTTAGCACTTAGAGTGTAGAAATCAACTTGCAATAATGTACATGAATGAAAGAATAAATTCAGATGTTTCACCTACCGAAAGAGTTATAATTGGAAGAATCGCGGCATGGTTGAGATTCATCAGTGTGTCCACAAAGAAATTAAATTAACACACCAACAATCTGTTTCATATCGGCTATGGATTATAAGGTACGTAATAGTATTTAGGTCCATATGTGAAGATAATTTCTATTACTATATCAATTCAATAAGTTTTCAGTGAAATTTTCACACTCACAAAACTTTTTTAATCGTAAATTATTTTTTGTTAATTCAATAAAAATTTTCTAGAAGTGGTGAAAAGAGCACATGCTTATGGGCTCTGTATGCGCGCCACTGCATGCAAGTTAAAATGGTCTTCAATATCTTTCAGAAATTTCCGGGAACCACCCACCATATTATATCGAATCATGCCAGCTTGAAATACAATGAGACTCAGTAACGAAAAAGCTTGAAGATGTCGTTGTTGACGGCGGTAATATTCGGAACCAGAAACGTGCGGCACACGTTAGAGATTCAAAGAGCGAGTCTGTGTCGGGTAAAATGATAGCAATGTCTCTTCGATAAAGACATACCTGCATCATCTGTGAAAACAGAAATTTGTTGGTAACAGAGATCCAACCTGCAATTTGCCGGTGACGGGGATCGAACCTTAATCGAGAAAGCATTCACCTCCGGAGCCGAATACGTTCCCAATTAAGCTACACCGACGGAATTTGTTGATGAAACTTTGCCGCCTTAACATATACTTCACCTCTGCGTTACGTCATATATCACCCCTTGAGAATGGGCTGGGACGGAATCATTAGTTTCCGGGTCAGCAGGCAAACTATGCTTGAAGTAGCTCGTTGAAGAAGGCGTTCTGATTAATTCCAAACGCCGTGTGGAACGAACATCACATATTTTTCGGAGAACCTAACGGCCAGTAGATCCATTTCCATAAGCGAGCACCAATGTGAAAGCACAAATTTGTTGTTGTTGTGGTTGTGGTTGGAGGTTTAACGACCACCGTGAGCAACTCAATGGGCTATAAGCAGTCGCCCGTCCCTAATTTAGGGTCACTGGTTCCAGGGAAGGGAGAGAGCCAGTGCCGTAAGACAAACACAACATCCATGCCTCACCGGGATTCGAACCCGGACCCCGTTCGGACGAATGATCAGAGGCCAGCGCCTTAGATCACTGCGCCACCGGGGCGGCAGCACAAATTTGCCTCATGTGAATGTGAAAACACAAACCTGCATCTTTCTGCCCCGGAGCCGAATGGTTTTCCAATTAAGCTACACTGACAAGGGACTGTCACTGCTACTTTGTCGTCTTGATATGTGCTTCACCTCAGGGGCGGCGAAAAGTGAAATTCGTTGACCGGGCCCCGAAATTTCGAATCGTGGTGCACCCGCTTCCCGGAACAAACAGAGGAAAAACAATGAATAAGGAACTTTGTTGGGGATTAGGACCACCTAGAGGAACTTTCTAAGGCACATCACAATAATCGCACATATGCCAAATGAAAATAAAAATAAAAAATATTGGGTGAAATTATTGAACGGGCCCGGGCCCTGGCAGCCCGGGAGGTTCCGCCGCCACTGCTTCACCTCTGTAGTACGTCAAACGTCATGGAACACGATGCGCAATGATTTCGTAATCCAGGAATTCACGTGACTAAGTTTCTGTTTAAGACAATGATATATTTATGAAAATTCAAACTTTTTTGCTTTTTTATTGTTTTTATTATATAGATTATTATATAGATAATTCCTGCCGCTCCGGTGGCGCAGTGGTCTAAGCGATGGCCTCTGATCATTCGTCCGAACGGGGTCCGGGTTCGAATCCCGGTGAGGCATGGATGTTGTGTTTGTCTTACGGCACTGGCTCTCTCCCTTCCCTAGAACCAGTGACCCTAAATTAGGGACGGGCGACTGCTTATAGCCCATTGAGTTGCTCACGGTGGTCGTTAAACCTCAAATAAAAAGAAATAAAAAAATAAAAAATAGATAATTCCACCCCTTCCTGGGGAAGTGTTTTTCTCTTCCTTCCGGGACGGGTGCGATGTACCAAGTTTGAGAAGTGCTATTTCTTTCAGTTGTACAGAAACTTTCTTAGTATCTTACAAGTGTTCAGGATAGCTGCTTTCTGTAGTTCCATGTAGGTGTTGGGTTAAAGGTTTAGTGTCTGTATAGAGCTGTGAATGGTCTTAGGCACAACTCCTGTGGCTGATAATACAATGGGGACGGTGGTGACGTTCTCCATATGCCACATTTCCTTGACTTCGTATCTTAGGTCGTTGTACTTTAACAGCTTCTCTCCGTGCGTCTTCTGGATGTTGCATGTGTTGGCCATGGCTATGTGATTGAGGTATGTTGACTTCTTCACCTTGTCGACCAGGACGATGTCCGGCCGATTGTGGCTGGCAAATGGTCTTATCTGTTCTGAACGATCTGTACCAGTACATCTTGTGGGGGATGCTTTCTAGGAGCGTTATTGGCTCGTACTTGTAGTAGGGGACAGGCTTAGTTGTAATGAGGTGGTACTTTCTTGCCAATTTCTGATGGAGAATCTAGACGACTTGATTGTGCCTGCTCATGTATTATGTTTGTTTGAGGACTCTTGCACCCTGCTGTGATATGTTGGATGCTCTCTGGCGCTTGATGGCATTGTCGACACGCATAGTTTTCCACTGGCGTGTCCTTTAGGATATGTTTCCTGTAGTTTTTGGTATTATATTATTATTATTATTATTGTTATTATTATTATTATTAGAACTTTTGTTAGCGTGATAAGGTATCAAGCATATTTCTTCCGTTACTCTCGTACTTACAGAACTGGAGAAGGAAAGCGTTGCAGCATTAGTGAAGAGTGCTGGAAAGGAGAAACATCTACTGGATACAAACAATACGCACTCACGCATCAACTGCTGTACTTAGAAGTAGCTGAAACGGTAAGTGTCCATCAATTCTGGACTCACCTCTGTTCTTCGTTTCTATATTTTGTAGTTCCGGCAGAAATAGGGATTTCCAGAACTACAGAATTTGTGAATCGTACATGGAAAAGCAAAGTCAAAGATCATTACTTGACTGTAAACAGTAATATACTGTAAACAGAAATATTGAACTGACTACATACTTGCGACGGAGTCCTCTGTAGCCAGCATACCCTCGATATTCAAACGATTCGTCTGCTACGATGTCAGAAATATACTAAAGCTTGTGGCTAACGAGTGCCGATCCTGATAGGCACGCTATCTGTATGAAGGTCCTCGATGATAAACCGCAGCCGCAAGGTGTTGCATGGTGATAAAGCACCATTATACACTGTTCAGCATGGATATCGCAACATCTATGTGACATCAAACAAAGATCTTCGCTCTTTCCACGTTTATAAGTGAGTCACGCAAAAATTCTCATTGGCCGCCACCGGGAGTCGAACCCAGGGTCTTCCAGTTACGCGCCGGATATGCTTCCGCTACACCACAGCGGCCTCGAATTCCTCCAGACTCACACACGCTAACTGCCAAGCCAATTTGGCAGGTTGCTTGTTGGAGCCCCGCACAATGCTGGAGATTCACCAAAGATGGTAAGCAGCAACAGAAGAAATAATTAGAAGGCGAATGGCAGCCCCGGTGGCGCAGTGGTCTAAGCGATGGCCTCTGATCATTCGTCCGAAAGGAGTCCGGGTTCGAATACCGTCAGGCATGGATGTTGTGTTTGTCTTACGGCACTGGCTCTCTCCCTTCCCTGGAACCAGTGACCCTAAATTAGGGACGGGCGACTGCTTATAGCCCATTGAGTTGCTCACGGTGGTCGTTAAACCTCAAATAAAAAAATAAAAAACCAGGGTCTTCCTGGGTTCGACTCACGGTGGCGGCCAATGAGAATTTTAACGTGGAAAGAGCGAAGATCTTTGTTTGATGTTCCTGGTCCACGTTAAATGTCTGTATTAATTATCTATGTGTCGACCTATAGTCGCGAAAATCACAGGACACAAATAACTGGAGAAGACATGTGAACGATCAACAAACGAAATATGAAAAAGCTGGTGTACCTCCTTTCATTCGGGACTGCTTGGTAGGGATTCCGTCCACCTCAGGCAGTTATGCAGCCGTACAGACAAGACATGCCTTCCACGAAATCATCAACAGTGGGCTAGGATATGGCATTCGAAGCAGCAACCAATTGCGCGCACATCTCCTGCAGGTGCACTGCCGGAGAGTTCCGGCGGAGGTGGCAACCCATAAACTATCGTACATGCTCTATGGGCTACAAATCTGGTGAGTTTAGTGGGCCCAGGAGCGTATCCAATATCTGGAGGATTGTCTCTTGTGACATGAGCACTGTATATTTATTTGTTGGCGCTCGTTGTTCTTCTGTAGGTCGTCCCTGGCGTGGGGGAAGGAAAGCTAGTGCAGCGGGATTAACGATGACATCGAAGTGGCATCTTGCAGTCGCGGTGTCGGGAATATGAAAAAGAGATGTCCCGCTGCCGTATCGGATTTTACCTCACCCCATTATACCAGATCTTTTTTTATTGGAGGTTTAATGAACACCGTGAGCAACTTAATAGGCTACAAGCAGTCGCCCGTCCCTCGCCCGTCCCAATCATGAGCGGATTCATAAAGTTATTTCATCATCAAACTGTCAAAAACATTTTCAGGACTGAATTCGTTTTGCAACGTACAGAGGGTAAGTCGAAAATTTTGCAATATTTGGATCACTTTATGTCTTCATACGTACCTTTACGACGAAAGCTGACTAGCATTCAAAGTATAGGCCATCGTGTTGCACCGTCTTTAGCCATGTGTCTGCCAGTTCTTCGATTATGCGGCGGTACCAGTTCTTGTCCTTCGATGCGAAGAACTCCTTCCCTCCAGCTCTCACCTCCTCCTGGTTTTTGAAATGCCGCCCGCGAAGGAAGTGGGCCATGAACCGGAACAAGTAATAATCCGACGGGGCAAGGTCCGGACTATATGCAGGGTATGGCATTAGTTCGATGTCCTCAAGTTCCTGGGAGTTTTGCGCGGGTCGACCGCGCGATATGAGTCCGAGCATTGTCCTGCTGTACGAGAGCGCGCTTTCTGTTCACCAATGCCGGGTACTTCTCCAAAACGGCATACATCAGCTCCAGCTGTTCAGAGTGGAGGTTGGTGTTGATGGTCCGACTGTCTGGAGCAAATTCGTAATGGAATATCCCTCGAAATTCCACCAGACGCTGAGCATCCCCTTATGCTCGAAGCGCCCACGTTTGGCAACAGGTTCAGGAAGCTTTCCCGGGATCAACCACTGCCGTTGTGTGTTAGGATTACGGAAATAACCCCACTTTTCATCGCACGTAACAATTCTCTTGATGAAACGTAGAATGCTTGGGTTTTCTAAGAGTTCCGTGCACACTTCCACTCGGATGTTTGCTTCAGCTGGCGTCAGTTCGTGAGGGACAATGCGGCAGCTGCTGAAGACCTTGCAGAGGTTCCTTAAGGTGACGAACCACGGTGGTCTGTGATATTCCCAGCTTGCTTGATAATTTCCAAGTGCTGGTTGTCGGATTTGCCTCTATGGCCTGGCGCACGGCCTTCTAATCCACAGTTCGCGGCGTACCTGATCGTCGAGGTTTCTGTCAACTGAGCGAAATTTCTTGAACTCTCTGCTTGCGATGCTGTGGTCCACGGAACCTTCCCCTTTCACATGACAAATGTTTCGTGTTGCTTGGGTAGCGTTATGGCCGAGTTTAAACTGGTAAAGCAAAAGTTCCCGAAGTAGCCGGTTGTTGCTGTTCATCTTTTCGGAGTCCCAACCACAGACAGAACGACGACATGCAATGTTGTTCACACTAACGACTGTCACTTTATATCCTTTTCGACTGACTGCAGTGCGCGACTTGAACTAGTTTAAGCATGTGACATACCAGCCCGCAGGACATGTGTTTATGCAAAACAAATTTTGAAGATGACAATCCGAGTTTGGTGTAAATGTGACAAGGAGAGTAAGTCAGATAATATCCGAAAACTTGAAAATTTCATCGTCCTGAAGCAGAACTTGAACCCGCGTCTCCCAGATAGCCCCCGGGTATGCTATCGTCCTGAGCGGGTTCGTGTTCCTTTCCAGGACGATGAAATTTTCAAGTTTTCGGATATTATCTGATTTACCATCATTGTCACATTTACACCAAAAATCAGATTGTCATCTTCAAAATTTGTATTATATGGTGTAAGCCCGTATTTATTTCATGGTTTATTTTCGACACACCCTCTGTATATTTGTACAATATCCTTTCAACGAGAATATAACAGAACGTTTTCTACATGAGGGAATTTATGAGGTGTTTCCCTGTAGGTACATGTGTTTTTATATTGAACCGCAAGATCAAAATTCCCGGCTAGTTTATTTGTCCCAATCTGTCCCTACTACCAAATATTTTAGACGTGAACCCGACCGTTAATTTATCTTATGGAACGTATGTCTGATCTTTATATCCGTATTTGATTCTTGCTAACACAAAATTTTTACTTACTTAACATTTTGCAGCATTAAATTTTATGTTGCATTTTTGCCTTTGTCTTCCAAATGGAGGAATATTACGCGACTCCATGAAAACTTTAGAAATAGTTCCTCTGGCCCTGTCTTTCCAGAGGAATTCTTATGTACACACATATAAAAAACGAACCTTTTGGTTTTCATAATTGCTACCACAAGCTTCTTGTTTTTTGCAGATGGGTTGTCTACCTCAAATGAATGAAAAGCGCTTGGCAGAAGTATCTTATCTTCAAGACTATTTTTGTGCCAATATTCTCCGGGATGCAGAAATGATTGCGAAACACGGTTTTCATGAATCTGAACAAGACTTGTTTACGGAACAAAGTAAAGTAGTTCAATAAATTTATTTGAACAACGAAATTGTCAACAAATTTACAAGATCGTACAATAATTACCAGCACAAGACTTGTAAATGGAACAAGAAAATTATATAAAATTTCCAACACGACTTTAATGGCACAAAATAAATCATTTCAACTTTCTTATCAATGCAAATTACATTAGATTTACTGAAGACATGTTCATGAAAAAAAATTATTTTAACAAAGTAAATTTTGCTAAATTTACAAAACTTTGTTTATGGAACACGTAAACGCTTCTACCTTATTACAACAATGTTGAATTATGGTAAAGCTGGTAAGACCTTGGTTGTGTGCTAAATGATACTGAATTTTTTTACGATGTGAATTCCCGCGAGGAAGTGTACTGAGTGTGCTCCAATCTATTCAGATTCATATTTGGATAAGCAAGCCCAAGGATTTATACACACACTCCCAACATCTCCCCAGCTTGCACCCAAATTTCCTCAGACACATCATAAAATTATTTCAATACCCCTCCATTTGAAGGTGTGTAACACACATGCACGGTCTAGTCACATTATTGTGACCAGCAGCTAATATCCAGAGTAACCGCCGTATGCGGTGCGGGCAGCAGCTAGAAGGGCTAGGTGTGACTCAATAAGGTGGAAGGTGTTCACAGGTGTGTGGAGCCATGCTAACTGCAGTGCATCAGACAGATGCTGGAGGGTGCGTGGTGGAGGATCCATAGAGCAAACAACACGATCGAGGTGGTCACACAGTTGCTCAATTGGGTTTAATTCTAGGGAATTAGCGGGCCAGGGAAGTACTTTGAAGTCCTCATCATCTCTTCCAACCACTCTCGGACATTTCTAGCTGTGTGACACGTTGCATTGTCGTGCTGGAAGATCCCATCTGCCCCAGGGAAGACAATCAGCATGTATAGGTGTACGTGGTCTGCAAAGATGAATTCATAACGAATTCGGTCCATAGGGCCTTCCACAGGTATGAGTGAACCCAGAGAATGCCCCGAAAATATTCCCCAGACCATAACGCTGGCCCTACCAGCTTGTGTTCATCCAGTAGTGGTTGAAGAGTGTTTGTTCTCCGATGTTTCTCGCCTTATATGCCAACGTCCATCCATTCGATGAAGCAGAAAACGTGACTTATTGGAGAAGGTAATCCTTTGCCAATCAGCGGAGATCCAATTCCAATACTACCGTGCAAATGTAAGCCTTTTCTACCGACGCACCTTCGTTAGCATAGGTGCAGTGACCATCCGTCTGCATCGCACCATACGCAGCAGAGCTCGCTGAACTGTCGTTTTAAACACACTTCCGTTTACCCTCTAGCTCATTCGGCCAACGAATTGCTCCACTGTAGCGTGTCGATCGGTCCTCACGCACCTTCGCAGCCGACGTTCACCTCTCACATCAATGGCATGTGGTGCTCTGCAATTTCCACGTCGCTAATTCGCAATGGTGCCATTTCTCCGATCACGATACACTTTAACCACAGCAGCACGCGAACAGTTCACAAACTGCGCTGTTTCAGAAATACTGCCACCCTTGGGCCGAAAGCCGATAATCATCCCTTTTTACAAATCTGATAAATAGCTCCTTTTATCCATGATAGCAACGAGTGATATGTTTTCAGATGATCATGATCAAATGATCATATGTAGAGGATTTTAGGAAGGGAGTGTCTGACCACAGGTCTTAAACAACCCTTAGAAATAGGAAGCTAGGAGATTTGAGCTAGAGTGCCCGATAGGAAAGTGACACGAAAGCGAAGTAGAAAGGGGGAGGAAGACGCCCTTATTTATTACCGGGTGGCCAGTACCCGGGGTCCGACGGCTTAACGTACCCATCCGACGCACGGCGGATATTTAGTGGATCGAGCGTTCGTATACCTGCTGGGATCGAACTTGAATGCGTACATCACACCTTATACACTGAGTGGCCACTTTATTATGACCACCTGACAGTTTTAAGCAAATGAGCTATGGCTGCACGCTGTTGCCGCCAGAGGGCGAGGCTAGTATAAAAAAGGGAAAGCTTAGTGGTTGCGACAGTAGTAGAAATGATTTTTGGGTGACGAGATGGGTAAAAAATGCGATTGGACGGACTTTCAAAGTGGGATGATTGTAGGAGCTCGGAGCGATGGAGCGAGTATCACCGAAACCGCCGCATTCGTGAAATGTTCCAGAGCAGCTGTTGTTAAAATGTTTAAAGACTGGACTGTCAGTCAAAAAAACTGTGTCTCTACATGCAACGTGTGGTCGTCATCTACTAGTGACTGCTCGGGCGGAACGGAGAGTGCCCAGACTGGTAACAGACAACAGAAAGGGCAACAGTGCAGCAAATTACAGACCATCTTAATCAAGGATCCACTCAAATGATCTCTGCACACACTGTTCGCCGCACACTGCATCGGATGGGATATGGCAGACGAAGGCATGTTCGAAAACCTTTGCTATCTGCAGTTAACAAGAGAAAACGTCTCCAGTTCGCACAAGAGCACAAGGATTGGACAGTCGATAATTGGAAACAAATTATGTGGTCCGATGAATCACGTTTTCAGTTGCACCATGCCGATGGCCGAATGAGAATTTGTCGGAAACAGCACGAAAGCATGGACCCCAAATGCATTGCTACAACCCTTCAAGCTGGTGGAGGCAACGTTATGGTTTGGGGAATGTTTTCCTGGCATGCTTTGGGCCCTTTAATTCGTTTTGATCAACGTCTGACAGGCACATCATATCTAAACATCGTTGCGGACCAAATGCATCCTGTCATGTGGATGGTTTATCCCAATGACTTTCAACAAGATAATGCGTCCTTCCATAGTGTTCGTATTGTACAGGATTGGTTTCAGGAACATGCCGGTGTGTTCACTTTGCTTAGGTGGTCCCCAAAATCTCCAGATCTCAACCCCATTGAGAATTTGTGGGATGAAGTTGAACGAGCCATCAGACAGCTGGATCCACAACCCTGCAATCAAACACTCCTGGAAAGTGCTATTCATCAAGCATGGTCTCAGATCCCACAAACCACCTATCAACATCTCGTGGAGTCCATGCCACGAAGAATTGACGCAGTATTAAAGGCAAAAGGTGGTCCAACAAAGTACTGAGCTGGTGGTCATAATAAAGTGGCCACTCAGTGTATACCCTTCAAGGCAGCTCTCGACTCGTGCCTTTTTTCATTGGCTACGCGCTGTTGACGTCAAAAGTAGGAAGTGGTCAGAAAAAATGTGACTCGACTATGTATATACACGGAAGAGCCTAAACATTTTAATCAGCGAGTCTTTACGCAAATAAACGCAACTACAATCAAGCGCTAGAGGGTGTGACGATCATGGGACGGTATAAATAACAACTGATACAGGGGACTTAAGCTAGTTTGAGAAAGGTGAACTTTTAATTACCAGACAACTGGCTCAGAACAGGCTCAGAACATTCTAGAGACGGCGAGGCATGTGGGGTGCTCACGATTAACCGTGGTTAGAACCTTCAAAAAGTGGCCCGAGGAGGAGGAAAACCACGAACCTCAGGCAAGGTGTTAACCGACTACGGATCATTCATGTTAGAGGGGAACTATTCTGTATTGTACGAGATAACAGAAGGGATAATATGGCGCAACTCGCAAGTCATTTGAATGTTGTTGACGAGAGTAATGTGGCACACAACACACACAGTAGATCGAACCCTGCTGGAAATGGGACTGCGTAGCTGCAGGCCGCTCCTAGTTCCCATGGTAACCTCGGTTCACCGTTGAAAGCACCTACAATGGGCACGCGAGCATCAAAACTGGACTTTGATCGATTAGAAGGTCGATGAATTTCGTTTTCCTGTTGCACCATGTAGAACGTGTGCGTTGTTTATCTGGGGAAGTTTTGGATCTGAGAAGCACCGTCGGACGAAAGCAAGTCGGTGGAGGAAGTGTAATCCTTTGGGCTATATTCTGAAAAGATCCCTGAGTCCTGTCATTCGTGTGTAGGAAATTACGACGTTTACCACTTACCTATACATCATAGTAGACCAGGTACATCGTTTTATGGCAACGGTATTCGCCTCTAGTAGTGCCTCGTTTCAGAAGAATAACGCGCCACGCCAAACTGCCCAGATTGTTCGACAATGGTTAGCGGAACATGAGGAAAACTTCCAGGTATTTCCCTGGCCTCCGAATTCCCCAGATATCAATCGAATCGAGCATCTGCGGTTTGTGTTGGAACAGCAAATGCTATCAGCCAAGTAACTTAGAGGAGTTATATGATCTTCTGGTAATGTATTGTTACCAGATACCACAAGACACTTTTAGAAATCTCGTAGCGTCCATTCTCGCCGGGTTAGAGCAGTTTTGGAAGCACGTGGAAGACAAAAATCATATCAGGCAGGTGGTCAAAATGTTTTGGCTCCTAGGTGTATATGCTGTAAATATGCAGTATATGCATAACTTTTTAATTCTTAAGTGCATTTCTTTTTCTTATGGTAATATATTAGGAGTGCAACTTAATTCTCGGCCACAGGTACGGCACGTTGACAGCAAATCGAATACGTACCTAATCAGGGAAATAATCCCCGTCGTGCTGGATACATCTCAGCCATCGGTTAGGGAGCTGCCGAATGCCACTGCGGAAAAAAAGGGCTGTTTCGAGTTGATAAAGTCGTGGGCCTCCTCGACAGAAGTAAAGTGCGTATCACCCAGGTGATGTTGCAGGGAGCGAAAGAGATGATAATCCGACAAGACGAAGTCTGGAGAGCACGCCGTGTATGACAAAATCTTCCATCCCAGGTCGGTGATCGTGTTTAATGTCGTTTTCGTGGTGAGAGGACGCGCGTTATCCTGAAGCAAAAGAGCCGACCATCTGCCCTTGCCGATGTATGGTCTTTTCGCCTCCATTACGTCACAAACACGAATGAGTTGATGACAATAACACTCAGCATTGACCGTTTCACCAGGTTTGAGCAACTCATAGTGTACGACGCCGCGCAGATCCCACCATATGCACAACAACAACTTCCTGGCATGGAAATTCGGTTTGGCGGTACTGGTGGTAGGCTGACCTGGATAAACCCACGATTTGCGCCACTTACGACCATCGTAGAGCATCCACTTCTCATCACAGGTCAAAATCTTGCGGAGAAAATCCTTCTTCTTGGATCTGGAGAGAAAGGACACAGCAATATCGTAGCGCTCAGACTTGTTCGCAGCTGAGAGTTGATGGGGCACTCAACGGCCCTTATTGTGAATCCATATAAGCTTGTGCAGGCGCTTTGCAATGGCTTGCCGTGTTACGCCGAGCTCCTAGGCGAGCGCTAACTGTGTGCGATAGGGATCCGCGTCCAAAAGTTGTTCCAGTTCCTCAACGTCAACCTTCTGTGACTGTCCCGGACGTTCTGCATCACGGAGATCGAAAATTTCCTGCTTAGACCGCTGGAACTACTTCTTACACGTACTGTAGGACACAGCAGTCTCGCCCAAAGCAGCGCAGATCATTTTCTGGGATTCCGGGGCACTTTTTTCAGCTTAAACGCGAACAGGAGGCAGTGCCTCAAATGTTGCTTCTCGAACGACACTGCTTTCACCGTCAAATTTCGTCCCTTCTGTCACTACAGCTGTGAGCGGTTACGGTTGCCTGGAAAGCTGTTTGACGGCGCTAAATCAGCGATTATAGCACACAGCTATTTGCATTGGCCGACGTTCCGTGATCGCTTGTGGTTAGAGGCGGAGAATTAAGTTACACACCTAATAGCACAGTTGTCAATAGTAGTTAGCATTTACACCGATGAGCGATTCCATTATGACTATCCCCAGTTATTAATTAATCATTACTTTTGCTTGTGCATCATCTTCCTCAAGCATGTATTGTTCCTTATTAATGATTTTAACATTTTATCATCCTTAATTGACTGCCGTATCACATTCACCTGTAATATTTCATCAGTATCGCTCATTATTTTGTTGTTTATTTTGCCATATGTGGAACGCCTGTATTCCCTATGTTTTTGCCAATAAAGTATATTTTGAAAAAAAAAAAAAAGAAATGAGCTTGCCTGGAGACCGAAATGTGGCGCAGGTGAGGTTCACAAAGCAGTATACATACAACCCGAGGACAGGCTTGCGGTTAGTAGAGTATTCGGAGTCAGAATGGGAAAAGCTGCCGATTTATCGGAGTTTGATAAAGGACAAATTGTGATGCCACGGCGTTTTGGAACTACGATCTCGGAAACGGCACGGCTTGTGGGTTGTTCACGTGCCGCTGTAGTGAGTACGTATCAAAAGTGGCGCACAGATAGCCTAACGACGAACCGTCGTCCAGCTGTGTGTGATCCGCAGTTCATTGACGCCAGATGGGAGCGAAGACTGTCGCGCATTGTTCACAGCGTCCGCAGAGAAATCACACGTCATCCGCAGCTACAACGGTAGGGATCAGGGCAATGTGTCACAGCACGAAGTTCATCGCAGCTTTCTGCGCATGAGCCTGCGTAGCAGAAGACCTCAGCCGGGTCCCCATGCTCACTGCGTGTCATCGCCAACAACGCATGAAATGGGCCCAAGATCATCGAGATTCGACCGTGGATGACTGGAAGAAAATAGTCTGGTCTGTCGAATGAAGATTCCTGCTGCATCACGTAGACGGCAGATCGCAGGTACGCCTATTACACTGGTAAACACATGTTTTGTGCTAAACATAAGTCTTTTTGATTTTTTAGTATTTTCATACGAGGAATCCAGATTTGCTATCCAAATTTTGCTGTCACGTATAGTTTTAGAGATACACAGTGTGGCAAAGAATTTTTAAGACTGGGTCTGTAAAATGAAATTTGAAACAAGAAATTATAATTTTTTTTTTTGGCTTGTTCTTTAAAATAGTCCCTCCGGCTTCAATACACTTGTTACCGCGATTTAATAATGATTCAAATGCCTGTTCCAGTTCACTTTGCGGAATTGCCTCCAAAGCACGCGTCGAAGCTGTTTGTGTGGTCGAAATATCATCAAAATAACACCCTTTTAACGTCATTTTAAGTTTTGGGAAATAAAGAAAAGTCGCAGGGTGCTAAATAAGGCGAATACGGTGAATAATTCACCACACAGACGTTATTTTTCGACAAAAAATCCACGAACAAGAAATGAGGTGTGACTGGGTGCATTATCGTGCAACAGACACCAGCTGTTTTCATCTCGATATTCTGGACGAATGCGACGAATTCTGCCCATCTAACGCCTCAAAACATTTAAATAAAACTCACCAGTAATTGTTTGTCCACTTGGAACAAATTCCTTGTGGATAATATCCTTACTATCGAAGAATGTAATGAGCATTGTTTTGATTTTCAATGCAACTTTTCTTGTTTTTCTGGCTTGTAGCGAGTTTTTTGACTTCCATTCCGCACTTTGTCGCTTTGTTTTAGGATCATTTTGGAAACACCATGTTTCATCACCAGTAACAATCGATTTTAAGAAGTTTTGATCATTTTCAGTGGCTGAAATGATGTCTCTGCAATGTGCACTTCTTGATTTTTGTTCATTGGTTAACGTGTGTGGAACAAATTTAGCACAGACTTTTGTTTTGCCCAAATCTTCATGCAGGATGGTTCGAATCGTTTCTTTGGTGATGTTTAAAGACTCTTCCATCATTCTTAGTGCCGCACATCGATTGTTTGCCACGAAATCACGCACTTTTTCAATAATCTCAGGTGTCCTAAATTAACTTGGTCTTCCGGTATGCTTATCATCTTTTAGCGTCTCTCTTCCGTCCAAAAAACGTTTGTGTCCCAGGAAAACATTTGATCTACTTAAACAAAACTCACCGTAAACTTGTTTCATCATTTGGTACGTTTCCAAGGCACTTTTACCAAGTTTTGCGTTAAATTTAATAACAGCCCTTTGTTCCATCTTAATAATTCAACATGAAAGAAATTTTACTTCTCTAATGAACAGCTGTTTCGTTTGAGTTACTTTAACAACTGCGCAGTACATTTGGCAGAAAGCAAGTAGCAAGTAGATGGTCGCGGTTTATAACGCATTCGCGATTACACTGGTGGCGCCACCATTGGCTGAATGAAATCTAGCGCCAGTCTTAAAAATTCTTTGATGCACTATGTATAATAATATGGTTTTTTAAATTTTTTACGTTAAAAATAGTTTTTTTTTTTTTTTTTTTTTTTTGCGAGAAATAATTCCAGTGTTGACTTGGAGCACATATCATCGTCTATGCATATGAGAAAATAAAAGAAAAAAAGCTGCAGATGACATACAGACTCTGTTGCTTCATAAAGACGCTTTAACGTCTATAAGTTTTCTGTTTTACACGTTTTAAAGTGGGCACAGTCTGTGACGGTGCGTTAAATTATTCAATTAAGATACAATTCCGCAGACTGTACCCACTTTATAACGTGTTAAACAGAAAACCCACAGATGTTAAAGCGTCTTTATGAAGAATAGGTATGTGAACTTTATGATAGAATCACATGAGATATATCGAGACTCTATGAGTCATAGACATGGCGCCACCTGTACCCTTCCCGGCTGCTCACTCGACAGCTCGACTACGTCTTATGTCTCAGTTCTCTATAGACAAACGAAGTGAATGCTGTGCTATTGTTCTTTATTAGTAGCTTTTGTTTGTGTGTGAAAACTGAAAAATGCCACGCAAGTGCCTCAACCATCCGGATACGTTTTATTATGTATGCGGTGAATTGACATTCAAACCGCAAAGGCGGAACTTTGCCCCGTTAATACAAAAGTGTTATCAGCTTTACTTTGGTTGCAAAGTAGGAGATCAGGACAAGAGTTGGGCCCCACATATTTGTTGTTACATGTTCAAGGCTTTTAACGGGGTGAGCAAACGGTTCTCGACATATTCCATTTGAAGTTCTCATGGTGTGGAGAGAGCCGAAAGATCATTCTTCGGACTGTTATTTTTGTATAAAAGACAGTTATTTTTATATACAAAGGGAATCCCAAGTAAGTCGAAGTACAGTTTTGAATATTCCAACTTACCTTCAGTGATGCGACCTATTCCCCACAGTGATGATATGCCAATACCACCTCACCCGGTATCAACCGATATAAATGAAAATTCAAGCTCTGAAGAGGATCAGAATGAATGAAAATCACGCTGATCGACATGATGCATGTTTCGACATTTCTAATGAGCCTCCACAAGAGACCTAAATGATTTAGTGCGTGATTTAAATGTATCTAAAAAACAGGCAGAACTTTTGGGATCGCGACTAAAAGGATGGAACCTAGATCGCGGAACTAGGGTATGCTACTTTCGAAATCGTCAAGATTTCACGTTTTTCTCACAAGAAGAAGATATAGTGTACTGTAAAGATATTTCATCAGTTATGGGCACTATAGGATATGCTCATAACGTACAGGAATGGCGTTTGTTTGTAGATTTGTCAAACGTTAGCCTAAAAGCTTGGAAACAAATTCCCATCAGTTCCACTAGCACATGCTATTAATATGAAAGAAACCTATGAAAGTATGAAGATTATTTTAAACAAGATACAGTATAAAAAATTCATTTGGAACATATGTGGAGACCTCAAGGTGATCGCTATGCTGCTCGGGTTACAGTGTGAATACACAAAATGTTGCTGTTCTGTGTGCGAGTGGGACAGCCGGGATCGTAAAAATCATTTCAAAAGAAAGACATGGCCTTCACGTAAATATCTTACACTTGGTCTAAAAATGTAGTGAATGCTCTTTTAGTTGATCCCAAAGACATCTATCTCCCACGTCTTCATATCAGATTAGGTTTGATGAAACATTTTGTGAAAGCCATAGACAGAAATGGAAGTGGTTTTTTTGTACTTGAAGGAGAAGTTCCCCAAAATTAGCGATGAGAAACTTAAAGAAGGAATTTTCGTAGGACCACAGATTAGATAACTAATGAAAGATGAAACTTTTGAAGGACGGTTGAATTACTTAGAAAAACACGCATGGGTTTCTTTCAAGAATTTAGTGAAGAACGTTTTAGGCAACAAAATGTCTGACAACTATACGGATGTAGTACATGAGATGCTGAAAGCATATGAAGACTTAGGCTGCAATATGTCTCCGAAGATCCACTTCCTTCACTCTCACTTAGATTTCTTTCCCGAAAAGCTGGGCGCCGTAAATGATGAACACGGTGAACGCTTTTCATCAGGACATTTCAAGCATCGAAAAAAGATATAAAGGAAAGTGGAGTTCAAGTATGTTAGCAGATTACTACTGGACTCTCAAAAGGGACCTTCTTGAGGCAAAGTATTCCAGGTAATCTTCAAGTAAGACCTTTTAGGCACGTTGAACATTAATTAATTTCCTTAGTATACATGTTATTAATGTAAAATATTTACGTAACTGTCACATAAAACCTTACGTGATAGAGAAAAATGGTTTTCATTATTGAATTCAGCGCGACAAATACTACAAAGATCGGCCAATAACATCTTTGGGACAGAAAAAAGTTTTTTTTTGTAGACCAGTGTTACCAATAGAGGCTATGTCACCTGGATGCAATGTTGGGCGGAAACAAGCCGGCAGCGGCGGTGTTATGTTGTGGGAGATGTTTTCTTGGGACACTTTTGGCTCCATTATCCCAATAGAACAATCCCTGACAGCTGTCAGGTAACTGAACATCGTTGCGGACCAAGTTTACCCATTCATGGCAACTGTGTTCTCTGCTGGTGATGGCCATTACCAACAGGATAATCCGCCATGCCACGCTGACAGAATTGTCAAGGAGTGGTTCGAGCAATATGTCAAGGAGTGATTCCAAATTCACTTGACAGATACCCAATCGAACATTTGTGGTTCGACTTGGAGGAGCGGGTTCGCCCTAAATCACCACTACCCCGAAATGTACGGGAACTACCCCAAGGTACCTATCGCCACTTCATCGAACTGATGCCTCGCTGAGTGGTCGCTGTTTTACGGGCTAAATGGGTTCTTACACCTTATTAGGTAGGTGGTCATGATATAATGGCTCATTAGTGTATATGAATTCCGTAGTTTTATCTTGAAGTATCTCTACCACATTGCAATATTTTTTTAATTTTTTTTTTACTTAGAGTCTATGTATATAGCATCCTAATGTTTCTTATTTAGGTTTTCTTCTTTAAATCATATGTTTAAGGCAACCACAAAACAGGTATAGGTACGTATTTCTTCGTTTTAGTTTACTACAAATTTTGCAGATATACTTTTCAATTATTTCAGCATGCACAAAATTTGTAAAAATATCAATATCTACTGTTTCAGAAATCCAGGTTAATACTTCTTTGCTTTAGCCTTATTTAGGAAAGCATTTAGACACAAGAGATGAAAAATAGAAACAACACAGACACGAAATAACCATGGGTAGTTTCAAAGTTTCTCTATTTTTAATCCTATGTTTAAAGCCTAAATATTTCGCTGTAAAAAATTTCAGCCTTCAAAAAATTTGCTTTTACCTAACACTCTCACCGAACTATCTCAGCATTCCTCCCCAATTTGAATTTCCTGGATAAACTCTTAGATTATCTGGAAAAGCATGTGTTTCCATAGATCCTCAAGAAGAAATTACCCTGCGTTTTGCAACACTTTAATTCATATAATGAGTAGTGCACTGGAATTTCATGCATATTTACCCCAAACACGTATCTAATGTTTTTAGTGTATTTTGTCGCAGATATCAGTTAAATATCTATGTTACACCAAAACACTAGCATTACTTAAAGGTAAATACTCTTCGTAGTAAAACGTTCCCAGTCGTTCTCCGGAAAGCTTAACAAAACATTTAAAGCGAACTTAGGCACTAAATATTACAGCATAATGGCCAGACATAAATAATAAGTCTTCTGCTTACAATTCAGCCTTTTATTGGCCTAGATAGATATTCAAGTCAGCACATCAAAGCAGAATTCACTTTGTACGTAATCATCTAGTATCTCGACATCTGAATACAGCGGATTCGCTTAACAAGACTACTCTTATTACAACTCGACAACCATTGGACTTCAGTGATCAAACAAGCGTAATATTCAATGAAAGAATTAATCATTAATAAGTATGCTACGCCGTTCTGATTGCTATTTCTGTTTAACAAGCATATCGAACTTTGCTTTCAAATCCAAACATAATATGCAGTGTTCGAATTTACCGTTAGTTTTTATACCTGTTCTTCAAAGTGCAGACCTGCCTGTACCAAAACCACAGGAAACTTGCAGCTCTAATGAAAGTTACATCATCAAACAAAGATCTTCGCTCTTTCCACGTTTATGAGTGAGTCACGGAAAAGTTCTCATTGGCAGCCACCGGGAGTCGAACCTAGGGTCTTCCAATTACGCGCCGGATATGCTTCCGCTACAACACAGCGGCCTCGAATTCCTCCAGACTCACACACGCTAACTGCCAAGCCAAGTTGGCTGGTTGCTTCTTGGAGCCCCGCACAATGCTGGGGATTCACCAAAGATGGTAAGCAGCAACTGAACAAATAATTAGAAGGAGAATGAATAAATAATTAATACAGAAATTTAACGTTAACCAGGAACATCAAACAAAGATCTTCGCTCTTTCCACGTTTATAAGTGGAAAGAGCGAAGATCTTTGTTTGGTGTTCCTGTTCCACGTTACATTTCTGAAAGTTGCATCGTTGATGATGATGATGTGCTACAAAATGACTATGTAGAAGACAAGGTAGTTATGTCCCAGGATTACAAGCCGGCATTCTGTGTTTGGTTGGAGGTTTAACGATCACCGTGACCAACTCGATGGGCATCAGTCGCCCGTTCCCAATTTAAGGTCACAGACTCCAGGGAAAGAAGTGAGAGCCAGTGCCGTAACACAGACACAATATCCGTACCTCACCGTGATTCGAACCCTGACCCATGTGGAACGAATGATCTGAAGCCAGTGCCGTAACACAGACACAATATCCGTACCTCACCGTGATTCGAACCCTGACCCATCTGGAACGAATGATCTGAAGCCAGTGCTTAGACCGCTGCGCCACCGGGGAGACTATTCTATCCTCTGTACCCCACTTATTAGCTCAATCTGATCCAAATAGCCTTATTCGGGACTGTTCCCTTAAAAATGCATTGAAAATTATACTATTACATACTGAACATTACTTCTGTACAAAACGTATAAATTAATATGTGCATGGTTGATACACCATGTAGACAAAATGTATTCTGACACCTCCACACCTGCAAGCAAACGTGCATTTGCAGAACCAGATGCTCACGCGCGTTGTATGTTAGATGCTGTATATAAGGGGAGCATTGGTACACCTGTCAGATTTCATTGGAAGCAACTCGGCAGCGCGAAGATGAACTGACGGACTTTGAAAGCTGCATGCTGGTTGAATGCCACCTGAGTAAGCAATATGAGCGTCTTCTGGGGTTCCCAAATCCACCGTCGCTCATGGCTTTCATGGATTTAGATTTGGGAGACTGCCCAAACTGAGTGATTGCGCCAAACGAAGCTTACCGTAGATTATGAAGAAGGCACGCACGTTCTCTGCCACAGACCTGGCCGGCGACGTTGCACAACAGCTGGAATGTATCTGCACCAAAGCAGTATGTGGGGAACTGTACACCCACAGACAATGCCAGATGACAACTGCAGTGGTACTTCGCCCACCGTTCGAGGATAACAGAAGAGTGGAAGAGAGTCGTGTGAAGTACAGAATCTCTCAACTCACTCTTTCTTTCGAATGGACGAATTTGGGGAGAGTGGGCGATTGCTCGGGAAACGCTGTCATTTCCCCTACAGTCAGGTTTGGAGGGAGATCTCAGATGATGTGAGGCTGTTTCTGATGAAAAGAATCCTGTCCTTTGGTTGTGGTACACACCAGCCTAACAGCATCCATGCACGAAGACATTCCGAACAATTCCGCACTACCTATGCTATGGCTGTACTTCGGCACAGATACATGTCAGTCTCAGCAACACCGAGCGCCTTCCCACACTGCAAGATCTGTCTGGGACTTGTTTGACGAGCAGGACGTGAAAATGTTGGATTAGAGGCACGATCTAAATCCAATCGAAATCTGTGGAACGAACTAAAACACTGAATCTAGCCTCGACCGATAAAACCTTCCTCTACGACAGCTCTCGCAGAAACTTTTAAGTCGGAATGGAGGAGAATTATGGTACAGACCTAGCGGCATCTCGTGGAAGAAATGTAATGTTTAGAAGGTCTCTGCAGTCATACAGCCAAAGTGTGAAAACACAAATTTGTCCGTGACGGGGATCGAACCCATAACCCCTCACCCCGGAGTAAGTTGCTCTCCCAACTAAGCTACACGGACGGAATGAATCGCTGCATATTTGTCGTCTTGACACGTGTTTCACCTCTGTAGTACGTCACATGATCTGTCTCTTATTATTATATTTTTTAATTATTTTTTTTGAAGCGAAGCAGGAATTTTTCGTTAATTCCAAACTATGTGTGAAACAATCTTCACACATTTTTCGAAGAACCCAACTGCCAGTACGTCCATTTTCACGTTACGGCCCCAATGTGAAAACAGGAGTTTGTCTGTGACGACGACCGGTCACTCCGTAGTAAGTTGCTCTCCCGATTAAGCTACACGGACGGAATGTATCGCTGCAGATTTGTCGTCTTGACACGTGCTTTACTCTGTAGTACGTAACGAAAGTTGGACCGACTGCGTACCAATTTCGGCTGCTAAATGCCTTTGTTTCCTTTTGACCTAGGTGTCAGAATACTTTTGTCTACACGTTGTATGTCCATGTTATTGAAACCCTGACAACTAACGTTATCGCTTCTGCCATTGAGTTTTTTTTTTTTTTTTTTGCTTTCTGCATTTCAGTTGGTGTGTGTGGAATTTTAGGCTATACAGATATGTTTAAAATTCCATGGCTGAAAGAAATCATGAATTGGCAACATCCCAGCGGATGTTTTTCAAATAAAATGGATTGGAGTTGGTTTTGCAAAGGTAATTAATACAATTGATCAAATATTTGGAAATGAATTTATTTTTATAATTTGGAGCAGTTGCTTTCTTTTTTGATCTAATTTTACATGAAGTTTTAAAGTGATTTTGTCGCCTGCCTGGAAAAGGAGTTAAGATAATCATCGCCTTTATGTTTCTTTAGTTTATTTCCAGCAAGAGCCAAAAGACATCTGATAGTGCCTCTCCTTGGGCGCTACCCGAAAATGAGTTGGTTCGAAAATTATGCTGCTTAACTTAGCAGCCACCAGAGGCTTATGAAATATGAATAAAAATAAGAATCAGAGCTAATTTGTTCCTCTCATTTATCTGTCCACAGCGTTTGATCCACACGCTTCGTACATCGCGTTGCCGTTTCTTTCTACTGCCCTGCATGTAGACCGTCGAATTGCACTTGAATCCGATAAGGCTGTAAAGTACCGTACATCCTAGATACATGTACTTGGAGTGCCACTTTTCCAAAGTAAAAAAAAACGCTGCCAAGGTTTTGTACTAGTTTTGTACAGTTTTGTACACCCAAAAGAAAATTTTGTACAGCACCGGAAGTGGTACTTTTCGGCTCTCTAAAAGTGGCACTCCAAGTATAAGCTGGAGTGCCACTTTTTCAAAATCGAAAGTAAATACCGCCAGTGTTTTGTACTAGTTTTGTACAGTTTTGTACTGTGACAGCGCTCGTGACTCGAGGCTGCACATTTAGGTGGAAAATCCATTCCCGAGTTTATTTATTTAATTATTTATTTATTTATTCATTTTTATTAATTCGGGTAATTTTTGAGGAAAGAGTACGTTTTTTACTTTTTATTTTATTTCGCCATTAGCCCAACTTTCGGGTGATTCTTCTGTTTTTTTCTTTATCTCCCTCTCCCATGGGCAGTCGGTAAGCGCCATTGGGACCGCACAAAGCGTCGCATAGCGTAAGGAGACAACGCTGGCGACATCCATCGGGGAGCCGACTTTGCAGTATGTTTTATTGGGGTCATCAAGGTGTCCACCGCGTCTGGCTTCCACAAAGCGTAGTTCAAGAAGTCAGACTTTGTGACGTACCTGCCAGCAGGACGCACACGACATAAAGGCAGATAGGAGTCAGAATGAACGTCTGCGTAGCTCAGTTGGTAGAGCGACTTGTTCCGGAATAAGCGGACTCGGGTTCGATTCCCGGCGTAGACCAGAAATGACGGAGAAATTTACTTCGTTATAATGGCGCCCGAACTATCCGAATGACCCGACCGTTCAAAATCTCGCAATGGTGTGATGTTATTTCCACACCGCGAGATAGGAAAAATCAGAGAATCCCTTCTCCAGCGCTTCGAAAAATAAATGTCTGTGACGTTGCATTCCACACACCAGATTGACTGGGAGTTCTCAAGTGCACGTTCTACAGTGGATGGCTGCCTGCAACGATTCATGGTCACGGTTGACCCGTGGGCCATGCCCCGGCCCTCTTTTGGGGGAGGGGGAATGTGACGTACCTGCCAGCAGGACGCATACGACATAAAGGCAGATAGTAGTCAGAAAGAACGTCTGCGTAGCTCAGTTGGTAGAGTGACTTGTTCCAGAATAAGCGGACTCCGGTTCGAATCCCGGCGTAGACCAGAAATGACGGAGAAATTTACTTCGTTATAACTTATGGAACCGAAACTAACAGTTTTATTGCGTTAGGATTTATGTCCCGGTGGTTATATCACGCGGGGCTAACTTAACTTGAGTAGCTATTCTCAGAATTTTCGCGGGAACGGGTAGCAATTTTGACCCCCTAACGAATGGATGAACCAAATGTTAATTCTATGACCAGTAGGATTTAGACTTGGGAATTTAATTCAGGGAAGCTTGCGTTTGCCAGCTAGTGATTGGATGACGGGATATTTTGAGGTAATGTGGGTCTTCTTGGGGGTTGTCGAAAATTTTCCAAGGGAAGAGAAGAACTTCGTCACTTTCTCTTGTGAGAGACACATCACTTGTTACTTGCTTATTCAGCTTGTGATTGCGTCTTAACCCCGGGGTCGGACTTTGTCAAAAGGGTCTCCGGTCACGAGGGAGTCCTGGCTATCCTGCCCGTGAAGCAAGCCGGCGAAAAAACCACTGGTGGCCGCTAGAATTGGGATCTGACGGGAGCCCCGAGCAGCGAGAACAGATAAGTTACCTCTTGATATGGCCCGGCCGTAACATCGGGATGCAAGAAATTCAGCGAGATGACTTTACCAAAATGCAGTGTCTACACTACTCCGGTGTGCCTACATTGCTCCAGTTATTAAGAGCTCTCATGGATTCTTCGATCTCGGGCTCAAAGACTTTCCGGGTGGTATGGGAGTAGCAGTGCGACCTCCGTTCAAAGATTGGGATGTTAATGTAGGAAATCCATCCTATTCTTTCTTTTGGTGTCCCCTCATAATATGTGTTTATCGATCAGCGTAATCTTCCGCTAGAATTAATAATGTTTTTGTATAAGCGAGTAGTTAATGAGCCCAAGTTCGTGTCAGAAAGTCGGTATCATTCTTGCTAATATTGTCTGTTATTTTAGCGAAGTGTGATGCCTATTAAGGTAGTGATTTGACAGATGTTCAAAAAGGAATAATCATCTGCTACCGCGCCAAGGGTGGAAGCATCTCAGAAAGAGTAGACTTCGTGGAGTCGACGCTGCGTGAAGGCGCCCATGTCAACCCAGGTCTATCGACAACGACGCCTGCAGTTCGCATGGGACTACCGTCATTAGAAAGTGGAAGAGTGGGAAAATGTTGTCTTCTTCGACGAATCGAGGTTTCTACTCCACAGAAGTGACTGGCGATTGCGGATACGGCGTCAGACGCACGAGAACCAACATCCGGATGCGCTTGCCGGTCAAGTACGGGCCGGCGGTGGCAGTGTGCATGTCTGGGGAATGGCTTCCAGCGCTGGTACCACTGGATTGTACCATCAGTCCCATCTCCATTGGGTTATGTAACCACGAAGCACAACAGAAGTATAGGGAGGAGAATTTCACCATACACAGCCTTCTTCATATTGGTGTGAATGGGTTATAACAGCAGGCATCTCTTTTGTGTACCACACCTATCTGCAAAAAAAAAACAAACGACAAATTAGTTTACAGTGGGCATGGAAGCACCGACACTAGACCCTTGAGGGCTGAAGTAAAAGTTGCCTGGACAGATGAATCACGTTTTCAGTTAACACTCGCAGATGGACAGCCCAGAATATGAGGTCAACAGCACGAATTGATGGATCCCATCTCCGTTGCTTTAACTGTACAGTCTGGTGGAGTAGGTGAAATGGTCTGGGGTCTATTTTCATGTCGGAGATCGGTCCTCTAATTCCTCTGGAACGATATTGCTATGTCCAGAGGTACCTTAACATCATTGTGGACCAGACACACCGATATATGTACATGGTGTTTTCTGATGGAGAGGGGCTACTTCCAGCAGGATGGTGCACCCCAACACAAGAAGCAGATCGTCATACAGAGGATCCAGGGGCACGATAGCTGCTTCAGTTTGTTAAAATGGATCCGGCGGACCCCAGATCCCAACTGAACACCTGCGGGATGAAATTGAAAAAGCTATTGGTAATAGGGCATCTTCTTCCAATAAACATTCACGAATTGACAGACGCTATTACATCCGACTCTTTGAACATATCTCTATAACGATATCGGCACTTCGTTGAGTTCATGTCACATCGAACGGAGACTGTGTTGAAGGCCAAGGGCAACCAAACACGTTATTAGGTAGTGTATTGGAATTTTCTTTACAATAGCAGGGTGTTTAATTACATATACGAGTAAAAGAAATGACTCAGTTTTCGTATCATGTAGAACTTTATTACAAGGGCATCCTGAAAGTAATGCCTCGTCCCTCATAAGATTTTTTAAATTCCTGAGGCTGTCGTTTCTCCCATTTTCACGGCCAGTATAAAGTCTGTCACATCGTCGAAACGTTCCCCACGAATGGTGTATTTCAAAGGGGCAAGAGGGAAAAGTTTGGGGGATCCAAATCATGACTGTAGGGGTTGTGGCATCACCGTCCACCCCATTTTGTCAATAGCCTGTAAAGTCTCCATTGAGGTGTGGGAACGTGTGTTATCATGGTGTAAAATAACACTATGAAGTGGAATGTCACGTCTTTTCCTTCTGAGAGCTTCCTTCAGCTTCTTTAATGTCTGCACATAGTGAGCATTGTTTATTATTGCATCCCGTTCTAGGAAAATAGTCGTAATAACACCACGTTTGTCCCAGAAAATTGCCACCATCACTTTCCCTGCGGAACGAGTTGTCCTTTTTTTGTCACATGCGTTTAAAACAGCATTCGTTTTTCAGTAAACTTAATCCCTTTTTTATTTACGCTTTCCAACCGTAGGTTGAAGAAGCGTTTATGCTCCAGCTTTGTCCATCCGTCTGTCCGTCCGTCTATCGGCACGATGACTCATGTAAAAATGGTTCGATTTCGATGAACTTTTAGTATGTGGAAGGGGATCACCTGGGAAGGAACCCTATTGAAATTGAACGAAATGGGGTCAAAGGTTAGGACGTTTGAGCTGGATCCATTCCACTGCTCTTATGCGTCATAACTAACGTAAAAAAGGTACGATTTCGATGAAATTTTAGTATGTGATAGGGAACCACCTGGGGACAAACCCTATTGAAAATGGGCGAAATGGGGTCAAAGGTCAGGACATAGGAGCGGAATCACTTCCGTCGCCATTATGCATCATAACTTACGTAAAAATTCTTCGATTTGGATGAAATGTTGGTATGTTATATGGGGCCTGCTTATAAAATGGGCGAAATTGGGTCAACGAATCCTATTGAAAATGGGCGAAATGGGGTCAAAGGTTAGGACACAGGAGCGAAATCTATTCCATAGCTCTTATGCATCATAACTTACGTAAAAATGCTTCCATTGCGACAAAACTTTATCATGTTATTTCGGAGGTATACTGAACCGGTTCTGTAGAATATCATCGAAATGGGATTAGAGGTCAGGGCACAAGTCCGAGATTTATTCCACAGCCATTATCCTCATAACTTGAGTGATAACTTGAGTAATGATTTCTGGTATGTTGGAAAGCGTATTATAATCAACGCATTGCATGATTTTACTAACTTGTTTCCCTATAGTGAGATTTGCTTCCCCTAACATATTGCCTGCTCTGTCATTAATAACTGATTTTTCATTTTCAGTCTATCTTGCTTCAGCTCAAACTTTTGATCAACTATCTGACATGAAAGAATTATCAACTGTTCACGTAATTTTTCATCTCATTATGAAACAAATTGTTTACAGATATCCGAATCACCGTAGTACGATATCAGTAATTCTTCTGTCTGCTACAGAAATACCCAGATAAACTATGTTGTCTAGATTACGAGTTGTGCTTTGCCATTGAATTCACTAATTTGTTTTTTCCTGCCATTCCTCTTATCAATCTCGTTTCATTTTACGCAAGTGAAATAAATGACTCCTTCGCTCACTTACGAAGGAGTTATTTATTTCACTTGCGTAAAAATGTGTAAGTGGTCTCTCTGCAATAAACGTGAGTATGTCTTGTGAAAACACAGATTTGTCCGTGACGGGAATCGTTGCTCTCCCAACTAAACTACACGGACGTAATGTATCGCTGCAGATTTGTCGTCTTGACACGTGTAGTATTACGTCACATCATCTCTCTCTCTTTATTTTTTACTTTTCTTTTAGAAGCGAAAGTAGTAGAAAAGGACCAATTCTGGCTAAAACCGCAGCCCATAGACTTAACATTAGGCTGCGGCCGGGCGGACGCAGCCAGCCGCAACCAGCCGCAGCCGGGTGGATGGAGGGGGGCGTGGCCTGACGCAGGAATCAGGAGGATGAGGAAGTGTGGCATGGGTGAGGATGTAGGTGGCGCTAGTGTGTTGGGACGATGCTGATGTGCTGCCCCCTAGCGGTGCTTCTTGGAACTTTCGATGGATCTTTGTTTTTGAGGGATGGCAACGCCCGAGTGGGAAAGGGGTTGGATATAGGGGGATGTCAACTCGATGTGTTGCCCCCTAGCGGTGCTTCTTGGAACTTTCGATCGATCTTTGATTTTGTGGGATGGTGTTTTGGTGGAAAAAAAATAATTTAAATTTAATTTGTTTTGAGTATATTGAATTGGATTGATATTTATTAAAAGGCGTTATATTTATGCTGGTATTAAAATTTAAAATATGGAAATTATAGAAAATTTAAATTTGGGAGATGGGTGGATGCATTTCGAAACAAAAATATTTTCTAAGTACTAGAAAAGGCCATGAACATCCTAAACAAAAATGCATCTGAAAATTTACATTCCACAAGAAGTTATTGTAAAGTTTGCGTTGTTTGTGTTCAAGCAGAGTTGAGTCACCTGAAAGTGCAAGAATAAGTGAATATTGTTGCATGTGTATAAAAATGTGTCACTATAAGACATATGATAAAATGTACTCGTTCAACAACAACTTGTGGAGGCGGTGAAAGTCAATCTAAAATGGATAGGACAAAAATTGCAGTTATGAAATACCTTAGAAAACCAGGATTCGGATCGAAAGCCTTAGTCAAGCTAAGGGGAGTACATGGGACCAAGTCATGGAAGACAACAGCACACAAAAACTTTCCACACTGCACTCATTTTGAACTTTTTTTGAAAGGCTACTGCCTGTATTTATTATTTTTCTTTAAAAACTTAATGAGTTAATTTAGTGGACAAACAGATGGTATTTCCTTTTTCTTGTTTGCTTAAACACAGCAGTATAAAACAGAATCTCAATTTACTTTCTATTTCTCTTTGGCCACTGGCCTTATGAACAGCACAACTTTACATATGTCAACACAGTTAGTTTGAACACTAGGCTTTTAATTTATGCCTTCAAAATCATACTATGATTCGCATGGTTTACACAAGAAAAAAGATACTGGATTATTTTTAATTCCACAAGGTGGACAAGTTCTGTTCTTTTGAAACGTACTCTCTTCTCTCTCACCCAGTTAGCTCAATGACCAATTTACAATTTTACACTTATTGATTTAAATTTAAACACTCTTAGCAAACTCTGCAATCTCCCAGACCAGATTCAAAGACTTCAATTAAATTTACAGTTAATTTTAAGAGCCACAAATTATACTTTAACAAATCTACTATCAGCAAGTAAACAAACCAAGTAAATTATCCTCAAAACAGAATTTACACTGAGCACAAGCATTAATTAACATTACATAACCTATAGAACTACCCTGAATGAACCTACTTCACTTATAAAGAAACCTCACTGACTAATCTAAAAAAATTATCACTATTCATAACATCAACATAATTCAGAAATTCAAACAATCTTCTTGCACTAGCTTGCTCATAAAAATCACCTCACTCTGCACTTCACATAATAGCTCAGGATACTTAATAACTCTACACTGTAAACAAAAGCTCAAAATACCAATTAACTAAATTTCCAAACTAAATATCAAGTTCACTAACACCAACAACCAGAATTTAGAATTTACATCCCTAGCACTACAGCAAATCATAAACAAATAAATTTAGATACTTTAAATCACCAAACAAACTTAAATTCAACACCTGCAGTGAATTACTGAAGTAGCGGTGAGGCAAATACTCTCAGTTCATACACTACCCTGGGTTTTGAGAACCAACACAGGAAGAAAATACCAAGTCAGGCTGAAGGCGTGAAATTGGGTCGTGAATCCACTTTCAGCCTATGCAAAGGGAAAGGAAAAATCCTCAAGTGTGACACATCATCATCAGGCACAGAATTTCCTCTAACATGATCTCACCACATTTCTTGAAGCAACGCTCGACCGACCCTCGCTGGCAGTACATATTTCCGTGAGCAGCGAAACTACTGGGGGGTTTGAAGACAAGTTTTCCCCCAAAAACCACGTCTTCAAGGATCTCCCCCTTTTCGAACCAATGCATGATCTCACCTTGATCAACCACGCCTGCAAGAGCCTGTTGTACTTCAACCCTAAATACTCCAGGCACATCTGGCCCAGAACCAACACAACTATATCCCAGGAAAAATTCACTTATCTCTATATATCCCAAGAAATCCTAAATCACAATATCCACATGTATCCCAGGAAAATTCACTTCTCTCTATATATCCCAAGAAATCCTAAATCACAATATCCACATGTATCCCAGGAAAAATCACTTATCTCTATATCCACATATGTCCCAGGAAAAATTCACTTATCTCTATATCCACATATGTCCCAGGAAAATTCACTTATCTCTATATCCACATATATCCCAGGAAAAATCACTAGCAAGGAAATTCCTCTGCACCATGGCAATGCGCAGGTCCACTTCAGACAATAACACTGACCATTTACATAACCCACTAAATATTTTCACCTTATTGAAAATTAAAATTACATTTAGACTTTTAACCTTATAGTAGAAACAAGAAAATTTAGGCCAAAGAAAAGAACAATTAATACTGGAACTGGTGAGCAAAAGTGTGTCTTCTCAACCCATGATGTTCATTCTTTTTGTGAAAATACTAAACTTGAGAACCTAAATACCTCAACTTTTATTTTGCACATATCGCATCCTGGTGAAAATTCCCTACTCAGAGCCCTCTGCCCTAGGACAAGATCCCTGCTTGCCCTAAGATCACCCCTTTCCAATGGGAGATTAACACTCATCTGGAGCATGTAAAATACTGGTCCTCAATTAACACTCCTACCATCTCAATTTCGACACTCAACACTCCAAGAATGTAAACAGCACTTTAGGTTTCCAATTTCATCACACTTTATTATGTTCCCAAAATTCCAATATAAATCATCCCATAATTTATCTTCACTCATAAAAAAAAATAACTCAACGCTGTAAAAGACTAGAGAGAAATGTTTACAATTATTTTATCACCCACGACATCACAATAACACTGCTTTTTAAATATCACATGCCCAACTAAACTATTATCGATGCACCAAAATTTACTGTGCTCAAACAATAAACCAAATTTTTCAATAAACCAAATTTTTCCGATACATTACAATTTACTGGCCTGGGAAGTTGCTAAAATACCAGACATGACAGCACAAAAAAAAACATAAATGAAAGCATTTTCCACTCCCCTCTCTTTTTTTTTCTTTCTTTTTTCTGAATTCGTACCTGAGTAACTAATACATTTTAATTTTGAAAGCTGAACGACGACACAGCCAAAATCAGAGGGAAAAAAAACTTGCTCTTTTTCTTTTCGTTTCTTATGCTCAGCTCGAAGTTTAGGTACCCTGCGTGGGATGTTATATATCAATACAAAAAGATGTGAACTAAAACATTACCTTCGAGCTGGCGTTCCTTTTTTTTTTCTTCTTTTTCTTTTCACCATAGTTTACAGTCCAGGCACAACCACCGTCTTGTTAGTATTATCTTTTCTTCCTCAAAGTTCCCTTCCTTAAACGGTTAATGGCCGAGGTAACCATTTCCGAAACTTCGGGATGAGATGGAACCTTTTTTATTTATTCATACTTTTTTTTTTCTCTTTTTTTCTCTTCCCTCCCTCGGCCTTTGAAGCAGGCCTCCTTTTCGGAGTAGCAGCCGAGTTGGGAGCGGTAGAGGCTGGGCCCACTCTTCCAGGGGTTTCCATAAGGGAGAAGGCATGTCCTCCTTCAGCCAAGAATTTTCCATTGACGACAATGTCCCAGCCTGCCGCCATTTGTTCTTCAGGACGAGGTTCCCGGCTGGCGGAATGCCGCTTTAACTGCATTCTACATCGTCAAAAAAAACTTTTCAACAGCCAGCCCAGATCCAGAGTGTCCCCTTGTGGTGGACTGGTGGTCAGCAAAATGCTGCCATGGAAAAAACTCTTTTTTTTTCTCTGTGGTTCTCTCCCGCCAAAAGGCGAGGAGAAAAAAAACTCCGCCGTCCCTCTTTCTCTGACGTCCAGCAACAAGACAAGAGCAAAAGTGACTCTCTACGGATAAAACTCAGGGGGTGCTTGAAAACCGCTGACCCCTCTCATTGGTCGAAACTTCAGCCTAGCAACTCACTACTCTCCAACGGAATCTTCACTCCCACGCCTCGAGTGACCTCTGACCTTCACACGTGCAGAGCAGGCCCATCTCGACCCTGAGGTTCTAAAAATAGATTCCCTTGCTGAAATCCCTACCCCAAAAGACGAAAAGATGTTACACTTTTGGGCGACTTCTCGCTTGGAAACAGGAACACAAAAAAAAAATGGCGAATTCTTGCTTTGCAGAAAATCACTAGTTTTAATTTTCTCTTTCTCTCGTTCCGTGATGTGAAAGTAAAATTAATTTTGATTCTCTGAGCTGCACACCTACTCGCCTTTTCCTATCGCGATAAAAGAACAGATAAAATAATTATTTTCAAAACCCCAAAGTCAGTTAAATCAAATATTATTCTTTTTTTTTTTTTTTCAACATGAAATTTTGTTTTCCTGGTAGTGATTAAGACAAGCGAATTTTGCGCATGAATTCCCCTGCCTTTCAACCAGGAATTTTCTTCTAACGTATGTCATGGAAGAAAATTTTTGCATTAATTAATCTCCGATAAACCAACAGAAAGATTGATCAGGTCTCTCTGAAATTCACCAGAGGTTAAAATTTTCGCCATGACAATGGCAACGACAGAGTGTGGAAAGGGGGTCGACATAGGGGATGTCAACTCGATGTGCTGCTCCCTAGCGGTGCTTCTTGGAACTTTCGATTGATCTTTGATTTTGAGGGATGGCAACGCCCGAGTGGAAAAGGGGTTGGATATAGGGGGATGGCAACTCGATGTGTTGCCCCTAGCGGTGCTTCTTGGAACTTTCGATTGATCTTTGATTTTGAGGGATGGCAACGCCCGAGTGGGAAAGGGGTTGGATATAGGGGGATGTCAACTCGATGTGCTGCCCCCTAGCGGTGCTTCTTGGAACTTTCGATTGATCTTTGATTTTGAGGGATGGCAACGGCCGAGTGGGAAAGGTGTTGGATATAGGGGGATGCCAACTCGATGTACTACCCCCTAGCGATGCTTCTTGGAACTTTCGATGGATCTTTGATTTTGGGGGATGGCAACGACCGAGTGGGGAAAGAGCACTGCGTAGGTGTTAGATATGATGATGCTTCTTGGAACTTTATTATTTCGATGGATCTTTGATTTTGAGGGATGGCAACGACTGAGTGGGGTCCGTTGGGAATTTCTGCATTTATTCCTGTGTTTTGCAAGCAAGATTTCTCCCCCTCTTCAATACTATTTTTCCCCCGGAGGAAATTTTTACGTAACGATGCTGAGGAATTTTCTTTCCAAGGGAATAAAAATGCTCCTAAGGTCAGCGAAGTTCTAACTCACGATGATTTGGTTTCCAAAAATAGTCAGGGGTCAAATGGTTTTCGTGTACTACGTATTCCCTATATCATCATCATCATCATTGTCAACCATTATCAATCCACTGCTGGACGAAGGTCTCTCCTGAGATTTGGAACAATTCCCTATATATATATTTTTTTAAATTACTTTTACGTTATTTCTTCATGTGTTTTTATATATTTTTTGTATGTTTTGAGGGAGTTTTTTCGTGTAGATGTAATGAATTTTCTGGGGAACTTTTCTTTTTCCTCCATTCAATTTTATTTCAGACCATGAGACGAGGAAATGCTTCTTTAGAAGTGATTTCGTTCTTGTTCGCAGTAATTACTGGACATAGACTTCATGTTAATTCTGAGTCTTTCACCCCATGCAATAATATTTTCTCGTAATTTTTTCGTATGTTCAAGAACTCTACAGATCTTTCCCAGTTAAAATTCTGCTCAAACAATATTTTCGGTCTTTATTTCCTTATAGCTTCCCAATTTCCGATATTTTTCTTCCTCTATCTTTGAAATTTCATGAAACTTCTGAATAGGTCAGGATTCTTTTTTTTTTCTTGGACAAACTTATGAGTCCTTTTATTCACACTATCTTTTTTTTTTTCATTTCATTTCAGCAAACGATTATTTTAGATGCAACAAATCGTCAGATTTTGGTTTCCTTATATAGCATATTTTCCAACCTGCTTAAAAATATTCCTCAAAGCTTGCATGTATGTCAAATATACATTTTTTTTATTCTTTCGTAGTTAGCCATACTTTTCGTGGACTGCCTCGACAGGAAAGCATTCAATGTCAAGACATACAATCTAAAACCTTTTTCTTTCGATGAAATTTGTATTCTTTGGGCTGAATAATTTTCTGTCTCGTCCGAAAAAACATTCATTCTAGAGGCAAAGCGACTAATTCCGTTCTTCCCATAAACATTATTTTTTTATTTATTTGATATTCAGAGTTGTATACATTTACTATCCAAAAAGAGATATATTTAATGTAAAGGTATATTCTTCCAAGCTGGGGAAATATATGTATATATTAGTTCATTTCCAGTTAAAGGAAATGCATCTTTATATTTCAATATGAAAAAAGAAGCCCTATAAGTGAAAGCTCAACCTAAAGACGGATAGATTGTTCACACTCTCTCTACTCTATGACATTTCTTTACTGAATGAACCATGACCTTTTTTTTTTTTCATGAACTGCTTTAAAATCTTCGTTCTCACTTTACTATTGTCAGATTCCATGTCCCTCCAGTTCTTTACTTATTCAATTTTAATTTATTAAGAGAGCAGAACTCTTTTAGGCTTTCGAAGTACTTTCAAGTCTTTCATTACGAAAATGTTCATTGTCATGAAAGAAGCCATAATCGAGATGATTTACTATCGTTTCAATGAAAGTGTTTAAGCATTCATTGCTATGATGTCAGATTTCATTTTCTTATACTTCGAACAGAAATGAGTTTGAATCATTCGTCGAGAAAACATTTCTTTCATATATATATATATATTTTGCCTCCGAATCAAACGAACTCAAAAAATAAGAGACGCACTTTAATATTTTTTTCCTCTTATGAGAGGAATACGGGAATATGATACCAAAATTAAAGAATAAAGAATATCGACTTTCTTCTCAACACCTTACATCTACGTTTTTTTTTATTTTTTTTATTTTCAATAAGCTATTTCTATATTTTTACAACTGAATAGAATTATTTATTGAAAAATTCTAAGTAAGACGAAAAATGGTTTTGTTGATTTCCTAAGAGGATGATTTTGGAAATTTTCGTTTTCTGGTAATTGTAAAAATCTCGTAGAATAACATGGGAAAACTAGTATGCATAAAAGACTGTTTTGGATCGAGTAAATTGAAAGAATTTTACAAAGTTCATTTCAGAAAAGTACATTCCTTCCTAGTGTCAAAAACGAATCACTTTTTTCTAAGATACACTTTGGAATCTTATAAAAGTGCATAGGGTCAAAAACGATTTTGATGATTTTACTAAGATGACAGATTTCGGATTTCTTATGATAGAAAATACAGTGAATTTCCCATTGAATAACATGGGAAACTGCGAAATTTAAGAAGCACGTTTTCGTTCAAGTAAAATATTTTAAAAGTCTTTTTTCGAATCAGTTGAAAACAGACAGGGTGTGTTTCTGAATAGTTCATTATTTCCTAAAATCAAAACGAATCACTTCGTTTTTTTGTTTTTTTTTCTTTCCTAATGTACGTTTCTGAAAGAAGTAAAAATAGTTTAGGTAGAAAATTGGAAAGATATTTTTATGAATCCTAGACTGTTTATTTACGTATAGCTAGAGGGGTCTTCAGTGAGAGCACTTATTCTCTTTTCAAACTAAGAGAATGAAGTGTAGTCAGTTTGAAAAAAAAAATTCAAACTCCCCTAAATTTAGCCTTTTGTCCTGGTTTCGACTCAATACTGTAAAGCATTGCTCTCAGACCAGTTGAATTCCTGGCCCTTAATGAAATACATTAAGCCTTTCCCTTAAAAATAAGCAATCTCTTCTTCAATACCAGATCCCCAATAAATTTCTTTAAGAGTTATTCATTCACCCTTTTACTTTTAAAAACTTGAAATTCATTATTATTTAACTCATTACAAAAAATGAAACTCATTCATACAGAAAAAATATAAATGAATAAAAATAAATAAAGTAGTCCTAAAAAAGGACTGTTTTTCTGGGTCCCCTTCATACAGCTGCTCCATGGTCGGTATAAGGAATTTTTTTTTTGCCTGCTAATATCTCAGCACATTGACTTCACAGTCTCTAGCAAGTTCTTTACAATTATGCTTTCCAAGAACGCTTTGGACGGGACATGGTCTCCAGTGACTGCAACAAAAGATTCTGCTAGAATCTTGGGGTTAAGCAATGCAACGGCATCATCGAAATACTTTTGCCACTTGGATTTGGGGGTGGCATATGCACAGCTGTGGGCCGTGATGTTTGCGAATATGCGATTTGGTGGTTGGTGGCACTCCATACAATAATATAAGTTATTGACATGTTCCTGAAGGCGATCCCTTACCATGTCAGCAAGCATGATGAAAAACTCTTCATCTGAGATGGAAGCAACAGGGGAAGAAGTCCTTGGATGGTGCAAAACAGCCTTTCTAAAGACAGGTCCAAATAGTAGTTGAGTAATACTGTCCCATATTTTTCCACATTGATCAATAAGAGTTCCAAATTGTTGACAAGTCAGCTTTATCGGAACAGGATTCAATCGACGAAAACCATGAATTCTGGGGGAAAGCACTTCTAACGTGTAACTGCCAGAAGCATCTAAAAGGGAAGGACAGCAGGAAACGATAAGTTCACGATTAATCAAGATGTCACAATTCATGCCTTGAATCCAGTGTGATTTTCCCATGAATTTTCGGAACGTTGAAGCTGACATTGTTATTCCATTCTTAGAAGGGTAGAAAGATTCCCCATCTTTCCTATAACTTCGAATATGAACTCGGACCGTGTTGTTAAAATCGCATACTCTTGCAAACGTGTTTTCACCTAAATGAAAATGATGAGGTGCAAGATTTTTCATAGAAATTCTTGGGAGGATAACTTCTCCACACGATTTGGGCTTTAAAGGAACGGACTCACATACCTTCTTAGCGAGAGTAGCAGAAATTTCAGCACTTTGCTTCATCGTGGAAATGGAATCGGTAGCGCTCAAAGCAACAGACAAAAATGAAATGACTCGTTTGAAGACTAAAGACAAACTGAAGGAACAGCTCTTATTCTAAGTCAAAACTGAGAAGAGGTTGGAGTTCGTCACTTGTTTACTGCTTGAGAGGGAAAAAGCAGAGTCATGGGGTAAAGAACACTCGGTTATCTTCTTTCTAAAGGTCAAATTCAATCTAATGTTTGGAGCATTCTTTTGTCGAGGCAGACCATGACTCCAATACGAATTAGTTGGTGGCAGGATCTGTAGTAACGTTCCAGATTTCAAAGATAAGGAAACTGGTTTAAACCCGTTTCGCTTGAAAACAAGAGTCTCTTTCCTGTCCGAGAGATACTGGTGTAATACAAGACAAAGGATCTAATTCAGCTTCGTCATCACGGCGATCACCGATTTGGTTATCACCATTTCTTATAAAAGTGCATGGGGATCAAAAACCGATTTTGATGATTTTACTAAGATGACAGATTTCGAATTTCTTATGATAGAAAATACAGTGAATTTCCCATTGAATAACATGGGAAACTACGAAATTTAAGAAGCACGTTTTCGTTCAAGTAAAATATTTTAAAAGGCAATCAGTTGAAAACAGACAGGGTGTGTTTCTGAACAGATCATTATTTCCTAAAATCAAAACGAGTCACTTCGTTTTTCCTAACGTACGTTTCTGAAAGAAGTAAAAATAGTTTAGCTAGAAAATTGGAAAGAATTTTTTATGAATCCTAGACTGTTTATTTTTTTTTATAACTAGAGGGGTCGTCAGTGAGAGCACTTATTCTCTTTACAAACTAAGAGAATGAAGTGTAGTCAGTTTGAAAAAAAATTTCAAACTCCCCTAAATTTAGTCTTTTGTCCTGGTTTCGACTCAATACTGTAAGCATTGCTCTCAGACCAGTTGAATTCCTGGCCCTTAATGAAATACATTAAGCCTTTCCCTTAAAAATAAGCAATCTCTTCTTCAATACCAGATCCCCAATAAATTTCTTTAAGAGTTATTCATTCATCCTTTTACTTTTAAAACTTGAAATTCGTTATTATTTAACTCCTTATAAAAATGAAACACATTCACACTTTTACTTTAAAAAACTTGAAATAACTTCATACAAAAATGAAACCCATTCACTTTTTTACTTTTAAAATTATAGAAAAAATAGATGATACAGAACATAGGTTCACTTTCTCATTCACACTTATGCATACAGAAAACAAAATTAAATAGTGCTATTTGAGCTTGCATGGAGGTGTCAAGATGGGTGGGAAAAACCTCCATCTATCATTCAATTGGACTAAAACTGTTGAAGGATGTGAGCTATTCTCACTAGCTCCTCCATGCAAGCTCAAATAGCACTATTTAATTTTGTTTTCTGTATGCATGAGTGTGAATGAGAAAGTGAACCTATGTTCTGTATCATCTATTTTTTCTATAATTTTAAAAGTAAAAAAGTGAATGGGTTTCATTTTTGTATGAAGTTATTTCAAGTTTTTTAAAGTAAAAGTGTGAATGTGTTTCATTTTTATAAGGAGTTAAATAAGAACGAATTTCAAGTTTTAAAAGTAAAAGGATGAATGAATAACTCTTAAAGAAATTTATTGGGGATCTGGTATTGAAGAAGAGATTGCTTATTTTTAAGGGAAAGGCTTAATGTATTTCATTAAGGGCCAGGAATTCAACTGGTCTGAGAGC
Source organism: Macrothele yani (assembly GCA_039090855.1). Classification (NCBI taxonomy): domain Eukaryota; kingdom Metazoa; phylum Arthropoda; class Arachnida; order Araneae; family Macrothelidae; genus Macrothele; species Macrothele yani. The sequence goes on along the minus strand of CM077002.1, from coordinate 22,838,034 downwards.
AATGCTTACAGTATTGAGTCGAAACCAGGACAAAAGACTAAATTTAGGGGAGTTTGAAATTTTTTTCAAACTGACTACACTTCATTCTCTTAGTTTGTAAAGAGAATAAGTGCTCTCACTGACGACCCCTCTAGTTATAAAAAAATAAACAGTCTAGGATTCATAAAAAATTCTTTCCAATTTTCTAGCTAAACTATTTTTACTTCTTTCAGAAACGTACGTTAGGAAAAAAACGAAGTGACTCGTTTTGATTTTAGGAAATAATGATCTGTTCAGAAACACACCCTGTCTGTTTTCAACTGATTGCCTTTTAAAATATTTTACTTGAACGAAAACGTGCTTCTTAAATTTCGTAGTTTCCCATGTTATTCAATGGGAAATTCACTGTATTTTCTATCATAAGAAATTCGAAATCTGTCATCTTAGTAAAATCATCAAAATCGGTTTTTGATCCCATGCACTTTTATAAGAAATGGTGATAACCAAATCGGTGATCGCCGTGATGACGAAGCTGAATTAGATCCTTTGTCTTGTATTACACCAGTATCTCTCGGACAGGAAAGAGACTCTTGTTTTCAAGCGAAACGGGTTTAAACCAGTTTCCTTATCTTTGAAATCTGGAACGTTACTACAGATCCTGCCACCAACTAATTCGTATTGGAGTCATGGTCTGCCTCGACAAAAGAATGCTCCAAACATTAGATTGAATTTGACCTTTAGAAAGAAGATAACCGAGTGTTCTTTACCCCATGACTCTGCTTTTTCCCTCTCAAGCAGTAAACAAGTGACGAACTCCAACCTCTTCTCAGTTTTGACTTAGAATAAGAGCTGTTCCTTCAGTTTGTCTTTAGTCTTCAAACGAGTCATTTCATTTTTGTCTGTTGCTTTGAGCGCTACCGATTCCATTTCCACGATGAAGCAAAGTGCTGAAATTTCTGCTACTCTCGCTAAGAAGGTATGTGAGTCCGTTCCTTTAAAGCCCAAATCGTGTGGAGAAGTTATCCTCCCAAGAATTTCTATGAAAAATCTTGCACCTCATCATTTTCATTTAGGTGAAAACACGTTTGCAAGAGTATGCGATTTTAACAACACGGTCCGAGTTCATATTCGAAGTTATAGGAAAGATGGGGAATCTTTCTACCCTTCTAAGAATGGAATAACAATGTCAGCTTCAACGTTCCGAAAATTCATGGGAAAATCACACTGGATTCAAGGCATGAATTGTGACATCTTGATTAATCGTGAACTTATCGTTTCCTGCTGTCCTTCCCTTTTAGATGCTTCTGGCAGTTACACGTTAGAAGTGCTTTCCCCCAGAATTCATGGTTTTCGTCGATTGAATCCTGTTCCGATAAAGCTGACTTGTCAACAATTTGGAACTCTTATTGATCAATGTGGAAAAATATGGGACAGTATTACTCAACTACTATTTGGACCTGTCTTTAGAAAGGCTGTTTTGCACCATCCAAGGACTTCTTCCCCTGTTGCTTCCATCTCAGATGAAGAGTTTTTCATCATGCTTGCTGACATGGTAAGGGATCGCCTTCAGGAACATGTCAATAACTTATATTATTGTATGGAGTGCCACCAACCACCAAATCGCATATTCGCAAACATCACGGCCCACAGCTGTGCATATGCCACCCCCGAATCCAAGTGGCAAAAGTATTTCGATGATGCCGTTGCATTGCTTAACCCCAAGATTCTAGCAGAATCTTTTGTTGCAGTCACTGGAGACCATGTCCCGTCCAAAGCGTTCTTGGAAAGCATAATTGTAAAGAACTTGCTAGAGACTGTGAAGTCAATGTGCTGAGATATTAGCAGGCAAAAAAATTCCTTATACCGACCATGGAGCAGCTGTATGAAGGGGACCCAGAAAAACAGTCCTTTTTTAGGACTACTTTATTTATTTTTATTCATTTATATTTTTTCTGTATGAATGAGTTTCATTTTTTGTAATGAGTTAAATAATAATGAATTTCAAGTTTTTAAAAGTAAAAGGGTGAATGAATAACTCTTAAAGAAATTTATTGGGGATCTGGTGTTGAAGAAGAGATTGCTTATTTTTAAGGGAAAGGCTTAATGTATTTCATTAAGGGCCAGGAATTCAACTGGTCTGAGAGCAATGCTTTACAGTATTGAGTCGAAACCAGGACAAAAGGCTAAATTTAGGGAGTTTGAATTTTTTTTTCAAACTGACTACACTTCATTCTCTTAGTTTGAAAAGAGAATAAGTGCTCTCACTGAAGACCCCTCTAGCTATACGTAAATAAACAGTCTAGGATTCATAAAAATTTCTTTCCAATTTTCTACCTAAACTATTTTTACTTCTTTCAGAAACGTACGTTAGGAAAGAAAAAAAAACAAAAAAAAACGAAGTGATTCGTTTTGATTTTAGGAAATAATGAACTATTCAGAAACACACCCTGTCTGTTTTCAACTGATTCGAAAAAAGACTTTTAAAATATTTTACTTGAACGAAAACGTGCTTCTTAAATTTCGCAGTTTCCCATGTTATTCAATGGGAAATTCACTGTATTTTCTATCATAAGAAATCCGAAATCTGTCATCTTAGTAAAATCATCAAAATCGTTTTTGACCCTATGCACTTTTATAAGATTCCAAAGTGTATCTTAGAAAAAAAAGTGATTCGTTTTTGACACTAGGAAGGAATGTACTTTTCTGAAATGAACTTTGTAAAATTCTTTCAATTTACTCGATCCAAAACAGTCTTTTATGCATGCTAGTTTTCCCATGTTATTCTATGAGATTTTTACAATTACCAGAAAACGAAAATTTCCAAAATCATCCTCTTAGGAAATCAACAAAACCATTTTTCGTCTTACTTAGAATTTTTCAATAAATAATTCTATTCAGTTGTAAAAATATAGAAACAGCTTATTGAAAATAAAAAAAATAAAAAAAAACGTAGATGTAAGGTGTTGAGAAGAAAGTCGATATTCTTTATTCTTTAATTTTGGTATCATATTCCCGTATTCCTCTCATAAGAGGAAAAAAATATTAAAGTGCGTCTCTTATTTTTTGAGTTCGTTTGATTCGGAGGCAAATATATATATATATATATGAAAGAAATGTTTTCTCGACGAATGATTCAAACTCATTTCTGTTCGAAGTATAAGAAAATGAAATCTGACATCATAGCAATGAATGCGTAAACACTTTCATTGAAACGATAGTAAATCATCTCGATTATGGCTTCTTTCATGACAATGAACATTTTCGTAATGAAAGACTTGAAAGTACTTCGAAAGCCTAAAAGAGTTCTGCTCTCTTAATAAATTAAAATTGAATAAGTAAAGAACTGGAGGGACATGGAATCTGACAATAGTAAAGTGAGAACGAAGATTTTAAAGCAGTTCATGAAAAAAAAAAAAGGTCATGGTTCATTCAGTAAAGAAATGTCATAGAGTAGAGAGAGTGTGAACAATCTATCCGTCTTTAGGTTGAGCTTTCACTTATAGGGCTTCTTTTTTCATATTGAAATATAAAGATGCATTTCCTTTAACTGGAAATGAACTAATATATACATATATTTCCCCAGCTTGGAAGAATATACCTTTACATTAAATATATCTCTTTTTGGATAGTAAATGTATACAACTCTGAATATCAAATAAATAAAAAAATAATGTTTATGAGAAGAACGGAATTAATTCAATCGCTTTGCCTCTAGAATGAATGTTTTTTCGGACGAGACAGAAAATTATTCAGCCCAAAGAATACAAATTTCATCGAAAGAAAAGGTTTTAGATTGTATGTCTTGACATTGAATGCTTTCCTGTCGAGGCAGTCCACGAAAAGTATGGCTAACTACGAAAGAATAAAAAAAATGTATATTTGACATACATGCAAGCTTTGAGGAATATTTTTAAGCAGGTTGGAAAATATGCTATATAAGGAAACCAAAATCTGACGATTTGTTGCATCTAAAATAATCGTTTGCTGAAATGAAATGAAAAAAAAAAAAGATAGTGTGAATAAAAGGACTCATAAGTTTGTCCAAGAAAAAAAGAATCCTGACCTATTCAGAAGTTTCATGAAATTTCAAAGATAGAGGAAGAAAAATATCGGAAATTGGGAAGCTATAAGGAAATAAAGACCGAAAATATTGTTTGAGCAGAATTTTAACTGGGAAAGATCTGTAGAGTTCTTGAACATACGAAAAAATTACGAGAAAATATTATTGCATGGGGTGAAAGACTCAGAATTAACATGAAGTCTATGTCCAGTAATTACTGCGAACAAGAACGAAATCACTTCTAAAGAAGCATTTCCTCGTCTCATGGTCTGAAATAAAATTGAATGGAGGAAAAAGAAAAGTTCCCCAGAAAATTCATTACATCTACACGAAAAAACTCCCTCAAAACATACAAAAAATATATAAAAACACATGAAGAAATAACGTAAAAGTAATTTAAAAAAATATATATATAGGGAATTGTTCCAATTCTCAGGAGAGACCTTCGTCCAGCAGTGGATTGATAATGGTTGACAATGATGATGATGATGATATAGGGAATACGTAGTACACGAAAACCATTTGACCCCTGACTATTTTTGGAAACCAAATCATCGTGAGTTAGAACTTCGCTAAGACCTTAGGAGCATTTTTTATTCCCTTGGAAAGAAAATTCCTCAGCATCGTTACGTAAAAATTTCCTCCGGGGGAAAATAGTATTGAAGAGGGGGAGAAATCTTGCTTGCAAAACACAGGAATAAATGCAGAAATTCCCAACGGACCCCACTCAGTCGTTGCCATCCCTCAAAATCAAAGATCCATCGAAATAATAAAGTTCCAAGAAGCATCATCATATCTAACACCTACGCAGTGCTCTTTCCCCACTCGGTCGTTGCCATCCCCCAAAATCAAAGATCCATCGAAAGTTCCAAGAAGCATCGCTAGGGGGTAGTACATCGAGTTGGCATCCCCCTATATCCAACACCTTTCCCACTCGGCCGTTGCCATCCCTCAAAATCAAAGATCAATCGAAAGTTCCAAGAAGCACCGCTAGGGCAGCACATCGAGTTGACATCCCCCTATATCCAACCCCTTTCCCACTCGGGCGTTGCCATCCCTCAAAATCAAAGATCAATCGAAAGTTCCAAGAAGCACCGCTAGGGGGCAACACATCGAGTTGCCATCCCCCTATATCCAACCCCTTTTCCACTCGGGCGTTGCCATCCCTCAAAATCAAAGATCAATCGAAAGTTCCAAGAAGCACCGCTAGGGAGCAGCACATCGAGTTGACATCCCCTATGTCGACCCCCTTTCCACACTCTGTCGTTGCCATCCCACAAAATCAAAGATCGATCGAAAGTTCCAAGAAGCACCGCTAGGGGGCAACACATCGAGTTGACATCCCCCTATATCCAACCCCTTTCCCACTCGGGCGTTGCCATCCCTCAAAAACAAAGATCCATCGAAAGTTCCAAGAAGCACCGCTAGGGAGCAGCACATCAGCATCGTCCCAACACACTAGCGCCACCTACATCCTCACCCATGCCACACTTCCTCATCCTCCTGATTCCTGCGTCAGGCCACGCCCCCTCCATCCACCCGGCTGCGGCTGGTTGCGGCTGGCTGCGTCCGCCCGGCCGCAGCCTAATGTTAAGTCTATGGGCTGCGGTTTTAGCCAGAATCGGTCCTTTTCTACTACTAGCGAACAACGAATTTTCATTTTTTCTAGACGATGTGTGGAAAGAACATCACATATTTTTCGCAGAACCCAACGGCCAGTTCAATCCATTTTAACGTCCGAGCACCCATGTCAAAACACAAATTCGTCCGTGACGGGCATCGAACCAGCGCTCCTTCACTCCGAAGTAAGTGGCTCTCCCAACTAAGGCTACGGAGACGGAATGTACCCCTGCATATTTGTCGTCTTGACATGTCGTTTACCGCTGTAGTACGTACATTCTAAGTACTGCAATTTATAAACCTGTATACCCTTACTATTCGTACTTATTAAAAATATTTTTTGCGTCGGATACCTGCCTTCCCGCTGTTGTGATTATGTTTTGTAATTGCTTATCAAGCTTTCCATGATCGGGGCAAACCTGACTGTAGAGTGCATGCTGGGAGAGCCTTTTCATCGAAAAGATCTCATGTTTTTTTACGCTTTCCAACCGTAGGTTGAAGAAGCGTATATGATCCAGCTATGTCCGACTCTCCGCACGATAACTCGCGTAAAAATGGCTCGATTTCGATGAAATTTTAGTATGTGGTAGGGGACCACCTGCGGACGAACCGTTTTGAAAATGGACGAAATGGGGTCAAAGGTCACGCCAAAGGAGCGGAATCCATTCCATTGCCCTTATGCCTCATAACTTGCATAAATATAGTTTGATTTCAATGAAATTTTAGTATCTGGTAGGGGACCACATGGGGACGAACTCTATTGAAATGGGTTAAGTGGGGTCAAAGGTCAGGACATAGCAGCGGGATGCATTCCATTGTCCTTATGCGTCATAACTTGCGTAAATCAGGTTCAATCCCGATGAAATTTTAATATGTCGTAAGGGACCACTGGGGACGAACCCTATTTAAAATCAATGAAGTGGAGTTAAAGGTCACGTCATAGAAGCAGAATCCATTCCATTGTCCTTATGCGTCATAACTTGCGTAAAAACGGTTCGCTTTCAATGAAATTTTAGTGTCTGGTAGGGGACCACATGGGGACGAACCCTATTGAAAATGGGTTAAGTGGGGTCAAAGGTCAGGACATAGCAGCGGGATGCATTCCATTGTCCTTATGCGTCATAACTTGCGTAAATATGGTTCAATTCCGATAAAATTTTAATATGTCGTAAGGGACCACTGGGGACGAACCCTATTTAAAATGAATGAAGAGTGGTCAAAGGGCAGGACATAGGAGCGGGATGCATTCCATTGTCCTTATGCGTCATAACTTGCGTAAAAATGGTTCGATTTCGATGAAATTTTAGTATGTGATAGGGGACCACCTGGGAACGAACCCTATTGAAAATGAACGAAATGGGGTCAAAGGTCACGACAAAAGACCGCGATCCATTCCATCGCCCTTATGCGTTATAACTTACGTAAAAATGCGTCGATTGAGACAAAACTTTATCACGTTGTTCTGGAAGTATACTTTACAGGTTCTGTTGAATATCATCGAAATGGGGTCAAAGATCAAGTCACAGGAGCGAGATTTGTTCTACAGCCATTATATCCATAACTTGAGTAATAACTTGAATAATTATTGCCGGTATGTTGGAAAGCGTATCATAATCAATGCATTGCATGGTTTTACTAACTTCTTTAATATTTCTCCGCATTAATGGGGTGCAATATGTCTGGGGCCATCCCACAAACATTGTGTGGGTGTCACTGCGGCGGAAGGTTGTACAAAAGGAAACTTCCCACTCATCTTCTTTAAGCGGTTTTCTCCCTCATCAGGAAGAAAGGTGTAAAGCGTATTATCACCAAAATCCCTAGACTGTCCGCTTACCCTCTCACCCGCGGTAAATATCCTCCCAGTAATTAAAACGATGTAGGCAAAACACGAGTATTTGTACTTTCAGAAAAGCGACCGAAACTGAAACCTTTATTTTTAGACGTGGGTATGTACAGCATTTAGAACAACTATGCATTTTTTTAGTCCCAGTTCAAGCTCAAATACGAGCTTTTAGACAGAAATTACATAATGCGTGGAAGTCACACTTAGTGTCTTTCACTGCATAGTCAGATTTGCCTTCCCACGAGTTTCTTTTCGTTTATAATCACTGAAATCTGTTTCTTGTTGTATCGTTCGTTTCCCCGATGCTGCACAATTTATAATTTCCGAGATCTTCTTAAAACCAGGAAATTAGACTTACCTGCACTGATCTTCATCTCACATTTTTAACACCTGTTGCTCATATGATTGAGCAAGTTTGTAAGTACTTTTGGAATGTTGTTAGCATGCAGCAGACTGCTGATATCAGAATCACTTAGTTTAATGCCTAAAATTAAGTCCCTTTCTTCATACAGTTTATGCTTAAATTTATGAAACACAAGCGGAGGCAGTATGCATTCTCATCTATTCCAGAGTCAATTTCAAACTTGACTGCTTCAAGAGGGTTTCTCCACAGGATTTTGATTGTTTTCAGAAGTCTATCTTTCACTCTATATCCATTTAACACACAAAAATATTTGTTTCTAGCTATACGTACATTAACAACCCTCTTCAGAATAAATAAACGTTTCAGCCCTCCTACTGCAAAAGCGTCGAGGCAGTACTTACAAAGTGCCAACAAGCTGCGGTGGCCAGCCCGATCCCCAGATTTGTAACCGGTAAAGCATGTCTGAGGTATTGAACCATCACCTCCAGACTCTGGCTCAATCACGTTCAAAAACAGATGCCCTGTGACACCATCTCGACGTTGTGTGGTGCCATGTGCCTCAGGACTCGACGTATGACGTCTCTACAATTCAATTTTTCGGTGGACGGCCGAATGCATTGCTCATCAAGGAGTATTTACTTCTTACTAGCATAGCCTTGTAAGCTTCCTTTATTTCCTTTCCAAAATCACTTTATTTCTCTTTATCTGAAAATGTTATCCTCTCTTATGTCTCTATCTTTGTTATCCAGTAAGTTTCGCGGCGCTTGCGACACTACTTGTTGATGCATCATTTATTTATTCATTTATTTACGCTTTCCAACCGTAGGTTGAAGAAGCGTATATGCTGCAACTTTGTCCGTCTGTCTGTCTGTCAGCACGATATCTCACGTAAAAATGGTTCGATTTCGATGAAATTTTAGTGTGTGGTAGGGGACAATCTGGAAATGAACCGTATTGAAAATGAACGGAATGGGGTCAAAGGTCAGGACATTGACCCATTTTTTCCAACAGGACAACGCTCGTCCGCATACAACAGTATGCGGACGAGCGTTGTCCTGTTGGAAAATCGCACCGGAGTGAGCGTTCAGAAAAGGTAGGGCCACTGGTTGCAAGACCTCGCTAACGCAACGTTGGGCTGTCAAAGTGCCTGTAATGAACACTATAACGAAGTAAATTTCTCCGTCATTTCTGTCCACGCCAGGATTCGGACCCGGATCCCCTCATTCCGGAATAAGTCACTCTACCAATTGAGCTACGCGGACGTTTTATTCTGATTCCTATCTGCCTTTATGTCGTGTGCGTCCTTCTGGCAGGTACGTCACATCTCCTGGTACGTTACAACACCAAAGGTGATCTGGCATCGTAAACAATGGCACCTCACACCATGACACCAGGCTTTCTGGACGCGTGACGCTCGACAACAACCCATTCATCTTAGCGCTGACCACGGTGCCTCCACACGGATTCGGTGGTCGGCTAAGCTAATAGGAAATCTAAGGATATTAAATTCCGCACTTTAAGTACTGCGAAGGGCTGTCTAGTCGAAAATTAAAAAAAATAAAGTTCTGTTGTGAAGAAACTATTCAACTTAAAGGAAATTATTATTTTTGAGCCTCTCAGATTAGACTTAGTTGTTCCTCCTCAAATATTTAAATTTTCCAATTTTTTTTTTTTTTTTGATTGGAGGTTTAACGACCACCGTGAGCAACTCAATGGGCTATAAGCAGTCACCCGTCCCTAATTTAGGGTCACTGGTTCCAGGGAAGGGAGAGAACCAGTGCCGTAAGACAAACACAACATCCATGCCTCACCGGGGTTCGAACCCGGACACCGTTCGGACGAATGATCAGAGGCCATCGCTTAGACCACTGCGCCACCGGGGCGGCTTTTCCAATTACTTCGTTAATTTCCTGCTAAAGGCCAAAAAATTTGGTTTTCACAGATTTTTCAAAAATTATTTTTTCAAATGATCGGACATAAAAATTCATTAAAATTTTCCCATTTTAAATTTCACTACTAGTTCATAAATTTCCCGCTAGGAGTTCTCAATGTGGAAATTTCGTAAATTTTAGCTTTGCGCTACGAAGAGATTATTTCAGTTACAGTAAACGTTATTTTTGAGTTTGATACGTTAGGAAAAACTCATTACTTTTAAGACTTTTTTCAGTTGCAAGTTTCTTGGCAAATTTGTCGTTAAGGGCGCTGAAAGGGAAATTTCATACATAACGTGTAAATTGTCACAAAATTTTATAAAATTGGAATGCTTTTCAATTATAAAACGTGCTCTTTCCATTGCTTCAGCTTTGGAAAATCATCTTGTTTTTTACATTTTGAGCTAAAGTAGGGAACGACCATAGTATCAAGCAAAAAAAAAAAAAAAAAATTAGTTGAAGACATTGGCAACCGGAAGAGTCCTCCACATTACAAAACACGGGTAAAATTCAATTTATGCACAGTGCTTCACTTGAAAAGGATGGATGACTTTTCGTGGAGGAGTTTTGGCATAGACGAATGCCATGGACCAAGAAAGGTGGATAGTAAGGATTTCATCAATCACTGCAGGAAAGCTAGAATGTGAAGAGTTTCTGGGAAGTATTTTTTCTCATTGTTTTCATTGGAAAATTAAGAAGGTCTGCTTTTTTTGTATTTTGGTCTGTGAAAATCAAATCAATAATGACAATGCAATTATGCTTTTTCGGGGCTCCTTAAGATCTGGGGCCTTAGGCGTGCGCCTGGTTGGAAATCCGCCACTGCGGTCGACCGATTCGAAGTTCCTGCTTCAGACCACTTGGCCACCGGGGGCAGTCGCGCCCAAGTCGAAATTATTTGTCTCACGTAAGGCTCAGTACTGTTCGTAAAAATATGGAAATTACAACTGTGAAGTTTTTGTCAGTTTGCAGTCTTATTTTATCACATCACCACTCAGCATACATTGCGATGCCATTTTTAGCACGTCTTTTGCACAAAAATAAAGTGTCTTTTTGTCCGGAGTCCGTCTGTGGACATCGGACAGAAGATACTATATCTGCATTTACGCCTTGTACTCGGCCGCTATAAATCCCATTTGAAAATAAAAATTCGAACTGAAAATCCCAAAATGCGAGAACGATTATCCTTGCTTTCTAGTATTTTTCCAATGTGCAACTTTCCTGTTAAAAAACGTAAATGCAGATAAGATTATTTTTCATGTAATGCACAGTTTTACCGTTAGGTGGTTTAAATTAAATTACCATTTTCACAATATGTCTGCTTTTAAAAGTCTGATTTGGAAAAAAACCTTTTTCATCAGATAGAGTTCCTGTTGGGAAATGTTCTGCATCTACACTATCTATCAACAAGTTATTGGACACCTTTGATAGCAAAGGAAAACGAAGTTTATTCACCTTCAATAGTTGGTGGAGCCTCCACGAGCTGCGATTACAGCTGCGACCCTCCGGGGTATACTCTCAACCAGACGTTGTACGATGGTAGCGGTATTTTCTTCCACTCGGCTTGGAGAAGACAGGTCAGTTTCTTCACCGATTTCGGCCGGTGGGGACACCCCTTAAGTCGACGCTCCAACTCGTCCCAGAGGTGCTCGATAGGGTTATGGTCCGGGTTCTGCGCAGGCCAGTCTATTCGATTAACCCCATTGTCACTATACCAAGCCATGGTGGACCTCGCAACATGACAGGTGGCATTGTCATCCTGAAAGTAACATGGGTCCACCCCATAAAACTGCCACAACGTAGGAAGCTCGTGGTCATCCAAAATGGTGCAGTAGGTCTCGGCGTGGAATCTACCAGGAATTGCGACCAAGGTTCCCGTGCTATACCAGGAGAAACACCCCCATAACATAATTCCATCGCCGCCGAGCTTCACAGTTGGCACAATACATTCCGGCAGGAGGCGTTCTCCAGGTAGACGCCAAACCCAGACGCTGCTATCCGAACGGTAGAGGGTGAACCTTGATTCGTCGCTCCAGAGAACCTGTTTCCACTGTTCAACGGTCCACTGTTGACGTTCTTTGCACCACGTTAGCCGAGCAACGCAATATTGGACTTGGTGATCAAAGGCTTGTGGGCGGCAGCACGTCCATGATAACCGAGCAGATGGGCTTTCTTACGGATGATATTCATCGAAAAAACACTCCCGGATGCCTGTTGAAACTCCTCGTGGATGTGGCCCATCGATTTGGTGCCGTTCTTCCGAATTTCTCTGGCCAGCACCCGTCGGTCTCTAACTCCCAGTTCTGTGGGTCTGCCTGGTCTGGGCACATTCCGACAGTCACCTCTCATCTTCCATTTGCCAATCACGTAGGCTAATGTTGATTTGAGGTACTTCAACTCGCTGGATATGTCACGTATGGATCGGCCATTTCTGTGATACCCGACGATTACATTTTTCTCGAAATCAGAGAGCTCCGAACTGAGTGGCATCTTGCATGCGACTGGTTGCGTTGTTGTTTACCACACGATATTTAACGGCGGCGGCCGTGACGTGTATCTGGACCGCAGATATCGTCGATTGCATGGGTGTCCAATTACTTGTTGGTACATAGTGTATTAGGTGTACAACTTAATTCTCGGCCACAGGCACGAAACGTTGACAGCAAATTATAGCAAATCGAATACGTAACTAATGAAGGAAATAATCCCCATCGTGTTGGATACATCTCAGCCATCGGTCAGCAAGCTGCCGAATGCCACTGCAGAAAAAAGTGGGCTGTTTCGAGTTGATAAAGTCATCAATACTTGTAAGGACCTCCTCGATAGAAGTGAAGTGCGTATCACTCAGGTGATGCAGTAGGGAGCGAAAGAGGTAATAATTCGATTGGGCGAAGTCTGGAGAATACGCCGGGTGGGACAAAATCTCCCATCCCAGGTCGGTGATTGTGTTTAATGTCGTTTTCGCGGTGTGAGTATGCGCGTTATCCTGAAGCAACAGGACCGACCTTCTGCCCTTGCCGGTGTATGGCCTTTTCGCCTCCATTGCGTCATTCACACGAATGAGTTGCTGACAATAACGCTCAGCATTGACCGTTTTACCAGGTTTGAGCAACTCATAGTGTACGACACCGCGCTGATCCCACCATATGCACAGCAACAACTTCCTGGCATGGATATTCGGTTTGGCGGTACTGGTGGTAGGCTGATCTGGATAAACCCACGATTTGCGCCGCTTAGGATTATCGTAGAGGATCCGCTTCTCATCATAGGTCAAAATCTTGTGGAGGAAATCCTTTCTTCTTGAATCTGGAGAGCAAGCACACAGCAACATCGTAGCGCCTAGACTTGTTCGCAGCTGTGGGATAGTGGGGCACCGAACGGCCCTCCTTGTGAATCCGTTCCAATCTTGTGCAGGCGCTTTGCAATGGCTTGCCGTGTTACTCCGAGTTCCTGTGCGAGCTCTAACTGTGTGCGACAGGGATCCGCGTCCAAAAGTTGTTCCAGTTCCTCATCGTCAACTTTCTATGGCTGTCCCAGGCGTTCTGCATCACGGTGATCAAAATTTCCCTGCTTAAACCGCTAGAACCACTTCTTGCACGTGCTGTAGGACACAGCAGCTTCACCCAAAGCAGCACAGATCATTTTCTGGGCTTCAGCGGCACTTTTTTTCAGATGAAACGCGAACAGGAGGCTGTGTCTCAAATGTTGCTTCTCAAACGACATTGCTTTCACCATCAACTTTCGTTCCTTCTGTCACTACGGCTGTGAGCGGTTACGGTTGCCTGGAGAAAGCTGTTGGATGGCGCTGCAATCAACCATTGTCGCACACAGCTATTTGCATTTGCCGACGTTCTATGATCGCTTGCGGTTAGGGGCCGAGAATTAAGTTGCACACCTAATAATTTATAATTCTTGGTAAAGTATTGTTTAGCCAATAGGTGGCGTAAGTGTATATTTCTGTTTCTGATGTTTTTGCAGGGGAATCTACTCTTCTGAAAGTTGGATTGAAAAATTCATTTCCAGTCGAATACCTTTCATAAAGAAAAAAATTTTCCGCATATTTTCTGCTTAAAATAACATACAATTTTTTCCGCCAGGGGGTGTATATATGCATCGTATTTTTCTCGATATATCTTCTTCTGATGGGCCTATTTGAAAAAACCCATTTTTGTCGGGCAGCGTTACTGGTGCGGCATATTTTGCATATAATTTTAAGTTGTTGTTTTTTAACACAGAAGTTTGCCATTAGATAGGGTAAATTCTCATTGACATGACTGAAAAAAATTATATTTCGGTCACACACTACCAACTACGAAAACATGCCCATTTTCGGCTAAAATTATGCACAATTTCCTCGCTAGGAGACACAACTGTTGAATCTGTTTTTCTCGATGTATCTACAACTAAAAGTCCGATTTAAAAGATTCTTTTAACAGCAGATACTACCGGGTGCGCCATATAAAAGAGGCGTTCGTGGCCAGACATTGTTGGGTGGGTTCAAGTTGTTTGGCGGGTTTCCAGTTAAAACCGCTTTGTTCCACTTCTACCCGGTTTCTGCGTGTGCAGCTGCAAATGAATTCTCCGGAGTGGTTAATCACCGCCAGAACAGTGTAGGTACGCGCTCATAAGTGTAAGTAAAGAGAGAACAAAGGCAACGGAAATAGTTTTAAGTAGGGAACAGCGGATTTTTATTGTGGAACAATATTTCAGAAATAACTTATACAGGGTTTTAAATGAGTTCTTTACAGAAAAATGTCCACATTGTGCAGCACCGGCGAAATCAGTGGTACAGAAGTTAGGGCGGAAATTTCGTGAAACCGGCACGGTGTGCAACAGGAAAGGAAACAACCCCAAGACAATTCGTACTGAAGACAATATCAAGGATGTGTGCACAATGATGTTACAAAGCCCTCGAAAGTCGATTCGCCGATTATCGTCTGCAACGGGATTATCTGCCACGTCATGCCGACGCATACTTAAGGTGGATTTGAATTTTTGGCCGTACAAAGTTATGGCGCTCCAAGAACTTAAAACTCCTGATTATGCAAAACGGATGAAATATTGTAAGTGGTTTCAGGAGACCATTGTCAGCGGTGAAATGGACCCAACACTATATTACATGACAGATAAAGCATGGCTTCATCTGTCCGGGTATGTCAATGCGCAAAACAACAGGATTTGGACCGACACGAATCCCAGACGGACAATGGAGGCTCCTCTGTACGACCAAAAGATAGGCGTTTGGTGTGCTGTGTCTGCGAAGAGGATAGTCGGCCCATTCTTTTTCACTGACACCATCAACTCGGAACGCTATATTCAACAACTGTTCAACCCATTTGTTGCCGTACTTACAGAAGAAAAGCGAACATATGCTTTCCTTCATCAGGATGGTGCAACGGCGCATACTGCGCTGAACAGTCTACGTGCTGTGTATAACGTGTTTGGGGAGGAAAGAACTGTATCGAAGGGACTATGGCCGCCCAGATCACCCGATCTCTCCACCTGTGACTTTTATCTGTGGGGAGCATTGAAAGGGAAAGTGTACGGAACTAATCCACACACCCTTGATGAATTAAAAGTGAACATTACGGATGTCATAGCTCAGATTACTGCCGATGAGTTGTGGCGCGTTACAAACAACATGTTCCATCGTGTGCAGCTGTGTCTTGATGTCGGAGGACAGCACTTTCAGCAATTGTTGTAAACGCAGGTATATTATTCCTGTTGCTGTCATTTCAACTATTCTTTACCATGTATAGTAACATTGCCTGACTGTTGTCGTTCATTATGCTCGGGCCTTTTTTATATGGCACGCCCTGTATTTACATTATAGAGCATTCGACATGTGCATTTGGGGTTTTTGTAGTTCATAGCTCTGACGCTAGGTGGCGTTAGGGTGCATTTCTGTTCGCAAGTGTATCTCCGCTTCCAAGAATCCTATATGGAATAAAAAGAGATCATATTGCGAAATTTAAATTGTGCACAGTTTTTCTCTAGATGTATTCCCTTTTGGCTGATTTTTTAGATTTCCTAAAAATTCGTTTTGAGATAATTTTTGTGTTTGAAAGGATTTAAAAAACGTCCTGATTACAACCGATAATTCAATGTCATCTTTCTTGTTTTATTCTTCAAAATAATTTATCAAAAACTGAAGTCTGGTAGCTTAAAATTATTGTTTTCTTACAGATGAAAACCAGGCTGAAAAAACACGTTCCAAAAGAGAAGAAAAGAAATTAAAAGGTAATAGGAAAATTCTCCTGAAGACGAGCTTACAGACAAGCACGTTGGGGTACAAATAATATTGTATATATTTGCATACAAGTCCAGAAAAATCAAGCACGCGTAATGTGTCAATAAAGGTTAGTGAATACGCAGTAAAAATGAACAATACATAATTTTTAAGAAAACCTTCTTTGCCCACTTTCAAAATCCTGATATTCCGGATACAATACACTTCTGGCATCGCTAGAATAGTTGCTGGAAGCTATGGAAACAGTTAAACCTTGTGATCGTCAGCAGTTGGGTTGTCACGTTCGCCTGAATGTCCGAAATGTCCCAATTTTTTCCCTCTTTCAGCCCTAATTTCAGTCGGGGAAATTAAAAAATTGGTCAGTCTGTGCCAGATCTGGTGAATATGGTGAGCACACACGAGGTTGGACTCAAAACCACGGAGTGCTGAAGGGTCAACTTGAAGGGGACCCAGTGTTCAAATACAAACTAGCATTTCCACGAATACATATGCAAGTTTTCTTTGTTTTTTCGCTGCCTTTGTTAGTTTACTTCACTGATGATTCATTTCTCTATACCAAAACGTACAAACAACGAAATAAGTTACAAAATATGAAAAACAAGGGGTGAAAGAAAATTGAATTCTCTTAAAACAAAAATTAAATCACATTTTCTGAATTTACTTTATTATGGTTGAGTTGCAGGTTCCTTATTACTGGATTAACTATTCAATTTTTTAGTTTACTATTCTGGTCCCTTTCCGTGGATCCGCGCAGTATCATCAAGGAGTTACTGATGTCGTATTTTGACTCTTTCTACTCCTCTTCTTCGGTTCCACTCTTTCTTTGTCTCTAACCACGCATCCTCCTTCGCTAGTGCTGCGTAGTAGCCCCTTCTTACGGTGGTCAACAGCCAATCCCCTGCCTTCCCCAATCAAAACCAAGAGTCCTCATATTCACGCCAACAAACCTCTTTTCTTCCATGCACGTATGCACCGCAAAACCACTTCTACTGACCCCAAAGCAATGAAATGGGGCCGCCCAGTGGCCCAGTTGTCTGCGCGATGGCTTCTGATCAGTAGTCCAAAACAGGTCTGGGGTCGAATCCCGGTGAGGCATGTATGTTGTGTTTGTTTTACGGCATTGGCTCTCTCCCTTCCTTGGAACCAGTGGCCCTAAATTAGGGACGGTCGACTGCTTGTAGCCCATTGAGTTGCTCACGGTGGTCGTTAAACCCTCAATCAAAAAAAATAAATAAATCAAAAAATGAAGCAGTCTACAGCTCTCTCTCTCTCTCTCTCTCTCTCTTACATGGATTTCCCTTTCGCACTATCTTCCAGCGCGGGTTACACATTTAGCTACCCTCACCTTCACATCCCCTCCGCTTCAACAATACTTCTTTACAAGTAATTAACTACAAGAAAGTTGCTTAACAGCCCTTAGCATTTCATAGTTGCTTACCAAGCTGCGAACAGTGTTTTAGCTTTTTGGGTAACTACACATCGGCCTCGGCCTCTGTTATTTCTTTTTTTTTTTTTTTTTTTTTCGTTTGTAACGTTCTTCTATAGTTTTCTCTCCTCAAAGGGGTATTTCTCTCTTCCCTGACCCTTAACACCAACAAGCCCTGTGCCTGTGTGGGGGTATATCAGTATAGGAAAAGCTTCGCCAATGATGTTTGGCGAAGATTTTTTTTACTGATACACTCCCAGAAGTAATTTCTTTTGAGTTATCCATCGCTCGTGCTGTATCATTTCAATTTTACTTTTAAAAATGTTTAATACACGAATAAGTAAGGTATTTGTGTTTATGATAAAATACAAGAGTGATTTTCAAACCACCGAAAATAAAAGTTCACAAAATTTGCAATAAGGTTCATCTTCCAAAGAGGCTTTCTTGCCTCGCAGACGGACAGAGTTCCTTCCAGCACCCTGATAGCTATGTCTCTGATGGTGGGTGATTCAACTTAAAGCATTTTCCAAATTGAAGCACAATTTCCTATTGGCCGCTCCTGTGGCGTAGTAGTCTAAGCGATGGCTTCTGATCATTCGTCCGACATGGGTCCGGGTCCGGATCCCGGTGAGGCATAGATGTTGTGTTTGTCTTACGGCTTTCTCCCTTCCCTGGAACCAGTGGCCCTAAATTAGAGACGGATGGCTGCTTACAGCCAAATGAGTTACTCATGGTGGTCGTTAAACCCCCAATCAAGAAAAAGAAATTTCATACTGCTTCTTTGTTTCGTTTTTGCCCGCTAATAATGTGCACCTACATGAGTTGCCGCAACACGTTCTGTGTGCCTCACACTTTCTCACAGCTCCGTGACGTTTACGGACATGTTAGCTCATGTACTTGACTGTGTTGTGCAAGTTGCTGCACTTTTCACAACTTTTCATTTCACGTGATACAACAGCATTCTTTATTAACACACTTTGTACATGTCAGTGCTTTTCTTAAAATATTAAAAATATTTCTTGTCTCGAAACAAAGAAATATGGGAAAATAATGCAAGAAATACACTGAAGTGTCAAAAGTCATGGGATAACAGTACGCAAATTTTTGACTGACGTTGCTGTCGTATAAAGGCTCCGACGCACACCACGGCTTTTATCAGTTGTGAGGTGTAATCTCGTGAATCAGGTTGAACAACCGCCAGTGGGATTATGGCAAGCCGACGTGAATTATTGTAGTTTGAACGAGGCATGGTTGTGGGAGCCAAACGGATGGGACATTCAATTTCCGAAGTTGTGCGAATATTCAACATTTCTCGATCCACGGTGTCACGTGTGTACTAGGAATACCTCATGGAAGGTATTACCACCCACCGTGGGTGGCGCAGACCCCATGAGGCCATAGACCCAAGCTATCAACAAGGCGCTGTGCAAGCTTGTGGTGGTGCCATACATGTGTGGGGTGTCTTTTCGTGGCACGGTTTGGATCCTCTGGTCCTCGTAAACACATCATTAACCAGTGGTCGCTTTGTTGCTCTGCTGGGTGACCATTTGCAGCCTTTCATGGACTTTATGTATCCCAACAACGATGGGATTTTCCATGGCGGACAAGGCAACATGTCATCGGGCCCAAGTTGTCCAAAATTGGTTCGAAGAGCATTATAGACAGTTTCGACGGATGGTGGCCACCACGTCCGCCCGACATGAACCCAATGGAGCTCTGATGCGTCTTGGTGAAAAGGTCTATTCGCACCCAAGAGCATGCATCTACAAATACCAGGTATGTGTGGGCGGATATTCAGACGGCATTGCTGAAATACTCTCCAGAAGTCTTCCGTCCACATGTGAAATCGATGCCAAGTCGAATTGCTGCACTTCGCCGGGCTAGAGGAGGTCCTACACGATACTGGGTTCGTATCCCATGACTTTTGGCACTTTAGTGTAATGAGGCATTTCTTCAAAGTTTGATTATTCACCCCTTCGCCGGGCTAGAGGAGGTCCTACACGATACTGGGTTCGTATCCCATGACTTTTGGCACTTTAGTGTAATGAGGCATTTCTTCAAAGTTTGATTATTCACCCCTTCCTGAAGCACCTGATAGACATATCGTCGTGTTGTCCTTGTACCCAGAATGGTTACCGATCTCGGACAAATGGTCAAGATCGCTAACCATACTGGGGTGAATAACTGATAGTTCCCAAAACCATGACACCATACTGAGGAGACGTATCACGCTCACGGATTCAGCAAGATCAACCCGGTGACCACTTCAACTCCATATTAACAATAAGCAGCGTTGAGACAGAAGCAAGACTCGTCGATGAATACAACCTGATTCTATTTTTTTTTATTGGAGGTTTAACGACCACCGTGAGCAACTCAATGGGCTATAAGCAGTCGCCCGTCCCTAATTTAGGGTCACTGGTTCCAAGGAAGGGAGAGAGCCAGTGCCGTAAGACAAACACAACATCCATGCCTGACCGGGATTCGAACCCGGACCCCTTACGGACGAATGATCAGAGGCCAGCGCCTTAGACCACTGCGCCACCGGGGAGGCCTGATTCTATTCAACCCACCACGTATGTCTGGTACGGCACAGCTGCAACATTACGAGACTATGTGCTGCTATGAGCGGCAGACATCACAATAGTTGGCGAGAGCGCAAACCTGCCCCGACCAATCTGGGATTCACAGTCCATGTCGATACGGGTATGTACATAGCTGCTGGCACACTTCATCGAATGTTTTTCTCTGTGGCTTGTCGTTGAATACAGCGTTCGAGGCGTTCAGACGTCCATTTAATGCGCCAGTCCTACTAGGGCCACATGCGTTGCCTTCCTCCAACCACTGTCGCCATATTCTGCATATTATTGTTGCATCGCAATGCGTTTCCGCAGCGACTCGACACAACGACCAACCAGCCATACGTACTCCTATGGTGAAGCCTCTGGTAAAGATATCCATATGATGGTAGGATTCTCAATGACATCGGCCAGACATTTTCACTCCTTACACGTATTTTCACCGCCGTGATCACTCCGACGTACTCAGGTGTGGACAACCAAACTTAGGTTCGCCGAGCCTTTTTTCCCCATTCATCTCCCTCACCTATCAAGTGATTATTTCGCAACTGGAATCATTTACTTATCCCAGCTGTCCACACATACCCACCAGTTGCCATGACGCTTCGACAAATACTTCCTGAAGTGACATTCCTATTTCGAGCAATGAATTTTGTAATACAAAAATCACACAGTGTCAGTGACTTCACAAAGAGAAGGTATGATTCGTAATATCATCATCATCTTCCGCTATAGAGGCAATGGTTTCAAAAAATAACATTAACCAGCTGAATTTTAGCCGGCCCGGTGGCGCGATTGTCTAAGCAATGGTCATTCATCCTCGTGGGTCTGAGTTCGAGTCACGGTAAGGCACGGGTGTTGTGTTTGTCTTAAGGCACTGGTTCCTTCCCTTCCCTGGAACCAGTTGCCATAAAATAGGGAAGGGCGACAACTTATTTTTTTTATTAGGGGTTTAACGACCACCGTAAGCAACTTGATAGGCTGTAAGCAGTCGCCTGTCCCAAATTTATTGCCACTGACTCCAGGGAAGGGAAAGAGCCAGTGCCGTAAGACAAACAAAACATCCACGCCTCACCGAAATTTGAACCCGGACCTATGTCGGACGAATGATCAGAAGCCATCGCTTAGACAAGGGGTCGGCAAACTACGGCCCAAGGACCAAATCTGGCCCGCCGCCTCTTTTTGTACGGCCCGCGAGCTCTAAGAATGAATTTTACGTTTTCAAATTATATAAAATTTTAAAGTCTTTAAAATGCTAAAGTACGCGCTATAACGGAATGGCCTACCGCCGAGTTGAGGAGTCGCGAGATACGACCTATGTGGCGCTCCTATAGCTTCGCATTCGGTGGCCCCTGCTGTGACATTACGCAGTTATCATTCGGCAGCGTTTCCAGTGCCACGTGTATCGCTGTTCTGTGACATTTTGTTCTCGTTTGATTACCCTGGCATATCCATCATGTCACTGTCAAAACCAGAAAAAAGAAAAAGTGGACTTCGAATGTCGCGCTTTTAAGGCAGAGTAGAGTTGATTTATTTTGTTATGGAATTAGATGGCAAAGCATTGTGTTTTTTGTACAATGACACTATAACTGTTTTAAAGGAGTACAATATGCAGGGTGATTCAAAAGTTCCCGAACTCTATATTTTAAAACGTATTTGCTGTAAAACCATAAAAGATATCCTTGTGGCTGTTGAGTGTGACCTTGGGGAACGAGCTGCGCCACGTGATAGCACCACGTGACATACGCTTACGCGGGCGCTGGCAAGCAGTAACGTTCAATCAGCCATGAGTCTCACACAAGAACAGAGAGTCGCTCTATTAGAAGTTCATTTTGCGGAAAAATCTTACCAACGTTGCATCCAGCTCTTTCAAAGGAAGTTCCCTGATGCTCCTATACCAGGAAAACAAACTGTGTATGACCTTGTTAACCGGTTTCGCAAGACAGGCAGTGTTCAGGATACGCCTAAAAGCGGGCGTCCGTCTGTGGTGACGACCACGTTTCTGGAGAAAATTCACGTTTCCATGCAGCGCTCTTCCCGGAAGTCACTTCAGCGGCTGTCTCAAGAGTTAAGGGCATCGTATTCAGCCTGCCAGAGGGCTACTAAACGTCTAAAGCTACGGCCGTACATAGTTCGAGTAGTGCAAGAGCTACTTCCTTTGGACTCGGAAAAGCGCATTGCATTTTACCAGCTTAACAACACTTTTTTCAGTGACGAGGCATGGTTTCATTTGAATGGATATGTCAATAGCCAAAACACTCGCATATGGGCTGCTGAGAATCCACACGCATTGTATGAGGTTGGACTTCACTGTCAGAAAGTTGGAGTTGGTGCGCCATGTCTAGACGGCGAATTGTAGTGCCATTTTTTTTTCAACACAGCTGTAAATTCCGCTGTGTATGGAGACATCATCTATCAATTTGTAGCGATGCTGAAAGAGCACGAACGTTACTGTTGCTTTCAGCAAGATGGAGCAACGTGCCACACATCAAACCACACAATGGAGATGCTCCGTGAGTTCTTCCATGATCGATTAATCTAGAAAACAATTTGGCCGCTTAGCTCATCAAACTTGAGTCCTCCAGACTTTTATTTGTGTGGCTATCTGAAAGACACAGTTTACCGCAGCAACCCTAAGACGGTACAGGACCTGCGGAACAACATCATTACATACCAGCCAACACGCTGAAAACAGTGTTCGCCAACATGTGTCGTCGGGGGAATTTGTCTTCAACAAAATGGTGGACAATTTGAGCATCTATTGTAAAGTGGTTTTCATTACCAGTAAAAAAAGTATGAGTGTCACTATAACAGTATGTAAAAAATAGCTATCACTATATTCCTGGTAGAAATATTTGAATTCAGATTTTTGGGACTTTTGAATCACCCTGTACGTCGTCATTTGAACCTCAATTTGGTGAAATGTTATCCCAAAAAAAAATGCAATTCCATTCTTCTCATTAGTAGAGCTGTATTTCAAACAATTGTAGTCTTTTTAGCACGTCTTTTGTTAAAAAAGATCGTGCTTCTGTTATCGGTTTGTCGGTCCGTCCGTCTGTACCCGCGGAATCTCTGCAACTATTAGACCGATTTGAAAAATTCTTTTTGCATTCGGAAGCTAGAAATATGCAAATGATGATCCTCCATTTCGTTTTTTTTTTTTTACGAGGCACAATTTCGCCGCTAGGTGGCTTAAATGCAGATGATGTCGAATTCAAAATTACGTTTTAATCCACATATTTGCTTCTAAATATCCGATTGAAAAAATTCTTTTATCTTTCGATTCCATTTATGTCGAAGAGTGTTTTAGATATAGTCTCATTTTCAAATTACGCATAGATTTCCCGCTAAAGGGCGTAAAAGTAAATTACGTTTTTTCCGATAACTCTTCTCCTAAAACTCCGATTTGAAAAATCTTTTTTCAGCGGATACATCTCTTAATGGGAAATCTTTTGCATATAATTTCAAATTTTGGGTAAATAATACTTTGGCCACCAGGGGGCGTAAGCGTTAATTTTTGCTTCTGATGTATTGCCATAAAATCGCAGCTTCTAAAATATCGATTAAAAAATTCTTTCGTGGACTGATACCACTCACATCAATAAAACTTTTCGGAATATTTTCTACTTAAAATATTCCACAGTTTTTCCGCCAGGGGGCGTAGATGTACATCTTATTTTTGTCAATATCTCTACTTCTAGGAGTCCGATTTGAAAAATTCCTTCTTTGTTGGATAGTGTTTTCCGTGTGACATGTTTTTCAAATAATTTCAAAATTTTCAAGTAATTCATAGACTTTCCGCTAGGTGGCGTAGCGGTAAATTGCGTTTCCCCCTCTCTGCTTCTAAATCTCCGATTTGAAAAATTCTTTCTGCACCGATTACAGCTCTTGATGGGAAATCATTTGCACATAATTTCTAATTTTTGTAAAAAAATAGTTTGGCCATCAGGGGGCGTAAATCTTGATTTCCGCTTCTGATGTATTTGCAGCAAAATATGAGCTTCTAAATTCTCGATTGAAAAAAACGTCGTTTGTTGACCGATACTACTCATGTCGACAAACCTGTTAGGAAAAATTTCTTCTTGAAAAAATGCATGGTTTCTACGCCAGGGGGCGTAAATGTATATCTTCTTTTTTTGTCAATATCTCTACTTCTAAGAGTACGATTTGAAAAATTCCTTCTTTGTTGGATAGTGTTTCCGATGCGAAACGTTTTTCCTATAAATTCAAAATTTTCAAGTAAATCATAGACTTTCCGCTAGTGGGCAGAAAGGTAAATTGCGTTTTCTGCGTTACTTCTGCTCCTAAAGCTCTGATTTGAAAAATTCTTCCTGCATCGCATACAAGACCTGATGGAAAATATTTTTCACATAATTTCTAATATTTGGTAAACAATGGTTTAGCCGCCAGGTGTTATATGTGTTAATTTCTGCTTCTGAAGTATTCGTGGCAAAATCTGGGCTCCTGAAAACTCGACTAATTTTTTTTCTTCGACCGATACCGCATATACGGATAAACCTCTTGAGAATACTTTCTTCCTAAAATAATGCATGGTTTTCCCACCAGGGAACGTAAAGTCACATCTTATTTTTGTCGATATCTCTGTTTCTAAGAGTTCGTAAGCTCACGATTCCGTTTACAGCAATATCTGAGGGATTAAAAACCCGACTGAAAATCTTCTTTCTTTGGTCAGATCTATTGTTTTCCATGCCGGTTTCATTGACTATGAATAGCTTTGATAAATTTAATTTGCGTCAAAACGGATTCAAAAGACGTACTTATTACACCCGAAAATTCGGTGTCAACTTTCTTGTTTTAGTCTTCTTATTGTTATTATTACGTTACATTTTGTTCAATAAATTTGTGAAAGCATGTTTTGTTTTGTTGTTTTTTGTTATTTAGTAGGCATACCTACTTAAACAACAAGAAAAAAAACACCTATATAAACATATTGGAGTTTGCCTCTTGGCCCGCAGAGAATAAAATATTTACTATTTGACCCCTTAAAAAAATGTTTGTAGACACCTGTCTTAGACCACTGTGCAAACGAAGCGGAGGCGACTGCTGAGTGGAGTTGCTCACGGTGGTCGTTAAACCTCCAAACAAACAAACAAACAAAAAAAGCTAACTCGTTCTTTTACGCATGTTCAGAGAATGAAAATCGTCATTTTTATTACCTTATCTTTTTTCTGACACCTCCTGATATGCTTGAAAATCAAGTTACTAACTTACTTTTCGTTCTTCATTTTAGGGCGCTGTTTGTCGCACAAAACAACGGTTGCTATAATGGCGTTGTCAGTAAATGTGAAGTTTTGTATTCAGAATCTGGACTTTCACTAAAGACAATCAGCAACTCTGAAGTTGTTCCGAAATTTAAGAACAGAAGAAAAGATTTTAAAAAATACATTCCTGTTGCTTCTTTAGTTTTTCAGATTAAAAAATTTAAAAATTGACTCAGTTTTTTCTAGTAAATTTTCAGTTCTGTGAAACACGCCTGTCGCAAATGTTTGATCATAAAATCAACATTTGTGATAAGCGTGTTTTAAAAAAGTAAAAATAAAATGTTTTTGGCAACTTTTTCAAAGTATCTTTTTCTTGATAAAAGTTATACCACACAAAACATAGATCTACGTGAAAGAAATGCGCAAACAAGAATAAAAACCGAAGTTGCAAACTGTACTTCTATTCTCTTTTTAAAAAACTTCGATGAAGAATTTTGTGAAACCATTAAAAAATGAACCCAAGCAAAGTTCTGTATCACACATTTAGTTATGCCTCTCAGCCAGTGGCGTAGCTACCAACCCCGCAGCTGCAGGAGGGGAGGGGCGGTAACGAAGGGGCATACTCCAGCTGTCAGTTGTAGTTTTATGAAAAAATTCGAACATACACAATAATTAACCCAAAGATTCATATTTTGCTTTAAGATATATTTAGCTTTGCCTAAATGAATGCCTATTTTCACTTTTAAAACACTGGATGTCCTACACATTGAAAGTGCTCGGCTCTTTGACTTCGGGTTGTAACACAATTGCTCTGCGATGGATTTTAAATAATACGATCGCTTTTCAATCTCCCTCTCTCTGCGCTGCTGAGGAAAAGCGGTAGGCAACAATGGTATTCCCCGTGGAGGATGTGGGAAAACAGTCAGTTACCTAGGATTACGTGCACGTCAGGTGTCAACATTTATTCACAGCAGCCGCAGATCTGCCATGTTTAAGAGGGTGATTTCTTCAAGTGATTTATTTTAATCAATACACACAATTGACGTGGGCTAAGAACATCAAACAGAAGTCATCGCTCTTTCCACGTTTATAAGTGAGTCACGGAAAAATTCTCATCGGCTGGCACCGGGAATCGAACCCAGGGTCTTCCAGTTACGCGCCGGACATGCTACCATTGCACCATTTATTTAGTTTTGGACAAAGCAATTACACATATTGTCAAATCTATTATTTAAAAAGTTAAAACTACAGTGCTCTAGGTACCACCATTACTTTTACAGACACTCTCCCTGATTTCCTAACCTCCCCCACCCCCCGAACCACCACCACCACAGAGAGAGAGAGAGAGAGAAAAGTGCATTATCCCTCGTGTTCGAAATCCTATGAAAATTACTGTGCTGATGAAGTAAATCTTGAGTCGGGGGGGGGGGGCACGTTGTCCTGGTTACGCCACTGCTTTCAGTAACTGATACCAGTCACTTTTATCACCAGTCGCATCACTAAAACGGCGCTGTTAAAAGCCGTTATATTGCATCAGGAGTTGCAAATCTTTTTGATAGCATGCATCCAAATTGGCGTCTAAAAAATTATCTCGCGTTCCCATGGTAATTTTGAGCAGCCGATGATCATTTGTTATTCATCCACTTTGCAGAAGAAAAATACAAACAGAGCGAAGCTGAATGAATAATAATTATAGAAGTAAATGACCAACCGTTTACTTCTGTACTTATCCGAATGTGAACACTGAGTCTGCAAAGATTTCAAAAAAAAAAAAAAAAAAACTCATCTCATGTGACGACAGGGTGAGACATCTCACTGCTCTCACCGGTGCTAGCAATGAACGGTAACAAAACAGCATGCTTCCCTTCTTTCTGCTCCGGAGGGAGAGGTAATCGGGCATGTTATTGTAGTCACTGAACCCTCCTTTCTTCGCTTGCCCGTTAATGTCTCTTCGAGTTACGGCCAGTGAGAATCCTTTCGCGCCCTTTCTTACACGACCCAGCAAACTGTCATCTTCCTGCTGTCTGGCTAGACGTCCTCTTTTGGGGCTCTTCCCTCCAATTTTTGAGAGTTTGGTAACACTCAAAAATTGATAATTTTGTTTGGCATTGTTGAAATGAAAATACGCTAGTAAAAACCAACGCCTGTCACTTTAGTCAATATGAGATCAATGACCTCGCGATTTTAGGCAACATCACAAGAAAAGCAGAAACTGCGAAACATTTTGAGGTTAAAAGGAAATGGAACGAAATATTCCTCTTTGTCATGGATGGTTTTCTATAGGGGGTTTCCGGTGTCCAACTAATTCGATTATGAACGTCAAATGATCCGAGTTTTTTACGCTTTCCGGTAACGTAAAAAACTCTGGACATTTGACGAAACTCGGGACATCTAGGTTGAAGAAGCGAATATGCACCAGCTTTGTCCGTCTGTCTGTCTGTCCGTCCGTCCGCACGATAACTCGAGTAAAAATGGTTCGATTTCGATGAAATTTCAGTATGTGGTAGGGGACAACCTGGGAAGGAGCCCTATTGAAAAATGGGCGAAACGGGGTCAAAGGTCAGGACATAGGGGCGGGATCAATTCCATCGCCCTTATGCGTCACTCATAACTTATACGTAAAAATGCTTCGATTGCGTTGTTCCGGAGATGTACTGAACCTGTTCTGTTTAATATAACTGAAATGGGGTCAGAGGTCAGGGTACAGAAGTGAGATTTATTCAGCAGCCATCATCCTCATAACTTCACTAAAAATGCTTCTATTGCGATAAAACTTTAGTACGTTGTTCTGGAGGTATACTGAACCAATTATGTTTAATATCATAGAAATGGGTCAAAGGTCAGGGCACACGAGCGAGATTTATTCCTCAGTTATTATCCTCATAACTTGAGTAATGATTTCTGGTATGTTGGAAAGCGTATCATCATGCTTTCATGACTTAGAACAAGTTAGTAAAATCATTGCATAATTTTACTAACTTGTTCTAATTCATAAAAGCACGATGTTTCTAACAGTACGTATGAATACGTTAGCTTCCCTGCAGTGTAAAAATTGGTTATAGTAAAATAAAAAGGTCTTGTTAGCTTGACTTTGACAGGGTTGAATGCTTCAGCAGAACGTGTGTTCTCTTTAACGTCCTTGTGTATGCGTTGTTCCCTGCCGAATGAAACCTGTTCTAACTCTCCGTCATCATTAGTGGTGAAAGTAGACGGTTTGTTTTGGGAGAACGTAATGTTTAGTGTTTAAAACTCTGGGCGGCTTCTCTCTCTCTCTCTCTCTCTCTCTTACACACACACACATACACATGTTATAGGTCTGTGTTCTTTTATATGCACATAAATAAAAAAATTAAAAATGTTACAAATAAAAAAAAACCCTTAATAAATCTATAATTCAGCTAAAAAATGCATCATAAAAGGCAGGCTACGCGACAGCTGAAGGAGTTTCGGTTTTCATAATTGCGCAGCTGAAAAATAGTGAAAACATTTGGAATTCACTAATTGCTTTCCTACCTAATTGTACATACAAGGGTTGTACCGAAAGTAATGCAAAAGTGGACATAACTTTTTTTATTAACTGACAGAGGTCGTTCAGATTGCACATGTTGGTAGAGTAATTCTTCGTCTATAGTAACCCTTCTTCATTGCAGGTAAATAATGGATTCCAAGCAGAAGCAACGTGCTGTCATTGAGCTCTTGAGGAAGGAAGGGTGCAGGCTGTCCGACATCCACAGAAGGTTGCAGAATGTTTACGGAGATGACACCATTGACAAAAACATTGAGCACAGATAGATGAAGAAGTTTAAAGAAGGGGAAGCCAGCATTGAAGACAAACCGTGAAGTGGTAGACGAACATTTGAGACACTGACACGAATCTTCAGCGAGTGGATGAATTGATTCGTGCGGAGAGACGAATCATAATCCATGAGCTTGTTGCACAACTGGACTGTGGTCACAATGCCGTACAAAAGATGATGGAAGACTTAGGGTAATCGGAAAGCGTGTGCAGAGTAGATACCTCGGCAGTTGACACCCTATTTGAAGGAGATAAAGGTGGAAGTATGGCTCTGATCTGCTGGAAGTGTTTGAAGCCAATGAACACACGTTTGTTTGTTTTTTCGATCTGGTGGCAGGGGATGAAACGTGGGCGTATTTTTACGATCCGGAAACGAAGAATCAATCCATGGAATAGCGTCACACCTCTTCACCAAGGCCTAAGAAGTTCAAGGGCCATCGACCCGCACAGAAAGTCATGGTGACTGTTTTTTGGGATGGCAGATGTGTCATTCTCCTTGATTTTCTGGAACGTGGCAGTACCGTGACCAGCAAGCAGTACATTGAGACACTCAAGAAGTTTAGAGAAGCCATAAGGAAAGGAGGAAGAGACCGAACAAGAATATGAAAGGGATCGACATTCACCAAGACAATGCGAGACCACACACATCTTTGGTAATAAATCAGGCGATCAGCAAATTATGGTGGTCGGTGGTTCCCCATCCATCGTACAGCCCAGATCTGGCGCTCTTTGACTTCCACCTGTTAGGTTCAATGAAGAACAGTCTCCAGGGACAACGAGTTGATGAGGTAGACGAGATGAAAGTGGTCATGAAGATGTGTATAAAACAATGCACACCTGAATTTTTTCAAAGAGAATTCGAGAGTTGGGTTCAACGATGGCGCAGATGAATCGTTTGTGATGGCAATTAAGTTGAGTAGTATCTTTGTATAGAGAAAGAGTTACTCTACCAGCACGTGCAATTTGAACAACCTCTATCAATTAATAAAGAAGTTATTCCCACTTTTGCATTACTTTCGGTACAACCCTCGTATTAATTATCATAATAAAGGAATATATTCAGTTTCATGCGCGACGCTACGGGTGGCCACCCAGCTTTTCTTTGAGCCCCCCAATATTTAAACAGTTGGAACATATGGCGGGTGTAACTATCTAAGATTCTAGGGAACTTGAATAAATGTATGTGAATTTCTCAAATTCATTGAAATTTTGTGATATAAAAGGACTTTTTTTTTATTAAATTTAGTGTTGTGCTTATGGGAAATGGAGGAAGTCCTTTGAACGAATTTTTGAGAGAGTAGTAGATACACACCATTTTTGTAATTATAGTTTCAAACGATGAGAGAGAAAGAGAATAAGAGAGAGAGAGAGATTCCTTTTCAGCTTACAAACTAAAATTCATAAACAGCCTTATTAAAGCAAACAAGTTAGTAAAATCATGCAATGCATTGATTATGATACGCTTTCCAACATACCAAAAATCATTACTCAAGTTATGTGGAAATGGCTGTGGAATAAATCTCGCTCTTGTGCCCTGACCTTTGACCCCATTTCAATGATAATCAACAGAACCGGTTCAGTACATCTCCGGAACAACATGATGAATTTTTGTCGCAATCGAAGCATTTTTACGTAAGTTATGAAGCATAAGAGCGATGGAATGGATCCCGCTTCTATGTCTTGACCTTTGACCCCATTTCGTCTATTTTCAATAGGGATCCTTCCCAGGTTGTCTCCTACCACATACTAAAGTTTCGTCGAAATCGAACCATTTTTACGCGAGTTATCGGGCGGACGGAAAGACCGACGGACGGGCAGACAGACAGACAAACCTGGAGCATATACGCTTCTTCAACCTACGGTTAGAAAGCGTAAAATAAAAAAAGAACGAAAGTACAAACGACTTAAAGTAATCTACAGTTGCAAAGAAGTAGTAACTTGCCATGGAGATTCGTATTCATGGTTCCGATATAACATTGTTTGAATAACACTACGTACTGTATTCACTTGAAAATTTATTTTTGCTAGGAATAACATTATCAGCGTAGGGTAAAATGCACATGAGGGGAGTTTTTTACCAAAATTTCTGGCAAACACTTCAAAATTTTTGCCTCCCACTCATCATGCTTAGCCCCCCCCCCCCCCCCCCAATAGCCCACCTAGTTCTGAGCTGCTGGTGTTCCCACTGTTCAGTTCATTGAGGTTATGCAGTATGAAAAGGACGAAAACTAGACACCCCGATAATTTACACTTAGAGAGAAACCCCTCAAAAGGTTTGCATTTTTAAATTTGTGTTACCAAAAAAACCCGCTGCTGTTCCACTTTAAACAATTGCAGGACGCCGTCTCTTCCTGAAGCCAGCGAGATTTTGGTCAGCTGTTATGTACCGAATTGTTACTGTGAATGAATTTCAATTTGGTATTCTAAACCCAAGGTTTATGAACTCTTGTAACTTTGTTTTAAATCAAATCTGCAATATTGTTACTAGTTCAACATTCGTTCCTGCGAGATAACGTACTAAATGATACGAAAGCAAGACAGTCGAATATGAGCATCCCGTCTAGCTACGGGCCTTTAACACAAGTTTGCTCGCGCCCCCTCACTCCGGAGTAAGTTGCTCTCCCAACTAAACTACACGGACGGAATGTATCGCTGCAGGTTTGTTGTCTTGACACGTACTTTACCTCTGTAGTACGTCACAAATTGCTCAAAGTGATCATAAACCTCCAAATAAAAAAGAAAGAGCTAAAGCTTTCCAACTCTGTAAAACATTTTTTTTTCAAATTGGGTTGATAAGTGAGCAGATACAGTGTGGACAGACTGACGTGTTAGCATGAGCATGCATTTCTTCCCCAAAAAGACGAACTAAAAATGCAAAAATTAAATGCTGTGTAAAAAAATATGAATGTACTATTGAAATCTATGGAACATTTACACCTACCACGAAGTTTCCAATATCTACTTCATTAAAGTTCACAGGTTTACAGATGAAAAAACGTAGCCTTCTTACGATATTCCACTTGCTGGTAAGCTATACTACACTGGTGTGAAAACTTAAGGACGAAGTGGAAAAAGGTAAAGTAACGCCGTAAATAGAAGCACTACCCAAACACAAATGAACTCAGGGCCGTGTCTGGGAACGGGAGCGACAGCACATGCGTAATAGATGTGTGGTTTGCGTAGCGTGAGAACTAAATGCGATCACGCAGCCATAACATCAGTTGAACGACGTCACACGTGTTACAGATGTTCGTTGTGTTTGTTGTGCTCTAGAGACGACTAAATAGCCCGTCGAAGACATCTTAATGATTTTACTCGTGGTCGAATAATTGGGAGGCTCAAGGAGGGACGAACTGTGATGAGTGTGGCCAAAGAGTTTCGCATCACCAATAGCATCATATCGTGTGCATGGTCGGCCTTCAGGATTAGAAGTACAGTTGTGTAAAAGACAGGTGGTTATCGTCCACCAAAAACCACCCCCAGTGAGGACCGCTATCTGCTCCTACAGGCCAAGAGAGAGAAAGAGAGAGCGAGAGAGATCGGCACTATACAACAAGAAACCTTGCGAAACAACTAAACATGAGCACCGGACGCACAATATCACTCTTTATAGTAGTCAGGCGACTACACGAAGGTAGACTGTTTGCCTGACGACCAGAACGCTATGTTCCAAAAACACCTGCCCACGTGAGACACCGTTCCCAGTGGCCTTGAGAACATCGGGACTGAACATCAGAACAGTGGGGTATGGTACTATTTACTGATGAGAGTAGATTTAGTCTCTCTGCAGATTCTGGACGTCAGCTAATATGAACTCGGTCACCAGAAAACATCAATGAAAGGGATTGATATGGCGGCCGCATTGTTCTCGTATAGAGTGGAATTTTGATCGATGGACGTACGGAGTTCCAGATACTAGAAGGAAGTTCTGTAAACGGTATGCACTACTGTAATGAGGTAATCCCTCCCTATGTTCGCCTTTTTGTACGCTGACTGTTCATGAGCTTTTAGAAAGCGAAGACATTCAGCGGATGAATTTGTCAGCACGTTTCTTCGACCTAAATCCCATAGAACACGTATGGGATATTCTGGGGGGGCTCGTTGCGCGACGTTAAGACACATCGGAATCAGTGCAACAGCTGAAGACAGCGCTGACGGGAAAATGGGCGATGTTACTACAAGAACTCGTCCGCAACCTAGTTCCAAGTATGGGCAGACTGTGCAAATTATGCATCGACGTTAGAGGTGATCATATCCCCTACTGGGGACCTCCTCTTCCCATCGTACCATCTTTGGTAGTGATGAATCTGTTGTATCATGGCACCCAGTGCTATGTTTCCAATTCTGAATAAAGTTCCACTATATCCTTTAGTATCTGTAGTTGTCTTTCGCAGTAATGCATCTGTATCATAGCACCCAGCGCTATGTAGCCAATTCTAAATAAAGTTCCACTATATCCTGTAATATTTGCAGTTGTCTTGGGCAGAATGGCGCCTAGTGCTATTGTAGCCAATTCTAAATAAAGTTTCACTATATCTTTTAGTATATGCACTTGTTTCTGTGCGAAGTATGGACAGACGATACAAGACCTGCATCGACTTTAGGGGTGATCACATCCCCTACCGAGGACTTCCTCTTCCCTTCGTACCGTCTTGGTAATGACGCATCTGTATCACGGCACCCAGTGCTATACAGCAAATTCTGAATAAAGTTCCGCTATATTATTTAGCATCTGCACTTGTCTTTGGCAGTGATCTATCTGCATCATGGCACCCAGTGTTATGTGGTCAATTCTGAAAACAGTTCCAATATATTCTTTAGTATCTGCAGTTGTGTCGGGGTTGTTTCCGTCATCACCTCGGTAAGTAATGGAGTTCCTATGGTTTGAATTCCAAATTTCCAGACCTCTCCTGTGTGAGGCTACTTGTCAAAACCTGGCTTGTCCTTAAGATTTTGCACAACAGTGTACTACACAGATGTTGCAGAAAACTAGACAACAAATGGAAGTTCAGTAAAGCAAGGTCCAGAGGATACGATGCCTTCAGCATTAGTTCCTCTTCAAATTTCTTGATTTTCGGTTCCGTTTGTCATGCATATGCGTGCCTTATCATCGCAAAGCAACATTCCCTTATAACCTGACCAACCCGGAATAAATTGCACTGAAGCAGCCTCGAAGCAGTCTACAACAGTGCTTCCCGAACTTTTTTAAATTTCCACCCATTTTTTAGAAAGACAAGCTTTCGCGACTCACCTAGTTTAAATGGACATGAAATGAGGTGAGGAGGGGGGGGGGTATTTTCTAACTTAATTATTTTTCTACTACTGTTTTTTGAATTTATTATTGTTCTACTACTGTTTTTTGAATTTATTATTGTTCTACTACTGTTTTTTGAATTTATTATTGTATATAATTTCACAAAACAAATTGATCTAATTTTTAATACCTTTGGCGAATCTAATTTTTAATACCTTTGGCGACGCGTTTTTCACGTGAGCTGAGCTTTTCCAGAAATTCAAAGGCTGGGACCGAGAAAAATAAACATTTGCACACAAATAGATAGATGCCAAGATCAGCGTGCAAGGAAACTAACCCTAATCGAGAAAATTGTGGGAAGTTGAAACCTCACGTGAATTGACGTTCACCACAGTTACGGATAGTAGAACAAGTTCAAGCTTCTTATAGGTTACACAATTCTTCAATGAAGGAATCAGCGACATCCACTTTTGTGTCGACCAGAAATCCCATTTCCGTCGATTTTTCAGCCAGTATATACGTAGTGTTACATAAATGTCTTCGTCAATTACAAATGAAAACTACGTCACTATCTTGTGGCATACTAAGAAGATGATGCTTTGAATGTGATGAGATAAATGGCAGAGTTCAGAGTTTTTTCAGGAGGAGATAAGTCAATGAATTTGGTTCGTTGGTGAAAGTTTCCCGGGAAAAAATATTCCCAAGTGGGAATAAGCCCAAAGCCTTTCAAAGTCAAAAAATAAAAAAACATTACTGAAAAAAAAAACCTTTTTAATGTATATGTACATAAATTAGCAATGGGCTGAACATGTTGCCAGAAGAACAGACCACCGATGGACAACTGGAATTTTAGACTGGATTTCAAGGGACAGAAACAGGCCCAGAAGAATACCCCATGGGAAATGAATGGATGAAATTCGAAAGCATGCCGGAATGACATGGAGGAGACAGGCTCAAGACAGACAACTGTGGAAGAAACTTAGGGAGACCTTCATCCAGCAGTGGATTGATAATGGTTGACAATGATGACGATGATGACATAAATGTATATTTCTTTAAATTCGTACTCAGTTCGCCCCCTCTTAGCTGCGTCTCTGCTCACGGGTATTGCAATAAACTTTTTTGTTTGTTTCATTGTTCCAGGGTTTAACTGCCTCAGGTTATAAGAAGTAGCATCTTTTCTTTAATAAGGGCCCTACTTAATTGTTATTTTTTTCAGAATTTAACAGCCACCCTGAGCAACTCTAATGCTTCCGTCTTTTAATAACGCATGCCAAATCATTGGTAGTTCAGTAGGGGGCCTTCCCTAATTTAGAGCCACTGGTTCCAGCACAGGGTGAGAGTGTACCGTCTATGCCTAACCCGGAACTATAATATAGATTAAAAGTTCAGATATTGTTAAAGTCTGTGACTTCTTTTGTTTTAAAATCTACGATTTCCTTTCTGGGGAAAGGGGTTGAGGGTGCATTGTGATTCTTATAAAAAACAACTTCCTTACGAAATGATAAAAAGATAACTAATCTGGGTAGCGAATATTTTGGGGTAGGGAATAATGAGGCTCCTTCTACCAAAAATAAATTGTGCAAATATATTTTTTTTCTGGTACACATTTTGAAGATGTGAATCCATCCGAAAACTTAAAAATTTGTATTGTATGGTATAATCCCGTATTCCATTCATGATTATCATTCATTCATGACTTATCTGCTCCTCCGGGCAATAACGGGATAGAAATCTTAACCTCCAGATTAGCTGAACATGAATACCGGTTGCTTCGACTAGCGAATCCTGCGAAGGTAATATTCAAACTAATCGAAAACTTGAGACTTGGTCGTTCTGGGTGGTGTAGTGGTTAGCACACTCGGGCGCTATCCGGGAGACGCGAATTCGATTTCCACTCCATGACGACAAAATTTTCAAGTTTTCGGATATTATTTGACTTTCCATCCATATTATATTTACACCAAAAAACAAATTCACATCTTCAGAATTTGTATTGTATGGTGTAATAACGTATTCCATTCATGATTGTCTTTCATTCATGCCTTCTCTGGTACATGTTTTAGTGATTGATTTTCTGATGCAAATGGCGTAGCTGAAAAATTACTGATTTTTAATGGCGTAACTTTAATTGCGTTCTTTTAAGTGTAACCTAATAATTTTTAATGGCGTTTTTGATTTTTTAATGGTGTAACTGACAAGTTACTGACTTTTTTTAGCTTTTACATGCGCGCGAAAATGAAAATTACTTTTTTTTTAATTTTCAGTACTGTTTTTAAAGTCAATGACCAATTGGTCTCCACACATAGCGCAAAAACACCTTTCATAATGTTCTTTTCATTTCTTAAAATTTAAGCATCTCGTTTACACAGAAATTCTTCAATGCATGAAAATATGCAACAAAATGGTGAAATTTAATTTGCTAAAATCATGAAACGCATATAGCGTATCAAATCCGTTTATTTTTGTGGTGTATTCAGCACAAAGATTTGCCAAGCTTTCGCACTCCACTGGGAGGCTTTTTTAAGGCAATGGTAGACATAAAAATGCAGGGACTTAGAACACGTAAAGAACGAAGATGCTGTTTGAAAATAACGTGGGTGACATCAGGCGCATATTAATTGAATTTTTATCACGCAATTATACGGTGCGCCGTGATGTGTTTCCGTCTTTTAATAACGCATGCCTATATCATTGCATACCAGTTTGCTGGATAGGATTTCGACTGTTTCCCTGATTGCAGTCTCTTTAAAATTCGTGTAAGGGACAATTCTTCTAATATTATTCCATACAGGAGTGGCCGAGCAATGCATGACTTCTCTGGCGATGGCTGTATTCTGCATGTTCTGGTTCACACTGTGTATGTGTTCTTTACATGTAGTGTACAAGGCTCGCTTTGTCATTCCGATATATATTTTTTCTGTGTTGTCAGGATATACCAACGGTATAGCGTACACACCTGTCTTTTCTTTCTGACACTGTATCTCCTTGCAACTTGATATTATACGTATGTGATAACGGGGTCGGGAACTTCATTGCTATTAATATATTGTACTTGCGCAATAAATTATTTAACCAATATGTAAAGCCTAGGATATATGTGATGGATCATACGTATCTCATCATCTTACTATATATAGGCGATTTTGTTATTGCTGACATACGATTTCTTACGGTCCTATGTACACTGAAGAACAATTGAATTAGAGACAACTGGCGTTATGCACATGTGGCGCTGTGGGCGGCCCTGTAAACGGAAACGACATGACTTATGCAGCGATCCGACAATATAAGGAGTGATGCGATAGGAATCAGTAAGAGTCGGACGCAGTATGGGTGAGATGAAAGATCTA
This sequence comes from Macrothele yani, assembly GCA_039090855.1. Classification (NCBI taxonomy): domain Eukaryota; kingdom Metazoa; phylum Arthropoda; class Arachnida; order Araneae; family Macrothelidae; genus Macrothele; species Macrothele yani. Next base: position 22,800,360 of record CM077002.1, on the reverse strand, counting down.
AGCGCATTTGATCGTGGGCAAATTTTTGGGGCCCGATGAATGGGTCACTCCATTTAGGAAGTCGTGCAGGCACTGAGATTCTCACGAGCCACTGTGTCACGGGTGCACCGTGAGTACATCGAATCCGGTAAAACCATCCCTGCAAGCGCCAACTGCCGTGGGCAACAGCGTGTGAATGAGCTGGGTCATCGTCGGCTAGCTCGCATTGTAACAGCGGATAGATGGGCCCCAGTCCAAGAAATCACTCGGCAATTTAACGCTGGTTCACAAAAACGTCTAAGCAGCCACACCATCCAGATGCATCTCCTCGCTATGGGGTACAGAAACCATCGTCCCACGAGGGTACCGCTGCTGACCGCACATCACAGGGTGCAAAGATTAGCATGGGCGCGGGAACATCGCCACTGGACCCTAGACACGTGGAAAACTGTTGCCTGGACGACGAGTCGAGAATCACGTAGGTGCATGCGGATGGCAGGATACGAGTACGGCGCAAACCACATGAAGAGATGGATCCTTCTTACCAGCAGGGTACTCTTCAAGCTGGTGCGGGGGTGGCATTCTCGTCTGGGGACTGTTTACGTTAACTGAAATGGGACCCTTGGTACGTGTGAAATCGTCCCTCACATGTCAACGTTACTGGGATATCCTGGATGACCATTTGCGCGTCTTCAACATCCAACTGGGGACCTCATCCTGCAACAAGACAATGCAGCTCCCCAATTATATCCGAATAGTTGGATGAACACTCCACCGACGTGACCTCGCTTCCTTGGCCAGCTAGTTCACCTGACCTCAATCCCATCCAGCACATCTGGGATGCCATCGCGAGAGATGTTCGAGACTCTGACCCCCTCTGTCAAATCTTCGTGAACTGTGGGAGCTTGTTCAGGGGTCGTGGATAGGTCTGGCTTCCCAACGCTTCCGGTGTCTTGTCGAGTCCCTGCCGAGACGAATCGCCGCGGTCATCAGGGCGAAAGGTGGTGCTACACATTACTAGACAGGTATGTCTAATTCAATTGCTTTACAGTGTATTCTATCTATGTCATCCTTCTTACATCCAACTTTTAGACCTTTGCTATAAATATTATCGATTTCTTTATTATTTAGGTAGTCGGGTTTGCATACGGTAAACGCCCTATAGAACCATGCTCTAAATGCAGAAAGTTTGTACACTTTTGGGCAGTGCGAATCAGGAGGGACAAAGTTTGGTATACTGCGGTCGGTTTATAATAAACGTTAAAATCGAAGCTGGATGTTCTATTTCTTCTGAGCGCAATAATTAAATGTCCCATCTGTTTCAAGCTCCATGGTGAACTTTATCGTATTGTGTAGGTTGTTTATCTTACGCGTGAAATCATTTAATTAGTCTACTCCATGTTCCCATATGAAGAATATGTCGTCATCGGAGCGGATCCAAACTCGGGGTTTCTTGATACAATTAAAAAGGATGAGATCTTCTAGCTGTCTAAGTACTGCTTCCGCAAGGACTGAAGATACAGGTGAACCCATCGGTGCTCCTTTAGTTTGTTTGTAGACGTTTCCATCCAACTTGAAATGGTTGTGGTTAGTAACCAGATTTAAGGCGCCGATAATTTTCTTTGTTTGGGTCGGTGTGAATTCACGGGAAGTGACGATTATTCCTTCAAGGTTTGCAACAGCCTCTGGTATAGGTACAGATGGATATAAAGACATATATCCCAGGCTTTATATATTGGTTAAAAAATTTATCACGCAAATACAACATATTAATAGCAATGAAGTCCCGACCCCGTTATCACATATAATGTCAAGTTGCAAAGAGAGACAGTGTGAGAAAGAAAAGGCGGTTGTGTACGCTATACCGTTGGTATATCCTGAAACACGGAAAAGATATATATATCGGAATGACAAAGCGATCCTTGCACACTAGATGTAAAGAGCACGTAAGAAGTGTGAATCAGAACACGCAGAATACAGCCCTCGCCAAAAATCATCTTCGTTCTTTACGTATTACAATTCCCTGCATTTTTATGTCTACCATTGCCTTGAAAAGGCTTCTAAATGGAGTACGAAAACTTGGCGAATCTTTGTGCTGACTACACCACAAAAACAAACGGATTTAATACGCTATATGCGTTTCATGATTATTCAAGTTTGCTGTATTTAAAATAAAGTTTAATTTGCTGCTTCATGAATGCGAAAAAGATTTAGATGGTTACAATAATTATTTTAAAATTTAGCCGTGCAGAGGTCGTCGATAGGCATCGAGCAAACTTTAGTATCTGTACGACGAAGGATTATAACGTAGAGATGCTTGCAACCTTAAAAAAATAAATAAATAAAATAAAAAAATATATTTCTTAAGGTCTCAGACCTCGAAACTTAAAATAAATTAGAAAAATAATTATAAATATAAAAAATTCTTCTAAAAATAATGGTTTATGTTTTATTTCCAAGACTGCGGGGAGCCCTGAAGGAACGGGGCCCGGGACTCAGGTGAAACCAGGAGAAACTTCACCTGCTGCTTCAACAGCCTCATCCCAGACCTGGTTGGGACAACCCAGGGGATGATTGTTCTTAGGATTTTCCTGATATCTGGTGTCAATTGTTCCTGGGATTTTCCTGATGTTTCTAGTATGGAGTTAGTTAGCGAAAACTTTCCTGAGAGATTTCACTATGCAATTGAGTGCTTCAATGAAGAGCTAGTAATAAGAAGAGTGGATTTGAAATTTATGGACGATATAGAATTTTCCGTTAAGTCAAAGACTTCGTGGAAAACGAGAAAGTCAAACCCGTCGGGAGAAAGGTTTGTGTGCATGTAAGCATAGGCGTAACCACTAGGGGTTCGGGGTTCGAGGGGATGGACATCCCCCCGCTGGTTTTCAGAGTCGGGGATCCTCATATATATACAGTTTATGTACATTTATGTATATAATATGTGTATGTGTGATCGGACCCCCTCAGATTTTGAAACATGGTTACGCCGCTGCATATAAGTAACGTTTTGAAATAATATGCTCAGCCTCATCTAAATTTAATATATTCTAGCTACTGACCTTTCTTAAAATTACGTTTACTTTAAATCTCGCATGAGTTTAATACAAAATCTCCATATGATACACTTATATTATAGAATTTGGGGTCAATATCACCCCACGTCGCTATAGCTTATGTTTCAATGCTTTGCATCTAGGACCGTAACTAGGGCGGTGGCGTGCCGCCCCGGTGGTACAGTGGTCTAAGCGATGACCTCTGATCATTCGTCCGAACGGGGTCCGGGTTCGAATCCCGGTGAGGCATGGATGCCGTGTTTTTCTTACGGCACTGGCTCTCTCCCTTCCCTGGAACCAGTGACCCTAAATTAGGGACGGGCGACTGCTTATAGCCCATTGAGTTGCTCACGGTGGTCGTTAAATCTCCAATCAAAAAAAAAAAAAAAAAAAAGGGGGCGGTGGCGTTGATGTCCCCGCACCGCGTAAGGCCGCAGATGCGGGGACACCGACGCCACCACCCCTCACAATCACAGTAGGATGAAATCCTACTGTGATTATCGGGTCATATTGACCCCAAATTCTATAATAAAAGTGTATGACATGGAGATTTCGTATTAAACTCATACGAGATTTAAACTTGCACAGGGCACAACACGGGCTAGTTACGGCACTGTGTGCATCACTACAAACAATGCCATTTAATATACTATACGAAAGTTTTCGGGAAGCGAAAAAACTTACCAGATTAAATTTTATTAAACGATTTGGTAAAAATCGGCCACCAGGGGATAAAGATTATCATCTTAAATTTCATATTAAAATCCTTCCTTGAAAAAAATTACCGAAGCTACTCCTTACTCTGTGAATTACACAACACACAAAATATAGATTTGCCATCAAAGTTAGTAATGAATTCTACAATAAATAACACCAATCTAATCAGAAGTGTTGTTAACGGACAGTTGCTGCTCTTTACTATGCATATGTGATAACGGACATGCAAAATAATGAATATATGAATTTCTTACACTACGAATCCCACAACAAAGATGCATTACATATATACCAGCGTTTTTATGCTTACCATGGAATAGAACATAGAACATTTTACAAACATGACAGTGTTTATCACGGCATTCAAACGGTCGCGGCGGTAAATGCACTGAGTACATAGGCGGACGCAACAGGCGAAGCCCCACCCTCCGAAAATCGCGGAAAATCGTCACCAATTCGCGATCGTCGTCGTGATAGGCTGAAATCGCTCGATCGATCTACTAGGATACAGAATGCCTATATGCGCCCGGCATGGCCATGACCGACTCGGTTGCCCCCAAGGAGGTTGGTTGCCCCATGGCTTTCTGCGGTAATCGCAGAAAGCCATGTTAGAACCAACGCTTCGTCGTACCTATCGGACACCGGGGCCAGAACATTAATCACCCGTCTCTCATTTAGAGCTACTGGTTGCACGAAAAAGAGATAGTCAGTGTCGAAGAACTAACACACTACACATGCTTCATTGGATTCGAACCTGGGCCACTTGAAAGAACGGTCATATGCCAATACTTTGACCACTTGCCTGCAGGGGAAGTCAGAGAGTCTGAACCACAGCACAAGCACACCACTTATGCCTTACTCGGGACTTCTACCCTGGCCTAACTCAAACAGCTTTCCAAAAGCATGGCTTTCTGCTGAAAGTCCACACCTCTCATCACTTTGTCGGCGGCATGTGTACTTGCTTTGATCAGTATCAAGTGTTGTGGTTGATATGGTCATACGGTGCGCCCATAAATACTACGAAACAATAAGGAAAAGCTTTGGTTTTGTCATTTTTTTATGGATCCAAAGTTTCCTTTCTAGCCTTCGTCGAAATGTTAAACACGATAGAGGACCACGAATTTCCGATACATTCCATTTCCTCCTAGAACCCTTTTTTTTTGTATTTTCGGAAATACCAAACAAATAAGCAACCAGTGACCCTAAGAAGATGTTTCTGATTATGTATGCGTTATTAAGCTATGTTTTTCATCTTTTATCATGTATGACCAAAAAGATCTATTTCAAACCAGAACCTTGTTTCATCTTCCTTTCTGGCTAAAAAGGTGCGCCCCTTTGGTGTACCCTATTGGCGGAAACTTTATAATAACCGATTGGGGATTTCCTGTCAACGGAACAAACACTCGCGCAAACACGTTGTGTAAGTTTTAATCTGCCAATGGAGGGAAATTTTCAGGTGATACGTAAACGAAAGTGAAAATTATCGCTTCATAAAAATAAATAGTCGTGTTATCTAGGCAGTGAAATCATACTTGCGCATTCTGACTAATGCTGAAGTTTTTAACTTCTCCGTCTGATTTGACATACTTCATTAGCTGTGGTTAAGAGGTGTTTAAATATCCTAGTGTTTATCGAGATTTTCGCTGCTTGATCATGGTATGTAATTTATGTTTCGCTATGGTGTGTGGATAACTTACGGAATGTTGTAAAAACAACAGCAGTAAATTTTAAGCTCCTTGAAACGAGCAAAACGTGAACCAAACAAGCTTTAATAGTGGAATCGTTAAAGCGCAGCAAAAAAATTAATCTTGTTCCACTCGGAAACTAATATTCAGGCTTTCCCTCAATCAGATTACTGGCCAGCTGTTGGATTTCCTGATATCCCTGAAGAGCTGTTGTGGAAAGCTATGAATTACTCGGTGTACAAAAATGTGCTATAGGAAAAGAGCTTTTCTTGTATCTAATGTTTATCCAGCTCAAAATGTGTCCGTAATGAAAGAGCCAGTAGGAAAGTTGCATAAGTAAATGAATTCTTGACACCTGACTTTTCCCTTATTCCTATTAATCATATAGCATTTGGTTCTTGTTTCAACATATTGTTGTTTCTTCTCTTTCCGTGGAACCAGAACTAATTTATTAACAGGTGTTTTCTCTTAACATTTGATGTCCATCAGTATTGATGGACACAAGGCTGTAGATTTCGGTACATATTCACAGGTGAATAGACTAGCAGATACCTTGACAAAAATGTGAAAAAAAAAAAAAAGTGCACAGTTAACTTCTTATAACTAATCAGATCAAATTAGAATTTATTTTCAACAGATATTGTGAACACATATTTCTGAATTGAATATTTCAAATAGGGTATTGCCCAATGGCATATTCAGGTGATAAGCATGACAGTAAATAGTTTTGTTTTCATTGTTATTGTTTTCTATTACAATGACCTGTAATTATAGTAGAAAGCAATAAGTATCTGGGCTTCTAAAAAAGGAGTTCTACATCTTGGCATTTGTTATTCTTTCCATAAAACAATACGCATACAAATCTGTCAACCTGTGAAATCTAGCTCCCACTTATTAAAAAATACATATCATTCTTTTCAAAGAAGCGTTTTCATTGACATAGCTAAATGAAATTAATTTTTGATTTTTTCTTCCTAAATGATTGATATGCTTATTCAGTGTAAACAAAATAGTATGTGAGTGTTCTGAAGTTTTCTTGTAGCATGTTCCCATAATTGAGGGGAAGTTTAGGGGGAGAATTATGGAAGAGACTTGAAGAAAAACCTACATCCAGAAGTGAATTATGAATGGCCCCGATATTATAAAGAGATAGAGCACACGGAGTACTTATTGTTGACCCTTTTATAAATATTGATATGCAGACAATTTTTTTGAAAAACCTGTATTTGTGCAAATGCTGACAGTAATAATGATTTCCTGCAATGCTCACATCTTGGTAATGCATAATGTGGCTTTTCCAGAAGTTCTTACATTATTTTCAATTTCAGCATAATATGTTTTTTCACTTGTCAAAATTTCAAGCAGTAAACCTATGCACTTCAGAACTCAGTAGGTGTTGTCACTCCTGAGATAAAATCCAATCCTTGTGATCATTTAATGTAGTTTTCTTTATTTCCAGATACATTCTGCTAACTTTTCTTTTAAAAGTTTGATGTTAGTGATCCAGTACTTCCACAGATTTCGAAATCACTTTGTCCTGTACCTTGTACATGATTGTCAAACTCCTTTTGCTTGAAATGTTCTTAATTGCAGCTTTATGTTCTAGTACTCTTGTTATATGTTGCTTGATCATCTCTCCCACATAGCTCAGGCTATATTCAAGTTATATGCTGTATGTGATACCTTTTTACACTAGCAGGTTTTCATTTTGCTTTTTCTTAGTGGAGATAACTTTTTTTTTTTCAGTTATTGTATAATCCTTCGGCTAGTCGTATATGAAATCTTTTACTTATATTCTGAAGTTTTTAAAATAGTTTATGGTATGTAATATTTCCAGTTAATAACATGGCTGCTATTTTTGACCTTTTATTTTTTATTAAAGATATTTATAAGGAACTACAATTCTTCATTTTGTACATTTTTAAATTGTCCAAAGAATTTACTTTACTTGTTTTTACCAAAAATTGTGGGGTGAAATTTGTTTTTATGTAATTAGGAGAAGTTTTGATCCCGCATTTTACTGTTGGTGTTATTTAGGTTTCTTTACCCACCGAACTATTAATTTTACTGGCACGGATGGCCAGTTTTTTTTCTTAATTTGTCACAAGTTAAAAAATGAATTTGTTTCTTTTACCTTGCTGTATGGTTTTCTTTTTAGGCTGCAAACTAATGATAGGTTTAAGAACAAATATTGGATATAATTCCATTAAAATGATACATTATTTTCCACATATATTGTAAATGCATTTTCTACATATATTGTAAATGTCTTTAAAAATGTTTTTATTATTTCTTTTTACGGACCAGTGGGCATTTTGGTGAACCAGTTGTTTGCAAATTCTAGTGGTCCGCGCTGGGCAGTAGAAGATTTATTTCTAATTCTAACATTGCCCGGGTTTCTGATTTTCATCTGTATAGTATTGAAAAAGTCTAGCACGTCATCTGGAAGACAGCTGTTTTTCTTTTCTAAAATAACAGCATTTTTTTTTTCATTTCCAGAGATTTAATGGCCACTGTGAGCAACTCAGTGGTCATTAAATCTCCAATGTCGATAAATTTAGGATCACTGGTTCCAGGGAAGGGAGAGAGCCTATGCTGTAAGCAGTGGTGTATCTTGGGTCCAAGACCTAGTCTATCTCCCTTCTTCCCCCAGTACTGTTTTTTTTAAATTGCGAAGTTTAATTTTTAATTGTTAAGTACTATAGAAGTAACTTTTTTTCTAAATTTTAGGTACATGCCATTGCTAACATGATACCAAATAATTCTGAGGATTAGGATTTGAACACTTATTTGTACATGAACTCCATTCTTCTCCTTTTGTGTGAATTTGAGTGCTACGTTTTCATAAAATGTTTCTTCCGAGTACTTTTTCATATTTAAAAAGAATAGTTTTCTCTATTGACAAAACAGCCAAGTTTTTCGAATGTGCATGTCCTTGTGTGGCTTTAAGACATATCTTAATTCTTTTTAATGCTGGAAAACTACTTTCGGCAGTTGTTGATGGAAAGTTTAATATGAGATCTGCTAATTTGTACACTTCACTAAAAACTATGTCCAATCTATTCAACTTTTTGTAACACGCAATGTCTCTTACTGATCTGTGTTTTTATTCATCAAAGGAATAAAACACCTTCAGTTAATTTTTAGTCGAGCTGTATCAAAATTTGAAGCATAGAGTTCTTTAAGTTCTGACAGTAGATGTTCAGGGAAGCTTTCACAAAATTTATCGAAACAGTTCAAATCCAACAAAGCCACAAATTTAAGATATAACATCTCTGATTTTAATTCATGGACACTTCACAAAAACTGAAACAACTCTCACGAAACACTTATGGGTGGGAGTTTGTGATTGACTGAGATAGTCTAACTCTTCATTTTTCTGAGTGTACTGTTTCCCAAAGCAATGGCCCATTCCCCTCTACCAGCTGATTCATGTTGTCATGGAAATGCTAGCAGGCAATTGTATGGAAGGTTTTCGCATCAGAACTGCGAAGACTCTATAAGAGCTGCTTGCGTTATGCCGTTGGTTTTCGCTCGCCAGACTGAGTCAAAGAAGCAAATCTGCACGCGTTTTTTTCAGCACCAAAAGCATCAACATATTTTAAACCCATTGATAATTGACTTTTATTTGTGTATATTTAATTCAGTTTTATTTGTTCATTCTCTTGGCTTCGCAGCTAGCCTAGCTAGCCTGGAATATACGCCACTGGCTTGTAAGACAAATACAACGTAGCCATGCAGGCCTCACTGCGGTTCGAACCTGAACCTATCTTGGATGAATGATCAGAAGCTAGAGCTCTCTAAAGTCCTTGAATTTTGTAAGAGTCCTTGGAAGTACTTTAATTTTGTAAGAGTCCATGAAAGTTCTTGATTTTTTTCCCTTTCACCAAATTTCAGAATAGCTGTACTTTGCCAAAAATGTTGCAGGGGGCTGCACCGAATTGAGGAACACTCTCATGGAATCAGGAGCACATGGGTGTCACATTTCACATGGTGTGATTCTGAACTACAATAAGTGAATGCAAGGGGGTGTGAGATAATAGCATCTCAAACCAGGAATGATGCTTTCATAGTTTTCTCCATGGTATAATGTGTACTTTTTCACAGGGCTGTTGATTCTAAACGTGTGATAAAACAGCAGTCAGCTGGTATAAAGATGCAGATCTTAGTGGCAAGGAATAAGTCTTGCAGAGGTCTACATGTGGTGCTATAAAGTGTGCTTATTCTGTTTTGGAATAACATCTCATTTTACTACAGCTGTTTTTAGGTGTGTTAATTAACTAGACTTCTACATATTATTTTTTGATGAGAGTTTGAACCATGCTACACAATCAAAGCAGATGAACTATCATGTTTGCTTCTGGAGTGCTGAAAAGAGCCTAGTTATTAGCAGATACTTTACCCCTGTTTTCTTGGGTCACTCTATTGCTGATTAACATTGGTAGCTCTGTGTGATGCTACACAAAAACTTTATTTGTCCAAGGTGTTAAACATATCAATGGATGGTCCAGCAGTTAACTGGGAAGTTTTTAGCCTTGCTGAAAGCAGAAATTAAAGTTTGGTTGCCTAATGGTTAACAACGTTCAAATTACCCAGTAGTCCACTGGCCAGTAAAACTTCTGTCAGACTACTGAATTATTTATTTTACTGGCCCAGATGTCTAGTAAGTTTTTTTTCAAAGTTGTCACAAGTTAAAAAACAAATTTCTATTTCTTTTACCTCGCTGTACGGCTTTCTTTTCAGGCTGCAAACTAGAATTTTATGGAATTTGACACACATGTAAAGCTTATGGAGAAATGAATTAATGCCAATTAACAAGTCTTTATCTCTTTTGGTTTCTGAAATACACAACTTCGAAAATGGACCGAAAGCTTCAATTTTCACTTTTCATGTATTACAAAATCGCCCATATTTTCTTTCCTATTTGGCACAGAACCTCGATATTGGTATCTTTGGAAAGCATCTGATGTGACCTTTCATATGATATGTCACATGAATATATTTATTTAATTTTTGGTTTCAAGGTCAAACAGTTTGACCTTTGACCTTCCGTATCTCAAAAAGGGGTATTTAAAATTTTTTAAAAATTATATATGTTCTTATATTTATGCTCTACAATATCAGTGAATCTCAATTTGGGACCATCATGGGATACTGGGATATAAAAAGCAGAAAAAAAAAACATGTTAATACAACCCCCCCCCCCCCCACACACACACACAGAAATGACATTTCGTGCAGCTTTTTCAATGAGTCTTATATCACATATCATCTACCAAAGAATTTTGATTGCAATCAATCGCTCCTGAACATTTATTAATAAGAATTTTACAATTATTTTCATGAAGCATATTTTTCTCATACTGAAATCCCTTTAAAACAAATTTTTATTCTAGACTACCCTGTACAAACAGACAAAAAGCTAAGTTTTATATATTATGAGTGATTCTGCAACTAAATGTTTGCTGTTCCTGCATCAAAACTCCTTTGTGTGTTCTTCCAAGTGATTGTCCTGGGGGCCAATCCTTTTTCTTGTAGTAAGAAGTCCTGGCATGTCTGTCCCAGAGACAGAGGAAACAGGTTCCACTATGATGTGTAAATTAACAACAGATGGGCAGCCATGTGGTTTTGGTCAATGAAGCCCTTTAGCTTGACCAGCCCCTCTGGATGGGCTTGTCACAGATCATTGGGGAGAACAAATAAGATGGTGCTCAGATCAGCTCAGTTTGCTACAAGTTATTGTAGAGTGAAGTTTTTTTCTTTCTTTCTTTTGCTTATTATTTTGAGGCAAGTAGTTTTAAAAATGGAATCTTCTGAACAGGAAAAAAATATCAAGAGCACCTGTTGCAATCCATTCAATGAACCAGGTCATTCAAATGTAAGAAAAAATTTAAGGAATGTTCTGCAATGGATGGTAAAGAAAGTTCCTGTTTTGAGTGAGGGAAATAGAATTTGTGATAAATGCTGTAAAAAGTTGAAATCAACATTAATTTTCAAAAGTGAAGAGGAATCTTCAGTCATTATGGCAGGCACCAGTACAGTTGCTGATGAACAACATGAAATACATACTGATCTTGATGAGCAAAGCTATATTTCTGATTATGAAAGAGCAACAGCAATATGTGTTTTAAATGAAAGCTTGAAAAGGATTGGAGAAACACCAATAAAAAAAAAAAAAAGGCAGGTTGAGATGAATGGCTTTCTTTTCAGGCTGCAAACTAGTGATAGTTTCATGAAATACTATTGGACAACAGCTAGTTTTCTTTATTTTATCCCTCATGATTTGTAAAGAGTGGAAGAAACAGCTAATACAGAAAGGCAGTTTCCCAGTCTTTGTCTTGTAATGGCTACAGCTGTTTTTTATTACCTTCACCTACCCTAGTGAATGTAGCAGATACAAGCTAGCTTTTGTTACTGGCCCGAGAAAACACACTAGCACAGAAGGTCAATTGAATGTGTGAATGTAATTTTTGTAAAAGAGCAATTCCCATGAAACAGTTTTAAATGGGGGACCAAAACTAACTTCACGGGAAAGAAGCAGGGATGAGCAATAGGGCTAAAAATAAGAACAGGAAGCTAAATCCCAAACAATAAAATATATAAACGAGAAAGATGACACCGAATTTTCGGGTGTAATAAGCACGTCTTTTGAATCCGTTCTGACGCAAATTAAATTTATCAAAGCTATTTAAAGTCAATGGAAAACAATAGTATCTGACGGAAGAAAGACGTTTTTCAATCGGGTCTTTAATCCCTCAGATATTGCTGTAAACGGAATCGGGAGCTTACGAACTCTTACAAACAGAGTTATCGACCAAAATAAGATGTGACTTTACGTCCCTTGGTGGGAAAACCATGCATTATTTTAGGAAGAAAGTATTCACAAAAGGATTATCCATATGAGCGGTATTGGTCCAAGAAAAAAATTTTTAGTCGAGTTTTCAGGGGTCCAGATTTTGCTACAAATACATCAGAAGTAGAAATTAACACTTATGACCCCTGGTGACCAAACCATTCTTTACCAAACATTAGAAATTACGTGAAAAATATTTTCCGTCAGGTCTTGTATGCGATACAGGAAGAATTTTTCAAATCAGAGTTTTAGGAGCAGAAAACGCAATTTACCATTGTGCACCCCTAGCGGAAAGTCTATGATTTACTTGAAAATTTTGAATTTATAGGAAAAACATTTTGCATCGCAAACACTATCCAACAAAGAAGGAATTTTTCAAATCGGACTTTTAGAAGTAGAGATATTGACAAAAATAAGATATACATCTACGCCCCTTGCGTAGAAACCATGCATTATTTCAAGAAGAAAATGTTCCTAAAATGTTTGTGGACATGAGTAGTATCGGTCCACAAAAGACTTTTTTTTTCAATCGAGATTTTAGGAGCTCATATTTTGCTGCAAATACATCAGAAGCGGAAATTAAGACTTAGCCACCTGGTGGCCAAACAATTTTTTACAAAAATTTGAAATTACGTGCAAATGATTTCCCATCAGGAGCTGTATCCGGTGCAGAAAGAATTTTTCAGATCGGAGATTTAGAAGCAGAGATATAAGGGAAAAAACAATTAACCTTTACGCCCCCTAGCGGAAAGCCTATGAATTACTTGAAAATTTTGAATTTATAGGAAAAACATGTCACACTAGAAACACTATCCAACAAAGAAATAATGTTTTAAATCGGACTCCTAGAAGTCGAGATATTGACAAAAATAAGATATTCGTCTACACCCCCTGGCGCAGAAACCATGCACTATTATAAGAAGAAAATGATTCTAAAAAGTTTGTCGGCATGAGTAGTATCGGTCTACAAATGACGTTATTTTCAATCGAGAATTTAGAAGCCCATATTTTGCTGCAAATACATCAGAAGCGGAAATTAAGGTTTACGCCCCCTGGTGGCCAAACCATTTTTTACAAAAATTAGAAATTACGTGCAAACGATTTCCCACCAGGAGCTGTATCCGATGCAGAAAGAATTTTTCAGATTGGAGATTTAGAAGCAGAGATATAGAGGAAAACGCAATTTACCTTTACGCCCCCAGCGGAAAGTCTATGAATTACTTGAAAATTTTGAAACTATATGAAAAACATGTCACACAGAAAACACTATCCAACAAAGAAGGAATTTTTCAAATCGGACTCCTAGAAGTCGAGATATTGACAAAAAGAAGATATACATCTACGCCCCCTGGCGGAGAAACTGTGCAATATTTTAGGAAGAAAATATTCTGAAAAGGTTTATCGATGTGATTGGCATCAGTCCACGAAAGAATTTTTTCAATCGATATTTTAGAAGCTCAGATTTTATGGCAAGTACATATCAGAAGCTAAAATTAACAATTACGCCCCCTGGTGGCCAAAGTATTCTTTACCAAAAATCCGAAATTATATGCAAAAGATGTGCATTAGGAGATGTATCCGCTGCAAAAAAAATATATTTCAAATCGTAGTTTTTAGAAGAAGAGTTATCGGAAAAAATGCAATTTACTTTTACGCCCCCTAGCAGAAAATTTATGAGTAATTTGAAAAAGAAACTGTATCCAAAATACTCTTCGACATAAATGGAATCGAAAGATAAAAGATTTTTTCAATCGGATGTTTAGAAGCAAATATGTGGAATAAAACATATTTTTGAATTCGACATCTGCATTTACGCCCTCTAGCGGCAAAATTGTACATCGTAAAAAAAACAACAACGAAATAAAGGATCATCATTCGCATATTTCAAGCTTTCGAATGCAAAAAGAATTTTTCAAATCTGACTAATAGTTGCAGAGATACTGTGGGTACAGACGGACGGACGGACAAACTGATAACATAAGCACGGTCTTTTTTTACAAAAGACGTGCTAAAAAGGCTACTAACGTATAAGAATTTTTTTGTACCCTTGGATTCTCCTTGTTCCTTCTTACTTAGAAACAGATCAGGAATATCACCAATACTCTGTTATATCACGAATTCATCGGGATCTTATTCTGGAAATTTCTTTGTCTTGTCAGTTGCATTTTCAAATTAGATGTCTTAAAAACAAATATTGGAGATAATTCCATTAAAACAACCCATTGTTTTCTACATATATTGTAAATATCTTAATTTTTTTTTAAATTTTTTTACGGGCCAGCGGGCATTTTGGTGGACCAGTGGTTGCAAATTCTTGTGGTCCGCTGGGCCAGTAGAAGATGTATTTGTAATTCTAACTCTCGTCAACGTAGGTAGTTGTGGTATTCATACACTGAACAATTGTTTTAAACATGGATGCACAGCTTCTTCATGTACGAGGGGAAGCCAGAAAGTAACTTTCCCAACATCATTTATTTTGTATTTATTAGTATGAAAAAAATTATGTACATCTCTGAGATATGGCGATCTGTACACTACTTCTCAACGTAGTCACCGTGTCTGTTGAGACACTTGTCAAGCTGGGAGATAAATGCGTCAAAACCTTGTCTATAAAAGTTTGGTGGTTATCCATACAGCCAGTGCATGTTTCTCAGCATCATCTGACGAGAATCGTTTCCGTCGAAAGTGCTGCTTCAACCACGAGAAGAGGTGAAAATGTGATCGAGCCAGATCAGGGCTATAGGCTGGATGTCAGAGAATTTCCCATTCCCAGCTTTCCAACAGATTGTGTTGCGAGTTCTATGCGGGCGAGCGTTGTCATGTAACAAAAGCACGCATTGGGATGGCATTTCAGGTCTCTTTCGTCGAACAGCTCTCTTCAGGGTAGCTTGATAAGCAGCAGCATTGATTCTTGTCATGGAAGGTGTGAAATCTGCCAGAAGCACACCATGCATGTCCCAGAACATGGTTGCCATGATCTTGCCTCTGCTGGTGGATTTTTCAAATCTTTTGGCAAAGGGGTCCCTGGATGCTTCCACACCATGGATTGGGTCTTTGACTTGGGAGCGTAGCAGAATATCCATGTTTCATCTCCGGTGATGATGTGCCATAAGAAATCGTCACCATGTTCATTGAAGCGAAACAGATGGATGAGAGAAGCACCCAGGGCTCAAAATTTCAGGTCTAACTCTGCTAGCCAAAATTTTTTTTCACTCACCATCACACCACTGTGACATGCAAGGGACAGTAAAAGAGTGAGACAGTGAATTTGCAGCAAGTTTTCTGTTTTAATGATTGTGTATGCAAATATTTATATACAACTCTGCGATTGTGCTACAGATGAGATCTCAGAAAATAATAGTAATAATAATAACCCTCCAGGTTGTATTAAACCAGGAAAGTCATCAAAGGCCAATATTTTTGAGTGCTGGAGGAAAAGAAATAACTAAAATGACATTTAAAAAAATGTCGGTCATACACCACAACCGAATCCCCCTTAAAAGCAAATTGTCAGCACCTCCACCACCATGCTCCTTTTCCTCATATGTACATAAATACGTTTCCCGGAATCCCGGCTGGTACAGCAAAGATTAGTCTAAGTACAGATGGGGGGAAAATATGAGTGTTTTTGAGAATCGACGTTTTTCCAAGTGATAATTGACGTTAGAAACTGCAAAAGAATATTTTCTACGTGAAGTAAATTAATTTCTCTTTGCTGCATTCCTTTAAATATAATCTTAGGTCATGAATTAGGGACTTTTTCACCGTTTTGCTCGATGTTTCATCACCGAAAATAGAGTTCTTTTCCTTGATGTTACAGGAACCGATAAGTCTTCCCCCGCCCTCCCCCAAAAATCGAGGTTTCATGACCGATGTTTGAAACTGCAATAGCGCAATCAACTCGAAAATTTTCTGTGATAAGTAAATGAATTTGTCTTTTTCGTATTCTTATACTAAGAAAGGGAATATCACCTTTCTATGTTTCGAATTAACGATTTTTTGCCGTTTTTCTGCGATGTTTCCCCGCCGAAGATCGAGTTCTTATCCTTGATGTTACTGGAGCCAATGCATCGAGGTTTACGATACATCAAACACTTAAACAAATATTCTGGTTACTTGACGTTGAATTAGTGAGCTATCACCGGTATATTGAACAGTGATTTATTCATCGATGTGCCAATAACTGCTGCAGATGGGAAAGATGCGAATTGTTTGGTTCTTTAGCAAAACATCGTGGTTTTCGCTGATACATCGAAAATTTCCACCCATATTACGGATGCATGAATGTTTCAGGAATGAACATCCACCGATATGCTCATCCCCACTCAGAGTTAGACCTAGAAACGCACACGGAGAAGAAACACTTCCTCCCACAATGCTTTGGGGTTCCCTTCAGGAAGCTTCGCATCAGCTGTCGCTAGGCGGCTCACGGACGAGGCTCTTGTTGGTTTGCTGGGCTGCTGGTGATGACACAGTGATTGATAGAGACCATTTTACTGAAAACATTTCATGACGACAAAAAAAAGAAAAAAGAAAGCACAGTTAAATACAATACTGAAGATGCCTCTCACACTGAAATGTTTTTGAGATAGCATTTTACTGAAAGTGAAGACACCATCACAGTTCAAACTATTTTTGTGAAGATACTGTTTGAGCTAAAAATATTTTTGTGAAGATACTGCCCAACAGCATCTAATGCCGAACAGGAAAACAACTTAATATTTTTACTGCTCGCCAACAATAAATTTTTGGTTGCCATTGGCGACTGCAAATTTTTCACCCTGGAAGCGCCCATGCGGTTTTTCTTGCGTTCCTCTATCAGTTATCTGGAAATCCACCATAGAATACATTGCTTCAGTGTGGACGGCAGGTGGTTTTCCCATGTTGACAGTAAGGCAGATGGGCAAAGCCAGGGCATAAATGGTTCTTCAACCTCCAGTTGTGGAAAGCATTATAGAAGACCCATACTCTCTGGGGTCACTACTTCAGCAAAAAAGTTGTGCTGTCTTAACCCAAATATTTTGATTCACACCTCGGTTTCCTAAAGTCCAAAATTTTTGTAAAACTGAAATATGGTTTGCAATCCCAATATTCAGTTTATGAGCAATAAATATCTGAATTTCAAAAAATCAAAAAATGATGTAGCCAAACCTGAATATTTTGAAATATGGTTCAGTTCTTTAGAAACTTACAAATTCCAAAATAAACTGAAAGAAAAAACAAACAAAAACTTACTGGCCACCTGGGCCAGTGCTTATGCTTATAAATAGTTCAGTGGCCCGATGGAATTTTTACACTGGCCAGGCGGCCAGTAAGTTTTTGTTTGCTTGTTCTTTCAGTTTATTTTGGAATTTGTAAGTTTCTAAAGAACTAAATCAAGCCCTGTCATAAATATGGTTAAACTAAACCATATTTCATGACAGGGCCTGAACATGCATTCGGGTTGAGCAGCATACCTGAGCGAGTGAGTGCGGTAATTCCAATGTCCGTGCACCTACCACTGATGATAGCTATGAATATTAGCAGAAACTAGTTTGGTGCTTCGCAGTCGGGAGATTTATTTTTGTATGCTTTGCAATCAAGATGATTGTTTCTTTTTCAAGACTGTCCGTTTTTTAAAATGTTGGCAAAATTATAATTTGTCTTCATGTTTCGTTGTTATCGTGGTGCTTCGCAGTCAAGATGATTTCCTCTTCGGGATTATAGTTCACTTTTTAAAAAATTTGACAAGGTTTTAATTCAGTTTCGTATTCCGTTGTTGTTAAAGGAATTTTTTACCTTCATTGTAAAAATTCATCTTGTTCAATTTTATCTGGTGCAGATTTTACAATATCATTAATTTTATTCTAAACTTCACAATTGAATAAAGTTCACATTCTTTGAAGACGTACATATGAAGCCCCGACAGCCACTACAAATATTGTAAGTACAGATATAGTTTATTATTTCTTGATTTCAATTGCCAATACTATGCTAACACCATTTAACAATCTCCCGATTGCTGAACTTGCATAACGTTTGTAACAGCAATGACAGACATTTAATGTAAATCAAATTACACTATCGTGGCCACATAAAAAGTATGTTCATCGCAAATTGGCGAAATTTGAACAGTTCGATATAGATTATCAGGTAATTCAAACACTGCAAAGGTTCAATTTTATTAAAATAATCAGAGTAAACTAAACCGTATGTTTTTTCTGTGAAAGCTTAGAATAGTTCAAAGCTAACATTATAATTTGCGTGATTTCATTGGTTGTGTGTATTGCGGAAGCAGGATGAATATCATATGAAATGAGATATTATGTATCACTAGCGTGTAGCCCGTCCTAAGATGGTTGTTTTTAAGTTTTAAATAAATATTAATGTATAGGGGATGTTGCCCGTCCTATGACAGAGTGAAGCAGGTTGAAAACAAATCATATAGATGTCGGATTTCTGTAAGGAAATATAGTAAAAACTTATATAGTAAGAATTCATACATGTTAGAACTAAAAATTATGCTATTTATTTTTGTTTTGTTTGACAGTTGTAGGTTAGAATTGTAGGTTAGAGCATTTAGATAGATATTTTGTTTAACAGTTGTAGGTTAGAGCATTTAGATAGATAGATATTTTGCAAAATGTGTAATATAATCAGCACTAAACTCGGTAAGTTGTTTTCATGTAAACTTACCTTAATAACTTACTTTGATTTTTCGCGTTAAATTACTTTTTCTGTGTCACACTTGTTATTCCCTTCAAGGCTTGTTTTAGACTGTCTTATTCGACAGTTAGTTTGAAACTTCATACCAAAGCTTTTTCTACAAAATAATGCGACATCTGGTATTACAAATTGGTACTATCTGAATTCTCGACAATGTGCTTTTGGGGCGACATCTGCTTTCAGATGCAATTTTGTTCACTTTGATATCTCAAGATTTCAGTTGTTATTGTAGGTTAGAGAGTTTAAGTAGATCAGTATTTTGTGAAATATATAATATAATTGGCTCTAAACTCTGAAAGTTAGTTAAATTAAAAAAATAAAAAATAATTAAAGTATACAAATTAATTTTCAAATTGTGCTAAATTAAATTAATATACAAATGCAACTTGCCTTGATATTAAGAATTCAATTCGAATTTTGTAGATTGGATAAATAGAACTTGAGTCATTGATAATCCAGTGTTTTTAAATTAGCACGCGATCACCTTGACATCTAAAAGTGATCGTGTACTATTATATAGCGGGCAATCACTTTGACGTCTCGAGAACACACTCAAATTGATCAATATGTGATGGCGCAACACAATGCAGATGTTGCTGTGATGTCAAGCATTCCAGACAGATATATATATATACACACACACTGAAGTGCCAGAAAAACTGGTACAGACGAGCTTATGAAAAATACATAGCAACGTCACCCATGCGCTTACTCGGTTTCGTCCGCCAGTGTGTATATAAAGCGATAGACATCTTTGCCAGCTGTCAGAACTGTTTTCGGCATAAGAATGACAAGTAGTAACGATTTAAAAGATTTTCAATGAGGTGTCATAATTGGCGCTCGTGAGATGGGCCATAGTATTTCGGAGGTAGAAATGAAGTTCGGATTTTCACAGAGGACCTTTGCAAGGGTGTACCGTGACTACAAGAATTCCGGTAAAACCTCCAACCTACGATACCAGTGTGGCCGTAAAAAGACATTGGGTGAACGTGACCATCGTCAGCTGTTAAGAATCATCTCACGCGATAGGCGTGCAACACTCTCGCAGGTATCATCGGAATTCAATGCTGGAGCCTCAAGAAGCATCAGCGTCCGGACTGTACAACGTTCCCTGCACGATATGGGCTTTGGGAGCCGACTCCCAACTCGAGTTCCCTTGATGGGTGTACGACACAGAGCTATGCGCCTCGCTTGGGCACGGCAACACCGCCACTGGACACTTGATGACTGAAAACATGTAGCCTGGTCTGACAAGTTGTGTTTCCAACTGTATTGGGCAGATGGAAGGATTCGTGTGTGGTGCAAACCCCATGAAGCCATGGACCCCGCTTGTCAACAGGGAACTGTACCGGCTGGCGGGAGGTCCGTAATGGTATGGGGTGTGTTTAGCTGGACTTCACTGCGACCCCTGATACGTCTACAAACATCTGAGACTGGCCAACACTATGTGCACATCCTTTCTGACGAGGTACACCCTTTCATGTCCTGCATTCATGCTGATGGGTTGGGCCTGTTCCAACAGGACAATGCACCTCCACACAAGTGTTGGGATGCCACATTATGGTTAGAGGAGCATTAATCTGATTTTGGGGTGTTGCCATTCCCACCCAAGTCCCCAGATCTGAATGTGATAGAACACATTTGGGATGCCATGCATACGCGCTGTCAAACACAGGAATCCGAGACCTCGGAATACACCCAAATTGTGGAACGGTCTGCAGGAAGTATGGTGTGCATTGCTTACAGCATATTTCCAGAAGCTAGTGGAATCCGTGCCCCGTCGTATTTCTGCAGTCCTGCACTCCCGTGGGGGAACTACCTAGTATTAGACTGGTGTACCAGTTTTTCTGGCACTTCAGTGTATATCTGGGTGTTTATATGTATAATTGCCATTCATAATGCATTTATAAGCCTTGGCTTAATAGCTGTTAAATAAGTTTGCTTGTTTCAACTATTGAATTATTTTGATTTAATTTGCAGTGCTTTCAAGAGTGTTATTGCTGTGCTTTTTATGACTGAATGTTAGATTTAAGTTTTCTAAGAGTAGTGTTTGTAGTAGATTTCTGATTTAAATCTGCATTTGCTACAGTTTAATTTGCTACATGTGTGTTTCTTTTCCCCTTATCTTGTAGAAACAGAAGACTTTCGACATCCTCTTGGATTGTTATATTAAGGAACGCATTCCAGATGCAGAAGACATATTAGGAGGTAACCTGTGTATCATTTAAGCTAAATAAGATATATGATATACATGTGTTTAACACGGCTGTGGGTAAGAGATTTCATAGTGTATTGTGTAATTTCAAATTATATTATGTCTTAGGACTTTTGTTAGAATTATTGGAGCAAAAAAGTATATATCAGCCATGCGTGTGAAATTTTTAGTGGCCCATTAAAAAAACTGGTAGCCCAAATTAAAATAGACTTTTATCTCTTACCATAGGTTTTAGTTGATTTTCAATAATTGTGTTACTGATGGGGATGGCTTAAAATTGTTGGCTCTTTACTGCAGTTGAAAACCAGTAGTTCACTGCAGGAGTCAGATTGAATTCTTGAAAACTCGCACCATTTACGCTAATGCTCATTGTACTATTTGTTGTCTCTGTGGGCAGTTGAGAATGTTGTACTGTTTTAATGTTATTCATAGCACTAAAACTGAGTTCACAGCTAGTTGTTGAAACAGTAATGCACTCTACTACAGTCATGAGCTTGCTGAAGATACAGAACTGAGTTGGTTACTGATAGCATGCTTGCATAATGCCACAAAGCGAAGATCTGTAGATGTGTGTTTCAAGTTGTATCACTCTTCAAGAATTTTATTTTCTTTGAAATCAGCCAAGGAACTTCTGAAATGTTTGGCAATTTTCATTAAATCTCCTGTATTTCCAAAGTCAGCTAATTTTCTTCCATATGGCCAAGTTGCAGTGTAGAATACTTTTAAATCATCAATAATAGTCATTTTTGAATTGGAAAACCGTTATTTCAAATAAATTTGATCAGCTTCAATTGTTTTCTGTTGGTCACTTTGGAATGAAACTTCTATTTCTTTATGAATTTGCAACTTGGAAAGAGTGAAATTTATATGTGCAGTTGTAATTAATGTTAAATGATGATTCCATAGGACCTGGGCTCTCAGAAAGCTTTTGCAGTTCATGTAGAGCACAGCTTACAGCATCATCCACTTGAGTGATAATATTTTCTTTCTGGAACACTTCTTAGACAGGGGTATATATATTTAAAAAAAAATCCAAGAGAAAATGGCAGAATATAGCATGACATGAATCATAATAGTCCGTTTGCTAACGATCCATCTGTTGTTGACTTGGATGAATGCTCTAAGTGTGTTACCAATGGAATTCAGTTTCAAAGTAAAGCTTCCAGTGTTTGGCACTTACTCAACCCATCTCACAGCATTCATGTCCTTTAACTTACAAATTTTTATCTCTAATGTAGAAGCCAACAACATTTAACTCCCACAACATTTTTTGATGAATTGTTACAAAATAAAAAAAATGCTTGTATTTTTTTTTTTTGCACTGGCTAACAAAGATACTTTTGCCAAACATCAAGAACTACTAGTTGGAGTCTATGCTCTACAAAGTGTACTTGTATTACTTAAAGACAAATTTTGGTAAGCTTGGCATACATCCCTCTCCTTTCACCTATCTTACTGGCAGCGCCATCGGTACCAAGGCCTACCAACCAACCAACCACGGCCGCCCCGGTGGCGCAGTGGTCTAAGGCGTTGGCCTCTGATCATTCGTCCGTAAGGGGTCCGGGTTCGAATCCCGGTCAGGCATGGATGTTGTGTTTGTCTTACGGCACTGGCTCTCTCCCTTCCCTGGAACCAGTGACCCTAAATTAGGGACGGGCGACTGCTTATAGCCCATTGAGTTGCTCACGGTGGTCGTTTAACCTCCAATCAAAAAAAAAAAAACCAACCACGTGGTTTTTAATCTGTGGAATGCAGTAGTGCCCACCCCGGTGGCGCAGTGGCCTATACGATGGCTTCTGATCATTCGCCCGAAAGGGGTCCAGGTTCGATTCCCGGTGAGGCGTGGATGTTGTGTTTGTCTTACGGCACTGGCTCTCTCCCTTCCCTAGGGCCAGTGGCCCTAAATTAGGGACGAGTGACTGCTTATAGCTCATTGAGTTGCTCATGGTGGTCAATTAAGCCTCAAATCGAAAAAGAAAGAAAAAAGAATGCAGTAGTGACTGCTTCAAAATTTCCTTGTGCTGTTTCACTTGATAGAGGTTCCAAACTTCTTTAAATGATTCAAGCATGCCATTACTTTTTTTAGTATAATGATGTCATCATCATTGTCAACAATTATCAATCCACTGCTGGACGAAGGTCTCCCCAAGTTTCTTCCACAATGGTCTGTCTTGTGCCAGTCTCCTCCATGTGACTCCCACATACTTTTAAATTTCATCCACCCATCTCCCATGTGGTCTTCTCCTCTTTTACTGTCCCTTGGAATCTAATCTAAAAATTTGGCTGTCCATCAATGGTCTGTCCTTCTGGCAGTATGTCTAGCCCATTGCCATTTCAGTGATTAACTCTGATCATAATGTCTTCCACTCTTGTCATTTTCCTGATCCAGGAGTTCCTCTTATTATCTCTCCTGGTTACACCAAGCATGCATCTCTCCATGCTTCTTTGAGTTGCCTGCAGCCTTTGTATGCCTCTTTTAGTTAAGGTCCACGTCTCTGCACCATACGTAAGCACTGGAAGGATGCATTGATCAAACAATTTTCTTTTAAGACATAATGGCATATTGCTCTTGAAATTTATGCTGTTTCTTCCAAAAGCTCTCCAGGCAAGTTTTATATGCCGATTAATTTCTTCATCAATGTGACCCTCATTTGATATCTGCTGTCCAAGATAAACATATGTATCTGTTATCTCCAGCTTTTCCCCATCAGTCGATAAATCTTCAATTCTTGTAAGAGCATTGTACATCACTTTTGCCTTCTGAAAGTTCATTTTTAATTCTACTTCTTCACTCTTGTCAGCAAGTTCCTGGATCATACTCTGCAGCTCTGATGGGGTAGTTGCAAAAAT
This sequence comes from Macrothele yani, assembly GCA_039090855.1. NCBI lineage: Eukaryota > Metazoa > Arthropoda > Arachnida > Araneae > Macrothelidae > Macrothele > Macrothele yani. Next base: position 22,776,303 of record CM077002.1, on the reverse strand, counting down.
GACCACGTCATCAGCAAAACAAAGGGGAGATAATCTCCATTAATCTTTATCCCTTTATTTTCCCAGTTCAGTGTTTGAAAGACATTTTCCAAAGGGGCATTAAAGAGTTTGGGAGATATCATGTCGCCTTGTCTCACTCCCTTTCTAATTTTTATGGGTGCTGTATTCTCAAATAGCCAAATCTTTGCATTTGCATTTTCATGGATGTTATAAATAATAGTAATGCATACATGCATCTTCAATGCCGCAGGATTTCAAAGCCATTGTAACTGCTGATGGTTTCACCATATCAAAGGCCTTTTCATAATCGATAAAAGTCATGCACTGTGGAAGTTCATATTCCCTCAATTAGTTCTCTCAGTACGTGGATATGATCTATAGTGCTGTAGCCACTCTTGAATCCAGCATGTTCTCTCGGTTGAGCCATATCCAGTGTTACCTTCAAGCGATGTGAAAGAACTTTAGTGAAGATTTTATAAACCACTGATAGGAGGCTGATAGGTCTGTAGTTCCTGAGATGCCCAATGTCACCTTTTTTATGTAAGATCATTGTAGCATTGTTCCAATCCTCAGGAATCTTCCCTTCATTAAGGCATTGAGTGAAAACTTGGGCGAGTACTGTTTCACTTTCTCCACTTACTTCTTGTATGATGTCTACAGTAATTCCATCTTCTCCTGGAGCTTTTCCCCGCTTCATGTTCTTGATTGCATGTGCAACTTCTGCTGGGAGGACTGGAAGAACTCTCGTACTGGTACCTTTCATGATGTCTGGAATACATGTATAATCCCTTTCATATAATTTGGAATAGAAATCTTTCACTCTTGTCAAAATTTCGCCCCTATTTCTTGTTACAGAACCATCTTCTTTTCTCAGTGCCATAATCTGTTTTCTTCCCTTACTGAGATATCTGTTTGCTATCTTTAGGCTTTGCTTGTTTTCAATTGCTTTCCTCACTGGTTCACAGTTGAATTTCCTTACGTCTTCAGTGATACTTTTTCGTACTGTCTTGCATAGCTCTATGTATTCAACTTTGGAAGTCGCATCTTCTTTAGTTGTCCTCATCTCTCTCCTTTTTTGCATCAACATTTTGGTTTTTCCTGATAATTTGTTCACATGCAACTTGTTCTTAGACCCAGCTAATTTTGTTGCTGTTTCCATAAGAGCTTTGGTTACTTTTCTGTTAACTTCAGAGATGTCCACTTCTTCCGATGTTAGGCCTTCTAAAGCAGAGAATCTGTTCTTCAGTTCCAACTTGAAGGTATTATGGTGTTTTCTAAGGTTGGTTATGCCAATATATTTTGTTTGTCTTATGAGCTTGCCACGTTCGAGTTTAGTGTTGAGGTGCATCTTACATCTCACCAATCTATGGTCACTACCTGTGTTGAACTTGTTTAGCACACTGCCGTCTTCGATGACGAATTTTTTGTTACACATAATAAAATCAATTTCACTTGTCGTCCCATTTGGATGTCTCCATGTCCATTTCCTGTGTGGCTTTTTCTTGAAAAAGGAGTTCAAGATGAAAAACCCTTCTGCCTCTGCAAACTCTACGAGAGTATTTCCACGCTGGTTTCTGTTGTCGTGACCGAATTTACCTACTGAAGTTTTATTCTGTTGCCCTATTTTTGCATTGAAATCTCCCATAATTATCTTCAAGTGCTGCTTGCCTTTATTATTTAGATGACGCATTTCCTCATAAAATTCTTCAATTTGTTCTTCAGGATGACTTTTGGTCGATGCATAAGTTTGAATAATCTGAGCCTTGTATCTTCTCGAGAGTTGGATAACGAGTCGTGCAGCTCTGTCAGAGGAACTTTCAACTTCTACAACTTTATCATTCAGTTTTTTGTTTATTATAAATCCAACACCACTAGTTCTGCCAGTATCTGTCCTATGATAGTGGAAGAGATGTCCACTTTTCAGTTCAATGAGATCTCCTTTTCTCCTTACCTAATGATGTACAGCATGATTAATAAATCTGGAACCACCCAAATATTTTCTATACAGTTAACAGCACATGAAAGTAACCATGTGCGATTTACATTGGACCAAGTATTGCACCTCTGACACATGTTACCTCATCCATCTGCCATATTGGATTCAACTTCAATTTTTCAAATTGCAATAGGGTCATGTGACCACTCAGTTATGTGAAATTTTCTCAGAAAAACAGTGGTACCATTATTTTTTACATATCTTTATTAGTTTTCAAGTTATTACAAGTTCACTTGAGGTATGTACCAAATCAGAAAAAAATCTTTTCCGGTCCAGCTGCACACATGGGCAAACCTCACAACAGATGCTCAATATGCTGTCCAGGTGCAGCTACAGACACTTGCAAATGTTGTTCCCATTCCATATGAACACGGTTCAGCATGTCTGGTGTAACGCTGTCAAATACACCAGTAATGCGTGCCTTCAACTGTTGTAAATGTTGCAGATCTCTGACATTGGGCGCATAAACCACACCTTTCATATACACCCACAGAAAGAAGTCCAACGGACTTAAATCGGGGTGCGTGCTGGCCACTCGACAGGCCCATGCCACCCAATCCAGTAATTAGGAAATTGCCCATCCAGATATGCACGAACAGCTGCAGCGTAATGAGGAGGAGCACCATCCTGTTGGAAGAAGCAGAGAAAATCATCTTCATCTAACAACATCGGGAGGACAGACTCTTGTAGCATGTGGAAATACCTGTCGCCAGTCAAATTGTCGTCAATAAACAGTGAACCGACAATGTATGTCTTCCATATTCCACCCCACACCATAACTTTTTGTGCACCTTGCATTTTAGATGGGTTCATCCAATGTGGATTGGTGTCTGACCAGTACCGAGTATTATAGTTATTAACCTCTCCATTGAGGTAGAAATTGGCCTCATCACTGAAAAGAATCTTTGATGCAAATGTTGGGTCAGACTGAAGTTGCTGCAGGGCCCATTCGCAAAATTGAAGACTACGATCAGGATCAACCTCATTCAAGTGGTGTAACAGTTGCAATTTATAAGGATGCCATTTGTTTTTTTTTTTAAAGGTCACACACAGTGGAGTTTTGACTGGTGCCACATTCGTCTGCTAAACGTCGTGTGCTCTTCTTGGGGCTTTTGGCAAGTGCCGCCAAAAGCACGGTGGTTGACTCCTCATTTGTTCTTGTTTTGGGCCAACCACTTTTTGGTTTCTCACACACACTGCCAGTTTGCCTACATTTCTGGATTAGTTTCACCACTGCACTATGCATGATTGGCTGTCGTTCTGGGTGTCTGCGATTGAAGTCAGCTGTAACCTCCCTTGAACTCCGTCTACCATAATGCAGGATTATGTCGATATGCTCCTCTTTGGTCAATTTCATCACATTTCACTGAAAAACAAAGTCAAACATTCATGCATAATCTGCCGGAAAAACACCAAACATCGATTAATAATATGCAATAACTTGAAAACTAATAAAGATATGCAAAAAATAATGGTGTCTCTGTTTTTTGCGAAAATTTCACAAAACTTTGATTGGTGTTTCAAGGTGTTTCTTGTGTCAAGTTCAAGCTATGCAAAATTTTCAAATCAATAATTTTGGATTGCTTGTTTACCAATTTTTGCTTTCAGATTCCTCTTTTCCTGCTTGCTGGTTTGTACTGAAAGTAGAGACTGCATGACTGAAATTTTCACCACTGCTGGTGTCACTGATTTCCCACTCATTGTGTTCATGTTCAGAATGTAAAACATTAGTCTCAGTTGAGTTGACGGATCACATGGAACAAAGTTTGAATTGTCTGAATTTTGCACTTCATTATGACAGAATTGTCAATCACAGAATTGTTTTTCTTTGAAAAAACAAAACACGCAAACAAGTTTCTTTGAGACATGAAAGTCAGACAGTTTTCTACTGCTTCCACAGCAACTGGAGTAGTTAATAAAAAAAAAAAACATTCTTCCAGCTGAGGTTCTGTCTTCTGTGAATGATTAATCTGTTTGGCAGTGGTGGCAGGTCACTCAAGAGCCAATGAGCCTCATCTATCCACCTTTGGTATTAGGGATTAGGCCAGAGCGTACATTTTTTTTTTCTGAATTTCGATATGCCCTAGTGTGGAAAAGTTGTGTATTGCTACGTAAACTATGTGCAAAAAAATTAGCGAAATTCAAATAATATCTTACGGTTCCACTTTACCTCCAAAATTTCAATATTTCGGCAAAATCGTCACATTTTCATGTCTGTTGTGAGAAAAGAAGTGTTCGACTTTCCCTAGTGCGCAAAAACTATCTGTTGGTACCTATAAGACGTGCAAGTTTTTCAGGCAAAGCAACTAATAACTTATGGTTTCAATTTAATGCAATAATATTTCATGTTTAAGGAAAATTGCAATACTATGATACCTAGTGTTCACCATGTGATTTGTTTCCTAGTTGTGTTAGTGCACACTGCACATGGTGCAGCTCTTCACATTTTTAATGTTTCAGAAAAATCCCAGAACTCATCATGAGGAGGTGGCTGCACAGCGAGTTCCACCCGTGCTCAACACAACCACCCATCCACTACGGCAAATCAGTTTTCTGTTCTTCTTCTTTAGTCTTCAATTCCCTGTTCTTTATTAATTTTTACCCTGAAATCTGATTTACTTTCAAAGGCTGGCATTATTTGTCATGCTTCCAACCATACTCTAAAAAAAACATTACTTTGTTCTCTGCAAACAGCTGCAGATGCTTCTGTTGCCAACTTAACGCATTGCTCCACTCACTGATTGTGACAAGGGAAGTTTTGCGTGCCCAATCGCTCAACAATGTCCTTACAGTCACTGTTGCATAGGTTTGTTATTTCATTGTCAGTTAAATGAGTAGTCAATGGCAGTTCGCTTTAGACGCATGATTGCCAGTCAGTTAGGTCAAAATAATCCTCCCCCTGAACAGTTGAACTAAAGAATTTCAAATACACGGATTGCATCGCAGTTTTGTGCCTTTGCTCAAAGGATCCTGCGGAAGCCAACTTTTCTTATATGTTTCCTGTCGTCCGTGATCATAGCCAGAAGTATTGATTCTGGATGGCCAAAATAGCCATTCCTTTATATTACGTGGTCCAGAATGTTCTTGAAATCCTGGGTGAGATATCTAGATGTATGAAGCCATCCTTGCAAGTGTACTTTTGGAAGATGTGGGAATGATAACTCAAGCTGATACTTCGAGTGTTTTAGATGGGCACAAAATTAGGAGGCAGAGAAAAAAAACAGAGAAAACAGCTTCAAAACGATAATCTGACTGCACGTAAAGTTATTAAAGGGCTATATTTCGACGGGCGCAAGGACCAAACCATAATGTATGAAGAAAGGAAAGGAAAGCTTTTCAGAAAACCTATTACTGAAGAACACGTGACTATGCTGGAAGAACCTGGAAGTAAATAGTAACACTGTACTAGTGATCTGATTTATTGGTGTAGGAAGTACACACATTAGTGCTTCCAAGCTTTTGCACATTAACCAAATGGCTTTTTCAAGGAAGTTAGACAGAAACTGCAACTGAAAAATAGAACGCATTAACAATTTGAACTCGGAAACTTGACTAGATACGACTTTATATTCATTTAAAGATATGACGCATCACGTTGGTTGCACGCGTGGTATCCTGGTAGGCAGAAGGCTTTACTTGAAGAATTGGTTCCAAATTCGTGGCAACTCGAGTGAGACGCAGTCATTGCAAGTATTGCTGTTGGTAATGATCTCCAAGGTTTCCCGAATGGCTGTACCTTTAGGGTTAGAGTAGGTAGCTAATTTCTTTATATCGTCCCACATAGGAGTAGCGGACTTGAATTTCACTTCTCTGAATAGTGCTGTGGCTACTTTACCGTATTTTGTGTCTCTTTTATGTTTGTTGACTCTGATTCCAAAATTGGGCATATCACTCCTACATCTTCCACTGCAAAGAACATTGCCAAATGTCGTCTGGATTTCTTTCATGCCAAGAATACCGACCTAAGCTAACTGTTGGTGATAGGCTGCAATGGAACTGTCTTTAATACTGTGTAAAGGAGGTGCAATTCGCATTCTAGAGCTAGCCTACCAAAACCTCTTCAGCGGAGCGTATGCCAGTTGCACGGAAATGAGCTGACACTCCGTCCCTTAATTCAACATTTGGATGGCCAAACGAGTGGCCCAAAAGCATTTTCAGGGGAAAATTGGCAAACAGCTGGAGGGCTGTGAAAATCGACTGGTTTTGAAATTTGAAGCAGGTTTTCCTGAACATGATAAAAAAATTGCAAGGGATCTTAACACGTCTCATAAATACCTGTGGGTCATTAGCCACGCTGCGACAATGCATACGTGGTCTTCAAGCCTGGTACATAAGCACCTGGGAAAAATGAGCCATGCACAGTGGCAAACAACGGCTAATCATATTTTGCGCCTTTATATTAGTGCTTCGCAGCCTTCGGATTCGCTTAAAATTTCAGCAGAATTTGTTGTGAGGTTTATGCGCCCATGTGGTTCATTTATAAGATCACACCCTCATTGCCATTATGGAGCACGGAATCTGTGGAAGGCCATCCATACATCCAGATATCTAACCAAGATTTCAAGAGCGTTCTGGACCACGTAATCCAAAGGAATGCTATTTTGGCCATCCGGAATCAATACTTCTGGCTATGATCACGGACGACAGGAAACATATCAGAGAAGTTGGCTTCAGCAGGATCCTTCAAGCAAGGGCACAAAACTGCGATGCAATCTGTGTATTCGAAATTCCTCAGTTCAGCTGTTCAGGGGAAGGATTATTTTTACCTAATTGACTGGCAATCATGCGTCTTAAGCGAACCGCCATTGACTACTCATTTAGCCGATGATGAAATAATGAACCTATGCAACAGTGACAGTAAGGACATTGTTGAGCGATTGGGCATGCAAAACTTCCCTTGTCACAATCAGGGAGTGGAGCGATGCGTTTAGTTGACAACAGAAGCATCTGCTTCAGTTTGCGGAGAAAAACAAAGGGATGGATTTATTAGAGTACGGTTGGAAGCACGGCAAATAATGCCAGCCTTCGAAAGTAAATCAGATTTCAGGGTAAAAATGAATGAAGAACAGGAAATTGAAGATTAAAAAAGAACAGAAAATTGATTTGCCCTAATGGATGGGGGGGTGTTATATTGGGTACGGGTGGAACTCACTGTGCAGCCACCTCCTCCTTGTGATGAGTTCTGGGATTTTTCTGAAACATGAAAAATGTGAAGAGCTGCACCGTGTGCAGTGCACACTACTCACAATATGTTGTGCTTTCAGTGCAGTAGTGCACACACTAACACAACTAGGAAACAAATCACATGGTGAACACTAGGTGTCATAGTATTGCAATTTTCCTTAAACATGGAGTATTGTTGCATTAAATTGGAACCATAATATATTAGTTGCTTTGCCTGAAAAATTGTGCACATCTTTTTAGGTACCAACAGATAGTTTTTGCGCACTATGGAAAGTCTGTAACGAACACTGTTCTTTTCTCACAACGGACATGAAAATGTGACGATTTTGCCCAAATATAGAAATTTTGGAAGTAAAGTGGAACCGTAAGATATTATTTGAATTTCGCTAAATTTTTTGCACATGGTTTACGTAGCAATACACAACTTTTCCGCACTAGGGCATATCAAAATTTGAAAAAAAAAAATGTTTACGCTCCGCTCTATTGGGGATGTCATGCCCCATGATTGGTCGCAGGTGGAAGTTTTTGGTTCACTGCTTAGACCGCTCTGTGTTCAGTTTAAGGAAGCTTTTGACTGCTAACATCAGTCTTCATCACCCTTGTGACAGATTAACGATGATGATGGTGACTATCATTGTCATCGTCCATGCGTCACAAGGCTGATGAAGACAATTTATCAGTTGAAAGCTTCCTTAAATTAAACTTTTACGTAACTTAGCATATTTTAGTTTTAACACTTATTATTTATGGTTATGTGCGCATGTCCATATTTTATCATGTTATTGTTATGGTCATCAAACACAGTACAGCGTTCGAATTACCCAGTGGTCCGCTGGCCATTGGCCAGTAAAACTTCCATCGGACCACTGGGCTATTGATTTTACTGGCCTGTATGGCTAGTAAGTTATTTTATTTATTTATTTATTTTCTAATTTGTCACAAGTTAAAAAATGAATTAGTTTTCTTTTACCTTGCTGTATTTTTTTTTTTAGGCTGCAAACTAATGATAGGTTTGAAAACAAATATTTGAGATAATTCCATTGAAATGATACGCTATTTTCTACATATATTGTAAGTGTGTTTAAGGGTTTTTTATTATTATTTTTACTGACCAGAGGTTGGCAAATTCTAGTGGTCCACTGGGCCAGTAGATTTATTTCTAATTTTAACACTGCAGTATTTTCAATATGACCCCAAAACAAAGTATGGAGTGGGAGTTGACAAAATCTCCTAAAGCCAGAATAATTCATCAGGAAAGGTCAAAAATCAAAACAATGCTTATGTTTTTATAAATTAATGACGGAATTGTGCCCAAAAAGTTCATGCCGAATGGCTAAAGTGTTACTTTTGCCTACTGTGGGGATGTTTTGATGCATTTGTTCATTTGTTACAGAGAATCCATCATGTGCTGCCTTACTATAGATAACATGGGAGTTGGGTCCTCTTTCACAACAATTCACTAAACCACAAGGCCCTTAGTATTCAGGATTTTTTGGCTAGCAAAGTAGTCTGTTTAGCCTACTGTTGCTCACACCATATCCACTGGGCTTTGCCCTGTGCGATTTGTTCTTGTTCTGGAAGCTCAAGGGACCACTGAAGGGGCGTTATTTCGATGCCGTGGGCAACATTCAAAGAGCTCTGATGACAGCATTGAAGAGTGTACTTGACACAGTCTTCCACCAGTCATTCCATTCATTCCATGAAGTGTGTGCATGCAGGAAGAAGTTACTTTGAATATTCAAGGGTCAGCTGTCTCATACATGGAATTAATATTTTTTTCCAGCACCAGTCTTCTTTTCCAATTGCTACAGTGCGTGCTGTCAGTTTTTTTTAGATATTTTGAAAAAATAATGCATTGCTATTTTGTTAAATGACAAAGACTTCATTTGTAAACCTATTTGTGGTTTTATATTATTTGCACAGTTGCTAATGTTTTAAGTACTTTGAAAAGCATTTCAAGTCTGAATTTTATTTTTAAAACTTACAGATGGTATATTATTACAAAATGAAAAGTCACCCATAATTTCTTTTCATCTAGTTTCAAGGGTTCCTGTATTTTGTTATAGTCCCACTGCATGTGTGGAAACAGACGGACCTAGAACTTCTAATCAAAGTAAGTTTTTTTTTCTGAAATTTATTTATCAACATGAATTGCTTTGGTTATCAACCAGTGGTGGCTTTTGGGAGGAGGCAAGGGAGGCAGTGCCTACTCAGCATTTTAAGACTCTTAGTTAGAATTATTCGTTTTGTTCATTCAGTACTTTTGGGTATAGGAGAGAAAAAGTTTATGCTAGTGAACTCTTTTGAATTAAATGCCGTCTATGCGTTCATTCAGATTTTTTAAATTGACACTTTTGGAAAACAATCAGTAGCGCGTAGTTACGAAATGTCCTCAGCTTGCGATCTCTGTCCGTGAGGCAGGAAGCGAAATCCTCTCTCGTAGATTTTGCGCCAAACCTGTTTACTTCCACTGAATCAATAGATCCGAAGGGTAGGAAGTGGAACGGCGAACACAAAGAGCGTATGCGCACCGTGGACTTCCTGTGAGGCATATGTTATCTTGCCTCACAGGAACAGCTGTTTCTCTGTAGCAGCTCCACTGTAACTCCTCATTCTTACAGCTTCGAGCGGCATTACATAGTGCCTTCTTCCTAGTTGCTTTTTTACACACTAATGTGTGTGTAACTAATTTTATTTGTTTTATGTAGAGTTGTTTGTCAGTCATGGCCTCTGCTTCAAATATATCTAATATGGTAGAGAGCTTACTGGAAAAGCTTTTCAGTAGGAGAGATTTTGAAGAAAAGAATCAAATTAAAAATGATGGTAGGCCTACACCTGAAATGAAAAAAATGACTTCAAAGGGCAAAACTTCAAACAGAAGTTTTAATATATATTGACTGGTACAAAAAAGAACATTGGCTAACTGGTAGTGAATCAACGGACAAACTATATTGTTGGCCATGTTTGCTGTTTCCTGCGAGTGGCAATGAAGTCTGGCAAGAGAAATGCTTCAATTATTTGAAAAACTTACCACGTGCTTTGGACAGACACAAAAAGTGTAAAGATCACATTCTGGCAGTTGTTACATTAGAGTTGCTAGGCAAAACAAGGATAGACTACTCTCTCAACGAAGCGAGGAGAACAAGTGACTTACGCCATAATGAGAAAGTAAGAAAGAATCGTGATGTAATGAAGAAGTTGATTGATATTACAACACTACTGGCCCAGCAAGAGCTCCCATTTCGTGGACACGATGAGAGCGAAGTCTCTGAAAATAAGGGAAATTACCTCGAGATGATTGATTTACTCTCCAAGAGTGACGAAACATTGAGAGTGTTTATGGAGAATAGTACAAAATTTTCAGGAACTTCCAAAACAATACAGAATGATTTAATCGAATCAGTTGCTCACATTGGCACACCCACTGAAGGTGCGTTGGGGGCTTAAGAGCCCTCCAAAGAGATTAAGGGCGACGTACGTCACAAATTAAACATTCAGAAATATTATTTTACATGTTCAAAAAAGTACATAGTGTCTTCTATTACATGGTGTCTTCTTCCCAAAGCCCCAAAGAGATTAAGAGCTACTTATGTCACAATTGTATATAAACTATAGGCGTACACTATATATATATATATATGTACACACATTGTGTACATATACTATATATATATATGTACACACATTGTGTACGTATACTATATATATATATATATATATATGAGAGCAAGGGAATATGAACTTCCGTTATGCATGGCTTGGCTTTTATCGATTATAAAAAGGCCTTTGATTTGGTGAAGCCATCAGCAGTTACAATGGCTTTGAAATCCTGTGGTATTGAAGATGCATGCATTACTATTATTTATAACATCTATGAAAATGCAAATGCAAAGATTTGGCTATTTGAGAATACAGCACCCATAAAAATTAGAAAGGGAGTGAGACAAGGTGACATGATATCTCCCAAACTCTTTAATGCCACATTAGAAAATGTTTTCCAATCACTGAACTGGGAAAACAAAGGGATAAAGATCAATGGAGATTATCTAACTCCCCTTTGTTTTGCTGATGACGTAGTCATTTTTGCAGCTACCCCATCAGAGCTGCAGTGCATGATCCAGAAACTTGCTGACAAGAGTAAAGAAGTGCGATTCAAAATGAACTTTCAGAAGACAAAAGTGATGTACAATGCTTTTACAAGAAATGAAGATTTAGCGATTAATGGGGAAAAGCTGGAGATAACATATACATATGTTTATATTGGACAGCAGATATCAAATGAGGGTCACATTGATGAAGAAATTAATCGGCATATAAAACTTGCCTGGAGAGCTTTTGGAAGAAACAGCATAATTTTCAAGAGCATTATGCCATTATGTCATAAAAGAAAAGTGTTTGATCAATGCATCCTTCCAGTGCTTACGTATGGTGCAGAGACGTGGACCTTAACTAAAAGAGATATACAAAGACTGCAGACAACTCAAAGAAGCGTGGAGAGGTGCATACTTCATGTAACCAGGAGAGATAAGAAGAGGAACTCATGGATCAGAAGAATGACAAGAGTGGAAGACATCATGATCAGAGTAAAATCTCTGAAATGGCAATGGGCTGGACATATTGCCAGAAAGACAGACCATCAAATGGCAGCTGAAATATTAGACTGGATTCCAGGGGTTAGGAAAAGACCCAGAAGAAGACCACATGAAAGATAGGTGGATGAAATTCGAAAGTATGCGGAAGTAACATGGAGGAGACTGGCACAAGACAAACCGTTGTGGAAGAAACTTGGGGAGACCTTCATCCAGCAGTGGATTGATAATGGTTGACAATGATGATGATATATATATATATATATATATATATATATATATATATATATATATATAGCCCCCTCCAACAGGAATTCCTATGTGTGCCACTGGTTGCTCATATAGTTAAGAATGAAATCAATGTAGACATTGAAAATGCCCAGTTTTTCTTGGAATGGCAGATTGATGAAGCAACAGACATTAGCTCCCATGCACAAGTATCAATTATAGTTCGATTCGTGAAAGATGGAGTACCAGTAGAAAGATTCTTGGGATTTTTTTACGTAAGTTCTGATCGGTGTGCTACTTTGCTTAAAGAATTACTGGATTATGAGCTGGAAAGATTTAGCTACAAAGAAAAACTAGTTGCACAGACATATGATGGTGCAGCAGTGATGGCATCAGAGCTGAATGGATTGCAAGCAAAAGTGAAGTGTGATGCCCCTCAAGCATTATTTGTTCATTGCTACGCACACAGGCTGAACTTGGTGTTGAGCAGAGCAGCGTCAGTGCTGAAGGAATCGCTTTTTTTTTTTTTTTTTTTTTTGCAAATTTAAATGCAATTTGTGCATTCTTTTCCAAATCGACAAAGCGTGTTCATTTACTAGAATCTGTTGGTGGACCCAGACCACCTTGTGTATCACAGACCAGGTGGAACTTCAAATTTTGTTCAGTGTCTACCATAGCTGACCATAGGTTGCTGCTAATTGAAGTATTTGAAAAAATTGAGGATGATTTCAACTATGATGATAAGACAATTCACAAAGCAGCAGGACTAAAGCGGTGGCTTCAAGATTTTAATTTCATTTTTCTTTTCTTCTCACATAAAAAAATATTTGATTTAACTGAGGTTACTTTCTCTGTACTGCAAACAAATAGTTCCGATGTTACATTCTGTAACACCCGAATTACTGGCTTATGTGAAAAATTGTTGTACTTTCGAGATCAAAGACAGTTTGATGATCTCTGTCATAACGTGTGCAGTGAGGTTGGTTCTCCATATAAAAGATTTAAAGGAAGCAATGATATTCCCCCCACTGTGCAATACAGAAGACTGTATTATGAGGTAATAGACAATGTTGCAACTCAGTTAAAATGCCGGTTTTCTGACATTGAGAAATTAAAATTTCTTCAGCTGGTCAATGTACACTGCTTTGAAGCTCATTCTAGAATTTTTCCTGAACATTGTTTTAAAGCTCTGCTTCAAACTTATGAAAAATACTTTGACAGCACTAAACTGCATAGTGAGCTGCAGGTTCTGTATTCAGACGGAGATCTGTGGAACAATGCCAAAAGTACAACAGAACTTCTATCTGCCGTATACAATAATAATCTACCACAGGCACTGCCAGAGTTGTTTAGAATTCTTTCCCTTGTAGTAACAATTCCTGCAACATAGGCCTCTGTGGAACGCAGTTTCTCGTACCTGAAGAGAATAAAAAACTACTTGGGCAAGAAAGGTTGTCAAGTTTATCAGTTCTGTCCATTGAGAAGGCACTTGTGAAGAGGATGGAAGCAGAACAGACATGGTATGACCATATAATAAATTACTTCGCCAAACAGAAAGAACGAAAGATAGACCTCATATACAAGACAATATAAGCGTAAGGTAAGCTTTCTCTCTTGTTGTATAGGTAAACACTATGTGCAGAAGTTTTTAAGACTTTTCTTTTGGCATCAGTGAAGGTAGAGGTGTATATAGAATTTCATTTGAGATGAAAAAGATGTATAGTTCAGTCTTGCTTTTTATCTTCTGTTGATCTCTTTAATAATAAAAAACTATTTCGATGCAATATATTTCATATTCAAACTGACTTAACAGTTTCCAAATAGTTCAAGAGGGCAATTCAGACTAAGAAAAAATATATTTAGGTGAAGGGCTGGAATCTTACATAAACAGGTTTTGTGTTGGTCTCAAAGTCATGTGAAACGTGCGTCTCCGGTAAAATCTTTATAAATCTGTTCATGGGTCACGTTACTTATTTTATACTTCACACATGATAAAGTAAATGAAAAAAAATTATAATGTGAAAAAAATGGCATTAAATTGAATAAATTTATTTGAATCCCGGCTGAAAAGTAGTTTGCCTCCCCAGCAATTTTGGTCACGGGCCGCCACTGTTATCAACACATATTTATGATCTTTTTGATTCGTACGTTCAAGCAATTATTACCGAAAAGTTTTTTTTTCTTTTTTAAACTGGCGCTCTTGCACTCACAGCACCAAAATTTAAGTTGTTTTAAAATTATTAATAAACATGTCCATTTTTTTCCCTTGTAGGTATTTTTTCTGTACAGTATGTGATTGATTTGCAGTGTTAGATGTGCCTTTCAATCCGTGCCTATTTATGTATACTTTTTGTGGTAGGGATCCTGCAAAAGCCTTCAGGAATTAAGTCCAAGTGAGCTCAGAAATAAATTTGAAAAATTCGAAATAAAACATCATAGTGCAAGATATTTGTAGGATGCATGGATTGAAACTCACAAATGTTTTGTCAGCCACTAAAAGATGAAAGACTGGTTTTCTGTTGAATCAAACTAAAACCACATTATCAAATTACAGAATAGTGCTGACGGATATGTTCGAAAAAACAGAAAGTGAAAATATTAAAATTCTCTGTGAATATTTTTTTATCCACACACATCGAATAACTTTCTTCAGTGTAAGTTCCCACACTTTCCACTGGAAAAAAAGAATCAAGAAGCAGAACAACTATCTCAAAATTGTTAAGAGTAGCCACACACACACACCCACAAGAGCTAAGCAGGTGGCTTTCTGCATGTTAAGTCAATGAAACATGAGCTGAAGTGCATGGACAGTGTGTGTGTCATCACGCGAAGATGAAAATTAAGAACTAACAAATAGGGTTCTAGTGCCTCATGGTTTTGAACTTATCTGATGAGATGCTTTTATAAATGACAGCTGTTCTAGGCATTGTAGAGTGAATTTATGTGCTGATATAATATTGAATCTCTCTCTTTGTCTTTGTTAAAAGCTGCCTTATTTGCATATATGGATAAAATTACATGAAATACTGAAAATGCTTTTATATTTTTCCAGTCATATATCTTCAGCAATGAATAATGTCTAGTTCCTATATTTAGCCCTGTACGTGTGCTCTTTAGTTGTGCACTGTTTTTCAAAAAGTTCTCATAAAATAAATGATAAAATACCATCAGAGAATCATTTTGTAGTACATTTAGCTACACATTTTTCTCTTTAATAAAGTGCATTATTTTCTTTGTGGCAGTTCTTATATTACACGACATATCGCACTTTCATGAGAAATGTCCACGCACATTGTGTGCGGACTTGTGTCACTTTTCTCACAAAGGTGCGGTATCTTCTATGATGATAAAAATTATTGTGTCTGCCACCTCTGGAAGAAACTACGGAATATAAAGACTTAAATTTGGCACAAACAAGCAGATGAATGTGAAAGTATGTACCTTGGACTCCCCTTTTAAATTCAAATTTGCAAATTTTTAAGTATTTAATTTAATTTTTAAAGATTTCAACCATTGTTGAAATTTGATCTTGCCGTATGATTTCCCATGAGCTCACACAACAATAGTTAATTTCATTGGTCTGCCATATTATTTCATTACACTTTTCATAAACACAACAATATCTAATTACATTCTTGTGTAAATTCTGAGAACCCCATAACCACTCCTGATAGAAGCTATCATAAAAATCCATTTTTATTGGTGTAACTTACACATGCCAATCTGTCACACACCCAGGGCTCGATTTCAACTGGTAGTTGTAGCAAATTGCTAGCAAACAAATGCATTTTGCTAGTGATGAAAAGTGGTTTTAGCAAAAGTTGCTAGTGGAAAAATTTTGAATGTTTTAGTGGGAACTGTAAAGCGCCATTGTGTTGCATGTGTGGGATATTTTAGACACTTACAGAAAGGAACAACTGCTTTCTGGAAACAAATGTTTCTTGAAAAGTACAAACATTATAAAAACATTTTGGCACTAGTAGAAATATCCAGTATGTTTCCCTTATCTACTTCTGCATGTGAGGTTGGGTTCAGTTTCATGAAGAGGATCCAGGGTGATTGGAGGGGCAGTTTAAATTTACAAACATTGAATGCTTTCATGAGTATTGAAGTTAAAGGTCCGTCTGAAGGCCTGCTATTTTAAAGTGGTAAGATGAAAACATCCGAAACCCAGATCATAAACGATACAGAAAGTAACTTAAGAGTTTGAATAATGCTCCTGCGTTTCCCGTCCGTGAACAGAATTCCGACTTTTAAAATGAAAGTTAAGAGAGGGAGGAAGATTTCTCCCGTGATCGTAAATTTTTTCTCGCAACATTTCTTCCACCCAGTATTGTAGTTAAATATAATTTTATTCCATAAGTATTTGTATTTCAGCTAAACAATGCAGGAGGATTTTCTGAAAACAGAAGTCTGACAGAGAAAAGATTTTGCCCACAGTGGTAAAGTTTTTCTCCCTGCGATGCTTTCTGTGTCCTGCATTTTTGTTAAATGTCAGCAATTATATATTTTGAATGAAGTGATGTGCTGCAGTTTGAAATTTACAGATATAAATTTCAGTGAACAATTCTGTCTTGCTCATACGTGTTATATTCGCTCTGTTTCGCAGTGCATTCTGATTTTTGCCCCGGTCAAAAAGTTCAGCTTTTTCTTTTCCCCTTCTTCAGTCTCATTTATGGTTAATCCAAAATGCAAGAGAAAAATCAGTGTCTGTAGCAAAATGGCGCCAGCCATTTAAATATCAACGCATCAGTAGATTCTGCTACAGCTTTTCTATTTATGTGAAAACAAATATTTCTGAAATTCTGGCAGCGATTCGCGCTCCGCTAATGTTATTTTTTTAATCCTTAAGGTATGTTCCTACAGTATCTGTTTGCTTAATCACTCTCTCCCCTCGTCTATACACTCTAGAGCACCCCCATAAAGGATGCCTGGGTAGGGTAAGATTATAGAAGCCACAGGGATTATAGACTCCTTCACCCTATTCAAAGTTTAAGTTTAAGCCAGAGACGTCTATGGCATTTCACCAAGGTCATCAACATTAGTTTTCCACTGACGTCTAAAGCATTGTTGGTGTGAATAATAATTAAGTTGATGTTATGATTTTTCTCCCGTAATCCCCTCCCTGCGACCACTCTCCTGCATTGTTAAATATCCCCCATCCCATAAGTTTTTGCATTTAAGCTTGATAAGGGAGGGTGGAAATTCCCGAAAATGGAATTGACAAAGTTGGAAAATTTGTAAAAATTGATGCTTGGTGTTCAAAAGTATTAATATTCTCAAAGTTACACCATTTATCTAAAATAGTTAAAGTTTTGATATCATGCACTCTTGGTCCCCAGGCTGAAAGTTCTTTCAGCATGATGGATGAAGTTATTGTTATCAGAGGGCATAAAAAAGAAAGGAAAGAAAAGCGTCAATGAAAAAATAGGGTGAGTAAGATATCAGCATAAAGAAGAATTAAGCAGTGGATGCTGTGCAGCTGCAGAGTCAACAAAATACAAACTAAACTGACAGTAGTCTGCATTCTTGCTGTGTGCTTTGATTTTTCACCCAGTTGAAACATTCAGCTTTTTTTTTTTTTTCCCTTATTTTGTCTCGTGTTGACATAAACTACATTTTTAGAGGCATATGGTAAGTGAAGGTTCATGCACTGCAGGTTAACTTGCTTGGATCTCCCGTCTGTCAAGCGTTGGGGAATTTGGAACCCATCTGACTGATTTTTACTGCTGGAAGTTTCAAACTTAATCTTGCAATGTTACCTATCATGCCCTTGCCAAGGGAATCAGCTTTGTGTTTCGCACATGTTAGTTTCTCATTAGTGCCCTTGTTTGTTGTAACGTTTTGTTGTGGCGCGTATTTCTCTTTCACAAAGAAATGCATAGTTTCGTCAAAAAGCGTCTTATGTATGCCACACAATAATACTGGCTACTGCTGACAAGGCTCATGCCAATGTTGGCAGGTATGCTACATAATTAAAAAAAAATTCCTTTAGACAGCCATGCACTGAATTGTGCAGAAGTTGCAAGCTTAGATAACTTTGCAAATCAGGATTGATAAAATCAGGTTTTCTTATTAAGAAGTTTCCCTTTCTTCTGAAAGTTAGGAAAAACGAAATGGCAAGTGATAGATGGGACAAGTTAGAAGAGTAGTTTACTTCCTTGCAGGCTGAAGATTTAACACAAATATTGCAAGAAGATGTTGATGCACAAATTTCTATCTTAAAAAGCATGAAAGGAGTGGATGAATTATTGAGATTTGATAGGGTTGCTCATGTTCTCTCGGGAATCTTCACGGAATTGTTCTGTTCCGGACCACCCACTCTCTCCATTGTATCTTTTCTTCTTAAAAACCTTATCTCAACCAGAATTGTTGGGGCCTTCTTTACCAGTCTTAATTGTACACAACAAAAAGACATAAGAGCCTTAAGC
Organism: Macrothele yani; assembly: GCA_039090855.1. Lineage (NCBI taxonomy): Eukaryota > Metazoa > Arthropoda > Arachnida > Araneae > Macrothelidae > Macrothele > Macrothele yani. Next base: position 22,757,875 of record CM077002.1, on the reverse strand, counting down.
GCTTATTCTTCTGTCACCCACATAGGTTTATGGTTTAGTTCTAGCCGGAATTATATCCTTCAAAGCTTTCGGCTTCTATGCTGCTATCCTCATTATATTTGCACAATATATATTGGTGATCCCTCATAGCAATGCAGAGTGTTAGAGAATTTTTCTCTGGTTAAAAAAAAAACCGAACAATGTTTCAGTCCTCAATGTCAGATAAGCATCTTGAGAACCTTCTTGTTGTGAAATATAAAGAAAATGTGGCAGTGAAAATGTTGCGTCGGGAAAGAACTGATTTTGAGAAAGAAAAGTTGTTGGGTGTCATATTAGTGGGTTGTCCATAAGAAAAACCGAGATGCATTTAAACATATCCAAGTCAACTGTTTTTGGATGTTAAGCGGAAGATGCATGGCGTGCCTGAAGTAGCAAAACGTACCGGCAGACCAAAGAAAATCAGTGATAGAGGATGTTGAAGCCTCAGGAGAGTCGTTACAGCTAATCGACAGAGAACTGCACAAGACCTCAATGTACAGGTGAGTAAAAATGCTGGAATCTCGGCATGCACACATACCATTCACAGAGAACTTCATTCCATGGGTTACTGTGGTCGTGCAGCTGCTCATAAGTCTTTCATCTCCACTCGGACTGCTACTCGTCGTTTAGCATGGGGATAAAGAACATTTATCGTGGGCCGTAGATCAATGAAAACAGGTCCTATGGACTGATGAATCCAGATACACAATCCATCAGTCTGATGGCCGTGTGTGGGTATGGTGGCAGATGGGGGAATGCTATTTACCATAGTGTACTGTTCCTATGGTCAAGTTTGGAGCTGGCATTGTACTCGTGTGGGGGTGTTTTTCGTGGCATGGTCGTTGCCCATTGGTTATCGTGGACAAACCTGTTAACTAGCACGTCTACCTCGATATTCTGGACAATTATGCCCTACCAACTCTGTGGCAATACTATGAAACTGAGCCTTGTTGGTACCAGCAGGATAATGCACTGAACCATAAAGCAAGGACTATTACGGCACGGTTTGATGATAATTCTGTTTCGTGTGTAGACTGGCCAGCGCAGAGGCCTGATCTTAATCTCATAGAGCACCTATGGGATGAATTAGAGCGTCGCATAAGAAGTTTTTAACCAAGGCCTACTACTAAGCAACAGTTAGCGGCAGCATTATGTACTGAATTACTGAATGGAAGCGCATACCTATCGCTGTGTTCCAAAACTTTGTCAAAAGCATGCCTCGAAGGATCAGTGCATGCATTAAGGCCAAAGTTGGACCAACACCATAATAATGTATGTCAATAAATGCTATTTTGTGTTTATCTTCTAGGTGTCCGTTGACTTTTGTCAATATAGTGTATATTTCCAAGCCATTTTTAAGGAAAGATTATGGTTAGGTTTCTTCAATCGTTGTTTTGAATTTGACATAATGCTCATGATTTACAATATGAAATTCAATCTTTCTGTTTAATATTGCATTAGACTTCTGAAATGTTACGTGTATCCTTCTGCCACAGTTGCTGGCAGGTTTGTTTATGCTTCACACCACAGCTGTCTGTGTGTTACTACTCTCTATAATAGTTCCAGGCTACTTCTACAGGAAGATTTTGACTAGGCTTCTTCAATCATTGTTTTGAATTTGACATAATGTGTTAGATTTACAATTTGAAATTTTATTTTGCTGTTTATTACGTTAGACTTCCGCAGTGTGGCATGTATCTTTCTGCTGCAGTTGCTGGCAGGCTTGTTTACATTTCATACCGCGTCTCTGTGTGTGTTACTTTGCACTACAAATAGTTCCACTGCTTAAAAAGCAATGTTTCTGTTAGGATTCTTTTAGAGAAGCAATATATTTCAGTGAAATGCATTTTCTACAAGACGTTGAATGTCTTATGTTCAGCTCTATGTTGGGTTCTGAGCTGGTAAAAGTAAAAACCTCTTCATCTTGGCTCCAAATGAAAGGACATTCAACATTGTTGACCCAGCTGCTTTTCAAGGATAAATTTAATTGTACTTTGGAAACCCTGATCACAACATCACAGAAAAATATAGGTGTTTCAAATTTCCAGTTTTCACAGCCAATGAAGACTGTGGGTTTAAGCCAGTTATGCAAATGCAGATTCTATTATTTTTTTATGTTTTTAATCCCTTTCTTTTTATTACTGGAACATGTTTTAATTAAATGTTTCCATGCAATATATCATATTCATAATTTCAGGAAAACTGAGAAATCTTGCCAATTCATGTGTATTTTGAAAAACCCGGGTAAAACCTGGTTCTGTTGCAAGTAATAAATAATCTAAATTACTGATAATTTGATTTTTATGTTATTTAGTTAAAGGGATTTTTGGAACATCTGGTTTATAATGCTGAAACAGTTTCTGAGTGCCACAAGATTAAAACTTATAAGTTATATACAGTGCAACAATTTTGGAAAATCAGACTGATGATGTCAAGACACAAGTGCTATTGCTGCCATCTAATTAATATAAGTAGATTTGAAACGAAAAAGCAATTGCTCTCTGAGCACAGCAGTCAAGTTTGTCGGAAATTGCCAGTTTTTGAGAACATAGTGGGAACTGAACTGCACATAAGAAGTGTGCACGAGACCTTAATCTGGAAAGCAAGGTACAGCTCGGCCTGACTGGCTAGGCTCAGGCTTTCCAGTTTACGGCCCGTCCCAATTCAGGCTTTCATTATGCATTTGCTGCTATTTATTGCAACTAATGCAAGGCTGCTCTGGTGAAACAAAACTGCTCTACTGTGCTGAACTACCTCAGTAGTAAATGGAATAATGTAATGTAGAGAGATGTTCCATTTCTCTTAGGAATTCCTCACCCAGTTTAGCCCTGACTATGTACTTGCTGTTTCAAATGTAAAAACATTTCCTCTTCTGCACTTAAGTATGAATGAGATAGCCTGGATATCCAAATGCGTAAAAAAAGTACATTAAACTTCTTCATTGTTTGTTGCAGCAGTGAATCGCTCCAGAAGCTTGGTCACCTGGTTTTGTGAAGCTGAAAAGTCAGTTTATGTAAACATTTCTGAGAAAAGAGAAAAAATACCTCATAGATGCAAGTGTTGGCACAAAATGTGCTGTATTTTCATTGTTTCCATGTAGCAGTTCCTTCAGAAAACTTGAAAATTGCATTGCTGTAGAGTGGGAATCAAACCTGCATCTCTCGGTTTCCATTCGAGCATGCTATCCTTTACACCACCCAGGACAAAGAAGTTCCAAGCAGCAGAAGCTAAGCAGATGTAGCTTAGAATCTGAGAACCAGTCAGATTTTCGCTAGTTGAAACTAACCCTTTGCTTCCTCATAATGTCAACATATGTGTGACTTTGCATAAACATACATATGTTTGATGTTCTCTGAAGCACTGGAACTTGGGACCTACATCTGACCTTGGATGTGAGAAAAGGTTGTGTTGATGCTATGAGAAAGCATGGGATAGCTTCGACTAGCGGAAATTTGAACTGTTCTCAAATTTCTAAGCTACATCTGCTTAGCCTCAGTTGCTTGGAACTTTCTTGTCTTTAGTGGTGTAACAGATAGCAGGCTCAAACCGAAATCGTAAGATGCAAGTTCGATTTCCACTCCAGGGCAATGTAATTTTCAAGTTTTCTGAAAGAGTTGCTACATGGAAGCAGTGGAAGTACACATATTTGTTCCAACAATTACATCTGTATTGCCTCCCACGTATTTGTGAAGAGTTATTTCTCACTTGTACGTACAAAAAGCCAAATGGTTTAATTGCTAAAGTCAACAAGGTGTAAAAATAATTTGATTTCAACCTTTAAAAAAATAAACTAAACTATTTTAGACACTCACCTTACAGCCTGGCTTGTCAATTTCACTTGAAGTTAATCAACACACCTGGTTGCCGACATACTTTCATGCCCTTTGTTTCACCCGGTGATCTTCGCCGTCTGATTATTTAACAGCTGATTTTTCATTTTGTAAGTTGAAATGTTTTTAGTAATCAAGGAGGAAAATGCTAAGCCATCCAGTACAGGCCGAGCCCAGCCCTGCCTGAGTCTGGAATTTTTCACCTAACTGATGGGGAAAAAAAGGCCCTGGCTAGGTTGGGACAGGCTAATGCAGACCTCTACTATGTGTTTATACTGTATCTATGTTGTTATAGGGCAAAGGGGAAAAAGAGAAACATCAAGTTTTAGTCAAAGTGCCAACAAAACATTCAAACAAGTGTATGGGGATGATTTTTGGGTAAAGTGCCAATGAAATGTTCAAGCAAGTATATGGACGTAATCAACTGTCTCATGCACATGTTTTCGAGTGGCATAAATGTTTATTCCATGGAAAATAATCAGTGGTAGATGACAAACATCCTGACGAAGCAAAAATGGTTGGAATGCCAGACTTGATTGAAAAGATGTGGAAAACCATCATCAGTGACTGAAGTGCAAATTCCCAAATGATTGTAAATGATCATTGCATTTGAAAGGAAACCATTTGGCAAATAACAAACCAGGATTAAAAGAAAAAGTTTGTGCAGGATCTGTTCCACATTTGCTAAGAGAGGAGCATTGACAGTTGCAAGTTGAGCAGTGCAGAGGAGTCAATGAGGCCACTGAAAGCAAACCAAACTCTCTGCATTCTGTTGTTATGAAAAGTATTAAAACTTTCAAACATGCTCAAGTTCAGTTTAGGAAAGCTTTTGACTGATAACTTCAGCCTTCATCACCCTTGTGACGGATGAATGATGATGATGGTGACTATCATGGTCATCAATAAGGCTGATGAAGACTGAAGTTATCAGTCAAAAGCTTCCTTAAACTAAACTTTTTATGTAACTTGGGTTTTTAGAGTTTTAATGCTTATTATTTATGGTTATATGATTGTTATGATCCAAATTTTATCATGTTGATTGTTTACGGTTATCAGACACAGTATTTTCAAGACAAAGTGGCAAAGTGTAGAGTGGAAGTTGACAAACTGTCCTGAAGCCAGAAAAATTCATCAGGAAAGGTCAAAAATCAAAACAATGCTTATAATTTTGTACATTAATAAGGGAATTGTGCACAGAGTTCATCCCAATGGCCAAAGTGTTACTTCTGCCTACTGTGTGGATGTTTCGGCATTGGTTACAGAGAATGCTTCCTCACTATTGAGAACATGGAAGTTGGGGTCCTCTTTCACAACAATTCATGAAGCCACCAGGCTGTTAGAGATTTCAGGATTTTTTGGCTGACAAAAAAAGTCTGTGTACTGTTGCTCACACCATATCCCCTAAGTTTTTCCTCATGTGACTTTTTCTGAAAACTCAAGGTACAACTGAAAGGCTGTTATTTCAGTGCTATAGGCAACATTCAAAGAGCTCTGATAACACCATTGAATATCATATTAGCTTTCCACGAGTCCCTTCATTATCGTTTCATGTAGTTTGTGTATGCAGGAGGATGTTACTTTGGATATTCAAGGGTTACTTGTCTCATACATGGAAGCAATACTTTTTCTAGTGCCAATGTTCTTAAATTCCAATTGCTACACTGTGTACTATCATTTCTTTTATTTTTGAAAGACTTGCATTCCCATTTTGTTAAATAAGAAAGACTTCATTTGGAAACCTGTTTGTGATTTTAGGTTATTTGTACAGTTGCTAATATTTTAAGTATTTTGAAAGCATTGCAAGAGTGAATTTTATTTTTATGAGTAAAACTTGATATATTTTCACAAAAACAGATGTCATGCATATTTTTTTTTTGTCCAGTTCCAAAGGCTCAGGCGTTTTGTTATAGTCCACCTGCATATGTGAGAACAGATGGACCTAGAATTTATCATCAAAGTAAGTTTTTATTTTATACATATATTATCATTATCATTGCCAACCATTATCAATCCATTGCTGGATGAAGGTCTCCCCAAGTTTCTTCTCTATCTGTCTTGAGCCTGTCTCCTCCATGTTACTCTGGTATGCTTTCAAATTTTATCCATCCATCTCCCATGTGGTCTTCTTCTGTCCCTCAGAATCCAGTCTAAACTTTTGGTTGTCCATCGGTGGTCCGTTTTTCTGGCAACATGTCCAGCCCATTGCCATTTCAGGGATTTTACTCGGATCATGATGTCTTCCACTCTAGAGTCATTTTCCTTATTCACGAGTTCCTCTTCTTATCTTTCCTGATTACACCAAGTATATATCTGTCCATGCTTCTTTCAGTTGTCTGCAGCCTCTGTACATCTTTTTTAGTTCAGCTCCATGTCCCTGCTTCATATGTAAGAATTGGAAGGATGCATTGATTAAACACTTTTCTTTTAAGACATAATGGCGTATTGCTCTTGAATATTGTACTGTTTCTTCCAAAAGCTGTCCAGTCAAGCTTTATATGTCGATTAAATTCCTCATCAATGTGACCCTTGCTTGATATCTGTTGTCCGAAGTAAATGTAGGTATCAGTTTCCTCCATCTTTTTCCCATCAATTGCAAAATATTTATTTCTTGAAAAAAGCATTGTACATCAGTTTTGTCTTCTGAAAGTTCATTTTTAATCCCACTTCTTTACTCTTGTCAGCAAGTTCCTGGATCATACTCTGCAGCTATAAAGGGCTAGCTGCAAAAGTGATTACGTCATCAGCAAAATGAAGGTGAGCTAAATAATCTCCATTAATCTTTATCCCCTTTTCCCAATTCAATGAAAGACATTTTGCAATGTGGCATTGAAGAGTTTGGGAGGTATGGTGCCATCTTGTCTCACTCCCTTTTCAATTTTTATTTGTGCTGTATCCTCAAATAGCCAAACCTTTGCACTTGCATTTTCATAGATGTTATCAATAATGCAAGCATTTTCAATACCACAGGATTTCAAAGCCATTGTAACTGCTTACAGTTTCACAGAATTAAAGGCCTTTTCATATTCAATAAAAGCCATGCATAATGGAAATTCATATTCCCTCATTCTTTCAATTAGTTCTCTCAGTGCATGAATATGATCTATAGTTCTGTAGCCACTCCTGAATCCAGCTGGTTCTCTTGGTTGAGCCATGTCCAATGTTCTCTTGGATGAGCCATGTCCAATGATCTCTTGGTTGAGCCATGTCCAATGATCTCTTGGTTGAGCCATGTCCAATGATCTCTTGGTTGAGCCATGTCCAATGTTCTCTAGGTTGAGCCATGTCCAATGATCTCTTGGTTGAGCCATGTCCAATGATCTCTTGGTTGAGCCATGTCCAATGTTATATATATATATATATGCGTGGAAATACTCTCGTTGAGTTTGCAGAGGCAGAAGGGTTTTTCATCCTGAACTCCTTTTACAAGAAAAAACCGCACAGGAAATGGACATGGAGACATCCAAATGGGACAACAAGTAAAATTGATTTTATTATGTGTAACAAAAAATTCGTCATAGAAGACTGCAGTGTGCTAAACAAGTTCAACACAGATAGTGACCATAGATTGGTGAGATGTAAGATGCACCTCAACACTGAACTCGAACGTTGCAAGCTCATAAGACAAACAAAATGTATTGACATAACCAACCTTAAAAAACACCATAATACTTTCAAGTTAGAACTGAAGAACAGATTCTCTGCTTTAGAAAGCCTAACATTGGAGGAAGTGGATATTTCTGAAGTTAACAGAAAAGTAACCAAAGCTCTTATGGAAACAGCAACAAAATTAGCTGGGTCTAAGAACAAGTTGCATGTGAACAAATTATCAGGAAAAACCAAAATGTTGATGCAAAAAAGAAGAGAGATGAGGACAACTAAAGAAGATGTGACTTCCAAAGTGGAATATATAGAGCTATGCAAGACAGTACGAAAAAGTATCACTGAAGACGTAAGGAAATTCAACTGTGAACTAGTGAGGAAAGCAATTGAAAACAACCAAAGCCTAAAGATAGCAAAGGGACATCTCAGTAAGGGAAGAAAACAGATTATGGCACTGAGAAAAGAAGATGGTTCTGTAACAAGAAATAAAGGTGAAATTTTGACAAGAGTGAAAGATTTCTACTCCAAGTTATATGAAAGGGATGATGCATGTACTCCAGACATCATGGAAGGTACCAGTACCAGAGTTCTTCCAGTCCTCCCAGCAGAAGTTGCACATGCAATCAAGAACATGAAGCGGGAAAAAGCTCCAGGAGAAGATGGAATTACTGTAGACATCATACAAGAAGCAAGTGGAGAAATCAAAACAGTACTCGCCCAAGTTTTCACTCGATGCCTTAATGAAGGGAAGATTCCTGAGGATTGGAACAACGCTACAATGATCCTGCTATATAAAAAAGGTGACATTGAGGATCTCGGGGAACTATAGACCTATCAGCCTCCTATCAGTGGTTTATAAAATCTTCACTAAAGTTCTTTCACACCGTTTGAAGGTAACACTGGACATGGCTCAACCGTTAGAACAAGCTGGATTCAGGAGTGGCTACAGCACAGTAGATTATATCCACGTACTGAGAGAACTAATTAAAAGAGCGAGGGAATGTGAACTTCCATTATGCATGGCTTTTATTGATTATGAAAAAGCCTTTGATTCGGTGAAACCATCAGCAGTTACAATGGCTCTGAAATCCTGCGGTATTGAAGATGCATACATTAATATTATTAATAACATCTATGAAAATGCAAGTGCAAAGATTCGGCTGTTTGAAAATACAACACACATAAAAATTGGAAAGGGAGTGAGACAAGGTGACACCATATCTCCGAAGCTGTTTAATGCCACATTGGAAAATGTCTTTCAATCACTGAACTGGGAAAACAAAGGGATAAAGATTAATGGAGATTATCTAACCCACCTTCGTTTTGCTGATGACATAGCCATTTTTGCAACTACCCCATCAGAGCTGCAGAGTATGATCCAAGAACTTGCTGACAAGAGTAAAGAAGTGGGATTAAAAATGAACTTTCAGAAGACAAAAGTGATGTTCAATGCTTTTACACGAAATGAAGATTTATCGATTGATGGAGAAAAGCTGGAGATAACAGACACGTATGTTTATCTTGGACAGCAGATATCAAGTGAGGGTCACATTGATGAAGAAATTAATCGGCGTACAAAACTTGCCTGGAGAGCTTTTGGAAGAAACAGCATAATTTTCAAGAGTAATATGCCATTATGTCTTAAAAGAAAAGTGTTTAATCAATGCATCCTTCCAGGGCTTACATATGGTGCAGAGACGTGGACCTTAACTAAAAGAGACATACAAAAGCTGCAGACAACTCAAAGAAGCATGGAGAGGTGCATGCTTGGTGTAACCAGGAGAGATAAGAAGAGGAACTCGTGGATCCGAAAAATGACAAGAATGGAAGACATCATGATCAGAGTTAAATCCCTGAAATGGCAATGGGCTGGACATACTGCCAGAAGGACAGACCATTGATGGACAGCCGAAATTTTAGATTGGATTCCAAGGGACAGGAAAAGACCCAGAAGAAGACCACATGGGAGATGGGTGGATGAAATTCGAAAGTATGCGGGAGTGACATGGAGGAGACTGGCACAAGACAGACCGTTGTGGAGGAAACTTGGGGAGACCTTCATCCAGCAGTGGATTGATAATGGTTGACGATGATGATGATGATATATATATATAATATGTAGAAACAGTAGAATTTTTAAAAGCTGTATGCAGTTATGTCTTAAAAGAAAAGTGTTTAATCAATGCATACTTCCAGTGCTTACATATGGTGCAGAGACGTGGACCTTAACTAAAAAAGACATACAAGACTGCAGAAAACTGAAAGAAGCATGGAGGGATACATGCTTGGTGTAACCAGGAGAGATAATAAGAGGAACTCCTGGATCAGGAAAATGACAAGAGTGGAAGACATTATGATCAGAGTAAAATCCTTAAAATGGCAATGGGCTGGACATATTGCCAGATGGACAGACCACTGATGGACAACTGAAATTTTGGACTGGATTCCAAGAGACAGGAAAAGACCCACAAGAAGACCACATGGGAGATGGGTGGATTAAATTTGAAAGTATGCGGGAGTGACATGGAGGGGACTGGCACAAGACAGACCGTTGTGGAGGGAACTTGGGGATACCTTCATCCAGCAGTGATTGATAATGGTTGACACTTGACAATGATGATATACATGTATACATTGTATACATGAACTGTTCAGTGGTTATCAACACATTTTTGTGATCTTTTCTGATCCTTATATTTAAGTGATTGATTAATGAAAACAAATGCAAAAACTGACTCAAGTGTGGGATATGGTGGGCCTACCACACTTGAGAAGGATGGTCCACCATGGTATCGATCTGAAACTGGAAAAAGGCGAATCAAAAAGAGATCTCGGCTGAGTGAGTGTAAGATTAGTGTATGGAATACTTGAGCAGACGCACCAACTCTCTGGATTTAGGTGGGAGACTCCGGATTTTCAGCCATTCCTCCTGCCTTCTGGATAAATGTCAAATTCTCCCGATTTTTGCCGATGATTAGCCGTTACGATGGTCAAAATTCCATCAACCACCACCTTGGATTGACACAGAAGAAAAAGATTTCAAACCACTTATGAAATCTTTTTCTTTCTGCATAGATGCAAGACGGCATTTGCAGTCATCAGTATCATACTTTTCCTCTCCTCATGTCTGCAAAAAGAAAGCCACCCCGTGTGGCACAGTGGTCTATTTTTTGTTGGTTACAAACACACTTGTGCACCAGCTGTGACCTACTTATTGTTTCATGTCTCCCTGCTCTTAGCTGTGAGCTCTGTTTATGTTTTCTTCAGAGTTTTGCAGACTGCTTTTCAGTTTCGCTTTACTTGGAGATTTTTATTTCTTGTTTTGCACCATGTTTGTCTCTTTTCCCTTCTTTGCCGCTTTATAGAAGATTAATGTGCTCCTTTGTTCATCTCTAATTGCAAATCTGTTATTGTCAGCTTTGTTTTATCTTCTATTGTAGCAATTTGTGTACACTTAGTTTGTGAATTTTTTTTTCTTGTTCCTTTGGCTTACTTTTTGCGGGAGATTTTTCCTTTTGCATTACGCCAGTTTCGCGGTTTTTAATGTTTTATTTTATGTCAATAGTCTTTGCTGCATAATAGAGTTGTGAAACTGAGCACCAACTTTCAACAAATTGTCCGAGATGGGTTCGAATCGCAGTGGGGCATGGATGTTGCATACTTGCTAACTTTTACGGATTTCTGCTTAATTTTACTGAAAACAAAGGTGATGAAACTGAAAAATTTGTAAAAATTGATTCATGGTATTCAAAAGTATTTATATTTTCAAAGTTACACTGTTCATCTGTTGTCTAAAATAGTGAAAGCTGTCATGCATTCACAGGGTGGCGACAGACCTGGAAAATATGGAAAATCGGGAAAAGTCGGGGGAATTTCCTTGGATCGGGAAGAGTCATGAAAAAGTCAGGGAAATCTGTGGCAAATCGAACGAAGTCTGGAATTTTTATTTCCGTCGTCCTAGCTCGCTTGCCAGCGATAAAATAATAAAATATTGGATGTTGTTTTAGCCAAATATCTTTGCGAGCTTTATGTCTGCATACTATTTCATTAAAACGATGTAGTTTTATCGTCTAAATGGCCATGTTTCCTTTGACTCAGGCTCCAACGCACCCTTGTTCAATCAATCCACAATTCCGCCTCTGCCCCTAATGCCATCACGATGTTTCTGGAATGGCTTCATGTTGTTGTAAATATACATCATTCAGACTGAATTATGTGTGCGCACACGATAAAAAAATTGAAAAGAGATATAATAATGTGTTAAAAAAAAAAAAAAAAAAAAAAAAAAAGGTAGAAAACAATTTCGAATCAGATTGTTTTTAATTCATGTTTATAGGTCTTATTTTCACTTTTATTTACGAAGTGTAATAGTATAAATTATTTACTTTGTGTGCTTTGAAGTACCTTTTGCATCGGACGGATGCCCGCTGTGTGCATTATTTCTTTTTCCTTTTGATTGTTTGGGTACAAAAGTTCGTTATCGGAGATCGCGATGTTACTTACGCTTCGTATTTTCTCTGGTTAGGCTTTAGGAGTGACCTTGAGGAGACATCCTTTGCGCAAGACCAGCGGGGTTTTCAGCAAATTTTGCAAGCTTTGTCTTTATAGCACGTCTTTTGTAAAAAAAGATTATGCTTCTGTTATCGGTATGTCGAGGGCTCGACAAATCCTCGGCGCCAGGTCGCCCAGGCACCTAAAATTCTAGCCGTGGCACCTAATTTTCATCTTAGTTGAGATTTCGTAATATATTGCAGTAAATACCGTAATTTCTGTTGTGTAATCCATAGATTATCTATTACACTGCCGGACAATTGCTAAGGACGGATGACAATAGCAACGATAGCAACCATAAAATGGAAGGCAGGAAAATGTGGAAATTAGCATAAGTGCGGGATACAGTAAGACGTGTTGTGCGTATGCAAATTTTGGATTGCCGAACTTATTCGAGACGTCATAGCGCTGATAAGAGATATAAAGGATTTGACGCGTATTGACCGTTGTTGTTCAAACGCAAAGTTGAAAGGGAAAGAATCAATTGACGAACTTGCAATTTTCAGTATGTCTTCCCGACATCACCTAGATGATTTTACGCGTGGCCGTATTATTGGCAAGATTGAAGAAGGACGAAAAATAACAGATGTTGCCAGGGAGTTCGACGTTAGCCACAGTGTTGTTTCAAGGCTTTGGAAATCATTTCAAACAAATGGAGAGTGTAGCAAACGTCACGGGGGACGTTGTGTTCGCAGCACGACACCTGCAGAAGATCGGTACATAGTGCTTATCAACAAAAAGACACCGGCGCAGCACAGCTAGTGAGGTAGCAAATCAGTTTATGACTGCTACTGGCAAGCGGATCTCCCGAAAAACTGTCGCCAGACGTTTGCATGAAGGAGGACTACACGCCTGCCGTCCTGTTGTGTGCATCCCATTGTCCAGACGTCACTGTACCGCCTGTTTGCAATGGTGCCATCAACATCGCAATTGGACTGATAATGACTGGTCTTCTGTCTTCTTCTCAGATGAGAGTAGATTCAGTCTATCGTCTGATTGTCGACGACAACTGATCTGGCGTGATAGTGATACTGCATATTATCCAGCAAACATACAGGAAAGGGACCGATATCCGACATGTAGTGTCATCGTATGGGCTGGCATCATGATCAATGGCCGTACGTCCCTCTATGTGCTTCCAGCTGGGACTATGACTGGCCAACGATACATTAATGATGTTCTGCTACCTCATGTTCGCATGTTCCGTGGTGCTGTCAGTGATAGATTCATTTTCATGGACGACAACGCAACATGTCATCGAACAGTCGCTGTCCAGGAGTGTCTTGAGAGCGAGGATATTCAACGCCTCGTATGGCCAGCACGTTCTCCATATCTGAATCCCATTGAAAATGTGTGGGATGCTTTGGGGAGGAGTCTTGCTGGTCGCCAATGCCCTCCAATAAACAAGGACACCCTCATCCATGCACTGACAGAGGAATGGGATAAATTACCCCAACAGCTGCTTGATAATGTTGTGCAAAGCATGACACGACGTGTGGAATCTTGCATCGCCCTCCATGGTGGCCATATCCCGTATTGACATCTTACACCGGAGCGCCTGCGGACGGTAATTGCATTTTTCACGTTTACGTATTCTGCACAAAATGGCCTGTTTGTCCCTTGAACAGGTTCCCAAGCCTTCTGGATTTCAGAGCACAATAAATTGTCTTTCTTGTAATGTCCTGGCATTTTGACATTATTTTATTTCACTTGGCATCCAACCACACTTACTTTTTTATGCGCTATATAGCTGTTTATGATCCGTCCTTAGCAATTGTCCAGCAGTGTAAAAGGTTATAAATTTAGGAGCCGCGGACATCGGTAAAAAAACAAAAAAAAAAAAAAACGGTTTGTGGTTTTTTTGTTATTGGGAAAGTACTGAAAATGCGGTAACATAAAAAATTATAACGTAACAGTGAGATATAAGACTGCAAAGAGATTGTAAGAATTTATATTTTATCTTTTACTTAGAAGTATTTCGACAGAAAATATGACGCAAGGAAGGTGTTACTACTTGCGCGTGCGGAAGCGTACGCGGTGTGAGAATCCATGACTCTGGGGAATCGCGCAGAGCTGTTCCGTAGCGTGTACCCATTCTGCAAATCGCATCGCCTAGTTTTGGTGCGCTGATTGTATTAGTTAAGGTTTTTCGGTATTCAGTTGAAACGTATTCAGAAATAAAACAATGCTACGGACTGTCCGCAATTTCAAGGGATTTTTTAGTCTTAACTAATGAACTGCGATAATGCGGCAACAGCTAATGATTTTAGTTCTTTTTTTACTTAAAAGTAACATGACAGTTATTTTTTCAATAAGACGATCATTTTTTCTTGGATTTCTGAGTCGGTCCTGTGAATCGCAGTTTTCTGTCGGATATTACGATTCACGATTAACATGATAGGTGCGGATCACATGGTGTCGATTATACGACTGTTTATGCATGCCAATTACCACGGAATGTTCGTATTTTCCACCGATTTAGTTGTCTAACTACGGATTTTACGAATTTTCATTTTGTTTAAAAAAAAAACTATTTTGGTATTATTTTATGATATACATAAGATTCTAAAGTGGATTCACGGAATCCTCAGTTTTTTTTGTTTTTTTTTTTTTTTTTTTTTTAGTCATCATTTAGATCGTATCATGACTGATGCAAAACTGAAGAGAATTTGGGGGTTGGTGTTTCAAAGCTTTCGAAAACAGTAGTTAAATGGAGTAAAAGAATTTGCTCGAATCGTAATTTTTTTCTCCGGATGTTATGTTTGTGTCTAGTATTCTTGTTAAAATATCATTTTATGGCATATATGTTTGTATTTCATCTTGAAACTGTAGGCAAGCATTTGTGCAAAAAAGGAAGTTAGACGCCGCGAAAATTGCCTCCTAATCTTCAGGCTTGAGGTTCTTTTTGAATTCGAGAAATTCTGCCTTTTTCGTTATGTTGGCCACTCAGGAGATCGATGCACAAGTAAACAGAATTGTGTATGTGTGTGTGTGTGTGTGGGGATAGATGTTCGTCGGAGGACGGAATTCATCTTTACGAAGCTTTCGAAAACGGAAAGTCGACGTAGCTCAGATTTTTTCCATAATCGTAATTTCTTTTTTCTCGCGATGTTGCATATGTCCAGTATTTTTAAGTAATATTTTACTGCATAAATTTTTGCATTTCACCTTGAATATATGAGAAAATTTTCTAAAACCGGAAGTCGGACAGAATTCCCATAATCGCCATTGC
Organism: Macrothele yani; assembly: GCA_039090855.1. Classification (NCBI taxonomy): domain Eukaryota; kingdom Metazoa; phylum Arthropoda; class Arachnida; order Araneae; family Macrothelidae; genus Macrothele; species Macrothele yani. The sequence continues at coordinate 22,742,644 of CM077002.1, read as the reverse complement.
CCCCCCTCCTCCCTTCCCTCCAGTGATGTTCCCATTCTCCAGCGTTGTTAAATATCCCCCGCCCCATAAGTTTTTGCATTTAATCTTGATAAGGGAAGAAGGAAATTTTCGAAAACGAAAGTGACAAAGTTGGAAAATTTGTAAAAATTGATGCATGGTGTTCATATTCCCAAAGTTTCACCATTTATCTGAAATACACTGACAGAAAAAATATCCCAACACCACGAAAAAATAGTTGTAGAGGAATGAAATGGCGGCAATACATTTGTATAGGTAACATATTTAATCGATTAAGGTTTCAAGATAACAGCTTAATGTAAGCGCGGGAAGAGCCATTTAAAATGTGAAATGCTGGTACATTAATAACCTGTGTAACCACCAGAATGTTGAATGCAAGCATGCAAACGTTCATGCATTGTGTCGTACAGGTGCTGGATGTCAGTTTGTGGGATGGAGTTCCATGCCTGTTGCACTTGGTCGGTCAATACAGGGACGGTTAATGCTGGTTGGGGGTGACGCTAGAGCTGTCGTCCAATGATGTCCCATACGTGCTCGATTGGAGAAAGATCTGGTGATCTAGCAGGCCACGGCAACATGTCGACACTCTGTACAGCATGTTGGGTTACAACAGCGGTATGCGGGTGAGCGTTATCTTGTTGGAAAACATCCCCTGGAATGCTGTTCATGAATGGCAGCACAACAGGTTGAATCACCAGACCGACGTACAACTGTGGTGTCAGAGTGCGTGGGATAACCACGAGAGTGCTCCTGCTGTCATAGGAAATTGCTCCCCAGACCATAACTCCAGGTGTAGGTCCAGTGTGTCTCGGCCGCAGACAGGTTGGTTGCAGGCGCTCACCTGGCCTCCTTCTAACCAACACACGGCCATCACTGGCACCCAGGCAGAACCGGCTTTCATCAGAAAACAGAACAGATCGCCACTCCGTCTTCCAATGAGCTCTAGCTTGACACCACTGACGTTGCAAACGGCAGTGGTTTGGAGTAAGTGGAATGCACGCTACAGGGCGTCTGGCTCGGAGCTGTCCTTCAAGTAATCGATTTGTAACTGTTCGTTGTGTAACTGTGGTGGCAACTGCAGCTCGAATTGCTGCCGCAGACGCAGTACAATGCGCCACAGCCATACGCTGTACAGGGCGGTCTTCAGCCGCCCCGATGGCGCAGTGGTCTAAGGCGCTGGCCTCTGATCATTCGTCCGTAAGGGTCCGGGTTCGAATCCCGGTCAGGCATGGATGTTGTGTTTGTCTTACGGCACTGGCTCTCTCCCTTCCCTGGAACCAGTGACCCTAAATTAGGGACGGGCGACTGCTTATAGCCCATTGAGTTGCTCACGGTGGTCGTTAAACCTCCAATAAAAAAAAACAAAAAAAAACAGGGCGGTCTTCCCTCTCAGTAGTGCCACGTGGCCGGCCGGAACCCGGTCTTCTTGAGGCAGTACCTTCCCTTGACCACCACTGCCAACAATCATGCACAGTGGCTACATTCCTGCCAAGTCATTCTGCAATATTGGAGAAAGAAAATCCACCTTCTGGTAGCCCTATTACACGACCTCGTTCAAACTCCGTGAGCTGTTGATAATGGCTTCTTCGTCGTCTTAAAGGCATTCTTGACTAACATCAACACACTACGTCGAATCTCAACGATAACTAACGCTCACGAACGTTACAGCGCGTATTTACAGCAAACCTGCTTTGCATGTTCTGAGGGGCGCTACTAGCGCCACTCGTATACGCCAAGCGCGAAATTTGCATAGACGTCATCTTACTGATGTTTTCTCACCGCCTACCAACTGTCGTTTATCTAACACAACCCCTTCTTGGTGTTGGGATTTTTTTTTCCGTCAGTGTAGTTGAAGCTTTGATATCATGCGCTCATAGTCCTCAGGCTGATGGTTGTTATCAGAGGGCACAAACATCAAGAAAAGAAAGAAAAGCGACAATGAAGAAGTAGGGAGAGAATGATAGCAGCAGAAAGAAAAATTAAACAATCGATGCTGTGCAGTTGCAGAGTCAACAAAAAACAGACTAACAGTAATCTGCAGTCTGTTTTGATTTTTCACCAGTTAAAATGTTCAGCTCCCCCCCCCCTCCTTCTTTGGTCTCATCTTGTCGTAAACTGCAATTTTAGAGGCAAGGGTGATCATATGGTAAGTGGAGGTTCGTACACAGCACGTTCGCTTTCTTGGATTTCCTGTCTGTCAAGCATTGTGGAATTCTGATTTTTATCTCTACGTGTCTAATTCACATTTTTATCTCTACTCTGAATACATATTTCATTTCCATTAAGCATCTAATAAAAAAATAAAATAAAAAATAATGCTGTAGTAAATAAAAAAAGAAATAAAATATCTAAATGGTTTTCCTTACATTAAAGGTACTACTAATGAAATTAATAATATTTGTAAAAAGCATAACATTCAAATTGGAGGAAAAGTAAATACCATCAAAAATATGGTAATCAAAAATCATAATAAAAAAAATAAAAATATTAGAAAAAGCAGGTATTTACTCAATTCCTATTACTGAAAACCCTCCAATGGCATATATAGGAAGTACCAAAAATAAGCTTAAACACAGATTAAAACAACATGTAAAAAATTGGCAGAAGAAAGAAGAAAAAACAGCACTTATTCAATATTGTCTGGCTAACCAAAAATTTCCTAAATTTTAAAATATAAAAATCATAAAAAGCTGTAAATCCGAAAAACACCTCAGAATAGCAGAGTCGGTAATGATTGAAAAAAATAGAGCAAAAGTTTGCAACCATAATGACCCTAATATTTTAAGAAACAGTTGGAAGAATTTAATTAAAATTGAGCAAAAAAATGAAAAATTTCGAAAAAATGAGATCATTGACCAACAAGAGATGGCGCCACAACGCCCAAGAGGACGCATAGCCGATAACAGAAGCAGCCCGCGAGAACCACCGAAATGCCTTGCTGACACGGTCCGTGCTAGTCGGAGCAAGACGTCCCCTTGATGACAGTAATGGAATATTACCGAAAGTACTCGGGTAGAAAAAAATTATTGAAGTTCATGAGGAAGCAGCAAAGGAAAAACTCATTTAGTGACGAGGCCAAGTGAAACCAACAAAAAAAGAAAAAAAAAAATGAAGTGGACCCGCTACTGAATGAAAAACCCCCATGCCGCATCCACAAAACGGATATAAGAATGACTGCCAAGCCCCAAGTGCGGTAAGTGTTAATCGAACTTCACCAACAAAAAGGGAAGTTCAAAAATGCAAATATTCTAATACTCTGCACAATTCTTTTTTTCTTCCTTTTTGATGAGGCTTCCTTTAAAAAAAAGAAATATAAATCACTTTTTTATTCTTTAGAATTGTAGACATTGCCAGTATTACAAAACGCTGTACAATTAAAAAAAATTGTTTTTTGGCTGCCTTCAACATCTTTAATAACTGATTTTATCAGCATAGGACAATGTGTACAACTTGTGATTTGAAGCCACAAGTTTAGAAAAATAAGTTTTATGAAACAAAGCTTGAATTTGTTCAGAACAAGAATATGCAACATAAACTTAACAAAAATGGTGCTACTGAACAACATCTGTCTATTAGGTCGAATGGTAAGATGCCAGTCTGAAATTCTTTTTGAATGTTAGTTAAAGATGACTGTTTGATTACTTATTGGTGGAAATTGAAGATGTGCTGCGAGGAGTGTAGTTTCAGTCTGTCCCTGGCTGAGTGGTGGAATAATTATTTCAGAGGGAGGTCACTTTCCAAGGTTAAAGTGGTCAGCGTGGAATGTTTGCTTTTGTTGTCTATTGTTATGAATGAGTTGTGCATCAAATCCTTATGTTGTTGGCATTTTATGGGCTATTTTTTTATTTTTAAACAAGAATATTTGGAGTTATCACGTTGGTCACTAAAATTTTTTGACTTATCAAGACCATTATGCGCCTAGGGCACTTGCAAGGAATTTTCCTTTTTTTTTTTTTTGAGTTATCAGAAATTCAGTGTTATCAAAGTTAGTTATCAAGAGTTGACTTCATTTGTAAAAATAGAAGTAAAAAGTTTTTTTATTATTTGCCATTGTATTCCTTAACTTTTCTGGTTTGTATGCAGTGGTCAGGGAAAAAAGTGCATTTTCACCTGGAAAACCTGGAAAAGTCAGGGAATTTTTTGTTCATGGTTTTGTAGCCAACCCTGATTCATGATGGATAAAATTGTCATTCAAGGGCATTAAAAATAAAGACAATGATAAAGAAATGGGAAGGGAAACAAAGATATCAGCAAATGAAAATTTTAGTTTAGTATTGAAACACCACAGGTTTGCAAGGCTAACATTGAACAAAATTAAGATTTTATTTTATGGTTTCCTAAATTATTATTTTAAACATAGATAATACTAGTTTAGTTATTGTGGCATATGCAGAGATTTTTACTGCGTATTTATTAATATAATTGTGTTTTGTGTTGTGGTAAATGGTGTTTGCGCAAAAGTTTTACTGATGCACATTTTCCGCACATTTTCCGCACATTTTCCAAAGTTGGCAAGTATGATGTTGTATTGGTCTTACGGCACTGGCTCTCTCCCTTCCCTGGAACCAGTGGCCCTAAATTAGGGATGGGCGACTGCTTATAGCCCACTGAGGTGCTCACTGTGGTTGTTAGACCTCCAACCAAGAAGAAAGCTTGACACTTTCACATTTGTTTTGACAGATCTCTCTCTCTCTCTCTCTCTCTCTCTCTCTCTCTCTCTCTCTCTCTCTCTCTCTCAGTCAACACTGAAAAAACTGTTGTTGACAGTTAAGTCTAGAATGAAAGAAAATTGCTTTGAACAAAACTTTTGTAGATCTTTGTTAAAAAGAGCTAAATTGGCTACTGTACATTCACTAAATAAGGATAAAGATTAATTATGATTAAATAATGTATCAAAAATTAAGTACATATCTTGTATTAATGCTATTAATTGTATCTGGTTGACAACTATTTTCACTATGCTTTTTATTTTGCATAGAAACATACAGTCTGCATTTAGAATAACTTTTAAAACATTAAACATGCTATGTACCAATAATACTACTTCTGGAAAATTGCTCCTGCATCTGATAAATGTCGATAAAAAAATAGCACTCATGTGATTTTATGAGCTGTAAAAAATCTCCTGATTTTTAGATTTTGAAAATTGACACATCTGCTTGAGGTATAAATGGCAAGATGAACGAGGTGATTGAAGAAATGAATAATTATAGATTGGATGTGCTGTGTGTAAGTGAAACCAAAAAGAAGGAAATTGGAATAGAAGAAGTGAATGGAATGGTAAGTGTGTGGTCTGGAGTATTGGATAATGTGAGAGGACAGGTTGGTGTAGGTGTGATTTTAAGTGAAAAGATGAACAACTTGATTCACTATAATTGCATAAGTGAGAGAATTCTTTGGATTCGTTTGAAAGTGAAACTTCAGAGAATAGTAATTGTTGTAGTGTATGCTCCTTGTGACCCGGAACCATCTGATAGAAAGGAAGATTTCTGGAATGAGCTGAAAGCTGTTTTGAGCCAGTTTGGTGTTAAAGAGAAAGTTATAATAGCATGGGATTTCAATGCTAGAGTAGGTGTGCAGAATGCAATTTCTGGCAATGTTCTGGGTAAGTTTAATGATCTTTGTGTGAATGATAATGGTGAAAGATTAAATTGAACTCTGCATTGAGAATGGTTTGTGTGTATCTAATACATTTTTCAACCACAAGTATATCCACACATATACTTGGGAAAATCGCACTCTTGGTCAAAAGAGTGTGATAGATTTTGTTGTCTACGATCAGCGTCTGAAACACTTAGTTGTTGATACTCGTGTGATGAGAGATGCAGATGTTGGTTCTGATCATTACTTCGTAGTGTCACGAGTGAAACTGAATGTTGGTTGGAGGAAAAAGAATAGGAAGAGGCCCAGGATGGAAAGAATAAAGGTTGAAAGGCTCTCTGAAGATCATCAGCGTTATTCTGACGTACTCAGAGAACGACTGAAGGAGGTGAAGTCTTGTGAGAGGGATGTAGAAAAGAAGTGGGAATGTTTTAAGAACTGTCCTCACTCCTCCTGAAGAGGTCTGTGGCACCACAATAATGGGTCACAATAGAGGTGATGATTGGTGGAATAATGAGATTGAAGAGGCAGTAAAGAGAAAGAAGGAAGCCTATTTGGGGATGCTGCAACCTTGGTAGAGTTTCTGTTAATGAATATCGCTGTATGAAGTGTGAGGCTGCAAAGCTGGTTCGCCAGAGTAAGGCAAAAGATAGGAAAGAGAAGGTGGAAAGGTATGAATTGGCTTTTTGGAAAGATAGGAATACCTTCTGGAAGTACTTGAGACTCAGGAAAAATAGGGGAAACAAAGTTGTAAGTTGTGTGAAGAATAGGATTGGGGAAATGATATGGGAGCCCAATGAGTTAAGTGAAAGATGGGGTGAATACTTCTGTAAGGTTTTAGATCAAGAAAGCAAAGGTGATTCTCAGGCAGATGCAGATGATGTCACAGTGAAGGATGGAAGCACAGGAGGGATCTCAAGAGAAAAGGTGTGTAAAGCTCTAAAATCTCTTCAGAATGGTAAAGCTCCGGGAGTTGATGGCATAACTGCCGAGATGTTGAAATATGGTGGTGACTGTAATTGACTGGTTAACTAAAATTTGACAGTTGTGCTGGGAGGTGGGAATTGTCCCTCGCAATTGGAAGGATGCTATCATTGTTCTCTTGTATAGGGGAAAAGGGGAATCAGACTGACTGCAAGAGCTATCGTGGTATTAGCCTACTGAGTGTGCCAGGGGAAGTGTTTAGTAAAGTTGTTATTGAAAAAGTACGGGGTCTTACATCGGAGAAAGTGTGGGATGTTCAGAGTGGTTTTATGTATGGCAAAGGCTGCACTAATCAAATTTTGCATGATGATTGAAAGTATCTGGCTGTTGGTAAGAAAGTTTTTGCTGCCTTCATAGATTTAGAGAAAGCTTAAGACCGAGTGAATAGGACCCTTTTTTGGAAGGTATTAAATGAATATGGTGTTACTAGGAATCTACTTAATAGTGTAAAAGCCATGTATGCTGGCAGTAGAGCTTGTGTACATGTGAATGGTGTTTTATCAAAATGGTTCTCTGTTGATGCAGGAGTCAGACAAAGTTGTGTAATGTCACCATGGCTGTTTAATATATTTATGGATGTGTGCATGCATGATGTCAAAATAGATAATAGTGGTTTATGTCTTGGTGATATCCGTGTGTGCAGATTGCTGTATGCTGATGGCACTGTCCTGTTGGCAGAGAGCAAACGTGAGTTGCAGAGTATGTTATCCTGGTTGTATGAAGTTTGCATGAAATTCAAACTGAGTACAAATAAGGAAAAACCAAAGTTATGGTTTTTGAGAGAGGAACTGGTAGCACTGAATGTATAAACGGCACAGTGATTGACCAAGTGAGCTAGTTTGTGTATTTAGGAAGCATGTTTGACAGAGGGAACAAATTGGATGGTGAAATTAGTAGGCGAGTGAATTCTTCATTGAAAGTCATGGCTGGTCTGGGAGGTTTTCCCAGGAATGATGGGTTATCAAGAGAGTCCTGCATGGCTGTGTATGAAAGTGTAATTGTTCCTGATGCATGGCAGTGAAACCTGGGTACTACAGAAGAAACATAGAAGTTGTTTGTGTGCTGGAGAAATAAATGTGTTACTTATGGGCAAAACAGGTTCTGATTGTATGAGGAATGAAGATGTGTTGCAGTTGTGTAATGTGAAGCATAATGTTGTTAGCAAGGTGGAGACTAATATGCTTCGGTGGTTTGGGCGTGTTGAAAGAATGAGTGATGAGATGTTTACTAAGAATTTTTTTAGCCCAAGTGGCATGAACGAAACGCATAGGAAGGCCAAGGAAGTCATGGGAGGATCAGATTCAGAAGTGTTTGTATGAGTATGAAGTATAGAAGATCTTGTGTGCATCTTGTGATGGATGTCAGTGAAGTCCTAATGTCAAGATCGCTGTAAATGGAGAAGTTTGATACACCAACAGTAAGTAAATAATCAGTTAAAAATTATCTGGTAGTTTGTTTTTTCTTTGTGAAGTTATGTATGTATGTATCAATCAATCAATCAACACACAAAAACTAAGTCAGCATAAAGTGTGACGGGTACATATGTGCTGTTTGTTTTTTCTTTATGGTGTCACAGATGTTTTTTTGGTTTTGGCTAACTTTGCTGTAATGCATTTTATATGTAAGTTTTTGTCATCTCAATTTCTTGTGTTCATATGATATTTCACTTATTTTTTTGTCTCTTTTTATCCCATTTTTGAGTATTGTTCATTGTTCGTATCTAAGACTACTGTTTTTTCAGGTGACAGTCCTGACTTTTATCCGGAAAGTCTGCACGGAGTAGCACAGGCGGGATTTGAGGCTTCAGTAGATGTTATAGACAGTAGGTTATTTTTTCCTTTTGTATTTGTGATATATAAAATTAAATTATCATTACTTAATAGTAATAATGGAGTTTAATTTTAAGTTGGTGTGCATGTTTGCTTTTGACTCTACATGTAATTTTTTACTTACTGATTTTTGTGTAATCATTCGATTACCAGTGGTGAAGCTTATCATATGAAGCATTGATCAAAATATGACAAAAACATGGAAATATTGAAATGTCAATTATTCTTTGTTTAAAAAAAAACTTTATGTAGTTATTTATACACTGACGGAAAAAAATTCCCAACACCACGAAAAAATAGTTGTAGAGGAATGAAATGTCGGCAATATATTCGTATAGGTAACATATTTAATCGATTAAGGTTTCAAGATCACAGCTTATTGTAAGCGCGAGAAGAGCCATTTTAAATGTGAAATGCTGGTACATTAATAACCGGTGTAACCGCCAGAATGTTGAATGCAAGCACGCAAACGCTCATGCATTGTGTCGTACAGGTGCTATATGTCAGTTTGTGGGATGGAGTTCCATGCCTGTTGCACTTGGTTGGTCAATACAGGGACGGTTAATGCTGGTTGGGGGTGACGCTGGAGTTGTCGTCCAATGATGTCCCATACGTGCTCGATTGGTGAAAGATCTGGTGATCTAGCAGGCCACGGCAACATGTCGACACTCTGTAGAGTATGTTGGGTTACAACAGTGGTATGCGGACGAGCGTTATCCTGTTGGAAAACACCCCCTGGAATGCTGTTCATGAATGGCAGCACAACAGGTTGAATCACCAGACCGACGTACAACTGTGCCGTCAGGGTGCGTGGGATAACCACGAGAGTGCTCCTGCTGTCATAGGAAATTGCTTTCCAGACCATAACTCCAGGTGTAGGTCCAGTGTGTCTCGGCCGCAGACAGGTTGGTTGCAGGCGCTCGCTCACCTGGCCTCCTTCTAACCAACGCACGGCCATCACTGCCACCCAGGCAGAACCGGCTTTCATCAGAAAACGCAACAGATCTCCACTCCGTCCTCCAATGAGCTCTAGCTTTGACACCACTGACGTCGCAAACGACAGTGGTTTGGAGTAAGTGGAATGCACGCTACAGGACGTCTGGCTCGGGAGCTGTCCTTCAAGTAACCGATTTGTAACAGTTCGTTGTGTCACTGTGGTGACAACTGCAGCTCGAATTGCTGCCGCAGACACGGTACGATGTGCCACGGCCATACGCTGTACACGGCAGTCTTCCTTCTCAGTAGTGCCACATGGCCAGCCGGAACCCGGTCTTCTTGAGGCAGTACCTTCCCTTGACCACCGCTGCCAACAATCATGCACAGTGGCTACATTCCTGCCAAGCCGTTCTGCAATATTGCGGAAAAAAAATCCACATTCTCGTAGCCCTGTTATACGACCTCGTTCAAACTCCGTGAGCTGTTGATAATGGCTTCTTCGTCTTCTTAAAGGCATTCTTGACTAACATCAACACACTACGTCGAATCTCAATGATAACTAACGCTCACGAACATTACAGCGCGTATTTACAGCAAACCTGCTTTGCATGTTCTGAGGGGCGGTACTAGCGCCACACGTATGCGCCGAGCGCAAAATTTGCATAGACGTCATCTTACAGATGTACTCTCACCGCCTACCAACTGTCGTTTATCTAACACAACCCCTTCTTGGTGTTGGGATTTTTTTTTCCCGTCAGTGTATGTTACCAATAAAAAATAAATAAGGTACTTGCATTATGCAAAATTAATTATTGGTAATTTACTAACACAAAACATTATGTAACTGTAATGTCCTCCCAGTTTAGGATTAAATTTTTTAGGTTAAATTCTTAGCAGTGTGGAAGAAAAAGGAAGGTGGAGTGGTGATGGTCTTCTTGACTGCAGCCTGTTCTGATGTTCATGTATTAGGTGTGCAACTTAATTCTCGGCCACGGGCACGACACGTTGAGAGCAAATTATAGCAAATCGAATACATACCTGGTCATGGAAATAATCCCTGTCGTGTTGGATACATTTGAGCCATCGATCGGGGAGCTGCCGAATGCCACTGCGGAAAAAGAGGGATGTTTCGAGTTGATGAAGTCATCAATACTTGTGTGGACCTCCTTGACAGAAGTGAAGTGCGTATCACTCAGGTGATGTTGCAGGGAGCGAAAGAGGTGATACTCCGACGGGCAAAGTCTGGAGAATACGCTGGGTGGGAAAAAATTTACCATCCCAGGTCAGTGATCGTGTTTAAAGTCGTTTTTGTGGTGTGAGGATGCGCGTTATCCTGAAGCAACAGGACTGACCTCCTGCCCTTGCCAGTGTATGGCCTTTTCGCTTCTAGTGCATCACTCACACGAATGAGTTGCTGACAATAACGCTCAGCATTGACTGTTTCACCAGGTTTGAGCAACTCATAGTGTACGACCCCGCGCTGATCCCACCATATGCACAGCAACTACTTCCTGGAATGAATATTCGGTTTGGTGGTACTGGTGGTAGGCTGATCTGAATAAACCCTCGATTTCTGTCGCTTAGGATTATCGTAGAGGATCCACTTCTCATCACAGGTCAAAATCTTGTGGAGGAAATCCTTAAATCTGGAGAGCAAGGACACAGCAACATCATAGCGCCTAGGCTTGTTTGCAGCTGTGAGTTGGTGGGGCACCCAGCGGCCCTCTTTGTGAATCCGTCCAAGCTTGTGCAGGCACTTTGCAATGGCTTGCCATGTTACTCCGAGTTCCTGGACGAGCTGTGACTGTGTGCGGCAGGGATCCGCGTCCAACAGTTGTTCCGGTTTCTCATTGTCAACTTTCTGAGACTGTCCCGGATGTTCAGCATCACGGAGATAGAAATTTCCCTGCTTAAACCGCTGGAAGCACTTCTTACACGTACTGTAGGACACAGCAGCCTCAACCAAAGCAGCACAGATTATTTGCTGGGCTTCTGCTGCACTTTTGTTCAGCTGAAACGTGAACAGGAGGCAGTGCCTCAAATGTTGCATCTCGAACGACATTGCTTTCACCGTCAACTTTTGTTCCTTCTGTCACTACAGTTGTGAACGGTTAGAGTTGCCTGGAAAGCTGTTGGATGGCACTGTAATCAGCCATTATCGCACACAACTATTTGCATTTGCCGACGTTCTATGATCGCTTGCGGTTAGGGGCCGAGAATTAAGTTGCACACCTGATAGATTACTTTTTGACATGGCAAGAGAAATTAAATTAAACAAGAGAAAGAAAAACAAAAAGTGAAGAAATGCATGGGAAGAGTGATTTAAAAAAATCATATGAAATCGACCACCATGTGAGACTGCTTTTTGAAGGACATAACAGAACATACATCATAAGACCCAACCCTCTCAGTGAATATTTTCCATCCACAAGCACAGAGATATTGCTACCTTCCAACAAGGAAGTGTTAACGTGGAACACGCTCCTCTGCACATAACAGAAAATAGGATTGGCTGTTTTGGGTTTTTATTCCTATCACAAATGCGGGAATGCTAAAAATGTTCCCATGACCATTTTGAAATATAAAACAATGTGGAATTAAAACTGAATTGTTTGACAGAAATTAATAAGGCAGAATTCGAGAAGTTACATCTAAAAGAAATTACAGATAAGTTTTGTTTTTTTCTTAATTTTAGGGTTTTAAGTGTTTTTAGAATTTTAAACTCAGCAGAATAACATGTAATTTTTGCTATTTCTAGAATATTTTAATTGCATTTCAGATTTTTAAAATTTAATTAGAATGTGAAAAAAATTTTCCATCAAATACAACTTCAGATCCAGAAATATGCAGGAAAGCTGAAATGAAATACATACAAAATAATTGGTGTCTTGGTGAGATGCTGGCTACAGCTATCATTGGCAATACTATGCATAGCTCCTGCCTTCATCTGTGGTTGCAGCTGCAGAGCTGGGATGACCTCGTCTTGACACTCTGGAGGAATTTACCTAATTAATGGATAATAATTGTTTCCTAACAAGATTCTATTGGACTAAATTACAATTGTTTAATTCCATGCTTCCATTAGGACTGTATTACTGAATTATAATCATGCTTTTGTACAATAATGCACATCCTGGATAGTATGGAATTACTAAATGGCATGGAGGTCATGCTGATTTTACATTGAAATGAGGTAACCCTTTCTGTTCTGTCTCTCTGGGGATGTTTTTAAGAATGTTCCTGTATCAAAAGAAAGTTTGCTAGTGTGGAAACCTCCTGATAATAAAAAAGATTAACTCCAATTTGGGGACTGCCGTATAATTGTGTGCTGCCATGTCTTTAATTGTCCATACTGTAAGTACAGTTCCTCTGGTGGATCATAGCTAGTAGTGTGGTGTAGTGTGATTGAGGGACCTTAACCAGCAGCATATGTTGCAACTGTACACAAATAATACAATTATACAATCAGGGTTCCCATGGCCCATACATCAGGTCATCCCAGAAGTAATGTTGTTTTGTGCAAGCCCAACAGTAGTGATTCTGGTGCCCAGACCATGACGTCGACCACGGTGAGTATAAGAGTGATCACGTGAGCAGACCTTCAAGTCACTTGAGGCCGCAAACGGGAGTTCTAGGTGAAGTCGTTGTGTACTTAAACTGCATAGGAAATGGCAGTGTCAGAAGACCACATTATGCTGCATGAGTTCCACCATCGACATTCAGCGACGTTAGCAACACGAAACATCAATGCCGTATATGGGCCAGGGTACCCTGGAGGTCAGGAAACGTCAACTCTGGTTCCATAAATTTTGAAGGGGGGACACCACCCTCAAGGATATGCAGCGACCCGGACGGCTTGTTGAGCTGGATGACGAGTTGCTGAAAGCTGCTGTTGAGGGAAATCCGCAGGCAACAGTTGAGGAATTGGCCACACTTGTTCATTCAGCTCATTCCACTGTTCACTGGAATCTGCAGGACCTCGGTTATGCATCGCAACTGGATAAGTGTGTACCACATGATCTCACTCCACAACAGCGACAATAGCGTGTGGGCATTTGCACGTCTTTGCTGTCCTGTGAAAAAAGGGAGCCGTTTTTTAACATAATCATCACGGGAGATGAAAAATGGATTGTTTATCACAGCATTAAGCGTAAACGGCAGTGGCTTCCCAAAGGGAATGTGCCTGCAGCAGTGGCAAAACCCGGACGTTTCCCACAAAAGGTTTTGATATCTGTGTGGTGGATATGCAAGGCATAATCCTTTACAAGCTGCTGCCACCCAACAAAACCATTACAGGGGAAGTCTACTGTCAGCAGCTGCAGTGTCAACGCATTGCTTTGCAGGATAAACATCCAGCACGGCGTGCTGCTGCAAGAGGACAACACAAAACCACATGTAGCGAAAATGACCAGTGCTACATTGCAGGACTTTAGATGGAAAAAAAAACTTCCACACCCAGCATATTTCCCTGACATCACCCCATCTGACTACCACCTCTTTCGCACCCTGCAGAACCATCTTGCTGGGACTGCACTTCGAGATGAGGAGGAGGTACGGCGAACACTTCTTGTCTTTTTTGCATCAAAACCCATGGTATTCTACAAGTCTGGGATTAAAAAACTTGTCGATCAATGGGAGAAGGTTGTAACTACCAGGGGCACTTAATATATGGATTAAAACACCTGTTCCAGGTACGTTTTTCTTTCTTTTCTTCACACGTTGAAAGGAAACGCGTCTAGGGTGTTTGATCCCATATTTTGTTCTGAAATTCTGCTGAACCTGCATTTTGGATCGTGTTTCAATAAACTACTCCACAATCTGTGGTTTCGTCACAGGTTCCATTGGGTACACTTCTAAAAAAATTAAGTTATTCCCTACCACTCGCAATAAACTGAATGCTGATATTAGTTTTGTATCCAAAAGTTATCATCCTTTGAAATTATTTAGACCTTTTTGAGACACCCCGTATTTTACAGATTTGATGATTTTTCCAGATTTTTTTTCTGATCATTTTGCACCCAGCATTGAAACATTTTATTTTTTTTTTTTTTTTTTTTTGATTGGAGGTTTAACGACCACCATAAGCAACTCAATGGGCTATAAGCAGTCGCCCGTCCCTAATTTAGGGGCACTGGTTCCAGGGAAGGAAGAGAGCCAGTGCCGTAAGACAAACACAACATCCATGCCTAACCGGGATTCAAACCTGGACCCCTTTCGGACGAATGATCAGAGGCCATCGCTTAGACCACTGCGCCACCGGGGCGGCTACTTTTTATTTAACTCAATCCATTTAAAATGAAGCACCGATGTAAGTTACAAATAAACTTTCCAGTAACACATGTTCATTTGGGAGCATTTGACAGCAGTTTTCCCACATGTTGTTTTGGGTTTTTCAGACACTAAAGAGCTTGCACTGGCTGCGTATAAACTGAACTGCAGCGTGGCTTGTTTATCTCTCCCTGTGTTGACCCCCTCCCACTTTTCAGATAATGCATTGTTCGTCTCCCAAGTAGCTATTCCTCAGGCTAGTGGGCGCCCTGCATTGGAGCACCTGTCTTTATTACTTCCAGTTCAAAATGCTATCTCAGAGCATATTATCATAGAAAAAAAAATCCAGCAGATTTTAAATCTGTGTAATTTTTAAGCCCAGATCGATACCCAACATGATGATGAAATTAAACAAAAGCTGCCAGTTTTGTGAAATTAAAACTGCATTTGGGGCATGGTTTCGTAACTTCTCTTCTCTGGCAATAAATTTGACCTAGCAAAAGAATGCGGAATAATAGGAAGTTAAAAAAAAAGTCCAATGCTCATTCAACCCAGTGCTTCTCCAGCAATGATTTAATTTGCTGGATCTTTAGTCAGTAAGCTTTCTATGCCTTCCAACCGTAGGTTAAAGAAGTGTAACATGTTCTGGATTTGCCTGTCTGCATGATAATTTGCATGATGTCTTGGCTGGATTCAATGAAATTAGTATGTTGGGCTCCATACAAATTCGTCGAATTCCTATTGAAAATGATCAAAGGTCAGGACACAGGAGCGGGAATTTATTCTTCTGCCCTTTTGTATGATGACTTGCATAAAATCGAAGCATGATTGCAATGGAAATTTCGGTACGCTGTTTAGCACTCATAGTAGATCAATCCTATTGAAAATGGTTATTGTCAGCACTTGTGGAGATAGTGCGCACATGCGTAAGATTTGTTCATCAGAATTTTCGCGCAACTTCCGTGGAAATTGACCGGTTTGGATGGAATTCTTAATTGTAAAATGATGAATGTGTGGTAGCTTTTTTTTTTTTTTTTTAGAAATTAACATGCACAAAAAAAAAAAAAAAGATGCTTTGTAATAAAGAGCAAAAACACAAAATACATACCACTTATCAATTAATTTATGCTAAGGGATTCGTAAAGAAAACAAAGTATCATAGAGAACACTGTTTGTTGCTTTTGCAAACCCATACTTTTTGTAGGTACAAAATTTTGGGCTTTTAGAAAACAACTCTGAATTTTAAAATATCCGTATTTTGATAGCATGAGTTTAATCTAGGGAGGGAGTAGACTTTTTTTTACTTTATATGTTTGAAAAAAAAACACACCATTGGTTTCACGACTTCTGTCAAACCGAATTAGAGATTTTCATTTTCTAAAACAAAATACGTGTATTTTCAATTTTGTCACGTTAGGCCATTTTTTTTTCTTTTTTTTTTTTTCTTTTTTCTTTTTTTGTAGGGATATAAGATTGGAATTAAAACCCTGGTTCCAACCTTTTGTCCCATGGTTACACCACAAAGAAAGCAGGCGACAAAATGGAGTGGAAATCGCCGGCAAAGTGGCTGCATCATTTCCCATGACGCCTGATGTAAAAGACAACATTGGTTTTGTTCCGGCGGCACATTGTGTTAGTTTACTGCAGCAGAGAGGGGGTGATGGGGCCCAGATTGTTTTTATAAAGGAATAACTAGGGAAGCTCTATTGGGTAAGATGGGGGGGGGGGGGGGCAGGAAGGGAAGGCAAAAGTATAAAATCAGTGCCATTTGGAAGTATAAAGGATGCCACTAAAGGTGTCGGATTTAGTAAAACTTTTAACGCTGTAGCATAGCATTGATTGGCATATGAGAAATAATGGAGAGGGAGTGTGGGGGGGGGGGAGGCAGAGGAAAGAGATGACGTTCTTAACTAAAACGAATTGCAGCTCTTTTACTATAGCAGTTTTATTTGTTGTTTTTTTTTTATTTTAAGTGTCAATAAATTTAGTATTAGTGATTCGCTATAAGCAGCAATATAAACGGGGAAGGAGGGGAAGTGCTATCAAACATTGTGTGATGTGTATTCTGCGGAATTCCTCTGTATTGCCGAATCTTCAAAAAATGGAAAAATATGCATTTTGCACTACATGTTGCTGTAATTTTAATGTTTTGCATGGTGGAAGGAATTATATTACTAACATATTTCTAGTGCCAAGCATAAATCTAATGTTGACTGCATGGTAAAAAAAAATACGAAATTGACTTCCTTTGTTAAAAGTTATAATGAACTGGATGTGATTCATGCAAAATGTTTGTTCACTTCGTCTTTAGTTGAGCATAATTTACCAATTAGTGCCCCTCAGTCACTCATTTATTTAATTTTTTTTTTTAATTTGACTGTCTCATTGTCCATCTCTCTGTAAGATAAACCTAGCATGAAAATGGTTCATTTTTGAAAACATTTTAGTTTGTTCCGTGATGACGTGGGATACGATCCTATTAGATTTGGGAGTCAAAGGGTGGAACTTCCTTCTGTTTAGATGCAAACTTCTATAAAAATAAATTTTGTCTCTTTATTGATCATCATGATAGCATAGTAATGAGAAATTATGTATAAATTCTATTTTAATTGAAATAAAAGTGCTGATAAATTCAAACATCTGTAGTCATATCAATTAAAAGTTGATACTTGATTTGGGTAACATATCGTTTTTTAATCGATATGTTCGGTACATTTAATCAATATGTGTGACAAGTAATTTCATCGAATATACCTATTTTTTTTTTTTTTTTTTACGGATTTTCTGTTTCTGAAAGTTGGCAGGTATGTAAGTGGTGTTTTAAACAACTTAATTACAACAACAACAGAATTACAAAATACACAATGAAAACATTTCAGTTTAGTAACTGGCAACAGTATAAGAAACTTGGAAACAGTATGAGGAACCTGGCAACAACATTTAAATTCTTCAGAAGTAAACAAAACTTTTTTTTTAATCCTTCCGTAATTGAGAACAGGCCTTGACTAAAATCATGAGGTCAGAAACGTCTGTAAAAATCCGAAAGAACTCGGAGGGAAGGAAGGTGAGATCAAAATTTCTTCAACTGGAACTAGAACCAATTAAATTAATAAAGTAGAAGTGCGTAGGAATGCCAAAATGCGTGGAACTGCGACAAGACTGCCAGGAGAATGCATATGCAAGGTTCATAAGTAGGGTCTCCGCTTTTACTTCATGCCAAGGCCTTCCACCTTCCCATTGGTCATGCATAACCGATGTTCTTCTCGTTTCGTACGACACAAGCAAAGACAGGTTTTCTCCCGAAAGAGACTTTTTTCATTAAAAATATTTCTCCCTTTTTGACTTTTTTCATTAAAAATATAAATTTATTTCAAACTGTAAGTAAACAAAATTAATCATGTGTACTGTAGTAACTTTTGTTAATTTCATTAATTTATGTCTATAAGAAAATAATATATTGTTTGGTTAAAAATTTAATTGTAAAGAGGCAATGTGTTTTGTTTATAATAAATTAAAAATATGTACGTACATAATTTCATTGTTTAATTTTTTCTATAAAAGTTTGTTTTGTATTACCGTATTTTTACGTAAATAAAAATCTAATTTTTTTAAATTATATAACATTTGTTATTATAAAATACAATAAACAAAAAATATAAATTCCCTCACTTCAATTTATAAATACGTATTTGGCCTACATAAAAAAGATAACCCAATTATCCAGATTTTCTGAATATCCGGATGGGTTGTGGTCTGAGTTAATTCAGATATCTTATATTAAGTAGTATCTTTGAAAATGATAATTGGAGTTGCACTGTACTGTCAAATTGTTTGCATGTTACTCCTACAATGTATTCACTGGTGTTATGCAGAGGTGAGTTGAAGGCAGCAATTAAAAACAAAACAAAAAACATTTGATGTTTATTAATGATAAGAGCTGTTTCTCTTGGTATGAGCGATGGGTAAACATGGGTAGAAATTGGTTTGGAAAGAGAAAATGAGGAAACTATAAGGAGGAGAAACTGTAAATTCTCTGTGCAGTTATTTGAGGAGCTAAAGTGTACAACCAGAAAACTGCTCTCATGTTTGTAAAGGATTCACTATTCCCCAAAAAATAATTCCTTAATATTCCCAGCTCTGGTGATTATAGATAATATTATGTTCTAACAAGATAGTGCCCATTCCCATGACACCACCTCAGAACACAAGTGTTTTCTTGCAACCTGTGAGGACACCAACCCTGTGGCCAGTTGACTATGCTTGGGACATGATTGAAAAAGTACTTGATTTTGAATTTCATACCTGCACTTTTAATCCTGCAGTTGAAAACTCAAAAGAAGCATGCTTAGAATGATATATTGCTGGATGACTTATAACACCTCTTCAGTTGCAATCATTACAGAATTTACATTGTACTTAACAAAGAGCATGAGTGACATACGACAGCTCTTTGAATTAAATCTTGCCAGAGTTAGTGTATTTATAGCAAGGACATGGTAACATTAATTTAAGGGAGAGTTAAATGGAAAGTGAGCCAGCCTCCCCCATGGCTGAATGGTTTTGCCTGCTGCCCTTGACACGTGTTTGTCAGACACAGTTATTTGTCAGGTCAGTAGTCGAGGCATGGCTGTG
Organism: Macrothele yani; assembly: GCA_039090855.1. Lineage (NCBI taxonomy): Eukaryota > Metazoa > Arthropoda > Arachnida > Araneae > Macrothelidae > Macrothele > Macrothele yani. Next base: position 22,723,376 of record CM077002.1, on the reverse strand, counting down.
AGGTGAGGTACTGTGGAATATGAGTTGTACTGGTTTGAGCATAGGCTTGCATCGCAATGGACGCTCCAGCAGAAGAACAGTGTGGTGTGGTTACATTTTTAATGGCTGAAGGTGTTTCACAGCACCGTATTTGTTGCCTCATATCCACAGTTATGGTAAGCATTGCATTTCATTGGCCACAGTGAAGCAATGGAGCAGACGCTTCACGGAAGGAAGGATGTGAAAGCTGCAGCGACGATCCGAGACCTGTACAAAGCCATAGTGCCATCACGCTGAACACATTAGTATATGTGGATGCGCTGCTCAGACAAGATTGGCACCGGAGTATTGATGAGTTGGCAACAAGTGTGAATATCAGTCGTGGCACAGTTCACACCATTATTCATGAACATCTGAATTATTGGCTTCTTTGCTGTTATTGGATTACGAAGGTTCTCAATGAGAAACAAGAAGCAGAAACTAAGCACTGCATTGAAACATTTCCTACTATATACCTCTGTGAAGGAAATGAGTTCTTGGATCACATTGTCACTGGAGATGAATCGTGGTGCCACTACTACAAGCTTGAAATGCGACAGCAAAGCCAGCAGTGGAAGCATCCTCAATTGCCACTCCCAAAGAAGATCGGAACAAACATCTCTGCTGTAGAGGTCATGCTGATATTTTTTTTTTTTTTTACTGTGAGAGGCTATTACTGATTGAAAATGCTGAACACAAAGAAACTGTCCGTGCTGACTGCTGTTGTGCCTTGCTGCAATGCCTGCTCAGGGCAATCAAGAACAAGCACTGTGGCTTATTGTCGAGGAGTGTCATCTTGTTGCATGACAATGTGCGACTCCATACGGCTAATGTTACCATGGGAACGCTGCGGCAATTCAAGTGAGAAACTCCTGCACACACCCTACCTACAGTTCGGATCTTTTGCCTTGTGACTTTCACATTTTTGATGAGTTAAAGCTTAAAGGATCGCAAATTTGCATTGGACGCTGAAGTGCAGGAGGCAGTTACACTAATTCTGACGCAGCTACCAAGGAAGTTCTGTGAGCATGGAATCACCTGGATGGTTAGTCAATGGGACAAATGCCTCAATGCTGGTGGTGACTTTTTTTGACATAAACGTAATACTTTCCGACATAATCAATCGCCTTGGCAAACTTTCATTTGACTTGCCCTTATACTTTCTGATAATTAATATCAGGCCATGCTCAATATTACATTTCAGAAATATAATGATTTTGTTATATACTTGAAATATAAAATGGTCATTTGAAAATTCATTATTATGGGTATTTGGAAATTTATTCCTGTAAGCACTTTTAACGTCACCATTGATCATGGTCAAGATTAAATTTCTCTTTCATTTCTATTTCCTTTAGTACAATCTTTTTTTTAATGTTGGTTTGGCTTGATACCATGACCATTAAAAGTTGTAGTTATCACCTACATAGCAAGAGCACAGCTTTTTCTATGTGCCAGATAAGTAGACATTTTTGTTTTGATTATGCTGCTGTGTCTGTAATAAATGGAGATGTCTTATACACCCATACATTACTAATAAACTCAGATTGTTTCTGATTATTTTTTAAGGATGTTATGTTGAATTTGAATATGTGTGCAGTATTTTATTTTTATTGAACAGTATGTTTTGTCTTGAGACCCTTGCTTATGAAGCATTTGTGAATACAGTTTCATGTGAATTAACTCTGGCTTCATTTATGTATGCTTTGTGCAGGCCCAGACATTGATCAGATTCAAAAATGTCGAGAAATAGCTCGAAACTTGGCAAGAATTGCTGATAGTTTCCAGAGAGACCGCACCACTTCTCATGATGGTAACTCTAGAGTTTCACCAGATGAATATGCAGATGGTAATTTCTTGTGTGTTTTGTTAAACTTATTAACAATGAAAATTTACAGCCTTAGTTTTACTGTCATTAATGGAAAGCATGTGTATTTAGCAGTCAAGTTGTTTTCTGTGTTATTTTTGTTTTTGTAATGATTTTCGTGGAAACAAACTAATTTAAGATATACATCATGTTACTTTTGGTGTTGAAAGTGTAATAAGTAAAATAATATACACTGTTGTCCCCAAAAAATGTAACCTTATGATATTTACCCATGCATGATCAATTGTTTTCAGAAGTATAATGTGTGTGGCTACAGATTGTGATATAAATTAAGAGAGAAGGTTGCACACTGTAGACCTTAAAGCATAAGATTTTTATACACTGGTGTCAAAAACCTAAGGACTAACACTATTTTGAAAAGTTGCAACTACAAAATCAGATACAACAGCTTGTGGCAATTTGCATAACAGGGGACATTCAGGAAAAAGCCAGTGCACACGCAAAATGTGCACCAGCTAAGAAAATGGGGCAGTAGGCGGCATGTGTTTGAAGGAAAATCTGCACTTGAAAGCATAAAGGTACGAACTTGTAATTTACTTTGTCTCAAATACATCATCTCTAGATGATTTCACATGGTGAAGAATTATAGGGAAGCTGGGAGAAGGATGCTGAGTGGGTGACGTTGCCAGGGAGTGTTTGGAATTGCGTATAGTGTGGTATGCAGGCTCAAGGCAGTGTTTCAAACCAATAGAATGTGTTCCAGACATATGCTAGGAGGTCACCCTTTTTCTACTGAGACGCATGAAGCATAGTTCTCCAAAATGCATAATTACGCATCTAGGACGCATCGAAAAGTGTGTTTATACATCGAAATTTTACCAACGCGTAAAAATACTAATCAGGAATTTTTCTCGACACATAAAAATACGCATTGAGAAACGCGCAAAATACACTCCGAAGAGCTTCACCAACGTGTAAAGATTCACATCGGGTAGGTATTTCGTCTTTCAAAAACGGAAGTAAACGAAATAAAGATTTTTTTCGTAATCGTAATTTTATTTTACCCGTGATGTTGCCTCTGCCCAGTATTGTTGTTATATATCATTTTATTCCATAAATAATTGAATTTCAGTTTGAAACTGGAGGAAAAATTTCCGAAAACGGAAATTCGACGGCGCAAAAATTCCCGTGTAATCTTTAGGCCTGAAAGTGCCACGGCTTTTAGAATTTCTCCTTTTACGTCTTAATTTGACTTATTCTCGAGATCGATGCATAACTGAACAGAAATTTTGGGGCAATTGGTACTGGTGAAGGATGCTTTCCACCTGAAACTTTCGAAAACGGAAATTTTGTCTTTCAAAACTTTCCAAAACGAAAGTTAGATGCATTGAAGATTTTCCCTGTAATCATTTTTTTTAACGCGATGTTTCATCTGCCTAAAATTGTTGTTAAATATCATATTATTTCAAAAAATATTTGTATTTTACCTTGAAAATGGAGGGGGAAATGTTCGAAAACGAAAATCACTCGTAGCAAACATTTCTCCCTTAACTTTAATTTTTTCCCTCAATGATGTTCCGAACATTGTCCTGTGTTCTTAAATATTCCCTCAGAAAAGGGTTTGCATTTCATCTTGATGGGGGGGGGGGGTCCGAAACGAAAGTGACGAAGCTGAAAAGTTTGAGAATTGATGCATTGATGCATGGTGTTCAAAAGTATTAATATTCTCAAAGTTACACTTTATCTTATCAAAAATAGTGAAAGCTATCATGCATTCATGGTCCTCACAGATAAAGTTTTTCATCATGATGGATAAAATTCTCATCCAAGGGCATAAAAGAAAAAAAGTGAAAGAAATGGGAAGCGTAACAAAAAAATTAACAGATGAAGAGTTTCATCTGCTAAGTTTTCTAAAGTACTCCCCACTTTTAAAAATTACTCCCTAAATTTTTTCAAAGGAGTAAAAATACTCTTTTAAATTTTCTTTTCGGCAAACTCTGGCATGAAGACAGGTTTTTAGTTGTAACAGCAAAACGTAATTGCCAAACCATGGTCATTCAGCTTGCGAGTCTCCTTCATTCCAGCACAGGAACGCTGATATCCCAACAAACTGGGGAAAGGAGTCTACGACGATAGAGCTATATGTCCAAAGGCCAATAGTTTGCGTCCCTCTATCCAGAGCTCAATATTGCTCGCATTTTTAGTGATGCCATATCCACAGAAATTGGACACTTCAGCAATGGGCCAATGTACTGTTTTCAGATGAGGGTTGTTTCAGTCTGTCCTCGGATTCTAGATGTCAGTTAATCTGGCGTGAAAGTGGTACTATGTGCCAGCACAAGAATCTGCAGGAATGGGACAGATACGACTGTGCTAGGGTCATGGTGTGTAGTGGCATCATAATTAATGGACGCACCGAGCTACAGGTTCTGAAAAACGGGACTATGATGGCCGGACAATATTGCGATGAAGTTCTACTTCATGTTCGATTATTCTCTGGTGCTGTAGATGAAGACTTTCTGCTCATGGATGACAACATGACACCTCATTGTATGGCAGCTATGCAGACACTTCTGGAGACCATGGGTGTTCATTGCATTGACTGGCCAGCACGCTCCCCGTATCTCAACCCCATCGAACATGTCTGGAACACAATGAGGAGATGCATTGGTGCTTGAAATCCCCCACCAGAAAACAAGTAGGGCCTTGTCCATGACTGAGGGAGGAATGGGCCAATTTGTCTCAGGAACTCCTAGATCATTTGGTGCTCAGCATGCTACAACTTTGTGAGTGCTGCATCGCAATTTGGGGTAGGCATAACCCATTAATATGTTCATGCTATTTATCATATTCTTACATAACATATTCCATACTGAAATGTCTCTCCACCTGGTTATCAGTAAGTGCTGTATATCCATTCTCCAACTGTGTCCTTTGGAAATTTGTAATTTTTGTGTAAACACTGATTACAATATAATTTGTTTAACATTTATAAATGGTTTTTGTGTCTCTTCATGTATTTGTATGCTGGCAATGTAATCATTTCCCCATTTGGCTGTGGTCATGTATTGTTTGTCTTATACAGGTAAAAATGTAATCCATCCTTAGGTTTCTGACACCAGTGTATGATTTGTGTCAATATACATACATACATACATATCACTAAGCTGTTCTCTCAGATTCAGAGGTTAGCTCCACAAAGAAATACAAACTACTAGATAAATTTTTCACTGATTATTTACTTACTGTTGCCATATCAAACTTCTCCATTTACAGCGATCTTGACACACAACTCGAGCTTCACTGACGTCTATCACACAACATACACAAGACCTTCTATTCTTCATATTCATAATCTTTTTCTCATGCAGACACTCCTGAATCTGATCCTCCCATGACTTCCTTGGCCTTCCTCTGCCTTTCCTTCCTGCCACTTGGGCTAAAACGATCTTCTTAGTAAGCATCTCATCACTCATTCTTTCAACATGGCCAAACCACTGAAGAATATTAGTTTCCACCTTGCTAACAACACTTTGCTTCACATTACACAACTGCAACACATCTTCATTCCTCACACAATCAGAACGTGTCTTGCCAAAAAAAAAAAAAAACACCCTTAAGTAGCGCATTTTTCCAGCACACAAATGACTCCTAGGCTTCTTCTGTAGTACCAGGTTTCACTACCATACACCAGAGTAGGAACAATTACACTTTCATACACAGCCATGCAGGCCTCTCTTGAAAACCCATCATTCCTGTTAAAACTTCCTAAAGCAGCTATGACTTTCAACAAAGAATTCACTCACCTACTAATATCACCATCTAAATTTGTTCTCTCTGTCAAATATGCTTCCTAAATGCACAAACTCATTTACCTTGTCAATCACTGTGCCATTTCGACTTGTATTACATTCAGTGCTAACAGTTCCTCCCTCAAAAACCATAACTTTGGTTTTCCCTTATTTATACTCAGTTTGAATTTCCTGCAAACTTCGTACATCTGGGACAACACACTTTTGCTCTCTGCCAACATGACTGTGTCATTGCAGTTGATTATTTGGAAGCTGAAGGTAGGATTTGCAGCCTGGAGGGATGACCATCTGAAGAACAACAATCCAAAAATGTTTAGCATGTAAATATTTATTCTAATTAATAATTTTCCCCCAGTTATGTGAAAATTCTGGTAGTAGTGTATTCATCATAATGCCTTCAGCATTTTTCAGTATGTTGAGAATCTTAAGAAAACTTGAGAAATGCATCTTCAGATGATGAGATTTGAACCCTCATCTCTTGAATTTTCACCTGAGTATATTTCTCACTACCCTAAATTTTCCATTTTTTTTTCATGCATTCATCCTTTTACTAAGTCACCCAGTTTTCATCTGTCACTACACTAATTCTTTAAATTTTCACATGATTGTACCATAAGGCTATTAATTTTTTTAAAGATACTCTTACCAGCTAAAGTGTTCCAATAATGGGACTTTTTACCAAGAAAAATGCATCAAGGTGTACTGACTGCTAAGAATGAATGTTCAAGTTGTTTTTCTTTTCTCTGAGTTTCTCCAGGATTTTTTAAGTAAATTGTCTGTATCCATTCCTTTGGAGTTTTACTGAAAGAAAAGGCAGTTGATTCACATGTCCAAGCTGATGGCAAATTTCATTTAATTTCTGAATTGCTGCTGGCAAATTTCATTTAATTTCTGAATTGCTGCTGTTTTGTGAAAGTTCTAACTGTATTGCAGAGATTGAGTTTGTATCATCCTGTGTCGTCTGTGCTAACTCTTATGTTTTTGCATGCTCAGAGCAGGGTCTGGGTAAACAGCAAATGGTTCAGAGAAATGCTCTTTTTTTACTGGCTTAAACTCTGTTGGACATTTTGTAAAAGCTGTATAATATGCAGACTAAAAATCTTGAAACTTCAGTTAAAATTCATGGTGTTGATACTTCTAAAGATCCACTCAGTTTTATTTGCAGTGTCATGTGCCATTGTGGGAATTGTGAAGCACAGGGAAAGATCATTGAACAAGTAACAGATTTTTAACTGTGTGAGTATACTAATTAATGAGGCAGAGAAGCTTGTGAAGTTCATTAAGGAAATTTACAACAGAAATTGCTAAGCATGGAAAGTCATATTAGCTATGTAAGACTGTTTTCACTAAGAAAGAGGATGGTCAAAGAACAAAGTTGGCTGTATAAAATGAAGTATTTAAACTTCCCCTTTTCTGTAGCAGTGAGAGTTGTGTGTGAAATAGAAATCTCGTGTGGTTAGATACACCCACTATGAAAATGGTAAGAGGAATATCAGGATAGATTCAACAGATGACTGGATTAGTTATCCATACCTACAAAGTTTTATAGTTTAGCCGCCATAAAATTTACAGAAATACTACTAGTTTTATGGTTATTTTATAAATGACATATTTTACAGATTTCCATTTCATTTTTTTTTCCTGTTTAGTGCCATTTCAAGGGGAAAATAAATGCCCAAGGAACACCATCCCTGTATCTTCTTATTTACATGATCATTACTGTACCTACTTTCACATTCCCCAACCTTCTCTGCTTGCTAACAGAAAAGACTGTAAAATGCTGTATGATTGCATGATCACAACTGTGCCTACTTTCGCATCCACCAACCTCTGCTTGCTGTCTAACAGAAAAGACTGTAAAATGCTGTATGATTGCTGTCTAACAAAAAAGACAAATGATTAAGCTTCATGAATCAACTGCAGAAAAATTTATTTTAAGAGGTTGCGGAGAAAAAAGACATAAAATTAGACTAAGAATGATTTGAATGCAAAAAGAGAAAGAGGATGGTCAAAGAACAAAGTTGGCTGTATAAAATGAAGCATTTAAACTGCCCAAGGAACACCATCCCTGTATCTTCTTATTTACATGATCATTACTGTACCTACTTTCACATTCCCCAACCTTCTCTGCTTGCTAACAGAAAAGACTGTAAAATGCTGTATGATTGCATTATCACAACTGTGCCTACTTTCGCATCCACCAACCTCTGCTTGCTGTCTAACAGAAAAGACTGTAAAATGCTGTATGATTGCTGTCTAACAAAAAAGACAAATGATTAAGCTTCATGAATCAACTGCAGAAAAATTTATTTTAAGAGGTAGCGGAGAAAAAAGACATAAAATTAGACTAAGAATGATTTGAATGCAAAAAGAGAAATTTTTCTATACATGATTATGGGCAAGAAGTTTGAATACACTGAAATGGCAATATTTTAACTGTCTTCTAGTGTTAAATGTAAGACAGTTGTCTTTTCAGGAACTTGCTAATATGGAGTTAAGTTTTGTTTTCTAGTATAACTGTGTGTGTGAATGAAATGATCACAAGAGCTGGATTGTTAAAAGAAGCATTCACTATATCTCCCCTCAACAAGACATGATATTTTGATGACTGCAGTATTCTTCTGCAATGTTGTCTTATCTGTTTCTTGCTAATATGGAGTAGTTTTGTTTTGAGACGTAATTGCCAGAATGGAATGATCACTGTTCTGAATGATTAAAAGAAGCATTCACTGTACTTCCTGTCAACAATGCCTGATGTTCTAATGACTGCAGTGTTCCAAGAAGGGACTTATAAATTATTCCACAATGTTTGCATAGCATGTGGTATGTTTTGTGTTTCCTGGCTGGTAAAAAAAGCAATGTTTTATTTAGATACTGTTAGTGCACTTTCTTTGTGAAGCACTTGTACTTCTTCATTTCTGTGCAGACATATTCAATATGCATTTTATGCTTATAACTTTGTGACAGTGGTTAAAAATTTAGCAACTTTCTTGTGTTTCAGTTTCATGTTCTCTAAACTTTTATTTCTTATATTTGTTTGTTTTTTAAATATTGCCATTCCAGAGAATGCCGCTTACATTTTAGTGCACAATGGTTATGATGATAATGAAGGTAATGGAAACAAAAAAGGAAAAAAAGAAACACAACTTTACTAGATATAATTGTTAACCTCTCATTATGATGGAGATTACATTTCTAATGCTCTTTATTATCCAAGTTGTGTTTTTCTATATATCTATTAAATATTTCTAACCATTTGTTATCTAAGAGATCTTATTCTGAAAGACTTCTTGTATAATGAGTGCTATAAAGAAAAGATTTCTCTAATGGATGTTAGCTGTTTTCCTTATACAAAACCTTTGCTTATGAACATTGCTGCAAGATTCCGATAAATTTTATTTCTTTTGTTTTATTGGTTATCATTGTTCAGTCTGCTCAACACAGTACTACTGTTTCAAGTACTTCCAATATTGGATTTCGTTAGTAAAAGTCCGCTATTGAAAAGTTAATTCGTTTTTTGACGTGCATTAATGCAATTGCATTATTGGACTTACCGTTAAATCCATGTTGAACACTTACCGCATGGAAACCAACACGTGTGGTAAGTGTTCAACATGGATTTAACGGTAAGTCCAATAATGCTACTGGTCATCACATTTTTGGAAACATCTCCTTTCTGGATAATGAAGCATTGAAGACATAGCTGAGATAATCAAGTGCGTACTGGAAATGTTTTATATACAAGTAGTAGTTGATTTAGTGAAGATTCAGAGTATGTTAAAGCAAAGTATCCACAGTTTTGTCTACCATAAGATCTGTTTAAAATTTACTTCTTGGAGTTTATACTATGAAAATTTAGGTAAATGTATAGTTTAGCGTCCTAAATTATTTTGTCAGAAATGTTGAAGGATTTCAAAAAAGTGAGATGTACAGATTTTAAAGTATGTAATTTCATGACGAATGGTGAAACAATGTCATCTGTATAGTGCATTTTAAAAGATTTTTACCGTAATATTTACATGTAAGTACGACGACGAGAACAGCGCTGCGGCAGGCCTAACACAACGCCACATCAAACTCCGCTCCGCTGAAATGAAGGTCTCGTTTTGGTGGCAGAAGAATATAAAAGTAACGAGGAACATTCTTGCCAGGAAAGCATTCCAATTTATAGTGCTACGTGACAGAAAATAGTTCTTCATTTCTGTCGCAGTTAGTCAAAACACAAGGTGACACTTGCTTCGATCTTGCGCATGCGACTCCCTGATACGAAATAGAAAAGTATGCAGATGCCTTTTTTTCTCCTAGAAAAGTGTTAAAGTACATGTCGTGTTGTCTCCAACGTAAGTTACATGGCATCGGAAAGTTTTCGTTTTGCTCCTCCTATTGATGGTGTGGTTTGCAGTTCATTTAAATTGGATCACACACACAAAAAAAAAGTCGATGAAGAAGTGACGTCACACGCGGAAAAAAAAAATGTCAGACTGATGTTAAAAATTGAGACAGAAATGAGCTATTTTATGTAGAGTAGCTCTACAAAATGGGATGCTTTACTGGCAAGAATGTTCTCCCTTTCTGTTGTACTCTTCTGCCAGCAAAATGGCTGTTGGAACAAGAACATCGCTTCAGCGGAGCAAAGCTTGACATTGTCGCCGCAGCTTCTGTTCAGAGCGTCATACTTGCATGTAAATATTATGGTAAAAATCTTTAAAATGCACTATAAAGATGACATTTTTTCACCATTTGCCATGAAATTGCTTACTTTAAAATTGGTACGTCTCACTTTTTCGAAATCCTTCAACATTTCCGACGAAATAATTTAAGACGCTAAACTACACATTTACCAAAAAACATTATTACATCTACATCTAATGTTTGGGTCTTTGCAGTCCATGATGTTTGAGAATTACCGGTAAACACCTTTCTTATAAAAACGTTATGTAATATTTTTTTTTCAATGTTTTTAGACTTCACACCAGAAGAAAGGCTTGTCTTGGAAAATATTTTATCACAAGGTCCTTCTCAAAGTGTATGTATAATTTCTATGACTTTTTGAAGTTATTCATGACTTTTAGTTTCAGTAGTCTACAGCAATCTCAAGTACTTTTTGCTATATAAATAAAAATTGTATTAGCCCTACAAAAACTTTTTGGATATGTAAAAATATGTAGATTCCGTTAAATTAGAAATCAATGCTAATTAAATCAGAAATTGATTACATAAATGGTGTGACTTGATACCTGTTTTTCAGTATGTGAGTATATATTTATTCCCTCAAATCAGTGGCTAATGTGCAAGAGTGCTACTGTGCTATACATATGCATTGTCTAGTTTTGTGTTTAATTTTATAATGAGATATCTTCCATTAAAATTAGGGGGTAGGGGGTGGAGTGGAAACAAACAAAAATTGGTAATAATTAAGCCTACTGATGATAATATCAACTGTGTCATTATCATGCAGTGTTATATTATTTCACCCTTATATGGGCCCTTTGAACCAGTACAAAATCTTATATGGTGTAATGCGATTATCTGGGTAGTTCGAAAGCATAGTCTTACGTACCTTATTTCATCTTTTGGTACCATTGATGAGTTTCAGTTCCCTGCTGCACAGTTTTGAAATTCAGGGCTATGCAAGGTGTGTTGTATTGTGATTCATGTCATGGGTTCACAAGGTTTTCCACAGGCTGCTATGATATTTATCAGAGAGCATGCATATAAAGCTTTAAACATTTTATAATTATGATATAGAAACACAGTGTAGAAAGATTATACATCTGAGAACAAGTGACATGGTCAAATGATGAAAATAAATTTATTCCATTTGAAATTTAAGAACATGAGCACTAAAGCATGAAGAAAACTTTACCATTATGTCTTGAAAGAAAAGTCTTTAATCAATACATCCTTCCAGTCCTTACTTATGGTTCAGTATCCGCAGTCTTTCCCATATTACAAAATATACACAGTATCCGCAGTCTTTCCCATATTACAAAACTTAATATAAAAAAATCTATGCAAGTTAAAATAAAATGGTTGGCAGCATAATATAGCAGCACTTATATATATATATTTTCTGTTCTTTAGGTGAGTGCTACTGCTGAATAAGAGGAGCATTTCATCGATAATGGCTTCCATGAAAGAAAAAGCGGGGCGTGTGTTTTGGTTCCATGAGACCGAATCGGCAGTTACTGTCCAGCGTCATTTCACAAAAGAGTACATACGATCACCACTGAACCAAGAAAGGTGCCGCCCCGGTGGCGCAGTGGTCTAAGGCGTTGGCCTCTGATCATTCGTCCGTAAGGGGTCCGGGTTCGAATCCCGGTCAGGCATGGATGTTGTGTTTGTCTTACGGCACTGGCTCTCTCCCTTCCCTGGAACCAGTGACCCTAAATTAGGGACGGGCGACTGCTTATAGCCCATTGAGTTGCTCACGGTGGTCGTTAAACCTCCAATCAAAAAAAAAAAAAAAAAAAAAAAAAAGAACCAAGAAAGCATAAAAGTTGGGTATGAAAAGTTTAAAGTGACGGGTAGTGTTGGCGATCTCCCCAAGCGGTCTGACCACCGGTTACACAAGAGACAATTGCAGCTGTTCAGGAGACATTTCTGCAAAGCCCCAGGAAATCCATTTGTCATGCTTCACTGGAAACTGGGATTCCCTATGCCACTAATCACAAAATTTTCTGCAAATGTCTTCATCTGTATGCTTAAGATACACGTACAGATCATTCAAGCTCTTTGGTTTGATGACCAGCCTTGCTGTTCTGCATTTATGACTGAGATGTTGCAGCACATAGCTCATGATAGTGATTATCTGCACCATGTCTGTTTCTCAGATGAAGCCACATTCCACATCTCTAGTATGGTAAATAGGCACAATGTGCGAATCTGTTGATCAGAAAATCCCCATTATGTCATCGAACAACAGAGGGCTAGCCCGAAAGTGATCACATGGTGTGTCGTGATGCATGACAGAATCATCGCCCCCCCCTCCCTTTTTTTTTACAGAGCTCACAGTAACATGTACCTAGACATGCTGGAACTTTTTGTAGCACCTCAGTTGCATGCACTCCAACCTTCGGTTATTTTCCAACAAGACGGTGCCCTACCACACTGGCCAATAATGGTTCGTGAGTTCCTGAATGCCACGTGAGTTCATGAAAGACCAAGTTTACTCTAGCAGTGTTCCTGATGTCGAGACGTTGAAGAGCAGAATAATGGACATCATTGTTTCTGTCTCTGCTGAGTTGTTAAACAAAACATGACATGAAATCGAATATCGCTTAGATGTCCTTCTGGTCACAAATGGCCCTTATGTGGAGGTGTTCTGACATTGGAAAAAAAACAACTTGTGCACCATCATTGTCATGCAATCCCTTTCTTGTACCTGTAATACATTTTTTATATTAATTTTTTCAATGTAGGAAAGACTTTATGGATAATGTGGGAAAGATTTATGGATAAAGACTTTATGTAACTGATAACCAACATCACATGCATTGCTGATTCTTTTGCTTAATTTCTCATCAACTACTTATGCCTTAGCAATAATTCATAACTGTAAAGTAATTAAGGTCTGCTACATGTTCCAATTATTCCCATATACCACCTGATTTATAATTTCTGAATTTAGATTACCCAGTATTTATCTTACTTCCAAACTTTTCCCCAAACTTTCAGATATCTGAATTGCAAGAATAATTAAATCCATTAATTATAATGATCAGTAATGCATGTGATGTTGGTTATAATTGATTTGCAGGGATTTAATTATCCTTGCAAATCAATAATAATTTAATCATCATTTATTGATTTGCAAGGATAATTAAATCCTTTCAAATCAATTTCTAAACTGAAGCTTAATTGTGATCCATGGTCTTTTACAACTTTCAAATCGTTGATGTCCATTTGAATATATCTTACTTACACCATGCACTTCTGTGCAAGGCCTTCCTAACCATCCTGGAAGTCATTATTGTATTACACTGGACTACACACACATTTTGTCTCTGAAATAAAATAAGTGAATCTTTACTCATTTCAGTGTGCTGAACACAAAAATGACGATAAAATATGTCGATTGGCTCTTGTTTAAGAGAAACTCAGTCCACAATATATTCAGAGATGCCGTTTACTATGGATTCTCCATAGTTTCTTCGGTTAACAACCACATACTACGGACTATGCATTTAATTTTTCTATGGAGAATTTAGTATCATACGATTTCTTTTCATTGCTGATTACTATGGATGGCTGTAATCAAAGCTATGAGGCTGGTTTCAGAGCATATGCTTTGTCATGGCTTAGTGCACCTGCTAGGGCTGGATGGACGATGTATCGATACATCGCCAAAAACCAGTGTGAATTTAACATCGATGTTACAGTGTTTTGACTGACTAAACTATGATTCATCGCCATCGTGATGTACGCGTGTGCGATGTAATCGCCGTTGCACTGCACCGAGCCTTGACCAAGCACCAAGGCCAAGCACAGTTGTACAAAGCGGGTTTTCCAGTCCGAGAGACCCTTGAACGTCGGGAAATCCTCACACATGCACAGCTCTGATGTAGTTTCTCGTAGGTCTTCATTCCAGGAGCTGCATTGGGGGATTGCCGACATTGAAGATTCGTGTGCCAGCCGAGCAATCATTGGCATTGTAGCTTCGCGAGCAAACCCGTAGCCATGCAGACACTGTGTTCAAACAGGTTTCTTATTGGGGGCCTCCATGCGTCACCGATGCTATTAAGAGGCCATGTATTCCACATTTTGAATCTCAACGCAGCTAAGGAAGTATGTGGCAGAATGTTTTTTTTTTTTTTTCCCGAGTTTTTTTGTGAAACAGTACAAAAGAAATTTATGGGTATTTAAAATTCTATCTAATTCTTCGAGTGTCCGACCAAATCTAGGGACTCAAACGTTAGAAGCTCTTTTGATAGAATAAAAGCCAATATGTCTATGTATGGTGAAGTACGCTTTGATCAAAAAAATTTCAAATGAAGTGTCATTGCATATAAAGCTCTTTTTTTTTTCTTTTACTCTACATTCAATAGTTATTAAGTTTTTCTTTGCTATTTCAATTATCCACTAGTAAATAATTAAATGTCTAGCATGATGTGCACATTTTAAGAAATTCTGGGATTATTTTGTTTACCTTTTTATGAAGAATATTTATTTTGTTAAATATCAACAAGTAAATAGGTAAGTTAAATTATAGGTATTACACAAAATGCTTGTTTTTTAAATACCTAAATCCAAATATTTTGATTTCATTATTTGAGTACTGAAAAATTGTCAAAACAACTGATTTTCTCCTTGTGCACTACTGATAACTTTAGTTGTTAGGTGGCGTCTCTGCAATATCACATCATGTTACATCAGCCTATCTTACACACCACCCCCAGAAGCTGTTGCGTTATTGTCTGATGTAATGCAGTTGAGTCATGATATAAGATGATGATATCATTAGTATAAACTGAAGCCTCGTAGGGTGAGCAAGCGTTTGTGGGACTACTTGGACTACACTCTCACTTACTCTTTCATCATATACACAAGTGATCCCTGCAGTATAAATCCAGCAGTAGTGATGCCTCATAACTATGTTAAAAGTCCAAATAGTTTTTGTTATATATTTGCGGGGAAGTGACGTTTGCAAGCCAGAAAAAGGCATATCACCTTTATTTTGTATGCAAGATCGTGGATCCTAGGTCAAGGTATGGGCCCCACACATATGCTGTATTACATGTGCTAGAAATATTCCGAAGTGTCTCAAGGCGGTAAAGTGTCAGTGCTGTTGCTGAAGGAGCCAAGTAATCGTGCAAATGACAGCTACTTCTGCTTGGTTATGACCTGTTTTAGGAGGCATTAAAAGAAAAAGAAGTGGACAATAGTGTATCTGAATATACCATCTGCTGTCCAAGCAGTTCCACACGGTGAAGGACTTCCCGTTCTGGAACCTCCGAAAGAATTTTCCACCTATTCAGAGGATGATGAGAATAGAGGTGAACTGATGTCGAGTTCTCCTGAGTCTTCACTGTCCAATGATGATCCAGATGTCAACCACGGTGTGTCCTCTGTGGCACACATTCTCACACAAGAACTGATCTTGTTCGCAATCTGGAGCTGTCCAGGGCCAAAGCGGAGTTACTGGGATCAATACTTCTACAATGGAATCTTCTCAAGGAAAATGTCTGAGTGACTTCTTTTTGTGCCTTACTTCTGAAAAGAAGATGACCTTGTGTTCTACTGCTATGTAGGTTGCCTGGTGAATGCCCTTTGGATCAAACATGACTCGCTTGAATGACGACTGTTCATAGACTCACTGAAACTGATTCTCAAGGCAGTGTTGCTGCATAATGGAAACCAGCGTCTTTCTGTTCCAGTCAGGCATGAAAAAAACTACAAAGATGTCAAGCAGTTGTTCGACTGTCTTCAATACAGCAAGTACAGTTGTCATCTGTGTGGTGATTTGAAGGTAGTGTCTGTGTTGATAGGTCTGCAGCTTGGATATATGAAGTACTGCTGTTTTTTGTGTGAATGGGACAGCTGAGCAAGGAATTTGCACTATGTGAAGAGCGACTGATGCCGTTTTGGTAGAAATTGTCATCAATTGAACACACTGAATGCACACACACTGCTGTGAGAAATACTCACTTAACAAAGAATACACATTAGTCTATTCAAATGGTGAAGTATGACTGAGTTTTTATAGAAGCAGTTCTATTAACAAACAAAAACTTGATGGCATCACTCGTAAGACAACCTTGCACCAACAATGACTAGAGCA
The DNA here is from genome assembly GCA_039090855.1 of Macrothele yani. Taxonomy (NCBI): domain Eukaryota; kingdom Metazoa; phylum Arthropoda; class Arachnida; order Araneae; family Macrothelidae; genus Macrothele; species Macrothele yani. Next base: position 22,706,938 of record CM077002.1, on the reverse strand, counting down.
CACAGAGCTTAAAAATAGTTCCCTTCTGTAGTGTTAGCCTCAAAAGCGAGGGAGAGGCAGAGAGAGAGGCAGAGTCCTGGATGTGGCAGTCCAAGATACATCTTGCCTTTCAATGGGTCAACGGCAGCTGCGCCTGCTATGGAGTGATGATGCAATCCATAAGGAGTGCCTGAAACACTTTTTTTTTTTTTTTTTTTACGATAAGCATTTTATTCAGAGTCTGTATTTCCAACAATCAGTGTAGCAGAAAGACTTCAAGAGATGTACCAATGTAATTAGAAGAATGTCAGATTTTGACATCGAAAGTCATCCCTGCTATTCATACCATACCATGAAATGCATGTACCCTCTTCCTTAGAATTTCACATCCTACAGCAAAAGAGCACCTGCAAACTAAGTGAAAATAAGGCATTGGAATGACTTGCAGCCCCCCACTAAAAAACACGCATTACAAACATGCCGAAGCTAACAGGTGGGAGTGAGCGCTGACGGGCTGCCATCTATCAGCCGATCTGTAATCACTATCTCACACAGAGCTGTCCAGGAAGTGCATAGACCTATCAGGTAATCCCAAAAATACTGTCATTTTTTCAACGTGTGAAGAAAAGAAAGAAAAACATACCTAGAACAGATGTTTTAATCCATATAATAAGTGCCCCCAGTAGTTACAACCTTCTCCCACCGATCAACAAGGTTTTGAATCCCAGACTTGTAGAATTCCATTGTTTCCGATGCAAAAAAGGCAGAAAGGGTTCGCCGTACCTCCTCCACATTTTGAAGTGCAGTCCCAGCAAGATGGTTTTGCAGGCTGCGAAAGAGGTGGTAGTCAGATGGGGCGATGTCAGAGGGATATGCTGGATGCGGAAGTTTTTCCTATCGGAAGTGCTGCTACGTGGCACTGGTCATTTTCGCTGTGTGCGGTTTTGCGTTGTCCTTCTGCAGCAGCACGCCTTTACGATTCACGAGTGCTGGACGTTTATACTGCAAAGCAGTGTGTAGACGCTGTGCAGCTGCTGACAGTAGATTTCCCCTGTAATGGTTTTGTTGGGTGGCAGCAGCTCCTAATGGATTATGCCTTGCATAACCCACCACACAGACATCAAAACCTTTTGTGGGAAACGTCCTGGTTTCGCCACTGCTGCAGGCACATTCCCTTTGGGAAGCCACTGCCATTTACACTTAATGTTGTGATAAACAATCCATTTTTCATCACCCATGACAATTCTGTGCAAAAACAGCTCCCTTTTTTCACGGGAGAGCAAAGAAGTGCAAATGTCCACATGCTGTGTTGCAGCTGTTGTGGAGTGAGATCATGGGATACCCCCACTTATCCAGTTTTGACACCTAACCGAGGTCCTGCAGATGCCGGTGAGCAGTGGAATGGGTTGAATGAACAAGTGTGGCTAATTTCTCAACTATTGCATGCAGATTTCCCTCAACAGCAGCTTTCAGCACGTCGTTATCCAGCTCAACAGGCCGTCGGGATTGCTGCATATGCTTGAGGCTGGTGTCCTTCCTTCGAAATTTCTGGAACCAGCGTTGACATTTCCTGACCTCCAGGGTACCCGGCCCATATACGGCATTGATGTTTCGTGTTCTTACCGTCACTGAATGTCGATGGTGGAACTCATACAGCATAATGTGCCTAATGTGGTCTTCTGACACTGCCATTTCCTATGCGGTTTAAGTACACAACGACTGTACCTAGAACTCCCATTTGCGGTTTCAAGTGACTTAAAGGTCTGCTCGCGTGATCCCTCTTATACTCACCATGGTCAATGCTATAGTCTGGGCACCAGGAGAATCACTACTGTTGGGCTTGCACAAAACGACATTACTTCTGGGATGACCTGATATAATAATATGTTGTCACCAAAATTTTTTTTTCTGATTTGCCTTTAGTGAAATCATTTACTTTCTGTGTGTAATTTTGTTTATTTGCTGTGTTTCCTTTCCTTAGATTTCAAGAATTGCTTCAGTCTTAGCTGATTGTTTCACTTCTCAAACATTGAAAGCCACTATTCAATATCTTACTGGGAGGAATGATGATGTTTCTCAGCAGCTGGCTGTAGCTCTAGAACTGTCTACTGGTTTAATAAACCTAATGGGTGGAAATATATTGGGCACCATTCGCAGTGTAGTGGGAGGAATGTTCCAGAATCGTGCAGAACTGGTAAAAATACCTTGCTCATTATTATTTTTTTTAAATTTCCTCTTAATACAATTTTGTGAGTTATTGGCCTGAAACCAGCAATGCCATGCAAAATGTAGGTATTATATTTTTGTTATTTCTTTAATATTGTTTTACTACTTTCAATTGAATTTGTTTAAGTGAATTCTAGTTCATCAGTTAAACACTTATCTGGCAGATTGCCTTTCTATGAAGAGCTAACCTCAGAATCTCAAAGAGCAGCTTAGTGATATATATATAATTGAATTTTTTTAAATTATTACTTTTACTGGAAAATTCTTTTGCCAAAAAAAAAATACTTGGTTTCACCCCTGTTTCAGAGAGAATAAAAAGCAACAACTATATATCATATTCTGATAGTTTTTTTATCATACATATGGGTGTTAACGTAATTAGAAGTTATTACTGAGGAAAGCATTTACCAGTGAGCCAATGCTGATGATTTCATTTGTTCCCGAAGAACTATTTGTTTGTCAAATTCTCATAAATCTAATAGTTATTTCCGTTAAGTGCAGCATTATGGACATTGGCTTGTTTCCTAAAACCTCATTTCATGTGATTCGCACTGAACTTGGAAAATTGGAAAACCGTGGAATTCTCAGGGAATTTGAAAATGGATCCGAAAATTAGGACTCTGGGAAAAGCGCATTTTTTCATAAAAATTAGGGAACTGAAAAATCGGGATTTAAAAAAAAAAAAAAAAATTCAGATTTTCTGCCTTTGATTACAGTTACTGCCTGACCAGAATCCGATATATCTTCCTTTCAATGTACCATAAAACCCACTTATAATGAATCCATATTTAGCTAATAAAACAGACTTTGTTCAGTGTATTGTTAATTCAAAACTAATTTGATAATTTTTAACAAACAAAATTTCTCAGTTAAATAGTGTGGAAGAAATATTCTTCGCATAATATGGGGAAATACATCTGAATTATTAACACAGCAATCAGACATCTCTGAATTGTGTGTATATTTACTGTAACGGATAGCATGCTCGAACAGAAATCGGGAGATGCAGGTTCGATTCCCATTCCAGGGTGTTATAGTTTTCAAGTTTTCTGATGTGAATTAACGTTAACGTGAGAAATGGTAAATATGCATGGAATTCAAAGATTTCTGTTTGCTGTGTTAAGAATTCAGGTGTGTTTCCATGTACAGACGTGCCAGCTCTCCAGGTTTAGGTGGGAGACTCCAGATTTTCAGCCCTCCCTTCCGCCCTCTAGATGAATGTCAAATTCTTCTGATTTTCGCTGATAATTAGCCATTATGATGTCAAAATTCCATCGACCACTGCCTTGGATCAACGCAGAAGAAAAAGATTTCGAACTGCCTGTGAAATCTTTTTCTTTCTGCGTCGATGCAAGATGGCATTACAGTCGTCAGTTTCGTCCTTTTCTTCTCCTCATATCTGCAAAAGTAAAGCTACCCCCTGTGGCGCAGTGGTCTAAGCGCTCACTTCCGACCAACTGTCCGAGAGGGGTCCAGGTTTGAATATCGATGGGGCATGGATGTTGTATTTGTCTTACGGCACTGGCTCTCTCACTTCCCTGGAATCAGTGGCCCTAAATTTGGGATGGGCAACTGCTTATAGCCCATTGAGGTGCTCACTGTGGTCATTAAACCTCCAACCAAAAGAAAAGAAGAAAGCTTGATACTTCCACATTTGTTTTGACAAATATCACTATCTTCGTTGATTCTGTTTCGCAGTAACGATGTGCGAATGAAGTAAAAGGTGTGTTGATGACAAACGCTATATATACACTGACGGAAAAAAAAAATCCCAACACCAAGAACGGGTTGTGTTAGATAAACGAGGCGGTGAGAGTACATCTGTAAGATGACGTCTATGCAAATTTCGCGCTCGGCACACATGTGTGGCGCTAGTAGCGCCCTCGGAACATGCAAAGCAGGTTTGCTGTAAATACGTGCTGTAACGTTCGTGAGACACCCTTGCCACTGTTTCACCGGGATTTCCGCTTTCTTGTTCGCGACCATATCAAGCGAACGTGGCAAGGTCTGTGGGACCAAGAGGTGGAAAATAAACTGCATCGTATTAAACCTAATCTTGAAATTTGGAAATCCACATATTGTCGGAACCGTAGGGAGGAAGTGGTGCTTGCGCGTCTCCGCATTGGTCATTGTCGTTTCACTCACCGCTTTTTGCTGTGTGGCGACACTGCGCCGATGTGTGAGACGTGCAATTGCCGACTCACCGTCACTCATCTTCTGTGTACCTGTGTTTGTTTTCGTGATGTACGTTTTCATTTCTTTCATTCTCATTTGTTGAAAGAGGACGCCGCTACACTGCAGCGGCTCCTCAATGACCACTGCAATACTGATGCTGTTTTTTCATTTTTTAAACAAATTGACTATTTTAAACGTATCTAGATTTTAGCCCTATCATCTTACTCATTTCTCAGTTTTACTGAATCAGCTAGATTTTAATCATTGTATCATGTTTTTAATACTGTTTGTTTCACTATCATTTTTAGCCCTTCCATCGTTCTCATTTTTCAGTTTTACATGATCAGTCAGATTTTAAGCTTTTTACCACGTTTTTAATACTGTTTGTTTGTCTTGTGTCTGGCGCTCTTTGGCCAATCATGGCCCTTGCGCCATAAAAATCAAACAACCAACCAACCAACCAACGTTCGTGAGCATTAGTTATTGTTGAGATCCGACTTAGTGTGTTGATGTTAGTCAAGAATGCCTTTAAGAAGACGAAGAAGCCATTATCAACAGCTCACGGAGTCTGAACGAGGTCGTGTAATAGGGCTACGAGAAGTTGGATTTTCGTTCCGCAATATTACAGAACGACTTGGCAGGAATGTAGTCACGGTGCATGATTGTTAGCAGCAGTGGTCAAAGGAAGGTACTGCCTCAAGAAGACCGGGTTCCGGCCAGCCACGTGTCACTACTGAGAGGGAAGACTGCCGTGTACGGCATATGGCCATGGCGCATCATACCGCGTCTGCGGCAGCAATTCGAGCTGCAGTTGCCACCACAGTGACACAACGAACTGTTACAAATCGGTTACTTGAAGGACAGCTCTGAGCCAGATGCCCTGTAGCGTGCATTCCACTTACTCCAAACCACTGCCGTTTGCGACGTCAGTGGTGTCAAGCTAGAGCTCATTGGAGGACGGAGTGGAGATCTGTTGCGTTTTCTGATGAAAGCCGGTTCTGCCTGTGTGCCAGTGATGGCCGTGTGTTGGTTAGAAGGAGGCAAGGTGAGCGAGCGCCTGCAACCAACCTGTCTGCGGCCGAGACACACTGGACCTACACCTGGAGTTATGGTCTGGGGAGCAATTTTCTGACAGCAGGAGCACTCTCAAGGTTATCCCACGCACCCTGACGGCACAGTTGTACGTCGGTCTGGTGATTCAACCTGTTGTGCTGCCATTCATGAACAGCATTCCAGGGGGTGTTTTCCAACAGGATAACGCTCGCCAGCATACCGCTGTTGTAACCCAACATGCTCTACAGAGTGTTGACATGTTGCCGTGGCCTGCTAGATCACCAGATCTTTCACCAATCGAGCACGTATGGGACATCATTGGACGACAACTCCAGCGTCACCCCCAACCAGCATTAACCGTCCCTGTATTGACCGACCAAGTGCAACAGGCATGGAACTTCACCCCACAAACTGACATCCAGCACCTGTACGACAGAATGCATGAACATTTGCGTGCTTGCATTCAACATTCTGGCGGTTACACCGGCTATTAATGTACCAGCATTTCACATTTAAAATGGCTCTTCTCGCGCTTACATTAAGCTGTGATCTTGAAACCGTAATCGATTAAATATGTTACCTATACAAATGTATTGCCGCCATTTCATTCCTCTACAACTATTTTTTTTGAGGTGTTGGGATTTTTTTCCGCCTGTGTATATATATATATATAAATCTTTTTCTGAAGTTAAAAAAAAAAATTAATAAACTCCATGTTTCTCCAAAATAGTAAATAAACGCTTCTTCAAACTGTGGTTTTGAAAGAAAGCTTTAAAGGGGGAAACTGCAAAGCTATATTTAAAAAAAAAGTAGGATGCATAGTAATAAAAATTGAAAAAAAAGTAAAGCGTAACTTCTAAAGTTTTCAATGGATTTTGGTAAAAATTAAAACTGATCTTTATGTTGTAACATTTCATTTACTGCAAAAATTTCACTCACTCATAATAAAAAAATTGCAAAAAAATTTGCTTAAAAATTTTTCTCCCAATCTGATTGTCATATCACGCGTTCAGCAAAGACCTCACCCTCTCTGGTACTAGAATGCCTGGGAGGGTCAGTAATTGATTGGCAGATGAGAACTGCCCTGCCTTCTACTTGCAGTTCTTTCTTTCAACTCCTCGCCTTAACAAAGCCGTATGCGTTCTAAGTGATGATAAAAAACAGTTGAGTTACGGAGAATTCACTTAACGACAAAAGGGAGTAGTTACAGTTGGCCTCGCTTTGTAATGAAAGGCAGTATTGGTACGATGCTTTTGTCACCTTCGCGCACGACCTAAAGGAGAAACAAAAAACAGTTGGCTGCCTTTTTATTCGTAAAATTAACAACATGCGGGCCATTTTACATTTTCGTTATCTTGCGGAATCGACATACTTGAAAACGAATTTCAGTAGGGAGAGGGGCTGTTGATTTACGTGCTATTTTTTTTTTACTCCAGAACTTCTAGTGGTTGGCAATGACAGCACTCTGGCTGGTTTATTTTTGGTTTCATGATTTTGCTACCGACATACTCTCTTGATAGATCGCAATGTCGAAAAGAAAATAGGCGACTAGTTTTAACAAGTCCTACACTCAAGATTATCCATCTATTATTGCTTTTAGAAAGGGAAGTGCATATGCCAGGGTTCATACACTTCCTGGATTTCCTGGGAAACTTCTGAAATCAAATTTTTATTTTCCAGGGCCCTGGAAAACTGGAAAAAATTCAATTTTTAATGACTCCTGGAAAACTCCTGGAATTTTTTTTTATACTGAACTAGTTAGGTTAAATGATTTGGTAGCCAGTGTTGCATCAGAAAAGGTGAATTGGGGTGGGGGGTTGCAGAAACTTCCTTCCTTAAATGGGTGTGCTGGGCCAGCCAGCAGGGCCTGTGACTGATAAGCATCTCCGGCATGCTACTGGGATAAAAAATATGATTTTCTATCTTCGCGAAATTTCGACAAAACTTGCTGAAAATTTAATGCGCATAATAAATTGCTAAAAGGAACAAACCCACCTAATTAATTTCGCATGAATCGGATAAAAATTGTAAAAACTAGCCATTAAAACTTTTAATCGTGTTTGCTATTGCGGGCAATGGCAGTATGTCATAAAAAATTTTTTTATGCGCAATTCAAAAAGTTTTCATTTAATCGTAGTGAAATTTGCAGGGTAACCTTATATGACCTAGTTATGATATCTGTGAAAAATTCAGACCTGTTAATTGAAAATTCGGAAAATTAATTTTTCCACACTTAAAAGCACGTCTTTTGTAAAAAAGGATAGTGCTTATGGTATCCATCCGTCCATCTGTGGACACTATATCTCTGCAACTAATAATCTGATTTGAGAAATTCTTTTTGCATTGGGAAACTTGAAATGTGCGAATGAGATGATATATTTTATTTTACCGCCCCAGTGGCGCATTGGTCTAAGTAATGGCTTATGATCGTTCGTCCGTGAAGGGTCTGAATTCGAATCTGGGGGACGCATGGATGTTGTGTTTGTCTTACGGCGCTGGCTCTCTCCCTTCCCTGGAACCAGTGGCCCTAACTTAGGGATAGACGACTGCTTATACCTCACTAAGTTGCTCATGGTGGTTGTTAAACCTTCAATAACAAAAAAAAAAAAACCTTTTGTTCCATTTTTTTCATGATGCACAATTTTGCTGCTAGAGAGCGCAAATGTAGGTGATATCGAATTCAAAATACATTTTATTCCATTTATTTGCTTCTAAACTTCTGATTGAAAAAAATTATTTTACCTTTTAGTTCCATTTTTTATTGAAGACTGTTTAGTTAGAGCAGGGTTACCAGATGTTCTGCTTTTGGAGGACATGTCCATTGCTAAGGACGGATGACAATAGCAACGATAGCAACCATAAAATGGAAGGCAGGAAAATGTGGAAATTAGCATAAGTGCGGGATACAGTAAGACGTGTTGTGCGTATGCAAATTTTGGATTGCCGAACTTATTCGTGACGTCATAGCGCTGATAAGAGATATAAAGGATTTGACGCGTATTGACCGTTGTTGTTCAAATGCAAAGTTGAAAGGGAAAGAATCAATTGACGAACTTGCAATTTTCAGTATGTCTTCCCGACAGCACCTAGATGATTTTACGCGTGGCCGTATTATTGGCAAGATTGAAGAAGGGCGAAAAATAACAGATGTTGCCAGGGAGTTCGACGTCAGCCTTAGTGTTGTTTCAAGGCTTTGGAAATCATTTCAAACAAATGGAGAGTGTAGCAAACGTCACGGGGGAGGTCGTGTTCGCAGTACGACACCTGCAGAAGATCGGTACATAGTGCTATCAACAAAAAGACACCGGCGCAGCACAGCTAGTGAGGTAGCAAATCAGTTTATGGCTGCTACTGGCAAGCGGATCTCCCGAAAAACTGTCTCCAGACGTTTGCATGAAGGAGTACTATACGCCCGCCGTCCTGTTGTGTGCATCCCATTGTCCAGACGTCACCGTACCGCCCGTTTGCAATGGTGCCATCAACATCGCAATTGGACTGATAACGACTGGTCTGCTGTCCTCTTCTCAGATGAGAGTAGATACAGTCTATCGTCTGATTGTCGACGACAACTGATCTGGCGTGATAGTGGTACTGCATATTGTCCAGCAAACATACAGGAAAGGGACCGCTATCCGACATGTAGTGTCATGGTATGGGCTGGCATCATGATCAATGGCCGTACGTCCCTCTATGTGCTTCCAACTGGGACTATGACTGGCCAACGATACGTTAATGATGTTCTGCTACCTCATGTTCGCATGTTCCGTGGTGCTGTCGGTGATAGATTCATTTTCATTTACGACAACGCAACATGTCATCGAACAGGTGCTGTCCAGGAGTGTCTTGAGAGCGAGGATATTCAACGCCTCGTATGGCCAGCACGTTCTCCAGATCTGAATCCCATTGAAAATGTGTGGGATGCTTTGGGGAGGAGTCTTGCTGGTCGCCAATGCCCTCCAATTAACAAGGACACCCTCATCCGTGCACTGACAGAGGAATGGGATAAATTATCCCAACAGCTGCTTGATAATGTTGTGCAAAGCATGACACGACGTGTGGAATCTTGCATCGCCCTCCATGGTGGCCATATCCCGGGAGTATTGACATCTTACGCCGGAACGCCTGCGGGCGGTAATTGCATTTTTCACGTTTACGTATTCTGCACAAAATGGCCTGTTTGTCCCTTGAACACGTTCTAAAGCCTTCTGAATTTCAGAGCACAATAAATTGTCTTTCTTGTAATGTCCTGGCATTCTGACATTATTTTATTTCACTTGGCATCCAACCACAATTACTTTTTTATGCGCTATTTAGCCGTTTATGATCCGTCCTTAGCAATTGTCCAGCAGTATATATCCTATCAAACTACTGCTAAAATGTATTCATTCATTTTTGGATTCTTGCTGGCACCCTCCATTCTCCTCTGGGTCAGCTTATTCCTGCAATCCTGGAGGTGGCTGCTGCAGTGAGTCAAGATCGCAGAGTAAACCTGCTAGTGCACGTTAGTCTGTTGTTCATTGTATGCGCATGGTGGATGATGCCATGTAATCTAGTCATGCAAGCAATGAGCTCATATTTCTTGTTTTGTGTATTGTGCGGGCAGGGGTGCAGAATATGGCTGAATGCGCGGATGAGGTTCGGGGTAAATTAATGCAGCTTTGGGGAAATTTTTGCCCTGGGGTAAAGCAAAAAACAACAACATGAAAAATGACCTTTTAAACACAGCGTTTGGTTTTAAAGCACTTGATTCTTCTGAAGAAAATCAAACTTAATCATCCAGGATAACAGTAATAAAAGAAGCATTTACTAACCCTGAAGTGTGTGCTCACATCTCCAAAATAATTTACATACCGAAAACTGTTTAAAAATCTGTAGTGAAGCTGTTTGTGAATCAGTTGGATATGTAATTGGCAACAACCTACACAATTGTTAATGAAGTCTTTATTTCTTGGAATGGACCTCCTGTTCATAAGGCTTCACAACTTTTAAAAGAATCCTTGGACAGGCATTTCCATGGTGGAAAATACCATTTCACATGGTTTTCTTCAGCACTTTGTCTCAAGATGTATAAAAGGTCAAAGGTGATCGACAGCCTTCACAAAGAGACGGGAAGGTTGCCATTTCTTGATGACAACTGACGTCATCCATTAATGTAAGGTTGTTTTTTATTTATTCATTGGGATAAATATTGTTTTTCAAATTTTTAAGTATAATAGGCTTTAAGGATAGTTCTTAATCATCAACATATACTCTAATAATCGCTTAAACTTGTATGAAAATCCGCTACAGTTTTGAGGCAAATTTCGGAGAAAAAACAAACAAACAAACAAAAAAAAAAAAACGGCAATTTAAAAAAAAAATTGTATTCTGGGGAAATATTGGGCCCTGAAAATTTTCTGCACCCCTGGTAAGTCATTGCTGTGAATTTCTCTGTTTATAATCCAAGTTTCCTAATCAGTGAGGGGTATACGCTAGTTAAATACAATTTAAAAGCCATGTCATGCTTTGAATCTCAAAAATATTTTTTAAAGAAATCCTTTTTTTCCGATTGAAACCCGAGAAAATTTCTTTCAGTGAAAAATATAAGTAAAAATGTCCATCAGACTTAAAATCTTTCTTTTGTTTTTTAAAGTTGTACACATACAAACTCTCATACTGTACACTTTAAATACAGAGTACATACATTCATATTTATTTTTGTACCAATTTATTGTGTCCTCTTTTTCTCGAAATATCCTCTTTTTTAAATGAAAATGTCTTCCCATTCCAAAAAGTCATCTTGGTCACCCTGAGGTAGTTACTTTTTCGAGTTGCGCATAAATGTTTTGCTACGGGGCATAAAAATAAACTGCGTTTCCCCCGATATCTCTGCTTCTGAACTCCAATTTGAAAAATTCTTTCTCCAGCAGATACAGCTCCTGATGGGAAATTTTTTGCATATAATTTCTAATTTTTGGTAATAAACGGTTTGGCCACAAGGGGGCAGAAGTATTAATTTCTGCTGTTGTTGCATTTGCAGCAAAATCTGGGCTTCTAAAATCTCAATTGAAAAAACTCGTTCGTGGACAGATACCACTCATGTCAGTAAACTTTTCTGGATATTTTCTTCTTAAAATAATGCAAGGTTTCTCCGCCAGGGGGCATAGACGTATATCTTATTTTTGTCGATATCTCTGCTTCTAAGAGACCGATTTGGAAAAAAAGAAAAAAAATTGTTGGATAGTTTCCACTGTGAAATGTTTTTCATATAATTTCAAAATTTTCAAGTAATTCATAGACTTTCTGCTAGGGGCGTAAAGGTAAATTGTGCTTTCCTCGATATTTCTGCTTCTAAAGCTCTAATTTGAAAAATTCTTTCTGTATCGAATACAGCTTCTGATGCAAAATGCTTTGCATATAATTTTTAATATTTGGTAGAGAATGGTTTGCCCACCAGGGGCATAAATGTTTATTTCTGATTCTGATTGATGTGTTTGCAGTAAAATCTGAGCTCCTGAAAACTCGATTGAAAGAATTCTTCCGTTGACTGATACTGTTCCCGTCAAAAAACCTTTTGAGAATACTTTCTTCTTAAAATAATGCATGGCTTTTCCTGCAGGGGCCACAGATGCATATCTTATTTTTGTTAATATCTCTGCTTCTAAGAGTCTGATTTAAAAAAAAATCCTTTCTTTGTTGGAGAGTGTTTCCGTTGCGAAATGTTTCTCATATAATTTCAAATTTTTCTTAATGCAGAAGTCTGCCATCAGAGGGTGTAAGTTCAAGTTTCCATTTACAGCAATATCTACGGGACTAAAAACACAATTGAAAATCTTCATTCTTTCGTCAGATACTACTAACTATGCAAACTCTGTGTGTGTGTGTGTATTTTCTTCTCAAAATAATGCACAATTTTGCCACTAGGGGGCACAAATGCTTTAATCTGTTTTTCTCAATATATCTGCTTCTACTTGTGCAATTAAAAAAAAAACTTTCAACACTGGATGCCATATATCTTGTAGAACACTTTAGGGAGCGGAGGAAAAAATAATTTGAGTCATTAAAGAAAGTCGCCTTGTGATTCTCCTAGGAGCTGCTTGGCATGTTTAATGCTAATATTAAATATCCTGTTATTTAAGAATATTTCAAGTTCCTTCGATTTTTGATCGAAATTTTATTAATTAACATAAGATACTTTTCAAATTATTATGATTATTCTAACCTAGAAAGTTTTCTGTCAAAAGATTTGGCATTTAGTCAGATACTAAAGAAAACTAACAACATATTATTACACAGTCTCTTGTTTGTAACCAAACAGTGGTGAGGATTAACAAGCATCTCCCTTTCCTTCCAGTTTGTTTCAATTGTATTGAAAGCATAATACTGCTTCAAATTGCTTTTTCCTGAATCACTGAAATAATTCTTTTGTCCACCCTGCCATATGATTGACTGTAGTAATCCAAAGAGAGCAACGCCTTTAGGCAATTTAAAACCTTGTATCCTGGTGTCACTCAAGGGTGTTTCACCAATGAATGGCACCTTCATACCTGTTATCACCCCTAATTGTGGGAGAGTTCAATTCCGCCGACTGCCAAGTTTGTATGGACTGAGAATAAATGTTGAAGGGAAAGCAACACTAACCATTTAGAAATGCAACTGCAAGTCAAAAACATTGTAATTCCCAAGTCAAACATTTTTGTGTATTAAATTACCTAAAATTTTTAACCAGTAGCAATTTTTCAAAAGTGAAATATCAAAGAGAAACAATCCATTTAGAGAATGTAAACATGTTGCAAAAATATGCATTTAAATGTTTCCCCTCATACTAAGTATACATATAGAAACATAAATATTTCACTGTCTGCCATCCAATGAAGGCATGTTACATATTGTAAATAGAAAGGTCAGAATATTTTTATACAAGTAAAAATAGCAGAATCTTTTTTTGTTCCTGGTTTTCCAAAGGGTAAAGGGTTGGCATTCTAGCTTTTCGGGTTCCTGCTCTCTAGTTTCTTGAATTCCAGAGTATGGAATATCCTGCCTTTTAGGTTTGTATCAAAGTGGGTAAAAAAACCCAACTAAATTCTATGAAGCTTGGTGATGCACATTGTCATTGAGGTTTACATGATTCATGCTCTGTGAATGCTTTCGGGTCTTTTATTTTAGCTCAGTGCCTGCACTCTGATATGTAGGCACTGTAAAAAAAATATTCTGTTACAGGGAAGAAAATTGTTGGTATCATGCGTGCATTTTATTTTGTTTGTTTCAGAAATGCAAGGAAGCATGTTTAAGGTTTTAATGAATCGAAATGTCCCATCTCTACTAATGTGGATATATATTTTCTGTTTACAGTCGATGTATTCTAAATGTGTATTGTTGCCACAGTGACCAAATGGTCTGAGGCACTCCTTTGACTGTTTGCCCACGGTGGGCCTGGTTTTGAGTTCCATACGAGGTATCGGTAGTGTATTTGTCTGATGTCTCTGTCCCTCCTCTGCAACAAGTAGCTCTAAATTAGAGATGTGCAGCTGCTTATAGCACCCAGAGTTGCACATGGTAATCAATAAATCCTGAAACACGAAAAAACAAGATGACACATAATTTTCGGGTCTAATAAACACGTCTTTTGAATCCGTTCTGACGCAAATTAAATTTAGCAAAGCTATTCAAAGTCAATGGAACCGGTATGGAAAACAATAGTGTCTGACAGAAGAAAGAAGTTTTTCAGTTGGCATTTTAATCCCTCAGATATTGCTGTAAACAGAATCTTGAGCTTACGCCCTCTGGTTGCAGGCTTGTGCGTTAAGAAAAACATGAATTTATATGAAAAACATTTCGCACCGGAAACACTCTACAACACAGAAATATTTTTTCAAATCGGGCTCTTAGAAACAGAGATATTGACAAAAATAAGATGTGACTTTACCTCCCCTGGTGGGAAAACCATGCATTATTTTAGGAAGTAAGTATTCTCAAAAGGTTTTTCAATATGAGCAGTATCGGTCCAAGAAAAAAAAATTAGTCGAGTTTTCAGGAGCCCAGATTTTGCTGCAAATACATCAGAAGCAGCAATTAACACTTATGCCCCCTGGTGGCCAAACCATTCTTTACCAAACATTAGAAATTACATGAAAAAAAATTCCATTAGGTCTCGTATGCGATACAGGAAGAATTTTTCAAATCAGAGTTTTAGAAGCAGAAATAAGGCAGAAAATACAATTTACCTTTGTGCCCCCTAGCAGAAAGTCTATGATTTACTTAAAAATTTTGAATTTATAGGAAAAATATTTCGCATCGGAAACACTATCCAACAAAGAAGGAATTTTTCAAAGCGGACTACTAGAAGTAGAGATATTGACAAAAATAAGATATACATCTACACCCCCTGGCGTAGAAACCATGCATTATTTCATGAAGAAAATGTTTCTATAAGGTTTGTTGACATGAGTAGTATCGGTCTACAAACAACGTTTTTTTTTTAATCGAGAATTTAGAAGCTCATATTTTGCTGCAAATGCATCAGAAGCGGAAATTAAGATTTACGCCCCCTGGTGGCTAAACCATTTTTTTACAAAACTTAGAAATTATGTGCAAAGGATTTCCCATCAGGAGCTGTATCCGGTGCAGAAAGAATTTTTCAGATCAGAGATTTAGAAGGAGAGATATAGGGGGAAACGCAATTTACCTCTACGTCCCCTAGCAGAAAGAAAGTCTATGAATTACTTGAAAATTTTGAAATTATACGAAAAACATGTCACACTGAAAACACTATCCAACAAAGGACTTTTTCAAATCGGACTACTAGAAGTAGAGATATTGACAAAAATAAGATATACATCTATGCGTTCTACGCCCCCTGGCGGAGAAACTGTGGAATATTTTAAGAAGAAAATATTCCAAAAAGGTTTATCGATGTGAGTGGCATCAGCCCACGAATAAGTTTTTCAATCGATATTTTAGAAGCTTAGATTTTATGGCAAATACATCAGAAGCAAAAATTAACACTTATGCCCCCTAGTGGCCAAAGTATTATATACCAAAAATTTGAAATTATATGCAAAAGATTTTCCATCAAAAAATGTATCCGCTGAAGAAATTTTTTTTCAAATCGGAGTTTTAGAAGAAGAGTTACGGGGCAAATGTAATTTACTTTTACGCCCCTAGCAGAAAATCTATGCGTAATTTGAAAAAGTAACTATATCTAAAATACTCTTCGACATAAATGGAATCAAAAGACAAAATATTTTTTTAATCGGATGTTTAGAAGCAAATATGTGGAATAAAACATATTTTTGAATTCGACATCATCTGCATTTACTCCCTCTAGCTGCGAAATTGTACATCGTAAAAAAAAAAAAAACCGAAATAAAGAATCATCATTTGCATATTTCAAGCTTCCCAATGCAAAAATAATATTTTAAACCTGACTAATAGTTACAGATATATCGTTGGTACAGACGGACAAACCGGTAACATAAGCACAATCTTTTTTTTACAAAAGACGTGCTAAAAAGATGGAGAAAAAGAAATAATAAGTAGTAAATTTCACCACAATGTACAATATAGGCAACAAAGCACTGTGATTCTAGCTAAAGTTTGGGCTCCTGGAATTTTTCTATGGACTCCTGGAATTTATTTTCTGTGAAAGTGTACAAAACCTGATATGCGTTTTGTACAGATTGTCGCTCTGACATTTCTGTTCTTCATGGTGGATAGAGTGATATTGTGAAACACTTGAAGGGACAAAAATACAAGGATTTTGCCCAGGTGATTGAACAGTATAAAAAGATTGAATTTCATGCTCAAGGCAACAGTGTTGTAGGTGCAAAGACATATTTTACTGTATTTCTTGTGGAGCACAATCTTCCAATCACCTGTACAGATCATACAGCACCATTATTTCGAAAAATGTTCCCTGACAGCAATGTTGAAACACAGCAATTTTTGGTGAGATGAAAAAAGAATCTGTTGTTGCCGTATTGAAGAAAGGGCCGTTTTCTATCGCAACAGATGGAAGCAAAAAAGGTGATTGTAAGTTATTTCCAATCCTGGTCTCTTATTACAATGAGCAGAACTTGGAAATTGAAAGTACTTTATTGTCAGTACCAGTATAGGATGGGGATGCTATGCAATCCAGTAGCAGTATTGGATGGGGATTATATGCAATTCAGTACCAGTATTGGATCCCCCATCCAATACTGGCACTGACAATAAAATACTTTCATCTCCTTTTAAATACTCTAAACAAGCATGGTATTCCATTACAGAATTGTTTAGCCCTTGGAGTAGATAATGCTCCTGTCATGGTGGGCATGAAAACAGGAATTGCAGGTACTTTGAAAGGCCAGATGGAAACATTTGGTTGTCATCGAGTGCACTTGCCATTTGATAAATTTGGCTGCAGGGAAAGGTGCAGAATGTTTTCTCAATAAAGTTTATGAATATTTGATCGACATATATTATTACGTGGAAAGAAGTTCTAAACAGAAAATTAAACTCTAACATTTTCAATCAATGCATGATATGGAACTAAGAAAGATTCTGAAACATGTCTCTACTCATTGGTTCTCTTTGGGTCAGTGTCTAAGAAGATTATTGCAGCAATGGGATCCATTAACTTCTCTGTTCAGGAAAGAGGTTATGAATAACAATGATCCTGGTGGTTCATTTGAGAGATTACCATATTCTAAAAAAATAAAAAATAAAAAAAAAAGAAACTCTTTCAAACCAATCATCTGTTTGTTCTGAGTTTAAGTCTATAAAGTATAAATACATCCTTAGATAAGAAAAGAGGCTGTGATTAAAGCTCATCTAATTCCAAGAAGTTAAAACACATAGAAGGTAACTCTAAAATATCTTCAAATAAAGTCATGACTTTCAGAAGAAAGAGGCACAAAGCATTGTGCCTCTTTCTTCTGAATGTCATTCCTGTATTTGAAGAACCAAATGTTAAGCTGCAGTCAAGAGAGTTCCTCATATCCACGCGTTGCAATCAGTGCTACTGGATATGTTGAAAGACTTACTGTTGACTATCACAGGAAAGAAAATCAGAAGACAAACTCTGACTTAGGTATAGGACAATCTGCTTCTCGTATTGTAGAGAACTTAAAGTCAAATGAAAAGGCCATTTTTTGTACTACAATTAGGAAGTACTTTAACACAGTATGTGACTATATGATGTACAAGTTCCCTTTAAGAAATGAAGTTCTCATAAAATCTGAAGTTGCATTACTGACATGTACTGAGGAAGCTTCATTTGCAGATTTAAAATATTTTGTGGATAAGTTTCTGGCACTGCTTGTTTATTCTGTAACAGGGATGCTGATGCAGCCTTGGACACTTCATAGATCCAATTTTGTGTGTTGCAACAGGAAAATATACAGGAGCACATTAAATGTGAAGAGAGAATTGATATTCAGTGGAGTCTGATTGGCAGGTTGAAAAATTCAGTTGGCAGTAGCAAGTGTGATTTGTTATCAAAAGTAGCAAGTATGATTTGTTATTTAAAAATCACTGCCCCATAGCAATGCTGAATGTGAGAGAGTATACTCAGTATAAAATATATTCTCAGTGTAAAACATTATAAGCTTAGTTACAAAGACATACACACTTTAGATCAACACACTCTATTCCAACACTGGAAAAACTGCTGACAGTTAAGTCCAGAATGAAAGAACACAAAGGAGATATCTGCTGTTATATTGCATTCGTGCCAGTGTGCGTCAGGAAGTGTGTACTGAAATTCTCCCCTCAGCACTGCCATTGTATTGCATGCTTACTGGGTGTAATAGAGCTCACTTGCCCTGGAACATCAACCAGTCATTTCTGCCCACAAGAAGACTGCTTGATTTGTTGTTTGTGCACCCTCGATACAATTGTTCTTGCATGGCCCCAAAGGTTTGCAGTTTCTGAAATGCTTGCCCCCACCCCCAGCGCTCACTATTGTGCCTCTTTTTTGAAGTAATTTAAATCATGATTTTCCCTGTATTGCTGCTATCTATGCTTCATAAACATCCAAATCCTTTGCTGTGAGCTGTTTATAAAGCCATCTCATTGTCATAATTGTGTAGGTAAGTGAGGATGGCAAATGTCTGATTTCTGTTGGGTGTTCCTATTAATTTGCTACTTCAGCAGTGTTAGAATTAGAAATAAATATTTTACTGGCCCCGCGGACCACTAGAATTTGCAAGCCACTATTCCGTAAAGTGAAACAACTGAAAAAACGTAGACATCTACAGTATATATAGAAAATAACTTATCATTTCAATGGAAATATCCCCAATATTTGTTTTTAAAACATCTAATTTGAAAGTGCAACTCACAGGACAAAGAATGTTTCCAGAATAAGATTCCAGTGGATTGGTGATACAGTCGAACCTGCTGAATGGAATAACCAATTTGTCATAAGAAAATATTCCAATAAGTGGGATATTCCATTATCCGGGATCTCTCCAAATAAATTCACATGCATATGCATTTATATACGAACTCAAGTACTGTACGTATAACTACGTAAATACGTAGTGAGAAAAAAATGTTTAAAGAACAGATAAAAATCAAGTTAAATCTTGCTTTATAGTGACTTAAAATTTTATACAGTACAGTACTGTACATATAATGGTGTACACTTTAATAAAATACAGTACAGTACATATATACAGTACTGTAGGTGTAACATTCATGGCTTGGCAAAATAATCAGTTATTTTACGTTGCTTTTTTTTTGGAATTTAGTAATTTTGTTACCTGATTTTCCAGTTTATAATATGCAGAGAAGTCCACATTATTCTTACTTTCCGAAAAGCATCTTAAAATGCTGCATGCATTATTCACTTCTGTATGAGAAGGTACTTCAGTATCCACATGATCATCATCGTCATCATCTTCTGTAGTAATCTCATTTTGCAGGATTACGCTGTCAGATATCTCTCCAAACACCTCTAAGTCATTATCAAAGTTTACGAAATTAGAAAAGTCATCTTCCATCATTTCTTCAGGTGTGGGATTGAGGAGAGGTAAATTCACTTCTTAAATAGTAGCATCTACCAAATATTTACACTTAAGAAAACAATTTTTTATGCTTTCTTTTGAAATTGCATTCCATGATTTATTCATTATGTGAACTGCAGTAAGTATTGCTATTTGCTTAATAATGTCACCAGCCTCAGCATCATGTCATTAAAATCCAAACAGGCAACAATCTTTTTCACCACTTCTTTTCAGTAGGGTGAGATTAGGTCAACGTCAAGTCTGGGGGGAAATGGCCTCTTTAACCTGACCATTGTTTACAATTGGAAGGTGCCCGTTCTTAGCCCACCACACTTTGAATGTGTGTTTTTGTCTGTGAACAATCACAACACAAATTCCGAGAAAGATGCCTTGAATAATGAAACTGCTTTTCTCCTCTGCAACCTTCGAAGATCAAAAATGTATTCCAATAACTGGTATTAATCCAGTATTCTTATTCTGTTAACCAGAGCGTTTTATCATTATGTACAAAGTTTGCAGTTCGGGACCCTGGAATTTTATTCTTTTAAGCGGGATATTCCACTATCCGATATTCCATTAAGCAGGTTTGACTGTATAGCAGAGTAAGAGTGTATTCCCAATCTGTTTTTAAGTATTCTATTAACCGGAGCATTTTATCATTATGTGCAAAGGTTGCAGTTAGGGACCCTGGAATTTTATTCTTTTAAGCGGGATATTCCACTATCCGATATTCCATTAAGCAGGTTTGACTGTATAGCAGAGTAAGAGTGTATTCCCAATCTGTTTTTAAGTATTCTATTAACCGGAGCGTTTTATCATTATGTGCAAATTTTGCAGTTCGGGACACAGGCATTTTATTCTTTTAAGTGGGATATTCCACTATCCGATATTCCATTAAGCAGGTTCGACTGTATAGCAGAGTAAGAGTGTATTCCCAATCTGTTTTTAAGTATTCTATTAACCGGAGCGTTTTATTATTATGTGCAAAGGTTGCAGTTAGGGACCCTGGAATTTTATTCTTTTAAGCGGGATATTCCACTATCCGATATTCCATTAAGCAGGTTCGACTGTATAGCAGAGTAAGAGTGTATTCTCAATCTGTTTTTAAGTAAGAAGGAAATGAGACTAAGGGTACAAAAAATTCACATACATTAGCAGCCTTTTGTCTTATATGTTTTATTGTTTAGGGTTTAGCTTCCTTTTCATTGTATTAGTCTTATTGCTCATCCCTCCTACTTTCCCATGAAGTTAGTTTTAGTTCCCCATTGAACACTGTTTCATGTAAATTTCTCTTTTGCAGAAATTACCTTCACACATACAATTGACCTCCTCTGCTATTATGTTTTCTTGGGGCAGAAACAAAAGCTGGCTTGTGTTTGGTGTCAGTATCTGCTGTATTCACTAAGGTGGGCGAATCCAGGGAAAAGCAGAAGGTTTATTTTGCTTATTTCTGCTCATTACGAATGGTGGGGACAGAGGTAACAAAAAATGGCTGTTGCTAGACAAGGACTACAAAACTGCCTTTCTGTATTTGCAGCAGGGTGTTTACTGGTCACGAAAATCATGAAAGTCACTTAAAAGTCACGAATTCAGAAAAAGGTCATGAAAGTCAAGGAAAAGTCATGAATTTTGCTTTATGGGCATGAATTTTTTTTTATTTTTAGTTAATTGTTTATTTTTTGGCAAAAATCTAAAGTAATTAATTCTCCATGTGCTGACCACATAAGGCGTAGGTGTGGTTTCCATCTAAGAATTTAAGTGTTTAAAAGGGGGCACTTGTTCCCTCCTCCAGAAAGAAAACTGATAGAGTAAAATATGTGTTCGCATAAAAATGCTTGTACATAATGTTGTTTGCAAAATCTTGAGATCAATTTAGCAGTTATGCTACTTATGGAATCAGGACATTTTTCTGGTATAAACATTAAAGAATGGTGTGTAATGAAATCTTGTAGCAAAATGGCGAGTATTTCAACTTACTTATTATATTTGCACTTTTAAGGTATTAACCTCTTGCAAAGTGAGCATAGTTTACGTGCAATTCATAAATGAAAAACCATTAGAAAGTACCACGTACTCACTAAAAAATTATGGTAACCTCCAATGACAACACACTTCCAACACGTCATTCATTGTGATGTAACTGGGCTTCCAAATTTAACAGACTTCTTGCTTACGCTTCTTACTTCCGGGTGTGAAACATCTTTTTTTTTTTTTTTTTTTTCCCTTAGCCTTATGAGATGTTACTCAAAAGCTTGTCAATTCTATAAAAATCACACATACAACTCATTCATACCATTCAAGTAAAATCTATGTACATAACCTTACATTCATGGGTGATTAAACCTTGGTCAACTGTAATTATCAAACTCCTCCTTCTGTTTCACAACCTCTGCTACTCCCACTGCAAGTGCCACACCCATTCAGCCCCTCACATCCAATCCCCTAGTGCTTTCAAACAGGCCTCTGTCATCTTCAGGAGGCAGGTGTGTCTCACCCGCCCACCACAGCTCAAGTGAGCAGAGCCATCGAGGCATGGGCCCCAGTCGCTATCGCTGAATCGTTGTCTCTGGCGCCATCTATTGTCCCTGCTGCTCTTTTTTCCCTCTTTCTTTTCACGCTGCTGTTCAATTTTTATTAGGGCTTTCCATTGTTCGTTTAGGTTACTTGGCTCATTAATGTTGCATAATCTTGATCTGTTTTTTTCAATTAATACTGATTCTGCTATTCTTAACTGCTTTTCGTTTTTACAGCTCTTAATAATTTTAATATCTTCAAACCTTGGACATTTTTGATTTTCCATACAGTATTGGGTCAATGCTGTCTTAGCTTCTTTTTTATTCCTATTATTAATATGCTGGTTTAATCTATACTTTAATTTATTCTTGGTGCTGCCTATATATGACACAGGTGGTTGCTGGTCTATTGGGATTTCATAAATTCCTGCTCTATCTATGAAAAAACCATGAGGAATAATCACTCACCATAAAGATCATGGTAACCTCTAATGGACCAAACACTTCCAACACGTCAATTCATCGTGATGTAACTGGGCTTCCACAGGTTTACAGACCTCTTGCTTATGCTTCTTATTTTCGGGTGTGAAACATCGTTTTTTCCCTTTGCCTTATAGTATGTTACTATAATGCTTGTCAATTCGATAAAAATCATACATACAACTCATTCATACAATTCAAGTAAAACTATGTACATAAACCTTACATTCACAGGTGATTAAACCTTAGTCAATTCTAATTATGGAACTCCTCCTTCTGTTTCACAACCTCTGCTACTCCCACTGCAATTGTCACACCCATTCAGCCCCGCACATCCAATCCTCTAGTACTTTCGACAGATCCCTGTCATCTTCAGGAGGCAGGTGTGTCTCATCCGCCCACCGCAGCTCAAGTGAGCAGAGCCATCGAGGCCTGGGCTCCAGTCGCTATCTCTGAATCGTTGTGTCTCTGGCGCCATCTATTGTCCCTGCTGCTCTTTTTTCTCTCTTTCTTTTTACGCTGCTGTTCAATTTTTATTATGGCTTTCCATTGTTCGTTTAAGTTATTTGGCTCATTAATGTTGCATAATCTTGATCTGTTTTTTTCAATTAACACTGATTCTGCAATTCTTAACTGCTTTTCGTTTTACAGCTCTTAATAATTTTAATATCTTCAAACCTTGGACATTTTTGATTTTCCATACAGTATTGGGTCAATGCTGTCTTAGCCTCTTTTTTGTTCCAATTATTAATATGCTGATTCAATCTATACTTTAATTTGTTCTTGGTGCTGCCTATATATGACACAGGGACAATAGATGGCGCCAGAGACACAACGATTCAGAGATAGCGACTGGAGCCCAGGCCTCGATGGCTCTGCTCACTTGAGCTGCGGTGGGCGGATGAGACACACCTGCCTCCTGAAGATGACAGGGATCTGTCGAAAGTACTAGAGGATTGGATGTGCGGGGCTGAATGGGTGTGACAATTGCAGTGGGAGTAGCAGAGGTTGTGAAACAGAAGGAGGAGTTCCATAATTAGAATTGACTAAGGTTTAATCACCTGTGAATGTAAGGTTTATGTACATAGTTTTTACTTGAATTGTATGAATGAGTTGTATGTATGATTTTTATCGAATTGACAAGCATTATAGTAACATACTATAAGGCAAAGGGAAAACGATGTTTCACACCCGAAAATAAGAAGCGTAAGCAAGAGGTCTGTAAACCTGTGGAAGCCCAGTTACATCACGATGAATTGACGTGTTGGAAGTGTTTGGCCCATTGGAGGTTACCATGATCTTTATGGTGAGTGATTATTCCTCATGGTTTTTTCATTTATGAATTGCACGTAAACTATGCGCACTTTGCAAGAGGTTAATACCTTAAAAGTGCAAATATAATAACTGCTCTATCTAATTGGCTAATTTTTTCATTTTTAATCACTAAATTTTTTACAGTAAGTACCTGATTTCCTACCTGTATGTCATACTTGCCACAAGTTTATTAATTTCTGCTGATACATTTTCTATATATGGTATTGCTCCTACATATTTTACAAGCTTTTTTATCAGTCTTGACCTTATTGTAACCCTGAGTTACTTCATAAATCCATTTTTTTAATACCTGTTTAGGGTATCCAAAAATATACGCTAATTTTTTCAATATTTCAATTTCTTCATTTCTATACTGTTCAATTGATGAGTGTGTTAAACTTCTTTAATTAGTGTTTTAATACTATTTCTTTTATGTGTTAATGGATGTGATGACTGAAATGGTATAAGTACTGGGATATATGAAGATTTTCTATGCACTTCTGAATTGCATATTCTCCTCTGTTTTAACAATCAAAACGCCCAAAAATGCCAGTATTGTCATGTTCTTGTTCTACTGTCAGTTCTATAGATGGATAAATTTCGCTATACTTTTTGTCAAGTTCATCATTTTTAGCCTGGATAACAGAAAATGTCATCAACATATCTGCAGTATATCAGTGGTGGATTCAGTTTATTTATTATTTTCCTCAATGTCACTCATTATAATTTCAGCAAATAAAGTTGACAGTGGGACCCCATAGGTCCACCATGATTTTGTTTGTACATCTTGTTGTTAAATATGGGGTCATCACTGCCAACTTTATTTGCTGAAATTATAATGAGTGACATTGAGGAAAAAATAATAAGTAAACTCGAGGATCCACCACTGATATACTGCAGATATGTTGATGACATTTTTCTGTTATCCAGGCTAAAAAATGATGAACTTGAGGACTTGACAAAAAAGTATAGTGAAATTTATCCATCTATAGAACTGACAGTAGAACAAGAACATGACAATACTTTGGCATTTTTGGACGTTTTGATTGTTAAAACAGAGGAGAATATGCAATTCAGAGTGCATAGAAAATCTTCATATATCCCAGTACTTATACCATTTCAGTCATCACATCCATTAACACATAAAAGAAATAGTATTAAAACACTAATTAAAAGAAGTTTAACACACTCATCAATTGAACAGTATAGAAATGAAGAAATTGAATATATTGAAAAAATTGCATATGATTTTGGATTACCCTAAACAGGTATTAAAAAAATGGATTTATGAAGTAACTCAGGGTTACAATAAGGTCAAGACTGATAAAAAACTTGTAAAATATGTAGGAGCAATACCATATATAGAAAATGTATCAGCAGAAATTAATAAACTTTGTGGCAAGTATGACATACAGGTAGGAAATCAGGTACTTACTGTAAAAAATTTAGTGATTAAAAATGAAAAAATTAGCCAATTAGATAGAGCAGGAATTTATGAAATCCCAATAGACCAGCAACCACCTGTGTCATATATAGGCAGCACCAAGAATAAATTAAAGTATAGATTAAACCAGCATATTAATAATTGGAATAAAAAGAAGCTAAGACAGCATTGACCCAATACTGTATGGAAAATCAACAATGTCCAAGGTTTGAAGATATTAAAATTATTAAGAGCTGTAAAAACGAAAAGCAGTTAAGAATAGCAGAATCAGTATTAACTGAAAAAAACAGATCAAGATTATGCAACATTAATGAGCCAAGTAACCTAAACGAACAATGGAAAGCCCTAATAAAAATTGAACAGCAGCGTGAAAAGAAAGAGGGAAAAAGAGCAGCAGGGACAATAGATGGCGCCAGAGACACAACGATTCAGCGATAGCGACTGGGGCCCATGCCTCGATGGCTCTGCTCACTTGAGCTGTGGTGGGCGGGTGAGACACACCTGCCTCCTGAAGATGACAGAGGCCTGTTGAAAGTACTAGAGGATTGGATGTGAGGGGCTGAATGGGTGTGGCACTTGCAGTGGGAGTAGCAGAGGTTGTGAAACAGAAGGAGGAGTTTGATAATTACAGTTGACCAAGGTTTAATCACCTATGAATGTAAGGTTATGTACATAGTTACATAGTTTTTACTTGAATGGTATGAATGAGTTGTATGTGTGATTTTTATAGAATTGACAAGCTTTTTGAGTAACATCTCATAAGGCTAAGGGGGAAAAAAAAAAAAAAAAAAAGATGTTTCACACCGGGAAGTAAGAAGCGTAAGCAAGAAGTCTGTTAACCTTGGAAGCCCAGTTACATCACGATGAATGACGTGTTAGAAGTGTGTGTTGTCATTGGAGGTTACCATAATTTTTTGGTGAGTACGTGGTACTTTCTAATGTTTTTTTCATTTCAACTTACTTTTAAAAAGCACACTTAGAGGAGAACTTTTTCCATCGAAAAAAAAAATAGAAGGGGCACAGTGTTCCCCTTCTTTAATATATGTGCGTATGTGTGTGCATGCTGCAGCCTTGGGTAGGTAATACACACACACATCTTTTGAAAGTGGTCATGAAAATTTTTTATTCGTCATAAAATTGTGTTTCCCAAATTTGGTAGACACCCTGTAGTTTGTTTCTTCCACTCTTCACAAATCAAGAAAGCTAAAAAAAAAAAAAAAATAGCTGTCATCCAATAGCATTTCATGAACCTATCACTAGAGTTGAGCCTAAAAAGAAAACCATACAGCAAGATAAAAGAAATAGAAATTCATTTTTTAACTTTTGATAAATTAAAAAAAAATATTACTGGCCATCCGAGTCGGTAAAATCAGTAGTTCAGTGGTCTGACGGAAGTTTTACTGGCCAATGGCCTGCGGACCACTGGGTAATTTGAATGCTGCTTCAGTGTTTATGTAACATAATGTACCTAGATTATTGTTGGTGTGCATATATGTCATTTTGTGTATGTTTACAAAATACTTTTTTTTCCCTCTCTTTGTTTAGGAAGATCTGTGATGTAATTTATCAGCAACCAGTCTTGCATATAGTGACTGACACAGCTGTACAAAAATAAGTTGCTGTGGTTTTTATGTACTGTTTGTTAACTTGGTGTATTTTCAAAACACAGTTTTGAAAAACACAGTTTTGAAAAATGTTCCAATGTATCTAATACATTTCCGTTCAAAATTGTTAGTCATTTTTCTTCCTTAAGATTGTTTGTAAAATGTCATATAATTTTGTTTTCAAAGTTTTGTAGTGGGATCTATTTTTGTTTCTTGAGAAACCATATTTTACTTGAATGTTATGGTATGGTATTTCTATTGTTAAAAGTTACGCTTTCTGTTTTTCTGTGCAATTTGAGAAGTAGTTAATAGTGTGTTTAGTTTGTTATCATCCTATGTTATTTCTGTGTGGTACTTAAAATTATTGTTATCTTTTTGTGGTACTCAAAATTGTCATCTTTGTGTACTTAAAATTTTTATCTTTGTGTGGTACTTAAAGTTATTGGGATGTAAAGAAAAAAACTACAAAAGTAATGGTACTTATTAAATTCATAATTTTGAGAAATTTATTGTAAGAATTTTATAAGTTGTGGATGTGAAAAATTATTTAGTGTGTGCTATGTATCGGTGAACCTCCTTTTTTTCCCCTCCTGTTTCTAGTCATGCAAAAGAAAGTGGGAACAAAGTTCTCTTTGATTACTTTGATAATAAATGAAAACATGAATGGATACTTAATTTTAAAAGAAACTTATTTTGGTTCCATTTTGGATTAGAAAAATTTAACCATAATGTGAAATATTTATGATAAATATACATTTCCGCTTACAGGGAATCAAACTACGATGGATTTCATATTTAACAAGCAAAACAGGAACTTTTGTTTGGCATGATATAAATTCAGAACTAATATGATTGTTTTTAAGAAACAAAATTTAATGAAATCCCCAGATTTAATGAGGGATAGAAAACATAAATGATCACTTATAACAAGCAAAGTAATAAAATTCAAGGAAATTTCTTATGTAACCAGGCAAATAAAATCTGCTATGCAATGGCCTGGAATGGAGGAATAGAAATGGTGGCATATTGGACAAAATTGCAACACCACAGTAGAATCTTAATGTGCTAGTGGAAGAATGTTGATGGAAAAGTAATTGGGAAAGTACATGAAATGCTCAACAAGTGATTTGTGCAAGAAGACCCTCTCTGTCACCCACTTGGAAGAAGCTATGCCTTGAGAGTTTTTTTTTTTTTTTTTTTTAATGTTTCCATAGGATGTCTGCTACAAGATTTGCAGCTATTATGTATTCATGTTAAGTGCTTATTTTATTTTTATTTGTTCTACTATAGTTAACTAATTAAATCTTTCAATTTTGATTGCTGTGGATGTATAAATGTAAACATGCATGAATATGTTTACATGGCGGTACTTTCCAATCCAAAATGGATTTAGTGAGAGTTTTCAGTAGTCCTGATCTCATCGGTATAAGCAGGTACCACTGTATTTTATCAAAGTATGCATTCAAATCAAATTTAAGAAGTTATATTGATTTGAAAAGTTATATTCAGTATCATAAGCATGTTTGTGATATTGGTTCACACAGGATTAAAAAGGGAATCCCAAATTATATTAAAAATATCAGTGATGTAAATAATTTACGCTTTCCAACCGTAGGTTGAAGAAGCGTATATGCTCCAGCTTTGTCAGTCTGTCCGCACAATAACTGGCGTAAAAATGGTTCGATTTTGATGAAATTTTAGTATGTGGTAGGGGACCACCGGGGACGAACCCTATTGAAAATAGGACAAATGGGGTCAAAGGTCACGACGTAGGAGCGGAATCATTCCATTGCCCTTATGTGTCATAACTTGCGTAAATATGGTTCGATTTCAATGAGAGTTTACTATGTGGTAGGAGACCGCCTGGGGACGAACCCTATTCAAAATAGGTGAAGTGGGGTCAAAGGTCAGGACATAAGATCGGGATGCATTCCATTGCCCTTATGCGTCATAACATGCGTAAAAATGGTTCGATTTCGATGAAACTTCAGTATGTAGTAGGGAACCACCTGGGCACGAACCCTATTGAAAATGGACGAAATGTGGTCAAGGGTCAGGACATAGGATTGCAATCCTTTCCATTGCCCTTATCCCATATTATTAAGATGGACGTCAAGTAATTTTGCTTCCTATACTTCCAATGGAAAAACTTTTGTAAACATTTCCTTCACAATTAATGTGTTCCCAAGGATGAAAATTTGAACATTGATTAAAATAACTTCATATTATAACTTGGAAAACTTAATATTTTCTAAAACATAACCATAATTATATTAAAAATCAATCACTTTTCCTTTGGTTATGTTGAAACCAGAGAAAAGATGGCGCGACCTGTACTTTGATGACGTCAGTGGACAAAAAAATGTTGGATTGCATAATTACTGTTATGGTTTAGAAAATATTAAGTATTCCAAGTTATGAAATGAAGCTATTTTAATCGATGTTCAAATTTTCATCCTTGTGAACGCATTAATTGTCCAGAAAAAAGATGGCGTGACCTGTATTTTCATGACCTCAGTAGACAAACAAATGTTGAATTGCATAAATATGGTTATGTTTTAGAAAATATTAAGTATTGCAAGTTATAAAATGAAGATATTTTAATCGATGTTCAAATTTTCATCCTTGGGAACGCATTAATTGTGAAGAAAATGTGTACAGAAGTTTTTCCATTGGAAGTATAGGAAGCAAAATTACTTGACGTCCACCTTAAAGTAGCAATTCTTGTATGTATGTATGTATGTACATTTTATTTTGAAAACGGCTCTAAGAATTTTGATGAAAGTCATTAATCTACCATTTTCTGGTACTAGAAATCGATTTAGCTTGGTCTTGACTTTAGGAGAATTTGTTTAGTGGGTTAAATAACCACCCTGAATTATAACGTTTTTAGTGATGGCGTTGTTCCATTAATGTTACTAATGCTTAGAAATCTTATGACGTCATAATCTCGCCTTTGAGAATGTTGGCGTGCGGTCACGCCATCTGTCTCATTACGTCACGCATTGTGTGTGGATCCTATTAAAGTTTTATGAAGTCACACTTGCGGCAAGCAGATGGTCGTGATTCCCATCTGCCTCATTACGTCACGCGTTGTGTGCGTATGTCGGTTCGCAGGATAACTCGCGTAACAATCGTTCGATTTCGATGAAATTTTAGTATCTGGTAGGGGATCACCTGGGAAGGAACCCTATTTAAAGTGAATGAAATGGGGCCGAAGGTCAGTACATAGGAGCGGGATTCATTCCACTGCTATTATGCGTCATAACTAACGTAAAAAGGTTTGATTTCGATGAAATTTTAGTATGTGGTAGGGGACCACCTGATGACAAACCTTATTGAAAATGGGAGAAATGGGGTCAAAGGTCAGGACATAGAAGCGGAATCACTTCCATCGCCATTGTGGGTCATAACTTACGTAAAAATGCTTCAATTTGGATGAAATGTTAGTATGTTGTAGGGTCTTGCCTGGGGACGAATTCTATTGAAAATGGGCGAAATGGGGTCAAAGGTTAGGACACAGGAGCGGGATCTATTCCATAGCCCTTATGCTTCATAACTTAAGTAAAAATGCTTTGATTGCGACAAAATTTTATTATGTTATTTCGGAGGTATACAATACCGGTTCTGTTGAATATCATCGAAATGGGATCAAAGGTCAGGGCACAGGACCGAGATTTATTCCACAGCCATTATTCTCATTACTTGAGTAATGATTTCTGGTATGTTGGAAAGCGTATTATAATCAATGCATTGCATGATTTTACTAACTTGTTGCAAAATAGTCCAATGAAGCAGCCTCTCATTCTGATAAACCCTCTCATTTTGATTTTAATAAAAAATAAAAGAACCCAAAGTATTAAAATCCCTGAAGTGCATTGAAATCTGTTTCACATATTTAGTGTTTTGTTCTTGTTGCTGTTGTTTTTTTAATCAAGAGGCAAAGCATTTAGCACATAGTACCAGTATTAGATTTTACAATTCTGTACTGTTGGGAAAGAGTTTGTGTTTTTCTTAGTTTGCATATCTGAGCTGACAAAACAAAATGATAGCAGTTCATATCTATAGTACATAACTGTGCTGAGACACAGGCAAGTTTGAAGGACCTATAAAAATATGGTGGGTCATCATTCTGCATGTCTGACTTTTTATTAATTACTCATTCCTTTATTGAAATTGTTTATAGACTCTGAGCATTTGTATCATATGCAAAAACAAAAAAAAAAACACATCAAGCATGAGTCCTGTAAAATCAAAAACCTGAAAGTCAACAGGATAGCATTTGAAGATGAGAAAACAAGCCTTGCCTGATATTTTAAAGATTTTCATTAAAAGTTATTTTCCAAAAATAAAGACAAAACTACAGAAGCATGTCTACTGTTAGAAATGAATTTGTAATTCATATCCCTAATTTATGTTAAACTGGCTGTTTGGGAAATGGATGAATATGTTGAGCTGATCGTTTGGAATTGAGGTTTGCAGATCAGTCTAGTTTTTGATGATGTTGCAAGGTATACAGTTCTGATGATATACCTGCTCCCATCCCTAGCCCAGTACAAATGTCACACACATTACAAAAACTAATTTATTTCAGAGAATGTAAAAAACAATATTTTCTGCGATGCTTCATATTTTTTTCTTAGCCTGTTAACACCCACTGCAGGGCATAGGCCTCCCTCCAGTCTTTTTCAACTTCCTTGGCCTCAGTCCACCATTTAGCACCTCTAAATTTCTGAAGATCATCTCTCCATCTTATTTTCTGGCGCCCCCTTCATCTCTCTCCATCTCTCGGTTGCCATTCTGTTATTAATTGTGTCCATCTTTCAGTCTTCCAACATCTCCACCCCATCTCCACTTTGATTCTTTTATTATTTTTTATAATATCTGTTATTCTTCTTCTTTCTCTTATAATTTCATTTCTGACTATCTGTTCTTGTTATTCCTAACATTCTTCTCTTTAACTTTCTTACCGATATTCTTATTTTTTTTACATTGTCGCTCTGTGGATATTCCATGTTTCACTTCCATAAGTAAATACGGGGATAATACATGCATTGAAGATTTTTCTTTTTAAACACAATTTAAGATCACTGGTTAAATAGTATTTAAGTATCCAAAAGGCTCTATTATTACCTTGGATAATTCTTCTTTTGATTTCTTTTCCTTGTCTTTCTTTAAAACTGATTACTTGACCTAAATGGATGTTGCAAATCAAATTTGCATTTAAAAAAAAAGTGTTTCATATAAATCCAGTTCAAATATTTATTGTTTCAAAATCTAATGACATTTGCTAAATGATCACATGTGTACAGTTTATTTATTTTGTGCTGTTTTTATATAAATCGTGTTAATCAACAATATGTATGCAGACCTTTTTTCAGATTCTCTTAAAATTTGCTTATAAAGGAAATTTAGTAGAAAAATGCATGAAAAAACCAGACCATTTCAATAATATGAAGTACAATTTCTTTAATTAGCAGAGTAAAAATATAAAATACTTATTTTGTGTCAGGTTTTCATTCATTATTAAAATATCTGTTATAGAAGTATCTAATTTTGGAAAATACATTTGGTTTTTTCTTAGCTTTAAAAAGCCAAGGGATCTTTTTATTGGTTTGTAACATTTTGCACATCATTGCCAAAAGAAGCATCTCCTTCCTCTTTGACAATGGGTACTGTTGTCTGGCAGTCAAATTGTTGATTGATTAAGTTGGGCATGCAAAGTTTTTATTAACCATATTTTCTTAAGGTGTGCTATTAGACAGAAATATCATATTTTGGGTTGACATTGTTCTTCTCTACAAGACTCGTGTTGAAGGTTGATTGATGCCTTGAAATTGTAAAAAACTATAGTATTGAAATTTAATATTTTTTTATGAAACAGGATTTGATTAAAAATGCGGTGTCATTCATTCATGAATTAAATGTTTTTTTCTGCTTTCTGATGCATCACAACTCGTGTTATTTGTTAACATTATTGTCATAAGATTATTTCTATTCAGTGTAGAAATATTGTCATCAATTGCCATATATATTTCCATAAAGAGGAAATGAAATTTGAATGAAGCATTTCCCTATTTTTTGCACTTATAATGGCAATGACGAAGAGTACCTTTATACAAAGTTACCATTTATATTTTGCACTAAATAAAAATCTACTGGTTTTTATTCTTGTTGGACTTATTTTGACTGTCTAATCCAGGGGTTCTTCAACTTTTTCTAAGTTGCAGGCCACATGAAAAAGATTAAAATTGCATGTGTTCATTATGAATATCCATTATTTCCGAGAGGTTTCGAATTCTAAAACTTTAAACTTTCAGAAAAAGAAACATCACAGTTAACATAATGCAGTCAACCATTGATGTAACCGCCACTGTTTGTTACATGAAGTGTGGCATTATATCAAATTTGCCAGTTTTTTTTAAGTAACCTACATTTTTTGTAACTATGGTTCATCAAAAATCATGATTAGCATAAGTTAAGAACATCTTAATTAGAAAAAGAAATGCAGTTATATGTTGTGTACTTAGTGCACAACATAGTTCAAAGTGTGTCCATTTTCGTCAATGAAGTTTCTAGTACGCATTAAATTAAATAAGAAATGCAAGTGGCGGTACATCAAGTATGTTTTCTGTTGGGAAAGGCAGGTTGGTGCAGTGATACATATTGATGGTTGGCAGTATGTCAAGGAATCAAGAGATGTTTTATATGGAGCACATACTCGTGTGGTGTTATGAAAGGGTGGTAGTAAGTCAAGGAATCAAGAGATGTTTTATATGGAGAACATACTCGTGTGTTGTTATGAAAGGGTGGTAGTAAGTCAACGACATATGTTAAAGGTAAACTGTATGTACTGTAGGGAACCTGTTACTTGGGTTCCTGCAAGTCTAGCCCACCAGTCTCCCAAA
Source organism: Macrothele yani (assembly GCA_039090855.1). NCBI lineage: Eukaryota > Metazoa > Arthropoda > Arachnida > Araneae > Macrothelidae > Macrothele > Macrothele yani. Next base: position 22,673,275 of record CM077002.1, on the reverse strand, counting down.
GTCTTTATTATGCTGTTACAGGGAGGCAAGAAAGTTGATACTGCACTAATGACCAAATCTCCACTAAACAACATCCAAATTTTGTAACTAACAAAATTTATTAACCAATTAGAACTCCAGTGCGCATTGACTCGAGCTCTCCTGTTCCAACATATACCAGGTCATGCTGTCCCTGGCTAATACTCTTGTGAGCATGCCTTTTCCACCCACAATTCTGGATTTTCCCCTGTGGGAACTTTGTATTCCTTCAGATGAAACTGCTTCACCATGTTAAGTTTTTACTGACCTGGTTCCTGATATTGGGGTGGATACCCATTTCCAAAAATGCATTTCATGTTACTCTTGTACCTTGAGCCATGTAAAAAAAAACGTAAAGGAAATTCATGTTTCCGCAATAAAGTTGGTACGCATACATTTCAATTACAAGGAAGTATGAAGTAGATACCCGAGATTTGCCTACATTTTGTATCATTCTTTAAAATTCTTAAGCATGTGTAATTTATCCCAAAATAGCTCTTAGCATATTTTGGAATTTAAAGTTCATGGACCCAAGATGCTTCCTGAAATACAGGGGATGGACAGAATAATGTGAACATGTAGGAAAAGAAAGTTTTACACTCCTGGTAGGATATGGGACCCCCTTTGGCATTCAAAACCGCCTGAATCCTCCTTGGAATGGACACATACAAAACCTGGATGGTGGTTAGTGGGATGTTACACCATTCTTCATGCAGAAACTGCTCCAGGTCCTTGAGAGATGCAGGAAGAGGTTAGTGGGACCTTACTTTGTTTTCCAACACAAACCCAGTGACTCGACGATGTTTAAGTCTGGTGATTAGGGAGGCCAAGGAAGATGTGAAAATTCGTTCTGATGTTCCTCTAACCATGGTCGAACATTCCGAGCTCTGTGAATTGGGGCGTTATCATCTTGATAGATGGCATCCCCAGCAGGAAACAATTCCTCAGCCATTGGATGGACTTGGTCCGCCAAAATTGTTTCATACGCACTCCCAGTCATCCGTCCTTTCAAGGTGATCAGGGGACCTACTGAAAACCACGATACGACTGCCCAGAGCATGACAGAACCACCACCATGCTGCACTGTTGGGAGCAGACAGTCTGGGTTGTACACTTCTGACGGTGTTCTCCACGCATTAACACATCCTATGGTGGGGAATAGCTTGAATGTGGATTCATCTGACCACATTGCACGCTTCCATGCATCAGCAGTCCACATTGTATGCTCCTGGCACCACTGCCATCACCGTTGTGCATTCACCAGGGTCACCAGAACTTTTGCAATAGCAGCTCTGCCATGAATATCTTGTTTATTCAGTTGCCTGCACACACTTTTCATTGATTATGAGGTCTGGACATGCACATTGAGCTCCACACAAATGTTCGACGCCATGGTCTTATTACAGGTAACAGTCCTCTTTAATGCTCTCCTATCTATCAGTCAGGGTCGTTTTCTGCCCACTCTTGTTTGCAGACGAGATTTTGCGATGAACACAGTATGCTGTTATGGCCCTAGACACGGTAGCTCTCAATACCCCAACTACCCTTGTGACTGTTGTCACGGAGGCACCAACTAGCCGGCCACCAACAATTAGCCCTCTTTCGAAGTCCATTTAAGGTTGCTCGTTGTTTCGTCCATACCCTGAAAGAAATTTTGCAACATGACCCTAAAAAAGCACCTAAACAGGTCCTTGAGGTTCTAAACAAAGCTATTACAACCAAAAAGTGGTGGATACCTTTGCGTATTGCGACGCACGCAGCTGCGTTAAGAATCACGTCTCTGAGCTTGGTCACACTATTCTGTCCAACCCCTGTAATAGTAACTGTCTTTAAAAGTTGAACAGGTATATAGAATCATTACTGAAATCTGAGGCATACAGGATGAAGTAATATAGAAATATACCATTTGTTAAAATCAAAGGCCCGGTGGCCCAGTTGTCTATGGCAGTCTGAGAAGGGTTCGAATCTCGTGAGGCATGAATGTTGTGTTTGTCTTACGGTAGTGGCTTTCCCCCTTCCCTGGAGCCAGTGTCCCTAAATTAGAGATGGGCAACTGTTTATAGCCCATTGAGTTGCACACAGTTGTTGTTAAACCTTCAATAACAAAAAAAAAATGTAATAAAATTTTACGTAAAACTAAAACCTACTAGGAAATCAAGTGAATGAAAAATATAATAAAACTTGTATAAAAATTGACATTTTCACGAATCTTATATATAAAAAAAATTGGTCTAGACACCTAAAATTATGGAAAATTTAAATATATGAACTAAAGTGCATCAGGTATGCATACCTAATTGCTACGAAAAATTTACTCAATAAAAAAAGTTTGGTTTCATGTTTCAATTAGGCTAGTAAATTTACAACTTCTTGAATGTATGCAAATATTTTCTATATGAAAATTGGCATATTATTAACAAGTATGCCAAAAATTTGGTCTACCTATATAGAACAATAACAGAAACCTATTTTCAAGAGTAATATTCCATGTACTCCCGTCCTTCCTACTGATTTCCATTAATTGAGATACTGGACATTACTTGTTCTTCTTCAATGTATCAAAATCAGCAGTGATGCTAAATAACACTATCCCAAAGAGTTTCAAGGTGTTGGTCTGTAAAACATGTTCTTATTTTTCTGTGCTTTGTAAGTGAGAAAAGCTTCTCATGAAAATTAATGGTGCCGAGAAAGGAAAGTCGTACTCATACCATGTGGTTGAAGTCCAGGAAATGCTTCTATCGCTACAGGTTTTTGCTGTAAAAGTCAAGGGCACACACAAAATTATCATATTTTTACTTAAGTTCACTCTTGCACTGGAAATCCATAATTTCCATTTGTAAATACCCCAGAACCTCCACAATAATAAGCACAGTGGAAGGACAAGATAATACGTTTGGCAATCTTTCATTTCCACAAAAACCCTAAAATCTTTTAATTCTCTTCCATCTTGAAGAACTTTACTTTATGCCTTCACTTCCTTTGAGTTCGTTTATTTTCTCAGAAAATATTTATTTTCTTTACTTTATGTCTTCACTTCCTTTGAGTTCGTTTATTTTCTCAGAAAATAAAAGAACTATCATAATTAAAAGAAAACTATCATAAATACAGGGTGTATCTAAAGCCTTTCCCTGATTACGATAAATCGCATAATATGAACTGAGCTAGTTAGACGTACGCAGTTTGTTGCATTGATTGGGTAACATTCTTAAGTTTTTTGTTCGTTATACTTTTGGAACAATAGGTGGCGCTGCATGTCTGCTGCGCTGTTTGTTATTGAAAGCGTCAGTCGGCGAAATGGGCTCTATGCAGGAGAAGGCTAATTGTGTCCTCTGGTTTCATGAAATCAAATCTGCAATTTCAGTGCAGTGGAAGTTTAGGCGTGAGTAGAGCTCCACCTAATGTGAAGAGCATTAGAACTGGTATCAAAAGTTTAAACAGACGGGCAGTGTAGGTGACCGTGCAAGAAGTGGAAGACCTTCCGTTAATGAGGAAACTGTTGACGCTGTGTATTATACATTTGTACAAAGCCCAAGGAAATCAATTCGTCATGCCTCTAGTAAACTGGGAATACCTATGAAGACAGTGCACTGCATTTTATGAAAACGGCTTCTTTTTTTTTTTTGCATACAAATTGTTGAAGCCTTGAAACCTAATAATGTGGGCCAAGATGTGTGACATTCGCTATGGATATTCTTGAACGAATGGACTAAGATAATGATTATTTGGTGCAGATTTGTTTTTCAGACAAATCAACTCATACCTCAGGTAAAGTAAACATGCATAATTCCCATATCTGGGGTTCAGAGAACCCACATCTGGTTTTAGAGAAACAAAGGGATAGCCCTAAAATCAATGTTTGGTGTGGACTAATACACAACAAAGTAATTGGACTGTTTTTTTTTATTGAATCCACCATTACATTGGGTATTTACCTTGACATGATACATCTGTATGGTGCACTTCAATTGGAAGAGCTGCAACCATGGGTAATGTTCCAGCTGGATGGTGCCCCCCTCACTGGGGTGTTAGTTAGTTGGTGTTTTATGGCGCAAGGGCCTCAAAGAGCAGCACTGGGGTGTACCTGTCTGTCAATTCTTAGATGACAAATTCCCTAACAGATGTATATGCAGAGATGGTCCCATACCCTGGCCACCAAGATCCCCAGACATTACGCCCCTTGACTTCTTTTTATGGGGCTACGTTAAGGATCAAGTTTCTGCAACACCAGTTGCAGATATTAACACTTTGAAGGGGAGATTTATAATAGATTAATCTTGTTCATTCATAAACTAAATATTATCCATCCAAATCAACATGGTTTTCAATCTGGTAAGTCAAAAGAATCAGCCATATCTACAACAAACAGTCCAACATAATTTTGAACTCAACTCACATACCATCACTTTAATTTTAGACCTATCCAAAGCTTTTGATACCATAAATCATAATATCTTACTACACAAATTACACACTGTAGGAATAAGGAACAATGAACATTCTCTTCTGAAACGTTATTTATCAGGTGGGCAACAATATACTTAAATTAACCAACGTCAATCCTCTTCAATTCATACCAACTGGTGCTCCACAAGGCTCAGTTTTGGGACCTCTACTTTTTAGTATATACATTAATGATATCTTTACTTCCGTAAGTGATATTGATCTTCTTTATGCTGACGACATAACCATCCTCACCTCATTTAATTTAACGACTGACACTGTTTTGAATATCAATACTCAACTAAGTAATATCTCAGATTGGCTAAATTGGAATGAACTTATAATAAATACTATGAAAACAAAATGGTTAATCTTCTCAAAACAAAATATTTCATAACCCCATTCTATTATATTAACTCTTAATGGTACAAATATCATCATCATCATCATTGTCAACCATTATCAATCCACTGCTGGACGAAGGTCTCCCCAAGTTTCCTCCACAACGGTCTGTCTTGTGCCAGTCTCCTCCATGTCACCCCTGCATACTTTCGAATTTCATCCACCCATCTCCCATGTGGTCTTCTTCTTGGTCTTTTCCTGTCCCTTGGAATCCAATCTAAAATTTCGGCTGTCCATCGATGATCTGTCCTTCTGGCAGTATGTCCAGCCCATTGCCATTTCAGGGATTTAACTCTGATCATGATGTCTTCCACTCTTGTCATTTTTCGGATCCACGAGTTCCTCTTCTTATCTCTCCTGGTTACACCAAGCATGCACCTCTCCATGCGGCTTTGAGTTGTCTGCAGCCTTTGTATGTTTCTTTTAGTTAAGGTCCACGTCTCTGCACCATACGTAAGCACTGGAAGGATGCATTGATCAAACACTTTTCTTTTAAGACATAATGGCATATTGCTCTTGAAAATTATGCTGTTTCTTCCAAAAGCTCTCCAGGCAAGTTTTGTACGCCGATTAATTTCTTCATCAATGTGACCCTCACTTGATATCTGCTGTCCAAGATAAACGTACGTATCTGTTATCTCCAGCTTTTCTCCATCAATCGATAAATCTTCATTTCTTGTAAAAGCATTGAACATCACTTTTGTCTTCTGAAAGTTCATTTTTAATCCCACTTCTTTACTCTTGTCAGCAAGTTCCTGGATCATACTCTGCAGCTCTGATGGGCTAGTTGCAAAAATGACTACGTCATCAGCAAAACGAAGGTGGGTTAGATAATCTCCATTAATCTTTATCCCCTTGTTTTCCCAGCTCAGTGACTGAAAAACACCCTCCAATGTGGCATTAAAGAGCTTCGGAGATATGGTGTCACCTTGTCTCACTCCCTTTCCAATTTTTATGTGTGTTGTATTTTCAAACAGCCTAATCTTTGCACTTGCATTTTCATAGATGTTATTAATAATATTAATGTATGCATCTTCAATACCGCAGGTTTTCAGAGCCATTGTAACTGCTGATGGTTTCACCGAATCAAAGGCTTTTTCATAATCGATAAAAGCCATGCACAATGGAAGTTCATATTCCCTCGCTCTTTCAATTAGTTCTCTCAGCACATGGATATGATCTATTGTGCTGTAGCCACTCCTGAATCCAGCTTGTTCTCTCGGTTGAGCCATGTCCAGTGTTACCTTCAAGCGGTGTGAAAGAACTTTAGTGAAGATTTTATAAACTACTGATAGGAGGCTGATAGGTCTGTAGTTTCCGAGATCCTCAATGTCACCTTTCTTATATAGCAGGATCATTGTAGCGGTGTTCCAATCCTCAGGAATCTTTCCTTCATTAAGGCATCGAGTGAAAATTTGGGCGAGTACTGTTTCGATTTCTCCACTTGCTTCTTGTATGATGTCTACAGTAATTCCATCTTCTCCTGGAGCTTTTCCCCGCTTCATGTTCTTGATTGCATGTGCAACTTCTGCTGGAAGGACTGGAGGAACTCTGGTATTGGTATCTTTCATGATGTCTGGAGTGCATGTATCATCCCTTTCATATAATTTGGAGTAGAAATCTTTCACTCTTGTCAAAATTTCGCCTCTATTTCTTGTTACAGAACCATCTTCTTTTCTCAGTGCCATAATCTGTTTTCTTCCCTTACTGAGATGTCCCTTTGCTATCTTTAGGCTTTGGTTGTTTTCAATTGCTTTCCTCACTAGTTCACAGTTGAATTTTCTTACGTCTTCAGTGATACTTTTCGTACTGTCTTGCATAGCTCTATATATTCCACTTTGGAAGTCACATCTTCTTTAGTTGTCCTCATCTCTCTTCTTTTTGCATCAACATTTTCGTTTTTCCTGATAATTTATTTACATGCAACTTGTTCTTAGACCCAGCTAATTTTGTTGCTGTTTCCATAAGAGCTTTGGTTACTTTTCTGTTAACTTCAGAGATGTCCACTTCTTCCAATGTTAGGCCTTCTAAAGCAGAGAACCTGTTCTTCAGTTCCAACTTGAAGGTATTATGGTGTTTTTTAAGGTTGGTTATGTCAATACATTTTGTTTGTCTTATGAGCTTGCCACGTTCAAGTTTAGTGTTGAGGTGCATCTTACATCTCACCAATCTATGGTCACTACCTGTGTTGAACTTGTTTAGCACACTGCAGTCTTCTATGACGAATTTTTTGTTACACATAATAAAATCAATTTCACTTGTCGTCCCATTTGGATGTCTCCATGTCCATTTCCTGTGTGGCTTTTTCTTGAAGAAGGAGTTCAAGATGAAAAACCCTTCTGCCTCTGCAAACTCAACGAGAGTATTTCCACGCTGGTTTCTGTTGCCGTGACCGAATTTACCTACTGAAGTTTCATTCTGTTGCCGTTGCCCTATTTTTGCATTGAAATCTCCCATAATTATTTTCAAGTGCTGCTTACCTTTATTATTTAGATGACAAATTTCCTCATAAAATTCTTCAATTTCTTCTTCAGCATGACTTGTGGTGGGTGCATAAGTTTGAATAATCTGAGCCTGGTATCTTCTCGAGAGTTGGATAACGAGTCGTGCAGCTCTGTCAGAGGAACTTTCAACTTCTACCACTTTATCCTTCAGTTTCTTGTTTATTATAAATCCAACACCACTAGTTCTGCCAGTATCTGTCCCACGATAGTAGAAGAGATGTCCACTTTTCAGTTCGACGAGATCTTCTCCTTTTCTCCTTACCTCACTTAGCCCCACGATGTCCCACTTGATCCTTTGTAGTTCCTCTTCCAATTCAAGAAGCCTTGAATCAGAAGATAGGGAGCGTCCATTGTACGTTGCCAAGGTCAGCATCAGATGGCAGCCTAGTCCGGTCCTCCGGGGATTCTTAGCACCCTCTGCCTTCATGTCGCACTGGCCGCTGCCTTGGCCAGGTACATTCCAGCTGCCGGAGACTGAGGGCCAAGATTTAAGTTGTGGAGTCATTTTGGAGGGGTTTGGCCATAACTCACCACGCTGGCCAAGCGGGTTGGTGAGTGTGGGATAGAATTTCCTCTGATCCTGATGGTATAGTTATACCGCTATTGGCGGTCGTCAGAGCCCTTTTAGTGGGAACAGGATGCACCACTAGAAGGCAGGGGTTGACATTTGTCAAGGAGAGGCTGTGATGTTACGCATCACCTGACCTTACATCCCAATGGTACAAATATAAAAGACGTTAATTCCTTACTTGGGAATTACTTTAAATAGGGACCTTAGTGGAACCAACGTGAACTCTCTTCTTCTCAAACCTTCTAAAAACATTGGAGTCATCAGCTCGGTATTCACAAACCTTTCTTATAAAACACTAATTCAATTATATTATGCCATGTTTCAGACTCATATTAATTATGCTATCTTATCGTGGGGACAGACGGCTAAATATGATTTCAAAAAACTTTAAAACAAATTGTAAGATTAATTGACCTAAAATTCAATAGAAATACACAACTATCACTATACAGTATAATAACACAAGAGTTTTCACAAACAAATGCAACATTCTTACGATTAACCAACTATAATACTTTAATATTGGGAAATTTATGTTTAGGTGAATTAAGAATAATTTACACACTGACATCATACAAATTGTACCACAGATACACTCACATGCACTAAATCACATATTTGCCCTATTCATCCGAAGACGGAGACTATGAAGCTGAGTATAAATTGCATTGGCCCACATTACTGGAACTCATTATCGATGGAACTGACTTCTTTAAATAACTTTAACCTTTTTTAAAAAGAAATTAAAAAACTTCATTAGGAATTGTGGCTCCTCAAATTGATGATTGTAGTGGAGGGAGACTGACTATTAATATTTCAACATAAATTGATTTTCAATGGTATTACCTGTAGTGTATCAACTTTTTATTATCATTACCTTTTTATTTATTTATTTATTTTTTTCTCTGAAATACTTACTTATTTTTAACTTCAATTAGTGACCTCAGTGTAAAATGTGCCTAGGGAGCATGGGATCCTGTCAGGCCTTGCTGGGCTTTTTTCCCTGTTTCCTTGCTGTGCTTTGTTTCAGTTGATATTTTTTGTAATACTGGATTTTGGCTCAGCAAAATGAATGAATTGAGAATAACTGAAGCGTTTGCGACCATCACAGATGACATGTTGCAGCAGACATAGAAAGAGATGGAGTACCAACTGGATATTCTCCGTGTAGCAAAAGGAGCCCACATTGAGGTATACTGATGACCCGGAAAAAAACTCTGGATTTCTGGTAAGCTATATTGGAAAGCGTATGGGTCTAACGAGCGTGGTTCATTTTATATGAATTATCATAATCAGGAAAAATCTTTAAACACTCTGTATTGTGCAACAAATTAAACTGAAACAAGCTGAAGAGAACAACACAAAGGTTGAAAAAATGGGGGAAAAGGTCAAGTACATAGCAATGGCAAATTATGGGAAATTAAATAACAAAATTAATAAACATTTAGTAAAGAGTAGTGTAAAAGTGGCAACTACAGCATAAAACAAGGTGGCATGTATAGCAAATAAAGGACATTACAGAGGTACACAAGAAATGGAAAGAGAAAATGGCATTTGTCAAATTCCACTAGACTGTAACAGTAGTTATATAGGACAAACGTCTTGAAAACTGGAAAACAGAATTAAGGAAAATAAAAAAGATGTTAATAACAATGAACAAAATAGTGCTTTGGCAAATCACATTCGCATATGCAAATGTGAACCTTTATGGCAGAAAATTATAATATTGGACTATGAACCTCATAAAAACAAGAGACTGATCAAAGAAAGTTTTTACATTAAAAAAAAACAAACAGTTCTTCAATAAACCAACAAAACAAGTAAACAGGATTTTTAACAACCTAGCCCCAAAAGAATGGGAATAATAAACAAATAATGAAATGTTTTTAATTGAATAAATGGCAAGAGGAAACTGGCAACTATTTTTAAATTCTTCTGTTATAAACAAATCTTTATGTAGAGTTTATTCATTGAGAATAGGCCTTGACAAAAAATCTAGAGGCCATAAACGTCGGAGAAAATAAAAGAACTCGGAAGAAGTGAAGACATAAAGTTCAAGATGGAAGAGAATTAAATACATTAATCCGAGTAAAGCCTTATGTTACTTGTTTAATCCCTAAAATCTTGCCTGAAAGTCTGATCTGAAAACAGAAATTAATGTGGCATATTTCTCAGTATCTGATTTCTTTCATTGATGGGGACATAGCTGTAGGAAGTGAGTGAGGTTACATAGGAAGTATATCATCATCATCAACCATTATCAATCCACTGCTGGACGAACATCTCCCCAAATTTCCTCCACAACGGTCTGTCTTCTGCCAGTCTCCTCCATGTCACTCCTGCATACTTTCGAATTTCATCCACCCATCTCCCATGTGGTCTTCTAGGGTTTTTTTCCTGTCCTTTGGAATCCAATCTAAAATTTCGGTTGTCCATCGATGGTTTGTTCTTCTGGCAGTATGTCCAGCCCATTACCATTTCAGGGATTTAACTCTGATCATAATGTCTTCCACTCTTGTCATTTTTCGGATCCACGAGTTCCTCTTCTTATCTCTCCTGGTTACACCAAGCATGCACCTCTCCATGCTACTTTGAGTTGTCTGCAGTCTTTGTATGTCTCTTTTAGTTAAGGTCCACGTCTCTGCACCATACGTAAGCACTGGAAGGATGCATTGATCAAACACTTTTCTTTTAAGACATAATGGCATATTGCTTTTGAAAATTATGCTGTTTCTTTCAAAAGCTCTCCAGGCAAGTTTTGTACGCCGATTAATTTCTTCACCAACGTGACCCTCACTTGATATCTGCTGTCCAAGATAAAAGTACGTGTCTGTTTTCTCCAGCTTTTCTCCATCAATCGATAAATCTTCATTTCTTGAAAAAGCATTGAACATCACTTTTGTCTTCTGAAAGTTCATTTTTAATCCCACTTCTTTACTCTTGTCAGCAAGTTCCTGGATCATACTCTGCAGCTCTGATGGGGTAGTTGCAAAAATGACTACGTCATCAGCAAAACGAAGGTGGGTTAGATAATCTCCATTAATCTTTATCTCCTTGTTTTCCCAGCTCAGCGACTGAAAGACACCCTCCAATGTGGCATTAAAGAGCTTGGTAGATATGGTGCCACCTTGTCTCACTCCCTTTCCAACTTTTATGTGTGCTGTATTCTTAAACCGCCGAATCTTTGCACTTGCATTTTCATAGATGTTATTAATAATATTAATGTATGCATCTTCAATACCGCAGGATTTCAGAGCCATTCTAACTGCTGATGGTTTCACCGAATCAAAGGCTTTTTCATAATCGATAAAAGCCATGCACAATAGAAGTTCATATTCCCTCGCTCCTTCAATTAGTTCTCTCAGTACGTGGATATGATCTATTGTGCTGTTGCCACTCCTGAATCCAGCTTGTTCTCTCGGTTAAGCCATGTCCAGTGTTACCTTCAAGCGGTGTGAAATAACTTTAGTGAAGATTTTATAAACCACTGATAGGAGGCTGATAGGTCTGTAGTTCCTGAGATCCTCAATGTCACCTTTTTTATGTAGCAAGATCATTGTAGCGTTGTTCCAATCCTCAGGAATCTTCTTTTCATTAAGACATCGAGTGAAAATTTGGGCGAGTACTGTTTCGATTTCTCCACTTGCTTCTTGTATGATGTCTATAATAATTCCATCTTCTCCTGGAGCTTTTCCCTGCTTCATGTTCTTGATTGCATGTGCAACTTCTGCTGTGAGGACTGGAAGAACTCTGGTACTGGTACCTTTCATGATGTCTGGAGTACATGTATCATCCCTTTCATATAATTTGGAGTAGAAATCTTTCACTCTTGTCAAAATTTCGCCTCTATTTCTTGTTACAGAACCATCTTCTTTTCTCAGTGCCATAATCTGTTTTCTTCCCTTACTGAGATGTCCCTTTGCTATCTTTAGGCTTTGGTTGTTTTCAGTTGCTTTCCTCACTAGTTCACAGTTGAATTTCCTTACGTCTTCAGTGATACTCTTTCGTACTGTCTTGCATAGCTCTATATATTCCACTTTGGAAGTCACATCTTCTTTAGTTGTCCTCATCTCTCTTCTTTTTTGCATCAACATTTTGGTTTTTCCTGATAATTTGTTCACATGCACCTTGTTCTTAGACCCAGCTAATTTTGTTGCTGTTTCCTTAAGAGCTTTGGTTACTTTTCTGTTAACTTCAGAAATATCCACTTCTTCCGATGTTAGGCCTTCTAAAGCAGAGAATCTGTTCTTCAGTTCCAACTTGAAGGTATTATGGTGTTTTTTAAGGTTGGTTATGTCAATACATTTTGTTTGTCTTATGAGCTTGCCACGTTCGAGTTTAGTGTTGAGGTGCATCTTACATCTCGCCAATCTATGGTCACTACCTGTGTTGAACTTGATTAGCACATTGCAGTCTTCTATGACGAATTTTTTGTTACACATAATAAAATCAATTTCACTTGTTGTTCCATTTAGATGTCTCCATGTCCATTTCCTGTGTGGCTTTTTCTTGAAAAAAGAGTTCAAGATGAAAAACCCTTCTGCCTCTGCAAACTCAACGAGAGTATTTCCACTCTGGTTTCTGCTGCGGTGACCGAATTTACCTACTGAAGTTTCATTCTGTTGCCGTTGCCTTATTTTTGCATTGAAATCTCCCATAATTATCTTCAATTGCTGCTTACCTTTATTATTTAGATGACGAATTTCCTCAGAAAATTCTTCAATTTTGTCTTCAGGATGACTAGTGGTGGGTGCATAAGTTTGAATTATCTGAGCCTGGTATCTTCTCGAGAGTTGGATAACGAGTCGTGCAGCTCTGTAAGAGGAACTTTCAACTTCTACAACTTTATCCTTCAGTTTCTTCTTTATTATAAATCCAACACCACTAGTTCTGCCAGTATCTGTCCCACGATAGTAGAAGAGATGTCCACTTTTCAGTTCAATGAAATCTCCTTTTCTCCTTACCTCACTTAGCCCGACGATGTCCCACTTGATCCTTTGTAGTTCCTCTTCCAATTCAAGAAGCCTTGAATCAGACGATAGAGAGCGTCCATTATACGTAACCAAGGTCAGCATCAGATGGCAGCCTAATCCGGTCCTCCGGGGATTCAGTTGCGACTGCCTTCATGTCGCAACTGGCCGCTGCCTTGGCCAGGTACATTCCAGCTGCCGGAGACTGAGGGCCAAGATTTAAGTTGTGGAGTCATTTTGGAGGGGTTTGGCCATAACTCACCACGCTAGCCAAGCGGGTTGGTGAGTGTGGGATAGCATTTCCTCTGATCCCGATGGTATAGTTATACCGCTATTGGCGGTCGTCAGAGCCCCTTTAGTGGGAACAGGATGTACCACGAGAAGGCGGGGTTGACATTTGTCAAGGAGAGGCTGCGATGTTACGCATCACCTGACCTTACATCCCATAGGAAGTGTATATATGTTTTAGCTGTAGTTCCCATAAAACAATTCTGCATCGAAATGATTTTATGAGATCAAACAAGCTGCTCCAGCTGATCTTTGTTCTGAAGTCGCACATTCAGGTCATTTATTTAGGTGGAGGGAAATGTCGGAGATGAAGGCGAAGTAATTCTGTATTTTTGAACTATATCACAGGCGCTGCCCCTGTGGCACAATGGCCTCTGATCATTCGTCCGTAAGGTGCCCAGGTTCGAATCCCAGTGAGGCATGGGTGTTTTGTTTATCTTACGGCACTGGCTCTCTCCCTTCCCTGGCCAGTGACTGTAAATTAGGAATGGGGGACTGTTTATAGCCCATTGAGTTGCTCACGGTGGTCGTTAAACCTCCAATCAATAAAAAAGAAATGCATCACTGGCTTACGATGAATTTCATTTCTTGGCAGGATCAAAGATTGTTCTGAGTACATTCCACCTGCTGAGCTAAATGAATCATTTCATGATATTTTTCACCAAATTTGTTAAGGATGAAAGTCGCAGTATGTTTTTCTGCTTAAGTTTTCATTCTTTGTATTCCTTGGACCAAAATTTTATATTTGTGCATATATCTGCAAAGAAAAAGGTACTTTGTAAAAGTTGTCACTTTTAATTTATTCTGTGCCAAAACCAAAATACACACTTCTTCAAAGAAGTAAGAACATATTTCAAAACTGAAAAAAAATGCTGTTATTTTAAGAACACATACAAAACTTGTTGCATTTTTAAAAAGCTTGTCTTTTAAATCACAGTTTGCAATGAATTTTGAATTGCCAATTTTGCTGCTCATTGTTGAAGGTCCATGCTTTCAATGCAAAACCTTACGTTTGCTGTTAAAGCTATTATAGCTACTGTAGTTTTGTGTGACAAACATCCTCCTGAAATGAAAAAAAAAAAAATGTAAAAGTTAGTAACATCTTCAGTCGTATCACAGTGAGTAAAAAAAAAAAAGGAGGTAGGTAACAAATAAAGTACTCAATAAAAAATGAAGATTTTATTCATTAAACTTCTTGAACAAAAATGAGCTAGTTTACTGATAGTTTTTTGGATCTGAAGTCCCTGCAAACAATGAAGGGGATAGAATTATATAGATAAAATTCCTCTGAACACAAATTTTGCTCATCTGAAGCATCACTTCGTAAAAAGGAGAATAATTTTTAGTGAGATAATGGCATTTCGTATAATCAGGCAGCCGTTCATGGAGCCAAGTTTGATTCCACGAATAGCCTTGAATAATGTCCGTTTAAATGTCTCCTTATGGTAAATCAAAAAACAAAATAGGTAAGTCCTTTTCGTACAGTGTAATAAAACGCAGTTGCTCTTAAACTTTGGCTGAATTGCAGTTGATTTTCCTTATGAACAATTTATCTTAAGATAGAAACCGCACTGTATTACTGCCCCCTGCAACTGAAAGCCTAACAACTTGTTTATGACATCATAAGTGGACCACATCTTCGTTTCCCGTGTGCGTCTATCGGCGAGAATAGACAGCCTAAGCAGACAAACAGCAGATGTTTACATACAGGGTGTATAGGAAAGTCCTTAAACAGGAAAATAACTTTTGAATGCAAAATGCTAGAGTTGTGGAAGTAGTGTGTACATATAGTAAAGTGACTATGTTCTATCAGATGAGACCGATTGCAGCACCCCTAGCGGCGAATTTTAGAAGTTAGCGATCCTATCGCGAGAACCAATAGAAATAGCGAAAAAAAGTCAATAGCAAACGTGAACAGCGTCACCGATTTAGTATGAAATGACGCCTTACATTCACCAAAAACTCCAATAGAAGTCTGGAAATGAAGATCTCTCGGTATCCGATCACCGGCATAAATACGTCATTCATCGCGTGCAGAAGTGTGACATTAGGTGATGCAAATTTACTAATAAAACTAATACATGTACGTGTCAGCAATGTACAATTTATTATGAACTGTACAGTAAAGTAGTAGGAAATTCATACAGCAGTAGGACATTATGGAAGAAAAACACAAAATAATGTTCTAGAGATACAAAATGTCAGTACTAATACTTAAGCATTCGCGATGTGTCCACCATCGGCAGCAATACACATCTGTATTCGAGCTAGAACTTCTTGTTGGACGTTCTGCAGCATTTCAGGTATTACGTTACTGCATGCTTGGATAATACGGGGTTGTCTAAATTTACCATACACGACCAAATGTAAGGCCACACGTCGCACTGATGTCTCTCGTACTGCAGTGTGGGTGGGCTAGCGCATAGGCCAGGACGTCCACTGGCTGCACGTGCACACCTGCAAGTGTCGGCCTACCTGAAAGGAAACGATTTGTAATGCTCTCGGTTTCTCTCAGCAGACGAACGACATTGATGATAGTAGCCGCAGTAGGATGAGAACGATTAAGGAAACGTAATGCATATTGGCGTGTTGTCTCTTTTCTTTTGCCCGACGACCGCATTCCTCGTACAAAATAACCATCTCGCAGTACTCCTCGTTGGAATAACTAGCCATGTGTAGACTCGAAGATCCAGTCCACGCACTGTCTGACAAACCTTCCCTGACCGCCAATTTATGCTTCCCGATGAGGTATGTCGTAGCGTTTCCATTTGCATACTTTTATCCATCCTTCGCTGTTTTGCAGGCAAAATTCGTTTACAGATTTTACGCTTTGCGATGTCATTCGTGACGTATTTATGCCGGAAGATCTGCATTTCCGGACTTCTATTGGAGTTTTTGGTGAATGTAGGGCGTCATTTCATACTAAATCGGCGACGCTCTACACGTTTGCTACTGACTTTTTTTTCGCTATCTCTCTTGGTTCTCGCGATACGATCGCTAACTTCGAAAATTCGCCGCTAGGGTAGCCGCAGTCGGTCTCATCTGATAGAACATAGTCACTTTACTATATGTACACACTATTTCCGCAACTCTAGCATTTTGCGTTCAAAAGTTATTTCCTGTTTAAGGACTTTCCTATACACTCTGTATAGCCCTTCATGGTATTTGTCGGTTTTGCTACACAGGATACTGCAAATACACTGCTGGCCACCCAAAATGCAACACCAAGAAGGACACGAGATAGCAAAGTCAAATTTACTGGACACATAACAACAGATACAAAGATGAAACGATTAAGTTTACAGGCCCGTGCGACTTGCGGAACACACAGATATCAATAGTTCGTGAGGCCCCCATGGCTGGCAACAAAGGCCGCTACACGCCGCGGCATCGAACGAAAGAGGCTTTGGATGTGGGCTTGGGGTATGTCGGTCCAGGCTCCTTCCACACGCTGCCACAGTTCATCAGGCGTAGCCGCAGGTGGTGCTTGCCGGGTCACGCGGTTGCCGATCAGCGATCAGACGTGTTCGATGGGCGACATATCGGGAGAACAGGCTGGCCACGGCAGCAGTGACACCTGGTGGGCCGTGAAGAATTGTTGCACGATGCGTGAAACGTGCGGGCGCGCATTGTCCTGTTGAAACGTGGCCGCTGGCAGGTAAGGGAGGACTACAGGGTCCAAAACGTCGGAGATGTAGCGGTGGCTGTTGATTGTACCTGTGATGCGTACCGGAGGGGTGCGGGTGTCATATCCAATTGCGTCCCAAACCATAACGCCAGGCGACGGACCGGTGTGGCGATGAATAATGCAAGCGTCATACAGTCTTTCGCCGCGGTGTCGCCACACGCGGATCCGACCATCGTGGTGTTGCAGACAGAAGCGAGATTCGTCGGAGAAGACAATGTCGTGCCATTCCGTAGTCCAGGGGCGGCATTCAACAGCCCACTGCCGCCGCACTCGCCGATGGTGTAACGTCAATGGTAATCAGAGCAATAGGTGCCGTGCGACAAGTCCCCGCTCCTGCAGACGACGTCGAACGGTACGTGCTGACACAGGTTGTTGCGCAACATACCCTAATTCCTGCGCTAACGTTCGTGATGTGGCGGTGCGAGCCATCAATGCCCGCCGTACAACATGCCGTTCCTCTTGATCGGTGGTGTGCCGCGGCTGCGGCGATCACTCACGTCGGTCCGTCCGTCCCTCCTGCACCCACCGAATCCATACTCGCCTCACTGTGGCTAGATGTCGTCCCACACGGGCGCCGATGTCTCGGTATGATAAACCGCTGTCGCGATAAGCCACTATTCGTCCTATGTTGAAATCTGAAACGTGCTGGAATTCTGCGACCAGGCAGGAAGTTTCCCACGCACAGGTCCGGCAGCACAATACACTTCCACTACTTACACCCCACCTTCTGTGCACCCTTCTTATAGTGCTTCTCGGTGGCGTGCCGGGCGCACATGATTTGCATATGCCCTGCATTACTGATCGTTTGCATGTCGTCTCGCGGGCGACGCATGCTGCGAATTTCAGGCCAGTCGGATGCTTCCTTCTTGGTGTTGCATTTTGGGTGGCCAGCAGTGTAAATACAAGTTCAGAAGTTGTTATTCATTGAAAAAACTTCTCATGATTAAAAACTCTCTACACGTTACCCTAGAACGATTTGGGTATCAAATGCACCGTAGAAAAAAGTAGGATCTTCACAAAATTTAATACTCACACCATCTACTGAAGAATTTAAGATACTGCTAACTAGAAAACGTTTTTTTATTTTCTTCTTCACACAGGCAATTCTGAAGTATTTCTTGAGGCACAAGAAAATGAATGGTCAAAATCCGAAGTTCAAGAAACATCACATAAGGTTGCTAAGTTGTAACGATACGTCTTTCAATTATAGATTGTGTGAAAAACCATGATTCCATTTTAAAATGTATGGACAAATTATTATACAACGATTCCATTATGATCACCCCAGCCTAGAGAAATGAGCGGGCTTGGATACCGAACGGGGGCGCAGGTGAAGTTTACAGAGCAGTATGTACACAACCCGAGGACCGGCTTTCGGTTAGTAGAGTGTTAGGACTCAGAATGGGAAAAGCTGCCAATTTATCGGTGCTTGATAAAGGACAAATTGTGATGGCACTACGCCTCGGAACTACGATCTCGGAAGCAACGTGGAGCAGCTTGTGGGTTGTTCACGTACCGCTGTGGAGAGTACGTATCAAAATTGGTGCACAGATGGCCAAACGACGAATCTTTGTACAGTCGTGTGTCGTCCGCAGCTCACTGATGCCAGAGGGAAACGCAGACTGTCACGCATTGTTCACAGCAACCGCAGGGTCACAGTGCGACAAATCACCCGCAGCTACAACAGTGGTGACCAGGGATCAGGGCAATGTGTTACAGGACACAGTTCATCGCAGCCTTCTGTGCATGAGTCTGGGTAGCCGAACACCCAGCTGGGTCACCATGCTCACTGTACGTCATCGCCAACAACGCATGAAATGGGCCCAAGATTACCGAGATTGGGACCGTGGATAATTGGAAGAAAGTGACCTGGTCTGATGAATCAAGATTCCTGGTGCATCACGGAGACAGCTGAGTTCGGATACGCCGATTACCAACGAAGGCTATGGCACCTGGATGCACTTTTAGGCGGAAACAGGGCGGCGGTGTTATGCTGTGGGCGATGTTTTCTTGGGACACTTTAGGCCCCGTTATCTCAATAGCACAATCCCTGACAGCTGTCAGGTATCTGAAAGTCTTTGTGGACCAAGTTCACCCATTCATGGCAACTGTGTTCCCTGCTAGTGATGGTCATTACCAACAGGGTAGTGCGCCATACCACACTTCCAGAACCGTCAAGGAGTGGTTCGAGGAACATGCTGGTGACTTTCTGTTAATGCCCTGGCCTCCAAATTCACCTGACATGAATCCAATCAAACACTTGTGGTTCGACTTTGAAAAGCGGGTTCGCGCTAAATCACCCTCTTCTCCGAAATGTACGGGAACTGGAGGACCAGCTGTTTACATTATGGTACCAGATACCCCAGGATGCCTATTGCCACCTCATCGAATCGATGGCTCGCCGAGTGGCCGCTGTTTTGCGGGATAAAGGGGCTCCTTCAGCTTATTAGGTAGGTTGTCATAATGTAATGGCTCATCACTTACCTAATAATTAGATACACCTACCTGATAATGAATTGCTCCACATTTTGCCCTCACAACAGCAGTTAAACATCTTGGTAATGACTCAATCAGGTGTGGAAAACATGAAGGTGACATTGCCGCTCATGAAACGAGGATAGCTTGTCATAGAGAATTCATAGTTGCCGTCGGTGTTTGGCGGGATTGAACAGATCTTTTCAATTTGTCCCACAAATTCTGAATGGAGTTGAGGTCCGGCTTCGGAGGGCCATTCAAGTGTGGTCAACTCGTTTGAATGCTTCTGGAGCCAAATGGTCTCAAATTGGGAAATGTACTTGGTGGCTGTTGAAAGATGGCGCCATGGTGCTTAAAGAGAATCATTACAAATAGGTGTAGATGGTCTGTAAGGATGTTCACATATCTTATGCCAGTGGCAGAGACCTCGACGGGTCCCGAGGAAATCTGTAACTGCAACGCAAACCGTTACACTGTCTCCTTCTGCATATATGACCCAACTTGGCAAGCTGGGCCATCGCTTTGTATGTATCACCCACACTCCCATCAGTGTCATAGAATTGAAACCGTAATTCTTCAGGCAAGATGGAGTGTATCCAGTTCTTTGCACTCCAATTGCGATAGGCCATTGCAAACTGCAACCCAATCTTTCGGTGTCTTGCAGCTAACAAGGTGACACAATGTGGATTTCAACTGCCTTAGCCTATTTCTTCCGTGATACAATGTCCTCGTGCAAAGAAGCTTGTGGACATGCCCTCATTAAATTCCATCTTTTCCGCGGTAGCCATGTGATTTTCTGTCAGTTTGCGATCACCTTGAGAGTGGACTGCATATTTACGGCTAAAGTTCTCCAGTTGGAAGATTTACCGTATTTCACGTACTCTGGATGTACGTACCCGTAAGGTGGTCTGAGGTGGTAATCCGAACAGTTCAGCAGTTCCTCGAAGCTTCTATCTGACTACGGTCAAACTCACCTTGTGTTGTTGTTTTCTGCATGATTGCTTTTTCGTGACTGGTGTCCAATGTATAGAGGAGGCATTGCCAGTTTCAGCGTCCCGCGTACAACGCAATACTTCTGATTTGTATTTTGTTATCGGGATGTACATAATAATTTTCCCATTCAATTCATGTGGTGTAAATAATCAAGACCCTTTGTGAATAGGTATCTAAACATATACACTGCTGACCTGCTGACCATTAAAAGTGCAACACCAGAAAGATCGCATCCCAGGGGCTCGAAAGTTGGCAGAACACGGGCGCACATGTGGAAATCATGTGGAACAGCAACGATTTCAGAAGTCGTATAAGAGGGGTAAACAAAGAGCCAGTGTTAAGCACTCGAAGTGTGTTTGCTCGCCTTTCATGGCCATGAACAGCTGCAGCATGCCACGTCGAAGACAACGGCAGCCCTACCAGCAGGTTTCCAATTTCAATCGCGGAAGAATGGTGGCATATCGGGATTGCAGATTATCACTCCGAGACATCGGTGCTCACGTGGAACGGCATGCGGCCACGGTGGGGTCAGTAAGTAGCAGAGGAACGAACACACCGACGTGCGGCATCCCAACTGCCTCGTTACATCACCGAACGAGGGGACTGACATCTGGTGCGCATGACTCTGACGGATTGCACAGCCACATCGACCATCGTAGCTCAACAGTTCAGGGGTGTGGCACAACACCCTGTCCCCGCACGGACGGTTGGACGTCATCTGCAGCAGCGGTACATTTTTTCAGGCACCCATTGCTTCGGCTAATTTTAACTGTACAACACCGCCGTCTACGACTACAGTGGTACCAAGAACGTCCAGCATGGAGGAGCTAATGGCAAGGCATCGTATCTTCCGACGAATCGCTTTTCAGTGTGCAGCACCACGATGGACGAATACGTGTCTGGCGGTACCGCGGCGACAGGCCGAGTAAGTCCTACATTATGCTGCGCCATACCGGCCCTGCACTCGGCATTATATGTTATGGGGTGCACTCCTGCCAGCGCCTCGTCCGCATTACCGGTACGTTGAACAGCCATCGTTGCATCACTAAAGTGTTGGAGCCTGTTGTTGTACCATATCTTCAGGGGACTTTATGATACCATTTACCAATAAGATAATGCGCGACTGAATGTGGCACACAGCGTCTAAGACTTCCTAGATAGCCATCATGTGTCTCGTCTTCCTTGGCCTGTGCGGTCTCCGGATGTATCGCCTATTGAAGACGGGTGGTCCATGAACGCCGGACGACTGGCACGCCAGCGACCACACCCCGCTACAATGGAGAACCTGTAGTACGTATCGAAGCTGCGTGGACAGACATTCCTCAAACACACATCCAACGTCTCTTCCTGTCTTGTAGCAGGGCCGCGGATGGCCTAGTGGGCAACGTTCGTGACTGCCACGGAAAGGACCTCAGGTTCGTTCCCAGCAGGTACGAACGCTCGATCTACTAAATACCCGCCGCGCGTCGGATGGGCACGTTAAGCCGTCGGATCCCCGGGTACTTCCCCCCGTAATAAATAAGGGCGTCTTCCACCCCCTTTCTACCTCTCTTCCCTGTCACTTTCCTATCGGGCACTCTAGCCCAAATATCCTAGCTTCCTATTTCTAAGGGTTGTTTAAGACTTGGGGTCAGACACTCCCTTCCTAAAATTCTCTACATATGATCATTTGATCATTTTTGATCCTGTCTTGTGTAGCAGGTGTTATTGCCGCCCACGGTAGCTACACCAGATACTGATTGTTATGTGTTCCCCTCGTCTCACCGTGCTGTATTTGTAATCCAATCACCCTTGTATCATCTGCTTTCTGTACAATAAATATGGCTTTGATATCTCTTGTCTTTTGTGGTACTGCATTTTTAATGGTCAGCAGTGTGTAATTTCCTTTGTCTGAACGCTTGTTCCATTTTGTTGGCACCTCATGGTGCTTGCCTGTTTTTATTGTTGAATTTCTGCCTCAAACAATATACTTTTTTGTATTGTTGTGATGTTCATTGTTTCACATGTGGAATATATCTGTTTCGCTTTCACGAAATATTGTTTCGTATATTTTTGTGACGTTCCATATCAAGGTAAGATTCTGACAACAATAAAATATAGCCAATCAACACAGCGCACGCGTGTATCACTTTGCTTTGTTGTCATAGGAACAAAAACCGATTTTTCACAGCTGCTGATGTGACATCAGAGATGCGTTACGTTACACGATTCAAATTGTTTCAGCAACTCTTTAGAAACAGGAAAACGTTACGTCAGGAATTTTGGTTCTACTTTGTTGTTCATAAACAACGTACAGATTTTTTCATTTAGAATCCTATCGTATGAAATTTCATTTTAAGATACCCTTTGCGAACCTAAAATGATTATTTTAGATTGTCAAACCAGTTTCTTTTCTCAATTAATAGTATGTTATTATTATTATTTAATGCGTTTACTAAAGAAACACGATTTGGGAACTTTCTTTTTCCTTAAATCACGGAATTCTCAGAATATAATTAATATTTTGGGCAGAATATAACAAGGTATTCTTTTATTTAGATCTGTGGGAGAAATGAAAACGAAGGAAAAAAGAAAGGAAGAAATACTGCTTGTTCTTCTGCGCATGAACTACCATAACATTTTAACATTTGCAACTGCGCTATTCTAAGTTCACAAACAAAAAGAAAAAAGATACCTGGTTATTAAAAAATTACCCTACATATCTTATTTCCCCCTCATTGTTAGGCCATCCAGTGTAGATAATAGTAACTCACCTTTAACGGCTGAATATTTATGTTCCATTTGTAGAAGTACGGTAAATGCCAAGGCAGTTTAATAAGTGCGTATAACACATTCTTTTCTAATAGATGTGAGCATTGTAGTTTTGTCCTAATTAATACCTACTCAGAATCGCCATTGTAATGCATTCAACGATTTCTCATCCTGTTCTCGACATAAGTGTAAGTAATCATTAATTTCAACAGATGTGAATAATCATCGTTCTATTCTGATATGTGTAAAAAATCACAGTTTCATCCTATGTGTTAATAATTATTCTATTCAAATTGAAGAAGTGTAATTTCATTTTAGCAAGTATGTAGAATCACAATTCCTGTAAATGTACACTGGTGTCCAAAATTAACGTGACAAACAAAATCATGAATAACGCAAATTCACAAAACAAGAGTTTAGTGACAGTTGGTACGGACATATATATATATATATATATATATATATATATACCGATGTATATATACCGATGTGAACAAATTATCAGGAAAAACCAAAATGTTGATGCAAAAAAGAAGAGAGATGAGGACAACTAAAGAAGATGTGACTTCCAAAGTGGAATATATAGAGCTATGCAAGACAGTAAGAAAAAGTATCACTGAAGACGTAAGGAAATTCAACTGTGAACTAGTGAGGAAAGCAATTGAAAACAACCAAAGCCTAAAGATAGCAAAGGGACATCTCAGTAAGGGAAGAAAACAGATTATGGCACTGAGAAAAGAAGATGGTTCTGTAACAAGAAATAGAGGCGAAATTTTGACAAGAGTGAAAGATTTCTACTCCAAATTATATGAAAGGGATGATATATGCACTCCAGACATCATGAAAGATACCAGTACCAGAGTTCCTCCAGTCCTTCCAGCAGAAGTTGCACATGCAATCAAGAACATGAAGCGAGGAAAAGCTCCAGGAGAAGATGGAATTACTGTAGACATCATACAAGAAGCAAGTGGAGAAATCGAAACAGTACTTGCCCAAATTTTCACTCGATGCCTTAATGAAGGAAAGATTCCTGAGGATTGGAACACCGCTACAATGATCCTGCTACATAAGAAAGGTGACATTGAGGATCTCGGAAACTACAGACCTATCAGCCTCCTATCAGTAGTTTATAAAATCTTCACTAAAGTTCTTTCACACCGCTTGAAGGTAACACTGGACATGGCTCAACCGAGAGAACAAGCTGGATTCAGGAGTGGCTACAGCACAATAGATCATATCCACGTGCTTAGAGAACTAATTGAAAGAGCGAGGGAATATGAACTTCCATTGTGCATGGCTTTTATCGATTATGAAAAAGCCTTTGATTCGGTGAAACCATCAGCAGTTACAATGGCTCTGAAAACCTGCGGTATTGAAGATGCATACATTAATATTATTAATAACATCTATGAAAATGCAAGTGCAAAGATTAGGCTGTTTGAAAATACAACATACGTAAAAATTGGAAAGGGAGTGAGACAAGGTGACACCATATCTCCGAAGCTCTTTAATGCCACATTGGAGGGTGTTTTTCAGTCACTGAGCTGGGAAAACAAGGGGATAAAGATTAATGGAGATTATCTAACCCACCTTCGTTTTGCTGATGACGTAGTCATTTTTGCAACTACCCCATCAGAGCTGCAGAGTATGATCCAGGAACTTGCTGACAAGAGTAAAGAAGTGGGATTAAAAATGAACTTTCAGAAGACAAAAGTGATGCTCAATGCTTTTACAAGAAATGAAGATTTATCGATTGATGGAGAAAAGCTGGAGATAACAGACACGTACGTTTATCTTGGACAGCAGATATCAAGTGAGGGTCACATTGATGAAGAAATTAATCGGCGTACAAAACTTGCCTGGAGAGCTTTTGGAAGAAACAGCATAATTTTCAAGAGCAATATGCCATTATGTCTTAAAAGAAAAGTGTTTGATCAATGCATCCTTCCAGTGCTTACGTATGGTGCGGAGACGTGGACCTTAACTAAAAGAGACATACAAAGGCTGCAGACAACTCAAAGAAGCATGGAGAGGTGCATGCTTGGTGTAACCAGGAGAGATAAGAAGAGGAACTCGTGGATCCGAAAAATGACAAGAGTGGAAGACATCATGATCAGAGTTAAATCCCTGAAATGGCAATGGGCTGGACATACTGCCAGAAGGACAGATCATCGATGGACAGCTGAAATTTTAGATTGGATTCCAAGGGACAGGAAAAGACCCAGAAGAAGACCACATGGGAGATGGGTGGATGAAATTCGAAAGTATGCAGGGGTGACATGGAGGAGACTGGCACAAGACAGACCGTTGTGGAGGAAACTTGGGGAGACCTTCGTCCAGCAGTGGATTGATAATGGTTGACAATGATGATGATGATGATGATATATACCGATGAGGCATTTATTATGACCACCTACCTAACAAGCTGTAGGACTCCGTTACCCTGCAAAACAGCGGTCACTCGGCGAGGCATCGATTCAATGAGGTAGCGATAGCTATTCTGGGATATCTGGTACCATAATATCAACAGCAGGTCCTCCAGTTTTCGTACATTTCGGGGGGGGGGGGGAGGGAGATTTAGCGCAAACTGGCTTTTCCAAGTCGAACCACAAATGTTCGATTGGGTTCATGTCTGGTTTATTTAGAAACCAGGACATTAACAGAAAGTCACCAGCTTGTTCCTCGAACCACTCGTTGATGCTTCTGGCAATGTGGCGTGGCGCATTATCCTGTTGGTAAAGAACATCGCCAGTAGGGTACACAGTTGCCATGAATGGGTGAACTTGGTCCGCAACGATGTTCAGATACCTGACAGCCGTCAGTGATTGTGCTGTTTAGATAATGGGGCCTAAAGAGTCCCAAGAAAACATTGCCCACAGCATAACACCGCCGCCATCGGCCTGTTTCCGCCCGACAGTGCATCAAAGTGTCATAGCCTCCGATGGCAATCGGCGTATCCGAGCTCGGCCGTCTACGTGATACACCAGAAATCTTGATTCGTCAGGCCAGGCCACTTTCTTCCAATCATCCACGGTCCAATCTCGATGATCTTGGGCCCACTTCATGCGTTGTTGGCGATGACGTGCAGTGAGCATGGGGACCCGGCTGAGTCTTCGGCTACGCAGGCTCATGCGCAGAAAGCTGCGACGAACTATGTGCTGTGACACCTTTTCCTTATCACCACTGTTGTAGCTGCGAGTGATTTGTTGCACTGTGACCCTGCGATCGCTGTGAACAATGAGCGACAGTCTGCGCTCCCCTCTGGCATCAGTGAGCTGCGGATGACATGTAGCTGGACAACGGTTCGTCGTTTGGGCATCTGTGCACCAATTTTGATACGTACTCACTACAGCGGCACGTGAACAATCCACAAGCCGCACCGTTTCCGAGATCCTAGTTCCAAGGCGCCTTGCCATAACAACTTTTCTTTTATCAAACTTCGATATATCGGCAGCTTTCTCCATTCTGACTCCGAATACTCTACTAACCGAAAGCCGGCCCTCGGTTTGTATATACATGGCTCTGTGAATTTCACCTGCGCTACTGAGCGATCTCCATGGGCGCTGATTTCTCTTGGCTTAAGGTAATCATAATGTAATGGCCCTTCGGTGTATATATAGCGGTAACGCATGAATACACAACAGAAAAAGAATGCCATCCCCGCATGAGGAGGAAGCATGCACATGACAGCATGGAGGTCCGAAAGTGGTGAAGCAAGTGACGCGGATTGCGAAAGGCTAATAGGGAATGTGATTACAGCAAACAGCTGTACAGCTTGTACAACGAGCTCACGTGCTGTGAATGAGAATTTGGGGAATAAGTGCCACTCCTCCAAGGAGTCCCGTGAAGGAGCTGTAGACTTGCAGTTGCTTTTTCCAGGATATCCCGGACATATTCTGCTTGGTTCAGGTCAGGAGATCTCGCAAGCCACTTTATCCTGTGAATATCCTCACTGTTCAGGTATTCATTGACTGTCCAAGCCCAGTGAGGACGGGCGCTATCGTCCTTAAAAATGAACAGAGGCTTACTGCTCCCCTGAAATGTCGTACATAGGGCTCTAGGTTGTCATCCCTGTAGCATGCAGTTGTCAGGATGTCTCATGGAAACACGTACAACGGCGTGCGTCCATTCAACCTGATGCCAGCCCATACCAGGAGTCCACCGTAATGGTCAATTTCCTTAATGTTGGAGGGAAGATTTGGGCCCCTGTCTCTAAATGCACACACGTCGAGAGTCCATCATTTAGGCTTTGCAGAGCGACTCGTCACTGAATAGAACACAGGCCTATTGATCAGGTGTCCAGAAGTGATGGGCCTAATTCAGACGGACCCTTCTGTACGGTGTGACCAGTTGAATAAAGACCATTGGTCTTTTTGCATACATAAGTCTTCTGTAAACTGTATGCCTCGGTATCTCAGTTGCTGTAGCAGAACAGAGCTCCTGCGAAAGTTGCCTGGCTTTCGACTTCCTATGACGGCGAGATATTAGTGACAAATACCAGTCGTCTTGACTTATTTCTCGTGGGCGTCCTTTTCCCAGATTTCTGGTTATTGTTCTGGTCTGGTGGAACTGTCTCCAGAGATTGGTGACCACTTGCCTAGACCCATTCAGCCATCTTGCTACCTCAGCTTGCGATTGCCATGCTTCCAATCTACAGATCGCTCTCCACCGTAAAGGGTCTTCTAAGCGACGGTGCGGAGCCATTCTTCCATTAACAATCGAACTCAAGCTTCAAGTGCCCTGCTTCCAATCTACCGATCGCTCTCCCCCGTAAAGAGTCTTCTAAGCGACGGTGCGGAGCCATTCTTCCATTAACAATCCAACTCAAGCTTCAAGTGCCCTGCTGAAACTGTCTCCAGAGACAGTTTCAGCAGGGCTTTCCATTTATGTATCTTATTTTTATTTTCCACCATAAAAAGTCTTCTAAGCGATGGTGGGAAGCCATTCTTCCACTAAAAGTCCAACTCAAGCTTCAAATGCCCTGCTTCCAATCTACCGATCGCTCTCCACCGTAAACAGTCTTCTAAGCGATGGTGCGGAGCCATTCTTCCACTAACAATGCAACTCAAGCTTTAATTACCCTGCTTCCAATATACCGATCGTTCTGCACGGTAAAGAGCCTTCTAAGCGATGGTGCGAAGCCATTTTTCCACTAACAGTCCAGCTCAAGCTTCAATTGCAGCATCACGCTCAGAACAACGTTTATCAAGGTAGCGTGCCTGCCAGCTCGATGACGTACAATTGTCATTTGCATATTTCCATAGGAGCTGGCATAGTGTTGCTTGGGTACGTCGACTTAGCGTTTTCTCTTGCACATGTCTCTGAAAAATCTTTGCAATCGGTCGTCTCGTTTTTGGACATGTTCTGGAATATTTATTTGTCACGTTATTTGGAACACCAGTGTTCGCGAAATTTAGTACCTTTCGGATTTTTCTTTTCATAGACAAAAAATAATTTTCAGAGGACCTTGAAAAACACTGTAACATATATAACTTTATGTGTACTTGTATGTAAGTTTATGCATCTTATTTTTATTCAGACGTATTTGTGTAAACATCTACTTTGAGGTGGATTTTTATATTACCTTCTAGTTTCCTTTCTTCTCTTTTGTGACGAACATTTTCAGCCTTGTCTTCATCTACAAGAAAACCAAAATTTTAGACTGATGTAGGTTAAAATTTTTTTTTTTTGTGTGAAATTATTTTATATAAGTCAAATCAATATAATAATGCACATGTTGGATAGTGAGGTTAGCAAGTAAGACTGCAAACTTTAATAAGAGTCCTAAATTTCGTAATCTTAGGTATAGTTTTTCATTTTTTAAAAATGATTAATTTTGATAGATTCGTGGATTTCATAAAAACTTTCATGCTATCTCGCTGTAAGGAATATCATGTAATAAAAGTTTAAAGCATCATTTAGTGATTGATGGTCTTATTATATGAATCGGCCGACCCGGTGGCGCAGAGGTCTAAGCGATGACCTCTGATCATTCGTCCGAAAGAGGTCCGGGTTCGAATCCCGGTCAGGCATGGATGTTGTGTTTGTCTTACGGCACTGGCTCTCTCCCTTCCCTGGAACCAGTGACTATAAATTAGAGACGGGCTACTGCTTATAGCCCATTGAGTTGCTCACGGTGGTCGTTAAACCTCCAATCCAAAAAAAAAAAAAAAAAATTATATGAATCGCTTCAAGGGAAATTTTGTATGGGGGAACATCATGAACGTGGTGTTATTAATTTTAGTGTAAGTTAGTATTGATTAGTAGCTATCTTTATTATCATCTCATAAGTTAAAATCATTTCCCTTTTCGTTAGTATTTTTGGGGAGGCTTTGATATGGTTCCTTTACTAGCTTTCAGCCAGTCTTTATTGAGGGAGGGAGATGACCACTTCCTGTGATGTTTCCGATGTCCGGTAAAAACACTATTTCTGGCCATTTCCCTGCATCTTCTGCTCATGAAGTTCAGTTTGGAATTATTTTATTTGCTCTGGATATGATTTCATGGCAGAAAGAGATTCTAAAACTTGGTTTGTTTGGAGTTCTCAGGATTCATCTCCTTTTTCAGAAGGTTGTAAAAGGAACGATTAATTAAACGCAAGAGGAAGGCGCAATGATGTTAATGCACACTTGCAAAGTAAGTTGAAATGAATATATGACGGGGGAGGGGCTACAGAATTCAGCATGTGTTCAGATGGTCACAAAAGGGGACACGCAAAATGAATTAGGGGACAAGAACGCGCTTTTTCTGACAGAAAGGAGAAAAGCAGAAAATGGGAAATAAGTCTGGCAGTTGAACGTGGTAGGAAGGAGATTTGGTGATTCTTCATGCGACGAAAAGAGAATTTTCGGCTCCCCGAAAAGAAGGGGAAGATTTCTGTGATGCCGAGATGGAATAATGAGGGAGAAGTTAATGTGGAAACTGGAACTTTAGGTACGTACTTTTACGACATCTAGGTAACCAAGAAAAACGCCTGATAGAATAAGCAGGAACAGAACAATGTGTACACAATAAAGAGAAACATAGAAACAACACAGAAATCAAGACCTGCAAATCCGCAGCCATCCCCGTATACAGCATTGAATAAAGAGCACAACTGCAAACGAGAGAATCCGCCCGGTGGCGCAGTGGTCTAAGCGATGGCCTCTGATCATTCGTCCGAAACGGTATAACGAAGTAGATTTCTCCGTCATTTTTGGTCTACGCCGGGATTCGAACCCGAGGCCGCTTATTCCGTAACAAGTCGCTCTACCAACTGAGCTACGCAGACGTTTGTTCTGATTGCTATGTGCCTTTATGTCGTGTGCGTCCTGCTGGCAGGTACGTCACAACGGGTCTGGGTTTGAATCCCGGTGAGGCATGGATGCTGTGTTTGTCTTACGGGACTGGCTCTCTCCCTTCCCTGGAACCAGTGGCCCTAAATTAGGGACGGGCAACTGCTTATAGCTCATTGAGTTGCTCACGGGGGTCGTTAAACTTCCAATCAAAAAAAAAAAAAAAGAGAGAATTATTTGGCTGGTTATTCATTCATTTCGTCATCTGGGGAAAATACACAGGATATTCACACATTTTTAGAATGCTTTCTATGAGAAATTACAGAAAATAAGACAAGTTCAAAGAATTGAAACTGGCAACAGCGTCTTAGTTGAATAGAAAGAAAACATCTGCTCTAGTTTAATGTCGTCTGCTAAGAAAATGGCGCACGTAAACAAGCTGTGGATTGATTTTGTTTTTGCTCTTTACGAAAAGAAATATTCGTATTCTGTAATTAAAAGATTCTGTGAAAATCATGGAATTAGCATTTCTAAAGGTAAAATGAGCAATATTATTAACAATAGAGGGAACGTCGTCAAGTATTGCTTTTAACAGGAAAAAAGAACTCCCAGACAAATATTCAAAGAAGGTACACACTTTAACGAATATTTCAAAAGTAAGGTCTCTGGTCTTAAAAAAAATTCCACCTTCGCAAAGAGCAATCGCGAAGTCGTTAATAATCTCTGTACCACCTATAAGCAGGGTAATAAACAAAAAATTGATAATAAACGAGATTTTGGTAATAAACAAGATCTGAAAACCCGCCAAAAGCCTAATGTTCACCTCCTTTTGCCTAGGAACGTGGCTGAGGGCAGAACACGGTGCAGACTTCTTTATGAAAATCACTTAGACGGAGACAGATGGGAATTTGTTGTGACTATTGATGAAGCATGGATCTACCTAAACGACTGTAACAAGAAATGTCGATTCACTATCGCAAAAGTGCAGGAAAAGATTTACAAATTTGGTTACAAGAATCCAAAAGAAAGTTTCAGTAAAAGATCCATCATTATTGTTGGTTTCTTGCACATTGGGAAATTAAAATTAAAGAAAGTTGAAAAGAATGTTAAAATCAATTCTACATATTACCAAAATAACGTTTTAACTGTTCGGAACGTCATTCTTCGGTAACGAGGGTTAGCGCAGTATTCTTGGAAAGAAACGTAAACAAGAGATTCGAAAATTACTTGCCTTATGCACGTATGTTTTAAAATGGAGTTTTATTAATATAATTGTAGATTACGATGATTACGTTTGGATCAACCTGAAACGCAACTTCGACAACAAAAAGCGTTCCATTGTAACGGCACACGGGGAGTCATAAATTAATGACTATCTTCCTCCATTAGACTCACAACCAACTTCTAAAAGTTGTGCTGTCTTACGTTGGCTCATATATTTGACGTCACAACCTCGTGTTTTCAGAACGTGACACGTTGCTTGGCGCCTGTCGCTAATCGTGTTCAGTCACGGTTTATTCCCAACATTAATTCCTATGCTTAAAGAGCAAATACCATTCCTTTATCCGCAGGGCCTTCGAAGAGTAGAACTTCATTAGGATAAGGCTACCAGTCATATATCCAAATCTACTCCATTTTTCAAAAATGACAAGAGAGACTAGTATGAAATCTGTACATTTTGATGACATTCTTTCAGAGTCCTCTGATGTGTCACCAATGGACTATTACGCCTTCGGACTGCTAAAACAGCGCTTGCTAAATGCAGATCTAAAACAATGATTGGACTGTGGAAAGTAGTGGAAGAGGAGTGGAATGTAAGACCGCTACCAATTTTAAGAAATGCCCTGTTATCTTAGGAATCTATTGGATTTTCGGAAAAGTCATGACGTATTTTAGCCATGTGTTGTAAAGGTCATTTATTGATAGAAAGAACAAAGATCAATCACTGATATAATGCCTGTTTTGTTCGATAACCTTTTACCATCTTTCAGTGAGCTGCAGAATGCCTCGTTCATAGAAGGACCTGTCTTTCGTGGCGAAAAACTGTACAAGGTGCTGATTTACAGCCTCATCTGAATTAAACGTTATACCACGCAAAGACTGTTGAAGAGAGCGAAACAAGTGGAAGTCTGACGGCGCAAGGTCAGACGAGTATGCTGGGTGTGGCAGCACATCCCACCCAAGCTCCAATAGTTTTTGGTACGTGATCAAACTTGTGTGTGGTGTCGCGTTGTCGTGATGGAACACAACACCTTTACGATGAGCGAGCTCTGGACGTTTCTGGATGATGGATTCGTTCAAACTGTCCAATTGCCGACACTACACATTCGAATTGATTGTTTGGTTCCGTGGTAGGAGCTCGAAAAACACGACACCTTAAAAATCCCACCACACTGGGACCAGAAACTTCAGCTGAAGATCGTCTGCTTTGGATGTCGTTTGAGGCGAAGCAACACGTCGGAACCAAAACCATTTGCGCAGCACATTGTTGAACACAATCCACTTTTCGTCACCAGTTATCAGTCGATTCAAAAAAGGATCGTTTTCCTCACGTTTAATGAGCATATCGCAGATGTTTATACGCGATGTCAATGGAGCTTCTTTGAGTTCATGAGGAATTCTAACATCGAGCTTGCTTACGTATCCAAGCTTCTTCAGGTGGTCGTGAACGCTTGAATGATGGATGTGCAATGTGTCTGCAATCTCTCGTGTCATGTAACGTGGGTTGGAGTAGATCAATGCCTTGATTTGGTCGTCATCAACCTCGGTGGGCCTCCACGACCGAGGAGCATCGTTGAGGTCAAAATCACCAGCACAGAATTTAGCGAACCACCGCTGGCACTGACCTATTGTACAGCATTATCACCGTACACTTTACGCAACTTTTCACAAGCTTGACGCGCGTTCTTACCTTTACGTAAGTAAAATAGTAAAATATTGCCAAAATGTACAGTTTGGTCTTCCATCTTCAACTTGATGTCAAATCTTCGCAAATCAACCAAATCGCTCACTATTCCTTTTAGGCTGCAGCTAGAACTGGCACCTGTCGAATGCCATAGCGATTACAGAGCTGTGCATGCCTCTAGTACTTCTAAAACCGGCCAACCGCAATTGGATGCCAAAATACGTCATGACTTTTCCGACAACCCAATAGATGTAGGTTCATAGTCCAGAAAAAGGGCTATCAGATAGAACATTTAAGAAAGAAATCATTTTATTTGAAATATTATTTATATTGCTGGAAAATCGTTCTGAAAATGTGAACATCTTTTGTACAGCCCCAAACCTGGAACTGTTGAATTACTTTACAAGCAAACGCCTGAGAAACTTACACGAAAGGGCACTGAAATTAATAGAGTTAACAGCCCTGTAACAACACTTAGTCTGTGACAATGAAATCACAGCACCCAGAAGATGTGATGAGAAGTGCATGAAAATCGGTAGATGGAGAGTTGTGCTTCGGCTGATATGAATACAGATGTAGAGATCGTGAAGTTGAAGGAGACGCATGCGTGCTACATTTAACAGGCTTTTATCCTGTACAGACCTGCTTCACAATGCAAGGAGATCATCTGGAATGCCGACGGCGACATCAGCAACTCACGGACTTGAACAGAAGGCGAACTTTTGGCATTCGAGAGGCTGGATGGTAGTGCCGTGTAGCAGAACGCGTGGGCTGCGAAAGAGCTCAGTGCAACAATGTTGGCCTGAGTGCTACAGGAAGGTCAGAGTGCTCGTCGAATTGGTAGTGAGCACTACGGACAACGACAGAACGAATCTTTTTATTCGGCAACGGCTTCATACAGCGCCTACAGAAACCCAAGGACAGGGTTTCCACAGTATTTATAAATCTTTAAAAATCTTATCCAAACGAGTACTTGGCTAAAAATGGCAGAATGTACTCATTTTCCCTAACTACTGCGCGAAATCCAGAAGTTACAATATAGTACCTAGAATTTTTGCTGCTGGTCGGCCGTGTTGATGACGCCACCTGAAAACCCTTGACACAGGACAATGTGATCTAAGTGATTGACAGTGTGATCTAAGTAATTAGCTTAAGAAAGTGAAGGACCGTGGGCTAAATTAAACACATTTAGCAGATTCCCCCAACAAGCTCCATCACCATTTTTTGGTGCAGATATTTTACTTTTGTATTTCCCCCATTATACACTGAGTGGCTACTTTATTATGACCACCTGACAGTTTTAAGCAAATGAGCTAATGCTGTACGCTGTTGCCGCCAGAAGGCGAGGTTAGTATAAAAAGGGAAAGCTTTGTGCTTGCGACAGTAGTAGAAGTGATTTTTGGGTGACGAGATGGGTAACAAGAAAGATGACACCAAATTTTCGGGTGTAATAAGCTCGTCTTTTGAATCCGTTCTGACGCAAATTAAATTTATCAAAGCAATTCAAAGTCAATGGAGCCGGTATGGAAAACAATAGTATCTGACGGAAGAAAGAAGTTTTTCAATCGGGTCTTTAATCCCTCAGATATTGCTGTAAACGGAATCGTGAGCTTACGAACTCTTAGAAACAGAGATATCGACAAAAATAAGATGTGACTTTACGTCCCCTGGTGGGAAAACCATGCATTATTTTAGGAAGAAAGTATTCTCAAAAGGTTTGTCCATATAAGCGGTATCAGTCCAAGAAAAAAAAATTTAGTCGAGTTTTCAGGAGCCCAGATTTTGCTACAAATGCATCAGAAGTAGAAATTAACACTTATGACCCCTGGTGGCCAAGCCATTCATTACCCAACATTAGAAATTACGTGAAAAATATTTTCCGTCAGGTCTTGTATGCGATACAGGAAAAATTTTTCAAATCGGAGATTTAGGAGCAGAAAACGCAATTTACCATTGTGCGCCCTAGCGAAAAGTCTATGATTTACTTGAAAATTTTGAATTCATAGGAAAAGCATTTCGCATCAGAAACACTATCTAACAAAGAAGGAATTTTTCAAATGGACTTTTAGAAATAGAGATATTGACAAATATAAGATATACATCTACGCCCCTGGCGTAGAAACCATGCATTATTTCAAGAAGAAAATGTTCCTAAAATGTTTGTTGACATAAGTAGTATCGGTCCACAAAATACTGTTTTTCAATCGAGATTTTAGAAGCTCATATTCTGCTGCAAATACATCAGAAGCGGAAACTAAGGCTTACGCCACCTGGTGGCCAAACAAATTTTTACAAAAATTTGAAATTACGTGCAAACGATTTCACATCAGAAGCTGTATCCGGTGCAGAAAGAATTTTTCAAATCGGAGATTTAGAAGCAGAGATATAGGGGGAAACGCAATTTACCTATACGCCCCCTAGCGGAAAGTCTATGAATTACTTGAAAATTTAGAATTTATAGGAAACACATGTCACACTACAAACAGTATCCAACAAAAGAAGGAATTTTTTAAATCGGACTCTTATAAGCCGAGATATTGACAAAAATAAGATATACATCTACGCCCCCTGGCGTATAAACCTTGCGCTATTATAAGAAGAAAATGTTTCTGAAAGGTTTGTCGGCATGAGTAGTATCGGTCTACAAACGACGTTATTTTCAATCGAGAATTTAGAAGCTCATCTTTTGCTGCAAATACATCAGAAGCGGAAATTAAGGTTTACGCCCCCTGGTGGCCAAACCATTTTTTACAAAAATTAGAAATTATGTGCAAACGATTTCCCATCAGGAGTTGTATCCGGTGCAGAAAGAATTTTTTAGATCGGAGATTTAGAAGCAGAGATATAGGGGAAAACGCAATTTACCTTTACGCCCCCTAGCTGAAAGTCTATGAATTACGTGAAAATTTTGAAATTATATGAAAAACATGCGACATGAAAAGCACTATCCAACAAAGAAGGAATTTTTCAAGTCGGACTCCTAGAAGTCGAGATATTGACAAAAATAAGATATATATCTACGCCCTCTGGCGGAGAAACTGTGGAATATTTTAGGAAGAAAATATTCCGAGAAGGTTTATCGACATGAGTGGCATTTGTCCACGAAAGAATTTTTTCAATCGAAATTTTAGAAGCTCAGATTTTATGGCAAATACATCAGAAGCGAAAATTAACACTTACGCCCCTGGTGGCCAAATTATTCTTTACCAAAAATTCGAAATTATATGCAAAAGATGGTGCATCGAGAGACGTATCCGCTGAAAAAAAAAATTCAAATCGGAGTTTTAGAAGAAGAGTTATTGGAAAAAATGCAATTTACTTTTACGCACCCTAGCGGAAAATCTTTGCGTACTTTGAAAACGAAACTATATCCAAAATACTCTTCGACATAAATGGAATCGAAAGATAAAATATTTTTTTCAATAGGATGTTTAGAAGTAAATATCTGGAATAAAACGTATTTTTGAATTCGACATCATCTGCATTTACGCC
Source organism: Macrothele yani (assembly GCA_039090855.1). Taxonomy (NCBI): domain Eukaryota; kingdom Metazoa; phylum Arthropoda; class Arachnida; order Araneae; family Macrothelidae; genus Macrothele; species Macrothele yani. The sequence continues at coordinate 22,636,504 of CM077002.1, read as the reverse complement.
CTCTAGCGGCGAAATTGTACATCGTAAAAAAAAAAACGAAATAAAGGATCATCATTCGCATATTTCAAGCTTTCGAATGCAAAAGAATTTTTCCAATCGGACGAACAGTTGCAGAGATACCGTGGGTACAGACGGACGGACTGACGGACGGACAAACCGATAACATAAGCACGATCTCTTTTTACAAAAGACGTGCTAAAAAATGCGATTTGACGGACTTTCAACGTGAGATGACTGTAGGAGCTCGGAGCCATGGAGCGAGTATCACCGAAATCGCCGCATTCGTGAAATGTTCCACAGCAGCTGTTGTTAAAGTGTTTAAAGACTGGACCGTCAGCCGAAAAACTGGGTCTCAACGTGCAACGTGTGGTCGTCATCGAATAGTGACTGCTCGGGCGGAACGGAGAGTGTCCAGAATGGTAACAGACAACAGAAGGGCAACAGTGCGGTAAATTACAGACCATCTTAATCAAGGATCCCCTCAAATGATCTCTGCACGCACTGTTCACCATACACTGCATCGGATGGGATATGGCAGCCGAAGGCCTGTTCGAACACCTTTGCTGTCTGCAGTTAACAAGAGAAAACGTCTCCAGTTCGCACAGGAGCACAAAGATTGGACAGTCGATAATTGGAAATAAATTATGTGGTCCGACGAATCGCGTTTTCAGTTGCACCATGCCGATGGCCGAGTGAGAATTTGGCGGAAACAGCACGAAAGCATGGACCCCAAATGCATTGCTACAACCCTTCAAGCTGGTGGAGGCAACGTTATGGTTTGGGGAATGTTTTTCTGGCATGCTTTATGCCCTTTAATTCGTGTTGATCAACGTCTGACTGGCACATCATATCTAAATATTGTTGAGGACCAAGTGCATCCTCTCATGTGGATGGTTTATCCCAATGGCGATGGCTACTTTAAACAAGATAATGCGTCCTGCCATAGTGCTCGTATTGTACAGGATTGGTTTCAGGAACATGCCGGGGAGTTTACTTTGCTTAGGTGGCCCCCAAAATCTCCAGATCTCAACCCCATTGAGAATTTACGGGATGAAGTGGAACGAGCCATCAGATAGCTGGATCCACAACCCTGCAATATCACACTCATGGAAAGTGCTATTCATCAAGCATGGTCTCAGATTCCACAAACTACCTATCAACATCTCGTGGAGTCCATGCCACGAATAATCGACGCAGTATTAAAGACAAAAGGTGGCTCAGCAAAGTACTGAGGGGGTGGTCATAATAAAGAGGCCACTCAGTGTATACATGTATATGCAAACAATAATTATTCAGTTAAAGAAAATTATGAGCAAAATTCAAATCTTGAACTCATAACTTCATTAGACGAATTTAACATTTAGGCTTTAACCTGTCATGCTGTAAATACATGGTTTTATTATTTGAGGTTTGAAGTATTTGCACGCTTTCATTATTCTGTCCCTTATGTACCTATATTTGCTTTTATAGGGAATAAACGACCAGTGTTTGGTACTATTATTGATTCACAATCTCAATCAGTAAATATAATCATAAGATTATGTTTACGAGATATGTTCCTGATCTATTAGCTCCAACGTTCTTTTTGTCGTGTTCCCAGGCTTGATATCATAAGATTCGATTAACTGCCGTGGCCGCTAATCGAATCTGATGACATTATCTAATGTCACATTTCAAGTATATAAAGAGTCATCGATGTTTTCACAGGTTTAGTACGTTGTATAATTGCTATTTCATTATACACTATTTTCAATTAAATTTTTGAACTTCCATTTGAATTCCGATGAATGCTGGAACTGTTCAAATTTTTTGACTCCCATCTGAATTCCGACGAGAGCTGAATATGTACGATTTAAAAATGATTCAAGTTTGACCTACAAGTATCTCGACGACAGAACTTTTGAAAAGCTACAGATAGGACTCCCACAAGAGATGTATTCTTTTTTTTTTTTTTTTTTGATTGGAGGTTTAACGACCACCGTGAGCAACTCAATGGGCTATAAGCAGTCGCCCGTCCCTAATTTTGGGTCACTGGTTCCAGGGAAGGGAGAGAGCCAGTGCCGTAAGACAAACACAGCATCCATGCCTCACCGGGATTAGAACCCGGACCCCTTACGGACGAATGATCAGAGGCCATCGCTTAGACCACTGCGCCACCGGGGCGGCCAAGAAATGTATTCAGAATGTGGGAACGACAGCTGACCGAATCTAATGATATTAAGCCTGGGAATAAGACATAAGTAACTATGGCAATAATAGATGAGGAACATACACTATATTGAGAAAAGTCACCGGACACCTACGAAAGAAACACAACAAAGCATTTATTGATATACATTAGTATAATATCGGTCCATATTTGGCCTTGATGCAGGCGCTGATCCTTCCAGACATGCTTTCGACAAGGTTTTCGATCACAGTGATAGATATGCGCTTCCATTCAGTACATAATGCTGACGCTAATTGTTACTTAGTAGTAGGTCTTGGTTCCAAACTTCTTATGCAACGCTCTAATTCATCCCATAGGTGCTCTATGGAATTACGATCAGGTCTCTGTGCTGGCCAGTCCACACACAATACGGAATTATCGTCAAACCACGCAGTAACAGTCCTTGCTTTATGGCTCGGTGCATTATCCTGCTGTTACCAACAAGGCTCGGTTCCATACCATTGCTACAGAGTTGGTAAGGCATAATTGTCCAGAATATCGAGATAGACATGCTGGTTAACAGGTTTCTCCATGATAACCAATGGGCCGCGACCATACCTCGAAAAACAGCCCCACACGAGTACGCTGCCGGCTCCAAACTTGACCGTAGAAACAGTACACTGTTGTAAATAGCGTTTCCCGGGGTGCCACCATACCCACACACGGCCATCAGACTGGCGGATCGTGTATCTGGATTCATCAGTTCATAGGACCCGTTTCCATTGATCTACGGTCCACGACAAATGTTCTCTACACCATGCTAAACGACGAGTAGCACTCCGAGTGGAGATGAAATACTTATGAACAGCGGCACGGCCACAGTAACCCATGGAATGAAGTTCTCTGCGAATGGTACGTGTACATACCGAGATTCCAGCATTGTTTACTCACCTGTACACTGAGATCTTGTGCAGTACTCCGTCGATTAGCTGTAACGACTCTCCTGGGGCTTCGACGTCCTCTATCACTGGTTTTCTTTGGTTTTGCTGTTTCAAGCACGCCATTTATTTTCACTTATTCATTACATCCAAAACAGTTGACTTAAGTATGTTTAAACGCCTCCCGATTTCTCTTATGGACAACCCACTAACATAACACCCAACAATCTTTCCTTTCTCAAAGTCAGTTCTCTCCCGCAGCGACATTTTTACTCAACCTCACATTGTGATATGATCGCGGTCAACTGCTGTCTTGTTTTTATACCGTTTGCAGCTGTACCGCGCATCTGAACAACACAGAAGAACCGTTCATTTGCTTTTGAAGGGTGTCCGGTGACTTTTGTCAATATAGTGTATGTGGTAAATATACTCTTATGTTTATATTTACTGGCTGAAATTGTGAATGGATAATACATCGACGAGCCACTCCATTATGACCACCCCCAGTCTAGAGAAATGAGCCCGCCTGGAGACCGAACGCTGGCGCAGGTGAAGTTCACAGAGTAGTATATATACTACCCAAGGACCGGCTTTCGGTTAGTAGAGTGTTCGGAGTCAAAATGGGAAAAGCTGCCGATTTATCGGAGATTGATGAAGGACAAATTGTGATGGCACGGCGCTTCGGAACTACGATCTCGGAAACTTCGCGGCTTGTGGATTGTTTACGTGCTGATGTAGTGAGTACGTATAAAAAGTGGTGCATAGGTGGCCAAACGACAATCCGTCGTCCAACAGAGTGTCGTCCGCAGCTCATTGATGCCAGAGTGGAGCGGAGACTATCGCGCGTTGTTCACAGTGATCGCAGGGCCACAGTGCGACAAATCATTCGCAGCTACAACAGTGGTGATAAGGAAAAGGTGTCACAGCACATAGTTCATCGCAGCCTTTCTGTGCATAAGCCTGCGTAGCCGAAGACTCAGCCGGGTCCCCATTCTCACTGCACGTCATGGCCAACAGCGCATGAAATGGGCCCATGATCATCTAGATTCGATCGTGGATGATTGGAAGAAAGTGGCCTACTCTGACGAATCAAGATTCCTGGTGCATCACGTAGACGGCCGAGCGCGGATATGCAGATTACCAACGGAGGCTATGGCACCTGGATACACTGTTGGGCGGAAAGAGGCAGACGGTGGCGGTGTTTTGCTGTGGGTGATGTTTTCTTTGGACACTTTAGGTCCCATTATCCCAATAGCACAATCCCCGACAGCTGTCAGCATAGGAACATCGTTGCGGACCAAGTTCACCCATTTATGGTAACTACTGTATGTTCCCTGATGGTGATGATCATTACCAACAGGATAATGCGCCATGTCACACTGCCAGAATCGTCAAGGAGTGGTTCGAGGAAAATGCTGGTGACTTTTTGTTAATGCCCTGGCCTCCAAATTCACCTACCATGAACCCAATCGAACATTTGTGGTTTGACTTGAAAAAGCGGGTTCCCGGTAAATCACTATCACCTCGAAGTGTATGGGAACTGGAAGACCTGCTGTTGACATTATGGTAATAGATACCCCAGGATACCTATAGCCACTTCATCGAATTGATGCCTCGCCCAGTGGCCGCTGTTTGGCTGGCTATAGGGGGTCCTACAACTTATTAGACATAGGTGGTCATATTGTATAATTGGCTCATCGCTGTGTAATATCACCTTCGTTGCATCGTATCATCTGTCAGAATGATCATAAGAAAAAAACAAAAGAAAACTTCTTTATAATTGTTTGCACGCACCCATCTTTTAATTGCGTTACGTTTTCCTGTTATTAATGCATTTCTGGTAATTTTCGTAATTTACGACCTCTCCTGACGATTACGACATGCATTTTCGTAAAATCGAAGTGCCGCCAAAACGTTATTTTTAAAGGCGACGTATTACCCGTATCGGGTTATAATCCACAGGACCTAAATTTATAATAGATAATCTGCGGATTATAATGACGAAAAATACGCTATTTTTAGAGCACCAAAAATGGTCCAAAAATTATTCAATGCTTTATTTAAATATGGCAGCCATCCGGTTCAGTGACGTTAACTTAAGAAAAGAGACGGGTTCGTCGGACTGCCGCCGTTTTGGTTTTGGTGGTCCGTCAGCGGTCTTGGATCAGTGAATACCAAAGAACGGAAATGCCGAATAAACACGCCTCCTAACTTAGATTCGAACCCCAGTACAACTCGGTCGACTGGTTCGAAACCGACTGATATGCAATCTCCCTTAAAGTTTGTTTCACCGTTACGAATTTCATTCAAGGAAATATTGCGTATGATTTGATATGTTTCTTCATCATCCGTTGCGCAAATTTCTTGTCCATGTATACATTTTTAGTTTTTTCCTTATAGAATGACGTTCTTGTCTAACAGGTGGCACTGTGGCGCGACGACAATGTGTCAGGAACCAGATCGTCGTCGTCTAAGAAGGCTTGTACGGAGGAACAGGACTTCCTGTGTGCAGCAATTGACCGAGGCATTCAACGAAGGCTATTTCCGATCCATATCGTAGCAAATTATGCCCAGGAAATTGGAAAGGATTGGTATTGGCCATCTTATGCTTTTACGGAAAGCACCGACTTCGGATAAACCGCAGTGTTCGTTTACAGTGGTGCCAGGAACACTGTGACTGGACCCTGGAAAATTTTCATGGTCCCAGGAGAAGAGAGTTCGGCGGGAGCCCTATGAATCAACGGACCCAGTTTGCTTTGTAAACGGAACTCAAGGTTCTGAAGGTTGGAGTCATGGTGTGCGTCACGTTATGTTGTTACGGAACGGGAACCCTGACTTTGCTGGAAAGTTGGCTGTCCACCAAGGGATTATCTGAATATTGTTGTCGATTAAGTCCATCCTGAGGTGTTGACTTTTTATCCAACAGCTGTTTCGTGGACGACAAGGCTGCTGTCCATGACGCAAGATATGTTCAGCTGTTGTTCAGCGACCATGACAGCGACTTCCACCATTTTCCCTGGCGACCACAAAGCCCGGATGTGGACCCTTATTGAGAATGTTTGGGACATGTTATAAAAAAAGATACGTCAGCAAAATCTTCCGTCAAATCTGAGCTACTTAAAGTATAGTCTGGGTTCCGCGTGGGGTGCTGTAGACGTAGATGCACTGCAACACCTTGTGGAATCTACGACATATTACATACGTGCTGTAATTCCCGCTAAAGGAGGTCCAACCCAGTATTGAATACAATTTTCTAATTTAGTGGCCTGTATGTGTAAATGCTGTATGATGAAAAAAACAAACATATATATGCAGCTAAAGGGAATTATCAGTGTTCAAAGTGAAAAATGTTTATCCAGTAGAATACATTCTTTTATCTCTGTTATCACTGCCACTTTATTGACAATTGTCTCTTGCTTTTGTGTTGGTAATTATGTTACCTAGCAATACTCAATAATTAAATGATTTTTTATCATGGAATACCAACTAATCAAGTCCCCAACAGAATATACTCACTGATAAAACAGATGATAAGTAGCTTTTTGTACACTTAATCATTTCACCCTATAAAAAACTTTTACATTTTTTAAGAGGAATTGCTATTGGATAATAAAAGCAAAATTAAGTGACGAAAGGAAACAACTGCTTCATTGTCATGGCTATTATTTAAACATATCAGTTGTAATAATTACCTTTGCAAAACGAATGCTTATCCACTTTTCTTGTAAAACATCCACGGGGTAGCTGCCAGCTGATGATTTTTTCAGCCATGGAATTTGAAAAAGTCTTTGTATCCCAGCATGCCACACAGACCAACTGAAATGTAGAAAGAAGAGCTTAAAGCTGAGTAGCAGAAACTAAAACATCGGCTATAAAAGTATCCTGATAGCGTGGGCATATTTTGTGGAATGAACCACGAGTACAGTAATTTGAGATCAATAAAAGATGTCAATGTACACTAATATTTAACTGATTTTAAACGGAAACATTTTTTGTTAATATAATTATTTATACATAGAGACACCTGGGTTATAGCAAATGATGTATCCCATATGTCCACTTGGCCAGAGAATAGTGAGTTACAGCCAACATCTCCCTACCCAATGAATTGACAGAACTTCTGGGATCTCAGGAGCTACATACAGACACATCAGACCCTGATCAGTTGTTTATAAAATCTTCACATCGCTCGAATGTAACACTGGACATAACTCAACCAAGAGAACAAACTGGATTCAGGAGTGGCTTGAACACTATATCTCAGTGTTTGCCAAACGCCGGTCCATGAACTGGTACCGGTCCTCGAAAAACGAGTGTTATTTTTCATTTGAATTGAAATGGAGTCAAAGTAAGAGGAAATCTAGATCTAAGTTGTTTTGAAAATCTGTTGCGGAAGATTAAAGGAAGCTTGGATTGCTAATCTCTTCACAGAAGATCTGAACTCTTTCAGGTTAGCTCACCAGGAAAAGCAAAGCCTTGTTGAACTTCCTTCTGATGCCATTCTGGTATCAATATTCAGATCCAAATCTTTTACTCAGTTTTGGGGTATTATGGAGAAAGAATATACAAGTTTCAGCGACAATGCTTTAAAATTATTGGTAGCATTTTCGACTACGTATTTATTGTGAGAAAACCTTTTCAGCGACTTCGGTAATCGAAACAAAACACAGGAACATAATGGACATTAGGGCTGCACTGCGTCTTGCCGAAACGACGCTGGACAACGGCTCGAAAAGATTATCGCGAAACAGCAGCAACAGAGGTCACATTGACCCCAGAAAAAATGATAATAGTAAGAAGAAAATTGTGGTATATTTATTATGAATTTCACTCTCTTATCGATCATTAAAGAATATTAAGAAATTAAATTATAATTAGCTTGTTAGTAGGTGACCTGGAATAATATGATACATAAATTATGGATTGTACGCAATGGTAATTATGATATAAAATATTACGAGATTAAATGCTTGAAAATATCCTAAAGGATAAAAGAAATACGGGATTACGCCATATAATATAAATTTTGAAGATGACAATCCGATTTTTGGCGTAAATGTGACAAGGATGGTAAGTCAGATAATATCCGAAAACTTGAATTTTTTTTTCATCGTCCTGGAGCAGGATTCAAATCCGCGCCTCCCAGAAAACGCCCGGGTATGGTAACCACTACACCATTACGCCAAAAATCGGATTGTCATCTTCAAAATTTGTATATCCTAAAGGTTTTGTTTCGGCATCACCCGTCCGCGAAAGTTTTCCCAACGTTTTATCGGTCTACGAATGTAAAAAGATTGGGATCGACTGCTACAGCTCATCCATGTACTGAGAGAACTAACTGAAAGAAAGAATGTTAAGTGTTTTCATAACTTGCACACGATGTATGGATTTCATTGATTATGTGAAGGTTTGTAATTCTGTGAAACCATCAGCAGCAGTTCTTGAAATTTTCCAGTATTAATTTTCGCGTTTATCGAATACCATGAGGAACACTAAGGATTGCAAGCAGTCACTTTTTGCTAACTCAGCTCCAGGAAAAGCAGAGAGCAAGTGTCTTAAGACAAGCACCCACCCATGCTTTGAACCCGGGTCTACTTAAACGAACGATCAGAAGCCAGCGTATAGACCACTGTGGCACCGATGCGACTACTGCGCTGTTGAAAATGTATACATTGATATGACTTGCTTGAGATCTGTTTCGAGGAGTAGGCCAAACTGTTTCGAGAAGTAGGCTATAAAATACCAAGTATGCAGCTGGATACTTGGCATTGGTACATACTTGGTAAACATCTGTGCAACTTCAATTGCAAAGGTTTGATTGCTAGAGGGCATAACACCTGTAAAAATTGGGAAGGGAGTGAGGCAAGACGAAACCACGTCTCCCAATCTCTTAAATGCCCCATTGAAGTGGGTAAACAATGGGATATATATTAGCGAAGATTATTAAACGACTTTGTTTTGCTCATGACATAGTTATTTTTTAGAGTAACCGCCTCAGACCTGCACAGTTACTTGCTGAGAAGTGTAAAGAAGTGGGATTGGAGATGAACTTAGAGAAAACAAAATTGCTGTACAATGCTTTTTAGTGAACTGAAGACTTCGAGGAGGGCAAATGTTTAGAACAAAGTAATCCATACTAGAAAAAAATATAACGTGAGGGCTACATCCAAGAGGAAATTAATTGTCTTATAAAGATTGGGTGCAGTGCATTTGGAAGAAACAATACCATTTCCAAAGAGCCGGTTTTCACTACATCTTAAAAGAAAACTATTCAATCAGTGTATCCTTCCTGTCTTACTTATGGATCATAGACATGAACCTTACGTAAGAAAGACATACAATGGCTGCTGTCAACTCAAAACAAGCATAGAGAGATGCGTGCCTTGTGTAACCAGGAAAGATAAGAAGAAAAATTCGGGGATTAGGTAAATGACAAGAGTGGAAGTCGTCGTGCTTAAAGTACGAGTAAAATCGCTGAGATAGCGATAGGCTATCTCAACCATCCATTCTATACATCGTCCTCTTCTGGCTCTGTTTCTGTCACTTGATATAACGTCAACTATTTCAGGTGTCCAAGGATTGTCAGTTCTTCCAGCTGTATGTCCATCCCATTGCCACTTGAGGGTCTTACATTCCTAATGATTCCTAAAATTCTCATCATTTTCCTAATTCATGCGTTCTTCTTCCTGCCTACCTCGGTTACTCCCAGGACTGTAACTAGTATGAGACCGAGGAGTCATCCTTCTACGAGCCCCAGAAACTTAGGGACCTCTCTTGACTTTTGACGATGCCCTAATTAAGTAACTGACTCGCTTTATGATAGTCTTACCTTATTACCGCGATTTGACAACTTGGGTACATTTCAGAGGTACCAATACTACGAAACAAGCCTAAAATTAACTACTGGCAGCATTTTTCTTCCCATTTCATTTTAGTATACGTAGATCTGCAGAAATCTAAGAGATAAACAGTGTAAGTTTAACTAGCAGTTTACCATTACATTAGGTGTGTGCTAAAGTTCTACCCGTTTTATAAGATGCAAATTCCAAGTTAAACATTTAAGTAACAACTGCAATAACAGATGGTACGTGTGATAGCCAAACTGTTTCGAGGAGTAGGCTATAAAATACCAAGAATGCAGCTGCATACTTGGCATTGGTGCATACTTGGTAAACAAGTCACACAAGGGTTAACATGTCAAGCAATAAGTATCATACTAGGCACTGTTTGCTTTATGAGTTTGACAAAGGCAACATGAGCTGAAGACTGACGCAACATTCGTGAGGTGTATGGCGAGGATGCTTTAGACGAAAGCACATGTCGCCGTTGGTTCCGGAAATCCCGCAGAGATCAATCAATTTTGTAGAGCTCAACCACGTTCTGGACGTCCATAAGGGGTTTCTGAAGAGGATCTCAACCAAGTCATATCAAATAACCAACATATAACCGTTGGATAATTGTCAGTTTGGTTTTCTGTACACAAAACAATAGTAGAAAGGACGCATGCACTTGGGTTTATCACAAAATTCCAGTGGTTGATACCTATGACCTATCCTCAAGAAATCGATCGGATAGAACAACCATCTGTCTTTCTTTGCATGCACGTCATGGAGATGACTCTTTCTTAGAACGATTAGTTATGAGTGATGAAAAGCGGGTCCTTTACAGAAATCTAAAGCGCCAAAGGACTGTATGCTGAGTTAGAAAACCTGCTGCCTCGACTTAAGGAGGAGAACTATATCCGAGAAAGGTCTTGTTAGGTGTATGGTGGAATGCCAAGGGGAACTTCTTGCACCAAACCAAACGGTAAATACTAACCTACACTGCCAATAATTGTAAAGGCTGAAAGAAAAATTGAAATCTGAGCTTCCAGCACTGGCTAATCTCAAAGCCGTCATTTGCAACATGACAATGCACAAGGCCCCATACAACTTTAACAACTCAGAGAAAATTACTGGACATTGGATGAGAAGTGTTACTTCACCCCCGTATTTCCCAGATCTTGCACCTACGGACTACCTCCTTTTTCGATCTCTTCGGAACGACTTCGTCGGAAAAACCTTCGATGAAGTTGAAGATGCGGTAACTGAATCACAAGAGCTTTTTGACTCCAAAATGGAGGAGTTCTATAGAATAGGAATTCAGTTTCTACCAGAAAGATAGCAAGAGGTCATAGATAATAATGGCAATTATGTAAAAGAATAAAGATGATATTTATTCAAAAAAATGTTTTCTTCTCTACTAAAAAAACGGGTAGAACTCTTGCACATATCTAATATCTTGAACAGAAAGCGTTTAATCAATGCATCTTTCCCGTTCTTACTTATGAATCAACATGAATCTTAACTACAAAAGACATACAGAGGCTGCAGGCAACTCTAAGAGGTATGGAGAGATGTATGTTTTGCGTATCCAAGAAAGATAGAAAAAAGAACTCATGGATTAGGAAAATAACAATTTGGATATGATGCTAAAATTGACCATAGTTGAACAACTGAAATACTAGACTGGATACCAAGGGACAGACAAGACTGAGATAACCACATGAAAGAGGGGGAATTCGAAATCATGTTGAAGTGACGTAGGACAGAATAGTTCAAGAAGAGATTTGTGGAACAGACTTGGAGAGACCTTGCAGCAGTGGATTAAAAACGGTTGGTGAAGATGACCCAGGGGCAAGATGTTTGGCAAGACGTTTTATTGTGTTCTCTTTCATATTATTCTTATGCGGAAAGATTCACCAATAATGCGACTGGCGAAATGACAGCTGCATGTATACTCATAATAAAAGAAATTAGCCTCGCCCAAAAGGAATGCCTCGCTTACTGTATAAAGCGAAGTGCTTTTAGTACTGTAAGTCATAAACGATTATATTTACTCTCTCTTTCGAGAGCCGAATACCGTATCTAACCTCAATGCAAGCAATTATAATGGTAGTGAGTCGAAAAGGTGTCTAAAAATGTGGTGGTTTATGGTTTCTTAGTCTGTAACACTTGCTCTTGAAGAACCACGGATTTCTTTTCGTGAGAGATGTACTGAATTGAAGATAGGTCTGGCGACTCATGTGGCCATGGCAGCTCGAGGCGGCTTCAGGTACTGTTGAGCAATACGTGCTGCATGTGGTCAGGTATTATCGTGCTGATGGAGTGAAAAGACCACAGAGCAGAAAATACCATCAACATTCTTCTGGATTATTAATTACCTAGAAACGAGTGACTATCAGAAGAGATGGTGCTGCCACACCTGAATCCTTAGAGTGCTCACTGTATGTTGCTCAAAGATACTGGGCATGAAAGCGGTTTCGATAGTACGCCACCATACGCGAGGGCTAACACAGCTCTATCCCACACGGAAGCTGGTCAGATCGACGAGGATAACATTCTGCCATTCATCACTCCACTCAGTTTGTTTGATGTACCAGTGCGATCTGATATACCTGTGGCTTCGAGTGATCGGCACGGAGAGCTGTTGGTGCATACCTTGAGTACCAGTTTCGCGCAGTGTGGATGAATGATTCTAACAGATGATGAAGGGGTTTTAGTAGTTTTCTCACTAAACATCTGTCGAGAGCTTACGCTTCTGGCATTGGCAGTCACAAGCAAGCCCACTGATCATCACAAATTGCTGTAATGTGTCCACTGCTGCCAGCAGATGTCAATTGTTTGCGCTTTACCACCTAAATGCTGTGTAGGTTGTCACTTATACTTAGTGACACGACCTCACTCAAAGTCACTCGTAAGTAAACGTCCGTCTTCGTTGCACACATCTTTCACTGTTAACGAGATTTACAGGTCAGGTGGACTTCCTTTGATGTACACTTGTCTGGCTATATTTTAAATGTACTCAGATCCACATTTTTCCTATTGAATTGCATAAACAGTAGTGTCCGAAATTAAAGTCTGGAAGACAATAGCTGGCAAATATTCCAAAGCTCAAAATGAAATCTTACGATGTTATCATCGTTATCATCAAATTGATACGAGAAGAAAAAATATCCAAAAGTGAAAGTTGCATATTAGTGGGCAAAATGCTGTCCAATATGGTAAACTGGGTTACATATTTAAAGTCAGCAAAAAACGACAGTAGTATTTTTCGTTGGTAGCGCGTGCAGGAAGCGTTCCTCTGCTTGCGAATGCTTTCCCTGTCTCTCATACGTGCATTCGACGCTGTACGGTGGCGAGCGATGGGATGCCTGAAAGCAGGCCAGTCTTAGGCCAAGTTATCAAGGGACTTGAATATCAACCTCAGAGTAGCTTGGAAGTTATGGAAGGAATCCAAGAACATCGGTGGAGTGTCCAGGAGGGCCTGTACAAGGTCGTCCAAGGCGTACGACACTTCCTGAGGACCGTTATGTCCCTTTAAACGCACGGCATCATAGGTCCTGAACAGTCCGGTAATTGTCTTAGGAACTCAGTGGCAATTGTCTCCGCTGCCACTGGGATATGGTATCAAGGCCAACGATATCCCGAAGGATTAATGCAATTGGACGTTATGCCATGAGACATATGGCTTGTGTCCCAATAACTACATCTCACAGGAGAGCTAGCTTGAATTGGCGCAGGCAACATTATTCTTGGAGACATTGGTGTCCAAAATTAAAGTCCGGAAGACACTAGCGAGCAAATAATCCAAAGCTCTCAATGAAATGTTACGATGTTCACAGGACACATTCAAATGGGCACGAGGAGTATGCCCGTAGAGATATTTTGAATATCAGAAAGAAGAATGCTGTACAATGTGTAAATGGAGCTACATACCTAAAGTCAACGGGGCACGGCATTGACATTTCTCGTTGACAGCGCGTGTAAAAAGCATTCCGGAAGCTGAAAATGTTTTTGTTATGTCAGTGACTCTAAATTAGGAGCGTGTGTTTGACGCTGTACGGTGGCGAGCGATAGGACGATTAGAAGCAGACCAGTCTCAGGCAAGGTCGCAAGATACCTGAATATTCATTCCAGAGTGGTTTGATGTTTATGGTAGTGAGTCAACAACACAGGTTGGGGGTCACCAAGGCCTGGTCAAGGTCGTGCATCAGCCCTGGTGGCGCAGTGGCATAGCGCTGGTTTATGACCATTCGTCCGTGAAAGGTCCGGGCTCGAACCCGGTGAGGCATGGATGTTATGTTTGTCTAACGGCACTGGCTCTTTCCCTTTCCTGGAACAAGTGGCCCTAAATTAGGGACGGGCAACTGCTTATAGTCCGTTGAGTTGCTCACGGTGGTCGTTGAACCCACAATAAAAAAGAAAAGGTCTTGCTAGGTGAACAAACCCTCGTGAGGGCGGTTATCTCACTTTAACCGCACTGCACCACTGGTTCTATACAGCCCGGTAATTGTCTTTGGGGGTTTTAGCTGTCGCTGGCACTACGGTATCATGGCAAATAATAAATCGAAGGCTTAATGCAAGTGGCCTTTGTACCAGGAGACTCATGGTTTGTGTACCGCTAACCACATATTACAGAAGAGCTAGCTTGAACTTGCGCAGTAAACGATCATGATCAAATGTAGAGGATTTCAGGAAGGGAGTGTCGGACCCCAGGTCTTAAACAACCCTTAGAAATAGGAAGCTGGGAGATTTGGCCTAGAGTGTCCGGTAGGAAAGTGGCACGGAAGCGAAGTAGAAAGGGGGAGGAAGACGCCCTTATTTATTACCGGGGACCCAGTGCCGGGGATCCGACGACTTAACGTGACCATTCGACGCGCGGCGGATATTTAGTGGATCGAGCTTTCGTACCTGCCTGGGATCGAACCTGAGGTCCTTTCCATTGCAGTTACGAACGTTGCTCACTAGGCCACCCGCGGCCCAGTTGCGCAGTAAATGTTGTTCTTGGAGACAAGTGGGCTGGTGTTCTTTTTACAGTCGAGTCAGATGCACTCAACAAATGGACTCTCGTTGGCATTTCGTCTGGAGTTAAAAGAGAACCAGCAATGATCCTTCAAGCGTCCACGAATGAGACTCTTTTGGAGGCGGTGGTCTGCTCATATATGCTGTCATTATGTTCTACTACGACACACCACTCCACGTGTTCGCAGGAGGCAATGTAAATGCTAAGTGCTAAGAAACGAGATCATTGAGCTCTTTCTCAGACTTTTTCCGGGAGCTCTTGGCCATTGGTACCTTTTAATGGATGAAAGGGGTCAGCTGGTGAAGGATTTGCTTCAGTTTGTTCTATTTGTAGAAAAATGAATCCTAGAAAACACCTTAGGTGATCGCATATTTTTAGCTCTTTATATGCATACACTAAACGTGTGTGTAATTGCAGCTTCCTGTCAATGAGAACGTGAATTATTTCAAAATGATTGAAACAACTTGACAACATTACTGTTGAGTATCTATCGAAACTGGTAGATTTTAAAAGATAGATTGATAATCCGAGTAAGAGAAATGTACGTCAATCAATTATAGCGGACTCCAAATGTTTCCACATGGGAAATAACAGAGCGAAAGTTTTACAAAACTGTTTCACATAGAACCAAATAGCACACTTACTAAAAATTCTTTTGAATCATTTACCTTATCACAGTAACTAAAATAATTTATTTGTTGCGTAAACAAGTCTTGCTAAATTCCACGTAATTTATCTTGTTAGTGTTTTAGAATAATTTACTTTATTCCACGTACAAGTCTTCCCGCAAATTTGATCTCATTTACCTTGTTAAAATACCTCCTTATAATTAGTTAAACAACTTTACTTTGTTCCATAAACAAATCTTGTTCAGAGTCAAGAAATCCGTGCTTCGCAATCAGCTCGGCATCTCGAAAAACATTGGCACAGAAATAATCTTGAAGGTTGGCTACTTCTGTTACAAGTTCATCACTCATTTGACGAAGACAACCCACCTGTAAATAAAGAAGTTTATTAAAATCAAAATAAACAAGTCATGTTATTTCTCTATTTATACACACGATATCTTCTGCAAAGACACAGACATTCACACTACAATTAGAGCTTTAAAAAAAGTAATTATGGTGTTAGGATGTTCACCCATTCGACAAACCACCTTATCATCCAGACCTCGACTCTAGTGACTTTTATTGTTCACAGAGCTTAAGAAACTAAAAGGGTCATTTCAAAAGTTTTGCACACTGTGGGTTATCTCTGAAAAAACGAATTCATTTCACAACATACACTATATTGACAAAAGTCATCGGACACCTAGAAGACAAACACAACATAGCATTTATTGACATGCATTAGTACGCTGTCGGTCCACCTTTGGCCTTAATGCATGCACTGACCCTTCGAGACATGCTTTCGACAAGGTTTTGGAACACAGCGATAGGTGTGTGCTTCCATTCAGTACATAATGCCGCCGTTAACTGTTGCTCAGTAGAAGGCCTTGGTTCGGAACTTCTTATGCGGCGCTCTAATTCATCCCATAGATGCTGTATGGGATTTAGATCAGGGCTCTGTGCTGGCCAGTCCACACATGATACGGAATCATTGTCAAACCACGTCGTAACAGCCCTTGCTTTATGGCTCGGTGCATTATCCTGCTGGTACCAACATGGCTCGGTTCCATAGTACTGCCACAGAGTTGGTAGGGCATAATTGTCCAGAATATCGAGGTAGACGGGCTGGTTAACAGGTTTGTCCACGATAACCAATACGCCGGGACCATACCACGGAAAACACCCCCACACGAGTACATTGCCGCCTCCAAACGTGACCGTAAGAACAGTACACTGTGGTAAATATCATTCCCCCGGCTGCCGCCATACTGACACACCAATCAGACTGATGAATCGAGTATCTGGATTCATCAGTCCATCGGACCCGTTCCAATTGATCCACGGTTCACGATAAATGTTCTTTATACCATGCTAAACGATGAGTAGCATTCCGAGTGGAGATGAAAGCCTTATGAGCAGCCGCATGAAAGAGGCAACCCATAGAATGAAGTTCTCTGCAAATGGTACGTGTACATACCGAGGTTCAAGCATTTTTACTCACCTGTACACTGAGGTCTTGGGCAGTACTCAGTCGATTAGCTGTAACGACTCTCCTGAGTCCTCGACGTCCTTTATCACTGATTTTCTTTGGTCTGCCGGTACGTTTTGCTGCTTCATGCACGCCATGTGTCTTCCACTTATTCAGTACATCCAAAACAGTTGACTTGGGTATGTTTAAACGCCTCTCGGTGTCTCTTATGAACAACCCACTAATATAACACCTAACAAATCTTTCCTTTCTCAAAGTCAGTTCTCACCCGCCGCAACATTTTCACTCAACCTCACAGTGCGATATGATAGCGGTCAGCTGAAGGCTTGTTTTTATACCGTTTGCAGCTGTACCGCGCATCTTAACAACGCAGAGGATCCGTTCATTTTCTTTAAAAAGGGATGTCCGGTGATGTCATTATAGTGTATCTTTATAGGGAATTTGAAGTGATATCCATGTTTCTTTATGACAGCGGCCCAACGTTTGGGTATGTCTTGTATTCCTGCATGGATATCTCCTTTGTTGAGGTGTGTGATTACTCGGGTCACCTCATTAGAAACATCCTGAATCGTACTGAATCTTTTTCCGTGGAGTGGCTTCTTCAGTTTTGGGAACAAGTCATATTCTTGTAGGGTCATGTCAGGAGTGAATGGCGTGTGGAGAAGATATTCCCATCCATACTTTTCAAGAATGTCTCTTACTGTACGGGCAACATGAGGGCCCACGCTGTCGTGCAAAATGATGACACCAGCTTCGAGCATGTCGAGTCTTCTTTGGCGAATTTGTGGAAGCAAAACTAAATTTTGCAGAAACCTTCTGTAGTATTTCGCTGTTACACTTGTCCCTCTCGGGCACTCTGTCTGTTGCAATCAGTCCAACCTTGTCATAGGCCATAATCATCATCTGCTTAATCTTCGACTGTTGGCGGTGGAATATTTTTCTGGCGAGGTGATTCTGGATGATTCCATTGAGTGGACTGAGATTTTAGTTCTGGTTCAAATTCTCGTATCCAGGTTTCGTTTATAGCAACAATTCTGTCCAAAAACTGCTCGTCTTCTGTCTCGTACCTCTGAAATAATTCTTCTTTGATCTCTTTCCGAACTGCTTGCTGCTCTTCACTCAGATTATGCGGAACCTATTTAGCAGCCACTATTCTCTTCAGGGATGTAAGGTCAGGTGATGCGTAACATCACAGCCTCTCCTTGACAAATGTCAACCCCGCCTTCTCGTGGTGCATCCTGTTCCCACTAAAGGGGCTCTGACGACCGCCAATAGCGGTATAACTATACCATCGGGATTAGAGGAAATTCTATCCCACACTCACCAACCCGCTTGGCCAGCGTGGTGAGTTATGGCCAAACCCCTCCAAAATGATTCCACAACTTAAATCTTGGCCCTCAGTCTCCGGCAGCTGGAATGTACCTGGCCAAGGCAGCGGCCAGTGCGACATGAAGGCAGAGGGTGCTAAGAATCCCCGGAGGACCGGACTAGGCTGCCATCTGATGCTGACCTTGGCTACGTACAATGGACGCTCCCTATCTTCTGATTCAAGGCTTCTTGAATTGGAAGAGGAACTACAAAGGATCAAGTGGGACATCGTGGGGCTAAGTGAGGTAAGGAGAAAAGGAGAAGATCTCATCGAACTGAAAAGTGGACATCTCTTCTACTATCGTGGGACAGATACTGGCAGAACTAGTGGTGTTGGATTTATAATAAACAAGAAACTGAAGGATAAAGTTGTAGAAGTTGAAAGTTCCTCTGACAGAACTGCACGACTTGTTATCCAACTCTCAAAAAGATACCAGGCTCAGATTATTCAAACTTATGCACCCACCACAAGTCATCCTGAAGAAGAAATTGAAGAATTTTATGAGGAAATTTGTCATCTAAATAATAAAGGTAAGCAGCACTTGAAAATAATTATGGGAGATTTCAATGCAAAAATAGGGCAACGGCAACAGAATGAAACTTCAGTAGGTAAATTCGGTCACGGCAACAGAAACCAGCGTGGAAATACTCTCGTTGAGTTTGCAGAGGCAGAAGGGTTTTTCATCTTGAACTCCTTCTTCAAGAAAAAGCCACACAGGAAATGGACATGGAGACATCCAAATGGGATGACAAGTGAAATTGATTTTATTATGTGTAACAAAAATTCGTCATAGAAGACTGCAGTGTGCTAAACAAGTTCAACACAGGTAGTGACCATAGATTGGTGAGATGTAAGATGCACCTCAACACTAAACTTGAACGTGGCAAGCTCATAAGACAAACAAAATCTATTGACATAACCAACCTTAAAAACACCATAATACCTTCAAGTTGGAACTGAAGAATAGGTTCTCTGCTTTAAAAGGCCTAACATCGGAAGAAGTGGACATCTCTGAAGTTAACAGAAAAGTAACCAAAGCTCTTATGGAAACAGCAACAAAATTAGCTGGGTCTAAGAACAAGTTGCATGTAAACAAATTATCAGGAAAAACGAAAATGTTGATGCAAAAAAGAAGAGAGATGAGGACAACTAAAGAAGATGTGACTTCCAAAGTGGAATATATAGAGCTATGCAAGACAGTAAGAAAAAGTATCACTGAAGACGTAAGAAAATTCAACTGTGAACTAGTGAGGAAAGCAATTGAAAACAACCAAAGCCTAAAGATAGCAAAGGGACATCTCAGTAAGGGAAGAAAACAGATTATGGCACTGAGAAAAGAAGATGGTTCTGTAACAAGAAATAGAGGCGAAATTTTGACAAGAGTGAAAGATTTCTACTCCAAATTATATGAAAGGGATGATACATGCACTCCAGACATCATGAAAGATACCAGTACCAGAGTTCCTCCAGTCCTTCCAGCAGAAGTTGCTCATGCAATCAAGAACATGAAGCGAGGAAAAGCTCCAGGAGAAGATGGAATTACTGTAGACATCATACAAGAAGCAAGTGGAGAAATCGAAACAGTACTCGCCCAAATTTTCACTCGATGCCTTAATGAAGGAAAGATTCCTGAGGATTGGAACACCGCTACAATGATCCTGCTACATAAGAAAGGTGACATTGAGGATCTTGGAAACTACAGACCTATCAGCCTCCTATCAGTAGTTTATAAAATCTTCACTAAAGTTCTTTCACACCGCTTGGAAGGTAACACTGGACATGGCTCAACCGAGAGAACAAGCTGGATTCAGGAGTGGCTACAGCACAATAGATCATATCCACGTGCTGAGAGAACTAATTGAAAGAGCGAGGGAATATGAACTTCCATTGTGCATGGCTTTTATCGATTATGAAAAAGCCTTTGATTCGGTGAAACCATCAGCAGTTGCAATGGCTCTGAAATCCTGCGGTATTGAAGATGCATACATTAATATTATTAATAACATCTATGAAAATGCAAGTGCAAAGATTCGGCTGTTTGAAAAATACAACACACATAAAAATTGGAAAAGGAGTGAGACAAGGTGACACCATATCTCCGAAGCTCTTTAATGCCACATTGGAAAATGTCTTTCAATCACTGAACTGGGAAAACAAAGGGATAAAGATTAATGGAGATTATCTAACCCACCTTCGTTTTGCTGATGACGTAGTCATTTTTGCAACTACCCCATCAGAGCTGCAGAGTATGATCCAGGAACTTGCTGACAAGAGTAAAGAAGTGGGATTAAAAATGAACTTTCAGAAGACAAAAGTGATGTTCAATGCTTTTACAAGAAATGAAGATTTATCGATTGATGGAGAAAAGCTGGAGATAACAGACACGTACGTTTATCTTGGACAGCAGATATCAAGTGAGGGTCACATTGATGAAGAAATTAATCGGCGTATAAAACTTGCCTGGAGAGCTTTTGGAAGAAACAGCATAATTTTCAAGAGCAATATGCCATTATGTCTTAAAAGAAAAGTGTTTGATCAATGCATCCTTCCAGTGCTTACGTATGGTGCAGAGACGTGGACCTTAACTAAAAGAGACATACAAAGGCTGCAGACAACTCAAAGAAGCATGGAGAGGTGCATACTTGGTGTAACCAGGAGAGATAAGAAGAGGAACTCGTGGATCCGAAAAATGACAAGAGTGGAAGACATCATGATCAGAGTTAAATCCCTGAAATGGCAATGGGCTGGACATACTGCCAGAAGGACAGATCGTCGATGGACAGCCGAAATTTTAGATTGGATTCCAAGGGACAGGAAAAGACCCAGAAGAAGACCACATGGGAGATGGGTGGATGAAATTCGAAAGTATGCAGGGGTGACATGGAGGAGACTGGCACAAGACAGACCGTTGTGGAGGAAACTTGGGGAGACCTTCGTCCAGCAGTGGATTGATAATGGTTGACAATGATGATGATGATTCTCTTCTGTAATTTTTCAGTTAGGATTCTAAAAACCAAACTGGTAGGCATGTTTGTTTCATATGCAATCTCTTAACATGCATTCCGCCTATCTTCTTCAAAGATGCTGTTGCCGCCCCGGTGGCGCAGTGGTCTAAGTGATGGCCTCTGATCATTCGTCCGAACGGGGCCCGGGTTCGAATCCCGGTGAGGCATGGATGCTGTGTTTGTCTTACGGCACTGGCTCTCTCCCTTCCCTGGAACCAGTGACCCTAAATTAGGGACGGGCGACTGCTTATAGCCCATTAAGTTGCTCACGGTAGTCGTTAAAAATCCAATCAAAAAAAAAAAAAAAAAGATGCTGTTGGCGATAACCACAGAAGTTGCATCTGATAGCCGGCCACTTCTTGGGTCGTCTTCCATGGTTTCCCCGACCTTGGAGGAAACGAGAAGCCCACCGAGACATTTTCCTATGAAACCCCACAAACGTCACACACGCTTTATGGATTTCTGTAGGGGATTTCCCTCGCATAGTTTCAATTTTAATGTAGGATCGCTGGTCGCTACACGAGACCAGACCCGACTCCTCACTATCTTCCTCCATTTCTAGGAATAATTTTTCGGAACAGGAACAAATTAGCCAGCAAAGCAACTTTGTTTACTGGAGTCTGACTCATAAATGGCGCAACGATTGGGACGATCGCATCATCCTGAGGGCAGCGCCAACGTAATGTGCAAAATGTTTGAATGATCTACGTAAAATATTCCATGGGAATCAAGATACCTTCCATTTTGAGGTCGTCGCATAGGTGGGTGATTGGTTGGATGACCACGATAAAGATTTTTTCCCCACCTGAATCAAGGCACTAGAGCATGCGTTTCAGTGGTCGCGGACAATGGCGTAAAATTATGAACACATCAGAATGACGAACTTTTCCGTACGTATTACAATACGAATTTTTTGAAGCACCGTTGTATTGCTGCTGATGCTAGAAAACAGAAAAAACAAGATTGGAAGAGAAGACGCGGTGATTAGTGCCAAACTTACCGTTTCAGCCACCTGAAAGTACAACACTTGATGCGTGAGTGTGTATCCTTTAAACCCATAAGTTGTCTCCACTTTCCAACACTTTTCACTGATATTACAACGCTCATTTCCACCGGGGCTGTAAGAATGAAAATAATATGCTGAAAAAACTATATAATGCCACACGAAAGAAACGCCATAATAATAATAATAATAAATAATAATGAAACACAGCTAATAAGGTGTAAGCAATTAATATAATTGTAATCGTGGTTCTAACTTATTCTTTTGGTATTATCAGATAGTCGACAACTGATCTTGAAGAATTTAACAGAACTGTGAGAACAAGTATGACCCAACATCGAATGCGACATCCAAAGGCAGCCGTAGAGCGCGTCACGCTCCCACAAGAAGAAGGAGGAAGGAGAATTAGGTATTCTTGATACAAAATGCATTCACGATGCGCGAATTTGCTCACTGCAGAAATACTTTCACTCTATATGTAACGAAAATAATATGTTTGATGTCATATGTGCTGCAGACAAGGAGAGCACTCCACTAATGTTAAGTAAATCAGATGGTAAAATAGAAGAATCATTTACGGAAAACCAGATTCGAAACTGGAAGCAAAAGGAACTTAATGGGGCTCATTCAACTCAGTTAGAGAGGCCAGAAGTTGACAAGAAAGCCTCAAATCAGTGGCTGAAGCGAGGCAAATTATATGGAGAGATTATTGGGTTTATGATGACTGTTCAGGACAAAGTGATTACAAACACAAATTGTAGAAAATACATTTTAAAGGAGGATCTACAAAATGACAAATGTAGAAGATGTGGTATGTGCAGTGAGACGATTGAACACATATTTAAAGCCATTTCTCATATTTCCTTCGTAGACATTAGTTTTAATTAATTTATTCGCACAAGGGAATTTTTAAGTGCCTTTGAAAAGTGCCACTCTCCTAATATACCTGAAAAATGATTTTCTCCTATGTGTTTGAATAGTATTGTAATTTTTCAGCAAGCGATTTTACACGGTAATTTCATTAGCTTCAATTAATAAATGCTTACACAATATTTTAAGAGACAATTTAGTGTACTAATTTTTACATTCTGTGTTCGCAAGAAGGAAAATGATTGTAGTTAATGTCGCCTTGAAAAACAAGAACAACAACAAATAATATTAATGGGGAACCGCAGACAGTGAGATCGTCTACGATTATTTACGAATAGGGGTTGCCAATCTCACTTTCGAAATTTCCTAAACAGCTGGGATCTGCCTAGCATCATGAATGGGCGTTATTATACCAAGAACTCCAGGGCCGCCCCGGTGGCGCAGTGGTCTAAGGCACTGGCCTCTGATCATTCGCCCGTAAGGGGTCCGGGTTCGAATCCCGGTCAGGCATGGATGTTGTGTTTGTCTCACGGCACTGGCTCTCTCCCTTCCCTGGAACCAGTGACCCTAAATTAGGGACGGGCGACTGCTTATAACCCATTGAGTTGCTCACGGTGGTCGTTAAACCTCAAAAAAAGAACTCCAGTACAACTTCATTATCAACTTACGGCATTGATGTCAAGTCCATATCAGGACCACAAGTGACGACTCTTCATGTTCTGTAGACTTTTGGTACACGTATTTTGCCTCACTAAACACCAGGCAGAATCTCTATAACTGTGCTAGCAGCAGATTACGTGTGCGTTCACTATCGGAAAATATCTATCGGTGTTTTTTCTCCCAAATCAATTACTTTTTTTATTTATTCTCTTTTTTTACGCTTTCCAACCGTAGGTTGAAGAAGCGTAAATGCTCCAGCATTGTCCGTCCGTCTGTCCGCACGCTAACTCGCGTAAAAATGGTTCGATTTCGATGACATATTAGTATGTGGTAGGGGACTACCTGGGGACGAATGCTATTCAAAATGGATGAAATGGGGTCAAAGGTCAGGACATAGGAGCGGGATCCATTCCATTGCCCTTATGCTTCATAACTTACGTAAAAATGCTTCGATTGCGACAAAACGTTATCATGTTGTTCCAGTGGTACACTGTACCGGTTCTGTTGAATATAATTGAAATCGGGTCAAAGGTCAGGATACAGGAGCGAGATTTATTCCACAGCCATTATCCTTATAACTTGACTAAAAATGCTTCGATTTCGACAAAACTTTATCATGTTATTCTGGAGCTATACTGAACTGATTCTGTTGAATATCATCGAATAGGGGTCATAGGTCAGGGCAGAGGAGAGAGATTTATTCCACAGCCATTATCCTCATAACTTGAGTAATGATTTCTGGCATGTTGGAAAGCATATAAAATCAATGCATTGCATGATTTTACAAACATGTTTATTCTCGTTTACGATTTCCAACCGTAGGTTGAAAGAGCGTATATGCTCCTGCTTTGTCCGTCTGTCTGTCTGTCTGTCCACACGATAACTCAGTTAAAAATGGTTCGATTTCGATGAGTTTAGTATGTGGTAAGGAGCAACCTGGGAAGGAACCCTATTGAAAATGGGTAAAATGAGGTCAAAAATCAGAACGTAAGAGGGGATCTATTCCATCGCCCTTATGCATCATAACTTACGCAAAAATTCTTCGATTACAACAAAACGTCATCACGTTGTTCCGGAGATATACTGAACCAATTCTGTTGAATATAATCGAAATGGGGTCAAAGGTCAGGGCACAGGAACATTATCCTCATAACTTGACTAAAAATGCTTCTATTGCGACAAAACTTTAGTATGTTGTTTCTGAGGTATACTGAACCAATTCTGTTTAATATAATCGGAATGGGGTAAAAGCTCAGGGCACAGGAGAGAAATTAATTCCACAGCCATTACCCTAATAACTTGAGCAATAACTTGTGTAAAGATTTCTGGTATGTTGGAAAGCGTATCATAATCAATGCATTGCATGATTTTACTAACTTGTTTTTGCATTAGCACAGTCTTTTTTGTCACGGCACTGATTATAAAAATTTATTATTGACTAAGTCACATGTTCACGAAATTGTTTTTGCTAGTAACGATGTCAAAAACTTGTGTGAAAAGTGAAATTAATTGTGAAGCATAGGGATGTTTTCCGTGGGCTGCAGTAAGCTCCAATGCTATCGTGATCTAAACTAAGGGCCTGAACCTGTCGTTTCCACAGTAGAAGGATTTCACGGAGAACGTGGATACCTTGGGATCATGATGGTCAAAACACTTTGCATGAACCAGCTAGGGTTCTCTGCCGCCGATATCCCACGGCTCGTTTCATTTGTCCAAGAGTTCAGTAACGCATGAACGATGCATCAGATGTCTTCAAGGGAATATTCTTGAAGGAACTGAGACCACAATATTGATATAATATAGACCAAACAAACTTTAATATTTCCCCACGAACTTTCAAGCATTGAACTTGCTGGGATAGCAACCACCCCCAAAGACCAACAAATAATACAGATAAAAACTTTCATAATATTTTTTACACCACAACGCGTACAGTTTGTTAGGATGCAATTAATTGCCTGAGGTTTATTGAAAATCGTCGAGGTAGATCCATGCCTTATTCAGAATGACAAACTGGTATCTTTCGTCATCTGAATGATGCCGTTCATGTGATATCTTCCTGTTCGTGTGGCTTTCTTGCACTTGGCGAAAAAATAACTTATGTAACTTAAAAAATAACTTATGTTGGCCTTTTTTCGTCTTCAAATCCTAACGAATATTGGCATTAGCGGTTGATTGTGCCACTTCATCAGTGTTTGCACTCGTTCTTTGGGATTTTCGCCCGCGTTGTGCGCTTTGGCACCCCTGCCATGAGTGTGGCTTGGGCCATTTCTCTTTCCACCAGGCGGCATGGAACGTGCAGATAGACACTTTTACAAGATATTTCCGCGTAGGACTGTGTGCATTCTATGCCTTGAAATCATGAATCCTCCTTCTTCGCATATTGCACTAATCAGTGACTACTGCACAAAAATGTTTCCTTCCTAAACAGCAATAGTGTTGTCCTACGAAATTTATCGATTAGCGCTGATATAATCACTGCGATATCAACAACGGATGAGCACATCAAATTTCTATATCTGCGTGGGCCGCGAAATCCATTCTCACCAATTTTTGACCAGTTAATCTACATAATCTGAATTACATGCACATCGGATTCATGTTATGCGGTTAACCTTCCACATTGTCTTTGTATCATTATAGTTCATCTCTCATTACACCCCTTGGGGCTATCATGTGACCACTGTTTCCAATACTACGTAATATTTAGAATTTCTTCATTGCAGCTGTTTATGGAGATGTTTTCTTCTCGAAAATTTTCTCTGACAAAGCGATGTCAAACTTCGAAGTGGAAAAACTTTCGGCTTGGATAAATAGTGAAACTTGAATTCTTGAATTCCAAAACAAAGAACACTTTTAGAGTGATTTATACAATTCTTACTTCTAGAGTGCTTTATTCATACACTTGCACATAATACACATATCACGAGGGTAAATGAAAAAGGAAAGGCAATTTCGTTGTATTTACCAAAACCAAACTAAAACCTACATAAATGTAGTATTATTTGCCAGCGTATTCTACCTGTAACACTCTTTTGTAACAGTTGCACACTTTTTTGCAACGGCTACATACGTTTTGCAACGGTTACACACTTTTTGCAACGGTTACACACTTTTTGAAACGGCTTATTGATCCCTTCGGAGTATCAAAGAGCGTCGGCTGCCTTTGAAGTCATTTATGCACCGCTGTTTCACCTTTTCATTACTGCTAATCCACCGACCACAAAATGCTTCTTTAAGCTGACCGATGATATGAAAATCGCATAGTGCGAGCTTCGGGTTGTAAAGTGGATGTGCAAGAACTATACGTCAGGTTTTTGAAGTGTTGCCATGGTTGCAGCTGCTGTGTGGTGATGAACATCATCGTAGTGTAAAACGACAGGTTTTGGCAACAGTACTAGTTTTCAGCTTGCCTTTAAGCATTGTTGAATATGATACACTATTTACAGTTGGTCCGAGTTTCTGATAATTTCAGAATAGGAATTGTTTGACAGAATGGACACTCTTCAACAATTTTTTTTCGCGGTGGATGAAGGATGTTTCGATTCCATTATTTGTCTCCTTCTTTCAGATCCCGTCATCAACTAATATCACTAATTAACTCCGATCCCGTCATCAGATGATATCCTTTCCAGTAAAGCTGGATTCTCTTTTCATTATATTTTAAATCTCGGTGGAAAACTCCATACGATGTTGTTTGAGTTAATAGGTCAGCTTCTTTGGGACACCATCTAGCACCCACTTTTTGGTTTCCCCAGTCTTCATGTACCATTGCATAGGTAGAACCGTATTTTATGTCTAACATATCTCCATAGCAGACATAATAGTACTTCCGTCATCTTGAATGAGAGATCTCCTTGAGCTGGTGACGTTGGATTGCGTCCTTATTCAGATTCGTCAGTCGCACTTGTCCTTCCAGATTTAAAATCATTCTACTCATTAGCAAACTATTTTCTGACCCTAACACTTATACTGGGCTATTATTCTGGAAATTTGAGCAAGACAGATACCTTCTGCGCGCAAATAAATCTTATTGCGGCAAACTGTTAAGCGTCAATACGATCGGAGAGAAGATTTTCCATGTTTAGACACTCATCGCCAGAGTCAGACCGACGTGTAGTGTTGCGCGATACATGTGCCAACTTGTCTAACTGTGATTACGATGCGTTAATGTTCATCAGGGGCTGTCGCTTGTGTGTATGTGTGTGTGTGTGTGTGTGTGTGTGTGGGGGGGGGGGGGGGGTTATGAGTTTAATTTGCAAATTGCCTTAACTTTTAAAATTTACCTTCGAGCATTCTTATTGTGTAGTATTTTCTCACTTTGTTCCAATGAGTTCTGAGATGCACTGATCCGATATCTGTTCTGAAAATGGAATTTCACTGCATTTTAGAGGCTTCGTCCAGAGACTTGACCGTACCGTCCTTGAGGGATATCTGAGGTGCCACATACCACTCTCTAAAAGGGGTCCCATACCTGGAAGATAAAATGTTCAAGGAAAGAAGAATAAAATAAAATAAAAAGGTAAAATGCATACTCAAATGTACAAAAGGCTGGAAGAATAACAAGGCACCAAACAACATGTTTCCCTGACATCGCACGGTAGCCGCACGAAAAGAATAGAGCGATGAACAAATGCCTCAACAACTCGTCCGAGAGATAGACATCAGGACTGAATTAATTATATCACCGATTAAATTATCAGACCATTGTTTTTATGTTTTATTGGAGGTTTTAACGACAACCGCGAGCAACTCAATGGGCTATAAGCAGTCACCCGTCCCTAATTTAGGGTCACTGATTCCAGGGAAGGGAGAGAGCCAGCGCCTTAAGACAAACACAACATCCATACCTCACCGGGATTCAAACCCGGACCCCTCCCGGACGAATGGTCAAGAGCCATCGCTTAGACCACTGCGCCACAGGGGCGGCTCAGACCGTTTCATGTAGGCTTTATTGTTGAGGTTTCGTATGCAAAATATTCGCATTCATTGATTATTTTACGGGGAAAAGAATGGGGTGTCTCGTGTTTTTAAGACTGGAAATCTGTACAGATCGAGGATAGCGCCCTCAGGAGATGCTATAGAATCGTGAAAAAAATACCCAAAGAAACACGCGCTTATCAAATTATAATTTCCACATTATATGTGATGAAGATAAATAGGAACGTGGTGACTAGTTAGTCTTACTATGGCGATTTGGACAGTGACGTCATGAAGGGACCACCGAAAGTACCGTATGAACATCACCTTGTACTTTACTGATATGGAACAGACTAAGGTCCTGTAGAGAGGACCTACCTTCTCGTTGTTGAGTAAGAACCAAACAAGAGTTAATATCACGCAAAAACATAGCTTGTCCCAAAACAACTGAGAATGTTTTTATAAAAAACGTGCAATACTGCGTTCGACGCTGGCACGAGTGTCGAAAAAACGGTAGTCGTTGTAGTAACCAGAGCAAGCGGCCACACCTGTTTATCAAGCACGCGTCGTTCGTGGTGCGCAGTTTAATAAGCGTTGTTTCATGAACCCCCAACAAGAGATTTCGCGCTGTGATTTTTCGAAAAAATGGATGTGAAGGAGGAAAAAAGATGCGCCGTTAAATTTTGCTGCCGACTTAAGAAGTTTGTCTTAGAGCCGCGGGTGGCCTAGTGGTCTACGTTCTTGACTGGGTTCGATCCCAGGCAGGTACGAACGCTCGAACCACTAAATATCCGCCATGCGTCGGATCGTACTGCCCCCCGGTTATAAATAAGGGCGTCTTCTTCCCCCTTTCTACCTCGCTTCCGTGTCACTTTCCTATCGGGCACTCTAGCCCAAATCTCCTAGCTTCCTATTTCTAAGAGCTGTTTAAGAACTCCTTTGTTTTAGGTCAAACACTCCTTTCCTAAAATCCTCTACATATGATCTGACCTGATCTGAAGTCTGTTGGAGAGACTTTCCGTCTCATGCAAGAGGATTATAAAGATTAATGTCCAGGAAAATGAACAATTTACAGATGGCGTAAATAATTTGTGGATGGTCGTGGGTCGGTGGCTTTAATTGCACATGTAGGATAACCTTCAACGAGTGGTACAGAGGTAAATGAAAAAAAAAAAACCAAGAAAGATGACACCGAATTTTCGGGTGTAATAAGCACGTCTTTTGAATCCGTTCTGACACAAATTAAATTTATCAAAGTTATTCAAAGTCAATGGAACCGGTATGGAAAAACAGTAGTATCTGACAGAAGAAAGAAGTTTTGTAATCGGGTTTTTAATCCCTCAGACATTGCTTTAAACGGAATTGTGAGCTTACGCCCTCTAGTTGAAGACTTGTGCGTTAAGAAAAATATGAATTTATTTGAGAAACATTAAGCACCGGAAACGCTCTTCAACACAGAAATAATTTTTCAAATCGGACTCTTAGAAAAAAGATATCGACAAAAATAAGATGTGACTTTACGTCCCCTGGTGGGAAAACCACGCATTATTTTAAGAAGAAAGTATTCTCGAAAGGTTTTTCAATATTAGCGGTATCGGTCCAGGAAAGAAAAAATTTAGTCGAGTTTTCAGGAGCACAGATTTTGCCACAAATACATCAGATGCAGAAATTAGCACTTATGCCCCCTGGTGGCCAAAGCATTCATTACTAAACATTAGAAAGTATATGAAAAATATTTTCCATCATGTGGTGTGTGCGATACAGGAAGAATTTTTCAAATCAGAGTTTTAGAAGCAAAAATAACGAGGAAAACACAATTGACGTTTGCGCCACCTAGCGAAAAGTCTATGATTTACTTAAAAAATTTGAATTTATATGAAAAACATTTCGCATCGGAAACAGTATCCAACAAAGAAGAAATTTTTCAAATCGGACTCCTAGAAGTAGAAATATTGACAAAAATAAGATATGCATCTACGCCCCTGGCGTAGAAACCATGCATTATTTTAAGAAGAACATGTTCCTAAAAGGTTTGTCGACGTAAGTAATATCGGTCTACAAACGAGTTTTTTTTTCAATCGAGATTTTAGAAGCTCATATTTTGTTGCAAATACATCAGAAACGGAAATTAAGGCTAAGCCGCCTGGTGGCCAAACCATTTTTTTTTATAAAACTTAGAAATTATGTTTAAAGGATTTCCCATCAGGAGCTACCACTCGCCTCCAAATGGAGCACTCTCGTGCTGCCTCAACAAACACCGATAGCGTTTTTCAATCCACTTGGGCCCAATCGGCTATGTGGTTCCATATCCACAATTTGCAGTTCCATCTCAACCTATAAGTGGGATTTTTGTTGTCGCCCACGTTCACTGTAACAAATCATGGTTTTTACGTATTAATTTTGGTGCTTCGCTATTTGTGATTTTTCTGTTTTAATGTGCCATTGAAGATAGCTCACCATGTTTCCCATGTTCTCTTCGATAATGTTGGGTTTTATGTTGTTGTATATAATTCTTCCTTCTGCACAGTTTACTGCCCACGCAATGTCCCCTTCATTATGTTGAATATTTTTTTAAAATATTAGTCACTGTGTGTATAATATAATGTAACAAGATGCCCTTCTGAGTACATTTAGCGTTATTTCCCCTTGTCACTGAATACTTCTGTACATATGTTGTAAATTTTGAATGTAGCATCACTGTTGCATTTCTGTGAATTAAGTACCTAATGTTTAATCTTTAGTATGGTAGTAATGCTTAATTGGAATTTGTGCATAGTATAGAATCATGTCTTGCCCTGTCTACAATACTGTAGGTAAACATTTTCGTTTGTATCGCTCGTGCTTTATTGTCTGCCTCTCCTTCGCCCTACGTGGCGAAATAATTTTTTTTATGATTTTAACAATATTTTGTTTTACGTTTCACTGGAACTTTCCAGCTGATGTATATACCGCTGTATTTATTGGCAGAATTCCATTGTCATGTACATAGAAATGTTATTTTACTGA
The DNA here is from genome assembly GCA_039090855.1 of Macrothele yani. Classification (NCBI taxonomy): domain Eukaryota; kingdom Metazoa; phylum Arthropoda; class Arachnida; order Araneae; family Macrothelidae; genus Macrothele; species Macrothele yani. The sequence goes on along the minus strand of CM077002.1, from coordinate 22,604,643 downwards.
AGAATAAAGGCAATTTTGAAATGTATCGGGTGCAGAAAGAATTTTTCAAATCGGAGATTTAGAAGCAGAGATATAGGGTGGAAAGCACCTTTACGCCCCCTAGCAGAAAGTCTATGAATTACTAGAAACATTTTGAAATTATATGAAAAACATGTCACTCTGGAAACACTATCCAAAAAAGAAGGAATTTTTTAAATCGAACTCCTAGAAGTAGAGATATTGACAAAAATAAGATACACATCTACGCCTTCTGGCATAGAAATCATGCATATTTTAAGAAGAAAATGTTCCTAAAAGTAGTATCAGCCTACAAACTACTTTTTTTTTCAATAGAGAATTTAGAAGCTCATATTTTGCTGCAAATACACCAGAAGCGGAAATTAAGACTTACTCTACCTGGTGGCTAAACCATTTTTTTACAAAAATTAGAAATTTTGTGCAAAGGATTTCACATCAGGAGCTGTATCCGGTGCAGGAAGAATTTTTCAAATCGGAGATTTAGAAGCAGAGATATAGGGAGAAAATCAATTTACCTTCACGCTCCCTAGCGGAAAGTCTATGAATTGCTTCAAAATTTTGAAATTATATGAAAAACATGTCACACTGAAAACACTATCGAACAAAGAAGGAATTTTCCAAATCGAGCTCCTAGAAGTAGAGATATTAACAAATTTAAGATATACATCTACGCCCCCTGGCGGAGAAACCATGGAATATTTTAAGAAAAAATATCCCGAAAAGGTTTATCGACGTGAGTGGCATCGGTCCACGAAAGAATTTTTTCAATCGAGATTTTAAAAGCTCAGATTTTATGGCAAATACATCAGAAGCAAAAATTTACACTTACACCCTCTGGTGGCCAAATTATTCTTTACCAACAATTAGAAATTATATGCAAAAGATTTTCCACTAGGAGCTATATCCGCTGAAGAAAACATTTTTCAAATCGGAGTTTTAGAAGAAGAGATATCGGGGAAAACGTAATTTACTTTTACGCCCCTTAGCGGAAAATCTATGCGTAATTTGAAAAAGTAACTATATCTAAAATACTCTTCGACATAAACGGAATCGAAAGATAAAATATTTTTTTCAATCGGATGTTTAGAAGCAAATATGTGGAACAAAATGTATTTTTGAATTCGACATCATCTGCATTTATGCCCTCTAGCGGCGAAATTGCGCATTGTAAAAAAAAAAAAAAACGAAATAAAGGATCATCATTCACATATTACAAGCTTCCCAATGCAAAAAGAATTTTTCAAATCGTGTCTACAGGCGGACGGACGGACAAACCGATAACATAAGCACGATCTTTTTTTACAAAAGACGTGCTAAAAATAGGAGAACCCAAATTGATCAGTACTATAGCGTTATTATACGGGAAGACAGACACTTATAAATTAGAGATATCGAAGATATGGTTCCTATTTTAAAATCATCAATTCACAGAATTTTTACCGGCGTTTGGGTATTAAACAAATTTGTTCAACTTGGGTTCCACAATTCTTTTCAAGGCCGCACATGGCTAGTTCTATCGTTTCTTACTTGGAGAAAATGAATATTATGTTGAAGCCTCCCCCGCCCCCTAACCAGCATATAATCAAGACTTGTCCCCATGCGACTTCTGGTTGTTCTCCCGTTTAAAAAAAACATTATGGGGAAGACAATTTGAGACTTTCAACAACTTATTACAGCTGCGCAGGGGCGCTTCAACAGGATATCAGAAAAATTCGAGAAGACATTCAAAAAGTGAGAGAAACGTTGGGTCACCTGTATTTGATGCAAAGGACAGTACTTCGAAAAAGATGACCTCCTCTTTGTTAATTAAGGTACGCATATTTTTTTTTTTATAAAAAACAACAACATTTTCAATTGTTTTGGGGCAACCCTTGTACATTTTTCTGAAGACGTGTTAAGCATCACCGAAGCATTACTGCCTATGGCAAATCCTGGAACGGTCCTTGACAGATTGGTGGCAAACAGGGATGGACTGGGGACAAAACGCAGCCCTGGCATTTTTAATTGCGGCAGCCCACTTTGACTTCGTATAGCTTTGGGTGAAAAACTAAAAGTATTTTCCGTCCATCCGTCCAATTTACTAATTAGATCACAACCGTAAACTGCAAAACCTGTTGCCTATTTGTAAAATTTTCTTGATTTTTGACATTTGTTATGCCTTGCAGGGCAGCTTCAATAGAAACACAATCCGGACAGATCTGCATTGGAGAAAGTAAGATATGCTGAAATACTGCAATTTATATTTGTGTTTTGGTCACAAGAGATTTCAGTTGTTTCAATGAAGTATAAAATGTTACGTGCACAAATATACTGAAAATGGTCAAATAACAGTCAAGGAAAACTCTTAGTATCTGGGGGAATTATGTTTAAAGAAGGAAAAATGAAAATGTATGCTATAAGCATATTTGCAGAACAGGAGAAGAAGAAATTCTGAATTAAAAATTAATATTTATCTTTTTATCTGTACATAGCTTCTTGGGTATCTAGAGAAGTGCCTCTAAAACGAACTGCATGCGATAAAGCAGCAACAGAAGTATCTAGGGATTGGGGGTAATTAGAGCTGCCACTCATTATCCAAGTATGCTTTTAGAGTGGCAAGAAATTTTGAAAGTAACTTAAACAATTCAATAAAGCTTCCACGATACACATTCTCATCTTCCATCATGGCAGCACTTCCATTATTTCCAGGAAATGGAAGACATCGTTTACCAATAAACATTAAAATTTCTACAATTCTTTCTAATATTTTCTTTATCTCCAAAATTTCTGTCTACCGTTTAGATAATATTCTTTAAACAATAATTTTTTCAAATCACCACCATTGCAACTTGTCAAATGTGCTTCGGCACATGCAAAATATTGTTTGCTTGTTTCAAGTTTAACAATACGTTGCATTGCATGACGCCAATCTGTCATACCATGAACAAAACATTGGGATTATTTCTGTTTCCATAGGCTAAGCAAGCAGAACAAAATAACGCCTTTTTTTTTTTTTTGCTGAATAAGACAGGCGCTGCCTGAGCATACCACTCTTTTGCGTAAAAAATTTGAGGTAACAAGCGAGGAGAAAATATCAGATTAATAAGGCTGAAACTTGAAAAAAAAAGTCAGTTGTAAGTTTACTAACCTCAAAAGGAATAAAGAAAATCATTCATAGCAACGTCCTCATCTTGCGATTTGAAAAAAAAATTATGAAAATGAACAGCAGTTCCTTTGAAAACAGAATAAAACTGAAGAGCATGCCTATCATCTGAAGACACGTTACAAACTATTTCTTCAAGAAAATAATATCCTTTTCCTGGAGAATTTCGCACTTCATTCCTAACTGAAATTACTTCCGTTTCAGAAGCACATACAGATTTGGCTATCTGCTTCTGTTCCGTCAATGTACGATACGTCACAGGATATGAACCAGACGTTTTACGTGCCTTCTGTTCATTAAACATATCACCTAAATTTCGAGTTGATGAAGCGTCTTATTCATGAAGCTTCACTTTCCTTTTCCTTGCCTGGCCTTCCTCGCGCTTCCGCGTTTTGGACTAATCCATCAAACAAAAGTTTACCTTCAAAATCTCAATTCACCAAAAAAATTTCCTATTACTTCCAACTACAAAAGCCACAGATGTAAAAGTAGAATCAGAAAGCAACCATGATGCTACTTCCGGTTTTTGTTGTTGTTTTTTTTAAACGCCATTTTCAATGACCTAAGGGTAGTATCAGTGTCTTCAACAGCAGTTAAAACTACGTCACGAACTCTGTGCCCTCGAAAAGCAGATGAGAGCAAGTGATTGGGGACCTTGGAGCAATTTGACAGTGATCCAATTCGCTGCTAATCATCAGTTTTTATGCCCGCTTATTGCTTATGCAGACTATCTCTCAGCTCATGCCATATTTCTCAATTCTTCTTAATTCTGTTTGGACTTGTTGAACAGAAATAGCTTGACACCGATGGCCCAACAGCATAGTTTCGCGACGGCCCACCGGGAATTTGCTAGGTGACTCCTATGGCCAGTCCGGCCCTGGTGGCAAACAACTCACAATTGGTTGTGAAAAGGATATAAAGAGGAATGAAAAACCAGTATGTCCTCATATTCCATAAGACCCTACTGCAGTGGGTTGAGCAGTAATTCAACTTAAGAAATTTTGTAAAAAAACATAACTTTGATTTTGGGATTCGCACCCGGAAAATTTTTTTAGTTGTTAGAAAGGACTGTGGCTTAGTCCCAACACCCAATAAATCTGGAGTATACTTTATCCCTTTGGTTCCCTGTGATCCGGCCTTAGCTGTGAAATATTATATCGGTTCCACACTTCGGACTTTAAATGTTCGTGTGTCTGAACACAAATATGCACTCAGGACTGGCTCCATATCCACTGCCCTAACCAGGACTGTGAACCAAGGTGGATACTCACCTGACTGGAACAACTCAAGGATTCTGGCGTCAGCAAGTAACAGACGTTCATTACTTTTAACTGGACGCTCACATATATTAAATTTGGTAATTCGAGGTGCAATATAGATCTTCCCAGTTTTGTCCCATGCCATTGGAAGCTATTCATCGAATCAGTGTAGCGGAAGTTGAACACCTGTCATAATTTTCATGTATTTGAGAACTCCCACTGCTCGCGTTTGGCAACGAGGACTCGTGTGACTATTGCATCATGGTGTTACTTCTTTGTGTATTTATTGCTTGCTTGCGCTTTATACTGTGGCACTAAACCTGATGATGAGGCCGTAGGCGGCCTCGAAAGATCTCGCTTTTGCGTATTTTAACTTACCTTCGTTTTAATTTTAAATAAAGTATTTTTAGATTTGCAATTTCAACTTGGTGAGTTTGATATCGTACTTAGACAGCTAAATTATATTTAATCGTAGTAGGTAAGTGATTATAATACAGTGATCATTCAAGGTATGCTGATTAGAAACCTAAGAGAAAAAGGTATTTTTGTAATTTGTGACGAAAACCACACAATCATTGAGTAGATAAATATGTTTAAAAATAATGAAAGATTATTTAAATATCAGATACGTACTTTGAAAATAGCCAGGCTGGCTTTCACGTATATAGTCAATAGCTGTGTCGGAGATTTCTGCTGCTAAACGTTGTAAATTCTGAAGCTTTTTCGATAACTGTGCAAAAGATGTCTTGAACTCCAAAGGTAAGGATTCCAGAAGGTAGGACAACTGATCTGTAAAGCAACATTTTTGATAATTCAATAATAATAATAATAATAATAATAATAATAAAGAACACACAACGGTAGTCCCCATTGTCATCGGGGCACTTGGAACAATGTCAAAAAATTTTATGAATCATTTTGAAAATTTCCAGCTTTCTAATATGCCACCTACAGAACTGCAGAAGACAGCTTTACTTGGGACATCATATATTTTACGCAGATTCTTGAATGATACCTAGGTCTCCGGTGGAAACTCGTATCAGTTCAACAGTACCAGTCAATGATAATTTAATTTGCTGTTTATTTTGTTTGTCAGAGGCTGTGATTCGTATATTTCGAATAAAGAAAATAATAATAATAATAATAATAATAATAATAATAACGAACTTGAAACATTGCTGCATACAGTGCAAATATTTAGTGATGATATACAGATGGAATTTGGGACTGAAAAAATGTGCAGTACTATCCATGCGCCGGGGAAAAGTCCAGAATATAGATCGAATAGAACTAGAAAATGGTAATATAATGAAATCATTGTCAGATAATGAAAATTATAAATACCTTGGAATTCTTGAATCAGATAACATCTTACATACAAAAGTCAAAGGTCTGACTCAGAGTGAGTATATCAAGAGAGTAAGAAAAATATTGAAATCAAAACTAAATGGTGGAAATACAATTAAAGCCATAAATACATGAGCCATTCCAGTAATCAGATACCCAGCTGGAATAATTGATTTGACTCAAAGTGAATTAGAAATACTGTATCGGAAAACTCGAAAGTTATTGAACATGCATCACGCACTCCATCCAATAAGTGATGTTGACAGATTGTATTTACCTTGGAAGATTGGAGGCAGAGGGCTACAAGTACAACAGATAGTAGAGGAAGAAAAAAGAAGCCTGAATGATTACGCCAACAGAAGCAGAGAAAAGCTACTTCAGGCAGTGAATAATGAAAATATTTTAAAAACAACAGAAAACAAGGCTGAATACAAGAGGAAACAGTTTGAAAGCAGATTAGACGGCTGGAAGAACAAGCCACTGCATGGACAATTTCTAAAGAATATTGATGGAAAAAGTGACAACTTGTCTTGGGCATGGCTGAAATCGGGTTCCATCAAGAAAAAAACAGAAGGTCTGATTTTTGCTGCACAAGAACAGGCATTGCAAACAAATGTTATGAAGGCTAAAATCCAGAACGTCAGTGATAATCCAAAGTGTCGACTTTGTCAAGAAATAGATGAAACCGTGTCTCATCTAATATGTGAATGTAGCAAAATTGCACAGACAGATTACAAAGTTAGACATGACAGGGTTGCAAAATTGATTCATTTGTCATTATGCAGAAAGCACAATCTGCCATCATCGAAAAACTCATGGGAACACAAGGCTGAGAAAGTCATAGGAAATAATGAAGTCAAGATCTTGTGGGATTTCAGTATTCAAACCGATCGACACATAGAACATAATACACCAGACATAACAGTCATAGAAAATCGGAAAGTCTGACTAATTCATATAGCGATTCCTAGAGATGTCAGAGTCAATGAAAAAGAATTGGAAAAAATGACTAAATATAGAGACCTGGCCATAGAAGCTACCCGGTTATGGGCTAAACACAAAACGGTAGTCCCCATTGTCATCCGGGCACTTGGAACAATGTCAAAAAATTTTATGAATCATTTTGAAAAGTTGCAGCTTTCTGATATGCCACCTACAGAATTGCAGAAGGTAACTTTACTTGGGACATCATACTGTATATTTTACGCCGATTCTTAACTGATACCTAGGTCTCCGGTGGAAACTCGTATCAGTTCAACAATACCAGTCAATGATAATTTGCTGTTAATTTGATTGTCATAGGCTGTGATTCGTATATTTCGAATAAAGAAAATAATAATAATAATAATAATAGTAAAAACAATAATCAGTGGTTGAAGCGAGGAAGATAATATGGAGAGACTATGGGGTTTATGATGGCTGTTCAAGACAAAGTGATTGCAACCAAAAATTATAGAAAATACATTTTAAAGGGGGATCTGCAAAATGACAAAAGTAGAAGATGTGGTATGCGCAGTGAGACCATTGAACACATCTGCGGAGGATGCACCACGTTAGCAAACGTTGATTATATACAGCGACATAATAATTTCGCTAAGATGATGCATCAACAATTAACGCACGATGCAGAACTATAAGTGTCAAAAGTACCATACTATAAATATCAACCCACTGAGGCACTAGATAATAAACAATACAAAATATATTGGGACCGCGAGATTGAAACAGACGTAACGATCTCTGCCAATCGTCCAGACATAATGCTATATGACAAAAGTAAGCAGTCATTATCGACATGTCGGTACCGTTGGACCGTAATATTCAGGATACCTATACAACAAAAATCAACAAGTATGTGGAACTGGCTGTGGAGATTAAACAGATGTGGAAGCTGAAAACAGTTCACATTCATTCACTGATTATATCTGCAACTGGTATAATTTCTCAAACTCTTATGACTTAGCTTGATTCTCTAGGTCTACAAAACCTAAAATCCAAAATCCAAGAAGCAGTAATTTTTTATAAGTGTCACATCGTACGACGATTTTTAAACCATGAGTGACAATGTTTTTACTTGACTTTATGCCCGTACTGACAAGTGGACCATGCTACAGATAATTAAAAATTTAATAATAATAATAATTAGACGAAACCCGTCGGAATCGACGGTTAGTTTTCTTTTTTTTTGAAAAGAATAAACTCATGTGAAACAAGAAATGTAAACTTTTTTTGATTGACAAATTCACTCAACCACTTCAGTAAAGACAATAGTCCAGGTTCGTACTTTTCTTTTTGCGGAAGGCTGAACGACCACCGTGAGCAACTCAATGGGCTATAAGCAGTCACCCGTTCCAGGGAAGGGAGAGAGCTAGTGCCATAAGATAAACACAACATCCATGCCTCACCGGGAGTCGAACCCGGATCCTTCACGAACGAATGATCATAAGCCAGCGCTTAGACCACTGCGCCACCGGGGCGGCTATGCTCGCGATGAGCATCACGACTGCACCCTTTTTTAGTCATAAAATGTGAGGCGGAAGTCCACTCATCTCGATCGTGTGCAAAAATTCAACTGGATAGCGTATTCTTTCACTCTCATCTTCAGTCACAACTGTTTTTGTAAATGCTGTTGGAATGATATTCGCTTTGCGAATACTCTTTATTTTCTCTTTTCTGAGACATATAATTGCGACCCATTGATCGCTCACGCCTTCCAGTAAGGCTCTTATGCTTTATTTATTTTTTTTTTTGCGGGAGAGACATTCTGTTAAGGGTAAGTATGCAATAAAGTATTTAGTTACTTTAGGACTAATCATAGAACACCATGCACACACCAAGTCTGACACTGAACTGAGCGCCTATGTAGATAAGGGCAGGCCGCATGATTCTCCCATTGACTTTACATGGAAAATTTGCCTCCCCGCCACGCCCGAACCGTTGCCCCAATCTCATTTTTCTCTTCGACTGGCACATCTACATGATAAGACCTTTATTTTGATACCTTAACCATATCTTTACGTTCAGCCGTTCTCTCGAAATAGGATCCCCTGAGTAAGAAACCTTATAGAATTAATATATAGATAATGGACATGGTTGAAACTGGGTTCCGTCAAGAAAGAAAAAGAAGGTCTAATTTTTGTTACACAAGAACAGGCATTGCAAACCAATATTGTGAAAGCTAAAATCCAGAAAGTCAGTGAAAATCCAGTGTAGACTTTGTCAAGAAAAAGATGAAACTGTGTCTCATCTTATTTGTGAATGCAGAAAAATTGCACAGACAGATTACAAAGCTAGACACGACAGGGTTGCAAAATTAATCCACTAGTCATTATGTAGAAAGCACAATTTGTCAGCATCGAAAAACACATGGGAACATCAGGCTGAGAAAATCATAGGGAATGATTAGGTCAAGATTATGTAGGATTTTAGAATTCAAACCGATCTGCACCTAAAACATAATACACCAGACATAACAGTCATAGAAAATCGGAAAGTCTTAATAATTGATATAACAATTCCTGGAGATGCCAGAATCGACGAAAAAAAGCTGAAAAAAATGACCTGGCCATAGAAGTTACACGGTTATGGATTAAACACACAGCAGTAGTCCGCATTGTCATCGGAACACTTGGAACAATTTCAAAACAAATTATGAGTCATTTCAGAAAGTTCTGATATAACTGCAAAAAACAGCTTTACTTGGGATATCATACATATTACGCTGATACTTCACTGATACCTTGGTCTCTGGTGGAAACTTGTATCAGCTCGACACCAGTCAATGACAATTTTGTTGTTTACTTTTGTTTGTCAAAGGCTGTGTTTCGTATATTTCGATTAAATAATAAAAATAACAATAATGATAAAAACTAAGATAATGCATCAACAATGAGTTAAGGATGAGTAATAATAATTAAGATGATGCGCCAAGAATTAGATCAGGATGCAAGGCTATCAGTGTCAGAAGTACCATACTATAAGTGTCAACACATTGCGCTTCTAAATACTAGGCATGGTAAATAAGTAATGCTACCGTGCAAGAGTCTTGCATATGACTTGTTACCTAGCAACCAGTCAGACGGCAAACAATTTTTTGTACCATTAGCTTCAATTTACTGCTTAATAGAACTGCGTACATCTGTATGCTCAAATTTAAATATGCCTTACAAAACAAACACCACCGTCGTTGTACGATATTTAATTAAAAGATTAAATCTATTTACAAATTAAAACCTCCACTAGCACTTTCGGGGTGACACATACCCAATCATCAGGTGGAACAGAGAGCTTAATGCAGTACTCGCGTAGACCTTTATAGGAGCGCAGCAATGCACCATGGTATAGTTCTCCAGCGTCACAAGGTTAAGGTGTTACCATCACAGCCGAGCGATAGATACAATTTCCTACTTTAGTAATACATAATACAAATTCTGTTGCGCTGTTAAAATTATCAAATTCACATATTATTGTTTTATTACATTTATTTAATAATTATAATTTAAAGTTCAAATCTGCGACGTGGTTTTTCCAAACATTTGGTATGTCCACTGGCGTGTTATCATTACAGCACCTGTCCCCCAAGGCTTCAATGTACAGGCTTTCACACCTTAACCTTGTGACGCTGGACAACTATACCATGGTGCATTGCTGCGCTCCTATAAAGGTCTACGCTAGTACTGCATTAAGCTCTCTGTTCCACCTGATGATGGGGTAAGTGTTACCCCGAAAGTGCTAGTGGAGGTTTTAATTTGTAAATAGATTTCATATTTTAATTAAATATCGTACATAGACGGTGGTACTTGTTTTGAATGACATATTGTACGAATTGTGCTTTTATCTTAAATATGTCTAAAATGGATGATTCTTTTTCAACTGTGTAGATGGGTTAGAGGTCTGCATGGGCCTTAATTTGGAAAGCCCGGCCGAGCCCAAGCCCGCACGTCCAAGGTCCAGCACGTACTCGGCCCGTTTCAAATTTTTAATTAAAGCTCGGCCCGGACCGTATATTTCTTCTGTTTCCAAACCCCCGGGCCTGCCTATAAAATTTCAACAATTACTAAAGCACGAATTTGACACCTGGTGCACTTGGTCACTCGACTCCTGAAGAGTTTTCGTTTTCTTAATTGCTACACGTATTCTATTACAATGAGCGTTAATTCGAAATATTATTTCTGTAACTCTGAATAAGTCATGTGACGTCTGAGGAGAGGGGGGGGGCTTGTATACTCAAAAATATTGCATGTAAAGGACAATTTCCATGCCTTTCAAATTTTCTGGGTTTTCAAATTATCATTGCCTGCCTCCGGACCCGAAATATCCTTGGGGATAAGGAGAGGGGAAGGGGTTAATTCGAAAAGTACGACCTTTCTTAAACTCCATAATAAATATTGTAGCGTAAAAGTCTTTTCTACTTCTACGCTGTTTTAACACATCAACATACTAAGAAATAGTTCCTAAATGAAAGAAACCTTAACGGCCAGACGAAACATGTAAATAACAGAAGTCAACTTACGGAAAAGTAGCTTTATTCAGGCTGTAGTAGAACTTCCATAACTGAACGCTAACATCACAATGTACTCCACACACCACACATTATCACAACACTCCTATTAATAATAATCAGTTTACAATCCAACGCTCGTAATAATCGCTCTCTTACAACGCTCTCAAGCAACGCTCTTGAGCAACCCTCTAGACGGTACAACGCTCTCTCTTACAAAGCTCTCAAGCGATAGATCAGTCGTCGTTTTTATCTCTTGTTCTTATCAAGATCAGGCATACGTCAGGTGCATTCAACCTCAATTGTGTTGCCAAACGTATTCGTTTGAGAGAAAAGATTTCACGTTAAGAGTGAAGAATACTGAGAATAAACTCAAGATTTACATAGGGAAATAAACTAAAAAAGGAAAGTTAATCTAGAATATACGTCACAGTATGGAAGAGTATTTATCAGCAACACTGAACTGAGCATATGCTAGGGAAAACAATGACAGACTGCCCAGCTAACCAGTGACACAGAAGGTTTGAAAACGGCTGGGCTGGGATACTTAAAGGGTTCATTTGCCATCTTTTGACTCCGTGAGAGTACAAATGGGAAACATACGGCACAGACGTATACACAGAAGTAAGTTTCTCCCAGCACTTTTCTCCCGTGCCATTTAAGACAACTTAAAAGCTTTTCACACATCTACAGAACAAAGTGCCGCCGACCAGATCAATAAAAAAGATTGTCTGCGAGCGGGTGGCTCGGTTTATAAATTCTGCAGATAATAGCCTGCCCTGAAGCATGAGAGGAGGGTGGAAGTTAGAGAGAGAGAAGTGACCACATTCACACTGAAAAACTAAGGGAGCTGACCCACTCCAATTGTTTTGTAGGAGGGGAGGATCACGTAAATCTTCTACTTTTTCCAACAGCGATTGTTTTGCTCATAACCCCCCCCCCTGCGTGGCCCCTGTCTGTTTTAAGGCTCGGGACCAGCCCGTTTTCCCAACTTAGAAACGGGCAAAGGCCCGACTTGGTCCGCGAGCCGGTTCCGTGCAAACCTCTATGATGGATGTCAAATAACGATCACTTATATAGTTTTAACTCATGAGAATGTACCTCCCAAAGAAACACACGCTAGATTAGCAACAATTTATGGTTCTGGATTTTGGGCATAAGCACTATTAGTCATTGGGTAAGAAAATAAAAGGACAGTAAAGAAATGTTCGCCGTAAAGGATCAGCCGCAGAGTGGGAGGACTGTTAGCGCAACTTGCGATTAGAACAGGCAAAATGTCGATACACTCATCAGGAAAAATTGAAGAATAACTCAGAGGACCATAGCAGAAAGCTAAACATTGCTTTAGATAGTGTCAATGACATAGTTATTTTTTTTAAAATACAACAAATTGTGTGCTTGTTGGGGAACCCGTCACCTAAAGACTGAAATGAAGAAATTAAAACTTGAAACATGCCAAAGGTTGCTTACTCGCTGTGATAAAAATGGAAGTGATTTTCTCCAAAGCATTGTGACTGGTGATGAGAGTTGGATTCACCATTATGACCAAGAAATGGAAAATCAGTCGTTGCAATTCCGACAAATATCTTCTCCTTGAGCAAAAAAAATCAAAACTCAAATTTCTGCCGGTAAATGCATTTCCACAGTGTTCTGGGACTACAGAGGCATTATTCTTCAGGAGTACATGGTCAAAGGTACGACTATCAACTCTGAGAGTCACATGCATACCTCAGAAAAGTTAAAGCAAAGACTAAACCGCGTGCTTGGGGGGGGGAAGCTAATGATCCTGCAGCACGACAACGCTGAACTCCACGTCAGTGCTTTCACTTCAGAGGCCATACAGAAAATCCGGTTTGAAGTTCTTATACATAATACCTACAACCCAGATTTGACTACGTTCGACTTCTCGTTGTTTTCTGGGGTCTGGTACGATTCGTCCAACGATTGGTCCAATGCCGATTCATCCAAAGTGACAATTTGTCCAATGGACAATTGGTCTAAATGTACGACTGGTCCAATGCCGATTCATCCAAAGTGACAATTTGTCCAATGGACAATTGGTCTAAATGTACGACTGGTCCAATGCCGATTCATCCAATGGGACGATTGGTCCAATGCCGATTCATCCAAAGTGACAATTCGTCCAATGGACAATTGGTCTAAAGGTACGACTGGTCTAATGCCGATTCATCCAATGGGACGATTGGTCCAATACCAATTGGTTCAATGGTGCGATTAGTCAAATTCCGTCTGTCTGTCCGAAGTGCTACTCGTGCTATACAAATCTCATCTGTTTTGATTTTGTCTTCGATGTTACATGAAACTACCGGTAGTCCAAAGAATGTAAAATAATGCTACATTTCATGCGTAATATTGTAGTCACAGATTCTTTTTTTTTCGAAATCGCGTTTTCTTGTTATACTGTCCTCGCTCCCGTATGAAGTTACTGATGCACGAGCCCATCAACCAACTTCGACGTTTCTCTTTATAATATAAACATACTACTGTAGTTTACCGTTTCTGCTTTTAGCATGCAGTGAGGTTCGAACTAAGACCTTTTTAACAGTTTTTATTTTACCGATGTCATATTCGCAACATTTACTAATCAAATCAAGTTAATAATATTGCGTTTTTACTTAAGCACGAAATATTAATTCATAGGCCCTTGGCCTAGGCCTTTTTAACAGTTTTGTTCTATCGATGTCATATTCATAACGTTTACATATCAAATCAAGTTAATAAAATTACGCTTTCACTTAAGCACGAAATACTATTTCATAGGCCCTTGGCCTAGGCCTTTTTAACAGTTTCTATTCTACCGATGTCATATTCATAACGTTTACATATTAAATCAATTTAATAATATTGCGCTTTTATTTAAGCACGAAATATTAATTCACAGGCCTAGGCCTTTTTAACAGCTTCTATTCTGCCGATGTCATATTCATAACGTTTACATATTAAATCAATTTAACAATATTGCGCTTTTACTTAAGCACGAAATATTAATTCATAGGCCCTAGGCGTAGGCCTTTTTAACAGTTTTATACTAAATATCTAAGTTCTAACTAAAAATCTCTTTAAAAGGCCCACGGCCTAGGTGCTTTGTAAAGAGCTGGGAAATGAACCGTTGAGTGCCTTTCAGTTAGTTCTATAAAATGTTTACAAATGCCAAATATCTAGGTCGTAACTTAATATCTTCTAAAAAGGCCTGCGTGTTAGGGGCTTTGTTAAGAGCTGAAAAATGTTCCATTGAGTGCGTTTTGCCGGGTTTACATAAAATGTTTACAAATACCAAATATACGGAAACAATTTTTTAAAAGGATATAAAAAGGAGAAAAACATAAATTATTATTTCTTTCTTAAAAATAAAAGTTTACCGTTGGTAGGATGATATCATTGGACGAATTAGCGTTGGACCAATCGTACCATTGGACGAATCGGCATTGGAGTAATCCTACATTGGACCAATTGTGCCTTGGATGAATCGGCATTGGACGAATTGTCCGGGACCGGTTTTCTGCTCTCAAGAGACATCCGAAAGGAATACAATTAACATGTATTCAATCCGCTACGAGGAAACGGTTCCGAAAACAACCTGAGGATTTTTACAGAGACGGGCTTCAAAAGACACCTGAAAGGAATTCAGTTCACCTGTGACGAAGATGTTCAATCCAATTCGAGGGAATGGTTCCGAAAACAACCTGAAGATTTTTACAGAGACGGGTTTCAAGAGACATTTGAAAATAATTCAATTCACCTGTGACAAAGATGTTCAAGCCAATACGAGGAAATGGTTCCGAAAACAACCTGAGCGACTGCTTTTAGCCCATTGAGTTGCTCACGGTGGTCGTTAAACCTACAAAAAAAAAAAAAAAAAAAACCTGAAGATATTTACTGAGACGTTTAAAAAATTGTTAAAAGTTAGCGTATCTGTATCAAACGTGAGGAAGTAATATGTAGAAAAATAAAATATGTAAATTAATGTAGAAATTTTGAGCTTTGTTCTTGTTTTGTTTCAATTTGATACCTTGCCACTGGGCTTGTATATAAATGTGATGACAGCACTTTCTGAACACCCTCTATAATACTACACAAATTATATTGCAATCGAGAGATCAAAACAGATGTAATCATCTCTGCCAATCATCCAGATATAATGCTAGATGACAAAAAACAGACAGAATTAAGAAGTCATTATTCACATATCTACACCGTATTCAGATTACGTATGCTACAGAAATGAACGAGTATGTGGAACTGGCTGTAGAAAAACAGGTGTGGAAGCTGAAAACAGTTGATATAGTCCACTAACTCTCTCTACAACTTGTACAATTCCCTAAACTCTCATAACTCAGACTGATGCTTTGAGTCTATAGCACCTAAGCACCAAAATCCAAGAGGCAGTGATTCCCGATATGTGTCACATTGTACGACGGCTTTTTTAGAACTGAGTTGGACAACAGCAATACTAAATTGGATATCAAGGGGTAGGAAAAGACCCAGAAGAAGACCACATGGGAAATGGGTGGATGAACTTTCAAAGTATACTGGAGTGTTATGGAAAAGAACTGCTCAAGACAGAGATTTGTAGAGTGAGGATTAGTGACGATGATAGCTTTCCGCTTGGAGCGGAAGTGTTTGTTTCTGTTTACGGTCATATCTCCTCTTGCTGACAGAAAGCATTCTCTTTGTTTCTTTTTTTTTTTTTTTTTTTTTTTTTTGATTGGAGGTTTAACGACCACCGTGAGCAACTCAATGGGCTATAAGCAGTCTCCCGTCCCTAATTTAGGGTCACTGGTTCCAGGGAAGGGAGAGAGCCAGTGCCGTAAGACAAACACAACATCCATGCCTGACCGGGATTCGAACCCGGACCCCTTACGGACGAATGATCATAGGCCAACGCCTTAGACCACTGCGCCACCGGGGCGGCTCTCTTTGTTTCGAACTCTATTCAAGAACTTTTTGCATATATTTTGTAGTTGTTAGAATTGCACTGACTGCGCAGTTTAAAATACAAAAAAAAAAAAAAAATACTCGAAATACCTTTAATCATATTTTGGTTTAACAGCCGTGCAAATAGCAGCAATAACTTGTGGCTCACAAAACTGAAAATTACCACATACCGGAAAAATTTCTCATCTCGCAACTTCTTTTTTCCAGTTTAATGTATCGTTAAAATTTGAATACTGCCTCTAATTAATCCAACACTTAGTTTTCTGTAATATTTTCTAATTTAGCATATGCCTTTTCTTTAAAGGCTGATTTTATAAAAAAATAAAAATTGATAAAACAGGCATACATCTATACAGTAAAAAATGCAAAAATCAGCTCTTAAATCAAATGCATTAATTATGTTGATTTGTTAAAAAAAGATGTTTTGATTAATTCACTTACTCATTATCGTAATAAAAGCACTACATACCTTGCATTTATTTACGAAATGGAAAATAAAAGCTAGCTTCCAGTCAAAGTTTAACAAAAGACACATTTCTCCAGATTCCGGTTGTTAGTAAAGAATTCTAATAAAACGGATTGTCCACACATTTTGATCAATTACATAAAAATAATCAACAGTGATTAAAACCCAAACCAAATGAAAATACAGAACAACAGTTCCAGGTAAATCGAACGCGTCTATCATGAATCTCAAACTGTGTTCAAGGTAGGAAGAAGGAATATGCATGGGCGTATCAGAATAATATCACGGGCGTATCAGAATAATATGACCACTCCTGGAGACACTGTGTACCTGCTCAGGTGCATCACAGAGTGGCGAACGTGAAATGTTCAACCGCATGGAGATATAAACTGCCGGCCAGGACAGATGAGCCATATTGCGTAACGTGAGCACATTGGGCAGAGGCAGTGATTTGACGGGCGTTAAAAAGGAATAATAATCGGCTACCGCGCTAAGGATGGAAACATCTCAGAAACAGCAGACTTCGTGGGCTGTTCGCGAGGTGCTGTAGTAAGGGTGTACCAAGAATGTACCGCTGGTACACCGAGTACCACCTGACGTCATAACTGTGGAGCCCCAAAGGGCATCGACCTCAGATGAGAACGTGGCCTCCGTCGACTGGTAAAGGGCAATTGATGCGCAACAGTACCCTGGTTGGGATGGTATCTATCAATAGGACACTGCGCCCTGCCACGTAGCTAAGGGGGTGGGCGACTGGTTCCAGGAACACGACAGCGATGTCTTCGTTCTCCCTCGGCCGGCGAAATCGCCCGACTTCAATCCCATAAAGAACTTGTGAGACTCTTTGGATTGACAGGTTCGACGTGCCGACTCACAACCACGTTATCTCCAGGACCTCGCGCTCTGCTGCAGTACAAATGGGCTTCAAGGGCTTCATTGCATTCACGGATACTGGCTCGCCGCTGGCATCCGGGGACAAGGGTGGTTATTCCCATTATTCGGAAGGTGGTTATATTATTCTGATACGATTATTTCAGCAACAAACCGCTTTGTTCAAACATTTGAGAGATTACTCTTTGCAAACATACGTTGAGAGCGTGAAAGAGAATCAGATCACAGATCAGACGATACCCACGTTAAAGGCATTGCTACGATAACCTCGGCTAGATTCGTATTCTACCTTTCTGCCTGCCTAGTAAGAGCACAATTAATCATTTCTGCTAAAAAATATGGTTTGCATTTTTATTTTTCTCTTCAGAGAAGAAGTAAGACGTCTAGGTAAAATAAAAATAAAAATACCCAGGGAAATTTCAGTCGCCCGTGGAAATTCCTTAGTTGCCCGAGCAACATTGGTATTCGCAGCTAGATTTAAGACTTTTTTTAAGAGAAGTGCTCTCTCTCTCTCTCTCTCTCTCTCTTTCCAGCTCTTTACAGCTGAGATTTTGTTTACAGCTACCTCGCTTCAAAATATCAAATCAATTTCTAAACCCAATATTAAAAGACATTGCATAGGATTTAGATGTTACTTCCGTTTTACATTGTAAGCTGGTCAGATTTCAGGAAACTTGAGCCATGTTATAATGCCAACTTTGCGAGGCAACTTTTTGAAAAAGCTCTGGTGTCTATACTAATTGAGTAATCAGCTGGATCTCGTTCTTTCTCATCGCAAGATCTCTAGGGAAATTCTCGGTCTGTAAGTGTCTCCAACAAGTAACAGAAGACTGAACAACATTCTTAAAGTGCCTTGATCTCAGGGAAATGAAAGTGGAAATCCCTACGCGCAAAGAAGAAGAAAAGTGCACATTCTGGTTTCAGCATAAGACCAAGAGGATTAAATGCTACACGCACAAAAACAGAACGAATTGCTTTTAGCAGAATACCATTAGAGAGCTTTTCAATTTTTTTGGTCCATACTCTGTTGCTCTCTGTTTTTGAAAACAATATTAACTATAAAAATCTCCCATACCAGCATACTAAATTTGATAATGATTTCTTTTTTAATCTGCAGTGGATAGTTACATGGCATAAACAGCTGTATATTCAAAAGGAAGTTAATTTAATCCATTACATGCTTCGTAGCGAAGTGAGAACTCATTTAACTGTTAACCAGTTATACAGTAAATGCGTAATTGATTTTCCCATATAAAATTTTGCCTGTTGTAGTAACCTGTGTATCCAATAATCTGCTGTATTCCGAAGTAGAGAATATTTCTGATCTATGGCATACAGCACAGCGAAATGGCGATTCACATAACCCACAACCTTCTGTATAATAAGATGACAATATGCAGTATCTAAATAATGCATAATCTGTAAAGTTAAATGGGAATTTATTTAATCCATAGCTCGACGCTGAGTAAAAAAATAATCTTTGCAACTTACAACATAATAGGACGGTATCGTCAAGTTGCAGTTTCTGATTTGCAATCAATACTCTGATGTACCGTGAATTGCGAATTTATTTAATTCATAAACACCTGTGTAACAAAGCGAACATTTTTTTGACAACAGCAGGTTGCACAGTAAAGCGGAAGTTTGTATGAAAACATTCCCACAATGTATACACTACTGTTTGTGAAAATTGCAATACCAAAACTTTGCAACACCTGGTATCACAGCTTGAAACTTAGAGGATATAAACATGCAAATAACTAAAATGTCAGTAAAACTGCGCATTCAGTTTCAGGGCAGCGCTCTCTGGACTGTCCGGTCTTAGGTATAAAGAGCTGGCTCAAACGATATGTTGCAATCAGTGAAGAGCCGACATTGCGTCGAAAGATTGTTGGTGTTTCTTGTGTCTTATTATACCCCGTCGCCAGAGAAGGTTGCATCATGAAAACCTGACCAACTTTGAGAGAGGAAGGAGTGCTGGGGGAGAGAAGCTGGATTTCCCTACAGTGAAGCTATGCATCGTAGGGGACGAGACTGCAGTACAGTGATTCGAACGTAGCGTCAATGGACAAATGAGGCTCGGACGCACAGAAATCTGGAAAATGAACCGCAAAATCACACGACTGCATGGGATGATAGACACCTCTACCACATGGCAATGACCGATCGCACAGCGACATCCACGGTGTTAACGCAGCAGTGGAGCTCCGTCATAGGTCAGGCTTTGCCTTTCAGCACATTTCAACGTCGTCTGCTTAGCAGAGAATTGGTCACTAGCAGCACATTCTTGTGCTTTCCTTCGACCCTCAACCACAGCCACTTCAGACAGCAATGGGGGTGTCGAGCACAGGCGTTGTGACGCTGATAAGTGACATGTAGTGTTTTCTGACGAGTCACGATTCAACTTGATATACCATAATGGTCGCATATGTGTTAGAGGACATTGTTGTGAACGGCACCTTGCAGCGTCATAAGGGCCCAACGCGAAGTATCACGGTTTGGGGCGCCATTGCGTTAAATTCGCGATCTCGCCTGATACGAATTGATGGAACGCTCAACAGCCAGTGATACATCACGGATGTTTTAGAAGCAGACGTGATATCTTCTTCAGAGTTGTCCTGGTGCTATATTCCAGCAGGACAATTCTTGGCCATATGTGGCCCAGAATACCCAACGCCTCTCCCATGCACGGTAGATACCAATTCTTCCCTGACCTGCACGTTCCCCGGATATGCCCCCGATCGAACATGTCTGGGACATGGTAGCTAAGCGGCTAGCTTGTCAAGTGCCTCCGCCAGTCACCACAAATGACTCTGGTTAAGATCTGAGGACTGCGCACTCATGTTCATTTGTGGTGTTTAAGTTAAGATCTGAGGACATTGCACTCATGTTCATTTGGGGTGTTTAGGTTAAGATCTGAGGACATTGCACTCATGTTCATTTGTGGTGACTGGCGCATAGAGTGTGGCAAGCTATTCCGGTCATGCATTCTGATCTCGCATAGAAGCAGCGTCGCAGCAGGCTATTCTCCAAGACGATATCAAAAACCTCTTCCATTTAGTGTCACGCATTATAGAGTCTGTTATGGTTGCTCGTGGTAGCATCACACGATACTTAGTTTTGAAGCGAAAAACATCTTGTATAGCTCTACAAATGTAATCAGTTACCTTCTGTAACATGAGGAATCTGCGATATAAATTTCATTTGAATAACGCGATTCTTTCTTGGTGTGGCAATGTTCACGAACAGTAGTGTATTTCTATATCCATCTAATTAAATATTAAGCATTTAGGTAAATTGTTCGCTGAAGTAGTAAATTATTAGGAACACCTACCTAATAAGGTGTTCAGCCCCCCATTGCCTTCAGAACAGCCTTAGCTTTATGTTGCAGGGATTCAACGAGATTTTGATATTATTCTACAGGTATGTTCAGCAAAGAGAATGTGATAGCGTTCTTCAATTGCCGAAAGTTATTTGGAGAAGGATCTTTGTTAAGAATGGCTCTCTCAATCTCATCCCACAGGTGTTCAATTGGTTTAAGATCTGAGGACTGTGTGGGCCATTTTGGCACTTTAAAGTCACTGTCGTGCTTCCGGAGCTATTCCCTTTTGGCACGGCGCAGTAATCTGCTGTAAGTAATGAAACACCGTACACATGTAAGGGTGTGCCTAGTCCACAATGATGTTAAGCACCAGATGGCATCCAAATAGTGTTCCAGAGGTATGAAGAAACAAAATACCCACCATGAAAACTGACCCTACACCATTAAACCACCTCCACTGTCTTGCGCAGTTGAAGCTAGGCAGCTGGGATCTATCGATTAATGCTGTTGACGCCATTTACTTTATTGGCGTGTATTAACTGAAATCCTGATTCGTCCGAACAGGTGAGCTATTTCCAGACATAATTGGTCCAGTTTCAGTACTGCCATGCCTACATCAGACGAATTTGTAGGTTCTTACCAGAAACGAGTGGTACACGAAGCAAACGGCTGCCGTTATAGCCCGTTCGTGATAATGTGTGGCAAGCTGTGTGTGCAGAAATTCTCCTCCCAATACCGCTGGTGTTCTGCGCGGTTACATGGCGTAATAGGGCTAGTCTGTTACCTCGTACAATCCTCCAGCTGTCGTTCCCCTACAACATCGACCAGTAGTTTGATCCTCTGGAAGACCGCTGACTGCTTGCTTTGTTGTTTGTGCACTACTTATTCTACATCCCTGATATAGTTGTTCTTGGATAGCCAAAATGGTTTGCCGTTTCTGAGATGTTTTCCATCAGCGCTGTATTTCCCATATTGCCGTTATCTACGCTACGTACACGTCTGAATCCTTCGTGCTGAAATATTTATAAAGACATCTGAACGTCATAGTTGCGTACGTAAGTGAGGATGGCAGTGTCTGACAGCCGTTGGGTGTTTCTAATAATATGCTAATTAAGTGTACATACATCGCTGAGCCATTCCATCATGACCACCCCCAGGTTAGAGAAATGAGAGCGTCTGGAGACCGAAAGGTGTCGCAGGTGAAGTTCACAGGGCAGTATATGTATTAGAAGAGTGTTCGGAGTCAGAATGCGAAAAGCTGCCGATTTATCGGAGTTGTTTTTTTTTTTTTTTTTTTTTTGATGGGAGGTTTAACGACCACCGTGAGCAACTCAATGGGCTATAAGCAGTCGCCCGTCCCTAATTTAGGGTCACTGGTTCCAGGGAAGGGAGAGAGCCAGTGCCGTAAGACAAACACAACATCCATGCCCGACCGGGATTCGAACCCGGACCCCTTACGGACGAATGATCAGAAGCCAGTGCCTTAGACCACTGCGCCACCGGGGCGGCTTATCGGAGTTTGATGAAGGACAAATGTGATTGCACGGCGCCTCGGAACTACGGTCTCGGAAACGGCGCTGTTTGTGGGTTGTTCACGTGCCGCTGTAGTGAGTGCGTATCAAAAGTGGTGCACATATGGCCAAACGAAAAACCGTGTTCCAGCCGAGTGTCGTCCGCAGTTCATTGATGCCAAAGGGAAACGGAAACTGTCGTGCATTGCTCACAGCGACCGTAGGGCCACAGTGCGACTAATCACCCGCAGCTGCAATAGTGGTGATCAGTGCAACGTGTTACATCACACAGTTCATCGCAGTTTTCTGCGCATGGGCCAGCGTATCCGAAGACCCAACCGGGTCCCCATGCTCATTGTACGTCATCGCCAATAGCGCACGAAATGGGCCCAAGATAGTCGAGATTGGACCGAGGATGATTGGAAGAAAGTGGCCTGATCTGATGAATCAAGATTCCTGGTGCACCACGTAGACGGACGAGCGCAGATACGTCGATTGCCAACGGAAGCTATGGCACCTGGATGCACTGTTGAGCGGAAACATCCCTGAGAGCTGTCAGGGATTGTGCTATTAGGACATCGTTGCTGTCAAATGACTGTGCTTTTGGAATATCGTTGTGGACCAGGTTCACCCATTCATGGCAATTGTGTTCCCTGCTGGTGATGGCCATTACCAGCAGGATAATGAGCCATGCCACACTGCCAGAATCGTCAACGAGTGGTTTGAGGAACATGGTGGTGACTTTCTGTTAATGCTCTGGCCTCCAAATTCACCAGACATAAGCCCCATTGAACATTTGTGGTTCGATTTGAAAAAGCGGGTTCGCGCTAAATCACCACCACCCGTAAAAATGTACGGAAACTGGAGGGCTTGCTGTTGACATTATAGTACCAGACGCCCCAGGATACCTATCGCCACCTCATCGAATCGATGCCTCGCCGAGTGGCCGCTGTTTTGCGGGCTAAAGTGGGTCATACAGCTTATCAGATAGGTGGTCATAATGTAATGGCTGATCGGTGTATAAATGGCAATTTACATATGCTTAATATGCAAATTTTTACAATTTGGCGATTCAGTAAGTGACAGTTCGCGCATAATTTATATGTAAACTAGGTATAAAGCCCGTGGATATAAGAATACAACGGATTCTAGAAATTACTTATTGCTATTCAAGCGTTTATTATTATTTTTCGCGGAGTCATCGTAAATAATGAGTGTGCATTGAAACATACCCTTGATCTGCTGCATTTTTCATGCGAAGAAATACAAATACAGAAGCGTTCTCCAGATGATATTTCTCCCTTGGTCAGGGACGTGGACTCCCTTTTGCGTGCTATCCCATGCTTTCTTTTATTACTTTTTTTTTCAATTAAGTCAACGACGTTGGAAAAATATCTTTTCGGAAATTGGAAGTATTTTTCCTTGCTTTAACTGTGATGTCATCAAACCGTCAAACTCTTGATAATGCAACATAAAGTTGTTGTTCTTTCCTTTGTTCGGGGGTTATCATACTCTGTGCCTCTTCAATATGAACATTTCTCATGCGTTGAGATTCAGCTTCAATATGTTGCAGCATCATATTTCTTCGACGATCGCGCAAATGTTGAATATCAGCATTTCTTTCAACTGCACCGCATTTTTATCTCTCTTTTCTGGCATGTTCGGCAATGCGGCGGTTAACTTCTTGTCTTTCGACTGCAGTGCGATGCTGCCGCCTTGCTTGATCGTAATCGGCTTTACGACGTTTAGCTTCAATCTGTTCATCTAAAA
The DNA here is from genome assembly GCA_039090855.1 of Macrothele yani. Classification (NCBI taxonomy): domain Eukaryota; kingdom Metazoa; phylum Arthropoda; class Arachnida; order Araneae; family Macrothelidae; genus Macrothele; species Macrothele yani. The sequence continues at coordinate 22,580,461 of CM077002.1, read as the reverse complement.
AGTGGTAACTTTCTTCTATTGACGCGGCTTAGGCAGGTTTAACACAACAGTCGAGTTCGCGAAAGACAGTAACGATCATCCTTGCCTTACTCAGCGCCAGTAAAATAAAATATCTTACAACGCACAACTATGTGCTTTTTTTGATTGGAGGTTTAACGACCACCATGAGCAACTCAATGGGCTATAAGCAGTCGCCCGTCCCTAATTTAGGGTCACTGGTTCCAGGGAAGGGAGAGAGCCAGTGCCGTAAGACAAACACAACATCCATGCCTCACCGGGATTCGAACCCGGACCCCTTTCGGACGAATGATCAGAGGCCATTGCCTTAGACCACTGCGCCACCGGGGCGGCCAACTATGGGCTTCCACTTCCATCGTACACGAAAAAAACCCTCTAACTTCGAACGAAAGAAAAAAGATGTAAACAAAACATTAAACAGCAACGGTTACGGATAACATGGTGCGACCATCGGAATATAAAGGCTCATATTCTTCTATTAAACGGCGTACATAGTTGTTTGTTTATGGTTAAAAAGTGATCCACGTCGTCGCAAGTCCCGCCTTTTAGAAAGTAAGATTGTCACTCTGGATAGGTTGTTTATAACACAATTGTGTTCTTGTTGCACAAATATGCTATCTGGCTGTATTGTTGAAGTAGCAGTTCATTTGACTCATAACCAGTGACATAGAAAAGGGGTATTCACAAATATGTCGAGAAAGCAAATATTGTTAGGGACGGGCGACTACGTATAGCCCATTTAGTTGCTCACGGTGGTTGTTAAACCTTCAATAAAAAAAATAAAAAAAAGTAAAAATTGCCGATTCCTGTATGAGTTATTTTGGATTTTATTCCTTAAGGTACTAAAGCGACATGTAACTTTTATTCTTATTTACAATTTTAATTCACAACTTGGTTTTAGTCATAGCAATGATGTCAGTAGTGCAGGAAAAGCAGTTGTGCCATAGTAAGATAAAAGACACGATGAATATTAATCAAGGCAGGAGCATTAGTGGTTATGTGGAGCATAATGACAGTTCAGGAAATTGCTCTCTTAACAGCATTGAAGTCAAAAAGCGCCTTTTCAGAAGAGACGACTATCATCAATTAAACCGAAAGAGACCTAAGCGTAGGCTTAGAAACTGCTTGCCGGCAAGTGATTTAAAACTGTCCTGGGTAAAGTGTTGTAGAGAGATCGAGAGAGAACATCAGCATACTTTTTTTACGTTTTGACATTTACGTTTCAGTACAACACAAAGCATTCATTTTATCATTTTCATTAGTTGAAAACACCAGAAGAGTGCGGCTCATATATCTATTAATAAATTACATTACGTTCCTGAGTTTCATCATATTTCACCTTCTTATCTTCTAAATTAACATTTATGTCCATGATAATAAAATGTACTGTCTCTTTTTCGGTCGCCTACAAAAACAAAATAACAACAGAAAAAAATGCGGAATGTGTGAGAGGAATACATCAAGAGCTTTTTGACGTAAAATCATAGAAGCTTTTGCGAGTGTGAACCACCGAGCTCTTATCTCAAAATTCAAACTCCAGAAATTTTAATTATTTTTTTAGGTGAACTTTCTAGGAACTAAAATTAACGGTTAGATGACAGCCCATTCGTTTTCCAGAAAGCAAACTTTACTTGTAAAAAAGTCTTTTCTTTTTTTATTTTAAAATGTTTGCTGGAAGCTATGACGTAACAAAGACAGTTTTGATTCCAAAAAATATATTAAAAACAGTTTTATATCATTTATAATATTTTTATAATACAAGCGTCATAACAAAAGTTCTGCACACGTTAATCTAAACCGGAAGCGGATGATGCAATCGGGAAAATGATTGCGTCATGTCAAAGTCAGACTTATACGAGGGTGATAACAAAAGTTCTGCACACGTTAATCTAAAACGCAAGCGGATAATGCAATCGACAAAATGATTGAGTCATGTCAAAGTCAGACTTATACGAGGGTGATAACAAAAGTTCTGCACACGTTAATCTAAAACGGAAGCGGATGATGCAATCGGGAAAATGATTGCGTCATGTCAAAGTCAGACTTATACGAGGGTGATAACAAAAGTTCTGCACACGTTAATCTAAACCGGAAGCGGATGATGCAATAGAGAAAATGATTGCGTCATGTCAAAGTCAGACTTATACGAGGGTGATAACAAAAGTTCTGCACACGTTAATCTAAAACGCAAGCGGATAATGCAATCGACAAAATGATTGAGTCATGTCAAAGTCAGACTTATACGAGGGTGATAACAAAAGTTCTGCACACGTTAATCTAAAACGGAAGCGGATGATGCAATCGGGAAAATGATTGCGTCATGTCAAAGTCAGACTTATACGAGGGTGATAACAAAAGTTCTGCACACGTTAATCTAAACCGGAAGCGGATGATGCAATAGAGAAAATGATTGCGTCATGTCAAAGTCAGACTTATACGAGGGTGATAACAAAAGTTCTGCACACGTTAATCTAAAACGCAAGCGGATAATGCAATCGACAAAATGATTGAGTCATGTCAAAGTCAGACTTATACGAGGGTGATAACAAAAGTTCTGCACACGTTAATCTAAACCGGAAGCGGATGATGCAATCGCGGAAAATGATTGCGTCATGTCAAAGTCAGACTTATACGAGGGTGATAACAAAAGTTCTGCACACGTTAATCTAAAACGGAAGCGGATGATGCAATCGGGAAAATGATTGCGTCATGTCAAAGTCAGACTTATACGAGGGTGATAACAAAAGTTCTGCACACGTTAATCTAAAACGGAAGCGGATAATGCAATCGGGACAAAATGATTGAGTCATGTCAAAGTCAGACTTATACGAGGGTGATAACAAAAGTTCTGCACACGTTAATCTAAAACGGAAGCGGATGATGCAATCGGGAAAATGATTGCGTCATGTCAAAGTCAGACTTATACGAGGGTGATAACAAAAGTTCTGCACACGTTAATCTAAAACGGAAGCGGATGATGCAATAGAGAAAATGATTGAGTCATGTCAAAGTCAGACTTATACGAGGGTGATAACAAAAGTTCTGCACACGTTAATCTAAAACGGAAGCGGATGATGCAATCGGGAAAATGATTGCGTCATGTCAAAGTCAGACTTATACGAGGGTGATAACAAAAGTTCTGCACACGTTAATCTAAGACGGAAGCGGATGATGCAATCGCGAAAATGATTGAGTCATGTCAAAGTCAGACTTATACGAGGGTGATAACAAAAGTTCTGCACACGTTAATCTAAGACGGAAGCGGATGATGCAATCGCGAAAATGATTGAGTCATGTCAAAGTCAGACTTTTACGAGGGTGATAACAAAAGTTCTGCACACGTTAATCTAAACCGGAAGCGGATGATGCAATCGGGAAAATGATTGCGTCATGTCAAAGTCAGACTTATACGAGGGTGATAACAAAAGTTTTGCACACGTTAATCTAAAACGCAAGCGGATGATGCAATCGCGAAAATGATTGAGTCATGTCAAAGTCAGACTTATACGAGGGTGATAACAAACGTTCTGCACACGTTAATCTAAAACGGAAGCGGATGATGCAATCGCGAAAATGATTGCGTCATGTCAAAGTCAGACTTATACGAGGGTGATAACAAAAGTTCTGCACACGTTAATCTAAACCGGAAGCGGATGATGCAATCGCGAAAATGATTGAGTCATGTCAAAGTCAGACTTATACGAGGGTGATAACAAAAGTTCTGCACACGTTAATCTAAACCGGAAGCGGATGATGCAATCGCGAAAATGATTGAGTCATGTCAAAGTCAGACTTATACGAGGGTGATAACAAAAGTTCTACACACGTTAATCTAAAACGGAAGCGGATGATGCAATCGCGAAAATGATTGCGTCATGTCAAAGTCAGACTTATACGAGGGTGATAACAAAAGTTCTGTACACGTTAATCTAAACGGAAGCGGATAATGCAATCGGGAAAATGATTGTGTCATGTCAAGGTCAGGCTCTCAACTACGCAGTGGTGTCAGAACGACGCGCTATCATATGCTGTGTGGACGTGGTAGGGATTTGACATGGAAGCGTGCAGCTCCTCAGGTCGAATCACAGCGTTAGTACAGCGCTCGTACTTGAAAATAGAAACCCTGCGGGGAAAAACTCCGACACATATCCATACTGCCTTGCAAGAAGTTTGTGGGAAAGGAACTCTTAATCGAAGAACTATTTCTCGCAGGGCTTCGGGAGGGCCGAAGCAGCATCGAAGATGATCATAGCTCAGGCCGACCTCAAACGGCGACAGACAAAGCATCTGTCACCATTTTTTCAACGCTTCTCAAAGAGAATCGCCGTTTCACAGTCGAGAATATTTCTCATCAGGCAAATTTGTCCACCATGTCTGTTCACCGGATTTTGACCGACTCACTGGGGGAAAAAAATCGCCGCGCTTGGTGCCCCATCAACTCACTCCCGAGCAGAAGGCAGACAGATTGAGCATCGCACAGGATCACCTCCACAGGTTCGAAAGAGAGGGCGACACCTTCCTGAACAGAATTGTCGCAATTGATGAGACTTGGACCTGTGATTTTGAACCGGAAGTGAAGTCACAATCAGCGGAATGGAGTCATCCAAATTTCCCATGCCCCTCAAAATGTCGTCGGCAACAATCCAAAGTGAAGCAAATTATGTTTCTTGCCAAAGGTGCCCAGTGAGTTGTGGTCTCTGATTGAGTGCCGGAAGAGCAAAATGTCAACTCCCAATATTATCGTGACTTTCTGAGGACAAAGTTGCCACGGAAAATTTGTCAAAATCGCCCCAACTTGTTGGAAGCGGGAGCGATCTTGTTGCATGCACATCGTGTCATGGTGCAGCGTCAGTACCCGGACTTTTGTCGAAATATGGCTGGGAAACTTTATCCAACCCACCATACAGCCCTGATCTCAGTCCACCCGACTTTGATCTTTTCCCCAAGTTAAAAAGTCGGCTCCGTGACATCCGCTACGAATCGCTGGACGAACTATCATTGGACGTGACCCGAGTAATACGACAGCTGAACAAAGATGGCGGACTACGGGATATCCAGGACCTATCTCACTGCTGGCAAGCTATCATTAGCAACGGAGGGGAGTGCATTGGACGCCAATAAGGTAAGGTTTCTCTGTTACGTCACACCTTTCTCAAAAATGGAGAGTGTGCAGAACTTTTGTTAGGTCCACCGTAAAAATTTATTATAATAATATAAAAAGTATTTCAAAAAAATTGCCCCCGTACATTTACTGCAGCATGAATCTTTTTATTTACATTCATTGCAATGCATGTCTTTCATAACAACTGGTACTGAACAGGGAGACTGGTACTGAACTTTTTGTCTTTCAGAGTTTGCTTAATTTTTGTTTTAAATGTCTTTTGCAATGGAAAGTTTCCAGTTTTTTACGCTTTCCAACCGTAGGTTGAAGAAACGTATGTGCTCCAGCTTTGTCCGTCTGTCCGCTCGATAACTTTTATAAAAATAGTTCGATTTCGACAAAATTTTAGTATGTCGTAGGGGACAACCTGGGAAGGAGTCGTATTGAAAATGGGCGAAATGGGGTCAAAGGTCAGGACATAGGCGCGGGATCTCTTCCATTGCCATTATGCACCAGAACTTGCGTAAAAATGGTTCGATTTCGATAAAATGTTAGTATGTGGTAGGGAACAACCTGGGAACAAATCCTCTTGAAAACGGACGCAATGGAGTCAAAGGTCAGGACACAGGAGCGGGATCCATTCCATTGCTCTTATACGTCGTAACTTATGTACTCATGGTTTGATTTAGATGAAATTTTAGTATCTGGTAGGGGACGGCCTGGGGACGAACCCTATTGAAAATGGACTAAATAGGATCAAAGGTCAGACATATGAATGGGATCCATTCCATTGCCATTATGCGTCACAACTTACCTAAAAATGCTTCGAGTGCGACAAAACTTTAGCATGCTCATCCGGAGGTATACTTAACCAATTCTGTTTAGTATCACAGAAGTGAGATCAAAGTTATTATCCTCATAACTTAACTAAACATGCTTCGATGGCGACAAAACTTTAGTATGTTGTTCCGGAGGTATACTGAACTGCTTCTGTTTAATAAAATCGAAATGGGGTCAAAGGTCAGGACACAGGAGTGAGATTTATTCCGCAGCCCTTTTCCTCATAGCTTGAGTAATGATTTCTGGTATGTTGGAAAGCGTATCATAATTATATATAAATTGTACAGTTTCTCTTGGAGCTTTTCTTAATAACTAGCAAATTAAAAATGCATATTTTCTTCAAATGATTCACCAAATATTCACGACCCTATTTATTTTACATTTAAATAGCGATTGTGAATTTACAAAGTACGCGATGGTAAAAATAGTAGCCAGAAAGAATTGTTATTGTGGCGTGGGACGCTGCGTTTGTTTATGTGTCCTCATATACAGGCGCTATAGCGACCCGCATTGTATGTTTGTTCATATCTCAAGTCATTCACATGCATTGCTATCAGCGACGGTGAAAAAAAGGAAGCGTTCTGGAGTTCTTGGAAAGTAATGACGATGCAGTTTCCTACTCTGATTCTCAAAACTGAAGAAAGTGGAAGGGAAGTGCACGCTGTTTTATAAATTCGTACATGTCGCTGAAAAAGTTCGCAGATCGGAAAAACGAGGATGGTACCAATTTATCCGGTGTAAATGAAAAGAGACTCAAATCTAATACGATAGATTTAGGCACCTCTTTTTCCAATTTTAAACTGCGTAGTTATCAATTTTCTAACAGAAAAAAAAACCCAACAAATTTCAATCACTGATGTTGAAAACCGCATAGGAAGTGGTAGACCTGATTAAAGAAATCAATTGCCCGATTTTTTTTTAAACTTGCCGGAACGTACCGAAAGTAAAAAATGCATAAAAAAATTAGTTGTGCTGAAAGTTATGGTAATTCTTTCAGGCTTTAAGAATATGAGATGTAATTTGAATATATTTAAGAATATGAGACGTATAGAAATATATTTATGCGGAATAACTGTATATCATGACACTAAGTATCTTATTTTTCGTTATGTAATTCAAGGATTATCTGATAAAAAAAATTATAAATTGGGATTCTGCTGATTATACGCCGATAGCACACCACTTTAACAAATCATAACGTTTTTGCGGACCTTAGATTTCTAAAAAATCCGCGTCGTAATTATCACGAGAGATCGCATGTTTGCTAAAATTACCAGAAATTCGTAAATGATAGTTGGGCAGAATATGTTTTTACTTACGAGCATTTTGACAGAAAATACGATGCGACGAAGGTATTACTTAGTCTCGCGGACGATCACGTGCTGTGGGACGCTCAGCGTCACACATGTTCACGCGTGTCACAGATCTAACTGCGGTAATGCCGATAAAACTCGAATGTTTTGCTCTTTATTCACATGAAAGTTATAGGTAAGTATTTAGAAATGACAGTTATTTTTCCCTTTATAAGAAAATCGTTCTCTTTTTTTCTTTTCTTTCTTTTTTCAATTTTGATATTTCTTTGGACTGCAGGGACATCCCCTGAATCGCGACTTTTCTGTACAAAATTATATTTCGGGATCAACATCGCAGGTGCGGGTTATACGCGCTTTCTTTCCCTAAATTTTACAGTCTACGGTTTATACGAAGAAAATTACGGCGCAATACATGTTTGTTTGCTTTGCAGGAAAGTCTTCCAACGGAAAATAATTTTTGTCTATAGGATATGGTCTCTAGATATCGTCGCAAAGAGAATTAGGCACTCATGACTTCTTTTTGTTTTGGTTTCTTGGTATAATGACTACTATAATCAACTCCAAATTAAAGGTCTGCACGGGCCAGGCCGGCCCGCTGGCCCTGTCGGGCTTTTTTTTACTTTAGAGAACAAAGCAATGGGCTGGCTCAGACTTTTTCCCAGACACTTACGGCCTGGTCTGGCCAATTCGACAGAGTGTTTTTATAGCAATGTTAAAGAAAGAATGACGTCGTGTTTCTCGATTTTCTGGTCTGTTAAACTGTTTTGATGGCTTTTCTTACTTCCATGACATAGCCCAGGACGTAATCACAGAGGCAAGGAGAGGCACTCACTGTGTTTTTATCATCTGTAGATATTAAGATGGTAAAACCGCTTTGGCGCTTGTTGACAACAAAGAGATTGGACCACAAGCGAGTGTGTGTGCTGTGTGGAGTGGGGGACTGGCGGTGTCTGCCGCGCGCGCGCGCGCGTGTGTGTTTGTGTGTGTGTGTGTGTGTGTGTGTGTGTGTGTGTGTGTGTGTGTGTGTGTGTGTGTGTGTGTGTGTGTGTGTGTGTGTGTGTGTGTGTGTGTATGAGAGAATGGGACGACATCGATTGTTTCTCCTCTCCCTAATCGACATAAGATTGACTTTTACAGTGTTAAATCTTGCTGGTTCAGGCAAAGGGCGATTTTGAAAAGTGCTTAGTCTTCCTTTTTATCTCCCTTTAAAGGTTATATTCTGCGATAAGTGACTTACATTCAACTAAATATTTTAAATAATATCTCATTTCATTATTAATTTTAGCAATTTAATAAAATACAATAGACAGACAAAATATTATAAAATGGCACATCACCGGCAAGGCCAGGCCTGGCCGGGCCTTAAACGCACGGGTTTGGGCAGTGCTAGGCTCACCAAATAAGGCCCGTACAGACGTATACTCCAAAGGCTGCGATCAGCCGTTTGACCCTTATCGAGGGACACTGGTTCCAGGTTGAGGCGAGGGCCAGCACCGGTAAACAAGTGCACCACCTATGCCTCATCAGGGATTCGGGGTAAGGCCCAGCTCGGAACACAATCTAGAAACCAGTACCTCTGATCTTTCAGCCACTGGGGCAGCGCACTTATGACGTCTTGAGGAATAAGTGTGTTAGATGTAAAACAAAACGTGCACAAAATGATCCTCATAGACGAAGTTCTCCGACTTGAAAAAAATTCTTCCGATAAGACCTTTTAAAGGAAATATATAGCGAAACAAAGAGATAAAGCAAGGGACAGAGGACACTGGAGGAAGAGAACTTGCTGAGATGCCATTGGACCTGTCAAGTGTCAGAAAACTAATGCTGATGATGAGTGAGAAAACTGAGAATTATAAAAAGTAGAAAATGTGCGCAAAACGTTCATCATAGAGAATGGGGATCGATGTTAAAAGACTCTTTCTAACAAAATTTTATAAGGTCAGGTGTAGTCGGGAATGTAAAATACAGTGAAATCTGTCTAGCAAACTCGTCCACGATTCTGTGAAAAAAAAAGACCATCTTGACAAGTCACCGCGAAATAGAGTGTTTTAAACTGCTAAAATGTCTTACCTCCATGCTCGGAAAAAAAAAATAAAGGCTTACCTTTCTTCCAATGCAGTATGTTATTTTCTTTCTTTCTTTCTTCCCTGAGATTTTGTTATTGCTATTCACTAAGAGCCAGAAGTAAGACTGAGGAATAGGGTAAGCTGTTCAGAACATAGTATATTGTCGCAAATCCAGCGCTTCTACTATTAATACATGTTTCCCGAAGAAAATGAAAGGTAAGGAAATACCGAACGCAATAGCAACACTACTGCAGTTGAGCTTTGAAGCCATTTCCACTCTTCTGCTTTCTCTTCCTTTAAGCTAGCAACGAGTTCTTCTGCCATCTGGAGCGGGCCATCAAGTCTGCTCAAACAATGGGATCGCTATGTGATAAGGCTAGGTTCGTTGGTATGTTCTCTTCAATGGGATTAACACTCTCATTTGGGACAATTAAAGATCGAACACGCGTTCACAGAAAACCATACCGTCTGCAAACAAAATTGTAAGAACTTTACGGACCCCAAGGACCGCCCGTCATGTGCAGTCTCGTGAAGATTGGTATCAAAGAGAGAGAGAAAAGAAACAGGTGTTTCATATTTTAAATTCATAGCTTTTTCATTATCTTTCTAAAAGTTCCTAGACGACATTTTTCGATAAGTTCCGCGTGTTGGTGGCCTCAATCTGAAGGTATATTCTCTTATCCCTTTCAAAGATGGCCGCCCGTGATTGCGTCCTGCAGAAACCCAATTGTCTGTCAAAGGAACTGTTTATGAAATTCTGTAGCTAGATCGGATATTGTGGATAGCATATCGCACAAATTTCGGTTATTGTGTGGCCCAGAATATTTCTTTTCCTCCAGCCATTTTGTGCACCATCTATTATATATTGTGATACTGCAAGAAACCGGATACTTAAATAATTGTACAGGTGATTTGAACAATGTCTATGTATCAGTCTTTGGACCTCTTAAGACAAAAGCTGTTGTAGCTATCAAGAGTAAATTTTACGTTTAGGAGTTTTACTACAGTATAAAACAATATATTACACTTTTTCTTAAAGATATTATAACTTTTCTTAAGATAAAGTGATTTTCTAAAAAGATCTCAAGTTCCAGAGCATTCTGTTGCTTCGAAAAATCACGATATGATAAGTCCTCCTACAGAAAAAATTAAATTATTACAAACCTATTCGAAAAAATAATAAGCTCCAACAGAAAATATAATGACTAAATCACTCGCATTAACGACAAAAAAAAAATCAAAAATCATCATCGTGCAATTAGTTTTACAATGAACGTGATTCAGATTTCGGAATCTTTTTGGCTCAGTGGTTAAGACGCGCGTTATCTGTTGAAGCAAACCAAACGAGATCAGTTCGATCCTCACCGCTGCGATAGGATCATCTAGTGTAAGGGCTGAAAAAATTCGCGTCTTCGATTTTGCGAAAGTGCTTTATACAACTACGGGAAAACCTAAAACGGACTTTTCTGAAATAAATGGAATTACTGACTATAAGGAAACTCTGTGAAAATACGGATGTTAAAATAACCCGCGCACTTTCAGAAACTGAAATTTCGTTAAAACACAGACACCTACCAACAACTTTGGTACAAGTTATTTTTAGAAATTTTAGAAATTGAAATTAGAAATTAAACTATTTCTATTTTTACAATGCAGGGAAGGGCGACTGCCATCAAGCTGTTCACGATTATTATTACCCCCCGCCCTCCCCAACAACAACAAAAAAAGAAACAGAGTTAGAGAGTTCCCTACCACATACTAAAATTTGATCAAAATCGAACCATTTTTACCCAAGTTATGACGCATAAGGGCAATGGAATGGATTCCACTCCTATGTCGTGACCTTTGACCCCACTTCATCCCTTTTCAACAGGGTTCGTCCCCAGGTGGTTTCCTACCACATACTAAAATTTCATCAACATCGAACCATTTTTACGCGAGTTATCGTACGTACAGACGGATGGACGGACAAAGCTGGAGCATGTACGCTTCTTCAAACTACGGTTGGAAAGCGTAAAAAAGCGAGCGAAATGTCTTTCGTTATGATGTGACGTGCAACAAAGGTAAAGCACGTGTCAAGATGACAAATCTGTAGCCATACACTCCGTCCGTGTGGTTTAGTTGGGAGAGCAACTTACTCCACAGTGAGGAGGCGCGCGTTCGATCCTCGCCTCGGACAAATATGTGTTTTCACATTGGCGCCAGAATGGGCGTACTCGATGTTGGTTTCTTCGAAAAAATGTGCGATGTTTGTTCCACACATCGTCAAGAATGAAAGGTCGTTTTTCACTTCCAAAAAAGGAAAAAAAAAACTTAAGTGGGAGATGATGTGACGTACTACACAGGTAAAGCGCGTGTCAAGACGACAAATCTGCAGCAATACATCCCGTCTGTACAGTTCAGTTGGAAGAACAACTTACTCCGGAGTAAGGGGTGCGCCTTCGATCACGTCACGAACAAATATGTGTTTTTAGAACTAAGGGTACCCAGTCAAATGGGATTCCTCTCACCACAAGCCATCCTGAAGAAGAAATTGAAGAATTTTATGAGGAAATTTGTCATCTAAATAATAAAGGTAAGCAGCACTTGAAAATAATTATGAGAGATTTCAATGCAAAAATAGGGCAACGGCAACAGAATGAAACTTCAGTAGGTAAATTCGGTCACGGCAACAGAAACCAGCGTGGAAATACTCTCGTTGAGTTTGCAGAGGCAGAAGGGTTTTTCATTTTGAACTCCTTCAAGAAAAAGCCACACAGGAAATGGACATGGAGACATCCAAATGGGACGACAAGTGAAATTGATTTTATTATGTGTAACAAAAAATTCGTCATAGAAGACTGCAGTGTAATAAACAAGTTCAACACAGGCAGTGACCATAGATTGGTGAGATGTAAGATGCACCTCAACACTAAACTTGAACGTGGCAAGCTCATAAGACAAACAAAATGTATTGACATAACCAACCTTAAAAAACACCATATTACCTTCAAGTTGGAACTGAAGAACAGGTTCTCTGCTTTAGAAGGCCTAACATCGGAAGAAGTGGACATCTCTGAAGTTAACAGAAAAGTAACCAAAGCTCTTATGGAAACAGCAACAAAATTAGCTGGGTCTAAGAACAAATTGCATGTGAACAAATTATCAGGAACAACCAAAATGTTGATGCAAAAAAGAAGAGAGATGAGGACAACTAAAGAAGATGTGACTTCCAAAGTGGAATATATACAGCTATGCAAGACAGTAAGAAAAAGTATCACTGAAGACGTAAGAAAATTCAACTGTGAACTAGTGAGGAGAGCAATTGAAAACAACCAAAGCCTAAAGATAGCAAAGGGGCATCTCAGTAAGGGAAGAAAACAGATTATGGCACTGAGAAAAGAAGATGGTTCTGTAACAAGAAATAGAGGCGAAATTTTGACAAGAGTGAAAGATTTCTACTCCAAATTATATGAAAGGGATGATATATGCACTCCAGACATCATGAAAGATACCAGTACCAGAGTTCCTCCAGTCCTTCCAGCAGAAGTTGCACATGCAATCAAGAACATGAAGCGGGGAAAAGCTCCAGGAGAAGATGGAATTACTGTAGACATCATACAAGAAGCAAGTGGAGAAATCGAAACAATACTCGCCCAAATTTTCACTCGATGCCTTAATAAAGGAAAGATTCCTGAGGATTGGAACACCGCTACAATGATCCTGCTACATAAGAAAGGTGACATTGAGGATCTCGGAAACTACAGACCTATCAGCCTCCTATCAGTAGTTTATAAAATCTTCACTAAAGTTCTTTCACACCGCTTGAAGGTAACACTGGACATGGCTCATACCGAGAGAACAAGCTGGATTCAGGAGTGGCTACAGCACAATAGATCATATCCACGTACTGAGAGAACTAATTGAAAGAGCGAGGGAATATGAACTTCCATTGTGCATGGCTTTTATCGATTATGAAAAAGCCTTTGATTCGGTGAAACCATTAGCAGTTACAATGGCTCTGAAAACCTGCGGTATTGAAGATGCATACATTAATATTATTAATTACATCTATGAAAATGCAAGTGCAAAGATTCGGCTGTTTGAAAATACAACACACGTAAAAATTGGAAAGGGAGTGAGACAAGGTGACACCATATCTCCGAAGCTCTTTAATGCCACATTGGAGGGTGTTTTTCAGTCGCTGAGCTGGGAAAACAAGGGGATAAAGATTAACGGAGATTTTCTAACCCACCTTCGTTTTGCTGATGACGTAGTCATTTTTGCAACTACCCCATCAGAGCTGCAGAGTATGATCCAGGAACTTGCTGACAAGAGTAAAGAAGTGGGATTAAAAATGAACTTTCAGAAGACAAAAGTGATGTTCAATGCTTTTTCAAGAAATGAAGATTTATCGATTGATGGAGAAAAGCTGGAGATAACATACATGTACGTTTATCTTGGACAGCAGATATCAAGTGAGGGTCACATTGATGAAGAAATTAATCGGCGTACAAAACTTGCCTGGAGAGCTTTTGGAAGAAACAGCATAATTTTCAAGAGCAATATGCCATTATGTCTTAAAAGAAAAGTGTTTGATCAATGCATCCTTCCAGTGCTTACGAATGGTGCAGAGACGTGGACCTTAACTAAAAGAGACATACAAAGGCTGCAGACAACTCAAAGCAGTATGGAGAGGTGCATACTTGGTGTAACCAGGAGAGATAAGAAGAGGAACTCGTGGATCCGAAAAATGACAAGAGTGGAAAACATCATGATCAGAGTTAAATCCCTGAAATGGCAATGGGCTGGACATACTGCCAGAAGGACAGATCATCGATGGACAGCCGAAATTTTAGATTGGATTCCAAGGGACAGGAAAAGACCCAGAAGAAGACCACATGGGAGATGGGTGGATGAAATTCGAAAGTATGCAGGGGTGACATGGAGGAGACTGGCACAAGACAGACCGTTGTGGAGGAAACTGGCACAAGACAGACCGTTGTGGAGGAAACTTACGGAGACCTTCGTCCAGCAGTGGATTGATAATGGTTGACAATGATAATGATGATGATATCATCACCATGATCATTGTCAACCATTATCAATCCACTGCTGAACGAAGGTCTCCCCAAGTTTCTTGCACAACGATCTGTCTTGTGCCAGTCTCCTCCAGGTTACTGGCGCATACTTTCGAATTTCATCCACCCATCTCCCATGTGGTCTTCTTCTGGGTCTTTTCCTGTCCCTTGGAATCCAATCTAAAATTTCGGCTGTCCATCGATGGTCTGTCCTTCTGGCAGTATGTCCAGCCCATTGCCATTTCAGGGATTTTACTCTGATCATGATGTCTTCTAGTCTTGTCATTTTTCGGATCCACGAGATCATCTTCTTATCTCTCCGGGTTACACCAAGCATGCACCTCTCCATGCTACTTTGAGTTGTCTGCAGCCTTTGTATGTCTCTTTTAGTTAAGGTCCACGTCTCTGCACCATACGTAAGCACTGGAAGGATGCATTGATCAAACACTTTTCTTTTAAGACATAATGGCATATTGCTCTTGAAAATTATGCTGTTTCTTCCAAAAGCTCTCTAGGTAAGTTTTGTACGCCGATTAATTTCTTCATGAATATGACCCTCACTTGATATCTGCTGTCCAAGATAAACGTACGTGTCTGTTATCTCCAGCTTTTCTCCGTCAATCCATAAATCTTCATTTCTTGTAAAAGCATTGAACATCACTTTTGTCTTCTGAAAGTTCATTTTTAATCCCACTTCTTTACTCTTGTCAGGAAGTTCCTGGATCATACTCTGCAGCTCTGATGGGGTAGTTGCAAAATGACTACATCATCAGCAAAACGAAGGTGGGTCAGATAATCTCCATTAATTTTTATCCCTTTGTTTTCCCAGTTCAGTGATTGAAAGACATTTTCCAATGTGGCATTAAAGAGCTTGGGAGATATGGTGTCACCTTGTCTCACTCCCTTTCCAATTTTTATGTGTGTTGTGTTTTCAAACAGCCGAATCTTTGCACTTGCATTTTCATAGATGTTATTAATAATATTAATGTATGCATCTTCAATACCGCAGGATTTCAGAGCCATTGTAACTGCTAATGGTTTCACCGAATCAAAGGCTTTTTCATAATCGATAAAAGCCATGCACAATGGAAGTTCATATTCCCTCGCTCTTTCAATTAGTTCGCTCAGTACGTGGATATGATCTATTGTGCTGTAGCCACTCCTGAATCCATCTTGTTCTCTTGGTTGAGCCATGTTCAGTGTCACTTTCTAGCGGTGTGAAAGAACATTAGTGAAGATTATATATATATATGTATAAGTCAAACTCTCTACACTTTCAACCAAGAACTTCCCGTAGAAATCCCTGAATCCGACTAAATTAACACACGCAAACTAAAACTATCACAATTCACATACAAGAATAATAATAAAAAAAATAATAAAAATAATGATTTTAAACACTTGGGGTCGGGTACCGGGAGCCACTCATCAGGGAAAGACCCCCCGGCCCCCGAACCCTGGTTCAGGTTTCATGCAGGTGTCGTTGAAATATGTGATTTCCGAAATAAGGGTTAAATTTTTTTTACTTTAGCGTTATACACCTGGTCTTCCCTACCTGAACCAACCACACAGAACTGAAATACAAAAACTTACCTGAAATGAAATAACTTTAAACCTAACAACTCCATTGAACTCCAATAAATATAAACTTTGATCCTAACACATCCCCTCCATATCATGCAAAAGCATACGAACAGCCGCCGAACCCACTCCCAGACATAGCTTGAATTTTTGAAAGTAACCATACGATGTCCTATGGCGACCTGTGTCGGAATTCACAAAAAACTGTAACGAAAATGAATTGTTTTTGTGTTTTAATGGATGTCAGCAATTGTTAGGTTAAATGCTCCAGGGCGACTCGGAGGAAGATATTTCCAATTGAGGCCCGAAGAAAAATTAGTCCAAAGCTTAAATGGTAGCAATGTTACATAGTTTGATTTTATAAGATTTTCCCGAATAAAAAGATGAGTAGGACCACTTTGTAGTACACCTTTAAAAGATTATATATATATATATATATATATATATATATATAGGATGTAAGGTCAGGTGATGCGTAACATCACAGCCTCTCCTTGACAAATGTCAACCCCGCCTTCTCGTGGTACATCCTGTTCCCACTAAAGGGGCTCTGACGACCGCCAATAGCGGTATAACTATACCATCGGGATCAGAGGAAATGCTATCCCACACTCACCAACCCGCTTGGCCAGCGTTGTGAGTTATGGCCAACCCCCCCCCCCAAATGACTCCACAACTTAAATCTTGGCCCTCAGTCTCCGGCAGCTGGAATGTACCTGGCCAAGGCAGCGGCCAGTGCGACATGAAGGCAGAGGGTGCTAAGAATCCCCGGAGGACCGGACTAGGCTACCATCTGATGCTGACCTTGGCTACGTACAACGGACGCTCCCTATCTTCTGATTCAAGGCTTCTTGAATTGGAAGAGGAACTACAAAGGATCAAGTGGGACATCGTGGGGCTAAGTGAGGTAAGGAGAAAAGGAGAAGATCTCATTGAACTGAAAAGTGGACATCTCTTCTACTATCGTGGGACAGATACTGGCAGAACTAGTGGTGTTGGATTTATAATAAACAAGAAACTGAAGGATAAAGTTGTAGAAGTTGAAAGTTCCTCTGACAGAGCTGCACGACTCGTTATCCAACTCTCGAGAAGATACCAGGCTCAGATTATTCAAACTTGTGCACCCACCATAAGTCATGCTGAAGAAGAAATTGAAGAATTTTATGAGGAAATTCGTGATCTAAATAATAAAGGTAAGCAGCACTTGAAGATAATTATGGGAGATTTCAATGCAAAAATAAGGCAACGGCAACAGAATGAAACTTCAGTAGGTAAATTCGGTCACGGCAACAGAAACCAGCGTGGAAATACTCTCGTTGAGTTTGCAGAGGCAGAAGGGTTTTTCATCTTGAACTCCTTTTTCAAGAAAAAGCCACACAGGAAATGGACATGGAGACATCCAAATGGGACGACAAGTGAAATTGATTTTATTATGTGTAACAAAAAATTCGTCATAGAAGACTGCAATGTGCTAAACAAGTTCAACACAGGCAGTGACCATAGATTGGTGAGATGTAAGATGCACCTCAACACTAAACTCGAACGTAGCAAGCTCATAAGACAAACAAAATGTATTGACATAACCAACCTTAAAAAACACCATAATACCTTCAAATTGGAACTGAAGAACAGATTCTCTGCATTAGAAGGCCTAACATCGGAAGAAGTGGATATTTCTGAAGTTAACAGAAAAGTAACCAAAGCTCTTATGGAAACAGCAACAAAATTAGCTGGGTCTAAGAACAAATTGCATGTGAACAAATTATCAGGAACAACCAAAATGTTGATGCAAAAAAGAAGAGTGATGAGGACAACTAAAGGAGATGTGACTGTCCAAAGTGGAATATATAGAGCTATGCAAGACAGTACGAAAAAGTATCACTGAAGACGTAAGGAAATTCAACTGTGAACTAGTAAGGAAAGCAATTGAAAACAACCAAAGCCTAAAGATAGCAAAGGGACATCTCAGTAAGGGGAAAAAACAGATTATGGCACTGAGAAAAGAAGATGGTTCTGTAACAAGAAATAGAGGCGAAATTTTGACAAGAGTGAAAGATTTCTACTCCAAATTATATGAAAGGGATGATACATGTACTCCAGACATCATGAAAGGTACCAGTACCAGAGTTCTTCTAGTCCTTCCAGCAGAAGTTGCACATGCAATCAAGAACATGAAGCGGGGAAAAGCTCCAGGAGAAGATGGAATTTTCACTCGATGCCTTAATGAAGGGAAAATTCCTGAGGATTGGAACAACGCTACAATGATCTTGCTACATAAAAAAGGTGACATTGAGGATCTCAGGAACTACAGACCTATCAGCCTCCTATCAGTGGTTTATAAAATCTTCACTAAAGTTCTTTCACACCGCTTGAAGGTGACACTGGACATGGCTCAACCAAGAGAACAAGCTGGATTAAGGAGTGGCTACAGCACAATAGATCATATCCACGTACTGAGAGAACTAATTGAAAGAGCGAGGGAATATGAGCTTCCATTGTGCATGGCTTTTATCGATTATGAAAAAGCCTTTGTTTCGGTGAAACCATCAGCAGTTGCAATGGCTCTGAAATCCTGCGGTATTGAAGATGCATACATTAATATTATTAATAACATCTATGAAAATGCAAGTGCAAAGATTCGGCTGTTTGGAAATACAACACACATAAAAATTGGAAAAGGAGTGAGACAAGGTGACACCATATCTCCGAAGCTCTTTAATGCCACATTGGAAAATGTCTTTCAATCACTGAAATGGGAAAACAAAGGGATAAAGATTAATGGAGATTATCTAACTCACCTTCGTTTTGCTGATGACGTAGTCATTTTTGCAACTACCCCATCAGAGCTGCAGAGTATGATCCAGGAACTTGCTGACAAGAGTAAAGAAGTGGGATTAAAAATGAACTTTCAGAAGACAAAAGTGATGTACAATGCTTTTACAAGAAATGAAGATTTATCGATTGATGGAGAAAAGCTGGAGATAACAGACTCGTACGTTTATCTTGGACAGCAGATATCAAGTGAGGGTCACATTGGTGAAGAAATTAATCGGCGTACAAAACTTGCCTGGAGAGCTTTTGGAAGAAACAGCATAATTTTCAAGAGCAATATGCCATTATGTCTTAAAAGAAAAGTGTTTGATCAATGCATCCTTTCAGTGCTTACGTATGGTGCAGAGACGTGGACCTTAACTAAAAGAGACATACAAAGGCTGCAGACAACTCAAAGTAGCATGGAGAGGTGCATGCTTGGTGTAACCAGGAGAGATAAGAAGAGGAACACGTGGATCCGAAAAATGACAAGAGTGGAAGACATCATTATCAGAGTTAAATCCCTGAAATGGCAATGGGCTGGACATACTGCCAGAAGAACAGACCATCGATGGACAGCCGAAATTTTAGATTGGATTCCAAGGGACAGGAAAAGACCCAGAAGAATACCACATGGAAGATGGGTGGATGAAATTCGAAAGTATGCGGGAGTGACATGGAGGAGACTGGCACAAGACAGACCGTTGTGGAGGAAACTTGGGGAGACCTTCGTCCAGCAGTGGATTGATAATGGTTGACAATGATGATGATGACACACACATATATATATATATATATATATATATACTATCGTTTTAAAAAAACGTCGAATCCAGTTTCATTTTAGACGATACGTTTCAAATTCTAAGCACCATTAGTCACCATGTAAAGTGTTTTCTCAAGCCTAGAGTCTTGTCCTGGCATTTGTTTTAGTTCACAAAATTACAGTGATGTCGGTAAGCTTATGGATTCAGAATTGGGAGGAGAGGGAGAGGAACCATTCAAATTTTATAGAACACAAAAAAGTCACCTGAAAAATTTACGTAGTCACACTTTAAAAGTTTCCAGTTTACTTTGATTCTTATTTGAATACTCGAATTCGAAAAAAAACAAAAACAAACTAAAACTAAAACCGAAACGTTCTTGAGAAATAATAATACTAGTCAATGGTGATTTTATTGCCGACAATATTTCAGCTGTTTTAGGCTGATTTTGTGGCGCTGATTATGAATATAGCATCGCTTTTTGCTTGATTGGCTCTACTTTTTGAGATAATTGAGGCCCCATTGAAAAAACATAATATATGCAAAAAATGCAATGGTGAGGCGTATCCTACCAAAAACCCCATTGGAACTGTCACAAATCATAGAGAAGTAAACATATGAAATACCTAATGGCGTTGCCTTCAGTACAGTAACACAAAAAAAATAAGATGATTCAGATATTCACAAAGAATGGATACGGTGTAGAAAAACGCTTTTTGTACGATTTTCTCTTATGTGGGTCATCAGAACTATCACGTTGGGGGCTCCAGCAGTAGTCTGCGATCATGACGTGTGTGTCCAATCTGCCTTGTTACCTTTCTTCTATCACCTTGATATCCTGATGGAACCTCTTCTCTTGTTCCTCACTGAAATGACCAAGATTATCCGGAAATATCTTTAAGTGGCTATGAAGAAAGTACCTTAATGCCCCTATTAGTACTCAAATTCGTAAAGTTGGCGATCATGTTCTGCACCAATTCTTCATAATTGTTTGCTTTGTGGTTACCCAAGAAGTTCTTGACAACTGAGACATAACTTTGACACGTAATATATTTATCGATGTTAACAAACCTTTCACGAGATATGATGTCCATCACGAGCAGGTCACAATATCAAGAAAACCAGATAACATTAATGTATTTAAATCATGCTCAGTTCCATTCTGCTAATAACATCTGAAGAGGGGTCCGTTGCGGGCCTGAAAGTTCTAATGTTTTCTATATGAATTTAATAATTAAATTCATCACATTACATCATCTAAACAGTCAAATGTGTTATTTGAATCTGTTTTTAGAATAATGATCGTGAAAAGACGGCGGAAATCAACATAGAATGGCATATTCACTTCTCTCATTCCGAACCTGCTTCATTACAAGGTTAGCAGATGACAAAGTTATGCTCATCCTGCACTTCCGGGGATTGCTTTGTGACGTCACTGTCCAAATCGCCATCGTAAGACTGCCTAATCGCCACGTTTATTTGCATATACACCATAGCAGCGTGTCGGAATTATTATTCGTGAACCATCTGGAATAATCCTCATAAATTCTACCAGATTTTTTAATGCGTAATGCTTTCAATTTGAAATTTAAAACAATCTGGGAAGTGCTGCCAAAGATGGTTTTTTCTATTCATCATAAAGAAATTTCTTATTAAATGACAATAATATGTTTTTCTGTGCGTTTTACCTTCTAAATTTATATATAAAAAAACAAAATTCCCTTCGTACAAACTAAATTAACGTTCAAAAGCATAACCGGTTTCCCGCCATTTACGTAACAAAAATATGCAGGAGTTATTTTTGAAATCTCCGTTACTATAATATTCTCACTACTAAATTTCTTTGCATTTAATGTAAATTGGCTTTTGCATAAGCTTTTGTTCTGTGTTTGAGTTATAAACATTTTTGAAAGACATCTTCCTTCATAATTACAGTTCGAATCTACGATTCACATGTTGGGTCTGTGATGCCACTCTGTGACGTCACGATTATTCGTCTGCGAGGAAGGTGGGATGAGCAAACCTTACTGTCCATTAATTTTGCTTCATTATAGCTTAAATTTCTGTTTTAAAAAATATAATTTTTTCTCCGATGCTTTCTTGCATTCGATACCATTTCTAACGAAGACAATTGGGCACAGTTTCTTTTTCAAATAATGCATAGCTTTTTCTGCTAGGAGTTGTAAAGTTAAATTGCGATTTCCCCGATATCTCTGCTTTTAAAATTCCGATCTAAAAAATTATTTTAACACCTGATGCCATTTATCTTGTAGAGCACTATGCCCGTACTCGGAATTTTTTGTAGCTCACATTTTCAGTGATAGGTGGTGTTAGTATGTATTTCTGTTTTAAGCACTATCTCCGCTTTTAAACATCCAAAGGATTTTTTACTGTACACCAATTCGCTTCAGTAAAGGTGGATAACATTAACATCTTTAAGTAATGTGCAATTTTTCCGCTAGAGACGTAAATGTCAAAACTGTTTGCTCGCTATCTCTGCTTCCAGGAGAATTATTTAAAAAGATTTTTGTTTACGTAGCATAACATTTTCCCACGAAGAGTACATTTCTCATATGTTCTGCTTTTCCATTACTCAAAATTCTTCCGCTATGGGGCGATAAGTTATATCATGTTTTCCTATATGTGTCTATTCTTCTAACTGTTAGATTTGAAAATCCGACGCGGTCTAAGCAATGTCTTTTGATCATTCGTCCGAGATGGGTCCGGGTTTGAATTTCGGTGAGGCATGGATGTTATGTTTGTCTTACGGTACTGATTCTCTACCTTCCGTGGAGTCAGTAGCCTTAAATTAGGGACGGGAGACTGCTTATACTTAGCTCATTGAGTTGCTCACGGTGGTCGTTAAACATTCAATAAAAAATCACTTTGTCTCCAATGCTTTCCTTTATCAATAAGATACTTCTTTTGCGCAGTTTGTTAATTTTCGTAACGTACTTTACCGCCGTCAGTAGGAGAAAGTAGCTATTTCTACTTTTACGTGTCATATCGATTTTTGAAATCCGATTGATTTTCTATTTTTTTTTTGTGATGGGATCCGTTGACTATGAAAGAATTGCACATTACAACCGAAAATTCGGTTTCATCTTTCTTGTTTCTTAGCTACCGCGAGCGACATAGCTCAAGAGAGCTGTTAGGAAATGTTAGACCGGCAGCAGATCGTTGGAAAATAATCTGGTCGCGACATCTAAGAGTCATCAATATAATTACTCATCGGATAAAATTCAGATAGTGAACAGATCACATTAAAAGCATTCTGTCTTCGACATAAAAACATCACTTTACGTATTGACTAGATCGCTGTGCGGAATGAGAGCGGATAATAGGGAAAAATATTCTACTCCTTGCTTCCAAAAGTCATTTTGATCTTTCTCAGCAAAATCATACCGGGAATAAGTCTAAAACATTTATTTGCGAAATCCGAATAACATGAATATTTCATATGGAATTGGTTATAAATATGCAGAACCTTTATATCAAAGCAGTGGTCAGGCGAGAACATTTCGATTGTGTTTTCAGAATCTGTTGTCGTGTTAATGCTCCTTTTAATGATTAAAGCAGAGAATTTCTGTCGTCTGCAGGAGGTTTTTTTTGGGAGGAGAGGGATTATTGACAAGCACAGATATCTATTTTATATTAGGAAACTTTAATTGTCTCTAGAAAAGTACAATCTCTGGAAAAATTATGGAATCAGCGCCAGATGAACATGCAGGCGCATAGTAAGTAGTATGTACAGGGTGTCCACAATGTCTTGTTACCCCCCCCCGTAATAAGAAATGTAAGTGAGCTATGTATCTGTTGTATGATGTATATGTTGAGTTATGGTCTGTATTGTGTTTATTTACAGATTAGGTACCGGAACCATGTTTGATACCAGCTAATACACCCTGGAACAGCGGATTGTTGTCAGTGTCTGGGTACACGAACGTCCACACACAGGGAAGACAATGCGTGATGTGCGTGCCGATTTTCAACAACGATTCGACAAAGAGGCCCCTCCAAAATAGACTCTTCTGCGGTGGGAACATAAGCTCGTCGCAGCACGCAACATCAAGGGTAAACCACGAACTGTAAGACCATCAACCAGAGTGCAACAGTGTCAAGCGGTCGAGGAATCCGTTATCAGGTCACCGACTAAGTCGCTCCGCAAACAATCACCGGAACTTGGAATACCACGATCGACACTGCATAAGCACATGAAGAATGACCTGAATTTGCACACATATCGCCCGATGTTCGTTCAGGAGTTATCAGACATCGATTTAAACAGCAGACGGGATGCATGTGCAATGATGCTTCAGACATTTGCCACAATCCCAAAATGTGGAAATGTCATTTTTAGTGATGAACGTGCGATATACCGCAGCTGTCGATCACGGAACGTTGTGTTCTGGTCCAAAGAAAACCCACATTATGTCGAAGAATTGGAACATCATCCTCCGCATGTCATGATATGGGCTGCAATGAGTAGTCGACATCTGTTTGGAACGTATTTATTTGATGGTTCAGTGAATCAGACAACTTATATGGACATGCTGCGAACCTGGATTGTGCCACAACTTGTAAATCTTGGCATTCTGAATGACGTATGGTTCCAACAGGATAGGGCACCCGCCCATTACGCAATCGCTGTTCGGGAATACCTTGGTGAGGTCTTTCGGGATCGTTGGATCGCCCGAGGTTCGGCTTTGCTGTCTGCTCCACTTGAAAGGCCACCTCGAAGCCCAGATCTCTCAACGTGTGATAATGCCCTTTGGGGTTTCATAAAGGAGGTTTTTGCACAGCAGCGCTACCAAACCACTGATGAACTTAAACAAGCACTGGGACGTACTTTCTCTCGTATCACCCAGCAACTGCTTTGGAAAATGTCCCACAGAACATGGCGTAAATTTATTCTCTGTCACTAGAATGACGGAGCCCAAACGGATCCACTGGATGTTTAAGGATGCCTCAAAACATATGCATCATACAACAGATAAATAGCTCACTTACATTTCTTATTACAGGGGGGTAACAAGACATTGTGGACACCCTGTAGAAACGATACAAAGGAATTAAGCGAAACTACGTTAAACATGATTTAATGAGAACTGTACATCTGAGCTACAGACAGCAGACTCATATAAATGAACGTACAATATCTGACTGAAATGCATAATGATGTGCAACAAAACGTGTGAGAAATAATTGTAGACTCGCTGACATCGGACAAAAAATTGTGGAATCAATCTATAGGTTGCAAACGTAATCTGGCAATAGCGAGCGTTCGGAATATGCAAATAAGTGTGGCGATAGAAAGACGTAGTTGTGTCTGGAGTCAGCGGTGTCACCCTGCTGCTGCAGTAACAGCATGGCTCCTAGGAGGAAGTTATCAATGGAAAACGAGGGACAGAATTGTTAAGCTTCTTGAAGAATGAATATCGACAAGAGAAGAGGCAAAACATGCTGGTTGTTGGCAGTCGACGGTCTCGAAAATATGTCTTCAAAACCGTAAATATACAGGGTGATTTATAAATATTCTCGGAGTTTCATTGGCATATTATCGGAAAACAAGAAACAACAAACTAAAACCGCAAACAAAATATGACAGATGGCCACTAAAAGTTTTATTACCTGAAGAATCGATAAACCAGATTGCTAAACCACTTCTACGTGCGCGCATTTCGTGGCACGCAGGATATCCAAGCAATAATCCATTTCCCGCCAAGTGCTCGCCAGCATTTGCGGCTTTTACTGTTGCTATCGCAACACCGATTATAGTCTTCAGGTCATCGAGGGAGATCACAGGTAAACGATGTTTTTCGCGTATCCCCACAGCAAGAAATCCAGTGGCGTAATATCGGGTGAGCGCGGAGACCACGAAATGGGCCCACCGTGCTCAACTCAGCGCCAGGAAAATGCAGGTCTAGAAATTCTCGGACAAAAACAGCCCAATGCGACGGTGATCCATCGTGCTGAAACACCACATTACTCGGCCGATCTTCCAACTGGGGCAACAGATACAGCTGTAGCATGTCCAGATAGTTCACTACTGACACTGTTTTCTCCACAAAGAAAAAGGGCCCCAGCACTTCCGAACATGACAAAGCACACCAGACGTTCTCCTTTTGACTATCTCGTTCGACCTCGAATGGCGTGATAGTTTTCGGAGCACCGTATTCTGCAATTATGCCGATGTACCCTTCCGGAGACGAAAAACGTTGCTTCATCACTAAATATCCACGCCAGCAGTTAATGTTCATCTGCTTCGACTTTGGACAAAATGTCGTGGGCAAATTGGAAACGGCGGGCTTTATCGTCCCGCTGTGAAGCCTGTACAATTTGCAGTTTATACTCACAGAGTTGTAGGCGGTTAGCAGGACCCTCCAAACAGTTGTTTGTGGCATACTTAACTGCGACGCAGCTCGTCTAGTTTACTTCTGAGGGCTTCGAGGAAAAGGCTTCCTGGACACGATCAACATCGTCCTGCTAAGTGCTCAGTCTCCGTTTTGATGCTGCACATTACCAGACTTTTGAAACTGCTTTAACCAACGTCGGATAACATTATGGGAAGGTGGAGCTTTGCCATATGGCCTTCTGTAACGACGTTACGTTGTGATAACCAACTTTGTTTCGAACAACCAGAGTACGCACATTGCTTTTTCTTGAACCGTCGCCATTTTAAGGTATGACGTCAATCCAGCGGATATCGTGTTGCCACATAAAAACTTTACGCGGTGAACGTGTTTATGCTGCAGGCAGTTTTATTTGGTCGGTTACGGTTTGACCATGCCAGGCCACGGAAACCCCGACAATTATTATTAATCACGCTGTACAACAACACAAATGAAGGCAAAGTGGGCGGACAGAGGTATTGATATCCGTGACAGAACAATACGGAACCGTCTGAAGGAGGTGGGACTTTCTAACAGAAAAGCAAAGCAAAATTCAGCTTTGGCAACTAACCCAAAGAAAAGCATATCATGGTCTGTGCATGATTGGATGAAAGGGATATTTAATGATGAATCACGGATGTGCATTGGTCATGGAGATAATGCTGGAACGTTTGTCTGGCGAAGCGCTAATGAAGCTTATAAGGATAACTGTTTCAAGAAAACAGTGAAGTTTCCTCCGTCACACATGATATGATGTTGCATGTCAAGTACAGCACCAGGTGAGATGACAGTCATCACAGGAACAGTCGTTACATTGACTTTTTTATTCCATCAATAGAAAATGGCTTTAGCAATCGTGAGGTGATATTTTAAGACGATAATGCCTCATGTAGCAGGGCCAAATATGTGCAGCAGTTTGTTCAGGGACGACATATAAGTACAATGACACATGCCATTGAGAATATACACTATCTACCAACAAGTAATTAGACATTCCTGCAATCGAAGATATCTGCGATCCTGATATACGTCACTGCCGCCGCCGTTAAATATCGTGTGGGAAACGACAACGCAGCCAGTCGCATGCAAGATGCCACATAGTTCGGAGCTCTCTGATTTCGAGAAAGGTGTAATCGTCGGGTATTACAGAAATGGCCGATCCATACGTGACATATCCAGCGAGTTGAAGTACCCAAAATCGACAGTGGCCTACGTGATTGGCAAGTGGAAGATGAGAGGTGACTGTCGGAATGTGTCCCGACCCGGCAGACACAAAACTGGGAGTTAGATATCGACGGGTGCTGGCCAGAGGAATTTGAAAGAACCGCACCAAATCGATAGGCCACATCCGCGAGGAGTATTAACAGGCATCCGGGAGTGTTCTTTCGATGAATACCATCCGTAAGGAAGCCCATCTACTCGGTTATCATGGACGTGCTGCCGCCCACAAGCCTTTGATCACCAAGTCCAATAGCGCTGCTCGGCTAACGTGGTGCAAAGAACGTCGACAGTGGACCGTTGAACAGTGCAAACAGGTTCTCTGGAGCGACGAATCAAGGTTCACCCTCTACCGTTCGGATGGCAGAGTCTGGGTTTGGCGTCTGCCTGAAGAACACCTCCTGCCAGAATGTATTGTTCCAACTGTGAAGTTCGGCGGCGGTGGAATTATGCTATGGGGGTGTTTCTCCTGTTATGGCACGAGACCCTTGGTCACAATTCCTGGTAGACTCAACGCCGAGACCTACTGCACCACTTTGGATGACCATGCGCTTCCTACGTTGTGGCAGTTTTACGGAGTGGACCCATGTTACTTTCAGGATGACAATGCCACCTGTCATGTTGCGAGGTCCACCATGGCTTGGTATGGTGACAATGGGGTTAATCGAATGGACTGGCCTGCGCAGAGCCCGGATCATAACCCTATCGAGCACCTCTGGGACGAGTTGGAGCTTCGACTTAAGGGGTTCCCCCACCGTCCGAAATCGGTGAACGAACTGACCTGTCTTCTCCAAGCCGAATGGAAGAAAATACCGCTAGCCGTCGTACAACGTCTGGTTGAGAGTATGCCCCAGAGGGTCGCAGCTGTAATCGCTGCTCGTGGAGGCTCCACCAACTATTGAAGGTGAATAAACTTCGTTCTCCTTTGATGTCACTGGTGTCTAATTAGTTGTTGGTAGATAGTGTATATTTTTAATAACATCTATGAAATTGCAAGTGCAAAGATTCGGCTGTTTGAAAATAAAACACACATAAAAATTGGAAAGGGAGTGAGACAAGGTGACAACATATCTCCGAAGTTTTTTAATGCCACACTGGAAAAGGTCTTTCAATCACTGGACTGGGAAAACAAAGGGAAAACGATTAATTGTGATTATCTAACCCACCTTCGTTTTGCTGATGATGTAGTCATTTTTGCAACTACCCCATCAGAGCTGCAGAGTATGATCCAGGAACTTCCTGACAAGAGTAAAGAAGTGGGATTAAAAATGAACTTTCAGAAGACAAAAGTGATGTTCAATGCTTTTACAAGAAATGAAGATCTATCGATTGATGGAAAAAAGCTGGAGATGACAGACACGTACGTTTATCTTGGACAGCAGATATCAAGTGAGGGTAACATTGATGAAGAAATTAATCGGAGTACAAAACTTGCCTGGAGAGCTTTTGGAAGAAACAGCATAATTTTCAAGAGCAATATGCCATTATGTCTTAAAAGAAAAGTGTTTGATCAATGCGTCCTTCCAGTGCTCACGTATGGTGCAGAGACGTGGACCTTAACTAAAAGAGACATACAAAGGCTGCAGACAACTCAAAGGTGCATGGAGAGGTGCATGCTTGGTGTAACCAGGAGAGATAAGAAGAGGAACACGTGGATCCGAAAAATGACAAGAGTAGAAGACATCATGATCAGAGTTAAATCCCTGAAATGGCAATGGGCTGGATATTCTGCCAGAAGGACAGACCGTCGATGGACAGCCGAAATTTTAGATTGGATTCCAAGGGACAGGAAAAGACCCAGAAGAAGACCACATGGGAGATGGGTGGATGAAATTCGAAAGTATGCGGGAATGACATGGAGGAGACTGGCACAAGACAGACTGTTGTGGAGGAAACTTGGGGAGACCTTCGTCCAGCAGTGGATTGATAATGGTTGACAATGATGATGATGATGATATACATATAATCGCAATATATATATTCATTCCAATAGATGCTTGATATTTAATAACTGAAATAATTTTCAATAAAAAAATTTGGTTACTTACTAAATTTTAGTGCCATATTTGGTGCCACTATTTTGCGTAATCCAGAAGTAATGGTTGAATATGACCGTGACCATGGAGTATACTACAAATAGGAATCATTATTTACGATTACGGAAATGTATTTTTTTAAATGTATTGAGATTGTTCACTCTTTCCACGCTTTGATGGAGGTCCGCATACTTTCATATGGTCCGTTCGATTTTTGGTTCCATAATCTTTTATTACACCGTCGACATCTTTCTTTGTAATTGTACACTTTCCACATTTTGAACAACAAGCAAGACCAAAGAACACAGAAAATTATTCACTGGTTCCTTAACGAGACGAAACAATTTCCTGCATTCACCCTTCCCTTTGTGGTTTTCATCAAGCACGTATTTGTTGGCCTCGACACCTTTCTCAACCTCCTTAATATTAAATCCATCCATATTAACAAATAAGGAATTAATTTTGACATGACAGGTCATGGGAACGGGATGTTAGCACATCAATCGAAAATCTCTGAATGCTCAGTGTGAAAGATGCCATGTGAAAAGTAACTCTTAGTCATACAGTGAACTTCACACGGAGTGAATCAGCTGAGAAGCATGTGAATGGCGTTTGCCTGTACCTTGCCCTGGACAATCGCACTGTAAAAGAACGCAAAGGAAGCATCTTTTTACTTGTCTTGTTCTTGATTTTTTGATTGGAGGTTTAGCGACCACCATGAGCAACTCAATGGGCTATAAGCAGTCGCCCGTCCCCAATTTAGGGCCACTAGTTCCAGGGAAGGAAGAGAGCCAGTGCCGTAAGACAAACACAACATCCATGCCTCACCGCGATTCAAACCCGGACCCCTTTCGGACAAATGATCAGAAGCCATCGCTTTTTTTATCATTATTGGAGGTTTAACGACCACCCTGAGCATCTTAATGGGCTATAACCAGTCGCTCGTCCCTAATTTAAGGCCACAGACTTCAGGGAAGGGGGAGAGCCAGAACCGTAAGACAAACATGACATCCATGCGTCACCGGGATTCGAACTCGGACCCCTTTCCTTTCGGGCGAATGATCAGATGCCATCGCTAAGACCAATTTTTTACGATATGATGTCGGTGTGTCTGACGTCGGTCGGTGGAAATCTTTGTTGCTTTAAGAAAGAGACGGCAATATTTTTGCATAGCAAATCATTATTTACTCCGTGGGCACCAGTATCGAATACAGAATTCCACAACGCGCATTTTTCTCTGGAATATATTTTTCTCTTGTCAAAAATAAAACGGGAATAAAACCGGGTGAAAATCGGGTGACGAACAGCTTGACATGACCCGTTGGACTCGCAAGAAATTGTCGACCCGTTGACCCTTGACCCGTTGACCCTTGACCCGTTTCCATCTTTGGTTGCGATACTCCTTAGGCATAGCCTCTTGGATTGAGGAAGGGGCGGAGAGAGTCTTGGACAACTCATTTGTTGAGCATTTGATGTAATTCCTTCCCATTACTTTTCTATCAACATTCTTCCACTAACATATCAACATTTTACTGAAATGTTGCAATTTCGTTCTCTGTGTCACAATTTCGATTGCTCTATTCCAGGACAGTGTGCAATAGATTTTTTCTTGATCGTTAAATCCGAGGATTTCATTACATTCTGTTTGCTAAAAACGATCAAATTAGCTTTGAATTAACATTATGCCAAGCAAAAGTTCCTACCCCGTTCGTTAAATTCTGGATCTCAATAAGCACGGTCTCGTTATAAAGGTGTTTTACTGTACTTGGTTTTAATATTTCCCGCATGTATATCTTGTTTACGACTGTAATCTGCATAGCTCTTAAAATGTAATCTTTGAATTACGATGGCAGTATGTTTTGGTGGTAAGTGTGAAAAAAATAGGTTTGTGAAGCGCTGATTTATATATTCTATTCATGCTTAATTGCAGGCATTAACGCTCTGTTTTATTTTCGGTGTCAATGCTAAAATTAGGGACATTCTAATATCTGATTTTTATTTTTATTAATAACACGAAGTAGACAACATATTCAACCAGCATCAGTCACTAAAAAACTTGCAGTGTGTTGCGTGTAAAATAGGTAAGAGAATATTACTTACCGTCAGCTAAACGGCATCCGAGGGCTCCATCTAAATTAATATTTCGCACTTCCTCCTTCATGAAATTCAGACTTTTTTCCAACGTTTCGACAGCTTCGTTCAGCAAAGACACGCTGCAAAAACCAGCTGCTTCTCCCAACGCGCAGGCGAACATCCAGACCATCAGCTTCATGGCGGAAGACAGGATCCAACGGATAACAAAAGCTTCCGAAGTTTCCGAAACAAAATGTGCGTCGAATACTTTTGTTGTTTGTTTAGCCACCTGATGGAAATCACTGCCGCATATGCGCATGCGTTGAAATGTTGTGGCAATTAGTACTTCTCAGGGAGAGAGAGAGAGACAACAAATAGAACACAAAATGAGATTACTTAGCCTAAATATTTTTATTCAGCTATAAATAAATTATACTGATCCAGCATTTTTTAAAGAAAGAATGTGTTTGCATTTGAAGTCTGGAATATTTTGTCCTACAAACATAAGAGATTAAAAGAAAAATGTCAATAGTCTTGCCAATTTATTAAGACATTTTTAGATTGAAAGAAATTCTACCTTTTTCACTTTCGTTTTTTTCTTCATTTCGGGACTGCGTGCATTTACAAGCACAACGCACACAGACAAAAGTTCAGACATGTGAAACTGTACTATGAGCGAAGTAATTTAAGTTGCTGCAATAATGTAGCTTTTTGCAGTTATATCTGCATATTTTCGAAATTTAGCATCATTGCTGACGTTGAGTTCGTTCAAAATACCATTCAACAGAACGTGCACTGATCGAGAAATTCTTAGAGTTTCTACATGTATTTTTGCCTTTCTTATAAAAAGAGTTTCTAGGACAGCTTGAGTCTATGCACGCAGACAAGGATTTAAACATTGGCAACTGTATTATAAGCGAAATAATTTCAGTTATTGGAATAATTGCGACATACTACAGAGGTAAAAGCACGTCTCAAGACAACAAATCTGCAGCGATACATTCCGTCCGTGTAGCTTAGTTGGGAGAGCAACTTAATCCGAAGTGAAGTGTTGGCTTGATTTAATTTGGGTTATTGTGGTGGAGGCCAACTCATCAGAAGAATCGTTGTTGGTTTCAGGTTCCTGTCATTGGAGCAGGGAAGCAAATAAATATGTAGGTAAACAAATTCAATGTAATGACGGATGATATTGGAATATTAGTTGGTCTGAATGAATAGTAAATACTTCCAGCGGGTTGATAGATATCTCGAGCGACTTTCCTCTGTATAGTTCCCGCCAGAATTTCTTTCTACTTCATCCCATGCAAAAGCGTTTCTCCCTGCCTGGTCTGAGCAAAATCTTCCGTTCTTCCCCCTTGAACCTCAAAATCTCCAACAAGACTCCCCGTCTATGACTCCTATCCGTTCCATTCTCCTACACGATCTGCCCTCTGGAAAAATGCTCTTGATGCATGAAGTCGACTGTTAATCGCTTACTCGCACTGTCCCTGGCGGGCTCTCTCTGAGGGAGAGTGGTGTCCAACGATGGGGGAAAGGGGATGTCCATTTGTTCGTGGGAGGTCCCGGTCCGTGAAATAAGGCTTTCCATGAGATGAATCTGTGTTAAGTTCCTTTTTTACTGAGGGTGAATCCCTCTAGCTGTCGTTCGATCACAAAAGTAACCGAAATTACAATTTAATTAAAGTTTAAATATTTCTATATAACAGAAGGGACGCTGTTCCGATCCCCGTCACGGCCAAATTTGTATTTTCACATAATGTTGCTTTGTATATAACCATGTCTGCATATAGTTGAGAGTTATTACCGTTGCTGATGTTGCGCCGTTCTAAAAGATTATATGTAGTCCTAAAAATCGCTTGGAGTGGCCCATCCCTATTTTAGGCCACTGGTTCCAAGAAAGATGCGGAGTCACGGACATAAGAAAAACGCATCACCCACATATGATAGAAAAACCCGGTTGAATACGGATTATTAGTAAAAAAAACCCGCCTCTGACCACTCGGCCAGCGAGGCCCAGTGCGATCGTTATGGCATTAATTTATGCGTTTCATTTCTCATTGATTACATACGCATTCCAGTTTAAAAATTATGACCACCCATGATGAAAAAAGAAACCGTTACCAGCAGCTAGATGGCGTGCGTAGCAACATATGCAAATCATGCAAGACATTTAAAAGGACACAAACTCGCAGACAGTATGCAGTTTCGCGTGAAAGTGGGAAAAGAACGGGATCTAACAGAGTTTGAAAAAGGAATGATTATTGGCTGCCGACTGAAGACTAGTAGCATTACAAAAACGGCCGATATTGTGAGCTGCTCACGTGGTGCAGCTGTTAGAGTGTTTCAGGAATGGAAGGAAACGGGCAAGACCTGCAGAATCGGGGAAATAGTGGATGCCCACGGAGCATTGGCGACAGTTGGCAGCGACGGTTATCCCGACCAGTACGTTCAAACACACGGGCTACAATGTCAAGAGCATTTAATGCAAGCACATCGAGAAGCGTATTGCAGACCACAGTCCAACGAACTCTGCTCTCTATAGGTCTCCAGAGCCGCCGTCTACTCAAGGTACCCGTGCTAATTATGCTCTCTATAGGTCTCCGGAGCCACCAAGGTACCCATGCTAATTATGCTCTCTATAGATCTCCGGAGCCGCCAATTTACCCATGCTAATTATGTTCGGAGGGCAGAAGGAGGATCGAATATGATCACCGCTCAGGCAGACTTCAAACGGCGACAGACAAAACATCGTTGCAATGCTTCTCGAAAAGAATCGCCGTTTGACAGTCGTGGAGATTGCTCATCAGGCAAATTTGTACAGCATGTCTGTTCACCGGATTTTGACCAACTCACTGGGGAAAAAAATCGCCGCGAGCTTGGTGCCTCATCAACTCACCCCCAAGCAGAAGGCAACCAGAGTGAGCATCGCACAGGATCGCTTCCACAGGTTCGAAAGAGAGGGCGACACCTTCATGAACAGAATTATCGCAGTGGATGAGACTTGGACCTGTGATTTTGAGCCGGAACTGAAGTCACAATTAGCAGAATGGAGACATCCAAGTTCCCCACGCCCCTCAAAGTGTCGTCGGCGAGAATCCAAAGTGAAGCAAATGATGATTTTTGCATACGACGCCCAGGGGTTGTGGTCTCTGATCGAGTGCTGGCAGGGCAAAATGTCAACGCACAATATTATCGCGACTTTCTGAGGACAAAGTTGAGACCGAGAGTTCGTCAAAATTGTCCCAACGTGTTGGAAGTGGGGGAGATCTTGCTGCATGACAACGCATTGTGTTCTGGTGCAGCGTCGGTATGGGTACTTTTGTCGAAACATGGCTGGGAAACTTTATCCCACCCACCATACAGCCCTGATCTCAATCCATATTTTCCCAAAGTAAAAAAATCAGCTCCGTGGCATCCGCTACGAATCGCTAGGCGAACTGTCATTGGACGTGACCCGAGTAATACGACAGCTGAACAAAGATGGCGTACTACGGAGCATCCAAGACCTACCTCACCGCTGACTAGATGTCATTAGTAGCGAAGGGGAGTACATTGAACGGCAATAAGGTAAGTTTTCTCCGTTACTTCAGATTTTTCTCAAAAATGGACAGTGTGCAGAAGTTTTATTAGGGCTCCCGTATGCACACAAACAAGGAAGAGCGTAACGGCATATCAGACAGTATGAAGTAACACAAGTGCAACCGTAGAATTATATAAAGTAAGGTAGTATAAGACACCAACCGAATGGAGCTGAACTGCGGTCAGAGCACAAAACTATATTGAGTAACACACCAACTGCAAGAAAAAAACGAAGTTAACAAATGTACCACTATAGTAATCTGCGATAGAAAAAAACACACAAACAGTAAGAACGTAGAATTAGAGCAAATTAAAAATACAGGGCACAGCAACAAATTCAGAAAACAACAATGCAGTAACGCTAGATGTGCTGGACAAGATGTCAAAAAGATCGAAACGGCTTAACATTATTTTGTGAGGAGCTGAACATGTTGGATTATCCTTTCATACATCTGTATATACTCTAAACTTATGTGGTAATTTAAATATTGTTTTTGAACTTCATTGATTTTGTTTTCATATAAAATCTTCTTGAACAAAATTAGTAACATTCATTAAATTACTTGTAAGTAGATCAGCATTGCACAAAATTTGTACGTAATGATTGGTTATTATTAAAAACAAGAAGTCGTTTTGTAAAATTGTAAACAACTCTTAAAAGGCGTGAAGAAGTAGCTCTTTTTCTCTCTACGTGTTCATGGAATTAGAAGAACAATATAGTATTACACACACACACACAAGACAACAAAAATGTTCAACCCTAACAAAATTGCCGGTTGCACAGAGGGCGCCGTGATGGGGGCGCCTTGGTGGGAGACAGAGGGCGCCTTGGTGGGAGATAAATAGCCCTGACGTAGTCTGCAGGATCATTTGTCTCGCGCAGTGGTGAAAATCGGTTGCGTAACTGTGGCCGAAAAACGATTCTCACCAACAAAGACCGCCGCCATGTTTCACGCCTGATAACTGCAAATCGGTTTCAAACCAGGCAACAATTGCTCGAAACAGTCAATGAAAGTCCATTCCAACCGATTTCCGAAAGGACATTGCGACGAGAACTGCGTGCGATGGACATCTGGAGCAGAGTACCACGGAAGAGGCCTCTTTTAACAGCAGATCACAGAGTTGCACGTTATCAATTGGCTCAGAGGCACCAAAACCTTACCGTAGAGGATTTAAAACAAGGTTTGTGTC
The DNA here is from genome assembly GCA_039090855.1 of Macrothele yani. Classification (NCBI taxonomy): domain Eukaryota; kingdom Metazoa; phylum Arthropoda; class Arachnida; order Araneae; family Macrothelidae; genus Macrothele; species Macrothele yani. The sequence continues at coordinate 22,544,418 of CM077002.1, read as the reverse complement.
TGATGAGTCCCGTTTTTGTTTGTATTCCAATGATGTGAGGCGACGGGTGCATTGCATGCCTAATGAAACCTTTAATTCTGATTGTGTCGAAGGTATTTGTTCAAGTTGATAAGGGGGGGGGTCTGTAATGTTTTGGGAATATTTTTCGTACCGCGAAATGTGCCCTTCCGTTGCAGTGACGATGAATGGCGAAGTGTTCCCTTTGCCCTGCATCTCCAGGAACAGCATTACATTGCCACTCCTGTCTTCCAAGACGACAATTACCGTGTGCACAGGGCTAAAACTGTGTTTGAGTGGCACGACGAACAACACTTTCTCACCTCGACTGGCCAGCCAAATCCCCAGATTTAAATCCTATTGAATATCTGTGGAATAATTCGGAACAGAAATTGAAACCCCTGAATAGACATCCAAGTACTCTGGCGGAACTTCGAGACAGATTAACGCAATAATGGCTGCAAATCGATGTTCAGTACATTTACAACCACTCGGAGTGTCTACCACATCGGATTCATGCTGTTACCATGGCAAGAGGCGCCGTCACCCGTTATTAGGTAAGTTCTACCAAGGGTGACTGATTTTTTTGTCCGGTGTGCTTATATATGTGCAATTGTTCTGGAATCCCCTTCCCCCCAAACAGTAATCCTCGAAACATACCTGGCCGGACACTTAGTAAACGAATCATCGGAAGTAAATCCATTCATTCCTTCCAGACTTACTGAAGGCAAAATTTCTGTGTTTGACATTACGTATTCTGGTGAGATCTGTTAATAGACACTGTTGCGCTCATTAGCAGATCATTGTTTTTTTGTACCTATTTCAATTTTTCCGATGAACAGTTGTCCCGTTAGGTGACATAAAATTCGGTTGTACTTCAGTTCTTACAGGTTGGACTGCGAAATTCTTTCAGCAGTTCCCAGATCTGGCCAAGAAGATTAATTTGAGCATTTTTAAATGCGCTTTTCTCTCCTAAGGGGCCGAAGAATATGTTTTCAAATCTCATTAAACCTGCGTTTCTAGAATCTCTCTCTCTCCCCTTCTCTCTCTTCCTATTTCTCTGTCTTCCTATCTCTATCTTTCTCTATATCTTTCTCTATCTCTTTCTCTATCTCTTTCTCTATCTCTTTCTCTCTCTCTTTTTCTTTCTTTCTTTCTTTCTTTCTTTCTCTCTCTCTCTCTCTGCATTCCCACAGCTAATGTCTTTCAGTTTTTGTTATGGAATTCAACAAATGGTAAAATAAAAAAAAATGCAACAACTTAACTCTGATCTAGCAGAATTGAAACTTTTTTTTCAAAAGATTTGCATATTTCAACCGGGAATTCAGTACCATTCTTCCCGTTTTAAGTCGTAACAACAACGATCTGACTTATGTCCAGTGCAGTCGCTTCACATCATAGCACGTCCAGGCATCGGGACAAAGTTATCCTTTGCGTTATAGCTGGGGTTGGTGGCATTACTTGCTGTTTAGGACACAAGCCATTCTGAAAAGTGATCACGCACTTTTCAACTACTGAAACGTCTATTTGCAAGAATATGCAACCACCAGGTTAGGGATGTGTAGCCTCAGGGATAATCTCTTCACGTTTTTATTGATGAAGGATGTTCATATTTAGCCCCCAACAACGATCACAGTCAATTCATTATTTCAAGATGCAGTCAAGATCATTTCTCTGTCAATGTAATCCATTTTTTTAATAATTTCTTGTTTTCGGGGTTTAAAGACCATGGTAACCAACACTATAAGCAGCAGTCCGACGCTAATTTGGAATCACTTGTTCCGGAGAAGACAGAGAGCCAGGATTGTAAAATAAACACACCAATCGTCCTCATTCGATAGGTGAACTCATGCTCTGTTCGGACGCTAGCCAGAAGCCTAGGCCTCTTACCACTGGGCAAGCAGATTGACTTATGTAATTCTTCAAGAATGCATCAGCTTACTTCTCGTAATTACTTCAGCGGTTATTATCACTCACACGAAGCGTCTGAATTCTTTTTGCACGAAATGCTAAGGATTTCACATTTTATCACCTCGTAGAAAGATCCATGAAATACACTGACGGAAAAAAAATACCAACACCAAGAAGGGGTGGTGTTAGATAAACGACAGTTGGTAGGCGGTGAGAGTACATCTGTAAGATGACGCCTACGCAAATTTCGCGCTCGGCGCATACGTGTGGCCTTAGTAGCGCCCCTCGGAACATGCAAAGCAGGTTTGCTGTAAATACGCGCTGTAACGTTCGTGAGCGTTAGTTATCGTTGAGATTCGACGTACTGTGTTGATGTTAGTCAAGAATGCCTTTAAGAAGACGAAGAAGCCATTATCAACAGCTCACGGAGTTTGAACGAGGTCGTGTAATAAGGCTACGAGAAAAAAAGCCTTAATATATATATTAAGGCTACAAGAAAATGGATTTTCGTTCCGCAATATTGCAGAACGACTTAGCAGGAATGTAGCCACTGTGCAGGATTGTTGGCAGCGGTGGTCAAGGGAAGGTACTGCCTCAAGAAGACCGGGTCCCGGCCGGCCACGTGGCACTACTGAGAGGGAAGACCGCCGTGTACGGCGTATGACCGTGGCGCATCGTACCGCGTCTGCGGCAGCAATTCGAGGTGCAGTTGCCACCACAGTGACAGAACAAACTGTTACAAATCAGTTACTTGAAGGACAGCTGCGAAACAGACACCCTGTAGCGTGCATTCCACTTACTCCAAACCACTGCCGTTTGCGACGTCAGTGGTGTAGAGCTAGAGCTCATTGGATGACGGAGTGGAGATCTGTTGTGTTTTCTGATGAAAGCCGGTTCTACCTGGGTGCCAGTGATGGTCGTGTGTTGGTTAGAAGGAGGCCAGGTGAGCGCCTGCAACCAACCTGTCTGCGGCCGAGACACACTGGACCTACAACTGGAGTTATGGTCTGGGGAGCAATTTCCTATGACAGCAGGAGCACTCTCGTGGTTATTCCACGCACCCTGACGGCACAGTTGTACGTCGGTCTGGTGATTGAACCTGTTGTGCTGCCATTCATGAACAGCATTCCAGGGGGTGTTTTCCAACAGGATAACGCTCGCCCGCATACCGCTGTTGTAACCCAACATGCTCTACAGAGTGTCGACATGTTGCCGTGGCCTGCTAGATCACCAGATCTTTCACCAATCGAGCACGTATGGGACATCATTGGACGACAACTCCAGCGTGCATGGAACTCCATCCCATAAACTGACATCCAGCACCTGTACGACAAAATGCATGAACGTTTGCGTGCTTGCATTCAACATTCTGGCGGTTACACCGGTTATTAATGTACCAGCATTTCACATTTAAAATAGCTCTTCTCGCGCTTACAATATGCTGTGATCTTGAAACCTTAATCGATTAAATATGTTACCTATACAAATGTATTGCCGCCATTTCATTCCTCTACAACTATTTTTTAGTGGTTTTGGGATTTTTTTCCTTCAGTGTATAAATGATCTGATACTAGCCAGACGTTGTAATGAGAGCATTGTTTAAATATAACTTCTTCTGAATATCGAGATGGTGAAAATAAGAACAATCGTTATATTTCGTCCAATGCCTGAATTTATAGTAGTTTCAATTAAAAAGCGTCATTCGCAGGGAAATTGATGGCTCTTATCAGAGATACAGCTTTTTCGACGCGATTTAAGAATTCGGGTCATTAACTATCAGTGCGCCTGTTCCTCTGTCTGTGGAGACCATACATTTGCATCTATTAATCGGATTAGCAAGAACAGTTATTCCATAAGAAGCTTAAACTACGAGAATCATTGGTAATAAAGCTTTGCAGGCTTTTCAAGGAGCTGCTCAGTTGCACTTAAAAATTTGCAAAAAAGAGTCAGTAGTACAAAGAGCCTGTTCCGGTGAACGAGCTAATTGCGCTCCTCTTCTCCCGCAGAGTTTCCTCCTCGTCAGGGATCACCTCACTCAAGCTTCCTCAAAATCTTTTCCGCTGGGAAATTGTGCTGATAGAACTCTAAGTACGTGTGTGTGTATATATCTGTTCATATCTCATTTATTTTCTCTAATACCCCTGCGATTAGAGGAAATGCTATCCCAAACTCACCAAATCCCTTGGTTTTTTTTTTTTTGTTTTTTTTTATTGGAGGTTTAACGACCACCGTGAGCAACTCAATGGGCTATAAGCAGTCGCCCGTCCCTAATTTAGGGTCACTGGTTCCAGGGAAGGGAGACCAACTCCCTTGTCCAGAGTGGTTTTATTAATGGCTGAAACCCTCTATCCGGCCCCCCCCCAAAAAAATGATTCCACATCTAAAAATATTGGCCCTCAGCCCCCGGTAATGGAATGTTTCTTGCTAACGACCAGGACGACATGAAGGAAGGAGCTAAATATCACCTCAGGACTGGACTTGGCTGCCATCTGGTGCTGACCTTGGCTGCATTCAAAGGACGAACTCTATTTTCTGATTCAAAGCTTTTTGAATTGGAGGAGGAACTCCAAGGTATCAAGTGGGACATCGCATCGGGCAAAGTGAGATAACACGGAGAGGGTTTCATCGAACTGAAAATTGGACATTTCTTCTACTACTGTGGGGCAGATACTGGAAGAATTAGTAGTGCTGGATTTATAACAAACAAGAAACTGAAGGATAAAAGTTAAAGAAGTTACAAGTTCCTCGAACAGAGATTCGCGACTCATTATCCAACACTCAAAAAGATACCAGACACAGATTATTCAAGCTTACGCACCCACCACAAGTCATCCTGAGGAAGAAATTGAAGACTTTCGCGAGGAAATTTGCCATCTAAATAACAAATGCAAGTAGCATTTGATTTCAAAGCGAAAATAGGGCAACAGCAACAAAATGAAACATTGGTTGTAAATTTTGTCATGGGAGAAGAAACGAGGGTAGAAATATTCTCGTAGAGTTTGCAGAGGCAGAAAGATTTTTCATCGTTAACTCCTTTTTCAAGAAAAAGCCACATAGGAAAGGGACGTGAAGGCATACCATTGGATAACAAGTGAAATTGATCTTATTATGTATAACAAGAAATTTGTCATCGAATACTGCAGTATGCTAAACAGGTTCAACACAGGTAGTGACAGTAGAATGGTAAGATGTAAGATGCACCTCAACACTGAACTCGAACATATTACTCTCATAAAACAAACAAAAGGTATTGTCATGGCCATCCTTAAAAAGAATCGTAATACGAGTACCATCAATTCGGAAGTGAATTCTGTGCTTTGAAAGGGAACATTTTTCTTTGTTATCTTAGAGATGTCTACATCAGAAGTAGACATCTTCGAAAATAATAGAAAACTAACCAAGCCTCTCATGGAATCAGCAACAAAAATAGGTGTGCTATGAAGATGATGCATATGAAGAAAATACCGAAAGAAGGAATGCTGATGCGAAAGAGAAGGGAGATGAAGATTAATAAAGAAAATGTAAATCTAAAGTGGAATATATAAAGTTATGCAAAACAGGGGGAAGAATTATCACTGAATACACAAGGAAATTCAATTGTAAACTAGTGACAAGAGCAACTGAAAAGAAAACAGCCGAAGCCTGAAGAAACCAAAGGGACATCTCAATAATGGAAGAAAACAGATTATAACACTGAGAAAAGAAGATGATACTGTAACAGTGCGACCAAATTTTGAGAATAGTGAAAGAGTTCTACAGAAAACTATGCGAAACGAATGACACATCGATTATAGGCACAAAGAAATGTACTAGTACCAAACTTTCTCTAGTCTTCCAGGCAGAAATTTCACATGCAATTAAGAACACGAAACGGGATAGAGCTTCAGGAGAAGGCGGAATCACCGTGGACGTTACACAAGAAGGCAGAGAAATAGAAACTACTCTCACTTAAATGTACACTAGGTGTTTCAATGAAGGGAATATTCCTGGTAATTACAACAATGCTACAATGATCCTGCTACATAAAAAAGGTGACAATGAGGATCTCAGTAACTACAGACCTATCAGCCTCTTATCAATGGTTCATAAAATCTTCACTGAAGTTCTTTCACATCGCTTGAAGGTAACACTGGTCATGGATACACCATGAGAACAAGCTGGCTTTAGAAGTGGTTACAGCATTATAGATCGTAACCATGTACTGAGATAAATAATTGAAAGAACTTGAAAATATGAACTCCCATTATGTATGGCTTTAATTGATTATGAAAAAGCCTTCGATTCCGTGAAACCAGCAACACTTTCAAATCCTGAGATATTGAAGATGCATACATTAGCATTATTAATAAACACCTATGAAAACGCAAGTGCAAAGGTTCAGTTATTTGAGGATACAGCACTAATAAAAATTGGAAAGAGAGTGATACAAGGAGACACTATATCTCTTAAACTCTCAATGCCACATTACAAAGTGTCTTTCAATTACTGAACGGGGAAAACAAAGGGATAAAGATTAATGGAGACTATTTAACTCACCTACGTTTTGATCATAATTCGGTCATATTTGCAACCACTGAAAAGAGTAAAGAAGTAATATTTAAAATTAACTTTCAAAAAACAAAATTGATGTACAACGCTTTTACAATAAATGAAGATTTAGCTATTGATGGGGAAAATATATGGTGAACTGATACATACATTTACCTCCGACAATAGATATCAGGCGAGGGCCACATAAATGAAGAAATTGATCGATGTACAAAACTTGGTTGGAGAGCATATGGAATAAACTATACAATTTTCAAGAGCAACGTACCATTACATCTTAAAAGAAAAGAATTTGATCAATGCATCTTTCCAGTTCTCACGTATGGAGCAGACTTGGAGTTTAACTTAAAAAGACATACAAAGGCTGCGGACAACTGAAAGAAGCATGGAGACATTCATGTTTGGTAGGAAAAATACGAAGAGAAATTCGTGGATCAAAAGAAAATGACAAGGGTGGAAGACATCATGTTCAAAGTAAAATTCCTGAAATGGCAATGGGATGGACATAAGCCTATTTCTAGAAGAACGGATAACCGATGGACAGCTGGGATATTAGACTGGATACTAAGGGACAGAAAAATACCCAGAAGAAGATCAAGTGGGAGATGGGTGAATGTAATTCGAAAGCATGCATAGGTGACATGGAGGAAACTGGCTCGCGACAGACTCTTGTGGTAGAAATGTGAAGAGAACATCCAACAGTGGATTGATAATAGTTAACACCGATGACGATGGTGATATATAGTATACGGGCTTGGATTGCTACCAGGTTGTGTCGATAGTCTAATAGCGTTACCCGGAGGATACCATGTGGAAGGCGATTCTTAAACCCCAAAGTGTTTTTTTTCTATATAGGATACTTTTATTTTGCAGCTGTTTTTGTTTTACTATTTTCTTTTCATTTTTCATAACTGTTTCATTAAACAAAATAGTACAGAAGAAATTGCTAATGACCTTTTACTATGCATAGATTATTTTTGAATCAGAAAGATTAACATTTCTAAATTCTAGTAAAGTTATAAACCGGAATCATAGTTGCAGCCACTAGGCCTCTCCTCAGTTATCAAATCGCGTACGTTGTTCCGTTTTTGATCTGTTTTTGAAATTCTCTTCACAGGGCTGCGTTCTTGTGGTGTCATCTTTCGACAGGATCCTGATGAATTTTCGAAAAACTTTGATTGGCGGCTTATATATTGGGAAACTGTTGCAAGGAAATTTTCCCAGATATTTTTAATTCTGGTGGAGGGGTTCTTGTTGCAAGCTTAATAATTAATTGAAAGTTTGATAGGTTCATGGAGAAGAGAACGTTTCCCTCCTGTGTAATTTAAAATGCCCTTTGCTTCATCCCAAATAGGTCTAAACCCACCGTCAATAGCTGTTTTAACAAGATACATCGGGGCACCCACGGGGATCTTTTGGGGCTTAAGCTCCCCAGAGCCCCAAAGAGATTAAGAGCGACGTACGACACAAATTAAACATTCAAAAAGATTACGTTACATTATCAAAAAAATTACATAGTGTCTATAAATGTCAACTTCTTTATTTCTCCCTCTCACTTCTCAAGAATTACCTGACTCTTTTTCTTCGTTCAATTCTCATGCCGTCCCAGGACCTGACGGATTTTCTTTCCTGTTCTACCGCACTTTCCTCTCTTCTCTCCTTCCTTTTCTCCTTCCTGCACTCTCTGCTGCATTCTCCTCCTCCCAACTACCATAGAACTTTGCAACTGCTCATATTTTTATATTTCCCAAGAAAGGTGACCCCCTTGACTTTGGAAATTGGTGCCTGATTTCTCTCTTGAACTTAGATTATGAAATCCTCACAAAACTTCTCTCTCGCCGTTTGAATTCTGTCCTCCAGCACATTCTTTCACATAACTAAACATACACAATTCCTGGTCGCTCTGTATTTCATAACATTAATCTTCTTCGCGATCTTATTCACCTTGCTAAAATTCTATCTGATCCACTTGCTCTTCTAGATCAGCGTGCTGTCTATGACAACGTTTCTCATGACTATCTCTCTCTGCTACTCTGATTAGAGTTGGCTTTTCTTCTTCTTTTGCTTCTCTCCTTCTTGCTTTATATCGTGGTTCCATTTTCCATGTCAAGTTGGCCGCCTTTGTCACAGCTCCCATCCCATTCCGCCGTGGAATACGTCAAGGCTGTCCGCTATCTGGCCAGCTTTTCACGATAGCATTCGAGCCATTTCTTCGATATGTGCAGACTGTGTTCCTCAATAGTCTTCCTCCGATGGTTTGAAGCACTCGTCATGACTCGATAATATACACTGCTTACGCCGATGATGCCAAATTCTGTATTATCACCAACGAGCAATTTGATAACCTCCTGTAACTGAACCCAGCATATGCAGACTGCTATTCTGCCTCACTGAACACAACTAAAAGCACAGGTCTCTGGTGTGGTAGTTGGATCTCTCGATCTGACAACCCATGAGGGGCCTCCTGGTCCTCCCGCACTCAGAAGATCCTGGGTGTTTCTCTTTGCTGCTGCTTCCTGGAGTGCATACGACCTCGTCTCCTCAAAACTACTGCTTTTTTGGCGCAGGTCTCAGTTTTGCACCTCCCATTGTCAAAGTGCTAACTTGGCTCGCACGTACCTGCTCTCATTGCGCACATACTCCTGGTCATCTGCCACTGTCCCTACATATCGTCCCGCTGAACTTACAAGACCCCTCACCTCTGTGGTCTGGACACGTCATCACTGGGTCTCTGCCTCAACTTTATGTCATTCAACCTGTTATGGTGGCATCAACCTCACTAACGTGCCGATGTATAATAAAGCCCTTCGCATTACGTCTTTTCTGCATCTCGTCAACATACGTGTACCATTTGCTCATATCGTCCTTGATACTCTCAATTCCTCTCACAATCCATCATTTTCTTTCAATGCACTTTTAAAGATGGATTGCCTTCCTTTTCTCTCTACTCGCTTTCCTAAAGTCTACTCTGAAGCTATGTTTTTCTTCGCTTTCTTCCTCTTTCTCGTGCTTCTCCTTCCGCTACTCAAGAACGTCTTACTGAACCACTATTCTATTCCTCGGCTCTTCATCCTTCTTACCTCTCTTTCTTTGCCTACCCCTCCTGATTTCGCGCTGGCCTCGTCACTGTCCGCGATCAAGATCGAATGACCTTTTCTGGAAACCCCTCGATGTTCTCTCTCCCCATCTTCCTTCTTCTCCTGCAACGTTCTCTGTTTATACTTCCTTTCGATCTTCCATCATTTATCTATTTCCTCCTCTTGCTTCTTCGTCTGGTCTTCACACTGTTTCTGGAGTCTCCCTTCCGCTTCGTTTCTTTCTTCATTTTCGTGGTTCCTCTCTTCCACTCTCTGCCTTTACTAGAAATCTTCTTTATCACTTTCTATACTCTCTTTCCTTCCGTTCTCCTCATCCTATTACTGATGTTCCTCCTGCCTCGCTTCCTTCTGTTTGGTCTGCTGCTCTTTATCCACTATCTGCTCCATTTGAACTAAATACTCACTGGCTTTTCCTACACAGTCGTCTTCCTGTTCCTTCTAGCCTCTTTGGAATGTCCATTAGTACCTCTTCTTTATGCCCCTTTTGCACAACATACGCTGATGACGTTTATCAATATTGTCCGATTCTTCTACCACTTTTACATCTAGTGTTTATCATTGCTCAACATGTGTGTGCTGTGGAGGTTTCTTTCTCTGCACATCGGACTCTATTGATGTTTGTGTCAACACCAGCTCATCTCTTCCCAGTTTGTGCGTATGTTTTTTTCTTGCTAAGCACATTATTTACTCTTTGCACCAGTCTCTACGCAGAACGACTAAACAACTCACCATTTTTCAGGCAAGTGCATCCTTCCGGTTACACTTTAGAGCTCGTCTTCTCTCCCACCTACTGCTCGAATTCAAGTCTGCTTATTCCCTTTCCAGTGTATCGAAGTTTTCCACCATATGGAATCCGAATCAACCCTGGTTCACCATAGTTGACGGAGCTCCTATTCTCACAGTATGCTAAATTGTATCACTTGAACTTTTGTACAGATTGTTCTGCTATGAAATGTGCCTCTCATATAATACTGTGAGTGGAGTTTGTGCTACTCACAGTTTCAATGCTCATGTAAATATTTCATCTCTTCATCTGTACATATATACATTTTCAATTCATCTTGTATATAAAGATTTTATTGTATTAGTCGCATATTTTATTTTGAGGAGCTCGAGATAATTCCAACTCTCACTGTATCTTTATTTATGAATAAAGCGATGTTGAAATCTAAATGTCAAAAAAAAAAAAAAGAATTGATAGCATTATTTCAGTGTAGCTGATCGAAAAAAGGATAAAATGTATATCCTGATGTATTTCACTTCCTGAATCAAATTATTCAGTGCCATTTGGCCCTAGTCAGGTACTCAGATGAATTAATCGTCCCCCTCCCAGTGGTGGACTTCACCCACGCAACAGTAACAGACTCTCTGCCTCCTCGTTTTATTTTCTTTGAGAATGAGAAGCAGAAGGAACAGGTACTTGTCAGTGTTGGACTGTTCGCTCCATGAAACGGTCATGTAAGTCGTGTAATGTTAGTTAGCATTTGTTTCTTTTCGCTGTAAAAAAATTAGTCAGCAATGACTCAAAAAAGAAAACGTTTTTTCACTTCCTCAGTCTCATGCACTTTTTTTTCAAAGTAAAAAATTCTGTGGACTTACTGATCAAAGTGCTGACGGCGGCGATGATGCATCAACGTCGAGTTACGTAGGAACAGTTCATACGACAGAAGAAGTTTTGCTTTCGGGTTCAACTTGTTCATCATCAGAGCTGGTAGAAGAAGACGAAGTGGCACAGAACCTTGACCTCGTGCATTACATATTTATGGATATATCATTGTTTAAAAATATGCATTTGCTTGATAAACAAAAGTTACAGGTTTTGGAAAATGCGTGGACTCTCGAGAAAGTGCATATGCTATATGCGCATATATACACCGATAAGCCATTACATTATGACCACCCCCCGCCTAGTGGAATGAGCGCGCCTAGAGACCGAACGGTGGTGAAGGTGAAGTTCAGAGAACAATATATATACAAATAGAGGACCGCCTTCCGGTTAGTAGAGTGTTCGGGATCAGAATGGGAAAAGCTGCCGATTTATCGGAGTTTCATAAAGGACAAGCTGGGACGGCAGGGTGCCTCGGAACTACGATCTCGGAAACGGCGCGGCTTGTGGGTTGTTCACGTGCCACTGTAGTGAATATATGAAAAGTGTTGCACAAATGGTCAAACGACAAACCGTCGTCCATCAATGTGTCATCAGCAGCTCATTTATGACACAGGGAAGCGGAGACTGTCCCGCATTGTTCGCATCGACCGCAGAGCCACAGTGCGACAAATCACCAGCAGCTACAACAGTGGTGATCAGCGCAATGTGTCACAGCACACAGCTCATCGCAGCCTTCTGCGCATGGGCCTGTGTAGCCGAAGACCCAATCGGGTCCTCATGCCCATTGCACGTCATCGTCATCAACGCATGAAATGGTCCCTAGATCATCCAAATTGGACCATGGATGATTGGAATAAAATGGCTTGGTCTGACGAATCAAGATTCCTGGTGCCATTTTCTTCCGATTCCTGGCGCCATTCACGTAGGCGGCCGAGCGCGGATACGCTGATTACCAACGGAGGCTATGGCACCTATATGCACTGTTGGGCGGAAACAGATCGGCGGCGGCTGCGGTGTTTTGCTGTGGGCGTTGTTTTCTTCGGACACTGTAGTCCCCATTATCCCAATAGCACAATCCCTGACAGTTGTTTGGTATCTAAACATCGTTGCAAACCAAGTTCACTCCTTCATGGAAACTGTGTTCCCTGCTGATGATGGACATTACCAACAGGATAACGCGCCATGCCACACTGATGACTTTCGTAATGGTATCATCATTATCATCATCATCATCATTGTCAACCATTATCAATCTACTACTGGACGAAGTTCTCCTCAAGTTTCCTCCACAACGGTCTGTTATGTACCAGTCTCCTCCATGTCACTCCCGCATACTTTCGAATTTCATCCACCCATCTCTCATGTGGTCTTCTTCTGGGTCTTTTCCTGCCCCTTGGAATCCAATCCAAAATTTCGGCTGTCCATCTATGGTCTGTCCTTCTGGCAGTATGTCCAGCCCATTGCCATTTCAGGGATTTTACTCTGATCATGATGTCTTCTACTCTTGTCATTTTTCAGATCCACGAGTTCCTCTTCTTATCTGTCCTGATTACATCAAACGTGCACCTCTCCATGCTACTTTGAGTTGTCTGCAGTCTTTGTATGTCTCTTTTAGTTAAGGTCCACGTCTCTGCACCATACGTAAGCACTTGAAGGATGCATTGATCAAACACTTTTCTTTTAAGACATAATGGCATATTGCTCTTGAAAATTATGCTGTTTCTTCCAAAAGTACTCCAGGCAAGTTTTGTAAGCCGATTAATTTCTTCATCAATGTGACCCTCACTTGATATCAGCTGTTCAAGAAAAACGTACGTGTCTGTTATCTCCAGCTTTTCTCCATCAATCGATAAATCTTCATTTCTTGTAAAAGCATTGAACATCCCTTTTGTCTTCTGAAAGTTCATTTTGAATTGCACTTCTTTACTCTTGTCAGCGAGTTCCTGGATCATACTCTGCAGCTCTGATGGGGTAGCTGCAAAAATGACTACGTCATCAGCAAAACGAAGGTGGGTTAGATAATCTCGATTAATATTTATCCCTTTGATTTCCCAGTTCAGTGATTGAAAGAAATTTTTCAATGTGGCATTAAAGAGCTTCGGAGATATGGTGTCACCTTATCTCACTCCCTTTCCAATTTTTATGTGTGTTGTATTTTCAAACAGCCGAATCTTTGCACTTGCATTTTCATAGATGTTATTAATAATATTAATGTATGCATCTTCAATACCGCAGGATTTCAGAGCCATTGCAACTGCTGATGGTTTCACCAAATCAAAGGCTTTTTCATAATCGATAAAAGCCATGCACAATGGAAGTTCATATTCCCTCGCTCTTTCAATTAGTTCTCTCAGTACGTGGATATGATCTATTGTGCTGTAGCCACTCCTGAATCCAGCTTGTTCTCTCGGTTGAGCCATGTCCAGTGTTACCTTCAAGCGGTGTGAAAGAACTTTAGTGAAGATTTTATAAACCCCTGATAGGAGGCTGATAGGTCTGTAGTTCCTGAGATCCTCAATGTCACCTTTTTATGTAGCAAGATCATTGTAGCGTTGTTCCAATCCTCAGGAATTTTCCCTTCATTAAGGCATCGAGTGAAAATTTGGGCGAGTACTGTTTTGATTTCTCCACTTGCTTCTTGTATGATGTCTACAGTAATTCCATCTTCTCCTGGAGCTTTTCCCCGCTTCATGTTCTTGATTGCATGTGCACCTTCTGCTGGAAGGACTGGAGGAACTCTGGTACTGGTATCTTTCATGATGTCTGGAGTGCATGTATCATCCCTTTCATATAATGTGGAGTAGAAATCTTTCACTCTTGTCAACATTTCGCCTCTATTTCTTGTTACAGAACCATCTTCTTTTCTCAGTGCCATAATCTGTTTTCTTCCCTTACTGAGATGTCCCTTTGCTATCTTTAGGCTTTGGTTGTTTTCCAATTGCTTTTCTCACTAGTTCACAGTTGAATTTTATTACGTCTTCAGTGATACTTTTTCGTACTGTGTTGCATAGCTCTATATATTCCACTTTGGAAGTCACATCTTCTTTAGTTGTCCTCATCTCTCTTCTTTTTTGCATCAACATTTTCGTTTTTCCTGATAATTTGTTTACATGCAACTTGTTCTTAGACCCAGCTAATTTTGTTGCTGTTTCCATAAGAGCTTTGGTTACTTTTCTGTTAACTTCAGAGATGTCCACTTCTTCCGATGTTAGGCCTTCTAAAGCAGAGAACCTGTTCTTCAGTTCCAACTTGAAGGTATTATGGTGTTTTTTAAGGTTGGTTATGTCAATACATTTTGTTTGTCTTATGAGCTTGCCACGTTCAAGTTTAGTGTTGAGGTGCATCTTACATCTCACCAATCTATGGTCACTACCTGTGTTGGTGAGTGTGGGATAGCATTTCCTCTAATCCCGATGGTATAGTTATACTGCTATTGGCAGTCGTCAGAGCCTCTTTAGTGGGAACAGGATGTACCACGAGAAGGCGGGGTTGACATTTGTCAAGGAGAGGCTGTGATGTTATGCATCACCTGACCTTACATCCCGATGATTTATATATATATAGCACGGAGAGGTGCATACTTGGTGTAACCAGGAGAGATAAGAAGAGGAACTCGTGGATCCGAAAAATGACAAGAGTGGAAGACATCATGATCAGAGTTAAATCCCTGAAATGGCAATGGGCTGGACATACTGCCAGAAGAACAGACCATCGATGGACAGCCGAAATTTTAGATTGGATTCCAAGGGACAGGAAAAGACCCAGAAGAAGACCACATGGGAGATGGGTGGATGAAATTCGAAAGTATGCAGGGGTGACATGGAGGAGACTGGCACAAGACAGACCGTTGTGGAGGAAACTTGGGGAGACCTTCGTCCAGCAGTGGATTGATAATGGTTGACAATGATGATGATGATGATATATATATATATATATATATATATATATATATAGTTGGAGATACCTAGTATATATCGAATAGAACCTGTATATTCACATTTTTTTTTATTTTTACAACGGTAGAATATCATCGAAAGCGTTGGCAATAATGCTGGGATTATACTCATTGTATAAAGCAATTTCTTTTAATTTTAGAATTTCATGATGCTTCAGTTTTAAGTGGCCTATAATATTATTGGCACAGTTTAAGTAAAGACGGAAAGTTGCTTCCTTGTAAGCCAAGGGGAGTAAGATTTTGCTGAAAGTATATTAGGGAACCAATGGCGCCTTCTGAAAACTGTGGTGCTGATTTATTGATTATCCTCAGTAATTCATATATCCAATTAAGCCATAGTTTGGTTTTCCCCTATTTCCTTTGTGAATTTTAGATTTTTGTGTAATTTGTTCAATATTTCATTTAATTCAAGCTCGTTAAGCTTACCACGAGAAGGCGAAAAAACGAGGATATCATCAACATTTCGAATCCATAAAATTGATTTCACGTGTAGGTTGTTATTTAACCTATTTTCCAGGAATTTAATGAAGAATTCAGCAAGAGTTCCTGAAAGTGAAGATCCCATGTATACACTTTTGTATTGAATGTAAAATTTACCATTAAAAAGAAATAGTTAAATTTTGTAATAAAGTTTAATGCAGCATGGATTCTGTGAATGGTATTTTGGTTGACATTATTTTGTGAGAATGGAGAATATTTTGGATGTATTCTTGAGTATCAACAGATGGATATAGAAAATCAATAATAAAGCTAGTGAAATGCGGATCTTTCATGAGAGTTCTAATTTCAGACCCATTAAAAACGCCAGCTTTTATTTTTTTTGATAACTTATTCGTGGTAATGTTTCCCAATGGCACTCAAAGCAGTTACCTTGTACATCTAAAGCTTTTACATACTGCTTCATGATACCAAGTTTGATGTGGAGAGGATGAAAGTTGATTTTTTCTCTATCTACTAAATACTGATTTATGACATTTATTTCTCTAAGTTTTAAAGATGTCCTTACTGGCCAGTTCGTTTGAGTCCAATGTTTGTTCCTGGCCGGACTATGCCAGAGACACAAGAAACAGGGACATATAGTGTACCCTCCTTGTTGGCCAAGTATAAAAGTTAATCATTTTAAGTTCTACACAGATGATCTAGTTATAGTCACCAAATTTTGAGTAATTTTAAAACTTTTTCAATATCTTCATATTTTTCCTTTGGATGGATTGAATGACCAATGGGAATTGACCCATAAAAATTCCCATTGTAGAGCAATATACATTTGAAACTACTTTTAGAACTATCCGAAAACAGGCGCCACTCATTTGAATCGTAACAGGTCATGCCCATCGTGTTTAACAAACCTGGCACATCATGACAATAAACTAAACCACGTTCATCTCTGAAGCATTGTAAAAGGTCATATCCCTTTTACGATAAAATTTTATTTTCGTACCGTGCTCAAGTAATTTTTTTTTCATTTAATCTTGAAGCCAGCAGTTCAGACAACTCTTTAGAAATACCCACATCTCTTACTAAGTCTTTCAGTTCTTTCTGATTAAAGCATTGTTTGCTCTAACTCAGGGCCGTTATCTTTAAAATCCACGTCTTGTTCAAGACCTTCGGTCAAAGCTTCCTCTTCCTCAAGTGACGGAGGTACGTTAAAAACAGGCACAGGTATTTCATCTGAATAAAAAATTGGGCGGACTACAGATTTGAGACTTGGATATGTAATTTTATTTTTAGTTTGTTTTTATTCTAAGCGGAAGTCTGGACTAGGTAAAAATAACAATTATCTACATGATTTTTTGCCTCTCGCTATATCATGGGAATACCAAATGATGGTTTACTTCGCTTACCTTTTGTTCATTATCATACATTTTCCAACACAGGGCTTTTATACTATTTGTGGAGCCCAAGACTTGTCTTGATCACCAATTATTACGTGGAAGCAAGCAAAATAGGCTTTCTTCACTAAGTCACTAATACTTGTTCTTTGACTGGGTACAATAAAGCTTCCACAAATATAGACGTGCACTGAAGCTTCCATATATACTCTCTATTGACAAAATTCACCGGACACCTAGAAAAGAAACACAACAAAGCATTTATTGACAATTAGTACGGTGTCGGTCCACCTTTGGCCTTAATGCATGCACTGACCCTTCGAGACATGCTTTCTACAAGGGTTTGTAACACAGCGATTCCATTCTGTACATAATGCTATCGCTAACTGTTGTTTATTAGTAGGGCTTGGTTCCAAACTTATGAGGAGATGTAATTCATCTCATAGGTGGGTTATGGGATTAAGATCAGGGCTCTGTGCTGGCCAGTTCACACACGACATGGAATCATTGTCAAACCACGCCGTAACAGCCCTTGCTTTATGGCTCGGTGCATTATCCTGCTGGTACCAACATGGCTCGGTTCCATAGTACTGCCACAGAGTTGGTAGGGCATAATTGTCCAGAATATCAAGGTAGACGTGCTGGTTAACAGGTTTATCCACGATAACCAATGGGCCGGGATCATACTACGAAAAAAAAACAACCCACACGAGTACATTGCCAACTCCAAACTTGACCGTAGGAACAGTACACTGTGGTAAATAGCGTTACCCCGGCTGCCGTCATACACATACACGGCCATCCGACTGATGGATCGTGTATCTGGATTCATCAGTTTATAGGACCCGTTTCCATTGATCTACGGTCCACGATAAATGTTCTTTACACCATGCTAAACCACGAGTAGCATTTCGAGTAGAGATGAAAGGCTTATGAGCAGCCGCACGACCCATGGTATGAAGTTCTCTGCGAATGGTATGTGTACATACCGAGGTTCCAGCATTTTTGCTTACCTGTAAACTGAGGTCTTGAGCAGTACTCCGTCGATTATCTGTAATGACTCTCCTGAGGCTTCGACGTCCTCTATTACTGATTTTCCTTGGTCTGTCCGTACGTTTTGCTGCTTCAGGCACGCTATGTGTCTTCCACGTATCCAGTACATCCAAAGCAGTTGACTTGGGTACGTTTAAACGCATCTCGGTTTCTCCTATGGACAACCCACTAATATAACACCCAACAATCTTTCCTTTCTCACAGTCAGTTCTCTCCCGCCGCGACATTTTTACTCAACGTCACAGTGCAATATGATCGCTGTCAGCTGCAGGCTTGTTTTTATACCTTTTGTAGATGTACCGCGTATCTGAACAACGCAGCAGATCCGGTCATTAGCTTTTGAAGGGGTGTCTGATGACTTTTGTCAATAAAATGTATATAATACTAACATAGGGAAGTGGTGCATTGCTTATAATTCTTAAGATTTTTGTCAGTAAATTCTGCGTAAGTTGTTTGATCAAGAGTTTGAGTCATGCAAGATCATAGCAATAAACACAGAATGCGATACTTCAAAAACTTGACGTGCTACAAAAAAAAAGTGTCGTATTTGAAATCAGCGCACCATTATTAGTTAAACACAAGAGTCAGATCTTAGTCAGCAGAGAAAAAAGTAAAATTTGTTGGCCAGTGTAATTTATGATAATCAACTTACAGATTATTGCGTAAAAGGACTGTGTTCGTAAGGCAACAAAAGAAACAGAGCGAAGAACAGGCAGAAACATTTTTACAAATCCGTAAAGCTCAGACATTTTAGAGATATTTCCCATGATCCTCGATATTTTAACTGTTTTGTGTATTTATAATAAAAGTTGGAATGAGGGTTGTATATTGAGAAATTCCCTGTCAAAGCATCTTTTCAAGGACAGGAAAAAATACCTTTCCAGCTCTCCCGCTGAAATCTATCGCAATGGCGGACAATCAGTCTAGTTAGCCAGCAACATTTACTCAGGAAAAAAAGGGAGGATGGGGGAGGGGCCTTTAAGGCCTCTGTTTTGCTCACAAAATAATATATCCAGCAACTGTACATAACAAACCACAACTGTTAAAGCTAATTATCCACTTCGGTCTGGTTTTACAAAATTCGATATTTAAACTAACATTTTATTCAAAGTAGTACAATTATACTAATAATCCGGAATTTCTTGGCGTAGAATAGAAATAAAACTTTCCAAGCTTTCGCACACCAACCAGATGGCTTTTTCAAGGAAGGTAGACAGCTAACTGCAACCTGGATAATAGAACGTTTCAACAATGAAATAAACTTTCCAAGCTTTCGCACATCAACCAGGAAAGTTTTATTTCCATACTACGCGAAGAAATTTCTCATTATTTGTACAGTTATACTATTTTGAGTATAATTGGTGTACAGTTCCTACTTAATATTTTATCTTTAATTTTTTAAAGTCTAAGTCACAATTATGTAGACATCTGTATGACGGAGAATGCTGCCACAGATCTCCACTCCTGCCAACATCTATACCTTGGAGCATTTGTCTTTCCAAGGAAACCATGATATAAGACACACGAGAAAATATTTTTCATTTTTCATGTTATGTTTTCATTTTTAGTGAACGTGTAATACATTTCTGTCCATAAAAACCAACAAGATAACCAAGGTGCCGAAAAAAAAAACAAGTTAGTAAAATCATGCAATGAATTGATTATGATACGCTTTCCAACATATCAGAAATTATTACTCAAGTTATGTGGATAATGGCTGTGGAATAAATCTTGCTCCGGTGTCCTGACTTTTGACCCCATTTCGATGATATTCAACAGAACCGGTTCAGTATACCTCAGGAATAGCATACTAAAGGTTTGTCGCAATAGAAGCAGTTTTACGCAAGTTATGAGAATAATGGCTGTGGAATAAATCTTGCTTTTGTGCAATGACCTTTGACCCCATTTCGTTGATATTCAACAGAACTGGTTCACTATACCTCCGGAACAACATGATAACGTTTTGTCGCAATCGAAGCGTTTTTAGGTAAGTTATGATGCACAAGGGCAATGGAATGGATCCTACTCCAGTGTCCTGACCTTTAACCCCATTTCGCCCATTTTCAATAGGGTTCGTCCCCAGTGGCTCCCTACCACATACTAAAATTTCATCGAAATCGAACCATATTTACGCATGTTATGACGCATAAAGGAAATGGAATGGATTCCACCTTTATGCCCTGACCTTTGATCCCATTTCGCCCATTTTCAATAGGGTTTGTCCTCAGGTGGTTACTTACCGCATACCAAACTTTCATCGAAATCGAACCATTTTTACGCAAGTTATACCGCATAAGGGGCAATAGAATAAATCCCGCTCGCTCTTATGCCCTGCCTGACCTTTGACCCCATTTCGCCCATTTTCGATAGGGTTCGTACCCAGGTGGTTCTTTACCACATACTAAATTTTCATCGAAATCGAACCATTTTTACGTAAGTTATGACGCATAAAGGCAATGGAATGGATCCAGCTCCTATGTCCTGACCTTTGACCCCATGCCGCCCATTTTCAGTAGGGTTCGTCCCCAGTTGGTTCCCTACCACATACTAAAACTTCATCGAAATCGAACCATTTTTACGCAAGTTATGCCTCATAAGGGCAATGAAATAAATCCCGCTCTTATGTCCTGCCTGACCTTTGACCCCATTTCGCCCATTTTCAATAGGGCTCGTGCCCAGGTGGTTCCCTACTACATACTAAAATTTCATCGGAATCGAACCATTTTTACGGGAGTTATCGTGCCGACAGACGGACGGAAAAAGCTGGAGCATATACGCTTCTTCTACCTACGGTTGGAAAGCGTAAAAAAAATGGGCAGGGAGCTACCACTTAGATTACATGCCACCACACCCATGCGGTAAAAAAAAACGACGTATATATGGTCCCTAAAACGACGTATATATGGAGGCAGATATCTCCACAAGCTCAAGTAGTAGCATTCGCAGTTCAGATGGCAGCTTATCAGGATTTAAGCGATTACGAACATGGTGTGATTGTCGGCGCCCGGGAGAGGGGTCACTCCATCTCGGAAATTACCACGAAATTCGGAATTGCACAATCAACGATTTCAAGAGTCAGGGAAAACATCTTGCGAGACCGGTGGTGCCGTAGATAAGCCCTGGAAGATCGTGGACAGCGGCGCCTGGTACGTATCGTAAAAACCGCCCGGCGTGCATGATTGCCGCAAATCACAGCGCAATTTACAATTCAGTGCTGGGGCAAGTTGTAGCATCGGTGTTTCGGACAGTGCAACATTCCATGTGTTCTATGGGGTTCTAGAGCCGACGGCCCACTGGGCTCCATTGCTAAACAGACGACGCAAGGATGTGCCGACGACATAAGACTAACTCGATGACACAAGGCTGCGCCGACGACATAAGGCTGACCCGATGACACAAGGCTGTGCCGACGACATAAGGCTGTGCGCCTCGCCCGGGCACAGGAACACCGCCATTGGACGCAAACCAGAAACGTGTAGCCTGGTCCGACGAATTGCTGTACCAACTGCTTCGGGCAGATGGGCGGCTCCGGGTGTGGTGACAACTCCACGAGGCAATGGATTACAAATGTTTACAAGGGACACTGCAGACCTGTGGTGGCTCTGCTATGGTGTGGGGTGTTTTTAACTGACACGCATTAAGATCACTTATACGTTTGCAGACAGTTCTGACCGGTGGTGGCTACATAACCATTATTTAGGATCATGTTCACCCGTTCTTGTCGTACAACCACTCCGACGAGTGCGACCTCTTTCAACACGACAATGCTCCACACATATCCGCAACCGCCCGATTATGGTTAGAGAAACGTTACACGGAGTTTGGCATCCGGACCTGGCCCCCTCTTTCGTCGGATTTAAAGACCATCGGACACATTTGGGATACTGTTAAACATGTCGTCAATACCAGATATCCTCCAGCAGCTAATATTACGGAATTATGGGTCGCTCTTCAGGACGCATGGTGTTCATTGTCTCCACCGAACTGAAGATAGCTCGTGGAGTCCATGCCCCGTTGCGTTGCTGTCCTTATCCTATCTCAAGAAAGATCAACGTGGTATTAGCGAGATATGCCAGTGTTTTCGACACTTCAGTGTAAACCAAGGCATGACATGAATTTTCCGGTGAAAAAAAAAACATGACTCTTTTTAGCATGCATGTCTTTGTGGTAAGTTAACCATAGGATATACAGGGTAACAAGGAAAGTCTTTGATCAGGCCAATATCTCACAAACGATGGCAGTTAGCGATTTACTTCCTGTGCAGTTGTATAGGAAATCCCCTATGGCTCACATAAGAACACCACGAGAAATCCCCTCGCTCCGTTTTTGGGGAGTTGAGGGGGCTATCGAGCCCCATTTGCAGATAGGGCAAAAAAATCAATTACAAACTTATTCAGCGTGGGAAAAATAGTACATAAATATTTTTGTCCCATAACAAATGATGGAAGGGGACCGGGAATGTGGCCCCAAGAATATCAAAACATCCGGAAGCAACCACAGAGTATTTGGACAAGAACTTATTACTTAGAACTTATCTAAACTGGTAAGTTCTAAGTAAATTAAAGCACAAAGGAAAGTTTTCCTACAAACCTTATCAACAGTTCTTGTTCTAAAATAAAACGCAGTTTCTTGACATGTTCAATATCAGACTTTGTTGTCCAAACAGTGAAAAATGCACTGAGACAAGGAGAAATAGCATAAAGTGGCCAAATACTCATCCAATAGGAAAACTGTATGCACATCTAATTGACTTGCGTACGTGGCAAAGCTTTCGACTTCCCGCCATTAGTTCACGAAGTGTTGGCATACCGACCACGCAAATCATTTTTGTATTCTGACAAAGCACATTTGAAATTCATGCAAATATGCTTCGGACACAGCGACTCAGGTAGCTTTCCGCTTTTTTCGCATTTGGAGAGTCCCCTTCCATCTTTTGATATGGGACAAAAACATTTTTGTATTATTTTTACCTCGCTAAACAAGTTTGTAATTGACATTTTTGCCCTATCTGCAAAGCGGGGCGCAATAGCCCCCTCAACTCCACCCAAAAGAGGGCGAGGAGATCCTTCGTGGTGTTATTGTGTGATCGCACCAAATCGATGGGCCACATCCGCGAAGAGTTTCAACAGGCATCCGGCAGTGTTCTTTCGATGAATACTATCCGTAAGGAAGCCCATATGCTCGGTTATCATGGACGTGCTGCCACCCACAAACCTTTGATCACCAAGTCCAATAGCGCTGCTCGGCTAACGTGGTGCAAAGAACGTCGACCGTGGACCGTTGAACAGTGGAAACAGGTTCTCTGGAGCGACAAATATAGGTTCACCCTCTACCGTTCGGATGGCAGGGTCTGAGTTTAGCGTCTGACTGGAGAACGCCTCTTGCCGGAATGTATTGTGCCAACTGTGAAGTTCGGTGGCGGTGGAATTATACTACGGGAGTGTTTCTCCTGGTATGGCAATTCCTGGTAGACTCAACGTCGCAATTCCTGGTAGACTCAACGCCGAGACCTACTGCACCATTTTGGATGACCATGTGCTTCCTACGATGTGGCAGTTTTACGGGGTGGACCCATGTTACTTTCAGGATGACATTGTCACCTGTCATGTTGCGAGGTCCACCATGGCTTGGTATGGTGACAATGGGGTTAATCGAATGAACTGGCCGGCGCAGAGCCCGGATCTTAACCTTATCGAGCACTTCTGGGACGAGTTGGAGTGACGACTTAGGAGGTGCCCCCACCGTCCGAAATCGGTGAAGGAACTGACCTGTCTTCTCCAAGCCGAGTGGAAGAAAATACCGCTAGCCGTCATACAACGCCTGGTTGAGAGTATGTCCCGGAGGGTCGCAGCTGTAATCGCCGCTCGTGGAGGCTCCACCAACTACCGAAGGTAAATAAACTTCGTTTTCCTTTGCTATCACTGGTGTCTAATTACTTGTTGGTAGATAGTGTACTTTCCTTGTAATCCTGTATAGCAGTACCATAACCACGTAATTTTTGTGGATATAAACGGTACATTACTAAATTGTTAAAGTTAGAACGCCGTAGCTTTTCTTTTCATGCAGGGTGAACTGTCTGTCATTTTATAAGTGAGCTAGCTGATTACTTAGTCTCATAAAATAGTATGGTTGAAGAATGCAGAAATAGCGACTGAAAAACACAGATTTCGCAAAATTAAGCAGAATCGTGGCTTACCTTTGATTCAGCTAAAACATAATGTTTCGCTATGGAGTGTCACAAAGGGAAAGGAAATGCATTGCTTTAATAAAATCATTCCGGTTTTTGGTATTTCATTGGAGCGGCAGACATTCCCTACCGATCAGATTACCAGGCAGACATTATATAATGAAGCTGAACAACAGATGCCTGTTGAAAGTCCAGAGTCACACAAACCAGCCGGATTGGCAACATACCTGTCTGTAAGTATTTTTGATTCTAAAATTCACTATCATTTTGATTAATAGCGTTTGAAGCAAAATAATTTGAACCATTTATAAATCAAATTGATACATTTTACACCAGTATATTACACGCAATTTGAAACACCGCTTGAAAGATTGTTTAGTAAAATTTTATAAATCATAAGATTACGTTGCTGTTGCAACAAGAACGCTGCGTGCAACTTTTGATAGTCTGTCTTTATTTTCTGAAATTAAAATTGCAATTAAATTGTTTAAAATTAGAGTGAAATATTTGTTTTTAGTCAACGCTATATAAGTAATATGGTGAATTTTTGCTAGCTATCCGCATAACTTTGATTTTGACTTCTAAGTACAGATTAACGCATTTAGAATTGCACAATGCCTTTTCCTGAATTATCAGACAAAAGATTCATCACCGCTAATTTCATTTGAAATAAAGCTTTTCTTGAGAAAATATGTGTTTTCTTTTCTAATTAATTTTAAGCATTCATTTTCTAGTTCTAACATTACACTGTCATCCCGGTAGACGAGTGGTCTGAGGTGCTGGCCTCTGATCTTTCCTCCGTGATGGATCTGGGATCGAGTCTCTCATGGAGATAGGGTGGTTCGTTTTTCTAATGTCGTTGGTTTTGCCCCTTCCTGGGAACATGTTACACTAAACGTGGTCTAGAAGCAATTGCTTATATAGCACAAAGAGTTGCCCGCAGTGGACGTTAATCCCCGAAACGAAGAAAAAATTAATAACCATTGCACTCCACATAAAGAAATAATTTCTTTTATTAAAACAACATTTAGCAATTTCCTTGAGATCGTAGGATCTTATTAAGTAATGGAGTTTATTATTAATTCAGTGGTCTAAGCGCTGGCTTATGATCCTTTGTCAGAGAAGGGTCCGGGTTCGTATCCCGGTGAGGCATTGATATTTTATTTGTCTTACGGCACTGGCTTTCTCCCTTCCCTGTAACCGGTGACCCTAAATTAGAGACGGGCGACTGTTTATAGCCCATTGAGTTGCTCAAGGTAGTCGTTAAACCTTCAATAAAAAAAAAATATTAATTCAAATGTTATTTGACTCTATTAAAAATCCCAAACTTAAAATTCAATTTCATCCTTTCTTAGAACACAGAAAATAAAATAGGGTTAAATTTTTTTATTTGAAATCAATTTCATTATAACTTTTTTCGGAGGGGGGGGAGGTTAACAAGAACTATGAGCAATTCGCTGGGTTGTGGGAAAAGGCCTGGGATTGGTTTTGGGGGCGTTTGTTGCAGGGGAGACAGCGTCCTGGGTCAAGCGCATCAGCTATGCCACATTGGGATTCGAACCCGGTCCCAGATCGATGTAAATATCGATGACCTTAAAACTTGCGTATTTAAAATTCTAAGTTTCAAATTTCCGTTTGAAATGTTTTCATAGTGTATTTAAACGCTTTTATTGTGGAAAGGCATTGCCAATCCGATTTCATTTAAAATCAGTGAACAGGTTACAAATTACGCACATTGATTCTTGCGTTCGGAATTGAAATCTGCTGAAAGATAGTTTTATTGAATCAGCTTTATCGATTTCATTTTAATTTACTTGTTGTCTGAACTATCTGATTGGGAATGATATTTCGCTTTTACTGATTTCGGGCAAATCAAAAAGATATATCTTCCCCTTTTGGCGTATATTTTCCAACTCACTGCAGTTAATGCAATGAACTTCCGTTCGGCGAACCACACTGGTGTTTAGAATTAAAGGGTAATTTAGAAATTCATACAAAATATAAAGTATTTATGAGGAAATGTAACGAAATGTGATAAAAAGGTTTATTATTACGTTACTTACTTAACTCAAGCAGAAGAAGTCATAATTTTATAGTTTGCATGTGTTAATACCATAACCTTGTAAATTACACGGAACATGCGTAATTAAAAGTCTTTTGTTTAAAACATTTGGTATTTTACTATGGAGTATGATTCCCCCTGACAGCCATGCAGCTCAAGCAACAATTCCTCATCTGTTTATACGCGAATTGATGAGGACTTGAAGAATTATTTACCTGTTGTAAGCAAGAGCTATTCTGAGTTTTTGAAAGCTGGCGAGCTCCAATCGTTAGAGCATCCTGTACATGTTCAATTAGATTGAGGTCAGAGGATCTGGGTGGCCACTCCATTAAGGGAATATCTTACTCTTTGAGAAAATCGTCGACCAAAGGAGTTTATGAGGTTGGGAATTACCTATCCTCCAAAAGAATAAAAGCTGGACTGACGGCTTCCCTGACCGGCCTGAAATATTGTCTAAGGATCTCGTCTCTGTATCTTGGGGCACCAACAGAGCAACTCTGAAAGATGTGCAAGTCTGTATGCCAGTTTTTTCGAATTCCTGCCGAGACCGCATCTTGATGAGAACTCGTCGCGAATCAATACTTAGACTGAATCATGATTTGGCTTTGTAAAAACATTCGCCTCTTGGTCTGGACTCCAAGGTGATACTGCTGACTTCACACCAAACGAGGTTAAGGTCAACGGAAGTTAGAAAGACGCCAATAACTGGTCGCTCTCCACCGTATGAGACTGACTTGCATCCATCCTACCAGTTGCTTTCCACCGCTTGAGAAGACTGTACTTCGGTGGCACATCACGCTGATTATGTCACGAAGATATCCTATGGATGATTTTCAATGGTGGGCAGCGATTGGTAGGATAGGAGCAAGTTCTTTTTCTGGGTCTTTTCCTGTCCCGTTTCCGGCCCAAAATTTAAGTTCTCCATCGGTGGTCCGTTCTTTTTGCAATATGTCCAGCCTAATGCCGTTTCAGCGATTTTACTCTGATCATGATGTCTTCCACTCTTGCCACTTTCCTGATCCACGAGTTCCTACTCTTATCTTTCCCAGATAAACCAAGCATTCATCTTTCCATGCTTCTTTCAGTTCTCTGCAGTCCTTTTATGGGGATTTTAGTTCAAGTCCAAGTCCCCGCTCTATACGTAAGAACTGGAAGGATGCATTAATTAAACACTTTTCTTTTAAGACACAATGGCATATTTCTCTTAAATATTGTACTGTTTCTTTCAAAAAGCTCTCCAACCAAGTTTTATTCGCCGATTAATTTCTTCATCAATGTGATCCTCGCTTGATATCTGTTGTCCAAAGTAAAAGTAGGTATTGGTTATTTCCAGATTTTTTCCCCTATCAATCGATAAATATTAATTTCTTGTAAAAGTATTGTACATCAAGTTTGTTTTCAGAAAGTTCATTTTTAATCCCACTTCTTTACTCTTGTGATATATATATATATATATGGGATGTAAGGTCAGGTGATGCGTAACATCACAGCCTCTCCTTGACAAATGTCAACCCCGCCTTCTCGTGGCGCATTCTGTTCCCACTAAAGGGGCTCTGACGACCGCCAATAGCGGTATAACTATACCATCGGGATTAGAGGAAATTCTATCCCACACTCACCAACCCGCTTGGCCAGCGTGGTGAGTTATGGCCAAACCCCTTCAAAATGATTCCACAACTTAAATCTTGGCCCTCAGTCTCCGGCAGCTGGAATGTACCTGGCCAAGGCAGCGGCCAGTGCGACATGAAGGCAGAGGGTGCTAAGAATCCCCGGAGGACCGGACTAGGCTGCCATCTGATGCTGACCTTGGCTACATACAATGGACGCTCCCTATCTTCTGATTCAAGGCTTCTTGAATTGGAAGAGGAACTACAAAGGATCAAGTGGGACATCGTGGGGCTCAGTGAGGTAAGGAGAAAAGGAGAAGATCTCATCGAACTGAAAAGTGGACATCTCTTCTACTATCGTGGGACAGATACTGGCAGAACTAGTGGTGTTAGATTTATAATAAACAAGAAACTGAAGGATAAAGTTGTAGAAGTTGAATGTTCCTCTGACAGAGCTGCACGACTCGTTATCCAACTCTCGAGAAGATACCAGGCTCAGATCATTCAAACTTATGCACCCACCACAAGTCATGCTGAAGAAGAAATTGAAGAATTTCATGAGGAAATTTGTCATCTAAATAATAACGGTAAGCAGCACTTGAAAATAATTATGGGAGATTTCAATGCAAAAATAGGGCAACGGCAACAGAATGAAACTTCAGTAGGTAAATTCGGTCACGGCAACAGAAATCAGCGTGGAAATACTCTCGTTGAGTTTGCAGAGGCAGAAGGGCTTTTCATCTTGAACTCCTTCTTCAAGAAAAAGCCACACAGGAAATGGACATGGAGACATCCAAATGGGACGACAAGTGAAATTGATATTATTATGTGTAACAAAAAATTCGTCATAGAAGACTGCAGTGTGCTAAACAAGTTCAACACAGGTAGTGACCATAGATTGGTGAGATGTAAGATGCACCTCAACACTAAACTTGAACGTGGCAAGCTCATAAGACAAACAAAATGTATTAACATAACCAACCTTAAAAAACACCATAATACCTTCAAGTTGGAACTGAAGAACAGGTTCTCTGCTTTAGAAGGCCTAACATCGGAAGAAGTGGACATCTCTGAAGTTAACAGAAAAGTAACCAAAGCTCTTATGGAAACAGCAACAACATTAGCTGGGTCTAAGAACAAGTTGCATGTAAATAAATTATCAGAAAAAACGAAAATGTTGATGCAAAAAAGAAAAGAGATGAGGACAACTAAAGAAGATGTGACTTCTAAAGTGGAATATATAGAGCTATGCAAGACAGTAAGAAAAAGTATCACTGAAGACGTAAGAAAATTCAACTGTGAACTAGTGAGAAAAGCAATTGAAAACAACTAAAGCCTAAAGATAGCAAAGGGACATCTCAGTAAGGGAAGAAAACAGATTATGGCACTGAGAAAAGAAGATGGTTCTGTAACAAGAAATAGAGGCGAAATTTTGACAAGAGTGAAAGATTTCTACTCCAAATTATATGAAAGCGATGATACATGCACTCCAGACATCATGAAAGATAACAGTACCAGAGTTCCTCCAGTCCTTCCAGCGGAAGTTGCACATGGAATCAAGAACATGAAGCGGGGAAAAGCTCCAGGAGAAGATGGATGGAATTACTGTAGACATCATACAAGAAGCAAGTGGAGAAATCGAAACAGTACTAGCCCAAATTTTCACTCGATGCCTTAATGAAGCAAAGATTCCTGAGGATTGGAACACCGCTACAATGATCCTGCTACATAAGAAAGGTGACATTGAGGATCTCGGAAACTACAGACCTATCAGCCTCCTATCAGTGGTTTATAAAATCTTCACTAAAGTTCTTTCACACCGCTTGAAGGTAACACTGGACATGGCTCAACCGAGAGAACAAGCTGGATTCAGGAGTGGCTACAGCACAATAGATCATATCCACGTGCTGAGAGAACTAATTGAAAGAGCGAGGGAATATGAACTTCCATTGTGCATGGCTTTTATCGATTATGAAAAAGCCTTTTATTCGGTGAAACCATCAGCAGTTACAATGGCTCTGAAAACCTGCGGTATTGAAGATGCATACATTAATATTATTAATAACATCTATGAAAATGCAAGTGCAAAGATTAGGCTATTTGAAAATACAACACACGTAAAAATTGGAAAGGGAGTGAGACAAGGTGACACCATATCTCCGAAGCTCTTTAATGCCACATTGGAGGGTGTTTTTCAGTCGCTGAGCTGGGAAAACAAGGGGATAAAGATTAATGGAGATTATCTAACCCACCTTCGTTTAGCTGATGACGTAGTCATTTTTGCAACTACCCCATCACAGCTGCAGAGTATGATCTAGGAACTTGCTGACAAGAGTAAAGAAGTGGGATTAAAAATGAACTTTCAGAAGACAAAAGTGATGTTCAATGCTTTTACAAGAAATGAAGATTTATCGATTGATGGAGAAAAGCTGGAGATAACAGACACGTACGTTTATCTTGGACAGCAGATATCAAGTGAGGGTCACATTGATGAAGAAATTAATCGGCGTACAAAACTTGCCTGGAGAGCTTTTGGAAGAAACAGCATAATTTTCAAGAGCAATATGCCATTATGTCTTAAAAGAAAAGTGTTTGATCAATGCATCCTTCCAGTGCTTACGTATGGTGCAGAGACGTGGACCTTAACTAAAAGAGACATACAAAGGCTGCAGACAACTCAAAGTAGCATGGAGAGGTGCATATGTGGTGTAACCAGGAGAGATAAGAAGAGGAACTCGTGGATCCGAAAAATGACAAGAGTGGAAGACATCATGATCAGAGTTAAATCCCTGAAATGGCAATGGCTGGACATACTGCCAGAAGGACAGATCATCGATGGACAGCCGAAATTTTAGATTGGATTCCAAGGGACAGGAAAAGACCCAGAAGAAGACCACATGGGAGATGGGTGGATGAAATTCGAAAGTATGCAGGGGTGACATGGGGGAGACTGGCACAAGACAGACCGTTGTGGAGGAAACTTGGGGAGACCTTCGTCCAGCAGTGGATTGATAATGGTTGACAATGATGATGATGATGATGATGATATATATATATATATATATATATATATATATATATATATATATATAATATATCACTTTACTAAAGGCTGCATTTTTCTTGGCAACCGCCTGTCACATGGACGTTTCTGTCTTCTGTCCAGTTGTGCTCGAAGCTACCTTGTAACGTACCAGGAGATGTGACGTACCTGCCAGAAGGACGCACACGACATAAAGGCAGATAGGAATCAGAATAAAACGTCCGCGTAGCTTAATTGGTAGAGCAACTTATTCCGGAATAAGCGGACTCGGGTTCGAATCCTGGCGCGGATAAAAATGACGGAGAAATTCAATTCGTTATAATGGCGCCCGAACTATCCGGATGACCCGACCGTTCAAAATCTCGCATTGGTGTGATGTTATTTCCACACCGCGAGATAGGAAAAATAAGAGAATCCTTTCTCCAGCACTTCGAAAAAAAAAATAAAAATAAAAATAAGGGGGAGATGATGTAACGTACCAGGAGATGTGACGTACCTGCCAGAAAGACACACACGACATAAAGGCAGATAGGAATCAGAATAAAACGTCCACGTAGCTTAATTGGTAGAGCAACTTATTCCGGAATGAGGGGACCCCGGGTTCGAACCCCGGCGCGGATAAAAATGACGGAGAAATTTACTTCGTTATAACCTTTTCAATAAAGTGCCTTTGTATCCTTTGGATTCCTTGTTTGGACGGTTTTGCTCACTTGTCTCATATTCGTATATCTTGGGGATCTTATGGTATGATTTGAGTCGATGTGGAGCATATCTGCACGACGTTACATTCGAAAAACCGTCTCTTCCTTAATTTTTGCGCGCTAGTGTAATTCAGGAGTCTTTCATCAGAGAATTCCTCCGATCTAATCCTTATATCGTAGCCATTTGTTAACACAACGCCATGCTCATTTTTCATTTGTCTGATTCCAGTTATATCTATCGTAGAAAAATATCTTACTTTTGCTATTTTGAATACTTCCTCCGCGCTTCTCTTGTGTCTACTTCCTCGTGAAATTCACTCGGACACTATGACTTAGCAATTGCCACTGGCTATTATTTACTTTTCTGACTATTTCCTTAAACATCCTACTTTGTTTTCCTCTATCACAGTCCAGGGTGGATTGGCCCATTGGGGTGCCGGGACATTTCCAGGTAGACCACTCCAGAAATAGCCCACTTTCCCGTATTTTGTTCCCGCTTTCTCGGATTTTTTGGAATGAGCAAATTATTATTTTGATACTTATGAATACGAACAACAAATTTGTCAAATGATTCTGAAAAATATGTTATTGGGCACTGATGTATCGTATATGGTGTGGCATATACAGTAAAACCTTGTTTATACGTTTCTCACGTATATATTTTCCTCATTTATACGATAAATAACGCAGTTACAAAAATTGTGAATTGCTCTTAATGTTAAACTTTTCCTGTTTCGTTTACTTGTTCGTTTTCCAGTTAGATCTAAATGTACGAGGTTCCACTGTACATTTAGATCTAACTTCTCCACTGGGTATAAATTATATAAATGTATGATTTCTTTACTGTATAAATTGTGTTCTTTCTTGATTACGTTCTTTATTTCTGAACGACATGTTCTGAACCTCCAGTTTCTTTGCTACGTGTTTCAACACTGACAGTAAGTTGAAAGGTTACGATTCAGAAGTGATAAAAGCGACTACCATATGCGTTCAGGTGATATTAGTGGATTGCTAGCTGCTGTAAATTCCGCTACGTTAATCCGCTTTGCAATCTATAGTTTTCAAGCTGCGATACCATTTGCTTTTATTCGTAATTAACGCCTGTTCTGTTATTATGAAAGTTATGTTCGACTAAATGCCTTACTACACTTAGTTAGCTTTGCATTAGGAACATCTTCCTCATAACCCGTTGGTTCATTTTTGGGTGAAATCATGGCTCGCAGACACCTAGAACCAGATTTTACAAAGTGTCGAATATCCTTCATGCGTAACTGGACACAAGTCAGCTGCAGCAGCTCCGTCGGTTCATGTTCATTCCGTGGTGAATGATCAGCGGTTCTCCCACCCCGTTGTAACATATCCTACAAATGTTCAATTGGGTTAGAGTCAGGGAAGCTTCGGGGCAAGGCAATGCAGCAAATTCGTTGTCGTGTTCTTCCAACCATTCAGTAAATATGCAAGTTCGATTACACGCTGCGTTGTCCTGTCGAAAGATGGCACTGTGGTCCGGTTAAACCTCGTGCACATATGGATGGAGATGGTCAGCTAACAAGTCCCGGTAGCGTCCACAATACAGTGTTTGTGAGATGATAACCAACGGACCTAGGACTTGCCAGGGAAAAGCTCTCCCGACCAGAAAACCATCTTTACCTGTCTGCTGAACCCCAACTGTAAAACCAGAGGATAGGGGTTCATGCTGTTTACGTCACATGCGAACCGGACCATCAATATGGTGCAGCAGGAAACGGGGCAAACCACTCCAAACGACCTTCTTCCATCTGTGGAGGGTCCATTGCCGACGTTCCTTGGTACATGCGAGGTGTTGTTGACGAGGACTGGGCGCCATCAAAGATACCCTAGCTGGTCTCATACTGTGGAACTCCAGGTGAAGCAAGGTATAGCGCGTGGTGCAAGTTTAAATAGGTCGAACTGAACCCCTGTTGTACTGGTAAGTGAGTTGGGTGACTGCTTCACGTCGTTGTTGATATAGCAGTCGTGACATCTGACGCTCACTTCTCTGATCAGCCGGGCGTAGCTAACCAATGTGAGCCCTTCTGCTGGATGTCTGTGCATGGTTATTCCAGTCCTGGTACACCCTTGATACAGTAGTACGGAAGCAGCCAACAAGTGTGGCTGACCAATGTGAGCACTTCTGTTGGATGTCTGTACATGGTTAATCCAGTCCTGGTACACCCTTCATGCAGTAGTACGGGAGCAGCCAACAAGTGTGGCTGACCAACGTGAGTCATTCTTCTGGATGTCTGTGCATGGTTAATCCAGTCCTGGTACACCCTTCATGCAGTAGTACGGGAACAGCCAACAAGAGTGGCTGACCAATGTAAGCCCTCCTGCTGGATATTTGTGCATGGTTAATCCAGTAATGGTACACTCTTGATACAGTAGTACGGGAGCAGCCAACAAGTGTGGCTGACCAATGTGAGAACTTCTTCTGGGTGTCTGTGCATGGTTAATCCAGTCCTGGTACACCCTTCATGCAGTAGTACGGGAGCAGCCAACAAGTGTGGCTGACCAACGTGAGTCATTCTTCTGGATGTCTGTGCATGGTTAATCCAGTCCTGGTACACACTTCATGCAGTAGTACGGGAACAGCCAACAAGAGTGGCTGACCAATGCAAGCCCTCCTGCTGGATATTTGTGCATGGTTAATCCAGTAATGGTACACTCTTGATACAGTAGTACGGGAGCAGCCAACAAGTGTGGCTGACCAATGTGAGAACTTCTTCTGGGTGTCTGTGCATGGTTAATCCAGTCCTGGTACACCCTTCATGCAGTAGTACGGGAGCAGCCAACAAGTGTGGCTGACCAACGTGAGTCATTCTTCTGGATGTCTGTGCATGGTTAATCCAGTCCTGGTACACACTTCATGCAGTAGTACGGGAACAGCCAACAAGAGTGGCTGACCAATGTAAGCCCTCCTGCTGGATATTTGTGCATGGTTAATCCAGTAATGGTACACTCTTGATACAGTAGTACGGGAGCAGCCAACAAGTGTGGCTGACCAATGTGAGAACTTCTTCTGGGTGTCTGTGCATGGTTAATCCAGTCCTGGTACACCCTTCATGCAGTAGTACGGGAGCAGCCAACAAGTGTGGCTGACCAACGTGAGTCATTCTTCTGGATGTCTGTTCATGGTTAATCCAGTCCTGGTACACCCTTCATGCAGTAGTACGGGAACAGCCAACAAGAGTGAGACTGACCAATGCAAGCCCTTCTGCTGGATGTTTGTGCATGGTTAATCTAGTCCTGGTACACCCTTTATACAGTAGTACGGGAGCATCCAACAAGGGCGGCTGTTTCCGAAATGCCGGCACCTGCCTTCCTGGCCCCTACTATCTGACCGCGGTCAAATTGGCTGAAGTCGCCACGTTTTCCCATTACTGGCAAACATTTGCTGATTACGTACAGAGAATACTTGTGCACAATTTATAATAGCTGCACGTGGCGTCGATTTCACGTGGTACTTCCTTATCGCTCCGAATTTGTAAAAATGTTCCAAATGCAAAACTAACTTGGTGTAGTTGAGCGGTTATCTTCAAAATGAATTTATGTGAAAAGCAGCGTATTGTAAAGAATAAAAATAAGTGTTACTCATTATTGCTCTATTCATTTGACCCTATCATTAGGTTTACTTGCGTTTCAGGCACTAAGTGTTCGCTCAACGTAAGGTTAAAACAGACATATTTGTTTCACCACACGTCAAACCTTATAATGGATCATGGTTGGTTCGAGTTGAATGTATACAAAAATGCGATGCATTTTATGCTCAATTATATTTTCTTAGGATGGAACTCATTCCTTCCAACAATTTGTTCTAAAAAATTCCCTGGCTAATTATGAGGTGTATATTCTTTTTTTTTTTTTTTTTTTTTGATTGGAGGTTTAACGACCACCGTGAGCAACTCAATGGGCTATAAGCAGTCGCCCGTCCCTAATTTAGGGTCACTGGTTCCAGGGAAGGGAGAAAGCCAGTGCCGTTAGACAAACACAACATCCATGCCTCACCGGGATTCGAACCCGGACCCCGCTCGGACGAATGACCAGAGGCCATCGCTTATACCACTGCGCTACCGGGGCGGCGAGGTGTATATTCACTGGATATTTCAAAACATACACCCAAGAGGTAAAACATTATTGCCAGCGCGGCTAAATGCACATCGGAGCAACTGCAGGTAAACAAGGGCTCGTCTCGTGGTACGGTTTATGTAACACCTGATATTGAGCTCTGTTAAGCAGTGTTATTCTTGTTCTTCACATGAGAAAGCTAGCGGACTTAAGCGAGTTTGACAAACGTCAAATTGCAATGGCCACACGACTAGTTCAGAGCATTTTCAAGACGGCAAGACTTGTGGGGTGCTCACGATCAGGCGTGGTTAGTACCTTCAAAAAGTGGTCCGAGTAGGGTAAAAAACCACGAACTGCGGGCAAGGTGGGGGCCGGCCAGGGCTTATTGACGATAGAGGTGAGCGAAGGCTATCTCGTATGCCACGCGACAACAAAAGGAATACAGTGGCTCAACTCGCAGGTAATTTGAATGCTGGTGGCGGGAGTAATATGTGAGAACACAGAGTACATCGAGCCCTGCTGAAAGTCGTGCTGCGTAGCGGCAGACCGCTCCAAGTGCCCATGCTAGCCTTGGTTTATCGTCGGCAGCACCTACAATGGGAACGCGAGCATCAAAATAGAACCTTGAAAGATTAGCACAAGGTTGTCTCCCCCGATAAATACCGTTTACTGTTATCTGGAGGTGTGCGTCGTTTACCTGGTGAAGTGTTAGCATCAAGATGCAACGTAGGACGAAAACAAGCAATTGGAGGAAGTTTAATGCTTTGGGCTGTGTTCTGCTGGGAAACCTTTTCCCCCGTCATTCATGTGCTGAAAACTATGGCATTACCCACCTACAAATCATTTCGGACCAGGTACATCCTTTCATGACAACGGTATTCTCCTCTATTAGGGCCTTTTTTCAGCAGGATAATGTTGAAAGAAACTATGACATCTACCATCTACCTAAACAACACTGCAGACCAGGTAACTCCTTTCATGGCAACGGTATTCTCCTCTAGTAGGGCCTTCTTTCAGCAGGATAATGCTTAAAGAAACTATGACGTCTACCATCTACCTAAACATCACTGCAGACCAGGTACACCCTTTCATGGCAACGGTATTCTCCTCTAGTACGGCATTCTTTCAGGAGGATAATGCTGAGAGAAACTATGACGTCTACCATCTACCTAAACATCACTGCAGACCAGGTACACCCTTTCATGGCAACGGTATTCTCCTCTAGTACGGTCTTCTTTCAGGAGGATAATGCTGAAAGAAACTATGACGTCTACCATCTACCTAAACAACACTGCAGACCAGGTAAATCCTTTCATGGCAACGGTATTCTCCTCTAGTAGGGCCTTCTTTCAGCAGGATAATGCTTAAAGAAACTATGACGTCTACCATCTACCTAAACATCACTGCAGACCAGGTACACTCTTTCATGGCAACGGTATTCTCCTCTAGTACGGCATTCTTTCAGGAGGATAATGCTGAGAGAAACTATGACGTCTACCATCTACCTAAACATCACTGAAGACCAGGTACATCCTTTCATGGCAACGGTATTTCCCTCTAGTAATACCTTCTTTCAGCAGTATAATGCACTATGCCATATTGCCTGGAGTATTCGAGAATGGTTAGCGAAACACTAGGAAGACTTCCAGGTATCGTCCTGGACTCCAGATTCCCCTGCCATCAATCCAATCGAGCATCTGTGGTTTGAGTTAGAACAACAAATCCTATTTGCGGGGGCTCAACCACGTAACTTATTAAAGGGTCTGCTGGTAAAGTGTTGATACCATGTACAACAAGACACCTTTAGAAACCTTGTAGTGTCCATGCCTCGCCGGGTAAGAGCTGTTTTGGCCGCATGTGGAGGACTAACATCATATTAGACAGGTGGTCATAATGTTTTGGCTCTTCGGTGTACAATTTATAACCTTTTTGCAAGTGGTCGGATTGGAACCCAAGTATTCCTACTCCGGAGAGGCTGTTCTTCCAACTGAACTACACCTACAGTCTTATCGCTGCAGCAATGCCGATTTGACTGATACGTCACCACAGCAGGACGTCATGTCAC
This sequence comes from Macrothele yani, assembly GCA_039090855.1. Classification (NCBI taxonomy): domain Eukaryota; kingdom Metazoa; phylum Arthropoda; class Arachnida; order Araneae; family Macrothelidae; genus Macrothele; species Macrothele yani. The sequence continues at coordinate 22,506,667 of CM077002.1, read as the reverse complement.
GCAGTACATTACTTCATCCTCCCCTTGAGAAAAGCGGGGACACAAAATCCCAGGTTTTGGGTCAGCCGACAGCAGTGGTCGTAGGACCAGCTCATTGTTGAAAAAGAAATTTCTATTAATTCCTTACGTTGTGTGGGAGAATCATCACACAAATATTCGGACCTCAAGGCCAGGCGATTCCTCCTTGTTCGGGCGTCAATATAGTATTCAAACCTACGTCTTCATATTCCGGAACGGTTATTCTCGCAGCTGAACTACACCGGCAAGCCTGTCGTGCCACGTTGTCGATTTGTCTCATACATCTCCGTAGCTGTATGTCATGTCACGTAGAACATTAAAACATTCCTTTCGTATTGTTCCTCTCTTCTGCCTAAGATATTTTTTCTGACTTATTGCTTTATTGGAGTTTGTTAATAGGAATTTGTAATTATGTACACTTGTTAGCAGGAATTATGCTGTTTTACCTTTCAGTTCAATGGGGAGGCTATGGTTCTTGGTCACAAGTGTGTTATTGGTGCTGACATCTTTAGAGAAATCTATACTTGGCCTCGATGCTGGAATTTCTCTCGTCCTTCCTACTCAAAGTAAGTACATGTATATTGTTTGACTGCAATTAAGCTGTAAAGGAACAAAAATAAATAATGGAAAAATACTCTGTATGATAAAGGGCGCTAAAAGGTATCAAAAAACAAGAGGGGTACCATCCAAATGGTGAAGGTTATGTGCATACCATGTACAAAGGTCAAAAATCTAATGTGCTTACAGCATCAATACATTTTACCATTAGTACGTTTTTGAGGACATGAAGCTATTATTTCAATTGAAAAATTCCTTTGGTATTGTAAAACTTAAACTTTGAAACGAAATTCCAACGGAATTATTCAAAAACCGAAGATGAATTTCGTTAATTAGACGTAACGTCTTATTTCTCTTCATTTTTTATTTATTATGCTTTCACTTATTTTACAAAACCATGTTTTTATTTATCCACGATTTCCCTTACTTTTACAAACATCTGAGGCCATGAAGTAAATTTCTCCACACTTTTGCTTGCTCTGGGGAGAATGACTCTCTTATTACATTAATAAAAACACGATTTAATTTGTCGCTCAAGAAAAGTTTTGAACCAGAAGAACACTGCCGGACAATTGCTAAGGACGGATGACAAAAGCAACGATAGCAACCATAAAATGGAAGGCAGGAAAATGTGGAAATTAGCATAAGTGCGGGATACAGTAAGACGTGTTGTGCGTATTCAAATTTTGGATTGCCAAACTTGTTCGTGACGTCATAGCGCTGATAAGAGATATAAAGGATTTGACGCGTATTGACCGTTGTTGTTCAAACGCAAAGTTGAAAGGGAAAGAATCAGTTGACGAACTTGAAATTTTCAGCATGTCTTCCCGACATCACCTAGATGATTTTACGCGTGGCAGTATTATTGGCAAGATTAAAGAAGGACGAAAAATAACAGATGTTGCCAGGGAGTTCGACGCAGCCACAGTGTTGTTTCAAGGCTTTGGAAATCATTTCAAACAAATGGAGAGTGTGGCAAACGTCACAGGGGAGGTCGTGTTCGCAGTATGACACCTGCAAAAGATCGGTACACAGTGCTATCAACAGAAAGACACCGGCGCAGCACAGCTAGTGAGGTAGCAAATCAGTTTATGGCTGCTACTGGCAAGCGGATCTCCCGAGAAACTGCCGCCAGACGTTTGCATGAAGGAGGACTATACACGCCCGCCGTCCTGTTGTGTGCATCCCATTGTCCAGACGTCACCGTACTGCCCGTTTGCAATGGTGCCATCAACATCGCAATTGGACTGATAACGACTGGTCTGCTGTCCTCTTCTCAGATGAGAGTAGATACAGTCTATCGTCTGATTGTCGACGACAACTGATCTGGCGTGATAGTGGTACTGCATATTGTCCAGCAAACATACAGGAAAGGGACCGATATCCGACATGTAGGTCATGGTATGGGCTGGCATCATGATCAATGGCCGTACGTCCCTCTATGTGCTTCCAACTGGGTCTATGACTGGCCAACGATACATTAATGATGTTCTGCTACCTCATGTTCGCATGTTCCGTGGTGCTGTCGGTGATAGATTTATTTTCATGGACGACAACGCAACATGCCATCGAACAGTCGCTGTCCAGGAGTGTCTTGAGAGCGAGGATATTCAACGCCTCGTATGGCCAGCACGTTCTCCAGATCTGAATCCCATTGCAAATGTGTGGGATGCTTTGGGGAGGAGTCTTGCTGGTCGCCAATGCCCTCCAATAAACAAGGACACCCTCATCCGTGCACTGACAGAGGAATGGGATAAATTACGCCAACAGCTGCTTGATAATGTTGTGCAAAGCATGACACGACGTGTGGAATCTTGCATCGCCCTCCATGGTGGCCATATCCCGTATTGACATCTTACGCCGGAACGCCTGCGGACGGTAATTGCATTTTTTTTTACGTTTACGTATTCTACACAAAATGGCCTGTTTGTCCCTTGAACACGTTCCAAAACCTTATGGATTTCAGAGCACAATAAATTGTCTTTCTTGTAATGTCCTGGCATTCTGACATTATTTTATTTCACTTGGCATCCAACCACACTTACTTTTTTATGCACTATATATCCGTTTATGATCCGTCCTTAGCAATTGTCCAGCAGTGTACATATGTAGAATGAAAATCTAAGATTTCTTCAAAGCTGTGCTGAGTGCGCTGTCTTTACGTGCATTTGTTTAAAACTTTGAATGTTCGTTGTGTGATAATGGAAAAGTACGTGGCTTTGCTCTCTTATTTCATTCAAAGTTTTTTTAATTTAATTAAGGTTATTTTTTCTAGCAAAACCTAAAAAAACCATTAAATTAACTTATGGCTTTCCCAAAAATTAGATGCAAGTTGATGAATATTTTTTTTAGGCAAAAGTAAGTGACCTGGTGGCGCCGACTCACAAATGCAGATAACATTATATCAATCCAAGGCCAGAATGAACGAGACAGAACGAGGTGAATCCTAGAGCAAACAAGATACAACGAGGTGAATCCTAGACGAACAAGATACAACGAGGCGAATCCTAGAGCGAACAAGATACAACGAGGTGAATCATAGAGCGAACAAGATACAACGAGGTGAATCCTAGAGCAAACAAGATACAACGAGGTGAATCCTAGAGCGAACAAGATATAACAAGGATGAACAAGACAGAACGAGGTGGACCCTAGAATGAACAAGACAGAACGAGGTGAACCCCATAATAAACAAGATAGAAAGAGGCGAACCTTACATTGAACAAGACTGAACGAAGTGAACTGTAGAATGAACAAGACAGAACGACGTGGATCCCGAAATGAACAAGAAAGGAGGAGATGGGCCACAGAATGAACAAGGCAGAACTAGGTGGCCCTTAGTATAAGCAAGACAAACGAGGTGACCCTATAATCAACTAGACAGAACGAGGTAGACACCAGAATAAACAAGATAGAACAACGTTGACCCTAGAATGAACAAGACAGAACGAGGTGGACCTCAGAATAAACAAGATACAAACGAGGTGGACCCTAGGATGAACAAGACAGAAATAGGTAGACCCTGGAATGAACAAGACAGAAACAGGTAGACCCTAGAATGAACAAGGCAGAACGAGGTGGATTTCAAAATAAACGAGATACAAACGAACTAGATAGAACAAGATGACTCCTAGAAGAATCAAGACAGAATGAAGCGGACCTTAGAATGATTGAAAAGGTATTATGTGTTGTTGTTGCTGTTATTAATGGGATGTGAATAAACGGGATGTTTATGTATCTATACTTGTTGCCTTCAGTAAGCTTAAAGCGTTACGTTCCAACGGACGGATTAGAAACTTCGGAAATTCTTGTATGCAGATAAATGACTCACCTTGAATAAAGTTATCCAATAATCAAACAGAAGTCATCGCTGTTTCCACGTTTATAAGTGAGTCACGGAAAAATTCTCATCTTATAAAAGTGGAAAGAGTGATGACTTCTGTGATGTTCCTAATCTATGTCAATAGTGTGTATTAATTATCCAATAATATGATGAAGATGATGATAATATATATTTAATTGATATATGAGCACAACATACGGAATAAAAATAAATCAAGATTTGAAAGTAACAAAGACAGAGTTTCAAACAGGACACGAGCGCACAGCTTGCAAGAAACGAAAAAACATCTTAGCTGAAAAAATTAACGCCGTAACAGAAGGGCAGACACCAAACGTTAGAAAGCTTGTGAATAGGAGCAAGCTTAATTTTCCTCAGCCAGGTGTTTTCCACGAGGTGATCACGTTACACCTTTAGTCTTAACTCAGGGAGAAATATTAAACAACTTTTTCTCCTCACGTGGAAACAATGTTTCGCGACTGCTGTGAGACGTACTTACGTTTCCATGATGATGAGTTGCATTTTCACTTGCACTATGCTGATGGGAGGGCGAGAATTTGGCGACAAAAGCATGAGAGCACTGCCCCATCTTTCATGGTGGCGACTTTCTATTTTCTGCTTCTTGAAATGGTGTGGGCCATATTTTCATGAAATACTTTTGTCGCTTTGATTCAAATGGATCCTCGCCTAAATACCCAAGCTTATTTAAACATCGTCAATACAAATTTTGAAGTTGTAAATCCGTTTATTGGTGTAAATGTGACATGGATGTTAAACCAGATAATATCAGAAAACTTGAAAATTTCATCGTCCTGAAGCGGAAATCGAACCCGCGTCTCGAGGATAACACACGAGTATCTTGGTCACTCTGGGTGGGTTACTGGTTAGCATACTCGAGCGCTATCCGGGAGACGCGGATTCGATTTCCACCTAAGGGAGACCAAATTTTGAAGTTTTCGGATATTATCTGACTTAAAATACATGTCATATTTACACCAACAAACAGATATACAACTGCAAAATTTGTATTGTGCAATAGTGTAATCCCGTTTTTCATTCATTAAGCATCGTCAATATTCAAATTCATCAGACTATGTTTATTCTTTACGCCAGTAGTGATACATTCTTTTAGGAGGACAACACACTATGTAATATTACCGATACCTTCTCGGAGTTGCTTCAGGTGTATGACAGGTGCTTTACTCTACTTCACGGTACATCTCAGTCCCATGAAGGATTTGTGAGATGAAATAGAGCAGGACATGAGACCAGAGGCGAAACTGAGAGAGTGTAATAATCATTGCCTACAATCTGATTAAAACTGGAATTGAAACATTGCAATAGCTTCTGGTACAGTTTTTTTGTGCCGTACCTTATCATTTGTCTATTTACAGAATTCATTTCTAATATGTTTCTCCAGTGTTGGTAGCCTTGGTTTGGAGGATGTTAGTTTCTCGCATTCAAATTACAAAGCAAGGTAAAACGTACGTTACAAAAAAAAGGGGGACATTCACACTGTTGAAGATTCTCTGGGGGCTATTTGATAATTATTGCCATTGCGGGCCTCGACTTCCAGCTCCATTCGGTCCATTTGATGTGATACTCAAGGTTCGAAGTCCGAAGCAGTTAGGAAAAGCCATGCAAACTGTCACAGTTTGAATGTGCCTCGCCGATAGAGATAACATTGGGGTATGACGCTGTTTCTTCTTTCCTTTTCTTGTCCAGCAATGTGTATTTATGTATACATATACATATACTTATATACACTGTTAAATTAGTAATGTATACATCATCATCATCAACAACACCCATTATCAACCACTGCTGATCTTCCCAAATTTTTTCCACACATTTCTCTCTTGTATATACACATTGATGAGCAATTGAATTAGAGACAGCTGGCGTTATGCAAATGTGGCGCTGTGGGCAGCCCTGTAAACGGAAACGACATGACGTATGCAGCGATCGGACAATACAAGGAGTGATGCGACGGGAATCCGTAAGAGTCGGACGCAGTATGAGTAAGACGAAGGATCTAAACGCACTGGATCGTGGGCAAATTGTTGGGGACCGACGAATGGGTCCCTCCATCTCGGAAGTCGTGCAGGCACTGGGATTTTTCACGAGCCACGGTGTCAGGGGTGCACCGTAAGTACATCGAATCCAGTAAAACCATGCCTGCAAGGGCCAACTGCTGTGGACAACAGCGTGTGGATGAGCGGGGTCATCGTCGGCTAGCTCGAATTGTAACAGCGGATAGACGGGCCACAGTGCAAGAAATCACTCGGCAATTTAACGCTGGTGCACAAAAACGAGTAAGCAGGCACACCATCCAAAACCATCTCCTTGCTATGGGGTACAGAAGCCATCGTCTCACGAGATTACCGCTGCTGACCGCACATCACAGGGTGCAAAGATTAGCATAGGCGCGGGAACATCGCAAATGGACCGTAGACATGTGGAAATATGTTGCCTGGACTGATGAGTCGAGATTCACGTTGGTACATGAGGATGGAAGGATACCAGTACGGCGCAAACCACATGAAGCGATGTATCCTTCTTGCCAGCAGGGAACTCTTCAAGCTGGTGGGGTGGCATTCTCGTCTGGGGACTGTTTACGTGGACTGAAATGGGACTCTGGTACGTGTGACATCGTCCCTCACAGGTCAACGTTACCAGGATATCCAGGACGACCATTTGTTCCCGTTTGTGCGTCTTCAACATCCCACTGGGGACCTCATCCTGCAACAAGACAATGCAGCTCCCGAATTGTATCCGAATGGTTGGATGAACACTCCGCTGACGTGACTTCTCTTCCTTGGCCAGCTAGGTCACCTGACCTCAATACCATCGAGCACATCTGGGATGCCATCGAGAGAGATGTTCGACCCTCCAACAAATCTTCGTGAACTGTGGGAGCTTGTTCAGGGGTCGTGAATCCGTCTGGCTTCCCAACGCTTCCGGTGTCTTGTCGAGTCCATGCCGAGACGAATCGCCGCCGTCATCAGGGCGAAAGCTAGTGCTACATGTTACTAGACAGGTACCTCTAATTCAATTGCTCTTCAGGGTCCTGTATATGGATCAGAGACACGGACTTTAAGCAAAAAATATATTCAGAGACTATATAAAAAATATATTCAGAGACAACTGAAAGATGCAGGGAGATGTGCATACTTGTCATAAACGAGAAAGATAGGAAAAGGAACTCTTGGGTCATCAAAATGGCTGGAGTTGATACCATCATGATCAAAGTAACATCCCTTAAATACCAGTGGGCTGGACATATTGATGGAAGAACCTATAACTGTTGGATAATTGAAATATTAGAGCAGAAGTGGGGAACCTTTTCATGGTGAAGGGCCGCATTAAGTTAGCTGTAATCTAACGAGGCCGTCCGCATTCAAGAAACGGCATCAAAATGTACAATATTTTGTAAAAATCTTACTATGTTCTAACTTAACTCCAAAAAATGAAAAAAACATTTTAATTCTAAACTAAACTTTTAATGACCTTGTTGTGACTGCTTTTTGTTGGAAAGCATTTGAATATTTGGTTGCAAAATGGAGGTCCGCACTTTTAACTGATCCTCTAGATGGGTATCCATCATTTTCTGATGTTAAGAGCGTCTTCATTTGGGTTAAGTAGAAGAATGTAGATTAGCAGCAATAAGCGATTGTAAAGCAAGAAAGCATTTTTCGTGCACGTTGCCGAAGGCGTGGGTATTCTATTGCATTTTTCCATATTTCAATTGGATCTTTCTTAGCGTCAAGTAAGTACTTTAAAATGTCATCTTCTGAGAGCTCAATCAATTCCATTTGTAGTTCTTTAGGAGCCGTAGAACAAAATCATGAACGTAGTAGGTGTCAAAATAGCCCTTATGACTTACTACTGTTTTAATTGTGGCCGTCAGTCGGGAGCACTATTTCGTTGAATCTTCTTTTACTCTTTGGTATTTGAAATATGGCCATTTTAAAATAAAAATAAAAATATTAAAAGACGAACGAAAACACCTTAACAAAAATAAAAGGATTTGTTCTGCAAAATTTGGATTCATTTGAAAGGCCGCATGCGGCCTTTAAGGCCTCAGGGTCCCCTCCCCTGTACTAGACCAAGGTGCCGAAAAGGATGCAGAAGATGTTCACGTGGGAGATCGGTGGATTAAATTCGAAAGCATGCCGGAGTGACATGGAGACTGTCTGAAGAGAGAAAATTGTAGAAGAAACTTGGGGAGACCTTCATCCAGCAGTGGACTAATAATGGTTGTTGTTTATGATATACAAGGAGTGTTCAAATGAAAAGGTACGAAACGACACTGTGGGTATAAATGAAGACTTTATTGAAAGTATGCACCATAGGCCGTAGCACAACGATCCCATTGATTAACGAGCCGAAGGATTCCTTGTTCCCAGAATTCCTGTGGCCGTGACGAGACCCAGTCCGGCACAGCGTCCTTGAGTTCGTCGTCCGAGTGGAAGCGCTTCCCTTTCAGATGTTTTTTCAGGGGACCAAACACATGGAAATCGCAGGGCGACATGTCCGGGCTGTAGGGCGGATGGTCAAGTTGCTCCCACTGGAACTTGGCCAGTTCCGCGTGTGTGACCCTGGAGATGTGTAGACGCGCGTTATCATGGAGCAGAACCACACCCTCCGCGATGAATAGTGGCCGCTTTAACAGCTTCCGCTGTCAGAAATCGGATAACGCCTCGCTGCTCCTCAATCGTCGAATTTTGCAATGTGAACGCCATCCTGTCCGCACACGCACTGCCGCGTCAATTGGACGGCGCTCTTTATAAAAGCCTCTGCTCTCTCATGCGCATGCGGGCGCCAGCGCATACTCCGATCCACGCCGGCGACTCCAATCGCATCCCTAGATGTGTCGCTACGTTCTCCCATAGCGGCATAGGCAAATATGTTAACGGTTACGTTCTTATGACGTTTCGTACCTTTTCATTTGAACACCCCTACTATAAGATACATAAGAAAAGGGGGGGGCGCAATATTTTGAGCTCTGCCCCGGGCGCAGAAATGCCTAGTTACGCCTCTACATGAGACGTCGGTATTGGAAGATGGCAATCGACACGCTTGGGCCAACAGCTTACCGAAACGGCACGAAAACTGTGTCGAATTCAAACTATTCTGAAGACAAAAGGTTATTTGGTAGGTGGTGCTAATACTGTATATTGGACACTCATTGTAAATCCTTAGCCGTTAAGAACATAAAAATATAATTGAATGACTTAAATGGAAATATAAAATTTCATAAATCATGTAAAATCTGTGGCGGGGGGCGATTTTCAACGAAGAAAGCATAGTATGATAACTGGTAATATAATGCAATGTTATCTTTTTTTTTTCATTGAAAAGCCGCACACTTTCTTTTATCTAGGATGTTTGGTGAATGAAGAGAGACGGATTTGCGGTCCTAACTGCCCTCCGACATGTGACACACTGAACACTAATGTTTGTTGCGATCAGAAATGTGTTATGGGATGCTTCTGCAAGGACGGATATATTCTGCACTCCAGTACTGGTACGAAAATGTGCGTCCCTATCAGTCAATGCCGTAAGTATAGTTTTACTAACAGACTGTAGACGAACTTCGTGTTACAAGTGATACTCATATGGAAGTAGACATTCGTCATACATAACACGATATGCAACTTGCTTCATTAACCACCTTTGACGAAATGATGAAGATAACTTCTACATTTAATCAAATTAAAAACGGTATTTACAAGTTAAAACATATGATAGATTAAAACACTTCATCAGGTAAATCCCCTAAGATTAGGTGAGTTACCTGATGAAGATCACTAGTGTGATCGAAAGATCTAGTGTTTTAATCTATCATATGTTTTAACTTGTAAATACCGTTTTTAATTTGATTAAATGTAGAAGTGATCTTCATCGTTTCGTCAAAGGTGGTTAATGAGCAAGTTGCATATCGTGTTATGTATGACGAATGTCTACTTCCATATGAGTATAGTTTTACTACTTCTGTCATTTCGTTTTAAATGAATACCTCATAGCAACACGCGCAAATGGCAAGTGAAAGATATGTAGACCACACAGAGAGAATGAAAAGTTGCTGTTTCTTGTCCAGCATGTGGACTTGTAACTTTTCGAAAATTTCCTTGTTCTTAAGTGAATGGGAAATGTGTCAATAACACAGTGATACTAATTTCAAAAATGATAATCCATTTTTTGGTGTAAATATGACAGGGATGGTAAATCAGATAATATCTGAAAATTTGAAAATTTCGTCGTCCTGGAGCGGGAACCGAACTCGCGTCTCCAGATAGCGCCCGGGTATGCTAACCACTACACCACCCAGAGCAACCAAGTCTCAAGTTTCCGATTAATTAGAGAAACGCTGTTTCGATTCTCGCTCCAGGACGACGAAATTTTCAAGTTTTAAGATATTATCTGATTTACCTCCCTTGTCATATTTACACTAAAAAACGGATTCTCATCTTCAAAATTTGTATTGTATGGTGTAACCCCGCATTCCATTCATGAACACAGTGATAGTTTAAAAGCTTTGGTGGTGGTGTTGGGATCCGACTATTCGACGCTGCGGGTGTTTGGTGGACGTTTCTTATAAACAGGAGTCTTTACCCCACGACGTAAAATGATTTTAAAACGATAGTGATAGCTTGGCTAGAGTGCAATATGAACAGTGGACCCTCCAGCCGATGTCGTGTGCGCTAACCTTTAGTCCACTTCAGTTCACAGCATGCGCTTTTGATAAATAATTGGTGTCATCACAGAGTTTAAAAAAGTGATTCACTGCATAGCAATTACTTCTCCGTAAAAGAAGTGCCAGTATCTGAGAATTAAAACCCGTTTTAATAAAAGTGTTCGTTAAAAGTCAGTTTTCAAAAATCGTTAGTTCACTTTTTGATATTTGAACAAGTCAGTTTTCAAAAATCGTTAGTTCCCTTTTTGATATTTGAACCGAACAGCCAAAAAATGGCGGTAGTCTGTGTCCGGGACACACCTGCAGATTTTATTTACGTGAATACGTGTTTGACAGTAAGGGGTTTTAGGTAAAAGTCGGTTGATAAATGAAAGAGGAATGCAGTTAGACTATAATTTTATTTATTAAAGGGCGATGATGTGAGAAGTAACAAACACATGGCATACAATTCATATCTATGTTTCGTGCAAAAGTTAAGTCGATACAAGTATGGCCTAAGGTAGTTGGTGGAGAATTTATATAAGTCAAGCCTAAATGGTCTTTCATGAACTTGAGTTAGTTGATATTTTATTGCACATCAATGTTAAAGTCACCAGTGAGAATGATAGGCACTTGGGTATCCGGTACCATACTTGGTTTGATTTTCTTGATGTTTTCAGAGTAATCGCATAGAATCCGGAACATGGAGACCACTTGTGATGTTTGTGAAACGCTGGGATGAATGTAAACCGAACCAAGAGTGAAGCGAGTTTGAGCAGACACTGTCACCTCAACTAGACAAATATCACCCACATAGTCTTTTTCAGTCCTCAATCTGTTGTTGACTGAGACATTTATGGGTTGGCAATCTGTTAGACTATTGATGTTTCTGCAAATGGCGCCTCCCACAGCAGTTCGGTTTGTGGGCGAAGTAGTACGTTTGGAAGTGGATGGTTTGTGTTGGGCTATAGCCCTATTTCTTTTCGCCTTCAATTCGAAACCGGGAAAACGTATGTAACTAGAATCATCCATCCAAGTTTCACTCACAGCCAAGTAGTCCATTGGTTCACATATAGTAGCTGTGGAAGTGCTTGGTTGTGGCTCCACGCGTTCGGCTTTCTTCTTCTGTCTGTAAGCCCTACATTGTTCTGCATTAGTCGTTTTGGGCTTGTTCGATTCCTTTGAGTTCTTCTTTCTTCTGATATACGTTTGTAGTATTTTGAGTCATACTTTTGCTTTAAATATTTAGACATTTTGATTTTCTCACAAATAGTTTTTCGGTTATCACTTATAAAATACTCATTAAATACAAATTTTGAAGATGAGAATCCGGTTTTTGGTGTAAATATGACATGGATGGTAAGTCAGATAATATCCGAAAACTTGAAAATGTCGTCATCCTGGAGCGGTATTCGAACCCGCATCTCCCGAATACTGCCTGGGTATGCTAACCACTACACCACCCAGAACGACCAAGTCTCAAGTTTCCGATTAATTTGAATATAACCATCACATGATTAGCTAGTCGAAGCAACCGGCGTTCATATTCAACGAACCTGGAGGTTAAGAATTCTATCCCGTGATTGCCCAGAGGTGCAGATAAATCATGAATGGAAATAATTATGTTTATGAATTATTGGTTTTTAAATAGATCCCACCCAGACGAATCGTTTGAGACCAATATTACGATTCTACCGCTACGCGATCTCGAGTTATATTGAGTTCAAGGCGCTTGACTCAGCGTATTCGACTCCAAAATGGCGGAAGCCCTATCCTCTCCCAGCGCATACGCATGACCATGCAGTTGATATTTTTAGAATCATTGGTTATTACCCTTTTTATGTCAGATTTTAGCTGTTTGTTGTAATTTAGAAATTATAAGCATTTGATCAATTGTAAGAAATTATGTCGGTCAAGTTTTCCTAGAGAGTACCTCCTTGGTACAGATTTTAAAGACGTATCCACGTCAAAAATTATGACAACCTGCCTAATAAGATGTTTGTCATCCAAGTGGCGCCACAACAGCTCTTATCCGGCGAAGCGTTGAAGCTACAAGATTTTTAAAAATGTCAAGATTTCTAAAGATGTCTCGATTGGATTGATGTCTGGGGAATTTGGAGGCCAGGGTCTTCCTCATGTTTCGTGAACCGTTCTTGAACAAGTGTGGTATGGTGCATTATCCTGCTGAAAAAGGGAACTACTAGAAGGGAATACTGTTGCCATGAAAGGACGTACCTGGTCTGCAATGATGTTTAGGTAGGTGGTAGACGTCATACTTTACTGCTCATGAATGACTGGGCCCAGGGTTTTCCAACAAAACATTGCCCAGAACATTGCAATTCATAAACTCGCTTGTTTTCGTCCGATGGTGCATGCCTGTCCCAACACTTCCCCAGGTAAACGACGCCCACGTACCCGGTCATCCATACGATTTAAGAGGAAATGAGATTCATCGGACTGGACGACCATCTTCCAGTCATTCAAGGTCCAGTTTTGATGCTCGTGTACCCTTCTTGGCGGTGAAGTTGTTCCGATTGTGAAACATGGATTTGCGTTCCTGATGCTATAGGGTGCGATATCACGGTATTCCTTAGGGCTATAAATTATAATGCAATGTACGATTCCATTCTTGGAGACCACTGCACCAAATGTTTCAGGCATTGTTCCCTAAAGACTGTCCCTGGTTTCAAGCAGACAGCGCACCCGTGCATTGTGTGAAACGTGTGAAGTTGTGGTTTGCAGCGCATGAGGTACAGAAACTACACTGGCCACCTCGATCTCCGGACTTCAATACTATTAACCATTTGTGGGGAATCATCATCATCATCATCATTGTCAACCATTATCAATCCACTGCTGGACGAAGGTCTCCCCAAGTTTCCTCCACAACGGTCTGTCTTGTGCCAGTCTCCTCCATGTCACTCCCGCATATTTACGAATTTCATCCACCCATCTCCCATGTGGTCTTTTTCTGGGTCTTTTCCTGTCCCTTGGAATCCAATATATGGAGCGAAATGTCAGATCACACATTCCATATCCAACATTTCTCGCACAGTTAAGGACATATTTTGCAGAAAACATGGTCTCAAATTCCATTACTGTATGTGCATGGCTTGTATAAGTCTAATAGATGTTACAGGCAGATGTTACACCACCCAGAGAAATTAACCTCCTAGCAACTGAGGATGAGTTTTTGGGACTCATATGTAATGCACCGCCGTGCACAAATCGACACATATACGATCCTTCATCTGATTTGCGCATGGCTGAAAATGTAATTTGGATCTTTTTCCCAAAATACATCCTCAGTTATTTGGAGGCAGACTCCGTGTTCTGGGTGGTGTAACAGTAACATACTCCAACGTAAATTGAGAGATGCGAGTTCGATTCCAGTTCAAGGACGATGCAATTTTCAAGTTTTCTGAGGCATGTCCACTTGTTTGTATAAATCTGTTCCAAGTCAAATTTCTTCTCACAATAAAAGCTAATTCAAAGTTGATTTCCAAATAGCTACGACGAAATAATTCCTTTCCTTCCCTTATCCCTGCTGCACCGAACATGAACCTGTCACAAGTGATAAGCTCTCCGTTCTGGTACTAAATCTCTGCTCCATGACCCAAGGCATAATGGGGAAGGTCTAGTCTTCCTGACAAGGACATCATACCACTGAGTAAAAGCAGGTTACGCAAGCATCTCAACTGATTACCTGCTAAAAGAATATTACAGTGCCGTAGAATTTAAGGAAGCAGATAATCTTGTTTTCTCTATGCCATTGTCAAAAAGGATTAGTGTCAATCATCCCCTAAGTTAGTGTTTCTCAACCGTTTTAAATTTGTGGACCCCTTTTCCATATCAATTTTTATTACGCCCACCTTCGAATCCTTTTACCGGGACGATACCAAAATACCATACTTATTACTTGGGTTAGTTAGCTACTGCTATCTGAATACTGTAATTGCGTAGTTGCGGAGTAATGTTTACATTACACAACTTCTTTAGTATTGATCTGCTTAAATTATCTATTCAAATCCATTGTATGCTAGATCATCGTCAGCGCCGTAAAATATGCATCGTCGCAAAATTTCTGATCTTCATGACCCGCCTACCGTATCGTGAATTCTTGCAAGTCCAACCGAGCAACATCTGACGAGAGCTGAGAGGGCAAAAATTCATTGTTTCCGAGTTTTGGGAGAAGCAATGCTTCCGGGCATATCTCGAGATTTTTTTTTTTTTTTTTTTTTTGGAGGTTTAACGACCACCGTGAGCAACTCAATGGGCTATAAGCAGTCGCCCGTCCCTAATTTAGGGTCACTGGTTCCAGGGAAGGGAGAGAACCAGTGCGGTAAGACAAACACAACATCCATACCTGACCGGGATTCGAACCCGGACCCCTTACGGACGAATGATCAGAGGCCAACGCCTTAGACCACTGCGCCACCGGGGCGGCATATCTCGAGATGCCCGTTACAGTTTTCGTACCGATTTCTTGTTGTAAACCATAGCTTAAGTTAAGTACTTTGTTTATTAAACAGGTTTCCTTACAAACGCGAACAAGTCCACTTTTCTTGCCTTTTATACCAACTACGCTTGGGGTGCGCGTACATTTATTGCCACGGGAAAGGTTAGTTTCAGATTTTTTTTTTTTCAATAAATTGTTTTCCCTTCGATTTGAACTTTTCTTCGCGCCCCTTTTGTATATTTCTCGCCTCTTAGGGGCGCGCCCCACAGGTTGAAAATCACTGCCCTAAGTAACCACTTTGAAAAGCAATGTTCAGGGGAAAGCAAATATTCTGATGCACAGTTTCACTTCTTCTAGTTACATTTCGCCCAATTCTTAGATGGTGAATATATTCCTTCGATATGATTTCAACCCATTTTGCTAACCTACAGTAAATTCGTTGCACCCAGCTAAAGGTTTAAACGTTGTGACAGAAAATAATTTCGAAGAACAAAAACAATCGAGACTGGATTCAAAGTTCTGTGTTCGATATTTAGCATGTTTCGAAAAAAATAAGAATATCGTGCGTTGGATTTCATTGTAAATGACGTCTACCTGACAATAAAGGCTAAAATAGGAATTCCATAACTTTATGGAAAAGAATAAATATGATTAAAAACACGAGAAGTGAGGCACAAAAAATGTTAAATCTTTGTGATACTGTGAGTTCTGCTGAACTTAAGTCTTCGGTTCGTTGTATAGGATAAGAAATTCAAAAACTTGCCGGTGACGAAGATCGAAGCTCTCTGCTCTGGAGCCGATTGCCTTACCAATTAAGCTACACCGACGGAATTTATCGCTGCAACTTTGTCATCTTGACATGTGTTTGACCTCTGTAGTATATCACAGAATGTCCTTAGCTGAAAGATCCTCATGATCCACTCAGTTCAATCATTTATTAATAATACATATGACACAAGGTATTTTGATGTACACTGAAGAGCAATTGAATTAGAGACAGCTGGCGTTATGCAAATGTGATGCTGTGGGCGGCCCTGTAAACGGAAAACGACATGACGTATGCGTCGATCCGACAACATAAGGAGTGATGCGAAAGGAATCAGTAAGAGTCGGACGCAGTATGGGTAAGACGAAGGATCTAAGCGCATTTGATCGTGGGAAAATTGTCGGGGCCCGACGAATGGGTCCCTCCATCTCGGAAAGTGGTGCAGGCACTGGGATTTTCACGAGCCACAGTGTCACGTGTGCACCGTGAGTACATTGAATCCGGTAAAACCATCCCTGCAAGGGCCAACTGCCGTGGACAACAGCGTGTGGATGAGCGGGGTCATCGTCGGCAAGCTCGCATTGTAACAGCGGATAGACAGGCCACAGTGCAAGAAATCACTCGGCAATTTAACGCTGGTGCAAAAACGTGTAAGCAGCCACACCATCCAGAACCATCTACTCGCTATGGGGTACAGAAGCCATCGTCCCACAAAGGTACCGCTGCTGACCGCACATCACAGGGTGCAAAGATTAGCATGGGGGTGGGAACATCGCCACTGGACCCTAGACATGTGGAAAAATGTTGTTTGGACTGATGAGTCGAGATTCACGTTGGTACATGCGGATGGCATGATACGAGTACGGCGCAAAGCACATGAAGCGATGGATCTTTCTTGCCAGTAGAGTACTCTTTAAGCTGGTGGGGGTGGCATTCTTGTCTGGGGACTGTTTACGTGCACTAAAATGGGACCCCTGGTACGTGTGACATCGTCCCTCACAGGTCAACGTTACCGGGATATCCTGGACGACCATTTGCGCCCGTTTGTGCGTCTTCAACATCCCACTGGGGACTTCATCCTGCAACAAGATAATGCACGGTGCCATCGTTCCCGAATTGTATCCGAATGGTTGGATGAACACTCCACCGATGTGACCTCGATTCCTTGGCCAGCTATGTCACCTGACCTCAGTCCCATCGAGCACATCTGGGATGCCAACCAGAGTGATGTTTGAGGCTCTGACCCCCTTCCATCAAATCTTCGTGAACTGTGGGAGCTTGTTCAGGGCTCGATGATCCGTATGGCTTCACAACGCTTCCGGTGCCTTGTCGAGTCCAGCCGAGACGAATCGCCGCCGTCATCAGAGCGAAAGGTGGTGCTACACGTAACTAGACAGGTATATCTCATTCAGTTGCTCTTCAGTGTAGATATTTACATTTGATTTCATGGGTTGTATCCCATAGAACGCAAAAAAGCAACGTCCTTTATATTTCTGTGCAACCTCTTTCTGTATGTCTCTTCCTTCTCTGCGAACACCTCGTCGGCCCGCTCCCTTAAAAGTTCGTTAATGAATGTCGTTTAGTACCATCTCTGTGCACATGGAAGGCTAAGCGAACATATCTACGCAAGTGGAAACAACTCTCTTAAAAAAATACGACACAACATGGCTTCCTTTAGAACAGTCTTCCTAACATCGTGTGCAGTATTTCCAAGGATAGAATTATCCTTTCACATGCAATGTGCATTACTACTGTGACCTAAACATACTGAAAAAAATACATCTTCATCACTGCAACCCTAATTTGAATAACTAAAAGCAATATAAATACCATTTGAATACTAAATGATGAATCTCTTCACTGAGATCTTAGCATCGTAAGAGCACTTCGACAGAATGGGAAAATGTAATTTTTTTGTTGGGTTAACGAGAAAATGAAATAAGATGGAAATAAAAATTTTCAAGCTGTATTAGATAAATGACTTTCTAGGCCTTTGATATCTTAATTTCTAAACAGCACATCATTTAGTAGGTAGAAGACTATTTACCAGAACGAAGGACGCGAATAAATGTTTTTTTATTGACTAAGCTGCATATTACACAGGATGTAAAGTAAATTCTGTAGTCACCCAAGCAATTACTGAACGAATAATGCTAGTTGCATAAAAGTTAGTTTTTGTTTTTGTGTGTGTGTGTGTGTGTGGAGCGTTTAACGACCACCTTGAGCAACTCAATGGGCTATAAGCAGTCACCTGTCCCTAATTTAGGGCCACTGGTTCCAGGGAAGGGAGAAAGCCAGTTCCATCAGATAAACACCCCATCCATGCCTCACCGGGGGATTCAAACCCGGACCCACTTGCACGAATGGTCGGACGCCAGCGCTTAGAAAACTGCACTACCGGGGGCATCTAGAAGTTAGGTGTAGGTATAACAAAGTGACCATAGCCAATCAGATGACACCGATACCAACGTTCCTAACTGCGAATTCGGAAACTTAGCTTCCCGAAATCAGAAAATGTGATACATAGAGCAAAAATGAGAATTGCAAAGTTACGGAATATGTTTTGGTTGTCACGAATCTGTCGTAAATTGCAGGTGTCAGCGGGGAGTGACTGTACACGGAGGAGGCGAAAGTATGCAAGTGCATTTCTAAACCGTGTAGTACTATGGCACTGCTTTGTAGAGATAAAAGGACCCCTAAACGGGGAAAGAGATGAGTTGTGACAAAGCAGTGGCCCCCTTCTTGTGGAGAAACTTTGGGGTTGCTTTCGTCAGTTACAATCCCATCGTCTCACGTATAATCTCCGTTTAGGGATCCTGCCACCTCTAGACAGCAATCCAATGGTGTTTCATCGCTGAGAATAGCTCTTGGATCCTCGGCTGCAGCGCAAATTTGCCCTTTGTCCCCTACTTTTGCAACCGATTTGTATCATACGAATAATACTCTCTACTTTGACAATTGCAATTTTTGCTCTAACTGTCAAACATAGTTCGCGAATTGTCCGTTAGGAGCGCTAGCGATCTTACGGGATCGGTCATGGGAATTTTTCTATATCTACACCTAACTTGTATACCGCCATTCGTTCAGCAAATATTTAGGTGAAATAATTACTTTGCAGCATGTATAAAATATGTACTTTTTAATGAATAATATACACATAAAAATTATCTTGCTCGCAAAGTTAGGTGAATTAGGTTGAGGTTTAAATATACCGCTTGGCTCTGTCGAGAATTATTCATGTAATGGTAATTGATTTCGCTCTGACAACGCTAGCTTGCGAAACCAAAATTCCTATGACTAATATGCAATGTTGGTAAGCGACAGTGCAGAGTCTGGAAAGTTGGTGTCGTGCCAAGAAATTTTCGTAAGCTGCTAACCATTAAACAAACACGGCACAATCAACCTTTGTTTCATGTCTGGCAAAGAAATGACACACTTTCGAAGCAGAACAGATGTTCAAAACGAGGAAAGTAGATTCGATTTCGAGTCACATGATTTCCTACACAGAGAGAATGCAAGAACAGAAGTACTGTTTCGACAAAATGCGAAGATTAACTTTCATTAACTTCCGTAATGCCGCCCCGGTGGCGCAGTGGTCTAAGCGATGACTTCTGATCATTCGTCCGAAAGGTGTCTGGGTCCAAATTCCGGTGAGGCATGGGCGTTGTTGCTTAAGGCCCATTGAGTTGCTCACGGTGGTCGTTCAACCTCCAATAAAAAAAAATCATAAAATAAAATATTTCCGATATCTCTTAATTTTTTTATTAAGATATAATAACCCTGTTTCTTAATTATTTTTAGCACTTCTTTTGTAAAAAAAAGATCGTGTTTATGTTATCTGTTTGTCCGTCCGTCCGCCTGTGGACACTATATCCCTGAAACTAAAATTCCGGCATGAAAAATTCTTTTTGCGTTGGGAAGCTCGAAATATGCGAATGATGATCTTTCACTTCGTATTCTTTTACGATGTACAATTTTGCCGCTAGAGGGCGCAAACGCAGGTGATATCGAATTTAAAATACATTTTGTTCCAGCTATTTGCTTCTAAACATCCGATTGAAAAAAATATTTTACCTTCCGATTTCCCTCTATCTCGAAGAACATTTTAGGATTAGTCACTTTTTCAAGTTACGCATAGGATTTCCGCTAGGGGGCGTAAAAATAAATAGAGGTTTCCCCGATATCTCTACTTCTAAAACTTCGATTTGAAATATGTTTTCTTCAGCGGATACAGCTCCTGAAGGAAAATCATTTGCATATAATTTTTAATTTTTGTTATAAAATGGTTTGGCCACCAATGGGCGTAATTGTTAATTTCTGCTTCTGCTGTATTTGCCACAAAATCTAAGCTAAAATCTCGATTGAAAATAATTCGTTTGTAGAACGAACGATACTACTAACGTTGATAAACCTTTTCGGAATATTTTCTTCTTAAAATAAGGCATAGTTCCTCCGTCAGAAGGCGTAGATGTATATCATATTAAAAACTACTTCTTTGTTGAATAGCGTTTCCGGCGCGAAATGTTTTTCAAATAATTCCAGAATTTTCAAGTAACTCATAGACTTTCCGCTAGGGGGCGTAAAGGTAAATTGCGTGTTCCCCGATATTACTTGTTCTAAAACTCCGATTTGAAAAATGTTTCCTGGATCGCTTAAAATCTACTGATGGAAAATGCTTTTCATATAATTTATAATATTTGGTAAAGAATGGTTTGGCCACCAGGTGGCGTAAGTGTTAATTTCTGCTTCTGATGTACTTGCAGCAAAATCTGAGCTCCTGGAAACTCGACTGAAAAAATTATTTCCTCGTCCGATACCGCTCACATAGAAAAACCCTTTGAGAATACTTTCTTAAAATAACGCATGGTATTCCCGCTAAGGGGCGTAGATGCATTTCTTATATTTGTCGATATCTCTGCTTTTTTTTTTTTTTTTTTTTTGGTTGGAGGTTTAACGACCGCCGTGAGCAACTCAAATGGGCTATAAGCAGTCGCCCGTCCCTAATTTAGGGTCACTGGTTCCAGGGAAGGGAGAGAGCCAGTGCCGTAAGACAAACACAACATCCATGCCTGACCGGGATTCGAACCTGGACCCCTTACGGACGAATGATCAGAGGCCAACGCCTTAGACCACTGCGCCACCGGGGCGGCTATCTCTGCTTCAGAGAATCCGATTGAAAAATTCTTTCTTTGTTGGAGTGCGTTTCCGCTGCGAAATGTTTCTCATATACTTTCATATAATTTCAAATGCAACCAGATGGCGTAAATTCACGATTCCGTTTACAGCATAATCTGCGGAATTAAAATCCCAATTCAAAAAACTTCTTTCTTCGGTCATAATACTACTGTTTTCCATTCCGGGTTCATTTATTTTATAATAGCTTTGATAAATTCAATTCGCGTCAGAATGGATTCAAAAGACATGCTCATTACACCCGAAAATTCGGTGACATCTTTCTTGTTTCCTAATTGGACAGTATTCGCTATTTCAGTCTAGTTGCCGAAGAGAAGGCAACGTAACTAGCCTGAATCTACTTTTATGATAGGCTTTACAGGTGTTAAAATTATATGGAGTCCAATCTACTTGTACTACCACAAACCTTACACTTCCCGATAGCTGATGTCAACTATTTCGTTATATACACTGCTGGCTACTAAAAGTGCAACACCACGAAAGACAAGAGATATCAAAATCATATTTATTGTCCAGAAAGCAGATGATACAAGGGTAAATCGATTACAACTACAGCACGGTGAGAGGATGAGAACACATAACAATCAGTATATGGTGTAGCCATCCTGGGCGGCAATTACAGCTGCTACAAGGCCCGACATCAAGAGGAAAAGACGTTGGATGTATGTTTGGGGAATGTTCGTCCACGCAGCTTCGATACAATGCCACAGGCCCTCCGTTGTATCCCGGGGTGGTCGTCGGCGTACCAAGTCATCCGGTGATCATTGACCACACGTGTTCAATAGGCGACAAATTCGGGGACCGCGTGGGCCAAGGAAGACGTTGCACACGGTGGCGATCCAGGAAGTCTTCGGCGTTATGTGCAACATGCGGTCTCGCATTATCGTGTTGGTAAATGGTACCATAGAGTCCCTGAAGATGTGGTACAACAACAGGCTCCAACACTTCAGGGATGTCACAATGGCTGTTCAACGTAACCGGTAATGCGGAAGAGGCGCGTGCGAGAGTGGAATCCAATGGCACCTCATGCCTTAGCCTTAAGTACCGGGCCGGTATGCAGCAGCATAATGAAGGACTCATTCAGCCGCTCGCCGTGGTATCACCTGACACGGAATCGTCTATCATGGTGCTGCAAACTGAAGCGGGATTCGTCGAGAAACACGATGTCTTACCGTTCGCTCCTGCATGCGCGACGTGCTTGGCACCATTATAGTCGCAGACGACGGTGCTGTATAGTGAAAAGTAACGGAACAATGTGCGCCGTGCGACCCACTGCTGCAGACGACGTCGAAATGTCCGTGCGGAGACTTGGTGTTGTGCCACACACCCGAACTGTTGAACTACGGTGGTCGATGTAGCAGTGCAATCCGTAAGAGACATATGCACCAGAATGTAGATCCTCTCGTTCGGTGGTGTGATGGGGCCATTGGGATCGCGCACGTCGGTGTGTTTTCTTTCCTTCGTTACCCACCGACGCCACGTACTCCCCACCATGGCCGCATGCCGTCCCACATGAGCACCGATGTCTTGGAGTGATAATCCGCAATCCCTATATGCCACAATTCTCCCGCGATAGAAGTCGGAAACTTGCTGGTAGGGCTACCGTTGTCTTCGACAGGCTTGCTGCTGTTGTCCGTGGCCATGAATGGCGAGAAAACACATTTCGAGTGCTTAACACCGGTTCCTTGTTCACCCCTCTTACACGGCTTCCAGAGGGCGTTACTGTCCCATATGGTTTTCATATGTGCTGCACGGTTAATCATTTTACATGTGCGCCCGTGTTCTGCCCTTCTGCCAACTTTCAAGCCCGATCTTCCTGGTGCTGCACTTTCAATGGTCAGCAGTGTAGATTATTGGTATAGGTATGGGATGAAATTTGTTAGAGGTGAAGCGTTTGTCGCGTAACACAAGGAAGCTGCCGTCCTTGTGACGCAGTGGTATATGCGATGGCTTCTGACCATTCGTCCGAGATGGGTCGGGGTTCGAATCCCGGTGAGGCATAGATGCTGAGTTTTTCTTACGGCACGGGCTTTCTCACTTCCCTGGAACCAATGGCCCTGAATTAGGGACGGGCGACTGCTTATAGCTCATTGAGTTGCTCACGGTGGTCGTTAAACCTCCAAGAAAACAAAAGAAGCCATGTAAAATTGTGGATTGTAAATTGTGTTATTGTGAAAAAATTGTGATTGCAAAAAAAAAAAAAAAAAAATCAGGTATTTACATGCACAATATTACTTATTTTTTGTTAATTGCTGCTTTCATTCCTGTCTTTTTTCTTAATCACCCGCTAATTTTAGTTCACTCTGCGTTGAATATTGGAGACTATATGATGCGAACCTCCATGGCCTTAAAGAAATTGTTAACGCTTAGAGATTTCTGTTTATACACTGTTAATTTTCCCTTTTGTTTTATTTTTCGTGGACATGCCGCTGTTTATGAGTTTTTATTTTGCAACTTAATATAAAGCGTATCCACCTTTTTGTCTATACAAACAAAGACGTTAACCACTCCACTACTCTCGTAGACATTTTCTGAAGTATATCTGTAATCTAACCTTCCTTTTGAGATTCTATTTCTAATCTAAATTTTCTTACTTCTGAGTTAGAAATTTTTCTACTGAACGGCACATTATTTCCCACGAATTTCCTGTACGTTTGGCAAAGCTGACAGTGAGTCAAAAGTAAATAAAACTCTACATTGAGAAAAAGCAGTGTGTAGTGGAGTCTATAGTGTGTAGCAGTGTGCAGTGAAGACTGTTGAGATTGTAAGAGCGTGTTGATGCTATCATCAGATGATTTAGGGATTCATTGTTAACTGGCAGCTACGTAAACTTTAATGTGTCGGACGTCAAGTACATTTGCTTCCTATACTTCCAATGGAAAAACTTTTGTACACATTTCCTTCACAATTAGTGTGTTCCCAAGGAAGAAAATTTGAACATCGATTAAAGTAACTTCATATTATAACTTGGAATACTTAATATTTTCTAAAACATAACCATAATTATATTAAAAGTCAATAACTTTTTCTTTGGTGGTGTTGCAACCAGAAAAGAGATGGCGCGATCTGTCTTTTGATGACGTCAGTAGACAAACAAATGTTGGATTGCATAATTATGGTTATGTTATAGAAAATATTAAGTATTCCAAGTTATAAAATGAAGATATTTTAATCGATGTTCAAATTTTCATCCTTGGGAACGCATTAATTGTGAAGAAAATGTGTACAGAAGTTTTTCCATTGGAAGTATAGGAAGCAAAATTACTTGACGTCCATCTTAATCATATGCGTGATTATTGCTGCATTTAGTGTACTTCTGCAGTTTAGAGGAATAAAAGCTTTCGAATTAATAAATAGTAAAACTATACTAATAATACGATTTATCGGCGTAGGAATATATAAATAAGCGTCTCCAAGCTTTCGCACATGAACCAGATGGCTTTTTCAAGGAAGTTAGACAGAAATTGCAAACTCAGTAATAGAACGCTTTAACAATTTGAATGCGGGAACTTGACTTGACAATAAATAGATACGACGTTATTTTCATTTAAAGATATTTTTAAATATCTTTATCTTAAAGATATTAAAAATATCTTAATATATACAGCATTCGCTGGGCGTTTGGTCCTAAACAAAGAATTAAAAATCATCCGATTGTATATAAGTGATTATAACACTGTATAACGAAGTAAATTTCTCCGTCATTTTTATCCGCGCCGGGGCTCGAACCCGGGTCCACTCATTCCGGAATAAGTTGCTCTACCAATTAAGCTACGCGGACGTTTATTCTGATTCCTATCTGCCTTTATGTCGTGTGCGTCCTGCTGGCAGGTACGTCACATCTCCCCCATCCCCCAAAGAGGGCAGGGGGCATGGCCCATGGGTCAACCGTGACCATGAATCGTTGCAGGCAGCCATCCACTGTAGAACGTGCACTTGAGAACTCCCAGTAAATCTGGTGTGTGGAATGCAACACCACACATTTTTATTTTTCGAAGCGATTCTCTGATTTTTCCTATATCGCGGTGTGGAAATAACATCACACCATTGCGAGATTTTGAACGGTCGGGTCATCCGGATAGTTCGGGCGCCATTATAACGAAGTAAATTTATCCGTCATTTTTATCCGCGCCGGGGCTCGAACCCGGGTCAACTCATTCCGGAATAAGTTGCTCTACCAATTAAGCTACGCGGACGTTTATTCTGATTCCTATCTGCCTTTATGTCGTGTGCGTCCTGCTGGCAGGTACGTCACAACTGTAGCCGACTGTAACACTGTTACAAGCGCGACGGTGACTCGCCGTTCCTTTGTTTCCAGGATCGGAGCGAATTTTCTTCTCTGGGAGGACAAGCCTTCAAATTACACCCCTTCGAGTTCAAAAGTTTCCACTCCCACCCAAATAGGTGCAATTTTTACTTTCTCAAATCTCCGTTATGAGAAAGTATTATGATCCTCCAAACAACGCTCTTCCGGTTTTTGACATAACATTACTAAAAATATAAAAAAAAAAGGTAAATACCCACAAAAGCCAAAGCAAAACCTAAAAGTCATGTGAACGTCGACAACACACTACGCAGAAGAAATGCAGAATGGAAAAAAAATCAGCAGAGAAAGAATGCCTATAAAATAATGAGAGTAACAATAGGAAGATGATTTTGGGGTAGGGATTGGAAAACTTCCATTCAAGTTTAAACTCTCAATGCAGCGTTTTGCGACAGAGCACAGATAATTAGTTAGTTCCCCATTCCTACGACATGTTCCCATAGGTCACAGATGTTCCGACATACATTATATTGACAAAAGTCACCGGACACCAAGAAGAGAAACACAACATTGCATTTATTGACATACATTAGTACGGTGTCGGTTCACCTTTTACTTTGCTGCCCACACACGATAGGGAATTATCAACGAACCACGCCGTAACAGTCCTGGTGCCCCTCCTCCACTCTACGACTCGTGCAATCCACGCTACCGTTGAATTGTGAATGCTAATGCCATCTCAGTGTATTTTCATGCTTACTCGTGTACATTACTTACTTTCACCCCGCCTGTATTATGTTGCTTTGGTACCCTCGTTAAATAACTTGCACAATTGTGCACGCTGTGTTTTTATCTCATGTATGTAATGTTTTACCTTCACGGCGGTGTTTGTGCTGTTCTTTTTCTAATTGTGTACTATTGTTTCGCCTGTGTTATCCTGTAAATCATGCCCAGCCAATGTCATGTGACACGATGTGTTTCTCTCTGTCACTTCTGCAATTTTTATTCAATAAGCTTTGCTTGCAGCATTTTTTATTCATCTCCATTGTCATTGCAGTGTATATACCATCATGTTTTAACAGTTTTGTATTATTTCCCAGTGAGACGCCCAATACTGTACGTCTCCCTCTTATGTTTTCTTATGATAAATTATAATAAAGCGATTTTGAAACCTTGCTTTACGGGTCTGTGCATTACCCTGCTGGTACCAACAAGGCACAGTTCTATAGATTTGTCACAGAGTTGGTAGGGCATAATTGTCCAGAATATCGAGGTAGGCGTGCTGGTTAACCGGTTTGTCCACGATAACTAATGGGCCGGGACCATACCACGAAAAATTCCCCCACACGAGTACACTGCCAGCCCCAAGCTTTACCGTACGAACAGTACACTGTGGTAAATAGCGTTTCCCCGGCTGCCGCCATACCCACACACGGCCATTACAGTGATGGATCGTGTATTTGAATTCATCAGTCCAGAGGACCCGTTTCCATTGATCTACGATCCACGATAAATGTTCTTTACACCATGCTAAACGACGAGTAGCATTCCGAGTAGAGATGAAAGGCTTATGAGCAGCCGCACGACCACGGTAACCTATGGAATGAAGTTCTCTGCGAATGGTACGTGTACATACCGATGTTCCAGCATGTTTCTCATCTGTACACTGAGATCTTGTGCAGTACTCCGTCGATTAGCTGTAACGACTCTTCCGAGGCTTCGACCTCCTCTATCACTGATTTTCTTTGATCTGACGGTACGTTTTGCTGTTCAGGCAAGCCATGTGCCTTCCATTTATTCAGTACATTCAAAACAGTTGACTTGGGTATGTTGAAACGCCTCTCGTTTTCTCTTATGGACAACCAACTAATATAACACCCAACAGTCTTTCCTTTCTCAAAGTCAGTTCTCTCCCGCCTCGACATTTTCACTCAACCTCGCAGTGCGATATGATCGCGGTCAGCTGCAGGCTTGCTTTTATACCGTTTGCAGCTGCATCTTAACAACGCAGCGAATCCGTTCATTTGCTTTTGAAGGGGTGTCCGGTGACTTTTGTCAATATAGTGTATCTACATATTGTCCGATATTCGTTCATCTGCTATGTCAGACAATTATTTTCATGCATATGAGGGTTTCACGCCAGACAGTGTGAGTTACTCTGTGCTGTTGAGCTGCCTGGAATTCTGTATGCGTCTAACTAAAGCTTTAAAAATAAAGTACTGAAGAGAGTGTATAACACTATTTTTCCGTACAAATTTTCAGAAAATTTATCCACACGTTGTCCATTTCTATTTTTACGCCCCTCAAAGCATGAATTTAGGCCACAAGCCTGACCGTTCTAGGAGGGCGACCGCCCTCCCTGCCTTTCCGGTAGCTACGGTCTTGATTACCGCTCCGTCACACCTGTGGTAAACGGTAATTTTTTCATTGTTTCAAGCATGACGGCGACTTGCAGTTTCAGCTTCTTTACAGCTCCGTCACCCCTGTCCTAAACTGTGATTTGTCACTGTTACAAGTACCCAGCAAAAACAGTCTTGCACTGGGACATTGCTTACAGCTAGCACTACCAGAAATGGCCTAGCACTATGTTGCCGCTGCCTAACCGTCAATAAAATGTCCGGGCGGCCAACAGATGGGCCAGCAGTTCAGGCCAGCAGCTGGCCAACAGTTCGCACCCCCATCAGTTGTCATATGCCACAACAGGGCCATCAGTTATCCCTCACAGGCAGTAGAGGCCACAAGTGGCCCTTCAGCGGCCCTGCAAGCACGTGCCATAAATGATGGTTAGGCTATTGTGGTCCGCTAGTTTCCCGGCACTGTCCGCCGGCAGTCACGTGCCGTAACTGAATTTTTACCGAATTTTGTCCTCCAATTCCCCAGCCATAAAAAAATAATCAAGGATAACCGCAGTTTCCAAAAACTACGACTTTGTTTTTCTTCCAACGAAACTCTTGAATTATAGCACAGCGCTGGGGAAATTTTCTCAACAGACCGGAGAAACGCCCGTTCGGATCTGGCTGGAAACGAACCAACGACTGTCTACGTGGGAAGGACGCGCTCTACCAACTGGACTGGTTTGGCACGCACTAGCATGGCTTGAAGCTGACCCTCTTTTCTTCGGAATGTGTAACGAATGGTTCTCTATTTAATTTTACAATATTGCTAGGTATTTTTCATAAATGTCAGTTTCATATAATTCATAAATTTATTTTTTTCAAAGTACGATTGGTTTTTTTTTCCTTAATGGAACTTTACTTTTTCAAGGAGTGTACCAACTTAAAGGCGCTTTCCAAAGTTTCGAGCTGTCCTTGTAGTCTTGAAAGGCGATTGATGAATTAATATATTTCCCGTTCATGCCACATTCTGTTACATTTTTAACGTTGCTTCTTTCCTTTCCGCTGTCCAAAGCTACATTTGTTTTAAAGAGGAAAGATATTTTGTTTTACTTCTCGTTATTATTAGAAGTGAAGTCCTCCAATTTTGTGTATTCAACCCATGGATGAATTTTCTCAGGGCTTTTGTTTCAAGCAGTTTAGTGAATATTAAAACGGAAAATTCCACAGAAATTATTGCTTGTTGATAAATTTTATACGCGTACAATTATTCTTTTTTTCAACATAACGCTTTCTTAATGTTTTACCAAGACTTTTGTTTCAAGCAGTTTAGTGAATGTTAAAACGAAAGATTACACAGAAATTATTACTTGTTATTCATCTGAATAGAGTGGGTGTATTTTGTGGCGGTTATCTAGTATTTCATGGCTTAATATGATATCTTCGTCGACGTGGCATTTCATTAGGAAATTAGTTCGCCTCTCTACATATGCTTCTTAAAACCCGCTAAAATGACGCGATGGCGATAGCGTGGTCTTCAACTAACTAGTACCACGAGAGAGACAGCAAGTGTTGCTTTTGCGCATGCGCAGTTACGTTGCTTCCACGGTGTGTTGGGGTTTCATCGATTGCCAGCTACGGGCCACTAGTGGCACTTGTTTGGTGGCCCGCAAAACAAGTGCCACTAGTTTTGCGGGCCAGCGATGTTTTGGCAGCGATGCTGCAGGAGCATCAATGGCTGCCAACTGATGGCGCTGTCACCAACGGACCGCTAGCGGGCCGTGAGCGGCAGATTTCAGCCAGCCGTGACCCATCACTGCCAGCTGGTGGCCAGCAGTTTCCCAACGCTTGTGTTTTTGCTGGTGTAAGACAGCGACTTGCAGTTTCAAATTCTTTACAGCTCCGTCAGCCTTGTCCTAAACTGTAATTTGTCGCCGTTGCAAATAAGACGGCGACTTGCAGCTTGAGCTTCTTTACAGCTCCGTCACCCCTGCCCTAAGCTGTGATTTTGTGAGTGTTACAAGTAAGACGGCGACTTGCAGCTTCAGCTTCTTTACAGCTCCGTTACCCCTGTCCTAAACTGCAATTTTATCACAGTTAAGGTAAGAAAGCGACATGCAGTTTCAGCTTCTTTACAGCTCCGTCACCCCTGTCCAAAACTGTGATTTTATCAGTGTTGCAAATAAGACGTCGACTTGCAGTTTTAGCTTCTTTACAGCTGCGTCACCCCTGTCAAAACTGTGATTTTATCACCATTAAAGTAAGACGGCGCCTTGCAGTTTTAGTTTCTTTTGCAGCTCCGTCACCCCTATCCTAAAATGTGATTTTACCACTGTTGCAAGTAAGACAGGCGACTTGCAGTTTCAACTTCTTTACAGCTCTGTTACCGCTATCGTATACTGTGATTTTGTCACAGTTAAAGTCACTGTGACTTCCGTGGAACTGTCTCCGTTGTCACTGTGACAACAAAATAACTGTTATACCCATTTTTATACTCTAGAGTCATGGGGGAGACAGGTTCAAACTAGAATGTTGTGGGTCAGACACGAAGAGATCCTCATCCGCAATAGTATGGTAAGGATTGATGGTGTTTATGATGATATGAATAACTGCTTGAAGTCAACTTTGTTTTAGTTTACTATTCAGGGCGTACGATTTTAAATCGGTGTAACATACATTTTCTAAAGTTTAGCGTGTGTGTACTACTGATCAACTGATAGTTGCAAAATATCTGTTTATTGTTTACCAAACATCCTTCACACCATCTTAGGGATAGTCTCTCTCATAGTACGAGATTCGCGTTCCTGTGCAACTAAATCAAGTGCAATTCAGATGAGTTTAAATGTTCGTTCAAAAATGAACTTGATGCATGCATACTGCATGCTTCGAGGTAATTTTTTGTTCTGTGTTTTCAGCGTCTAGTTCTATGTCAGACGATACATGATTAAAAGAAAAGATAGTGACCACAAAGTGTTTTTACTGTCATACATGGTTGTATTTTGTAATACCATCTTTTTTCCGATAACCACTCCATTTGTTAGCTCCTTTTCAAATGTCAACTGTAACAAAATTCAGTATGTGACTGTAACAATAAATGAATAATGAATGCATGCGGCACTTTTCGTGACAACAAAGTTTAAACGCCATTCAAGCATCCGTACATCCCATCAGCTCCTCCTTGTGTTTGAAAAACGCATCGCTGTATACCTGCGCCATCCGT
Source organism: Macrothele yani (assembly GCA_039090855.1). Taxonomy (NCBI): domain Eukaryota; kingdom Metazoa; phylum Arthropoda; class Arachnida; order Araneae; family Macrothelidae; genus Macrothele; species Macrothele yani. The sequence goes on along the minus strand of CM077002.1, from coordinate 22,475,837 downwards.
ACCGATGGTTGAGTGGTCTGAGACGCTGGCTTCTGAACACTTTTCTGAGATGGACCTGGGCTCAAACCCCTAAAGCGACATCGTCGGTGCGTCTGCTTTTGATAGTACTGGCTCTTTCCCATCTATAGAATCAACGACCTCAAATAAGGGGTGAGCGACAGCTTACAGCCCTCGTGGTGGTCGTGAAACAATCACTACATTTTTGGCATTTTGTTAATATTTATACGTGGTATGGATTACGTAATGCAGTTTAATAAAGAGCCTTGAAATATCACGTTCATACCGTCACATTATTCCATAAATTCACTACCTTTTCCTCACTTCTTCTTCTTCTTAGCCTGTTGGCACCCACTGCAGGGTGTAGACCTCCCCCAGTCTTTTCCAACTTCTTCGACCCTTAGACTCAACCCACCATTTAGCACCTCTAAATCTCTGAAGGCCATCTCTCCATCTTGTTCTCTGGCGCCCCCTTCGTCTCCTTCCATCTCTCGGTTGTCATTCTGTCATTAATCGTGTTCATCTTTCAGTCATCCAACATGTCCAACCCATCTCCACTTTAATTCTTTTATTATTTTTATAATATCTATAATTCCTGATCTTTTTCTTATAAGTTCATTTCTAATTCTGTCTCTTCTTGCTATTCCCAACATTCTTCTCTCTGACTTTCTTACCGATACTTTTATTTTTCACATTGTTGTCCAGTGATACTCCACGCTTCACTTCCATAAGTAAATACGGGGATAATACATGCATTGAAGATTTTTCTTTTTAAACACAATATAAGATCACCGGCTAAATAGTCTGTCTCCAAAATGCTTTATTACCTTAAATAATTTTTTTATTGATTTCCCTTTCTTGTCTATCTGTAAAACTGATTACTCGACTTAAATAAATGTATTCATCTACTTTTTCGATTTCTTTTCCTTCTATTAATTTTGTTTTATCCTTTTCTGTATTGTTCATATCTTTAGTTTTTGCTGTGTTTATTGTCAGATCCTTTTTAAGACTTTCCATCCATAAATCTTCTATCATATTTTGCATTTCATTATTGCTAGTTGTGATGATGACTATGTCATCAGCAAATCTTAAATGATTAAGTACCTTCCATTCATGTTTAATCCTTTTTCATCCCAGTGTACATTTCTAAAAATATCTTCCAATACAGAGTTCAATAATTTTGGAGATACAGTGGGTCTCTTTGTCTAACCCCTTTCCCCACCTCGAAAACCAAGTCCATGCTCTCCAACTTTATTGTTGATGCAGCCTTGCTATATATTTTATTTATTAAACTGACATATTTTCCTTCCAATGTTTGTCTTTTTATTGAAGAACTTATTTCCTTTTGATATATAGAATGAAAAGCTTTGGTATAGTCTACAAAAACTAAGTGAACTTCTTTCTGATATTCGTTTGTTTTTTTTACTAGCTGGTTAATTGTATGTAGATGGTCTTTTGTAGTGAACCAGACCTAAACCCTGCTTGTTCCACCGATTATGCATCTTCTAATTTTGAAGTTATTCTTTTTTCTCAGTAGAAAATAAATGTTATTCGTACATCGCATGTTAATAAGAAACTTAAATTACAGCATGTATTTGTGTTGAAATGAAAGTGATGCTAATTTGAACGACTTCTTTCGTTATTCCAGGAAAATCAAGTGTAATCCATTTTTCTAGTCGTCAAATGACTGTGAAGGAAAATATTGGAGTAGCAACAGTTCTTGTAGTTCGAAGTGGTTCAGACTCTGGTGCAGTCAGCGTCCGATGGAGATCTAAGGACATCACAGCCACCAATGGAAAGGATTATGAGGGACAAGCAGGGCAAATTTTGTTTGAAGATAAACAGACTCAGAAAAACATCGAAATACGAATCATCAATGATGGTGAATCTGAGCCCGATGAAGTGTTCGAGCTTCATCTTCACGACCCTTCCGCAGGTGCTGAGATTGGTGAACCGAAAGTCATCCCTATAACCATCCAGGCACACGACAGTAAGAATTTTGCAACCTTGATTTAAACATATTAATACTCACGACACGCACGCTGAAATTACCAGGGTGGCATATTTTTATTGCAGGAATGTGTTTTGCGTGCTCTTTAATTACCAAAACACTAATTTGTTCTGTAAGATTAAATGTAAATTCCAAGTTCCATCTATTTAAAATTTTAAAATTCAAACTGTGACCTAATGAAACGCAGAAATAGGACTTTTAATGATTTTCCCTTTCCTCCATCTCTCTCCCGATTGATGTTTTATTTATCTTCTGTGTGTGCGTGTGTGCTTGCAAGGTAAATACGATTCTGGCAAGACCACATCTTTTGCTCTAGATTCTTTATTTTCTCTACATCGGAAAAGCCGCTTGAAATTATATGTATTGGCCAAAGCACAGAGGGAGTGTACTTGATTTCAACTGAGGGGTTGTGATAATATACGAGCCCATCGCTTTTCTCCAGAAGTGATTAATTACGTAGGGGTTACCCAATTATAACCTGTTCATTTATTTGCTAATTCAAATTCAGCTTGATTTCTGGATAATAAATTGTAATTTTTTTTGCCGTTATTAATTTCTACTATATACACATACATATATATATATATATATATATATATATATATACTGAGTGGCGGGATGTAAGGTCAGGTGATGCGTAACATCACAGCCTCTCCTTGACAAATGTCAACCCCGCCTTCTCGTGGTGCATCCTGTTCCCACTAAAGGGGCTCTGACGACCGCCAATAGCGGTATAACTATACCATCGGGATCAGAGGAAATGCTATCCCACACTCACCAACCCGCTTGGCCAGCGTGGTGAGTTATGGCCAAACACCTCCAAAATGACTCTACAACTTAAATCTTGGCCCTCAGTCTCCGGCAGCTGGAATGTACCTGGCCAAGGCAGCGGCCAGTGCGACATGAAGGCAGAGGGTGCTAAGAATCCCCGGAGGACCGGACTAGGCTGCCATTTGATGCTGACCTTGGCTACCTATAACGGACGCTCTCTATCTTCTGATTCAAGGCTTCTTGAATTGGAAGAGGAACTACAAAGGATCAAGTGGGACATCGTCGGGCTAAGTGAGGTAAGGAGAAAAGGAGAAGATCTCATTGAACTGAAAAGTGGACATCTCTTCTATTATCGTGGGACAGATACTGGCAGAACTAGTGGTGTTGGATTTATAATAAACAAGAAACTGAAGGATAAAGTGGTAGAAGTTGAAAGTTCCTCTGACAGAGCTGCACGACTCGTTATCCAACTATCGAGAAGATACCAGGCTCAGATTATTCAAACTTATGCACCCACCACAAGTCATCCTGAAGAAGAAATTGAAGAATTTTATGAGGAAATTCGTCATCTAAATAATAAAGGTAAGCAGCACTTGAAGATAATTATGGGAGATTTCAATGCAAAAATAGGGCAACGGCAACAGAATGAAACTTCAGTAGGTAAATTCGGTCACGGCAACAGAAACCAGCGTGGAAATACTCTCGTTGAGTTTGCAGAGGCAGAAGGATTTTTCATCTTGAACTCCTTTTTCAAGAAAAAGCCACACAGGAAATGGACATGGAGACATCCAATTGGAACGACAAGTGAAATTGATTTTATTATGTGTAACAAAAAATTCGTCATCGAAGACTGCAGTGTGCTGAACAAGTTCAACACAGGTAGTGACCATAGATTGGTGAGATGTAAGATGCACCTCAACACTAAACTGGAACGTGGCAAGCTCATAAGACAAACAAAATGTATTGACATAACCAACCTTAAAAAACACCATAATACTTTCAAGTTAGAACTGAAGAACAGATTCTCTGCTTTAGAAGGCCTAACATCGGAAGAAGTGGATATTTCGGAAGTTAACAGAAAAGTAACCAAAGCTCTAATGGAAACAGCAACAAAATTAGCTGGGTCTAAGAACAAGTTGCATGTGAACAAATTATCAGGAAAAACCAAAATGTTGATGCAAAAAAGAAGAGAGATGAGGACAACTAAAGAAGATGTGACTTCCAAAGTGGAATATATAGAGCTATGCAAGACAACACGAAAAAGTATCACTGAAGACGTAAGGAAATTCAACTGTGAGCTAGTGAGGAAAGCAATTGAAAACAACCAAAGCCTTAAGATAGCAAAGGGACATCTCAGTAAGGGAAGAAAACATATTATGGCTCTGAGAAAAGAAGATGGTTCTGTAACAAGAAATAGAGGCGAAATTTTGACAAGAGTGAAAGATTTCTACTCCAAATTATATGAAAGGGATGATACATGTACTCCAGACATCATGAAAGGTACCAGAGTTCTTCCAGTCCTCCCAACAGAAGTTGCTCATGCAATCAAGAACATGAAGCGGGGGAAAGCTCCAGGAGAAGATGGAATTACTATAGACATCATACAAGAAGCAAGTGGAGAAATCGAAACAGTACTCGCCCAAATTTTCACTCGATGCCTTAATGAAGGGAAGATTCCTGAGGATTGGAACAATGCTACAATGATCCTGCTACATAAAAAAGCTGACATTGAGGATCTCAGGAACTACAGACCTATCAGCCTCCTATCAGTGGTTTATAAAATCTTCACTAAAGTTCTTTCACACCGCTTGAAGGTAACACTGGACACGGCTCAACCGAGAGAACAAGCTGGATTCAGGAGTGGCTACAGCACAATAGATCATATCCACGTACTGAGAGAACTAATTGAAAGAGCGAGGGAATATGAACTTCCATTGTGCATGGCTTTTATCGATTATGAAAAAGCCTTTGATTCGGTGAAACCATCAGCAGTTACCACGGCTCTGAAATCCTGCGGTATTGAAGATGCATACATTAATATTATTAATAACATCTATGAAAATGCAAGTGCAAAGATTCGGCTGTTTGAAAATACAACACACATAAAAATTGGAAAGGGAGTGAGACAAGGTGACACCATATCTCAGAAGCTCTTTAATGCCACATTGGAAAATGTCTTTCAATCACTGAACTGGGAAAACAAAGTGATAAAGATTAATGGAGATTATCTAACCCACCTTCGTTTTGCTGATGACGTAGTCATTTTTGCAACTACCCCATCAGAGCTGCAGAGTATGATCCAGGAACTTGCTGACAAGAGTAAAGAAGTGGGATTAAAAATGAACTTTCAGAAGACAAAAGTGATGTTCAATGCTTTTACAAGAAATGAAGATTTATCGATTGATGGAGAAAAACTGGAGATAACAGATACGTATGTTTATCTTGGACAGCAGATTTCAAGTGAGGGTCACATTGATGAAGAAATTAATCGGCGTACAAAACTTGCCTGGAGAGCTTTTGGAAGAAACAGCATAATTTTCAACAGCAATATGCCATTATGTCTTAAAAGAAAAGTGTTTGATCAATGCATCCTTCCAGTGCTTACGTATGGTGCAGAGACGTGGACCTTAACTAAAAGAGACATACAAAGGCTGCAGACAACTCAAAGTAGCATGGAGAGGTGCATGCTTGGTATAACCAGGAGAGATAAGAAGAGGAACTCGTGGATCCGAAAAATGACGAGAGTGGAAGACATCATGATCAGAGTTAAATCCCTGAAATGGCAATGGGCTGGATATACTGCCAGAAGGACAGACGATAGATGGACAGCCGAAATTTTAGATTGGATTCCAAGGGACAGGAAAAGACCCAGAAAAAGACCACATGGGAGATGGGTGGATGAAATTCGTAAATATGCGGGAGTGACATGGAGGAGACTGGCACAAGACAGACCGTTGTGGAGGAAACTTGGGGAGACCTTCGTCCAGCAGTGGATTGATAATGGTTGACAATGATGATGATGATGATGATGATGATGATGATACTGAGTGGCCACTTTATTATGACCACCCCCTCAGTACTTCGTTGGGCCACCTTTTGCCTTTAATACTGCGTCGATTATTCGTTGCTTGGACTCCACGAGATGTTGATAGGTGGTTTGTGGAATCTGAGACCATGCTTGATAAATAGCACTTTTCAGGAGTGTGAGTTTGCAGGGTTGTGGATCCAGCTGTCTGCTGGCTCGTTCAACTTCATCCCACAAATTTTAAATGGGGAGGATATCTGGAGATTGTGGGGGCCACCTAAGCAAAGTAAACTCACCGGCATGTTCCTGAAACGAATCCTGTACTATACGAGCACTATGGCAAAACGCATTATCTTGTTGAAATTAGCCATTGCCATTGGGATAAACCATCCGCAACGATGTTTAGATATGATGTGCCAGTCAGACGTTTATCAACACGAATTAAAGGGCCCAAAGCATGCCAGGAAAACATTCCCCAAACCATAAAGTAGTCTTCGCCAGCTTGAAGGGTTGTAGCAATGCATTTGGGGTCCATGCTTTCGTGCTGTTTCCGCAAAATTCTCACTCGGCCATCGGCATGGTGCAACTGAAAACGTAATTCACCGGACCACATAATTTGTTTCCAATTATCGACTGTCCAATCCTTGTGCTCATGTGCGAACTGGAGACGTTTTCTCTTGTTAACTGCAGACAGCAAAAGTGTTCGAACAGGCCTTCGGCTGCCACATCCCATCCGATGCAGTGTACGACGAACAGGGCATGCAGAGATCATTTGAGGGGATCCTTGATTAAGATGGTCTGTAATTTGCTGCACTGTTGCCCTTCTGTTGTCGTTACCAGTCTGGGCGCTCTCCGTTCCGCCCGTGCAGTCACTAGGGGATGACGACCACACGTTGCACGTAGAGACCCAGTTTTTTGGCTGACAGTCCAGTCTTTAAACACTTTAACAACAGCTGCTATGGAACACTTCACGAAAGCGATGGTTTCAGTGATACTCGCTCCATGGCTCCGAGCTCCTACAATCATCCCACGTTGAAAGTCCGTCAAATCGCATTTTTTACCCATCGCGTCACCCAAAAATCACTCCTACTACTGTCGCAAGCACTAAACTTTCCCCTTTTTATACTAGCCTCGCCCTCTGGCGGCAACAGCGTGCAGCCATAGCTCATTTGCTTAAAACTGTCAGGTGGTCTTAATAAATTGGCCACACAGTGCATATATATATACAACGGCCGTTTCATAAAAACTCAGAGTAAAATCACACAAAATGAAGAAATTTAGGCAAAGCAAAATGTATGTTATTCTTTCTCAAAGTATCTTACCTCGGATAATATGCAAAGGTTCCATCGTTCAGTCCGTTTTTCAAATCATGTGGCGAAGGCATTTTGTGGAAGCTGCTTTAGTGACCCCTGTACAACTTGAATATCGTCAGTATCTGTGTTGAATGTTTCTGCACAGAACTTTTCTTTCATTGTTGGAAACAACCAAATATCACACGGGGCGAGGTCAGGACTGTAGGCATGCTGTGGCATGATTTCCATACTTCATTTCGTAAGAAAAAAACAAGCACCCACATGTGGGCTGGCGTTATCATAATGCAGAGTCCACTTGCCCACCAGTACTGGTCGCTTAATTGATATGTGACCATAACTCGTAAGTTATACACTGCTGGACAATTGCTAAGGACGGATCATAAACGGCTATATAGCGCATAAAAAAGTAAGTGTGGTTGGATGCCAAGTGAAATAAAATAATGTCAGAATGCCAGGACATTACAAGAAAGACAATTTATTGTGCTCTGAAATCCAGAAGGCTTTGGAACGTGTTCAAGGGACAAGCAGGCCATTTTGTGCAGAATACGTAAACGTGAAAAAAAATGCAATTACCGTCCGCAGGCGTTCCGGCGTAAGATGTCAATACGGGATATGGCCACCATGGAGGGCGATGCAAGATTCCACACGTCGTGTCATGTTTTGCACAACATTATCAAGCAGCTGTTGGAGTAATTTATCCCATTCCTCTGTCAGTGCACGGATGAGAGTGTCCTTGTTTATTGGAGGGCATTGGCGACCAGCAAGACTCCTCCCCAAAGCATCCCACACATTTTCAATGGGATTCGGATCTGGAGAACGTGCAGGCCATACGAGGCGTTGAATATCCTCGCTCTCAAGACACTCCTGGACAGCGACTGTTCGATGACATGTTGCGTTGTCGTCCATGAAAATTAATCTATCACCGACAGCACCACGGAACATGCGAACATGAGGTAGCAGAACATCATTAATGTATCGTTGGCCAGTCATAGCCCCAGTTGGAAGCACATAGAGGGACGTACGGCCATTGATCATGATGCCAGCCCATACCATGACACTACATGTCGGATATCGGTCCCTTTCCTGTATGTTTGCTGGACAATATGCAGTACCACTATCACGCCAGATCAGTTGTCGTCGACAATCAGATGATAGACTTTTTCTACTCTCATCTGAGAAGAGGACAGCAGACAAGTCGTTATCAGTCCAATTGCGATGTTGATGGCAGCATTGCAAACGGGCGGTACGGTGACGTCTGGACAATGGGATGCACACAACAGGACGGCGGGCGTATAGTCCTCCTTCATGCAAACGTCTGGCGACAGTTTTTCGGGAGATCCGCTTGCCAGTAGCAGCCATAAACTGGTTTGCTACCTCACTAGCTGTGCTGCGCCGGTGTCTTTTTGTTGATAGCACTATGTACCGATCTTCTGCAGGTGTCGTACTGCGAACACGACCTCCCCGTGACGTTTGCTACACTCTCCATTTGTTTGAAATGATTTCCAAAGCCTTGAAACAACACTGTGGCTGACGTCGAACTCCCTGGCAACATCTGTTATTTTTCGCCCTTCTTCAATCTTGCCAATAATACGGCCACGCGTAAAATCATCTAGGTGATGTCGGGAAGACACACTGAAAATTGCAAGTTCGTCAATTGATTCTTTCCCTTTCAACTTTGCGTTTGAACAACAACGGTCAATACGCGTCAAATCCTTTATATCTCTTATCAGCGCTATGACGTCACGAACAAGTTCGGCAATCCAAAATTTGCATACGCACAACACGTCTTACCGTATCCCGCACTCATGCTAATTTCCACATTTTCCTGCCTTCCATTTTATGGTTGCTATCGTTGCTATTGTCATCCGTCCTTAGCAATTGTCCGGCAGTGTACTTTAGACAACCGAATTGACTGATATTATTTTCAGAACGCATCAACAACTTGTACTTACACCAGTGATTTTACGAACGTATCATCAATGTCTGTTAACCATGTTCAGTGCATCTGTTTACATTTCGCTTTAGAGTTTAGTTTTAATTTTCAAGTTTCAATTGCAGTTGCGTTTCATTGTAATTAAGGTATCTATATGTTTATATGATGTTTTATTAAGTTCAATTGGGGAAATCAGTGTGTCAAAATTGAGTTTCAGTATTTCCTATTGGAAGTTTTGTTTGGCATATAAAACAGTAAAGTTAAGACACTCATGAAACCAGAACTTTCCTACACCCAGATGCTTTTCCCTGAAGTTTGGTTTGTGGTGCTTGAAAGATTTAGTAATTTTATTTCATTTTCTTATTTTAGGTTTTAAAGTTGTAAAGGATTTATTTGAAGTAGCTTTTTAGAAAGTTAGCTAAGTTTGTGTGCAGTTCTGAGTTCGTATTTTCAGCTATTGTTTGGAAGTTGAAGTTTTATTTAAATATTTATTGCTTATATATCTTCTTCACGTGTTTGCAGCATTCCGCAGCATTGAAATAGGTCTATTAGTATATATCTGTATACATCTTTGTGTGTAAGACATATCTCTGTATACACTATATTGAAAAAAGTAAATGAACGGATCCGCTGCGTTGTTAAGATGCGCAGTACAGCTGCAAACGGTATAAAAACAAGTCTGCAGCTGACCGCAATCATATCGCACTGTGAGATTGAGTGGAAATGTCTCAGCGGGAGACAACTGATTTTGAAAAAGGAAAGATTGTTGGGTGTTATATTAGTGGTTTGTCCATAAGAGAAACCGAGAGGCGTTTAAACATACCCAAGTCAACCGTTTTGGATGTACTGAATAAGTGCAAGACACATGGAGTGCCTGAAGCAGTAAAACGTACCGGCAGACTAAAGCAAATCAGTGATAGAAGACGTCGAAGCCTCAGGAGAGTCGTTACAGCTAATCGACGGAGCACTGCACAAGACCTTAGTGTACTCGCACAGGTGAGTAAAAATGCAAAAACCTCGGTATGTACATGTACCATTCGCAGAGAACTTCATTCCATGGGTTATCGTGGTCGTGTAGTTGCTCATAAGCCTTTCATCTCCACTCGGAATGCTACTCGTCGTTTAGCATGGTGTAAAGAACATTTAGCGTGTACCGTAGATCAATGGAAACGGGTCCTATAGACTGATGAATCCAGATACACGATCCATCAGTCTGATATCCGTGTGTGGGTACGGCGGCAACCGGGCGAACGCTATTTTCCACAGTGTACTGTTCGCACGGTCATGTTTGGAGCTGGCAGTGTACTCGTGTGGGAGAGTTTTTCGTGGTATGGTCCCGGCCCATTGGTTATCATAGACAAACCAGTTAACCAACACGTCTACCTCGATATTCTGGCCAATTATGCCATACCAACTGTGTGGCAATACTATGTTACCGAGCCTTGTTGGCACCAGCAGGACAATGCACTGAGCCATAAAGCAAGGACTGTTACGGCGTGGTTCGATGATAATTCCGTATCGTGTGTGGACTGGCCAGCACAGAGCCCTGATTTTAATCCCATAGAGCACCTACGGGATTAATTAAGCAACAGTTACCGACAGCGTTATATACTGAATGGAAGCGCATACCCATCGCTGTGTTCCAAACCCTTATCGAATGCATGCCTCGATGGGTCAGTGTATGCATTAAGGCTAAATGTGGACCGACACCGTACTAATATATACCAATAAATGCTATGTTGTGTTTCTCTTCTAGGTGTCCGGTGACCTTTGTCAAAATAATGTATATATATATATATACTGTATAAGCACACCGGACAAAATATTTGTCACCCCTGTCAGAACTTACCAAATAACGGGCGACGGCGCTTCTTGCCTTGATAACAGCATGAATCCGGTGTGGTAGAGACTCCACGAAGTTGTGGATGTATTGAACATCGATTTGCAGTCACTCCTACGTCAATTGGTCCCAAAGTTTCGCCTGAGTACATGGGTGTCTATTCCAGCGTTTCACCTTCTGTTCCAAATGATCCCACAGATTTTCAATAGGATTGAAATCTTGGGATTTGGCGGGCCAGTCGACGTGGGACAGTATTTCTGATTGTTCGACGTACCACTCAGACACAGTTTTGTCCCTGTGCACACGGCAACTGTCGTCTTGGGAGACAAGAGTGGCAATGCGATGCTGCTCCTGGAGATTTAGGGCAAAGGGCAACACTTCGTCATTCAGAATGCGGAGATACGCATGCTGGTTCAAATTCATCATCACTGAAACGAAAGAGCCCATTTCGTGTTACGAAAAATATAGGCTAAACATCATAGAACCCCTTCCAGATTGAACAACACTTTCGAGCGAATCAGGATTAAAGGCTTCTTTGGGCCTGCGATGCCTTCACAGCCTCCCATTATTGGTGTTCAACAAACAAAAACGAGACTCATCAAGCCAAAGTTTGGTTCCTCTGAGGCCATTGATAACGTGAGACTTTGTGACTTGCTGTTAAAAGAGTCCTCTTCCGTGGTGCTCTTCTCCAGTTGTCCATCGCATGCAGTTCTCGTATCAATGTCCTTTCGGAAATTGGTTGGTTGAAGTATGCTTTCATTGACTATGGGGAACAATTGTTGCCTGGTTTGAAACCGTGTTGCAGTTACTGCGCGTGAAACATGGCGGCGGTCCCTGTTGGTGAGAATCGTTTTCCGGCCATAGTTACGTCGCCGATTTTCAGTTGACTGCGAACTACACCGCTCTTTGTAGTTACGCTGGACAGTACGCTTCGACACGCAAATTGCAAATTGAGTGACTTCATTCACTTTGTGTCTGTGGGCACGGCCAAACAACACTATGACTCCTTTTTGTCACCCAGTAAGGTCTGTCCTACGACCCATATTGCAGAGTAAATTCAACACACACGTTGTTCTTCACCACTGCAGGAGACAGAAATGGTCCTGCAGACCACGTCAGTGCTGTTTAACTACCTACACTGCTATTGCGGCGCCCTCTGTCAAACCGGTAACTTCCTACTGTCATTTCTTTTAGAGGTGACAGATTGATTTTTCGTCCGGTGTGCTTACCTGCCAGCACCAAATAAGTGAAATAAAACCTTTAATGCGTTCTTGATGCCCCTTTCTGTTGTTTAGAAAATCCTGGGAAAATTGAATTCGAAGTTAGCAGAATCAGCGTTCCGGAGAATGTTGGTAATGTACAACTCGTTGTAAACAGAAACCAAGGATCTGATGGAACCGTTCACGTTAATTGGAAGACAAAAGATGTGTCTGCTGTTCGGGGTGAAGACTATGGAGGCCCAGCATCTGGGGAGTTGGAATTTAGAGATGGTGTCTTCCAGCAGACCATAACTATACCCATAACTAACGACATGAAAAGGGAACCAGATGAAACTTTCACTGTTGAATTATCATCTCCTACTGGAGGCGCCATTTTGGGTCCGAGGTCAATTATCATCGTATCCATTGGGGACGACGATGGTAAGTTATTCTTCAGACAAATTTCATTCATGCAGTATGTTTTTTTTTTTTTTGCTCATATCTTTGGGTACACGTAATTATAATCCTTTTGAACTTGTTTTAGGTATATTTTTTGTGCATAGAGTACTTTGAATTTTTTCTCCGACTTTGTAGCATCCCGCTAAGTGTGTCTTCTGCCTTTAAGATATTGCTTTGTCGATTCTCAACCATTCACCTTAAGTCTGGTAATTTGTGTTCCGCTTAAAATCAATGCTTCTTCAGCTTATTCTAGGTCTTGTCTTTGGTCTGCTGCTCAAAGCCACAAAATGTACGTAGTATATGTTTGGAACAAATCTTTCCCTCATGCATATACACTTTATTTACAAAAGTCACAGGACCCCCTTCAAAAGCAAATGAACGGATCCGCTGCGTTGTTAAGATGCGCGGTACAGCTGCAAACGGTATAAAAACAAGCCTGCAGCTGCTGACCGCGATCATATCGCACTGTGAGGTTGAGTGGAAATGTCGCTGCACAGAGAACAGACTTTGAGAAAGGAAAGATTGTTGGGTGTTATATTAGTCGGTTGTCCATAACAGAAACCGGGAGGCGTTTAAACATACTCAAATCAACTGTTTTTGATGTACTGAATAAGTGGAAGACAGATGGCGTGCCTGAAGCAGCAAAACGTACCGGCAGACCAAAGAAAATCAGTGATAGAGGACGTTGAAGCCGCAGGAGAGTCATTACAGCTAATCGACAGAGTACTGCACAAGACCTCAGTCTACTCGTACAGGACCCCCTTCAAAAGCATGCTGAAACCTCGGTATGTACACGTACCATTCGCAGAGAACTTCATTCCATGGGTTTCAGTGGTCGTGCGGCTGCTCATAAGCCTTTCATCTCCACTCGGAATGCTACTCGTCGTTTAGCATGATGTAAAGAACAAGTATCGCGGACCGTAAATCAATGGACACTGTTCCTATGAACCGATGAATCCAGATACACGATCAATAAGTCTGATGGCCATGTGTGGGTATGGCGGCAGCCGGGGGTACGCTATTTACCACAGTGCACTGTTCCTACGGTCAAGTTTGGAGCAGGGAGCGTACTCGTGTGGAGGTGTTTTTCGTGGTATGGTTCCGGCCCATTGGTTATCGTAGACAAACCAGTTAACCAGCACGTCTACTTCGATATTCTGGACAATTATACCTTACCAACTCTGCGGCAATACTATGGAACCGATCCTTGTTAGTACCAGCAAGATAGTGCTCCGAGCCATAAAGCCAGGACTGTTACGGCGTGGTTTGACGATAATTCCGTATCGTGTGTGGACTGGCCAGCACAGAGCCTTGATCGTAATCCTCATAGAACACCTATAGGATGAATTAAAGCACCGCGTAAGAAGTTTAGAACCAAGGCCTACTATTAAGCAACAGTTAACGGCAGCATTTACGTACTGAATGGAAGCGCATACCTATCGCTGTGTTCCAAAACCTTTTCTAAAGTATGTCTCGAAGGTTCTTTTTTTTTTTTTTTTTTATTGGAGGTTTAACGACCACCGTGAGCAACTCAATGGGCTATAAGCAGTCGCCCGTCCCTAATTTAGGGTCACTGGTTCCAGGGAAGGGAGAGAGCCAGTGCCGTAAGACAAACACAACATCCATGCCTGACCGGGATTCGAACCCGGACCCCAGACGGACGAATGATCAGAGGCCAGCGCCTCGAAGGTTCAGTGCATGCGTTAAGGCCAAAAGCGAACCGACACCGTACTAAGTTGTGTTTCTCTTCTAGGTGTCCGGTGACGTTTGTCAATATAGTGTATGTGAAAAGCTTCTCAATACATTCTCATTAGCATTTTCTCCCTTCTTCTTCTTTTACGGAAGAAGCATTCAATTTTGTTTCAAAGTGTCTACATTATTCCGCTTCCGTTTTTTTACGCTTTCCAACCGTAGGTTGAAAAAGCGTATAACCGATATAGGCACGTTCCTTTCGAGCTCTGTGTTTGTGCCCAGTTTTTGGAAGTATATAGTGAGTGTTTGTTCCTATTTTTGTGTTCCCCTTCAAGAAGAAGATCTGTACATTCTTTTAGCTCAGCTCCCAAGTCGGTGAGTTGCATATTTTGTTTGCATTCAGCGTTTTATTATTTTCGATCAAGCTGATCGATCCTTAAGTTAGTCCTCGCCATTTTCAAAGGCAGGCACTGAGAAGGGTGATGTCCACGCCCACATCAGTGATGCTCATTCAACCTCCTCCTCCACCTCCTCACTCTCAAGAGACCAATCAGCATTTATGCCTGTCGGAGACGTCATACGCATTCAAGATGTGACGCGCGACTCCTCTGCAAAAGCTCAAGCTGATATCCCTGTCCAGGAGAGTGACGTCACCTTGACGCACGTCCCTGGTTCATTTGCCGAAGCTATGGATGTGACCGATTGCACGGTTGCGTTGCCTTCTACTGGCTCAACTCAGTTTACCAAGCCGCTACCAGCAATCAGCACTGTGTCGTATCCTTCCGCTGCCAACTCTATGTATCTCACTTACTCCAAAGTGACCTCCGGAGCAAGAGTTCCTTCCAAGTTTATTGCTCCCGTTTTTCCTGACTCTTACGTCAGTGTTGAGGGTAGTTCTGCCACCATCGATATCCCAGAGGATTCCCCAGCCGGGAAACAATTTTTCTCCACAATGGATTTCGGTGTCTGTTTTGATGCATTACCAGACACGAAACTCAAGGAATATAGTATTGCCCTAAAGAAGATGCATTCTACAGGAGCTTATATCACTGATATGGCTCGAAAGCCACGGGCCGTATTAGTGTATTTTGCCCGTAAAGAACATGCAGACCTTGTGATGACTGATGGCTTATCCATCGAAGATGTGCATCTTCTGGCTGAACCTGTGGCGCAACGACCTATCCAGGTCACTTTCCACCCAGTCTCGCCTGAAGTCTCAGATGTAGCTCTATGCGCTTTACTCAGGAAATTTGGCCGAGTGGTTGGACCAATAACGACCCTTTCGGCGGCGCCCAGAGATTCCGATGACAAATCCATTGCAGGGTTTCGTCGAAGTGCCCGTGTCATATTTCCGTCGGACGATCATCTGCTTGCGTGCCCGAAGATCCTAACCGTACGGTGTGGCCAGCAACGTCGGAGAATCGACGTCATTACCTCCTTGCACTGCACGCTTTGCCATGGCGAAAACCATCTTCGCGTGCACTGCCCACATCAAGTTCCACCGACTCCGACTGGCGCTCCTACAGGTACTGTTCCTACCTTGAAGCGTACTACACCATCTACTTCAGCACAGCAGGCCTCGGAGCCAAGATATGATGGAAAAAGTTCGCTTACGGACGTTGGTCAACGCAACGCTCCCACAGCCGCTTCCTCTTTTTCACTAGAGGACTTTCCTACAATTGCCTCCTCACTCCCGCAGCGTCGTCGCTCCACCACTGAGTCCCTTTCAGAAGGTTTACAACCAGCTATTACCACTGGAACCTCCGAAACAGCTGATGTGGAGTCCGTTGGTCCAGAGACGCAGTGTGAGGATGAGACGACCGAGCCTCCACTGAAGCGCCGCGGCTCTGGCCGCAGCAGGCTGGTAGCGAAGAAGCAAAACTTTACTTCACCTCGTTCAACCTCCCTCTCCAGCAGTTCTCCTCAACTCACCTCGATAGCCGAAGTCTCCTTTCCTACGGTCGAGGAGTTCGCTGTATTTCTCCAGACAGCCAATATACCTCCCGTACCACTCTCATACATTGATCTCCATACATACTTAACGAATCCGACAAGCTACGCAATAACATGTGCCCTAGCAGTCAAGAATCCATCGCTTCGCCAACTTGTGAGGGAGCAGATCTTCAATGTGTCGCATTTCTGCCGCCAGAATGTTCCCAACCCATCCGTGGGCACGAATCTTCTATAATCGTCTCAAGTCTTTTCCTCCAGCTCTGAAAGATCTTCAGCTAGAGGCAAGGAACACCACAATTCAAGATCGTGTCACTTAATTGCAGGGGATTCGCTTCTCCCCTCAGCAACTCTCTGGCATATGAAGACCTCAACCCGTTGGGGGCTGATATTCTCTTCCTTCAAGAGACAAATTGCAAACCAACTACCGTCTATTCTCGATGGCGCCAGTGGAACTTTGTGTTTCATCCCGCCTATGGACTAACATCTCATAGCGGTCTTGCCATCGGCATTAGTCATACTCTCAATTCTATTATCACATCCCTCTCTGTGCGAAATATTTGTCGAGATCTCTTACAGCATGCATCCTTTACCATCGCGTCTTCCAGATATCATTTATTCAATATCTATATTCCAAGCACTACAACACATTTATCAATTCTCTTCACGCGTCTTCGCAGAGCACTCGACCGTATCCCACCGTCAGACCATGTTCTCGTTGGTGGGGATTTTAACTGTACCCTGGATCCTCTTCTGGATAGGTCTTCTACAAATAGAGAGTGCCGCCATGCCCTAGCGATCCTGCTCCAGACAGTTGTCACCAACAACGCTCTTCATGATGTACATCGGCATATTCATCCATGGTCGACTAATTACACTTGGCGCACCTCTCATGCACAAAATCCTTTCTTAGCCCGCATTGACAGGTTTTATGCCTCCAGTACTCCACTTCCTGCCGTGACAGAATCGAGTGTGCATCCCATGGCCTCATCTGACCACTGCGCCATTGCCATCATAGTCCATACTGAACCATTCAAACCCAGGATAATTCGCCCGTGGACATTTGATGATGCACTTCTCTCCGACCCGGCATTCTGCTCTTCGGTCCGGGCATTCCTGATTGACAGACGACAGCAGCTTCAATCTGAACTCTGCGGAATAAATTCTTGGTTGGAGATCAAGCAACAGTTCGTTCTGCATGTCCGAAACTACTCTTTCCAATTAAAGATACTCCAGAACATGCGCCTAGACTATGTTCGTTCAATGCTATCCATGCTCAGTCTCAGTGATCCTCTCTTCTCCTCCTTTCAAGAAGAGCTTCGATCTCTTCTCACTCCTCTGGCGCAACAAGCCCTCCGCCGACTTCGTTTGCAACACCTGACGCCGGATGCTCACAACTATGAGTTCCTGACGTCGGTGGAAAACACCCGACGAGCTTCGTCCATACTTCATCATCTACGCCTTTCTTCTGGAGAGGTATCAGATGAGCCGATTTCGCTTTGTTCCCATGTCCGTCAGTACTTTTCCATGAAGTTCAGTGAACCTCCTCAACCATCCTCTGCAGCAATGGATTCTCTCCTTTCTAATCTACCTCAGGTCCCCCCCATCTCGCTTCTTCTCTTCTCCTTTCCCCCACGCCCTCTGAACTAAACACTACATTCTTTTCTCTGAATTCTAGTGCCGCTCCGTGTCCGGACGGCCTAACCTTTAGCTTTTATAAAACTTTTCTGCCTCTTTTTCTTCCGTTTCTCCTATCCGCTTTCTCTGCTGCCTTTACTTACTCTCCTCTCCCGAGGGGATTCACAAATGCATACGTTGTCCTTTTCCCCAAGAAAGGTGATCACCTTGACTTGGTGAACTGGCGCCCAATTTCCCTACTGAATCTCGACTACAAACTTTATACCAAGCTTCTTTCACAACGACTAAATCCCATCCTCACTTACATCCTCTCCCCTAACCAGACTTACACAGTTCCCGGCCGTTCCCTATCTCACAACATCCATCTCCTGACTGATCTAATTCGCCTTGCGCGCTCCCGCTCTGAACCCCTCGCCCTCCTCTCTTTAGACCAACAGTACGCCTTTGATAATATCTCCCACACTTATCTCTCCGCCACACTTCTCCGATTTGGATTTCCATCTCCGTTTATTTCTCTCCTCACCTCCCTCTACCAGGACGCCAGTTTCCAGGTCAAGTTGCCCACCTTTCTTACAGCACCAATCCTCTTCCGCCGGGGAGTGAGGCAAGGCTGCCCACTCTCCGGTCAACATTTCGCTATAGCCTTAGAACCTTTACTCCGCTCCGTTCAACGCTCCTTTTAAGCCACCCTGCTGCCACTCATCGTCTGCACGAGACACCATGTCACCACTTCCGTGGCGTATGCGGACGACGTTACCTTCTGTATACGCCTGGATTCACAGTTCTCTTTGCTCCAAAGTCTTTTCGCCGATTACGCCTCCTGCTCCGGAGCTGCGATTAATACAACCAAAAGCACAGGCCTGTGGTGCGGCTCATGGGTTGACCGCTTGGATTCCCCATGGGGAGCACACTGGTCTTCAGCCTCTCAACGTTTCCTTGGCGTACATCTTGGCGTCTGAGGTGAAGCCTCCAGCACAACGTGGAATACCATCCAGCCACGTCTTCATCGGTCAACTGCGTTTTGGCGAAAAGTGCAGTTCTGCACCTCATATTTTCAACGTGCACGTCTTGCGCAAACCTATCTTATCTCCATGTGCACACATTCCTGGCTTGCTACTAAATTCCCACTTCTTCGTCTCAATGATATCACTCGCTGCTTCACCTCAGTTATCTGGACCGGACACCACTGGCTCAGTGCCCCCAAGCCCAGCCTTCCTCCTGACCAAGGTGGCATTGGCCTAATTGATACACGACTGTACTATCAAGCTCTCCGGAGTACTTCGTTCCTCCGTCTTCATACCTCACCTGTTGCCGACGCCGTTACCGCAAGGAATGTCATCACCTCTTCGAGCAACACTAATTTCACTTTCACTTCTTTCATTCTAATGGACCTCCGTACTACCACTCACTCTCGCCTACCTCCTGCCTTACGGGAGACTCTTACCGTTCTCCGGTCTCTCCCGCTCACTCGATCCCCACCCGATTCCACCACTGAACTCCTTGCCGAACCCCTGTTCTTCTCCTCTCTTCTTCACCACCCCCTCATCTTTCATGCTTCGCCTATCCTTCTTGGCTCCGAGTCGGAGCTGTAACCGTCAAAGACCTTGTAAACTCAGATCTGTCCTGGCGACCCTACGCCAGCCTCCCACCCACCGTTCTACTTTCACCCTCCTCCGCTCTCGCTGTTGTCTATGACTCCCTACTCTCTACCATCATTGCTAAGTTTCCTCATCTCGCAACCACCACCGGCCTGACCTTTGCTCCTTCCGCCTCCCTCCCCTTCCTTTCTTTCTTTCTTTCAGTCGGCAGATCTACACTTCCACTCTCCTCTCTTTCAACCTCAGTTCTCTATCGGTTACTTTTAAAATCCCACTCTCCTTCTCCCCTTCACATCCCTGATGTCTCCCAATCTTCTCTCACCGCTGTCTGGTCTGCCACCCTTTCTCCTCTTTCAGCTCCTCTTGAAATAAACACTCACTGGCTTTTTCTGCACCGCCGTCTTCCCGTTCCATCCATCCTCCACCGCATGACCATTCTTGACTCACCTCTTTGCCCCTTCTGTGCTCAAGAAGCTGATGTCTCTCACGTTTATCTACATTGTGTCATCCTCCTTCCACTACTCCGTCTTGCATTTTCCATTGCTCAACGTTCAGCCACAACTGATCTTCCTTTCGATGCCTATAAGACACTCCTCATGCAGGTCTCTCCGCCAGTCAAGCTTCCACCCATCTGCTCATATATTTTCATCCTGGTGAAACACGTCATCTACGTATTTCATCAGCGCTGCCAAGATATCTCATCTCCTTATACCATCCACCAAGCTCCTGTGGAACTACTGTGCCACTTCGGGAGCGTCTCCTCTCAAGACTTCGTCTAGAGAACCTTGTGGCCGTTGCCCAACAGAGAGAACAACATTTTCGTTCCACCTGGTCTCCGGCCGCTTCCTGGTTCGCCGGCATGCCAGCGACGTTGCAACTGACTGTCGGTAGTTTATAACCCCGTTGCTCCTAGCTCTGTTGAACTTCAGTTCAACGTGAATGCTCACCATTGGTTTTCGGAATCAAACTTCAACATAAAGCTTATATCTTCTAACAAATGTGAATATAATATGCACCATACTGAACAAATGTATATAGTCTTACTTGTTTTCTCTTTGATTATCATTTTTTCTACCAGTACTGAGACATCGTAATTCCGTTTGCCTTAGGTTTCACATTGTCTACTTTGTCATCTACAGTTCTTCTTTTGTACAGTGCTTCATTATAATATTCTCGTTCTGTTATTTGTCAGCACTATAATATACTTATGCTTCGAGACGAAATGTTTCGACAATCTCTCTTATTGTTCTTGTGCAAAATGCCTGTACCTCTTACCACGAGGCTCCTTCGTGAATCAATACACCGTGCTGTATATAATGTACATAAAATTTTAGAGTTTGTATATTTTACCGTACAATATATGTATCAGGACGCCCATGTGTGCCTCCTGAACCCAACCTTGTTAATAAAATTGTGTTGCACTGAAGAAGCGTATATCCTCCAGCTTTTTCCGTCCGTCTGCCTGTCGGCACGATAACTCACGTAAAAATGGTTAGATTTCGATGAAATTTTAGTATGTGGTAGGGGAACACCAGGAGACGAACCCTATTGAAAATGGGTGAAGTGGGGTCAAAGGTCACGCCATAAGAGCAGGATCCATTCAATTGCCCTTATGCGTCATAACGTGCGTAAATATGGTTCGATTTCGATGAAATTTTAGTATGTGGTAGGAAACTACCTGGGCACGAACCCTATTGAAAATTGGCAAATTGGGGTCAAAGGTCAGGCAGGGCATAAGAGCGGGATTTATTCCATTGCCCTTATGCGTCATAACTTGCGTAAAAATAGTTCAATTTCGATGAAATTTTGGTATGTGGTAAGGCATCACATGGGAACGAAACCTATTGAAAATGGGTGGAATGGGGTCAAAGGTCAGGACATAGAAGCGGGATCCATTTCATTGCCTTTATGCGTCATAACATGCGTAAACATGGTTCGATTTTGATGAAATTTTAGTATTTGGTAAGGAACCACCTGAGGACGAACCCTATTAAAAATGGGCGAAATGGGGTCAAAGGTCAGGGCATAAAGGCGGAATCCATTCCATTTCCTTTATGCGTCATAACATGCGTAAATATGGTTCGATTTCGACGAAATTTTAGTATGTGGTAGGGAGCCACTGGAGACGAACCCTATTGAAAATGGGCGAAATGGGGTCAAAGGTCAGGACACTGGAGTGGGATCCATTCCATTGCCCTTGTGCATCATAACTTACCAAAAAAGTTTCGATTGCGACAAAACGCTATCATGTTGTTCCGGAGGTATAGTGAACCGGTTCTGTTGAATATCAACGAAATGGGGTCAAAGGTCATTGCACAAAAGCAAGATTCATTCCACAGCCATTATTCTCATAACTTGCGTAAAACTGCTTCTATTGCGACAAAACTTTAGTATGTTATTCTTGAGGTGTACTGAACCGGTTCTGTTGAATATCATCGAAATGGGGGTCAAACGTCAGGACACATGAGCGAGATTTATTCCACAGCTATTATCCTCATAACTTGAGTAATAATTTCTGGTATGTTGGAAAGCGTATCATAATCAATGCATTGCATGATTTTACTAACTTGTTTACTGAATTCGCCAATCTTTTTATTACTTTTGTCACCTTAAAAAAGATTAGATCTAAAAGCTGCATTTCATGGAGATACTTCAATTTGCCAACGACGCATTTTCAATGAAAATTGTTTTATAAACTGGCATGAGGCTTTTCCTACACTTCAAGATTATTTTCTCACTTTAAGATTATTTCTGATTCAACCCTTTCCGTGGTGAAATGAGGAAAAAAATCCTGAATTTCATGGATTTTTTGTACGCCAGGAAAATTCAGAATTTTCAGAAACTTTTCTGCATTCCTTTCATATATTGAAGGAAAATTCTGTTCCTACCTTTTCCGTATCCATACACACGGAATAATTCCGGCAGTAGGAGCTGCTCGCGATGGTACTTGCGATTTGATTAACAATAAAATTGACTTCGTATCAGAATAATATGACCACCTACCTAATGATGGGAATTATCACTCTGGACCCGGATGACAGCAGCGAGACGGCGTGGAATGGACGCAATGAGGCCCTGGAAATTTGCCCGAGGCACAGGCGCCCATTCGGATTGCAGCAGAGCACAGAGGTCCCGGAGATGACGTGGTTGTACAGTATATATCAAGAGTAAATTTTATATTTAGGAATTTTTGTGAAATAATACCATAAAAAGTACACTTGACCTTTTCCTAAAAGGTAATGAAAAGTCATTGTCAGTTTAAAAAGATCTCCAGTTACGAAGCATTCTGTTATTTTGAATAATTACGAAAAAATAAATAAATAGCTGGTAATAAGTCCTCTTACAGAAAAAATAAAATTATTACAAACATATTCAGAAAAGTAATAACCTCCAACAGAAAATAAAATGATTAATCTAACCACATTAATAACAAAAGAAAAACCATTATCATTGAGCAATTAGAGTTATACCTTGCACGCGTGAGATCATAAAGATGATTTCTGGCTCAGAGGTAAGACACGAGCTTCCCGTTCCGAAGGCCGTGGGTTCAAATCCAGCCAGGGGCGATTAAGGAATGGCTCATTAACTTTATACGCCATTAGAGAAAGTCAATAACGAAGATTTTGCGAAATTTCAATAAAAGTACAGAAAATCCCAAAACAGAGATTTCTCTGAAATAAACGAAATAACTGATTACGGAAGTTCTGTAAAAATACTTCAGTTAGAAAAAATTGAAACTTCTTTAAAAGTCGAACTCCTATATATATACAGTATATCGGTAACTTTGCTGTACGTTATTTTCAGAAGTTTTCCGTGTATTCACACCACTTGTTTTTTACACTGCACTTTTTAATTTTCTTCACATTTCAGTAACTAGCTTCTTATCCGGCACTTCACAACTGATAATTTCCTGAGTTCAGCTTAGAACAATTGATTTACGTTCTACATGATTTATTTTCAGCAACCATTTTTCCTAAATCCTGCTCGGCATATTGAGCTAGTTGACTCTCTTAGAAATGAGCACTAAGAAGCTAACATACAGCAAACTGCTGATACCGAAGTCAACTACGCCGACTTATTTATTTCATTGTGAGCGTTCATCACACAATTCACAAACAAAACAAAAATAGGGGAAGTGCATACTTTATCTCACTCTAGGGTGGATTTTAAAGTATTTGACGATACTTTCACATCAGTTTTTGCAAGACTTCAAGTACAGGCATGTGATTGACTTCGACAAATCGCTTTTGGCTGCATAGATTTCAAAACACTGGGGAAACTTCTGATGTACTGAGTCAAAGTCCTTTCCTCAAGGAATGATCACGATATACACTGAAGTGTCAAAAGGCATGGTATACGTACCTACGTAGTATCGTGTAGGATCATGTCTAACCCTGCGAAATGCAGCAATTCGACGTGGCATCGATTCCACAAGTGGCCGGAAGACTTCTAGAGAGATGTTGAGCCGTGCAGTCTGAATAGCCGCCCACAGTTCCCTGGTATTTGTAGGTGTAGGATCTTGGGTGGGAATAAACCTTTCCACCACGTCCCATAAGTGCTCTATTGGGTTCATGTCGGGCAAACATGGTGGCGACACCATCCGTTGGAAATATCCAGAATTCTTCTTGAACCGATTTCGGACAACTTGGGCGCGATGACATGATACATTGTCGGCCTGGAAAATCCCACCATTGTTCGAGTACATGAAGTCCATGAAGGGCTGCAAATGGTCACTCAACAGGGCAGCAAAGCAATTACCGGTTAATGACTTTTACGAGGCCCAGAGGACCGAATCCGTGCCACGTAATGGTACCTCACACATGTATGGAACTACTATTAGCCTGCACAGTGCCTTGTTGACAGCTTGGGTGATGGCCTCGAATTCTACCATCAGCTCGTAACAACTGTTAGCGTGACTCATCGGAGCACACCACATTTTGCCAGTCTTCCAGCGTCCAATTACAGGGTTCACGAGCCCAGGTGGGGCGCTGTGTCCGATGTCGTGGTGTTAACAATGGCAATCTGGTGGGTCTTCTGCTCCCATACCCCGTGGCCGCTATATTACGCTGCACTGACTTGATGGATAGGTCACTGGTACCTTCTGCATTGACTGTGGATGTCATTTGAGCCAGTGTCGCTTGTCTATTAGCATGGAAAATCCTGGTTAGACGCCGCTGGTCACGAGCATTCATCACCCGGGGTCGGCCACTGCGCTGTCCACGGCAGTTGCAATGCCTTCCATGAGGTATTCTCGTTACACACGTGACACCATGGATCGAGGAATGTTGAATGTTCGCACAATTTCGGAAAAAAAGGGTCCCATCCGTCTGGCACCCAATACCAAGCTTCGTTCAAACCTCGATAATTCACGCCGGCACGCTATAATCCTACTGGAAGTTGTTTAACCTGACTCACGAGATTGCACCTCGCAACTGATAAAAATCGTGGCTTGCGTCGAAGCCTTTATACGACAGCAGCGCCAGTTACAAATTTGCATACTGCTATCCCAAGACTTTTGGTACTTCAGTGTATAAATCACGATTCACTTCATGAAACTTTTCGTAAAGCTACCTGATTATAAATATGTAGGGTGACCAGAATCGATCGCACAGTAAACTTACCGGACGATTCTTTGTGGAGAAAGAAGCCGAAAACCGTTGTCCGTTGTCCGATAGGACGTCGCATTCCGGAGATATACGTGCCGAAAGTTTCGTGACGTCACATCCGGTAACGCACATGCTCGTTGAAGAGCGACGTGGATAGTTATACACACGCACGTATCACAGGGCAATCAAGCCACCCGGTGACGCAGTGGTCTAAGGCGATGACTTCTGATCATTTGTACGAAAGGGGTGTGGGTTCGAATCCCGTGAAGTGTGGATGTTGTGTTTGTTCTAAGGCACTGATTCTCTCCCTTCCCTGGAACCAGTGGTCCTAAATTCAGGACGAGCAACTACTTCTAACCCACTGAGATGCTCACGGTGGTCGTTAAACCACCAATTGAAAAAAATAAAATAAAGGCAATCGACATTTAAAAATGTGGCACGGGGTGGGTATGCTAATTCGAAGGACGTGGTGGCGTTAAGCCATCAGTTGTACGCCTGCGCGATACGGCAGGTAGGGATAAAAAGAGTTGGCGAAGGTAGCAGGTAAGCTCATATTGCGTTGGTACATTTGACAGTAGTGTGGGTAGCAATATGTCGTACAGTTTGAGAGAGTATTGTGACATGTATCTCCTATTGGGGGATTGCCAATAGGCCCGCTGTAGCACTTGCTGCATGCAAGGGCCTACAGCGAGCGATACACAGCAGGACGTCACCCGGACGCCCAGGTCATACGGCGGCTTGACGCTCGAATGCGCGACACAGACAATGTTGCACCACGTCCAAGTGTAGACAGTGGCGCTGGACCCTCTGTGAGAATACCATCCTGGAGGACGCCATACTAGAGTTCATAGAGGAGGAGCCAAACGACCAGCAGCCGTGCGATCGCGCGACAGTTCGGTGTGCACCAACGTACCGTACTTGTCAGTCTACACTACAAAAACCTGCATCCGTATTACATCACACGGGTGCTAGGCTTATTACTACAGGATTATCCTCGAAGACAGGCATACTGTGAGTGGCTGCTACAGCAACATGCTGCCGATAATACACTGACGAAAAAAAATCCCAACACCACGAAAAAAACAGTTGTAGACGAATGAAATGGCGGCAATACATTTGTATAGGTAACATATTTAATCGATTAAGGTTTCAAGATCACAGCTTAATGTAAGCGCGAGAAGAGCCATTTTAAATGTGAATTGCTGGTACATTAATAACCGGTGTAACCGCCAGAATGTTGAATGCAAGCACGCAAACGTTCATGCATTGTGTTGTACAGGTGCTGGATGTCAGTTTGTGGGATGGAGTTCCATGCCTGTTGCACTTGCTCGGTCAATACAGGGACGGGTAATGCTGGCTGGGGGTGACGCTGGAGTTGTCGTCCAATGATGTCCCATACGTGCTCGATTTGTGAAAGATCTGGTGATCTAGCAGGCCACGGCAACATGTCGACACTCTGTAGAGCATGTTGGGTTACAACAGCGGTATGCGGGCGAGCGTTATCCTGTTGGAAAACACCCCTGGAATGCTGTTCATGAATGGCAGCACAACAGGTTGAATCACCAGACCGACGTACAACTGTGCCTTCAGGGTGCGTGGGATAACCACGAGAGTGCTCCTGCTGTCATAGGAAATTGCTCCCCAGACCATAACTCCAGGTGTAGGTCCAGTGTGTCTCGGCCACAGACAGGTTGGTTGCAGGCGCTCACCTGTCCTCTTTCTAACCAACACACGGCCATCACTGGCACCCAGGCAGAACCGGCTTTCATCAGAAAACACAACAGATCTCCACTCCGTCCTCCAATGAGCTCTAGCTTGACACCACTGACGTCGCAAACGGCAGTGGTTTGGAGTAAGTGGAATGCACGCTACAGGGCGTCTGGCTCGGAGCTGTCCTTCAAGTAACCGATTTGTAACAGTTCGTTGTGCCACTGTGGTGGCAACTGCAGCTCGAATTGCTGCCGCAGACGCGGTACGATGCACCACGGTCATACGCCTTACACGGCGGTCTTCCCTCTCAGTAGTGCCACGTGGCCGGCCGGAACCCGGTCTTCTTGAGGCAGTACCTTCCCTTGACCACCGCTGCCAACAATCATGCACAGTGGCTACATTCCTGCCAAGTCGTTCTGCAATATTGCGGAACGAAAATCCACGTTCTCGTAGCCCTGTTACACGACCTCGTTCAAACTCCGTGAGCTGTTGATAATGGCTTCTTCGTCTTCTTAAAGGCATTCTTGACTAACATCAACACACTACGTTGAATCTCGCCGATAACTAACGCTCACGAACGTTACAGCGCGTATTTACAGCAAACCTGCTTTACATGTTCCGAGAGGCGCTACTAGCGCCACACGTATGCGCCGAGCGCGAAATTTGCATACACGTCATCTTACAGATGTACTCTCACCGCCTACCAGCTGTCGTTTATCTAACACAGCCACTTCTTGGTGTTGGGATTTTTTTCCGTCAGTGTAGTTTCATCCGTCGGATCTTGTGGACTGATGAAGTAAGGCCTACACGGCAGGGTATCTGCAACACCTATTATAGTCACGTTTGGACATTGGACAATCCGCACGCAACACGTGAACACGCCCACCAGGTCCGGTGGGGTGTTAATATCTGGTGTGGTATTGCGGACGATATCCTAGTGGGACCCTATATTCTTCCCGAACATGTCACAGCTGCCAGCTACATGGTATTCCTACGTGATGTTCTGCCGGACTTACTGGAAAACGTACCATTGGCTGTTCTCAGTAATCTATGGTTCCAGCATGATGGATCACAGGCGCATTACGCTGCAAATGTTCATCAGTGGCTGGATACGGAATATCCCGGTCGATGGTTGGCTGTGGTGGTCCCGTCGCATGGCTGGCTAGATCGCCGGATCTTAGCCCATTGGACTTCTTCTTCTAGGGTCATTTAAAGGAACTGGTATATCGATGGCCTGTCAACAGCCTGCACGACCTAGTGGCTACCTTACACGCGGCCCTCACAACTGTAACCCCTACTAGCTGCAACGCGTGCAGATGTCTATTCCTCGGCGGGCTGCCGCCTGTTCCTCACTACGAGGTGGTCATTCCACGAATCCACGTGTTTTATCATTTGTGTTGTAGTGGTACACATAAAAAAATTGCATGTTTTCTGTCAAAGTGACTGAGTAAGTTACTTCTAATGTCTGTATTCTTACCGGATGCGACGTCACGAAATTTCGGCGCGTATATCTCCGGAATGCGACGTCCCATAGGGCAACGGACAACGGTTTTCGGCTTCTTTCTCCACAAGGAATCGCCCAGTAGGTTTATTGTGCGGTCGATTCTGATTACCCTGTATATTGCATTGGCATTCCAGACCACTTGGTACCTCTGTTGCTGATGCATATGCTAATGAGCGCAAAATAAAATGGGATTCATCAGAGTGTCTTTGGCGTTCTAACGAAGGGAATTATTTCGTGGGATAATCCGAAAAATGAATATTCCTGTACTTTAAATGATGCAGTGTGGTCTGAGCAGCTGAAGAACTGTGTCTATGCAATTATGCTGCAATAAGGTGTTAATTCGAAAAATCTTGATCTAAGGCATCAAACTGAGCTTGTCAAGCAAATGTGTTCATTGATGCACTCCTCTTGAATGCATAAAAATAATAATAAATACGCGTAGGAAAGAGGAGTTCAAATCTGAAGCACTGTTCAATGGGATGCAGATGGTAGTTTCAGAGGACTTCTTAAAGAGGTAATCATAGAAGTAACAAAAATTTGGAATCATCTCGAATTAATAAGCAATTGTTCAAAGTCCACACCCGAACCAGAGGATTTAAAACAGCCTCATGATACTTAAGAAACACAAGTGGGTTAATATTTTTCACAGGGTGACAAGAAACAATAAACGTTTGCTAGGTGTGAAAGTGAAAGCTGCTGAGTTCCAGCTAAAGTCTGATAGTTTCTTTTAATTTTCCTTTAGCTCTTCCAAAAACCGTTTTGTTTTTATGCTAACTCACTTTGCTTGTTTCAAGGACCAAAATATAATTTTCTCAAATTCTTCTATTTTCAGGAAGAACGGGAACTGCAGAATTTCAAACAAGTTCGATTGAAGTTCCAAGCAACGTCAGAACTGTTCGTTTACCTCTTGTGCGGACTGGTGGAACTGGTGGTGTGTTGCTTATTAAGTGGAGAAGTAAGGACGGTACTGCAAAACGAGGAGTGGACTATTTAGGTGCTGGAGGTGAAGTGGCCTTTAGAGATGGACAGTCCAAACAGACCATTGACATTGAGATCAACGATCAGAGCAGAACAGAAGGTGATAAAGAATTCCAAATAGAACTTCAGGCGGCCACAGCAAGGACTAGCTTGCTTGGAACCAAAACGACTCTAACTGTGGTTATTAGAGGATCATCCAGTAAGTAACTTCGACGTTTTTACGTTTTGAAGATTTCTTAATTTGTTCTATAGGACGAATACGTACACAGGTGGACAAAAGTTAAGTTACAAACATAAAATTCGAGATATAAACATATCGACTTGGTAGATCTTCATTAAATCCAGATAATAGGAATATTAGACCATGTAAAATAGCATATCCAAACATGAGCTGTATAGCAGTATATATTGCCATGAAAAACATCTTTCGTTGGTGATAGAAGAAATGCTTTGTTCCGAAGATCACCAGGAAGTATGATCGCCCTGGACCGCTCCGTATGCTGCATTATAATCAGGCATGTTTTCTGGTCGGATAAGATCGGATGGCAATAAATGCCTTTTATCTAGATTTAATAAAAATCAATCAGCACAGATCTACGTACGCTCTAGGATTATTTTGGAAAGGAAGTGAAAAACAGAAATGTGCCTATCAAAGCGTCCCAAATATGCACAATAGGATCAAGATCTGGAGATGTAGCTGGTCACTTCATTCTTTAGATAGCCTCAATTTCGAAGAAAATGTCGGCGAGAAGAGCTGCACGATGGCGAGCGTTCCTCTCTGAAAAATGAACTCGTCTGCAGCATTGCTAAAAAGGCTTATACAGAGCTCAAGTATCTTGTTCTTGAGATTTTAAACATGCATGGCACCACCTGCAAACATATAAAGTGGCATATTGCCTTTTCAGCATTATGCTTCCATTGTGGTATCGGTCTCAGATGTTGCGGAGACTAATTGAGTGTTTCGCGTTTCCTCCGGAGAAGAAAACATCGAAAAACCACAGTTAGACTAAAAACCGGGATTCTTCCGAGAAGACCACATACGCCTGCACTGGGTCCTTCGATAGCTTCTGCTAGAGGGGACGAGGGATGTAGCAAACCATCAGTATTCTAGCATATTAAACCAGCCTGTAGCACTATTCTAAAGCAGTTGGCAAATTGCCAGTCTTATACTGTATACGTGTGTAAAGCGACAGTTTGCTACTCGACTTCACGTAACCGTTCATCCCGTTCGGGAATTTTCTAAAATTTCTCCAGAACATGTAAGGAATGCGTATAAGCGTACCCCAAATTGGGGGATTTCCACAGTTTTTCTCGAACGTAAAGGGAATTTGTGGAATGATCTCTCCCAATTCGGGGATTTTATAGAGTATCTCCAGAACATAATTGGAATTGCTCGGAATTGTCTCTGAAAACTGGCTCTCTATGTATTAGCAGCTTTCAATGTTTGCTCTTGTAAATAGCTGTCTTTTCAGCATGGAGGCTGCAGTTCTGCCAATCTGCCTTAATATTCAATAAACATCTGATGGAGATCTACAGAGATGCTTAAAAAATGCAACAGAGTCTCGAAAACAGGACAGTGGCGAAGCTTAGAAGTATCACAAGGGCAGCCAAACACTCACAGAAAGACAGGAAGCTACATTTGAAATTAATCCTTGCAAACAAACCCTGAAGAAAATGGGAAAATGTAGTCGAAGGTCGTTCCGAGTGGCGATGCCAACTTCGGTTCACGGTCGAAAACACCTACAGTGGGGAAGGCACATACACTGACGGAAAATAAAATCCCAACACCACGAAAAAATAGTTGTAGAGGAATGAAATGGCGGCAATACATTTGTATAGGTAACATATTCAATCGATTAAGGTTTCAAGATCACAGCTTAATGTAAGCGCGAGAAGAGCCATTTTAAATGTGAAATGCTGGTACATTAATAACCGGTGTAACCGACAGAATGTTGAATGCAAGCACGCAAACGTTCATGCATTGTGTCGTACAGATGCTGGATGTCAGTTTGTGGGATGGAGTTCCATGCCTGTTGCACTTGGTCGGTCAACACAGGGACGGTTAATGCTGGTTGGGGGTGACGCTGGAGTTGTCGTCCAATGATGTCCCATACGTGCTTGATTGGGGAAAGATCTGGTGATCTAGCAGGCCACGGCAACATGTCGACACTGTGTAGAGCATGTTGGGTTACAACAGCGGTATGCGGGCGAGCGTTATCCTGTTGGAAAACACCCCCTGGAATGCTGTTCATGAATGGCAGCACAACAGGTTCAATCACCAGACCGACGTACAACTGTGCCGTCAGGGTGCTTGGGATAACCACGAGAGTGCTCCTGCTGTCATAGGAAATTGCTCACCAGACCATAACTCCAGGTGTAGGTCCAGTGTGTCTCGGCCGCAGACAGGTTGGTTGCAGGCGCTCACCTGGCCTCCTTCTAACCAACACACGGCCATCACTGGCACCCAGACAGAACCGGCTTTCATCAGAAAACACAACAGATCTCCACTCCGTCCTCCAATGAGTTCTAGCTTGACACCACTGACGTCGCGAACGGCAGTGGTTTGGAGTAAGTGGAATGCACGCTACAGGGCGTCTGGCTCGGAGTTGTCTTTCAAGTAACCGATTTGTAACAGTTCGTTGTGTTACTGTGGTGGCAACTGCAGCTCGAATTGCTGCCGCAGACGCAGTACGATGCGCCACGGCCATACGCCGTACACGGCGGTCTTCCCTCTCAGTAGTCCCACGTGGCCGGCCGGAACGCGGTCTTCTTGAGGCAGTACCTTCCCTTGACCACCGCTGCCAACAATCATGTACGGTGGCTACATTCCTGCCAAGTCGTTCTGCAATATTGCGGAAAGAAAATCCACCTTCTCGTAGCCCTATTACACGACCTCGTTCAAACTCCGTGAGCTGTTGATAATGGCTTCTTCGTCTTCTTAAAGGTATTCTTGACTAACATCAACACACTACGTCGAATCCCAACGATAACTAACGCTCACGAACGTTACAGCGCGTATTTACAGCAAACCTGCTTTGCATGTTCTGAGGGGCGCTACTAGCGCCACACGTATGCGCCGAGCGCGAAATCTGCATAGACGTCATCTTACAGAAGTACTCTTACCGCCTACCAACTGTCGTTTATCTAACAAAACCCCTTCTTGGTGTTGGGATATTTTTTCCGTCAGTGTAAAAACTGGACCTTGAATGATTGGAAGAAGATCGTCTGTTCCAATGAATTTCATTTCTTGTTGCACTGTCTGGACAGCCAGATACGTGCACGTCGAGTATACCTGGGAAAGTGGTGGCATCATATTGCCCCACAGGACGAAAACCAGCCGATGAACGAAGTGTAATGCTATAGGCAATGATCTGCTGGAAAAACCTGGGACCTGTCATAAATGTGTAGAAAACAATGACGTCTAACATGTACCTAAACATAATAGGAGACCATGTGCCTAAACATAATAGGAGACCATGTACCTAAACATAATAGGAGACCATGTACCTAAACATAATAGGAGACCATGTACCTAAACATAATAGGAGACCATGTACCTAAACATAATAGAAGACCATGTACCTAAACATAATAGGAGACCATGTACCTAAACATAATAGAAGACCATGTACCTAAACATAATAGGAGACCATGTACCTAAACATAATAGGAGACCATGTACCTAAACATAATAGGAGACCATGTACCTAAACATAATAGGAGACCATGTGCCTAAACATAATAGAAGACCATGTACCTAAACATAATAGGAGACCATGTACCTAAACATAATAGGAGATCACGTACCTAAACATAATAGGAGATCACGTACATTCTTTCATACCA
Source organism: Macrothele yani (assembly GCA_039090855.1). Classification (NCBI taxonomy): domain Eukaryota; kingdom Metazoa; phylum Arthropoda; class Arachnida; order Araneae; family Macrothelidae; genus Macrothele; species Macrothele yani. Next base: position 22,442,767 of record CM077002.1, on the reverse strand, counting down.
ACGGTATTTCCCTTTAGTCGTACCTTCTTTTAGAAGATTAATGCGCCATTCCACGCTGTCCCGATTGTTCAAGAATGTTTCGCGGGGCACGAGAAAGACCTCCAAGTATTGCCCTGGACTCCAAATTTTCCAGATATGAATCCAATCGAGAATCTGTGGTTTGTTTTGTAACAGCAAAATCGATTTGTTACGGCCCAACGTGGCTTGACATTTTTTGCGTATTTCTCACGTGCTGTTGCCCATTACTTGTCCGATACGAACACTGCAGTAGCGAGCGACAGACTCCTTTATATATATTTCCCGACAGGACCTGAACCTTCTGGAACATTCTTGATTCGCATAGAGCACTCCAACTTCCTATCATTCTGGAACATTCTATAAACGTCTAACCCATTATTGCCGCTTCTAGAGCATTCTACACGGCACTTCGGTCTGTGTCTGCTATGTTACATGACCGACTTTTCTATACATAGCTTTTGGCACACGTACATTTCTATAAACTGTAATTATTATTTGAAAATTGTGTACTTTCATTACCAGATAATTCCATTGCGTTTGAATGGCATTTCAAATAATTGAATTATGCCCTCTTCATTGTAATGCATTACAGATTAATTCCATTACCTTGTGCAAACCATACATGTAGTACATTACCCGTTACTGCATTACCTTGTAATGCTTTACAAATTAATTACAATCTGTACTTCCATTACTTTGTAATGCATCCCTGCCCAACCATGCTACTAAACAATGAGGTAGGTGGAAGGGTGACCCCCGAGAAAAATTTCACGCGGGGCCAAAACTGCTCTAAATCCATCGCTGCATAGACAAATGCTTGTCTTTAACAAACTCCATTTGTTGTTCTGTAAAGATACAAGACATTTTGATGCTGTGCATCTTTTCTAACGGAAGTAAATCCCAATTGAAAAATTTCGTTGTAACGAAAGTGTGTAATGGCGCATCATTGTTAAAATCTGAATGCATTAAGACACAGACCGAAGTGCCGTGTCCCATGAAGTGACGCAAAAACAGCTTTTTTTTTGTTGAAGGTTGTCACGTTACGGATAAATTAATAAGAGCATATGAGGAAATTTAAAGGCCTAGAGGCATTTTTTTATTAGAGGTTTTTTTAAATTTTTTATTGGAGATTTAACGACCACCGTGTGCAACTCAATGGGCTATGAGCAGTCGCCCGTCCCTAATTTAGGGTCACTGGCTCCAGGAAAGGGAGAGATCCAGTGCCGTAAGACAAACACAACATCCATGCCTCATCAGGATTCGAACCCGTACCCATCTCGGACCAATTCTCAGAAGCCATCGCTTAGACCACTGTGTAATCAAGGCGACCTCGACGCATTTCCTTAGGAGCTACTTCTTCGGTTCATTGTCCTTTCATGGGTACTTGCATATTTCTGGAATGAGAGTGCCTGAACTCTTTGTTCAGTATACATCTGCATAATTTGGGAATACGTAGCTTTGATTTCTTTGTTCAGGTGTAAGATAAGGGAACATGGAATTGAGATCCTTATGGCATTTTGTCGGAGGTTGTTACTTCTGTCTTTTGTTCAGTTTTTGCTCGTCGATTAGATGGCCGACCTGATGCAGGTCATGCAGCTGTGGAAGCCTGTTGCCGTTGGGAGGATGTTGAAGTTTGCCCTTTTCAGTTGTCGACCGGTGAGCGTCTGAGCAGCGGAAAGGTCTCCACGCTACGTCACCGTAGATGATGTGAACTGCCGTGTGTGCTGGATGGTCTTCGCCGACGGCTTCTGCTGCACCATTGCCTTATAATGCAGGTCTGCTTCTACCTGCCGGTGAACGTTGGTACCGCGGAGGAGTGTTTACGCTGAGTCCCCGCTGATGATGCGAACAGTCGTGCGTGTGGGATGGACTTTGTCGACGGTTTCTGCTGGACTATTGCTTCCTGTTCCAGTTTTCTGTATGTGTTGTCGAAGGGCGTTTAACCCAAGGTCTGATATATATACTTAAATCTATGACCTCTTTGAATTTGGTGAAAGTTCCTTTGCATGCTAGAGCACCTCAAGGTAAATGTATTCTTGACCTTTAAAGAAAATTTCTGATAATTTGGAATTAATTGAGATTCCGTTTAACAGTTAAACTTAAAATGCGTTGTTAAAATTTCTGCACTGCCGCTATTACTTAATGTAAGAATGTCATCTCATTTAAGACAGCCCTTCCTGCAGGGGTGTTTTGGAGCTAGCTGGGCCGCATAAAGAGATAGTTGCAGGTTGGACCGTCGCAAGGTTTAACTACCACTGTGAGCAACTCAATGGGCTATAAGAAGTCGCCCGTCCCTAATTTTGGGCCACTGGTTCCTCCGAAAGGAGACTGCCAATGCCGTAAGCCAAACACAACCTCCACGCCTTATCGGGACTCGAACCCAGACCCACTTCTGCAAAAAAAAAAAAGGAAAAAAAAACTGTAGAACTCTGTCAATTCTTCAAGCATCCTGCATAATTCTGAGGCCCCTTGAAACTGCGGGGCCCGGGGCTGCATCCCCCCTAGCCTCCATCTTAAATGGACTCTGCTCGAATCACTCGTCTTGTTTCACACCCACAAAGATCTAGGCATGCGAAAGATGCAAATTACAAATCATGTTTCTTGATTTTTTGTTTGAAAAGTTAGAACAACTAAAAAAACTACAAAATGTAGTCTACCTTTCTAAAGTGTCCAAGAAATAAGAAGTTTCTTTGCTACAAGCTACGTCTGTCTCTAACGCTCTGACGCCATTCAGTACTTGCAGCGCTATCTGCTTTTATCCGGTCGCCGAAATCGGAAACAGCACACCGCTATCACGCGATACGTTAAAATCAAGGAGCAATACCGGAAAATAATATAAAGTTAGTAAGGCAAACGACTTCATCTGAGGCAACACACACGTGCTCGAACAACTGTATGCAATGTTTGTTCTGTTACATAGGTGTTATGTTGTGTTTTATTTCATTTTCTTCGCATTGCAGAATAATTTCATAAAAAGAAATAAAATTGCAAAGAAATTTCATAAAAAGGAATCAGCGTTATTTTATTTTATTTCATAAAAAGGAATTCACAAAAAGGAATCAGTGTTATTGTATTTCATAAAAAGGAACAAGTAAAATCGTAAGAAAGTAATATTACAGGCGTAGTTCTGATTCACTGCGATGGAAATTAAAAAACAATTTTGGTTCAGTGGAATTTTTTCTTTGTAGTACAAGATGGAAGAAAATAAAGCTGAAAGAAAACGCAGCCTTGAAGAAAACGTCGGTTAAATTGAGAACGACAATGCCAATGGGTGCAAACCAATCTTCTAATAATTTGCGTATAGTGGCGTGTATTCGAGGTTAGCTAGTCTAGCTGCGAAGCCCAGGGGATTCACAAATAAAAGTCAATTAAATATACACAAATAAAAGTCAATTATTAACGGTATTAAGATATGTCGATGCTTACGGAGCAAAAAAAACACGAGCGGATTCACTTCTTTCGATTATGAGAATCAGTCTGGCGAGCGATGATCAACGGCATAACGCAAGTAGGTCTTCGAGAGCCTTCGCTGTTCTGATGCGAAGAGCTTCAATACTATCCCTGCTAGTGTTTCCATGACAACATGAACCAGTTACGGAGGTGAGTGGACCATTGCTTGGCTCAAAGGGTTCGCTCAACAAAAACGTACCTCAGTCCCCCCCATGCTTCCAGCGCGTGTTTCGCGAGAGTTGTTTCAGTTTGTGTGAATGAATTGAAATCAGTGATATTATATCTTAAATTCGTGGCTTTGTTGGATTCGAACTGTTTTGATAAATTTTGTGAAAGCTTCCCTGAACATCTACTCTCAGAGCTTAAAAACTCTATGCTTCAAATTTTGATACAGCTCGATTAGAAAATGAACTGAAGGTGTTTAATTCCCTTGATGAATCCTAAACAAATCAGTAAGAAACATTACTAGTTACATAAAGTTGAATAATTGGACATAGCGAAAATACTCCAAACACGTGGCGACAGTTAATAAATAAATACATCCCTCTTTCCACGTTCCAGAAACACACAGCAACCAAAAAATTGTTTTTCAGCCGTGGCTGTGGAATTGAACCAACAGAACTCTTGATATCGCGCCGAGTGCGTTACATTTACGCCACGGTGGCCAACAATCCACGGTGCTATGTGTATTTTTAAGTCACCTTCTGACATCATAAATCCGTAAGATGGGCTCAGGTACTGAGACGTCTCCATCATTAATGCCCACCAGATGGAGACGTCTCAGTACCTGAGCCCATCTTACGGATTTATGATGTCAGAAGGTGACTTAAAAATACACATAGCACTGTGGATTGTTGGCCACCGTGGCGTAAATGTAACGCACTCGGCGCGATACCGAGAGTTTTGTTGGTTCAATTCCACAGCGGCGGCTGAAAAACAATTTTTCGGTTGCTGTGTGTTTCTGGAACGTGAAAAGAGCGATGCATTTATTTATGGACATAGTGTTCATTGAGGTGTACAAATTAGCTTATCTAATATTAAACTGTTCATCAACAACTGCAACTGCCGAAAGAAGTTTTTCCGTATTAAAAAGAATCAAGATATATCTTAGAGCCATACAAAGAGACATGCACATTCGAGCAAAGTGACTGGTTTGTTAATAGAGAAAAACATTATTTTTAAATATGAAAAAGTACTCAGAAGAAATATCTTTGTGAAAACGTAACACTCAAGTTCACACAAAAGGAAAGAAGAATGGAGTTCTTTTTTTTTTTTGATTGGAGGTTTAACGACCACCGTGAGCAACTCAATGGGCTATAAGCAGTCGCCCGTCCCTAATTTAGGGTCACTGGTTCCAGGGAAGGGAGAAAGCCAGTGCCGTAAGACAAACACAACATCCATGCCTGACCGGGATTCAAACCCGGACCCTTTACAGACGAATGATCAGAGGCCAGCGCCTTAGACCACTGCCTTCAGAATAAACCTTTATTAGTCTAAAAGCAAGGTACATGTGATACGCTTCAGTCACATGAGACTGTATAAAAAGAGACGAGGCCAAGAAGTCTCAACACAAAAGAAAGGAGGAAAGAAAACTGGTAACATCAGAACAAGATTAAAATATATACAGATAAAAAAGAAAACACAGAAAACAAAAACGAAAAAACACACACATTACAAAACCCAAACCCCAGAGTGAGCGAAGAAAAACACATTCCAAAAACTAGTACATAGCAGCGCGAACACAAAGGTGACAGGTAAGAAACACAACAACAATACAACACAACACAAATTGACTGACACTGCAAGACAGAAACAGGAGAAACAAAACTGTACTTCTGAAAACATGCAGCAGCGGCCAAAACATTAGTACAAGAAGAACATAAAAAACAAAAAAACCCGTGCACATAAAGAGGGGTGTTAACCAACCGCTATAACTAAAAACGAAATACGAAGTGACGCATGTAAGTCAGGAGGAACACTGTACAGAAGAGAATACATGATAATAAGGAAAAAAACCGCTGCATCACACAAAATAAATGTAGCCAAACAGGCACACGAGGTTCACAAAAAACTCGCACTCAATTCAAATTTCAGACTCAAAACAAGAAGACGCGCGTTGACAAACCCCAGAAGCCGACGTGGCGCTATAGAGAGAATCACGCGGAAACAAGATCGCATAGCATCATAACACATTGAAAACAACACAAAGTACGTCCAGTCGTGCACGGCAACAGAGGGCTGTGCCGAGAAAAAATACAATATTACAGGAAAAACCCGGACAGGAGAAGCACGAAGCAAGACGTAGAACTCTAGCTTTAGTGCAAAGAAACACAAAAACGAAAACACAAAAAGTGCACTTAAAACATAATCAAAGACAAAACTGCCTCAACTGACTACTTCACTACATATGTAGTCACATAGAGTCAAGAAAAAAAACACAAGAGGCACAGTAAAAAAAAGTACAAGGCAAATAGAGCGTTGACCAACTCCTTGGGTCAACGTAACCCAATAGACAAACAAGTGAACATGAAACACAAGGCATGAGAAAAAAAAGGCTCCCTAAACTGCGGAGCCAATTGAAACACGAAAGTAGAACATGCACAAACAAGTAAAAAACAAGATTATCACATTAGCAGTATAGGTAAAATACAATCACAGTATTAAAAAAACTCACACAGGAGCAGAGCGAGTAGGACAGCCGCCATCCGAACAACTAAACACAACACGTGCAAAAAGCAAGAGCAATTACAAAAACACGGTAATACCACATTAAGGAAACACAGTACAAAAAAGAAGATCAGGAAAAACAACAAACAAACAAGCACGAAAGAAACACAACACACCAAAAAAATTTGCAAAACTAGACAACACAGACTAGCCCAACGGAAAACAACAACACCCAACAAGCATCACACTAATACCAAACAATAACAGTGATCACAAACAATTGGTGGCCAACTAGTACAACAAAACACCACAACAAGAAATGCGTCGACCAACAACTGTGGCCGACGAAAACATAGAAAGCAAGCACACAATAATACATAGACAAACAACTCAACAAAAATACCGACACAAAAAACAATAACCGATTGCACAGCACCACCAAGAACCAGAAAAAAAAATACACACAGAACACAGGAAACACAAATGCCCACGGACTCCGGACAGAAAAAAAGTCAAAGCAACTAGCTGTAAAACATCCAATCACAGCGCAAAACGACAAGAAAATTCAGACAAAGAGGCAGAGGCCGCTAGTAAGAGGAAAAGTATAGAAAAGCACTATCCAAGAAAGAATATACCGACCAGTAGAATGAGTTAACAAAGCACAGAGGAAAAAACAACAAAAAAACCGGAATCTCAAGGAAGCAAAACAGTACAACATTACCAAAGGGCCATCATAAAAACAAGAAAAGGAAAACGGTAAAAAAAAGGAAAAACAACAGGAATAGAAGAAAAGAATGAATACAAGGCAAAAAAAACCTGCAGTTCAATCAAAAACAGAACAAGACAACAACCCGGAAAAGCAAAAACAAACAAAGTGAAGAAGCCAGTACACCATAACAAAAACAAGAAAAAACAACTGATCAAACGAATTGAATCAACCCATGCTCAACCCGAAACCAGGGGAGGTGGGGGGACCAGATCGAGAAGAAAGCAGGAACTGCCTGCCGGGCCAGAGCTACCTCGTACTCAAGTTGGATGACGGACTTGATCGAGGAACGAAACCTACGGCACAGAAAAACTCTCGCAGGATGATATCGACGAAGAGCAGGCCGATCAACACTGGTATGATAGTATAAATAAATAGTCAGTTTGGCCTGCAAAATTAAAAACGCGCAAACTGGATTGTGAACAGCAGCGGAAGGATGATGACGGCGAAGAAAATAGTAATGTAAAACAGAGTGAAAGGAAGGACAGACCTTGGAGAGAAGAGCAAACATCAATGAAAAACGAGGCTGTAAAACTAAACAGGAGTCATATGCGTGATGAACATCACCGAGCGTTGAACAGAAGGGAGAAGACAGGCGACCAAAACGATGAAGAGTTCGTGGTGTGAGCAAGCGGCGATGAAGATGTAGCCAATGAATATCAGTTGCTTTTGGGGAAGCCAGAGAAATGTGTGAATCGACCCATGTCTGAGAGGTTTCATCAGGAGGCACAAAAGGAATAGCGAGAGGTGCTCGAAAATAAGTAAGAAAGTGGCGGAACAAGAGTTTTGCAGTAACTTGATGCACCAGAAAGGGAACATCATTCAAATAAACCAGAAAAGGAAGGCAAGGGGACGCCGAAGAAGAAACAATTAACCCAAAAGAATTCACGATGGACGGGTAAAGGCGTTGAAGCTGAAAATGAAGCAACCGGAGTTTGGCGCGATGTAAGGGAGTGTCAGCAAGAGGGGGTCGATTTGGGAAAGAGACTTCCAGCGGAGAGAAGCATCTACAAGTTGGGATGCCTGTACCACGCCACTGGCGAACCAGGTGGAGAAGCACAAGTACGGTGAAGAGGGAGAACGGAGTGCAGAAGAGTAAAAGAGAGGTTCCGCAAGCAGATCATTAGTTGAGGTAGGTGGGAGACGGACGGGACATAAGGAATGCCAGAGGGAAAAGACGGTGCGATAAGTATCGGGAAAGTGATCTGGAATGAGGGGGAACAGATCCATACGGAGGAAAGTAGCGAGAGTGAGAAACGGACTGCGAGGGAAAAGTAAAGTATCAACAATAGTAAGCGATGAAATCTGAGGATGAGAAAAAGAACGGAGAAAGGTCTGAAGATTAATAGCATTAGATTTTTGAAAAAGATCTGGGAGGGCAAGACCTCCAAAGGACAGAGGAAGGACGAGAGTATAACGATGAACCCAGTGAACTTTATTCCAGATGAAATCAGTAATCAAACGTTGAGCGGATTGGAGAAAAATGGGCGAAGGAAAATAAGCGAACCACGAATGTGTCAAAATGGGAGAAGAAAGGAAGAAACCAGATGTGCTCTGCTAAAAAAGGACAAAAAAGGTTTGAACCGGCAAAAAGCAGCAAGACGGCGATTGAGCTGCTGAACCAAAAGGAATCCATGTGGCATCAGCAACAGCCACGGGATTTCCAACGTACACACCAAGAAGTTTAATGACCGAGGATGACCAACGGGCACCCCAAGGGCGATCACCGTGTGCCACCCACGATCCGGCCCACAGACCGACAGATTTAGACATATTAAGTTCGGAACCGGAAATTGAAGCATACTCACAATAAGCAGAAAGGACAACACCGAAAGAACGTTCAGTGCGAAGAAAGAGAGTGAGGTCATCAGCATATGCAGACAACACTATGTGGTGGTGACGAGTAGGAGCAATACTGCGAGGAATCACAGAAAATAAACGAGAACGCAGACAAATTAAGAGAGGTTCAAATGCAAGCGTACAAAGTTGACCCGAAAGGGGACAACCCTGCTGGATCCCGTTGTCAAAGGGGATGGTAGCTGTCATGAATATGGAAGTGCGAATACGGAAAGAAGAGTGAGAGTAAAGATTAATAAGAGCTTGACAGAAAAGAGTAGGAAAGCCAAAATGACGAAGAACAGCAAAGAGATAAGAGTGATTAATGGAGTCAAAAGCCTGTTTCTGATCAATATTAAAAATTGCGAGTGGTTCGGAAAGTTGGGAAGCAAGAAAATATAAGTTGCGAATGGTGGAAATGTTGGTAGTAATCGAACGGGAGGGAATAGTGTAAGTTTGATCGGGTTGGATTAAATGCTGCAAGACGGGATTGAGGCGAAAAGCGAGAATTTTAGCAAAGGTTTTGTAGTCAGTATTAAGAATAGAGATAGGACGCCAGTTAGAAAAAAGACCAAGGTTTCCGGTTTTGGGGATGAGACGGAGAAGAGCAAAAGTGAAATCAGAAGACTGAAAATTTGAAGAAGTAAAAACGGCATTAAAACCAGCAACCAGAAGCGGGAGGAGAGAAGGAAGAAACTTCTTATAAAATGAGAGCGGAAGACCGTCCGCGCCAGGCGAAGAACGGTCATTCAGACTGGAAATTGCAGAGCGGACTTCAGAAGGAGAGATAGGAGAAACAAGAGAATAAAAAAAAACAATGTGGAACCTGAGTGAGGACATGAAGAAGAGCTGAGGTATCTGCAGGAGAAAGGAGTCGGTGTTGAAAACGATCAGAATAATGGGAAAAAGTAAGTTCACAGATACGATAAGGGGCGGTAACTGTAGATCCGTCAGGTAGTGAAAGGAAGGAAATTGTGTTGCTTTTAACATGATACTCCTCAAGGGACTTCAAACTAGAAAAGGGGTCGTCGTGAAACCGCAAGTGAGTGAATTTCAGACGAGTAATGGCTGTTGAAGCAAAAGTAAACAGAATACGACGAAGTTGAGATTAAAACACGGGAAAAGAAGGATCAGAAGGAGAAATAGTCTGCAATTTACGACGGAGAACATCAATATCTTGAAAGCGAGAAGTACGGGAAGTGAAAGAAAACTGACGTGCGAAAGAAAGAATCGAAATTTTCGTGGAAAGCCACAGAGCCACTGGGTCGTCAGACGAAGAAAGTTGTTGCACAGAAGACGAGATCATAGAGCGAATTTCAGCACAGAAAACAGGATCAGTTAAAACTGAATCGTCGAGCGACCAGACTGGGGAAAGGGGAACAGAGGAAGAATGCAAAAAAAGTTTTAAAAGAACGGGGCGATGATCTGACGAAACGGAAGGATGATGAGTAATTTCAACTAGAGAGGAATGGAGAAAACTGGAAACATAGAATCTATCTAGGCGTGCTGCGACACAGCGTGAAGCAGCCGGGGGAACCAGGAAAATTCCTTGGACCGGGGATGGAGGGAACGGAATGCATCAATCAAATCAAAATTAACAACGAGTTGAGTGAGTTTGGAAACAAGGTCGGAACGGCTTTCGGTTGAACCATCTCGGTCAAAACCTGGTTGCAAAGTGCAATTGAAATCGCCTGCAACAATGACTGTATCATTTGGATGGAGGGTCGAAAGGATAGAAGAAAGATGTTGGAGGAGAGTTTCTGCATCCGTAGCAGATTGCGGAATATGGATATTGAAAACATGAATACGTTTAGAACAAAAACAAAAAGAAATATGTTGAAAAGAACCCAGCAGACTCTGTGACTCAACAAGATCAGAAAGGGAAGAATGAAAACGCACATGAAACGCTATAGCGGTACCAGACCTGAGATGGGTCCGGTAATTATGATAAAAAATGTACGGCCAGCGTCTCCAGAGGGAACACCCGGCATCCAAGGAACAGTTCGTCTCCTGGAGAAGGAGGATATTAGCCCCCAGGTAACGAACGTCCTCGTAAACCAAAGCATTCGCCGCAGAAGACGCAAGCCCTCTACAATTAAAGCTAAGTAGTGTTAACAAGGACATCACTGGTAGGTTGCATCCAGCCTTCCAGTTCAGCCCTGAAAATCTTGAGTAAGTATCCCAGACGGCGAGCATATTGCTCAGTCCCGTCAGGCAAAGTAACATTAGTTATAAATGCATGGAACTGGTTTAGCTGTGCAATCATTTCAGGCAGCAAGTGAAGCTTACTCTTAATGCAAGGCAGTGTGATCAACTTCGCCTTACGCGGGCGAGTGGTCAATGCATACAGATCAGTTAAGGTAAGAGGGTGTAAAGGCACCGCAAGTTCTTCAAACATAGTAGAAATGTCAAGAAGTGTAGGAGAAGGAGAATCATCGTCAGAGTCAACCATTGCAGTGTCATCAGGATCAGGGGCAACCGTGTCCATAACATCATCATCCTAGAGACATGCGAATCGGTTCGAAACCAGTAATTCAGAATTTGGCTCATGATGGCTAGGTGAACCCGAGGTAGAATGGGCTGGTTTCTTGGACCGAAGACGTTGAGACGAACGAGAAGAGCGAGTAGAAACACCAGGTGAGCTGGGGCGTTTACGTTGTGATTTAGGTGCAGACACTTCCAGCGATGGAAAATCCTCATTGGAGGGCTCCAAACCATCCAGTACGACGACAGGAACCGGGAGGGAAGGAACGACTGCAGAAACAGCAGGCAAAATTGATGAAGGTAGAATGTGAGCAGGTGCCTCAGCGGCCTGCACAACATCCGCAGGGGCAGCGGCCACCTGAACTGTAGTAGCTAATGAAGAATCAGATCTAGCACCAGGAGTAGCATGAAGGACAAGCAGAAGCGAGATGACCTTCCCCTTTACAGCGGAAGCACTGAACCCCTGCAAAAAGATTAAAAATGTACGTCCGGGTATCAGTGACTAATTCCAGAGTTGCAGGGCGTTCCGCAATTGACTGAGAAGTTGGAAAAATAACCCGGTACTGGCGGCGCCCACCCTGCACATGTTTCAGGGGGGAATCACGGGCTGTAGCTGGAAGAATCTTGGTCACTCCCACAACACGACCCATCGTGTTGAGGGCATCAATCAACAGAGAATCAGGAACAGCCGTTGGTACAGGAGAGAGGGTCACCGTAACTGGTCTTTGGGCTGCAGCGACAGGTTGTAGATGAAAGGACCCAATATCAACCCCATGAAATATAATTAAATCTACTGCTTGCTGGTGGGTGAAGTGAACATCCACCTCTCCACCCAAGCGAATAATGGATACAATGCTTTCGGCTGGAACGACCTTCGACACAGCATGCAGATACTGGGGGAGGGGGTGTCACGCAAAGCAGGAATGAAAACACTTAATAATAAGGCAGACGACAACTGCTTACCTTGCGGCGAATCACTTGGAAGAATAATTTTCAACACCGAAGCTACACGTTTGAAATGTGGTGCAGAATCACTAGAAATATATGAGGTACTTCCCACAGCTTGTGCGAACGACGTTGAAGTAGAACTAGCAGAACCAGGAATATTAGACGCAGCCGGCACACGGGTGGCCAGAAGCACAGTTTCTGGAAGTCCAGCAGCACTAGTCGACGCAACATTCCCCGAAGAAGGCACAGAACTGAGAAGCGAAGACATATCAGCAATCGACGAAGCAGCTGTAGACGACGGTGACTTGTTCACAGCGGTAGTGGACATTCTCGACCACTGGCCCACCAAAACTCATGCGTCGTAACTGACGACACACGAAAATGAAAAAAAAAAAAAAAAAAAAATGAGCACCTACTCGGCACTCAGCCTCACTGCTCGTGAAGCGAGGGTACGAAACACTGCAACCAAAACACAAAACGACGAAATACCACAAAAAGAACAAGTAAACAAACGAACGTTGACTTCTACGCAGGAGCCGAAAAAATATGCGACTTGTCTGTTGAACGACCACTGCGCCACCGGGGTGACTAAGAAGAAGAATGGAGTTCATGTACAAATAAGTGTTCAAATCCTAATCCTCATAATTATTTGGTATCATGTTAGCAATAGCACGTACCTAAAATTTAGAACAAATTTTACTTCTATTACTTAACAATTAAAAAATAAACTTCGCAATTTAAAAAAAAACAGTATTGTGAGGGGGGGGGGGAGTTTTCCCAGGTCTCTTACCCAAGATACGCCACTGTTTGCATAACTTGAATGAAGGTAGAACTGCAAAGAAATCTTTTGAGCAATCAAATGACAATAACATAAAACATCGTATAACAAGAAGTTTTTCATGACCTTTAATTAACATAATTTTTATTACATAATTTTTTTAAATTATATGATTTTTAACATACTATGACCGCCATATGACAGGTGAAAATCTATTAACCTATATAATAGGCTTCTGTCATGGGAGTATTACGAACATTTTGGTTGTTGGTGCCCTAAATATAGATTGCCCATTAATAATTCAGCCGTTTATTATAGTTATGCATCCGTATTTTACGATTCGTGTTATCAAAATTTTCGCCGCAGTTTTCTCACCCGTGCACAGCACGGCTCTATGAGCTAGTTATAATAACGTATTGTTAAAGGATGTGGCGACATCTATGGACGGTTAAGTTAGATGTAAACTGTGAAGAGAACTTTCTGCAGGGTAAGCTGAGCCGATATTGAATGTAAATTTGAAACTTTAGAATATCAGTGTTAGCTGAGTGTAAATTAAAACGAGAAGAAATACGCATAATTCTAAGTTGTGATTTCTCAATTTTTCAATTAAGAGGCAAACCTCTTATACCAAAGAAATTTCGAGTTCTCTTTTCTTTTCTTTTTTTGTAATTTATGTGTTCAGTAATATTTTAAAATAAATCGATTTATGAACTACCTAGCGGAAAAATATTCCACTAAGGGCCGCGGGTGGCCTAGTGGGCAACGTTCTTGACTGCCACGGAAAGGGCCTCAGGTTCGATCCACTAAATATCCGCCTTGCGTCGGATGGGCACGTTAAGCCGTCGGACCCAGGGTACTGGCCCCCGGTAATAAATAACGGCGTCTTCCTCCCTCTTTCTACTTCGCTTCCGTGTCACTTTCCTATCAGACGCTCTAGCCCAAATCTCCTAGTTTCCGATTTCTAAGGGTTGTTTAAAACCTGGGGTCAGACACTCCCTTCCTAAAGTCCTCTACATATGATCATTTGACCAATATTGCACTAAGGGCCGCGGGTAGTCTAGTGGGCAACGTTCGTGACTGGCACGGAAAGGACCCCAGGTTCGATCCCAGGCCGGTACGAATGCTCGATCCACTAAATATCCGCCATGCGTCGGATGGGCACGTTTAGCCGTCGGACCCAGGGTACTGGCCCTCCGGTAATAAATACGGGCGTCTTCCTCCCCCTTTCTACTTCGCTTCCGTGTCACTTTCCTATCGGGCACTCTAGCCCAAATCTCCTGCCTTCCTATTTCTAAGGGTTGTTTAAGACCTGGGGTCAGACACTCCCTTCCTAAAATCCTCTACATATGATCATAATATTACCCTAAAAATAATAATTATGAAAACATGGTATGCTCACTGAAAAGAAATGCAAAAATAATAACTCAACTTTCAAATGCACAGATCTAATGATAAGCAGAAATACATTTTTATGCTGTGGCTTCTGATCATTCGTTCGAGATGGGTCCGGGTTCGAATCCTGTGAGGCATGGATGTTGTGTTTGTCTTGCGGAGCTAGCTCTCTCCCTTACCTAGAACCAGTGGCCCAAAATTAGGGACGGGCGACTGTTTATAACCCATTCAGTTGTTTACGGTGGTCGTTAAACCTCCAATAAAAAAACCGCCCTTTAGTGGAAAAATATTGCTTCCAAACAATCAGAAGTCACGTGGCTTACACTTATCCCGGTTAGAACTAACTAGTGCTAAACTGAAAAAAGTTTTTTTGTTTCTAAGCCGATAATGGCAATTCAAGGGCTATTGGTCCACCTTGTACGGCTTATCAAAAATCCGCGCCTCTGACCATTAGGGTCACCGGAGCTGCGTTTTTTTCCGAATTCTGATCTATACAACGTACGGTAACGTTAATGAAAAAATAAAAATGTAAACCAATTTGCATCGGATAGCTGAACAGGCTTCAGCCTGAATAAAGCAAGCAATTGATACAATTTTTTTTAGATTCGCATAATTAGAAAGAAAGAATTTCTTATGTATCGTAAATATAGACGTATTCCACCATTCGGAAATACCTTGCATAAAAAAGGTTCGGAATTACACGAAATGTTTTGATCATATTGGATATGAAAGTAATTTTTGAAATCGGGGATTTGCAAACAAATGCAAATATATTTGCGTAACTTAAACATCTGCACAGACCAAACTCTCAGATCAGGTATCAGTAGTGTGTTTGTGTTACCGCCTTGGTTCTCTTTCATCCCTGGAACCAGTGAGGTCAAATTTCGGATGGTCTGCTGCTTATAACCTTTGCAGTCGCCTATGGTGGCTGTTTAAAAAAACAAGTTAGTAAAATCATGCAATGCATTGATATTGATACGCTTTCCAACATACCAGAAATCATTACTCAAGTTATGAGGGTAATGGGTGTGGAATAAATCTCGCTCCTATGCCCTGACCTTTGATCCTATTTCGAAAATATTCAACAGAACCGGTACAGTATACATCCGGAGCAACATGATAAAGTTTTGTCTCAATCGAAGCATTTTTACGTAAGTTATGACGCATAAGGGCAATGGAATGGATCCTGTTCCTATGTCCTGACTTTTGACCCCATTTCGGCCATTTTCAAAAGGGTTTGTCTCCAGGTTGTCCCCTACCACATACAAAATTTCATCGAAATCGACTAATTTTTAGTCAAGTTATGACGCATAAGGGCAATGGAATAGATCCCGTTCCTATGTCCTTACCTTTGACCCCATTTCACCAATTTTCAACAGGGTTCGTCCCCAGGTGATTCCCTACCACATACTAAATTTTAATCGAAATCGACTAATTTCTAGTCAAGTTATGACGCATAAGGGCAATGGAATTGATCCAGCTCCTATGTCCTGACCTTTGACCCCATTTCACGAATTTTCAACAAGGTTCGTCCCCAGGTGATTCCCTACCACATACTAAATTTTAATCGAAATCGACTAATTTCTAGTCAAGTTATGACGCATAAGGGCGATGGAATTGATCCCGTTCCTATGTCCTGACCTTTGTCCCCATGTCGGCCATTTTCAATAGGTTTCGTCCCCAGGTGGTCCCCTACCACATACTAAAATTTAATCGAAATCGAACCATTTTTACGCGAGTTATCGTGCAGACAGACAGACAGACGCACAAAGCTGGAGCATATACGCTTCTTCAACCTACGGTTGGAAAGCGTAAAAAAGATGTCTGCTAACAATTTTCATTTGTCTAATTCCTTTTCGATGGCCGAGTGGTCAGGGATTCCTGGCTTCTGCTTGCTCATGTCCTGGAAGATCACGGACGATATATTTGTCTTACGGCGCTTACTCTCGTCTTTTCGAAAAGTTTTTAAACCGCGAAGAAATCAAACAAGCAATGAAAATTTGTATTCATGAGTTTTATTAGGCACATAACGTTTCATTTCGGTTCGAAAATATTAACCGTAATCTCTCTTGTATTTTTATTTTGTAGGGGGTCGAGGTGTCATCCAGTTTGAGTCAAGTAATGTTACCGTACGAGAAAATGTGAAGTTGGTTCACCTGGGCATAGTAAGAACCCAAGGAACGGAAGGGAGAGCTACTGTGAGGTACGTTACGCACGATGGAACCGCTGTGCGAGGAAGGGATTACAAAGAAGCATCGGAGATCGTAATTTTCAACAACGGGGAATCAAGGAAGGAAATTGACATTGAAATCTTCGACGATGTCATCAGAGAGGACAGTGAATTTTTCTCAGTGCAATTACTCTCACCAAGTGGAGCTACTTTGGGTGCTCCAACAACTGTCACAGTAACGATTGTTGATGATGACGGTAAATGTATATCTTGCACATTTTATTGAACACTGCATGTTTATAGTATAAAGTATATACACTGGCGGAAAGTGAAAAAAGAACACCAATGAGGAGACGTCTGATACCAACAAAATTTATACAGCATAATAACGGAATACAAAGGATTACGTGATCAAAACATTATGGCAAAATACAGCTGTGTTTGCTGGTAAACTGAAAAATAACATTTCCATGTAACATGGTTAATACGAGGTTGAACCGCCATGAACTGCGTCACACTGTGCAATTCTGGCATGGAGTCTGTCGTACAGATGTTGGATGTAAGTTTGGGGTATTGCGTTCCAAGCATCCTCAACCTGGACGCGTAAATCGGGGATGGTCGTGGCTGGCCGTGGAGACCGGTCAAGTCGTTGTCGCATAAAATACCACACGTGCTCAATGGGGGACAAATCTGGTGAACGTGCAGGCCATGGAAGTTGACTCACACCCTGAAGTGCATGTTGCGTTGCACGTGCCGTGTGTGGGCGTGCGTTATCTTGCTGGAAAACACCCCGATGGGCCGAACTTACAAATGGTACAACAACGGGCTGAATTATGTTGATGTAGGAGGTTCTGTTTAACGTACCCGGTACAAACACTAGTTGTGTACGGGAGTGATACCTGATCGCTTCCCACACCAGGAGACCAGGTGTAGGCCCTGTTTGTCGCTGGCGGATGCAAGAAGGGCGGAGACGCTCCCCTGTGCGTCTGCGAACACGCATACGGCCATCGGAGGCTCCCAAGCAGAATCTGCTTTCATCGCTGAACATGACAGATCGCTATTGCGTTCTCCAGTGCAAACGTTGGCGACACCACTGCAGCCGTTTCTGACGGTGTACTGGAGTCAGAGGTACACATGCCAGAGGCACACGTGCACGTAGTCCTGCATTCAGTAGACGGTTGCGGATTGTTCGCACAGTCACCTCAGGTGCAACGGCAGCTCGGATTTGCGTCGCAGTGGATGTTCTGCTTGACAACGCCGCTCTTCTTATGCGTCGATCGGTCTGCTCATTAGTCCGTCTGTGACTCCCGGTTCCACGTCTTCTCGTGTGGGAATGTTCCTCGGACCATCTACGCCACCATCGTACCACCACCGATACTTCCCGTCCAACTCGCTCCGCAATACGACGATACGACCAGCCGGCATAACGGAGTCCGACTAGACGACCTCGCTCAAAGTCCGATAACTGCTGAAATCGTACACGTATTCCATGTCCAGGCATTGCAGCTTCTTCAGGGTCTTCGCACGTGTCCGTACGCCGACGACTGATTACATTCACTTCGCCGTACGCCTTAAATACCACAAACGATAATTTGCATATTATGCCGTGCTGTGACGTAAGTGCTCAACGGTTGGTCTCGAAATTAACATCATACCTACGTAAACTCGACCCCATTAACATACGTAAATTTCATGATCTTCGGCCAATTCCTTCTTGGTGTTCTTTTTACTTTCCGCCAGTGTGTTTGTGTCGCCCCACTGGCGCAGTGGTCTAAGCGCTGGCTCATGTACGTAATACACTGCCGGACAATTGCTAAGGACGGATGACAATAGCAACGATAGCAACCATAAAATGGAAGGCAGGAAAATGTGGAAATTAGCATAAGTGCGGGATACAGTAGGACGTGTTGTGAGTATGCAAATTTTGGATTGCCGAACTTGTTCGTGACGTCATAGCGCTGATAAGACATATAAAGAATTTGACGCGTATTGACCGTTGTTGTTCAAACGCAAAGTTGAAAGGGAAAGAATCAATTGACGAACTTGCAAGTTTCAGTATATCTTCCAGACATCACCTAGATGATTTTACGTGTGGCCGTATTATTGGCAAGATTGAAGAAGGGCGAAAAATAGCAGATGTTGCCAGGGAGTTCGACGTCAGCCACAGTGTTGTTTCAAGGCTTTGGAAACCATTTCAAACAAATGGAGAGTGTAGCAAACGTCACGGGGGAGGTCGTGTTCGCAGTACGACGCCTGCAAAAGATCAGTACATAGCGCTATCAACAAAACGACACCGGCGCAGCACAGCTAGTGAGGTAGCAAATCAGTTTATGGCTGCTACTGGCAAGCGGATCTCCCGAAAAACTGTCGCCAGACGTTTGCATGAAGGAGGACTATACGCCCGCCGTCCTGTTGTGTGCATCCCATTGTTCAGACGTCACCGTACCGCCCGTTTGCAATGGTGCCATCAACATCGCAATTGGACTGATAACGACTGGTCTGCTGTCCTCTTCTCAGATGAGAGTAGATACAGTCTATCGTCTGATTGTCGACGACAACTGATCTGGCGTGATAGTGGTACTGCATATGTCCAGCAAACATACAGGAAAGGGACCGATATCCGACATGTAGTGTCATGGTATGTGCTGGCATCATGATCAATGGCCGGACGTCCCTCTATGTGCTTCCAACTGGGACTATGACTGGCCAACGATACATTAATGATGTTCTGCTACCTCATGTTCGCATGTTCCGTGGTGCTGTCGGTGATAGATTCATTTTCATGGACGACAACGCAACATGTCATCGAACAGTCGCTGTCCAGGAGTGTCTTGAGAGCGAGGATATTCAACGCCTCGTATGGCCAGCACGTTCTCCAGATCTGAATCCCATTGAAAATGTGTGGGATGCTTTGGGAGGAGTCTTGCTGATCGCCAATGCCCTCCAATAAACAAGGACACCCTCATCCATGCATTGACAAAGGAATGGGATAAATTACCCCAACAGCTGCTTGATAATGTTGTGCAAAGTATGACACGACGTGTGGAATCTTGCATCGCCCTCCGTGGTGGCCATATTCCGTATTGATATCTTACGCCGGAACGCCTGCAGACGGTAATTGCATTTTTTCACGTTTACGTATTCTGCACAAAATGGCCTGTTTGTCCCTTGAACATGTTCCAAAGCCTTCTGGATTTCAGAGCACAATAAATTGTCTTTCTTGTAATGTCCTGACATTCTAGCATTATTTTATTTCACTTGGCATCCAACCACACTTACTTTTTTATGCGCTATATAGCCGTTTATGATCCGTCCTTAACAATTGTCCAGCAGTGTAGTATAGACCTGTGCTACCTAGGAGCGAAGTGGTCTTAGCGTTGGCTCATGAACGTGATGGTATAAACTTGTGCTGCCCCAGTGACAGAGAGGTCTAGGCTCTGGCTCATGAACATAATAGTATAGATTTGTGCTGCTCATTGGCGCAGTGGCCGAGACGCTGGCTCATGAAAGTAAAAGTACAAATTTGTGCCTCCCTAGTGGCGCAGTGGTCTAGGCTCTGGTTCATGAACGTAATAGTATAGACTTGTGCCTCTCCAGTGGCGCAGGTGTCTAAGCGATGGCTCATGAACGTAATAGTATAGATTTGTGTAGCTCCAGTGCTGCAGTGGTTTAGGCGCTGGCTCATGAACGCAATAGTATAGACTTGTGCCGCCCAGTGGCGCAGGTGTCTAAGCGCTGGCTCATGAACGTAACAGTATAAACTTGTGCCGCCCCAGTGGCGCAATGGTCTAAGCGCTGACTCATGAACGTAATAGTATAGATTTGTGCCGCTGAGTGGTGCAGTGGTCTAAACGCTGACTCATGAACGTAATAGTATAGACTTGTGTCACCCCAGTGGTACAATGGTATAAGCGCTGGTTCATTAACGTTCGTCTGAAATGCTGGGTTCGAATCCAGTGCGGCATGGATGTTGTGTTTGTCTTACGGCAAGGGCTCTCTACGTTCACTGGAACCAGTGACCCTAAATTAGTGACGGGAGACTGCTTATAGTCCACTGAGTTGCTCACGGTGGTCGTTCAACTACCAAATAAACAAAAAAGTTGTATATATTTGTGTCAGCTTAATATTTCTAATTGTAAAAGCACGCCGTAGCATGAAAGACAACATTCAACAAGCTTCATGGGTGGATATAATGAATGTTTTCTCTGCTTATCAGTTTTAGCATCACTGATTGGTGGTAAAAATGTCGAAAAAAGCCATTGAAAATTTATGGGTGTTGTTCACTAGTTGGTTTTGTGTACTCTAAGAAATAGCGAGAAAAAAATAAACGCGAAGCACAGGCTGTGATTGAATTTAAAATAAAAGAACGAGAAATGCAAGCGATTATTTATTACATTGTAGTTATAACTAGCGATCCGGCTCGGCTTCGCACGGTAGCAATTCAGAATTTACGGCGAATCTAAAGAGAGACGATAATTACGTTCAACAGGCGACTGTCTTTCTCTTTGTAAAGCCATTCTTTGTCTGTCATTTGCCATTCGAGATTCTGTTTCTTGGAAAATTTAATTATGACGGGATAAACAAATTCTTTTAGCGTCCGATGTACTACGACCTATATTCGATTTTCTTCTTGGTATAATGTTAATATTAATATTTAAATTTTAATTGAAGAACTACTCAAAGAGATACATACGTATGGACGAAAACAACTGCGCATTTAGTCTGTGCGAGCGCCGATAAACCAATTCTTTCAGCGTCCGATGTAACTACGCATTTAGCCTGTGGTCTTACATGCTATCAGACCGGCTGCGGCGCAACCGCCTTCCGTCTTTTTCCCGATGAGCAAAAATGTTTGGTAAACCGGTCGCCGCGCATGGAAGGCATTTTTGGGCTACTCACGCATGACGTAGCTGGTGTAAGCAGATCACTTGCTTCGATGGGTTGTATATATGCGGTTACTATTAGTTTTCTGTTTATTTATTCATTTATTTTTTGTTTTTTTTGATTGGACGTTTAACGACCACCGTGAGCAACTCAATGGGCTATAAGCAGTCGCCCGTCCCTAATTTAGGGTCACTGGTTCCAGGGAAGGGAGAGAGCCAGTGCCGTAAGACAAACACAACATCCATGCCTGACCAGGATTCGAACCCGGACCCTTACGGACGAATGATCAGAGGCCAGTGCCTTAGACCACTGCGCCACTGGGGCGGCTTTCTGTTTATTTAGTGGTATTTGATCAGTCTTTATGATCGACAGTCATATTTTTATTGGGATAGTATACAGATAACTATTGTGGTAACAAAAGCTAAGCGCCGCCCCGGTGGCGCAGTGGTCTAAGGCGCTGGCCTCTGATCATTCGTCCGTAAGGGGTCCGGGTTCGAATCCCGGTGAGGCATAGATGTTGTGTTTGTCTTACGGCACTGGCTCTCTCCCTTCCCTGGAACCAGTGACCCTAAATTAGGGACGGGCGACTGCTTTTAGCCCATTGAGTTGCTCACGGTGGTCGTTAAACCTCCAATCAAAAAAAAAAAAAAAGCTAAGCGTTACAAGATAATTATTGTGATAACAAAATGAAATCGTTCTATTGCTGTGTGTTTGTTAGTTAAAAAACTTCACGACCCCACTATTCTGTGCTATTATTTCGAAAGAGCGATGCCTACCAATTATTGTGCCGTTGTCATGTGCCCGTCACAGATTAAGAAAACCAAAGGAAGTGGGATTATTCATCACGCATTCCCAAAAGATCAGATGTTGCAAGAAACATGGCTGGCTACTCAAATGTTAACGAAAAGATGTTGTGAATGTGAAACATTCCAGAATGTGCTCTAAACACGTTACTGAAGATGATTATGAACGTGTTTTGGAAAAACGTTCATTCACTGCAGTAAGAGTCAAAACATACAGGTTACATCACCGAAATTTAGCGACTTTCTAAGTAAATTTCAATCATAATTTGTATCCAGATTTTTTAAAAAGGTTTGCCATTTCAAAGTCAGAAATGTAAAAATCTAGATTAAAAAAGTAACAATGCCGTGTGTAAAAGAAAGTCCACCACATTTTAGTAGAGAAACGAAACAGACTATTTTCTGGTATAATTCAGTACAAATCTTTATTTTGTATCTACATTTTGTCCTATTAACCTATGGGAATAGTTATGAGGCTAGATATTAAAACTGCGAAAATTAGAAATATCGCGGAATTTTTTCTTGTCGATATAAATTCCTTATTTGTTTCGGTGAAAATCTCAGATCCCCACCGTGTTGTTTCACAAACGCATATGACAGACGATGAACGTAACTCTATTATATTAGTTAAAAATTCATTGCGAAATGGACATTTTTCTTTAGTAATTGCGTGACGAAGTGAAAAATTCTAAATGGAGAAAAATTTCAAGTTCTGCTCATATAAACTTTAAGCTCTCCTCATTGGATTGAGTTGCGTATGAATGTGTGTGAATTGCTTTCGCTCCGTGCCTCCATAGTGACGTCAAATAAAACAGACAATGAGAGCGTAGATCGCTAATGGACCCAACCTAATGAGGATGTAGCACGTGACGTCATTGAGAAGTTTAAATGAAGTGTCAACAGTTCCTGCAAGTTCCCGAAGGACAAACATAGCTGGCTGCCCTGCATGTAGTTAGTATAAAAATTTTAAGCCAAAATGCCTATAATTTGTGGCTCTATTAATTGCTGCAGTAGAAGAAATCGAGACCGGAAGCCCTTTTTTGGGCCGCTGTCCCTAAAGGCAGTACCGAAAAGATTTGCTTATCTGCCAAGCGAAGGGAGATTGCTTCCAAGAGCTTTTTTTCTTTTTTTTTTTTTTTGATTGGAGGTTTAACGACCACCGTGAGCAACTCAATGGGCTATAAGCAGTCGCCCGTCCCTAATTTAGGGTCACTGGTTCCAGGGAAGGGAGAGAGCCAGTGCCGTAAGACAAACACAACATCCATGCCTCACCGGGATTCGAACCCGGACCCCTTTCAGACGAATGATCAGAGGCCATCGCCTTAGTTTCAATATTCGCTTTTATTCACGTAAAAGAATTACAACAGAACATCCCCAACCTCACACGCAGTGTGAGAGAAGGGGAGAAATAAAACAAAATGTAGATATTTACAATGAAATGATAATTGTACAGATGAGCAATGACAGGCATTGCATTATTTGCTGTAAACAGCAGTAGCTCTGGGATAAATGTTCATCGAAGTCTTGGAACATCACTGGAGCGAAAAAATTTACAGAAAAAAATCTGTGCAGTTCTAGTGACATGGGAATCACTGGTGGTAGAGAGTCACTGTGCGGATGAAGAGAACTGTGTACAAAAGGTGACATCAGCAGGAAGCAAACACAATCCAGTTCCAGGAGAAAACATGGTGAGGGAACAGTAAAAATTGAAAGTTCCGACGTAGGTTTATTAAAACAGCAGATGAACAGTCTGGGCACTAGAAAACTGAAACCAGGGACGACACGGCGACCATGTTGCGAAGAAGGCAGGTAACCGTGCCGTATCTTTCGCCAAGGAATATTCCAGGGTGAGTCTGGCTTTAACCCTGTTGCGGTAGTGTGCAACCAAGGAGGTAGAGAATGTAATAGGATCTGGATCTTGTAACTGTAGCAGGTGAGAGAAAATAATATATTTAGCTAGAATAAATAAATACGAACAAACTGGTAAAATAGAGCAGAAACTTGTAGAACTGTGGCCGAGGAAACGATAATCTTCTAGGGTGAGATCACTGGTACAAGAAGGATGTGCAAGTTGGAACATACTGTGAAATAGTGGGAGCAGCGTCGGACAGTAAACAAACATGTGTAAGACGTCTCCAACGACGTTACAAAAAGGACAGAGATCTGATGATACTATATTTCTCCGGAACAAAGTCGAAGGGACAGGCAGTCGATTGTGCAAAAACCTCCAATGCACATTAAGTTCTGAGGAGAGGGCCGGTGAATGTTGGGCAGTAGACCAGACTGAGGTTAGTGCAAAAGAAGGAACAGAGGGAATAGGGCAAGGTACCGCAGAAGAAGAAAGGAAAACACGGTACAGGGTGCGGGTGGAAAGACTGTGGAGAGGGAGGAGATCACCGGAAAAGGGAAGGAAGAACGGAAAAGGGAGAGAGGCAGAGGAAACGGAAAGGAGGCCAGAGGAATCGACTAGGGAAGGAAAAAGTGATTGAAGAGCATGTTTAAGTTGGAGGAAGTTATCAGAGAGTTCGGGCGAGGGTGGTAGGGTGGGAAAAAGTTCGGAAACGGGTTTCCATGAAAAATCGGGGAGGACCAGTTGGGAAACGGAGACTACACCAGCGTGTAGCCATGCGGGGAAAAAGAAAAAGTTGGCAGCAGGGGGTGGAGGACGGAGTAGAAAAAAAGAGGCTCGGAAAGAAGATCAAGAGTGGAAGAGGGGGTTGACGAATGAGCGGTAAAGAACGAAGGAACTGAACAGCTTCATGGTAGACTAGAGGAAAACGGGGGGGGGAATGACAGTGTGAATATCCATCTTGAGAAGAAGATGGACGGTGAGGCAGGGATTAAGGGGGAAGTCAGAACATTAAGCAGAAGAATGGAAGCGGAAGAGTCTGGTTGAACTGTCAAACGGAGGAAATTGAAAATTCTTACAGCTTTATAACGTACGGTAATCTCTGGCATATTGAGGCCACCACAAGTCGAAGGTAGAGACAATACTGAGGAAGATAACCAATGAGTAGATGACCAAACAATGCTGAGCATTGCTGATGTTGTTGCAGTTTGAACGTAGGCTGGTGGCGGTTGTGCAATCCAGGAATGATAAACTAACGAGAGGATGTGGGTGCCAGAAAGCCGTGCACGACTGTGGTAGGTCAAACAGCACTTGAGCTTGGACCAGTAAGCAGCGGTGTGACGTAGTTTCCTGACGAGGGGTCTCCAGGTGGCAGCCGCTGCTGAGACCCGGCTGCCAATGTGCACCCCAAGTATCTTTTGACTGGTGGAAGTCCAATGAGCGCCCCACGGTGTATCGGGGCGATGTCTCCAGGAGCCACACCACAAGCCTATACACTTTGAAAGGTTTAACGAAGCGCCGGAAGCCGCAGCATACACTTGATACCATGCAAGAATAATTGTGAATTGCCATTCTTCTCGGATGAGAACTGTGATATCATCGGCGTAGGCAGTAAGAACGATAGAATGGTGCCTGGTGCTATGCTGAATGGTGGAGGGGGAGGTTGTAGAAGAGAACGGATAGAGCAAAGAAGAGGCTCAAAGACTAGAGAGAAAAGTTGTCCGGAAAGAGGACATCCTTGACGGATGCCCTTACGAAACGGAATGGGGGCTGTAAGGAAGGAGGCCGTCCGGATATGGACAACTGAGTCCTGGTACAGGGCAAGGAGGGCTGTGATGAAGACAGATGGGAAACCGAAGGCAGAGAGCACAGAGGCAAGCCACTGATGACTCACGTTATCAAAGGCCTGCCTCTGATCAAGATTGAGGAAGGCTAAAGGTTCGGAGGAAAGGTGGGCAAGGCAATATGAGTCACGGAGGAGATTAATATTAGTATGAATGCTTCGGCCAGGGATGGTGTACGTTTGGTCGGGATGTATGACGGTGGGAAGGACAGGGTTCAATCGAAGAGAGAGTATTTTAGTATAAATCTTGTAGTCAACATTAAGGATGGATATAGGACGCCAGTTATCCAACTCCAGCAGACACCCCTTCTTTGGAAGAAGAATGATGTGAGCTAGAGTAAAAGCGGGGGGAAGAACAGATAAGGAAAAAGCAGCTGTAAAGCAAGGCAATAGGAGAGGGTGTAAGAAAGAGGAAAACGTACGAAAGAAATTAACTGTCAACCCGTCAGGACCAGGTGACGAGTGACAGTTAAGTAAGGCAAGTGACTGTACTACTTCTGCTGGGGTGATGGGCATAGAAAGAGATGTAACAAGATGCGATGGAATATGTAGTAAGGCACGAAGAATCGAATCAGCATGCGGAGAACTTGACTGGAACTGAGCAAAACGTGACTGGAAATATGTTCTAACACCAGAGCAAATGAGAGTGGGGTCATTAGTAACAGTTCCATCGGGTAACTTCAGATTACGGAGGTGATGAGCAAAACGTTTGTGGAATTCCAGTTGTTGAACCTGTTCACATAGATGGTCATTTGGCTGGAGATAAAGGAGCTTGAGGCGGTGAAGAGCTTGTTGGGAGACAGGAAGTAGCAAGGCACGAAGTTCAGCTTGGTAATGAGAAAACAGCGGAGAATCAAGATCTAGGGTGGAAAAAATCGAGCGTGCAGCATCAATCTTCATAGAGGCGGTGGTACGTTTTTCGTGGGAATATTGCTTGGTATAAAGAAGAATTTGGGATTTGACATTTAACCAATGTTGCAAGGGACAAGAAGCAAAAGGGAGCGTATATAAGGCTTGTTGGAGCTGCGATTGGATGGAATTTACGTAAGTTGAATCAAGTAAAAGATCATCATCAAGGGTCCAAGTACGGTAGTATTGCCGAGGAGATGGACCGGTGTGAAGACACATTACGACACAGCTGTGGTCGGAAGAAACTGTCGGTGTGTGAGAAAGGGAGATAACTGAAGGAAGAAGAATTGAAGAAACATAAAACCGGTCAAGTCGGGCAGTTGTAGGGGAGGAAGTGGAGTAGGAGCGCCAGGTGTACGAACGAAGAAATGGGTGCAGGTGTCGAAAAGCATCTTGGAGTTGTAGCTGGTTGATGGCTGTAGAAAGTGCTCTGGTAAGAAAATACCTGGTATCCGTGGAACCGTCCGATCTGTCGAGGGATGGGTCAAGGGTGCAGTTAAAATCACCACCTAAGATGACAATATCAGAGGCCGGAAGACCTTGAACACAGGAAACAAAATGCTCAAAAAGACAGTCTGCATACTGTTGATTGCCGGAAACATAGATGTTGAAGATATGGTATCGTAAGTTGTGAAGTCGGAAAGACAGAAGCTGCAGGAGGTCACGATAAATCGGTTTGACCGTGATATCAGTAATGAAGGATCGAAGACGAAAATTGATGGCCACCGCAAGTCCTGCGTGAAGACTAAGTCGATGGGCATGGTAGAATTGAAATGGCCAGGTTCGCCACCGGTGGTATGGGGTGTTAGAATGGCAGTTAGTCTCCTGTAGCAATAATATATCCGCATCATGCGGTGTAATGTCTTCAAACACTAACGCATTGGTAGGAGGGACGGAGCATCCCTTACAGTTGAAAGAAAGTAATTTTAACTTGAAAGAGGTTGTAGTGGTTGAATATTACTATCAGCACTTTTGTGAAGACTGGGGACACGTTTCTTTAAGTTAGATGTCTGCGCATTAGTGACTGTGTTAATTTTTGGCAAAAGAGCAAGTAGATTCTGAAGTTGGGTGATAATAGTGGGAAGCTGAGCATTACGTGATTGAACGCAGTCTAGCTGCTTGAGAGGACGTGACGGTTGATTGAGTATAATGAGAGCAAGATCCAGAGGGCGCCAGCGGCCCGTCTAATGCAGGGAAAGTTTCCAGATATTCAGCGAAAGCTTTTTGATCCAACAATTTTGGAACAGCTGGGGACTTAAGAGATGTAGGAACTGCTGTTGGAGAGAAAGACTGTCGAATTGGCGAACGGGAACGAGAGCAGCGTGGAGAAGACGTCACTGGCGAGATGGAACTCTGTCTGGTAAGTTTCAACGTGGGAACGCCGGGAGAAGCTGGCGGGTGTAGGACAGTTAGATCTGACTTCACATTAGGGGATCCAAGGGAAGAAGATGATGCAACACGACGGAGGGGTTGCCATTCCTTTTCTGAGATAATACCCTCCGAAGAAGGTAGAGGTACCACAGCAGCAAGTGGGTCCAACGATGGAGAGGTGGCCAAAGTACCTGTAGTAGATATCGAAGACTTGGAGACTGATGATGAATCATCACTTGCTGGGAGAGAATCATCTGGAACAACAGTAGAAGGGATCAAGGACGTCTGTGGAGCCGAACTTGGTGTGGCCAGAGAAATTGGTGTTGAGGCTGGGGTGTTGACTTTGGGTGGTATGGAAATAGGGAGCTTGGCAGATACATGTGGACAACGTGATTGGATGTGGCCATATGCCTTGCATTTAAAACAATGCAAGGCAGTAACGATATCGATCCGGAAAATCTGCTTCCCTACAACCACAGTGAGGTCAGTAGGGCAATCAGCAATGGCATCTTCAGTAGGAAACAGGATCCTTGCTTGGCGACGCAGACCTAAGATGTTCCTGTCATCTGGGTCTGTTGGTACGGAAGACAGAGTGGAAATGGATCCAACTACTTTTCCACAACGGGAAAGGGCCACCATTAAGTAATGGTCCTTGATTTCTGGTGGTACGGGGTAGCACGTAACAAGTACGGGGCGCTGCGTGAGCGGGACTCCCAGTAAGGTATGATCCCCAACATGCAGTCCGTCAGATAAGACGCGCTCCACAAACTCTGGCTTCGCAAAATAGATGAGAACAGTCCTAGGCTTCCTCGCCATATGGGTGATCGCTCCCTTAGGGAGGATTTGGCGGACGGCTAAGGAGTATTTCTTAAGGCTGGTGTCCGGGAGGGCATCAAAACATATGCCAAGTTTCTGTGTGCGTAAAACCTCCTGCCCAGCAGCTGAAGTTTCCGGAATTTCGATGCGTAATTTCTTGTTGTCTCTAGTGACAATCATATCAAGAGGCATTGTACATGGATTCTTCGCTGTAGAGGAAGATGAACTGGTACCCTTCACAACGGAAGCATAAGGTAGAGTTGCCGTAGGAATGGGCGGAGATGGGGAAGGTCGAGACGCAGTGCTCGCAGGAGCAGATGAAGTACCAGAGGCAACGGATACTGAAGAAGTTAATGACGTCACGGTGGTGGAAAATGTCGGGAAATCAACATCCATAAAGTTGGAAGAAGAAGTGGTAACATCAGATAACGCGGCTTGGAAACCAGCTGCGTGTGGTAGTGACGATGACCGAACGTGGCCAGGTGGGGGCGGAGCTTTGCTATCAAGCTTCAGACCTGGCCTATCAGATGCGGCCGCCGCCATTTACAATGGCTGGCTTGCTAAACCCGACCCTGGGCAAAGCCAGGACGGAAAAAGAGTTAGTACAAGTAAAGTTTTACTTACAGGACGTCAAAGTCGGACTCAATCGACACAGGAGACGTTCACAACACAGGAGATACACAAAATGACGGCACACACACAAAAGAACACCAATAAACGCAGGTCAAACACGGAGCACAGGTCAACACAACCTTTACAAAGCCATCGCCTTAGACCACTGCGCCACCGGGGCGGCTTCAAGAGCTTAGAAAACACTATTAAAGAGTTAGACTCTTCAAAGAGAGAGAACCTTTTTAAAGGTTATTTTTAACCAGAAATCAGTGATTTTTGGTAAAGCAGAAAACATATCTTTTACTTGTTCAAATGCTGTTGGCGTACGGTACTTGCACTTATTGGGCCAGGCGTTTCGCTCGTTGATTTCAAGTTGTCAATTTTTTTAAAAAGCTGTTGGCTATTTTAGTTTCGTAGGTTTTATTGCTACTAATTATTTTTATATAGAACACCTTTCAGAGTTTGTCTCTTAGTCAAAAATGTTCTTAAATCAACGCTTCGGTAACCAGTCGGAACTTCTATACACGTGGGTTTTTCACCATCAGGGACTTTTATTCAGAAAGTTCCTGATTGATCTAGGGGCTGTTGAACTTTTTATAGAGCTAAAAGTTAATTTGTTAGCCATCCTGACGTTTAGTCAGAATCAAATCTCTTTGGCTGTCCTGTGATTTTTAGGAGAGTTTGACCCACTTTTTTGCGAATTTTCGGCTTTTCACTTAGTATTTTCACTTTTAAAATTATTTGGCTCTCAGTGTTAGGAGTTTCTTGTTTTTCACTTTACTATTTTGTTCAATATGACATTTCCTCCCCAAACTACCGTTGATTTTATTTTTAGTACACCTGGATTTTTAACTGGAGCTAAAGCACCCTTTTGCGGAAAAATGCAAATAATGGATAAAAATATTTCCAAATAAAATTCTTTTTGGTGTCTAGGTCTGTTTACATACCGGGATTACGCTGCTAAATTTATTTACGGATAAATAAATTAAGGCGCAAATCCAAGAAGAATTACTGTGTTTTTGCACCACAATTTTGCGTGAAAAACCAGATTTTTCTCTCAAATTTTTCTACGTTTTGAAAATCGCTTACCAGAGCATAGAAAAACACTTTTTATTGAAGAGTTACTAACTGCTCACTAATTAGTGATCTCACTAAATTACCATGCAAAAGAAAATCCCCGATGAGAAATTGTTATATGCTTCGAGAATTTTATATCATTCTAATGCCTTTAACTGTTGTATGGTAATGGCGCTTCGACCAAAGACGAAGTAATAGAAAATATTTACTACTTGCATTTCTGGAAAACTTTTCGTGTCACCTTCGAAGATACTTACATTCAGCACATAGGGATCTTTTCCTTCGATCTCATTATTTTTTTCCAAATACCGAATTTTTGTACTCGAAAGTTTAACTTTCAAAGTAAGACTCCATCATTTCAACGGGGACTGGTTGTCCTTCACTTACGTTACTAAGGCTCGTTGCCATGATGAAAGCCACATGTCTGCTACATCCTCATAGGCTGTGGAAGCCAGGAAAGAATGCGAACGGCGTTTTTTTCTTTGACTTGTCACTATTATCATTACTGCTCGGCTCCCTTTTGTCGCAGATTAATGTTTCATACACCTAAACCTTCCTCGACAAATGCTCTATGGAATGGTGAAAACCGCACCAAAATCCGTTCAGCGATTCTCGAGATTAGCCTGAACAAACAGACAGGCGCCTACCGGGGACTTTATTTTATACTATGTATAGATGGGTAAAGATTGTTTACCGATGTATGACATTCTGAAGCCCTTTATCTTCTATTTATACACGGACACCTTTAAAAGTGGAAGACGAGCTCCAGGAGGAACAGGGGGTGGCGTGGTTTGTAAAGTATTAGGTCGTTCGGGGAGTACACGAGCATTTTCATTGGCATACATTCCAGATACTTGGAGCAGAGACAAAGGCGATGCTTGGAAGTAATGTAGCACACACCTCAGACTGAGTTCTTGCCTACCCATCGGAAGGTGAAAGTTGTAATAACTATGAAGCAGCTGAGATGATTTGTCACAGTAAAACAACAGCGCTTTCTTTTTTTAAGTTTTGTGTCTTATTGCAATATTCAGAAGACGTGGTACACAGTCCTCTGAGAACAGCAGCAGATCAAAATATCCTCGAAAACATGGCGGTGGATGAAAAGATATAAAGAAAGCAAGAATCACCCAAAGATGCTCCAAGATGCGGTCGCCCGATTTCGAATTCCAGGAAAGAAACCAAGCTACGCATCAAAGAGGCTTTACAGTAATCTTGTAGGATGGATGCTAATGACTTTTCCTCAGAAGTGGGTTTCCCTCATACAGTGGTTTACACCGTGATAATGGAGGAATAAGGCCTAATACGCAAGATATCGACATGGGTATCGCACACACTGACCACGACCCAGAAGTTTTGCGATGAAACCTGAAACCGCTCGAAAAAACGATAATATAGTGCTCACAAGATTATTCTACTTGGATGAAAGTTGGACGGAATTTTACGCACCCAGTCACACATCAGTTACGGTTCTGGGTGGAGCCTTGTACTTCGGGAAGGGGTGGGTGGGCGTTTTCTAGTGCAAAGTTACGTGAGTGTAAAATCATACTAGTCCTTGGCATAGGTGTTCGCGCCGCGGCTTTTTGTAAGACGTGTGACGAAAACATCACCATGACATTAGAGCGTATATCGGCGGAGGAACCACGGCGTCATGTACAAGGTCATGTCCTCGTACATGACAATGCACGGCCTCACCAGCCACAGTTTAATCAGGTGTTCATTGAGCATAACTGTCGAGCAGAGCCGCCCACGCGCCGTATTCACCAGACATCATGAACAGCTGTGAGTTGAACGCTTTTTGCCTTTTAAAAAGGGAAGTGTCAGGTAACTCCTACAACATCAAATATTACTTGGATCTGAGACATTTTCTACAGACTTGATGACACTGGCATTTTTAATGGTGTTCGTGAATTGCCCACAGTGTATGCACTATCTACCAACAAGTAATTGGACACACCTGCAATCGACGATATCTGCGGTCCTGATACACGTCACGGCCGCCGCCGTTAAGTATCGTGTGCGAAACAACAACGCAACCAGTCGCATGCAAGATGCCACGCAGTTCGGAGCTCTCTGATTTCGAGAAAGGTGTAGTCGTTGGGTATCACAGAAATAGCCGATCCATACGTGACGTATCCAGCGAGTTGAAGTACCCAAAATCGACAGTGGCCTACGTGATTGGCAAGTGGAAGATGAGAGGCGACTGTCGGAATGTGCCCCGACCAGGCAGACCCGCAGAACTGGGAGTTAGAGACCGACGGGTGCTGGCCAGAGAAATTCAAAAGAACCGCACCAAATCGATGGGCCACATCCGTTCACCCTCTACCGTTCGGATGGCAGGGTCTGGGTTCGGCGTCTGCCTGGAGAACGCCACCAACCGGAATGTATTGTGCCAACTGTGAAGTTTGGCGGCGGTGGAATTATGCTATGGGGGTGTTTCTCCTGGTATGGCACGGGACCCCTGGTCGCAATTCCTGGTAGACTCAACGCCGAGACCTACTGCACCATTTTGGATGACCATGCGCTTCCTACGTTGTGGCAGTTTTACGAGGTGGACCCATATTACTTTCAGGATGACAATGTCACCTGTCATGTTGCGAGGTCCACCATGGCTTGGTATGGTGACAATAGGGTTAATCGAATGGACTGGTCTACGCAGAGCCCGGACCTTAACCCTATCGAGCGCCTCTGGGACGAGTTGGAGCGTCGACTTAAGGGGTGCCCCCACCGTCCGAAATCGGTGAAGGAACTGACCTGTCTTCTCCAAGCAGAGTAGAAGAAAATACCGCTAGCCGTCGTACAACGCCTGGTTGAGAGTATGCCCCGGAGGATTGTAGCTGCAATCGCCGCTCGTGGAGGCTCCACCAACTATTGAAGGTGAATAAACTTTGTTTTCCTTTGCTATCCCAGGGGTCCAATTACTTATTGGTAGATAGTGTATATATATACACACACTGTATTAACAAAAGTCACCGGACACCCCTTCAAAAGCAAATGAACGGATCCGCTGCGTTGTTAAGATGCGCAGTACAGCTGCAAACAGTATAATAACAAGCCTACAGCTGACCTAAATCATATCGCACTGTGAGGTTGAGAAAATGTCGCGGCTGGAGAGAACTGGCTTTGAGAAAGGAAAGATTGTTTAGGGTTATTTTAGTGGGTTGTCTACAAGAGAAACCGAGAGGCGTTTAAACATTCCCAAGTCACCTGTTTTGGATGTATTGAATAAGTGGAAGACACATGGCGTGCCTGAAGCAGCAAAACGTACCGGCAGACCAAAGAAAATCAGTGATAGAGGACCTCGAGGCCTCAAGAGAGTCGTTGCAGCGAATCGACGGAGTACTACAGAAAAGCACAGTGTACAGGTGAGTAAAAATGCTGAAAACTCGGTATGTACACGCCCATTCGCAGAGAACTTCATTCCATGGGTTACAATGGTTGTGCGGCTGCTCATAAGCCTTTTATTTCTAATCAGAATGCTACTCGTCGTTTAGCATAGGGCAAAGAACACTTATCATGGACTATAGATCAGTGGAAATAGGTCCGATGGACTGATGAATCCAGATACACGATCCATCAGCCTGATGGCCGTGTGTGGGTATGACGGAAGCCGGGGTATCCCTATTTACCACAGTGTACTGTTCCTACGGTCAAGTTTGAAGCTGGCGATGTACTCGTGTAAGGGTGTTTTTGGTGCCATGGTCCCTGCCCATTGGTTATCGTGGACAAACCTGTTAACCAGCACGTCTACCTCGATATTCTGGACAAGTATGTCCTATCAACTCTGTGGCAATACTATGGAACCGAGCCTTGTTGGTACCAGCAGGATAATGCACCGAACCATAACGCAAGGACTGTTACGGCGTGGTTTGACGATAATTCTGTATCGTGTGTGGACTGGCCAGCACAAAGCCTTGATCTTATTCCCACAGAGCATCTATGGGATGAATTAGAGTGCCGCATAAGAAGTTTGGAACCAAGGCCTACTACTAAGCAACAGTTAGCGGCCGCATTATGCACTGAATGGAAGCGCATACCTATCGCTGTGTTCCAAAACCTTGTCGAAAGCATGTCTCGAAGGGTCAGTGCATGCATTAAGGCCACAAGCGGACCGACACCATACTAATATATGTTTAATATATGTCAATAAATGCTTTGTTGTGTTTCTTTTCTGGGTGTCCAGTGACTTTTTTCAATATACTTTGAATAGCAATTGAATTAGAGATACCTGTCTAGTAATGTGTAGCAGCACCTTTCGCCCTGATGACGGCGGCGATTCGTCTCGGCATAGACTCGACTAGACACCGGAAGCGTTGGAAAGCCATACGAATTCACGATCCCTGAACAAGCTCCCACAGTTCACGAAGATTTGATGGAGGGGGTCAGAGCCTCGAACATCTCTCTCGATGGCATCCCAGATTTGCTCGATGGGATTGAGGTCAGGTGACCTAGCTGGCCAAGGAAGCGAGGTCACGTCAGTAGAGTGTTCATCCAACCATTCGGATACAATTTGGGAGCGATGACACGGTACATTGTCTTGTGGCAGGATGAGGTCCCCAGTGGGATGTTGAAGACGAACAAACGGGAACAAATGGTCGTCCAGGATATCCCGGTGACGATGACTTGTTAGGGACGATGTAACACCTACCCGAGGGTCGCATTTCAGTCCACGTAAACAGTCCCCAGACAAGTACCCTGCTAACAAGAAGGATCCATCGCTTCATGTGGTTTTCGCCGTACTCGTATCCTGCCATCCGCATGTACCAACGTCAATCTCGACTCATTAGTCCAGGCAACATTTTCCCACATGTCTAGGGTCCAGTGGCGATGTTCCCGCGCCCATGCTAATCTTTGCACCCTGTAATGTGCGGTCAGCAGAGGTACTCTCGTGGGACGATGGCTTCTGTACCCCATAGCGAGGAGATGGTTCTGGATGGTGTGGCTGCTTAATCGTTTTTGTGCACCAGCGTCAAATTGCAGAGTGATTTCTTGCACAGTGGCCCGTCTGTCCTCTGTTACAATGCTAGCTAGTCGATGATGACCCCGCTCATCCGCACGCTGTTGTCCACGGTAGTTGGCCTTTGCAGGGATGGATTTACCGGATTCGATGTACTCACGGTGCACCCGTGACACAGTGGCTAGTGAACATCCCAGTGCCTGCACGACTTCCGAGATGAAGTGACTCATTCGTCGGGCCCCGACAATATGCCCACGATCAAATGCGCTTAGATCCTTCGTCTTACCCATACTGCGTCTGACTCTTACTGATTCCCGTCGCATCACTCCTTATATTATCGGATCGCTGCATACGTCATGTCGATTCCGTTTACAGGGCCGTCCACAGTGCAATATTTGCATAACGCCAGCTGTCTCTAATTCAATTGCTCTTTAGTGTAGTATATATCATCATCATCATCATTGTCAACCATTATCAATCCACTGCTGGACGAAGGTCTCCCCAAGTTTCCTCCACAACGGTCTGTCTTGTGCCAGTCTGTGTCACTCCCGCATACTTTCGAATTTCATCCACCCATCTTCCATGTGGTCTTCTTCTGGGTCTTTTCCTGTCCCTTGGAATCCAATCTAAAATTTCGGCTGTCCATCGATGGTCTGTTCTTCTGGCAGCATGTCCAGCCCATTGTCATTTCAGGGATTTAACTCTGATCATGATGTCTTCCACTCTTGTCATTTTTCGGATCCACGTGTTCCTCTTCTTATCTCTCCTGGTTACACCAAGCATGCACCTCTCCATGCTACTTTGAGTTGTCTGCAGCCTTTGTATGTCTCTTTATGCTAAGGTCCACGTCTCTGCACCATACGTAAGCACTGGAAGGATGCATTGATCAAACACTTTTCTTTTAAGACATAATGGCATATTGCTCTTGAAAATTATGCTGTTTCTTCCAAAAGCTCTCCAGGCAAGTTTTGTACGCCGATTAATTTCTTCACCAATGTGACCCTCACTTGATATCTGCTGTCCAAGATAAACGTACGTGTCTGTTATCTCCAGCTTTTCTCCATCAATCGATAAATCTTCATTTCTTGTAAAAGCATTGTACATCACTTTTGTCTTCTGAAAGTTCATTTTTAATCCCACTTCTTTACTCTTGTCAGCAAGTTCCTGGATCATACTCTGTAGCTCTGATGGGGTAGTTGCAAAAATGACTATGTCATCAGCAAAACGAAGGTGGGTTAGATAATCTCCATTAATCTTTATCCCTTTCTTTTCCCAGTTCAGTGATTGAAAGTATATATACATGTATATATATATATATATTAACCAAACCTTCAAATAAACAACTCTTCACCAAAATCATCAGGAGAACGCTGGTGAGGTGAAGTGGCTTTTCATTTACAGCAAAAAAGCTGGCCGGGTAAGAAGAGTCCAAACGCTTAGCTGTTAGCGTTGTGTAAGCCACAGACCCGGGGCACAAAACAAAACCTGGTCTTAATCCACAGACATTTAGGAGATATCATTTCGATTCACCGGTAAAGAAAGAAAAATAAAGGTAAAGAAATCCAAAGAACCTGTTCTGATTCCGATGTATAAACGTAAAAGTGAAGTCACCCTGTTACGATTGTACATCGGACGGAGCAAGAAACCTAGAACCGACATGTGATTATTACGTCTAAGCTACGCTGTAATTAGTGAAAGCTTCAGGCGCAAGTGACCCATCATACGGCACTTGTTTGTCACTAATCTTTTAATTTTATTGGGTCATTGATTAATAATGTCGTAAATATGTATAGAAAAAGACCTACTGGAATTGAATTTTGAAATTAATTGCTCAAAATAACTATGTAAGAAAACGAACGGGAAACCATTAGCCAATAACCAACGAAATAACAATCCAAGATTCCCCAAATTTGTTTCGCAACAAATTTTGCACACACGCAAAAACTGAGGCGTATCACCTGCAGTTTTCTTCGCCCTTTCGTTTTGGGTTCCTTTGCTGTATTCTTTTGTTTTAAACCATTAGGCGGCAAATGGTGCACAAAAATTGTCTGCGTAAACTAAACAGAAATGTTAACATGGCGGCCGGATTTTATAAAAGCTACTGCAAAACATTACCTTTCCTCTCATACCTCAGCAGTACCGACTATAAACCTGTAACAGGTAGTATGCCCTCCCGTCTAGTCCTTTATTCTCGGCTCCATGTTCCAAAACATGATGATGAATGGTAGTCATCTTGACATCATGCCAAGGGGCAGAGACAAGTGACTCAAACGCATCTCTCTCCTTTCTTATGCTCCTTAAAATTGTTATAACCCTCTTAGTAATCATCCAGAAAGGGTTTGTGCCAATAAACTCCCTTAATGACCACTCTGAATAACAAAGTGAAGGGGAAACCAATGCTTTCTGAAGCGCAGGCGCACTGGTTCTGGTGGCGTTCGGCCCACTTCTTAGACAGCGAATATACACCGATGAGACATTACACTATGATGACCCCCAGCTTAGAGAAATGAGCGCGCCTAGAGACGTAACGATTGCGCTGGTGAAGTTCACAGAGCATTATATATACAACCCGAGGACCAGCTTTCGGTTAGTAGAGTGTTCGGAGTCAGAATGGGAAAAGCTGCCGATTTATCGGAGTTTGATAAAGGACAAATTGTGATGGCTGCGCATTGGAACTTCGATCTCGGAAACGGTGGGTAGTTCACATGACGCTGTAACGAGTACGTATCAATAGTGGTGCACAGATGGCCATACGTCGAACCGTCTTTCAGCTGTGGCAATCGTCCGCAACTCATTGATATCGGAGGTGTGCGAAAACTGCCACGCATTGTTCACAGCGATCGCAAAGCCCCAGTGCGACAAATTACAAGCAGCTACATCAATGGTCATCAGAGCAATGTGTCACAGCACACAGTTCATCGCAGCCTTCTGCGAATGGGTTTGCGTAGCCGAAGACTCCGCCTGGTTCCCATGCTCCCTGCACGTCATCGTCAACAACGCCTGAAATGGACATAAAATCATCGAGATTTGACCGTGGATGACTGGAATAAAGTGGCTTGGTCTGACTAATCAAGGTTCTTGGTGCATCATGTAATTGACCATGCGTGGATACGCCAATTACCAAAGGAGGCTATGACACCTGGATAAACTGTTGCGCATGAACAGGACGGTGGCAGCGGTGTAATGATGTAGGCAATATTTTCTTAGGACACTTTAGGCCCCATTGTCCCAATAGGACAATCTCTGACAGCTGTTATGTATCTGAACATCGTTGCGGACCAAGTTCACCCCTTCATGTCAACTGTGTTCCCTGCTGGTGATGGCCATTACCAACAGGATAATGCGCCATACTACACTGACAGAATCGTCAAGGAGTGATTCGAGGGAAATGATGGTGATTTTCTGTTAATGCTCTGGTCTCCACATTTACCTGACATGAACTCAATCGAACATTTGTGGTTCGACTTGGAAAAGCGGGTTCGCTCTAAATCACCCCCCGAAATGTACGGAAACTGGAGCACCTTCTGTTGACATAATTGTACTAGATACCCTAGGATACCTAACGCCAACTCATTGGATCGATGGCTCGTCGAGCGGCCTCTGTTTTGTAGGCTAAAGGAGGTCGTAGAGCTTAGTAGGTAGGTGGTCATAATGTAATGGTTCATCGGTGTATCCTTTCGACATGGTCCGTCTAGAAAACTCAAAGTGATCACATTAGTAAGACGAGTTCCCTCTTTTAATAACGCCAAGCAGAAACCAAGACTTCCGATTGGTTTCCAAAGCTGTCATGTGTGAGGTTAGCACGACACAGACGTATTAGTCTGGGTAACACGAATATGGCGTCATAAATGGTGGGGACTCCTTTCTGTAATATCCTGAAATTGTGTTTTTTAGACGGCTTTGTTTCAGCCAATTTCTCTAACCACTAGTTAATTCGTTAGAGCTGGTAAAAGAGTTAATAATCCAACAAAACCATTGAGCTCGAAAATTTCAAAATGTAAGAACGCCAACTTACTGAATATCCATTTAATTAAAACAAAAGCTCTCATTTACAAGCTGCAGTTGCTTGACGTAAATGTTTGTATTTTTATTTTAGGGCGTCCTGGGAAGATTGAATTCCAACAGATCAGCATGACGGTTTCAGAAGGCACGCCTTCTGTAACTCTGACGGTCTTGCGGACCGATGGAAGCGATGGAATTGTAACCGTCAGATGGAAGACATCAGATATCACAGCTGTTTTAGGTCAAGACTATCGTGGTGAAGGATCAGGGCAACTCATATTTCCAGATGGTGTAACCACTCAAAGGATAATCATACCAATTATTAATGACCGCATCAAAGAACCAGAAGAGCAATTCACTGTGCAACTGTTTTCGCCTACGGGAGGAGCTCAGTTAGGAGGGAAGACTCTAGTCACAGTCATCATCATCGACGACGATAGTAAGGAAACTATTTTCTTATTATTTCTCGTACATCTGTACTTTGCTTCAGTAAATATATTGTTACTACAACGGTTACTATTTGGCTAGTACTCTCGATGATGAACATTCGTCATAGATTCTAATGCCACTGTTTGCAAGATGTAGCAAAACAATACTACACGAGGCTTAACTAACGGTACGTTAACAAACCAATGATAGGTAAGGCTTCAAAATTTTTGAGGTCAAGGCTTTTTGGAAATGGTCCGTCTTGAATCATCTTTCAGTTATTTTGCTAGCTCTTTTATTTTC
The DNA here is from genome assembly GCA_039090855.1 of Macrothele yani. Lineage (NCBI taxonomy): Eukaryota > Metazoa > Arthropoda > Arachnida > Araneae > Macrothelidae > Macrothele > Macrothele yani. The sequence goes on along the minus strand of CM077002.1, from coordinate 22,402,412 downwards.
CAAACGCACCGCATAAATATGATATTGGAAGGATCAAAAAGCTTGAGTTTGTGATAATGACAATTTACTCTGATGAATTCCTAAACTTCATAGAGTAACCACAGTTTCAAGTGAGGATTGGGGAATGAGAAGGATTTTTCCTATTCGTTCCACAAGTTCTCAATGGGTTGAGGTCCGGCAATGGAGGTGGGCCATTGTGATAAATTCACTTGATTTGGTCCCCACCATTGAAGCATTCTGTTCGGCTTTGTCCTGTTGAAAGATACCTTGTCCGGAAAGAGAATAGAGAATACTAACCAAAGTAGATAGTCAACGAGGATAATTAAAGGCGTTATTTCCGTGAGAAAGGCCTGGAGCGTATGAGGGATCCAGAGAAGTCCATTTAAACATAAACCCAGGATTGTTATTATTTTTTGTTTTTATTGTATATTGTAAGATTTTGCAGTTCTTAGTATTTTAATAAACTAGGTATGTCTTGGCATGCCTATAATTTTATCAAACACTATCCACCATCCGGGGACTTTCCCACTTGATTCCATTTCATGTTGACGAATTTACATCATAGCATGGCTGTCATACGACTTACTAAGGCCACATTATACACATCAGGGGAAATTTTCCATTCGATCCCATTTTCGTGTTGACGAATGTATACCCCAGCGTGGCCATCATACGACTAAGGCCACATTATACACATCAAGGGGGATCTTTCCACTCGTTCCCACTTCGTACTGACGAATTTATACCTCAGTATGGTGGCCATACGACTTAGTGACTAAGGCCACATTATACACACCAAGGTGACATTTTCCATTCGATCCCACTTCGTGTTGACGAATTTATACACCGCCACGGCGGTCATGCGACTTACTAAGGTCACATTATACACATGAGGGGGACTTTCCACTCGATCCCACTTCGTGTTGACAAATTTATGTTCCAGCAAGGCGATCATACGACTTACTGACTAAAGTCACATTATACACATGAGGGAGACTTTCCCCTCGATCCCACTTCGTGTTGACAAATTTATGTTCCAGCAAGGCGATCATACGACTTACTGACTAAAGTCACATTATACACATGAGGGGGACTTTCCACTCGATCCCACTTCGTGTTGACAAATTTATGTTCCAGCAAGGCGATCATACGACTTACTGACTAAAGTCACATTATACACATGAGGGAGACTTTCCACTCGATCCCACTTCGTGTTGACAAATTTATGTTCCAGCAAGACGATCATACGACTTACTGACTAAAGTCACATTATACACATGAGGGGGACTTTCCACTCGATCCCAGTTCGTGTTGACAAATTTATGTTCCAGCAAGGCGATCATACGACTTACTGACTAAAGTCACATTATACACATGAGGGAGACTTTCCACTCGATCCCACTTCGTGTTGACAAATTTATGTTCCAGCAAGGCGATCATACGACTTACTGACTAAAGTCACATTATACACATGAGGGGGACTTTCCACTCGATCCCACTTCGTGTTGACAAATTTATGTTCCATCAAGGCGATCATACGGCTTACTAACTAATGCCACTTTATATACATGGGGGGGGGGGGGGATCATACGACTTACTAACTATAGCCACTTTATACACATGGGGAGGGGGGACTTTCCACTCGATCTCACTTCGTGTTGACGAAGTCATGCCCCATTATGGCGATCATACGACGTACTAAGGCCACATTTTACACAACAGGGGGACTTTTCACTCGATCTCACTTCGTGTTGACGAAGTCATGCCCCATTATGGCGATCATACGACGTACTAAGGCCACATTTTACACAACAGGGGGACATTTTCACTCGATCTTACTTCGTATTGACGAATTTATACCGCAGCAGGGTGGTCATACAACTTAGGGATGAAGGCCACATTATACACATCAAGGAGATATTTTCCATTCGATCACACTTCGTGTTGACGAATGCATAACCCATCATGGCGATCATACGACTTACTAAGGCCACATTATACACGCCAGGGGACTTTCCACTGGATTCTACTTTGTGTTGACAAATTTATGTTCCAGCAAGGCGATCATACGACTTACTGACTAAAGTCACATTATAGACATAAGGGGGACTTTCCACTCGATCCCACTTCGTGTTGACAAATTTATGTTCCAGCAAGGCGATCATACGGCTTACTAACTAAAGCCACTTTATATACATGGGGGGGGGGGGATCATACGACTTACTAACTATAGCCACTTTATACACATGAGGAGGGGGGACTTTCCACTCGATCTCACTTCGTGTTGACGAAGTCATGCCCCATTATGGCGATCATACGACTTACTAAGGCCACATTTTACACAACAGGGGCACTTTTCACTCGATCTTACTTCGTATTGACGAATTTATACCGCAGCAGGGTGGTCATACAACTTAGGGATGAAGGCCACATTATACACATCAAGGAGACATTTTCCATTCGATCCCACTTCGTGTTGATGAATGCATAACCCATCATGGCGATCATACGACTTACTAAGGCCACATTATACACGCCAGGGGACTTTCCACTGTATTCTACTTTGTGTTGACAAATTTATGTTCCAGCAAGGCGATCATACGACTTACTGACTAAAGCCACATTATACACATGAGGGGGACTTTCCAATCGATCCCACTTCGTGTTGACAAATTTATGTTCCAGCAAGGCGATCGTACGGCTTACTAACTAAAGCCACTTTATATACATGGGGGGGGGGGATCATACGACTTACTAACTATAGCCACTTTATACACATGAGGAGGGGGACTTTCCACTCGATCTCACTTTGTGTTGACGAAGTCATGCCCCATCATGGCGATCATACGACTTACTAAGGCCACATTATACACGCCAGGGGACTTTCCACTCGATTCTACTTTGTGTTGACAAATTTATGTTCCAGCAAGGCGATCATACGACTTACTGACTAAAGCCACATTATACACATGATTGGGACTTTCCACTCGAACCCATTTTGTGTTGACGCATGCACACTGCAGTATGGCGGCCATACGACTTACTGACTGAGACCACATTATAATGTCTTCTCGCCCATTGTACTCACGCAATTCCTCAAAAAAAAAATCACTTCTTTCGCACCTACTTGTCTACATGCGTGGTAAGTTTTTTCTCATTTTGTGCATTCCTCAGTGGTGGGGATTTTTCATACGTCGAGCAGTGTACATCAGTAGAGACGAACTTTATGTCTTCCGTATCAGAACTTGTCTTTCGCAAGTACAGAATGAATCTAAATATTTGCCGCCTGGGTGTCCGAATGTCTTGAGGCGTTGGCTTCTGGTCATTCATCTGAAATGGACCTAAGTTTCCATCCCTTGTGGGGCATGGGTGGTGTGCTTTTCTGATGGCGTCCCTTTCCTAAAACCAGTGGCCCCAAATTAGGGATGGGCGACTCCCCAACGAGTCGTTCATTGAGGTCGTTGAACCCATAAACAAAAACGAAGCAATAACAGCAGAAGTTAAAATATCTGTTGCAGAGTGAAAAGCATAGGGCATCTCATTTTTCAAAAGAAATGTTTTGTTTTATTTTTTATTTCATTTCGCAAAAATTCTGCTGTACAATATTATAGAAAAGTAATATAATACTCAGTAACAATACAGTATGTGCCACAATCATAAACTAACTGTACAAATAAAGTAAACAAATTCACCAATGAAACTTACAAAACACGACAAATCACCAAAACGTTCACAATAAATATAAATTCTGTACAACAACAAAATTCATTCCATTGAAAATTAATATAAATTTTCAATATGAATCAAATATTATATGATTGTACTAATTAAATGTACAGCAAGGGGCCAGGAAAAAATGCTGAAATACAGCCTGACAAGCCCCTGATCCCCTCTAAATAAAAACAAAATATTCCAGTCCAGTTAAAACAATGAAAGTAATTTTACAATACTTTTTTTTTTTTTTACAAATCATAAACAAATAAATTACAATATTCAATTTCCCGTCTAAAAACTCCTTAGCACTCGCTTAAATACTGGATAACGGGCCTCTGATCTAATAATCAACGGTAATCCATTCCACTCACGCAATCCCAACACATTGATATTATTAAACATTAAACTTGTACGAGGCTACGGAACAGAAAAACCCGACCCAACACGAGTATCATAGGAGTGAGTGGTACGCCGTCATGCAATCAAGTTGGAGTTTCTTCCTGTAAAAGTACGTTCGTGGATCATCAATAGCAATCTGTATTTATGTAGTTACTCAATAGTTAATAACTGAAAATGACGAAAAATAACCTCCGATTCAACCGAATAATTTAACAATCGGACAAACTTCCTCTGCAACACAGATAAACGAACTATGTTAGGCTTTGCAGTCGCACCCCATATTAAAATGCAGTACAAAAATACAGAAAAAATAAAATAATAGTATAAAATTAATATAATTCTTCCTGACGTAATATCAGAGGGCTATAACCAAAAATAAAAAAACCTTAAGGGGACTAGGAAGGTTTAAAATACCGTGTAACGTACCAGGAGATGTGACGTACCTGCCAGAAGGACGCACACGAGGGAGATGATGTAACGTACCAGGAGATGTGACGTACCTGCCAGAAGGACGCACACGACATAAAGGCAGACAGGAATCAGAATGAAATGTCCGCGTAGCTCAACTGGTAGAGTGACTTATTCCGGAATGAGGGGATCCGGATTCGAATCCTGGCGCGGATAGAAATGACGGAGAAATTCACTTCGTTATAATGGCGCCCGAACTATCCGGATGACCCGACCGTTCAAAATCTCGCAATGGTGTGATGTTCTTTCCACACCGCGAGATAGGAAAAATAAGAGAATCCCTTCTCCAGCACTTATAAAAAAATAAATAATAATAAGGGGGAGATGATGTAACGTACCAGGAGATGTGACGTACCTGCCAGAAGGACGCACACGAGGGAGATGATGTAACGTACCAGGAGATGTGACGTACCTGCCAGAAAGACGCACACGACATAAAGGCAGACAGGAATCAGAATGAAATGTCCGCGTAGCTCAACTGGTAGAGGGGATCCGGGTTCGAATCCTAGCGCGGATAAAAATGACGGAGAAATTCCCTTCGTTATAACCGAAAAAATCGATATCGTTTTTTTATGCATATTTCGATAGTGCCATCCTTTAAGAATATCTTCCCGTTTGGATTTTCGTAAACTTCACAAAATTGTGGTCAAGGGATCATAAAACGTAATGTGGGCCTCTGCCGGCCATTCGGTCGTGTGGAAAATAGCCACAAAAGAATCATTCAGCGGCATTGAAATCGTACAGATTGCTACATATACTGCAGTTGTAATCTTCAATGATGACTAAATTTGTCCGCTGGAGATAATGAATGGATTAAATTTACAAGTGGGCCCGCGTTCTTTCGAGATGTCCAGCGAGCAAGACAGTCTTCTCTTAGCGGGCGCGGAAAATAAGCAGCTCGGCGGTACACACAGCATGCTCGACAAGAAAAAAACATAAAAAAAAACAGACGTTCTGCGGCTGCTACTAAAGCTGAACGTACTTTGGAAACTGCATTCTGCAGTGCAGGAAAATTTTTACCGAGTAAGTACGACTGTTTTAACACAAATATTGTACCGAATATTTGAACGCGATTTTCTCCAAGCTACATGTTTTGGTGATTTTACCACGATATCTCGAAAACCGATGGAGATATCAACTTGAAATTTATACCGGAGTTGTAAAACACGATGACGCATTAATTATACCTGACATCTGATTGAATAAAAATGTTTTCACAATTGTATAATAACGAATAACTCACATTTTCCTACATTTTTCGTTATGGCGAAGTTATGTTTTGCATTTTGTTTTCATTTTCAATTTTTCAGGTATAATCAATCGAAGGAAGCTTAAGAAGAAATATCCGTGGGATTTCCCGAAATCTTCATCCATTCGACTGTAATTGTGGCAAAAACGGATTTTACATAGCTTGCCTCATTGCGTTGGAGCGCCAATGTTATTCACCTGCGAATAAATATCGCGACATTTTCTTATTATATCATTTTATACCAAATACCCCTACACAGACAAAATGTTTTATATTTTTTCGCGGTTTTGTTATAAACAATTAAACGCAAGCCACTTTTTGAAATGTCAAACCTCCCTAGTCATCTTAAGCAATAGATTTTCATCAAAACGGCTTTTTTCTTTTTTTTGCAGAAGACAAAGGAATATTTGAATTCGAGCGAAGCACGATGGAGGTATCAGAAGACATCGGCAGAATCCAATTACCAGTGGTGAGATCCTTGGGTACTGATGATACTGTGCTTGTCAAATGGAGAACCGTAGATGGAACTGCTAAACAAGGAGAGGATTACGTGGCATCAAGCGGCGAACTTGTCTTTCTACATGGTGTTACAAAACAGATGATAAATATAGAAATAATTGACGACAGAGTAGCAGAAGCAGACGAAGAATTCATAGTGGAATTGATCTCCGCAACAGAGAGGGTCGCTTCTTTAGGTCGAATAACATCTATTAGAGTAATAATTAAAGGCAATGACAGTAAGTGAACAACATTAATTTATTTTACTTTTTACACAGTAAGCCCCCTATTATTGTATCACAAATGCAATCGCATAAGTGGTTCGTACAAATGCAACCACCATATCTAATGAAACATGTGTTGGCAGTCACAGTCATCTGCAGATGACTGCGATCGCCAACATATGCTTTCCGCAGTCATCTGCCGAAGGGGGTAATTTTTTCTAGTACAAATGTTACCACCAATAGAAACAAAACATAAGACAACAATATATGAGTTCTCCCTGCAGGACCCGACTATAGGCGGCTATATTTGAAACCCACAAGAGAATATACCTGTATTTCGCTGTCTCTAACATGCGCAACTCATAGCAACACAGGAATTTCTAAAAAGATAACGAATATGCTGTGAGTTAAAAAACTATAACGAAGTGAATTTCTCCGTCATTTTTATCCGCGCCGGGGTTCGAACCCGGGTCCACTCATTCCGGAATAAGTTGCTCTACCAATTAAGCTACGCGGACATTTGTTCTGATTCCTATCTGCCTTTATGTCGTGTGCGTCCTGCTGGCAGGTACGTCACATCTCCTCTCCTGGTACGTTACATCATCTCCCCCTTATTTTTCTTGTTTTTCTTTCGAAGTGCTGCTCATATTTTTCCTATCTCGCGGTGTGGAAATAACATCACACCAATGCGAGATTTTGAACGGTCGGGTCATCCGGATAGTTCGGGCGCCATTATAACGAAGTGAATTTCTCCGTCATTTTTATCCGCGCCGGGGTTCGAACCCGGGTCCACTCATTCCGGAATAAGTTGCTCTACCAATTAAGCTACGCGGACATTGATTCTAATTGCTATCTGCCTTTATGTCGTGTGCGTCCTTCTGGCAGGTACGTCACATCTCCTGGTACGTTACATCATCTCCCCCTTATTTTTCTTTTTTCGAAGTGCTGCTCATATTTTTCCTATCTCGCGGTGTGGAAATAACATCACACCAATGCGAGATTTTGAACGGTCGGGTCATCCGGATAGTTCGGGCGCCATTATAACGAAGTGAATTTCTCCGTCATTTTTATCCGCGCCGGGGTTCGAACCCGGGTCCACTCATTCCGGAATAAGTTGCTCTACCAATTAAGCTACGCGGACATTTGTTCTGATTCCTATCTGCCTTTATGTCGTGTGCGTCCTGCTGGCAGGTACGTCACATCTCCTCTCCTGGTACGTTACAAAACATGAAACACCTTTTCCATCCTTCACGATATTGTAAATGGTGGGATGTCCTTGAGGTCTATCAATTTCTTAGAGTTTTGTTTACAGAGGGTATGGTTTTCTGTTAAGTAGGGAACGCATGTTCATTCTTTAATCGTACTAAAATGAGAGCGTGAAGTATACATGTGACTTTATGTCTCTTATCCCAGAGAACGTAACCTTCTCTCACATTGCGACCGTATTGTTTGAGAAGGTTTGATCATCCGCTTCAGACAGAAAAATAAATTACTTTTTGTTTGTTACAAAGCCCGCATATGCCGAATCATACAGCATTTGTCGTGCTGTTTACAAATCTGCTTGCCAAATTGTGTTATCGAGCATAGTTCTCGAGTAATCTGTTGTTTCAGCGCACAATAAGCCTTCATTTTGGCATGCATATTTTGCTACAAGCAATTAAGTGCACTTACCTTAAAAAGTAGTTATTTTAGATTTTCTTCTATATTTTGATTGTACTACATCCCTTTTTGGAGTCCAACAGTAATCAGCGAGCATTTTAAGGTTCCATTTTCCTTTATAGAGGTTTTCTATGGTACATATGTCCTGATGAAAACCTTCTCCGTGCTCATCGCATACAGCTCCTATGTTCTGTGGGGAAAAGTCCTGATGTGAGTGCAGGAAATATATTTTAAGGGACATATTGCATCCCATGGCTTCATAATTTTCTTCAAGCTCAGTAACAAGTTCATTATAATTTTCTGCATCCCATTTACCTAAAAAGTTCAGTACCACATCTTTAAAGGACTTCCATGCATCAACTTCAGTCTCATTCAAAGTGCCTTCAAATGCACGATCAATAAAAAATGCCTTGTTAATTCTGGATTCAGATATTTTGGGGAACTTGTTTTGTAGAAAACGAAAGGCTTCTCCTTCTTTATTCAATGTCTTTACAAATGTTTTTATCAAACCCAGTTTGATATAAAGCGGTGGTAAGTACACGTTCCCTGAGGACTTACTACAACATTTTCATTACCTTGGCTCAGCAACAACATTTTGATTACATGGAATTAAGGACTCTCTTTTAGGCCAGGTCTTTTTAATGTAATGAGAATTTCTGTGCCTACTGTTCCATTCACACAGGAAGCAGCAGTATTTTGTGTAACCAAGTTGTATACCAAAGAGTAAAGCTATCACTTTAAGATCGCCACATATATTCCATGAGTGTTTTTTGTATACTATACTTTGAAGCAACAGTTTCATATTTGCATATGTTTCTTTCACGCATGCAGCATGTGCAACAGGTACTGACGGATACATGTTTCTGTTATGAAGAAGGACAGCTTTTAAGCTTATTTTTGAGGAATCTATAAACATTATCCATTCTTCAGGTTTGTGTTGCTGTCCTAAGGCTTCAAACAATTAGTCAATATCATTGCAGTACACAAGATCACTACTCTTTGAAAATAAGTGTTCAAGGGTTTACTGCCGTCGACGAAAACTACATACTTTAGTTCTTAGTTGTACACGATGCCCTTGAAGCCAATATTTCGGCCTTACGTTTTGCTAACTGAAGGTCACGAACCAAATCATTTAATTAGTCCTGACTTATAAGTTGAGGAACAGAATTTTCCGAGAAATCAGGGTCTTGTTGTACTTCCATATCTTCTTCGCTGTGAGAATTTATTTCATCAGTATCACTATCATCTAAACTCAGTGACGAGGAGGTACAGCAACAGGAAGATCTGGGCCACAAAGAACATGTCTTATGGCCGAAGGAATGCTGGGATATTGAATCGTGTCTTTGGTCTTACCTGTAATTCCAGATATCTTAGTGATGCAGAAGTAACAGTCTGTTGAATGAGGAACAGAATTTTCCGAGAAATCAGGGTCTTGTTGTACTTCCATATCTTCTTCGCTGTGAGAATTATTTCATCAGTATCACTATCATCTAAACTCAATGACGTGGAGGTACAGCAACAGGAAGATCTGGGCCACAAAGAACATGTCTTATGGCCGAAGGAAAGCTGGGATATTGAATCGTGTCTTTGGTCTTACCTGCAATTCGAGATATCTTAGTGATGCAGAAGTAACAGTCTGTTGAATGAGGAACAGAATTTTCCGAGAAATCAGGGTCTTGTTGTACTTCCATATCTTCTTCGCTGTGAGAATTTATTTCATCAGTATCACTATCATCTAAACTCAATGACGTGGAGGTACAGCAACAGGAAGATCTGGGCCACAAAGAACATGTCTTATGGCCGAAGGAATGCTGGGATATTGAATTGTGTCTTTGGTCTTACCTGTAATTCCAGATATCTTAGTGATGCAGAAGTAACAGTCTGTTGAGTGAGGAACAGAATTTTCCGAGAAATCAGGGTCTTGTTGTAATTCCATATCTTCTTCGCTGTGAGAATTTATTTCATCAGTATCACTATCATCTAAACTCAATGACGTGGAGGTACAGCAACAGGAAGATCTGGGCCACAAAGAACATGTCTTATGGCCGAAGGAATGCTGGGATATTGAATTGTGTCTTTGGTCTTACCTGCAATTCCACATATCTTAGTGATGCAGAAGTAACAGTCTGTTGAATGAGGAACAGAATTTTCCGAGAAATCAGGGTCTTGTTGTAATTCCATATCTTCTTCGCTGTGAGAATTTATTTCATCAATATCACTATCATCTAAACTCAATGACGTGGAGGTACAGCAACAGGAAGATCTGGGCCACAAAGAACATGTCTTATGGCAGAAGGAATGCTGGGATATTGAATCGTGTCTTTGGTCTTACCTGCAATTCCAGATATCTTAGTGATGCAGAAGTAACAGTCTGTTGAATGAGGAACAGAATTTTCCGAGAAATCAGGGTCTTGTTGTACTTCCATATCTTGTTCGCTGTGAGAATTTATTTCATCAGTATCACTATCATCTAAACTCAATGACGTGGAGGTACAGCAACAGGAAGATCTGGACCACAAAGAACATGTCTTATGGCCGAAGGAATGCTGGGATATTGAATCGTGTCTTTGGTCTTACCTGTAATTCCAGATATCTTAGTGATGCAGAAGTAACAGTCTGTTGAATGAGGAACAGATTTTTCCGAGAAATCAGGGTCTTGTTGTACTTCCATATCTTCTTCGCTGTGAGAATTTATTTATTTCATCAGTATCACTATCATCTAAACTCAATGACGTGGAGGTACAGCAACAGGAAGATCTGGACCACAAAGAACATGTCTCATGGCCGAAGGAATGCTGGGATATTGAATCGTGTCTTTGGTCTTACCTGTAATTCGAGATATCTTAGTGATGCAGAAGAAACAGTCTGTTGAGTGAGGAACAGAATTTTCCGAGAAATCAGGGTCTTGTTGTACTTCCATATCTTGTTCGCTGTGAGAATTTATTTATTTCATCAGTATCACTATCATCTAAACTCAATGACGTGGATGTACAGCAACAGGAAGATCTGGACCACAAAGAACATGTCTTATGGCCGAAGGAATGCTGGGATATTGAATCGTGTCTTTGGTCTTACCTGTAATTCGAGATATCTTAGTGATGCAGAAGTAACAGTCTGTTGAGTGAGGAACAGAATTTTCCGAGAAATCAGGGTCTTGTGGTACTTCCATATCTTCTTCGCTGTGAGAATTTATTTCATCAGTATCACTATCATCTAAACTCAATGACGTGGAGGTACAGCAACAGGAAGATCTGGGCCACAAAGAACATGTCTTATGGCCGAAGGAATGCTGGGATATTGAATTGTGTCTTTGGTCTTACCTGCAATTCCAGATATCTTAGTGATGCAGAAGTAACAGTCTGTTGAGTGAGGAACAGAATTTTCCGAGAAATCAGGGTCTTGTTGTAATTCCATATCTTCTTCGCTGTGAGAATTTATTTCATCAATATCACTATCATCTAAACTCAATGACGTGGAGGTACAGCAACAGGAAGATCTGGGCCACAAAGAACATGTCTTATGGCAGAAGGAATGCTGGGATATTGAATCGTGTCTTTGGTCTTACCTGCAATTCCAGATATCTTAGTGATGCAGAAGTAACAGTCTGTTGAATGAGGAACAGAATTTTCCGAGAAATCAGGGTCTTGTTGTACTTCCATATCTTGTTCGCTGTGAGAATTTATTTCATCAGTATCACTATCATCTAAACTCAATGACGTGGAGGTACAGCAACAGGAAGATCTGGACCACAAAGAACATGTCTTATGGCCGAAGGAATGCTGGGATATTGAATCGTGTCTTTGGTCTTACCTGTAATTCCAGATATCTTAGTGATGCAGAAGTAACAGTCTGTTGAATGAGGAACAGAATTTTCCGAGAAATCAGGGTCTTGTTGTACTTCCATATCTTCTTCGCTGTGAGAATTTATTTCATCAGTATCACTATCATCTAAACTCAATGACGTGGAGGTACAGCAACAGGAAGATCTGGGCCACAAAGAACATGTCTTATGGCCGAAGGAATGCTGGGATATTGAATTGTGTCTTTGGTCTTACCTGCAATTCCACATATCTTAGTGATGCAGAAGTAACAGTCTGTTGAGTGAGGAACAGAATTTTCCGAGAAATCAGGGTCTTGTTGTAATTCCATATCTTCTTCGCTGTGAGAATTTATTTCATCAATATCACTATCATCTAAACTCAATGACGTGGAGGTACAGCAACAGGAAGATCTGGGCCACAAAGAACATGTCTTATGGCAGAAGGAATGCTGGGATATTGAATCGTGTCTTTGGTCTTACCTGCAATTCCAGATATCTTAGTGATGCAGAAGTAACAGTCTGTTGAATGAGGAACAGAATTTTCCGAGAAATCAGGGTCTTGTTGTACTTCCATATCTTGTTCGCTGTGAGAATTTATTTCATCAGTATCACTATCATCTAAACTCAATGACGTGGAGGTACAGCAACAGGAAGATCTGGACCACAAAGAACATGTCTTATGGCCGAAGGAATGCTGGGATATTGAATCGTGTCTTTGGTCTTACCTGTAATTCCACATATCTTAGTGATGCAGAAGTAACAGTCTGTTGAGTGAGGAACAGAATTTTCCGAGAAATCAGGGTCTTGTTGTAATTCCATATCTTCTTCGCTGTGAGAATTTATTTCATCAATATCACTATCATCTAAACTCAATGACGTGGAGGTACAGCAACAGGAAGATCTGGGCCACAAAGAACATGTCTTATGGCAGAAGGAATGCTGGGATATTGAATCGTGTCTTTGGTCTTACCTGCAATTCCAGATATCTTAGTGATGCAGAAGTAACAGTCTGTTGAATGAGGAACAGAATTTTCCGAGAAATCAGGGTCTTGTTGTACTTCCATATCTTGTTCGCTGTGAGAATTTATTTCATCAGTATCACTATCATCTAAACTCAATGACGTGGAGGTACAGCAACAGGAAGATCTGGACCACAAAGAACATGTCTTATGGCCGAAGGAATGCTGGGATATTGAATCGTGTCTTTGGTCTTACCTGTAATTCCAGATATCTTAGTGATGCAGAAGTAACAGTCTGTTGAATGAGGAACAGATTTTTCCGAGAAATCAGGGTCTTGTTGTACTTCCATATCTTCTTCGCTGTGAGAATTATTTCATCAGTATCACTATCATCTAAACTCAATGACGTGGAGGTACAGCAACAGGAAGATCTGGGACACAAAGAACATGTCTCATGGCCGAAGAATGCTGGGATATTGAATCGTGTCTTTGGTCTTACCTGTAATTCGAGATATCTTAGTGATGCAGAAGAAACAGTCTGTTGAGTGAGGAACAGAATTTTCCGAGAAATCAGGGTCTTGTTGTACTTCCATATCTTGTTCGCTGTGAGAATTTATTTATTTCATCAGTATCACTATCATCTAAACTCAATGACGTGGATGTACAGCAACAGGAAGATCTGGACCACAAAGAACATGTCTTATGGCCGAAGGAATGCTGGGATATTGAATCGTGTCTTTGGTCTTACCTGTAATTCGAGATATCTTAGTGATGCAGAAGTAACAGTCTGTTGAGTGAGGAACAGAATTTTCCGAGAAATCAGGGTCTTGTGGTACTTCCATATCTTCTTCGCTGTGAGAATTTATTTCATCAGTATCACTATCATCTAAACTCAATGACGTGGAGGTACAGCAACAGGAAGATCTGGGCCACAAAGAACATGTCTTATGGCCGAAGGAATGCTGGGATATTGAATTGTGTCTTTGGTCTTACCTGCAATTCCACATATCTTAGTGATGCAGAAGTAACAGTCTGTTGAGTGAGGAACAGAATTTTCCGAGAAATCAGGGTCTTGTTGTAATTCCATATCTTCTTCGCTGTGAGAATTTATTTCATCAATATCACTATCATCTAAACTCAATGACGTGGAGGTACAGCAACAGGAAGATCTGGGCCACAAAGAACATGTCTTATGGCAGAAGGAATGCTGGGATATTGAATCGTGTCTTTGGTCTTACCTGCAATTCCAGATATCTTAGTGATGCAGAAGTAACAGTCTGTTGAATGAGGAACAGAATTTTCCGAGAAATCAGGGTCTTGTTGTACTTCCATATCTTGTTCGCTGTGAGAATTTATTTCATCAGTATCACTATCATCTAAACTCAATGACGTGGAGGTACAGCAACAGGAAGATCTGGACCACAAAGAACATGTCTTATGGCCGAAGGAATGCTGGGATATTGAATCGTGTCTTTGGTCTTACCTGTAATTCCAGATATCTTAGTGATGCAGAAGTAACAGTCTGTTGAATGAGGAACAGAATTTTCCGAGAAATCAGGGTCTTGTTGTACTTCCATATCTTCTTCGCTGTGAGAATTTATTTCATCAGTATCACTATCATCTAAACTCAATGACGTGGAGGTACAGCAACAGGAAGATCTGGGCCACAAAGAACATGTCTTATGGCCGAAGGAATGCTGGGATATTGAATTGTGTCTTTGGTCTTACCTGCAATTCCACATATCTTAGTGATGCAGAAGTAACAGTCTGTTGAGTGAGGAACAGAATTTTCCGAGAAATCAGGGTCTTGTTGTAATTCCATATCTTCTTCGCTGTGAGAATTTATTTCATCAATATCACTATCATCTAAACTCAATGACGTGGAGGTACAGCAACAGGAAGATCTGGGCCACAAAGAACATGTCTTATGGCAGAAGGAATGCTGGGATATTGAATCGTGTCTTTGGTCTTACCTGCAATTCCAGATATCTTAGTGATGCAGAAGTAACAGTCTGTTGAATGAGGAACAGAATTTTCCGAGAAATCAGGGTCTTGTTGTACTTCCATATCTTGTTCGCTGTGAGAATTTATTTCATCAGTATCACTATCATCTAAACTCAATGACGTGGAGGTACAGCAACAGGAAGATCTGGACCACAAAGAACATGTCTTATGGCCGAAGGAATGCTGGGATATTGAATCGTGTCTTTGGTCTTACCTGTAATTCCAGATATCTTAGTGATGCAGAAGTAACAGTCTGTTGAATGAGGAACAGAATTTTCCGAGAAATCAGGGTCTTGTTGTACTTCCATATCTTCTTCGCTGTGAGAATTATTTCATCAGTATCACTATCATCTAAACTCAATGACGTGGAGGTACAGCAACAGGAAGATCTGGGCCACAAAGAACATGTCTCATGGCCGAAGGAATGCTGGGATATTGAATCGTGTCTTTGGTCTTACCTGTAATTCGAGATATCTTAGTGATGCAGAAGAAACAGTCTGTTGAGTGAGGAACAGAATTTTCCGAGAAATCAGGGTCTTGTTGTACTTCCATATCTTGTTCGCTGTGAGAATTTATTTATTTCATCAGTATCACTATCATCTAAACTCAATGACGTGGATGTACAGCAACAGGAAGATCTGGACCACAAAGAACATGTCTTATGGCCGAAGGAATGCTGGGATATTGAATCGTGTCTTTGGTCTTACCTGTAATTCGAGATATCTTAGTGATGCAGAAGTAACAGTCTGTTGAGTGAGGAACAGAATTTTCCGAGAAATCAGGGTCTTGTGGTACTTCCATATCTTCTTCGCTGTGAGAATTTATTTCATCAGTATCACTATCATCTAAACTCAATGACGTGGAGGTACAGCAACAGGAAGATCTGGGCCACAAAGAACATGTCTCATGGCCGAAGGAATGCTGGGATATTGAATTGTGTCTTTGGTCTTACCTGCAGTTCCAGATATCTTAGTGATGCAGAAGTAACAGTCTGTTGAGTGAGGAACAGAATTTTCCGAGAAATCAGGGTCTTGTTGTAATTCCATATCTTCTTCGCTGTGAGAATTTATTTCATCAATATCACTATCATCTAAACTCAATGACGTGGAGGTACAGCAACAGGAAGATCTGGGCCACAAAGAACATGTCTTATGGCAGAAGGAATGCTGGGATATTGAATCGTGTCTTTGGTCTTACCTGCAATTCCAGATATCTTAGTGATGCAGAAGTAACAGTCTGTTGAATGAGGAACAGAATTTCCCGAGAAATCAGGGTCATGTTGTACTTCCATATCTTGTTCGCTGTGAGAATTTATTTCATCAGTATCACTATCATCTAAACTCAATGACGTGGAGGTACAGAAACAGGAAGATCTGGACCACAAAGAACATGTCTTATGGCCGAAGGAAAGCTGGGATATTGAATCGTGTCTTTGGTCTTACCTGTAATTCCAGATATCTTAGTGATGCAGAAGTAACAGTCTGTTGAATGAGGAACAGAATTTTCCGAGAAATCAGGGTCTTGTTGTACTTCCATATCTTCTTCGCTGTGAGAATTATTTCATCAGTATCACTATCATCTAAACTCAATGACGTGGAGGTACAGCAACAGGAAGATCTGGGCCACAAAGAACATGTCTCATGGCCGAAGGAATGCTGGGATATTGAATCGTGTCTTTGGTCTTACCTGTAATTCGAGATATCTTAGTGATGCAGAAGAAACAGTCTGTTGAGTGAGGAATAGAATTTTCCGAGAAATCAGGGTCTTGTTGTACTTCCATATCTTGTTCGCTGTGAGAATTTATTTATTTCATCAGTATCACTATCATCTAAACTCAATGACGTGGATGTACAGCAACAGGAAGATCTGGACCACAAAGAACATGTCTTATGGCCGAAGGAATGCTGGGATATTGAATCGTGTATTTGGTCTTACCTGTAATTCCAGATATCTTAATGATGCAGAAGTAACAGTCTGTTGAGTGAGGAACAGAATTTTCCGAGAAATCAGGGTCTTGTTGTGCTTCCATATCTTGTTCGCTGTGAGAATTTATTTCATCAGTATCAGTATCATCTAAACTCAATGACGTGGATATACAGCAACAGGAAGATCTGAGCCACAAAGAACATGTCTTATGGCCGAAGGAATGCTGCGATATTGAATCGTGTCTTTGGTCTTACCTGTAATTCCAGATATCTTAGTGATGCAGAAGTAACAGTCTGTGGAATGAGGAACAGAATTTTCCGAGAAATCAGGGTCTTGTTGTACTTCCATATCTTCTTCGCTGTGAGAATTTATTTCATCAATATCACTATCATCTAAACTTAATGACGTGAAGGTACAAGAACAGGAAGATCTGGACCACAAAGAACATGTCTTATGGCCGAAGGAATGCTGGGATATTGAATCGTGTCTTTGGTCTTACCTGCAATTCCAGATATCTTAGTGATGCAGAAGTAACAGTCTGTTGAGTGGTCTTTCGGTTCTCTCCAGACCATTGGTACCGCAAATGACATTTGACGTGATCCCTACAACCAGCTGGTCAACAAAGTTACACATGAGTTACAAAAAAATTTGAAGCGCCCAAGATTTATCTTCAACACCCATTTTTAACTGGAAATAAAGTTCATACGATTTTCTAATCAACGGTGTGAAATGTCGCCTTTGAGACTTTAATGTAAATTGTCCACAAATGTAGCAGAAACTGTTTAGATGGTTCACACAATTACGCGGAATTATTTAACGTACACTTTGCCCAATCCACCCGACTTTTTAAAACCACGAGAAAATGCACGTCCTTCAATACCGATTAAATGTATTCGAATGACAAAACATTCTGCTTTGTTTCCTCTTCACAGAAGGAATTTCACAGCAGGAAGTATTGGCGCCAGTATGTCTACTTTCAGAGACACAGCTATCCTGACGGCAGACAGATGTCTCCGTTGGGAAACATATGGAAATTTCTTTAAGTAACACCACTTTCACCCCAATAGAAAGTTCCATTACAAGAAATTGGAGCCCAGTGGAGCAATTGTGACTTTATATTTGGTTTCAGCACCCGTAAATACACTCACAACCGTTAAAGTTTTCTTTGTAACAAAACCATTGATGTTAAGTGCTACCTTTATCACCGCAGCAACGTACTGCTAGGTTGCAATGGTGCATCGAACGAATTCAGTGGCTTGACGAATGGAACCATATCGTGTTCTCGGACGAAACTCGCTTCCATTTAGGTAATAGTGATGGCTGCATCTGTGTCCACTGAAGACAGGGGGCGAGGCGTCAAGAAGAGTGTATTCGCGCCAGGCATACGGCACCAGCACGAGGCATTATAGCCTGGTTTGCAATCGGGTACGAAAGCAGATCCCCTATCATGACAATCCACACCACCATAATGAGTGCTCGTTACGTCAATGACATTTTGCGGCCGTTCGCTCTTCCAAACCTGCAGGACGTCCACGGTGCCATATTTCAGCAGGACAATGCTAAGCCACATGTTGCAGTGACAACACTTACCTTCTTCAGGGATAAAATTATTTCACTTCTGTCATGGCACAGGCCAGATTGCCGGATTTATCACCCATAGAAAATATCTGAGACATGCTCAAACGACGAACGCAACGATGCGACAGTCCGCCAGCAGCTCTTGATGAACTTTGAACGCGGGTCAATACAGCCTGCATGACTATTCCACCATTCACACATTATTTGATTCGATGATGCCTAAGCGTGTACAGCAGGTGATACAATGCAGAAGTGGCCACATCGATTATTAGCTATATCGATGCACCTTGCAGTATGTCACCGAGAAGCTGATCTTTTGTCTGTATTGCATATTGAACATGCCCTGTAAAAACCAAAGTCGTACCTCGACTCGCTTCAGATGTACTGCTTCGTATGAACATGTGTGCGTCGTTCGTATCGGATGCCATCACTTCCGAACAAGTTGAACTTGCTCGCGTCGGTGAAAAGCACCTTACTCCAGTCCGCCACGGTCCAGTGTCGATGACGCCGTGCGAACGCTACTCTGGCTCGTCGATTCTTGACTGCGATGAGTGCTTTCTTGGCGGGACGTCTTCCATTTAATCCACCAGCAATGAGACGACGGGAGATGGTGATCCGGCTGACGTTCAGGTCGTCGCTGTCGCGGAATTCGGTGGCGATGTCCACAGCAGTCAAGGTGGGATCAGCACGAGATCGACGGAGGATGCGTCTATCCTGACATAAGGTAGTGGAACGAGGCCTACCACATCGCGGACTGTTCTTGACGGTCCCAGTCTTCTTATAACGTTGCAGGATAACTGAAATGGACTGGTGTCGGATCTTCAGTGCCCTCGCAATGTCGGTGACGCGCATTCTGGATTCCATTTGTTCACGGCCACCTGGCGAGCTCCAACAGCGATCTCCGCCTTTTTACTAATTTCTGAAAACCTAAGATTGACTTATTATCACACTAAACATCACAAACCCCACAAAAATCACAAGAAAAACATTAATACATGCAGCAAACAAATGGGTAATAATTGGCGACTCTTGAATATGGCCCATTTCGAACGACAAATTCGTTCTGACCGAAATACAAACTAAGCGGCACTGTAACCCACGAATCAACACATATCATATCCCAAAATGACCCGATTTGGTCCAGCAGAAAAAAAGTATAATTAAAAAAGTGCTTCGCCAAACACTTTTGTTCGCTACTGTAATTTCAGACAGCGAAACACAGCTTCTGATGACTATTCTCCAGATTGTAATAACGAATTTATAGGTCTTACTGACTGCAATAGTGAACATTTGAAACGGAACATTCTCATCTTAAAGGTGTGTCCCGCAGGATGAGGTATCAAACTTACATCCCGATATAAAGACTGTGTAGTGTGTTAAGTGTGTGATTAACACTCTTAATCCCAGGGAAGGGATGATCGTAATCGTTTAAGTGATAATAATCACTTAAACGAATATGATCATATAATAATCGTAAGCCGTAGTCAAGATATAATCGTAAGCCGAGGTCAAGATATAATCGTAAGCCGAGGTCAAGATATAATCGTAAGCCGTATAATAATCGTATAATGGCGCAGTGGTCTAAGCGATGGCTTCTGATCATTAGTCCGAAAGGGGTCCAGTTACGAATCCCGGTGAAGCATGGATGTTGTGTTTGTCTTACGGCACTGGCTCTCCCTTCCCTGGAACCATTGACCCTAAATTAGGGACTGGCGCCTGCTTATAGCCCATTGAGTTGCTCACGGTGGTCGTTAAACCTCCAATCAAAAAATCGTAATCGTTTAAGTGTTTCGTAATAATAATAATAATAATAATATAATAATCGTAATCGTTTAAGTGTTTCGTAATAATAATAATACAGTGTAATAATCGTAATCGTTTAAATGTTTCGTAATAATAATAATAATAATAATAAAATAATAATCGTAATTGTTTAAGTGTTTCGCAATAATAATAATAATATAATCGTAATCGTTTAAGTGTTTCGTATGAATAGTAACTACCACGATTACTGATATTACAAGAAAAACATATGACGTAATGAGGTTGTTGTTTAACATATATTGATGAGATATTGTTGTAATTAAAATGCTAAATATTCGACTGAAAGATCATTGTGAGGATCTCGCGGAAGGGATACCTCATTTATTATGCAGATAGTATTTATGTGTTGATTTTATTTTACTACATGTTATTCAAATTTGGGTTACAAGGATGAATATGTATTTTTCTTTTGTATATGCTTAATTTCACAGTTATAAGGCACATTGTGTGTGAAAGGGCAATACTTTTTCTTTGAAAAAACTGCTCTCTGTACACTGAAGTGCCCCCCCCCCCCAAAAAAAAAAGAATGGGATACTTCTCTAATACCGCGTTGATCTTTCTCGCGATCGGATAACGGCAACAACGGGACGGACCATGGACTCCGCGAGCTCTCTGTAGTACTGCGGAGACAGTATATACCTTGCTTCCTTAAGAGCGTCCCAAAATTCCGTAATGAGATTGATTTACAACAGATTGATCTCGTACATTCATAATCTAAATATTATCCATCCAAATGAACATGATTTTCAACCTGGTGAATCAACAGAATCAGCCTTATTGTACCTACAACAAACAGTCCAACATAATTTTGAACTCAACTTATATACCATCGCATTATTTTTAGATCTATCCAAAGCTTTTGATAACATAAATCATATCTTACTACACAAATTACACACTATAAGAATAAGGAACAATGAACATTCTCTTTTTAAAAGTTATTTATCAGGTAGGCAACAATATACACAAATTAACCAACATCAATCCACTCTTCAGTTCATACCAACTGGTGTTCCACAGGGTTCAATTTTGGGACCTGTACTTTTCAGTATATACATTAATGATATCTTGATTTCAATAAGTGATATAGATTTACTACTCTATGCAGATGACATAACCATCCTCACCTCATTTAATTTAACGACTGGCACTATTATGAATATTAATACTCAACTTAATAACATCTTAGATTGACTAAATTCCAATGAATTAATAATAAATACTACCAAAATAAAATCATTAATTTTCTCAAAACTAAATATTTCACAAGCTCCTTCTATCACATTATCTGTTAATCGTACAAATATAGAAGAGGTTAACTCTTTACTTCATTTGAGGATTACCTTACATTGGGATCTTAAGTGGAACCAACATGTGGACTCTCTTCTTCTTAAACTCTTAAAAAATATTGGAGTTATCATCCTGGTAATCACAAATCTTACCTATAAAACACTAATTTATTTATACTATGCCATGTTTCAGACTCATATAAATTATGCTATCTTATCGTAGGGACAGACAACTAAATATAATTTCAAAAAACTTCAAATTCTTCAAAACAAATATGTAAGATTAATTTACTTAAAATTTGATAGAAATACACAACTAACACTTTATAATAACACAAGAGTTTTCCCAAACAAATACAACATTCCTACGATTAACCTAACCAATTATATTACTTCAATATCTTGGAAAATTATGTATAAACGCATTAAGAATAATTTAAACGCCAAAATCATACAAATTATACCCCAGATACATACACATGACACACGCACTAAATAACATATCCGGCCTATTCATCCGAAAACGGAGACCATGAAGCAAAGTATAGATTATATTGGCCCACACTACTGGAACACACTACCGACGGAACTGATTTCTCTAAAGAATTTTAAACTTTTTTTAAAAAAATTAAGAAACTTCATAATGAATTGCAGCTCCTCAAATTAATGTTTACAGTGCATGGGAACTATGACTAATACTATGACTTGTATATCGTGATGTAAATTGCTTTTTCAGTGATATTATCTGTAATGATTATTATCTTCTCATATATCATTACCTTTTATTTTTCGTTTTTTTTTTTTTTTTTTTTTTGCTTTGTTTTTTATTATTATTCTATCACTATGAAACTCTTGTTTGTAATTACAACTACTGACCTCAGTGTAAAACTTGCTTGGGGAGCACGGGACCCTGTCAGTCCTGGCTGACCTTTTCCCCCGGCTTCCTTGCTGTGCATTATTTCAATGATATTTTTGTAACCCTTGTTTCTTTAGCTCAGAAAAATAAATGAATTCAATTGAATTGAATTGAAATATTCTCCGGCGGATGATTCTTGACCTAGCATTGACGCCACGTTGAACAGCATCCCAAATGTGTTTGATGGCCTTTGAACCCGGCGAACGAGGCGGCGAATTCAGGATGCTAAACTCCATGAAATGCTCCTCCAGCTGTGATCAGGTAACTGTGGACGTCTGTGGTGCCGCATTGTCGTGTTAAAAGAGGTCGCACCCGTTGGAGTGTTTGCATGACATGAACGGGTGAAAATGGTTACCAAGGATAGTTACCTAGTCTCCCCCGGTCAGAGCAGTCTGCAGAGTTATAAGGGCTCCATATGTACCAGATAAAAACACCCCACACCATAACAGAGCCACCGCCGTACTGCACTGTTCCTTGTAGGCATGCGAGATCTATTACCTCGTGCTGCTATCTCCAAAGCCAGAGTCAGCCATCTATGCGAAACAGTTGGTACCGCGATTGGTCGGGCCAGGCTAAACGTTTCCTCTCATTTTGCGTCCAATGAGGGTGTTTCCGAGCCCAGGCGAGGCACGCAGCCTTGTGTTATCGGGTCAGCAATGGCGCACGGGTAGGCCGTCGGCTCCTGAACCCCATAGAACCCAGGGGACGTTGCACTGTCTGAATGCTGATGCCACTACTGTTCCCAGCATTTAATTGCGCTGTGATTTGCGGCAATGTTGCCCGCTAGGCGGATGTTACGATGCGTGCCATATGCCGCTGTCCACGATCGTTCAGAGCTCCTCTACGACCACACGAGACTCGCAATCTGAATGTTTTCCGTGAGTTCGTGCAGTACCTTGAAGTTGTTGACCGTCCAAATCAAAGTTTCGTGGAAATTTCCGAGATCGAGTGGCCGACTGTCATACCACGTTCGAAATCGCTTAAATCCTAATAAATTGCCATCTAAACTGCGAATGCTACTTCTTGAGCTTGCGGATATATCTGCCTCTATGTATACGTCGTTTCCGGACGATGCCATTTACAGCATGGTTGTGGTGCAGTTGAAATGGTAGCGCCCTTCCCAGTTTACTTGGCACCTCAACGTATTTGAGAAGCTATTTTGTGTCGAACTTTTCAAGAAAGTTGTCTTCAACTTGAATAGCTATGTTCTGTTAGCCTTCCACATGTATGAAAGCGGAAACAAAAGATATTTCGCTGATGTCCAACACTAAGGTCACAAACACATATTTTGTTATATCCTGAAAGTTAAATGGTTTATTGCGATGAAATTTGGTACACAGATGCCTCATATTATCAGACAAACAATAGCAGCATAACAAGATGAACAGGAGGTAAATTGCGTGCGATATGTAAGTTAGACCGAAAACGGTCTAAACATGATGCATCATATCTCGAGAACGATCCAGCTAATAGGGAGTGTGGTCACCGTGCACAGCTTTACAAGTCGCGCAGCGAGCCCTCATACTGCAAATGAGGCTGTTGATAACAACTTGTGGCAACAAATCCCATTCTTCTAAAAACGCGAATTTTAACTACTGGAGTGTCCTCGGAGAGGGTTGACGTCGTACAATTGCTCTTCCCAGAGAATCCCAAACATTACTCTATAGGATTTAGGTCCGGCGACTTCGCTGGCCACAACATATGGCGAATATCCTCTCCCTTCAGAAAATCCTCGACAAGTTGAGCTCTGGGTGGCCTCTCGTTATCGTACATAAAAATGAAGTTCGGTCCGACTGCTCCCAGGAAAAGTCTCACATAAGGTTCAAGGACCTTATCCCTGTAGCGCTTTGAAGTCACAGTGCTCCCATCGAAGACGTGCAGTGGTGTTCGGCCGTCCGACATGATGCCTGCCCACATAAAGATTCCACTTCCACCAAAGTGGTCGATTTCCCTTATGTTGGAGGGATGATAGAGGGCCCCACGCTGTCTCCAGGTAAAGACTCGTCGAGAATCACTTTGTGAACTGAATCTCGACTCATCACAGAAAAGTACACGGCCCCTATCTTGCTGTGTCCAAGAAAGATGTGTTTGGCTCCACGACAGACTGCTTCTCTTTTGTGATTTGGTTAGGTGGGAACGCACCACTGGTCGCCTGGAGCGTAAAGGGCTTTCTTTGTTATGCGTCTGTATACAGTTTACCTCGAAATTTTTATTCCAGTCGCAGCAGCGAGCTCCTGAGAGAGATCTTTAGCCGTCATCCGTCTATGGCGTTTGACAGTTAATGTCACGCAACGATCCTCCGCAGGTATCGGGGCTCTTGGACGGCCTTGGCCAGGCCTCCTGGTGATGGAATCCGTTGTTCGGAATTGGTGCCATAACCTGGATACCAATTTTCATGATAGCTGTAACCATCGAGCGACCTCCGCTCGAGACTGTCCAGCTTCAAGCCTGCCGATGGCTCTCCACCTCAGTCCATCGTCTAACCGATTCCGAGCACTCATTCCAACTGAAATCAGTCAATCTTGTGATTCTTCATGCAAGAAACACAACTCTAAAAATGAAATTCGCAGATGCAAGAAACGGTGACTTTCACGTTCTCTTACCAAACTACCTCTGTGCAAATCCTCCAAAATCAGTGAATAAACAAATACATCGCTCTTTCCACGTTTTGGCAACACGCAACAATTTTTCGGTTGCTGTGTGTTGCTAAAACGTGGAAAGAGCGATGTATTTGTTTATTCAAACTTCCCCGTTTTACCGTTTAACAAACAATGGATGCTTACATTAGATTCAGATCAGATCAGATGTAGAGGATTTTAGGAAGGGAGTGTCTGACCCCAGGTCTTAAACAACCCTTAGAAATAGGAAGATAGGAGATTTGGGCTAGAGTGCCCGATAGGAAAGTCATACGGAAGCGATGTAAAAATAATGAGGAAGACGCCCTTATTTATTACCGGAGGGCCAGTACCCGGGATCCGACGGCTTAACGTGCCCATTCGACGCACGGCGGATATTTGGTGGTTCGAGCATTCGTACCTGCTTGGGATCGAACCAGAGGTCCTTTCCGTGGCAGTCACGAACGTTGCCCACTCGGCCATCCGCGGCCTTGCATTAGATTCACCATTCCCGAAAGTATATATGGCAGCAATTTTAAACATTTTACTGGTTGCTATTTTGAATTATTGTAAAAAATATGTTTGTGACCTTAATTTTGGACATCAATGTATTTAACAAACTGTCCAGCAGGCGAACCCCGATGAGAGAAGCTGCGGAAAAATGAGTCAGGAGAGATACAGACGTTGTTTTTTTCGTCCGACGGATTGTAACTCGTAAATTAAGGAACTGAAAATGTATTGTAATATGTTCATTGTTTTGTTATTAAATATTTCCAAAGTCATAATGAAGTGATTAATAAGAACTTTCAATAAGGACATGTATCCGAACAACGACCCGAAAATCATTGCGCTTGACAGGCGGAGGGTAGTTTCATGACTGCGGGCCCTGCATTATTAAGTCACTGGTTTGATAGGCGGGCCCCTTCGCCTATCAAACCCAGAAACTTAAGGTTCATTGTTACTGAAGTTTCGTAGTGGACCTTAATGACAGTTCCTATTGGGCCTTATTGAAAGTTCCCTGTGAACCTCATTTGAAGTTTCCATTATTCGCTTTATTATGACTTTGGAGACATTTATTAATAACAAAACTAGGAACATCTCGACATACAGTACATTTCATCATCATCCTCTACTATTATCAATCCACTGCTGAAGGAAGGTCTTCCCAAGTTACTTCTGCAAAGGTCTGTCTTGAGCCAGTCTTCTCCATGTCACTCCCGCATTCTTTTGAATTTCATCCACCCATCTCCCATGTGGTCTTCTTTTGGTATTTTCGTGTCTCCTGTAATCCAGCCTAAAATTTCGGTTGTCCATCGGTGGTCCGTCCTTCAGGAAATATGTTCCAGCCAATTGCTAGTTTAGGGATTTTATTCTCACATGATGACTTCCACTTTTGTAATTTTCCTTATCCACGAGTTCCTCTTCTTATCTTTTCTGGTTACACCAAGCATGCATCTCTCCAGGCTTCTTTCAGTTGTCTGCAGTTTTTGTATGTCTGTTTTAGTTGAGGTTCACGTCTGTGCTCCGTACGTAGGCACTGGAAGGATACATTGATTAAACACTTTTCGTTTAAGACATAATGGCATATTGCTCTTGAAAATGGTAGTGTTTCTTCCAAAAGCTCTCTAACCAAGTTTTATACCTGGATTAGTTTCTTCATCAATGCGACCCTTGCTTGATATTTGCTGTCCAAGGTAAATGTAGGTATCGGTTGTCTTCAGCTTTTCCCCATCAATCGATAAATCTTCATTTCACTTCTTACTTCTTTACTCTTGTTAGCAAGTTCCTGGAGCATACTCTGCAGTTCTGAAGGGGCATACAATACATTTACATTTCCTTGATTAACAGTTCCAACAAAAAAAGAATCGAACAAAAAATCCATTTTCCTTGTCTTCGGCAAACCCCTAATTCGGGTTCACCTGCACGACAGTTCGTTAATAATGTCTTTTGGTACCGCCTTAATGCACGTGGAAGGCTATTCCAGTTAAGGAAAACCTTTTTAAAAAATAAAATAAATAAACACAACATGGCGTCCTTTAAGGTGGATGTCAAGTAATTTTGCTTCTTATATTTCCAATGCAAAATTTTTTGTACACATTTCCTTCACAATTAGTGTGTTCCCAAAGATTTGAACATAGATTAAAATAACTGCATATTATAACTTGGAATACTTAATAATTTTTAAAACATAACCGTAATTATATTAAAAATCAATATCTTTTCCTTTGGTGGCGTTGAAACCAGAAAAAAGATGGCACGACCTCTACTTTGATGACGTCAGTAGACAAACAAATGTTGGATTGCATAATTTATGGTTATGTTTTAGAAAATATTAAGTATTCCAAGTTATAAAATGAAGCTATTTTAATCGATGGTCAAATTTTCATCCTTGGGAACGCATTAATTGCGAAGAAAATGTGTACAGAAGTTTTTCCATTGCAAGTATAGGAAGCAAAATTACTTGACGTCCACCTTAAAACAGCCTTGCAAAGATGCCGAGCAGTCTTTCAAAGGAATACAATTGCCCTTTCATATACAATGTGCATTATAACTGTGACTTAAACATATTAAAAAAAATACATATGTACCCCAAATTTGAATAATAAAAAAAATCAACGCATAAATACTGTGTGCATATTAAATGAAAACGAGATCCTCACAATCTTTACATACGTTTAACGAGATTCTCACAATCTGGTTGACATACGTGCTTTGTATTAATAGCTAAATGGCAAGGACAAGACAAACAGCACCCAACAAACTACCTTCACGTGCTTTTACACACGAACAGCGGCTGTATGCCGGGAAATCTTGAGGAAGAGGCAAAACAAACACAGTTCTTAAGAAGATATTTTAGCCCTGATTGAGGCAGAGAAGGTGGCAACGGTCTGACACGCGACTTGTTCAAGTCCTGGATGAATAATAGGTGGGGTGTTTGTCTTACGGCATCAGCTCTCTCGCTTCCGTGGCACCATTGGCTCCAAATTAAGGACAGGGCACTGCTTCTAGACCTTAGAGTTATTCACAGTGGCTGTTAAACCCCAAAAAAGGTTGAAAACGATTCCCCGTTTCAGCCTCCTCAGGACAATGGGATGTTGATTTCTTGCATTGACGGTTGTTTGTGTCACATGTGACGTTGGTGGCTATTGGTTTTGGTGAATGTGCTTTTGAGGAATGGGGATGAAGGTGAGTACTTCTTTTTTTTTTCTTTATTGGAGGTTTAACGACCACCGTGAGCAACTCAATGGGCTATAAGCAGTCGCCCGTCCCTAATTTAGGGTCACTGGTTCCAGGGAAGGGAGAGAGCCAGTGCCGTAAGACAAACACAACATCCATGCCTGACCGGGATTCGAACCCGGACCCCGTTCGGACGAATGATCAGAGGCCATCGCTTAGACCACTGCGCCACCGGGGCAGCGGTGAGTACTTCATCAGGGAATGGAGGTTAAACATGAATGGCTTCTAAAAAGTCAAACTAAAACACTGATCTGGATATCATTAACATTTTTGCGTTATCATTGAGAAATTTGTGGTAATTCTCCCAACACTGCAGAGCTAGGGAAGACTTACTGAGGTAACATTTTTTAATACACGACTGGTGTTATTTTAATATACAGTATTTCGAAATAATTTTTCTCTAGAATTAGGTCTCATAGTTTCACTTTTCCGTTTTAATACACGACTGGTGTTCTTTCAGCCTGAATCGAACGGATCTTCGTGTCCGACTTACGTACGATAGGTCACACTGACACTGAATGCAATATATTTCCCAATAATTTCTTTCTGGAATTAGGTCACATAGTTTCACTTTTCCAGTATATAGCCATTACGCTTCGGCCTTCCATCGTAAGTTGCACGCGTCTTGCAATTTCACTCCCACAGTTGTAGCAATGTCCAATTTCACTCCTACAGTTGTAGCAAAGTCCAGCAGTTGTGTAACCCACAGATGTAGGTAAGTTAAGTATTAGGTGTGCAACTTAATTCTCGGCCACAGGAACGACACGTTGACAGCAAACTATAACAAATCGAACACGTACCTAATCAGGGAAATAATCCCCGTCGTGTTGGATACATTTGACTCATCGGTCAGCGAGCTGCCGAATGTTACTCTGGAAAAAAGAGGGCTGTTTTGAGTTGATAAAGTCATCAATACTTGTGTGGACTTCCTCGACAGAAGTGAAGTGCGTATCACTCAGGTGATGTTGCAGGGAGCGAAAGAGGTGATAATCCGACCAGGCGAAGTCTGGAGAACACGCCGGATGAGAACAAAATCTCCCATCCCAGGTCGGTGATCGTGTTTAAAGTCGTTTTCGCGGTGTTAGGACGCGCATTATCCTGAAGCAACAGAACCGACCTTCTACCCTTGCCGGTGTATGGCCTTTTTGCTTCCATTGCGTCTCTCACACGAATGAGTTGCTGACAATAACGCTCAGCATTGACCGTTTCACCAGGTTTGAGCAACTCATAGTGTACAACACAGCGCTGATCCCACCATATGCACAGCAACAACTTCCTGGCATGGATATTCGGTTTGGCGGTACTGGTGGTAGGCTGACCTGGATATACCCACGATTTGCTCCGCTTAAAATTATCGTAGAAGATCCACTTCTCATCACAGGTCAAAATCTTGTAGAGGAAATCCTTCTTCTTGAATCTGGAGAGCAAGGACACAGCCACATCGTAGCGCCTAGACTTGTTCGCAGCTGTGAGTTGGTGGGGTACCCAACGGCCCTCCTTGTGAATCTTTCCAAGCTTGTGCAGGCGCTTTGCAATGGCTTGCCGTATTACTCCGTGTTCCTGGAAGAGCTATGACTGTGTGCGACAAGGATCAGCGTCGAATAGTTGCTCCAGTTCCTCATCGTCAACTTTCTGTGACTGTTCCAGACGTTCTACATCACGGAGATCGACATTTTCTTGCCTAAACCGCTGGAACCACTTCTTACACGTACTGTATGGACACAGCAGCCTCACCCAAAGCAGCACAGATCATTTTCTGGGCTTCCGCGGCACTTTGTTTCAGCTGAAACTCGAACAGGAGGCAGTGCATCAAATGTTGCACCTTGAACCACATTGCTTTCACCGTCAACTTCCGTCCCTTTTGTCACTACAGCTGTGAGCGGTTACGGTTGCCTGGAAAGTGGCGGGTCTTCCACTCCGTTGTGTTTTCTCTGACACTGAACTTTCTCCGTCTGGAAACCTTTTCATCCATCTTCGGACATTACTGATATTGATTGTAGTAGCTCTATACACCGCCAGGAGTCTTCTGTGGATTTCTGGAGCCTCACATCCCTCTTTTCAAAGAACTCAATTATGGCTGGCTACTTTTCTCTGTCATTCATTATCTTTGTTTCCGATTCTGAAAAAAATGTGTTCCCACATTGGTAACATATCATAGTACATGAGGCGTTATTTTCAGGATGCCGCCTGTACGTTATAAGAACAAAGACAGTGGATTTTGCTACGTAAGTTTGCTAATTCCTTGCACCTTGCAGTTTATTTTTTGTGTCATATAAACTCTATTGACAAAAGTCTCCTGACATCCCTTCAAAAGCAAATGAACGGATCCGATGCGTTGTTAAGATGTTGTCAATCCGCTGCGTTGTTAAGATGCGCGATACAGCTACAAACGGTATAAAAACAAGCCTGCAGCTGACCGCGATCATATCGCACTGTGAGGCTGATTGAAAATGTTGCGGCGGGGGAGAACTGACTTTGAGAAAGGAAAGATTGTTGGGCGTTATATTACTGGGTTGTCCATAAGTGAAACCGAGAGGCGTTTAAACATACGCAAGCCAATTGTTTTGGATGTACTAAATAAGTGGAAGACACATGGCGTACCTGAAGCAGTAAAATGTACCGGCAGACCACAGAACATCAGTGATAGAGGACGTCGAGGTCTCAGGAGAGTCGTTACAGCTAATCGACGGAGTACTGCACAAAACTTCAGTGTACAGGTGAGTGAAAATGCTGGAATCTCGGTATGTACACGTACCATTCACAGAGAACTTCATTCCATGGGTTACCGTGGTCGTGCAGCTGCTCATAAGCCTTTTATCTCCACTCGGAGTGCTACTCGTCGTTTAGTATGGTGTAAAGAACATTTATTGTGAGCCGTACATCAATGGAAACGGGTCCTGTGGACTGATGAATCCAGATACACAATCCATCAGTCTGCTGGCCGTGAGTGGGTATGGCGGCAGCCGGGGAAACGCTATTAACCACATTGTACAGTTCCTACTGTCAAGTTTGAAGCTGGCAGTGTACTCGTGTGGGGGTGTTTTTCGTGGTATAGTCCCCGTCCATTGGTTATCGTGGACAAACCTGTTAAACAGCACGTTTACCTCGATATTCTGGACAATTATGCCCTACGAACTCTGTGGAAATACTGTGGAACCGAGGCTTGTTGGTACCAGCAGGCTAATGCACTGAGCCATAATGCAAGGACTGTTACGGCGTTGTTTGACGATAATTCGGTATCGTGTGTGGACTGGTCAGCACAGAGCCCTGATCTTAATCCCATAGAGCACCTATGGGATGAATTAGAGCGCCGCATAAGAAGTTTGGAACCAAGGTCTACTACTAAGCAATAGTTAGCGGCAGCATAATGTTCTGAATGGAAGCGAATACCTATCGCTGTGTTCCAAAACTTTGTCGAAAGCATGCCAGGAAGGGTCAGTGCATGCATTAAGGGCAAAGGTGAACTCACACCGTACTAATGTATGTCAATAAAGGCTATGTTGTGTTTCTCTTCTAGGTGTCCGGTGAGTTTTGTTAATATAGTGTATGTTCCATATATTTATCTGAGGACACAATTAATTCAACTAAACAACAACTTCAACGCTCAAAATGTAAAAACACTGCAAGATAAGCTACAAGGAGGAGCGTATAAGTTATGAGAAAGTATACCACTGACATTCTTTACTGGGCATCGGAAAATGCATTTATAGCACATAAATCTTGTATACTCACCTGAAAGGTACGACAAAATCTGAGGGAAAGACGTTTTTAGCATTCCGATAAATGATAGCTACATTATGCTTAATTTCCAGCGTTTGAAACTGAATTACTAGTCTCCTAAAAACATTTTGTTTTCTTACTGACGTAGCCTTTTAGTTGGCAAATAGCAAATATACTGTTTTGATATTTTGAGATCATCCTTACATTTCCGTATTGAAAGGATTAAAACAACAAGGTCTTGAAAATTTTTTTGAAACGCCGGAAGTCTGAGGGGGTCAGAGGGGATGATGAACGGTCGCCCGAGATGGGTCCTGGTTCAAGACCCGGAAGAAGCAGGGGTGGTATATTTTGTTTGATAGTACTGGCAGTGATCTAAGAGCCTGGCCTCTCACCGATCATCCGAGTGAGCCTGAGTTCAAGCCCCGGTTATTGTATGGGTGGTGTGTTTGTCTTATAGCACTGGCTTTCTCCCTTCTTTGGAACCGGTGGCCATGAATTTGGCACACGCGACTGTTTATAGCTCTTAGAGTTCTTACGGTGGTCTTGTTAACCCCCCCCCCCCCAAAAAAAAAAACACATAATTTCAAAACGAGTGGCCTAAATCAGAGATGGGAATTTCCTTAGATACTGACGGTGGGCATTAAACGCGGTAACAAAAAATCAAATAAATTTATCAGATTTAAGAAGTAGTGCTTTTGATTCCCTGGTGGTGCAGTGGTTTGAGCGCTGGTTTTTGAACAAGAAGATCAACGTTCGAATCTCAGGTAAGGCAGGGTTGTTTAGTGTGTATATTGTTTTGGAATACCATCATTACTAAATTTTAAAGTTGAAACTTTTAAGGTATTCTTCATGGATTGTTTTCAATATCTTTATTTTAGAGAATCATGGGATCGTAGAGTTTGACAGAACAAGAGTAACAGTTCTGGAAAATGCAGATTCTGCTCGGCTGGTTGTGTTGAGAACTCACGGAAGCGATGGAGAGGTCTCCGTAAGGTGGACTGTCCTAGACGGAACTGCGGTAAGAAACGAAGATTTTAGGAGCCCATTAACGGGTGACGTGATTTTCAGGGATGGAGAAACTCAACGTGTGATAGAAATTCCAATCATAGACGACAGAAGAAATGAGGAGGACGAGGACTTCACAGTTCAGCTCTCAAACCCACGTGGAGGCGCAGTTTTGGGCTCTAAGACAACAGTGACTGTAATTATCCAGGATAACGACAGTAAGCAAGCATTTTGACTCTATTTATACATAGTACATACGTCTTTTTAATGCCACATAGTTATGTTTCGTCGTAGTTTTCTGGGAGAATTTCGAAACTGATACACTAAGACTTCATGAACCAAGTTACACTGAAGTGCCAGAAAAACTGGTACACCATCCTAGTTATATTTTTTTACCGTCTATACACGATGAAGATTTTGAATCTAAATATTCAAATCCGAAAAAGATCTTAAAACCACCTGCAACCAGATAAATATCTTTATTTGATCATTCACACACTACTAGATCTTTCAAAACGCCAAGCGTTTCATCTTCAGGTATTAGCTGATCAACAATGATTAGAAACATTATGTATATCATGAAAGAAATACGGGATTACGCCATATAGTACAAATTTTGAGGATGACAATCCGATTTTTGGCGTAATTTTTCTCATCTTCAAAATTTGTATTATGTTTACATTACAGGAGTTCAAAAAATGGGTAACGTATTTTATAATCATTCGCGCGATGTCAATAGCGCGTGAGTTGTTACTGAGTATCATACAACTGCAAGTGTTATTGGCTCGTACATTAACAAGTCAAAAGAAAGTCTTAGCGAGTATTATTATTGGGTTTGACTTCGCCGAAATAATGTTGTCCATGGAGTCGAGATCGTGATGGGTTGGTCCTCGTTGCAACACTTTTTATCATATTAGTAAATAAAGAGACTTTCCATAAGCAGCAGGAATCTTCTAGTGTTAGTTGTTGCCAATATTTTAGTTTTATTCCGTACCGGGGTGTGCGTTCCTTTGTTTACTGTTCTAGATAACGCAGATTCTTCAGAGTGAATTTTAACGGCATACTTATGTTCAGAGAGTCTTGTGCGCAAGGTTCGCAGTGTAGATCCTATATATGCTGTTTCTCCATGCTCATCATTCGGCTTCATTGGTATGAGGTAATAAACGCCATGTCGATGTTGTATTGCAATGGGGTCTCTATCCTTTTTGACTATTGAAAAGATGTTTTTGGTGCTTTCACCAAATTTTATATGGTTCCTTTTACAAATATTGAGAAGCCTTGTTATTATGCCGGGAATATAGTCCATTGTACCGACAAACCTGTTTGATAATGTGGTTCTGATTAAGGTTGTGCTGGAGGAGTGTTGCAGCTTGTTGACTATGCGGTAGATGGTTCTTTAGAGTATCCATTTTTTACGGCTATATTTAAGATGTGATCCAATTCTTTATTGCATGCATCTATGCTTGATGAATGTGAGAACGCCCTTTTAACTAAAAATTGAAAACTGGACAGCTTATGGCTCATGGGGTGAGCTGAATTACTTGGGATGATAATCGTTTGGGAGGTTGGTTTTCGGTACACAGAGTACGTTATGTTATGAGTATCTTGATTACTTTGTAACATAAAATCTAGATACGGCAGCTTATGGTCCTGTTCATACTCAGTAGTGAAACTGATGGATGGATATTGTGAAGAAAATGCATCAACAAACTGTGTTAACAGGTCTCGTCCATGTGTCCAGAAAATTAAAATATCATCGATGTACCTAATATATATGCTTGGTTTGTGTGGTGCCGATAGCAAAACAACATTTTCCAGCTCTTGCATCAGTATTTCGACTAGGATACATGATAATGGGGAACCCATTGGAGCTTCTTCTGCTTGGCGATATGTGATACCTTCGTACCGGAAATACGTGCGCTTTTGGATCAGTTTAAGGGCATTAAGCACTGATTGGGTTTCTTGTGCCGTAATGTTTGTCATATTTTTTAGTCGTGATTCAATAATAGAGTGCACCACTGTGACTGGAACGTTCGGGTATAAGGAGATGACGTCTAATGACACCATTTGAAAAGGTAGGTTGCCAGATCTGTATGATTTGATGTAGTCCAAGGATTGGTTAGTACTGCAGATTGAGTACTGTGAACCTTTAATTAGAGGGGATAGGAATTGTGTTGACGCCTTCTGTAGATGTCTCGTTGGGTTGGAGTGCGCAGAAACGAGTGGTCGAAGAGGGTGTCCATCTTTATGTATTTTAAGCTTAGCCAAATAACTCAGGTATTCTTGGTCCAGTGACTGTATACAGGGCATTCTTTATTGAACTTGGTAGAGAGCTATGATTATTTAATTGAGCTACTACAGTTAAGTTAGCTGCTGTGGGATCTGAATTTAGAATAGTGTGCGGGATTTTATGGATCGCTTCAAGCATTTTTGCTACGTAATTGTTTTTGTTCATGATGACAATTTTTTTTAGCTTTGTCTGCTGTAGTAATAGCTAAGGCTTTATTATTATGTAGTAATTTCAGTTCACGAATTTCATTCCTGTAATGTTGTTGCTCTGAAGAAAGATGCTGCGTGTCAAGATCTTTGATGGCCCTAGCTATATTATGCCGAACGTAGTTACGTTCATCCTCTGGGAGCTGGACGATGATATTTTCAATTTGTAGAATGTTTCGGAATGTATTGATGGATTGGGTTGGGTAAGCAAATTTCGGCCCACGTTTTAGCGCTTTATGTTGTGTATCATTTAATATTACATTACTATAATTGACGAAAGGTAAATCATCATTTGTGGTTTTCACCGTCGTGGTATCATAAGCGTTTGAATCTATTTTCTTTGCCACCAGAATTCTTAGTTTTTTAATATGTCTGGCTGTTATACGCTCAGCAATGGTGTTCATTGTGGACTCGTAGGTGATGAGCTTTCGATCTAAAATTATAGGTTGTGCTTGGTCAGCAGGCTCCAAGTATGCTGCGTAAGTCCTTTGCTGCAGGTAATTGATGAAACAGCGTTTACTGCGTATTTGTGTGCCGAGCCTTTTGGTTTCTGCTTTCCTCAAAATCCCAGAGTCTCGCTTTGATATAGGATGACAACGCAGTTGAAGGAACTTCGGTATTACGTCCAAATCCCTGCAGTTTATGAGGAATGCCAGATGTATATTCTCAGTAATCAGTTTACGTTTCCATTTGAAGAACTGCTTAGTTATCCGTTCCATTGTTTGTTGATGGTGTGTGACAACGACCACTCAGGTAGGATATATAAAAGTCAGCGGCATAAATTCAACAATAATTAATTTCGTGCATCAGAGATCCTAGTTATATTTTTTTACCGTCTATACACGATGAAGATTTTGAATCTAAATATTCAAATCCGAAAAAGATCTTAAAACCACCTGCAACCAGATAAATATCTTTATTTGATCATTCACACACTACTAGATCTTTCAAAACTCCAAGCGTTTCATCTTCAGGTATTAGCTGATCAACAAAGATTTGAAACATTATGTTTATCATGAAAGAAATACGGGATTACGCCATATAATACAAATTTTGAGGATGACAATCCGATTTTTGGCGTAATTTTTGTCATCTTCAAAATTTGTATTATGTTTATATTACAGGAGTTCAAAAAATGGGTAACGTATTTTATAATCATTCGCGCGATGTCAATAGCGCGTGAGTTGTTACTGAGTACCATACAACTGCAAGTGTTATTGGCTCGTACATTAACAAGTCAAAAGAAAGCATTAGCGAGTATTATTATTGGGTTTGACTTCGCCGAAATAATGTTGTCCATGGAGTCGGGATCGTGATGGGTTGGTCCTCGTTGCAACACTTTTTATCATATTAGTAAATAAAGAGACTTTCCATAAGCAGCAGGGATCTTCTAGTGTTAGTTGTTGCCAATATTTTAGTTTTATTTCATACCGGGGTGTGCGTTCCTTTGTTTACTGTTCTAGATAACGCAGATTCTTCCGAGTGAATTTTAACGGCGCACTTATGTTTAGAGAGTCTTGTGTGCAAGATTCGCAGTGTAGATCCTATATATGCCGTTTCTCTAGGCTAATCATTCGGCTTCATTGGTATAAGGTAAACGCCATGTCGATGTTGTATTGCAATGGGGTCTCTATCATTTTGACTATTGAAAAGATGTGTTTGGTGCTTTCACCAAATTTTATATGGTTCCTTTTACAAGTATTGAGAAGCCTTGTTGTTATGCCGGGAATATAGTCCATTGTACCGACAAACCTGTTTGATAATGTGGTTCTGATTAAGGTTGTGCTGGAGGAGTGTTGTAGTTTGTTGACTATACGGTAGATTGTTTCTTCAGAGTATCCATTTTTTACGGCTATATTTAAGATGTGATCCAATTCTTTATTGCATGCATCTATGTTTGATGAATGTGAGAACTCTCTTTTAACTAAAAATTGAAAACTGGACAGCTTATGGCTCATGGGGTGAGCTGAATTACTTGGGATGATAATCGTTTGGGAGGTTGGTTTTCGGTACACAGAGTACGTTATGTTATGAGTATCTTGATTACTTTGTAACATAAAATCTAGATACGGCAGCTTATGGTCCTGTTCATACTCAGTAGTGAAACTGATGGATGGATATTGTGAAGAAAAAGCATCAACAAACTGTGTTAACAGGTCTCGTCCATGTGTCCAGAAAATTAAAATATCATCGATGTACCTAATATATATATGCTTGGTTTGTGTGGTGCCGATAGCAAAACAACATTTTACAGCTCTTGCATCAGTATTTCGGCTAGGAGTAATTAATTACTGTTGACTGGTACACCAGTCTAATACTAGGTATGTCCCCCACGGGAGCGCTGGACTGCCGAAGTACGACGGGGCATCGACTCCATTAGCTTCTGGAAATATACTGTAGGCAATGAGCACCACACTTCCTGCAGAGCGTTCCACAATTCGGGTGTATTCCGAGGTCTCGGATTCCTGTGGTTTTTTTTGTTTTTTTTTTTTCTATTGGAGGTTTAACGACCACCATGAGCAACTCAATGGGCTATAAGCAGTCGCCCGTCCCTAATTTAGGGTCACTGGCTCCAGGGAAGGGAGAGAGCCAGTACCGTAAGACAAACACAACATCCATGCCTCACCGGGATTCGAACCCGTACCCCGTTCGGACGAATGATTAGAGGCCATCGCTTAGACCACTGCGCCACCGGGGCGGCTTCCTGTGTTTGATAGTGCGTTGCATTACATCCCAAATATGTTCTACCACGTTCATATCCCGGGACTTGTGTCGAAATGGCAACACCTCAAACTCAGATGAATGCTCCTCTAACCATAATGTGGCGTCCCGACACTTGTGTGGAGGTGCATTGGCCTGTTGGAACAGGCCCAACCCATCAACATGAATGCAGGACAAGAACGGGTGTACCTTGTCAGAAAGGATGCGTACATAGGGTTGGCTGGTCACAGACGTTTGTAGACGTACCAAGGGTCCCATTGAAGTCCAGATAAGCACAGCCCATACCATTACGGACCTCCCCCTCCCCCCAGCCGGTACTGTTCCTTGTTGACAGGCGGGATCCATGGCTTCATAGGGTTTGCGCCACACACGAATCCTTCCATCTGCCCGATACAGTTGGAAACAATACTCGTCAGACCAGGCTACTTGTTTCAGTCATCAAGTGTCCAGTGGCGGTGTCGCCGTGCCCAAGCGAGGCGCATAGCTCTGTGTCGTGCACCCATTAAGGGGACTCGACTTGGGCGTCGGCTTCAAAATCCCATATCGTGCAGGGTACGTTGCACAGTCCGGACGCTGATGCTTGTTGTGGCTCCAGCATTGAATTCCGATGATACCTGCGAGAGCGTTGCACACCTATCGCGTGAAACGATTCTTGACAGCCGACGCTGGTCACGTTCACCCAATGTCTTTTTACGGCCACACTCTTATCGTAAATTGGAGGTTTTGCCGGAATTCTTGTAGTCACGGTACACCCTTGCAATGGTCGTCCGTGAAAATCCGAACCTCGTTTCTACCTCCGAAATACGATCGCCCATCTCACGAGCGCCAACTATGACACCGCGTTGAAAATCGCTTAAATCGTTATTTCTTGTCATTCTCATGCCGAAAACAGCTCTGACAGCTGGCAAGGATGTCTATCGCTTTATATACGCACTGGCGGACGCAACCGAGTACGTGGATAGGTGACGTTGCTATGTATTTTGCATAAGCTCGTCTATACCAGTTTTTCTGGCACTTCAGTGTACGTAAACACGCTATGTAGACAAAAGTATCTAGATGCCTCCCACATAAGCAAACAAACGTGCATCCTCAGGACTGGGCGCTCAAACGCTGGATGTATAGGGTGCTGAACGTAAAGGAGAGAGTTGGTTTATTTATGAGACCGCATTAGATGCGACAGATTTTGAGATTGGCCGCTCTACTGGGATTCTCCACATCCACTGTCTGGGATGCTTTACTTCGATGGGAAGCAGATGGTACCACTGCAGTGAAGCCGTGCTCTGGGAGGCAGCACAAACTGAGCGATCGTGCCGAACGAAGCTTACTACGGAATGTTAAGAAGACGTGCAATTTTTCTGCCACAGATCTGCTTGGTGACGTCACACAGGATACTGAAACAACTACTGCACCAAAATAGTCGATCGGTAACTTCATGCTCAAGTTTACCCTGCTAGGGTAGCTGCGGGCCTTATACCACTACAGGAAATCCTAGTAGACGACTGCAGTTGTGTCCCTTTCGCAGTTCACGGAAAATAGAAGGGTGGGAGAAAGTCGTGTGGAGTGAGGAATCAGGCTACGTACTCCTTTGTTCGAATGAACCGTTTGAGTGCGCTGTTTGTCCACTATCAAGAATTAAAATCAAGAACCATGACACACTGCAAGGTTTGTTCAGTCCTAGCTTAATGAGCAAGACGTCCGAATCGTGGATTGGCTAGTCAAATTCCTGATCTAAATCCAATAAAGCACCAGTGGGACGAACTAAAACTGAACCTGTTCTAGACCGGTAAAATATTCTTTTAACGGAAGTTTTTGGAGGAGCATTCCAGAAGGAATGGAGGAAAATTCTCGTACATTTGTTACTGACATCTTGTGGAAAGCATGACTAGAAGGGTCATGCTTTACAAGGGCAAATATAACGGACAAAGGTGGGCCAACTATTGGGTTGTCGAAAACGTCATGACGTATTTTAGCCATGTTTTGCAAAGGCCATTTATTGATAGAAAGAACATAGATCAATCAATGATATAATGCCCGTTTTGTTCGATAACCTTTTGCCATCTTTCAGTGAGCTGCAGAATGCCTGGTTCATAGAAGGACCTGTCTTTCGTGGCGAGAAACTGTACAAGGTGCTGATTTACAGCCTTATCTGAATTAAACGTTATACCACACAAGGACTGCTGAAGAGAGCGAAACAAGTGGAAGTATGACGGCGCAAGGTCAGGCACGTATGCGTGTGGCGACATATCCCACCCAAGCTCCAATAATTTTTGGCGGGTGATCAAACTTCTGTGTGATCTCGCGTTGTCGTGAAGGAACACAACACCTTTACGATGAACGAGCTCTGGACGTTTCTGGATTCGTTCAAACTGTCCAATTGCCGACGGTACACATTTGAATTGATTGTTTGGTTCCGTGGTAGGAGCTCGAAAAACACGACATGTTAAAATCCCACCACACTGAGACCAGAACCTTCCGCTGATGAATGTCTGCTTTGGATGTCGTTTAAGGTGAAGCAGCACGTCGGGACTAAGACCTTTTGCGTAGTAAACTGTTGTACACAATTCACTTTTCGTCAAAAGTTATCAGTCGCTTCAAAAAAGGATCGTTTTCTTCACGTTTAATTAGCATATCTCAGATGTTTATACGCGCCGTCAATTGAGCTTCTTTGAGTTCATGAGGAACCCACACATCGAGCTTCCTTACGTATCCCAGCTTCTTCAGGTGGTCGTGGACGATGGATGTGCAATGCGACTGCAATCTCTCGTGTCGTGTAACGTGGGTTTGACTCTATCAATGCCTTAATTTGGTCGTCATCAACCTCGGTGGGCCTCCCGGACCGAGGGGCATCGTTGAGGTCAAAATCACCAGCAGGGAATTTTGCGAACCACCGCTGGCACTGACCTTCTTGTAGAGCATTATCACCGTACACTTTACGCAACTTTTCACAAGCTTGACGCGCGTTCTTCCCTTTACGGAAGTAAAACAGTAAAATATGGCGAAAATGCACAGTTTGGTCTTCCATCTTCAACTTGATGTCAAATCTCCGCAAATCAGCCAAATCGCTCACTATTCCTTTTAGACTGCAGGTAGAACAGGCACCTGTCGAATATCATAGCGATAAGAGAGCTGCGCATGCTCTAGTACTTCCAAAACCGCCCAACCGCCATCGGGTGCCAAAATACCTCATGAATTTTCCGACAACCCAATATGTACTGATTTCGGCTAATAAACTGGTCTTGTTTCCGTTTGATCCATGTGTCCGAATACATTTGTCTACATAGTGTGTATCAAAATCATTTTAAGTATTTTTGAAGCGAATTTTTTAGGTTGAAGAATTTTTATACACTGATTGGAAAATTCCGAATACCTTTTATTTTCTTCGATGTTTATTCCGAAATTCTATTTAGTGTGACTTGTTTCTTCAGTATCACTTTTATCGAGATTATTTGTAAGTTGTTCAGGCATTTCAATATTGCTACAACTTACATCAAAATTATTTTAGACGCTATATATAATAATGTAATCGTAAAAATAATATTAAATAGTGAAAGGGCAAAGATGTGGGAAAAGACAAGGTACTGGGAGATTCCTTGACGCCTAAACGTTCAGTACAATCCTAGAATGAATTGTATGGAAAGTTTAAAACTGGGAGACTCCTAGAATCTGAAAGTTTTTAATGGATGATTTAGGTATCAAAATAGGCAAAAATGGGATGAACTGTTCAAACAGTGTTTTTATTTAAATTTAAAATGTGACTAGATGTACAATGGTTACAAATAATAAGTTTTAATAGTTTTACAAGATCAGGTATGGCTACAAATTTATTACTGAAGCATATACTTGCACTTCTAGTGTCAAAACTATGGGTCGTAAAAGGTCAAAAATTAGGCATTAAATATTGTTCATTATGAACGCTATCCGTTGCAAAAAGGATTTGCTGCCTCGGTGGCGCAGTGGTCTAAGCGATGGCCTCTGATCATTCGTCCGTAAGAGGTCCGGGTTCGAATCCCGGTGAGGCATGGATGTTGTGTTTGTCTTACGGCACTGGCTCTTTCCCTTCCCTGGAACCAGTGACCCTAAATTAGGGACGGGCGACTGCTTACAGCCCATTGAGTTGCTCACGGTGGTCGTTAAACCTCCAATCAAAAAAAAAAAAAAAAAAAAGGAAGTCTGGAAAAACGCAACATGATTTTACACATCATAACAGGAATAATTAGAATTATTAAAAGTAGAAATTGTTCGAAAAAAGTCTTTTTGTCAAACAGCATCGTTTCAACTGGTTTTTAAAAAGCAGTGGTATGGAGTAAAATAGTGTATTTTGAATTCAGTAGCCTCTTTTTTTACGCCCTCTAGCAGTGAAGTTTCGCATCGGTGAAAGACCAAAGCGCAAGGATCATCGTTCTCTTAGTTCCGCCATCCTAACGTCAAAAATTATTTTGCAAATCCCGGTACTAGGTACACAGATATGGTATAAGCAGACGGACAGACATAGTGGTAACGTAAGCACATACCTTTTTTCTGAAGTTATTATAAATTTCATGGGAACTACACAGAAAGGAATTATAGATTTTAAAACGAAATGCGCTAAATTTATTTTAAGTGTATAATAAATACCGATTTTTCACTTATCAGGTAATTATACTACCTGAGGAGAATTAGTAAGTAATACTTTTTAGGAAGGAATGATACTAAAAGGTATTACACTCTTATAAACAACCATGTTTTCAAGTGCCAGAGCCGTTTAT
Organism: Macrothele yani; assembly: GCA_039090855.1. Taxonomy (NCBI): domain Eukaryota; kingdom Metazoa; phylum Arthropoda; class Arachnida; order Araneae; family Macrothelidae; genus Macrothele; species Macrothele yani. The sequence goes on along the minus strand of CM077002.1, from coordinate 22,359,346 downwards.
AAGATGAGATTTTTAGCACTTTTGAAAAAAAAGAGACGTGGTTATGTTGTCTCTGTGTCTGATGACCATATGTGGGTTCGACCTTCCTTCCTTCTGTGGAGACTACAACTCTGGACATATTTGTCCGATTTGAAAACTTCCTCTCGCATTGTGAAGCCTAAACTAGGGAAACGATATTCCTTGCTTTTTTCGATTGCTAAATGCGCCGCTAGGAGGCGTAAATGTAGATGCTATAGAGAGTTCAAATTGCATTTAATTCCATATCTTTGCTGCTGAAATCTTTCCTTCACTCGATATGGTATATCACGAAGACCGTTTTGAGTGCAATTTCTTTTTGAAATAATGCATATACACTGCTAGCCACCCAAAATGCAACCCCAAGAAGGACACGAGATAGCAAAGCCAGATTTACTGGATACATAACAACAGATACAAAGATGAAACTATTGAGCTTACAGGCCCGTGCGACTTGCGGAACATGCAGACATCAATAGTTCGTGTGGCCCCCATGGCTGGCAACAATGGCCACTACACGTCCGCGGCATCGAACGAAAGAGGCTTTGGATGTGGGCTTGGCGTATGTCGGTCCAGGCTGCTTCCACACGTTGCCACAGTTCATCAGGCGTAGCCGCAGATGGTGCTTGGCGGGCCACTCGGTTGCCGATCAGCGACCAGACGTGTTCGATGGGCGACATATCGGGAGAACAGGCGGGCCACCGCAGCAGTGACACCTGGTGGGCCGTGAAGAATTATTGCACGATGCGTGCCACGTGCGGGAGCGCATTGTTCTGCTGAAACTTGGCCGCTGGCAGATTTTGCAGGTAAGGGAGCACTACAGCCTCTAAAACGTCGGAGATGGTGCGGTGGCTGTTGAGTGTACCGGCGATGCGTACGAGAGGGGTGCGTGTGTCATATTCAATTGCGCCCCAAACTATAACGCCAGGCGACGGACAGGTATGGCGATGCATAATGCAGGGGTCATACAGTCTCTTGCCGCGGTGCCGCCACACGCGGATCTGACCATCGTGGTATTGCAGGCAGAAGCGGGATTCGAAAGAGAAGACAGTATCTTGCCATTCCGTAGTCCAGGTGCGGCATTCAACGGCCCACTGCCGCCGCATTCGCCGGTGGTGTAACGTCAATGGTAATCGTAGCAATGGGCGCCGTGCGACAAGTCCCCGCTCCTGCAGACGACGTCGAACGGTACGTGCTGACAGAGGTTGTTGCGGAACACAGCCTAATTCCTGCGCTAACGTTCGTGATGTGGCGGTACGAGCCGTCAATGCCCTCAGCACAACATGCCGGTCTTCTCGTTCGGTGGTGTGCCGCGGCTGCGGCAATCGCTCACGTCGGTCCGTGCGTCCCTCCAGCACCCACCGAATCCATACTCGCCTCACTGCGGCTGGATGTCGTCCCACACGGGCGCCGATGTCTTGACATCGGCGCCTTTTGGTCCTCTTCTCTGGACTATTCGTCCTCTGTCGAACTCCAAAACGTGCTGGAATGACTGCCGTATTCTGCGACGAGGCATAAGGAAGCTTCCCACGCACAGGTCCGGCAGCACAACACACTTCCACTCCTTACACCCAGCCTTCTGTGCACATTTGTTATAGTGCTTCTCGGTGGCCTGCCGGGCGTATATGATTTGCATATGCCCTGCAATGCTAACCGTTTGCATGTCCTCTCGTGGGCTACGCATGCTGCGAATTTCAGGCCAATCGGATGCTTCCTTCTTTGTGTAGCATTTTGGGTGGCCAGCAGTGTATTTACTGCTACGGAGAGTAAGCGAATATTGCATTTTCTCTGATATCTCTGCTTCTAAATATCATATTTGAAAAATTCTTTTTTAGTCGGTTTCAGTGCATAATATCAAGTAGATCTTTCGGACTCAGCGCTACTTAGAATAACGGTAACAGAAATACTGGTAAAGAAGGAACTACAGTGGAACTTCGTTTCTACATTATTCAAGGTACCAATTAAAATTTGTATAGCTGAAGAAACGTATAAACGAAACACGGCACGTTTGCGTCACTAGATGGCAACACATAATTCTGTTGAAAAGTATGGCGTATCCTTTACTGTTTCTACTCTAGATAGTAGTCAGTATTTGTTTATGTTCTAGGGAACTAGTATTTTAAGTTAACCCTTTTAGTTCACAGCTTTTGTTGTTTTTAACTTTATTTACGCTTTCCAACCGTAGGTTGAAGAAACGTATATGCTCCAGCTTCGTCCGTCTGTCTGTCCGTCCGTCCTTCCGCGCGATAACTCGCATACAAATGGTTTGATTTCCATTAAATTTTAGTATGTGATAAGGGAACACCTGGGAATGAACCCTATGGAAAACGGGTGAATTGGGGCTAAAGGTAAGGACGTACGATCGGGATCCATTCCGTTGCCCTTATGCCTCATACCTTGCGTAAAAATGGTTCTATTTCGATGAAATTTTAGTATGTCGTAGAAGACCACCTGGAGACGAACCCTGTTGAAAATAGGCGAAATGGGGTCTAAGGTCAGGACACAAGAGCGGGATCCATTCCATTGCCCTTATGCATCATAACTTAAGTAAAAATGTTTCGATTGCGACAAAACTTTATCATACTGTTCCGGAAGTATAATGAACCGGTTCTGTATGATATCATCGAAATGGGGTCAAAGTTCAGGACACAGGAGCGAGATTTATTCTACAGCTATTATCCTCATAACTTGAGTAATGATTTCTGGTATGTTGGAAAGCGCATCATAATCGATGCACTGCATGATTTTACTAACTTTTTGATTTCGCACACACTACACAGAGTTACAGCACTTGTAAATACAGTAGGTAGTACATATACTATACGTATATACAGGCAATGCACAACAAATAATAATTGATTTACGACTGATATTTTTACAGAATGTTATATGATGTAGTATAATATAAAAATGCTTTTACCTTGTTTTAAAAAAATCATTATTTTTTTATTTTTGTTTAAGTTGAAACATTGCGTTTTCAATGCTATTGAGAGCCTGTGTTGTTTTCTCATGAACTAAAGAAATGAATAACGAAGTTGGCTCTAAAAGATGTGCATAACGAACCTCTAAAAGATGAGCATAACGAAACCGGACGATTTTAGAGCATCACCAAATTTCGGTGCTGATGCGCTTACCTGGGAATCGTCATCACTCATGTAACTGGAGACATTCTCCTTGCACTTTTTTCTAAATAATTTCATCTAAAGTCAATAGTAGCATCCCAGTCCGATCACGAAACGATATCTTTTTGGGGTGTAAATTCGTCTAGATAGCGAATACAAACGAAGGTCTCAAGGAAAGAGTCCGATATGACAGCATCAAGCATCAAACGATTTCCCATCAGCAGCTGTATTCGGTGCAGAAAGAATTTTTCAAATCGGAGATTTAGAAGCAGATATATAGGGGGAAACGCAGTTTACCTCTACGCCCCTTAGCGGAAAGCCTATGAATTACTTGAAATTTTTGAAATTATATGAAAAACATGTCACACGGAAAATATTATCCAACAAAGAAGGAATTTTTCAAATCGGACTCGATATTGACAAAAATATTGACAAAAATAAGATGTACATCTACGCCCCCTGGCGGAGAAACTGCAATATTTTAAGAAGAAAATATTCCTAAAAGGTTTATCGATGTGCGTGGCATCAGTCCACGAAAGAATTTTTTCAATCGATATTTTAGAAGCTCCGATTTTATGGCTAATACAACAGAAGCAAAAATTAACACTTACGCCCCCTGGTGGCCAAAGTATTCTTAACCAAGAATTTGAAATTATATGCAAAAGATTTTCCATCAGAAGCTGTATCCTCTGAAGAATTTTTTTTTCATATCGGAGTTTTAGAAAAGAGTTATCGGGAAAAACGTAATGTACTTTTACCCCCTAGCGGAAAATCAATGCGTAATTTGAAAAAGTAACTATATCTAAAATACTGTTCGACATAAATGGAATCTAAAGCTAATTTTTTTTTCAATCGGTTGTTTAGAAGGGAATATGTGGAATAAAACGTATTTTTGAATTCGACATCACCATAATTTACGCCCCCTAGTGGTTAAATTGTACATTGCAAAAAAAAACGAAATGAAGGATCATCATTTGCATGTTTCAAGCTTCCGAATGCAAAAAGGATTATTTTTCAAATCGGACTAATAGTTGCAGAGATATCGTGAGTACAATCGGACGGACGGACGGACTGACAAAACGATAACAGAAGCACGATCTTTTTTTACAAAAGACGTGCTAAAAACAATCGGCTTGAGAAATTAGCTGTTTCACTAAGCAATCAATCAGATTTCCACGCTATTTGGTTTTTATCTGGTAGCTAATGTAAATGCTGGTTTTGACACAGCACCTAGTATTTCATATTACTACTTTTGACTATACATTAAATACATCCTTTACTAACTTTTGTCATTATTCCTCAGAAAATCACGGATCCATTGAGTTCGATAACACAAGCATAACTGTCTCAGAGAATGTAGGAAATGCCCGATTAGTTGTTGTACGAAAAGGTGGAACCGATGGAATAGTTTCCGCGAGATGGAGTGCCTTTGATGGAACAGCCCTGAGAGACAGCGATTACACAGGGCCATCGTCAGGTGAAGTGATCTTCGAAGATGGACAAACAACACGTGTCATCGAAATTCCAATCATTGACGACAGAGTGAAAGAATCCGATGAACATTTCACAGTTCGCCTCTTGTCTCCTCAAGGTGGCGCAGTTCTGGGAGTGAAAAGTATTGCCACTGTAACCATCACAGATAACGATGGTAAGTGCGTATCGTACATTTACATTCGTCAAATTTGTGAATATGTAACCTGCATCACAAAGCTTTGTGGCTGTCTCTATAAATAGAATTCTTCTGAGCCACAGCTATTTTAACAAGTTAGTAAAATCATGCAATGTATTAATTATGATACGCTTTCCAACATACCAGAAATCATTACTAGAGTTATCACTCAAGTTATGAGGATAATGGCTGTGTAATAAATCTCGGTCTTGTGCATTTGATCCCATTTCGATGATATTCTACAGAACCTGTTCAGTATACCTTCGTAACACATGATAAAGTTTTGTCGAAAAGGAAGCATTTTTACGTAAGTTATTATGCATAAGGGCTATGGAATAGATTCCGCTTCTATGTCCTAACCTTTGGCCCCATTTCGCCCATTTAATAGGCAGGCCCCTACAACATACTAACATTTCATCCAGATCGAAGAATTTTTACGTACGTTATGACGCATAATGACCATGGAAGTGATTCCGCTCCTATGTCCTGACCTCTCACCCCATTTCGCCCATTTTCAACAGAGTTTGTCCCCAGGTGGTCCCCTACCATATACTAAAATGTAATCGTATAGAACCTCTTTTACGTTAGTTATGACGCATAAGAGCAGTGGAATGGATCTCGCTCCTATGTGTTAACCGTTGCCCACATTACGTTCACGTTCAATAGGGTTCTTTCCCAGGTGATTCCCTTCGACATACTATAAGTTCATCGAAATCGAACGATTTTTACGCGAGTTATCGTGCGGACGAACATACGCACACAAAGCGTGACGTAATGAGGCAGATGGGAATCGCGACCATCTGCTAGCAAGAGTGTGACCTCACAAAATTTTAATAGGATCCACGCACAACGCGTGACGTAGTGATATAGATGGCGTGACCGCGCGCCAACATTTCAAGCGCGAGATTGTGACGTCAAAAGATCGTCCTCAGGTGGTCCCCTACCACATAATAAAATTTTATCGAAATCGAACCATTTTCACGCACGTTATGACGCATAAAGGCAATGGAATGCATCCCGCTCCTGTGTCCTGACCTTTGACCCCCTTCACCCATTTTCAATAGGGTTTATTCCCAGATGGTCCTCTACATCATGCTGAACTTTCATCGACATCGAACCATATTTACGCAAGTTATGACGCATAAGGGCAATGGAATGGATCTCGCTCCTATGCCGTGACCTTTGACCCCATTTCGTCCATTTCAATAGGTGTCTTCTTCAGGTAGTCCCCTACCACATACTAAAATTTCATTGAAATCGAACCATTTTTACGCGAGTTATCGTGCAGACAGACAGACGGACGGACAAAGCTGGAGCATATACGCTTCTTCAACCTACTGTTGGAAAGCGTAAAAAATAGTGCCTCCCCAGCAGTGTGGATTGATACGCTGTTGCTAGCATCTCGAAGAGACTAACTCAGCACTTTACAGAAAGCTTGTTGCCAGCGTTTCGGAAAGATGATCTATTAATCCAAAAATTTGCTGCATTATGTGGTTTTGTATTGTCACGCAGGAAAATCTACCCTGATACAGGCAACTTCCATGAATTTCGTGTAATCTGGAAGGAATTTCGAAGCAGTCTAAATATCATGCTTTTGTCGATTTTAACCACATACGTTTCACCCGTCGCTTGAAGGTTTTCTCGAAAACGTTGATGAATATGCTGAATACGTCTTTCAGCTGTCATTGTAGTGGAAGAGCAAACAACGCTAGTATCTTCTAAGGTAGTCTCTCAGCCGTCATCAAACTAACTCTACCGTTGAAACACACCTGACAGTGGTACATTGTCACTAATCTGTCGTATCGCGTGGAGCTCGACGACATTGGTACACAGTTCCTTGAAAAGATGTTGAACGACGAAGTATTCTTTTTACTTGATTTTACACTTAAGCACCACACACATTTTCTCTTTTTTACTTCGCCTGCTGGTTGTAGATCGGTCTTTTCAAGACTACCTGTTATAAATTTTCTTCTAGTAACTCGCAATATAAGTGCAACGTAATTTGCAACATTTAGTGTGATTGCAAAGTACTGTAGCTATCCAGTACACCGGGTTTGCTTCTGTTATGAGAAAAAACATTTATCGATGTTCCAGATAGTTATTAAACGCAAGGTTTGTAATTGGTTTCATGTCTCAGCATGGAGCATACCTTGTACTATATACTACCTAGCTTCAGTTGATAAGGATCATTTTACACTTGCTTCTCTTAACCCTTTAACCGGGTGGAACGAATTAACTCGGGGTTAGCAAAATCGGCTGCAATCATCTCGAAAGAATATGTTCGTTGTCTAGAAAGCGTGTTGAAATCGTCTGGAATGAGTGAACTTGCTCATCAGAGAGCAAAGCTTTCTCCATAAGCTTCTCAAGTGGTCACTTAAGGAGATGACTGACACTAAATGACGACCTCTAAATAACTGCTTCGTTTTGCAAAGTGGCCACTTTAGAGGATGACTGACATTATTACTTTCTATCTGTTTATCTGCTAAAACGGTTACACCAATGTCGACTAACCTAAGAAAACAAGGAGCGGAGATGTTTGAGGCACTTCTTTCTACCCAGTAGCACGTAGTCCTTGTGTAGCTTTCGTAGAATCAATCCGCTATGTGCACTATTTCTCTTTAGGAAGCGTAGAAAAGTTTGGGCACCATTTGATTCAAAAACATCAGCCGCTTAAAGGGTTAAATCGCCACCAAGCGAGCTCTTGAAGTGTTTTGCCAAGTCATGAAATACAGCGCGTTTCTTACTTTTTAGAGCAGCACGGTTGCTTGCGCTAGAGATAGTAAGATAACCTTAAGTGGCCTAAATCTCTCAACAAAGGACTATTAGAATTCAAAATTTCCCGCTAAGTCTTAAAAGACCCAGATGGCAAAACAAATGAATGGCATACGCCTATTAGTAGAGTTCATCAGGACGCCCAATGTAAACGAACTGTGAACTTTCGGGGAAAAATGTGTAAAGGGGCTGAAACTGGAGCGAATAACGCCACATCTTAGAGATGGGCACTTAAAGCTATGATTATTTTTCGTGCAGTTCTTTTATGAGTGGAATAGTACCATAATCCTCAGATTTTGCTCTCCCAGAAAAAGTAACGGTAATAAAAATAAACTAGCAATGAGTATTCTTTTTTTGAAAAATTACTTGAGTTCTTTCATTACCTTAACTAACGACGAAGTTTTCCATTTACTTGATTTTACACATGATCTATCATTCTCCTTATCTATTTCTGTTTTTTTATTTGTAAAATTTTTATCATCACTTTGTACATGCTTTGACTTAAGATCTTGTTTTTCAATCTCAATTTCTTAGAAAACCATGGATCCATAGAATTCGAGACTACAAGCATAACCGTTTCCGAGAATGATGCGCATGCCCGGCTGGTTATCGTAAGAAATGATGGAACCGACGGATTAGTCACAGTGAGATGGAATACCATTGATGGAACAGCCGTAAGAGGTAGCGATTACAGTGGGCCGTCATCAGGTGAAGTGGTATTCGGAGATGGAGTGTCAAGAATAATAATTGAAATTCCAATAATTGATGACCGAGTTAAAGAACACGATGAACAGTTCACTGTTCGGCTGTCATCATCGCAAGGTGGTGCAGTTCTGGGTTCGAGAACTCTTGCCACAGTGACAATCAGCGACGATGACGGTGAATATATATACTATATTCATGTAATTTCATCTTTACAAATTAGATGTTTTTTGTTTGTTTCCATTATTCAAAGCCGATCGGAAATGAAATGGGGCTGCTTTTATTTTAGTGATGCCAGTACAGACTGCAGTCGTCATTTCTATATCGTGGAATAACACATTGTCCCCAAAGAGTCTTTGACGGTCGCTAAGCAGTATACTCAAGAAGAGGAAATACTATCTCACGCTCACGCTCTTCCAGGCAGAATTTACTCAAATATGTGTATTGCTAGCTTCTGTCAAGTCCTAACAAAGTATTCGGTTTAGGACCTGAACAGTATTCGACTATAAAAACCTACTATTATCTCGTAGATTCAAGGGCGTTTGTTGAAGGCAAGAGCACGTTTCACAAGCGGTTCACAGAAGAATCGCTCATTTCTTTCGTGGGGATCGTAGCCAGCAGTGAATCATAATGTACACGGTGACCCAAAAGTCACTGTGCACTTGACAAGACAATACACGCAAAACAACTACCAGCGTACCTGCTATTAGGTGTACAAATAAATTTTAAAGCGTTTCTTGTGTGACGTAATAGTTAATTTACATATCCGACATTTCCCCGCGTTGTTGTCATGTGACCGTAACTGGTCCGGAGTATAAAATGTGACACATAAGTTTGCCCAACAGTCAAACGCACTTGCACATCGGTTGGTGAAAGATGGCAAGCGATACTGCATTCGTTACGTATATTCATCAAGAAAAAAGTGCTGCAAATGCATGTGTATCTAACTATTCTGTTATGTTCTGCTTTGGGGGGAAATATTGTATTGAAAAGTATCTGTGAGTTTTTGTTTAGACGGTTTAAAGCAGGTGATGTTGATGTTAGCGTTCCAGAACGTAGCGGCACCTCCGCAGAAGGTTGCACATGAGGAACTGCAAGCATTGCTGGGTGAAGATTCGTCTCAAGCGCAAAAAGAACTAGCTGAACAACTGGGGGTAACTCAACAAATCATTTCCAATCGATTACACGTAACGGGAAAGATTCAGAAGGAGGGAAAATGGGAGCCACATAACCTGAGCCAGAGGAACAATGACGAGCTTGTCATGAAGTGTTTGAATCTGTTGAACAGACAACACAGAAAGTCTTTCCTTTAGAAAATCGTTGCGGATGATGAAAAGGGGATATGGTACGACAATCTCAAACGCAAAAAACACTGGGTAGACTCCGGTGAAGCAACGTCTTCGCCACCGAAACGCAATATTCACTCTAAGAAAGTTCTTCTGTGCATCTGGTGGGATATGAAGGGTGTGCTCTATTATGAACTACTGGAACAGGGTCAAACTGTTACTGCTGATCGCTACAAGCAACAATTGCTGCGATTGAACCAGGAAATCTGTCAGAAACGTCCATTCACAAGCAAAGGATTGCGTTCCGTGAAGTTACTGCATGACAACGCTAGGCCACATGTTGCAATATCGGTCAAGGAAACGCTACTGACGCTTGGCTGGAAAGTTGTGAAGCACCTGGCGTATAATCCCGACATAGCCCCCGTCAGACTATCATTTGTTCCGATCGATGCAACATGGTTTGTCTACTGTACTGTTCCGGAAATGTGACAAAGAGAAAAAATGGGTTGACGACTTCATTGCGTCATACGACGAAGTATTCTTCATGGCTGGAATCTGTCAGCTACCCGACCGATGGTGGAATATAATAGATAGTGACGGCGCATATTTTGATTCTTAAAGGTATTGTTGTTTTCTCTCAAATTAGATGTTGCGTTGTCTTTGAAATTTATTTGTACACCTAATACAATAAATGCTGGAAATGGCCCCTTTCTGTGTGCAGACATGCATTCACGCGTCTGAACATATTCTCAAAGATACGTAGTCCAATGGAGAAATGTTGCTGATTGCTGTGATGATGACTTGCTGTAGTTCCGGCAGAGAACGGGGATTGTTCTTGTAAACAGAGTTTTTCAGTAAACCCCACAGATAATAATCTGGAGGCGTTAGATCGGACGAACGTGGCGGCCATATGCTTTTGCAGATGATCCTATTTCCGAAAACATCAGTCAACAACTCCATGGAGACATGAGCTCTACATGGTGTAGCGGAATCCTGCTGGACGTTGCATTCCGCTAGGCCTTGTAGAGCTGGATGGTCATCTCGAAGAATATGAACCCACTTACACTGAAGAGCAATTGAATTAGAGACAGCTGGCGTTATGCAAATGTGACGCTGTGGGCGGCCCTGTAAACGGAAACGACATGAGGTATGCAGCGATCCGACAATATAAGGAGTGATGCGACGGGAATCAGTAAGAGTCTGACGCAATATGGGTAAGACAAAGGATCTAAGCGCATTAGATCGTGGGCAAATTGTCGGGGCTCAACGAATGGGTCACTCCATCTCGGAAGTCGTGCAGGCACTGGGATTCTCACGAGCCACTGTGTCACAGGTGCACCGTGAGTACATCGAATACGGTAAAAATATCCCTGCAACGCCGAACTGCTGTGGACAACAGCGTGTGGATGAGCGGGTTCATCGTCGGCTAGCTCGCATTGTAACAGCGGATAGACGGGCCACAGTGCAAGAAATCACTCGGCAATTTAACGTTGGTGCACAAAAACGTGTAAGCAGTCACACCACCCAGAACCATCTCATCGCTATGGGGTGCAGAAGCCATCGTTCCACGAGGGTACCGCTGCTGACAGCACATCACAGGGTGCAAAGATTAGCATGAGTGCGGGAACATCGCCACTGGACCCTAGACCTGTGGGGAAATGTTGCCTTGACTGATGAGTCGAGATTCACGTTGGCACATGCGGATGGCAGGATACGCGTACGGCGCAAACCACATGAAGCGATGGATCCTTCTTGCCAGGAGGGTACTGTTCAAGCTGGTGGTGGTGGCATTCTCGTCTGGGGACTGTTTACGTGGACTAAAATGGGACCCCTAGTACGTCTGACATCGTCCCTCACAGGTCAACGTTACCGGGATATCCTGGACGATCATTTGCACCCGTTTGTGCGTCTTCAACATCCTACTGGGGACCTCATCCTGCAACAAGACAATGCACCGTGCCATCGCTCCCGAATTGTATCCGAATGATTGGATGAACACTCCACCGACGTGACCTCGCTACCTTGGCCAGCAAAATCACCTGACCTCAATCCCATCGAGCACACCTGGGATGCCATCGAGAGAGATATTCGAGGCTCTGACCACCTCCATCAAATTTTCGTGAACTGTGGGAGCTTGTTCAGGGGTCGTGGATCCATATGGCTTACCAACGCTTCCGGTGTCTTGTCGAGTGAAGGCCGAGACGAATCGCCGCCGTCATCAGAGCGAAAGGCGGTGCTACACGTTACTAGACAAGTATATCTAATTCAACTGCTCTTCAGTGTATGCGTCTTCGAGATTTCGTACACCACACACCAATCTCCTGATCATGTAATGACATTTCGTGTATCTGATGCGGATTGCTGGAAGACCACATGCGATTGTTTTGGCTGTTCACATATTCCGATAAGGGGAGCAGCGCCTCATCGGAGAAGAACATAACTTCCAAAATATCTTCTCCGTTTTCAATAATGAAGTCCTAAAACCATCTGCAGTATTTCACATGCTTATCGTAATCTGTGTGTGTTCAGTTCGTGCACTGTTCTGACTTTGTACGGGTAGAGCTGCAGTCGCGTCTTCCCGTTGGAATGGGTGCTGCTTTACGACATACCTGCTTGTTGTGCCAATTTCCGAACCGATTTCTGTACACCTTTAGTGATGCGAACGGAAATATCCTTCACCTTTTTTGCGCTGTTAACGCTCGCGGCCTGCCGCTTCTCGGAGCAACTCCCACTGATTTGGTTTTACGAAACTTTTCAATAAATTGCCTTACTGCCTTGCGATGAGGTGCTTCATTAACAGGAAATTTTTTCTGTACTTCAGTTTTACTTCGTGCGTTAATTCACCTCCACTACGGAACACATGTTCAATCAGAAACACTCGACCCTCAAGCGACAACATCATGTTCAACTGGCCACTGTGACGTCTCTCTACTGATTGATTCAATCACCGCCAGACGCTGCCGGAAATACCGGTTGTGTCGTCAAGGTGAGACGGCAGGATGTGAGTAACCCCATCCCAAACACACGAACATTCTCCATTCACAGTATTGCATGTACGTGCGCGGTAACTACACTTTATAGATTTCTTATTATTATATCTTATCACAGTACGTCAGGTGCACAGCGTTTCGTAGCGGATGCCACGGAGCCGATATTTTAACTTGGGGAAAAGATCAAAGTCTGGTGGACTGAGATCAGGGCTGTATGGTGGGTGGAATAAAGTTTCCCAGCCATATTTCGACAAAATTCCCCGTACCGACGCTGCATCATGACAGGATACGTTCGGCCTTTTGTAAGAGTCGGACATGAGGTATAAATTAAAGAAACAGGATACGTTTTCATGAAGTAAGATCGCTCCCGCTTCCAACAAGTTGGGCGATTTGGACGAATTTTTGGTCTCAACTGTGTCCTCAGAAAGTCAGGACAATATTGTGCGTTGGCAGTTTGCCCTACCGGCACTCCATCATAGATCACAACAAACTGGGCATCGTACGCAAAAATCATCACTTGCTTCGCTTTGGATTGTTGCCGACGACACTTTGAGGATGCCTCCATTCCGCTGATTGTGACTTCAGTTTCGGGTCAAAATCACGAGTTCAATGCCTGAGCTATTATTGGATGGACTTATTCAGTCAATTGCGACGATCCTGTCCAAGAAGGTGTCACTGTGATGCTCACTCTGGATGTTTCCTGCACGAGGGTGAGTTGATGGGGGCACCCAGAGAGCTGCGATTTTTCTTTTTCTCAGTGATTCGGTCAAAATCCGATGAACAGACATGGTGGACAAATTTGATTGGTGAGCAATCTCCTCTACTGTCAAATGGCGATTCTCTTCCAGAAGCGTTGCAACAGTGGTGACAGATGTTTTGTCTGTCGCCGTTTGAAGTCGGCCTCAGCGGTGACAGATGTTTTGTCTGTCGCCGTTTGAAGTCGGCCTCAGCGGTGACCATCTTCGACGCTGCTTCGGCTCTCCAGAAAGCGCGATTCCCAGCGAGAAATTGTGCTTCGATCAAGAGTTCCTTCCCCGCGAACTTCTTGCAAAGCAGAGTAGTACTGTGTCGGAGTTTTTCCCTGCAGAGTTTCTATTTTCACGTACGAGCGCTGGTCTAACGCCGTGACTCGAACTGAGGAGCTGCACGCTTCCATTTCCAAACTTTCTCACGTCCACACAGCAAATGATAGCGCGTCGTGCTGACACCACTACGTGACTGAGAATCTGACCTTCGCATGACGCAACAATTTTCCCGATTGAATCATCCTCTTCCGTTTTAGATTATCGTGTGCAGAACTTTTATGACCTTCGTACGCTAGCTGTTTGGTTCAGTGCATTTTATACCAAAATCAGAGACACTGGGGTTGGACATAATGATGCGAACACATAGAGGTTTTACGTACCTAATAGGGTGTGGGACCACCTTTGGCATTCAAAACCGTCTGAATCCTCTTTGGAATGGATGCACATCCTGGATGGTAGCTAGTGGATGCAGTCTTCATGCAGAAATTACTCCAGGTCCTTGAGAGATGCAGGAGGAGGATAACAGGACCTTACTATCTTTTCCAACACAGACCACAGTGGCTCGATGATGTTTAAGTCTGCTGATTGGGGATGCTAAGGAAGGTGTGAAAGTTCATTCTTATGTTCTTCAAACCGTGATTGGACATTCCGAGCTCTGTGAATCGGGGCGTTATTATCTTGATAGATGTTGTTTCCACAGGCATTGTTTTCTGCAGGAAGCAATGGATGGACTTGTTGAGCTATTGGATGGACTTGTTCGGCCAAAATGGTTTCGCTCTGCCAGTCATCCGTCCTTTCAAGGTTATTAGGGAACCTGCTGAAACCACGATATGACTGTCCAGAGTATGTCAGAACCATCACTATACTGCTATGTTGGAAACAGACAGTTTGGGTTGTAACCTTCTGACAGTGTTCCTCGCACGTAAACACGTCCTGCTGTGGGGAATAGTGTGAATGTGGATTCATCCGACCACGTGACACGCTTCTGTGCATCGGCAGTCCAGGTTTTATGTTCCTGGCACCACTGCCGTCGCTGTGGTGCATTCACCCGTGTCACCTGAGGTTTTGCAATAGCAGCTCTACCATAAGTATCTTGCTTATGCAGTTCCCTGTGCACTGATTTTGTTGATACCGGGGTCTGGAGATGCACATTAAGCTCCTCACTGATTTTCGGCGCCGTGGTCTTCTCATAACGGGTAACATCCTCTTTAATGTTCTCACGTCTCTCTATCAGTCAGGATCGTTTTCTGGCCGCTCTTGCGTTTTGCAGACGAGGTTTTGCCACGAACATGGTATGCTATCTTAACGCTAGGCACAGTAGCTCTCGATACTTCCACTACATTGTCGGCTGTTGTCACGGAGGCACCAACTAGCCGGCCACCTACAATTAGCTAACTTTCGAAGTCCGTTAGATCGCTAATTATTTCGTCGTCACCCTGAAAGAAATTTTGTAACAAGACACTTTCAATGTACTTAAACAGGACCTTGGAATTCTAAACAAAGCTATTACTACCAAAAAGTGGGGGATACCTTTGTGTACAGTATTGTGATGTACCCAGCTGCATTAGAAGTCAAACTCTGAGCATGGTATTCACATTATTCTATACAATTCTTGTATGTTCTTCCACTGATGTTACCTTTCTTGGTCCTCAGCTCAAAATCTTTTTTTCCTTTAAACAAGTTAGTAAAATCATGCAATGCAATGCATTGATTATGATACGCTTTCCAACATACCAGAAATCATTACTCAAGTTATCACTCAAGTTATGAGGATAATGGCTGTGGAATAAACCTCGGTCTTGTGCCCTGAACTTTGATCCCATTTCGATGATATTCTACAGAACCGGTTCAGTATACTTCCGAAATAACATGATAAAGTTTTGTCGGGATGGAAGCATTTTTACGTAAGTTATGATGCATAAGGGCTATGGAATAAATTCCGCTCCTGTGTCCTAACCTTTGACCACATTTCGCCCATTTTCAATATCATTCGTTGACCACATTTCGCCCATTTAATAGGCAGGCCCCTACAACATACTAACATTTTATCCAGATAGAAGAATTTTTACAAAAGTTATGACGCATAATGGCGATGGAAGTGATTCCGCTCCTATGTCCTGACCTTTGGCCCCATTTCACCCATTTTCAACAGGGTTTGTCCCCAGGTGGTCCCCTACCATATACAAAAATTTAATCGAAATCGAACCTTTTTTACTTTAGTTATGACGCATAACAGCAATGGAATGGATCCCGCTCCTATGTGCTAACCTTTGACCCCATTTCGTTCACGTTCAATAGGGTTCCTTCCCAGGTGATCCCTTTCAACATACTAACAGTTCATCAAAATCGAACGATTTTACGCGAGTTATCGTGCGGACGAACATACGCACACAAAGTGTGACTTAATGAGGCAGATGAGAATCGCGACCATCTGCTCGCAAGAGTGTGACGTCATAAAACTTTAATAGGATCCACACACAACGCGTGACGTAATGAGGCAGATGGCGTGACCGCGCGCCAACATATCAAGCGCAAGATTGTGACATCATAAGATCGTCTCCAGGTGGTCCCCTACCACATAATAAAATTTCATCGAAATCGAACCATTTTCACGCACGTTATGGCGCATAAAGGCAATGGAATGCATCCCGCTCCTGTGTCCTGACTTTTGACCCCACTTCACCCATTTTCAATAGGATTCATTACCAGGTGGTCCCCTACAATATACTAAAATTTCATCGACATCGAACCGTATTTACGCAAGTTATGACGCATAAGGGCGATGGAATGGATTCCACTCCTATGCCGTGACTTTTAACTCCATTTCACCCATTTTCAATAGGGGTCATTCCCAGGTAGTCCACTACAATTTGCTAAAATTTCATTGACTTCGAACTATATTTACGCAAGTTATGACGTATAAGGGCAATGGAAAGGATCTCGCTCCTATGCCGTGACCTTTAACTCCGTTTCGTCTATTTTCAATAGGGTTGGTCCCCAGGTGGTCCCCTACTACATACTAAAATTTCATCGAAATCGAACCATTTTTACGCGAGTTATCGTGCCGACAGACGGACAGACGGTCGGACAAAGCTGGAGCATTTACGCTTCTTCAACCTACGGTTGGAAAGCGTAAAAAAGAGCAGCAGATTAATTATTATCGTCATTTTTGCTAAATCACAGATCTGCGCAATGTATAACAAATTGATCTATTTCACGTCATTTGGTAAAATACCTTTTAGTCATTCCAACACGAGAACCTTATTTCAATAAATGAATGAAATACGGGATTACACCATTGTACAATACAAATTTTGAAGTTGTGAATCCACTAATTGGTGGAAATAGAACATTGAAAATTCCATTCTGTGGACCCCTACTGCCTTTAAAGATAGTGGGTTTTGTTCTCTCTTTAGATCACCCTTGCTGGGATGCGCTTTTCTAGCGTGTTTTTTTTTTTTTTTTTTTGTAAAAAAAACGATAGCGCGTATTATATCACTTTGTCCGTCCGTCTTGGGACAACATATCTCTGCACCTATTAGTCCGATTTCAAAAATTATTTTTGCATTGCGAAGCTTGAAATGTGAGAATGATGATCCTTGTATTCCAGTATTTTTTTCGTTGCACAGCTTCGCCGCTAGAGGGGGTAAATGCAGATGATATCGAATTCAAAATACATTTTATTCCATGTGTTTGATTCTAAATATCCTATCGAAAAAATTCGTTTTCCTTTCGATCCCATTTATATCGAACACTATCTGAGGTACATACACGCTCTTTTACATAGCTTTTCTGCTAGGGCGCGTAAAAGGAAATTGCGTTTCTCCAATATCTCTGCTTGTAAAAGTTCGATTTCAAAAATTCCTCCTGCATCCGATACAGCTTCTGATGGAAAGTGTTTTTTTTTTTTTATATAATATCTAATTTTTCATAAATATTGCTTTGCCCACCAGGGGCGTAAGTTTTTATTTCTGCTTCTGATGTATTTGCAGCAAAATTTGAATTTGAATTTAATATTTGCCGCATTACACCATCCACCACACAATAAAATCGCAGATACAATTTCTGTACCAAAACAATATTGACCAAATACAAATCGCACCATATTCAAACACAAAAGAGAGGCAGTACATATATGTAAGAAAAGAATTAATACAACACATAAGTGCAAAAATATGAATAATAATACAACTAATACAAACACATAAACCATCAAACATGCAAAAAAAAAAAAAATATCTGAGCTTCTGAAAACTCGATTTAAAAATATTTCGTGGACCCTTGACCTCGGCAAATCTTTTAAAAGTACCTTCTGCCTAAAATAGTGCATAGGCTTTTCCGCCAGGGAGTGTAGATATATATCATATTTTTGTGGATATCTCTATTTCTAAGAGTCCAATTTGAAAACTTCTTTCTTTGTCGGAGAGCGTCTTCCGCACGGAATGCTTCTCACATAATTTAAAAATTTTCTTAGCGTACAAGTTGGTGCAAGTTCACCTTTTCGTTTACAGCACTGTCTGTAGGACTAAAAACCCGATATAAAAATTTCGGTCAGATACTACTAAATGTAAAAAAAAAAAAAAAACGCTTTGTGTATATTTTCTTCCCAAAATAATGCACAATTTCGCCGTTAGGGAGCGCAAATATTTAATCTGTTTTTCTCGAAATCTCTGCTTATAAATTATTTGCGATTTAAAAATTTCTTTCAACGCCGGTTACCATTTATTTTGTGGAACACCTTAGCTTTGTATTTGAGGAGTTTTGTGGTTCAAATTTCTGTTGCTAGGTTGCATTTTTGTACTTATGTTTGCAGCTGTATCTCCGCTTCTAAGAACTCTATTGAGAAATTTCTTTCTTACTGTATGCCACATGCTACAATAAAGACGGGGGCATTATCCTCTTTAAAAAACGCACAGCTTTCCTGGAAGGGGGTGGTGTAAAGATCAAAACCTTTTTTTCGCTATCGCTGCTTCTGGGATACGTATTTGAAATGTTCCTTTTCTTTAGCATAGCTCTTGCTATGAAGAATACTTTTCGCATGTTTTTGACTTTTTCATAATGCAAAATTGTTTTGCTAGAAGGTGTATAGTTATATCACGTGTCCTTCTTCATTTCTTCTTCTAACAGTTCGATTTGAAAATCACTTTGTCTCTGACACTCCTTCTGCTATGAGAAATTTTGTGTGTGCCATTTGTTAATCTTCGTAACCTATTTTTTGGCGTCTGGTGGAAGTCAGTAGCTGTTTTTATTTATGGATGTTTTATCGATTGTAGAAATCCTGTTGATTTTTTTTCTAGCAGTTCCCATTGTCTCTGAATAACTTTGATTAATTTTATTCGCGTGGAAAAGAATTCAAAAGATATGCTCATCACAACCGAAAAATCGGTGCCATCTTTTTCGTTTATGAATATGATGAAGTTTGAATTTTGCTGATATAGAGCAATTCCGATTTTCATAAAGTTTTTGTCTGTACAGATACACTGCGCTTATGGGGTCAGTTTGATTTTAATTCCCGAATAAGCACGATTTCGGAAGAAAAGTTTCAATGAAAATATGGATGTAAAATTATTAGAGCTGCCGATCCAGCACTAGAAACCACCACGCTCCACTGTTGTGAATGATGGCAAGAACAGTTCTTTCTTTCATTAAATGCTCGGCTGTATATTGAAAATGTAACACCAAGAAAGACCTTAGATATTAAAAGTCAGATATATAGTGGGCATTACTCATGATACAAGGCATAAGTGATTAGAAATACCGACCTATATAAGGGATGTAGAACACTCAATACTCAATACCTTCTCTACCAACCACGAGCAGTGATAAAGGGTTGTATACGGAGTTGCACCGACTGGAAGAAGTTCCGGGAGTCGCACTATGGAAAGTTATTCCATGCTGTCTCGATTCGCTTCCAAAGTTCATCTTGGAAGAATGGCGGCGGAGTTTGACGGACCAAGCGTCGAATGACCATATCCAACACTTATTCAACGAACGACAAATCAGGTGAACGCGTTTGGCAAGGAAGACGTTGGCAAATCTGGGGCGTAGTGGAGCTGTAAAACATTCTGCGGCTGATGTGTTCGGCCATTGTCCTGTGGAAAATAGCACCAAGGACCGTCAGAAAATATGGTAGCGTTTCAGTCTCCACCACTTCTGCGGTATACCACTAGCTGGTCATGGTTTCTGCAATGCGTAGGAGGCGGAAATGTGAATGGAACCCAACAGCACCCCACACCAGAACGTGAATGGAACCCAACAGCACCACACACCAGAACGTGAATGGAACCCAACAGCACCCCACACCAGGAAGTGAACGGAACCAAACAGCACCCACCACCAGAACGGGAATGGAACCCAACAGCACCCCACACCAAAACATGAATGGAACCAAACAGCACCCTACACCATAACGTGAATGGAACACACCAGAACGCGAATGGAACCTAACAGCACCCCACATCAGATTGTGAATAGAATCGAGCAGCACCCCACACCAGAACGCGAATGGAACCCAACAGCATGCCACAGCAGAACGTGAATGAAACCCAACAGCACCCCACCCCACAACGCGAATGGAACCCAACAGCACCCCACACCAGGAAGTGAACGGAACCAAACAGCACCCACCACCAGAACGTGAATGGAAACCCAACAGCACCCCACACCAAAACATGAATGGAACCGAACAGCACCCTACACCATAACGTAAATGGAACACACCAGAACGCGAATGGAACCTAACAGCACCCCACATCGGATTGTGAATAGAACCGAACAGCACCCCACACCAGAACGTTAATAAAACCCAACAGCACTCCACACCAGAACGTGAATGGAACCTAACAGCATGCCACCCCACAACGCGAATGGAACTCAATAGCACCCCCACCATAACGCCGGGCGTTGCGTCTGTATGACACTGCATAATGTATGCCTCCAGCAGTCTTTCACCGTGGTGTAACCGTACAAAGGGTGCGTCCATTATGGGTCATTAAGTTGTACCGCGACTCGTCGAAAAACACTATACACTGCCATTAACCATGCTAGTGTCTGCGTTCTTAACCCTATTGCAGCCACTGATATATGAGGTTTAAGGTTAAGGGAAGTTGAAGTAACGAATACCGAGGGACGAGGCTTTTCTCTAACAGACGGCGTCGGATAGAGCTCGCAGGCAACTTTTGATGTGATACAGACTAGAGATGAGTTCGGGCCCAATTTTAGGAGCCTGGGCCCGGCCCGCATTCTTTGATTACATGTGTTTGCTGAGCCCGGGCCCTGATTCTGGGAAAATTTTGCTTATCAAGGCTTGCATTTATGCATTATACACTGGCCAAAAAGATGGCCCAAGCAAGGATTAGTTTAAAAATCATTAGTTTAAAAAGTTTAGTTCAGTCAATCCACTTCACAATATTAATATGTTTTTAGAAATACTACGCATAAAGCCAAATGTTCTAAAACGTGGATTTGAGAATAAATAAATAATCAACGTGCCCTTCGACCGTATCGTTCCACCATGGTAACAAATACAAAATGAAATTCGACCGGGCTTGGAATTGCACGTGTTGAATTAATTACAGTAATGAAATTCAAGATGTGTAATTCCGAGCCCGGGTCCGGGTTTTTCGGTAGTTAATGAATTCAAAGGCCGTCCGAGCCCGGCCCCGAGCTCATCTCTAATATAGACCTCTTTTGTAGAGCTAAAACCCTCTGGACGTGGGTGTCCGATCCGCCAACGTCATACGGTGGAGATAACCGTTTTCCTGTGCGTATGCCTGTCGCTAGGCTCCACACTCTTTAGTGCATCAGACCTTCCTCTTCTCACTGACGCCGTATTTGCATCACTGTGCTCGCGTTGCGTCCAAAATAAATGGCAATGCCGCGGAATCAAAGTTCCCCTTCCAGCAGTCCATCCGTCAGCTGTACGAACGGGTCTCCGCTGCTGAGGTGGAACATCTCAGTTACTACTTACTTCCATTATTCCCGCGAATCGACTATGGCAACTTTCTCTGTGCGTTCTGCTTTTACGTCTCCTGCAGGTCAGCTGCGCAGAAGGCTGACATGTGCGATGCGGCTGTAATATTTGCACCTCTTCAAGCGACCCTCCCATTTTGCGAGTTTCAGTCCGATCGCACACACTTTTCTTGGTGCTGCATGCTTAGCAAACAGCGGTGTATTTAATATGAACTAGTAATGGATTAGAAAACTCTAAAGGCGAAGCACTATTTTGTGCTTCATTTTAGCAATTCTGTCCTCCATTACTGATTGATATAACATTTCAACTTCTAGCCCCTGGTGACCTTGTGTTTCTTAAGCAAGATGCAATCGGCACGCACTATCAGCCTTCATGTGTTAATGAACCAGTAACAGAAAAATCACTGCGAAATATTTACTCCAACACACACACACAAAAAAAAGCACTGCAAAATATTCACTTTAACAGAAAAAGTCACTCAAAAATATTCATGCTATTTCATAATTTACCGAACGGGTTTTCTTTATAAATAATTTCAAGCACATTTATTATTGAAGTGCACTTCTTTCAATTTTATGAAACCTTTTGTATTAAAAAAGTGCGAAGTGGTGGTGGTGGTGGTACATGCGCATTACAAAGCAGAATGATGAACAATTTGTCGTCAGCTCATAGCAGATCAGGTGAAAACGAAGTGTATTAATGACGAATTGCTTGAGGTCATGGCCAGTGAAAGCAACCGAGACGTCATTCATTCTATTTCAAAAATAATTTTTCCGTTCTGATTTGCGTAGTTCCTTCTAAGCTTCTACAAAGATAATTCCTTCTTAACTCTTGCGAAAACAATTTCTTCTCAACTTCTACGCAGATGGATTGATGGATATGGATTGTTGGCACCGTAGCGTAAAGCGAAAGCACTCGGCTAGTTATCGAGAGATCTGGGATTCGATCCCAGCTGTGTCGAAACACAATTTTTCGGTCGCTGTGTGTTTATTAAAGAAAAACGTGGAAAGAGCGATAGCTTTGTCTATTTACATTGTCTCCACGTATTTGAAAGATTTTCACCACTCAACACAGATAACTTCTTCTCAACTTTTGTATCTTAGAAAATGGTGCGAATGCTGAAAGGCGCGGGGTTGTAGCTAACCATCTAAGCTGGGACACGGTTCTGGTTACGTATGGCTAAAGGGGTGGTATTTTTTTTACCGCACTAGTTTTCTACCATCCCTGGGATTAGAGGCCAAAAATTTCGAATGTTCCACTACTTGTAGCCATCATAATAGTAACTAAGCGGAGTAGGGGGCTACTACCCCTCCAAAATGTTTCACTTTTCCAAATAATAATTATTTTCATGTAATACATTTTTTAACTAATTTCTGACTCAACGTTATTAAGCAAAATTTACGGCAAAAATCCTGTGTTGAATCGCCAGAAAATGATAGTTTAATATTTTTAATGCAACATGTTTTACAATTTGGAAGCTTGCCTTCCGTTCCCCCCAAAAATAACAGCCCAAGTTATAGCCTCAGATAGTTACGGTGGATCTTAAAGTGTTTCTTTGTATAACAGGTATGATTAGCGCCCCTTTACCCTTCAAGTGAACGATGCACCTGAATCAAATGGAGCTCAAAATTTTCTTTGCCCCCCAAACAGAAATGTTCACGTAGCGGCCGGGTTTTACGAACGCTACGACAGAACAGTTCCTTCCCTATCTCATCTCTCCAGTAAAAAACATACAGATGTCAAACAGATGATAAGATCTCCCCCTTACTCTTTTATTCTCTGCTCCAGTCCCCAAGATATAATGAGGAAGGGCTAGTTTCCATAACAGGGACACCTTGCCACTGTGTAGAAACAAGTGACTCAAATATCTTCTCTTTCGTTTCTTAAGGTGGCCGCAGACACTTTTGAATATCATGTTTGAGTGTCACGCCAGCAAATCGGGGAGGTTTGTGCTAGGGGCGGCACGTAGCGTGGAGTCAACCAGGAGTGAAGCTCTTCAACGCCTGCTGAAATCCTCTTCACTCCACACTACATGCCGGTCCAGACACAAAACTCCCCCATTTGCTGGCGTGACACTCAAACATGACATTCAAAAGTGCTTGTCTGTGGCCACCTTTAGGTTTCTCGCCATTGTTATAGCACTTTCAGCAGCAAATTAGTCAGAAAGGATTAGTGTCAATCTTCTCTATAAATCGTCACTTTGAATGACAAGGCTAAGGAGGAAGGCATCGTATCCTCCTGCGCAGAGGTCCACGATTCACTCCTTCCAGCCGCGTTCGGCCCGCTTCTCAAAGAGGCGATAATACGAGAGAGATTCAAATTTGGCCTGGACATTTTTTCTTTAATCAGATATTTATTTACCACGCAGCTGATGTTGCACCACTTACTTTTCGAAGTAATCTCCGTCGTGGTCCATACATTTTTTACAGCGTTCTGGAAGCTTCTGGATACCAGTTTCATAGAATTCTTTATTCTGTTGTTTAAAGCATCTTAGGA
The DNA here is from genome assembly GCA_039090855.1 of Macrothele yani. NCBI lineage: Eukaryota > Metazoa > Arthropoda > Arachnida > Araneae > Macrothelidae > Macrothele > Macrothele yani. The sequence continues at coordinate 22,335,297 of CM077002.1, read as the reverse complement.
CGACACTTTTCACCTCTTCATTTGATCTGAACTTCTGTTTTCCCAAAAATTCCTTTAATGGGCCGAGCAGGGGGTAGTCACATGTTGACATATCCGGACTGTACGGAGGGTATAGTACAACGTCCCATCCCAATTCCTCCAATGTTTCCATAGTCACTTTAGCGGTGTGGGGCCTGGCGTTGTCTTGGAGATGGCATACTCCACTGTTGAGGAGTCCTGGTCTCTTCTTTCTTAGTGCTGCCTTAAGAGAGTTCTTGAACAGATCGCTGTAATAGGTGGCATTGATTGTTTGACGATCTTCCAAGAAAATCGTAAGAATAATACCGTTAATATCCCAAAACACCGTAGCCATTACCTTCTTGGCTGATGCCCCGATCTTGAATTTTTTGGGTGGAGGCGAATCACTGCGTCTCCACTCACGCTTGCACTATTGCTTCCCGGCGTATGGTGATAAATCCATATCTCGTCGACTGTCGCCACACGCCTGAGAAAGTTGTCTGCTTCTCTCTGATGTCTTCGGAACAACATGTTCGCAATTTGCAATCTGCTGGCTTTCTGCTCGTCGGACAGCTACTTCGGTACCCAGGTGGCACACACTTTGCAGAAGTGCAGCTTATCGTGGATGATGGTATGCCCGCTGCCGGCGCTGATGTTCAATGCAGAGCTCATATAACTTAAAGTAATCCTCCTGTTGTTCCGCATGAGCTCATTTACGCGCGCAGTCATGGCGTCGTTAACAGCAGTTGCCGGTCGTGCTTTGCGCGGTACGCTTTGTCTGCCTTCCTTGAACGCTTTACACCATTCGAAGACGTATGAACGGAACAGACACGAATCACCAAACTGTGTTTGAAGTCTCTGGTGAATTTTACTGCCACTCGCACCTTCATTGCAAAGAAATTCGATAATTATTCTCTGCTGCAGTGAAGTCGAAACACCTTCACTCGCCATTTCTATTTCTGCAATGCAGGAGTTGTCTTGGCAACGGAAATTAACGAAACAAGTGGCCTTCTGGTAGCGTGAGATACCAGTGTTGTCAAACGCACAATAATAATACGCACAATTTTTCAAACTAAATTATTAGAAACAAAGTTCAGGTCAAATTTGAACGCCCGTAATATTTAATTGAGCTGATTTTAGACCAGTTTACTAACACGAAGTTATTTCGTTCCAGCCGGTTAAGGGTTAATTTTTAAGCAAGTGGAACTCCAAGCTCTTCTGTTGAAGTTTCTATAAGTATACACGCACGCACATCTTACTACTGTACATCATATTTAACTACTGCACATCATATTTAATTGAGCTGATTTCAGACCAGTTTACTAACACGAAGTTATTTCGTTCCAGCCGGTTAAGGGTTATTTTTTAAGCAAGTGGAACTCCAAGCTCTTCTGTTGAAGTTTCTATAAATACACACGCACGCACATCTTACTACTGTACATCATATTTAACTACTGCACATCATATTTAATTGAGCTGATTTCAGACCAGTTTACTAACACGAAGTTATTTCGTTCCAGCCGGTTAAGGGTTATTTTTTAAGCAAGTGGAACTCCAAGCTCTTCTGTTGAAGTTTCTATAAATACACACGCACGCACATCTTACTACTGTACAACATATTTAACTACTGCACATCATATTTAATTGAGCTGATTTCAGACCAGTTTACTAACACGAAATTATTTCGTTCCAGCCGGTTAAGGGTTATTTTTTAAGCAAGTGGAACTCCAAGCTCTTCTGTTGAAGTTTCTATAAATACACACGCACGCACATCTTACTACTGTACATCATATTTAACTACTGCACATCATATTTAATTGAGCTGATTTCAGACCAGTTTACTAACACGAAGTTATTTCGTTCCAGCCGGTTAAGGGTTAATTTTTAAGCAAGTGGAACTCCAAGCTCTTCTGTTGAAGTTTCTATAAATACACACGCACGCACATCTTACTACTGTACAACATATTTAACTACTGCACATCATATTTAATTGAGCTGATTTCAGACCAGTTTACTAACACGAAATTATTTCGTTCCAGCCGGTTAAGGGTTATTTTTTAAGCAAGTGGAACTCCAAGCTCTTCTGTTGAAGTTTCTATAAATACACACGCACGCACATCTTACTACTGTACATCATATTTAACTACTGCACATCATATTTAATTGAGCTGATTTCAGACCAGTTTACTAACACGAAATTATTTCGTTCCAGCCGGTTAAGGGTTATTTTTTAAGCAAGTGGAACTCCAAGCTCTTCTGTTGAAGTTTCTATAAATACACACGCACGCACATCTTACTACTGTACATCATATTTAACTACTGCACATCATATTTAATTGAGCTGATTTCAGACCAGTTTACTAACACGAAGTTATTTCGTTCCAGCCGGTTAAGGGTTATTTTTTAAGCAAGTGGAACTCCAAGCTCTTCTGTTGAAGTTTCTATAAATACACACGCACGCACATCTTACTACTGTACATCATATTTAACTACTGCACATCATATTTAATTGAGCTGATTTCAGACCAGTTTACTAACACGAAGTTATTTCGTTCCAGCCGGTTAAGGGTTATTTTTTAAGCAAGTGGAACTCCAAGATCTTCTGTTGAAGTTTCTATAAATACACACGCACGCACATCTTACTACTGTACATCATATTTAACTACTGCACATCATATTTAATTGAGCTGATTTCAGACCAGTTTACTAACACGAAGTTATTTCGTTCCAGCCGGTTAAGGGTTATTTTTTAAGCAAGTGGAACTCCAAGATCTTCTGTTGAAGTTTCTATAAATACACACGCACGCACATCTTACTACTGTACATCATATTTAACTACTGCACATCATATTTAATTGAGCTGATTTCAGACCAGTTTACTAACACGAAGTTATTTCGTTCCCGCCGGTTAAGGGTTATTTTTTAAGCAAGTGGAACTCGAAGCTCTTCTGTTGAAGTTTCTATAAATACACACGCACGCACATCTTACTACTGTACATCATATTTAACTACTGCACATCATATTTAATTGAGCTGATTTCAGACCAGTTTACTAACACGAAGTTATTTCGTTCCAGCCGGTTAAGGGTTAATTTTTAAGCAAGTGGAACTCCAAGCTCTTCTGTTGAAGTTTCTATAAGTATACACGCACGCACATCTTACTACTGTACATCATATTTAACTACTGCACATCATATTTAATTGAGCTGATTTCAGACCAGTTTACTAACACGAAGTTATTTCGTTCCAGCCTGTTAAGGGTTATTTTTTAAGCAAGTGGAACTCCAAGCTCTTCTGTTGAAGTTTCTATAAATACACACGCACGCACATCTTACTACTGTACATCATATTTAACTACTGCACATCATATTTAATTGAGCTGATTTCAGACCAGTTTACTGACACGAAGTTATTTCGTTCCAGCCGGTTAAGGGTTAATTTTTAAGCAAGTGGAACTCCAAGCTCTTCTGTTGAAGTTTCTATAAATACACACGCACGCACATCTTACTACTGTTAATTCTAATTTACCCTTCCTTTCCTGATAATATTTCAGAAAATTTCGGGATCATAGAATTCCAAAGTACCAGCATTACCACTCCTGAAAGTGCACCTGTTGCTCGACTTGTTGTGCGGAGATACAACGGGACGGACGGAACCGTGACAGTTAGATGGAGGACCATTGATGGAACGGCAATAAAAGGATCAGATTTCGGAGACCCAACATCCGGCGAATTGATCTTCAGTGAGGGTGTTTCCAGTCTTTTCATCGAGATACCGCTTATCGACGACAAAGTAAAAGAAGACGATGAACAGTTTACCGTCCGTCTCTCATCTCCTGGAGGTGGAGCAGTTTTAGGATTAGCAACGATTGCCACAGTAACGATCACAGATGACGATCGTAAGTATCATAAAATTTCATTGTACCCATAAATTCTTTGCCGCGACTGAAATTAATCGTATCTACAATAAAATAACTTCGTGTAACTTTTCTTAATTTTAAATTACTTTACGTGTATAGCCATTTTCAAAAATGACTGAAGAATTGATTTGGTGCACGCTTTGGTAAATCCATGAGAATTTCGTTGTATTATGGAGGTTGTCTAGTCATTTGGAAGAATACCATGGAAACCAAAGATCGCAGAAGTACATATCAGGTCATCTCGAAAATAGTGTCGTTTTTTCAACGTGTGAAGAAAAGAAAGAGAAAGGTACCTTGAGCAGATGTTTTAATCCATATAATAAGTGCCCCTGGTAGTTACAACCTTCTCCCATTGATCGATAAGTTTTTCAATCCCAGACATGTAGAATTACATGGATTTTGATGCAAAAAGGCAGAAAGGGTTCGCCGTACCTCTTCCACATTTCGAAGTGCAGTCCCAGCAAGATGGTTTTACAGGCTGCGAAAGAGGTGGTAGTCAGATGGGGCGATGTCAGCGGAATATGCTGGATGCGGAAGTTTTGCAACGTGGCACTGGTCAATTTTGCTGTGTATGGTTTTGCGTTGTCCTCCTGCAGCAGCACGCCTTTACGATTCGCGAGTGCTGGACGTTTATCTTGCAAAGCAGTGCGTAGACGCAGCAGCTGATGACAGTAGACTTCCCCTGTAATGGTTTTGTTGGGTGGCAGCAGTTCGTAATGGATTATGCCTTGCATATCCCACCACACAGACATGAAAATCTTTTGTGGGAAACGTCCTGGTTTCGCCACTGCTGCAGGCACATACCCTTTGGGAAGCCACTGCCATTTACGCTTAATGTTGTGATAAATAATCCCTTTTTCATCGCCCGTGACAATTCTGTGCATAAACGGCTCCCTTTTTCAGGGGAGAGCAAAGAAGTTCGAATGTCCACACGCTGTGGCAGCTGTTGTGGAGTGAGATCATGGGGTAGCTGTTGTGGAGTGAGATCATGGGGTAGCTGTTGTGGAGTGAGATCACCCACTTATCCAGTTTCGATACATAACCGAGGTCCTGCAGATGCCGGTGAACAGTGGAATGGGTTGAATGAACAAATGTGGTCAATTCCTGGACTCTTGCCTGAGGATTTCCCTCAACAGCTGTAACGTACCAGGAGATGTGACGTACTTACCAGAAGGACGCACCCGACATAAAGGCAGATAGGAATCAGAATAAAATGTCCGCGTAGCTCAATTGGTAGAGTGACTTATTCCGGAATGAGTGGATCCGGGTTCGAGCCCCGGCGCGGATAAAAATGACGGAGAAATTTACTTCGTTATACAGCATTTTTCAGCAAGTCGTTATCCACCTCAGCAGGCCGTCCGGATCGCTGCATATCCTTGAGGTTGGTGTCCCTCCTGCGAAATTTCTGGAACCAGCGTTGACATTTCCTGACCTCCAGGGTACTCGTCCCATATACGGCATTGATGTTTCGTGTTGCTGCCGTCGCTGAATGGCGATGGTGGAACTTACACAACATAATGTTCCTAATGTGGTCTTCTGACGCTGCCATTTCCTTTGCGGTTTAAGTACACAACGACTGCACGTAGAACTCCGTTTGGCCGCCCCGGTGGCGCAGTGGTCTAAGCGATGGCCTCTGATCATTCGTCCGAACGGGGTCCGGGTTCGAATCCCGGTGAGGCATGGGTGTTGTGTTTGTCTTACGGCACTGGCTCTCTCCCTTCCCTGGAACCAGTGACCCTAAATTAGGGACGGGCGACTGCTTATAGCCCATTGAGTTGCTCACGGTGGTCGTTAAACCTCCAATCAAAAAAAAAAAAACTCCGTTTGCGGTCTCAAGTGACTTGAAGGTCTGCTCGCGTGATCCCTCTTATATTCACCGTAGTTGACGTCATAGTCTGGGCACCAGGAGACTCACTACTGTTGGGATTGCGCAAAACCACATTACTTCTGGGATGACGTAATAAAATATTAATGAATCGGGTGGGTCAGAAATTTTACTGAGAATGTACGCTAAAACGTATTCTAAAATTCACGAGCCACTTTCTGTGATTCTTTTCGTGAATTAACGAAGCACATGGGTCGCTCTGTTGACCGCATCCTTCGCAATTTGCAAAATACAAAATCGTTTTGGCGATGGAAAAAAAGCTCTGGTGATTACCTTTTTGTTCCGTTATTACACTTTGGGGAAACTTTATAAAAGCCAGTGCAACTCCTGAAGCATATATTCAGTACCACCTTTTCCATAAAACGACGGAAAGAAACCTTAATTTCACGGATTTTTGGTACGCCAGGAAACTTCTGAATCTTCAGAAACTCTTCCGCAATTCTTTTCTCATACACGGTCGAGTCACAGTATTGTGACCCCCAGCTAATATCCAGAGCAACCGCCGTGTGCAGTGCGAACAGCAGGTACACTCGGGGCAAGGCTAACCTGACTATGGAGTTAAAGTTACGGAGTGTGTACTTCCACTGCATAATATAGTTCCAGTTGAAAAGCTCGTGTTGGAATTTGAACTCAGACCTAAAAAGCACATGGATATATCGATGTTGTAAATGTTGTACGTACATACATTAAAAAAATAAGATCCCAGTTTCGGTCGCGTTTCTAATAATTACAAGCATTTGCATTTTCGCGACGTCATTGTCGCTTCTGTCTGGCTTCAGACAGGCTATACCGTATACACGGGGGATATTTACTGACGATGCGGGAGATGAGAATTGCGCCGGAGGGTAAAACGGGAGTTAATGGGTCGCGGCGGTCACTGAGCTTGCCTCTTTCTTCCTGGTTGCTGTCTCAAAATACTCGGTCTGCTTTGGACATGGTGTTTATCAGTACATCTGGAAACATAGCGCAGTCCAATGTATTTCTAATTAAAAAAATGCGTAGTGCATAAACGTTTATTATGTAACTAAAAAATATCTTTGGAACACTTTAGGAACACCGAAAGTTTACGTATAGCTGATGAAATCCAATAGTAAGGAATATGTTTAACGAGGGTGTTTACCTTTTCTATACCCACATGCGTTTTCGAAAAGAAAGAAATCGTTTGTCTGGTGGGTGGCAGTTGACGGGGGCATCGTGATGGAAGCATGTGCTGGAAGATTCCTTTTGCCTTTCCTCCCATCCCCTTAGGGTCTTAGGGGGAAGGGTCAGCGACACTTGGCTCACATTAGTGCGCGGAGAAATACATATAAACAAGAGACACGGACTTGTCGGTGAATCGGTTTCACAGCGTTAGCAGTGTAATCAGGTTAGCTTTGCCCCGAGTATAGACGGGCTGGGAGTGACTCAATACGTTGCTAGAAATTTTTTACAGGTATGTGGAGACATGCTGACTGCAGTGCATCTGACAGCAGCCGGAGGGTGTGTGGTGGCGGATCCCACAGAGCGAACAACATGATCGAGGTGTTCCCACAGATTTTCATTTGGATTTAAATCTGGGAAATAAGGGGTCCAGTGAAGAACTTCGAAGTCTTCATCGTGCTCTTCCTACCGCTCTAGGACATTTCTAACTGTGTGACACGTCGCATTGTCGTGCTGAAAGATCCCATCCGCTCCAGGGAAGACAATCAGCATGTATATGTTCTAACTGACAGCCAATGTTCTAACAATGTTCTACCTGATAGCCGTTACTTTGGACTATATACCCACAATAGGATTTCCAAGATAACAGGACATTTCTTAAAATTGGTAGTGGTATTTCATTCCACTCGTCTTCCAGTGCTTTCTACAGTCCAATCCTTTTTTTAGGTCCGCGTTTAGTAGTGCTCTTTTTAGCCGTACGAAGGCAGAAAGCCCATGAAGGAATACGAGCAAAATGTTTAGACTTAACACCAGTCTCATTTTTTCAAGAAATAGAGTGGTACACTTGGATGTAGACTGATAGCCTTATCCTCATTAAGCTAAACTCTTTGAAGGCTCTGTGAATAAAGCAATGGTATTTCATCTTTAATTGTAGGAGTTAAAGCTTGATTTTGGTGGTCTGTAAGGATGGATTCATAACGAATTCGGTCCATAGTGCCTTCCACAGGTATGAGTGAACCCAGAGAATGCCACGAAAACATTCCCCAGACCACACCAGTTTGTGTTCTTCCAGCAGTGGTTAAACAGTGCTTGTTATCCTACGTTTCTCGCCTTATACGCCAACGCCTATCCGTTCGATAAAGCAGAAAACGTTGCTCATCCGAGAAGGTAATCCTTTGCCAATCAGCGGAGGTCCAATTCAGATACTGCCGTGCAAATGCAATCCTTTTCTGCCGATGCACCTTCTCTATCATAGGTGCAGTGACCATCCGTCTGCATCGGAGCACCATACGCAGCGGGGATCGCTGAACTGTCGTTTTAAACACACTTCCTGTAGCCACCTGTTCATTCGGCTTGTGAGTTGCTCTTCTGTAGCGTGTCGATCGGTCCTCACGCACCTTTGCAGTCGACGTTCAACTCTCACATCAATAGCACGTAATGCTCCGCAGTTTCCACGTCGCTCATTCGCAATGGTGCCATTTCTCCAATCACGATACACTTTAACCACAGCAGCACGCGAACAGTTCACAAACTGCGCTGTTTCTAAAATACTGCCACCCTTGGCCCTAAAGCCGATAATAATCATCCTTTTTGCAAATCTGATAAATTGCACCTTTTGTCCATGACGGCACACCTTATATAACCTACAAGCCAGTTCATGACACATGCCTTCCTTTATTGGCTACGCGCTGTTGACGTTATAACGAAGTAAATTTCTCCGTCATTTTTGTCCACGCCGGGGCTCGAAACCGGGTCCGCCCATTCCGAAATAAGCCGCTCTATCAATTGAGCTACGCGGACGTTCGTCATCGCTGCTATCTGCTCTTATGTCGTGTGAGTCCTGCTAGGCAGGCACGTCACACCTCCTCCCCCCGAAAGACGGCCTTGGGCATGGCCCACTGGTCAGCCGTGAGCATGAATCGCCGTAGGCAGTTTTCCGCTAAAGAACGTGCACTTAAGAACTCCCAGTCAATCTGGTGTGTGGAATGCAACGTCACACACATTTATTTTTCCAAGCGCTGGAGAAGGCATTCTCTGATTTTTCCTATCTCGCGGTGTGGAAAGAACATCACACCATTGCGAGATCTTGAACGTCCGAGAAGTTCGGGCGCCATTATAAAGAAGTAAGTTTCTCTGTCATTTTTGTCCACGTCGGGGCTCGAACCCGGGTCCCCTCATTCCGTAATTAGTCGCTCTACCAATTGAGCTACGCGGACGTTCGTTATCGCAGCTATCTGCCTTTATGTCGTGCGCGTCCTGCTGGGCAGGCACGTCACAACGTCAAAAGTAGGAAGTGGCCACAATAATGTGACTCGTCTGTGTATAAGCCAGCAAATGAAGATTATAAAAAGGAATCTGGATGACTGGCCGAGCCAATGAAAATTTGGCTGATCATAATGCGATGAACACAAGTAAAGGCACAGTCCAGTGAGCAAGGACCCTTACAGCAAGGTTGCGTGATGAATAGGGTAGGCAGACCCGTCAGTAGAGTCGCTGACCAAAGCGATAACAAAAAGTTCCTCAGAAGGGCAGCAAAGCGTAGACACGACGAAGAAGAGGATAACACCTCAGGAATAACTGACGTAGGGTGAGAAGGCTTAAGGTCACGTCAGCAGCTCGACAACTTTTACAGACAACGGTAGGAACTGGACAACGATAGCAACGGGATGACAGCAGAAGAGGGCAGTAGACTATGGCAACAACCTAAGGCAGCAGATCAATGACGTCGACGACGACTCGATATCTGAGGTTTAACGACCCCCGTGAGCAACTCAATGGGCTATAAACAGTCGCCTGTCCCTAATTTAGGGTCACTGGTTCCAGGGAAGGAAGAGAGTTAGTGCCGTAAGACAAGCACAACAGTCATGCTTCACCGGGATTCGAACCCGGACCCATCTCAGACGAAGATCAGAAATCATCGCTTAGACCATTGCGCCACCAGTGATGCTGAAAAATTTAGCGACTTCGATTTTGCGAAATTCCTATGTAAATACGGAACACCTCGAAACGGACTTTCCTGAAATAAACGGAATTACTGACCCGAAAATTTGTGAAAATATCCAAGTTATAAATAACAGGCACTTTTGATAACGGAAATTTCCTTAAACTACGGACATCTACCGGAAAATTTATTGCATGTTATTTTCACACCAATTTTTCGTGAAATCACACCGCTTGCTTTTTACAGAGTAGTTGATGCTTTCCGAACTATCAGGGGTATGCAAAAGTTTCCACCCCCGGCTAGTGGGCGCTAGGGGGGTCTAACCGGCCGGCGACCCGTGCTTTCAGTTCTTGCATGAAGCCAAGCATGGCTATCGATAAAGTTCATTTGCGACACTGTTTGTTATTCATGTTTAATTTAGAGAAAAGGGCGAATGAAGCATATGGTTCAATATGTCAGGCGTATGACGAAACGGTTATGGGTAAGCGGACGTGTCGAGAATCGTTTGCCAGGTTTAAGAAAGGTGATCTAAGCTCGGAAGACACGCCACGTGCAGGTAGACCGTAGGAACTCGTAGAAAAGGAGCTGGAATCGCTATTGCGAGAGGATTCCACACAGTCGACCACGCAACTGGCGAAACGTTTGAAAGTTGCGCAATAGACGGTGGTACGGCGTCTACAGGCCTTGGGGAAGATCCAGAAGATTGGTAAGTGGGTTACGCATACTTTCACGGAGCGTAATATTGGTCAAGGATTGGGCATCTGCATGTCGTTGCCGATGAGGTTTCAACGGAAGAGTTTCTCGTGCAAGGTTGTCACCGGAGATGAAAAATGTGTCTACACCAAATAAATTTAAATGAAAAAATATCTACAACCCCGTACGCAAGCGATTCTGGCTCGACCGAGGCCAGCCATCAACACCTACTGCAAAACAGTATATCTACTGGAAAAAAGAGCTGTTTTGTGAGTGGTGGGATATGCAAGGAGTGCTGTACTTCCAACTGTTGAAACAGGATGAAACAATCACTGCACAAGGATATAGCGATCAGATGATGAAACTGAACGCCGCGATCGAACAAAAACGTCCATGCACAGGTAAAAGACGCCACCCAGTCATCCTGTTACACGATAATGCCAGACCACATGTCTGTGGCTCCACGAAATAAACATTCGAAAAGCTACACTGGGAGATTTCACCCTTTCACCTATTTCGCTCTATGCAACATGCCCTAGCCCAACAGCGGTCCACCATAGTTCCAGAGGTAGAAAATTTCGTCTCTGCTTTCTTCAGCTCAAAACGCGAGTCTTTCTATCACAGGGGCATTCATTTGTAGCCTGAAAAATGCCAAAAGGTCATTTTTTTTTATTGGAGGTTTAACGACCACCATGAGCAACTCAATGGGCTATAAGCAGTCGCCCGTCCATAATTTAGGGTCACTGGTTCCAGGGAAGGGTGAGAGCCAGTGCCGTAAGACAAACACAACATCCATGCCTCACCGGGATTCGAACCCGGACCCCGTTCGGACAAATGATCAGAGGCCATCGCTTAGACCACTGCGCCACCGGGGCGGCCAAAAAAGTCATTGATGGTAACGGCCAATATTTCGTTGAATAAATGTGTACTGGTTTCCTGATTGTTCCTGTCTCCTTTCTCCTTAAAACGGCGAAAAAGTTTGCATACCCTTAATATTAGGGATTTCGTTCGACGACGCAGTTGAATATTACCTCCTCACCCTAGTGGCTAAAGTTCGAGTCGGGCGTGAAAAGCTTCAAGCTGAAGAATCAATTACGTTTATTTTATGCAAAGCTATATGCTTAGGCTGAGCACTCTTCCAATAGTTTTGTTTTGTTTTTGTTTAGGGGTGTTATAATGAATTAGCTTTGTAATCTTTTTGCTAAGCTAATTATTATGAATGAATAATGCTCTAAGCTTCAAACTAAAGAATTCCCAAAAGGGTGTTGTTACTCGTTAATTATGAACTTAAACAAAGTCTCAACGCTGGTTATTTATATTAAGTAATCAAAGTCATAAACCTAACAGCCAGACAGAGGTCTGACAAAACTAAGAATTGAGAAAGACTGAACTTACTGAACAACTATTTATTTCCGAGACTCGTGGTCAACTAAGGCACTCATATATCTTGTACATAATAATGAATAAACTTTCCTCTTATAGTACGCACACCACCAACACAACTCCAACACAACCTCAACTCCAACGCAACAACACAACACACTCTCTACCGATGAACGCGCCTATATACGAGCTACCACCACGTCATGACTTACACTCATTGCCAGATCTCATTCAGCGGGTGAAATAATATTTCGTTCAGTAGGAAGATAATTTACATAGTAAAATAAAATAACTAGAGATAGTAAAATCAAAAGGAAAGTGAATATAGAATATACGTTACAGTGTTAATGATCACGTGAGCAACTAAATGGGCTATAAGCAGTCGCCCGTCTCTAATTTAAGTACACTTGTTTCAGGGAAAGGGAGATAGCCAGTGTTCTAATGGAAACACACCATCCATTTCTCATCTAGGATTCGAACCCAGACGAATGGTCACAAGCCAGCGCTTAGACCACTGCACCACTGGGGCGTCTTGCCAATCGCGATGCGTTGTCAATAGTAAGCATCTCAAAATATTCAGTGTTGTACTGATCTCATTATACTTACAAAAAAATGGCAGGAATTCTCCGGGGTAAAGAGTACATGTTTGGAACCCTTTCAGATACAAAAATGGTATTTGGAATAAAATTCTTAGGAAGCAAAAAAGCACCAAAAAGGAAAATACACTTACGTCGTCTAGCAGGGAACTTAGAGAAGTGTTCTTCATAGTGAATGGGACCAGTTACAAAAACTACACTAGTTTCCATAAATTAAGGAACGGTGCCAAATCCGGCAAAATGGGTTAATGTATGAAATAGTAGAAATCTATGTATTTGACATTAAAAGTCCTTCCGTGAAAGTCCACGTAACATTAAGCTGAAATTCTCGACAACTGGTTTAGGTCCCAGCAGCTGAAATCTCTTGTTATTGTTCAGTAATGGAAACATCTTTCTATAGATCTTGGTACTGCAGGAGTTACGGTGACCCGGGCGAGTTTGCTATTCAATAAATTCGACTGATGCATTATTCAGATTTTGTTTTTATAATTTCACACTCCATGATTGGTAAGAATATTTTTAGTTGCCCCGGTGGCGCAGTGGTCTAGGCGATGGCCTCTGATAATTCGAGCGAAAATATTTCGTGTTCGAATCCCGATGAGGCAGGGATGTTGTGTTTGTGTAATGTCTTACGGCACTGGCACTCTCCCTTCCCTGGAAACAGTGACCCTAAATTAGGGACGGGCGACTGCTTATAGCCCATTGAATTGCTCACGGTGGCCGTTAAACCTCCAATCAAAAAAAAAGAAATAATAGTTTTAAGATATTCTACCTTTGTTGTCACTGTATTCTGTGGAGGAATCCAAGGGCAACTGAAGTTAATAGCGCTTTGGTACCAGTAGACTAAGAGTTTCAGAATTCGTGCTAAAGTGGCATATGTCCAAAACTATCAAGTAGGAAATTAGGCGAATACAGGCTTTGATCTTTAACGAGAAGAGTCAAAATGGAAACTTCCGCCGTAGTCGCTATATGAGCTCTATTGTAGTTCATTTCTGCGCCTGTCTTTGTGAGTTCTGCAATTTGATTTTTTAGGTAACGCTATTAATTAACGACACTCATCCGATAACTTTACTTAAATAAAAACTTGTACACTATATTGACAAAAGTCACCGGACACCTCTTCAAAAGCAAATGAACGGATCCGCTCTGCGTTGTTAAGATGCGCGGTACAGCTAGAAACGGTATAAACACAAGCCTGCAGCTAGCCGCGATCGTATCGCACTGTGAGGTTGAGTGAAAACGTCTCCGCGGAAGAGAACTGATTTTCAGAAAGGAAAGACTGTTGGGTGTTATATTAGTTGGTTGTCCATAGCAGAAACCGAGAGGTGTTTAAACATACCCAAGTCAACTGTTGTGGATGTACTGAAAAAGTGGAAGACACGTGGAGTCCCTGAAGTAGCAAAACGTACTGGCAGACCAAAGAAAATCAGTGCTACAGGACGTCGAAGCCTCAGGAGAACCGTTACAGCTAATCGACGGAGTATTGCGCAAAACCTCAGTATACAGGTGAGTAGCAAGGCTGCAACCTCGTTATGTACACGTACCATTCGCAGAGAACTTCATTCCATGGGTTACCGTGGTCGTGAGGCTGCTCCTAAGCCTTTTATCTCCATTCGTAATGCTACTCGTCGTTTAGCATGGTGTAAAGAACATTTATCGTGAACTGTAGATCAATGGAAACGGGTATGGATTGATATATCCAGATACACGATCCATCAGTCTGATGGCCGTGTGTGGGTATGGCGGCAGCTGGTGGAACGCTATTTACCACAGTGTACTATTCCTACGGTCAAGTTTGGAGCTGGCAGTGTACTAGTGTGGGGTGTTTTTCGTGGTATGGTACAGGCCCATTGGTTATCTTGGACTAACCTGTTAACCAGCACGTCTACCTCGATATTCTGGACAATTATGCTTTAGAAACAATACTATGGAACCGACCCTTGTTGGTACCAGCAGGATAATGCACCGAGCCATAAAGCAAGGACTGTTACGGCGTGTAATTCCGTATCATGTGTGGACTGGCCGGCACAGAGCTCTGATCTTAATCCCATAGAGCACCTATGGGATGAATTAGAGCGCCACATAAGTTTAAAACCAAAGCCTACTACTAAACAACAGTTAGCGGCAGCATTATGTACTGAATGGAAGCGCACACCTATCGCTATGTTCTAAAACCTTGTCGAAAGCATGTTTCGAAGGATCAGTGCCATTAAGGCCAAAGGTAGACCGATACTGCACAAATATATGTCAATAAATGCTATGTCGTGGGTTGTCTTCTAGGTGTCCGGTGACTTTTGTCAATATAGTGTATGTTTAACTCTTATCAGTGTATTTCCCTTCCTCATTAACACACTGCTGAACTCTGATTTCCATTAGGCAAAGAAATGCTATAGCTCATTTTGTGTGATCTTTTGAATAGCTTGGTAGCTCTTTTCTTCACCGCAGTAACTCAAAATGGGTTTCCTTTAGTACATATTTGACTTTAAAGGAGATGGAAGTTCCGAATGGGAAAAATCTGGCGACTGGGCAGAAGGCTTAAGGATCGTGATGGATTTCTTGCCTAAAGACTACTTCAATGAGAGCGCTCAATGAGCTGGCGTGTTGTTCTGGTGAGCGACGAAGCCATTTTCCACAACTCTGCCTTCTTTCTTTTAACTCACTCACTCTCTCAAGTCACCAGAACCTGTTTGTACATAAGATGTTCAAGCATTTTTAGAACGATGTTCTAGCAATATAATTAGTGTTTAAAATAAAATTACTTCTTTATTAAATGATCTATCCGATAGCCTTGTCTCTGGACAGTAAACCCACGTCTAAATTTCCTACATAACAGAGCATTTCTTGAAATTGGTAGTGGTATTTTATTCCACTTCTCCTCCACTGCTTTCCACAGTCCAACCATTATTTTAGGTCTGCCTTAAGAAAGCGCTATTTTTAGCAATCCAAAGGCACAATGGTCTATTGGTGACACACCAGGAGACTTTGAAGAAATATGAAGAAAAGCTATAGATTTGATACCCGTCTCTTTTTTTCTATTTTTCAAGAAATGGAGTGGTAGATTTGGATGTACATAGGCTTATCTAGATGGAGTTCTATTCTTTGAAGGCTCTGTGTCTAAAGGAATGGTATTTGATCTGTAAATAAGGAGTTAAAACATAATAATATGTAGAATTGAGTTTAACATTCTTTTCAACTTTTCTGAACTTTAATTTCCCATTGTACGAGAAACCAGCAATAATCACGAATCCTTTACTGAAACTTTCTTTGGATTCTTGGACCGAGTTTGTAAATCTTTTACTGCTCTTTTGCGATAGTAAATCGACCTTTCTTTGTTACAGTCGTTTAGGTGGATCGATGCTTCATCAATAGTCACAATGAATTTCCATCTGTCTCAGGCTAAGTGATTTTCATAAAGGAGTTTACACCGTGTTCTGCGCTCAGCCACGTGCCGAGCCAAAAGGCTGAGAACATTATTCCTCTTTTACATCTAAATCTTTGTTTAAAATCTTTGTTTAATACATTGTTTACAGTTGATACAGTGATTTTAGCGACGTAGCGATTGCTTTTTTTGTCGGAGAAATTTCTTTTAAGGCCAGAAACCTTACTTTTGAAATAGTCGTAAATGTATGTACTTTCCTTGGATGTTTCTTTGGTGTTCTTTTTTCTGTTAAAAGCAGTGCTTGACGATTTTCTCTTCTGTTATTAATAGTATTGTTTATTTTACATTTAGAAATGCTAATTCCATGATTTTCACAGTGTTTTTTAATTCAGAATGCGAATATTTCTCTTCGTAAAGAGCAAAAACATAACCTCGTATCCACAGTTTGTTTACGTGCACCATTTTCACAGCATCAGATGTTTTTTCGTGTTCACCTAACACGCTGTTGCCAATTTCAATTCTTTGAACTTCATTTATTTTCTGTAATATCTTATAAAAACGACTTTAAAAATGTGTGAATTTTCTCTGTAGTAATTCTGGTTCAATTTTTCTCCATGGGGAACATACTTTATCAAAATTACACACTCGATGCCAAACTCACTGACTAACATAGCCTTAAAGTTGGATTTGCTTTGCCGTGCTCCCTTCAGGTCTTGTGACGTTGGTGTTTTTCAGCACACCGACTTGTTTTTCGTTTCAAATCGAGGTTTCGTCACAAGTGATAATACTTTCTGAAAAGTTGGGGTTCACCCAAATTTGCCCCAGAATGTCAGCATCAATTCACTTGCGATTTTCATTGTGTTAAGGGGTAAGATGTTTTTGCATCAACTTAGCGCAAGTTCATGTGAAATGTTCTTACACACTGAAGAGCAATTGAATTAGATATACCTGTCTAGTAAGGTGTAGCACCACCTTTCGCCCTGATGACGGCGGCGATTCCTCTCGGCATGGACTCGACAAGACACCGGAAGCTTTGGAAAGCCCTACGGATACACGACCCCTGAACAAGCTCCCACAGTTCATGAAGATTTGATGGAACGGGGTCAGAGCTTCGAACAGCTTCTTTGATGGCATCCCATATATGCTCGATGGGATTGAGGTCAGGTGACCTAGCTGTCCATGGAAGCGAGGTAACGTCGGTGGAGTGTTCATCCAACCATTCGGATACAATTCGGGAGCGATGGCATGGTGCATTGTCTTGTTGCAAGATGAGGTCCCCAGTGGGATATTGAAGACGCACAAACGGGAGCAAATGGCTGTCCAGGATATCCCGGTAACGTTGACCTGTGAGGGAGGATGTCAAACGTACCAGGGGTCCCAATTAAGTCCACTTAAACAGTCCCCAGACGAGAATGCCACCCTTACCAGATTGAAGAGTACCTTGATGGCAAGAAGGATCTATCGCTTCATGTGGTTTGCGCCGTACTCGTATCCTGCCATCCGCATGTATCAACGTGAATCTCGACTCATTAGTCCAGGCAACATTTTTCCACATGCCTAGGGTCCAGTGGCGATGTTCCTGCGCCCATGTTAATCTTTGCACCCTGTGATATGCGGTCAGCAGCGGTACCCTCGTGGGACGTTGGCTTCTGTACCCCATAGCGAGGAGATGGTTCTGGATGGTGTGGCTGCTTACACGTTTTTGTGCACCAACGTTAAATTCCCGATTGATTTCTTGCACTGTGGCCCGTCTATCCGCGGTTACAATGCGAGCTAGCCGACGATGACCCACCTCATCCACACGCTCTTGTCCACGGCAGTTGTCCCTTGCAGGGATGGTTTTACCGGATTCGATGTACTCACGGTGCACCCGTAACACAGTGGCTCGTGAAAATCCCAGTGCCTTCACGACTTCCGAGATGGAGTGACCCATTCGTCGGGCCCCGACAATTAGCCCACGATCAGATGCGCTTAGATCCTTCGTCTTACCCATACTGCGTCCGACTCTCACTGATTCCCGTCGCATCACTCCTTTTATTGTCGGATTGCTGCATACGCCATGTCGTTTACGTTTACAGGGCCGCTCACAGCGTCACATTGCATAACGCCAGCTGTCTCTAATTCAATAGCTCTTCAGTGTAGATCAGGCTGTTTATCGGTGCTAACTATTCCGGCTATTATTTTGAACTCATCGTCAAAAAAATGGTTGCACCCAGAAGGACGTGTCGGATTACAATGCCAATCGGGAGGAAGATAAAGGGGACCAGGAATAATAGGTCATTAAATATTGAGACTGATATGGGCAATATTTATTGAACTACACACCAATAAGTAATGTCTCTTAGTATGGCGTCGGGCCACCATGTTTGCTCACACAGCATGCCCGACTTAATGGCATGGAGTCGTACAGGTTCTTAATGGTGTCCCGCGATAAGCCATCTCATTCAGCTTTAACCTTCTCACGCAGTTCTTGCAGATTGTGCGGTAGGGGTGGAATGTGGATAGTGCGTCCAATAGCATCCCACACATTTTCAAACGGCGATAGGTTTGGCGATGCGGCTGTCCATTGCAGAGTGTCAGTGCCTTGATGGCAAGTTCTGGAGACAGCAGCAGTATGCGGACGAGTGTGTTCCTGTTGGAAAATCGTACCGGAGTGAGCGGTCAGAAAAGGTAGCATTACTGGTTGCAGGACCATATTAACGTAACGTTGGGCTGTCAAAGTTCCTGTAGTGAACACCAAAGGTAATCGGATATCGTCGGCAATTGCACTCCACACCACGACACTAGACCTTCTAAATGTGTGACGCTCGATAACAAACCGTTCATTTTGGCGCAGACCACGGTGCCTCCACACACGGATTCGTTGGCCGTCTCCTCCAAGACAAAAGCAGAACTTGTCACTGACGAACACCCGCTGCCATTCTGAGTGGCTCAATGACAGTCTAGCACGACACCGTTGCAGTCTTTGACGACGATGCAATGGTGTTAAGGGCAGTCGTCATAACGGTCTGCGTGCGTGTAGTCCTACGTCGTGCAGCCGTCTGCCAATGGTTCTGGCACTAATCGGACGATGCATGTAGGGCATCACTGCTCGCTGAATATCCGCAGTCATGGTTGTTGGGTCACTCAGTGCATTTCGGACAACCCGTTGGTCCTCTCTCTTTGGGTTTCGTCTACGTCGCTCAGACCCTTCCTGTCGCTGCTGCGTGCCTTGTTCTATCCGTTGCTGCCAACAGCGTGCTATGGTGATATCCGCACGACCATTATGGGGCGCAATGCGGTGATAAGACCATCCCGTTTCCCGGAGCCAGACGATGCGGCCCCTGTCAAACTCCTCCAAATGCTCGACTTACTTCCGAACTTTTCTCTGAGGCGTACTTCACTTACAAAGGAAGCAACCAACTCAACAGCACGAGTCAGAACAGCAAAAACGTGTAACGGGACGACCTTATATAGCCTGTCAGGCACAGCGCTACGACTCCTGCTTGCTGGGTCACATGCACGGCCGAGCGGATATTTGAATCCTGTCTCACGATGTCAAACCTACCCACCAAGTTTCATTCTTGTCGGTTGCTTCCTTCTGGGTGCAATTATCGTTTTGACGATGAGTGTAATACTTAGTGGTTGATCATTGTGTAGATTTCGTACTCTGTTTCTGAAGTGCTTCGTTGTACGGGACGCCCGTCGTCTTCAATATTCACCTGGCCTTCGCTAATCCTCCTATGCCACGCAAAAACACGCGCACGTTGCATAGATGCATTCTTCTCGATATGCCTCACTTCACATGCAAAAAAATCAGTTGGCATGTTCAATAATTCTACCAGAAATTTCACGTTTTTCCGTTGCTCAATTCTTGAACTTATCAGTTTCCTGACAGGTAACAAATAACGCGTATCATTGCTCGTGTGACCGAACAAATGCAAAGAGTGAGGTGAGTTTTGTATTTCCGGTTATTGTTCAAGGTTAGTGGCTTCCCACTTTGTATCTGCTCCATGCGTTTTATATACACTGCCGGACAATTGCTAAGGACGGATGACAATAGCAACGATAGCAACCATAAAATGGAAGGCAGGAAAATGTGGAAATTAGCATAAGTGCGGGATACAGTAAGACGTGTTGTGCGTATGCAAATTTTGGATTGCCGAACTTGTTCGTAACGTCATAGCGCTGATAAGAGATATAAAGGATTTGACGCGTATTGACCGTTGTTGTTCAAACGCAAAGTTGAAAGGGAAAGAATCAATTGACGAACTTGCAATTTTCAGTATGTCTTCCCGACATCACCTAGATGATTTTACGTGTGGCCGTATTATTGGCAAGATTGAAGAATATCGAAAAATAACAGATATTGCCAGAGAGTTCGACGTCAGCCACAGTGTTGTTTCAAGGCTTTGGAAATCATTTCAAACAAATGGAGAGTGTAGCAAACGTCGCGGGGGAGGTCGTGTTCGCCGTACGACACCTGCAGGAGATCGGTACATAGTGCTATCAACAAAAAGACACCGGCGCAGCACAGCTAGTGAGGTAGCAAATCAGTTTATGGGTGCTACTGGCAAGCGGATCTCCCGAAAAACTGTCGCCAGACGTTTGCATGAAGGAGGACTATATGCCCGCCGTCCTGTTGTGTGCATCCCATTGTCCAGACGTCACCGTACCGCCCGTTTGCAATGGTGCCATCAACATCGCAATTGGACTGATTACGACTGGTCTGCTGTCCTCTTCTCAGATGAGAGTAGATACAGTCTATCGTCTGATTGTCGACGACAACTGATCTGGCGTGATAGTGGTACTGCATATTGTCCAGCAAACATGGAGGAAAGGGACCGATATCCGACATGTAGTGTCATGGTATGGGCTGGCATCATGATCAATAGCCGTACGTCCTTCTATGTGCTTCCCAACTGGGACTATGACTGGCCAACGATACATTAATGATGTTCTGCTACCTCATATTCGCATGTTCCGTGGCGCTGTCGGTGATTGATTCATTTTCATGGACGTCAACGCAACATGTCATCGAACAGTCGCTGTCCAGGAGTGTCTTGAGAGAGAGGATATTCAACGGCTCGTATGGCCAGCACGTTCTCCAGATCTCAATCCCATTGAAAATGTGTGGGATGCTTTGGGGAGGAGTCTTGCTGGTCGCCATTGCCCTCCAATAAACAAGGACACCCTCATCCGTGCACTGACAGAGGAATGGAATAAATTACCCCAACAGCTGCTTGATAATGTTGTACAAAGCATGACACGACGTGTGGAATCTTGCATCGCCCTCCATGGTGGCCATATCCCGTATTGAAATCTTACGCCGGAACGCCTGCGGACGGTAATTGCAT
The DNA here is from genome assembly GCA_039090855.1 of Macrothele yani. NCBI lineage: Eukaryota > Metazoa > Arthropoda > Arachnida > Araneae > Macrothelidae > Macrothele > Macrothele yani. Next base: position 22,314,028 of record CM077002.1, on the reverse strand, counting down.
TTTTTTCACGTTTACGTATTCTGCACAAAATGGCCTGTTTGTCCCTTGAACACGTTCCAAAGCCTTCTGGATTTCAGAGCACAATAAATTGTCTTTCTTGTAATGTCCTGGCATTCTGACATTATTTTATTTCACTTGGCATCCAACCACACTTACTTTTTTATGCGCTATATAGCCGTTTATGATTCGTCCTTAGCAATTGTCCAGCAGTGTACCTCAAGCACAATCTCATTTTTTAATTATCATACTTCGTATAGCCAGGGTACTCAGGTTTCCAATCGGAATGGAACAAGGCAATCGAATAAGAAAACTGCTTCGTTTGAAAAATAATTCTTCATTTACAGCTTAAATTAATGAATACATTCATGAAATACATGAGTTCTGTCAGTAATATTCATTGTGAGTAAATCTACTTTTGCTTTTCGATATTTTTGTACTAGATATTCCCGGGATTATTGAATTTGAAAGTACGAGCATATCAGTGACTGAAAGTGCCAAAATTGCACGACTGGTTGTTTTGAGAACTGCTGGTACCGATGGAACAGCCACAGTGGGATGGAGAACCGCAGATGGCACAGCAGTGAGGGGTCAAGACTATGGAGGTCCGTCATCAGGAGAACTTATTTTTGGAGATGGAGAGTCCAGGCGTGTGATAGAGATCCCCATCTTTGATGATAAGACAAAGGAAGCTAATGAACAGTTCACCGTTCGTCTGTTTTCTGCTCGAGGTGGAGCCACTTTAGGCTCAAAGACTGACGCAACTATCACCATCTTAGACGACGACAGTAAGTTGTCACTTAATTTTAACCATTTAAGTATTCCGCTTTCAACAAGCTTACCTCCTTTCTTATGTATTATATTGTGTACGCACAAATTTTGACTACTTATCAGAACTGCTTTCGCATCATGTTTACGGAAACAAGAACTCATACTCTGAGTAACATAATAATGAGAAACACTACACTATGTCAAGGACGTATAGAAAACATTAAAGAGATGAATACCTTCTGTTTTTGACGGCACTCTCATGCTCCACGTACTGATACGCCCGTGTCGTGTTTGAAGTCACAAACAAAACGGAAGCCTTGGTTTTAGCTGACGTCACTGAAAGAGGAAACTCTACTCTCTGATGTCATGGCCTTGTGTTTTCTAGACGGTCTTCTCTGTGTGAAAACATATTCTAGTTGACATAATCTGTCGAGCACATGACACCGGTAATTAAATCTGTGAGTGTGAGAGAGGGGGGTGTGAGCTATAAGAATATAGATGCTCACACCTTTTTGATCAATTTCTCTAGAATAGGAATTTTTATTCCACTATTTTTTTTTTGATTGGAGGTTTAACGACCACCGTGAGCAACTCAATGGGCTATAAGCAGTCGCCCGTCCCTAATTTAGGGTCACTGGTTCCAGGGAAGGGAGAGAACCAGTGCCGTAAGACAAACACAACATCCATGCCTCACCGGGATTCGAACCCGGACCCCGTTCGGACGAATGATCAGAGGCCATCGCTTAGACCACTGCGCCACCGTGGCGGCTATTCCAGTATTAGATAAAACTCAAAAGCCTGACACAACCGTTTTCACCTTAAATGATGACACTAAGTTGTCTTTTCATTCTAACCATATAATCATTCCGCATTCTCCAGTGTCTACCTTTTTCTATATATACACTATATTGACAAAAGTCACAGGACACCCCTTCAAAAGCAAATGAACGGATCCGATGCGTTGTTAAGATGCGCGGTACAGCTGCAAACAGTATAAAAACAAGCCTGCAGCTGACCGCTATCATATCGCATTGTGAGGTTGAGTGAAAATGTCGCGGCGGGGGAGAACGGACTTTGAGAAAGGAAAGATTGTTGGGTGTTGTATTAGTGGCTTGTTCATAAGAGAAATCGAGATGCTCTTAAACATAACCAAGTCAACTGTTTTGGATGTACTGAAAAAGTGGAAGACACATGGCGTGCCTGAAGAAGCAAAATGTACTAGCAGACCAAAGAAAATCAGTGGTAGAGGACGTTAAAGCCTCAGGAGAGTCGTTACAGCTAATCGACGGAGTACTGCACAAGAACTAAGTGTACAGGTGAATAAAAGTGCTGGAACCTCGGCATGTACACGTACCATTCGCAGAGAACGTCATTCCATGGGTTACCGTGGTCGTGCGGCTGCTCAAGAGCCTTTCATCAGCACGTGGAACGCTACTCCTTGTCTAGCATGGTGTAAATAACATTTATCGTGGACCATAGATCAATAGAAACGAGTCCTATGCACTGATGAATCCAGATAAATAATCCATCAGTCTAATGGTCGTGTGTGGGTATGGCGGAAGCCTCGGGAACGCTATTTACCACAGTGTACTGTTCCTAGGGTCAAGTTCAGAGATGGCAGTGTACTCGTGGCGGTGGCGTTTTTCGTGGTATGGTCCCGGACCATTGGTTATCGTGTACAAACCTGTTAACCAGCACGTCTACCTCGATATTCTGGACAATTATGCCCTACCAGCTCTGTGGTAATACTATGGAATCGAACCTTGTTGGTGCCAGCAGGATAATACTCCGAGCCATAAAGCAAGGACTGTTATGGTGTGGTTTGACAATAATTCGGTATCGTATGTGGACTGGCCAGCACAGAGCCCTGATCGCAACTCCATAGAGCACCTATGGGATGAATTAGAGCTCCGCATAAAAAGTTTGGAACCAAGGCCTACTACTAAGCAACAGTTATCTGAATGGAATCGCATATCTACCGCTGTGTTTCAAAACCTTGTCGAAAGCATGTCTCGAAGGGTCAGTGTATGCATTAAAGATAAAGGTGGACCGACACTGTACTAATGAATGTCAATAAATGCCATTTTGTGTTTCTCTTCTATGTGTACGATGACTTTTGTCAATATCGTGTAATTTATTAACACATAGTCTGACGGCTAACTGTGTTTGTGTTATGTCAACAGTAGAGATGGGTCAAATATCACGCCATCGTTATTTTCCCCGCGTTACTGAAAAATCACGTACACCGCTGTGACCAGCAAAAGTACCAGTTGCAAAATCAGTGTAACTGAATGATAGTTGGCCGTGTCAGGGCAATTCTTGGCGATAAACAGGTCGCAAATCACTGCTATCATATCATAGTTTTGGCCTTAGTGAATTCACCTCGTTCTAAGATGAATCTCCACCCTGCATGGGAGTCTTACCTGAGAGCCATTGGCTACTGAGGATGAGTTGAGCGAGATCGTTATTACTCTGATCTTGTACGGGTACATGGTGGGAAGGGAGGAGGGATAGTCTAGATTTGCCGAATGGTGAAACAACATTTTCTTACTTCTTCTTCTATTTAGTACTCAGCTTCCTTGACTGCGATTCTCCGCTCTGTTCTTGCTTCGTATCGTATCCACCACAAACGTCGATTTTGTTACTATTACTAATAAGACGGTGACTTGCTGTTCCGACTTCATTACAGCTTCGTCACTGCCGTCGTAAACGATGATTTTGTCACCGTTTAAAGTCACCGTTACTTCCGTGAAACTGTCACCTATGACACCATGACAAGAAAATATCTTTCACGCTCACCTCTTGTCTACGGGAAGAAGAAGCCATACTGTGAGCAACATTGGAAATAACAATTCCGTGAGAAATACTGCACTGAAAGCAAACTCTGTTTGACCCAAACTGTCAAACATACGGCACCAGAAATTTATTGCACTATAAAAAATATAGATACTCACATATTTCTAGACAATTTCTCTTGGAAGAACGTTCTATGCTGTATCTTCTATACACATCTATACCGATGAACCATTCCATTATGACCACCCGCAGCCTAGAGAAATGAGTGTGCCTGGAGACCGAACGGTGGCGCAGGTGAAGTTTACACAGCAGTATGTATACTACCCGAAGACCGGCTTTCATTTAGTAGTGTTCGGAGTCAGAATGGAAAAAGCTGCCAATTTATCGGAGTTTGACAAAAGACAAGTCGTAATGACACGGTGCCTCGGAGCTACGATCTCGCAAACGACGCAGCTTGTGGGTTGTTCACGTGACGCTGTAGTGATTACGTATCAAAAGTGGTGCACAGATGACCAAACAACGAACCGTCGTCCAGCCGTGCGTCGTCCACAGCTCATTGATGTCAGAGAGGAGCGGAGACTGTCGCGCATTGTTCTCAGTGACCGCAGGGCGACAGTACGACAAATCATCCCCAGCTACAAGATTGATGATCAGGGCAATGTCTCACAGCACATAGTTCATCTCAGCCTTCTGCGCATGGGCCTGCGTAGCCGAAGACCCAGCTTGGTCTGCATGCTCACTTCACGTCATCGCCAACAACGCATGAAATAGGCCCAAGATCATCGAGTTTGAACCGTGGATGATTGGAAGAAAGTGGCCTGGTCTGACGAATCAAGATTCCTGGTGCATCAGGTAGACGTACGAACGCTGATACGCCGATTATGAACTGGAGGCCCTGTTGGACATAAACAGTCTGGCGGCTGCGGTGTTCAGCTGTGGGCGATGTTTTGTTGGGACACTTTAGGCACCATTATCCCAGTAGCACAATCCCTGACTGCTTTCAGGTATCTAAACATCGTTGAGGACCAAGTTCACCCATTCATGGCAACTATGTTCCCTGCTGGTGATGGCCATTACCAGCAGGATAATGAGCAATGCCACAGTGTCAGAATCTTCAAGGAGTGGCTCAAAGAACATCCTTGTGACTTTCTGCTAATGCCCTGGCCTTCAAATGCGCCTGATATGAACCCAATCGAACATTTGTAGTTCGACTTGGAAAACATTTGTGGTTCGCGCTAAATCACCACCACCCCGACATTTACGGTAACTGGAGGACCTGTTGTTGATGTTATGGTACCAGATACCCCAGGATACCTATCGCCAACTCATCGACCTCCCCGAGTCGCCTCTGTTTTGCGGGCTAAAGTGGGTCCATCAGTTTATCAGGTAGGTGGTCATAATATAATGGCTTATCGGTGTATATAGGACAGCAGTTAGACAGACTGGGAGTGACTCAATAAAATACTGGAAGGTTTTAGCAGGTATGTGGAGCCATGATGAATGCAGTGCATCTGACAGCTGCTGGATGGTGCGTGGTGGAGGATCCATAGAGCGAACAAAACGATCGAAGTGGTCCCACAAATGCTCAATTGGGGTTAGGTCGGGGGAATTAGGATGCCGGGGAATTACTTTTAAGTCTTCATTGTGCTCTTGCAACCATTCTCGGGAATTTCTAGCTGTGTGACCATCGCATTGTCGGGCTGGAAGATCCCATCCGCCCCAGGGAAGACAATCAACATGTATTTGTGTACATGGTGTGCAAGGATGGATTCATAACGAATTCAGTCCATAGTACCTTCTACAGATATGAGTGGATACAGGAAATGCCACGAAAACCTTCCCCATACCATAACGGTACCCCTACCAGCTTGTGTTCTTCCAGCAGTGGTTGAAGAGTGTTTGTTCTCCGATGTTTCTCGCCTTATAAGCCAACGTCCATCCGTTCGATGAAGTAGAAAACATGACTCATCGGAGAAGGCAATTCTTTGCCAATCAGCAGAGGTCCAATTGGTGTCACGTCAATTCGTCTCGTGCGTCAATTCGTCGACTACGTCAATTCGTCGCCTGCGTCAATTCGTCGACCACGACGATTCGTCGCGCGTCAATTCGTCGCGGACAAATTCGTCGACTACGTCAATTCGTCGCGTTTACAGATTTTGGTTACATACAAAACGAATGCAGGAAAACGTACGATTTCGAACGTCTTGCTCCCTGATCAAATTTATAAAGTTTGGACACGCAGACAGGATAGGAATATTACGTTTTTCTTTGGCACTAAAAATATTAGACGGTAAACGGTTTTTGGAACGGGGCAGGGCCCGGTTGGTCAGAGCCCCCATATACAAAATTTTCGTAAAATCTACAGTTTTCAATTCAGAACCACCAAATCTGGTATACTATCTCGTGGTACCCTAACTTAGACGCTAGACGGTTTTTTAGAGGGGTTGGAGCCCGGGGGTCAGACCCCCCCCCCGAATAAAAACTTTTTCGTAAAATCTACAGTTTTCAATTTAGAACCAACAAATTTGGTATACTATCTCATGGTACTCTAACTTAGACGCTAGACGGTTTTTGGAAGGGGTTGGAGCCCGCGGGGTCGGCCCTCCACCCTCATAAAAATTTCGTAAAATCTACAGTTTTCATCTTAGAACCACCAAATTTGGTATACTATCTTATGGTACTCTAACTTAGTCGGCAGACCGTTTTTGGAACGGGTCAAGGCCCGGGGGTCAGAGCCCCCCACATACAAAATTTTCTTAAAAACTACAGTTTTCAATTCAGAACCACCTAATCTGGTATACTATCTCATGGTACTCTAACATAGACGCTAGACGGTTTTTGGAAGGGGTTGGAGCCCGGGTGGTCAGACCCCCCGAATAAAAACTTTTTCGTAAATACTACAGTTTTCAATTTAGAACCAACAAATTTGGTATACTATCTCATGGTACTCTAACTTAGACGCTAGACGGTTTTTGGAAAGGGTTGGAGCCCGGGGGTCAGACCCCCTCCGAATAATTTTTTTTTGTAAAATCTACAGTTTTCAATTTAGAACCACCAAATTTGGTATACTATCTCATGGTACTCTAACTTAGACAGTAGACCGTTTTTGGAACGGATCAAGGCCCGGGGGTCAGAGCCCCCACATACAAAATTTTCTTAAAAACTACAGTTTTCAATTCAGAACCACCAAATCTGGTATACTATCTCATGGTACTCTAACTTAGACGCCAGACGGGTTTTGGAATGGGTTGGAGCCCGGGGGTCAAACCACCCCTCCGAATAAAAACTTTTTCGTAAAATCTACAGTTTTAAATTTAGAACCACCAAATTTGGTATACTATCTCATGGTACTCTAACTTAGACAGTAGACCGTTTTTGGAAGGAGTTGGAGCCCGGGGGTAAAGCCTCCTTATAAAAATGCCGCGTAAAATCTACAGTTTTCAATTCAGAACCACCAAATTTGGCATACTCTCTCATGGTACTCTAACTTAGACGGTAGACGGTTTTGGGAACGGGTCGGGCACGGGGTCAGAGTCCCTTCGCCCATAAATATTTTTCGTAAAAACTAAATTTTTCAATTTAGAGCTACCAAATTTGGTATACTATATAATGGTGTTCTAAATTAAACGGTAGACGGTTTTCAGAACGGGTCGGGGAAAGGGTGGTTACCCCCCCTACACACAAACTTTCGTAAAATCTATAGTTTTCAATTTAGAACCACCAAATTTTGTATATTATCTCATGGTACTCTAACTTAGACGGTAGAAGGTTTTTGGAACGGATCAAGGCCCGGGAGTAAGACTTCCCCCCCACACACATACAAAATTTTAAAATTTTCTTAAAATCTTTATTTTTCAATTCAGAACCACCAAACTTTGTGTCATGAAACTCTAACTTAGTGGGAGACGGTAAGTGAAAGCGCAACATTATTAACTTGATTTGCTATGCAAACCTTATAAATACGACCACAGCTATTAAAAGTTACTAAAGAGTCCTTGTAAGTAATATTTTTTGACCGAGTGCAAGTACAATTTACGAAATGTCAACAGGTCAAAATATCTAAAGTAACAATGAAATTTGGAATATTTCTTTTTTCTTTCTCTTTATTTCAGTTTTGACACTTGTATTAAGTTTTAAAAACATATATTTCTCCTATCGTATACCTTCATTGTGCTTTAAACAAAATTTCTTACCATGTTTTGGGTATTTTGTTTCGTGTGGTTGCAGTTTTTTTAATGTTTTGGGCATTTCATTTTGTGTGGTTACTTCTTTTTATGTTTTGGCATTTTACTTTGTATGGGTGTTTTTGTTATGTTTTTGTTCTTTTCTTTTCTGTGGTGGTTGTAATGTCGACAGGATGAAAAGGGGAAGCTGTGGACAATCACGATGCCTACTTGCTTCTAATTTTTTTTTCAAATACAGCACATGATTTTGTATTGAGTTATACCACTTACTCATTAAGCGACTACAGGTTTCTTTAAATATGAACGTTTTCTTAGAGACTTTTGTTTCCTCTACCTAGCTTTTTCGGTTCCGCAATTTCTTTTTGGGTTTTAGAATATTTTCCTTATTATTAATCTATTTTCTCATGCAAACTCTTTATGTAAGGTATGTTTATTCTATCGAAGTATTTTGCAATATACGTGAAGCCCTGTTGCTGAAGTAAAAAAATATTTCCAACTGAAACAACGCAGTTCAGATATTTTCCCGCTGTTAACTCAAAGAATGAAAACAAAAACAACAAATCTGTGCAATGGTTGAGGCATGAGACAGTACTTACTGGTAACCAGGCAAAGGTTTAAGGAATAATGAGCTTCAGAATTTCTAACTGCAACAAAAAAGAGCATCCGCACTGTATCCCTCCCCATCCCCTAGTGCCGGCCTTTGGACGTCTTGAAAGAGAAGTCTTAAGGACACATCTGTATCGTAATTGCCTGAGCATTCGCGACAATCTTCTGGTGTCGTAGTAGAAAAACACACTTCCTACTTCGCCTAAATTGCTTGGATGTAATGCCAACGAACAAAGTTTTGCTCTCGCATTGGATTTCTGTTGCTTTTGATGGAATACTTTTCCCCTGGGGTTCACCGCTTTCACTATAGTCTTCAGGACAGGCGGCAATACACCCCAACGTAAAACACCAATTTCACGGCAATTAACTGCAATTAGCGAAAGAGAGGGGCGGTACAGGAAATAAGTCGAACGAGACAGATCTGAACTTAGAAAGTCAGGGGAAGGTGTTGCATGAAAAACTGTGTTTGGCTTACAGATCATTTGGCACGTAGGGACGTAGGTTTCGTTTAATATGTTACGAGGTAAACAAATTGTCTTTTCAGTATAACAATTTTCTTTCATACGCATGGTGCAACAAAAAAAATTTGAATTTATTTTTGAGAATTAGCATGACGCCTACCGGCCCAGAGTACAGCTGCCCAGTCCGTGCCTGCTGCCGCCTCCGGAACCTGGCTCCCGGGTTCTTCGCATCTGTTGATCCTCCGCCTGGAGCGTCCCAGCTGTAAAATACATGTACCTCTGCGTTTTGGAAAAACAAAAGATAAGATGCCGATCCTTAAAATTAACCACTTCTTGTGACCGCAGGTACGAAAATCTTGAACTTCGCTTAAACCCTAACTGGAGGAACAAGCTTCACGTGATTGTCTGTATTCTGAGTGTTTTATTGAATGGTTGCTCATTAGTTCGTAGTTGACTGAAGAACAGAGAACGTGCTTGTTGAAACCTTTGTTGTGCGTTGTCAAGTGATAATAGTGGAAATATATCATTCTAAATATTTTGGAAAGAGAAAGTGCATTGTTTTCCGAAGGCACTATGCAGATGAAGAATGCAACATAAATAGTTAACTCACAAAAAGAAAATGATTTGCTGAAATGGAAAGGGTATTTATTTTGCCATAACAGAGTGCGTGGTGATTTACGGTATTGTCACTGTATTGAAAGAAATTATGGAAATTGTACTGGCTTTGCTAGTACTATTCTTATTGGAGATGAACACAGGATGCGCAGTAAGAAACCACATAATCATGCTCCAAGACCGGAGAAAAGTGATGTTGCTGTTGCAAGAGCGCAAATAAAAGAACGAGCGAGAAATGCGGACGAAGCCCCTGCACAAATTATGCAAACCGTGACAACGTCAATGGCTACAGTAAATGCAGCTTACATGCCTAATATGGATGCATTAAGGCAAGTTGTAAAAAAAGAGAAGACATGCCAAGACATGCCTGCGGAGCCTAAGACTTCAGAACGGATCGATGCCCCAATAAATTTACAGGAGAAGATGGTGCAAAATTTCTTTGCAGAGATAGCGCATTTGGACATCAAAGAATTATTTTATTTTTAACAGAGAGTAACTTACGAAAGCTTAAAGAAGCACCCCTCTGGATTATGGATGGGACATTTGAAACTTGTCCAACCCTTTTTAGGCAATTATGCTCCATTCATGCTATGGTTGAAACGAATCCAGAGATGCACAGACTTGTCCCACTAGTTTATGGGTTACTTTCCAGCAAGTATAAATAATATAATACTATTATAAAGTATTTTTGTAGGATTTACAAGACTATGCATTAGACTATGATATTCAGCTTGCACCACAATATACGCATAATAATAGATTTTGAAATAGCTACCGTTATAATGTTGCTAAAAAGGAATTTAGAAGCAGCACACACAAATGTTGTTGGTTTCATCTCGGAAAAAAATGTGCTGAGGAATATCCATCCTCTGGCATAGCCTTGGAATATAAGGAAAACAGTGAGTTTGCTCTCAAAGTCAGACATTTGCAAGCACTCGCATTTTTTTCATCTGATGAAATTTCAGCTGCTTTTGAAAAAGTGAAATCAATTTTACTAGAATATGCAGATTCTGTAGTTCAGTGGTTTGAGGAAAATTATGTTCTTGGAAAATTTCGTGGAAGCAGATGAAACAATCCAAGCAGAAGCCCTCCGCTGTTCCCGCCAACAATTTGGTCAGTTAGTGAAAACACTTTATTTGGCTTTCCCAGAACACAAAACGAACTTGAAAGATTAGACAGACGCTGGAATACAATTCTGGGAGAGAAAAAACTGTGACTGTACTTAATAATCAGTGAAATTACGAAAGAGCAGAGAACAACTATGGCTAAAATCGAAAGAGTGATAGCACAGATTCCAACAAATCCACCCAGAAGAGAAACGCTGGCAAGATTAAAAGGAATTCGAACTTACTTGGTGCACAGAGACAATGTTAACATGCTGGACATTTTAAGAGGAATTTCATATAATTCTACCCTTTACTAAAATGTGCTGGTATTTCTCACTAATTGAATTATACTTTTTACTAACTTGTATTTGAATTTTTCAAGAATGTAATTCCGCCGAAGATGCAAGAATGTAAAACACAACGCAAAATTAAAAAAGTCAAAATTTTCAAAATAGCATGTCATAAACATAAAATTTCAAAAAGTAATCCAAAATGCGAAACATATAAAAATTCAAAATGCAATCCAAAATGCGAATCAAATAAAAATTCAAAATGCAATCACAAGTCACAAGCATTACAAAAATGCGAAACGCTATGTAACAAGTACAACACAAAATAAAACAAATGCCAAAAAAAATGCATACGCTTTGTAAAATGTACAAAATAAAATAAATGCCATATTCACAAGGATTTCATGACGAGTCAAGTTAAAAATGAGCTTTTACTTAGACTTCAAATAATAATTACTAGCCTCTACACCTTTTTAAGTCTTTAATAAGTGCAACATCATTAACCTGACTTGTCATCAAACATTATCAATATGACCATAGCATACAATCACTTAAAAGACTTGTTAATGGATGAATTGAGGAATCACCAAGTTCAGCGGGTGAAAGTTAATGGCTGTTTATAGTTTTGTACTCGAGTAAATGCGCAACACAGTAAACTTGACTTTCTCTGTCAGTCAAAACGCAGTACCATAACCTTGGCATGTTATCGAAACCTTATGAATACGTCGGACTAAAAATTCCTAAAAAGTTTACGCCTAAGGTCTTGTAACTAAATTTTTGTGACAGGGTAAAACTGCAACCTTAATAACTTGACATGTTATGTTAACGTTGTGAATATGAGCACGGCGGATTAAAGATTTCAACAAATAGCCTTTGGGATTAATGTGTCGTAGCTGAGTAAAAATGTAACATTATCTTGATTTTCTATATAAACCAAACTACGTGCTGAAATGGCAGAACTATATATACGTATATTTCAACCATATACCGAAGCGCTGACAAGGTGAAAACAAAAGTGCAATTTTGTACGGTCCCCTAACATTTTATGGCCAGCCTACATGGAAGTGGACACCTTGATATCAAAAACATACTTCTTGTACGGTCCACAACAAATAGCAGTGGACACGTCGCAATCTTTGGAGGGGGGGGTTAACGACCACCGTGATCAATTCAGTGGGTTATAAGCAGTCGGACATTCCCAATTTTGGGCCACTAGTTCCTGGGAAGGGGGACAGCCACTGCCAGAAGTCAAGCACAACGTCCATGATTCACGGGATTTGAACCAGGATCCTTCTCGACAAGTGGTCAGAAGTCAGCGCCTAGATCACTCCGCCGCCGTAGCGGCACACGTTGAAATGTATTTTTCATACGGCCCCAAACGCTCTTATGGACATACTGGATTGAACTGGACGCAAATAAATCATTAATATAATTTGTACTAGCAGGGATACCAGTTATTTGCCAGGTACATATTACTATTTGTAAATCACCAAGTTCAGCGGGTGAAAGTTAATGAATGAAAAAGGTATTCCTGCAATTTTCCAGTAAACTTATTTTAAATTTTTTGATTTAGTTAATTTAATTTTGCGAAACAAAAAAGAAAGAAAAAGGAATGGGAATACTTACCTTCTAGGAGACATCTATAGAACTGCCGTACATCTGGCGTGTGCTTCTGTGAATCCCGCGACACAGAAATGCAATGTACCTATGTGATGTCGCATGCATACGACTTCACATTGGCATTGATCATCTTTTTCTTACCGTTTTGAATTTTGAATATCTGGAACTCTCTGTTTACATTACATTATATTTCTTTCTGATAAGCCGTTCGTTGGTAGTGAAAGCTAAACTATATAGATTTGTGTTCTTAATACACCATTAAACGCATATTTGTGCACTTTATTGCTATCTACAGTCCCTAACTTAGACCGTAGGTTGGTTAGTTGGTTGGTTGGTTGATGGTTTATGGTGCGAGGCCCTCAAAGGGCCAAAGAGCGCCTTAGAACGTAGATAGGGTATTCTTACGAGTAAAAACCGAAACTTTTTACGAAAATTTTGCATGGGACTACCTTGACCCAGGCCCCGACCCCTTCCGAAAACCGTCTACCGTCAAAGTTAGATAACCATAAGTAGTATACCAAATCTGGTTGTCCTAAATTGAAAACTGTAGATTTTACGAAATTTTTATGAGGAGGGGGAGAGGCTCTCACCCCGGGGTTCCAGCCCCTTCCAAAAACCATCTAGCGTCTAAGTTAGAGTTTCATGATACCAAATTTGATGGTTCTGAAATGAAAACTAGATTTTACGAAAATTTTGTATGTAGGGGGGGGCTCTGACTCCCCGGGCCTTGATCCGTTCCAAAAACCGACAACCGTCTAAGTTAGAGTACTATGAGATAGGATAACTGATTTGGTGGTTCTGAATTGAAAACTGTAGATCGTACGAATATTTTGTGTATGGGGGCTCTGACCAACCGGGCCCCTGACCCGTTCCAAAAACCGTCTACCGTCTAAGTTAGAGTACCATGAAATAATATACCAAATTTGGTAGTTCTAAATTGAAAACTATACCTTACGGAAATTCTGTAGGGGGGGGGGGCTCTAACCCTAACCCCCCTCTGTAACCGCTTTCCAAAACCGTCTACAGTCTAAGTTAGAATACCACGAGATAGAATACCAGATTTGGTGGTTCTGAATTGAAAACTGTAGATTTTACGAAAATTTTGTATATGGGGGCTCTGACCAACCGGGCATTGCCCCTTTCCAAAAACCGTTTACCGTCTAATATTTTTAGTGCCAAAGAAAAACGTAATATTCCTATCCTGTCTGCGTGTCCAAACTTTATAAATTTGATCAAGCAGCAAGACGTTCGAAATCGTACGTTTTCCTGCATTCGTTTTGTATGTAACCAAAATCTGTAAACGCGACGAATTGACGTAGTCGACGAATTTGTCAGCGACGAATTGACGCAGTCGACGAATTGACGCGCGACGAATTGACGCGCGACGAATTGACGCAGTCGACGAATTGACGCACGCGACGAATTGACGTAGAACCGGTCCAATTCCGATACTGCCGTGCAAATGTAAGCCTTTTCTACCGATGTACCTTCGTTAGCATACTTGCAGTGACCATCCCTCTGCGTCGGATCCCCTTACGCAGAAGGGTTTGGTGAACGGTCGTTTTAGACACATTTCCTGTAGCCCCTGGTTGATTCGGCCAGTGAATTGCTCCACGCTACCTTGTCGATCGGCCCTCACGCACCTTTGCAGTCGACGTTAACCTCTCACGTCGATGGCACGTGGTGCTCTGCAGTTTACACATCGCTTGTTCGTAATAGTGACATTTCACCAATCACAATGCACTTCAACCACAGCAGCACGCGAACAGTTCACAAACTGCGGTGTTTCAGAAATACTGCCACCCTTGGCCCGAAAGCGGATGATCATTCGTTTTTGCAAATGTGATAAATCGTTCCTTTTATCCATGACAGCAACGACTGATATGTTTTCAGATTGCCTTCAGTACACCTTATATATCCTTCAAGCCGGCTCACGACCCGTGCCTTCTTTCATTGGCTACGCGCTGTTGATGTCAAAAGTAGGAGGTGGTCACAATAATGTAACTCGACTGCGTGCAAGTTGGATTAAAAAATAATAATGATTTTTGCTGAATTTTTTTGGGCTTCGATCAATTTGAGAAGCTGAGCCTTGCAGGATTTAAAACGTCTGTCCAGGCTGAGGGCGAGGTTGTCAAGGAGCTGTTGTGGCATCTCGGCCCATTCCTCTTGTAGCGCCACTAGCAGCTGAGGAATCGTTGCTGGCGGCTGATGACGTGCTGCCAAGTGTCTCCAGAGAAGATCCCACTCGTGTTCGATTGGATTTAGGTCCGGGGACCTTGCGGGCCGACACACAGCACCTTTAAACAGACGCACGTGAGGCAGGCGAACCTCGGCACAATAGCGGACACCAGTGACTGAACATCCTTGGAAGATGTGGAGGTCAGTACGGCTACCAAGCATGACACCGCCCCAAACGAAAACTCCGCCACCTCCAATCCGGTCCCTTTCGATGATGTTGGAGGTGTGATTGCGTGTTCCCTGCTCTCTCCAGATGTGTATACGTCCAGAATTGCTTGTCAGACTAAATTGGCTCTCATCCGTAAAGAGAACTCGACCCCATTGCTGATGTGTCCATTTCTTGTGTTCCTGGCACCACAGAAACCGCAGTCTCCGATGAGCAGGCGTTAATGTCACACGCCGTACTGGTCGTCGTGCAAATAGACCACCTTTGTGCAGCCTTCTAGCCACGGTAAAACGCGATAACGGACGTCCAGTTGTCTGTTGCATGTGCTTTGCGATTTCTCCCGCTGTCCGCCGTCTGTTCCTTCTCGCCCGTAGGACAATATTCCGGTCATCCGCCGTCTGTTCCTTCTCGCCTGTAGGACAATATTCCGGTCATCCGCCGCCGTGGTTGCTCGCAGACGACCACTGCTAAACTCTCGGACAGCTGTTCCTGTCGCTTGAAATGCTCTCCAAGCTCGTGAAACGATGCTGTGAGCGATCCCAAACTCCTCGACCACACTAGTCGCACTTCGACCTTCTTCCAACTTCCCAATGACGCGACCTCGGGTAAAGTCGTCCAGATGCCGTCTACTGGATTGCTTGTTGGCCATATCCCACGGTGGCAGCAACTCGACGTCGTTCAAACCAATGTACACCGTGCAATAGCTTTCACCGAATTGCTGAATGTACACCGTCCGTGTGCTTTATACCCTTCCGACACTCCCCCTCCTACGTCATGCTACATATATGCGCATGCCCTACTGTACCGGACCCTAGTCTATCTCCTGAGTGGTCTTTCGGTCCTTCCGGCATGCTCGTTCCGCTGTTATGCTAATTTCTCTTCTTCGTCCTTAATTTTTGCACACCAGTGTATGATGGTTATATTCAAATTAATCGGAGACTTGAAACTTGGTCGTTATGGGTGGTGTTGTGTTTAGCATCCTCGGACGCTATCCGGGAGACGCGTGTTCGATTTCCGCTCCAGGACGACGCAATTTTCAAGTTTTCGGATATTATCTGACTTACCATCTTTGTCATATTTACACCAAAAAACGGATTCACATATTCAAAATTTGTATTGTATGGTGTAATGCCGTATTCCATTCAAGAGTAATCTTATTTGCAGCAGTTATTTGAATAGTTGCGTGTTATTCCGAAGATGCACCTGCCATTATTTAAGAGTAATATTAATCAGGCAAAAATGCATTATTGTTTAATTTTCAATGCTAGAACAAAATTTGTTTGCAGATTTAGATCTCATCATGACCTCCCGTAAAACGAGTTTTCACATCGCTGCATACTTGAAGACGATTTTTTTCTAACGTTCTATACCTGTGCCTGAAGCAGATGCAGAGAAAATTACAACTTTGATGAAATTACAGCATATGCTGTAGATGGCATCTACCTAACTTCTGTAAAAGCTAACAGTGATTGAAAGAAAAATGTTCCACATATATGCAGTCGAACATTTATAAATAGCATAAAATATATCTATGTTACTGGTGCTACAAATCCTATAAAACTACTTTAAAATAATTATTACTCTCCAGACATCAAATTAAGCCCCCTCTTGGAACAATATTATCTTGATCTTGCTCAATAGGCTACTTAGAAATCTTATGCACCATACCCAATACTACACCCAACGTACACATAAACAACTGTTTGTGAAAATTGCAACACTATGAAGGCATAATGGTAATCACGTGAAACTTACAGGATATGCAGAGCATTGTAGAACATGCAAATGATTAGAAGTGCAGAGTCATTGCGCATGTCTGAACCCGGCAGCGCCCTATGAACAGTCGAATGAGGGGTATTAAGAGAGGGATGTTTAAGACAAACACCAGCAGTGCGTTGCGAACAGCGAGTTGTAAAAGGATATCCAGGATTCAAAAATGCCTCGGCGACGACGAAGGATGCAATATCACCATACCTCACATTTTGAACGGGGACGAATGATTGGTCCGCGTGGAGGTGCATTTTCGTACCACAACATTGCGGCTCAGACGGTACATAACGCCACGACAGTGATGCGTGTGTGGCGGCAGTGGACAGAGGAAAACCAAGTGCATCGACAATCCGGCAGTGGACCTAGAAATGTGACGACAACGCGGGATGACATACACCTCATCCCCATGGCAGTGACGAACCGTTCCGCATCTTCGCAAGTGTTAGCACAACAGTGGAGCACTGCAACAGGTGTCGCATTGTCTGCACCCATAGTTCAACTCCGTCTGCTTCACAGAGAACTGGTTGCACGCATCCCTTTGCGATGGATTCCATTGACCCTGAACCATCGCCACTTCGCTCAGGCTGGAATGGGGTTCTCAATACAGACAATGGTGTTCTGATTGGCAACATGTCGTGTTTTCGGATGAGTCCCGATTCAACGTGGATTACCATGATGGCCGCATTCGCATTAGACTGCATTGTGGTGAGCGCCTTCTTCTATCATGCATTGTCGAGCGTTATACGGGCTGAACGCCAAGTGTGCTGGTGTTGGTTGTCACTGGGTGCCATTCGCGATCTCGGCTGCTACGACTTAAGGTCAATCTCAACAGCGACCGCTACATCAAGGAATGTGTACAGGCAGAAGTCATACTCTTCCTTCATAGCACTACTGGCGCTTTATTACAGCAGGACAATGCCCGACCACATGTTGCTAGGAATCTTCGAGCCCTCTTCGCTGCACATCAGATACCTCTTCTTCCTTGGCCTGCATGTTCGTCAGACGTGTCGCCTATTGAACATGTCTGGGATATGGTCACTCGGCAACTGTCCCATTAAAGTCCTCCAGCGGTCAGTACCAATGATATGTGGATTCGCATACATGCCACCTGGCAAGCAATTACCCAGAACGCCATCCAACGGATTTTTGATTCAATGCCGCGGCGTCTAAAGCTGTTATTGCAGCTCGCGATGGCTTCACAAGATACTGATTTTTGCAGGTAAAAATTGTTGTATTGTTATGAAAATTAAATCACTTATGTACAGTCATATCAGTAATGTGTGGTATAAATTTTCATTCGAATCGCATGGTTCCTCCTTGGTGATGCAATTTTCACAAACAGTAGTGAATAATAATGGCAAGCCGCCCCGGTGGCGCAGTGGTCTAAGCGATGGCCTCTGATCATTCGTCCGAACGGGGTCCGGGTTCGGATCCCGGTGAGGCATGGATGTTGTGTTTATCTTACGGCACTTGCTCTCTCCCTTCCCTGGAACCAGTGACCCTAAATTAGGGACGGGCGACTGCTTATAGCCCATTGAGTTGCTCACGGTGGTCGTTAAACCTCCAATAACAAAAAAAATAATGGCAACAAAAACAAGAATGGACGCACGACCCGCATATGAAAGCAGCAAATAACGAAAAGAATGTCAAACAATTCGTCAATATTAAGAGTTGAAATCCAATAAATTGCGCTCCCGAAAGCATCTTTTCTCCTTCTCACGAAATTTGGATTTTTACAGGTACCAAACGTTCCATTTAACACCTTTCCAGAAACCATTACTATGCAGATCTGACCAGCTACGCAATTATTAAACAACTGAAAAGATTATTCAAAATTTCAACAAGTATTTTTCAATACGCATCCACTCATATAGGTACTAAGACCAAAGAAGTAGCTGAAAGTTTTGTTAAAGATGCTTGCAACTTGAAGTTTCCCCATCACACTAAATTTATTCTAAATTCAGCTCACTAAATTGAAAATTTTTAAGTTTTTAAAGACAAATACCATAACCTGTAACTTCTATTAAGCACTGTAATATGAATAAATCAAGGATTATTAATTATGATAACGCTGTTTCACATGGCTGGTATGATATAAATCATGTGTGTGCGTGTGTGTGATGTTTAGAACTTTCATAACGACCAAGAAAGGCACTAAAATGTTGTCAGAGGAGGTAAGAAGACAAGGGAAGCAAAAGAGTTTGAACAGTTTCGCTGTACCACAATAACCATAAATAACTCTTGTACATGTTGACATGCCAATCGTATCTTTCAAAGCATTTCGATTTCATACTTTTTAAATCATGCGTTTGTCTGCCTTTTAGAACGATGCGACATTCTTGAGTAAATTCCTATGTTATATATAGCCCACTGAGGATCTCGCGTTGCTATTATTTAACCATCGCACTCCAACAACAGGGAGCAGCATCGCTCAACATAGAGCTCATGAAGCAAGTTACCCGATTGTTAGAGCGGTAACACGCGTTACAGGAACGTGCGTGCATAGTGAATGTGTCTACACAGCCAACAATTCTATCATTTACAGATAAAGGCACTATCCGTATTATGTGATATATGCTGACCAATTAAAATGTTGAACTGGCATCATATAATCTTTTTTCTCTGATATTATTTACTAGTTATACGTGGCACCATCGAATTTCAAAGGACGAGCATAACAGAATCTGAAAGCGTCAAGACTGCACGACTAGTTGTTCTGAGGACTGCTGGAACTGACGGAATAGTCACTGTAGGATGGAGGGTCACAGACGGCACGGCAGTTAGAGGCCAAGATTTTGGGGGTCCGTCATCGGGCGAGCTGATTTTCAGAGATGGCGAATCAACGCGTGTAATAGAAATCCCCATCTTCGATGATAAGAGAAAAGAACCCAACGAGCACTTCCTTGTCCGTCTCACTTCTGTCAGCTCTGGAGCTACCTTGGGCTCTAACACAGTCGCAACTGTGACCATTCTAGACGACGACAGTAAGTTTATCTTCTTTCTAGTTGTAATCATTGTGTCGTTTGCATAATCAGTTTCTACAGGGTGATTCAAAAGTCGCTGAACTCTGAATTCAAATATTTCTACCACGAATACAGTGATGTATAACTATTTTTACATACTGTTATATTGACACTCATACTTACAGGCAATAAAAACCACTTTACAATAGATGCTGGAATTGTCCACCATTCTGTTGAAGACACAAATCCACCCGACGATACATGTTGGCGGACGCTGTTTTAAGCGTGTTAGCTGGTATGTCCCTCACGGCTGTAATGATGTTGTTCCGCAGGACCCGTACCGTTTTCGGTTTCTTGTGGTAAACTGTGTCTTTCAGATAGCCCCACAAATAAAATATCTGGAGGACTCAAGTCTGGTGAGCGAGGCGGCCAAAGTTTTTTCGAGATTAATCGGTCGTGGAAGAACTCACGGAGCATCTGCATTGTGTCGTTGGATGTGCGGCACGCTGCTCCATCTTGTTGACACCAACAGTAACGTTCGTATTCTTCCAGCATCGCTGCAAATCGATGGATGATGCCTGCATACACAGCGGAATTAACAGTTGTGTCGAAAAAAATGGCCCTACAATTCGCCGTCTAGACATGGCGCACCACACTCCAACTTTCTGAGAGTGAAGTCCAACCTCGTGCAATGCGCGTGGACTCTCCGCAGCCCGTATGCGAGTGTTTTGGCTGTTGACATATCCATTCAAATGAAACCATGCCTTGTCACTGAAAAAAGTGTTGTTAAGCTGGTTAGTCACATTGTTGCGCGTAAAACTCTTAAAACATTGATAGTAGGCAATACGCTTTTCCGAGTCTAAAATACGTAGCTCTTGCACTACTCGAATTTTGTACGGCGGTAGCTTTAGACATTTAGTAACCCTCTGGCAGGCTGCATACGATCTCCCTAACCCTTCAGACAGCCGCCGAAGTGACTTCCGGGGAAAGCCCTGCAGGGAAACGTGAATTTTCTCCAGAAACGTGGTCGTCAACACGGCCGGGCGGCCGGCCGCTTTTAGGCTTATACTGAACAGTGCCTATCTCATTAAACCCGTTCACAAAGAAAAACACAGTTGTTTTACCTGGTATAGGAGCATCAGGAAACTTCCTTCGGATGCAACGTTGATAAGACTTTTCCGCAAAATAAACTTTTAACAAAGTGACTCTCTGTTCTTCGGTGAGACTCAAGGGACTCGGACTCATGGCTGACTGAACGTTACTGCTTGCCAGCGCCCCCGTAAGCGTAGTGTTACGTGGTGCCATCACGTGGCGCAGCTCGTTCCCGAAGGTCACACACAACAGCTACAAGCAGCAATATTCGGATATCTTTTATGGTTTTACAGCAAATACGTTTTAAAATATAAAGTTCGGGAACTTTTGAATCACCCTGTAGTTCACAATCCAGCTGACAGTCTGTAATTGCTCTTCTAACCTGGAAAGCGTTTTACGTACTTACACATCATGCAGCTACAGTGTGTATTTTTGTTTTCGTCCCCTCTTCTTTTTTGTTTGGAGTTTAATGACCACTCTGAGCATCTCTAAGAGTTACCGCTGTCACCTGTCTTTAATTTAAGCTCAGTGTCTCCTGAAAAGAGATAGAGCGAGCGCCATGACGCAAACACACCACTCATTCCTCACCTGGTACCTGAACACGTACCAGCCGGCCCGGTGGCGCAGTGTTCTAAGCCATGGCTTCTGATCATTCGTCCTAGACGGGTCCGGGTTGGAATCCCGGTGAGGCACGGATGTTGCGTTTGTCTTACGGCTTTGGATCTCTTCCTTCCCTAGAACCAGTGGCCCTATATTAGGGATAGGCGATTGCTCATACTCATAGTGGTCGTTAAACCCCCAATGAAAATAAAAGAAAAAGATCATGAACCCAGCTTATATTGCTAACCACAAACTTACTGCTCTGACCACTGGGCCCAGGAGAGGTGTTGGTAATTTACAATGATGTCGTCCCCAAAATGGAAAAAGTTCCTCATCCGTGAAGGGATGAGATAAGTACAACTCAGACCGACCGTAAAAATTTCGGAAATCAAATAGGTGCGCCATTTATCTCACACCTGCAATATGAACACCGGGTTATAAAATTAGTAGCTTGCATAGGAAGCACAACATTTCGTATTGCGTCGTACTTGGTTTTGATTAGCTTAGTCTTCCTCTATCCAAGTGACCACAAAACGTTCCTTTCTAAGGTGCACCAAGGCTCTTTAAAAACATTTGTGCTTACTGTTCTACAAGACGTTAAAGCGAAGTAAAAGAAGTGTTCTCCAAGGAGGTGCTGCAAACGTTATTTGCCTTTAGAATTGCAAGTGTGTCTTATTTGCTACCCAGAGGGTGAGTCCAAAGTTTCGCAAAATTTGCATAAACACATGTGTTGCGGCAGGCATGTCACGTGCTTAAACTAGTTCAAGTCGCGCACTGTAGTTAGTCGAAAGGAATATATAGTGGTAGTCATAGCCAGAATTGCATGTCGGCGTTCAGTGTGTGGTTGTGACGCCTGAAAGATGAACAGCCACAACTGGCTAATTAGGGAACCTTGCTTTACGAGTTTGAACTCGGCCATAACTCTGCTCAAGCTACACGAAACATTTGTCATGCGAAAGAGGAAAGTCCCGTGGACCACAGCACCGGAACCAGATGGTTCAAGAAATTTCGCTCATGTGACAAAAACCTCGATGATCAGCCAAGGTCAAGAAGGCCGCGAACCGTGGATTCAGAGGCCGTGTGCAAGGCCAGGCTGTAGAAACAAATCCGACAACCAGCACTCGGAAATTGTCAGGCGAGCTGGACGTGCCACAGACCACCGTTGTTCGTCATCTTCAGGACCTTGGCAAGGTCTACAGGAGCTGCCGCATTGTCCTTCACGAACTGACGTCAGCTGAAGCAAACCGCCGAGTGGAACTGTGCCCGAAACCCCTAGAAAACCAGCGCGATGTATGTTTCATCAAAATAGTTATTAAGTGCGATGAAAAGTGGGTCTATTGCCATAATCCTAACATACAAAGGCAGTGGTTGAGCCCGGACCTTCTTCCAGAACTTATGGGCACTTCGAGCACAGTGTGATGCTCTGCATCTGGTGGAATTTCGAGGGGATAGTCCTTTACGAATTTGTTCCAGACGGTCGGACCATCAACGCAAATCTATACTCTGAACATCTGGAGTGGATGTGTGCCGTTTTGGAGGAAATGTACCCGGCACTGGAGAACTCCTACAGCAGGACAACGCTCGGCCTCATACCGTGCGAACGACCAGGGCAAAATTCAGGAACTTGTGGGCATCGAGCTGATGCCAAACCCAGCATATAGTCCGGATCTTGCCCCGTCGGATTATTACTTGTTCCGGTCCATGGCCTACTTCCTTCGCGGGCGGTACTTCAACAACCAGGAGGAGGTGGCGGCTGGGGTGAAGGAGTTTTTCGCCTCAAAGGACAAGAACTGGTCCCGCCGTGGAATCGAAGAACTAACAGACAGATGGCTAAAGTCAGTGCAACACGATGGCCTATACTTTGAATTCTCCTCAGCTTTCGTCGTAAAGGTACGTATGAAGACATAAAGTGATCCAAATATTGCAAAATTTTCAACTCACCCTCTGTAATTGTTAAATTATCACAAATGGAACTAACTATACTATATATTAAGATGGTAGGTTAAGAATAGTAAAGTTTTAAAGTACGACTTCCACGCACAAAAGTGCGGAAGGATACATTGACATTTAATGACTTGAGCGTGTGGTGAGTGATGAAGAGAGTTGCGAGAGAGATAACGAAGGAGGAGGACATGGCGAGCTTTGGCTAAGACAAGTTCAGTTTGTACCGCGGAGTGTATTCCAGTTGATGTTTTTTGTGTAAAGTAATAAATGTTTTGTGTTGTGATCGAGTGTCTGTGATGTTACAGACGAAAGATAGAATTGGAGGCACCGGCGAGATTCGAACTACGAAAGACAGGAAGTGAAGGCACCTGTGAGATTCGAACTACGAAAGACAGGAAGTGAAGGCGCCGGTGAGACGGAATCAGCGCAACTTCAGCGGCGTTTTTATGACCGTGGGCATCGATGAGTTGAAAGTTCTTCAAGCGTGCGAAAGAACCAACGCGACAGGGATATTTTTTCCTCTTTGTGTTGGGAAGAACAAAGGATGGTGACTGTAGTTTGTTTTTTCGAAATTATTTGTTCCGTATCGGATTTACACCACATTAGATGTTTATGTAAGTACTGTTTTGTTGTTGTTCTTAGAGAATTATCCAAAAGAATGAAATATCAAAGCAAGTTTTTTAGAAGTTTCCGGGCACGGAATTAAATAGAAGGAAATAATTTCTGTCAAGAAATAGTACATTCAGATCAACTGTTTGAGCCTAGATTATAGGTAAATGTAGAATATTGTTGTAAACAATTTCTGTGAACGTATACACATATACGAAAATAGAAGGAAATAATTTCTGTCAAGAAATAGTACATTCAGATCAACTGTTTGAGGCTAGATTATAGGTAAATGTAGAATTTTGTTGTAAACAATTTCTGTGAACGTATACACATATACGAAAATAGAAGGAAATAATTTCTGTCAAGAAATAGTACATTCAGAACAACTGTTTGAGCCTAGATTATAGGTAAACGTAGAATATTGTTGTAAACAATTTCTGTGAACGTATACACATATACGATAATAAATAAACATTGGGTACACGTTGAGCTTGTTGAAATGGCTTTCTTAGGAAGAGCTCGAAAAGAAGAACTTCTGCAGTTGGCGGAAGAATTGGGTATAGAAGTTATACCAAATCTCAAAATTCTGGAATTAAAAAATAAAATTGTCAACTTTGAAGGTTATGAAGATGATTTCGTGAAAGAACTTTTGGCATATATAAAAGAGCGTAGAGAAACAGAAAGACAAATGGAATTTGAGCTTGAAAAACTCAAAATAGAAGCTGGACGTCAGCCGCTGGGAGGTAGTTTGGAGCAAAATAGAAATTCTCAAAAACCGAGATTAGAACTTCGTCATTTGATGAAAACATTTGACCCAAAAGACAGTGATATAAGTATTTACTTAGTTTTATTTGAAAGGCAAGCACAACAAGCAGAAATAAAAAGGGAAGATTGGGTCACGAATTTGATAGGACTTTTGCCCTACGAAATATCACAATTGATTGCCAGAGAAAATGTGGAAGATGCTAAAAACTATGAATATGTTAAAAGGTTACTTCTTAAAAGATATAAGTTAAGTCCAGAGAAATTTAGATTGAAATTTGTACAACACATGCGTACATCAGAGAAGACCTGGAGAGATTTCGCCTTCGAGTTAGAAAATTATTTTAATAAATGGATTTCAGGACTTAAAATAGGCGATTTTGAAGGGCTAAAAAATTAATGATCACAGATCAATTGAAGCGGAGAGTGCCTATAGAAATAAGGGAGCATTTTATTGATAAATGGTCAAATATTGTCTCACCTTCAGATTTGGCTGATATGGTGGACAATTATGAAAGTGTAAGAGGAGGAATCAAGAAAAATTCGTCGAATGAATTTTGTGCTTCAAAGAAAATGCTAAGCAGTGAGAAAAAAACTAGAGATAACTATGATCGCAGAAATTTTATGAAAAATGGATTTTATAACAAAAATTATGTTAAGTCAGATGTAGGACAAGGGTGGTCAAAACGGAATGTATCTCAGAATGAAGAAAAGTATGATCGCAGACGGAAGATTCAATGTTACGAGTGTGCATCTTATGATCACATTCGACCTCAGTGTCCTAAGCTAAAATTACAGAACTCAGGAAGCGTAAATAGAATCGGAGAGGAAACTGAAGGGGATCTCTTGGCACCCTATACCTTTGAAGGAAAAATAAATGGAGTTACCATGCCTATTCTCCGGGATACAGGTTCATCAGTTGATATCATTTGTCAAGAGTATGTGTCGCCAGGTGAGTTTACTGGAGAACATGTGTGGGTACAGCATCTTCTGGATGAACAAAAGGTTTGTTTACCATTGGCAGAAGTTGAACTAGAATGTGAATTAGGTCATATTGTAACTAAGGCTGCAGTGATTAGAAAGTCGCTAGATCAAGGTAGATATTTACTTGGAAATAAGACTGCCGCTTTGTTAAAAAAAATTGATATGGAGTGGCCACTTAATTCAGAACAGGTAAATGTTGTGATTACTCGGTATCAAGAAAAACAGAAACGAAACAACGAAGAGAGAAATTCAGGAAAGAATGATTCAGGGAAGAAAGAAAAACAAGCCCTTGAAGGAGAGGCTGTGGGTTCCGAAGAATCAGATGAATTAGAAGAAGAAATTCTGCCATTGAGGCATGATGAAGATAAAGCCATGTTAGAGTTGGTAAAAATGGATTCAAAAAGTTTCATGGAAGATCAACGGCAAAGTTTGGAATTGAAAAAAATTCTCAAAGAAATAGAGAAAACAGATTTTAAAAAGGCAAATGGCTATGCTGTACTAAGAAATGGGATGTTGGTGAAGAAGAAGATCAACAAGATTGGCGAAGAGAGAGATCTTATTGTTGTTCCAGAACAATATAGAGAACAAATAAAAAAACATGTGTCATGAGGGAACTTCGGGGCATTTAGGGGTGACAAAAACCAAAGACAGACTAGCGAAGTATTGTTATTGGCCTAACTGTTATAAAGACATTGAAGAATTCGTAAAATCTTGTGATTCATGCCAACGTGCTGGAAAAGCTGGGGACAAAAAGAAAGCACCTTTAAAAATAGTTCCAATTATTCCTGAAATTTTTACCAAAATCAACGTTGATGCCTGTGGCCCTTTGCCCGAGACTTCAAGCGGAAATAGATACATAATTACAGCTATGTGTTTGTCGTCCAAATATCCAGATGCAGTACTAGTACCAGACATAGGACCCAAGTCGGTAGTTGACGCTTTGTTACACATTTTTAGCCGCATGGGATTTCCGAAAGAAATTCAAACTGATCAAGGAGCCAGTTTTGTAAGCATTTTGACACTAGAATTTCTGGAGCGGTTTGGAATAAAAGTTACTCATAGTTCTGTATATCATCCCCAAAGTAATCCGGTAGAACGATTCCATCGAACTATTAAAATGATGTTGAGAGTTTTATGTCTTGAGTCTGCTCCGGATTGGGAGAAACAGTTACCGGCGGCGCTGCTTGCTTTGAGAACTGTGACACATGAAAGCACAGGGTTTACGCCTGCTGAATTGGTGCATGGAAAAACTTTGAGGACGCCAATGACACTATTGTATGAAAAATGGATGGGTCATCCTGAAGAATAAAACTATGTCACTGAATATGTATTTGAGTTAATAAATAGGATGAAAAGATGTTAAGAACTTGCCATTAAAAACATGGAAGTGGCTCAGTTGAAAAGAAAATATTGGTATGACAGAAATGCGGTAAAACGTGAATTTCAAGAAGGAGATTTAGTATTGGTTTTTGTTACCTGCAGGCCAAATAAGTTATCGGAACAGTGGAAAGGACCAGGGAAAATTGAGAAAAAAATTTCTGAGACTAATTATGTAGTAAGCTATGAAGGTAAAAATGTAAAGCATCAAGTATATCACATTAACATGCTGAAACCATACCATAAACGACCAGAATTTGTGAACTTATTGCCCGGTTGTAAAAATGGTGAAATGGATTTAGAGATTAAATTTCCGCAAGTTGAAAAAAATCCCAATATATTTAACTTCTCTGATATCGAGGAGAACAGTAAACTTCGAGAGCGCCTAAGTGGCCAACAAATTCAGGATCTGAAAAAACTATTATGCCATTACTTGAAAATGTTTTCTAATATTCCAGGGAAGACTCATTTGGTCGAACATGATATCGAGCTAGCTAGTAATGCCAGCTAGCTCGATATCATCTTATAGAATGTCGCCCAGGCAGATAAATATTCTTAAAGCCGAGATAGATAAAATGCTGCAGTACAAGATTATAGAAGTTGGTGAATCAGACTATACATCACCCATGATTTTGGTAGAAGTACCCGGAAGAGATCCACGCCCATGTACTGACTACAGGCGATTGAATGAAGAGACAAGGACTCAGTTCTATCCATTGCCTAACATAGAAGAAAGAGTCAAAAAGGTTTCTGGAGCGAAGTATATTACAGTATTAGATTTAACAAAAGGGTACTGTCAAATTCCATTAAGTGCTAGAGCTCAACGATTGGCAGCGTTTGTGACTACTTTTGGAACGTATCGGCCCTTAAAGATGCCATTTGGCCTTAAGAACGCACCTTATTTCTTTAGCAAAATGATGTCGGAACTTTTGAGAGGCTGGGAAGAGTTTGCCGTACCCTTTCTAGATGATGTTGCCTTTTTTCCGAAAACTGGGGGATCATTTGATACATCTTGAAGAAGTGCTACAGAGGTTGCAGAGGGCTTCCTTGACCATAAAACCTTCCAAATGTAATTTTGCTCAAGATCACGTCTTGTATTTGGGTCATTTTGTTGGACAAGGATATTGAAAACCAGCGGAACGAAAGGTTCAGGCCATACAAAATTTTCCTACGCCAAAGAACATGACGCAAGTAAGATCTTTCTTAGGCCTGGCGGGATATTACAGCTGATATATTCCAATGTTTTCTTCGATAGCAGCTCCCTTGACAGACATCTTGAAGGGTAAAAATCGTAAAGAGGAAATTATATGGTCAGAACAATGTGAGAAAGCTTTTGTGGAACTAAAAAAATCTTTATCTAGTTTTCCTGTTCTGTATGCCCCTGACTATGAACGTAGATTTATTCTACAAAATGATGCTTCAGATCAAGGAATGGGAGTCGTCCTCTCGCAAGAACATGAAGATGGCGCTGAACATCCTGTACTCTATCTAAGCAGGAAACTTTCGACAGCAGAGAAGACATACAGTACCAGTGAAAAAGAATGTGCCGCCATTATATTTGCGGTACAGAAACTGAAATGCTACCTGGATGGTCAAAATTTCCTCATACAAACTGATCATAACCCTCTCGTTTGGTTACGCACCAACGCAAATTCAAATACTCGTCTGATGAGATGGGCCCTTGCTTTACAAGCATATGATTTTGTTATAATTCATCGATCGGGAACTATGCACAAAAATGCAGATGGACTGAGCAGAGTTCCAACTTTAGATGATCCACCTTGATCATGCTATGTGTCTGCTAGTGAAAACAATTTTTTGTTTTTTGTTTTTTTTTTTGGTTGTGATATATACTACATAGAAATTGTTGGAAAACACGTAAAGATGATTGTTAAATTAACTCATATATTTCTCTTTGTAAATGGATTATGACTCATTATGTGAACTATGACTATTGTATTGTAAAATGACAAGAACTTTTTACCACTGGAAAAAGTTCCTCTGGAGTGAGGAGGGGTTGTAAAGTACGACTTCCACGCACAAAAGTGCGGAAGGATACATTGACATTTAATGACTTGAGCGTGTGGCGAGTGATGACGAGAGTTGCGAGAGAGATATCGAAGGAGGAGGACATGGCGAGCTTTGGCTAAGACAACAAGTTCAGTTTATACCGCGGAGTGTATTCCAGTTGATGTTTTTTGTGTAAAGTAATAAATGTTTGTGTTGTGATCGAGTGTCTGTGATGTTACAACGTTCAAGTGTTCAATTCCGATTCCTAACAAAGTAATTAAGGATTCTTTAAAAATCGCAGGCGCCCGGAAAGCCAAGTTGTCAGAAACACCGATTTCTAGCTAATCGCCTTTAAAATTCTCAGTTTTCCCGGAACCTGAGTGGTCAGGGGCGCTGATTTCTGGTTAATCATTTAAGTTTGGCCTAGCTTCGAATCCTGAAGGAAGCGTGAGTGATATGCTCACCTCTATGGCGATAGTTTTGTCCTTTTCTAAGAATCAGCGGCCTTCGCCAAGGACGGACGACCTCTTAACGAGTTCATTAATGCGGGTCGTTGAACACGAAAGACAAAAAAATAAAAATAAAAAAATAAAAACCGCACATGCTGAAATTCCAAACTCATTTCTGCACTGCTGAGATCTGAAAAGACTGTGAAGCCAAACCTTTGCGCTAGTTGAGAGATCAATGGTTTTGGCACACGTAGACTCTCCTATGTCCTTTGAGATCCCACTATCTTCGTTTCTTATCTGCAAAGCTTAAGAAAAATAAGCCGTGTGACGCTTCCTTATGTTAAAAAATCAATTTTGTTCTTTTTAGAAATGCATCACGTGACGCTTTTATCAAGATATAACTCTATGCAAATACTGTATTTTCACCGGATTATGACCGCCTACCTAATACTTTATAGGTCCTCCTTTTGCCCAAAGTACAGCACTTATCCGACGTGGCATCGATTCAATAAGATGCCGAAAGCAGTTGAGGGGTATGGCTAACCGAGATGTGGGTAATGCGGCCTTCAATGTTGGTATGGAGGTGATTATTGTATCCAGACTCCTGATATGCCGTTGAATAGTGTCCCACAAATGCTCTGTAGGATTGATATCGGGGGAGTTCGGAGGCCAATCCGTATGCTGGAAAAATGAGCTGTGTTCCTCAAACCGTTCCTGCAAAACATTGGACCTATGACTGGGAGCACTGTCATCTTGGATGACACCGTCGCTATTCGGGAAAAAGTGAAGCATTGCTACGTGTACAGAGTCAACAATCAATTCATGATAATGGAAACCAGTCATATCTTATTCCATAGGCACCAAGGGTCCATGTTCCTTCCAGGTAAACATGTCTCACACCATACAACCGCCTCCACTGTCTTGCACTGTGGAGATCATGCAGGATGGATGAGCGCCTCATATTATTTGCGGCAAATACGTACTCGACCATCTGCGGAGTGGAGTAAAAAATGCGATTCGTGAGACCAGCAGACTTTTTTTTCCAGTTATCCGACGTCAAACGTGCATGATCTGTGCATCAGTCGACTCTTAACCACCGATTAGCCATGGATGTCGTCATGGTCGTCTTCTGTTACAGCCCATGCGTACCAACGTACGACGCGTGGTCATCACAGATACTGTTCCGCGTTGACCTGGTTACTCAACTGTTGAACAGTATGTGACGTGTCTGCACCGCAGGACGCACACGAGATAAAGGCAGATAGCAATGAAAGCACATGTCCACGTAGCTCAGTTGGGACAGCGATTTACTCCGGAGTGAGGAGACACGGACAAACTTGTATGTTATATTGGCCCCCGAACTTCCAGGATGACCCGGCGGTTAAGTTTCTCGCAATGATGTGATGTTTTTTCCACACGGTGAGACAGGAAAAATGAGAATCCCTTCTTCACTTCGAAAAAATTAATTAGGGGGATGTTACGTTCCACACACCAGTTTCTCTGGGATTTCTCAAATGCACGTTCTTCATGGGATGGCTGCATACAGCGATACATAATCCCAGCTGAGCTATGCTGGCAGAATGTCCCGCTGCAGATTTATCGTCTTGAGACATGTTTTCACCTCTGTACTACGTCACAAGTTACACATCTGAAAGGTTCCTACCGTGGTAATCTAAAAACAATCATTCGAAAAACGAATCTAATGTTGTCTGCTAAAGCTTATCAGACTTTTCTTTCAGCTCACATAATAGTTTCTAAACTCCCCCTCCCTTTCGGGACTCTTAAGTGTCCTTTGTCCGGCCAAAAGCGGGAGTGAAGTAAAGATGAATTTTAACTGTCACTCACTTTTTCAGCCTTTGTAGGAAGTTTGGAGACGGGGGTCTCTGCATTTGTTTACGTTACTACGTAAGCAATTATAATTGTCTTTTATCGCCAAGAACTCCTTTACCCCACCTTCACTCACTTTCGTCCAGGGGAAAACTCCCTAAGTATTTAAAATCACCCCTCTAAACTAATGGATATTTCTTTAATTCATTGTTTCGTGGTC
This sequence comes from Macrothele yani, assembly GCA_039090855.1. Taxonomy (NCBI): domain Eukaryota; kingdom Metazoa; phylum Arthropoda; class Arachnida; order Araneae; family Macrothelidae; genus Macrothele; species Macrothele yani. Next base: position 22,282,571 of record CM077002.1, on the reverse strand, counting down.
CCAGGGTATAGGCAAAATTTTCACCGGAAATGGTAATCCGGACAACCCAGTTTTTTGTGCAGTGGTCTTTTCGCAAAGATGGTCGTTAAGAGGTGATGAGCGGTCTTTCAATAGAGGGAAAGTTAGCATTAGTGGTATGCATTTTGAAATCGGTTCCACAGGAAAACTGTCGTAATGAGGAGTGATCGTCAGAATGATGTGGTCGCTAAGAAAGGTTTCTCTGTATACGTCGTTTGCGGACGATGCCATTTACCACATGGGTGTGGTGGCATGTAATTGAAATGGTAGCACCGTTCCCAGTTTGTTTGTTTTTTGGCTCCTCATTGTAATTTAGTCTTAGTCTTCAAATATGTAAACAAATACTTCGAAATTCATCATCTCCGTTGTAGCAACAAATCGGGCTAGAAGCTCGATCACCTGGTTTTGAGAAATTACAAAAATTGTTTACATACGCATTAATTATTCAAACCATCCTGTAACGGATGCACTTCCATGTCTTTCGTTTCACTCAGTTATATTCTTTAATCCAGGAGAAGAATGCTAAACTTCATCGTACAGGCCCGACCAGTGCCGGATTTAAGGCTTTTGGGGCCCTAGGCCAAATTTTCTATGCGCCTCCCCCCCCCACCCGGCCACCCATATTTGAATTTGCTCCTATACGATTTTCTAATAACCTTATCTTTAAGGTAAGAATATAATAATTGGTAGTATAATTTTATTGTTATATCATCATCATCATCATTATCAACCATTATCAATCCACTGCTGGACGAAGGTCTCCCCAAGTTTCCTCCACAACTGTCTGTCTTGTGCCAGTCTCCTCCATGTCACTCCCGCATACTTTCGAATTCCATCCACCCATCTCCCATGGGGTCTTCTTCTGGGTTTTTTCCTGTCCCTTGGAATCCAATCTAAAATTTCGGCTGTCCATCGATGGTCCGTCCTTCTGGCAGTATGTCCAGCCCATTGCTCGTTCGTGATAGACGTAGTGTTGGTGGCTCCAATATTTTATGCGTTTTAGTGTGTTGTCCCTCACTCACCTGTTGCGTGGCCCGGCTGTCTAAAGGTACTGTGTACGTTTTGAGCTCCTTTTCTAGCGTTCTGATCCTCTTATTAGTTCATATTCATCCGTTTTCTTATCGTTTGCTCGTTTGTTTACGTTTGGAAGCTGCCAACATGGCGGCTTCCGGTATTTCCTTATTATCTAAGGGCGTGGCGGATGCACGTCACGTCACACTTCCCACGTCCATGGAAGTTAACATACTCTCGGCCTCAGATGTGTCTGCTCAGTTGCCTTAACAGCTTTCTAGTACTCCTACACCGGTGCCTTCACTGGACTTGGCTGCGCTTTCTTCTTCAGCTCCTGCATCTGTCTCGGTGCCCTCCCTGGGAACTACTGATTCTACTGCCTTGCCTTCGGCCTGTGCTTCTCCTGTCTCACAGCCTTCTGTGCCTGCCGAATCCGAACAGACTTCTCTTCCGAGGATGTCATTTGCCTCTAAAGTGCAACGAGGCGCTACTTCTACGTCCGATTCCTCTCAACCAGATGGTCTTTTGCAAGCAACACCTATTATTCAGGTATCCAACCACAAGGTGAAGGTAACGATTGATGACAATTCGCAGATTGGCCGTGAGTTCCATAACCTCCTGGATAGAGGTGTGCTCTTTCATGCTTTACCAAATACTCCATTGCCACGCTACATGGAAGCCCTCTCTGTACATGTGTCGTCTGCGCCCATTGCAGGAATTTCCCGTACTCCTCGGGGTATTTCGGTACAGTTCAATCACAAGGAGGATGCCGACTTTTTCTAGCTAACGGAATTTCGATTGGGACAAACCATCTCATCCCGTCGCCTCTTTCCAAGAGCCCGGTGAACATCACATTCAATCCTGTTCCACAGGAAGTGCCGGATACTGCACTTCCTCTCCTTGTCAGTCATGTTTGTAAAATTGTTGGCAAGGTCCGTCGCCTTTCCGACGCTCCCCGCGGAACTCGATTTGCACATGCTACAGGACCTCACCGTCAGTTATTGGTCGTCTTTCCCACCGAGAAAGCCTTGGTCGATTGCCCTACAGAAGCTACTGTTGAAATTGGCGCACGAACGTAGAGTTTCAAGATTTTCACTGCTCACTATTGTACACACTGTTTACCACAAAATCACACCACTGCCTCCTGTGACCGCGTTCGACGTGAACGTTCATCAAGTTCGTATCCCACTGCTGACCACATTGGTCTTTCTACTATCCCCACTACCGGTAGTTTGCCTGACGCGAATTCTTCGTTTCTCCGTCAGACGAACATTTCCGTCACGGACAATGCTGCCTTTCCTCCTCTCCCGACCCGTACGATTGTGCATCCACCTTCAAGATTGACAGAGTTGTCTTTGACTACAGATGTGTCTACAGCGAAGTGTTCCGATCCGGGTGTGTTGAGTGGTGGTTTGGCGGATCGGCCGTCTGGCTCTTCTCCTAGCCTCTCGGATATCGGATCTCCATTTACAACCTTGTCTACCATACCCTTGTTGCAACATCTTCCTGAAGCCTCGGCTGTTGTACCAGTCTCCACTAAGGCAGCTCAGCTACGTACTGCTTCTTCGGCGACGTTCGTTTCCTCGTCTCCTGACTTGGGAGGTGAGCCTGATCCACTAATGGATGCATCCGCATCAGCTACTTCTACGAAGCGGATTGGAACTTCCACAGGCGCTGTAAAACAGAAAAAGTTAAAACAACTTTCTGTGCCACATTCTGAGGATTCATCTAGTATTCCCGAGGTTTCCGGTTCCGGTGTTTCTCCACCTGATGTTTCTTCAAACAGTATGCTTCTCCGCTCAGGTCCTGTCAATCCTCTCTCCGATGCTGAGGTTCTACAGGCAGTTGATACGTTTCCTCCAGTTCCTGGCCCACTGTCCAGAAAGCAACTTTTACGTCTTTTTCAACCTGCACGTACGATTGTTGGTTCTGAAGAATTCCTTCACTCACCTGATCTGGACCTGTATGCGGCGGTAACGCAATTCGAAGCTTATGTGTCACTTTTTAAATCTCTGTGTGCCACCGATCCTCGGTATCAGCCTTTTTTGAGACGTTACACGCGCCGTCTCGCCTCCTTGAAGGAGCTCGTTGAGAAGCATATATGTGATATCTTCTATCCTTTTACCGATGATCTTTAGCTCTCTTCCTCACACCGATTACTTTTTGTTCTCTCAATGCTAGAGGATTTGCGAACCTGTTCGCAGATTCCCTGGTTTTGCAGACTTAGTGCATGTTGATTCTGATGTTTTCCATGTGTGTTTTTACTGTGACTCACAAGTCATGTATTTTAAATTTGCTTTATTTGTGTGTTTGGCTGTGTTTCACAAGTAATGTATTTTAAATTTGCGATAATTGCGTGTTTTGGCTGTGTTTTCACAACTAATCGGTCTTGTTATTTGTGTGATCTCCTCATTATCTCATCATTATCTTATCTGTTGTTTCCTGATTTTGTGCCTGTTTTTAAATTACCTATATTTGTGAGTGTTTGCTGTGTTAGTGCTTTCCTCTATCGCGGATTATTATAGTGGTACGTTTGTTACCTTTGTTATTTTTATATACTTGCTGAGGTACTCCATGTTGTTTTGCTCTCTAACCACAATTCAGTTCCGTTCGGTTGATTTATGATAGCATAGTACATTTCATGCATTTGTGCACATGTGTTATAGTGTTTGACATGCCGTTCGGTCTTTCATTGTTCGTGTGCATATTCATTTCCTTTCTGTGTAACGTTGTGCTGCATCGTGGATATACTTATTTTCCGCACTGTTGTTTTCTGTACTGCAGCTTTTAATGAATCTCCTATGTCTGTATTTCGTTATAGCAATAAACTGGGTACCACTATGGTCCCCACAGTTACCATTACCATTACCATTGCCATTTCAGGGATTTAACTCTGATCATGATGTCTTCCACTCTTGTCCTTTTTCGGATCCACGAGTTCCTCTTGTTATCTCTCCTGGTTACACCAAGCATGCACCTCTCCATGCTGCTTTGAGTTGTCTGCAGCCTTTGTATGTCTCTTTTAGTTAAGGTCCACGTCTCTGCACCATACGTAAGCACTTGAAGGATGCATTGATCAAACACTTTTCTTTTAAGACATAATGGCATATGGCTCTTGAAAATTATGCTGTTTCTTCCAAAAGCTCTCCAGGCAAGTTTTGTACGCCGATTAATTTCTTCATCAATGTGACTCTCACTTGATACCTGCTGTCCAAGATAAACGTACGTGTCTGTTATCTCCAGCTTTTCTCCATCAATCGATAAATCTTCATTTCTTGTAAAAGCATTGAACATCCCTTTTGTCTTCTGAAAGTTCATTTTTAATATCCACTTCTTTACTCTTGTCAGCAAGTTCCTGGATCATACTCTGCAGCTCTGATGGGGTAGGTGCAAAGATGACACGTCATCAGCAAAACGAAGGTGCGCTAGATGTTCTCCATTAATCTTTATCCCTTTGTTTTGCCCAGTTCAGTGACTGAAGGACATTTTCCAATGTGGCATTAAAGAGCTTCAGAGATATGGTGTCACCTTGTCTCACTCCTTTTCCAATTTTTATGTGTGTTGTATTTTCAAACAGCCGAATCTTTGCACTTGCATTTTCATAGATGTTATTAATAATATTAATGTATGCATCTTCAATACCGCAGGATTTCAGAGCCATTGTAACTGCTGATGGTTTCACTGAATCAAAGGCTTTTTCATAATCAATAAAAGCCATGCACAATGGAAGTTCATATTCCCTAGCTCTTTCAATTAGTTATCTCAGTACGTGGATATGATCTATAGTGCTGTAGCCACTCCTGAATCCAGCATGTTCTCTCGGTTGAGTCATGTCCAGTGTTACCTTTAAGCGGTGTGAAAGAACTTTAGTGAAGATTTTATAAACCACTGATAAGAGGCTGATAGGTCTGTAGTTCCTGAGATCCTCAATGTCACCTTTTTTATGTAGCAGGATCATTGAAGCGTTGTTCCGATCCTCAGGAATCTTCCCTTCATTAAGGCATCGAGTGAAAATTTGGGCGGGTACTGTTTCGTTATATAAGTATTATTTAAATAAAAATTATTTTTATTTCACTTGTTATTAAATTAAATGTTATAAAAATATATTTGTAAACATAGTCAAAGAGGTTCATGCTTATCCAGAACAACACTTTACATTTTGAATGCGCTCTCTAACGCACTCGTACGAACACGGGCGTGCTCGCAATAAAACTATTATTACGTTTTTATTTCTTTAGTTATCATTCAAAATAAAATAAAAAATTACCACTACTTTATTTTATTCAACTAAATTAAAATACCGGTACCTCCCTTTTTTAAGTTTTTCTGTTCCATGCTATCCGTGTTTCTGGATTCTACACCTGGGGCCCTCTAGAGCCTGGGGCCCCTAGGCCGCGCCGTAGTTGGCCTAGTGGTAAATCCGCCGCTGGGCCCAACGACCTAGAGAGATGGGTCCGTCTTGGTGTTTATGGGACATGCCAGGCCCTAGCAATCCTCAACAAACCATATCGGAAAACATATCATATGACAAAATAAAAATATCAACGTTTACCACTATCAAGGGTTTATTATACATCGACTTTAGTTTCGCAGAGCTTCTGGCTCGGCTTCATCAGAACGAATGGAGCGTAAACATTCAAATCATTCTGACATCATTAGCGTTCGGACGGTCACGGTTTTTAGTGAGTTGTTTCCACGCGCTTGAAAGAAATGGAGTCTACGTCATGTCGTTGGCAAGCAGTGAAGAGTTCCGGTATATGTGAAAAGCTTCTAATACATTAAGCTTGATAAACCTGATTCAACGATCAAGCTTAATGTATTAGAAGCTTTACATTGTATATCGGAACTCTTCACTGCTTGTTAATGACATGACGTCGACTCCATTTTTTCAAGCGCGTGGAAACAACTCACCAAAAACCGTGACGGTCAGAACTCTGATAATGTCACAATGATTTGGATGTTTACGCTCCATTCGTCCTGATGAAGACGAGCCAGAAGCTCTGCGAAACTATAGTCGAATAAACCTTTGTTTGTTGTAAACGTTGATATTTTTTATTCTATCTCAACATCACAAGTCTGTAGTCATAAGTTATATATATTATATGATGTTTAGAATTGTAATAGAATTGTTACAATCTTGCTGGGCCAGCATTGGGCCACACTGGCCCAGCACTATGTTGCCGTTACATAAACCGTCAATAAAATATCCTGGCGGCCACCAGATGTGCCAACAGTTCAATCTAGCAGCTGGCCAAGAGTTGGCACCCCATCAGTTTTCATATGCCAGAACAGGACCATCAGTTACCCACAACAGGCTGTGGTTGCCACATGCGGCCCTTAAGAGGCACTGCAAGTGCGTGCCATAAATGATGGCTAGCTTAATGTGGTCCGTCAGTGGCAGCCGGCAATCACGTGACGTAGCTGATGGCTTGCCGAATCTTGTCCGTCAATTTCCCAGTAGTAGTAAAAAAGAAAAGACCATCACAGTTTCACCGAAGGCACACACACAACTGCTTTCTTTTCCCAACGAAATTCCTACATGATGTCACAGCGATGAGGAAAGTTCCTCAACAGGCACAGCAAATCACCCGACGGAACGGAATCGAACCGAGGTGTGCGAAGCGGATGCCCTCAGCACTGAACTAGTTTGCCACACGTAACCATCAGCTTGGAGGTGAGTCTCTCTCTTGGGCGATGTGGAATTAAGGCTTCTCTTTTTAATTTCGCAATATTGCGGATTCGTTTTCGTAAATGTACGTTTCATATAATTCATAAATTTATTTTTTCAACGTAAAGATCTTTTTTATTTACTTTAAGGGAACTTCACTCACTTTCAACGAGTGTATCAACTTAAAGACGTTTTCCAGAGTTTTGTGCTCTCCTTTTGCTCTTGAAAGGCGATTGTTTTATTTGTTTTTTTTTTTTTGATTGGAGGTTTAACGACCACCGTGAGCAACTCAGTGGGCTATAAGCAGTCGCCCGTCCCTAATTTAGGGTCACTGGTTCCAGGGAAGGGAGAGAACCAGTGCCGTAAGACAAACACAACATCCATGCCTCACCGGGATTCGAACCCGGACCCCTTACGGACGAATGATCAGAGGCCATCGCTTAGACCACTGCGCCACCGGGGCGGCGACGATTGTTTAATTAATGTATTTACACATGAATGTCACAGTCTGTTACATTTTAACGTTGTATTGTTTTTTACTACGGTCAGAAGCTACATTTGTTCTAAATAGAAATACTATTTTATTTTACTTCCGTTTTTTTTAGCAGCGAATTCCTCTAATCTTGTGCATTCAACGCATGAATGAGTACATTATATTGACACAGCGTTGCTTTTTTTAAATACTAGATAATTTTGTAACGAAAATGTCGATTTTGTACTCGTATAATTCTTGTTTTTTCCCCCAACACAACGATTTTTTACTTTCTGTTTTAAGCGGTTTAGTATATGAAGATTTTACAGAAATTATTTCTTGTTATTCATGGAAATGGAGTATGTTTAATGGCTATTTGTATTCTCGAGTCTTCGTGTGTTAATGCAGAAATTTTGCTAAGAAACGAGTTTCTATAAATACATCAGATTAATTGACTATTTCTTACAGTTCACTAATTATTTATATAATTTTCCTCCGACGGTAATCGTCGACGCTGCATTTCATTAAGTAATTAATCCGTCTCTCTACATATGGCTTTTTTTTTGTTTTAACATCCAGTAAAGCAACACGATGGCAAGGACTTCGTCTTCAACTAACTGGTACCACGAAAGACTGCGCACGTGTTGCTTCAGCGCATGCGTAATCCCGCTTCTTCCACCTCCTGTTGGGGTTGTTTCTTTGCAAGCTACAGGGCAGCTAGTTGCACTTGCATGAAAGCTTGTAGTTCACGGCGATGCTGCAGGGCCATAAATGGCTGCCAACTGATGGCCAGCGGTTTCCGAACACTTGTGTTTTAGCTGGGGCAACTTTGCACCTATCAGGTTGGATAACTTATTATGTTGTATAATTCCATCCCATTTTTGTGACTCTTATGCACAACAGAATGGTTTACCTTTTTCCCCAAAACATGGTGCAGCTGCCGCAGTAGTGCATCAGACGTAGGACTACGTCTAACTCCGCGGATAGTATGGGGCGTCTTACGGCCGACTGCCTGTGACAAAAATAAGTCCCAATCGAAATCATCATAGAGTTAGAAATACATGCCGCACACTAGTTGTATTAGCATATTCGTAAACAGCATGGAGCCCAGTTCGCGTACTGCGCAATACATCATGCGTGCGACGGTCTCCTCGCACCCAGTGCGCGGGGGAGAATATGCGATATTTCTTGGTATGCCTCCGCGTTTGATTCAATCTATCTCGGTAACGGAGAGCGCAACACGTCTGCGCATGGATACGTTCTAAAGCTCTCGACGATATCTATTCAAATATACCAAGAACACTTCGCAGTGGTTTGAACTGAACATTTTAAAAATTGTTTTCTTGTGAACCGGTTAACACTTTTGATAATAGAGCAGTTTATCTGAACAGCCGTGAGTGCGAAACGACTGTGCGTGGTATCGTTTTAAAGCTCTTGACGAGATCTATTTAAATATATAAAGAACATATCGTAGTGGTTTAAACTAAAATTAAAAAAAATGTTTTCGTGTGAACGGGTTAACATTTTCGAAAATGCCGCGGAATTCTCAGAAAGCAAAAGTGGAGAAAATCAAAACGAGAGGCAAGAGCAAGTGATGAGAAATGTAAGAAGCCAAACACGACTGCAGCCTAACGAACTATAGAGTACCGATCGAAACCATACGCGGCCCATCTAGAACTCGCGCAAAGAAGCATAAATAGACCTGTGTTGGCTATAACAAATTAAATAAACGCTTTGAAACCATACCCGACTAGCTCATTCCAACTCTCCGATCTGAGCCTACATTTTTTTTTATGTGCAAAATAACACAAAATTTTTAACTGCATTTAAATAACAGCGATGTAAACTTCTATGAAAGTTTGTAAACAAAATTAAATTCGTATGTCCCACACTTCAGGGCGAACTAACAATTGAAGGACCTAACAGATATAGTGTAATAATAAATTTTTTCGTTGATACTGTATATTTTGAAATTAAATTGTTTAATTACATAGAATAGCTTTACACAGTCTCCAAGTAATGCCTTCTTGTTTCAGAAAATGAAGGCGTAATCAGTTTCGAAGATGATCATGTTTCGTTTAGCGAAAACAGTGGCATTGTTAAGATTCCTGTCGTCAGATCTGAAGGAACAGATGGAACTGTTATCGTTCGATGGAAAACGGTTGATAGAACTGCCAAGGCGGGAGAAGATTACGTAGGAAGAGAAGGCGAACTGATATTTCCAGAAGGTGTGACCAGAAGGACAATTGACATACAAATTATTGACGACGGGCAGAATGAAAATGACGAAGAGTTCGTAGTAGAATTAACATCAGCAACAATGAGATCTGTCTCTCTAGGACAGTTTCGTACAATCACTGTAACCATCAAGGATAACGATAGTAAGTAGATTTTATTGTGCTAGAAGATCATTGCATTATGACTTTCTTCTCAAAAGAGTATGTCATATATCTTTCGCTGACCAAATACTCCCTGCCATAATGTCAAAAGGAATAATTAATTATATATTTTCAGACAGTAGCTTCCACATTATGTTCTGTGAGAAAATCTGAAGTATTCTATTGATGTTAACCAAAGGTAGTAGCTTTTTCCGCTTCTGGAATAAGAAAGTTGAATGGCAGAGTTATAACGCACATGCACGTAGAACACCAAACAGAACCTTCATTCAGCAAATATGAAGAGGCATGATATAACGTTCCACACGAGTGGCTTGCAAACTCTTTTTCAGTGAGAATATTCCTACTAAAATTACAATTCGCCACTGGATTTGTAATCTATTTGACAATGCAGCCATGTCCTTAGTGTTAAAGATCTCTAAATGTAGAAAATTGAAAATGAATTTTTCGTGTTCGATCGTATTCCGGATGAATGCGCAACGGGATTTCGTACGTATACTCAGATTTACTGGAGTGCAAAATACGAGGGTTGTACCGAAAGTAATGAAAAAGTGGGCATAACTTTTTTATTAACTGATAGAGGTCGTTCAAATTGCACATGTTGGTAAAGTATCTCTTTCTCTATACAAATGTTCTACTCAACATAGTCTCCAAATTTGCTCAAAATATCGGTTGCTGCCCAATTTTTTCTGACAGATGATATGAGATTCTTTGATTGGGTACCGAATTGTATGTTATGCTTTGCGCATATGCGTGACAATGCGTTAGTGATGTGTGAGTGCTGGTCCATCTGGAACATTTGTATAGCTACACTCCACATTATCGTGTCTCAACCACACATCACTAACGCATTGTCACGCATCTACTCAAAGCATAACATACAATTCGGTACCCAATCAAAGAATCCCGTATCATCTGTTAGAAAAGATCGGGCAGCAACCGATATTTTGAGCAAATGGGGAGTGTACAACATACCACTGTTAGACAAATCAACAGGATAACATGTTAGTAACTATATAGGCTCGACACGGGGAAGTTTTGGTATTCGTGTTCAGGAACATAAGTATGATATTCGAAATTTCCGCAATAATACGGCATTATCTAGAAATGTCGTAAATGGAACTTTGCAACCAGACTGGGCGAACATTAGACTGCTGAACACCCCTGCATACGTACACTCACTGCACCTTGCTGAAAACCTGTACATTGAAGCCTTGGGGGACAGGTACTGTAATGATAACACGCCAGTGGGCATACCAAAAATTTGGAAAAACCACGTCGCCGATTTGAACTTTAAATTATAATTATTTAATAAAGTTAATAAAACAATAACATGTGAATTTGACAATTTTAACAGCGCAACACAATTTGTATTATGTGTAACTAAAGTCGGAAATTGTATCTATTACTCGGCTGTGATGGCAACACCTTAACCTTGTGACGCTTGAGAACTATACCATGGTGCATTGCAGCGCTCCTATGAAGGTCTACGCGAGTACTGCATTAACCTCTCTGTTCCACCTGATGATGGGGTAATCGTTACACCGAAAGTGTTAGTGGAGGTATTAATTTGTAAATAGATTTCATATTTTAATTAAATATCGTACATTGACGGTGGTATTTGTTTTGTATGAGATATTGTACCAATTGTGCTTTTATCTACACGATTACGAAGTGTTTGTGCATCAATTTTTGTACAAGATTTTGCGTCAATAAAACACATATTCATATTCGAATTAGCTTTCTTATTATATTCATAAATTTTCCATATTTACCATGTACAGTGATAGAAGAAGCCATGTTCACAATCGTCTCTGGTAGCACAGATTATGCAAATCAGGATTGCTTTATAAAGAGGCTATAGACCAGTTCGCTACTCCGTATTCCTTCTTGAAGTAGGTTGAACAGTATTGCGTAGTTAGATTGAATTGAACATGTCTCGAAGGCCGCATTTGGACGATTCACAGAGATGGCGAGTGATCGGTAAGATGGAAGCACGTCAGTCTCAGTCGGAGGTGTCCAGAGCGTTGTGTGTACCACAAAATGTCATTTGAAGATAATTCAGGAGAGGTTCGTCGTCCACAAGAAGAAAGCTATCCAAAGGCTATCACTGCAGCCAACGATCACCCGTAAAATCATGATGGCATCGTCAGATAACAGCGTAGCATTGACTCTGGAGCTCGTGCCATCCAGTAGCACGAGAATACGCGATGACAGATAGCAAGGTATTGATTTTCTAGCTCGTAGCAGCCTCTAGCACGAGAATAACTGATAACAGATAGCGCGGTTATTGACTCTGGAGCTCGACGCATCCGTTAGCACGAGAATAGCTGATAACAGATATCGTGATATGACTCTGGAGTTCGTAGCATTTACTAGCACGAGAAAAACTGGATTTAAAATTTATCGTAGGTTGCATGAGATAGGTCTCGATGTAAAGAAATATATGATTTGTGTCCCCACTAACTCCTCATCCAGAGGGGCGCGTTTCAGGTTGAGTCGTCAACATTGACGGTGCACCCCAGACAATTGTGCCCATGTACATTTCACGGATTAGTCACTATACAGTTTAAATGCTAATTCCCGACGTACTGTTATCTGGCGGGAACCAGGGATTCACGACAGACCCTCAAATATCTTTGAAAGGTTCGGTTTTCATGTCTGGGAAACCGTCATTACAAATGGACATGACGACCTGCAGATCTTTCAGAGTGGCGAGAGGTACAGAGATGATATTCTAAACCCCATGTTTGGCTGTTCAAGGGTGCTATCGGCCCACATTTCCTCCTGATAGAAGATAATGCTAGACCACATTCAGCTCATCCGGTGGGTGAATATCTGGAAACAGAAGTATCACTTTAATGGACTAGCCAGCATGTTTGCCGGACTTGAATCCTATTGAGCATGTCTCGGATGCTTTGGGAAGGCGAGATGCAGAACGTGCCCCCACCTAGGACCTCCCAGGATATCCCAGTAGACCTTATAAACTGGGGTAATTTCCACAAGCATTAATTGACAATTATACTATGTGACTGAGGAGCCGTTGGAGGCGTTGTATGTTCCTTAGAGGCAATCATACGTCGTACTGACTGTTCCGAACAACAACAATGGGGAACCACAAATTTCCTTTCCTGTTCTCATGTGCATCGAGTAATGTAGGATTTTGTAGATCATGGTTTAATTTTGCACAGCAGTGCATAATCTCCTTACAGTTCAGCGCTTTGCAAGTGTTTATTTCTATGAAATTAGACTTTTCAGCCATGTCTTCACGTAAAAGAAAGAGAATAGTTAATTGAACATGAATAGCGGAAATGTGCATTTCCAAATGAAGTGTCTTTGCTCATTATCAGTCTCATTAATTTTATTAAAGTTGACAAACTGGTTTTTGATATCTAATCACAAATTTATTAATGGCCTTATCATTTGAGGAACGTACATAACATAAGTGAAAAAGCTTAACGTGTTCTTCGAAAATAACTCCGCATCGAATTTAAAGCCGCAGGTAGTAAGTACCACGGAATTTTTACATTAGGACTCCAACCAACACTTGCCAGTGATCCTGCTGTTTACTCGAACCAACGCTTGCCAATGATCCTGCTGTTTACTCGAACCAACGCTTGCCAGTGATCCTGCTGTTTACTCCAACCGATATTTGCCAATGATCTTGATGTTTACTCTAACCGACGCTTGCCAATGATTCTGCTGTGTACTCGAACCAACGCTTGCCGGTGATCCTGCTATTTACTCGAACCAACGCTTGCCAGTGACCCTGCTGTTTACTCCAACCGCCGCTTGCAAATGATCCCGTTGTTTATTTCAACCGACACTTGCTAATGATCCTGTTGTCTACACGAACCGACACTTCCCAATGATCCTGCTGTTTACTCCAAGTGACGCTTGGCCAATGATCCTTCTGTTTACCCTAACCGACGCTTGCCAATGATCTTGCTGTTATCAGACTTGAGTGTGGCAGTTACGGTGTTGGCGTTGCTTTCAGGGGCATTTTGGAGCACGGTGACGAGTGTTGCAATCAATGACAGGCGGTTGTGTCGCACCATCTGTTTCAGCACCCAGCAGTCCCGCTCTGTCATTTTTGCCGCCCCGGTGGCGCAATGGTCTAGGTTTGGGCTTCTGCCATGAATCACTTGTTTCTACCAAGTGACATGTTGTCCGAGTCAGGGCGACTAGTCCTTCCGTATGATGGCTTGGTACATGAAGCAGAGAACAGAGGATTAGAAGCGAGCTCTTATCACGCGTCACAGGTTTACGGCCGGTACTGCAGAGATGAGAGGGGTGAAAGCAATTGCTTTTTCGTAGCTTTTGTAAAACCTAGCGATATGCGAAAGTTTTATGTTAGGGCAGCGCAGTATGTTTAAGGTAGATTGATTTTGGTATGTTTTCCGCTTAAAGGGTTAAAAACTACATTGGCTGATGCAAGAGCTATGATCAGTCACCTATCCATAATTTAGGAACAATGATTCCAGCAAATGAAGTGAGCCAACGCTTTAAGACAATTTCACTACCCCTGGCTTTCATCAATGAAATGAAATCAAAATTTATTCACGATCTCATATTTGCTTATTACAAGTTTTTCAAGTTATGTAATTGCAAGATAATGTACTGTTTTCCCTTTGATGTTCTGTTTTCTAAGGTTTTGAACAATATTAAAATTTTTATCTTTATTTTCTCACGCGAAGTCAAACGGGGAATGATCAACTTTAGGCGAAGGGCAACGTCTTTTCGTGAGTCTGCTGGACGAGTAAGCATCCCTGTTGTTCGAACTCATGGAAACGATGGGGTAGTAACCGTCCGTTGGAGGACAGAGGACGGTACAGCTATCAGAGGCCTGGACTATGAAGGTTCTTCCGGACAGCTGGTCTTCACTCACGGAGAATCTGAGAAGAACTTGGAATTCGAAATCAAGAATGACCGCGTCAGAGAAGCGAACGAGACGTTTAACATAGTGCTCTATGAACCCACGGGCGGAGCTGTTCTTGGACCTATCAGAATTGCCTTAATAACAATCATTGACGACGATGGTAAGTTTATTAGAGCAATTATTTTCAATCATAGATTGTACAGGTGGTTGCGTTACACGTTTGCTCGTCATCAATATGAAAGATTTCATTTAACTCTGAAAACACCGTTTATGAATGCTATTTTAATAATTTAAAGTCTACTGTAATCTCAAAGCTATGGTTCTTGAAAGAAATACGGGATTACGCCATATAATACAAATTTTGAAGATGACAATCCGATTTTTGGCGTAAATGTGACATTTGATCGGAAACGTGAAACTTGGTCGTTCTGGGTGGTGTAGTGGTTAGCACACCCGGGCGTTTTCTGGGAGACGTGGGTACAAAAATATCCAGTCAGAAAATATCCGAATACTTGAAAAAAAAATTCAAATTGATCGGAAACTTGAAACTTGGTCGTTCTGGGTGGTGTAGTGGTTAGTATACCCTGGCGTTTTCTGGGAGACGCGGGTTCGAGTCCCGCTCCAGGACGAGGAAAAATTTTCAAGTTTTCGGATACTATCTAACTTACCATCCTTGTCACACTTACGCCAAAAATTGGATCGTCATCTTCCAAATTTATATCATATGGCGTAATCCCGTATTTCTTTCATGATGTATCTGCTTCTCCGGGCAAACACGGGATAAGATTCTTAACCTCCAGATTCGCTAAACATGAATGCCGGTTGCTTCGACTAGCGAATCCTGTGATGGTTATATTCAAATTGATCGGAAACTTGAAACTTGGTCGTTCTGGGTGGTGTAGTGGTTAGCATTCTCGGGCGTTTTCTGGGAGACGCGGGTTTGAGTCCCGCTCCAGGACGATGAAAATTTTCAAGTTTTCGGATATTATCTGACTTACCATGCTTGTCACACTTACGCCAAAAATTGGATTGTCATCTTCAAAATTTGTGTTATATGGCGTAATCTCGTATTTCTTTCATGATGTATCTGATTCTCCGGGCAAACACGGGATAAGATTCTTAACCTCCAGATTCGCTAAACATGAATGCCGGTTGCTTCGACTAGCGAATCCTGTGATGGTTATATTCAAATTGATCGGAAACGTGGGTGGTGTAGTGGTTAGCACACCCGGGCGTTTTCTGGGAGACGCGGGTTCGAGTCCCGCTCCAGGACAATGAAACATTTTCAAGTTTTCGGATATTATATGACTTACTATGCTTATCACATTTACGCCAAAAATCGGATTGTCATCTTCAAAATTTGCTATGGTTCAGTTTTGTCAGGACTAAGCGTTTTCATTTCTTGCTTCTGACGTTGTTATCAGTTTATCTTGTCAAACGCCTCGTGCGGCCATCAGATTGCGGATTGATGAGTGCTTTCCATGAGCTTGATAGGTATGGAGAAGAAGATAAGTCATTTACCAAGTTATTACGGTTTTGAAATATATGAAAGGCTTCTAAAAAGTCTAGGTCAAATATTGATTTAGGTCTATCTAACAGTTTGGTGTCTTTAAACAGAAATTAGTGGGTTTTCCCCCAACAGTGCTGGGCTATGGAATATTTTTTTTAATTTCCCGCTTTTTAATATATGACTGGTGTTCCTTTAATCTAAATTTAAGCGATCTCCGTGACTGACCTATGTATGAAAGACCACATTGGCAATTGACTTTTTAGAATCCTTTGACCTAGACTTTTTAGAAGCCTGCATATATTTCAAAACCGTGATAACCTGGTAAATGTTTTATCTTCATCTCCATACCTATCAAGCGCGTGGAAAGCACTCACCAATATGCATTCTGCTGACCACAGGAGGCGTTTGACAAGAAATAAAAATGACTTAGTCCTGTCGAAGCTGAACCATAGCTTTCAGCGAAACTATAGTAGACTTTAAATTATGAAAATTGCATTCATAAACTTGCTTTATGAATTAAATGAAATATAATTATGTAATGCCTGTAGTTCAAATATTTCAATGTGTAGGCTGACTAATTCATGTATACATGTTAATGTAGGTACTAGGAAAAACTGAACAGAAGGCACATTCCGAATGGTAATAATGGTGCCTTGTAATTCATGAAAATACACACAGCGACTTTCGCAGTTCTCGTAGAAGCAAAGTACCTTAGACACAGAATAATATTGATGCGGTAGCGAACCCACCGCGGACCACAAATTGATACGTTCGGGCCGAGGGGTTAAATATTTCACCGCTTGACACCAAATGTTATGTCAATGAATGCCGAGTGGTTATTCTTCAAAATAAAAGGTTTGCGTAGGTTTTCTCACGAAGACTGCTCTAATGGGGAGTGCACTTACTTAAACTTACTTTTACTATTAGAAGAGCGTCAAAAATCAATTGCTAGGATTGCCG
Source organism: Macrothele yani (assembly GCA_039090855.1). Classification (NCBI taxonomy): domain Eukaryota; kingdom Metazoa; phylum Arthropoda; class Arachnida; order Araneae; family Macrothelidae; genus Macrothele; species Macrothele yani. The sequence continues at coordinate 22,265,657 of CM077002.1, read as the reverse complement.
GCACATAAATACACTTTAATTTCGACAGTCATATTTACATAATTTATATATGTTGATGAATTACGCCGAATCATGGCTATTGACAGGTCACTACGATCAAACTTGGCAATTTTTTTATTAGATTGCACTGTTCATGGAGCAATTTCGAGACAGTCACTAAACTCCTTGTTACGGGTCTATTGAATATCTGTTTCTGTCTTGGTAGAACAAAGTTCCACGCGACAAATAAGCGGCACTTAAAAATCAAAGAACTGTTATTTACTAGTCTTCCGATAATAATCCAAAGCACCTTCGTGCCGGCTAGTTTAATAGCCAACACCACATACTTGATATCAAAAGGAGTAGGAAACAGCTTTATGCCGTCTTTAAACACACAAAGATGCACATGCACTTTCACTGGTCAGACTGCTGAAGCGTGGGGGTATCACTAAAGACCCCTGTGTGATGTTCTACTCGAAAAGAACGAAGCGTCGGTCAACGTCGTCGCGACCCGGTACTCGCCAATTAATGGAACTTTCAGATGCAACTGGGAACGATTTTTGACTCCAGGTCACTTGTCGCTCCGTTATAACACGGACACTAGCAAATCGTTTGTACTTGTTAACTCGCCACTTCTTGCGATGTTAGGGCAAGGTTGGCCATCCGCCACTCTCCCTGTTGTTGTATCAGGCAAACTTCTTCTGATCCGCTTTTTTATCGGAGCCAAGCGTATAGCTACATTTTATCTCGTAAATCAGGAAACAGCTGCTTATTTCTTTCTTCTTCTGCTGATTTCAGTCATTCGGTAGAGCCCCTCGCTTTTCTGTTCCGCCCATGCGCACTAGAACACGCGAATATTAGGAGCACTCAAAAATGCGTTAGTCGGTACCTCAGTATTACACTTATAAGACAATTTCTTGACCAAAACTGCAACCTCTCCCATAAATCTGTCCTGCTAATAGCGTTCCCGACCCCCCTTGTTTAGTCTCGAACCCCGACACATCGGCTGAATTACGACTGTTTTCGTCGCCTTCGGGATTCCGCAAGAAGTGATAAAACATTTTGGGTGGTCCCTGATTCGCTTTGGAACTTCTCTTTTCTTTGTTCAAAACCCAATCAGAACCAACGCATTAATTAATCAAATCATTAATCGGTCTAATTAGGCACACCCATTATATTAAAAAATAATGAGGCAAAATTCGTAACAATATAATATACGAGCTTTAGTTAACCGAAGGCCATCATTAATACCATACTTATTTTGAGGGGGGGGGGGGACGGGCAGGTTAACGATCGCGCTGAACATCAAAAAGGATGTAATGAATCACACTTTCCTACTGTAGGGTAGCTCCAGCAAAGTATCACATCCTAACTGGAATGGTTTCTCTCTAGTTATAGAAGATAAACGAAAAGAAATTAACAAATTAGAACTTACAGTACCTTTCTTTATTGTCCTTGCCGAAATCCAAATTTTCACGCTTGGAACTGTAAATACAACACATGAATTAAGTGAAGTCCTGTGAACAACTGGACCAAGGTAAATATAATAACGCTTCGGCAAATAGCAGCAATAACATGGCTTAAAGAAATTACAACCTTCTCGACAAAACAGCAAGACAAAAGCTCGGTAGCTGAGTCGCAGATGCCACACCTAATACTCAAGCAATGACCGTCTGCTAGAGCCTACGTCTACCGCACGTATGGCGCAGAGGTCTAAGTACTGGCTTCTGACAGTTCGTCTGAGTGGGACCGGATTCGAGTCACGGCTGGTGGTGTGCTTGTTTTATGGCACAGGCTGTATATCCTTCGTAGAATCAAGGGTTCTAAATTAAGGACGATAGCTGTATCGATATGCCTCAAGCAATGACCTATATCTACGTCAGCCGCATGGGTAGTGCAATGGTTCAAGCGTTCGCTTTGGACTGTTCGTCCGAGTTTGTTCGGGTGGAGCATGCGCGGTGTACTTGTTTCGTCGCTTGCTGTCTCCCTTTCTAGAAGGAGTAGCCTAAAATAAGGGACACACGACTGTTTATAGTCCTTAGAATTGCTCATGGCCATTGTTTTGTCAGTAAGACGGAAACAACTGTCTACGTCTTACTCATTTGACTGCCTGCCGGGAATTGTCGAAAACGTCAGCACTGTGATGATTTGAAGTTAAGAAAAGATGACGAAAAGTTACATAATTTAAATACAAACAAAGAACCAAAATGGAAAGTTTAATTAGGGCTAGTAAAGGAAATGAGAAATTCTAAAGGAAAAAACATGCAAAGAAATACTAAAGGAACGTGTAAAGAAACACTAGGCGCCCCCAGTGGCGCGGTGGTGTAATCGATGGCTTCCGATCATTCGTCCGAGATGGGTCCGGGTTCGAATCCCGGTGAGCTATGGATCTTGTGTTTGTCCTACGGCACTGGCTTTTTCTCTTCCCTGGAACCAGTGGCCCTTAATTAGATACGGACGATTACTAACAGCCCACTGTGTGGATCACGGTGGTTGTTAAACCCCCAATTAAAAAAAAAAAAGAAAAGAAGAAAAAGGCGCTGAACGAAAAACATGTAAAGAAATACTGAAGGCAAAAACGAGCGCTGAAGTACAAATACCCCACCGATGTTTCATCCTGGACTCAAACGTTGGCTCAACTCAGCCGATTGGTCAAACTGCCACCTCCCCTGAGTACTCGGCCACCGCCACCGCATGTCCATTCTAATTTCATATATATATATCAACATCATCATCATCATGATCAACCATTATCAATCCACTGCTGGATAAAGGTCTCCCCAAGTTTCTTCCATAATTGTCTGTCTTGAGCCTATCTTCCCCATGTTACTCCAACAAACTTTCGAATTTCATCCATCAATCTCCCATGGGGTCTTCTTCTGGGTATTTTCCTGTCCCTCGAAATGCAGTCTAAAATTTCGGTTGTCCATCGGTGATCCCTTCTTCTGGTTACATGTCCAGTCCATTGCCATTTCAATGATTTCACTCTGGTCATGATGCCTTCCACTCCTGTCATTTCCCTTATCCACACTAAGCATGCATCTCTCCGTGCCTCTTTGAGTTGTCCGCAGTTTTTGTATGTCTTTTTTAGTTAAGGTCCATGGCTCTGCTCTATACGTAAGCACTGTCAGGATGCATTTATTAAACACTTTTCTTTTAAGGCGTAATGGCATACTGCTCTTAAAAATTGTACTGTTTCTTCCAAAAGCTATCCATCCAAATTTTATACGCCGATTAATTTCTTCATCAATGTGACCCTCACTTGATATCTGCTGCCCAAGATAAATGTATATATCGGTTGTCTCAAGCGTTTCTCCACCGATCGATAAATCTTCGTCTCTTGTAAAAGCATTGTACATCACTTTTGTATTCTGAAAGTTCATTTTTAATCCCATGTCTTTACTCTTGTCAACAAGTTTTTGGATCACACTAGGCAGCTCTGAAGGGGTTGTTGCAAAGATTACTACGTCATCAGCCAAACGAAGGTGAGTTAAGTAATCTCTATTAATCTTTATTCTTTTGTTTTCCTAGTTCAATGATTGAAAGGCATTTTCCAATGTGCATTAAAGAGCTTGGGTGATATGGTGTCACCTTGTCTCACTCCCTTTCCAATTCTTATTTGTGCTGTAATATACATGTATACACATATTCAATAAAACCCAAACGGACCACAAGAACTCCCATGTAAGCAAGACTCAAGTATGAACTAAATTGGCAAAATCCAGTAAAAATAATAAAAGAGTCTATAAACAGAAATATAATAAGATGGGAGACAGAAAGCAAAAACGAAAAAACAAGAACACAGAAGACCACCAACATAGAACTCCAAGGAGTGAGACGGAACACCAATCGCTAAAAACTTTAAAATATGACAAAAGACTGAAATGTCGCCTTCTTTAGGAGAACACTGACATTTTGAATGGCTTTTCTGGACTCCACAAAGGTTGGATACACCGAAAACCTGCGGAGGTGTTCTCAAAGCCAACAAACCTGAAAAAGACATGAACCTAGGACCTTCAAGGTATAACAAGTAGCTAGACTCGAATTGGCAAATCCCCTGATCAAAGAGCAGCAAGGTATAGTAAACCGGAAATGGTCAAAAGAAGGCTACGGTTAAAGAAAAAATCGGAAACCATATATAGGAAATCAGCAAAAATCAATGGTAAGCAAAGGGTATGTTCAATATACTAAGTGTTTAATATCCAGAGACTCAAAGAAGAAGGCGACGTTTCAGTCTTTTTGTCATAGTTTAAGTTTCTGGCGATTGGCATTCCGTCTCACCACTTGGAGTTCTATGTAAGTCATAAAAGCTGTCTACGTACGATTAAAAAATTATCCCTGCTGATACTATAGACTAGTTTAAAAAACTTTATTCACAAGTAAAAGCAAGTTAAAAGCGAGATCTTTCGGGATCCCTAGATCCCATCTTCAGGCTTAAGGCCATAAAGAACAACAAGTGGTCCCCTTATATACGATCAGATTTGACCCATGATGCAACGCAGTGGGCGTTGACATCGGTCAACATAGCAAATCAAAAACAATCAAAAGTTCGAAGATATGAAAGGTTATACAATATTGTCCGTAGTGGTGCCGGGCATATCGATGGGGATTAGTTTTTTCCATATGTGAGGAATGAATGACGGAAGTTCTGAGTTACAGCATAAAGGCCCATATGAATGGATGTATAGGCTCTCAGATAGGAAAACATTTCCCCTTGTTACTTTAGAGTTCAAAACCACGGCGTTCTTCCAGTCAGGTATTTTTCCCTCTTGGTAAACAGTTTCAGTTAGTGCTGTGTTGGTGGAGCCTGACCTCAAGTAATATTGGTGTTCCGATAATCGTACTTTTAAGGTCCTGAGTGTCGAACTTATATAATATTTCACATCCACTGGATTATTAGGGTTGACTAAAGGTATGCGGTATACACCGGGTCTAGATAGATCGGGAATCACGTCACGATCAGTTCTAATAATAGAAAAGATGTTACGAGTCGAGACTCCAAAACCAAGTCCATATTTCTTGCATGTTTTTCTAAGGATTGTCACAAGTGGTTGAGAAAACTCAGTCTTGCCTATATACCGTAAAGTTGTTTTTGGAGTAGTTAGGGTAGTGGATCGAGTTCGCGGAACTATATTCATGAAGCTTCCGAAGTACGAATCAGGGTACCCAAAGGATCTGGCCATAGTGCGAATGTACTTAAGTTCATTGTCCAGGGCCCCGGGTAAACCTCACATATGGAAAAAACTAATCCCCATCGATATGCCCGGCACCACTACGGACAATATTGTATAACCTTTCATATCTTCGAACTTTTGATTGTTTTGATTTGCTATGTTAACCGATGTCAACGCCCACTGCGTTGCATCATGGGTCAAACCTGATCGTATATAAGAGGACCACTTGTTCTTTATGGCCTTAAGCCTGAAGATGGGATCTAGGGATCCCGAAAGATCTCGCTTTTAACTTGCTTTTACTTGTGAATAAAGTTTTTTAAACTAGTCTATAGTATCAGCAGGGATAATTTTTTAATCGTACGTAGACAGCTTTTATGACTTACATGTTCCTTTCGTGCGAAACACAGTTTTTACTTGGAGTTCTATGTTGGTGGTCTTCTGTGTTCTTGTTTTTTTGTTTTTGCTTTCTGTCTTGCGTGTTATTATATTTCTCTTTATAGACTCTTTTATTATTTTTACTGGCTTTTGCCATTTTAGTTCATACTTGAGGCTTGCTTACTTTCGAGTTCTTGTGGTTCATTTGGGTTTTATTGAATGTGTATTTGATCTTATTGGTTTGCTGCTTAGCGCGTTCCTACTTGCATCTTACATTACTTTATTTTATTTTACTTTATTTTATTTTACTCTATTTCATTCTAATATATAGTTTCCGTGTTGTAATTTCTTTAACATATAATACATATACACATACTATAACAGTATTACTATAGTAGAAGTAAGGGGGAAAACATATTGATTATGAAATTATTATTGATTATGAAAAGCTTTTGATTCAGTGAAACCATCAGCAGTTACAATGGCTTTGAAATCCTGCGGTATTGAAAATGCATACATTAACATTATTAATAACATCTATGAAAATGCAAGTGCAAAGATTCGGCTGTTTGAGAATACAGCACACATAAAAGTTGAAAAGGGAGTGAGACAAGGTGACACCATATCTACCAAGCTCTTTAATGCCACATTGGAAAACGTTTTTCAATCACTGAACTGGGAAAACAAAGGGATAAAGATTGATGGAGATTATCTAACTAATCTTCGTTTTGCTGATGAAGTTGTCGTTTTTGCAACTACCCCATCAGAGCTGCAGTGTATGATCTAGGAACTTGCTGACAAGAGGGATTAAAAATGAACTTTCAGAAGACAAAAGTGATGTACAATGCTTTTACAAGAAATGAAGATTTATCGATTGATGGAGAAAAGCTGGAGATAACAGATGCATACGTTTATCTTGGACAGAAGTTATCAAGTGAGGGTCACATTGATGAAGAAATTAATCGGCGTATAAAACTTGCCTGGAGAGCTTTTGGAAGAAACAGCATAATTTTCAAGAGCAATATGCCATTATGTCTTAAAAGAAAAGTGTTTGATTAATGCATCCTTCCAGTGCTTACGTATGGTGCAGAGACGTGGACCTTAACTAAAAGAGACATACAAAGGCTGCAGACAACTCAAACAAACATGGAGAGGTGCATGCTTTGTGTAACCATTAGAGATAAGAAGAGGAACTCGTGGATCAGAAAAATGACAAGAGTGGAAGACATCGTGATCAGAGTAAAATCCCTGAAATGGCAGTGGGCTGGACATAATACCAGAAAAACAGACCATCGATGGGCAGTCAAAATTTTGGATTGGATTCCAAGGGACAGGAAAAGACCCAGAAGAAGACCACATGGAGATTGGTGGATGAAATTCGAAAGTATGTGGGAGTACCTTGGAGGAGATTGGCACAAGACAGACCTTTGTGAAAGAGGCTTGGAGGGACCTTTGTCCAGCAGTGGATAGATAATAGTTGACAATGATGATGATATATCTTATTTGTGCTGTAATATATATACACATACTATAACAGTATTACTATAGTAAAAGTTAGGGGTAAAACATGTCATGTTTTTTTGACAATTATATGAAGCGTGAGGAAACAAGAAACTATAGATCTAGAAAGGAACATTAGAAGCAAGAGCGCTGAGTATAAATAAAAATAAAACAGTGCATAATACTGTAATTATTTTCAGCAGATTGTTATTTATTGTGAAACAATCACTTGATACTAAATAAACACTTACATAAACAAAAGATTAACTCCCAACGTTCATTCGACTAAGACAGTTATTTACATCAAGCTTATATTATTTTTTACTTGTTGACTTACAGCTTGTAAACATAAATCCACTTGCAAACGATAACTCTAAGAACGTTACAATTCAGCATGCGATTAACGTTCGTTCGATGTACAAATCATTGTTGATTGTAGCAGAGAAGTAATGAAGTTTAACATGCGGCTTGAATTAAAAACAATATATCTCTCTATCGCACACCGACTTTTACACTTGGTGTATCTCTACTTTCACTCACTGTCAGCCGTTGCCAAAATGTATAAAGAAACTTGGTAGCTCTGATGTGCCGTTCAGAAAGAAATGTAACGAAGAATTAACAATTGATGTTGGAAAAGGAACATAAAATAGAAGATAATATAAAGATATAGTACGTCACAAGTGCATAATGTATGTATCTTAAGGAAGAAGGTCAGAATTTAATAGCTTATTTCACTGTTTCAGCAAAAGCAATTAGCCGATTGAAATTTATTCACCAGAGTCAGTGGTATGGAGCATATGGGTACACGAAAAGGGAGATGTGTGTTAAAGGGTAGGCAGGAAAGAATAACTGACAAAAAACAAGATCATCTCGATCATTAGAATTCTGTGGTAGATGGTCGCAAAGTGGTCTGAAGTTTTCAAGACTGCTATACAGTGTTGTGAATTTGCTAATGACATGTGTGGATAATTGGGTACTCTTTGCAATATAAAGATATTGTGGTCAATGAAGTAATTCAAAAAGGAGAGAGTAGAATAAAAATGAAGAAAAACAGTCAGAGAGGCAGATTGTTGGAAGACGGTTGAAGTAGTAAGGTTGGCCTGGTAGCATCATGAGTTGAGAAAGCGTGTAAAGTAGTATGCGTAACTATGAGCTACGCAGAATTTGAAGGAGAAACACAGTGTGAGGAATTACAAAACAGAAATGAGAGAAGGAAGAACGGCATAGAGACTTCGTACTAACTTGGGGTAAAAAGTGAAGAACAAGTACTACTACTTAAAACCGAAAAAAAAAGATCTAAGTAATTACATGCTTCAAAATTCAATAATATTCAGTTCTTATTGTTTTCAAATATTTCTAATGCAAGAAAATGGCCTTTTCTTAGATAAACATGACGTTTACAAGAGTATAACTTTTCCAAAAATATTTTCCATCTCGATCATTAGAACTGGACATTGCTTCGTTATCAATGACCTTTTCATAAGGAAAATTCTCTTATTGCTGCTTTTTTCTATAATAATATTTATTCTTCACGACAGTGTATTTTGTCAATACCGCTATAACCTCTTTTCAGTCAGTGAGTTGCAAAGTTTACGTACGTAGCGTTTTATGTATTACTAGATGAAAGCCCGTCAATAATAACGGGGAAAAATAAAATTTATGATACAGTAATTATTGACATTTATTTATTGAGTTTTTGAGTTCCACGTCAATAGATAATGACGTTGACTCACAGCTTTCTGAAAATTTCCCGAGCAGTCTGTTGTGGAAGTTGATACAACGAGATGCCTGTTTGTTATGTGCTTTGTAAAACCTTTAGTCCCTACTTCATTAACACTTCTTTGTACACAACATTTTTCGTATACACTGACAGTGAACCCTGTATCAATTTCCCCTGTTCTTTTCCCTGAACTATTTTTATCTTGACGTCGACAGATCATCGTACTCTTGACGTTGCCACATACAGATGGCTAAACACCGGTTCAGGTAGTGAACCAAAATTCCTCGTGTAAAGTTTTCGTATCTCTAAAAGTTGACCGTGTGACGTAACGCATCTCTGACGTCATGCGAGAATGATTTGGATTAGATGACCACACCAGCAGCTGTGTTCTCTGTTGCTATGACAACAGAACAAAGTGATATACGCGTGGACTGTGCGCATGTAGGTGATGACGTCACCTACACGAGAAGCTAAGCATGACGTCACAAACATTTGTTTCTCGGTTGTTGCTATGACAACTTAAAACGTGGCACGGAGGAATAGGAGGAGGGCTGTAGCAAATTATATATTAGGATGTTAAATGCTTTCTGTAGTTCATACGTATGACGCATTTTCGAATCATTCCCACCTTTTCCATCACGTTTTCGTTTACCGATCATCCTTTAAAAGCATTTTTGGACATTCAGAGTTCTAGAAAACGCAAACTCGAGATACGGCGGCACGCCGTGGCAAATAAAAAATGGTATGTGCGCTTCTTGTATCAGCTGTATACAGTAATACTCTAGTACAGATAAGAAAGTATTTTGAAAGTATTTTGGGTTTATTTGTAATTTTAGTGAACCTTTTACGTATCGATGGATTGAAATCTTATGTTACGAAATCCAGAGTAGCATCTATGTAGACATTCGGATGTAAAATACTGTCTTCCTACTATATGCCCACCGGACACAAATTAGCTATTTCTTTTAATCCGATCGGCGTAACCACTCAGTATTCCTATCGAACAGTTGTTCGACATTATACGATATGTTGATTGTATTTGTTAGTTATGCATTATTATTTGGTATTGTAAATACTACCAAATAGACACTGGATACCTGTTGTTGCAGTTCAACAGTTTGAACATTTATCTAAGTCAACAATCGAAGAGAAACTTGCAAAATTTCAAATGTGAAGGTCTCGGCAGAAATGTGATTCCTATCGAAATAAGAAACAGAACATTATAAGCGTATGGATAACGGAAGTATCATTATCTTAAGTCTGAGAATGGGAGGCATTAAGATCTTTTATAAATGCATAAGAGTCACTCTATTCTAATTTTTCAGTACTTCTCTTTCAAACCAGTTAAGGTGGATCCACCTATGCAAAGTCTTTGCCTTGTATTTCCAAATTGCAAATTTCTGTAGCCATTTTCTTCACAATTAATGCGTTCCCAAGGATGGAAATGTGAACACGGATACAAATAACTTCATATTATAGCCTAATATATTTAATATTTTCTAAAACGTAACTATAAGTTTAATAAAAATTAATAATTTTTTCTTTGTTGGTGTTGAGACCAGAGAATAGATGGCGCGACCTGTACATTGATGACGTCAGTAGAGAAACAAATAATGGATTGCTTAATTATGGTTAAGTTTTAGAAAATATTACGTATACTATGCTATAATAGGAAGTTCTTTTTATCGATGTTCAAATTTTCATTCTTGGGAACGCATTAATTGTGAAGAAAATGGCTACAGAAGTTTGCCCATTGGAAATACAAGGCAAGGATTTTAGGTGGATTCACCTTATTGATATTCTTGCCAACTCGGCTAAGATCTACTGAAGCTTCCATCACTTTATGACATTTAAGTTATCTTCACCGTCAATATTGTGAGGGCCACTATATCGACGGAAATGACATCACGGGCTGCGTGACCAACTTCTAGAAGTGACGTCATCTCCGCATCCACAGTGGCCATCTTAATGATTTCGTATTAGAAGCCGCGACACAATTTCCATTGGCTCCACGTACACACAACATAGTGGCTTGTTGGACGTGAGGAATACCGTTATTGCTAAGACTTTATACAAATGGAACAAAAACATGCTTGTTCCTTGACGTCACCGAGATCTTCATGGAAAATAATGGTCCACTTTCGAACATGCATTTAATTCTTTGTACTTCCTGTTTTACACAAAACTGGAATGTACATAACTGCCGAAGTATCATTATCTTAAATTTGAGTGGAAAGCATTAAGATATTTTGTAACTATACTAGGTGAAAGCCCGTTAGTGATGAAGGGATAATATAAGATATGTCGAGTAACTTTTTTAATCATTAATCGATGTCCTGACATACTTTCGGTCTTATTAGCAGCACGTGTCTGTTCTAAATTATCTTCTTCACGTTTACAAATCATGTTTTGTATAAAAATTTTATTCTTTTCATTTTTTTTACGTACCGATTGTTTTTTCCTTCGAAGTGGCATGGCTAAACAAACACAGCAAAAATGCTACAGCTTTGTAAACATCATTTCGTCAGAATTTTTGACCAATGTGTTCTACTGTCTTTTTCCGGTAATGCCATCTGACGAAATGAAAATGTTCTCCCAGTTGTTCAACACTTTTTGCGCTGCGAGCTGGGGTAGCGAGAGGCGAAAGGTATTCACGTTTGCCGGCGGAAAACGCCGAAACTTAAAAGCGTCGCTACGTCATTAAGCATTGCGTCATTACCAGTTTGATAAATAGCTGCGTCACCATCGCAGCAGGACACGGGATCAGAACTTTCCTGGTTACCCCTAAAGACAGAGGATGCCATTCGTTCCTTTCCTTTGCATCTTTAAATAATGCTTTAAAATCAGAAAATGATTTTTCTTAATTTTTTTTAAAGAGCGATGATAGTTGTGAGTTTATGCTGTAAAAATTGCAATGCGTTATGATTTATAGTTTGCCGTGTATCCACTTTTTAAAATGGACACCATCGCGAAATAGATAGTTTTGTAAAATTTAAAAATTTAATTTATTGTAAACTAAATTAAAATTACAAAAAAGGTCAACGAGGTGCAAACCTTCGGCCATGGTCAGACATGCCTGCGAAATTTCGTGGTTCTGTTGCCGTTAATGTGTCCGGAATGCGAACTCATGCCACTTTTTTTCTTACTTTGAAATACAATAGCTTTTAAAGTATCACCGGAATCGAAAAACGTTTTATTTCAGCGATTTTTCCTAACAATTCTCTACAAACGGTGTAAATTTCATATTTTTGTATTCAAGACTTTTTGCTTTGCGAGCTAGGAAAGCGCGAGTGTCGCGGAATTTCTAAAGCAGCAGCGGCAGTTACTTTCTTTTAGAATAGAGAGAAAAGTCACTCACCCCTAATTTTTGAGTGCTTTTCTTCCAAACCAATTAACGATGTTTCTGTAAATCCAGCTTTGTGAATCAGTTGTTCCTTGTAGTTACTCGGGTGCAATCAAATTTCAATCGCAATTGTGAAATGCATACTTTGAGGCCGAATAATGGCACTTTGCATCACAGGAATTTTATAAAAAAATTAAATATAAAAAGTTTTACTGTTAAACTTTTCTGTCGCACCAATTCAATCCGTGCCTCTGTATCTCCGTTTTGCGTTTCGTTTTGAAATATTCCTGCCTACATTTCACGTTTTAATTTGAACACTCCTTATTACATCCCTGTTCGTAAATGTTGTGGGTGTGAAACTGTTGATGTAAATTCTTAAAGAACATTTAAAAAAATTAGATTTCAAACAAATTTAGGTTTCCACCAGTACGCTACAGTATCTTTAAAAGCGTTTTAATTTAGTTGCATTCAGCAGCAGTAACTTATTAATTAAAATTAAATAAAACATTCTTCGCCCATATGCATAAAACGTAAGATACATTTTAGTAAATGAACTAAAATAATGCCATTGCTGTAACCTACTCGAGAAAACAAAATGATAGTTCTTAAAAGTTCACAAAGTCTACCTTCTTTCCTTTTCAAAGAGAGTATACTCCAACGTTTTCCCTGATCATACTGAGAAATATTCACATAATACGCACGCAGTTCATCAATTCAGTTTGGCGAAAGTGTCATATTCTCTCTCTATAGGGTCGATGACCACACTCAAGACTTTTGATAACAAAGACGATATTGGTTAGAAAAGAAGGCTTCGGCATTCCCTTTCATTTGTTCGATTTTTACCACTGTAAATAATCAGTCATTAAATATGCCACATTTCTGCTCGTTAAACAGAATTACAGAATTCTGCAAATTCGTGATTTTCATTTTCAGAAGAAAATTTAAGACATAATGAATTTTTGTGTTTATCAGGAGCAAAGGTTGTTGTATATTTTACCTCAAATTTTCAAATGAACTTCACATTCGGGATCGGGGGCATTTCCAAAGTATTCTCGACAATGCTGGGTGAATTTATCAGCCTGCTTGTTCGTTGATGCATCTACTTTTTGTTGGAAAATTTTCTATTGTATTTATGAGCCTCCTATGCTCTCATTTTTGTTGCTACTTTTTGTTGGGAAAGTTTCCATTGTATTTATGAGCCTATGCTCTCATTGAAGTTGGTAGTTTTTGTTGGGAAAGTTTGCATTGTACTTATGAGCCTATGTGCTCTCATTGATGTTGCTACTTTTTATTGAGAAAGTTTCTATTGTATTTATGAGGCTCCTATGCTCTCATTGATGTTGCTACTTTTTGTTGGGAAGTTTCCATTGTTCTTATGAGCCTATGCTCTCATTGATGTTGGTACTTTTTGTTGGGAAAGTTTCCATTGTATTTATGAGCCTATGCTCTCATTGATGTTGCTACTTTTTGTTGGGAAAGTTTCCATTGTACTTATGAACCTATGCTCTCATTGAAGTTGGTACTTTTTGTTGAGAAAGCTTCCATTGTATTTATGAGCCTATGCTCTTATTGATGTTGCTACTTTTTGTTGGGAAAGTTTCCATTGTACTTATGAGCCTATGCTCTCATTGATGTTGGTACTTTTTGTTGGAAAAGTTTCCATTGTACTTATGAGCCTATGCTCTCATTGATGTTGATACTTTTTGTTGGGAAAGTTTGCATTGTATTTGTGAGCCTATGCTCTCATTGATGTTGCTACTTTTTATTGAGAAAGTTTCTATTGTATTTATGAGGCTCCTATGCTCTCATTGATGTTGCTACTTTTTGTTGGGAAGTTTCCATTGTTCTTATGAGCCTATGCTCTCATTGATGTTGGTACTTTTTGTTGGGAAAGTTTCCATTGTATTTATGAGCTTATGCTCTTATTGATGTTGCTACTTTTTGTTGGGAAAGTTTCCATTGTTCTTATGAGCCTATGCTCTCATTGATGTTGGTACTTTTTGTTGGGAAAGTTTCCATTGTACTTATGAACCTATGCTCTCATTGAAGTTGGTACTTTTTGTTGGGAAAGTTTGCATTGTACTTATGAGCCTATGCTCTCATTGATGTTGCTACTTTTTGTTGGGAAAGCTTCCATTGTATTTATGAGCCTATGCTCTTATTGATGTTGCTACTTTTTGTTGGGAAAGTTTCCATTGTACTTATGAGCCTATGCTCTCATTGATGTTGGTACTTTTTGTTGGGAAAGTTTCCATTGTACTTATGAGCCTATGCTCTCATTGATGTTGATATTTTTTGTTGGGAAAGTTTGCATTGTATTTGTGAGCCTATGCTCTCATTGATGTTGCTACTTTTTATTGAGAAAGTTTCTATTGTATTTATGAGGCTCCTATGCTCTCATTGAAGTTGGTACTTTTTGTTGGGAAGTTTCCATTGTTCTTATGAGCCTATGCTCTCATTGATGTTGCTACTTTTTGTTGGGAAAGTTTCTATTGTATTTATGAGCTTATGCTCTTATTGATGTTGCTACTTTTTGTTGGGAAAGTTTCCATTGTTCTTATGAGCCTATGCTCTCATTGATGTTGGTACTTTTTGTTGGGAAAGTTTGCATTGTACTTATGAACCTATGCTCTCATTGATGTTGCTACTTTTTGTTGAGAAAGTTTCTATTGTATTTATGAGGCTCCTATGCTCTCATTGATGTTGGTACTTTTTGCTGGGAAAGTTTCCATTGTATTTGTGAGCCTATGCTCTCATTGATGTTGCTACGTTTTGTTGAGAAAGTTTCCATTGTATTTATGAGGCTCCTATGCTCTCATTGATGTTGCTACTTTTTGTTGGGAAAGTTTCCATTGTTCTTATGAGCCTATGCTCTCATTGATGTTGGTACTTTTTGTTGGGAAAGTTTCCATTGTACTTATGAGCCTATGCTCTCATTGAAGTTGGTACTTTTTGTTGGGAAAGTTTGCATTGTATTTGTGAGCCTATGCTCTCATTGATGTTGCTACTTTTTATTGAGAAAGTTTCTATTGTATTTATGAGGCTCCTATGCTCTCATTGATGTTGCTACTTTTTGTTGGGAAGTTTCCATTGTTCTAATGAGCCTATGCTCTCATTGATGTTGGTACTTTTTGTTGGGAAAGTTTACATTGTATTTATGAGCCCATGCTCTCATTGATGTTGCTTCTTTTTGTTGGGAAAGTTTCTATTGTATTTATGAGCCTATGCTCTTATTGATGTTGCTACTTTTTGTTGGGAAAGTTTCCATTGTTCTTATGAGCCTATGCTCTCATTGAAGTTGGTACTTTTTGTTGGGAAAATTTCCATTGTATTTGTGAGCCTATGCTCTCATTGATGTTGCTACTTTTTGTTGAGAAAGTTTCTATTCTATTTATGAGGCTTCTATGCTCTCATTGATGTTGGTACTTTTTGTTGGGAAAGTTTCCATTGTTCTTATGAGCCTATGCTCTCATTGATGTAGGTACTTTTTGTTGAGAAAGTTTCCATTGTATTTATGAGCCCATGCTCTCATTGATTGATGTTGCTACTTTTTGTTGGGAAAGTTTGCATTGTATTTATGAGCCTATGCTCTTATTGATGTTGCTGCTTTTTGTTGACAAAGTTTCTATTGTATTTATGAGGCTCCTATGCTTTCATTGATGTTGCTACTTTTTGTTGGGAAAGTTTGCATTGAATTTATGACCCCATGCTCTCATTTATGTTGCTACTTTTTGTTGGGAAAGTTTGCATTGTATTTGTGAGCCTATGCTCTCATTGATGTTGCTACTTTTTGTTAGGAAAGTTTTCATTGAATTCATGAGCCTATGCTCTTATTGATGTTGCTACTTTTTTGGGGGAAAGTTTCTAACGGATTTATCAGTCAGAGTGATCGTTGATGTTGTCACTTTTCGTTGGACAAATTTCTAATGGATTTAGCAGCCTGTGTTGTTGTTATTTTAGTTGCTTGTCGTTCGAAAACATTCAAATCGTTTAACCAGATTTCGTTGTCATTGATGTCGCCACTTTTCGTTGGGAAAGTTTCAAACGAATTAATCAGCCATTTCGGCCGTTGATGTTGACACTTTCCGTTGAGAAAATTACTAATGGATTAGCAGCGTGCGTTGTCATGACTTTAGTTGCATGCCTGTCGAAAAATTTAAAGTTTTAAACAAGCCTGAGTGGTCGTTGAAGTTTCGACTTTTCGGTGGCAATATTTTTATTGTATTTATCAACCTGCGTGGTCGTTGATTTTTCCACATTTCGCTCGAAAAATTTCTAATGGATTTACCAGCCTGTGAGGTCATTGCTGTTGTCACTTGTCAATGAAACAATTTCAAATGCATTTACGAGCCTGCGTGGTCGTTGACATTAATAACTGTTTTTCAAAAAAATTCTAATGATTCTTCCAGTACATGGATGTAGGCAAACACATGTTAATTCTGCTCCATATAATTCCGCTTACCACTCTGCCATGGGTAAAACTTCTGACGTTCTTCAAAAATGTAAAATAACGAGAACAACATATTTTTTAAATTGTTTTACAAATAAAAATCACTACGTTATAAATGATTTTTCGAGGAGTTCCAACACTACCGTTGAAAACCACATTATACTGAATGCACTGCGAAATAAGTAGGGGATACTGCAGTACTGACAGAGGATGAACTCACGAATGATGAAATCATGAATTGGTATCAAAGACATGTACGTAAGACCAGAGTGACATGCCGAATTAACGACTGGTTTGCATGAGCAGCAACGTGAATGATGGTGGTGGAAGATAAGTCCGACAGAACCAGCAACTTTATCAACAGAATAAAATTGCAGTTCCTAAAGTATTACACGTTTTGTCATGCACTGAATCCTTTTTTTTAATTTAGCTTAAGCCCTAGACGAGGCCTGCTTTTTTATGCACGAGCCTACATGGCCCAAACTGTGGGACCAATTTTTAGGGAACTCCAAATTTCTTCAAAGTACATTGTGTCGAACAAAGACAATGTTCTGTGTCGTTCCGTTTAAATGTAAGATCTCCGATTTGGCGCTAACGGTCTGTTTAAATCTGGAAGGGTTCTGCAAAATGTACTCCAGTTACCACTAACCGTCTGTTTAAATCTGGAAGGGGACATATGTTAAACATTTTGGTTCATTAGATGTTTAACATTAGATGTTTAACTATGTTTAACATAGGTCCCCTTCCAGATTTTGGTTCATTAGATGTTTAACTATGTTTAACATAGGTCCCCTTCCAGATTTTGGTTCATTAGATGTTTAACTATGTTTACTATAGGTCCCCTTCCAGATTTTGGTTCATTAGATGTTTAACTATGTTTACTATAGGTCCCCTTCCAGATTTTGGTTCATTAGATGTTTAACTATGTTTAACATAGGTCCTCTTCCAGATTTAACATGCTGCATGAAGTAAAACATAAGACTTAACATAGGTCCCCTTCCAGATTTAACAGGCTGCATGAAGTAAAACATAAGATTTAACATAGGTCCCCTTAGATTAATTCATTCTAAAATTTCAAATATATTTTCAAATCACGTAGAGCTACATGAAGTAAAACATAAGACTTAACATAGGTCTCCTTCCAGATTTTGGTTCATTAGATGTTCAACATTAGATGTTTAACTATGTTTAACATAGGTCCCCTTCCAGATTTTAACAGACGGTTAACGTTAACTGGATTGAACCGGCTACATATCATCTTTACGTAAGATAGTAGGAGTGTAAAACAAGATAAAACAAATAACACGCAAATCTTTTGGAAAAATAAATAAAAATATTGCTATAAAACAACTTGGCAGTGAAGTTAGTATGAACAAACGGGGGAAAGCGGTTGGTACTTCCCTCTGATAGGGCGTATGGTTACCAGTGAAAGAAATCACCATGGCACATAGTTGAGGAATCGAAAGGATGCTTTTCCGGGAACTCTTGTGGGAATTTCCGCCAGTCCTAGTTCAGAGCATGTTCCAGCTGCTGAAGCGTCATGGAAGAAAGCGGACGAGCTGCATCACGTCTGAGTGCGTCCCACGTGTGCTGAAACTGCTGAAGTCCAATCCAGATAGAAGAAACTCCACTCCACACTCTCTATCATCTTTTTCTCAAGCATGTTTTCCCCTTGATGATCTCGCTGCAGGTACGAATTATCATCCGTGAAAAGGAACGAAACCCAACTGCTGCGACGTAGCAGTTGGGTTACCTTCCTTACGAGACTGCCCTGTTGGAGAGAAGCAGTCCAGCGACATCGCATGAAGTTTACTTTCATGGTGATCATTAGGTCCCCTTATTCTCGTTGAGTACATGCTGACAGAGAGATATTACCTACGCAATCCTTTGGATCAAGCGTTGTCCTACTTAGCGATCGTATTCAAATGGCACTATAGTCTTGGAGTAAGACGACGTCTCTTGTCATCAGTCTCGAATCTTTTAGGAATGATACCAGGATCGTGTCCTAGAATTTTGTGCGCTTCCCTGGACACTATATTCACCTGACTTTAATCTTACTGAACATTTATAGGACGCAGTAGAACGCAGCATTTGACGGTCCACAATAGTGCCTCGCTCCTTCGAAGAAGTCATTCCGTTCGGCTGATGCAGAGTACTTGAAGATATCTTCTAATGGCTGGAGAAGTTTAAGACCATCCCGGTTGCTAGCTGTTATCGAGGCTAAAGGTGGCGCAAAACGTCATTAGGTTAGTGGTGATGATGTTAAGGCTCATAACTGTAAACCTCGCACCTGACAGCACTGGTGGCAGAGTAGTACGCAGGACTGGCTTCTAATCTTTCCTCCGAGATATATATATGAGTTAAAATACCAGCTGCGGCATGAATTATGTGTTTGTCTTACGGTACTGGGTCTGTTGTTTCCCTGGAGCTAATGGTCTTAAATAGGGACTACTTTTAACCCCACTGAGTTAGTCAGGGTGGTCGTTAAACTCCAAAACATATGCCTCTCCCCAAAAGAATTTCTCACAGTGAAAACGACCTAAATTTTGTTGTTAACGCATGCCTCCTAATTTTCATTTCTTTACCCTCCTTTTTAATTTCCACATTAATTTGGCTTACGTTCTTCTTTTGTAACGCGGTGATATTTATGCGCATGCAAGCAACTGATTAGGCCAAAATCAATTGTAATGTACGTTGTAGGTAAAACGTTTGGTGCGAAATCTGTGTTTCTTTTAAGAAATGCTCAAGCTTAAAAATGCTCATGATATCTGGAGAATAAAGACGATATGCTGAATCATCGTAATATTCTGCAGATTTTCTCAAGAGTCTGGTTCAGTTCAAAAGGAGATCTGGCAGAGTGAAGGAGAGCGCTGGACAAGTTCGTGTTCCTGTCACTGTGATACGTCGAGGAGGTCCTCCTTCTGAAGTTACAGTCAAGTGGAGAACTGTAGACAGAACAGCAGTCAGTGGAGAGGATTTTTTTGAAGGAAACGGGGTCTTGGTTTTCGGTGAACAAGAACTCGAGAAGAGAATTCAGATCCGTATTATTGATGATAAAGTGGACGAGACTAATGAACTCTTTGACGTTGAGTTGTTTGATGCGAGTAACAATGCTCAAAGAGGAGCACCAGATGTTATCACAATACAAATCGTGGACGACGACGATAGTGAATAGAAAAGGCATAACGCAAGTTTTTTATTACTTTTGGAATTGTTCTTTTCAGAAAATAGGATTTTTATAAAATCACGTTTTTGTAGTTTAGAGACATTTTAATAGTTATCAAGTACTGAAAATGTGTGTGTGTGAATGACATGAAGACAAGACCAAATAAATATTTTCTGCTGAGTTGCTTTATTCCTTTGAAAGTTATCAAACCTGAACACAATGCTTCCCGTTACATATTGCGTAGGAGAAAAAAAGTTTATTTTTCCCTTTGAAGTGTATGTTCCCCTTCATATTCTGTTTTTTTTCATAATTACTCTGAAATATTTCAAACCTGGATGGTGAAGGATACGAGACAAATGAACTGCTTGATGTTGCGTAGTCTGGTTACGAGGTTAAATGCTCAAAACCATAGAAAAGTCGAATACTTCTACAATATACTGTACGTCATGGATGGTGAAAATGGGTATAAAAGACTTATCACGATTGCGCTGTCTCTCTCTCTCTCTTCCTCTCTCCTATCAAATTTTTTTCAGTTAAACCGTAACTTTGTCATACAGAAACTTGGTTTCAAATTGACATGGAATACTGAACACTTGGAAGACAAAAAGAAAGAGGGGGAAAAACTCTTTGAAGTTGAGATGCTGGATTTCAGTGATAATCCTTAAATCAGAACACAAATACTGGTATTTGAATAATGCAGTTATCAAAGGCAAAAATACACAGTTAACAAAATTAGTATATCAAATATTTCAAAAGCCATTCTCAACGCTTTGTTTGCATATCTCAGTGCTATTATCAAAGACATCCGAAGGAATATTGCACGAAAGGAATATGAAATTTGTGATCTACCCCTCTTTCCTGGCAGAAACGTTACAACCTTTTGCTACTCTTGACGGTACTCGTAAAACTTGATCTCGGAGTTTTAGTATGTTATCAAATCAAAAGATTATATTGCAAAAACTCAAAATATTATCAATGAATAGTAACAATAAGGATAATGTTGCATCTCAAAATAACAAAATAGTGCATGAAGGCAATGGGATAGTATTCAACATTTTTGGCTGTGGTCTTATTGAAATTTAGAAACAGACTTTGTGATATAATTCCATTTTCGCCATTTCCAGAAAAGTATCGGTTTCGGATATCGTTGCGTCAGTTGAAAAATCTATATATATATAATTGAATATTTGTTTCTTTGTTTGTATATCCGCTATACAAATCTACAATTTTCAATTTAGAACCACCAAATTTGGAATACTCTCTCATAGTACCCTAAGTTAGATCGTAGAAGGTTTTTGGAAAGGTTCGGAGCCCGGCGTCAATGGGGCCTCTTTAAAACCTTTACATAAAACCTACAGTTTTCAATTTAGAACCACCAAATTTGGTATACTATCTTATGGTACCCTGACGAAGACCGTAAACGGTTTTTGGAAGGGATCGGAGACCGGGGTTAAGAGGGCCACCATCCAAAATTTTCGTAAAAAGTTTCATTTTTTACTTTAAAAACTGCAACACACTTCAGCACTCCAATACCCGATCTACGGTTTAAGTTAGAGACCATAGATAACAATAAAGGACAAAAATATCCGTTTAATGGTATATTCAAAACAGAAATGAATAAATGTTGGCTTTCACCACCAACGGGTGGCTTCATCGGACAGAAATACAATGTAATGTAAATAGAGAGTTCCAGATATTCAAAATTCAATACGGTAAACAAAAGGATAATCAATGCTAATGTCAAGTCGCATGCACGCGACCTGACATAGGTACATTGAATTTCAGTGTCGCAGGATACTCAGAAGCGCACGACAAATGTACGGTAGTTCTGTAGATGTCTCTTCGAAGGTAAGTATTTCCATTCTTCTTCCTTTCTTTTTTGTTCCGTAAAAGAAAATTAACTAAATCAAATATTTTTTTTTATTTTTCACATTTGCAGCCATCCGGGCTCCATTATTTTGGATTAAATATTACTGCATTAGCCAGTCATTGGCAGTGGCTGGAATTAATTTTGAGGAACCCTGCTGTTCACACGGACAAATCTACATGGTCTGCTCAAGATTGGCAATCCTAAAAATCTCTGCATTTATGCTCCCAATGGAAAAACCAAACATATTGTTTACCAAAAAGCAATAACTTAAATGAATTAAATAAATTTTCAGGAAAAGTACAGGAACTCCTTGTTCATTCATTAACTTTCACACAAGCTGAACTTAATGATTCCACGACTAGTATATGTACCCGGGGAAATACCGGGTACCTCTGCTAATCCTTGATAAAAATCAATCTTAACAAAGAAGACAAAGAAACAGATATTCCATCAGCCAAATAATAATTTATAATTCCGTTGTTCTACCCAAACTCAATTTAAACACCAAAGAAGTTAATGCACTTAAAGAATTAAAAGTCAAACCGAAAATTAACCATCGCTAAAACTGAGAAACATGGACAAGTTACTGTTCCAGACAAAAACATAATGGAGATAAAATTGAAAAGCTTATTTAAGAAGGATGTTATAAAAAAATAAAGAGCGATCCAGAAGATAAACAATAAAAAAATCCAGAAAGTTATAAAATATCCTAAAATATAGAAAATAAGCTCAAATCTTAATACGCTTGCTGTGCGCTCACCAAGGTACAGTATATAATTTGGTTTTCGGTATCATATATGGCGTACCATTTATGGGCGTTATATATACCATATATTGCGTTTCTATGGAGAGCGGTATTGGCATAGCAATATACAAGTTCTTAGCTTTCAAATGTCATACTTTAGGGATCTGTGAAATTTTCAATTTAGTTTGTCAATCGACTATAACTATATCCCTACAGAAATCAATTAACGATATTTTTAGATGTAATATCGATGCTCACAAATGTTTCACTGAAAGGTCCTATGGAATCGCTAAGTCTCGTAGAACATTGAGACAACTCGAAGCAGAAAACATGTTGAAACGTGTGGGGTTTTGCTCCAAACCAAACAGTTTCATTCACCGAGGTAAATTTTAGGAATAGAAGGCAGACGCCTAGCTACGAGAAGTCCGCTGTCACCTATCTTCTACGATATACGTCCTTTTGGTTGGACAGAAAAATTTTTAACTTATGAAATTCGACCTGTGGTTAAGATACATAGACAATACGTTCGCCCTCTGGAAGGAAAACACATCTATTCAATTTATGCGATACACTTACGAGATTAAAACCAATGGTTGCTATCCCGGTGGCGCAGTAGTCTAAGCGTTGGATTCTGTCCATTCTTCCGGGATTGATCATAGTTCGAATCCCGATTGAAGCGTGGACGCTGTGTTTGTCTAACCGCAGTGGCTCTCTCCCTTCCGTGAAACCAGTGGCCCCAAATTACGGACGGGCGACTGCTTACAGCCCATTGAGTCAGTCACTGAGGACGTTAAGCCCCGAAAGTAAAACAAATATTGGTTTTCAATCATTAGTTAACGTTCTGGCATCAGGCTCAGGAGAATTTCTCGAAACTACAGTTTATCTTAAACCAGTTGCAGTTTCCTCACTACCACATCCCAAGTTTAATGATCCATGACAAAACGCAAATCGAGCAGAACAGATATGTTCAAATGAAAACTGCTTAATAAAAGAGCTGGACTTCCTTAAAAGTACTGAGTACACAGAGGATACAGAGGATACTGAGTACACAGAGGAAACTCTTTCAGTTTAGAAAATGCTATAAAAAAATTTAGGAAACCGACGCCAGTCACCACGCTCACTCCTTGTGTTCCCATTACGAGAGTATTTTGCCTCTGTTGCATTTACTCCTGACATTGGTTTCAAAATTTTTAAAATAATTTCAAGGTGATTTTCAAAGCCATGACAAAATGTGACCCCCAGCAGCGCCATCTGGACAGTCGAGTCAGGAGTCAAAATAGAGGGCTGTTTAGGATACACACCAATAGTGCACCGCGGACAGCGAGTTGTAAAAGGGTCACCAGGATTCAATAATCCCTCGGCAACGACGAAGGGCACAATTTCGCCATACGACAGAGTTTGAAAGGAGACGAATGATTGGTCTGCGTTAAAGTCCATTTCCGTACCTCAAAATTGCGGCTGGTACGGGACATAACGCCACGATAGTGTTGCGCGTTTGGTGGCAGTGGGCCGAAGAGAACCAGATACATCGACAATCCGGCAGTGGACCAAGAAATGTGACGACACAGCGGGATGGCCGACACCTCATTCGCATGGTAGTGACGAACCGTTCTGCATCTTCGCAAGTGTTAGCACAACAGTGGAGCACTGCAACAAGTGTTGCATTGTCTGCATCCACAGTTCGACGTCGTGTTTTCGGGCGAGTCCCGATTGAACTTGGACTACCAGGATGGCCGCATACGCATCGCACTGTATTGTGCTGAACGCCTTCTTCCAGCATGTCCTGTCAAGCGTCATACGGTCCGAACGCCAAGTGTGATGGTATGGGATGCCATTGGGTACCATTCGCGATCTCGGTTCATACGGCTTGAAGGCAATCTCAACAGCGACCTCTACATCTGGGAACTTGTCTAAGAAGAAGTCATAACTAACCTTCAGAGCACTTCTGGCACAATATTCCAGTAGGACAATGCCCGACCAAATGTTGCCAGGAATGTTCAAGCCCTCTTCGCAGCACAGTAGCTAGACGTGTTGCTATTGAATATGTCTGGGATATCGTCACTCGGCAACTGGTCAATCAAAGTCCTCCAGTGGTCAGTACCAATTATCTGTGGACTCGCACACATGGAGCCTGGCGAGCAATTACCCAGGACGCCATCCAACCCCTTTTCGGTTCAATGCCACGCCGTCTAGAAGTTCATATTGCAGCTCGCGGAGGCGCCACGAGATACTTTTTTTGGCAGGTAAAAGTTGTTGTATTATTCTAAAAGTTTAATCACTTATTTAGAGTCATATCAGTAATGTGTGGTATAAATTTCAGTTAAATCGCATTTTTTCATTTTGGTTTTGGAATTTTCACAAACAGTATTGTAGTTATGTACATGTATTTTTTACAGTTCGTGTTATAAAAATTTCAGCCACAAGCCATGCATGGCACGGGCTATAAGCTAATACAATAATAAACGCTATCCACACAGAGAAAGCCATTAATTTTACTGTAGCTGGGATTTAAATACAACTGCAGAGGAAGTGCGGTCTAGAAGAAATGAAGATTAATTGTAATGAAGTATTGGATTCTATATACGAGAGGTGTTCGATAAGTATCCGGATTTTTATTCCTATCCATTACAGGAGAGAAATTAAAAATACAGGATGCATAAATGTGATGCTCACATATGTAATACAGTGGTACGAACAGTCAAAGTCACTTTTCCACGTATTCTCCGTTCAGCATAATACATTTCCTTCACTGATCAACAAGTCGATTCGTTTCGGTAGCGAATAAATCAGCAGGGGTGTTGCGAATCCATTGACGGACAGCCGCTCCGCAGATCGTCCATGCTCTCATAGTGGTGGCCACGAAAACTATCCTTCAAGGAACCAAAAACAGGAAAATCAGAAGGCGCCAAGTCCGGAGTATAAGCAGAGTGCAGAAGAACGGTCAATCTCTATTCTGCGATTTCTGCTTGCGCTGGTTTAGCAATATGCGGGCAAGCGTTATTATGCTGAAGCAACACTTGATTGTTTTTCAATGTTGGCTGTTTGGTCCGGATACGCTGCGCAAGTTTTCTCAGTGTTTTCAAATAGGCCTTCGCATATATTGTTTCAATTTGTTTTGCCAAGTGCTCAACCAGAAGGATACCGTATTTGTGCCAAAAGACAGTTGTAACGTACCAGGAGATGTGACGTACCTGCCCGAAGGACACACACGACATAAAGGCAGATAGGAATGAGACTAAAACGTCCGCGTAGCTCAATTGGTAGAGCAACTTATTCCGGAATGAGGGGACCCGGGTTCGAATCCCGGCGTAGACCAGAAATGACGGAGAAATCAACTTCGTTATATTGGCGCCCGAACTATCCGGATGACTCGACCGTTCAAAATCTCGCATTGGTGTGATGTTATTTCCACACCGCGAGATAGGAAAAATAAGAGAATCCTTTCTCCAGCACTTCGAAAAAAAAAAAAAATAAAATAAGGGGGAGATGATGTAACGTACCAGGAGATGTGACGTACCTGCCCGAAGGACGCACACGACATAAAGGCAGATAGGAATCAGAATAAAACGTCCGCGTAGCTCAATTGGTAGAGCAACTTATTCCGGAATGAGGGGACCCGGGTTCGAATCCCGGCGTAGACCAGAAATGACGGAGAAATCAACTTCGTTATAATGGCGCCCGAACTATCCGGATGACTCGACCGTTCAAAATCTCGCATTGGTGTGATGTTATTTCCACACCGCGAGATAGGAAAAATAAGAAAATCCTTTCTCCAGCACTTCGAATAAAAAAAAAAAAAAAAAAAAATAAGCGGGAGATGATGTAACGTACCAGGAGATGTGACGTACCTGCCCGAAGGACGCACACGACATAAAGGCAGATAGTAGTCAGAACAAACGTCCGCGTAGCTCAATTGGTAGAGCTACTTATTCCGGAATGAGGGGACCCGGGTTCGAATCCTGGCGCGGATAAAATGACGGAGAAATTTACTTCGTTATACAGTAGCTATGACCTTGGACGCCCACTAACCAACTTTAAACATCTTTGATGGGGGCGAATTCGGATGACGCCATTGCATACTTTACCGTTTTATCCCCAGTTTGAACTGATGAATCCACGTTCCATCTTCTGTGATTATGCATCCCACGATTGCGTCACCGTTCTCATCGTGCCACTGCACCAGTTCATTGCAAATGTCTAGCCTTTGGCGTTTATGCACCGCCGTTAGCATTCGGGTTACCCATCTGGCACAGATCTTCCTATAGTTGAGATGTTCATGATTCATTCGTCCAACAGAATTTTTATGAAATCCTATTCCATGGCAATATCCCGAACACGAATGCGTCTGTCAAATTTAATCAAGTCGTCAACCCGTTTAATCGTTTCATCAGTCACGGCCATATTAGGTCTACCTGACCGTGCCTCATCTTCAAGGCTCTCATGGCCGTTTTTGAACTTCGTAACTCATTCATAAACACTGGAACGAGACATAACCGCATCACCATACACCGTCCGAAGTCATCTCGTAATGTCCACGGCCATAACGCCTTCTTTTGTTAAAATTTTCACTTCTGCTTGCTGCTCGAACTCAACACTTATGTGATGTGCCTGCCCCGCAGGACGCACACGACATTAAGGCAGATAGCAGCGAGAACAAACGTCTGCGTAGCTCAGTTGGTAAAGCGACATGTTCCGGAAAAAGTAGACTCGGTTTCGATCCCCGGCGTGGACCAAGATAGACGGAGAAATATACTTCGTTATAATGGCGCCCGAACTTCCCGGATGACCCGGCCGTTGAAGATCTCGCAATGGTGTGATGTTCTTTCCACACCGCGAGATAGGAAAAATAAGAGAATCCCTTCTTCAGCGCTTCGAAAAATAAATGTGTGTGATGTTGCATTCCACACACTAGATTGACTGGGAGATCTCAAATGCATGTTCTTCAGCGGATGGCTGCCTACGACGATTCATGGTCACGGCTGACCCGTGCGCCATGTCCCCGGCCCTCTTTCAGGGGGATGGATGTGGCGTGTGCCTGCCCAGCAGGAAGCACACGACATAAAGGCAGGTAGCAGCGAGAACGAACGTCTGCGTAGCTGAGTTGGTTGAGCGACTTGTTCGGGAATAAGTGGACTCGGGTTCGATCCCCGGCATGGACCAAAAATGACGGATAAATGTACTTCGTTATACTGAACGTAGCCGCCATTGTTTTTGATTGACAGCGCCACCTAACATTAGTATCACGCCACTCCGCTTTTACGATGCTTCACTGAAAGTACTCGTAATAGTTTCACACATTCTTACGCTCATACACACGGTTTTGTATCGATAGGAATAAAAATCCGGATACATTTATTAGACACCCCTCGTACTTTCAGATTGTTTGTAGCGTACGTTTTTAACTACCAAAAGTTTGTTTACGCTTTCAAACCGTAGGTTAAAGAAGCGTATATGCTCCAGCTTTGTCCGTCTGGCTGTCTGTCCGCACGATAACTTGCGTAAAAATGGTTCTATTTCGATGAAAGTTTAGTATGTAGTAGGGAACAACCTGGTGACGAACCCTATTGAAAATGAGGTCAAAGGTCAGGACATAGAGCGGGATCCATTCCATAGCCCTTATGCGTCATAAGTTGCGTAACAAGTTAGTGAAATCATGCAACGCATTGCTTATGATACGCTTTCCAACATACCAGAAACCATTACTAACGTTATTACTCAAGTTATGAGGATAATGGCTGTGGAATAAATCTCGCTCCTGTGTCCTGACCTTCGATCCCATTTCGATGATATTAAACAGAATTGGTTCAGTATAGCTCCGGCGCAACATACCAAAGTTTTGTCCAATAGAAGCATTTTTAGTCAAGTTTTGAGGATAATGGCTGTGGAATAAATCTCGCTCCTGTGTCCTGACCTTTGACTCCATTTCAATGATATTCAACAGAACCCGGTCAGTATACCCCCAGAAAAACATGCTAAAGTTTTGTCACAATCGAAGCATTTGTACGTAAATTTCAACGTATAAGAGCGATGGAATGGATCCCATTGCTATGTCCTTACCTTTGACTCCATGTCTCCATTTTCAATAAGATTTTTCCCCAAGGTGTCCCCTACCATTTACTAAACTTTCATCGAAATCGAACAATTTTTACGCGAGTTATCGTGCGGACAGTGAGACAGACAGACTGAAGGACAAAGCTGGAGCATATGCGCCTCTTCAACCTACGGTTGGAAAACGTAAAAAATGCTTCGATGTGACAAAACTTTATCATGTTGTTCCGGATGTATACTGAACCGGTTTTGTTGAATATCATCGAAATGGGGTCAAAAGTCAAGGCACAGGAGCGAGATTTATTCCACAGCTATTATCCCCATAACTTGACTAAAAATGCTTCTACTGCGACAACACTTTTGTATGTTGTTCCGGAGGTATACTGAACCAATTCTGTTTAATATCATCGAAATGGGTTCCGACCTCAGGGCACAGGATCCTGTGCCCAGACGTTTGAACCCATTTCGACAGCTATTATTTTAGATTTATTCCACAGCTATTATCCTCATAACTTGCGTAATAACTTGAGTAATGATTTCTATTATGTTGGAAAGCGTATCATAAAGAATGCATTGCATGATGGTACTAACGTGTTTTTTGAAATTAATTCTTGCGTTGAAAAGCGGTTTATATGATTGAATTTTTTTTTTTTTTTTTTTTTTTTTTGATTGGAGGTTTAACGACCACCGTGAGCAACTCAATGGGCTATAAGCAGTCGCCCGTCCCTAATTTAGGGTCACTGGTTCCAGGGAAGGGAGAGAGCCAGTGCCGTAAGACAAACACAACATCCATGCCTGACCGGGATTCGAACCCGGACCCCTTACGGACGAATGATCAGAGGCCAGCGCCTTAGACCACTGCGCCACCGGGGCGGCTATGATTGAAATGAAATATTAGCCCTGTTACAACGCTTTTCAGATATGTCAACAAAAGTTGCCAAAAAAGCAGTGTTTAAATTTAACAAACGAGAAAGAACACACATTGGGTGCTGATTTAAAATTCAGAGTTATCCGAGAAAAAAAAGGCATGTTTGCCGATTTGATAATACACGCTTCACAGACTCCATTACACTTTAGGTCTTGTACTTTGTCCTCATTATGCTGACGTTTATCAAACAATTCATATTTATGTTTTTGAACAAAATACATATCCACTGAAAAATGATTCATATTGCATCGATAAAAATAAGCATCTATAAAATATCTATCCGTATAATTTTACAATAAATAAACATCTATAAAAACTTCTACACTGGCGCAAAGTGAAAAAGGAACACCAAGAAGGAATTGGCGGACGATCATGAAATTTACATATGTTAATGGGGTTCAGTTTACGTAGGTGTGATGTTAATTTCGGGACCAACCGATGAGCGCTTACGCCACAGCACGGCATAATATGCAAATTATCGTCGGTGGTATTTAAAGATTACGGCGAAGTGAAAGTAATCAGTCGTCGGCGTACGGGCACGTGCAAAGACCCTGAAGGAGCTGCAATGCCTGGACATGGAAGACGTGTACGATTTCAGCAATTACCGGACTTTGAGCGAGGTCGTCTAGTCGGACACCGCGAGGCCGGGTGGTCGTATCGTCGTATTGCGGAGCGAATTGGACGGGAAATATCGGTGGTGGTGCGATGGTGTCGTAGATGGTCCAAGGAACATTCCCACACGAGAAGACGTGGAACCGGGAGTCACAGACGGACTGATGAGCGGACCGATCGAAGCATAAGAAGAGCGGCGTTGTCAAGCAGAACATCGACTGCGACGCAAATCCGAGCTGCCGTTGCACCTGGGGTGACTGTGCGAACAATCCGCAACCGTCTACTGGATGCAGGACTACGTGCACGTGTGCCTCTGGCATGTGTACCTCTGACTCCAGCCCACCATCAGGAACGGCTGCAGCGGTGTCGCCAACGTCTGCGCTGGAGAAAGCAATGGCGATCTGTCGTGTTAAGCGATGAAAGCAGATTTTGCTTGGGAGCCTCCGATGGCCGTATGCGTGTTCGCAGACGCACAGAGGAGCGTCTTCACCCTTCTTGCATCCACCAGCGAAACAAAGGGCCTACATCTGGTCTCTTGGTGTGGGGAGTGATCAGCTATCACTCCCGTACACAACTAGTGTTTGTACCGGGTACGTTAAACAGCACCTCCTACATCAACAACATCATTCAGCCCGTTGTTGTGCC
Organism: Macrothele yani; assembly: GCA_039090855.1. NCBI lineage: Eukaryota > Metazoa > Arthropoda > Arachnida > Araneae > Macrothelidae > Macrothele > Macrothele yani. The sequence continues at coordinate 22,235,102 of CM077002.1, read as the reverse complement.
ATTTGTAAGGTCGGTCCATCGTGGTGTTTTCCAGGAAGAAAACGCACGCCCGCACACGGCACGTGCAACGCAACATGCACTTCAGGGTGTGAGACAACTTCTATGGCTTGCACGTTCACCGGATTTGTCCCCCATTGAGCACGTGTAGGATTTTATGTGCCAACGACTTATCCGGTCTCCACGGCCAGCCACGATCATCCCCGATTTACGCGTCCAGGTTGAGGATGCTTGGAACTCAATACCCCAAACTTACATCCGACATCTGTACGACAGACTCCATGCCAGAATTGCACAGCGTGACGCAGTTCATGGCGGTTCAACCTCGTACTAATCATGTTACATGGAAATGCTATTTTTCAGTTTACCAGCAAATACAGCTGCATTTTGCCATAATGTTTTGATCACGTTATCCTCTGTATTCCGTTATTATGCTGTATAAATTTCGTTGGTATCAGACGTCTCCTTCTTGGTGTTCTTTTTTCACTTTCCGCCAGTTTATTTAAATAATTTTATAAAAATAAAAAATCTATAAAATAGCATATGCCTAAATAATTTTGTGTTCAATTAGCATCTAAAATCAAAAAAGCATCTACGCATCATAATTTAAAGGTTTTAAATTATTTTTACCTAGTTGGGCTCTTACTAGGTAGGAGATATACCTGAATTCCTGAATCTCATTAAAGGTGTACATTGTAGGAAACAGCTTTAGCCCTACATGCATTTTTACTTTAGAAATAAGAACCACGATTTCTTAAAGATGTGTTATTCATTTATTTTGCATTACAGTCCTTCTGTTCTGAAAATTTCAGCAGTTCTCGACATTATTTTGCTTCTTTATCTCTTTAAGTGCCAAACAGAGTTCAGCTTGTCAACGTGCTAATATCTCTCATGGGGACAAAAGGGCTTAGCTCAAAGCCGCTCAACGCCGCTTTTCGAGCACGAAAGATTTAAGCGAGCATCTACTACAGCTTGTGAGTTAATCCCGAGCCTAGTTCGCATGGGAATAAACGAACTATTCTCGTCCAACCAATTTGTTTCAGTTTCTGTTGAAACATCATAGAAGTCACTACTGATCTGAGCTTTCTTTCTGTTTTTCCCTTTTTTTCACGCTTAAGATAGACTTTGTTTCAGCTTTGGATGTGCGTTCGCTCATAAATGAGAGGATATAAGAAGAAACTTAGACATTTACATGACATCAGAGTTTCTAATGCACATGTTCTGCATAAGTTAAACGCAAATGCGAAACACATCTGCAATTTTATTTAGAGTTAGCAGAGAGCGTTACTGAAAAGTACCGCACTGAACAAACGAATAAATCATGGTTTTCTAGTTCATCATTATTAAAGGATGCCATTCTGTCGACAGGGCGACGTTTTTCACATTATACACGGTCGAGTCACATTATTGTGACCACCAGCTAATATCCAGAGTAACCGAGACGTGTGCAGCGCGGACAGCAGCTAGACATGCTGGTTGTGACCCAATAAGCTGCTGGAAATTGTTCACAGGTATGTGAAGCCATGATTAATGCACTGCATCTAACAGCTGCTGGAGGGTGCGTGGTGGAGGATTCGTAGAGCGAACAACACGATCGAGGTGGTCCCACTGATACTCAATTGGGTTTAAGTCTGGGGAAATTGGGGTCGAGGGAAGTACCTTGAAGTCTTCATCGTGCTCTTCCAACCACTCTGGACATTTCTAGCTGTGTGGCACGTCGTATTATCGTGCTGGAAGATCCCATCCTTCCCAGGGAAGACAATCAGCATGTATGGGTGTACGTGTTCTGCAAGGACGGATTCAAAACGAATTCGGTCCATAGTGCCTTCCACATGTATGAGTAGACCCAGGGAATCGCACGAAAATATTCCCCTGACCATAACGCTGACCTCACCAGCTTGATTTCTTCCAGCAATGGTTGAAGAGTGTTTGTTCTCCGATGTTTCTGGCCTTATACGCTAACATCCATCCGTTCGATGAAGCAGAAAACGTGACTCATCGGAGGAGGCAGACCTTTGCCAATCAGTGGAGGTCCAATTCCGATACTTTCGTGCAAACGTAAGCCTTTTCTACCGATGCACCTACGTTAGCATAGGTGCAGTAACAATCGGTCTGCATCGGAGCCCCGTACGCAGTAGGGTTCGCTGAACTGTCATTTTAGACATACTTCCGGTAGCCTCCTGGCTCATTTAGCCAGTGATCTGCTCTACCGTAGCGTGTCGATCAGCCCTCACATACCTTCGAAGCCGACGTTCACCTCTCACGTCAATGGCATGTGGTGTTCTCTCAGTTTCCACGTCGCTTATTCACAATGGTGCCATTCTCCAATCACGATACACTTTAACCACAGCAGCACGCGAACAGTTCACAAACTCCACTGTTTCAGAAATAAGGTCACCCTTGCCCCCAAAGCCGATAATCATCCCTTTCTGCAAATCTGATAAATCGCTCCTTTTATCCATGACAGCAACGAGTGATATGCTTTCAGAATGCCTGCAGCACACTTTGTATACCTTCCAAGCCAGCTCACAACACGCGCATTCTTTCACTGGCTACGCGCTGTTGACGTCAAAAGTAGGAGGCACAATAATGTAACTCGACTGTGTATTTCCCCATCAGCCAAAAAAATGGGGGGGGAGGCTATGCGTCGTATGCTGGTCCCTGAGCGACTCGACTGGCAAAAAGGTTTGGAAACAAACCAGTCTATTGTGTGGATTGTTGTGTTGCATTTTGCGCAGTACCATACTTCAGAAATTTTCACTCCCAAAGAAAGTACTGAATTTTTTGAACTTCCATGTTTAGAAATTTAAAGGTCTGTACGCTGTCCCTGTTGCTTACGTATTGTTAATACTGCACTACATTCACGCTTTCTATGCTCATTCACAAAAATATTTTTAATCTGATTAAATTTATTTCGAATTTTACTAATTCCTACATTCATTGCATCACTTTGCTTTTCCTAACCTTTCTAGTTTTACACATAAGAGCTCTACAGGTAATTAACCCTTTAGCCGGTTGTAACGAATTAACTTGGGTGTATATATTCGTTGTCTAAGGAGTGGGCCGAAATGCTTTAACCGGCTGCAACGAATTAACTCGGGTTTAGCAAAATGGGATGAAATGAGCTCGAACGTATATATTCGTTGTTAGGAAGTGGGCCGAAACCCTTTAACCGGCTGTAACAAATTAACTCGGGTTTAGCAAAATGGGATGAAATCAGCTCGAACGCATATATTCGTTGTTAAGAAGCGGGCCGAAACCCTTTAACCGGCTGTAACGAATTAACTCGGGTTTAGCAAAATGGGATGAAATCAGCTCGAACGTATATATTAGTTGTTAAGAAATGGGCCGAAACCATTTAACTGGCTGGGACAAATTAACTCGGGTTTAGCAAAATGGGATGAAATAAGCTCGAACGTATATATTCGTTGTTAGGAAGTGGGCCGAAACCCTTTAACTGGCTGGAACGAATTAACTCGGGTTTTGCAAAATGGGCTGAAATCAGCTCGAACATACTTGTATATTCGTTATCTAAGAATTGTGTCGAACGCGGATGAAACAGGTGAACCAACTCATCAAAAATTGTTACTTTCTTCTTTGTTTTGATATTCGAAGATGTCATTTTGGGGGATGATCAACACTAATCAGCCTCATTATAAGAATTTCTATTTAATGTTATAAGAATTTCAATTAATTATTTAATTGCATTAGATGTGCAAATAAGTTTTAAAGCGTTTTAAGACAACGCAACAGGTAATTTAAGAGAAAACAACAATGCCTTTACGAATCAAAATATGCGCCGTCATCATCTATCCCCTTCCGCCATCGATCGGGCAGCTGACGGTTTTCAGCCATGAAGACCAGTTCGTCGTGTGACTCGATGAAGTCGTCAACCCATTTTTGCACTTCGTCACATCCCCAGAACCGTACGGCAGACAAACCATGTTGCACCGATCGGAACAAATAATAGTCTGATGGGGCTATGTCGGGACTACCCAGCCAAGCGTCAATAATGTTCCCTTGACCGATTTCGTTACATGCGGCCTAGCGTTGTTTCACGCATTAATTTCACGGGACGCAATCCTTTGCCTATGACAGATTTCCTGATTCAATCGCAGCAATTATCTCTTGTAGCGATCAGCCGTAACAGTTTGACCCTGTTCCAATAGTTCGTAACAAAGCAGACCCTTCATATCCCACCAGATGCACAGCAGAACTTTCTTGGAGTGAATATTGCATTTCCGTGTCGAAGTCGTTGCTTCAACGGGGTCTACCCAGTGTTTTTTGCGATTGGGATTGTCGTACGATATCCACTTTTTATCAGCCGTAACGATTTTCCACAGGAAAGACTTTCTGTGTTGTTTATTCAACAAATTCAAATACTTCATGACACCCTCGTCTTTGCTCCTCTGGCTCAGGTCACGTGGCACCCTATTTCCTTCCTTCTAAATCTTTCCCATTGCGCGTAAACGATTGGAAATGGTTTGTTGTGTTACCCCCATTTGTTCAGCTAGTCCTTTTTGCGTTTGAGACGAATCTTCATCCAGGAATGCTTGCATTTCCTCATGTGCAACCTCCTGCGGGGGTGCCGCTACGTTCTCGATCGCTAGCATCAAAATCACATGCTTTAAACCGTCTAAATCAAACCTCACACATGCTTTTCGATACAATATTCTCCCCCAGAACAGGACAGATCGATGCACATGCTTTTGCAGCACATTTTCCGTGATGAAATTCGCAACGAATTACAGTGTCGAATAAATTGCAGTATCGCTTGCCATCTTTCACTTACCAATGTGCAATTGCGCTTGAATGCCGGGCAAACTTCTGGGTTACACTTTATACTCTGGACTAGTTACGGTCACATGACAACAACGCTGGGGAATGTCGGTTAGGTAAATTAGCGGTATACGTCACACATTGAAAAAAATTAGAAGAAAGTCAACTTATTATTCGAAAAAGTTCGAAGAAAGTCAACTTAATATTCAAAAATATTCGAAGAAAGTCAACTTATTATTCGAAAAAATTCAACCACAGAAGTAGTTGGAATTATTATTCGAATGATATGTAAATTGCGGTATACGTCACACAAAAAACGCTTTAAAACTTATTTGTTCACCTACTAAAAAGATGGAACAGTTTCAGACTTCGCTTCGTTATAAGAATTTCTACAAATAAAGAGACGTAAAAAGCTATGTTACAAACTCTGCTTCGGCACATGAATTTTTGTCAAGAAAGACGTAACCAAGGAATGAAAGCGTTGCTTTGAGTACTCATCATTTCCGTATTGCTCAGAAGTAGTCAATTTTAAAAATTTCATCCTTATATTCTCTACCCATGCAGTGTTTCTTTCCGAAGCTTTCATGATGAATGGACGGTTTTAAAGATTTCATCGTATGATATGACTCTTCTTTTGAGCGTCTGTTAAAAGGAATCTTTATTTCACAATTGTCAATTTTAAGCCTGACTTTATGTTTTTTTATTTCTCACGTTTCATGTTGAGATTTGTGTTAAGGGTAAACTTTTTTTCAGATTCTTCAGGAGTGATCAAATTCTCTAAAAGCGGGACAACAGTCGGAGAAACTGATGGCGAAGTAAACATAGAAATCATTAGAACAGGCGGATCTGATGGGTCTGCCAGCGTTAGGTGGAACATCGTCGACATTTCCACAACGTTTGGTACAGACTATATAGGTCCAACTACTGGAGCCGTAATATTTCATGGCGGTGAGACGAGAAAAGTTTTAAAGATACGACTTGTTGATGACAACCAGCCAGAAAGCAGTGAGAAATTCCAAGTTGAGTTGTCGTCTCCGACTGGTGGTGCCACTCTCGGAGAGCCAAAAACTTTCATCGTTACCATTATTGACAATGACCAAAGTAAGTAAATAAGAGTACACCATTTTAAAGCTACTTGAGGATCAATAATTTGCATGTAGCAATATTTCAGTCAAGTTCAGTTAGCGTTTGTAAATAATGTTCTTCTCTTGCCCAGAGACCTTACTAGAAAAAATTCAACAGCAGAAGTAGTTGGAATTATTAGTCACTTCCAGGACAACAAGGAAAATAATCGACATGTGATCTCTTCTATTGGGTTGTCGAAAAAGTCATGACGTATTTTGGCACCCGATGGCGGTTGGGCGGTTTTAGAAGTACTAGAGGCATGCGCAGCTATGTTATCGCTATGGCATTCGACAGGTGCCAGTTCTAGCTGCAGTCTAAAAGGAATAGTGAACGATTTTGTTGATTTACGAATATTTGGCATTAAGTTGAAGATGGAAGACCACACTGTGCATTTTCGCCATATTTTAGTGTTTTACTTCCGTAAAGGGGAGAACGCGCGTCAAGCTTGTGAAAAGTTGCGTACAGTGTACGGGGATAATGCTCTACAAGAACGTCAGTGCCAGCGGTGGTTCGCAAAATTCCGTGCTGGTGATTTTGACCTCAACGATGCTCCTCGGTTGGGGAGGCCCACCGAAGTTGAGGATCGAGTCAAACATACGTTACACTACACGAAAGATTGCAGACACATTACACATCCATGATTCAAGCGTTCACGACCACCTGAAGAAGCTGGGATAAGTAAGCAAGCTCGATGTGTGGGTTCTTCATGAACTCAAAGAAGCTCAATTGACGGCGCGTATGCGATATGTTCATTAAACGTGAGAAAAACGATCCCTTTTTTGAAGCGACTGATAACTGGTGACGAAAAGTGGATTGTGTACAACAAATGGGCTGCGCAAACGGTCTTGGTCCCGACGTGTTGCTTCGCCTCAAACGACATCCAAAGCAGACATTTATCAGCGGAAGGTTCTGTTATCAGTGTGGTGGGATTTTAAAGGTGTCGTGTTTTTCGAGCTCCTACCACGGAACCAAAAAAATTGGAATGTGTACTGTCGGTAATTGGACAGTTTGAAGGAATCCATCTTCCAGAAACGTCCAGAGCTCGTTCATTGTAAAGGTGTGTTCCATCACGACAACGCGAGACCACACACAAGTTTGATCACCCGCCAAAACTTATTGGAGCTTGGGTGGGATGTGTTGCCACACCCAGCATACTCGCCTGACCTTGTGCCTTCAGAGTTCCACTTGTTTCGCTCTCTTCAACAGTCTTTGCGTGGTATAACGTTCAATTCAGATGAGGCTGTAAATCAGCATCTTGTACAGTTTTTCGCCACGAAAGACAGATCCTTCTATGAACGAGGCATTCTGCAGCTCACTGAAAGATGGCAAAAGGTAATCGAACAAAACGGGCATTATAACATTGATTGATCTTTGTTCTTTCTATCAATAAATGACCTTTGCATAACATGGCTAAAATACGTCATGACCTTTCCGACAACCCAATAGATGGAAGCGGAAAAGACAGAAATAAAATACTGTACCAGCCGTAATGCAAAACTTACACAGGCTATCGGTTGAAAGACTGTCAATTGGCAAAGTGGGTGGATATCTTGCTACTAGATAAACACCTACTTTGCGATCTATACTCATGTTCAACCATGTCTACTACTCATGGTATTAACGTGGCGTCATCAGTCTTGCTTTACCAAATTATACCTATAGACACAAATATTACAACCACACACCCTCCATTATGGTTGAACTTTGTGACGTCACGTTATTACCATGGGTAGTACAGATGTCTCTACATGCGAGGGCGGGTCAATTATTGACATGCTGGAATTAAACAAACAAACAAATAAAGAGATACACTCAGGGGATGAATGTCGGTTTAAAGGTATAGCATTTATTCATTTCTCGACATAGTTGCCCAAGGACTGTAAACATTTATCGGAATGTGTGATTAACTTTTCCCAACCTGTACAGTAAACGTTTTCTTTATTTTGGTGCAACCTGTTAATAACCGCAGTTTTCACAGCCTCGTCGATTTGGAATCGTTGTCCACTAAGGTCGTGTTTTATTTTACCGAACAAATAGTAGTCGCACGGGGATAGGTCGGGAATGTACGGTGGATGTTGCCGCACCTCCCTCATGAATGACTGCAGCAATTCCTTTGTTTTCCATGGTGTGTGAAGTTGGCGTGCAGAAGAATGACACCTGCGCTCAACTTACCTGGCGTCTGCCCTTAATTGCCTTTCGCAAATTTCGTAGCGTTTGGCAATATGAGTCAGCACTGATAAAAGTCTCTTTTGGCTAAAATTCTGTGTAAATAACTCCTTCACTGTAAAAAAAACCAGTCGCCATGACCTTTCACGAAGACGGTTGGTCTTTGCACTGCTTCCTTGTTGGAGGGGGGGGATATGCTTCCACGATCGTTTCTTTTCGGAGGGGAAATGGTGAAACCACGTTTCGTCACCAGTTATGATTCAACGCCAAAAATTGTGACCCTCAGCAGAATACCGTTGCAGAAGCTCCAAAGGATGACAGGAAACGTTGGTACCTGTGCTGATCGGTGAGTAAACGTAGCATCCATCTCGCATACCATTTCCGAAATCCCAGCTGCTCCTGAATGATTGAATGCGCAACCCCATACGAAATGTTTGACGTACTCTCAATTTCCTATAGATTTTGCTACGCCTATTATCCAGTATCATATCGTCATCGGCGGCAGCATGCTCCCGAGTGCTGGATATCGATGGTCTGCCTTTACCGTATTCTTCCGTCCAAATTTGTGCAACGCTTTTCAAATTGTCGGCACCACTTTACCATGGCTAGGCAAGACATGGCATTTCCCCCGTGTACAGCACATATTTCACTATGGATGAAAAGTGCAATTTCGGCGGTTAGTCGACAAAAATCGAATGGTTCATTGCATTTCCAATTTGAAGTAAGAATCCAGTTGACGTGATATTACGAACTGCCTGGTGCATATGCCTTACGCAATTACTGAAATAAAACACCTCCCGTCGGCAGCTCTGACGTGGTGTCTACTTCGCTCCCAAGCACACACGGTCTGATTGCAAAATCACTCCAGATGGCGCTAAGTGTGACTAACTTCTTGATTCACTTACGTGCGTGACACAAACAACAGCCTCGCCACTTTGCTTGCATCGCTCATTTAAGTGGCGATGTCATCAATGGTACTCTTACATAAAGTACTCCATTTATGCTACTATGAGATTAATGGATTTTTCCTATGTCCTGGTGCGATGTAGGTTTACTAAGATAATGCAGGAAACGGTGATATTGACAACGGGAGTGAGGAGTCGTATGCTAGAGATACACGACATGTCTTGCTTGGAAAATCGAACTGCCATGCAAATATAACGTGCTATTATCACAGCGAAACTTTGATTACACTGAACAACAAGAATAGATATTTTGTTTGTTACAAAAACTGCATATGCCGAATCATACAGAATTTGTCATGCTGATTACAAATCTGCTTGCTAATCGGGCATAATTCTCGAGTAACCTGTTGGTTCAGTAAGCCTTCATTTTGGCATGTATATTTCGCTACAAGCACTTACCTTAAAAAGTACTTATTTTAGACTTTCTCCTGTACTTTGGTTGTACTACATCCCTTATTAGGTTTCACCAGTAATCAGTTAGCATTTTAGGGCTCCATTTTCCTTTATAGCGGTTTTCTATGGTACATATGTCCTGATGAAAACGTTCTCCGTGCTCATCGCTTATAGTACCTAAGTTCTGTGGGAAAACGTCTTAATGCGAGTAAAGGAAATGTATTTTAAGGGACGTATTGCATCCCGTGGCTTTATAGTTTTCGAAAAGCTTAGTAACAAGTTTTTTTATAATTTTCTGCCTTCCGGTTACCTAAAAGGTTCAGTACCACGTTTTAAAAGGACTTCCGTGCAGCAGCTTTAGTCTCATTCAAAGTGCCTTCAAATGCAAGATCACGCACAAGTTCCCATGTTTTTGGACCAATAAAAATGCCTTGTTTAATTTGGGCTTCAGATATTCTGGGGATCTTGTTCTTCATAAAACAAAAGCCATTTCCGTCTTTATTCAATGCCTTTACAATTTCTTTTTATCAAACCCAGTTTGATGTGAAGCGGTGGTAAGTACACGTTCTGAGGGCTTGCTAAAGACTCAGCAACAACATTTTTATTACTTGGAATTAAAGACTCTCTTTCAGGTCAGGTCTTTTTAATATAATGAACATTTCAGTCCCTACTGTTCCATTTACAGAGGAAGCAGTAGTTATTTGTGTATCCAAGTTGTAGACCAAGAAGTAAAGCTATGATTTTAAAATCGCCACAAATACTCCATGAGTGTTTTTTGTATACTTTACTTTGAAGCAGCAGTTTCATATTTGCATGTTTCTTTCATGCATGCAGCATATGCAACAGGTACTGACGAATACACGTTTCCATTATGAAGAAGGACAGCTTTTAATCTTCTTTTTGAGGTATCTATAAAAAGTGTCCAATCTTCAAGTTTGTGCTGTTGTTCTAAGGCTTCAAACAATACGTCTATATCATTGCAGTACACAAGATCACCACTTTTCGAAATTAAATGTTCAGACTCTAGCTGTCGTAGACAAAAACTACGTACTTTTGTACTTGGTTGTAAAAGATTCCGTCCCTTCAATCTTGAAGCTAACACACTGAAGAGCAATTGAATTAGAGACAGCTGGGGTTATCAAATGTGGCGCTGTGGGCGGCCCTGTAAAGGGAAACCGCATGACGTATGCAGTAATCCGACAATATAAGGAGTGATGCGACGGGATCCAGTAAGAGTCGGACGCAGTATGGGTAAGACGAAGGATCTAAGCGCATTTGATCGTGGGCAAATTGTCGGAGCCCGATGAATGGGTCACACCATCTCGGAAGTCGTGCTGGCACGGGGATTTTCCCGAGTCACCGTGTCACGGGTGCACCGTGAGTACATCGAATCCGGTAAAACCATCCCTGCAAGGGCCAACTGCCGTGGACAACAGCGTGTGGATGAGCGGGGTCATCGTCCGCTAGCTCGCATTGTAATAGCGGATAGACGGGCCACAGTGCAAGAAATCACTCGGCAATTTAACGCTGGTGAACAAAAACGTGTAAGCAGCCACACCATCCAGAACCATCTCCACGCAATGGGGTACAGAAGCCATCGTCCCACGAGGTTACCGCTGCTGACCGCACATCACAGGGTGCTAAAATTAGCATGGGCGCGGAAACAACGCCACTGGACCTTAGACATGTGAGAAAATGTTGCCTGGACAGATGAGTCGAGATTCACGTTGGTACATGCGGATGGCAGGATACGAGTACGGCGCAAACCACATGAAGCGATGGATCCTTCTTGCCAGCAAGGTACTGTTCAAGCTGGTGGGTGTGGCATTCTCGTCTGGGGACTGTTTGCGTTGCCTGAAATGGGAACCCTGGTACGTGTGACATCGTCCCTCACAGGTCAACGTTACCGGGATATCCTGGACGACCATTTACTCCTGTTTGTGTGTCTTCAACATCCCACTGGGGACCTCATCCTGCAACAAGACAATGCACCGAGCCATCGCTCCCGACTTGTATCCAAATGGTTGGATGAACACTCCACCGACGTGACCTTGCTTCCTTGGCCAGCTAGGTCACCTGACCTCAATCCCATCGAGCACATCTGGGATGCCATCGAGAGAAATGTTCGAGGCTCTGACCACACCCTCCATCAAATCTTCGTGAACTACGGGAGCTTGTTCAGGGGTCGTGGATCCGTATGGCTTCCGAACGCTTCCGGTGTCTTGTCGAGTCCATGCGGAGACGAATCGCCGCCGTCATCAGGGCGAAAGGTGGTGCTACACGTTACTAGACAGGTATCTCTAATTAAATTACTCTTCAATGTATTTCGGCCTGCCTTTTTGCTGAATGAAGGTCACGAACCAAATCATTTAATTCTTCCTGACTTATTAGGTGAGGTGCGGAATCTTCCTAGAAGTCAGGGTCTTTTACTTCAATATCTTCTTCGCTGTGAAGATTTATTTCATCAGTATCACTATCATCTAAACTCCAAGACTGTGTAGGTACAGGAAAGAGAAGATCTGGACAACGATGAACCGGTCTTATGGCCGAAGGAATTGTGGGATACTGAATCGGGTATTTGGTCTTACCTGTAGTTCCAAATATATTAGTGATGCAGAAGTAACAGTCTATTGAGTGGTCTTTCGGTTCACTCTAAACCATTGGTACCGCAAATGGTATTTGACGTGATCCCTTGAACAATCTAGCCAACAAAGTTACACATGTATTTCAACAAATGATGGGCGTCCAAGATTTATCTTTATCACCCATTTTGCACTTTGATAATTTTTAGTAAATGTCCATAAATGCAGCAGCAACTGTTTGGATGTTTCACACAAGTACGGGGCATTATATAACGTACACTTTTCACAATCCATACTGCTTTTTAAACCCACGAGAAAATGCACGTCCTTCAATACCGATCAAATGTATTTGAATGCAAAAAATTCTGCTTTGTTCCCCCTTCCTAGAAGGATTTGCACAACAGGAAGTAATAGCGCCAGCATGACTACTCTGAAAGACACAGAAATCCGGGCTGCAGACAGATGTATCCGTAGGGAAACATAGGGAAACACCTTTAAGTAACACAACATTCACCCTAATAGCGAGTTCCATTACAAGAAATCGGAGCCCAGTGGAGCAATTGTGACTTCATATTTGGTTTCAACACCCATAAATACGTACAAAACAGTTAAAGGGGTCTTTGTAACAAACCCATTGTTGTTCAGTGTTACCAAGAGGGTCTGAGGCGGTTCTTCTAAGTGCCTCCATGGACTTGTTTCACGTTTAAAAGAAATTTTAATCCAGGAACACACAACTGCAACTACCTCTGCCACATCTGCTGCTATCTGAATTAGTGTGGCTTCTTTACTGCATTCTATTGGCTCTACAAGAACCTTCCTGTTACTTATGGCCAAAAATAATGCTTAGAGCGAAATAATTTGTTGGAGATATAGCACCGAGTCTTCTTGTCTCATGAGTTCGACTTTTATAATTAATCAGTGCCGGGGGATCAAACCTGCGTCTCCTAGATCCGAACGGAATTGCTCTAACCGACTAAGCTACACCGACGGAATGAATTGCTGCAGATGTGTCGTCTTGACACGTGCCTTGCCTCGATTGTAGTAACGTTACACTGTTTGGATGCAGGCGGTGAATGTACACGGGTATGAAGCTACCGGGTCTATAGTAGGATCATCCAGTGAATGTTCAACAGCGCCACACTAGACATGCCATCGACGACACGCGGATGAATGATGGTTCGTTATTTGGCCATCTGTGCACCGCTTTTGATACGTACTCAGTACAGCGTCACGTGACCAACCCACAAGCCTCGCCGTTTCCAAGATCGCAGTTCCGAGGCGCTGTACAATCACAATGTGTCCTTTATCAAATTCCGATAAATCGGCAGTTTTTCCGGTTCTTTATCAAATTCCGATAAATCGGCAGTTCTTCCGGTTCTTTATCAAATTCCGATAAATCGGCAGTTTTTCCGGTTCTTTATCAAATTCCGATAAATCGGCAGTTCTTCCGGTTCTTTAACAAATTCCGATAAATCGGCAGTTCTTCCGGTTCTTTATCAAATTCCGATAAATCGGCAGTTTTTCCGGTTCTTTATCAAATTCCGATAAATCGGCAGTTTTTCCGATTCTTTATCAAATTCCGATAAATCGGCAGTTCTTCCGATTCTTTATCAAATTCCGATAAATCGGCAGTTCTTCCGGTTCTTTATCAAATTCCGATAAATCGGCAGTTCTTCCGGTTCTTTATCAAATTTCGATAAATCGGCAGTTTTTCCGGTTCTTTATCAAATTCCGATAAATCGGCAGTTTTTCCGGTTCTTTATCAAATTCCGATAAATCGGCAGTTTTTCAACACTCTACTAACCGAAAGCCGGTCCTCGGGTTGTATAAATACTTTCTGTGAGATTCACCTACGCTATCGTTGTGTCTCCAGGCGTGCTCATTTCTCTAGGCTTTGGATGGTCATAATGTAATGACTCGTTATTGTAATTTTCGTTGGCATGTGGAGTCGTAAAATAATATAATCTCAAGGTTATTTCATATCTGAGAGCTTTGGCTGCCAGTTTCTTACATTTATCCATCGGATGCTCAGCCGCAAACGTTACCATGGCCTTGCATTTTCTTATGTTCTGGATCTTCCTTCTTGATTGTCCGTGATAGTAAATTTATGACGGTTAACTACTTTAGCCCATGCCCTGTCGGGAAGGAAAATCTCTGCCAGATGGAAATCTGTACAACCTAAGTTTCTGAGCTTCAGTACAGTACCAGCATTCAAGTTCTGCTAAGCCGTACAAAGGTCACATGTCATGCATGGTGTGTTTGAACTCACTCACCTTCGTTTTTTTTGTGAATTTCACACTGAAAAGGTTAGCAATACCAGCACGTTCATGGCAGTATAGACTGGCGCAAATAGATCCGTACTTTACAGTCCCACAAGGTCATTGTGTCCTGACTTTGCAGGACAGTTATATCGCACTTATAGTTTTCAGTTTTTTCACCTGATCCGGATCACAGGAGATATGCAAGAAGCTTATGTGCGCTAGTCTGACAACAAATGAGTGGGAGCTTTTGCTGTCAGAATTGGTCAGTGTGCTTCTAGTAATATAGTAATACTGAAAATTTCCCATTGAATTTAAAGGTTCTTTATTTCTCAAAGATCACAAGTCATTTGACAAAAATTCGTTAGAGCTGAACAATGTCTAACCTGGAGCGAGTGAAGACTCCTCCGTAAGCGCTCGTAGAAATCACCCTGCTTCCTTCCACTCATTATTAGTTTCTTTACTTACTGTACACTGTGGCACTATTCTGTTAGACATTCGTGGGAGCTGTATGTACAAAAAAAGTTCGGTCCTAACGGGTCTACGCAAAAAATAAAGGGAAACGCTTGAATTTCTTGTTTTTTGTTGTACCTAATACACTGATGGACAGTGAAATTTGCGCACCAAGAAGGAAGAATCGGATTGAATTGAAATTTTATGAATGTAAGGATACAGATGAAGGATATACATCCTGGCAAAAACAGAGCTGCAGGACAATTACAGAGGGATCTGTGGCACGCAGTCAGGCGATCGTCAATAGCGCGTCGTGCCGCCTCGTGCGGTGATACATGCTGCAATACGGTCCGGCTTGCAGACGAACAGACGCCTGATCTTGTCCTGCGGCAGAATGGCCCGCACGTGCTGGACGATGTGTCGCAAATCCCGGATACTGTGACGCGGCTCGAGTTTCTACTAGTCCTACACATGCTCCATAGGGGACATGTCTGCGGAGTGGGAAGGCCATGGAAGTGTCTGGACATGACGTAGGTAGTCCTAGGCAAGACGAGCCGTGTGGGTGGCATTATCCTGCTGGTATAGCGCATCTGGAATCCCGGTCAAGAATGAGTACACATGGGGCCGTATGGTCTCCTCCACATACCACTGGCCCGTCAATGTCCCACGTACCACTACTATAGCTGATCGGCTATCGTAGGCAATGTCTCCCCAGACCACAACGACTGCTGTGGGGGTGGTGAGGCGCTCGATAGCGAGGTTGGGATTGTGCTGTTGACCCGGGGACTTCCGCACCCGGACACGATGATCATCTGTCCTCAAAACGAAGCGGCACTCGTTGCTAAACACCACATGTCGCCAGTCTGTGGCGTTCCACTTAGCTCTGACCTGGCACCACGGCAAACGGAGGTTCGCTTTCACGAGGCGTCAGGAAGTGGTCCGTTGGCACGCAGGAGCCGCTACATCTGCCTGTATAGTGTACCGGGTCCCCGTGGGATCTGTTTGTGCCTGGCCAAAAACCCCTGAAGATTAAGAAAGCCTCCGAACTGGTCTGTGAAGTCAGATCTAGTGGGCCGACCGACTCGAGCCTCGAACTCTCCGCTCCTGAAAACGCCAACGAGGTACCACGGTGTTTAAGCAAAGAAATAATTTTTCTCGAGTGCGATTCTAGACAATTTGCGCACACAGCAATAAATCGACCATGTTTTTTTTTGTTTTTTTTTATCCCTAGATAGCATCGAAAGATTACATCTCTGGCTTCCATTTTTTTTTCTCAGTTTACAACAATAATACCTGTAAATCGGGGAATTCCAAAGTCTTGCTCTTGTGCTGGGAAATGATTTTGTGTACAGGTCTTAAAACTAAATATTTCAGGACTTTTTTCCTTTTGTTTGCAATTTAGCTAAAGAAGCACAAACATACATAAGTTTTTTCACGCATAACGTGAAAAGCCCAGCATGGTACGTTAAACATTTTTGCAACTATGATTTTTTTAAATGCGTTAATGGCAGATTGGTAGAACTGTATAAACATAATCATTTCACTTAAAACTTTTAGAAATTCCTTTCGCGTTCGATTTACTAAAATGAAAGAAAAAAAAGTGTTTTCTTTGATTACGTAGCAAACGCGAAAGCAAAACTTTCGATTGAGTTAGTATACCTATTTACTGAAAATACGGTAAGATGTGTGCGCAAATCTTGCAAATATTTCTAGAAGGTAAAAAAAATTATAAATTAGAATAATTTAGAAAAAAGTTCTTTGTCAAATGAACATGGAATGTATTAATTTGGATATCTTCCAATTTACGCACATAACACTGCAAATTTTATGCTGGAAAACACATGCATCAACAAATGTGTTCCTTCATTATGCATAAGTACTTTCTTTTTTGCACGATGTGCTTCTTGCAGGGAGAAACGTTTCACTGCCAATATTTCTGAAACTATCCTTATACATGTGACTATGAATGTAACTAGGAATTAATGTGCTGCTTTGCAAAAGAGTTCAATGTAGACAATTCAAGTTCATAGTTTGCTAATCCGAACCTCAATCTCTACCACAACTTAATTTACACTGCTGGCCACCCAAAATGCAACACCATGAAAGACACGAGATAGCAAAGCCAGATTTATCAGACACATAACAATGGATACAAAGATGAAACGATTGAGCTGACAGGTTCGTGCGGTTTGCGGAACACGAAGACATCAATAGTTCATGTGGCCCCCATGGCTGGCAATAACCGCCGTTACACGCCGCGGCATCGAACGAATGAGGCTTTGGATGTGGGCTTGGGGTATGTCGGTCCAGGCTGTTTCCACACGTTGCCACAGTTCGTCAGGCGTAGCCGCGGGTGGTGCTTGCCGTGCCCCTCGGTTGCCGATCAGCGACCAGACGTGTTCGATGCGCAACATATCGCGAGAACAGGTGGGCCACGGCAGCAGTGACACCTGATGGGCCGTGAAGAATTGTTGCACGATGCGTGCCACGTGCGGGCGCGCATTATCCTGTTGAAACATGACCGCTGGCTGGTCCTGCAGGTAAGTGAGGACTACAGGCTCCAAAACGTCTTAGATGTAGCGATGGCTGTTAAGTGTACCGGCGATGCGTACCAGAGGGGTGCGGGTGTCATGTCCCATTGCGCCCCAAACCATAACGCCAGGCGACGGACCGGTGTGGCGATGCATAAAGCAGCCGTCACAAAGTCTCTCGCCGCGGTGCCGCCACACGCGGATCCGACTATCGTGGTGTTGCAGGCAGAAGAGAGATTCGTCGGAGAAGACAATGTCGTGCCATTTCGTAGTCCAGGTGCAGCGTTCAACGGCCCATTGCCGCCGCACTCGCCGGTGGTGTAACGTCAATGGTAATCGGAGCAATGGGCGCCGTGCAACAAATCCCCGCTCCTGCAGAAGACGTCAAATGGTACGTGCTGACACAGGTTGTTGCGCAACACACCCGAATTCCTGCGCTAACGTTCCTGATGTTGCGATGTGCGCCGTCAATGCCCGCCGCACAACAAGCCGGTCCTCTCGTTCGATGGTGTGCCGCGACTGCGGCAATCGCTCACGTCGGTCCGTCCGTCTCTCCTGCACCAACCGAATCCATACTCGCCCCACTGTGGCTGGATGTCGTACCACACGAGCGCCGATGTCTCGGTACGATAAACCGCTGTCGCGAGAAGACACTATTCGTCCTTTGTCGAACTCCGAAACGTGCTGGAATGACTGCCGTATTCTGCAACGAGGCATCAGGAAGCTTCCCACGCACAGGTCCCGCAGCACAACACACTTCCACTGCTTACACCCCGCCTTCTGTGCAGACTTCTTATAGTGCTTCTCGGTGGCGTGCCGGGCACATGATTTGCATATGCCCTGCAATGCTAATCGTTTGCATGTCTTCTCACGGGCGACGCATGCTGCGAATTTTAGGCCAATCGTATGCTTCCTTCTTTGTGTTGCATTTTGGGTGGCCAGGAATGTAGATCTACACAAAGGCACTCTATATTTCCCCGACATGTTGTATAAAAACACTAACTCACGTGCACGACTACTTAATACTTACCAATGCCGCATGAGCGCGCAGCTAATATCGGCATTCCCCTTACATTTGCTTTTTGACCTCTCTGGAGAGAGGGATTGCGATGGCCCTCTGACAGTGAGGTCACACCCCTTCGCAGTTCGCGCACTGGGGCTTGCTCTTTAAGGGGTTTTGGCCTGGCTCACGATCCGTCGATCCTTCCTACCGGTGGTCCTCCTGGTTCATCAGGTGCCGCTCCGCCGTGTGGCAGTGCCATCTCGTGTCCACGGCTCACAACACAGTCGGACGGTTTGGTCAGAACGGGCCACGTGGCGGGCTATACGGCACGCAGACCACCCTGCGGGTTTCAGCTTGATGATCAGGCCTCTCTCAAAGCCCGTAAGTTGCGTAAATGGACGTCTCTGGCGTCTACCCGGTATTCTTGTCAGTCTGTACTCTTGCTTGCGTCAGCCGGCACTTTTCGCTTTCATGGGGCATCTGCCGGTTTGTGCTTGCAACGCAGCTAGAGGGTGTGTGGTCACGCGCAATCCCATCAAACGTGGATCATTTGCATACCAGCACGCACTTAAACTATTTGCAAAGTCTTGCGGTTGTAACATGTTTTCTTCTAGGTGCGCAAATTTAATCGTCGGTGTGTGTATATCATATTCTGACAGTACATGACTTTAACATGCTGAATTCGAGTTCGTGTGAAATGCTTCTAGTTACACAAACTTCTATGAAATCTTGGAAGCACGGAGCATTTTACGAATATTAACTTAGACTTTTTTCTGATTTCGTGAACATTAATACAAACATTTTGATTTCACATGACGGACACGATAAGTCAGAATTTCGATTATAAAAGCACTGACATGTTTCCTATCTCAAATAACTTTTACGTTCTGTGGCAATTACTAGTTCACTTTTACACTTTTAATCTCTTTTTGAGTTGGTACGTTTTATTCGAACGGCCTAAGAATGTAAAAGCAAAAATCTGAAACTATGTTAAATAAAAAGAGAGTCGAGTGATAGTTTAAGCAAAATTTTAAATACTACCCGTTCTCTTTCTGTGTCCAGGCGAACCTTGCGTCGTCGGCTTTTCAAAACCGGTTTACAGGGTAAAGGAAAATGCCGGTCAAGTAGAACTCACGCTCATCAGGACAGGTAATCTTGTGAAAAATCTGGCAGTACGTTGGAATACCGTCGACCAAACAGCAAGGAGTGGAGTGCACTACATTTCTAGAGACGAAATCCTCATTTTCGGACCAACTCAGACTCAGGTTACGCTCCGAATAACCATTCTGGACAACAAAATTGAAGAACCAGAGAAAAGCTTCGCCGTTAAGTTGCAGCACTTAAAGGAAGTATTCCATTTCCATGAGAATGCGGATGCCACTGTCATCATCGAAGACGACGACAAGAAAGGTAAAAAATCCTTCAAAGATATTAGAACCCGTTCTTTTAAACACATACATACATACATATCACACAGCTGTTCTCGGGGATTCAGAGGTTAGCTCCACAAAGAAATACAAACGACCAGATAATTTTTCCTTACTGTTGTTGTCTCAAACTTTTCCATTTACAGCGATCCTGGCATACAACTTGGGCTTTACTGACATTTATCACACGCCGTACGCAAGATCTTCCATACTTCATACTCATAATCTTTTTCTCATGCAGACACTCTGTGACGTACCTGTCAGCAGGACGCACACGACATAAAGGCCAAAGGAATCAGAACAAATGTCTGCGTAGCTCAGTTGGTAGAGCGACTTGTTCCGGAATAAGCGGCCTCGGGTTCGAATCCCGGCGTAGACCAAAAATGACGGAGAAATTTACTTCGTTATAATGGCGCCCGAACTATCCGGATGACCCGACCGTTCAAAATCTCGCATTGGTGTGATGTTATTTCCACACCGCGAGACAGGAAAAATCAGAGAATCCCTTCTCCAGCGCTTCAAAAAATAAAAATGTGTGATGTTGCATTCCACACAGCAGACTGACTGGGAGTTCTCAAGTGCACGTTCTACAGTGGATGGCTGCCTGCAACGCTTCATGGTCACGGCTGACCCGTAGGCCATGCCCCCGGCCCTCTTTCGGGGGGGGGGAGATGTGACGTACCTGCCAGCAGGACGCACACGACATAAAGGCACATAGCAATCCGAACAAATGTCTGCGTAGCTCAGTTGGTAGAGCGACTTGTTCCGGAATAAGCGGCCTCGCGTTCGAATCCTGGCGTAGACCAAAAATGACGGAGAAATTTACTTCGTTATAACTCCTAAATCTGATCCTCACACGATTTTCTTGGCCTTCCACTGCCCTTCCTTACTGCCTGTTTTGGCTAAAAAGATTTTCTTAGTAAACATCTCATCACTTATTCTTCCAATATGGCCACACCACCGAAGCATATTAGTCTCGAACTTGCTAACAACATTTTGCTTCACATTACGCAAGTGCAACACATCTTCCAGCACAAAAACGACTCCTATGTTTTTTTCTGTAGTACCCAGGTTTCACTGCCATGCATCAGAGTAAGAACAATTACTCTTTCATACACCGCAATGCGGGATTCCCTTGAGAGCCCATCATTCCTGTGAGCACCTCCCAAAGCCGCTATGACTTCCAATGAAGAATTCACTCTCCTACTAATTTCACTATCCAGTTTGTTCTCTCTGTCAAACATGCTTCCTAAACACACAAACTCATTCACCTGGTCAGTCACTGTGCCATTTAGACTTATATTGAATTCAGTACTACCAGTTCCTCTCTCAAAAAATCATAACATTGGCTTTTCCCTTATTTATACTCAGTTTGAATTTCATGAAAACTTCGTACATCCGGAACAACATACTCTGCAACTCACTTTTGCTCTCTGCCAACGGGACAGTGTCATCAGCATACAGCAATCTGCACACACGAACATCACCAAGACATAAACCAGTATTATCCTTTTTGGCATCACGCGTGCACGCATCCATAAATATATTAAACAGCCATGGTGACATTACACAACCTTGTCCAACTCCAGCACTATTCGGTGTCTTAATAAATTTAGTCTGAGATATTGGATAACGAACGAAGTTTGTGCCGTTATAGATGACTTATATAACGTAGCTGATGCAGCAAAAAGTGTACCTTTATCCTCCAAAGTAGTCATTATGTGTGCCCACTACCTTTATCGAGCGAGAAATCATCACGTGGATCACTGAAGCAATGAAAGATTTCCGTCTTTAGCACGATTTAATATGATTAAAAGATGAGAAATATATACAATTTAAAAACATGAGCACTTTCGAGGCAGCGGCTGCCTCTTCTTCAGATGTAACAAATAGATACACATTTAATCTATATATAATATAGATCATTGCATTGTGGGAAGCATGGTAAGTTAGCCAATAGTAATCTACATGCGTCAAAAATGTTGCGTATGCTGTTGGCCCAATGGTCTGAAGAAGAAAAACATGGAAATATATAATAGAAATAAATGGTGTAGGGTTAACATTCAATTTTAAGTTTGTAGTACAATTTATAATTTACATTTTTAATAAGGGATTTCCAAACTTTATGTAACTCATAGGGGGCATGTTCATTACAACATTGCTCACCGGAGGCCTCTATATACACACTTTCAGCAATTAAAAGATCACCAGGTTTACTAGGAGTATTAATTATTCTTACATTGCTCCAGTCGGGATTAAGGTCATCTTGTGTAACAGATTTGGCTAGTGATGTACAATTCATGCCAGTTTTAATATTGTATTTGTGTTCTTTAATTCGTAATGCAATATTGCGTTTTGTAGAACCCACATAATTAGAAGCTGCTTGTCCTGTAGTAGCCTTAACCAGAGGGATATTGTAAATACTACACTGTCCCATTTTGCTATTCCGTTCACGATACTTACGAACGACTGAAAATAAGTTCGTGTACGTGAACCAAATTTCAAGTCATATGGTTTACATAGTTGTGTTAAGGCTCTCGTTAAATGTGGATTGCATTGCATAGAGCCAACATATATGGAATTGCAGTTGGAGTTTCTTAACAGGGTGGTATGTAAGGCATATTTAACCTTGCCAAACACTTGCCTAATCAGATATTTAGGGAACTCATATTGCTCAGCCAAACCAAAAATATAGTTAACTTCTTGCTGAAATAATTCAGTAGTTGATGAATGTGAGTGAGCTCTTCTAAACAAATAGAATAATGCTGTCAACTTATGTTGTTTAGGGTGTGATGAATGATAAGGTATTAAAACAGGTGTATGACTGGGCATACTCCTAGTAAACCTGGTGATCTTTTAATTGCTGAAAGTGTGTATATAGAGGCCTCCGGTGAGCAATGTTGTAATGAACATGCCCCCTATGAGTTACATAACGTTTGGAAATCCCTTATTAAAAATGTAAATTATAAATTGTAATACAAACTTAAAATTGAATGTTCACCCTACACCATTTATTTCTATTATATATTTCCATGGTTTTCTTCTTCAGACCATTGGGCCAACAGTATACGCAACATTTTTGACGCATGTAGATTACTATTGGCTAACTTACCATGCTTCCCACAATGCAATGATCTATATTATATATAGATTAAATGTGTATCTATTTGTTACATCTGAAGAAAAGGCAGCCGCTGCCTCGAAAGTGCTCATGTTTTTAAATTGTATATATTTCTCATCTTTTAATCATATTAAATCGTGCTAAAGACGGAAATCTTTCATCGCTTCAGTGATCAATGTCGCACGAGTCTTCAATATTTGTTGATCACGTGGATGCCTCAATCGGGAAACCGTGTTCTCCAATGCGAAAAAGAAACAAAATCGAGTGCTCTTTGTAGGCAATTTTTGTTGTGCATCTTCCTAATGCCAAGATCTTTGAAGGTGGTAAATAAAACGAGTGATTCGAGAGTATACAATTATTTACGCACGACACATAGCACCTATTCACGTCACTCACGCGCACACGGAGCCACAGTCCGACAAACAATAAGGTTTACTAATTCCTGACATTCAGCGATATTTAGGTAGGTGGATAAATGAATATTATTGTCACAAAACCAATAAAAGAAGATATCTGAGTCATAAAAGTAATAGTTTGTTAACC
Organism: Macrothele yani; assembly: GCA_039090855.1. Lineage (NCBI taxonomy): Eukaryota > Metazoa > Arthropoda > Arachnida > Araneae > Macrothelidae > Macrothele > Macrothele yani. The sequence continues at coordinate 22,211,759 of CM077002.1, read as the reverse complement.
TATGGCGGCGGCAAGAGTAACTACTTCGACTGTTTAGTTTTTCAAAACAATAATATTAATAATCATATTATTATTATTCAGATTTACACGAATGTAAGAAACGACTCTGGCAGCGATGGTACGTGATGTAGATAACAAAGCACATCTGTGAATGCGCAAGATAAAATCTACCCTAAGACAGAAAGAAAAGCTGAATCTCAAGTGTGTTAGTGATGAATATTGGTAACTTTAGGCCTAAGATATCTGGATATCCCATCGTGTTATTCATCATTTTAAAGCTCTCGTCAATAGTAAGTACCTCCCTTTTTTAAGGGTGGGGTCAGAGAGAAAGCCAAACTTTGCTACGCGGCACCGTTTTCTTAGCATCAAAAATACATTTTTCTAATGTACATAATGTGGATGAAGTATTCCTTTCATGACGCGTGGAAAATACGTCATGATAATTAACACATCAATCAGACATCTCTGAAATGACTGTATTTCATACAGAAGTCATCCCTCTTTCCACGTTTATAAGCGAGTCACGGAAAAATTATCATTGGCCGCCACCGGGAATCGAACCCAGGGTCTTCCAGTTACGCGCCGGTCGTGCTACCACTGCAACACAGCGGCCTCGAGTTCATCCAGACTCACATACACTAATTGGAAGACCCTGGGTTCGACTCCCGGTGGGGGCCAATGAGAATTTTTCCGTGACTTACTTATAAACATGGAAAGAGCGATGACTTCTCTTTGATGTACCTAGTCCATATCAAATGTCTGTATTAATGACTGCATTTACTGTTCTTCACGCAGTATCAATCACATCAGAAAACTTGAAGATTTCATCGCCCTGGAGCGGGAATCGAACCCGCATCTCCCGATTACCGTTCGAGTACGCTAACCATTACACCACACTGGACGCGAAAGTGATAAGTATCTGAGTGTTAACAGCATCGGAAATTAGTCCGATCGCATTTTTAATCGAAGTAAAATTAATTATGATGACCTATTTTTTTTTTTTTGATTGGGCGTTTGACGACCACCGTGAGCAACTCAGTAGGCTATAAGCAGTCGGCCGTCGCTAATTTAAGGAGACCGACTCCAGGAAAGGGAGACAGCCAGTGCCGTAAGACAAACACAACATCCATGCCTCACCCGGATTCGAACCCGGACCCATCTTGGGCGAATGATCAGAAGCCATCGCTTAGACCACTGCGCTACCGGGGCGGAAACCCATTTTTCCACGTATTATGAGAATAACATTTCTTCCACATTATATACTTGGACGACTGGTGATACTCTTAACAACGCTAGATGGCAGCACAGTTTGTTTCGATTAAGAATGTGGTTGGAGAATATTCCGATGCTCTTAACACTCAGATACTTGTGACTTTCTCGTCCCGGGTGGTGTAAGGGTTAGCATACTCGAACGCTAATCGGGAGATGCCGGTTCGATTCCCTCTGCAAGACGATGAGATTTTCAGGTTTTCTGATGTGATTGATATTACGTGAAGAACAGAAAATACATTCCATTCAGAGATATATCTGATTGCTGTGTTAATTATAATTTTTGTAATGGCTTTCATCACATTTAGCATCAGGTTCTCGTAATCTGTGCAGATTGCAATGAGATATTAATACGCTTATGTAAAACGTGATGACATCATGTTCGGCGAATGTTGAGTAACATTTATTGCTGAGTAACAACGCAATTAATTACTCTTGCATCACTTCATGGGACAGCTTTCGGAAACCAGATTTCAACAATGGTTTTGACCATTTCCCTCACCAATTTCCGTTACATCGAAATTGTATGTAACAACGATGCGCGGCGACCGGTTTACGAAACTTATTTGCTCATTAGGAAAAAGACGCGAATCACAGGCGCGGCGGATGTTAGGAAAAAGACGTGAGGCACATGCGCAGCGGCCGTTCTGACAGCACGTAAGGCCACAGACAAAATGCGTAGTTATATAGGACGCTGAAAGACATGGTTTATCGGCGCTCGCGCTGACTTAATGCGTAGTTACATCGGAAGCTGAAAGGTAATTGGTTCATCGGCGCTGACACGGACTAAATGCGTAATTTTGTTTTCGTCCGGACGTATGTATCTCTTTGAGTAGCTCTTTAATTAAAATTTAAATATTATATTAACATTATACCGAGACGAAAATCGAATATAGGTCGTAGTACATCGGACGCTAAAAGAATTTGTTTATCCCGTCATATTTAAATTTTCCAAGAAACAGAATCTTGATTGGCAAATGACAGACAAAGAATGGCTTTACAAAGAGAAAGACAGTCGCCTGTTGAACGTAATAATCGTCCCTCTTTAGATTCGCCGTAAATTCTAAATTGCTACCGTGAGAAGCCGGGCCGCTGGTAGAAGTATATAATAATGACGAGAAGTAATTTCATAAAGTACTTGTTGTACTAAAATATTTGTTCCATTATCGAAAATATAAAAAATGTTATTAATTTTCAGCACGCTTTCGTACAAATTCACGTTAGCAGGAAACATTAGCAGGAAAAATATGCTTCCAGGAAAGCTGGCAGCGTAATTCTTTTCTGGAAACAGATACGTTAGTTAGTTATACGTTTATCTAACGAAAAGAGATATATTTTCCTAGTTTGTAAAAACAGAAGTATCTCGACAAATATAAGTAAACAACTTTGATGCTAGGATGGAAAATTTTGTTCTTTAAAAAGATAGGAACTGCATGAAAATCATGGACGTAAGCTACGTCTGTCCGAGCCCAAAACAATGTTCGTAATCACTTTTTCAACAGCGTGGACCCGTGGAAACCTTTGGAATGAAAGACAAGGTAAGTATCTCTTATTTTCATAAATATAAACATTGCTGTCCAAAACTCCGAAACTTAACCGAACATAAAATCTGACCATCACAGCTCGTGATGGGTCTAAAAGAGCTTTTTAACACATGTACACGAGTGCAACGCGATGTACGAGGGCATTGCATGATGTGCAGCCAATATGCTAATTTCTTTAAGCATATGAGTGCTGCCGAGTGTATACATAGACACTAGGCTGAAGCGTGTGTCCAATCTGTTTTCCATGTGTTTCAAGGAAGGAGCGAGTAACTGCGTGTCTTAGGTAACAAAAGGTGTCTCGCAGATATCATGTGGAGGATCTTACCCGATGCCGAATTGTACGTACTCACGAAGGAGGCCGTACAATTCTGCCACGGCTAAGATCCTCCATATGATATACATACATCGATGAGCAATTACATTATTACCACCTACCTAATAAGCTGTAGGATCTCCTTTAGCTTGCAAAATAGCAGCCACCACTTGACAAAACACCGTTTCGATGAGTTGCAGATAGATATCCTGGGGTATGTGCTACCATAATGTCAACTTCAAGTCCCCCAGTTCCCGTACATTTCGTTGTGGTGGTGATTTAACGGGAACCCGCTTTTCCAAGTGAAGCAACAGATGTTCCATTGGGTTCATGTCAGGTGAATTTGGATGCCAGGGCATGAACACAAAGTCACCAACATGTTCCTCGAACCACTTTTTGACGATTCTGGCAGATGGCATGGTGCATTATTCTGTTGGCAATGGCCATCATCAGCAGGGAAAACAGTTACCATGAATGGGTGAACTTCGTTAGCAACGTTGTTCAGATACTTGACAGCTGTCAGAGATTTTGCTATTGGAATAATGGGGCCTAAAGTGTCCACAAAAACATATCTCACAGCATAACACCAACGCCTGCCTGTTTCCGCCCAACAGTGCATCCACGTGCCATAGCCTCCGTTGATAATCGGCGTATCCGCGCTCGGCCGTCGACGTGATGCACCAGGAATCTTGATTCATCAGACCTGAGACCAGGCCACTTTCTACCAATCATCCACGATGCAATGTCGATGATCTTAGGCTCTTTTCATGCGTTGTTGGCGATGACGTGCAGTGAGCATGTGAACCCGGCTGGGTCTTCGGCTACGCAGGGCCATGCGCAGAAGGTTGCGATGAACTGTGCGCTGTGACACATTGCCCTGATCACCACTGTTGTAACTCAGGGTGATTTTTCGGAGTGTGGCCCTGCGGTCGCTGTGAACAATGCTCGATAGCCTCTCCCCTCCTCTGGCATCAATGAGCTGCGTACAACACAGGACTGGACGATGGTTCGTCATTTCACCATCTGTGCGCCACTTTTGATATGTACTCACTACAGCAGCACGTGAACAACCCACAAGCCGCGCCATTTCCGAGATCGTAGTTCCGATGAACGGTGCCATCACAATTTGTTCGTCATGAAATTCCGATAAATCGGCAGCTTTTCCCGTTCTGAATCCGAAAACTCTAAAAACCGAAAGCGGATCCTTCAGTTGTATATATATGTATATATATATATATATATATATATATATATATATATATATATATATACAGGGATGTAAGGTCAGGTGAAGCGTAACATCACAGCCTCTCCTTGACAAATGTCAACCCCGCCTTCTCGTGGTGCATCATGGTCCCACTAAAGAGGCTCTGACGACCGCCAATAGCGGAAAAACTATACCATCGGGATTAGAGGAAATGCTATCCCACACTCACTAACCCGCTTGGCCAGCGTGGTGAGTTATGGCCAAACCCCTCCAAAATGACTCCACAACTTAAATCTTGGCCCTCAGTCTCCGGCAGCTGGAATGTACCTGACCAAGGCAGCGGACAGTGCGACATGAAGGCAGAGGGTGCTAAGAATCCCCGGAGGACCGAACTAGGCTGCCATCTGACGCTGACCTTGGCTACGTATAATGGACGCTCCCGATCGTCTGATTAAAGGCTTCTTGAATTGGAAGAAGAACTACAAAGGATCAAGTGGGACACCGTCGAGCTAAGTGAGGTGAGGAGAAAAGGAGAAGATCTCGTTGAACTGAAAAGTGTACATCTCTTCTACTATCGTGGAACAGATACTGGCAGAACTAGTGGTGTTGGATTTATAATAAACAAGAAGCTGAATGATAAAGTTGTAGAAATTGAAAGTTCCTCTGACAGAGCTGCACGACTCGTTATCAAACTCTCGAGAAGATACCAGGCTCAGATAATTCAAACCTATGCACACACCACTAGTCATTCTGAAGAAAAAATTGAAGAATTTTATGAGGAAATTCGTCATCTAAATAATAAAGGTAAGCATCATTTGAAGATAATTACGGGAGATTTCAATGCAAAAATAAGGCAACGGCCACAGAATGAAACTTCAGTAGGTAAATTCGGTCACGGCAACAGAAACCAGCGTGGAAATACTCTCGTTGAGTTTGCAGAGGCAGAAGGGTTTTTCATCTTGAACTCCTTTTTCAAGAAAAAGCCACACAGGAAATGGACATGGAGACATCCAAACGGGACGACAAGGGAAATTGATTTTATTTTGTGTAACAAAAAATTCGTCATAGAAGACTGCAGTGTGCTAAACAAGTTCAACACATGTAGTGACCATAGATTGGTGAGATGTAAGATGCACCTCAACACTAAACTCGAACGTGGCAAGCTCATAAGACAAACAAAATGTATTGACATAACCAACCTCAAAAAACACCATAATACCTTCAAGTTGGAACTGAAGAACAGATTCTCTGCTTCAGAAGGCCTCGGAAGAAGTGGATATTTCTGAAGTTAACAGAAAAGTAACCAAAGCTCTTATGGAAACAGCAACAAAATTAGCTGGGTCTAAGAACAAGTTGCATGTGAACAAATTATCAGGGAAAACCAAAATGTTGATGCAAAAAAAGAAGAGAGATGAGGACAACAAAAGAAGATGTGACTTCCAAAGTGGAATACATAGGCTATGCAAGAGAGTACGAAAAAGTATCACTGAAGACGTAAGGAAATTCAACTGTGAACTTGTGAGGAAAGCAATTGAAAACAACCAAAGCCTAAAGATAGCAAAGGGACACCTCAGTAAGAGAAGAAAACAGATTATGGCACTGAGAAAAGAAGATGGTTCTGTAACAAGAAATAGAGGCGAGATTTTGACAAGAGTGAAAGATTTCTACTCCAAGTTATATGAAAGGAATGATGCATGTACTCCAGACATCATGGAAGGTACCAGTACCAGAGTTCTTCCAGTCCTCCCAGCAGAAGTTGCACATGCAATCAAGAACATGAAGCGGGGAAAAGCTCCAGGAGAAGATGGAATTACTGTAGACATCATGCAAGAAGCAAGTGGAGAAATCGAAACAGTACTCGCCCAAATTTTCACTCGATGCCTTAATGAAGGGAAGATTCCTGAGGATTGGAACAACGCTACAATGATCTTGCTACATAAAAAAGGTGACATAGAGGATCTCAGGAACTACAGACCTATCAGCCTCCTATCAGGGGTTTATAAAATCTTCACTAAAGTTCTTTCATACCGTTTGAAGATAACACTGGACATGGCTCAACCAAGAAAACAAGCTGGATTCAGAAGTGGCTACAGCACAATAGATCATATCCACGTACTGAGAGAACTAATTGAAAGAGCGAGGGAATATGAACTTCCATTATGCATGGCTTTTATCGATTATGAAAAAGCCTTTGTTTCGGTGAAACCATCAGCAGTTACAATGGCTCTGAAATCCTGCGGTATTGAAGATGCATACATTAATATTATTAATAACATGTATGAAATTGCAAGTGCAAAGATTCGGCTGTTTGAAAATACAACACACATACAAATTGGAAAGGGAGTGAGACAAGGTGACACTCTATCTCCGAAGATCTTTAATGCCACATTGGAAAATGTCTTTCAATCACTGAACTGGGAAATCAAAGGGATAAAAACTAATGGAGATTATCTAACACACCTTCGTTTTGCTGATGGCATAGTCATTTTTGCAACTAGCTCATCAGAGCTGCAGAGTATGATCCAAGAACTTGCTGAGAATAGTAAAGAAGTGGGATTGAAAATGAACTTTCAGAAGACAAAAGTGATGTTCAATGCTTTTACAAGAAATGAAGATTTATCGATTGATGGAGAAAAGCTGGAGATAACAGGCACGTACGTTTATTTTGGACAGCAGATATCAAGTGAGAGTCACATTGATGAAGAAATTAATCGTCGTACAAAACTTGCCTGGAGAGCTTTTGAAAGAAACAGCATAATTTTCAAGAGAAATATGCCAATATGTCTTAAAAGAAAAGTGTTTGATCAATGCATCCTTCCAGTGCTTACGTATGGTGCAGAGACGTGGACCTTAACTAAAAGAGACATACAAAGGCTGCAGACAACTCAAACAGCATGGAAAGGTGCATGCTGGGTGTAACCAGGTGAGATAAGAAGAGGAACTCGTGGATCCAAAAAATGACAAGACTGGAAGACATCATGATCAGAGATAAATCCCTGAAATGGCAATGGTATTGGTATTGGTAACTGTGGGTACCATAGTGGTACCCAGTTTATTGGTATAACGAAATACTGACATAGGAGATTCATTAAAAGCTGCAGTACAGAAAACAACAGTGCGGAAAGTCAGTATATTCACGATGCCAGCACAACGTGACACAGAAAGGAAATGAATATGCACACGAACAATGAATGGCTTAACGGCATGTCAAACACTATAACACACGTGCAGAAATGCATGAAATGTACAATGCTATGATAAATCAACCGAACGGAACTGAAATGTGGTTCGAGCGCAAAACAACATTGAGTACCTCAGCAACTTTATAAAAATAAGAAAGGTAACAAACGTACCACTATAATAATCCGCGATAGAGGAAAGCACTAATACAGCAAACACTCACAATTATAGGTAATTTAAAAAACAGGCACAAATTCAGGAAACAACAGATAAGATAATGAGGAGATCACACAAGAAACGAGACCGATTAGTTGTGAAAACACGGCAAAAACACGCAATTATCGCAAATTTAAAATACATTACTTGTGAAACACAGCCAAACACACAAATAAAGCAAATTTACAATACATTACTTGTGAATTACAGTAAAAACACGCAATGAAAACATCAGAATCAACATGCACTAAGACAGCACAACCAGGGCATCTGCGAACGGGTTCGCAAATCCCCTAGCATTGAGAGAACAAAAAGTAATCGGTGTGAGGAAGAGAGCTAAAGGTCATCATTAAAAGGATAGAAGGTATCACATATATGCTTCTCAACGAGCTCCTTCAAGCAGGCGAGACGGCGCGTGTAACGTCTCAAAAAGGCTGATACCGAGGATCGGTGGCACACAGAGATTTAAAAAGTGACACATAAGATTCGAATTGCGTTGCCGCTGCATACAGGTCCAGATCAGGTGAGTGGAGGAATTCTTCTGAACCAACAATCGTACGTGCAGGTTGAAAAAGGCGTAAAAGTTGCTGTCTGGACAGTGGTCCAGGAACTGGAGGAAACTTATCAACTGCCTGTAGAACCTCAGCATCAGATAGAGGATTGACAGGACCTGAGCGGAGAAGCATACTGTTTGAAGAATCATCAGGTGGAGAAACACCGGAAACGGAAACCTCGGGAACACTAGATGAATCCTCAGAATGTGGCACAGAAAGTTGTTTTAACTTTTTCTGTTTTACAGCGCCTTTGGAAGTTCCAATCCGCTTCGAAGAAGAAGCTGAGGCGGATGTATGCATTAGTGGATCAGGCTCACCTCCCAAGTCAGGAGACGAGGAAACGAGCGTCGCCGAAGAAGCAGTACGTAGCTGAGCTGCCTTAGTAGAGACTGGTACAAGAGCCGAGGCGTCAGGAAGATGTTGCAACAAGGGTATGGTAGACAAGGTTGTAAATGGTAATCCGATATCCGAGAGGCTAGAAGAGCCAGACTGCCGATCTGCCAAAATACCACTCAACACACCCGGATCGGAACACTCCGCTGTAGACACATCTGTAGTCGAAGACAACTCTGTCAATCTTGAAGGTGGATGCACAAACGTACGGGTCGGGAGAGGAGGAAAGGCAGCATTGTCCGTGACGGAAATGTCCGTCTGACGGAGAAACGAAGAATTCGCGTCAGGCAAACTACCGGTAGTGGGGATAGTAGAAAGACCAATGTGGTCAGCAGTGGGATGCGAACTTGATGAACGTCCACGTCGAACGCGGTCACAGGAGGCAGTGGTGTGATTCTGTGTTAAACAGTGTGTACAATAGTGAGCAGTGAAAATCTTGAAACTGTACGTTCGTGCGCCAATTTCAACAGCAGCTTCTGTAGAGCAATCCGCCAAGGCTTTCTCTGTGGGAAAGACGACCAATAACTGACGGCGAGGTCCTGTAGCATGTGCAAATCGAGTTCCACGGGGAGCGTCAGAGAGGCGACGACCCTTGCCAACAATTTTACAAACATGACTGACAAGGAGAGGAAGCGCAGTATCAGGCACTTCCTGTGGAACAGGATAGAACGTGATGTTCACCGGTCGCTTGGAAAGAGGCGACGGGATGAGATGGTTTGTTCCAATCGAAAGTCCGTTTGCAAGAAAAAAGTCAGCATCCTCCTTGTGATTGAAATGTACCGAAATACCCCGAGGAGTACGGGAAATTCCTGCAATGGACGCAAACGACACATGTCCAGAGAGGGCTTCCATGTAGCGTGGCAATGGAGTATCTGGTAAAGCATGAAAGAGCATTCCTCTATCCAGGAGGTTATGGAACTCACGGCCAATCTGCGAATTGTCATATATCGTTACCTTCACCTTGTGGTTGGATACCTGAATAATAGGTGTTGCTTGCAAAAGACCATCTGGTTGAGAGGAATCGGACGTAGAAGTAGCGCCTCGTTGCACTTTAGAGGCAAATGACATCCTTGGAAGAGAAGTCTGTTCAGATCCGGCAGGCACAGAAGGCTGTGAGGGAAGAGAAGCACAGGCCGAAGGCAAGGCAGTAGAATCAGTAGTACCCAGGGAGGGCACCGAGGCAGATGCAGGAGCTGAAGAAGAAAGCGCAGCCAAGTCCAGTGAAGGCACCGGTGCAGGAGTACTAGAAAGCTGGGAAGGCATCTGAGCAGACACATCTGAGGCCGAGAGTATGTTAACTTCCATGGACGTGGGAAGTGTGACGTGACGTGCATCCGCCACGCCCATAGATGATAAGGAAATACCGGAAGCCGCCATGTTGGCAGCTTCCAAACGTAAACAAACGAGCAAACGATAAGAAAACGGATGAATATTTTATTGGAATTCGAATCTCGAGACAGTAAAATGTCCAGGAATGGCAATATTTTCCCTCTTTCTCAAGGTCTTTGGTAAACTTTATAGTTGGAAACTGGGTAGAAAGACAATCTACAAATTCGTCCAGTAAAGGTAAAGCATGGGGCTAAAAAACCAACATGTCATCAACGTACCTAATCAACAGTGACGGTTGATAAGTGAAGTCCAACAAGACCTTGTTTTCTAGATGCTGCATGAGGATCTCGGCTAAAACGGGGGAGAGGAGGGATTGTCTTTCTACCCAGTTTCCAACTATAAAGTTTACCAAAGACCTTGAGAAAGAGGGAAAATTGCCATTCCTGGACATTTTACTGTCTCGAGATTCAAATTCCAATAAAATCAAGCATTGTGTTTTCCGTAAACCGACGTTCATACCTTGTATGATCCCATTCACTTCTTCTCACCCTCCCAAACATAAAGCTTCAGCTTTACGCTTCTTAATAAGACGTGCCTTCACCCATTCTTCGACAAGTAAAACTCGACGTGATGAACTTTCTAGAGTTCAAAATTTGGCCTTATTGTTTGGGTTCTCTGTCAACCTCTTCCAAGGACTATTACAACAATTTCAAAGACTGAGATTCACGACTTTGTCCACAGAGAAAAAACCTACAAAGTACATCGGCAAAGTTGATTTCATTCCACCTCTTGTGTCTATCTTAAGAAAAGCCTGTTACAAACACAATCTAACGTTTGGAGTGTCCACCAGAAACCTTTTTTTCACGATAAAAAAATGATAGAGATAGAGTCCCAGCACTTAACAAACCAGGCGTCTACTGCATACCATTAATTCATGAGGATTCAGATACTGCAGTTAAATACTATATAGGTTCTACCCTAAGAATCGTTAATGTCAGAATGGGTGAACATAAATACGCTCTTCGTTCTGGAACGGTTTCCACAGCTTTCACTCAAGCTGTTAACCAGGGAGTTTACTCCCCAGATTGGACAAATGTTAGGGTACTTAACTCAAGTGTTGATAAACGTACTGTCTTCCTTACGGAAAGCCTCTTCATTCTTACATATGGGGAAACATGCTGTAACATTGCACTCCCGACATTTGTTCCAAGACAGTGGAGAAAGATGGTTGCCCCCTCCTCACACAACTCTGAAGAAGAGGACTTTATAGGATAAGTTATTAAGACTTGATTTTTTGGACTTTAACGATTTGTTGATGGCATCACCGGTGATTGAGAAAACCGAGTGAATTGTGGGTCCTGTTTGACAGTATATAATGTCTGCTCCTGGGTTTCGTGGCGCTTGAGCCTGATGATGGGTGCTATGTTCAGCCCCGAAAGTTCTCGCGTGTAAATATGAATTCTTAATTGTAAATAAAGTGTTTTTAATCTTGACCTACAATTTGAAAATTATGTTTGTGAATGACCGTACGTGTGACAGCATCGATGAATTACTTTAGTGACAAGTTCAGATTGGTGTTGGCCACGGATCCAACTGACTTCACAACTTTTAAGAATACCACGATAGACTTAACGTTCTCTGGAGATATAAGTGTAGCATGTAAGTCTTACATATTGTGTTACTCGTACCATTGTCCGGTCTTCAACAAAATTTTACAAATTAGTCAGCATTGTGAGAAATAAATAAAATAAAAGATATGTAAGTTCGTTGCGCTCATTTCTTTCTTACCAACCCTACAAACACCCCGCCCCAACAACACAGCCTAGGTAAGTCGTTTTCCGCCAAAAACCTCAGGGGTAGTGACCCCGATACTACCTACCTACCCCGTTTTTTTTCAAACCCACTACCGGCACACATAACATTTACAAAATATGAGTTTTTGCTTAGAGATCATTGTCTCAAGGGACTAACTGGGCTTTATTTGGTCAAGTGTTGTTTAACTAGTTCTTTTTGCAGGACATGGAATTCTAATTAGCCATCTCCAGGTCCATAATTCAAAAGCATCTATATTCTTACTTTCACTCTTACTCAATGTCCAGCTTTCACAACCATACATTACCATAGAAAAGACCATTGCTTTAAGAATTCTAATCTTTCTTGCCATTTAAATGTCTTTATCCTTCATAATCTTCTCTGAATTTGTTATTGCCTTTCTCCCGAAGGATAATGTCCTACATGATTCTCCAGCACTTTGTACCTTGTTATCTATTCTGGAGCCCAAGAGAATAAATATGCCTACGACCTCTACTTCCTTCCCGTGAATTACAAGATCTGTAAGGTTGAAAGTTCACATGATTTTTGTCTTTTTAATATTTAACATTATACCTGACTTCTGGAAGAGATCCTCTAAGTCTTCTCTACTTTCTTTCAAAACAATGGTGTCATCCGTATATCTTAAATTGTTGAGGGTTGGACCTATATTTTGAATACCAGCTTTCATTTCATCCAGGTCTGCCATTCTAAAAATACATTCCCTGTACAAGTGAAACATACAAGTAGTCAGAATGAACCTTGTCTCACTCCCTTTCTTAAGCTGTACCAGGAGATCTTAATATTATTTGGCCACGACCCCAAATCAACAAGACGATCAACTTAGCGACCCATGAGTCTATTTTGAAATTAAAAATGCTAATGTAATAATATAAATAAGTGTAGTAACTATTCATTATCACCCAGAGTGTAAAAATGTTTTTGGTTTTTGAAATTACAATCAAACCAGTGGCGCAACCAAGTCGGGGGGAGGAGGTTAAGGTTATCTATATAGTGGTAAGATATGAATAATGACATATTATGAGACAAATAATATGAATAATTGGAAATCAAAACCTTTTATAAAACAGATTTCAATTTCTCCAATGTTTTAAATAATCGGATGAAAATTTTACAGTAACCAAGACAGGTCAAAATAAACTCCCATTTGAAATTTCGTCTAAGGCAGATGGCAATCTTGGAAGTTAGGCATTTTCTTTTTCTTTTTATTAATGAATGTTTCCTGAAAATCACCATAGTCCATACTCTCTCTCTCTCACTCTCTCTGCCGTCTCCCATCCGTGTCACATTTGTTGGCCGTTTGCCATAGAATTTTGAGAGCAGGCCAGTGTTGCCAAGTTGGGGGTTTTCCCCGCTAAATTTAGGGAGACAATTTAGGTTTAGGGGAAAATTTTGCAATGCTGTGACGTCCTAAAAATTCCCACGATCTCAGTGACCGGAAGAAGCAAAGCTGGTGGTCCCGTGATGTAATCTCCAGAAAAGAAAGTGCGACCCAAGTTCGGGTCGCGACCATAGGTTAAGGACTCCTGATCTAAACCATTCAGTCTCACCAAATTAAGTTCTCACAGTGGCTTCCTATTCATCATAAAGATTCCTCAAAATAATTAATATGTGCTTTGGCACGCTGATTAATCTCATAAAGATTCTTCAAAAGACCTGTTTAAGACTCAGGGGAATCTCATAAAGATTCCTCAAAAGACCACCTTAAGATTCCGAGGAATCTCATAAAGATTCCTCAAGAGACCTCCTTAAGACTACGAGGGATCTCATAAAGATTCCTCAGGAGACCTCCTTAAGACGCCGAGGAATCTAATAAAGATTCCTCAAGAGACCTCCTTAAGATTCCGAGGAATCTCATAAAGATTTCTACAGAGACCTCCTTAAGACTACGAGGAATCTCATAAAGATTCCTCAAGAGACCTCATTAAGACTCCCAGGAATCTCATAAAGATTCCTCAAAAAACCTCTTTAAGATTCCGAGGAAACTCAAAAAGATTCCTCAAGAGACCTCCTTAATACTCCGAGGAATCTCATAAAGATGCCTCAAGAGACCTCCTTCAGACTCCGAGGAGTCTCAAAAAGATTCCTCAAAAAACCTCCTTAAGTCTCCGAGGAATCTCAAATGTAATACATGGCCAGTAATAAAAATACAGACACAACGCAATTACCTTTAAAACCAAAATAAAGTAACGTACACATTAACTGAGACTTTAACATATCAAGAAGAAATGCTGAGAACAATTGCAGTATGTTTCCACACTGCCAAAGTAAATATCGGAATTTCACTTTTCTAAATGTAACTCACTGTTTTTGTAAATGTTATCATCATCAATCATTCTCGATACACTACTGGATTAAGGTCTCCCCAAGTTTTTTCCACAATGGTCTACCTTTTACCAGCCACCTCCATGCCACTACTGCATACTTCCGAATTTTCTCCACCCACCTCCCATGTGGTATTCTTCTGGGTCGTTCCCTGTCCCTTGGAATCCAGTCTACAATTTTGGTTGACCATCGGTGGTCCGTTCCTCTGGCAATATGTCCATCTCATTGCCATTTCAGGGATCTTATTCTGATAATGATGTCTTCCACTTTTGTCATTTTCCTTACCTATCTATGCGTTCATCTTCGTATCTTTCCTAGTTACACCAAGCATGCATCTCTACAGGCTTCTTTCAGTTCTCCGCAGTCTTTATGTCTTTTCTAGTTAAGGTCCACGCCTTTGCTCCGTGCGTAGCACTGGAAATATGCATTAATTAAACACTTTTATTTTAAGACATAATCACTTAAAAATTGTATCGTTTCTTCCAATGGCTCTGCAACCAAGTTTTATACGTTGGTTAATTTCTTCATGAATGTGACCTTTGTTTGATGTCTGCTGTCCAAGGTAAACGTACGTATCGGTTATCTCCAGCTTTGCCCATCAATCGATAAATCTTCCTTTCTTGTAAAATCTAATTAAAAATGAACTTTTGGAAGACATAAGTTTTGTCTTCCGAAAGTTCGTTTTTAATCCCACATCTTTACTCTTGTCAACGAGTTCCTGGGTCGTACTGTGCAGATCTGATGGGGCAGTTGGAAAAATGACTATGTCAGGAGCAAAACGAAGGGGAATGAATAATCTCCACTTTTCTAGTTCAGTGATTGAAAAACATTGCAATGTGGCATTATTGCACATTGCAAATTTGTGGATATACAGCAGCTAAATATAGCTTCCAGGGTGTTCGATCTAGTACGTTCCTGTTTTGTTTTGGTGGATGTTCGGAATATATATTTATTGAGTGTCATTCCTACATCTACTTATCATGTTTTTTTTCATTTTCAGACTACCACTGCGAGTCGAACTTTGTGTGGTTAGAATGTTTGAACTGCCGGAAGACCTGTACAACTTTGGTGTGCGCAATAACTTCATCTGAGCCTTGCCATTCGGGTTGTGGCTGCCCCGAGCATCTGTATCTGGACGAAACTCGTAACCGTTGTATTTCTCTGTTTGAATGCCCGGGAAGAGGCCGTCAAAGAAGGCCGGTTTATTAAGCATATGAAACGAAAGGCACATACTGTATTTGATCAAATATTTCCAGCCTACATGTGAATTAATTTTTGAAAACGGACTGATTAATTTTAAGAAAGCTTGTATTTCAGAAGTTCAGTGAAACTAAACGATAAATAAACCTAAAACTAGTAACAGTAACTGGAATAATACTGTTGTAAAGATTAACATTGCTTCAATAAGACTACTTTTCGTGAACTTCTTGGAGCTTTCAAGGGAAAAAAATCATGTAGGCTCAGTTCCGATTGAACCGTCAGTTTGGAACGTAGGATATAAAGACTTGCAGATCGGAGAATTGAAATGAGCTAGTCGAGTATGGTTTCTAAACGTTTATTTAATTTGTTAAAGCAAACACAGGTCTATGATACAAAGAGTAGCTCACATAATTTTTACAAATAATGCTGGATACACTTCGAACACAAATCAATCAAATAATGCTGGATACACTTCGAACACAAATCAATCAAATAATGCTGGATACTTGCATACACGAATAACCCAAACGTGGTGATCTGTCTTCTTGGGCTTCTTCTCAAATAACGCCGGATACTTTGCATACACGAATTACTCAACGTGGTGATCTGTCTTCTTGGGCTTCTTACATTCTTCATCACTTGCTGTTCCCTCTCGTTTTGATTTTCACCATTTTTGCTTGCGTTCATTCTGCGAATTTCGCGGCATTGTCGAAAATGTCAGCCAGTTCACACGAAAACAATTTTTAAAAATTTTAGTTTAAACCACTGCGATGTGTTCTTTATATATTTGAATAGATCTTGTCGAGGGCTTTAAAACGATAGCACGCATTGGCGTTTTGCACTCAGGGTTGTCCAGATAAACCACCGCGATATTGTCAAAAGTGTTCACCGGTTCAAAAGAAAACAATTCTTAAAAATGTATAGTTCAAACCACTGCGAAATGTTCTTCGTATATTTGAATAGATCTCGTTGAGAGCTTTAAAACGACACCAAGCACAGTCGTTTTGCGCCCACAGTTGCCAAGATAGACGGAGTCAAACGCGGCGGCACACCCAGAAATACTGCATCGTCTCCCCCACGCACGGGGAGCGGGGGGAGCGTCGAGCACACGATGTATTGCGCAGTACGCGAATTGGACTCCATGATGTTTACGAATATGCGAATACGATTACTGTTAGCATTATCGTACGTATTTTTAACGCTATAATGATTTCAATTGGGACCTATTTTGGCCACAGGCGGTCGGCCGTAAGTCGCCATATGCTATGAGCGGAGTTAGAAGTAGTCCTACGTCAAAGCGTTATATTTCTGTTTCTATTGTAACACTGGCACAGATTTTTTAAGAACTCAGAAGAGAAGAAGCAGTAATGATTAATCTTCTCCAAAAATAACGTTTCTAAAAGCAACATTTTTTAAAAGTTAGTATAGAAAAATGCGAAATTCAATGCAACTGGGATGGATATGTACCGAAATTCGCCATTTTTACGCTTTCCAACCACCGTAGGTTGAAGGAGCGTATCTGCTCCAGTTTTGTCCGTCTGTCCATCCGCACGATAACTCACGCAAAAATGGATGGTTCGATTTCGATGAAATTTTAGTATGTGGTAGGGGGACCACCTGGGGACGAACCCTGTTGAAAATGGACGAAGTGGGGCCAAAGGTCACGGCATAGGAGCGGGATCCATTCCGTTTCAATTATGCTTCATAACTTACGTAAAAATGCTTTTATTGCGACAAAACATTTGTATGTTGTTCTGGAAGTACACTGAACCAATTCGGTTTAATGTCATCGAAATGGGGTCAAAGGTCAGGACACAGGAGCGAGATTTATTCCACAGCTATTATCCTCATAACGTGAGAATAACTTGAGTAATGATTTCTGGTATATTGAATAGCGTATCATAGTCAGTGCATTGTATGATTTTACTAACATGTCAATTTATGAATGCGTAACTTCAAACGGCCACATCTTCTCCCATCTTAGTGTCACATTTAATCACTTATAATAAAATTTCTTCTAATTACCGTGGCAAAGGCAAAAGACAATATATCATATGTTTGTAAACACAAAGAGGGCGAGCCCGAACGTTTTGCAATATTTGCATAAACGTATGTGATGCGGCGTGTTTGTCACGTGTTTAAACTAGTTCAAGTCGCTCACTGCGGTCAGTCAAAAGGGATATAAAGTGGTAGTTGTTGCTGTAAACAGCATTGCATGTCATCGTTGTGTCTTTGCTTGGGACGCCTAAGAGATGAACAGCCACAACCGGCTAAACAGGGGGCTTTTGTTTTACGAGTTTCAACTCGGTCATAACTCTGCTCAAGCAATACAAAATATTTGTCATGCGAAAGGGGAAGTTTCCGTGGACCGCAGCACCGCAACCAAACGGTTCAAAAAATTTCGTTCAAGTGACAGAAACCTCGACGATCAACCAAGGTGAGGTAGGCCGCGAACCGTGGATTCGGAGCCGTGCGCCAGGCCGTAGAGGCAAATCCGACAACCATTACTCAGAGGTTATCAGGCGAGCTGGGCATGTCACATACCACCCTGGTTCGTCACATTCAGGGTTTCGGCAAGGTCTACAGGAGCTGGCTCCCTCACGAACTAACGCCAGCTGAAGCAAACCGCCGAGTGGCAGTGTACACGAAACTCCTAGAAAACTCCCGCGATGTACGTTTCATTAAGAGAATTGGCACATGCGAAGAAAAGTGGGTCTGATTTCGTAATCCTAACACACAACGGTAGTGGTTTAGCTCGGACTAGCTTTCTGAACCTGTTTCCATACGTGGGTGCTTCGAGCACAAGGTGATGCTCTGCGTCTGGTGAAATTTCGAGGGGATAATCAATTGCGGATTTATTCCAGACGGTCGGACCATCAATGCCAACCTCTACTCTGAACAGCTGGAGCGGATATATGCCGCTTTGAAGGAGAAGTACACATCACTGGTGAACAGAAAGGCTATGGCACCTTACAATGAATTAGCTTTGTTTTCTTTACGCTAAGCTAATTCATATGAATGATTCTCTTCCTACCAGCTAGCTAATGATATACTTGTACTAAGCTGCAAAATAGTGAATTCAAAAGGTTGTTGCTAGTTAATTACGAACGTAAACAAAGTCTTAACGCTGGTTATTTATGGTAATGAATAAATGTTATAAACCTAACAGCCAGACAGAGGTCTGACAAAAACTATGAATTGAGAAAGACTAACTTACAGTAACTTCTTTATTATAAGACTCTTGGTCAACTAAAGCACACACACAACTTGTTTTACACTAATGAAGAATCTCTCCTCATAACAACACAATCTCTCCTCGTATTATAAACGCTCTCCGTAGACAACAACGCTCTCTCATAACAACAACAAAAGCTCTCCTCATAACAACACAAAAGCTCTCTCTAAGTCTCGATGAACGCGCCTATATACTAGCTACCACCACGTCATGACTTACACTCATTGCCAGATCTCATTCATCGGGTGAAATAATATTTCGTTCAGTAAGAAGATAATTTACATAGTAAAATAAAATAACCAGAGATAGTAACATCAAAAGGAAAGTGAATATAGAGTATACGTTACAACCTGGATGCACTCTTGGGCGGAAACAGGCCGACGGCGAGAGTGTTATGCTGCGGGCGATGTTTTCTTGGGACACTTTAGGCTCCATTATCCCATTAGCACAATTCATGGCAGCTGTCAATTATCTGAACATCGTTGCACACAAAGTTCACCCATTCATGGTAACTGTGTTCCCTGCCGGTGATGGCTATTACCAACAGGATAATGCGCCATGCCACACTGCCAAATTCACCTGATATGAACCCAATCGAGCATTTGTGGTTCGACTTGGAAAAGCAGGTTCGCGCTAAATCATCACCACCCCGAAATATACGGGAAATGGAGGACCTGCTGTTGACATTAAGGTACCAGATACCTCAGGATACCTATCGCCACCTCTTCGAATCGATGCCTCGCCGAGAGGCCGCTATTTTGCGGGCTAAACAGGGCCCTACAGCTTATGAGGTAGGTGGTCATAATGTAATGACTCATCGGGGGATAAAAAACAAACACGTCAACCACACTTCAGTTTTTCAGAACAGAAACTTCTGTCCAATAGGTCTCACAAAAGTTTAAGGAAGAACAGAAAACAACTCGCAAGAGGATCTCATAAGAATTGCTGTGAAGGAAGGTGAACAGTTTTTGAACGGAAGTTTTGCAAGAGACGAAACACGCATATGAAATTTCGAACCATAACTGAAAGGTCAGTCACAGTTGCAACATTCATCTCCTCTCCTTACAAAATGTCCCCGTCAATAATCAAAACGCACTCGTAAGCTCATGACAAGAATGGAATGATAGCGACGAAGTGTCTAGAGGGTTGATTGACTACATCAGCTGCATAGTATACACGGTTTTAGCGAGAGGCTTTGAACACGAGAATTCTGTAACATGAAAAGGCTTGACGCAAAACAAAAAGTCACACATGCTCGCAGCCAGGATGCTCATTTTGCATGACAATGAGCGTTCACATGTTACAAGCACAAAATCTGACATTTTGCAGAAGTGTCGATGGCAAATGTTTCTTCAGCTGCCTGACATGAGCCCTTTACACTTTAATTTGTTTCCAAAGTTCGAGGAAACACTACAAGACAAATGCTCCACCAGCAGTGATGTCTTTGATAAGGGAATGCGAGTTATCAGACGTTCACTGAAGATGCTCGTCGTGCATCAAGCACGTGTTCCACTACTAACATTTTTGACGTCTCTATCCATTGTATATCAAGTGTTTTCATGCAAAACGTGCAACAGAAAAAAAGACAGAAATGCTTAAATCTCAAATACACTTTAATGGACACAATGTTTAACAAAAATAATTAGCTCATCAGTTATTGTCGAAATGTTCTGAATATATTGAATGGGTCAGTTTTAAAAATGCACGTTCTCAGGGATTCTAAACCAGTCAGTGATACGGTTACACATATGGAAAACATCTATCGGCTAAAATGTGGTGATGACAAAAACTTGAATTTGTACATCAGAGATTTTCTTCTTCACCTAACTGCATTGCCTCTCATCTATCTGTAACATTTCCATAGACTGGCAAGCAGGAATTCTTCCTCCAAGTTTTGTACATCGTCCTGGGGCACGATGAGTCTGGAAAATTGGAGAGAGTCAGCAATTTAGTACTTTGACATTTAGCGACATAATTTCAATAATTTTGCATACCGTAAAACTGAACCGAGAGTAAAATACAGTCGATATTAGAATTATTAGGTGAGTACACATGAAATGTTTGAAATAAGCTTGCAGCCTGCAAACACTCATAAAAAAGAAGCACCTACCAGTTTAGTCACATTGATTCATCCATCTGCATCGGTACACTTTGGCCAATCGGTTGCGGGTTTGTGGACCCCACAGCTATAAAACTCCGGAGTCTGTGATTAAACTAAGGTTGCATCAAGCTGACACACAGCTAGATTTTGCAAGAAAATCTTTTTTGCCAGCAATTTGTCCAGATGTCAGAAGAAACGCTAATTCCTGGGAGCAAAGTCTGAGAAATATGCATAGTGAGGAAGAGTTTCGTGATACAGCTGGTGGATTTGTTGGACAGTCCTTTGGTCTGAGAAGTGGGCGATCATTGTCGTGAGACGGAAGGACCCCATGCCTAATGACCAAAATAAAAACTGGATGCTTCGCACGGAGCTTTTCGTGTATATGCCGCATTTTATCACCATAGTGGTCCTAATTGATGGTCTCGCCTATTTGGGGAAATGAATGATGGATTAAGCTGGCAGTAGACTACCAAACGAGAGCCAGCCCTTTGAGCAGATGCAACGGTAGCTTTGGACAATGTCTAAGGGGGTTTGTAGCATCAAAACACTGTGCTAATACCTTACCATTATTGCACAAGACCCACTTTGTATTGCAGGCTATGATCCAATCCAAGACTCCCAACACATCCGTGTCTGCCAAGGAGGGTGATGCACTTTTCCAAAAGACGTGCCTTATTGTCTGCTGTCAATTTGTATGACACTCAGACATTCAGCCTTTTTACCCTCCACCAAGGGCCAGACAACCGTCTAATGAAGCTCACGGACCTTCGCTGCGATCTCGCGGACACTTCGTCGTGCTTCAGCTTCCACTGTATACTTCAGCTCCTCCTCTATTAGAACTACTGATGGACAACCACTACGTACGAGAGTTGTCCCGAAATAATGCAATAAGTGAGCATAACTTTTTTATTAACCAAGAGAGGGCGTTCAAATTGCACATGTTGATAGAATAACTCTCCATCTATAGTAACCATTCTTTTTCATTGCAGGTAAATCATTGATTCTAAGCAGAAGCAACGTGCCGTCATTGAGTTCTTGAAGAAGGAGGGGTGCAGGCTGTCCGACTTCCACAGAAGGCTACAGAATGTTTACGGAGATGACAACAATGACAGCTCAATGTGCACAGATGGATGAAGAAGTTTAAAGAAGGGGGAAACCAACATTAAAGGCAAACCACCCAGTCGGAAACCTTCATCTGCAACCACTTAAACGAATTGTCAGCGAGTGGATGAATTGATTCGCGCAGATAGACGAGTCAGAATCCATGAGCTTGTTGTACAACTGGACTGTGGTCACAATGCCATGCAAAAGATGGTGGAAGATTTAGGGTATCGGAAAGTGAGTGCAAAGTGGGTATCTCGGTAGTTGACACCCAATTTGAAAGATAGAAATGTTGAGGTCTGATCCTATCTACTGAAAGCACTTGAAGCCAATGAGGACACATTTTTCTCCCTATCTGGTGACAGGAGATGAAATATGGGTGTATCTTTACGGTTCGGAAAGATGAATCAATCCATGGAATGGCGTCACACATTTTCACCAAGGCCTAAGTGCCAGAGATTAGCGTAGACATCGGAATGACATGGGTGTCATTCTCCTTGATTTTCTGGAAAGTGGCCGTACCGTGACAAGCAAGAGGTATATTGAGACACTCAAGAAGCTTAGAGAAGCCATAAGGAGGAAGACACCAAAAAAGAATCTGAAAAGGGTCCACATTCACAATGACAATGACGGACCACTCACATCTTTGGCAGCAATTCAGGCGATCAGCAAATTTGGCTGATCGATGATCTTCCATTCACGGTACAGTCCAGATCTGGCGCCCCCGACTACCACCTGATCGGTCCAGTCTCCAGGGACAACGATTTGATGACACCGCCGAGATGAAAGTGGCTGTGAAGAAGTGGCTACAACAGTCTACTTCTGTATTTTTCAAAAGGATTCGAGATTTGGGTTCAACGATGGCGCAAATGCATGGCTTGTGATGGAGACTATGTTGAGCAGTACCTTTGTACTGAGAAAGAGTTACTCTATCATCGTGTGCAATTCGAACGACCTCTGTCATTTATAAAAAAGTTATGCCCTTTTTTGCATTACTTTCGGTACAAACCTTCGTACATTTGTAAGGGATGTGCACCCGTCTGGCAATTTTGTGAACCATCGACGTACGGTTCGTTCATTTCCAGTACCCAGCCAAAAAGCCGCATTAATATCTGGGACCATAACACCAGCAGAATGCCGGAGTGTAAACTTGTACAGGAAAATTAAGCGCAAATGGCCTGTCTCCACGGTACACTTTGACCGAAATCCATGCTCTTGTGGTTGAACCTTGTCACGAAATGAGGCACACATTGCGTACACGAGCTATACACTGACCTTTTGACATGATATGCCACCCCACTGGCATCTTTCCATTCGTCTAAAATAGGTCCAGGTTCGAATCAATGCCAGGAACAGATATGCATTTTTTACGACACCGCCTCTCTATATCTTCCCTGGAACCAGTGTCCCTAAACTGCTCATAGTCCATCGGGCTATTCACGGTGTTCGTTAAAACCTCCAAATAAAAAAAGCATATGACATGTGACGTTGCTGGACGACACATTCCGATTTAGGGAGGCGGAGGGGGGGGTTAATATGTCCACTTTGCTGTAAGCGTAAATTTCATTTGCACCTACCCCATATGTCTATTTAAAATTAATGGACATTTTAGTTATGCATAACTTCATCGTATAAGCTTCCTGAAAATGAGAAATATCGATAACGACCAGTATCAAGAATAACATGTGTGGTAACTGCTTATCCACACACATTTCTGGGCATCATTTTAAGGAATTCATGAAAAGCCTCACGTTATTTGTTTTCAAAAAGATCAAATTAAATGACACAGACATAATATATTAGGTCTATGCATATGTTTCCAGCATGCGTTTGTTCGTGTGCGACCTACGTTCCCAATTTTTGAATCTTTCACATTGCATTCTCCCGGAACAGCTTCCACTTTTGTGCTCTGCATCTCCATCGGCCGCCCGCTACACTTCTTGTCCTCTACGCTGTGATATCTATTTCTGCACTTCACAAATCACTTAATATATTAGGTCTATGCATATGTTTCCAGCATGCGTTTGTTCGTGTGCGACCTACGTTCCCAATTTTTGAATCTTTCACATTGCATTCTCCCGGAACAGCTTCCACTTTTGTGCTCTGCATCTCCATCGGCCGCCCGCTACACTTCTTGTCCTCTACGCTGTGATATCTATTTCTGCACTTCACAAATCACTTATGACATGTGCTTAGACATGCAGCTTTCTCGTCGTGTCCTAAACAATTTCATTTTCGTGCTTCTTCTGCGGTATTAACGAGATTAAACATGAACAACAGACAATGACAAGTACACACCACGTCGGTCGGCCGCCATGTTCTAGCTCAACTAACCGCAAGTGTGAGCTGTCAGCTATAATGTGACGTTCGGCCTAGTGTTGCCACTTTACTCTTAGAGCACGAAGATCTGAAAAAAAAAAAAAAACCTTTTCGCTTTTACAGCTTGCTACGTAGAGCGCTGTAAAGTTAGGCATAGATCAACCAATGGCTGCCGGATATAAAAAGTAATGTGTATTACAGAGAACGAACATATATGTAGAAAATAAAACCTCTCTTTTAACAAAGTGAGTGTTGAACTAATAAACACAACAGAAGTACAGTAGCCCGGATAATTTATCATTGTTCACGGCTAAAACTAATCAATTCAAGAAAGTCCGACAGACATTTTTCCTTCTTTTCTTTCGAGGGTTAATGACCTTCGTGGATGTCTATTGATATACGTAATGCACTCGGGCCTGCTTTAGGGCCATTGTTTACAGGTATGGGGTAGGTCCAACGCCGAATATAGCTCATACCACCAGTGCCTTATGAGAAACTCGACGACTTAAGCAATCTGCCAGAAGCCAGCGCATCTGACCCTTCGGCTATGGGGAGACAGTAATGAAAATTTTCCAAAGTAATCTTCCTAATACTTCGTGAAAGCAGTCACAGGTATAACATATTTTACTGTGCTACTCCTCCTTGCTACTCATTTTAAACGTGCTAGAATGAAGTGGCTTCCGTGCTGTCGGTGGAGTAGCGAATAGTGTATCTTCCTTCGGTTTTACCGCAGAATTGCATTGAGACATTCTTATTTCTGACTCAGCAAGGTAAGTATGAGGTAACTACAAAAGCGTTTGCCGCTTTACGAGGGAACAAAAGAAACACCTTGTAATGATTAAATCTGCAGTGTGATGGCGTTCCGTCAGCTGAAATCCCAAAATGCCCTGCGATATGGATCAGATGAGTAAGCGGTTTGGTAGTGGAAAGACGTGCGATTAGAATGCCTGTATCAGTGGAGATTATTAGTGGGGTTTTATTATACGAGTTTAAACTCGGTTCATCTGCTGCAGAAACAACTCGTTGCATTTGATTAGCATACGGGGCAGATGCTGTAAAGAAAGGCACAACTCGCAATTGGTTTCGAAAGTTCAGACACGGAGACGAATCCCTTCAAGAAAAGTCCCCGAGTCAGACTTGACACAGAAGCCCTGAAAGTTGCTATGGAGTAGGATAGCCGCCGGACGTACCAGGAACTAGCCCAATTATTTGGTGTTAGTAAAGAAACCGTCTGAAGACATCTGCGTGCAATAGGTAAAGCATGCAAATTGTCTGAGTGTGTTCCCCACGAACTTGCTGCAGTGAACAAACAGCAATGGGTATCAGCTTGTCTTGCATTGCTGTCTCGCTATGACAAGGAACCATTTCTGGATAGAGTACTCACATGTACTTAGAAGTGGGTCCAGTACAGCACCCTGAAACGTTCCACACATTGGTTGTCCACCAATGACTCAATTCTTTTCACATCGTGACTGCATCCACGTAAAGGTATTCTGTGTATATGGAGGACAGGCAAATAAATAAGACCACGTCAGGTAAGATACTTCGCAAGTTATGCCTTACAGTTGCCATAACTGCTGCATACTCTACGTAAAAATTTCTTCAGTGGAGGAATTGTGTTTCATTTTAAAAGGATGCTACTAACTTTATGCTTTTATCCGTTTTTTAAATAAATTAATGAACAAAAACTGTATAAGACGTTGCAAGTTTACCCTGAAAGGCATTCATATTAAAGACTTCAACTGATACATCATGTTTTTAATAAATAAATCCATCGCTCTTTCCACGTTAAGCAACGCACAGCAACCGAAAATGTTTTATTCGGCCGCCGTCGGGGAATCGAATCCCGAATCTCTCGATCTCGACGGCAGAATAAAAATGTTTCGGTTGCTGTGCGTTGCTTAAAGTGGAAAGAGCGATGGGTTCATTTATTAAACTGACGCCACGTATTTAGATGATTTTCATGTTTTTTAGTTGGTAAGGCAAATGCATACCCACCAGGCACTCGAATTGTCTGTCTTAGCTGGGGAAAGAACTCGGGCTCAAGATAAAATCATCTTTCAGAGACATTCAATGTAGAAAAATGGGTTTTAAAAAAGTAATGAATAAAAATGGGCTAATAACGGAAAAAAGTAAAAGTGAAAAATTCAAAATTTAATTCCATGAAAGTATATTAAGCGATTGTAAACTAATATGCAGTAATTCTCTAATCGCGAAAACGCTGTGATCGCATATCGTTGGCCTTCCATCTTTCCAGAAGTAACACTAGCTCCAACTTCACATATACATTCCTACAATTTGGAAGAAAATGATTTAGAGTTTTAAAATTAAAAAAAAAGTGTACGTCTTACTGTCGTAAAAAAAGTCAAGTATTTTCCTAATCACACACCCCGAGCGACATTCTAAATGATTTTTTAACGCCGATAAATAAACTTGATAATGATACTTGTGACGTATTACAGAAGTGAAGCACGAGTCAAGACGACAAATCTGTAGCAATTCAATCCCTCGGTGTAGTTTTGTTGGTTAGAACATCTGGCTCCGGAGCGAGGAGACGTGAATTCTACATCCGTCACCGACAAATTTGTGTTTTCACATGCTGCACAGTAAAAACTATACACTTTGCAAATACATAATGATGGCAAATATACTTTGCATGGGACACTGTCGCAGTTTTATATGAATGAAAGAAGAAAAATATAGCTCATCCCAGTTCGTAAACTGAAAGCCGTACGTTAAGAAATGTTTCTACGTTCAATTGGCACATGGTTTAGTTTAGAATTATTATGTTTCCCACTTAACATTTTTCTTATTTTATCGGTCCACGACGTCAATTTACTCTTACACTTTGAATGTTTCTTTAAACTGAATATCTAAATACTTAAAATATATGTAATTTGTCAACATGTGAACGGACATAGCGATTAGATAGGCATATTTATTTTTGTAAAATCCTGTGCTACGATATAAGCTGAAAAATGTGCTAAAAAATGAGCTGAAAAATGTGCTAAAAAATGTGCTAAAATATGCTACCAAATGAGAAAAAAATGTGTTACGAAATGAGCTTTAAAAGCCCTAAACACAAGCATACCACTTGGTATTCCACATAGCAATCTGGCTCCGTGACGGGTGCAGGAGTGTGAACCGACACTTCTCCTCTTCTTAGTTTCTCTCGTAATTCTTGCATTTGATCCCTGTTAATACCGTTCCCTAGACGAACTCCTGGATTTCTCTCCAGCGCACGGCGAATAGGATTCTCCTGTAATATGCAAATAAAAAAAACAGCTTATAAAGAGTATTAAACCATAGTCACATGAAACTTCTTGTGAAAAAATATTTTATAATTCTTTACACATATTTGGGTACATATGACAACCCGAGAAGTATAAAACCGCATTCTGAAATGACATACGCATATCTTACGTTAAAAATTTGAAACTTATGTAACTTATACAGACAGAATATTAGAGGTACGAATGATGGGCAGTTTATTCAGGCAGGACATCTCCCGCGCAGAATGAAACAGAACGCAGACGATGAATAGGCGGACAGCAGGGCTTCCCAACAGGGGCATCTCAATCAACGAACATGAGTAAATATTGTGATCTGAGCGACTTTGATCACGGACGTATTGTCGGCGCAAGGCAAATAGGTCATTCTATCGCCCAAGTAGTAAGAACCATAGGGTTCGTGAGGACAACCGTTTCAAGGATGTACCGCGGGTATACCATCGACGGACGTACCAGCGCCTAGAGAGTAAGCGGTGCTGACCACACGCCATTGATTACAGGGGTCGACGTAGATTATCCAGGTTCATACAGACCAAATGATTGGCAACGGCGGCGCAAATCATATCTAGGTAAAATATCGTAGTCCCAAGCAGCGTCAGCCAGCAAACGCTATGATGCACGCTTCGTACCCTGAGTTATGGGAGCCGACGTCCTACTCGTGTGCCACTTTTAACTGCTCGTCATCGGACATTATGCCTCGTATGGTGACCGGAACTTCAAAACTCAATGTCTTCAGAGTGGCGCCGTGTTGTGTGGTCAGATAAATCCCATTTTTAGCTGTACCGAGCTGACGGGAGGCTGCGGGTGTGGCGTAGACAGCATAAGGCCATGGCTGTCTACGCCACACCCGCTCGTCGTTTTACGTCAGCTCAGTTCAGGGCGGTGGTGGCTCTGTGATGGCTTAGGGAACCTTCTCATGGGACACATTAGTTCCCTTAATGTGTCTGAAGGGGTCCTGAAGCACTGCACGCTACCAGCACGTGCTGGTTGATCATCTACACGCTTTTGTTGCCTTTGCGCATCCTGCGGCCGATAGTCTGTTTCCGTATGAAAATGCGCCGGCTCCACTGGGCTGCAACCGTCCAGACGTGGCTCGAGGAACACTCCTCTGAGTGTGGAACCTTCCAGTGGCCCCCCAGGATCTCCGACTTTAAACCCTGTGGAAGCCCACTGGGATGCCCTGAGGCGGCGGAACATTAGATCCATGAATCCTGAACAGACGTATTGTGTGAAGTTGTGGATAATGCTGCAAGAGGCATGGGTGCCATTTTCTTAGAAAACTTCTCGTCATCTAGTGGAGTCTAAGCGTCGGCATGTACATGATGTTATTCGAGCTAGAGGAAGACCACCACGCTGTTAGGTATTTCTACCATTTTGTCTATTGACAACACAGTTTTTTTAGATCTTGTCCGTGTTGTGGTTGGACAGTTTTTTTCCTTTCAGAATTTAACAATTCATCGTAGAAAAGAAGAAATGTAATACTTATAATTCTTTGAACGAATCAGGAGACGGGACATCACAATTCTGCAAGCACAGAAATTACCTTAAATCAGAAACTGATTTTTTTCCTAGCGAAATGTGGGTCACTTGGTTAAATCAGAAACTGATTTTTTTTCTAGCGAAATGTGGGTCACGAGACCGCCGTTGGCCGTGCAGTCAGGGTCTCGGATTTCTAGAAAACTGTCTGAATTCAGCCCGCGTTCGAGTTCTTTATGAGACATGGATAGTGCGTTGATCCTATGGCACTGATTCAGACCCTCTTTTTCTGAGCCAGTAGCCCTACACTAGGGACAAGTAACACATTTTAGGCCTCAGAATGCTCATAAATTTTGTTACCTCTGCTTCCTTACCCTAGAAATAGGATCTACGGCTTTTTGTGGTCACGTGGCATCAGAGCCGCTGGTCTTTGTCGTATGGCCCGTTCCTATGGTACATGAAAAGGTTCTCTCTCTCTGTCTCTTTCTCTCTTTGTCCTCATCTCTCTCACAGCAAGACGTGACCAAACGAATTTTGAAAATCACGGTGAGCCTAGGAGCGATTGTACTCTGAAACAGTTGCGTTTCGCCACTCGGCGGACAACAAAGATGGTCAAGGGTAAAAGTTCGCTCTATTTTGTTTTTGTTCATTGGAGGTTTAACTACCACCGTGAGCAACTCAATGGGCTATAAGTAGTGTAACGTACCAGATGTGACGTACCTGCCCGAAGGACGCACACGACATAAAGGCAGATAGGAATCAGAATAAAACGTCCGCGTAGCTCAATTGGTAGAGCAACTTATTCCGGAATGAGGGGATCCGGGTTCGAATCCTGGAGTGGACAAAAGTGACGGAGAAATTTACTTCGTTATAATGGCGCCCGAACTATCCGGATGACCCGACCGTTCAAAATCTCGCATTGGTGTGATGTTATTTCCACACCGCGAGATAGGAAAAATAAGAGAATCCCTTCTCCAGCACTTCGAAAAAAAAAAAAAAAAAAAAAATAAGGGGGAGATGATGTAACGTACCAGGAGATATGACGTACCTGCCCGAAGGACGCACACGACATAAAGGCAGATAGTAATCAGAATAAAACGTCCGCGTAGCTCAATTGGTAGAGCAACTTATTCCGGAATGAGGGGATCCGGGTTCGAATCCTGGCGTGGACAAAAATGACGGAGAAATTTCCTTCGTCATAATGGCGCCCGAACTATCCGGATGACCCGACCGTTCAAAATCTCGCAATGGTGTGATGTTATTTCCACACCGCGAGTTAGGAAAAATAAGAGAATCCCTTCTCCAGCACTTCGAAAAAAAAAAAAAAAAAAAAATAAGGGGGAGATGATGTAACGTACCAGGAGATGTGACGTACCTGCCAGAAAGACGCACACGACATAAAGGCAGATAGGAATCAGAATAAAACGTCCGCGTAGCTCAATTGGGAGAGCAACTTATTCCGGAATGAGGGGATCCGGGTTCGAATCCTGGCGTGGACAGAAATGACGGAGAAATTTACTTCGTTATAGTAGTCGCCCTTCCCTAATTTAGTTTCACTGGTTCCAGGGAAGGAAGAGAGCCACTGTCGTAAGACAAACACAGCATCCATGCCTCACCAGGATTCGAACCCGGACTTCTCTCGGACGAATGATCAGAGGCCACCGGAGTGGCCGTTGAATTTATCTCATGAAGTTCCGATTTCGGTTACCCGTACAGACATAGCTCATTTGCTTTGTGCATTTTCCAATTTTCGGAAGTTAAACACAGAACGAATTTATTTTTAGAATATCTAAAATCTTTCCCTCTCCCCTTCCCCCCGAAAAAAAAAAAGGTGGTTGCCTACTGTTTTGCTTTGTTTTTACTCCCTTAATATTGAACAAGTTATAATCATCTTCTGCTTATGTCAATCGCACAATCTCTAATAGGAAAGATCGTGAAAAATTATTACTCGATCTGCAATGCATAAAGATTGTGAAATTTTTCTCTCAATCACCAATATAAAAAGATCGTCAAGAACCATCGTTCAATCACCAATATAGAAATATTGTGAAAATCTATCGCTGAATCACCAATATGGGAGATCGTGAAATGTTACTGCTCAATTTTCATTATAGAAAGATCGTGAAAAATTATCGTTCAATCTCCGTAGAAATATCGAGGAAAATTTATGCTCGATCACCATACAGAAAGGTCGTAAAAACTAATCGCCCAATCTCCAATATAGAACGTTCGTAAACAATTATTGCTCAATCTCCCACATACACTGAAGAACAATTGAATTCTTAGAGACAGCTGGCGTTATGCAAATGTGGCGCTGTGGGCGGCCCTGTAAATGGAAACGACATGACGTATGCAGCGATCCGACAATATAAGGAGTGATGCGACGGGAATCAGTAAGAGTCGGACGCAGTATGGGTAAGACGAATGATCTAAGCGCATTTGATCGTGAGCAAATTGTCGGGGCCCGACGAATGGGTCACTACACTGGGATTTTCACGAGCCACTGTGTCACGGGTGCACCGTGAGTACATCAAATCCGGTAAAACCATACCTGCCAGGGCCAACTGCCGTGGACAACAGCGTGTGGATGAGCGGGGTCATCGTCGGCTAGCTCGCATTGTA
The DNA here is from genome assembly GCA_039090855.1 of Macrothele yani. NCBI lineage: Eukaryota > Metazoa > Arthropoda > Arachnida > Araneae > Macrothelidae > Macrothele > Macrothele yani. Next base: position 22,180,255 of record CM077002.1, on the reverse strand, counting down.
ACAGCGGATAGACGGGCCACAGTGCAAGAAATCACTCGGCAATTTAACGCTGGTTCACAAAAACGTGTAAGCAACCACATTATCCAGAACCATCTCCTCGCTATGGGGTACAGAAGCCATTATCCCATGAGGGTACCGCTGCTGACCGCATATCACAGGGTGCAAAGATTAGCATGGGCGCGGGAACATTGCCACTGGACCCTAGACATGTGGAAAAATCTTGTCTGGACAGATGTCTCGAGATTCACGTTGGTACATGAGGATGGCAGGATACGAGTACGGCGCAACCCACATGAAGCGATAGATCCTTCTTGCCAGCAGGGTTATCTTGAAGCGGGTGGGGGTGGAATTCTCGTCTGGGGACTGTTTACGTGGACTGAAATGGGACCCTGGTACGTGTGACATCGTCCCTCACAGGTCAACGTAACCGGGATATCCTGGACGACCATTTACTCCCGTTTGTGCGTCTTCAACATCCCACAGGGAACCTCATAATGAAACAAGACAATGCACCACGCCATCGCTCCCGAACTATATGCGAATGGTTGGATGGACACTCCACCGAAGTGACCTCGCTTCCTTGGCCAGCTAGGTCACCTGATCTCAATCCCATCGAGCACATCTGGGATACCATCGAGAGAGATGCTCGAGGCTCTGACCCCCTCCACCAAATCTTCGTGAACAGTGGGAGCTTTTTCAGGGGTCGTGGATCCGTATGGCTTCTCAACCCTTCCGGTGTCTTGTCGAGTCCATGCCGAGACGAATCACCGCCGTAACGTAAGTAACGTGTAGGTGGTGCTACACGTTACTAGACAGGTATCTCTAATTCAATTGCTCTTCAGTGTAGAAGGGAGTGAAAATGTTTCACTCAATCTCAATGTAAACACATAGAGGAAATCAAGAAAACTTAATGAATGATATATGAAAAAGACAATAATCCACTTTTGCCCATTTTCTATTTTTATGTTCCATGACATCCAAAAGGCCAGAAAGAAAGCATTTTAATGTTGATGTTATTGGTTGTGTTGTTCGCAGTACAAACTCACAACATTTGAGAATTTGTACGAAAATTACTGTGAAAATTTAGAATAGTCGTACTTCTTTTTATTCCCTTTATTATTATTATTATATTTTATTTTATTTTCTCATCTACAGCAATGGCTTCTGTAGCATGATCTACTTGTCAGTACGGACATAAAGTCAAGCAAAGACATAGTCACTCATAGTTTTAAAATCGTCGTACGATGCGGCCCGTATCGAGAATTACTGCTTCTCGGATTTTGGGCCTTAGGTGTTGTAGACCTAAATCATCAAGCTGAGTTATAAGAGTCTGAGGAATTATACCAGTTGCAGAGATAATCAATGAACGTATGTGAACTGTTTTGAGCTTCCACATCTGTTTAATCTTCGCAGCCAGTTCCACATACTCGTTGATTTTTTTGTTGCGTGTTCTGAATATTACGGTCCAACGATACCGATATGTCGATAATGACTGCTTCTTTCTGCCTTTTGTTATATAACACTATGTCTGGACGATTGACAGAGATGGTTTTGTCTGTTTTAATCTCACGGCCCCAATATAATTTGTAATGTTTATTATCTAGTACCTCAGTCGGTTCATATATACAGTATGGTTCTTCTGAAACTGATAGTTCTGTATCGTGCGATAATTGTTGATGTATTATCTTAGCAAAATTATTATGTCACTGCATATACTCAAGGTTTGCTAGCGAGGTGCTTTTTCCGCAGATGTGTTCAATGGTCTCATTGCACATATCACATATTCTACATTTGTGATTTTTCGTTTCAATCACTTTGCCTTGAATAGCCATCATAAACCCAATAGCCTCTCCATATAATTTTCCTCGCTTCAACCACTAATTTGAGGCTTTCTTGTCAACTTCTGATCTTTCTAACTGGTTTGGATGAGGGGTTAGGTACGATTCGTCCAACGACGAATGGTCCAATGCCGATTCGTCTAAAGGGACAATTCGTCCAATGGACAATTGGTCCGAAGGTACGATTCGTCCAATGGGGCGACTGGTCCAATGCCGATTCGTCCAATGGACGATTGGTCCAATTCCGTCCTATCTGTCCGAAGTGCTACTCGTGCTATAAAAGTCTCATCTGTTTTGATTCTATCTCTGATGTTATACGAAAGTACCGGTAGTCCAAAGAATGTAAAATAATGTTACATTTTATGCGTAATATTGTGGTTACAGATTTCTTTATCTTTTCTTTTTTTTTTTTTTTTGAAATCGCGTTTTCTTGTTATACTGTCCTTGCTGCCGTATGAAGTTACTGATGTACGAGCCGTTCCATCAGCTTCAATGATTCCCTTTTGCATGAAATAATATGAAATACTAGTGTTCTGTTTCTGTTTCTAGAATGCGGTGGGGTTTTTCGCCAACTGCCCAACGGAAACAACTGGTCGGGGTTTGGACAGAGGCCTTTTCAACAGTTTTTATTCCAGCGATGTCATATTCATAACGTTTACATATTAAATCAAGTTAATATTATTGCGCTTTTATTTAAACACGAAATATTATTTCATAGGCCGTAGGCCTAGGCTTTTTTAACAGTTTTAATTCTACCGATGTCAGATTCATACGTTTACATATCAAATCAAGTTAATAATATTGAGCTTTTACTTAGGCACGAAATATTAATTCATAGGCTCTAGACTTAGGCCTTTTTAGGACTTTTTATTCTACCGATGTCATATTCATAACGTTTACATATTAAATCAAATTAATAATATTGCGCTTTCACTTAAGCACGAATTATCAATTCATAGGCCCGCGGCCTAGGTGCCTAGCAAAGACCTCAGAAATGATACGATGAGTGCATTTTATAAAGTTTTATAAAATGTTTACAAATACCAAATATCTAGGTTGTAACTCAAAATCTTCTAAAAAGGCCCGAGGCCTAGATGCCTCGTAAAGACCTGAGAAATGATAGGATGAGTGCCTTTTATTTGGTTTTATAACATATTTACAAATACCAAATATCTAGGTTGTAAATTAAAATCTTCAAAAAATGCCCGCGGCTTAGATGCTTTGCAAACAGCTGAGAAATGGTAAAAGGCTCTCAATGTGCCTTTTACCAGGTTTATGTAAAATATTTACAATTACTAAATATACGGAAATTATCTTTCAAAAGGACATAAAGAGGAGAATAATTTAAATTATTATTCCTTTCTGGAAAATAAAAAAGTTTACCGTTGGCAAGATGATAGCATTGGATGAATCGGCATTGGACGAATCGGACATTGGACCAATCGGCATTAGACCACTCGTCCCTTTGGACGAATCGGCATTGGACAAATCGGCATTGGACCAATCGTCGTTGGACGAATCGTCCGGGACCGGTGGATGAGCCCCATGTAGTTCCTTTTGCTTCCATTTTTGAATTTGGTCTCCCGTAGACGATTTTTCTATTTTAGTAACTGATTTACTTAACATCAGTGGGGTGTTCTCTTTGTCAGCGGCACATATGACATCAAACATATTATTTTCATTGCGTTTAGAGTGAAAGTATTTCCGCAGTGGGCAAATTTGTGCATCATGAAAGCATTTTGTATCAAGGATACCTAATCCTCCTTCTTGTTGTGGGAGTGTGATGCGCTCTACGGCTGTCTTTGGAAATCTCATTCGATGTTGGGTCATACTTGATCTCACAGCTCTATTAAATTCCTCAAGATCTGTTTTCGATCATCCGATAATATCAAAAGAATAAGTTAAAACCGGGACCACAAAGGCATTAATTGATATCACCTTATTAGCTGTGTTTAGGAATGTCTTTAGAATCATTTAAGTCGATGCTGGAATTTATCTTTTATATTATTCTTAATTTTACTGTGTTTAATGCCACGTGCTTGAAAAAATCCCAGGTACTTGTATCCATTTTCTGCATTTAAATCTTAAATCATTTCATTGTTGTCTAACGAGAAACCTTCAGATTTAACCAGAACTCCTCTTTCTAAATGTCCAAGCCAAAGTCAACATGAATTGATCTGCTAAATGTTGCAATAGTTTGTAGAAGCTTATTCAAATGTGTTCTGGAGCTGCTGTATATCTTAAGGTCATCCATATATAATAAATGATTGATCGTATGACTTTGTGTTTTAGTCCCGTTTATATTAAATCCATATTTCGTGCTGCTTAGTATGTGACTGAGAAGATTAAGGCCTATTGAAAACCAAAAAGCACTGAGAGAGTCACCTTGAAAAATAGCTTTTCTGATTCTGATATTTCTAGAATTAATCAATTTCGTTCCATCTAATATATAGAGATTTGTTTGCCACTGAGACATGGCTTGTTGAAGCAACTGAATGACTTTCTTTCTCACTTTGTACATATTCAGTATTTCTATGAGGTAATCATGCGGAATTGAATCAAATGCATTCTTGTAGTCAATATAAGCCATGCTCAAGTTTCTTTTCTTCTTAACAGCTGATTAACCACAATACTATCAATAATAACTTGATCTTTGCATCCTGTAGATCTCGTATAACATCCTTTTTGTTCTTCTGTCATCACACCATATATCTTAAGTGATTAATCCTCATAGTTAAAGTGGATTTTAGAAGCTTATAGGTTGTCGGCAGACATCTAATAGGCCTATATTTTGACTGATTTGCTGTATTATTATCTTTCGGTAAGAGAAACGTTTAACGTTTTGTAAAGACTGTTGGAATTGTAGAAGGGTTTTCTAGTCGTTCATTGAAGTATTGGGCTAGATGAGCATACGTGACAGTCAATTTTTTGTACCGAAATATTTTGGATATGATCAAGTCGTGGGGCTTCCATTCAGTACATAATGCTGCCACTAACTGTTGCTCAGTAGTAGGCCTTGGTTCCAAACTTCTCATCCCATAGGTGCTCTATGGGATTAAGATCAGGGCTCTGTGCTGGCCAGCCCACACACGATACGGAATTATCGTCAAACCACGCCGTAACAGTCCTTGCTTTGTGGCACGGTGCATTATCCTTCTGCCACCAACAAGGCTCGGTTCCATAGTATTGCCACAGAGATGGTAGTTCATAATTGTCCAGAATATCGAGGTAGACATGCTGGCTAACAGGTTTGTCCACGATAACCAATGAGCCGGGACCATACCACGAAAAACACCCCCACACGAGTACGCTGCCAGCTCGAAACTTGATCGTAGGAACAGTACACTGTGGTAAATAGCATTCTCCCGGTTGCCGCCATACCCACATACGGCCATCAGACTGATGGATCATGTATCTGGATTTATCAGTCCATAGGACCCGTTTCCATGGATATACGGTCCACGGTAAATGTTCTTTACAACATGCTAAACGACGAGTAGCATTCCGAGTGGAGACGAAAGGCTTATGTGATCAGCCGCACGGCCACGGTAACCCACGGAATGAAGTTCCCTGCGAATGGGGAGTGTACATACCGAGGTTCCAGCATTTTTACTCACGTGCTCTACACTGAGGTCTTGTGCAGTACTCTGTCGATTAGCTGTAACGACTCTCCTGAAACTTCGACGTCCTCTATCACTGATTGCTTTCAGTCTGCCTGTACGTTTTGCTGGTTCAAGTACGCCACGTGTCTTCCACTTATTCAGTACATCCAAAAGGAGTGATTTGGACTCAGTCGGAGTCAAACGTCCCGTACTAGTAGACGGAAAGTCAATTTTTGATGTTTGAAGTCAGCTTATACATCGTAATGGTAAAGTCAGGAATACATATTATATACCAATTTAAAGGAAAGTTTTCTGCATTTAAATGTTTTTACAGAATGTTATTATCAGTATTAGAAGGGAAGTTACAAACGAAAGTACAGCGTCCAGTTATAAAAAGCAAAAAAAAAAAAAAAATAGTGGAATTTGTGAAATTAGTGTACAATGCATTTAACGTAAAATTACTGTACAGTACAATATTGAAACTTGCAGGACACTTGAAATAACTTACCAACAAGCAAAATACGCTTTAATATTTAATTGGATAACCACGGTTACTTAGTAACAAAGTGCACCTTCTTGGCATGGAACTAATGAGCTTTGTCCATTGGTGAAAACACGGTGTCATACGGCCCTTACAGGCTCAATTAGTGTAGTTTTAGATGTTGGTCCTTATTGACGGATCTTTTGCTTTAATCTCACCCACAGATTCTCTAAGGGATTCAGATCCGGTTACTGTGCCGGCCACTCAAATTAAATTTTCTTATAACTTTTCGATTAAATCACTCATCAACCAACTTTGACCGATTACATGGCACGTTATCGTCCTGAAAAATAAAATTCCGCAAACCCATGTCTTGTGTAAATGGTAGCAGTTTGGACTCAAAAATATCCACATATTTCAATCAATTCAGTGTGCCAGAAAGAATGTGCAGACGGCTGAAATACAAGACCAGAACATCACCAAATGTGAGTGCTTGATGCTGGCTGGGTTCAGCATGCCTTATATCTTTCACCAGCCCGACGACGTATATAATTATTTCCATTATTAGCGGAAATAGTAACAACTGTTTCATCACCGAAAATAACATTTTTGCATTCATCAACAGTCTAATTCTTGTGTGCCTTGGCCCACGCAATTCTTTTAAGCCGTTGTTGTTCAGTAAGGAAAGGTTTCCGTACAAATTTTCGTGCAGTCAGTCCATTTTCTTGTAACATACGACAAACTGTAGATGCAGATGCAATAATGCCTACTTCATTCTCCCTCTCATTTCTTAAATCAGTAGCTGTTTTAAACCTTGATGTTAAGGAAAGACGAATCAACATGCGATCATCACGTTCAACACACAGCCTTGGTCGACCTGTTCTTTTTCTGTTTCCTACACATCCAGTTTATGCAACTCTTTTAATGGTGTGCACGACAGTGGAATGATCACAGCCACATTTAACAGCAATTTTGGCACCGTGTTATCACCAATGGACAACTAAAGAAGCTCATCAGTTCTATGCCAAGAAGGTGCACTTTGTTACTAAGAAACCGTGGTTATCCAATTAAATATTCAAGCGTATTTTGATTGTTGGTAAGTTATTTCACGTGTCCTGCAGTTTCAATAATGTACTGTACAGTAACTTTACGTTAAATGCATTGTACCCTAATTTTACAAATTCCACAATTTTTTTGCTTTTTATGACTAGACGCTGTTCAATTGCTTGTAAGTTCACTTCTCTATTACTGGTAATAACATTCTGTAAAATAATTTGAATTCACTTCCTTTAAAATGATGCATAACATATATTCCCAACTTTACCATTACGCTATATAAGTTGACTTCAAACATCAAAAATTGACTTTCGATCTACTGGTGCAGGACTTTTGGCCACGACTGTATGTTTAAACGCCTCTCGGTTTCTCTTATAGACAACCCACTAATATAACACCCAACAATATTTCCTTTCCCATAGTCAGTTCTCTCCCGTCGCGACACTTTCACTCAACCTCATAGTGCGATATGATCGCGGTCAGTTGCAGGCTTGTTTTTATACCGTTTGTAGCTGTACCGCGCATCTTAACAAAGCAGCGGATCCGTTCATTTAATTTTGAAGGGGTGTCCGGTGACGTTTGTCAATGTAGTGTATATTGCGCTTTACTTGTCCCAGGTGATGGTGAGGACCAGTGTCCAAGGAGGCTATTCCTTCATTATTATTATTAATAGTAGTATTATTTTGCTGGAAGTCCTCCTCAGAGGGACTTAGTTTGAAATGTGTAGATGAAAGCATTACCAGTGGCGGCTTGGGACTGGAAAAATAGGCGAAGTGCTACATAAAGCAAGCGTATTGAATTAAAAATATTTCAGGTAAATAAAATCAGTTCTATCGTACTTAAGGGAGTCTAGTGCATAATGATATCGTCATGAAAGGGTAGTTTAACCACAGATTCGTTTTGTTCTACGATATTAGGTAAAAACGATAATATTTACTGTGAAATAATATTTCTTAGGTCATTTTTCATTCATTTTAAAAAGAAGAAATATCTTTCCACTAACAGTCTGTTTGAAGTTAATGTAAGAAATCGAGAAAACAACTTGTACACTTCTCATGATACAGCGTTATTCATGTTACTTTCGTGCAAAATCTAAACTTCCTTCCGAACATGAAAACTTTTAAGTATTTCATCTCTATAAATAAGCTCTTGCTCGTTTCTTAACCGCCGAGGCTCTTAATATTGATACATAACATTCTAATAAACTTAACAAGGAACTGGATGAAAAGATTTCAAGAACTTCATGAAATATTGATGTGTCGGACAAATTAACGAAAGTTTATCAAAGTCTTATAATCTTTTGCTGAGTTCCACCAGTATGTTGCCTATCATTTCGGATAACAATGACTTATGTTTTGCAAATGCATCATCATGAGATAAACTGGCGATATCATACTTTTTAGCGCGTCTTTTGTAAAAAAAGTCGTGCTTCTGTTATCGGTTTGTCCGTCCGTCCGTCTGTACCCACGATATCTCAGCAACTATTAGTCCGATTTGAAAAATTCTTTTGCATTGGGAAGCTTGAAATATGCAAATGATGATCCTTTATTTCGTTTTTTTACGATGTACAATTTCACCGGTAGAGGGCGTAAATGCAGATGATGCCGAATTTAAAAATACGTTTTATTCCAAATATTTGCTTCTAAACCTTCCGATTGAAAAAATTATTATACCTTTCGATTTCATTTATGTCGAAGAGTATTTTAGATATAGTTACTTTTTCAAATTACGCATAGATTTTTCGCTAGGGGGCGTAAAAGTAAATTACATTTTCTCCGATAACGTTTCTTCTAAAACTCCGATTTGAATTTTTTTTCTTCAGCAGATACATCTCCTGATGGAAAATCTTTTGCGTATAATTTCAAATTTTTGGAAAATAATACTTTGGCCACCAGGGGGCGTAAGTGTTAATTTTTGCTTCTGATGTATTTACCACAAAATCGCACTTCTAAAATATCGATTAAAAAATTCTTTCGTGGACTGATGCCACTCACATCGATAAACCTTTTCGGAATATTTTCTTCTTAAAATATTCCACAGTTTCTCCGCCAGGGGGCGTAGATGTACATCTTATTTTTGTCAATATCTCGACTTCTAGGAGTCCGATTTGAAAAAATCCTTCTTTGTTAATTAGTGTTTTCCGTGTGACATGGTTTTCATATAATTTCAAAATTTTCAAGTAATTCATGGACTTTCCGCTAGGGGGCGTAGCGGTAAATTGCGTTTCCCCTATATCTCTGCTTCTAAATCTCCGATTTGAAAAATTCTTTCTGCACCGGATACAACTCCTGGTGGGAAATCGTTTGCAAATAATTTCTAATTTTTGTAAAAAAATAGTTTGGCCACCAGGGGGCGTAAATCTTAATTTCCGCTTCTGTTGTATTTGCAGCAAAATATGAGCTTCTAAATTCTCGATTGAAAAAAAAACGTCGTTTGTTGACCTATACTACTCCTGTCGACAAACCTTTTAGGAAAATTTTCTTCTTGAAAAAATGCATGGTTTCTACGCCAGGGGGCGTAAATGTATATCTTATTTTTGTCAATATCTCTACTTCTAAGCGTACGATTTGAAAAATTCTTTCTTTGTTGGATAGTGTTTCCGATGCGAATGTTTTTCCGGTAAATTCTATATTTTCAAGTAAATCATACACTTTCCGCTAGGGGGCACAAAGGTAAATTGCGTTTTCTGCGTTATTTCTGCTCCTAAAGCTCTGATTTGAAAAATTCTTCCTGTATCGCATACAAGACCTGATGGAAAATATTTTTCACCTGATTTCTAATGTTTGGTAAAGAATGGTTTATATTCCAGGGGTCATAGGTGTTAATTTCTGCTTCTGAAGTATTTGTTGCAAAATCTTGGCTCTTGAAAACTCAACTAATTTTTTTTTCTTCGACCGATACCGCTTATACGGATAAACCTTTTGAGAATACTTTCTTCCTAAAATAATGCATGGTTTTCCCACCAGGGAACGTCAACTCACATGTTGTTTTTGTCGATATCTCTGTTTCTAAGAGTTCGTAAGCTCGCGATTCCGTTTACAGCAATATCTGAGGGATTAAAAATCCGATTGAAAATCTTCTTTCTTTGGTCAGATCTATTGTTTTCCATACCGGTTCCACTAACTTTGAATAGCTTTGATAAATTTAATTTGCGTCAGAACGGATTCAAAAGATGTGCTTATTACACCCGAAAATTCGGTGTCAACTTTCTTGTTTCTATTGTGAGCATTCATTTCTTGCATCAACAAAAAGTTCAATGCAACATTATTCATTCCTTTTTCTATTGACTGCATTGTAGATTTTGATTTTTAACTTACGGTTATTAATAGGGAAACATTTTAAATTTTGTAGGACGTAGAACCTTTTTTGACATTTTCGTAGCGATTTTTCATTTCCATTGGACTTATTGATGATAACATTTTTAAAGATCCCAAGAATTTTACAAGAAAGATTTTCATCATGTAAACAGAATGGCAATTCTTGTCTGATTCAGAATATCACAGGTTCAACGGCAAGACTCATAAAACGTGTGTTTGATCTAACATTTTCATCAAAATTATTTATGTAAATCCTAGAAAATCCTGTATAGCATTCACTATACTATCCATATTTTAAGCTCATGTTTAAACTGCTATACATATGTATTTCAAATATTTGATTAATCATTATACTTATGGAAACCACGGGTTTCATTTGAAAAATCTCCGAAGACTACGATTCCAAAAATAATTTTAAACCCGGAGAAGCTAGTAAGGTCAACAAAAGAGATTTTGCAAATAGCGACATTCGCATATTATCAAACATCTTTATATGGATGTTTTTAAGATGCAGTTTTTAAGATTTTCTGTAAAATTTGATCGGTTCTTTCAGAGACACGGTTATTGTTGGTGTGGGCAAAAGAACAGATACAATATTAATACAGAAACACATTAAACAGAGGCACCGTTCAGAATTCTACAAAAGAAACTACGCTGAACATTCTGCCTCCTATACACTATCTACCAACAAGTAATTGGACACCACTGCAATCGACGATATCTGCGGTCCTGATACACGTCACGGCCGTCGCCGTTAAATATCGTGTGGGAAACAACAACGCAACCAGTCGCATGCAAGTTGCCACGCAGTTCGGAGCTCTCTGATTTTGAGAAAGGTGTAATCGTCGGGTATCACAGAAATGGCCGATCCATACGTGACATATCCAGCGAGTTGAAGTACCCAAAATCGACAGTGGCCTACGTGATGGGCAAGTGGAAGATGAGAGGTGACTGTCGGAATGTGCCCCGACCCGGCAGACCCACAAAACTAGGAGTTAGAGACCGACGGGTTCTGGCCAGAGAAATTCGAAAGAGCCGCACCAAATCGATGGGCCAAATCCGCGAGGAGTTTCAACTGGCATCCTGGAGTGTTCTTTCGATTAATACCATCTGTAAGGAAGCCCATCTGCTCAGTTATCATGGACATGCTGCCGCCCACAAGCCTTTGATCACCAAGTCCAACAGCGCTGCTCGGCTAACGTGGTGCAAAGAACGTCAACAGTGGACCGTTGAACAGTGAAAACAGGTTCTCTGGAGCGACGAATCAAGGTTCATCCTCTACCGTTCGGATGGCAGGGTCTGGGTTTGGCGTCTGCCTGTAGAACGCCTCCTGCCAGAATGTATTGTGCCAACTGTGAAGTTCGGCGGCGGTGGAATTGTGCTATGGGGTGTTTCTCCTGGTATGGCATGGGACCCTTGGTCGTAATTCCTGGTAGACTCAACGCCGAGACCTACTGCACCATTTTGGATGACCATGTGCTTCTTACGCTGTGGCAGTTTAACGGGGTGGGCCGATGTTACTTTCAGGATGACAATGCCACCTGTCATGTTGCGAGGTCCACCATGGCTTGGTATGGTGACAATGGGGTTAATCGAATGGGCTGGCCAGCGCAGAGCTCGGACCTTAGCCCTATCGAGCACATCTGGGACGAGTTGGAGCGTCGACTTAAGGAGTGCCCCCACCGTGCGAAATCGGTAAAGGAACTGACCTCTCTTTTCCAAGCCGAGTGGAAGAAAATACCTTTAGCCGTCTTACAACGCCTAGTTGAGAGTATACCCCGGAGGTTCGCAGCTGTAATCGCCGCTCGTGGAGGCTCCACCAACTATTGAAGGTGAATAAACTTTGTTTTTCTTTGCTATCACAGGTGTCTAATTACTTGTTGGTAGATAGTGTAGTACATCAAGGTAATAGATACAACGGCAAATTCGCTTCAGGGAACACTGTGAAGCCATCTGCAGATATTCTTCACCCAGACAAAATAACGTTACCAGTTGCCATAGCAATAACTCTATCCTAGAAGAGTCTACGTTGCGACGATGCTGCACTTCCTTCCCTAAGAAAAAAGCGACTATTCAGGCTAGTGTTACTGCTTCACCTGCCGTTGTTCCGTGAGTTTGCACCATCCTAATATATAATTTGCTAGAACGCTCCTCTTCCTCCGTGCCACTTTTTAAGTCGTCATAGCAACAACCCAGAAACAAATGTTTGTGACGTCACGCGTAGCTTTTCATGTAGGTGACGTCATCTCCCACATGCGAACAGTCCACGCGTATATCACTTTTTTTGTTCTCATAGCAACAGAAAACACAGCTGTTGGTGTGATGTCATCTAATCCAAATCATTCTCACATGACGTCAGAGATTCGTTACGTCACACGGTCAACTCTTTAGAGATACGAAGACTTTACATCAGGAATTTTGATTCACTACCTAAACCAGTGTTCAGCCATCTGTATGTGGCAATGTCAAGAGTACGACGATCTGACGACGTCAAGATAAAAGTAGTTCACGGAAAAGAACAGGGGAAATTGATACAGGATTCACAATCAGTGTATACGAAAAATGTTGTGTACAGGAAGTGTTGACGAAATAGGGACTAAAGGTTTTAAAAAACACATAACAAACAGACAGTCCGTCGTATCAAATTCCATAACCGACTGCTTGCGAAATTTGTAGAAAGCGGTGAACCGACATCGCCATCTATTGACGTGGAACTCAAAAACTCAATAAATAAATGTCAATAATTTCTGTGTCATAAATTTTATTTTCCCTCGTCATTATTGACGGGCTTTCATATAGTTTTAAATACATTTCCCAGATTTTTGGCTTCCAGAAACATGAGAACACTGTTACCAAAGCTATTTAAGATTTCAGAAATCAGTATTGTGAATGAAAAAAATGACTAACTTAATAGTTCCAGCAAAGTATTTGAAGAACTCACCTGGCGACTCACTGAATAACTCACCTTGGCAAATAATATGAAGAACTACCATTGAAGCGAGAAAAATATCTTACTGTGGTTTTACCTGATATTTCTTTTTTCGCTGCCACAGATTAAACTACTGTTTTCAAAAGTTCACGTTCCGACGTCTTGACTAAACTTTCAGAAAAGTTCATGAAAAGAACATTTGTGAACAGAACTTCCTTTGTGAACTAAACTTTGAAAAGTTCACTGTATTAAAGAAGCGGCGATGACAGGCTGGTATGATAAAAGGGCTGACGTTTCATGTGTTTGCATCTTTTTGTACGGATTTGTATCTTCCAGAAACGAGAAATTTGTTAGAAATCACCATCGTAAATAGAAACATGAAATTGTCAGATATCATCATCGTAAATAAAAGCGTGATTAATATAACTTCTTTCGGTAAATTGTTTGAAGAATTCTTCATTTTTGGTGAACACTGACTTCATGCCACGTCACTGAATATTCTTATACTAATGAAGCGAGAAAACATTTCACCTACCTATTTTTCTGTTTTGCTCTCATGCTGTAAACTATTTTTCGTGAAGATTCTACATTCCGATCTCGCTCCATTTCCCTCCCTAGGAGAAGCGATGATGGCAGGTTATTGCTACGCTTCAGCTGCAGTCGTTCCATGCGTTTGCATGGAAACGACTGCAGCTGAAGCAGAATATTTAATGGGTTTCCAAGATATTTGGCTTACAGATACATAACAACGCCGATGTTAAAATTGCTACAATTCATAGAAATAAATACTGTGAATGATAACGCGATTATGTGATTTAGTTTTGACGAATTACATTAATATTTTTTTAATCTAAATGTTAGGTGAAATGCTACTTCACTTACTTCAAACTGAAGCATCCTCTGAACATTCCAATACTAATGAAGCGAGAAAATCAAATCTTCCGTGGGTTTCACCTATCTTTCTTCTTTTCGTTGTCACGATGTATACTAATTTTGGGAAGAAATTTAAGACCAGTAGGTTTAAACTAAATTATCCAGAAGGATTTTAAAATGTTACATATGCACTTACCTCTGAGATGGTGCTGGACCTAAAGAAAGGAAATGCACCGCTGTTTGCCATTATTAAAGGAATAAATGCTACGGAAATGGAAATAACCAGGATGTATCCCATCTGAAAATAAACAGACAGACTTTCTAGAAACAGAAATGCATCGGAACGACACATATATTTTCTTTTTTGTAAGCAGAATCAAATATTAGAAACGCAGTGCAAGGTCATATAGCAAGAAATTCCATCACAAAATATTTATATCAAAGTACAACCGTGTGAACGTGTAATGTGTCCTACCTTTAAAAAGAATTCACGCATATCAAGAGAAATTCCTCGTTTTGGACATCTCGGTGAATTAAGGGGTAAAAACAAATGCTAAGTTAACGGTTCAATTGGTCTTCGCTTGTTGGTCAGTGCTGTACACATCGGTACAAATAACTGAGGAGGAAAAAGCGAGAGAAGCGAATCACTTCTTGGTTTCTCTTTTGTTACGGTTAAACTAAAAAGCGGAAAAGCAGTAACATGCGTTACTTTGCTAGGCAAGACAGGGAAACAGTAAAGCTCTTTCACTGCGTTGCGACATAATTGATTTTTCCGGTAATTGTGATCAAATTACTTCATCTCCACCCCCAACCCTCAACCCCCACCCCACTCTCTCTCTCTACCTCTCTCTCTCTCTCTTTAAATCTTTTTGCCATCCGTTTGAACCACGATCAAAAATTACGGAAAAATTAATTAGTGTCAGTGTTGCAATCAAGCAAACTCAGTAGCCTTGACAATTACAGTGAATAGTGAAGAACGCATTTAGATTAAAAAGCCAGGAATCCGTACCTTCCCCGAAAATGATTTTATGTCGTTTCAGGTTGCCTTTCTATTCCCTCAATTTGTGCTACAAACTTTACAATTATATTTCATGGCACTGATTTCGTCCTCTGGCGAGGAATATTACTGGGCATAAGATGATCTTATAATAATAAATTAATTAAAGCATGCAAAATGTTACATGTTGAACATTTTCGGGGAGAGGGGCCTTTACACGAATATTATAAACATGTAAGAATACGAGTTATTGCCCATCTCTTACTCGGGGCCATTAGTTCCAGGGAGGAACAGAAACAGCACCATAGGACAAGACAAGCGTGCTACGTACATGTGTCAAATCTGAATTCAGCACTGTATTCAAAGATTATTGTATTTTCAACGTGTGCTTTTTTAGCTTACCCATTATCTCTCTCTCTCTCTCTCTCTCTCTCTCATATATATATCGCTTGAAGGTGACACTGGACATGGCTCAACCGAGAGAACAAGCTGGATTCAGGAGTGGCTACAGCACAATAGATCATATCCACGTACTGAGAGAACTAATTGAAAGAGCGAGGGAATATGAACTTCCATTGTGCATGGCTTTTATCGATTATGAAAAAGCCTTTGATTTGGTGAAACCATCAGCAGTTACATTGGCTCTAAAATCCTGTGGTATTGAAGATGCGTACATAAATATTATTAATAACATCTTTGAAAATGCAAGTGCAAAGATTCGGCTGTTTGAAAATACAGCACACATAAAAATTGGAAAGGGAGTGAGACAAGGTGACACCATATCTGCGAAGCTCTTTAATGCCACATTGGAAAATGTCTTTCAATCACTTAACTGGGAAAACAAAGGGATAAAGATTAATGGAGATTATCTAACCCACCTTCGTTTTGCTGATGACGTAGTCATTTTTGCTACTACCCCATCAGAGCTGCAGAGTATGATCCAGGAACTTGCTGACAAGAGTAAAGAAGTGGGATTAAAAATGAACGTTCAGAAGACAAAAGTGATGTTCAATGCTTTTACAAGAAATGAAGATTTATCGATTGATGGAGAAAAGCTGGAGATAACAGACACGTACGTTTATCTTGGACAGCAGATATCAAGTGAGGGTCACATTGATGAAGAAATTAATCGGCGTATAAAACTTGCCTGGAGAGCTTTTGGAAGAAACAGCAAAATTTTCAAGAGCAATACGCCATTATGTCTTAAAAGAAAAGTGTTTGATCAATGCATCCTTCCAGTGCTTACGTATGGTGCAGAGACGTGGACCTTAACTAAAAGAGACATGCAAAGGCTGAAGACAACTCAAAGAAAGCATGGAGAGGTGCAATGCTTGGGGTAACCAGGAGAGATAAGAAGAGGAACTCGTGGATCCGAAAAATGACAAGAGTAGAAGACATCATGATCAGAGTTAAATCCCTGAAATGGCAATGGGCTGGACATACTGCCAGAAGGACAGACCATCGATGGACAGCCGAAATTTTAGATTGGATTCCAAGGGACAGGAAAAGACTCAGAAGAAGACCATATGGAAGATCGGTGGATGAAATTAGAAAGTATGCGGGAGTGGCATGGAGGAGACTGGCACAAGACAGACCGCTGTGGAGGAAACTTGGGGAGACCTTCGTCCAGCAGTGGATTGATAATGGTTGACAATGATGATGATGATGATATACTATTACATTTAAACAAAAAAATTAACATCAAAGTAAATTAAATAAAACAGGTTGCAGTAATAGGGAGAGCATCAACCTGTAGGAGTGGCTTTTCTGGTGCCAGCAAACAACAGGAGAAATCCAAACATCGGCTGGCCATGCTCCCGAAGAATCACAACCAGACCAAAACAAACGAAAAACAAATGTCAAAACACCAAAGTAAGTAAAAACTAAAAAAGTAGCTTACCGTCAAAATTCAATCAAATGCAATCCAAGAATGACACCAAAGCGCAAAAGAAACATCATTATCATCATCATCATTGTCAACCATTATCAATCCACTGCTGGACGAAGGTCTCCCCAAGTTTCCTCCACAACGGTCTGGCTTGTGCCAGTCTCCTCCATGTCACTCCCGCATACTTTCGAATTTCATCCACCCATCTTCGATGTGGTCTTCTTCTGGGTCTTTTTCTGTCCCTTGGAATCCAAACTAAAATTTCGGCTGTCCATCGATGGTCTGTTCTTGAAATACTCTCGTAGAGTTTGCAGAGGCAGAAGGGTTTTTCAACTTGAACTCCTTTTTCAAGAAAAAGCCACACAGGAAATGGACATGGAGACATCCAAATGGGACGACAAGTGAAATTGATTTTATTATGTGTAACAAAAAATTCGTCATTGAAGACTGCAGTATGCTTAACAAGTTCAACACAGGCAGTGACCATAGATTGGTGAGATGTAAGATGCACCTCAACACTAAACTCGAACGTAGCAAGCTCATAAGACAAACAAAATGTATTGACATAACCAACCTTAAAAAACACCATAATACCTTCAAATTGGAACTGAAGAACAGATTCTCTGCTTTAGAAGGCCTAACATCGGAAGAAGTGGATATTTCTGAAGTTAACAGAAAAGTAACCAAAGCTCTTATGGAAACAGCAACAAAATTAGCTGGGTCTAAGAACAAATTGCATGTAAACAAATTATCAGGAAAAACGAAAATGTTGATGCAAAAAAGAAGAGAGATGAGGACAACTAAAGAAGATGTGACTTCCAAAGTGGAATATATAGAGCTATGCAAGACAGCACGAAAAAGAATCACTGAAGACGTAAGGAAATTCAACTGTGAACTAGTAAGGAAAGCAATTGAAAACAACCAAAGCCTAAAGATAGCAAAGGGACATCTCAGTAAGGGGAAAAAACAGATTATGGCACTGAGAAAAGAAGATGGTTCTGTAACAAGAAATAGAGGCGAAATTTTGACAAGAGTGAAAGATTTCTACTCCAAATTATATGAAAGGGATGATACATGTACTCCAGACATCATGAAAGGTACCAGTACCAGAGTTTTGCCAGTCCTTCCAGCAGAAGTTGCACATGCAATCAAGAACATGAAGCGAGGAAAAGCTCCAGGAGAAGATGGAATTACTGTAGACATCATACAAGAAGCAAGTGGAGAAATCGAAACAGTACTCGCCCAAATTTTCACTCGATGCCTTAATGAAGGGAAAGTTCCTGAGGATTGGAACAACGCTACAATGATCTTGCTACATAAAAAAGGTGACATTGAGGATCTCAGGAACTACAGACCTATTAGCCTCCTATCAGTGGTTTATAAAATCTTCACTAAAGTTCTTTCACACCGCTTGAAGGTGACACTGGACATGGCTCAACCGAGAGAACAAGCTGGATTCAGGAGTGGCTACAGCACAATAGATCATATCCACGTACTGAGAGAACTAATTGAAAGAGCGAGGGAATATGAGCTTCCATTGTGCATGGCTTTTATCGATTATGAAAAAGCCTTTGATTCGGTGAAACCATCAGCAGTTGCAATGGCTCTGAAATCCTGCGGTATTGAAGATGCATACATTAATATTATTAATAACATCTATGAAAATGCAAGTGCAAAGATTCGGCTGTTTGAAAATACAACACACATAAAAATTGGAAAAGGAGTGAGACAAGGTGACACCATATCTCCGAAGCTCTTTAATGCCACATTGGAAAATGTCTTTCAATCACTGAACTGGGAAAACAAAGGGATAAAGATTAATGGAGATTATCTAACCCACCTTCGTTTTGCTGATGACATAGTCATTTTTGCAACTACCCCATCAGAGCTACAGGGTATGATCCAGGAACTTGCTGACAAGAGTAAAGAAGTGGGATTAAAAATGAACTTTCAGAAGACAAAAGTGATGTACAATGCTTTTACAAGAAATGAAGATTTATCGATTGATGGAGAAAAACTGGAGATAACAGATACGTATGTTTATCTTGGACAGCAGATATCAAGTGAGGGTCACATTGGTGAAGAAATTAATCGGCGTACATGAAAAGAAACATATGTAGTAGTAAAACAAAGCCAATTATGGTGTCGTACTGTAAATATAGGTTTCAACTTTCATGACAAATTCTTCATTTCTGTTTAGGTGCATTTAAAATAAAAGGCACCTGATACAAAAATGGCAAATTTTAATACTTTGCATTCCTGTAAAAGAATAATGAATTTCATTGAGCTCTTCATTCTCGTGCGATGTTGCAGTTTCATGATGTACTTTTGATATTACAAGGAGCAGAGTGTCTACTCTGTAGTATCTGCATGATTTCAGCGTTGTGCGCTTCATTGATGATGTGCTGTTGAGTTCTTTACTAAAAAATATTTTCCCTGGGAAGGTAACAATTTCGGTCACACTCCAGTGTCATTTTACAATTGTATTCGAGCATTTCAATTTTTTTCCAACATCATTTTTAAGAATGAATTACTTATGTGCAGTAATGGAGAGAGGGAGGGAGATAGAGATGAAACAGTGATAGATAGATGAAGCAGTGTGTTATAGGCATATATTAGTGCAATTAATTGTCGAAGATAAAGAAATTCCTTTGCCAACCAACATTCATTTAGTTTTACAGTGATCTGTCAAAATAACAGACCTGAACACCGCGTTGGTATGTAGATAAAAGATTACAGTGCTGATGATATGTTTTTTTGTTCTTTTTTTTGCGGTGGTGGTGGAAGAGGTGAAAAGAGAAACTCTTTGGAGATTTATTCAATGGAAAAAAACTCTCTCCCTGTCTCTCTCCCTCTCTCTACTTAATTTGCTATATTTCCATCTTTCCATTTTCGCTTGCAAATATTTATTATATTACTTAAAAGTTGGTGGTAACTTAAAACAATATTTACATAGGCATATCTTCACATGGAGGTATATTATTTTTATTTACCAGACTTTTCGTAACAAACTACATATTTTAACTTTTTATTTTTTTACTAATTCTAAGTTCAAGTCATTTATTGCGAAATTTTCAAATAAACTTACGATTTCAACATTGCAAACATCAATAGTCTTTCAACGTAAAAAAAGAAAATGCTATTTTTTAATTTGACTAAAAACAGATGTCATGAGTATAGTATATTGTTAACATGTGAAATAGGGTGGAGTGAAAATTTCCACTTTTGATGATAGCCGGGGAACCATGTAGGTAGCTGTATGAAGAACAAACCCAAAGGATATTTTTAGTTGATGTTTGGAGGTGTCTCAAATGACTTGAAATTTAAATTTTTTTATGAAAATCACATTAACAAAAAATCAAGATTTTTTGTTAATGTGAGGAAAGCCAAGTAGCCAATCAACTTTAAAGCAATATTCGTCATATTCTACTTAAATATCTCTTGAAAACCTGCTTATATGGCAGCCCTTGCCATTTGTAATATTAAGGGTCTTTAATAATATCAATAATTAAGACATTTACGCCAAAAATAATCTTTTTGTGTAACTGAGAAAGTCGTATTATGAAACACACTATCATATTTTTTAAGTTTTTGTTATTGATTACCTAAATAATGCGTATATGTATAATAACGATGTTGATTGTTTCAAATTTGTTAATTAAAAAAATTGGGAAAATTAAGACAAGAAAAATGTTCAGTTGTCCGGTATTTGGCTAATTCGGAAATTATCAGTTGTCCGGTACAACTTATTCGTGCATATTATGACAAATATAGAAACCTTATGAAGCTTATAAGGAAAGAGAAGAAAGTGGCTGTTACAAAGAAAAAAATTTGGAAATTTCAAGAGGATTCCAAAAAATTATTTGACATTTGTAGTTGTAAATGTGAAAGTTTTGAGTGTTGCAAATGTGACAAAAACTAAAGAATTCCAAAAAAAGAAAGCCATTTTCTAACTGACCAAAGAACAGATAGAACAATAGTAATTGGGTCATTAGAAAAAGTAACCACCAGGAAAGAAAAGAAAAAGGAAGAAAGAAAACCGAGAGAGATGGTACCATTTCAGCAAATTCCAGGTTGTCAGCAACCGTTGTCTTCTTACAATATTACTCCAGTGGAAGAAGAGACAGAGCGAAGGGGTTCACATCAGATCCAGGTTGTTCCTACCGCGGAAGAGGAGATAGAGTGAAGTGGTTCACATCAGATCCAGGTTGTTCCTACAACGGAAGAGGAGATACAGCGAAGGGGTTCACATCAGATCCAGGTTGTTCCTACCGCGGAAGAGGAGATAGAGCGAAGTGGTTCACATCAGATCCAGGTTGTTCCTACAACGGAAGAGGAGATACAGCGAAGGGGTTCACATCAGATCCAGGTTGTTCCTACAGCGGAAGAGGAGATACAGCGAAGGGGTTCATATCAGATCCAGGTTGTTCCTACAGCGGAAGAGGAGATAGAGCGAAGCGGTTCACACGAGATCCAGGTTTTCCTACAGCGGAAGAGGAGATAGAGCGAAGGGGTTCACATCAGATCCAGATTGTTCCTACAGTGGAAGAGGCGATAGTGCGAAGGGGTTCACATCAGATCCAGGTTGTTCCTACAGCGGAAGAGGCGATAGAGCGAAGGGGTTCACATCAGATCCAGGTTGTTCCTACCGCGGAAGAGGAGATTGAGCGAAGAGGTTAACACCAGATCCAAGTTGTTCCTACAACGGAAGAGGAGACAGAGCGAAGGGCTTCACACCAGATCCAGGATATACCTACCACCTGATGACTGAAAACGAACTACAAACTCCGTCGAATGCACAAGAAGAAGCAATGCCATAGGCTGAGGACCTGCTAGAATCTTCGTCAAAACAAATGAGATTAAATCATCCACCTTTAGCTCTGGTCTGCGATCGTACTGGAGTGTCTGACAGATCAGCTGCAATATAACATCTGCTGTACTCCAAGATACTGGAATAACTAACCCAGAAGATAAACGTTTTGTTGTGGAACGCTCCAAATCCAAAGTGAAAGATATAAAATGTACTACCAGTTACAAAGCACAAACAAGTCAAATCAAGTGGTTGGACCCTACTTTGACGGCAAAAACGACGAAAAACTATCTCAAGAAAAAAAGGGGTTCACGTATTACAAGGCGATTACTTCGGAAGGAGACTATACTCTTATATCATAACAATGACGTATTTATCTCGGACATGTAACATGAGATTCAGGACAAGCTGCAAATATTACAACTAGCACCTTGAAATGGCTAAATGTTGAAAATATTGATTTATCTATTTATCGGCTGGGTGGATAGCACCGTGGTCAATACTGGGCCAAAGGGGAGAGGGACATAATACGTCTTTTAGAAGTAGAGCTGAAGGAACCCTTACAATGGTTCATCTGTCAGCTGAACCTCCTCTGCGGCCATTATTAATGCACTTAGATGGTGAGACTACAAGTCCCAAATGGTTTTTAGGCCACGTTGGGAAGCAATTGTAGCGCTGCGAAAAGCTGCTGTTGTTGATTTTGAGAAAATTCAAAGAACATTCCCTGTAGTAAAAGATAAATCTGACCTTAGTACAGACTAAAAATATCTGTGAAATATAATGGCAGCTACTGTGACTGGAAAACCTTCCCACGATTTAGCAAACAGGTACCCTGGTCACATGCCACACTTGGGGCGGCTTCCCACTGCCAACAGGGTTTTGCGCCTATACATTGACACGGAAAACCCTGCCGACACTCTAAGAACATTATCCACTTTCGTTGTTCAAGTGTATTGGACTATGTGGCGCACCAAAGCAAAACTTTTATTCACAACTGGAGGTAAACATGTTTTAGCAACGATTGAACAAAGTGGTTACCTTAGTGACGATTTGAAAAAAGGAATCGATCCTGTCATACAACGAAATGGCTATTTTGATCATGCTGAAAATATTTTATGTGCGTGCTAGCTGAAGGGAGAAAGGCGATTCGAGAACTAGGTTGCCGTCGCATTAAAAAAGCACGAAGTTCACAGAAGCATTCAGGAATTCGTTCATCGTCATTCCTTGTTTCAATTTCGAGACTACAGGCTACCTGGACCTGATAATAAAAATTTGGAAGATGTGAATCAGTTTATTGGTGTAAGTATGACATGGATGTTAAATCAGATAATATTCAACAAGCTGAAAATTTCGTCGTCCTGGAGCGGGAACCGAGCCCGCGTTTCCCGGACAGCGCCCGAGTACGCTAACCACTACACCACTCAGAACGAACACGTTTCAAGTTTCCGATTAATTTGAAGATAACCATCACAGGATTCGCTAGTCGAAGCAACCGGCATTCGTGTACAGTGAATCTCGAGGTTTAGAATTCATTCCCGTGATTACCCGAAGGCGCAGAATATCAATGGTGTAATCCCGTATTTCATTCATGGACCTGATAAATAGGCAAACAATGGAAATTATTAAGCCACCAATAATTTTCATTGTTTGCCAATTTATCAGGTGCATGAATTTGTCTACAGATCAACTGCAGGAAATAGCTGAAGGTGGTTGGGAACTAGGAGAAAAAATTCACGCTTCCCATGCGATACCCAAGCATTGGAACGTTTCATCAAGCTGTTGACAGAGTCTTCTGCAGCAGTCTGCGGGGACGAAGCACGGGACGGTTTCATCTGAGGAAGACTTTTATATTGCAAGAAAACGCCTTCATTCGAGACAAAGAAAGAATATGCTACCTACAGTGCCACAGCAATAACAGAATAAAACATTATTGTGCAGTGATAACACTAAACTTGAAATAGGCATACCTAGATTAGAAGTGGAAATAAAATAAGTACAGTTACTGTGAATTAAGATTGAATATAAATATACACCGATGAGACATTACATTATGACCACCAGCCTAGAGAAATGATCGCTCCTGGAGACCGAACGGTTGCGCAGTTGAAGTGCACAGGGCAATATATACGGGCATACACAACCCGAATAGCGGCTTTCGGTTAGCCGAGTGTTCGGAGTTAGAATGGAAAAAGCTGCCGATTTATCGGAGTTTGATAAAGGACAAATTCTGAATGCACGACGCCTCGGAAATATGATCTCGGAAACGGCGCGGCTTGTGGGTTGTTTACGTACCGCTGTGGTGAGTACGTATCAAAAGTGGTGCACACATGGCCAAACGATGGACCGTAGTCCGCAGCTCTTGATGCCAGAGGGGAGCGGAGACTCTCACGCATTGTTCACAGCGACCACAGAGCCACAGTGCGACAAATCACCCGCAGCTACAACAGTGGTGATCAGGGCAATGTGTCACAGCACACAGTTCATCGCAGTCTTCTGCGCATGGGCCTGCGTAGCCGAAAACCCAGCCGCGTCCCTATGCTCACTGAACGTCATCGCCAACAACGCATGAAATGGTCCCAAGATCACCGAGATTGGACCGTGGATAATTGGAAGAAAGTGACCTGGTCTGACGAATCAAGATTCCTGGTGCATCACGTAGACAGTCGAGCGCGGATACGCCGATTACGAAGGGAAGCTATGGCACCTGGATGCACTGTTGGGCGGAAACACGCCGGCGGTGGTGACGGTGTTATGCTGTGGGCGATGTTTTCTTGGGAAACTTTAGGCCCCATTATCACAATAGCACAAACCCTGACAGCTGTCAGGTATCCGAACATCGTTGCAGACTATGTTCACTGGTTCATGGCAACTGTGTTCCCTGCTGGTGATGGTCATTACCAACAGGATAATGCGCCATGCCACACTGCCAGAATCGTCAAGGAGTGGTTCGAGGAACAGGCTGGTGACTTTCTGTTAATGCCCTGGCCTCCATATTCCCCTGATATGAAATCAATCGAACATTTGTGTTTCAACTAAATCACCACCACTCCAAAATGTACGGGAAGTCGAGGACCTGCTATTGACATTATGGTACCAGACACCAGAGGATACGTATCGCAACCTCATGGATTGGACGCCTCACCGAATGGCAGCTGTTTTGCGGGCTAAGAGGGGTTTCTATAGCATATGAGGTAGGAGGTTCATATGTAATGGGGTTTCTACAGCTTATGAGGTAGGAGGTCATATGTAATGGGGTTTCTACAGCTTAAGAGGTAGGAGGTCATATGTAATGGGGTTTCTACAGCTTATGAGGTAGGAGGTTCATATGTAATGGGGTTTCTACAGCTTATGAGGTAGGAGGTCATATGTAATGGTGTTTCTACAGCTTATGAGGTAGGAGGTTCATATGTAATGGGGTTTCTACAGCTTATGAGGAAGGAGGTCATAATGTAATGGTTCATAATGTATTGTAATGGTTCATTGGTGTATATATCTGTATATATAATATATATAACCAGGAGAGATAAGAAGAGGAACTCGTGGATCCGAAAAATGACGAGAGTGGAAGACATCATGATCAGAGTTAAATCCCTGAAATGGCAATGGGCTGGACATACTGCCAGAAGGACAGACCATAGATGGACAGCCGAAATTTTAGATTGGATTCCAAGGGACAGGAAAAGACCCAGAAGAAGACCACATGGGAGATGGGTGGATGAAATTCGTAAATATGCGGGAGTGACATGGAGGAGACTGGCACAAGACAGACCGTTGTGGAGGAAACTTGGGGAGACCTTCGTCCAGCAGTGGATTGATAATGGTTGACAATGATGATGATGATGATGATAATATATCTGTTCTGTAAACTCTAAGTGTAAGTGCAGATCGCTTTACATTTGTCAGAGATTAAGTCCTGTTATCTATTGCAACAGTAAAGCGATACGCAATAAATTATAGCACATGTTTTACAAAGAAGTATTCCAGTTAGACAAGTAAGGTCTGTTTTATTTATTACTGCATAATTTTTCGAACCTGGTTATAGACATTGCTTTTAAAATAGAAACGCATTGAAAAAAAAAACATAGGCAAATTATCATGTATTTTAAGGAATTTTAGTTCCCACAATCAATTCCAGTAAAGATAAAGGATGTGTATGGTCATATAGAAAGCGTTGCAAGAAATCAGTACGGAAAGGGTATTTAATATGAAATTATAGCTGGCGAAATATCTTGAAATGTGTCTAATTGTTTTGAAAATGTGCATCGGAAGGACGAAAAGAAATAGAATGGTGTATATCCAGTTAAAAGTGCAATAATGTGAAAACCCTATTAAAAATTCGTTATCAGTTATGTCAAAAATTATAACAATTTTAGGAAAGCGCTAGTTTCGGTTATAACTACCGAAACCGAAGAATTGAAGTACCATAAAATAATATCTTATAACGAAGTAAATTTCTCCGTCATTTATGGTCCACGCCGGGAATCGAACCCGGGTCCACTTATTCCGGAACAAGTCACTCTACCAACTGAGCTACGAAGACGTTCGTTCTTGTTGCTATCTGCCTTTATGTCGTGTGCGCCCTGCGGGGCAGGCACGTCACATCTCCCTCCCCCTCTCGAAAGAGGGCCGGGGACATGGCCCACGGGTCAGCCGGGGACATGGCCCACGGGTCAGCCGGAGACATGGCCCACGGGTCAGCCGTGACCATGAATCGTCGCAGGCAGCCATCCACTGTAGAACGTGCATTCGAGAACTCCCAGTAAAATTGGCGTGTGGAATGCAACATCACACACATTTATTTTTCGAAGCGCTGAAGAAAGGATTCTCTTATTTTCCCTATCTCGCGGTGTGGAAAGAACGTCACACCATTGCGAGATCTTTAACGGCCGGGTCATCCGGAAAGTTCGGGGGCCATTATAACGAAGTAAATTTTTCCGTCATTTTTGGTCTACGCCGGGAATCGAACCCGAGTCCACTTATTCGGGAACAAGTCGCTCTACCAACTAAGCTACGCCGACGTTCGTTCTCGCGGCTATCGGCCTTTATGTCGTGTGCGTCCTGCGGGGCATGCAAGTCACAATCTCCAGTTGAGTTAAAAATTATAATGCCTGAACTGCCCTGGAATGGATTTGACTCTCTTAATTCTTTTTTTTAAATAAACAAATAGGAAGTAATCCCAGTAATATATACATGGCCAAACGTTTTTAATAAATAAATGGTAATAAGTTAATACTTTCCAATCGACTCTTAGATAGTGATCAACCAAGTAGGTAATTTAAAGGAACTGGGATTCGTCAAAAGTAATCACAAAAACTCAAAAAGAGTTTCTATTCTTCACAGTCAGTATGCATTCAGTTAAATTCTTATAAAATAAGAACGGATATATAGGAATTCTGTTTAAAAATTTAATGTGAGAAACATCTTTAAGAATATTTGATTACCTTACAGTTGATTCCAAGCAAGCTATAAAAAGTCGTAAAGATATACAAAAGCCCTACAATAGCCAATCTTAACATGACTTTTCTTTGCATTGTGAAAATATTTCACTATTACTTTCACATACAGTTCCCGCGACCTTCAGAGTGGTTATCATTATTTTGTTCCAGTTGTGATAGCAGCTGGTAAATTAAGAGATATGTAATGTACTGAAAACCACACTGTTCTTTTAAAATAAACATCACCCGGCGGATCCTTCGCGTGTGTGCGCCACTTCCAACTGATATGCCCAATCAATTTTTTGTAATGCAACAACTGATATCCAGTGTTTGCAACGCCGCTAGGGTACTATTTTGTATTATGAAATAAATTTTGACACACTCTCAATAATATTGCGTAATTGATACATCGTCTGTCTTAACAGTTATTAAATAGAAGTCACACGTGCAGCCAAGTTTCATTTTATGTTAAAAGGAGTTGAAAAGGTCTTTAGGAATTCTGTTTAAAATTATGTAAGAAATTAGGTCATTTCTCACCCAAACGCATTTTTACAAGAATAAATGTGGCGGTATATTAAAGTTTGCACCGCATTACAGGGGTTTCAAGGGATAAATTTTGTCCAAACTTATGATCTGCGAAACATCTTTAAGGAAATGTGTGTTCCTCGCAATTAATTTTATGAAAGAAGAAACCTAAACAGCGCACGAGCATGAAAAAAGAGTATAATGACGATCTGTTAATATTTTATCTACAATCATAACATATAAAATGGGTTTAAAGCTATTTCACTGCTTCAGAGTAAATTCCAAGAAGAACAAAGGTACAAAGAAAAGGGCATCTAGTGGTATAAAATTATTTTAACATAAAATGCATTGATCTTCAACTTTTTAGCAAAACCTGTTATGCAATTTTGTAAGAGAATCTGAATTCCCTTAAACAATATTTTTTCAAAGAAAATGGCATTTAAATAATCACTTAACATTTAATCTACAGCCATAATGTGTAAAATATGCATTAAGGGGTATTTCTCGCTGCTGTACAGCAAATTCCAAGGAAAACAAAGATCCACAGGAAAAGCCATTTAGTAGCATGCATGTAAGCTAAATTATTTTAGCCAAATATGGTTACGCAAGTTTTCGACTTATTAGGCAAGAAAATGTGGAGTAACGCCTGCAAGTGCATTTGAATTCCAGTAAGAATGTTTCAAATAAAAAGGCATTATAATGATCTAAAATACAGTCTGCAATCATCATGAGAGAAATGTGTATAATGGGAATTGGTAGCTTCGCAATAAATTCCAAAGAAAATGAAGATATAAGAAAAAGTGGTGTTGGCTATTTCGACATAAAAATGGTTATGCGAAGAATTTAAGCTCACTTATCTAAAACTGTGATACAGAAACTACTTTAAGATAATCTGAATTACCTCTTTTTCTTTTCAAATGAACAAGCGCTTTGCATTTTTAACATGCAGAATATTCTTTTAGTAAAAAACAAAAATACATTTGGAAAATCTTTCTATATTTTATTATAAATGACAATGTGCGGTAAGGATTGTACGTGACTTTTTTATAGGAATTGTACATGACTTTCTTCATAGGGATTGTACACGACTTCATAGAAAGCTCACCTTGAACCCCGTACTCTAATGTTTTAGGCCCTATCCCTTTTAGACTTACTACCTCATAGCTCAGCAGGCTCAAGCTGTAATAAGGCCGCTTCCCGTTTGAGCCTTTCATGTTTATATAGCCTTTCATCTTTATATTTTCAGCAATAGTTCATAAACAGGAACTCTTTTGATGTCCCTTCATTTCATTCGTTTCACCCTGCAGTGTAAGAAAAAATTGGTGTGAATTCACGGAAAATTTCCGAAAAAAACGTGGACCGAAGTTGCCGGTAAGTGTCCGTCTTTTAACAAACTTTCCGTTTTTAAAAGTGCCCATTTTTTTTACTTTTTGTTTTTTGAACTTCGGTTTTTTTCGCAGATTTTCCGTAGTCAGTAATTCCGTTTATCTCAGAAAAGTCCCTTCCACGTTTTTCCGCATTTTTTTTTTTTTTTTTGCTTGGGGTTTCAACGTCCACCGTGAGCAACTCAATGGACTATCAGCAGTCGCCCGTCCCTAATTTAAAGCCACTGGTTCCAGGGAAGGGAGAGAACCAGGGCCGTAAGGCAAACACGACGTCCATGCCTCACCGGGATTCGAACCCGGACCCTTCGCGGATGAATGATCATGAGCCAGGGCTTAGACCACTGCGCCACCGGGGCGGCCTTCCGTATTTATACAGAAATTTCGCTAAATCGAAGTCGCTGAATTAATCAGCCCTTATGCCAGAGAGTTCTTTCGCGACTGTTATTGGGATCGAACTCAGGTAGATAAGGTTAGCTCTACACAAACCACGCGTCTTAACCACTGAGCCAGAAAGTCTTAGGAACTGCATTCGTGTTTAAGGTAAAACTATTGTCGCTATGATGATTTCTTTTTCATTAATTCAAGTGATTTAGTCATTTTATTTTCTGTTGGAGCTTATTATTTTTTTGAATACGCCTATAATAACGTTATTTTTTCCATAGGAAGACTTATCACAGATTAAGTAATTTTTTCAACGTCATATTTCGAAGCAACAGAATGCTTTTGAACTTGAGATTTTTTTTTACGCTTTCCAACCATAGGTTGAAGAAGCGTATATGCTCCAGCTTTGTCCGTCTGTCTGTCCGTCCGCACGATAACTGGCGTAAAAATGTTCGATTTCGATGAAATTTTAGTATGTGGTACGGGACAACTCTGGGCAAACTCTATTGAAAATGGGTGTATTGGGTCAAAGGTCAGGACATAGGAGGGGGAATCCATTCCATCGCCCTTCTGCGCCATAACTCACGTAAAAATGCTTCGATTGCGACAAAAATTTATCATATTTTTCCGGAGGTATACTAAACCGGTTCTGTTGAATATCGTCGAAATAGGGTCAGAGGTCAGGGCACAGGAGCGAGATTTATTCCACCGCCATTATCCTCATAACTTGACTAAAAATGTTTCTATTACGACAAAACTTTAGTATGTTGTTCCTGAGGTACACTGATCTAAGTATGTTTAATATAATCGAAATAGGGTTAAAGATCAGGGCACAGGAACGAAATTTTTTTCACAGCCATTATCCTTATAACTTGAGTAATGATTTCTGGTATGTTGGAAAGCGTATCATTATCAATGCATTGCATGATTTTACTAACTTGGTATTTTATTTTTTCTTTGCAACTAGCAATAACTTTCAATTATCTTCAAGAAATGGTGAAATGTACTGTTTTACAGTATTATTTTTACAAAACTTCTAAGTATGAAATTTACTCTTGATAGCTGTAATAGCTTTTGCCTTAAGCGCTCCTCAGGCTGATACATAGACATCGCACAATCACCTGTACAATAATTTAAATACCCGGTTTCCTACGGCAACACAATGTATAATAGATGGTGCACAGCATGGGGGAGAGGAGAAGAAATATCCTGTGCCACAATAAATAAACTTCATGCGATATGCTATCCATAATACCCGACCTCGCTACGGAACTTCAATATCAGTTCCTTTGAAAGACGATGAAATTTAACAGTAAATCAAACCTCAAGTATTCCCGCAAATCTCTCCTATTACCGGAATGTTTTCGTTCTATAGATACGAAAAAAGTGAGAACGAAGTTTTCTTTTTAATAAAGGAAAGGAACTGTGGAATGGTTTCTCAAAATTCAGAACTTTCCCTTAACACATACTAAAAACGGTAATATACCGTCAATATAAAAAAAAATTGAGAAATGGTTTCTGAAACTTCAGATTTATCTAGTGGTACCAAAAAATCCGTGAAATTCAGGTTTGTTTCCGTCATTTCACGGAAAAAGTTGTATCAGAAATATGCTTCGTTAAATTATATATAATTTATGACTACAGAACTTGTGGTGTTGAGATAGGATGAAAATACCAACGTTTACTACAATCAAAGGTTTATTATACATCGACTATAGTTTCGCCGAGATAAACGCTCTGCGAAATTTTATTCGATGAACAATAAACCTTTGATTGTGGTAAATGTTGGTATTTTCATTCTGTGCTTCGTTAATTCACGAAAGGAATCAAGGCAAGTGGCTCGTGAATTTCAGAAACTTTTCCCAGTGTGTGATCTTCGTCATCATCACACCCTCGATAAATTAAAGCTCACAGAAAAGAATTTCGCAGAATAAAAACGAATTATATTTCTTCAACGCGGAGTTTAGTGTTTGTCTCAAATTTGAACAGGCGCATGTGATGAGATGAAGACAAGCCATTCCAGTATTTCTATTGACAAATCTAAAATAAAAAATGTTTCTTGAAATATAAATGCAGGCCTATTTGATTTTTTTTAATTAACAATTTCAGTCAAAAGAATAGGAGGCAACATTATAAAGCATTGCTGATTACGCTACAACTACGCTCTTCATTTTGCGAACTTAAATCTTTTCCGTAGCTAAAAGATAAATCTTCAAATCCAGGCTCGAACCCATGCCGTATGTGCCAAATTTTTAAAGTTGCTTCATGCAAAAATCTTTAAGGTTGTTTGAAACTAGTTCCAAAGGAAAAATTAACCTTATGAAGTACATTAGGTAATAATCCTTTACGTGGAAAAATGGCATTATAAATTCATTTCCAAGTTTGTTGATGTGCAAAAATAAAGAACCTTCAAGCATAATAAAATGGATTCTTACTTCGCTTCCTTGGTTGAGCGGCTGGAGAGTGCCTTAACGACTTTAGTGGGGATGGTTCATAAGTTGCGAAGAAAAGAGTCACTGCTACTTATACTTCAGCCCGCAGAAAGGGGAAACGGAATCTAATTTCCTGGGAGAGAGAAGCCCCTTAAGTTTTCTCAGGAACAATCACGCAATCGCACCTCCTCCACCTACATCTCCGCAAATGATCACTATCAACGAAAACACCGGAACAAATATTCCCACACTTGAACAACAAGGGTAGCTCACTCAGAAATTCGTCGCCTGAGTTTTAAATGCTTCAAACGAAGAAAGGCATTATTTAGAAAGAAGTAACTTTATCGTCTCAAAGGGCTCTTTATTTTATTTTTTTATTTTATGTTTGGCACGCACAAAGGTTAAACTGTCGAATTTTAACGTTAGGAGATGTCCGGATGATTCTAAGAAAAAGTTTCCGATGTCAGACATCTAGGCGCGCAATTCATTGAAATGTCAGTAGTTTTCGTAAAGAAATGTCACCTCTCATCAAGAAAAATGGTTTTAAGATCTGAAAACTGATACTTAAACGTATATTATGGATACCATGCTTTGTACCGTGTCACCCCCTGTATGATTTCTTAAACTTTAGACCTAATAGACAACATAAACTCCTTTTTTTTTCGTTCTTGCGGTTTTCAGATCTCGAAGCCGCCCTTCTCTTATTTGAGGTTACTGGGTCAAGGTGAAAGGGAAAAAAAATCAGAACTCTAGGATATAAACAACTGTATGTTCTCTTCTTGGCCACGACCGGTGATTTACCATTGGGTAGAGGTTATCTTAAAACAAAAATTGTTTCAGGAAAACAAGGGCTCAGATTTCGTATGTATAAACTGTTATGCTCACGTTTCGTTGTGTATCTATAAATATTTTAGCACATCATTTAACAAAAGATGTGAGTAAATTTTGATGCTTTTTGTATCAATTTATTGTTCTGCGCATCTATCCGTTGACTATATTTCTCTGTACTTATCAGTGGGATTAAAAATTTCCTTTTTTTTTCTTGAAATATAAGAATCATGATCAGTACTTTTTTATGGAGTACAATCTTGCAGCTGCAGTAAATTCACCTGGCTAATTATTCATAAATTTGTTTTATTCCAACTCCTTTTCCTAAACTGACAAAATTATTTTTTCGTTGGATACCTATTATTACTAAAACAAAAAATTTACTCAATTTTCTTCTCCAAACAAAGTAAAATTTTCCTTCTCGAGACAGTAGGTGCTTATTACATTTCCCTTGTCATCTACAGTTGTGATATAAATAAACAATACCCCTTATGCAGTTGGATAGTTTTTCATGAAAGAAATACGGGATTACGCCATATAATATAAATTTTGAACATGACAATCCGATTTTTGGCGTAAATGTGACAAGGATGGTAAGTCAGATAATATCCGAAAACTTGAAAATTTTCATCGTCCTGGAGCGAGACTCTAACCCGCGTCTCCCAGAAAGCGCCCGGGTATGCTAACCACTACACCACCCAGAGCGCCCAAGTTTCAAGTTTCCGATTAATTTGAATATAACCATGACAGGATTCGCTAGTAGAAGCAACCGGCATTCATGTTTAGCTAATCTGGAGGTTAAGAATCTTATCCCGTGTTTCAAATTGATCGGAAACTTGAAACTTGGTCGTTCTGGGTGGTGTAGTGGTTAGCGTACCCGGGCGCTTTATGGGAGACGCGGATTCGAGTCCCGCTCCAGGACGATAAAAATCTTCAAGTTTTCGGATATTATCTGACTTACCATCCTTGTCACATTTACGCCAAAAATCGGATTTTCATCTTCAAAATTTATATGGATAGTTTTTACAACGAGAAATATCTCGTGAAATTTTATGCTATGTGCAATGAACAATTCAACTTTTTTTGTTTATTTGCTTTGTTCATCTGAATTTCTTGGAGCAAGCACTGAACACACGAAATGTATACAAAAAAGAAATGGCACAGCGTGTGAGCCACAGTAAGATTGAGTGTTCATTTCTAAGTGCAACAGCAATTCCCCTTTAAAAATATAAAGTTGATGAAAATTTATTTTTATACCAAATACCATTCACCACTGTAAATATTTTGCAACCATTTTCTCCTTTCGATAGCTCACACATTTAGTTAGGTGGAGTAAATACGTGCTATATATTCCTGATCATCTCCATTTTGAAAAGTCTGATATGAAAACAAAAATATTGCATCAGACGGTTTCCGCTGTGACAAAATGTGTATTGTACATTTCCTTCTTCCTTTAAATGCGCAGTTCTGTTCTTAAGGAGTGTAAATTCAGAAATTATTTCAAGCTGCATTTCGGCGCCTAAAATGCAAACTGAAAATAACTCTTTTCTGCGTCGGAAACTTTTCTTGATGGCGAACATTTTGCTTACATTTTCTAGTTCTAATAAAGCATTTTTCTGTGCCGGGATGCAAAGGTTCCCTACTTTTTGCGAATATTTCTGAAGCAATTTTTGCATTGCAATCAAAATTCTTTTAATGACACTGTCGTACAAAAAGAATTTTTTTTTTCTAAGTAAGAGTTGTGTGTTCCTTAAAGATTTTTTTCGTGCAGAATTCACTTCAGATCTGTGATTAGAATTTTATATCAGGATAGTTTTGGAGTTATTCGATGTTTTATTTGTCTGTAGTTTCTCATTTTATTCCTAGATGTACAATGAATAATAGGGAGGGGGGGGGGGGGTGAGTGCTTTAGCTTCCTTGGGGTTAAAGTAATTTTATATTGATACAGAACAGTTTACAGTATATTATGCTATTATGGGGAAAGAAATGTAATACAGAAAATGTTATACAAACGTACATCAATTTTTTTTTATTGGAGGTTTAACGATCACCGTGAGCAACTCAGTGGGCCGTAAGCAGTCGCCCGTCCCTAATTTAGGATCACTGGTTCCAGGAAAGAGGGTGATCCAGTGCTGTAAGATAAACACAACATCTATGCCTCACCGGGATTCGAACCCGGACCCACCTCAGACGAATGATAAGAAGCCATTGCTTAGACCACTGCGCCCCATGGGCGGCCATCATTCTTTTGTTGTATGTATATCTGTGCTGTCTCTTTTGAGGTATATCCGCATTGCGTCGGATGGGCACGTTAAGTCGTCGGACCCAGGGTACTGGCCCTCCGGAAATAAATAAAGACATGTTTCTTTCCCTTTCTACCTTGCTTCCGTGTGATTTTCCTATTGAGCTATCTTGCCCAGATCTCCTAGCTTCCAATTTCCAAGGGTTGTTTAAGACCTGGGGTCAGACACTCCCTTCCTTAAATCCTCTACATATGATCTGATCTGATCTGATTTTGAGGTTCCCACAAAACACAGATAATATCGTGGGCATCCACTTCCCTTGAAATCACTTTTCAATTGTCGAAGTACCTTTCTGAAACCTCTCACTGTGTTAATGGGAAATGCCACTACAGCTTTCCGAAAAGATTAGTCTAGATATGAATGTAGGAAGTGCACTTTAAAAGACATTTTTCACCCTAAATCTCTATATGCATTTATCATTTGGTTTACTATTTCTTTATGATCTTTAGACCTCTTTTTGCCACTAAAATTGTCTCTAACTTTCCTAAAACATGCCCAGGCAAGGTTTTTTCTCTGCTAGAGATTCGTCGAAATTTTCATCTTTCTTCAACTGTCTTATTTAAGAGCAAACAAGTCTTTGCTTATCAAAGACGGGGAAATTTTGTGGGTAGGTGGGCAAATCCTCTGCAGTTTTTATCCACTGCCTTGACAAATTACTTT
The DNA here is from genome assembly GCA_039090855.1 of Macrothele yani. Lineage (NCBI taxonomy): Eukaryota > Metazoa > Arthropoda > Arachnida > Araneae > Macrothelidae > Macrothele > Macrothele yani. Next base: position 22,144,515 of record CM077002.1, on the reverse strand, counting down.
ATAAATCCTAGTTCCATATGAAGGGAAGGAAGAATCATGTCTTCATAAGCTATGAGAATACTTTTGTACATTTTTCTCCCACTTTCCACTTACGTGTTGACCAAGTTTTCTTCATGTAACAGGATGCACTGCCCCGACTGTCCGATTCACAAAGGAAACAAGGAAATTGTGTGTTCCCCTTTCGCATTCCCAATATCATGGCAATGATTTTTAAATCCCCGCATATTTTCCAATTGATTTCCGTATATTCAATGGATTTGGGCATTATAACTAGAATCTTATATAATTCTTTTTCCATACTAACTTAGGTAACTGGAACAGAAATGCATTAAATTATCATTATGTAGTAAAACCACATTCAAGCTAGTTTTTCATGCGTCTATTGCGTCTATAATGAGCCTCCAATTTTGAGGGCCAGGAATAATCTTAAGCTGTTATGAAACTGCATATCATTACAGAAAGTCAATCGGCCATCATATGAGAAGAATGCAACAAAATTCCGTTCTCTATTTCTATATGCAGTTATACTCGTACTAGGCTGGAGAATATTCCATTCTTACAAGCTAGAGCCTAGCAGTTCAGCTATTTGTTTATTTAGCCTGAGATCGTGAACCAAATTGTTCAGATCTGCCCACGTTAAAAAACGAGGAGTTGAATCCATGGTAGCCTCATAAGAAAAAACACTTCTTTCTGCAGGAGATTCACGTGCCTCACGCTTTAACTATACTATGTCTTGTGTTTCCTGACTTGGAGTTGATGGAACTGAAAGAGTTTCAGAGTGTGGTACTAGTCGTATTGCAGAAGATTAATTGGGATAGTCGATATGTCTCTTCGATGTTTTGCTGGTAAAGTCCTGGATATTTGCCATACAGAAGTATCAGTCTCTGAGGTGGTCTTTGGGTTCTCTCCATACCATGGGTACTGCAAATACACATGAAGCTACCTTTATGCTTCCACCATTTTTTTTTAAACTACAAAATATTATGCAGCCCTCCCAGAGCAGGCATTTTCAAGTTTCATTTTCTTTATACTCTCAACGATTAGCTAGCCGAATAACCAAAATAAAATTAGGAAACTTTTAGGTTAGATTTTAATCATATCGATTTTACACCTGTGACTACCGTCTGACCTATAAGTTTCCTAATATGCATAAATTTTCTAGGCATATTTCAACACATTACTTACCTCGTTCTCAACTATCTTTGGAGAAACCTGATCCGATTTGGAATATTTCTGAAGAACACAAAGATCTTGTCACTTATTTGTTTTTAAAATAAACTTAAGGAGGTATACTAGTTATAGTTATCTGAACAATGACTAAAATAACATTGTAGCTAAAATATGAGTATGGGCTGTAGTAAACAGGTCGTTGTTGCCAACTTTTTAATGTAAAACTTCCTGATTTTTCATTCCCCAAATAATATACGTATATGAAATTGTTATGTTATATCTCCCGAACTCCTAATAAAACTAGCCCTGATAAACCGATTCTAATATCAGATTTGAATTTTCCACACAATAATACTTTAGGAACCCATCAGTTAACCAGAGCAAATTCTTCCTTGTAGAACAGTGTGAGCCACATTTCGAATCTCGAGTAAAACGCAGATCTTGCGTTTGTTCTTTAGATTCTGCCTTTCTCTCCCGTTTTTTGAGCCAGAGCCCTTGAATTTGTAGCAGGATACTCTGCGCAATATTCCATTCCCGTGTGAGTCATTAACAAAAAACAATGGTTCGCTGATCAGCTGATTAGATGCCGGTATATTTTGAGTCGAAAGGAGAGTGTGATACCAAATTCTGGGTCACAGGCAAGAGAATTTTGCCAATCTGTAGTTCGAAACTTAACGAGGAACACTGAAAAAAGAATTTCTAAATCTCATGACGTTTCGAACATGATATTTTACGCTTTCCAACTGTAGGTTGAAGAAGCGTATAACCGATATAGTCACGTTCCTTTCGAGCTCTGTGTTTGTGCCCAGTTTTTGGAAGTGTATAGTGAGTGTTTGTTCCTATTTTTGTGTTCCCCATCAAGAAGAAGATCTGTACATTCTTTCTGCTCAGCTCCCAAGTCGGTGAGTTGCATATTTTGTTTGCATTCAGCGTTTTATTATTTTCGATCAAGCTGATGGATTCTTAAGTTAATCCTCGCCATTTTCAATGGCGGTCACTGAGAAGGGTGATGTCCACGCCCACATCAGTGATGCTCATTCAACCTCCTCCTCCTCCTCACTCTCAGGAGACCAATCAGCATTTATGCACGTCAGAGACGTCATACGCATACAAGATGTGACGCGCGACTCCTCTGCAAAAGCTCAAGCTGATATCCCTACCCAGGAGAGTAACGTCACCTTGACGCACGTCCCTGGTTCATTTGCCGAAGCTATGGATGTGACCGATTGCACGGTTGCGTTGCCTTCAACTGGCTCAACTCAGTATACCAAGCCGCTACCAGCAATCAGCACTGTGTCGCATCCTTCCGCTGTCAACTCTACGTCTCTCACTTACTCCAAAGTGACCTCCGGAGCGAGAGTTCCTTCCAAGTTAATTGCTCCTGTTTTTCCTGACTCTTACGTCAGTGTTGAGAGTAGTTCTGCCACCATCGATATCCCAGAGGATTCCCCAGCAGGGAAACAATTTTTTCTCCACAATGGATTTCGGTGACTGTTTTGATGCATTACCAGACACGAAACTCAAGGAATATAGTATTGCCCTAAAGAAGACGCTTCCTACAGGAGCTTATATCACTCATATGGCTCGAAAGCCACGGGCCATATTAGTGTATTTTTCCCGTAAAGAACATGCAGACCTTGTGATGACTGATGGCTTATCCATCGAAGATGTGCATCTTCTGGCTGAACCTGTGGCGCAGCGACCTATCCACGTCACTTTCCACCCAGCCCCTCCTGAAGTCTCAGATGTCGCTCTATGCACTTTACTCAGCAAATTTGGCCGAGTGGTTGGACCAATAACGACCCTTTCGGCGGCGCCCAGAGATCCCGATGACAAATCCATTGCAGGGTTTCGTCGAAGTGCCCGTGTCATATTTCCGTCGGACGATCATCTGCTTGCGTGCCCGAAGATCCTAACCGTACGGTGTAGCCAGCAACGTCGGAGAATCGACGTCATTACCTCCTTGCACTGCACGCTTTGCCATGGCAAAAACCATCTTCCTGTGCACTGCCCACATCAAGTTCCACCGACTCCGACTGGCGCTCCTACAGGTACTGTTCCTACCTCGAAGCGTACTACACCATCTACTTCAGCACAGCCGGCCTCGGAGCCAAGATATGATGAAAAAGTTCGCTTACAGACGTTGGTCAACGCAACGCTCCCACAGCCGCTTCCTCTTTTTCACTAGAGGACTTTCCTACAATTGCCTTCTCACTCCCGCAACGTCATCGCTCCACCACTGAGTCCCTTTCAGAAGGTTTACAACCAGCTATTACCACTGGAACTTCCGAAACAGCTGATGTGGAGTCCGTTGGTCCAGAGACGCAGTGTGAGGATGAGACGACCGAGCCTCCACTGAAGCGCCGCGGCTCTGGCCGCAGCAGGCGGGTAGCGAAGAAGCAAAACTCTACTTCACCTCGTTCAACCTCCCTCTCCAGCAGTTCTCCTCGACACACCTCGCCAGCCGAAGTCTCCTTTCCCACGGTCGAAGAGTTCGCTGCATTTCTCCAGACAGCCAATATACCTCCCGTACCACTCTCATACATTGATCTCTATACATACTTAACGAATCCGACAAGTTACGCAATAACACATGCCTTAGCAGTCAAGAATCCATCGCTTCGCCAACTTGTGCCGGAGCAGATCTTCAATGTGTCGCATTTCTGCCGCCAGAATGTTCCCACCCATCCGTGGGCACAAATCTTCTATAATCGTCTCAAGTCTTTTCCTCCAGCTCTGAAAGATCTTCAGCTAGAGGCAAGGAACCCCACAATTCAAGATCGTGTCACTTAATTGCAGGGGATTCGCTTCCCCCTCAGCAACTCTCTAGCATATGAAGACCTCAACGTTGGGGACTGATATTCTCCTCCTTCAAGAGACAAATTGCAAACCAACTACCGTCTATTCTCGATGGCGCCAGTGGAACTTTGTGTTTCATCACGCCTATGGACTAACATCTCATAGCGGTCTTGCCATCGGCATTAGTCATACTCTCAATTCTATTATCACATCCCTCTCGGTGCGAAATATTTGTCGAGATCTCTTACAGCATGCATCCTTTACCATCGCGTCTTCCAGATATCATTTATTCAATATCTATATTCCAAGCACTACAACACATTTATCAATTCTCTTCACGCGTCTTCGCAGAGCACTTGACCGTATCCCACCGTCAGACCATGTTCTCGTTGGTGGGGATTTTAACTGTACCCTGGATCCTCTTCTGGATAGGTCTTCTACAAATAGAGAGTGCCGCCATGCCCTGGCGAACCTGCTCCAGACAGTTGTCACCAACAACGCTCTTCATGATGTACATTGGCATATTCATCCATGGTCGACTAATTACACTTGGCGCTCCTCTCATGCGCAAAATCCTTTCTTAGCCCGCATTGACAGGTTTTATGCCTCTAGTACTCTACTTCCTGCCGTGACAGAATCGAGTGTGCATCCCACGGCCTCATCTGACCACTGCGCCATTGCCATCATAGTCCATACTGCACCATTCAAACCCAGGATAATTCGCCCGTGGACATTTGATGATGCACTTCTCTCCGACCCGGCATTCTGCTCTTCGGTCCGGTCATTCCTGATTGACAGACGACCGCAGCTTCAATCTGCACTCTGCGGATTAAATTCTTGGTTGGAGATCAAGCAACAGCTCGTTATGCATGTCCGAAACTACTCTTTCCAATTAAAGACACTCCAGAACATGCGCCTAGACTATGTTCGTTCAATGCTATCCATGCTCAGTCTCAGTGATCCTCTCTTCTCCTCCTTTCAAGAAGAGCTTCGATCTCTTCTCACTCCTCTGGCGCAACAAGCTCTCCGCCGACTTCGTTTGCAACACCTGACGCCGGATGCTCACAACTATGAGTTCCTGACGTCGGTGGAAAACACCCGACGAGCTTCGTCCATACTTCATCATCTACGCCTTTCTTCTGGAGAGGTATCAGCTGAGCCGATTGCGCTTTGTTCCCATGTCCGTCAGTACTTTTCCATGAAGTTCAGTGAACCTCCTCAAATATCATCTGCAGCAATGGATTCTCTCCTTTCTAAACTACCTTAGGTTCCTCCCCATTTCTTCTTCTCTTCTCCTTTCCCCCACGCCCTCTGAACTAAACACTAAATTCTTTTCTCTGAATTCTAGTGCCGCTCCGGGTCTGGACGGCCTAACCTTTAGCTTTTATAAAACTTTTCTGCCTCTTCTTCTTCCGTTTCTCCTATCCGCTTTCTCTGCTGCCTTTACTTACTCTCCTCTCCCGAGGGGATTCTCAAATGCATACGTTGTCCTTTTCCCTAAGAAAGGTGATCTCCTTGACTTGGTGAACTGGCGCCCAATTTCCCTACTGAATCTCGACTACAAACTTTATACCACGCTTCTTTCACAACGACTAAATCCCATCCTCACTTACACCCTCTCCCCTAACCAGACTTACACAGTTCCCGGATGTTCCCTATCTCACAACATCCATCTCCTGACTGATCTAATTCACCTTGCGCGCTCCCGCTCTGAACCCCTCGCCCTCCTCTCTTTAGACCAACAGTCCGCCTTTGATAATATCTCCCACACTTATCTCTCCGCCACACTTCTTCGATTTGGATTTCCATCTCCGTTTATTTCTCTCCTCACCTCCCTCTACCAGGACGCCAGTTTCCAGGTCAAGTTGCCCACTTTTCTTACAGCACCAATCCTCTTCCGCCGTGGAGTGAGGCAAGGCTGCCCACTCTCCGGTCAACTTTTCGCTATAGCCTCAGAATCTTTTCTCTGCTCCGTTCAACGCTCCTTTCAAGCCACCCTGCCGCCACTCATCGCCCGCACGAGACACCATGTCACCACTTCCGTGGCGCATGCAGACGACGTTACCTTCTGTATACGCCTGGATTCACAGTTCTCTTTGCTCCAAAGTCTTTTCGCTGATTACGCCTCCTGCTCCGGAGCTGCGATTAATACAACCAAAAGCACATACCTGTGGTGCGGCTCATGGGTTGACCGCTTGGATTCCCCATGGGGAGCACACTGGTCTTGAGCCGCTCAACGTTTCTTTGGCGTACATCTTGGCGTCCCAGGTGAAGCCTCCAGCACAACGTGGAATACCATCCAGCCACGTCTTCATCGGTCAACTGCGTTTTGGCGAAAAGCGCAGTTCTGCACCTCATATTTTCAACGTGCTCGTCTTGCGCAAACTTATCTTCTCTCCATGTGCACACATTCCTGGCTTGCTACTAAATCCCCACTTCTTCGTCTCAATGATATCACTCGCTGCTTCACCTCAGTTATCTGGACCGGACACCACTGGCTTAGTGCCCCCAAGCTCAGCCTTCCTCCTGACCAAGGTGGCATTGGCCTAATTGATACACGACTGTACTATCAAGCTCTCCGAATTACTTCGTTCCTCCGTCTTCATACCTCACCTGTTGCCGACGCCATTACCGCAAGGAATGTCATCACCTCTTCGAGCAACACTAATTTCACTTTCACTTCTTTCATTCTAATGGACCTCCGTACTACCACTCACTCTCGCCTTCCTCCTGCCTTACGGGAGACTCTTACCTTTCTCCGCTCTCTCCCGCTCACTCGATCCCCACCCGATTCCACCACTGAACTCCTTGCCGAACCCCTGTTCTTCTCCTCTCTTCTTCACCCCCCCTCATCTTTCATGCTTCGCCTATCCTTCTTGGCTCCGATTCGGAGTTGTAACCGTCAAAGACCTTGTAAACTCAGATCTGTCCTGGCGACCCTACGCCAGCCTCCCACCCACCGTTCTACTTTCACCCTCCTCCGCTCTCGCTGTTGTCTATGACTCCCTACTCTCTACCATCATTGCTAAGTTTCCTCATCTCGCAACCACCACCGGCCTGACCTTTGTTCCTTTCTCCTCCCTCCCCCTTCCTTTCTTTCTTTCAGTCGGCAGATCTACACTTCCACTCTCCTCTCTTTCAACCTCAGTTCTTTATCGATTACTTTTAAAATCCCACTCTCCTTCTCCCCTTCACATCCCTGATGTATCCCAATCCTCTCTCACCGCTGTCTGGTCTGCCACCCTTTCTCCTCTTTCAGCTCCTCTTGAAATAAACACTCACTGGCTTTTTCTGCACCGCCGTCTTCCCGTTCCATCCATCCTCCACCGCATGACCATTCTTGACTCACCTCTTTGCCCCTTCTGTGCTCAAGAAGCTGATGTCTCTCACGTTTATCTACATTGTGTCATTCTCCTTCCACTACTCCATCTTGCATTTTCCATTGCTCAACGTTCAACCACAACTGATCTTCCTTTCGATGCCTATAAGACACTCCTCCTGCATGTCTCTCCGCCAGTCAAGCTTCCACCCATCTGCTCATATATTTTCATCCTGGTGAAACACGTCATCTACGTATTTCATCAGCGCTGCCGTGATATCTCATCTCCTTATACCATCCACCAAGCTGCTGTGGAACTACTCTGCCACTTTCGGGAGCGTCTCCTCTCAAGACTTCGTGTAGATAACCTTGTGGCCGTTGTCCAACAGAGAGAACCACTTTTCCATTCCACCTGGTCTCCGGTCGCTTCCTGTTTCGCCGGCATGCCAGCGACGTTGCAACTGACTGTCGGTAATTTATAACCTCGTTGTTCCTAGCTCTGTTGAACTTCAGTTCAACGTGCATGCTCACCATTAGTTTTCGGAATCAAACTTCAACATAAAGCTTATATCTTCTAACAAATGTGAATATAATATGCACCATACTGTACAAATGTATATAGTCTTTCTTGTTTTTTCTCTTTGGTTATCATTTTTTCTACCAGTGCTAAGACACCGTTATTCTGTTTGCCTTAGGTTTCACATTGTCTACTTTGTCATCTACAGTTCTTCTTTTGTACAGTGCTTCATTATAATATTCTCGTTCTGTTATTTGTCAGCACTATAATATACTTATGCTTCGAGACGAATTGTTTCGACAATCTCTGTTATTGTTCTTGTGCAAAATGCCTGTACCTCTTACCACGAGGCTCCTTTGTGAATCAATACATCGTGCTGTTTTTTTTTTTTTGTTTGGAGGTTTAACGACCACCGTGAGCAACTCAATGGGCTATAAGCAGTTGCCCGTCCCTAATTTAGGGTCACTGGTTCCAGGGAAGGGAGAGAGCCAGTGCCGTAAGACAAACACAACATCCATGCCTGACCGGGATTCGAACCCGGACCCCTTACGGACGAATGATCAGAGGCCAACGCCTTAGACCACTGCGCCACCGGGGCGGCCATCGTGCTGTATATAATGTACATAGAATTTTAGAGTTTGTATATTTTACCGTACAATATATGTATCAGGACGCCCATGTTCGCCTCCTGAACCCAACCTTGTTAATAAAATTGTGTTGAACTGAAGAAGCGTAAATGCTCCAGCTTTGTCCGTCCGTCTGTCCGCACGATAACTCGCGTAAAAATGGTTCGATTTCGATGAAATTTTAGTATATGGTAGGGGAGTACCTGGAGACAAACCCTATTGAAAATGGACGAAATGGGGTCAAAGGTCACGACATAGGAGCGGGATTCATTCCGTTGCCGTTATGCGTCATACGTGCGTAAATATTGTTCGATTTCAATAAAATGTTGGTATGTGGTAGGAGACTACTTTGGAAAAAAGCTTACTAAAAATGAGTTAAGTGGGGTCAAAGGTCAGGACATAAAAACGGGATGCATTCCATTGCCCTTATGCTTCATAACTTGCGTAAATGTGGTTCGATTTCGACGAAATTTTAGTATGTGGTAGGGGACCACGTGGGGACGAATGTTGTTGAAAATGGACGAGACGGAGTCAAAGATTAGGACATAGGATCGGGATCCATTCCATCGCCCTGATGCGTTCTAACTTATGTAAAAATGCTTCGATTGAGACAAACCTTTATCATTTTATTTCGGAAGTATACTTTACAGGTTCTGGTGAATATCATCGAAATGGGGTCAAAGGTCAGGTCATAGGAGCGAGATTTATTCTACAGCCATTATCCTCATAACTTGAGTAATTATTTCTGGTATGTTGGAAAGCGTATCATAATCAATGCATTGCATGATTATACTAACTTGTTTCTGTATTCGAAATGGTTAAGTGATAGAAATCGCTTTATTTTTTTCATTTGTGATTCAGTGGCGCTTCTGGAATCAGACAACAAAGTCGTTCTCATATGAGGAGTTCGAAAAACTAATTAAAATTTGCATTTCGTAGACGAGTCTGTCTGTCAGCAGATGCCCTCTGACAATAAAACTAATTTTGAGCTAGATATAGGCGAAGACACCAACAAGATCCAGTTCATTTCAGTCTTCTGTCAACACATGTGCCATCCAACATGCGGAGGCTCAGTCACATAATTTGCAAGAGTTAAATGATCTGCTGGCTACGTTTTGGTATTAGACACCAGGAGACACCTTTAGAAATCAAGAATATGATAATTTCTAATCCTCCCTGGAATAATCAAGAAATGTTATATTGCTTCTAAACCTCGTCGGGAATAAACCCTTGTACTTTTGACCTAAATAGCGCGCAGCCCGTGAAAAGAAGGCACGTGTCATGACCTGGTTTGTATGGTAAATAAGGAACTGTAGGCATTCTGAAAACATATGACTCGTTGCTGTCACAGATAAAAGGAGCGATTTTTCCGATTTGCTAATAGGGATGATTATGGGCTTTCGGGCCAACAGTGGCAGTATTTCTGAGACAGCACAGTTTGTGAACTGTTTGCGTGCTGCTGTGCTTAAAGTGTATCGTGATTGGAGAAATGGCGGCATTGCGAATAAGCGATGTGGAAACACCGGAGCACCGCTTGCCAATGATGTGAGAGGTGAACGTTGTCTGTGAAGGTGCGTGAGGGCCGATCGACACGCTGCAGTGGAACAACTTACTGGCCGAGTGAACCAGGGGGCTACCGGAAGTGTGTCTAAAACGACAGTTCAGCGAACCCTGCTGCTTATAGGGCTCCGATGCAGACGGATGGTCACTGCAACTATGATAACGAAGATGCATTGGCAGAAAAGGCTTATATTTGCACGGCAGTATCGGAATTGGACCTCCGTTGATTGGCAAAGGATTGCTTTCTCCGAAGAGTCACGTTTTCTGCTTCATCGAACGGATGGATGTTGGCGTATAAGGCGAGAAACATCGGAGAAGAAACACTCTTCAACCATTGCTGGAATAATACAAGCTGGTGGGGGCAGCGTTATGGTCTGGGGAATGCTTTGGTCCCACTCATACCTGTAGAAGGCACTATGGATCGAATTTGTTATGAATGCATCCTTGCAGACCACGTACACCCATGCATGCTGATTGTCTTCCCTGGGGCGCATGGGATTTTCCAGAACGAAAATGTGACGTGTCACACAGCAAGAAATGTCCAAGAGTGGTTGGAACAGCACGATGAACACTTCAAAGTACTTCCCTGGCCCCCTAATTTTTCAGACTTAAACCCAATTGAGCATTAGTGTGACCACCTCGATCGTGCTGTTTCCTCTGTGGATTCTCCACCACGCACACTCCAGCAGCTGTTAGATGCACTGCAGTCAACATGGATCCACATGCCTGTGAACACCTACCAGCACCTTATTGAGTGACTCCCAGCCCATCTACCTGCTGTCCGCGCTGAACACGGCGGTTACTTTGGATATTAGTTGGTGGTCACAATAATGGCACTCGATCGTGTATATGTATATATAACGTCTATCCGCAGATGAAGGCTACTCTGTTGTTTTCATGCATGTGTGGATGGATCGGCAGGAGTTATATCAAGTATAGAAACCTTCATATTTCTTCTTTCCTTCCTCTTGCAATGTTGTTGCAAGCTGTACTCTGTTCTCTGATAAAGGATACTTTGACGCATTTCAGAAGCAGAAAATCAAGTTCTCAGTACATAACTTGATTTAATTTTCCCTTCAGACGAAGGATACGAAACACCAGTTTCCCCCAAGACCATAAAATAAGGGTAGAAAGTTTCATGAATATATCTCAGTTTTATGTATAATTCGAGATAATCATCAGAACAGTTGTGAATGTTCCTCGCTTCCGAATAAGGATTTGAATTTGTAGCGTTGTGTGAGCAGTCATTAAATAATGTGTAGTGTACATCCCTAGGTAAATATAACTTCTTGACTTTCTGTTCCTTGTTTTTTATGTTTTGGGGTTTAACGACCACCGTGAGCAACTTGATGGACTATAAGCAATCGCCGTTCCTAATTTAGGGCCACTGCTTCCTGGGAAGGGAGAGCGTCAGTGCCGTACGACCAACACAGCATACTTGTTTTACAGAGATTTGAACCCGGACCCATTTCGGGCGAAACATTAAAAACCAGCGCGTAGACTACTTCTCTGGCCGGCACCCGTCGGTCTCTAACTCCCAGTTTTGTGGGTCTGCCGGGTCGGGGCACATTCCGACAGTCACCTCTCATCTTCCACTTGCCAATCACGTAGGCCACTGTCGATTTTGGGTACTTCAACTCGCTGGATATGTCACGTATGGATCGCCCATTTCTGTGATACCCGACGATTACACCTTTCTCGAAATCCGAGTGCTCCGAACTACGTGGCATCTTGCATGCGACTGGTTGCGTTATTGTTTCCCACACGATATTTAACGGCGGAGGCTATGACGTGTATCAGGACCGCAGATATCCAATTACTTGTTGGTAGATAGTGTATATGGAGCCCAGACATGGATATTAACTAAAAAAGATATGCAAAGGCTGCAGGCTGAAGAAAGAAGCGTGGAAAGATGCATGCTTAGTGTAACCAGGAGAGATAAGAAGAGGAACTCGTCGACCCCAAAAAATAACAAGAGTGGAAGACATCATGATCAGAATTAAATCCCTGAAATGGCGGGCTGGACATAGTGCTAGAAGGACAGAACACCGATGGACAAACTAAATTTTAGACTGGATACAAAGGGACAGGAAAAGACCCAGAAGAAGACCACATGGGAGATGGGTGGATAAAATTCGAAAGCATGCGGGGGTAACATGGAGGAGACAGGCCCAAGACAGACCGTTGTGGAAGAAACTTGGGGAGACCTTCATCCAGCAGTGGATTGATAATGGTTGACAATGATTATGTTACGACAAACCTGTAAAAACATAAGCTAACAGTTTTAAATATATAAGTATCGTCTCATATTGATAACTATTATTGCAATTCTGTTTTAAATGCATTTTCTTGGGTTTTTCTTATTTATAGCTTAAAATGTGTTTCCAGGTATGAAAGTTTGGTAGACGTTTGTTGTTATTACAGTTTTTATGGCATGTTTTTTTCCATTGTTTAAGCTTAACTAAGTTTATTATCATATATTACTAACTTTATTATGTTCCAGTCTATGGAACAGTTTACACGCACACACATATGTGCATAGCAGTGAATACTGTTCACATTGCTTATTGTGTAACTATTAAATGCCCATAAAAAATTAAAAATATAAATTTACAACTCAGCAGAGGGCGTGTGCTATAAATTTATCCCTGTGTGCGTCAAGGCTCTTATCCTCTTCCTCTTAGAAACTTTCAAAACAACAAAAGACGAGAGTGGGAAAACAAGTGACACTCTCTAAGAAACAACATCACCCCCACCCCCATACACGTACACACACACACACAAAGGGAGAAGAAGAGTTTGCTTTTGTAGCATCCTCTACAGCGACAACAAAAACGCAAAAAAAAAAAAAAAGAGAACAGTTTTCGCAAAAACGTTCCAGACCGCAAAACAAAACTCGAAATACTGAACAAAGAAAAGTAAATGCCTCCCGAATGCCGGTCTCTAACTCTAAACTACCTAGAATAACCTCAATTTGTCACAGGAGTGCGAGTAGGCAGAATTTAACCTTGGAAATGTCAAATAAAAAATTAAAGAAATTTCGAAAGCAAATAGAAAAAGGAAGATGCAATTATCGTTTTTGACGTGAAACCCTAGCATTCGATGAATATGTGAACTGACAGCGGAGCAAGCAAATTTTTCCAATTAAAAACAAGAAAGATGACGCTGAATTTGCGTGCGTAACGAGCGCTTATTTTATTTTATTTATTTATTTTTTGACTCAGAAAATTAAGCGCCAATATAAAACGAAATGACAGCCTAACATTGATCATTATATGAAATCTCGTACCTAATATTTTACTATAACAATCTGTTTTTCATAGATGAAGTATTCGAATTCAGAAAGAAAGTTTTAAATCGGTTCTTTTGAAGAGGAGGAACAGATACATCAATTTGCGTCACTACAAGAAAATCGAATATCACGGTAGCAGGAATTCGCGCAAAATGCTATTCAAAATGAAATCGATCTGAAGCAAGAAGACTTTTCTATAGTAGAACTTTAAGAAACGATAATAAGGCAGAAAATTGAAATCAGTGGCCCTAGTAAAGAAACTGCGCACCGTTAGAAACAGGTAATGTACTCGTATGTAAATTTTTGTCACAGTGACTGTGGAGAAAATCTTTTTAAATCGATACACAGCCGCCGCAGATGCGTGGTGGTCTAAGCGCTGTCTTCTGATCATTTTTCCTAGGTGTGTCCGGGTTCGAATCGTGGGTGAGACACATTTGTGGTGTGTTTGTCTTACGGCAGTGTCTCTGTTTCGAATATCTATTTGCTAGTACAAATCTTACATTTTTCAGGAGTCACCCCGACAAAATAAAAGGCGACGAGGACGAGATTACTAGGGCCATTTATTCCTTTATGCACAAATACACTGAAATGATATAAGAAGACACACACTTCCACATAAATGTTAGTACAATAAATCACATAAAACTCCTTATTCAATTCTCATTTCACAATTACGCATTTTATATTCTTCGCACTTCGTCGCCTTCTAGCTCATCGATGCAAACCAGAAACAAAACCATCAGCGCGCCGCGCTTGCGGTTCTTGGGTCACCCACTAACAAATAATAAACTATCGCCAGTGGTTGGGATGCCTCTACTAAGTCCAAGTCCAACAGTCTCGCGCTCTCTTTTCCTTGGAACAAGTTCCCCCAAATTAGAGCACGGGGACTACCTATAACCTATTGAGTTGCTCGTGATGGTCGTTAATCCCTACCAAGAAAAAAAAACGAACTGCACATTATGGGAAAGTAAATAGTATGACCCTCTTTAACCTTCCATTTCTCTTGACTTTTTTTATCTAAATTTTGGTTTCGTCTCATTATGTTTTTCATTCTGAACGTTGCGTCTAAACTTGCAAGGGTTTCTCTTCTAGGACATAGCTGTGGCAGTCAGACAACTCAAAATGACTGCCATAAATATAGTAACCGAGCAATTTGTGACTGAAGTGATTAGTCTCTGTACTAAGTCAGTGTTCTCATTTATTAAGTCTACTGTTTTTAGGGAGAAAGCGGGTTGTTTAGCAACCATCATGAGCAAGTGTACGATTTAGTCTCCCGTACCCTTGTTTCGAAAAAAGAGATAAAGCCAGTACCATCAAACCAGGGCCGTAGCTAGATCTCAGAACGAGGGAAGGGCTGTATGCTCATCTAGGGGCTGAAGGCTCATCTGGGTTTCTGTAGGCTCATCTGGGGGACTATAGGCTCACCTAGGGGCTGAAGGCTCATGTGGGGTGCTGAAGGCTCATGTGGGGGCCTAAACGCTCATCTGGGGTGCTGAAGGCTCATCTGGGGTGCTGGGCTGAAGGCTCAACTGGGGGACTAAAAACTCATCTGGGTGCTGAAGGCTCATCTGGAGTGCTGAAGGCTCTTCTGGGGGCTAAAGGCTCATCTGGGGGTGGCTGAAGGTTCATCTGGAAGGCTGAACACTCATCTCTGGGGCTGATGGCTCATCTGGGGTGCTAAAGGCTCATCTGGAAGCTAAAGGCTCATCTGGGTGGCTGAAGGCTCAGCTAGGGAGCTGAAGACTCATCTCGGGGCTGATGGCTCATCTGGGGTTCTGAAGGCTCATCTGGGGGCTGAAGGCTCATCTGGGGGCTGAAGACTCATTTGGAAGATTTAAGACTCATCTGCGGGGCTGAAGGCTCATCTGGATGACTTAAGAGTCATCTGGAAGACTTAAGGCTCATCTGGGTAACTAAATGCTCATGTGGGAGGCTGAAGGCTCATCTAGGGTGCTGAAGGCTCATCTGAAGGCTGAACGCTTATCTGGGGGGCTTAAGGCTCATCTGGGGGCTGAAGGCTCATCTGGGGGGCTGAAGGCTCATCTGGGGGCTGAAGGCTCATCTGGGGGGCTGAAGACTCATCTGGGGGACTGAGGACTCATCTCGGGGGCTGAAGGCTCATCTTGGAGGCTGAAGGCTCATCTTGGGGGGAACTGAAGAATCACCTGGGAGGGTTATGTGTTCAAGAAACTACAGGGTGATCCGTTTGGGTAGGAATAATTTAAAAATGCTGTGATATGTCTGGGAAGAGATGCACTGCCTGACAGAGAAAATGCCACACCATGAAAGAATGCTCGAAAACAGACCAAACTGCACATACAGACCTCCAAGCAGGTCCTGAACAAATGATTTCATTGTCACGTACCGACTTGGCACCAGTGGCCGAATATCCAGTGGGATCAATAAGGAGTGTGGCTCCCATTTTGAATGACACAGCGTTGAATCCGACGAGGCATCGAGGCAATGAGGGTCCGAATACAGTTCTGGAGCATCGTGGACCGTGGACCATATGTTTTGATCGATGGGCAAGAGGTTGGGGGATCGTGCTGGCCAAGGAAGCATCCGACACCGTGTAAAGCATTCAGGCTGATCTGAGCGGTATGTGGCCGGGCGTTATCCTGTTGAAAAACCGCGTTTGTGATGTCCTGCAGATACGGTAGTGCCACAGACCGCAGCACTTGGTCTACTATAGTTTGATTGGTCTAATATAGTTTCTTTGAAAAAACGACCAAGTCTCAAGTTTTCGAGTAAGCAATTACTCTGAAACTTGACACTTGGTCGTTCTGGGTGGTGTAGTGGTTAGCCTAATTGGGCGCAAACCTGGAGACGCGGATTCGATTTCCGCTCCAGGACTATGAAATTTTCAACTTTTCGGATATTATTTGACTTATCACTCTTGTCGTAATTTACACCAATAGACTGAATCATAACTTCAAATTTGTATCAGAAGTAAACAGTTTTGCGTCGTCAAACAGAAATGAATAGTTTGCGTCATCAAATAGTGATGAATAGTTTTCGTCGTCAAATAGAAATAAATAGTTTTGCTTCATCAAATAGAGATGAATAGTTTTGCACCATCAAACAGAAAAAGAAATTGCTTGATGACGCAAAACTATTAGATAGACCTAAATCAATGTTTGACCTGGACTTTTTAGAAGCATTTCACGTTTTTCCTTTTGTTTTTTTCATTGCAGGTTAAACAACCAAAGTGAGCAACTCATTGGGCCATAACCAGTCGCCCGTCCCTAATTTAAGGTCACTGGTTCTAGGGAAGGGATAAACACAACATGAGATAAACACAGCATCCATGCCTCATCGGGTCGAACACGGACCCCTTTCGGACAAATGATCAGAAGCCGTTGCTTTTTTTTTTTTTTTTTTTTTTTTTTTGATTGGAGGTTTAACGACCACCGTGAGCAACTTAACGGGCTATACGCAGTCGCCCGTTCCTAATTTAGGGCCACAGACTCCAGGGAAGGGGAGAGCCACAGTCGTAAGACAAACACAACATCCCTGTCTTACTGGGATTCGAACCCGGACCCCTTTCGGACAAATGATCAGAAGCCATCGCTTTTTTCTTATTATTGGGGGTTTAACGACCACCGTGAGCAACTTAATGGTATATAAGCAGTCGCCCGTCCCTAATTTAGGGCCACAGACTTCAGAGAAGAGGGAGAGCCAGAACCGTAAGACAAACACAACACCCTTGCCTTACCGGGACTCGAACCCGGATACCATCTCGGACGAGTGATCAGAAGCCATCGCTTAGTCCGCTCTGCCACCGGGGCGGCTTACATTTTTCAAAACCGTAATAAACTGGTAAATGATTTATCTTTATCACCATACCTATCGAGCGCATGGAAAGCACTCATCAGCCTCCCCGGTGGCTTAGTGGTCTAAGCGATGGCCACTGATCATTCGTCCGAAAGGGGTCCGGGTTCGAATACCGGCAAGGCATGGATGATGTGTTTGTCTTACGGCACTGCCTCTCTCCCTTCCCTGGAACCAGTGCCTCTAAATTAGGGACGGACGACTGCTTATAGCCCATTGAGTTGCTCACAGTGGTCGTTAAACCTCCAATCAAAAAAAAAAACACTCATCAAAACTGATGGCTGCAGGAGAAACTAATAACATCGTCACAAGCAAGAAATGAAAACGGTGAATACTGATGAAGCTGGACCATAGTTTCCACAGAAACTATAGTAGACTTTAATTTAAGAGTATTGCTCTCAAAAAAGTTATTTTCTAAATTAAATTAAATGTAATTATGCAATGCGTGTAGTTCAACTATTTCAGTGTGATGTTTGTGTTTGTTGTCTTACTGCTCTAGCTGCTTCACTTCCCTTGAATCAGTGGTTCTGTATTAGGAACAGGAGGCTGCTTATGGCCCATCGAGTTACTCACAGTGGTCATTAATCCCCCTCCCTCCCAAGAGGATAATGGAAAATGGGTCGAGAATATCAGAACATTCTGCACAGTGTACTGAAGGTAAACTCCCGTCCCTATTATGTGGCCGTTGGTTCCAGGGATGGAGTGAGACGAGTCGTATCGGGCAGGCGGAACACCCGTCCTTCATCCGAGATTCGAACCCGGGTCCGTCTCGAATAAAAAGTCGACCATGATGCGAGACCCTAATTTGTCATTCAACCATCCATCGGAGTTATCGAGAGACAGGGTCCTTTTATCCTACTATTCCAGACTGAGGACATGTCTTATCTGGGAGTATTCCGAAACTGGCACAAAACTGTAGTAGCAGATGCAGGTGTTTCACATTCAACTTTACGGAAATTTGTCATCAAAGACTACACGTATATTGGGTGCAACATGTATAGGCTGATTTTCGTCTAGAGTTCTGATTTTGCACTGACTGCAGAAGATTAATATATGAAGGTCGTCCAGGAAGTAAAGAACGTTTTAGTATTAAAACAAAAACAATAAGTAGTAAAGAACAAATATTCATGTGACACTTACACGAAGACTTCACCTAGTTTTCGACATAATCACCATACAAACTAAAACACTTATCATAGCGTGGTACCAGTTTTTCAATGCAGTCGTTATACTCCCCTGCCGCTAAGTTGTTTAATCATGCAATGACAACGACTTTCAACTCGTCATCATTGAGAAAGTAATGGACACCTAAAAACTCTTTCAGCTTAGGAAACAGATGAAAGTCACTAGGTGCTAGGTCAGGGCGGTATGCAGGATGATCGAAAACTTCCTACTCAAAACGTTGAAGAAGTCCTTGAGTTGCTGCAGAGAAGTGAGGGCGCGCGTTATCGTGAAGGAGAACAAGCCGCTGGACAACATGACACGCCGTTTGTTCTGTATGACGCGTCGGAGCCGATGAAGCGTCTGACAGTAAGCTTCGGAGTTTATTGTCTGTCCTCGTGGCATGAAATCAAACAAGAGGACGCTCATTCGGTCTCAAAATACCGTCAACATCACTTTCCGTGTGCTCATTGTTGGTTTGCATTTTTTTGGTTTCGATGGAGACCGGGAATGACGGCATTCCATTGGCTGGCGCTTGGCTTCCGGTGTGTTATGCGAGACCCATGTCTCGTCACCAGGCACAGTGTGGTCCAAGAATGTATCTCCATCTTTGGCATATCGACTCAGAAAAGTCAAGGCAGCTCCCGTTCTTTTTTTCTTGTGTTCGAGGCACCCATGTGGCACACATTGTTTTGTACCCAAGATGAGCCGTAACAATTTCATGCAGCAGAGCCCTTGAAATTTCGGGAACAAAAACTTTGCAAACTCTCTAAGGTGTACCGTCTGCCCTCCTGAATTTTGTCGTCAATCTTTTTCTGGACTGCTTCAGAGGGTCACCCAGAACATTCTTCATCATGAATGTTTGATCTTCCTTTGTTAAACATGATGCACCATTTTCGCACAGATGTTGCATTCATAACCTCTTCACCATAGACTTCCGTTATTTGTCTGTGAATGTCGATAGGGCGAACCTTTTTGGCGTTCAAAAAGTGTATCACACATCTTACTTCACACTTTGCGGGATTATCGATTTTGTCACACATTTCAACGGCCCCTAACGAAAAGGCGAACGTCCGCTCTACCTCGCTGCTTGGCTCCGACTGAGCTAGCAGTCCAGGGCGTTCGATGCCGCCGCGAAAATGGTGGCGGGGTCGCCCGCGTCGTTCGCCAAGGTCAAACGTTCTTTACTTTCTGGACAACTTTTGTACCTACAGTTTTCTCCGTCGAGCGAGCGCTTTTCACCGATGAATCGCAATTAACGAGATTTTGTATTGCGAATTTTCATAACATTCACCACTGGGCCCAGAAAAATTCTTACGTAATAACGCAGCGTACGCGGGGGCAGAAGTTTCATGTGAATGTTTAGACTTGATCGATCCATTATCCCTGCCATCAGCGCTTGATACACACAATTCTTGGAAGTGGTGCTACCTACATAGCTGAAAAATGTTCCATTACCAACACACAGTAGCATGTGATTCATACATGATGGGGATTCAGCACATTTACAGTTTCATTGTAGTAGAAGATTTCAGTCGTTAAGTTCCCTTCTCATTAGATTATAGTTGAGGTGGAACAATTGCATGGCCTCCATACTTCTCAGATTTGAAATCACTGTGTTGCTATCGTAACAGCTTAAGGTTGATGTCCAAGTTACCCCGAAACTTTCCGCGAGCAGACCGTGCATGACTACCAAAGAATTCAGAAAACTCTTGGTCTTTTTTAACGTGTTCTAGAAAGATAAAATGATGTCGTGCGGCGTGTTTTGATCATCACGAAGGTCATTTGGAACCTTTGAATTTCGACGCCGCTGTGGTGCATGTCCAGCGCGTAACTGGAAGACCTGGGTTCGTTTCCAGGTGGCGGCCGATGAGAATTTTTCCGTGACTCACGTGGAAAGAGCGGTGACTTCTATGTATTTGATGAGAACATGAACATCTCTGTTATATCCGAGATTCTAATGCGCAGATCACTAGAGTAAAGTCACCATGAACAAGAATAGTTAATTTAACAGGAATAAGATCATTAACAATATAAACAGCGAAATCTGGCTGGAACGCTGGACGTCACAGCAACATCTGCATTGTTGCGCCATCACGTATCGATCAATTCGTGAGTGTTATAGAGATGTCAAAGTGATTGTGTGCCACATAATAGCACGAGATCTAATGTCCAAGAGCTTGCGTGCTATATAATAGCACGCGATCACTTTGAGATGTCAATGTGATCGCGTGCTAAGTTAAAAACATTGAATTATCAATGACTTGAGTTCTATTTGTCCGATCTACAAAATTCGATTGAAATCTTAATATCACAGCAAGTTGAGTTTGTATATGAATTTAACTTCAAACAATTCGAATATTAATTTGTACGCTTTAATTATTTTTTGCTTTTTTAATTTAACTAACTTTCTGAATTTAGTACTGACTATATTATACATTTTGCAAAATATCGATCTATCTAAACGCTCTAACCTACAATAAAAACTGAAATCTTGAGATGTCAAAGTGAGCAAAATTGCATCTGGAAGCAGTTTTCGCTCCAACAGCATATTGTCGATAATTTAGATAGTTCTGATTTGTAATACCAGATGTCGCATTATTTTGTAGAAAAAGCTTCGGACGAAGTTTCAAACTAACCGTCGAATGGGACAGTCTAAAACAAGCAGTGAAAGGAATAGCAAGTGTGCCGGAGAAAAAGTAATTTAGGGCGAAAAATCAAAGTAAAAGTTATTGAGGTAATTTATACGAAAACAATTGGACTACAAGGAAAATTGTTAAGCAGCAACAAGTATTTTACAGAGAATGTTTCTTTATCGCGAGGTCTTTTGAGAAACAGAAATAAATTGCATATAATTTTCAGTTCTAACATGAATGAGTTCGTACTATACTTCCTTACAGAAACCCGGCGTCTGTTTGATTTGTTTTCAATCTGCTTCAATTAAAAATATCATCATGTCTTAGGACGGCAAACATCCCTTGCATATTAATATTTATTTAAAGCTTAAAAGCAACCCTTCTAGGACGGGCTATAGGCTAGTAGTAAATAAAATCCTAGTCATAATTTAAATCCATTGCAAAACACAGCGCCAAGGTTTTGGTAGTTCTATTTTTAGAATAAGATACTTGAATAACAAAGGAAATATTTCGCAAAAATGTTTCAATAATGTGAAATCTTATCTTTCAATAATCTGAAATTAGAAAAACAAGAAATCAAAATAGTAATAATCAAAAAATCAAAAATCATAAAATCAAAAAATAAAAAAAAAATCTGATTATCTGGTTTCAGTCAATAATAAGAATATTTTCATAAATAACCTGATTTCAGATTATTGAAAGATTTTTAATTTTATGATTTTTGATTTTTTTATTAAAAATCAAAAAATCGAAAATTATTAAATCAAAAAATCAAAAATCTTTCAATAATCTGAAATCTGAAAATCAAAAAATCAAAAATCTTTCAATAATCTGAAATCTGAAATCAAAAATCTTTCAATAAGATTAAATTTTGGCTGGTAGTTCTATTTTTAAATGAGATGCTTGAAATCTTCTGAAAGCAATGATGTTTGAGCAAGGTGAACTATGATTCCGTGGAATTTCAGAATTTATTTACTTTAAATACAGAGTCACCCTTAGGATGAGTGGGGCTCAGGGCAAATATTTTTGCGCGGCCACAGTCTTGCAAACAATTTAATTAAAAACTGCTTTACGAAATTCGTGGGCCTATATGAGGTATAATGATCTATCTGTAAAAATTTAAGATAATGAGTAAAGAAGAGGTTCTTAGTATTTGTTTATTGTGCAGTCATTGCTCCCTTAAACTCTTTAGGCCGTAACCACTGCATTCCCAGAAAGTCATCTCCCGCAGTGATGATCAGGTATCTCTTCAGATTCATACAACAGCCATGACCATGCTTCCATAGCGCTCAGCAATGAAACAAATGCCGAAGACAAAGGCTTTTTCACTTGTATTCGGAATCCCAACAGAAAACTTGCCGATTTTATTGGCAGCAAGCCTTATTGTATTATAATGTATCACATTGAGACGCACACACCAATATGAAATATGCTAGAGGCAAGACTGAAATCCAAATTACAAAACAAAGTCTTTCTTTTAAATTATAGATAGCGTATTTTTGGATGTTGTATTCATAAACCAGCAGACGTAAGATAAAAAAATGAAATAAATATTCCATATTAACCTTGAAAACCGTCTTAGCACGATTCAAACTTCGGTTAAATATCTTAGATTAGGAATTAACAACAACAAGTTCTATGTATACAAATATTATTTAAGATCTTTCGGACTACACATTGAATCCATCTTCAGAAAAACATAAATGAAAGGAAAGTTACAATTTAAAATAAATATAAACATCGTAATGATAATGATATATATCGCGCAATGCACGTATTACGTTCACACACATAAACTACACCTTCTTCTTGGTTGGGTGAAAAGTTTATACAGATAAATTATTCTTGAGTAAAACCTTCCAAGGTTGAGGAATGTTTACTGGGCCTTCTTCATTACAGCATCTGTGTGCAAATTTGCGGACATAAAACCTTTCTGATAATAATAATCTTGATTTTAATGGAGAGGCAAGAATCATTGCATCGTCCCATTTTGGAAAATGGGTATCTCCATGAATTAGGCGAGATAGAGCTGTGGTCATGGCAACATTTTTAGTATTATATTTATGTTCAGTTAATCTTGTTTTCAATGTCCGAGTTGTTGATCCAATACAACATGTATTTGCATGTTATGGTTTTATTGCTTTTAAGCGAATACTATATACACTGAAGAGCAATGGAATTAGAGATACCTGTCTAGTAACGTGTAGCACCACCTTTCGTCCTGATGACGGCGGCGTTTCGTCTCGGCATGGACTCGATAGGACACCGGAAGCGTTGGGAAGCCATACGGATCCACGAAGCCTGAGCAAGCTCCCACAGTCCACGAAGATTTGATGGAGGGGGTCAGAGCCTCGAACATCTCTTTCGATGGCATCCCAGATGTGCTCGATGGGATTGAGGTCAGGTGACCTAGCTGGCCAAGGAAGCGAGGTCACATCGGTGGAGTGTTCATCCAACCATTCGAATACGATTCGGGAGCGATGGCACGGTGCATTGTCTTGTTGCAGGATGAGGACCCCAGTGGGATGTTGAAGACGCACAAACGGGAGCAAATGGTCTTCCAGGGTATCCCGGTAACGTTGACATGTGAGGGACGATGTCACACGTACCAAGGGTCCCATTTTAGTCCACGTAAACAGTCCCCAGACGAGAATGCCACTCCCACCAGCTTGAAGAGTACCCTGCTGGCAAGAAGGATCCATCGCTTCATGTGGTTTGCGCCTTACTCGTATCCTGCTATCCACATGTACCAACATGAATCTCGACTCATCAGTCCAGGAAACATTTTTCCACACGTCTAGTTCCCGCGCCCATACTAATCTTTGCACACTGTGATGTGCGGTCAGCAGCGGTACTCTCGTGGGACGATGGCTTCTGTACCCCATAGCAATGAGATGGTCCTGGATGGTGTGGCTGCTTACACATTTTTGTGCACCAGCGTTAAAGTGCCCTGTGATTTCTTGCACTGGGGCCCGTCTATCCGCTGTAACAATGCGAGCTAGCCGACAATGACCCCGCTCATCCACACACTGTTGTCCACGGCAGTTGGACCTTGCAGGGATGAATTTACCAGATTCGATGTACTCGCGGTGCACCCGTGACACAATGGCTCGTGAAAGTCCCAGTGCCTGCACGACTTCCGAGATGGAGTGACCCATTCGTCGGGCCCTGACAATTTGCCCGCAATCAAATGCGCTTAGATCCTTCGTCTTAACCATACTGCGTCCGACTCTTTCTGATTCCCGTCGCATCTCTCCTTATATTGTCCGATCGCTGCATACGTCATGTCGTTTCCGTTCACAGTGCCGCCCACAGCGCCGCCCACAGCGCCACATTTGCATAACGCCGGCTGTCTCTAATTCAATTGCTCTTCAGTGTATTCCGTGTTTGTTCTGCTCTTCTACACAGTCACGATCTTTTTTAATTATGGATAAAATGTATAGCATTATTACTACGATGTTTATGTTTATTTAAAATTGTAACATTCCTTTTATTTATGTTTTTCTGAAGATGGATTCAATGTGTCGTCCGAAAGATCTTAAAGATTATTTATATACATAGAACTTGTTATTGTTATTTCTTAATCTAAGATATTTAACGCAAGTTTGAATCGTGCTAAGCCGGTTTTTTAAGGTTAATATGAATATACTTCAGCACGACAATAATATTATTTGAATTGCCGACAACCGCTCCCATGGTATGTTTTACTTAATGTTATACAAATATTGACCTGCGCAATAGAATCCAGTACCAGATCCCTTCGTAAATTGACACAAAAACTAGTTACAGAGGAGTATCACCTGGATTTCCTAATTAACTGTAGAGATCTTAACTTAACGCCTAAATATTTGATGATAGAATTGATCCACTACATAGCAAGGACGCAAGAATTGTACTCATGGCTGAGCGCAAAAGGCTTATCTCCGAAATTAGACTAAAAAGAATATATATTGATTATTTACAGCGAAAGACCTATAATGCGTACCAATATACGGCTCAGCAGATTCATCCTATTAATTTGGACAGACACCTAATAATAACTACAGCAATCTGCATTTCAATAATAGTAGAACGCCGTACAGCGGGTCATATCAAGAAACTAAGAAATCTGGTAGCCTGTGAAATATTAAATAGAAGCGCCAACCAGAGACCTAGAAATACAACAAAGACTTCTTGTAATGTTCCACCATATATCCATTTAAGTGACGTTCAACTAAATCAGATACAAGAAAAAGCACTGAAACGAGGTTTAAAATTTGCTTATCCAATTACTCACATAAATAAGACTCAACTTATTCCACAATTAGAAGGTATCATCGGATTCCTACCTCAGCATAAACAAGAACAAGCTGGATACAATATTTTGAATGACTTAAAATCTTTCAACAGTCGAAACAAATATAATATACCTGAGACCTTTAAATAAGAATGTAAACAATTAAAATATCTACGAAGAAATTCTCAGTTATCTCTAGTAGTAGCAGATAAATCAAACCAAGTGGTAATACTGAACTCAACTGACTATAACACTAAAATGAGTGAAGCCATAAACAAATTACCACATCAAGTTTTCCAACGTGACCCGACATCAGCAACTATTGCATCCCTTAATAGACTGCGTATTCACAGTTCCCTTCCAGTTTCTATTTCTAAGAACATGCATCCACCTCTTGGCCAACGAGTGCCAGAATTATTAGGAAAGGTGAAATTACGCAAGGATGGTAATCCTATAGGACCTCTTGTTTCATCAAATGCTAATTCAACAAGACCGCTTGAACAAGCTTTGACTGAATATCTACGAGACCTAACTAATTCATCTCAATACTCAGTAAGGAGCTCTATGCAAGCTCTTGACAAACTCAAATCTTTCAATCAGCACAATACACCCTCCTCCTTTACTATGGCTTCTCCGGATGTTGTCTAGCTTTTCCCTAACATACCAGTGCCTGCAGTTTATGACCTCATGGAATCCAAACTGATTACTCAAGGTAATACTCCTCTTCCAGAAATTCAAGCTATAATATCAGCTTGATTAATCAACGTATTATACTTACTTCAAATTTAACCACCTTAGCTACCGCCAATGTGATGGAGCTCTTATGGGTTCACCCCTCTCTCCTTTACTTGCAGAATTACTTCTTCAAGAACTGGAAAACAAAATATTGGAATCATACTCAATAAAACCACTCCTTTACATAAGGTGCGTAGATGATGTCCTCATCTTCTGGCCATCTTCTTACGAAGAGCTAAACAATTTCGCAGAAAGTCTATCTGCTCAATATCTTAATCTTAAATTCACAGTTGAATTAGAAGAAAATCTGAAATTGCCATTCTCGATATTCTTTTACACCGAACTCAAGATTCTTCAGAAATCACCTATTCTGTTTATAAGAAACCGACTTCTACAATAGCACTAATACCAGCTACCTCGGCACACCCTTTAAAACATAAACTTTCGCCTATTTATTTATTATCATGTTAGAAGAGCATTTACTCATTCTTCAAGTATGAAACTACGTAGAGCAGAACTTAGACCGATAAAAGACACAACTAAAAACTACGGATATTCCCTGTCAACAGTAGACAACATCATTAATAAAGTGAAGAGAACGAAAACCACTACCTTATTGAGACACTATACTTCTACAAGATATGTAGGCTCTATGGACTTTATTCCGAGAATCTCTCGCTCTCTTAACAACATTTGACGACGTCATAACCTGAACTTTGGTTTAAGGACAAGTAACATTTCATCCATAATTAAAAAAAAGTTTGTGACCGTGTAGAAGAGCAGAACAAACACGGAATATATAGTATTCCCTTAAACGCAATAAACCCAGAACTTGCAAATACATGTCATATTTGATCAACAACTCGGACATTAAAAACGAGATTAACTAAACATAAATATAATGTTAAAAATGGTGCAATGATCACAGCTCTATCTCGCCTAATTCATGGAGGTACCCATTTCCCAAAATAGGACGATGCAAAGATTCTTGCCTCTCCTTCTTTAAAAACAATATTATTTTCAGAAGGGTTTTATATCCACAAATTTGCACAAAGATGCTGTAATGAAGAAGGCCCAGTAAACATTCCTCAACCTTGGAAGGTTTTACTCAAGAATAATTTATCTGTATAAACTTTTCACCCAACCTAGAAGAAGATGTAGTTTACGTGCGTGAACATAACACGTGCATTACCCGATATATATAATTATCACTACGATATTTATATTTATTTAAAATTGTAATGTTCCTTTTATTTATGTATTTCTGAAGATGGATTACATGTGTTGTCTGAAAGATCTTAAAGATTATTTATATACATAGATCTTGTTGTTGTTATTTCTTAATCTAAGATATTTAACGCAAGTTTTAATCGTCCTAAAACGGTTTTCAATGTTAATATGAATATACTTCAGCACGATAATAATATTATTTGAATAAAAATTCCAGTTTTTTATATTTTGCTCCGCTGGTTAATGAATAAATCAGCGTACGTAAGATATTAAATGACATAAATTATCAAAAGCTCATTCTAGAATTTTTATTTCTTGTCTTCATTTCAGTAATTGTAGTAATTCAGATTTTTACATAATGTATGTTTTGTTAACCGTAGTGCCAGAAAAATTAGATAATATTTCTTGACTTACAGTAGTTTTAAAATATTTTTTTTATTAATTTCAATGAAGAAAGACTTTCCTTTGCTGAAGCAGTAGTAACTGGAATTGTCAATAAAATTATTAAAGCAATACATGAAATTTGGAAACGAATCAGTACCAAAAGTACATGCGGGGATTCCACGCTATCGAATGTAATATAATGCAATATAACTTTTATTGAGGGTTTAACAACCTTCGTATGCAACTCGATGAGCTATAAGCAGTCTCCCGTCCCTAATTTAGGGCCACCAGCTTTAGGGAAGGGAGAGAGCCAGTGCCGTAAGACAAACACAACATCCATGGCTCACCGCGATTCGAACCCGAACCCATCTCGGACGAATGATTAGAAGCCAGTGGTTAGACCTCTGCACAACCAGTGCGGCCAATATAATTGGTTGGCTTCATTTAGGTGTATTCAGGTGTTCCCATATCCCATACAAATAAAGTAATATTCGCACAGTTGTACAGGTCATTTAAAATTATTTTGTTTTATTCTATTTACTTCATTTTTATCTTACTTTTTGTGGAAAGTAAGATAGGAAGGGCCTTGGAAGCGCGACCCTTCCTGAGACACGGGGTCCGGGGCAGAATCTTCGCGTGCCAGAATCTAGGCGCTGCCCTTTTTAAATATGACTACTTGAAACGGGATATCATTTTACAGTTTTTTCATGTTTGCTTTTCGGTGATCCTGATGCGCGACGTTAAAATTTAGTTAAACCAAACAACTCTTACCTTCCACGAAATGACTTTCACACACTTTCTATCCAATCTACGCATGCTGGATAACTTCATGCGTCTACGGGCTGAATTGACTCCCGCAGTGATAAACTTTCTTCCTCGTGTGAAGGACTCATCATTGCGCTTCTCCAGCCACGTGGAACATCAAGTAATTATTAAAGCATTCGAAAAGCATGAGTTAGTCCTCCAAAAATGGCTACCACCTCCGTACGTCAGCAAGGAAAAGCTCTATAAATAAAATTTGTCGAGTTTCTGGAATTCCCGTTTGGTTCTCTCTTTTGGTTTGAATGCGCATGAACTGCATCATTTTCACTGAATGGAATAGCCATAGAAATCTTTGGTATGACAGCTGGGGTCAAGATTATAACATAAACAGAAGTTTTGTAACTCCGGGGCTAAATAGCTGTAGAAAAACACTTACTTCTTAGGGTTAACCGAAGTGTTTATCAACAAAGAGGTGATCCAGTGCTTTAGCAGTTCGTGCAAAAAGACTGACCGACCATCTGCGTAATTGCGCGGAATTCCATCCGGGAAGGCATTCACATCCGGTTTCTTAAAAATATCTCTGCTAATTGAGCAAAAGATGTTTTTCGTTCGTGTCGACTTTTACACAACAAACTAAATGGTATTATTAAATAAATCATATCGGTATTTCCTGTCGTTTGTTTTCTAGATTGCACCAATGAAAATCCAGAAGGCAAAATATTAAACAATAGATCTAACCTTGATCTACGAAAGGCTTTCCTAATTATTTGACAGCACGAAACTCTTTTCGTTGGAACAGAATCTTATGAAGCCCATGCTTTTGTCTTTTGTAGCGAGAAATTGTACGTTATTTAGAAACGAATTATTTTGATAAAATGCAGTGTGATGTTAACATTTTTCAGAGAAATGCTGAACGTTTTTAATTAAAATAAAATTTTGAATTCCTCCTCTTGAGCCACATTTACATTGATATTGTTTTGGTATACTCTCCTAAACTGCCGATTTCTCTTCGTAAATGTACTACCCGGCCTGCAAAGATTATGTCATTTATCGTTTTACGCTGTGTGAGGAAAGTTGAAATCCATGTATCTCAGTAAAAAAACAAAATTCATGCGGTATTTCTAACCAGTATTTTCAAAAAAATTAGCAGCATGAATCCCTCAGAACGCCATTCCTACACCTTGAACATAGGTATTAATTCATCTTTAGATTATAATCATATTATACATTTCCACTCCTACAGTGATTTTCTTTGTGACTGTAAAATCATTTTATATATTTCGATTCCGTGCATTGTTTTCCTTTATTTTTAGCGCGTCTTTTGTGAAAAAAGATCGTGCTTATGTTATCGGCTTGTCCGTCGCTCTGTAGACACCATATCTCGGCAGCTATTAAGATTTGAAAAATTCTTTTTGCACTGGGAAGCTTGAAATATGCGAATGATGATTCTTCATTTCGTTTCTTTTTTTTTTTTTTAGGATATACAATTTCGCCGCTAGATAGCGTAAATGCAGATGATGTCGAATTCAAAATACATTTTATTCCATATATTTGTTTCTAAACATCCGATTGAAAAATTCATTTATCTTTCGATTCCATTTATGTTGAACAGTATTTTAGGTATAGTTACTTCTTGAAGTTACGCATAGATTTTCCGCTAGGGGGCGTACTTTAATTACGTTTTCCCCTGCTTCTGAAACTCCCATTTAAAAAACGTTTTCTTCTGCGGATAAAGCTCGTAATGGAAAATCTTTTGCATGTAATTTCTAATTTTTGGCAATGAATGGTTTGGCCACCAGGGGGCGTAAGTGTTAATTTTTGCTTCTGATGTATTTGCCATAAAATCTGAGCTCCGAAAATCTCGATTAAAAAAACTTGTTCGTGGACCGATACTACTCACGTTGACAAACCTTTTCGGAATATTTTCTTCTTAAAATATTGCATGGTTTCTCCGCCAGGGGGCGGAGAGGTATATCTTATTTTTCTCAATATCTCTTCTTCTAATGGTTCGATTTGAAAAATTCTTTCTTTATTGGATAAAGTTTCCGGTGTGACATTATTTCCATATAATTTCAAAATTTTCAAGTAATTCATAGACTTTCAGCTAGGGAGCGTAAAGGTAAATTGCGTTTCCCCGATATCTGTGCTTTTAAAACTCCGATTTGAAAAATTCTCTCTGCACCAGATACAAATCCTGATGGGAAATCCTTTGCATATAATTTCTAATTTTTGGTAAAAAATGGTTTGGCCACCAGGAGGCGTAAGCCTTAATTTCCACTTCTGATGTATTTACAGCAAAAATCTGAGCGTTTAAAATCTCGACTAAAAAAATTTCGTTTGTTGACCGATACTATTTACGTCGACAAACCTTTTAGGAATATTTTCTTTTTAAAATAATGCATGGTTTATCCGCCAGGGTGAATAGATGTATATCTTATTTTTGTCAATATCTGTCCGATTTGGAAAATTCCTTATTTGTTGGATAGAGTTTCCGATGCGAAATGTTTTTCATATAAATTCATAATTTTCACGTAAATCATAGACATTCCGCTAGTAAAAAGTACCTCAGTAAATAAGGTAAACTGCATTTTCTACGTTATTTCTGCTTCTAAAACTCCGATTTGAAAAATTCCTCTTGTATCGCGTACAGTTCCTGATGAAAAAGGTTTTTCATATAATTTTTAATACTTGGTAAAGAATGATGTCGCCACAAGGGGGCATAAATGTCAATTTCTGCTTCTGATGTATTAGGCAGCAAAATCTGAGCTCCTGAAAACTCGTCTAATTTTTTTTTCTTGGATCTATACCGCTCATATCGAAAAACCTTATGAGAATACTTTCTTCCTAAAATAATGCTTGGTTTTCCCGCCAGGGGGTGTAGATGCATATCTTATATTTGTCCATATCTCTGCTTCGAAGAGCCCGATTTGAAAAATTCTTTCTTTGTTGCAGAGCTTTTCCGCTGCGAAATATTTGTCACATACTCTGAAATTTTCCTTAACGTACAAGTCCACAGCCAGAGGGCGTAAGCTCACGATTCCGTTTACAGCAATATCTGTGGGATTATAAACCCGATTGAAAAGCTTCTTTCTTCTGTCAGATACTATTGTTTTCCATACCGGTCCCATAGACTTTGAATAGCTTCGGTAAATTTAATTTGCTTCAGAACAGATTCAAAAGACGTGCTCATTACACTCGAAAATTGAGTGTCATCTTCCTTGTTTAACTTGCGACATATTTTTCTATTTAACCTTCTTTTTGAGTTTCTGTTCTGTTATGTAAACTTAGTTGCTTGTCGTTAAACGTTTTCTTACTGAACTTCACAATACTTTCACAAAGAGTTTTTACAATTGGGGGCTGCTCTGACTCACTGAAAGAGCGTCACAGCAGTATATAATGTCAACATTTAGTAGAGAGAGTTGAGAGAAGAGAGTTGAGCGTAATAGTTGATGTGGACTGTTTCTTAAGAAAACAAATGTCGACATTGTGGTGTAGTGCTAGCGGAGTATTGTTTTGTTCATCGACTCTACATCTACTCAGCGCCATTCGTTTCGTTTGTAAACTCTTCTGGTTTGGCAACGATTTTCAGTTTAAATTTATTTTTTAAATCTCACAAAAAATCCGAGACACTTTCGTCCCCAAGCATTTCGAAAAAGGGATGATCAATCGGTATTTGGAAACACGTTTCTATCGAACTCCAAATAACACAATATTAAGTAAGTTTGCAAAAGCAAATTCGGGAACATATAGTTCAAAATTAATGCTTACGTTTGTGCAGAAAATAAAGTATTGAATAATAATCCGTTCTTTTTTTTTGCTGGGGGGGGGGTCGCGTGCTAATGATCACCATTCACAACTCTAACGTATAAGTAGTCGCCTGTCTCGAATTTGGTGCCACTGTCTCCGGGAAGGAGAGGTACCGCCTGCGGGCGGGGATGGCGGGCGGGCCGGTTCACCACCCGTACTTCACCTGAAACTTGGGCTCGGACGACTAGTCAGAAACTTTTCGCCTGTGACCACTCTGCCACTCACCCGATTTAAAGCACCAAAAACGGTTTGTTCTTTCCTTATTGGTTGGTTAAAGATCATATAAGTGTATGATTAATACATGTATAGGCATATTATAGGGAATTCGACTGCTATTTTCATACGTATTCGAAAATATGCCCTCGTGTGTTGGGGGCTGGAAGGATTTCTTTCCTTCCTTCGCTA
Source organism: Macrothele yani (assembly GCA_039090855.1). Classification (NCBI taxonomy): domain Eukaryota; kingdom Metazoa; phylum Arthropoda; class Arachnida; order Araneae; family Macrothelidae; genus Macrothele; species Macrothele yani. The sequence goes on along the minus strand of CM077002.1, from coordinate 22,112,005 downwards.
ACTGACAACGTCTTTATTTTCATCCAGGCCGTCCCGGTGGCGCAGTGGTCTAAGGCGCTGGTCTCTGATCATTCGTCCGTAAGGGGTCCGGGTTCGAATCCCGGTGAGGTATGAATGTTGTGTTTGTCTTACGGCACTGGCTCTCTCCCTTCCCTGGAACCAGTGACCCTAAATTAGGGACGGGCGACTGCTTATAGCCCACTGAGTTGCTCACGGTGGTCGTTAAACCTCCAATTAAAAAAAAAAAATCATCCAGTACATTAAAGATTTTACTCAATGTCTTCATGTGTAATTCATCCAGAGTTTCTAGGGTATAGCTGGTGTATCAAAAAATATTGAAACAAGCTTTTATCTCTTCAACAGTTGATCACAGATATATACTTTTAATTAGAAAAATACTCAAAATGGCGTAAATACTTACGACATGGCAGTTGCACTACTGTGGGTGGCATTTGCATAAATAAAAAAATTATACAGCGCTCTCAGAAAAAAAAAGTTCAATTAAAAAACGTTTTGCGCGATATCCTAATTAGTCTAAAAAAATAAACCTCGTTGTTCTACTTGCAAAACTCGCGGAGATATTCGCGATGAAAATTGTAAAATATGTATCATCTGGAGCCCGTTTACGGGCGAGCTTTTGTTGCTGCATAGCTTTGTAGCACTCAAAGCAAATAAGGGAAGAGCTCTTGCGCGAGCAAGAAATTGTCGCTCCAGACGATACATTTTTTGCAATTTTTATCGCGAATATATCCGCGAGTTTTGCAAGCAAAATGACTGTGTTTATTATTTTCGACTAATTAAGACATTGCACAAAACGTTTTTAGATTAAATTTTTTTTTTCTGCGAAGGCTCTGTAAATAATTAATATTTTTATGCAAGTGCCACCCAGGAGGGTACAACCTCCATGTCGTAAGTCTTTACTCAAACTAAATGTACGTACCTGGAATGAACCGTTGAAGTGATAAAAGCTTGTTTCGATCTTTTTTCCAGACACCCGTTATATGTAATTAATTTTTTTTTCGATGAGTTTCTTACATTTACGCATCTAAGTGAGTGGCTGTTCTTTCTTCTTGAATATTTTGGTAGCAGTACTTAGAGTTCTGCATGGGGCTTAATTTAGAAAGGACGGCCGGGGTCAGAATGTCCAGTACATGGCTCGGCTCGAGCTGCCCCGCTTCAGTCTTTCACCAGGCTTTTTTGCCACTTATTGCGAATAACGCAAGGCTTTCTCTAGGGAAGGGATCTTTAGCAACCGGCCCGCGAAGCACTTTTTAATGGCCAAGGAAATGTCGTCCACCAAGTAACCTCTAAAATAGAAAACAAACACATTTTTGAAATGGATATCTAGGTACCTTGAGTACATGGGCTTTGAATTCCAAATCTACAATGAGCTACTCTCAGATAAATTATATATTAATTGAAATTTTTAAAGTGCACTAAAAATGTAGGCATAACAAGTACCTACTTCGGAGGGTTTTTTTTTAAGTAGTTATCATGGGAACTGCGTCGTTTATTTTCCCGATAGTTTTAATATTCCTAACCTCTCTGAAGTAATCGATATTCATAATAAACACAAGCATTTTTATTTTTATTTTTCATGTGGCCCGCGAATCCTATTCTAATTTCACATGTTTTCCGCGATTAGAATTTTCAAGTTGCCAAATCTTATAATGAAAATGTATAAGCAATTAGGCCCATCTTGTTAGTTAAAAGGCTAGTAAGCTCTTCATGTTTATTTAGGTCTGAGTCGGTCTCTTTACTGTTGGTTTTATTGTGGAATTGCGATACATTTTCTGTGTTTAAACAAGCTGCTTAATCACATTTTGCAGTCTCTTGTTGTCCCTGTACAATCGATGACGGTCCTGCGTCTGGGCGAGAGGAGACGTCCAGACGTTCAATAGAAGTGGATGAGACCGCAAGGGTAGATGTAAAAAATGAGCGTATTTTCGTTTTTTTGTTTTTTTGCATATCGAACATATTTTCGAAAGTTTTTGTGACCCTTGTTGCCTGTTCCAACACATGAAATAGAAAACACATTTTGCAACAGGATTCAATTATTAGAAGCATGGCAATAAATTAATTAAACAACATGAGCACTCAGCTGATCACGGAAGTGACATACGTTCAAACCAGGCAAAAATAAAAAAAGACTCTGAAAGTTGATATCATAACTACACAGTATGAAGATGGGGTTAAGTACTTGGGAGATGTCCTATCAAGAATTGTGTTTGTTATCAGATTTCTTTCAACTCGGGTTTTACCTTTCTTTCCAGGGGGATGATGAGCAGATAAGATCTACCTCCAATGGTGTATATCTTGGATGCCTGGAGTTGATAAGTGAATACGACTCCTTCCTTGCACAGAATATTACAAAATATGGAATGAAAGCAGAGGACATGGGTCCTACATATCTGTTGAAACTTTTGATGAGTTTATTCATATTATGGGAGCTTCATCACATATTTTGTATTACAAAATATTCTCGAAAAGGTCAAACGTGCCCGGTACTACTACCTCATTTTTGACTCGACTCATGACTGTCCTCACATTGATCAGTTGGCTTTAGTCCTTCGTTACGCCTACCTGAATGATTTAGTTCCAAATGAACGTCTGTTCGAACTTCTCTCTGGAAATTCACACTCATCTAGCTCCTTAGAAGAGGCTGTGGTGAATTGTCTTTCAGAATTGGACTTAGACATTACGTTTTGTCTGGGACAAAGCTATGACAATGAATCCAACATGCTAGGTCCCTACTCAAGACTCCAAGCTAGAATTAAAAACAACAATTCGCTAGCTGAATATCTTCCCAGTGCTGCCCACTCACTGATTCTTATGGGATCTGCTGCTGCTTACAGGCAAAAGCATCAGCAAAAACCTTTAATTCAAATTATTCTGTGGGTACTTACTTCTGTAAATTTTACTCTTACTTTGCAAATAAAAAATTTTCTTTACATACTTACAAGGCATTTTATTTTTAATTATCATAAGCCTAACTAAAAGGTCTTTTTTTTTTTATTGAAGGTTCAACAACCACCGTGAGCAACTCAATGGGCTATAAGCAGTCTCCCGACCCTAATTTAGGGTCACTGGTTCCAGGGAATGGAAAGAACCAGTGCCGTAAGGCAAACACAACATCCGTGACTCACCGGGATCCCTTTCCGACGAATGATCAGAGGCCATCGCTTAAACCACTGCGCCACCGATGCGGCTCTAAAAGCTCTACCAATAATAATATTAATAAACAAAGCACATGGCTTGGACAATTGGCACACTTGTTGCGGTTGTATGCTAGATACTAGTAAGGGGGAAAGTTAAGGGAAAGGAGAGGAAAAGAGGACACCTGAATTTATTTTGCTCCAAAACCAATTACCAAAGTCCGAGGCCTAACCCTAACACCGATGAAATGCGATGCAGCTAGGTCAATCTGAAAGCTAAAGTATGACCTCAAGATAGAAAGAAAAGCTGAATTGCAAGTGTATTAAAAGTGAGGCGGATTAGTGACTTTGGGTCTAGAATATATATAGGCTACAGCCTGTCGTGTTATACATCATTTTAAAGCTGTCGTCAATTGCAGGCATCCTTCCCACTTGGGGTTTCGAAAGGAAGCTAAATTTTCCTACAACGCATAATTTTACTACTGTCGGAAAGATGCATAACACCAAAAACGCATTTTTGTAATGGCTTTTACCATATTTAATATGAGGTCCTCGTAATTTATGCAGATTAAAATGATATACTGCTACGCTTACGCAAAATGTGATGAAATAATTTTCAGTTACAGTTTAGTAAAATATATTGTTGAGTAGTTTTTAGTTTAGTAAAATATATTGATAAAATTAACTATTATTGCGTGATTTCACTGGATAGCATGCGGTACGATGAGATTCGAAAAATGGTTTCGACAATGACGCACAGTTACTCATTTTCGTTACACGAAATTTTTTAACTGAGATTTACTTTGCTACCATCGGAAAAAGGCATAGCATGAAAAAAAATTCTAAGTAAAATATACACCGATGGGTCATTAGATTATGACCACCCTCAGCCTAGAGAAATGAGTGCGCCTGGAGACCGAACGGTGGAGAGGTGACGTTCACAGAGAAGTAGTGTATATACAACCCGAGGACCGGCTTTCCGTTAGTAGAGTGTTCGGAGTCAGAATGGGAAACGTTGTCGATTTTTCGGAGTTTGATAAAGAACAAACTGTGATGGCACGGCGCCTGGGAACTACGATCTCGGAAACGGCACCACTTGTGGGTTGTTCACGTGCCGCTGTCGTGAGTACGTATCAAAAGTGGTGCACAGATGGCCAAACGACAAAGCGTCGTCCAGTCCAATGTCGCCTGCAGCTCATTGATGCAAGAGGGGAAGGGAGGGAAGACGGTCGAGCATTGTTCATAACGACCGCAGGGCCACAGTCCGAAAAATCTTCCGCAGCTGCGACAGTGGTGATCAGGGCAATGTGTCACAGCACGTAGTTTATGGCAGCCTTCTGCGCATGGGCCTGAGTAGCCGAAGACCCAGCCGGTTCTCCATGCTCACTGCACGTTATCGCCAACAACGCATGAAATGGGCCCACTATCCTCGAGATTGGACCTTGGATGATTGGAAGAAAGTGGCCTGGTCTGACGAATCAAGGTTCCTAGTGCATCACGTAGACGGCCGAGCGCGGATGCGCAGATTACCAACGGAGGCTATGGCACCTGGATGCACTCTTGGGCGGAAACAGGCCGGCGGGGGCGATGTTATGCTGTGGGCGATGTTTTCTTGGGACACTTGAGGTCGCGTTATCACAACAGCACAAGCCCTGACAACCGTCATGTATCTGAACATCACTTTTATGACAACTGTGTTCCCTGGTGGTGATGACCACTACCAACAGGATAATGCACCATGCCACACTGCCAGAATCGTCAAGGATTGGTTCGAAGAACATGCTGGTGACTTTTTTGTTAATACTCTGTCCTCAAAATTAACTTGACATGAACCCACTCGAATATTTTTGGTTCGACTTGGAAAAGCGGGTTCGCGCTAAATCACCACCATCCCGAAATGTACCGGAACTGGAGGACGTGCTGTTGACATTACGGTACCAGATATCCCAGGATACCTATCGCCACCTTATTGAATCGATGTCTTGCTGAGTGTTTTGCTGGCTATTGTTCTACATCTTATTAGGTAGGTGCTCATAATTTAATAGCTCATCGGTGTATAAATATCCACAGACTTCTGGTTTTTCATATTTAGATGTTGGTTTAAAGACATTGTTCGCTTCGATTCCGACTTTGGGGTCGTGAATGTTAAAGCACTTGAAAGGAAATGTGAGTGGAATGAAATGTAAGACGTTTGTTACGAGAAGAAATTCGGAGTCATCTGTAAGTCTAATTTTATTAGAGTAAATGTTTCAAATAAATATTCTTCACACTTGACAGAAAGTAGGTACTAATCACTAGATTTATATTACATCGAAGATTCACTCAGTGCTTTCTTAGTGATTCTGAAAGTTTAGGCAACACGGTGATGTGTTTTGCAATTAGGGAATAACCATGGATTACCGCACACTTCCATACGTATTTACAAGATGGCCATTATCACATTTGTTTCGGTCAATTGTTGCATTGTTTGAAGTTCATTTGCGTCATTTGAACCGTCTCACATGCTGGATATTTCCCAAAAAGTACTTTGCAACGGCCAGGGACACGATGAGCCTGAAATAGAAGATGAAATATTTTCAGTTAGAAAAGTATAAAAGTCTTGCACAAGAATAAGAATTTCGCATGTTCGTCTTTTTAATAGCAAAATTCAGTACTGCTTGCTTTGATACATACGTAATTAGCACACTTCACAATGTCGTGTTAAAAGTAGAACAAAAATAAAACGTCACCGACGTCTGACAAACAAGTCAAACTCTAAACCAAGGACGCGTAAGCATCAAGTGTAAGACTAAGTGACTACTCAAGTCAGCGTGAACTCACGAATACCGTTAAATCATATTATCGCAAATCGAAGCCCTTATACATTTTAAAACAACTACAGACGATGTTCACACATGTTTAGAACGTTTTTCATAAGAAATTACACAAAATAAAAGAAGTTCAAAGAATTGAAATAGGCAACAGCGTGTGAGATGAACACGAAAGAAACATCTGCCACAGTTAAATATCGTCTGCGAAGAAAATGGCGCATGTAAACAAGCTGTGGATGGAAGGTTATGTTTTTACTCTTCACGAAAGGAAATATTCGTATTCTGTAATTAAAAGACGTTATAAAAATCATGGAGTTATCATTTCTAAATGTAAAATAAGCTATATTATTACTAATACACAGTGCGTCAAAGAATTTTTAAGACGGGGTCTGTAAAATTAAATAGAAACAAGAAATTATAATTTGTTTTGGTTTGTTATTCAAAATACGTCCCTCCGGCTTCAATACACTTGTTACAGCGATTTAATAATGATTCGAATGCCTGTTCCAGTTCACTTTGCGGAATTGCCTCCAAAGCACGAGTCGAAGCTGTTTGTATGGTCGACATATCATAAAAAAAACCACCCTTTTAACGTCATTTTAAGTTTTGGGAAAAAAGAAAAGTCGCAGGGTGCTAAATCAGGCGAATACGGTGGATGATTCAACACACAGACGTTATGTTTCGCCAAAAATCTACGAACAAGAAATGAGGTGTGACTGGGTGCATTATCGTGCAACAAACTCCAACTGTTTTCATCTCGATATTCTGGACGAATGCGCCAAATTTTGCCCATCAAACGCCTCAAAACATTTAAATAAAACTCCCCAGTAATTGTTTGTCCACTCGGAACAAATTCTTTGTGGATAATACCCTTACTGTCGAAGAATGTAATGAGCATTGTTTTGATTTTCGATGGAACTTTTCTTGCTTTTTTTGGCTTGTGGCGAATTTTTTGACTTCCATTCCGCACTTTGTCGCTTTGTTTTAGGATCATATTGAAAACACCATGTTTCATCAACAGTAACAATCGATTTTAAGAAGTTTGGATCATTTTCAGCGGCTGAAATGATGTCTCTGCAATGTGCACTTCTCCTTGATTTTTGTTCATTGGTTAATGTGTGTGGAACAAATTTAGCACAGACTTTTGTTTTGCCCAAATCTTCATGCAGGATGGTTCGAATCGTTTCTTTGCTGATGTTTAAAGACTCTTCCATCATTCTTAGTGACGCACATCGATTGTTTGCCACGAAATCACGCACTTTTTCAATAATCTCAGGTGTCCTAGATGAACTTAGTCTTCGGGTATGCTTATCATCTTCTAGCGTCTCTCTTCCGTCCAAAAAACGTTTGTGCCACAGGAAAGCATTTGATCTACTTAAACAAAACTCACCGTAAACTTGTTTCATCATTTGGTACGTTTCCGAGGCACTTTTATCAAGTTTTGCTTTTAAATTTAATAACAGCCCTTTGTTCCATCTTAGTAATTCAACATGAAAAAAATTTTACTTCTCTAATGAACGCCCATTTCGTTTGAGTTACTTTACCAACTGCGCAGTACTTTTGGCAGAAAGCAAGCAGATGATCACGGTTTATAATGCATTCGCGATTACACTGATGGCGCCACCGTAGGCTGAAATCTAGCGCCAGTCTTAAAAATTCTTTGACGCACTGTGTAGAAGGAAAAAATCGTTAGCATTACTTTCACAGGAAAAAAGAACACCAAATAAATATCCAAATAAGGTACGTACCGTTACTACTGTTTCAGAAGTAAGGTCTCTGGTCTTAAAAGAAAAATCCACCAACCCGAAGAGCAATCGCTAAGTCGTTAAAAATCTCTATATCAATTGTAAACATAGGTAATAAACAAATATTTGAATTTGAAAAAAACAAACAAAAAAAAAAACATAATGTTCACCGGCTCTTGCCTAGACACGTGGAATACGCGCAGAACGCGGTGTAGACTTTTTTTTATGAAAATCTCTTAGCAGGAGACGTAAATTTATTGTGACTATTGATGAAGCATGGATTTATCTAAATGACTGTGACAAAAATGGTCGATTTACCATCGCAAAAAAAGCAGGAAAAGACTTACAAACTTGGTTCCAAGAATTCAAAGAAAGTTTCAGTAAAGGATTCATGCTGGTTTCTCGTAAATGAGAAATTAAAGTTAAGAAAAGTTGAAAAAAATATTAAAATCAATTCAACATATAATCAAAATAATGTTTTAACTGCTATATTTAAAGAGGAAATACCATTCCATTATCCACAGAGCCTTGAAAGAGTAGAACTCCATCTGGATAAATTTACCAGTCGTACATCCAAATCTACGACTCTGGTTCTTGTAAAAATGCAAAAAGAGACGAGTATGAAGTCTATACCTCTTGCTATTCCTGCAAAGTTCTCTGGTGTGTCACCAATGGACTATTGTGCCTTAGGACTGCTAAAGAGAGTGCTTTATAAACACAGATTTAAAAGAATCAGACTATGGAAAGCAGTGGAGGAGGACTGGAATTAAATGCCGCTACCAATATTAAGAAATGTCCTGTTATCTTGGATATTTAGATGGAGGTTCATAGTCTTATCAGATAGAGCATTTAAGAAAGCAATAATTTTTTTATGTTAAACATCAATTATATTTCTAAAAAATTGTTCTCAAAATACACTATAATGACAAAAGTCCCCGGACACCCCTTCAAAAGCAAATGAGCGGATCCGCTGCGTTGTTAAGATGCGCGGTACAGCTGCAAACGGTATAAAGACAAGCCTGTAACTGACCGTGATCTTACCGCACTATGAGTTTGAGTGAAAATGTCGCGGCGCGAAAGAACTGACTATGAGAAAGGAAAGATTGTTGGGTGTTATGTTATTGGGTTGTCCATGAGAGAAACCGAGAGGCGTTTAAACATAACCAAGTCAACTGTTTTGGATGTACTGAATGAGTGGAAGACACATGGCGTGACTGAAGTAGCAAAACGTACAGGGAGACCAAAGAAAATCAGTGAAGAGGACGTCAAAGCCTCAGGAGAGTCGTTACAGCGAATCGACGGAGCACTGCACAAGACCTCAGTGTTCAGGTGAGTAAAAAGGATGGAACCTCGGTATGCGCACGTACTATTCGCAGATAATTTCATTCCATGGGTTACCTTGGTCGTGCGGCTGCTCATAAGCTTTTCATTTCCACTCGGATAGCTACTTGTCGTTTAGCATGGTGTAAAGAACATTTATCATGGACCGTAGATCAATGAAAACGGATCCTATGAACTGATGAATCCAGATACAAGATCCATCAGTCTGATGTCTGTGTGTGGATATGGCGGTAGCCGGGCAACGCTATTTAGCACAGTACGGTCAAGTTTGGAGCTGGCAGTGTACTCGTGTGCGGATGTTTTTCGTGGTATGGTCTCGGCCCTTTAGTTTTCGTGGACAAACCTGTTAACCAGCACGTCCACCTCGATATTCTGGACAATTATTCCCTACCAACTCTGTGGCAATACTATGGAGCCGAGCCTTGTTGATACCAGCAAGATAATGTACCGAGCCATAAAACAAGGACTTTTACGGCGTGGTTTGAAGAAAATTCCGTATCGTGTTTGGACTGGCCAGCACAGAGCTCCTGATCTTAATCCCATAGAGCACCTATGGGATGAATTACAGCGCCGCAAAAGAAGTTTGGAACCAACGCCTACCGCTAAGCAACCATTAGCGGCAGCATTATGTACTGAAAGGAAACGCATACCTATCTTTATGTTCCAAAACCTTGTGGAAAGAATGTCTCGAAGCGTCAGTGCATGCATTGAGGCCAAAGGTGTACCGACACCGTACTAATGTATGTCAATAAATAATATTTTGTGTTTCTCTTCTAGGTGTCCGGTGACTTTTGTCAATATAGTGTTTATGAGCATCCTCTGTTTTATGATCGGCTTTAAGATACGTCAACACTATTGTCCTGCTATCTCGGGTTTCCAAACACAAATTCGTCGAGAGAGGAAAATGTGGCGTTCAGGCTGAGAAAACGTTTAACGAGAAGAAACCCAAATTTACATAAGACAGGAAATAGAAAGGACGTTTAAATTATGTCGCACGACGTGGTTTGTAATAAGTGACTCAGGTATTGCCGAACAGCTTTCAAGGACATGAACAAAAGAGAAATAAAAGGAAAAAGATGAGGCATGATATGGTTCACTGATAGTGAAAGCCGCAAGTTTTTCTCAGTCAATGGGAGTTTTAAGTATTTTCAAAGCTTGGTGTTTCGAATAGTGCTCGATTTTTATTGGACATAACCTCAACGGGACTTGCTATCATGCAACTGCTCACTGAAAAAGTAGAAAATCCGCGATATCATTGGATCCAGAGAAACTGGACTCAATAATTTTTAATGTGGTATATGATACAGTACACCAATTTTAAATAAATGGGGATGCATCTCCTGTAGCCCACCCTGGTGGACGAGTGGTAAAAAATGTTGTCTTCTAATCATTCGATCGAGTTGAATCCTGGCGCGAATCCGGATGCGATATGGAGGGTATTTTTGTCGTAAAACACGGGTCTCACCTCTTCCTGGAATCCGTATCTTCAAATTAGTGACAGGTGACAGCCTATAGTCCACTTAGTTGCTCATGGTGGTCGTTCAACCCCTCCCTACCGGTAGTGCAACTGAACCACTGCTGAAAATCCTCAGTGAAAACCACTGGTCACAAACCGTTCTCTTTTCTTAAACTAAAGACCTCACTTGCTATACTCTGATCCTGTGATAGGGTTGAACAACAGGATGATTCACTTGGGGCTGAATCTTTATTATGTGGAATATAAGAGATGGGGGACATACTATGAGCGTGAAACCCAAACGGAGTGGTTCTTTATTACCTGGCGAAGCACTGACGCGCCATCTGTCTAGTAGTGGTGGGGGAATAGCGTGTTTCCGCAGACAGTTTAATCGAATAGGTTGAAGGAAGATGGTGTACTGAATTAAAGAGTGTGTGTTCATTGTGCGTCAGTGCTGGATAACCGGTTCCTTCAAACAATGCCAGAAGGAGTTTGTGAAGAAATTTGGTGGGCGTAAACCACCCACCAGAGCCACCATTTCGAAATTGGCGAAGAAGCTGGAGAAAACGGGAAGCTTGGTGGATCCGCATACGGGTGGACGACCCCAGATGGCGGAGGACACAATAGAGAATGTGAAGCAGCGGTTATTGGCATCCCCACGAAAATCTATTCAGCGGCTATCCCAAGAGACTGGACGATCGCATTCGACATGTCAAAGAGCAGTCAAACAGACGAAGATTAAGCCGTACAGTATCACGGGTGTGAACGTGTTACATCCACCGGATTTTGCAAAGCGATTGGCATATTGTCGATGGTTTGCTAAATGCTTTGCCGAAAACCCCGCCCTGTTGGACTTAGCATGGTTTACTGACGAAACATGGTTCCATTTATCCTGCTATGTAAACTCGCAAAATACACGGTGTAGCCGCTCCACATTCGCTAATATGCAGCGTTGGGTGAGTGTGTGTCTGGACGCTTGCAGCGGCCACTTCCTGCATCTTCTATGAGACATTCCTCTTTGTCATGGATCAAGATGTGTTTTACATTAATTTCATTCAACTGTGCTTTTGCAATCGTGAGTTAATTAAAAAATAAGTGTTCAGTCCTGCGTAAATCACCCTGTATTTAAAAATGTTCCTGGTTCCAGCAAACTTTGCTTAGTAGCGATTGCTTTGGTCCTAAAAGGTATTTTCTCTCAGCAAAGAGGGCAGAAGAATTGCAAGAGCCTTAGCTACCTTCAGAGTTGAATGGGAATGCCTCGTAGTTTTAAGTAAACGCATATGATTTTATCCGAGACCATGATTAGACCAGTTACCTAGAATTTGTATTCTAAAAGATCATAAAGGCTTAACAAAAACGTAAGACTTACCACTTGGTACTCGATGAAGCAATTAGGTTCAGTAATGGGTGGAGGAGTGTACATCTCCCAGTCGGTATTTTTTGCTTGTTCTCTAAGTTCTTCCAACTTGTCTTCAGCAATGAGAGACACCGGATCGTTTACCTTTTCCATATACTTCTCTACAGGAAGTTTCTGCAATTGATAAAGGAAACGAAATCAGTATAATGAAGTGAAGAAACATCAAGCCTCACACACGTTATGATATTTAGTTCGTGTATAAATCCACAAATAGATTTTTCCTCATAGGATTGTCTTCGTGTATCTCCATATCGATGGACATGACTAACACGGCATTATTTAACACAACAATAGTGTGTTAGACAGAGAAATATACTCAATCCTAAACACACAAAAGTAAACAACGCTAAATATCAGGTTGTAAAGTAGGTTTTGAGGGAAAATCGTATGCGGCGTGTGTAATGCAAGAACCTGCGGTGACGTAAATATCCCAGAATGATGTACACGCGTGAAAGAATAGATTCTAAGGACAGGTCTTACACTGTTGTGGTGCAGATTAGTTGCACGTGGCGACGATACGATGGCTATATCGAGGGAATGTGTGCGTGAATTATTGCTCTATGAATATTTGAATGGCGTTAAAGTTACAGATGCACGTGGAAAATTGCGAAACGCGTTTGGTGACGATATTATCGGACAGAGTGCTATGACTGATACAGGAAATTCGGCACTGGTGTACGGGAACTGTCTGATTCACCCAGAAGTGGCAGACCCAGTACGTTTGAATATGATACACATGCTACCGACCAAGCCTGATGCAACAACTACGGGAATGGCAGAGAAACTGAAGACCATCCATACGACCATCAACACCCTACTACGGAAGCTGGGATGTTCGTGTTAACTGTGCAAATCTGTACCCCATGCTTTGTTTGACCAGAATCGGATGCAACGCTACTCCATTGCAGTTGCTCAGCGTGAAAGGGAAAAACGGGAGTGCTTTTACATCGGTTGGTCACGGGTGAGGAAATATCGGTCACATGCATGAATGCTACGTGACACAGGGCATGGATGAAATAGGGGCAACCCCCACGGAAGGTGTCTAAGCAGCCCCTTCATGGACGTAAGGTGAAGCTGAGTTTCAGGTGGGATTGTCGCGGTTTGATTCACTATGAACTCTTACCACGGAACAATACCAATACAGCGAATGCTGACATTACACAGTTGGACCGTCTCCATCCTGCGCTGCAAAAAAGTACCCAGTGTTAGTTAAACACCATGAAGTTGTTGTTTTTTTTTCACCAGTATAACGCTCTTTCACATGTCACCTTACGGACTCCAGCAAACATTCCACGAGTTGGAATGGAAAATATTGTCGCACATCCCTTATTTCGCCGCCCCTGTGGCGCAGTGGTCTAAGGCGTTGACCTCTTATCATTCGTCCGAAGGGGTCCGGGTTCGAATCCCGGTGAGGCATGGATGTTGTGTTTGTCTTACGGCACTGGCTCTCTCCCTTCCCTGGAACCAGTGACCCTAAATTAGGGACGGGCGACTGCTTATAGCCCATTGAGTTGCTCACGGTGGTCGTTAAACATCCAATCAAAAAAAAAAAAAAAAAACATCCCTTATTTCCCGGATCTTGCTCCGTTCGACTTTCATCTCTGCAGGTATTTGTCGAATTTCCTCGCTGAGAAAAAAAACTTCGGTAATGACGATGATGTGAAACGTTGCATGTATGACTTTTTCAACTCCCGCTCGCCAGACTTCTATCGCAATGGGACATTTGAACTCGTAGATCGGTGGAACAAGGTCATTAATTCCCATGGATACTATACGAACGATTCGGTTAAGTGTTTTGTACGATTTTTTAATCTTGAAGTACAGGCTTCTCCGTTTTCCGGATACTTTCTTTGCAATCTGATAGTTTGCCGCCCCGGTGACGCAATGGTCTAAGCGATGGCTTATGAACATTCGTCCGAGAAGGGTCCGGGTTCGAATCCCGGTGAGACATGGATGTTGTGTTTGTCTTACAGCGCTGGCTCTCTCCCTTGCCTGGAACCAGTGGCCCTAAATTAGGAACGGGCGTCTGCTTATTGCCTATTGAGTTGCTCACGGTTGTCGTCAAACCTTAAATAAAACATATTGATAGTTTCATTCTAAAATCACTCTTATGGCTTTATTAAGGCTTCAAACAAAAGAACGCAAAATATAGTACTACAATGAGATGATCAAGAACGGCTGCTTTTATATACAGAATTAATGATTCTAAGATTTCGGAAATCGTGGTGTCACGTGACTCATGGGGCTTGATACCCTATCGGTTAGTTTTTATTAAGTTTGATCATCAGATACGTGAAGAGACCCGCAAAACGTCTGTCTTTGAATAACTGAGATTTGACTAGAATTTCGAACGACTTATTGATTTATTGCCTCTATTAACAGATATACAGTGGATTTCTTTTGTATGATACCCCAAAAACTGACTTCTTTCGAATATATGTGCTACGAATTCCTTTTATTTTCGAAAAGCGAATACAAAGGCGATATTTGAGAAGTAATTTTAAGTGTTTTGCTGACATTTCTGGAAACAATGTTTTGTTCTAAGTCAAACTTTGCGGCTGTGGGCAAGAGAACTTTTCTGCGTTGTCGTGGTATATCTGAGGCGTAGGAAAGGGTTCATTCGCTCGAGTTTATTATTTTTTATGTAAGATCCATAAAAACAATAGTACTCCAAGTCAGAGCACTTGGAGTCCTGGAACTGAGAACTGGTCACGTGGTCAATGGCTGATGCCGGTAAGAAAGGCAGCACTTTGTTGATGACACTTTGGATTTTGTGATTGGTAAGGAAAGAAGACTGCATTCTGGGATTGACACATGAGTGTGCAGAATAAACCACCTCCGTGATTTACATTATGTGTAATAAACGGATACACGAACACGAGTTTAAAAGGTAAGCTGCTGTTTTATTACGGAAACAACCGCATTGCATTTGAGTTGAAAGTCAGGCAGAGTGACATTGGACGTTCGCCCTGGAAAGGAAATTAATGACTTTCCGATCTGAGAAGCTATCGGCGGCAGCGGGTGGCCTAGTGGTCAGCGTTCGTGACTGCCATGGAGATAACTTCAGGTTCGATCCTGGGCATGTACGAACGTTCGAACCACTAAATACCCGCCGTGCGTCGGATGGGCACGTCAAGCTGTCGGACCCCGGGTACTGATCCCCCGGTAATAAATAAGAGTGTTTTCCTCCCCTTTTCTACCTCGCTTCCGTGTCACTTTCCTATCGGGCATTCTAGCCCAAATCTCCTAGCTTCCTATTTCTAAGGGTTGTTCAAGACCTGGGATCAGACACCCCCTTCCTAAAATCCTCTTCATATGATCTGATCTGAGTCTGAGAAGATATCGGGAAGAAAACTAATGTATACACACTTGGCATTAGTTCTTTGTAACAATACTTCTACGAAATCAACGCATGTCTTCCTCGTTTGTTTGTTTTTTTTTTGTTTTTTTTCTTGTTTGTTTGTGTGTGTGTGTATGTATGTGCGTTTTTCAGTCATTTAACCTTTTCTTTACGTCTCATGTACCCAATCTGAAATGGCCTCCTCTTAAAGTCTATACTCTGTTCTTTTATTTCATCTGGATATTTTAATCTTACAAAATAATCGACGCGAGCAATACCTCCTGCATTACAAATGGAAGTGCGCCGCCTTGGTGGCGCAGTGGTCTAAGCGATGGCCTCTGATTATTCGTCCAAAAGGGATCCGGGTTCGAATCCCGACGAGGCATGCATGTTATGTCTGTCTCACGGCACAGGTTCTCTCCCTTCCCTGGAACCAGTGACCCTAAATTAGGAACGGGCGACTGCTTATAGCCCATTAAGTTGCTCACGGCGGTCGTTAGAATTCCAATTAAAAAAAAAATTGTCGAATGACGTCACATTTATGGCTTCAACGAAGCACATAGTATTCACAGCATTTTCCCCAGTTTACTTGACTCGTTGCTTTCTGTGGGTTTTCCTTAAGAACAATGACTGATCGTAGTGCTCTTTCTTTCCTCTCACAAGCACCATACAATTTATAAGCTGATTAAACCATAGGCTGAGACAAATAAACCACATACAGCGGAACCTGACTTATGCGCTTTTCAAGGGACCAAGAAAAATTAAGGTACAACTGAGAAAAACGTATTAACGAAACGGGAATGTTTCCGTCACTAGATGGGAGAGAATCATTTTGTTACAACTTGTGGAGTGCCATAAGTTGTTTTAATTTTGTTTATTTTATCTTATGGTGAAGCATAAGTTGCAACAGCGAAAAAGAGAAATAGTACGCGCTTGAACGCGTAATTTTTTAAATTTAGTTTGCATTGTCCTCGATGTCTTTACATTTGTAAATTATCGCCGCAAGAAACGAAAATGGAATTTTTAATATTGCAACCAAAGCCGTTTTCGTTATAACGTGTCATTTTCATCAATTTCTTTCAAAATCTCCATTTTATCTTTTAAAGACAAAGCTTTACGAGATCGTAAAGACATGGCTTCAACACATGAAAACGAATACAAACCGAGGTCTCAAGTAGAGTTCGATATGACAAGGTCGAGCAAGAGTAGGTGTCCGCTAAGATGACTCAGTGACATCTGTCATCCCCAACGGTACCTCAGGGGGAGTGCGCGCATTACGCAGAGTGTGTCATGTGGGACATAGATGAAAGGAAATAAGATGAACGAAAGGCAGGCAATAGGAAAATAGAATATGGAATTCACGGCTCACGGCGAAAGGGAAGGGTGAAAAAAGAGTTTGATAAACGGAATTCGTATGGTTTGTATTCTAAAGTACAGCACCAAATCACGAAAATTAACACATAAATGAAAATAAGTCTAATTCGATTAACGTATGATTCATAAACTTTAAAGGAAATTGAGAATTTGGGACGGGCGACATTTTACTTAGAAATGAGAAAAATATGAACGAGGTTCTTCTGTACGCTTTTTTTAACAGCAGTGGTAGCGCCGAGAAGGGCATGGAAAGAGTTTAGTCTCCATGACCCCCATCGTTCCTCACAAAGCCACAAAAGTTAAAATAGACACTGTGCTTGATATGCTAACACTGCTTTAACAAGTCCCCTTGCAACCCTTCCAACCAGTCTGTTAAGCCTTAAGTCGCACCTATGTAGAAATTCTGTGGCAATTACTACTTATCGTACTGGAAGCTGAACAACACATTTTTCAATATTTCTTGCACTTGTTCATCGCATATTCGCACTTTCATTTTCGAGATAGTTAACAACGATGACTGGATTTTCCAAAACATCACGGACCTGGAAAGTTACAGTATTGTTAACACCCGTACAAGATTATATGCTGATTTCCAAATCATGCTACACCTTGGTTGCCATTTTTTCAGAAGACTTAAATTGTTTTTGACGTAAATCTCTAAATTTCCCTTCCTTTTCTGAGTTTCTGTTCTTATGTAAATATTGCTACTTCTCTGTTAAGCTTCTTTCTGAACGGCACGTCAGATCCTCCGAATTCACTTATACCATTCCGCAACGACTGACAGTGAGTTAATGGTTACGAAAAAGCCATGAACAGTGTAGAGAGGTGATTAGTGTGAACGTAGGACTATGTAATGCTCGAAGCAGGACCTCTTGATAATACGAGAATCAGAACCTATCTGTACGCCCAGTAAGTGCTGTTGCATATCAATTGATTTGCTGATGTTATCGAGAAGTTGTGCCTACAAGCTGTACTTCGACAAGTAATGGGGAAATAAAACGACTTGGATTTTTGCTCAAGTGTTCTTACTCAAACGAACTCTGGAGGCATCCTTATTTAAGTGCTAATATTACAGTGACTGTTTTTACGACAGACATTCAGCCAAACACAAAATTAAAGACTTATACATTAATTTAAGTAGTGAAAATACAGGCAATGTCTATAATGCCTTTCTGCATTAATCCGTATATTTTGTGTTGGAAGAAAAAGTGCCTTCAGCTTTTTTTGAAATAAAAATTCAGCATGATTTCGTATAACCGCATGCTCCTAAATTTAGAACTACAATATGATTGGCAAATAAACACAATAGGTAAATTAGGCAAACGAAATCCAAGCTGTACTTGAATATGAAGGAGGCAATACATTTCCTCCATATTCGAAACGTAAACTGCATTTGAATATGAAGGAGGCAATACATTTCCTCCATATTCGGAATGCAAACTGCACGTGAATATGAAGGAGGCAATACATTTCCTCCATATTCGAAATGCAAACTGCACTTGAATATGAAGGATTCAATACATTTCCTCCATATTCGAAATGCAAACTGCACTTGAATTTGAAGGATTCAATACATTTCCTCTATGATCGAAATGTAAACTGTACTTGAATATGACGGAGGCAATACATTTCCTCCATATTAAAAATGAAACTGCACTTGAATATGAAGGATGCAATACATTTCCTCCTCCATATTCGAAATATAAACTGCACTTGAATTTGCAAATGCCCTTAAATATCTGCGACTGCTTAGAATTTCCATCACGCAGACTGACTGATTTTATCGACATTTTAGGGAAATGAATTAATAAAAGTTATATGCAATTTTCTTCATAGTATGAAGAATAAAGAATATAACGTTGTGATCAGTCGCAACAAATTTATAAATGATAAATTCATTATAGAAAATAATGACGTAGTTTATAAGAAAAAAAAATACTGGAAAAGGGATCGTGAAAAAAGAAGATCAAAAGCCTACGCTAACTAAAATATTTGTGCTCAAATACTTACTTGTATTCACGAGACATTTCATTACAGTAAATAATTTGAACATTTTCATAACAATTTTGTCAAGATTTTATTGCAAAAATGCATAATTTCAAAGGGGCGAAATAAAAACAAAATACAGAACTTTTAACGATGAACTCGGTATAGTTTCTTTAAAAAACAGCAGTTTTGATTATATTAATACGCTGCATTGAACAACACTATAAGCAGCAGGGTCCTTCAAAACGCAAAATATTGTGCTGTCGGAATCGAATGTTAGGCAGTCCGATGGGTTAGAATGAAAAAAGGAGGTACTGCATTTATAACAATTTTTAAAAGGGTACAAAATGACGAACAGTAAATTGTCTGCATTATATCTTGATACTACTGCGATGAAACCATATGGCTGCAGAGGCAATGCTGAAAAAAGAAAACACAACTCGGTAGTTTCCTTCCCGTTCACAGAACGTTCATTTAAAAATTGCATATGCTAATCAAAAAAGTAATAAGACTCACCCTGATGTTACTGAGATAAATATTTAATCATCAATGTCTACAACCTCTTCCTTTAAATACCCTCCATTGCACCTAACGCCCTTGTACCAGACTATAAACTAGCGCCTGAAAAGGTGCAGAAGACCGTCTTCTGACAAAGACTTCGAAACTTCCTCTAAAGTGTTTTTCCATTCTCAGCCGCTCTTCAAATGCAATAGTTTCTTTAAATAGTGAGAATATCGTAAGTCGCATAAGCTTTTACGAAAAATTGGCCCCTTCGTTTTGGTAAGGTTCTTTCAATTCTGTGCAAATGTCTGCTCTTAACGCCTTTTGCTCCACTGCGAGTACACGGGGTTCCTAACTAAAGTTCTTTACACTCTCCATTTTTGAAAAAATTGTGAACTAACGGAGAAAACGTACCTTATTTATGTTCAATGTACACCCCTCCGCTGCTAATGACAACTTGCCAGCGGTGAGGTAGGTCCTGGATGCCCCGTAGTACGCCATCTTTGTTCAGCTGTCGTATTACTCGGGTCACTTCCAATGACAGTTCGCCTAGAGATTCGTAGCGGATGCCACGGAGCCGATTTTTTAACTTTGGGAAAAGATCAAAGTCGGGTGGTGTGAGTTCAGGGCTGTATGGTGGGTGGGATAAAGTTTCCCAGCCATATTTCTACAAAAGTTCCCGTACCGAAGCTGCACCATGACACGATGCGTTGTCATGCAGCAAGATCGCTTCCTCTTCTAACGAGTTGGGGTGATTTTGACTAATTTTCGGTCTCAACTTTGTCCTCAGAAAGTCACAATAATATTGTGCGTAGACATTTTGCCCTGCCGGTACTCGATCAGAGACCACAACACCCTGGGCATCTTACGTAAAATTCATCATTAGTTTCACTTTAGATTGTTGCCAACGACCCTTTGAGGGGCGTGGGAAACTTGGATGCCTCCATTCCGCTGATTGTGACATCAGTTCCGGCTCAAATTCACGGGTCCAAATATCATCAATTGGGACAATTCTGTTCAGGAAGGAATCCCACCCCTTTCGAACCTGTGGAGTGATCCTGTGCGATGCTTACTCTAGCTACCTTCTGCTCAGGGCTGAGTTGATGGGGCACCCAGCGCGCGGCGGCTTTTTCTTTTTCCCAGTGAGTCGGTCAAAATCCGGTGAACACATGGTGGACAAATTTTCCTGATGAGGACTCTCTTCCACTGTCAAACGGCGATTCTCTTCGAGAAGCATTACAACAATGGTGACAGACGTTTTATCTGTCGCCGTTTCACGTCGGCCTAAGCGGTGATCATACTCGATGCTGCTTCGCCCCCCCGCGAAAACGCGATCTATTGAGAAATTGTGCTCTTCGGTCAAGAGTTCCTTCCCCACAAACATCTTGCAAGGCAATTGATCAAGAGTTCCTTCCCCACAAACATCTTGCAAGGCAATTGATCAAGAGTTCCTTCCCCACAAACGTCTTGCAAGGCGATTGATCAAGACTTCCTTCCCCACAAACATCTTGCAAGGCAATTGATCAAGAGTTCCTTCCCCACAAACATCTTGCAAGGCAATTGATCAAGAGTTTCTTTTCCACAAACATCTTGCAAGGAAATTGATCAAGAGTTCCTTCCCAACAAACATCTTGCAAGGCAATTGATCAAGAGTTCCTTCCCCACAAACATCTTGCAAGGCAATGTGGATCTGTGTCAGAGTTTTCCCCTAGCAGTGTTTCTATGTTCATGTACGAGCGCTGGGCTGACGCAGTGACTCGACCTGAGGAGCTGCACACTTCCATTTCCAAACCCTCCCACGTCCACACAGCAAATGATAGAGCGTCTTTCTGACAGCATTGCGATGCTATGAGTCTGACGTTGACATAACGCAATCATTTTCCCGATTGCATCATCCGCTTCCGTTTTAGATTAACGTGTGCAGAACTTTTGTTATCACCCTCGCATGAAGAAATGGTCTCTTTGCCGGTGGTGAGGTTCGAAACCACGTCTTGCTACCCCGGAGCGGGATGTTCTCCTGCCTGAAAGAACTATACGACACAAATGCTTATCGCTGCAATTTGCCATTTTGGCTTATAAGTCAGCCTAATGGTACGTCACAAGTACCTGTGGAATCTAAAGAGAGCTCACACGACGCTAGTGTTTCGTCACAACAGCATGGGTGCTTCCTTACGAAATGTCTTTACACACGATAACTGCCTACTTGTGGTTCGGCGGTCCTTTCTGATAGTTGGACTTGCAGTGTTAATCAGTATCTCTGAAACTCAAGTTGATGGACTTTTTTGCCTTGCTAAATCTTCAACATTTTGTCTACCTTCCGGAAGCTCTTCACGACAACGAAACACTTCCGCGTGACATCATTTCACCACCAATGACTTCTCGGAGCATTTCATATATGTTTCTGTCCTCGATACTTGGAGGCAAACAACATTTTTTTTATCACTAAACGTTGTCCTAGAGTTGACGCCATGCTTCCGATTAGAGGCCTGCACGGCAAGCGGGCCGGGTCGGGCCTTTGCTCATTTCTAAGTTGTGCAAACGGGCCGGGCCCGGGTCTCCAACATTTAATGTAAAACAGACACGAGCCAAGCAGGGTTTTTTATGGCTCCATCAAATGTTTGGAAAACTCGCAAATACAGCAGCAGGATAAGATTAAATAATTTCCGCTGATGTAAAAAATAGAAGTTTTACGACATCCTACCCTCCTACAAAACAATTGGAGCGGGTCAGCTCCCTTGTCTCTCTCTCTCTCTCTCTCTCTCTCTCTCTCTTATCTCTCTCTCTCTCTCTTATCTCTCTCTCTCTAATTTCTCTTATCTCTCTCTCTCTAATTTCTCTTATCTCTCTCTCTCTCTTATCTCTCTCTCTCTCTCTCTCATTTCTCTTATCTCTCTCTCTTTCTCTCTCTCTCATTTCTCTTATCTCTCTCTCTTTCTCTCTCTCTCTCTATCTCTCTCTCTAATTTCCACTCTCCTCTCATGCTTCAGGGCAAGCTATTAACTGCAGCATTTATAAACCGAGCCACCTGCTCGGAGACGATCTTTTTATTGTTCTGGTCGGCGGCACATTGTTTTCTAGATGTGTGAAAAGCTTTTTTGTCTTAAATGGCACGGAAGAAATGGGCTGGGAGGAACTTACTTCTATGTATAAATCTGTGCCGTATTTTTCCCATTTGTACTCCCAAGGAGTTAGCAGACGGCAAATGAACTCTTAGGTATCCCAGCCTAGCCGTTTTCAAATCTTCTGTGACACTGGTTAGCTGGACAGTTTGTCGTTGTTTTTCCTAGCATATGCTCAGTTCAGTGTTGCTGATAAATACTCTTCCATACTCATTATGGATTTTAAAAAAGGGAAAGATTTTCGCGAAAAAATCGCTTTCGTAGAATATGTGCTTGTAGATAATGTAAAGTAGAACAATCGGACTCATAATTCTAGATATTTCTTACTTTTCGATATTTCTTACCCCTCCGTTCTTTTCCCCAAGGATATTCCGGGTCCGGCGGTAGGCAATGATAATTTGAAAACCCATAAAATTTTAAAGGCATGAAAATTGTCGTTTAAATGCCATATTTTTTAGTATACAAGCCCACCCCTCCTCAGACGTCACGTGACTTATACAGAGTCACATAAATATTCCGAATTAACGCTTACTGTAATAGAATACGTGTAGCAATTAAGAAAACGAAAACTCTTCAGGAGTCGAATGACCGAGTGCACCAGGTGTCAAATTCGTGTTTTAGTAATTGCTGAAATTTTACGGGCCGGCCCGGGCCTTGGATAACAGGAGAAATATACGGGCCAGGCTTTAATTAAAAAAATTCAAACAGGCCAGGCCTTGGAATTGCGGTCTTGGGTTGGGCCCGACTTTCGAAATTAAGGCTCGTGCAGACCTCTCACTTCCGATGCGCAGGAGAAACGAAAGGCTGTTAAGGTCAAAATACCAGAGGTACCACTGCTCTTCTTACGAGAAGTGGAACAAGACCAAACTTGTTCGTACGCGTAGTCTGCACATCTACCTTACGTTTAACGGTCGAACAAGTGACCATTCGTGAGAAATTAGTGTTACTATTTTATGATCCTAATATCGTCCCTCGTACATCGTAATACAATATGCATTGTTCAAAGTGAATTTACCCTAAAAATATTTTCATTTACACTTACTTTAGACGTGGGCCATTGATCCAGATCTGAAGAAAATTCGACATCATTTGCTAGTATTAGTGATGTGAATCCCATGCAAACAGCTGTTATCAGAATGACTCCCATCTGGAAAACAGAAAGTATGTTATTTACATTTTGTTGTTCTATATCAGTTCTTGCATTGTTATGGTCATTAAAAACCGCAGTATTTTGAATACTCGACACAACTCCCCTGAACAGAGAATATTTTTTTCTTTTGGTTTATGAATTTAACGCTCCGCTCCAATGGCATGGAAAGCTACTAGGATTGCCCATCTCCAATGTAGGTTCGCTCGTTCCAAACGAGCACCAGTAAGACTAAAACAAAATCCATGACACCTCTCGCGATTAAAATACTACACCCATGCGAGACTATGAGTATTAATACGTTGTACTGAAACCACTGAAACCTGAACGTTATCATCTATATATACACAGACGGAAAAAATCCCAACACCACGAAAAAATAGTTGTAGAGGAATGAAATTGCGGCAATACATTTGTATAGGTAACATATTTAATCGATTAAGGTTTCAAGATCACAGCTTAATTTAAGCTCGAAAAGAGCCATTTTAAATGTGAAATGCTCGTACATTAATAACCGGTGTAACCGCCAGAATGTTGAATGCAAGCACGCTAACGTTCATGCATTGTGTCGTACAGGTGCTGGATGTCAGTTTGTGGGATGGAGTTCCATGCCTGTTGCACTTGGTCGGTCAATACAGGGACGGTTAATGCTGGTTGGGGGTGACGCTGGAGTTGTCGTCCAATGATGTCCCATACGTGCTCGATTGGTGAAAGATCTGGTGATCTAGCAGGCCACGGCAACATGTCGACACTCTGTAGAGCATGTTGGGTTACAACAGCGGTATACGGGCGAGCGTTATCCTATTGGAAAACACCCCCTGAAATGCTGTTCATGATTGGCAGCACAACAGGTTGAATCACCAGACCGACGTACAAATGTGCCGTCAGGATGCGTGGGATAACCACGAGAGTGCTCCTGCTGTCATAGGAAATTGCTTGCCAGACCATAGGTCCAGTGTGTCTCGGCCGCAGACAGCTTGGATGCAGGCGCTCACCTGGCCTCCTTCTAACCAACACACGGCCATCACTGCCACCCAGGCACAACCGGCTTTCATCAGAAAACACAACAGATCTCCACTCCGTCCTCTAATGAGCTCTAGCTTGACACCGCTGACGTCGCAAACGGCAATGTTTGGAGTAAGTGGAATGCACGCTACAGGGCGTCTGGCTCGGAGCTGTCCTTCAAGTAACCGATTTGTAACAGTTCGTTGTGTCACTGTGGTGGCAACTGCAGCTCGAATTGCTGCCGCAGACGCGGTACGATGCGCCACGGCCATACGCCGTACACGGAGGTCTTCCCTCTCAGTAGTGCCACGTGGCGGGCCGGAACCCGGTCTTCTTGAGGTAGTACCTTCCCTTGACCACCGCTGCCAACAATCATGCACAGTGGCTACATTCCTGCCAAGTCGTTCTGCAATATTGCGGAAAGAAAGTCCACCTTCTCGTAGCCCTATTACACGACCTCGTTCAAACTTCGTGGGCTGTTGATAATGGCTTCTTCGTCTTTTTAAAGGCATTCTTCTCTAACATCAACGCCCTACTTTGAATCTCAACGATAACTAACACTCACGAACGTTACAGCGCGTATTTACAGCAAACCTGCTTTGCATGTTCCGAGGGGCGCTAGTAGCGCTACACGTATGCGCCGAGCGCGAAATTTGCATAGACGTCATCTTACAGATGTACTCTCACCGCCTACCAACTGTCGTTTATCTAACACAACCCCTTCTTGGTGTAGGGTTTTTTTCCGTTAGTGTATATAAAAGTGAAAGTTTGTATATTTGTTTGTTTGTCCGCTATACAAATCTACAGTTTTCAACTTAGAACCACCAAATTTGGTATACTTTTTCATGGTACTCTAACTCAGACCTTAGGAGGGTATTGGAAGGGAACGGAGCCCGGGGGGTCAAGGGGGCCCCCATACAAAATTTTCCTTATTTTAGTTAAAATTTCTATAGATTTCAACTTAGAACCACCAAATTCATTATACTATCTCATGGTACTCTAACTTAGACCGTAGACGGTTTTTAGAAGGGGTATTTTTCATTCATAAAATTTCACACGCTGTACTTGGTGATTCCACGAATATTTACTACGGAAATACCGGGTACCCCTGCTAGTGAGGAGTATAGCTTAGGTGGAAGGGAAGAATATCGGACAATCGTCCTTTTCCTCAACTTTATTGATACAAATAATTCTAACTTTTCTTTTGTTTCATGTAGCTTCATAATAGTTCTTCATATTTCGTTTTGACGTAGGACTATGTCTAACTCCGCGGATAGTATGGGGCGACTTACGGCCGACCTTCTGTGATAAAAATAGGTCCCAATTGAAATCATTATAGCGTTAAAAATACGTGCAGCACACTAATCGTGTTAACATATTCGTAAACAGCATGGAATCCAATTCGCATACTGCGCAATACATTTGTGCCCAGGGGAGATGATGAAATACGTATTTCTGGGTGTGCAGCCGCGTTTGACTCAGTCTATCTCGGCAACCATGAGCTCATCACGACTGTGCGTGATATCGTTTTAAAGCTCTCGACGAGATCTATTCAAATATACGAAGAACATTTCTCAGTGGTTTGAACTGAACATTTAAAAATTGTTTTCTTGTGAACCGGTAAACACTCCTGACAATATCGCGGTTTATCTGGACACCCGTGAGTGCAAAACGACTATGCGTGGTATCGTTTTAAATCTATCGACAAGACCTATTTAAATATATAAAGAACATATAACGAAGTGAATTTCTCCGTCATTTTTATCCGCGCCGGGGTTCCAACCCGGGTCCACTCATTCCGGAATAAGTTGCTCTACCAATTAAGCTACGCGGACATTTTATTCTGATTCCTATCTGCCTCTATGTCGTGTGCGTCCTTCTGGCAGGTACGTCACATCTCCTGGTACGTTACATCATCTCCCCCTCATTTTTTTTTTTTTGTCGAAGTGCTGGAGAAGGGGTTCTCTTATGTTACCTATCTCGCGGTGTGGAAATAACATCACACCAATGCGAGATTTTGAACGGTCGGGTCATCCGGATAGTTCGGGCGCCATTATAACGAAGTGAATTTCTCCGTCATTTTTATCCGCGCCGGGGTTCGAACCCGGGTCCACTCATTCCGGAATAAGTTGCTCTACCAATTAAGCTACGCGGACATTTTATTCTGATTCCTATCTGCCTCTATGTCGTGTGCGTCCTTCTGGCAGGTACGTCACATCTCCTGGTACGTTACAAACATATCGCACTAGTTTAAACTAAAATTAAAAAAATGTTTTCGAATGAACGGGTTAACATTTTCGACGGTGCCGCGGAATTCGCAGAATGAACGCAAGCAAAAGTGGAGAAAATCAAAACCAGAGGTGATGATGGGGAATATAAAAATCCCAAACAGAGCACCACTTTGGGTAATTCATGTATTAATCTGCTTTGTGTTTGCAATGCATCCAGCATTATTTGTAAAGATTATGTAAGCTACTTTTCATATCATATACCTGTGTTGGCTATAACAAATGAAATAAACGCTTTCAAACCCTAGTTCGACTAGCTCATTTAAACTCTTTGATCTGCAAGTCGTAGTCCTACGTTACAAACTGACAGCTCAATCAGAACTGACTCTACCTGCATTTTCTTCTCATATCTGGTAACGGAGCCCACTAGATACAGAATCGTATCACAAATAACGACCGTTTCAAACTGTGTGTCTCACCCAAGAGCAAAACGAAAGGAATAAAGTATCATGAAAATATTTTTAACACTGCATTGGAAGAAAAAGGAAATTTGAGAAAAAAAATTCCATGATGAGCGTGAGTTCTGAAAACATAACAGCGAGGTGGTTCTGCATTGTCTTTAGCGTTGGAATGGAACATCAGAACTTCAGAATTTATTTCAATATGTTTGTGAAGAGACGCTGTTTCCACACAAGTTTTCAATTGGAATGTCAAGTTTCCCAGAATTTTTCGAAAAAAGGATATATATACTGGCTGAACAAATTTGCTTAAGGATTGAATGAATATGAACTCGTTACAGGTAAATCTCTTTTGGGCCAACGTTAAAATCGTAATTCACGATATTTGAAATTTGCATTAATATTCAACAATATGTTGCTTCCAAATAATTATACCGTACCTACAATGCAAGTCAGAGCAAGGACATTTTTAGAGGTATTTTCCTCATGCCTTAGTTTGGTAATAATTAACTGAATTTTATCTAGCATTACGTGCAGCTGTGACATAATGTAACCCAAAAGAAATATACATTTAATGTGTGAGTGAATTTAAAAAGCCCCAAAACCATATAATTTGCATAACTCCATATCTGTTTTGAGTGAATGTACATTTCATATCTTAAGGCTAAGACATTTTCTGGAGTGGAATTATTGTATTTTAACCCTGTCGATCGGTTTCCTTGCCTTAATTTCTACAGTATAGGCTCAGGGGATAAAGCAAACAGCCAATTCTGCCGCTAACATGGTGGACCCGAACTCTTACTAGTTTTTTAACGAAAGGATTTCGTATGGGATAAATGAAAACCGGCAGAGGTTTTTTTCTTGAAAATGGTGCTCCGTGTAAGAGAGAAACACAGATAATAACATTACTCCCAACTGACCTGAGCCTTCTCCAGGGGCGTACTGATAGCACCGCAGCCCCCGCATTGCGGCGTAGCCTCACGACTAAAAAGGCATCTACCCTGAACAAAAGGATTTTACAAAAAAATTGCGTAAAACTTCATATGAAGAGGGTTAAAGAAACATATATTGGACAGGTATGCTACTCAAATTATATATATTGCTTGTTCCCAACAGAGGCATTTACAGAACACAAACATCAAGAAATTACGTAACTTGGTGGTTGACTCAACTATTCGAAAAAATATATTCAAAGACCAGAAAGAATTCATCATAATCTTAAGAATCCACACCCACCTACTTTTATAAACCTCAGTGACTTAAAATTAACTCCTGTTCAAACCATTGCCCTGCAGGGGGTCTTACAATTTGCCTACCCTACTTCAAGGGTTAATAAATTTCAAATATTACCTCAAATCGAGCACATAATTCGTTCGCTCCCACACCCGGATCAGGATTTAACTAGATTAAAGGTTAGTAAAGTTATTAAATCATATGCTCACTACCCTGATGATTCTAATTTGAAAAATTTCACTGAAGAACAGAACAAACTAAGGTTACTAAGAAATAACCCTGACATAGCAATAGTCACCACAGATAGAACCTCACAAATAGTTATACTGAATCCAAATGATTATCTTTCAAAAATGACGAAGACTATTAATTAAATTCCGCATAAAATCACTAAAATAGACCCTACAGCAGCTACAATTACAGCCTTTAGTACACTGAAGAACCATAGTGGACTATCACAGTTTATAATCTCACAGTTACACCCACAGTACGGTACACGTACCCCTGAGTTATTTGGAAAACTTAAACAGCATAAAGATGGAAATCCCATGCGACTACTTGTATCAGGACAACATAACCCCATTAGACCATTAGAAAAAGCTCTTTCAAACTTTTTAAAACCTTTAACTACAGTGTCAAGTAACTCTATGTCAAGTACAACCTAAGAGCTCGATCGAATCAAGTCATTTGATAATCAAGGTCTACCATTCTTTAAGGCATCATTGGATGTGACTGCGCGCTCTTTCCTAACGTTCCATTAAATACTGTGCACAATATCATAGTATACAAACTGACCTCACAGAACTTGTTAACTCCTTTGGAAATCCAAGCTGTTCTCAATGCATTAAGACTAATTCAAAGACGGAGCTACTTTAAATTTAACAATATTACATATCAACAGACAGAAGGTGCACCGATGGGTTCCCCCTTATCCCCAATTTTGGCAGAACTCCTACTACAAACCTTAAAAGAAACAGTGATTAACCAAAGTTATATTCAACCATTTCTGTTCTTACGCTACGTGGACGACGTCCTTATTTTTTGGCAATCTACAATAGAAGACTCGGACAGTTTAATAACCGACTATCATCACAGTACACAACGATTAAATTTACTATAGAACTTGAAAATAACTACTCTTTACCGTTCTTAGATTTCACCCTCCATAGACACCTTCAGACAAATCAAATATAATATACTGTCTATAGAAAACCAACTTATTTTACATCTATTATCCCAATGAATTCCTCCCACCCACTGAATCATAATTATCAGCATTTCACTTTTTACTTCGACCTGCCTTCACACACTCGTCCACTTCGTCTGCACGCAGGTTTGAAACCTATAGGATGTTTGACTTAGCGTCACAAAACGGATACTCTAACCGTATTATTTCAGGAACAGTTAATAAAATTAGGAAGCAACTCTGCACTACCTTACGACCAAAAAATATAAGTACACGTTATGTGGGATCAACTACATTTATTCCAGAAATCGTCAATATTCTAAAGAACAGCTGTCAAAAGGAACACCTTGATTTCGGTGTACGCCCTACTAATATTTTATCCAGAGTTAAGAATGATAGGGATCGAATCAAGAAAGAAGACTTATGTTCATGCCAGAATGAAAATAAGAAATTTCACAACGTAACTCCAGATTTTTTATTCCTTTCAATTTACTCGCGTGCTGAGCATTCATCAATTTTGACAAAAATTTATTCTTCTTTCGATGAATAGAAGCACTAAGAAGTAGTGAGACAATATTGAGATTGTATAAAAATTCGTTTCACCGCTTTGCATTTCTGTGCAAAAAAAGTTTGTGCTCTGGCCATGTTTTTTTTATTGTCCGGACTATGGTTTAATTTCATAGTGGAATGAAGTAATTCTGGAACTAAAATATTATCGCTAATTGATTCAGAGGAATACGTTGTAAACACGCTAAATGCTACAGTAACATATCTGAACACATTCAGTTGAGCCACTTAGTTGAGCCACTTAGTTGAGCGAGGTAACCGAGAAGGACGCAGGTTAGAAATAGCAGGAAAAGATAAATTCGTGAGTACTTAAAAGAAAAATATTGAAATAAGGACAAGCGAAATACCTTAACTTCCCCGTATGCAGCACTGATTAAAAATAATCACTGAAGAAGAGAGCGTTTTCACTTTGCTAGCAATTGGTTATTTTCATCATCTGGGAAGAATAGAACGCAACCCCCGAAATTATTAAATTTCCTTACAAGCAAATGTCTGACGAATCTTCGCAACAAAACACACACTGAAAGAAGTCTAGCCCTGTAACAAAAGTATAAACACTCCTTGGCTTCAAATATTGGAAATGCATTTCATGTATCTATAACAAGAATGAGGCATGTATCTATAACAGAGTGGCACAGTGGTGGTCTAAGCGATGGCACATTCGTCTGAGATGGGTCCCGGTTCGAATCCCAGTGAGGCATGGATGTTGTGTTTGTCTTACGGCACTGACTCTCTACCTTCTCTGGAACCAGTGGCCCTAAATTAAGAACGGGCTTATAGCTCATTGAGTTGCTCACGTTTGTAGTTAAACCTCCAGCTAAAAAAAAAAAAAAAAAAAAGAATGAGGCTAAAGCTTAAATTACTCAGTAGTGATTTAATGCGAAATTCATTTCACAAAGGTTGTCTACTTGAAATATAACTTGAAAAATCGGGTATATGTTCTCATAGTAGTTTGTACTTAGATACATGGTTAGTCGAAATTGTTTCAGAGATACAAGACACTTGAGTTTTTCCGTTTAATTAAATCTGAATTATTATTCAGATTTTGAAAGACATTCACATAAATAAAGAAAGACAGAATTTTATGTTGCAAATAAGTTTTGTTCCTTTTATCGGAGAATATAAAATTTCCATTCCACTAAGAAATAAGTATCACGCTTTCTTTTTTTTTTTTTTTTTGCAAGGCTGCTTTCTTACCCTACATTTTCGTATTTGCAAACTCCGTACATTCTGGTTACTCACATTACCTGGGACTGATCGGCTTTACAGGCCCGCTGTATCTACATTTCAGACCTGTACTTTCCCACCGTAAACTCATGCTAAACTCCACTAGAAGGCATCTTCCCAGTGTAAAATTTTGTGGATTAGGAATTAGACTATGGTCACGTGTGCTCACTGAATCTGTTAAACAGCAATTATAGGATACTCGCAAAAACGACAACTGCACGCTGCTACTGTAGCTAAGAGATGATGCAATTTTTCTGAAGTCAGTAGCTCTATCGGAAGAATTTATTTCAGTACTTGATTTTAACGTCTCACGCTTCTCAAGTGGAAAATAATTATGCAAGGTAACTGAAGATAAACGTGACATCCTCCATTTAATCTCAGATGCTGAAGAGGAATTCATTTAATGCTAAAATTAATTGACCGTCGAACTTATGAACTAGAATTTGAAGCATTTGGTTTTCTAACCTTATCACATTGTGGAAACTTTCTTAATCGTACATTCGCATTTTAGCTCTATACCTATATCAAATCCATATTAACTATATTCTTAAGATTTTCATTTTCTGGAAGTATTTCAAAAGTTTGGGTTGCATTTTTCTACAAAATAAACTGAAGAAATAATATAATCTTTAAGGTAAATTAAACTAATTCTGCGCTACGTCGCCAACAACATGTTTAGGCTGCTAAATCTGGGATTTGTTTTTAAGTGCAATTGTTACTTCTGGGGAAGTCAGCACAAAAGCAATTTGCATTTCAGGTTAATAATTTGTGTCCCCGTCAACAGTTTGATTTTGCAAATGTAATTAATTGAGAACATACATTACAAGATTTTCATCAAATGTAGCTCGAAAAATAAATGGAATTTCTTCTTGTTCTTTTAATTTATGTCAGATTAGCGTTCTGTTCACGAAATCGTTCAAAACGTTTAAAGGAATAGGTAATAGTACCTTTAACAGCTGGCATCCATTACGGCGATGCCATATAAAACCTATTGAAGTTCAGTGGCGTAACTAAACATTTTTAGCAATTCAGAAAAATTATTAAAAGCAACACTACCCAGTCCCTTCCACGATTTTTGCTCTATTTTCAAAACTAACAAAGAAATCAAAATAACATTGTGTATATATATTAGCGTGCACAAAATTTATTTCATTAAAAATAGAAATTTATACATTTTTATATATAGATGGATTATAGATATTAAAAAAATTCTTCCACTTTTTGTAATAGTAAAGTCTCTAATTTAATCTGTTTAATTTATCTGCCTCTCAAGCTTCAGTGACAATTAGTGTTAGAATTTAAATCGATCTTATCACACTATATTTCGAAAAATATTTGACTAATTTTATTTTGCTAAATGATCTTTGGATTGATATTTGAATCAGAGCTTTATTTTTTAACATGTAATGCTAGATATAAAATGGCACCTGTCGAATGCCGTAGCGATAACACAGTTTCACATGCTTCTAGTACTTCCAAAACCGCCCAACCGCCATCGGGTGAGAAGTCTGGGTAACTATTGGGTTGTCGGAAAAGTCATGACGTATTTTAGCCATGTTTTGCAAAGGTCGTTTATTGATAGAAAGAACAAAGATCAATCAATGATATAATGCCCGTTTTGTTCGATAACTTTTTGCCATCTTTCAATGGGCTGCAGTGTGCCTCGTTCATAGAAGGGCCTGTCTTTCGAGGCGAAAAACTTTACAAGGTGCTGATTTACAGCCTCATCTGAATTGAACGTCATACCACGCAAGGACTGTTAAAGAGAGCGAAACAAGCGGAAGTCTGACTGCCCAAGGTCAGGTGAGTATGCTGGGTGTGGCAACACATCCCACCCAAGCTTCAATAATTTTTGGCGGGTGATCAAACTTGTGTGTGGTCTCGTGTTGTCGTGATGGAACACAACACCTTGACGATGAACGAGCTCTGGACATTTCTGGATGATATATTCGTTCAAACTGTCCCATTGCCGACAGTACATATTCGAATTGATTGTTTGGTTTCGTGGTAGGAGCTCGAAAAACACGACACCTTTAAAATCCCACCACACTGAGACCAGAACCTTCCGGCCGCCCCGGTGGCGCAGTGGTCTAAGGCGCTGGCCTCTGATTGTTCGTCGGTAAGGGGTCCGGGTTCGAATCCCGGTGAGGCATGGATGTTGTGTTTGTCTTACGGCACTGGCTCTCTCCCTTCCCTGGAACCAGTGACCCTAAATTAGGGACGGGCGACTGCTTATAGCCCAATGAGTTGCTCACGGTGGTCGTTAAACCTCCAATAAAAAAAAAAAAAAAAAAAAAAGAACCTTCCGCTGATGAATGTCTGCTTTGGATGTCGTTTGAAGCGGAGCAGCACGTCGGGACCAAGACGGTTTGCTCAGCACACTGTTGAATACAATCCACTTTTCGTCACCAGTTATCAGTCGCTTCAAAAAAGGATCGTTTTCCTCACGTTTAATGAGCATATCGCAGATGTTTATACGCGCAGTCAATTGAGCTTCTTTGAGTTCATGAGGAACCCACACATCGAGATTACTTACGTATCCCAGCTTCTTCTGGTGATTGTGAACGCTTGAATGATGGATGTGAAATGTGTCTGCTATCTCTCGTGTCGTGTAACGTGGGTTCGACTCGATCAATGCCTTGATTTGGTCGTCTTCAACCTCGGTGGGCCTCCCCGACCGAGGAGCATCGTTGAGGTCAAACTCACCAGCACAGAACTTTTCGAACCACCGCTGGCATTGACGTTCTTGTAGAGCATTATCCCCGTACACTGTACGCAACTTTTCACAAGCTTGACGCGCGTTCTCCCCTTTACGGAAGTAAAACACTAAAATATGGCGAAAATGCACAGTGGGGTCTTCCATCTTCAACTTGATGTTAAATCTCCGCAAATCAACCAAATCGCTCACTATTCCTTTTAGACTGCAGCTAGAAATGACAATTGTCGAATGCCGTAGCGATAGCAGAGTTTCGCATGCTTCTAGTACTTCCAAAACCGCCCAACCGCTATCGGGTGCCAAAATACGTCATGACTTTTTCGACAACCCAATACATGACAAATTGTTATTAGCAATTCTGAGAGTATTTTTTATTGAATTTATGGATTCAATTTCTTCTTTTATAAAACTGTTTGAAACTATTTGCAAAGACTGAATGGAGAAATATTTACTTAGATCTTTATCATATATTTCTTGCAAATTGTCTGCGTATTTCAGAATAACACTTTCCGTTAGTGTCAGCAAGTTCTGGGGCTCCAAAAACGCGAAATTAATGGAAGTTTTTTCATACTGATAAATCGTTCCCCAATTTGTGTTTTACATATGTCTAAAATTCTATAAAGCACATTTGTCATGAATACGTCTTCTGCTCTTTTAAATCTGTAACCTAACGTTTTGCATCATGCCAACGACGTCCCTCGCACTGCTGACGCCATGGCAGAAGAACAAACTGTAAAGTGCTATTCTCTTTTTCTAACTTGGTATTTGCAGTTACTTTAATTTCTTCCCACATCTCTCATTTTTCTTTCTTTTCAATGAATATGAATTAAAATTCTATTTTCTGAATCCTCGTTGAGTCCTCTAACGTCACGAGCCTAAATTATTGCTTTACCGCGCTTCATAGTAGTTACGCCACTATTGTTTCTATTAGTTACACCACTATTGCTTATAACAGTTACGACACCATTGTTTGCAGCAGTTACGCCACTATTGTCCATAGTAGTTAAGTCACGATTAATTACAGTATATACTCCGCTATTGTTTATAGTGGTTATGCCACTATTTTTATAGTAATTACGCCACTACTGTTTATGGTAGTTACGCCACTACTGTTTCTAGTAGTTACACCACTATTGTTTCTAGTAGTAAGGCCAATATTGTTTATAGCACTTACGCCACTATTGTTTATAGCCCTTACGCCACTATTGTTTATAGTAGTTACGCCACTAATTTTATAGTAGTTACACCACTATTGTTTATAGCAGTTACGCCACTATTGTATTTAGTAGTTACGCCACTATATTGTTTATAGCAGTTACGCTATATTACCCCAATACTGAGGCTATTCAATTCATATGAAATTTCTTAACACTTCATATAACAGATTCTTGCACAAGTGATATACAAATGAGGAATTTAAAAGAATGTAAAACACTTAGATCTGAATACTACTCGTGGAAATTTGCAATCGATCTGAATATGGCTTATAGAATTTGTAAGAGTCATAGTTTCCTTTTTGAATTTTTTTAATTTTACTGGCTAACGCACTTTAAAGAGCCAAAAATAAATAAGTTCGTGAAATAAGTGTCAATATTAAAATAAGTTAATATTCAACATCATTCTGTGGATTGAAAGTTGAGATTTCGGGGAAACATTGTGGGACGAGGGAATGTTGAATGCGTGAATATTCAACGTCGCTCCATGGACTGAAAATAGCGAACTCCAGAAAGTGTTGAATGCTGAGATATTCAACATCTTCGTTTGGACTGAAAGTCGCGAATTAAAAAGCATACATAAAATGATTAAATATTGAATGCGTGGATATTCAACATCATTCTCCAGACCGAAAATCGAAAATTCTGAAGGAAAAAAAATACATAGTAGAGTGAGAAAACTTTGAGCTTAGGGCTATTCAACATCATTCCCTAACTGAAAATCGGGAGTTTGAAAAAAAAAAGATATCTAGTAAAACGGGAAAACGCTGAATGTAGCGGTATTCAGCGTCATGTCATTCTCTGAACTAAAAACAAGGGATTCAGGAAAAAATATTTAGTAGAATGAGAAAGTGTTGAATATAAGGGTATTTAACGTCATTCACTAGACAGAAAACCAGGAATTTGGAAAAATGTTGAACGTAGGTGAATCACACACCATTTTGAAAATCGAGAATTCTGAAAAAGGAAACGGTACATGGTAGAATGATAAAATGTTGAATGTAGGGGTTATCCACGTTAAATTAATAACGAAGAACTATACAGCAATTATGTAGAAAATAGTAAAACTATAGTAGCAATCCAATTTATTGGCGTAGGAAGTCTAACTTTCTTGAAAAAGAAAAGTTTCTATCTGACTTCTAACTTCCTTGAAAAAGAAAAGTTTCTATCTAACTTCTAACTTCCTTGAAAAAGAAAAGTTCCTGTCTAACTTCTAACTTCCTTGAAAAAGCCATCTGGCTGATGTGCGAAAGCTTGGAAACGTTCATTTATATATTTCTACGCCAATAAATCAGATCCCATAGTATTCAACGTTATTCTCTAGACTCAAAATCTGGAATTTTGAAAAATAAATTATACATTTTGAAATATAAACACGCTGAATGTAGAAGCATTCCACATCATTCTCGTTTTCTAAGTCAATTTCTAGACCCAAAATTAAGAATTTTGAAAAAAAAGTGCTTGGAGAATGAGAAAACGTTGAATGTGTTAACGGCATTAAATTGGACTGAAAATCGAATTTTTTTTTAAGTTGATATGTAGTGGAATGCCAAAACATTGAATACAGGCGCATTCCACATCATTCTCTAGACTGAAAATCGGAAATTCTGAAAAAGAAGGCGCGTGATGGAATGAGAAAATGGTGAACGTAGGGGTATTGAGCAACATTTTAGAGGTTGAAAATCGAAAATTCTTGAAAACATAGTTAAACGAGAAAACTTTGAATCTCCAACATTGTTCTCTGGACTTTCAGTTGGGAATTCTAAAAAATATAACAGAAAGAGAAAACTTCTAGTAAGTGAATAGTTATATGGACTGAAGATCAACAATTCAGAAAAAATATCTCACAAAGAGAAAACGTTGAAGGCGTAAATATTCAACAACTTAGAATATGGGAACGTTAAATGTGCATTTCACTGCTTCTACGAAGATTTAGCTCAAAGGCACTTCCTCAAATCGCGTAAGAGAAAATAACTGACTATGGCATTTACAGCATGATAGAACACGATGCTTAACATATTTTGCTAAAATGAAAATTAAAACAAATATATGTTTTTGAAATTAATTCCGCATCAATTATTGGTAAGACGTTTTCATACCTTTTTTGTCCTATGGCCCAGAAGTAAAAGTTGCGTAGAATGATCCTACTGGGCGATGATGTTTCTGCTGGAGAAAGGGCACCTTCTTATATTGCACGCTAGAAAGGAACTTTAATTTCCTGAGAAATCCCGCAGTGTTACAAAGGAAACCATGCAAACGTCTTTCCCTCGCCCAATCTCTAACTCACTCCTTGATGAAAAATAAAAGCCATACACAAGAGCAAATGAGCGAAGCACACCGGCAAAAAAAAAAAAAAAAAAAAAAGATTAAATTTGCTCTGCTAAAGTGATCAATACCGAGAATATATTTTCAGAGGAGACTACAGGTGTGTCCATATCACAAATCATCCACCATTATGTTAGTGACCCTTCAAAAAGATTCATATCAGACATTTGGTACTTTCACACAGAAATTGTTAGTCTGTGGTAACTAAAAAAAGTGGCAAATCACAATATTGCTCTTACGCTTTCATTTCTTCATTCTTTGCTTCCACTAAACAAGGTAAAAATCGATAGAAAAGTTACATGTTTTAAAGTTAAGTATATGTGTAAAGTAGTTGATTTGCACGATACCTCTATCCGGCGTGTATCACTTTTAAGATGTAGTCTGTATATTTCGATTTAACACGATTGTGGTACAGGTGTGTGAATACCAACGCTTATCTCTCAAACACTTAGCACATAATAAAATCGTATAAGTTTTCACGATGTAATTAGAAAATGTTCCTATTACTGATAACTAGGGCAGTAACTTTATCGCGGGAAAATAGGCAAAATTCGCGGTACGGTAGCGGGGTAAACAGCGAAATTTCGCTGCTTTTCGTAAGATTTCGGAATTTACACCGAGACTTTGCGAAATACCGTTTTTCCTCGAAAATTCGGCTTTCGGACTCTTTCCTTACGTTTTGAATATGTAAGATGCGTTGTCTGTCACAAAAGCAGTTATATTCGCAAAAGGTATTTCATACTTACTGACGTACTGAAGTATTGCCTCGCTGACTGCTGTAAAATTTACGGATTCCAATGTGATGCACTGGAGGAAGATTGTATTCAAAGAGGTTTCAGCTGATGGAACAGCAAGAATATTCAAAACAACTGACCACCTGAATCAGTTGTTTCGTCTGCTACGATGCTTACACCGGATAGTTATTTAAAATATCTTTCACTTGTTGCTTTTGAATATCACATATTTTCGTCAAATAACATTTTCGTATCCAATTTGCATTTGGAATAACACCACTATCTTTCAACGAATTTTCCAAGTAATTTTTTTTAATGTAGGGTTATCCAGTTAGGAAAGTGGGATGTTAGCTGCACAAAAGGCGCTAGCTAATTTCGAAAGTTCTGTTGAGTAATGCTGTTCTTGTTTAGTTCTTTCTCAATTAATTCATCAGCACATTTCTGCATTATTTTGTGTTGACTGTTCGGCCACCATTTTTTTTATGCAGCTTGCCTGCTAAATGATTTTCACAACTGTCCTTTCTTGAAAAACCCACTGGTAATGTTTGCAACACGAACAGAACAATAGATTTTTGTTCACATGAAACGTTCCTTTGTTGTACTGCTTGCATTTTCCAGACGAGCGCATTTTACTCACGTGGCTCGTTCTCAAAATTAACTAACAATATCTAGATACTTTATAAACGAAATACACAAAAGCACAAACATTTTCTTAGCTAAGCGTCTACGAAACTCAAACACTATTTTCTCTGAACTGCTTTTCCTAGCTAAAACAATTGATACATTTGACATCCGGTTTACTGGTGGGGCAAGTCGCCAAGGTCATTCAACAGTAGTGGGGGGGGGTCACGAAAGACCACACGTGCATTCTGCAGCAGAGTGCATGTGACCTGGAATTACCCGTCAAGATTGTTCGATAAGAGTCTCTTCGTAACGAACAATCTTAAGGTGTAATTCAAGGTTTTAAATTCTGGTTTCTGACGCAACTCAATACAACATTTATGCGGAAATCTTCAGATCATTTTAGATTTCCACTCTAAGACGCTTGAAGAAAAGGTGT
This sequence comes from Macrothele yani, assembly GCA_039090855.1. NCBI lineage: Eukaryota > Metazoa > Arthropoda > Arachnida > Araneae > Macrothelidae > Macrothele > Macrothele yani. The sequence goes on along the minus strand of CM077002.1, from coordinate 22,072,661 downwards.
TCACATGTAAGACATTTCGTCAACGCATTTCAGAGGATATATCCATGCAGGCAGTAACCAACAGTGATTTGTCGATCTGTTCTACGGCGTTTAATTGAAATGTTTCACCGTCAGGCTTTTATTGAGGTCAGGAGAAATTGTACCTATAGATAACAGTAGTCTATGAAAATGTGGGTACAAAAATTCCCGCCAACCCGATGGCGCAGTGGTCTAAGACTTGGTTTCAGACCATTCGTCCGAGATGGGTTCGGGTTCGAATCTGGGGGAGGCATGGCATGGATGTTGTGTTTGTTTAATGGCACTGGTTCACTCCCTTCCGTGGAACTAGTGGCCTTACATTAGGGACGGTAGACTGCTTATATAGCCCATTGAGTTGTTCACGTGGTGGTTTGAGCCGCGGATAGCTTAGTGGTTAGCGAGTCAGACTATCGATGCAAGGTCCTCAGGTTCGAACCTGGGCTGATTTTTCAGAGATGGTGTGAATATCCGCCGTGCATCGGACGAGCACGTTAAGTGACGGCTCCAGGCTGGACCCACTGGTTAAATGGGTATCCTTTCCTATGCCCCCTGAAATTCTCTCACCCCTCTATGTTCAACATCGTACTTGTACGGTGGCACCATCTACTGTACTCTAATCTCACTACAAACTGTTCTGTCAAAGTCGCTAGACTTGCTCTCATTTCTTCCGTTTCTGTGTCCTGTCCAAAAGGCGATCTCGCTGTAGGTGGCTGGGACCTAAACTCTACTCACTGTGGACGGAAGTCTTACATGAAAATGACAAGTACTGTATGAAAAACGATGGTGGTTAAACCCCCAATTAAAAAAACAAATTGCCGGCCTTTGAAAAGTGCGATGATATCCAGACAACTGTAAAGTGTGCAAAATCGTCTCTTTAATTGCAGAAGTTTGTACAGATGCAAAAATAAATGTTTCTTAAAACTTCACGGGCAAGTTATGCTCATATAAAACTCACATCGCACAAAGGGAAAAACGGATCGTCATTCAACCACGACATTACATGCGCTGATTCAAGGGTTGATAGGTTGTACAAAGTGATCCGTGTGGGTAGAGATAAATTAAAAATGCTGTAGTAGGGCTTGTAACAGATATAATTTGTCAATATTTGGCACAAATTACCTTTACGGGTGGGAGTTTGTCTAAGCTTCTACATGACCCCCGGACACGGCAGAAAGTGCTCAATTATTTCCAAGTGTTTTCTAACATCTGCGGAGTGATTTGTGCGAACGCTGCAGTACGGAGGTCACATTCTGCCCGAAAAGTGAGGAAAGATGAGAGTTTCATGCCCTGTAGTCAGCGCAAACGCGCCAGAAAGAACAAAACCGGATGTAATTTTACAGCTAGACCTCACCACACTGTTCACTGGAAGTCCGGAACTTCCTCAACAAGATATTCAATGACAGCTGATGAGGCCGCAACGGTTCTATTCTTTGGCCTGCAAACTCCCCGGATCTCATCCCCGCCCCCCGATTTCTTCGTGTGGGGGTTTGTGAAGAACATTGTCTATGCAGAACGACCTCAAGGCCTGGATGACTTGAAGGTGAAAATTTCTGCACAGTTCGCACAAATCACTCTCCGCAGATATTAGAAAACACGTGGCAGGAATTGAGCTCCCCGTATTAATTCTGCCGAGTCCGCAAAGAGTGTCGTGTAGAGACCTAGACAAATTCTCATCTATAAAAGAAATTGCTACCAAATATTTACTTATTATATCTGTTACCAGCCATCCCGCAGTATTTTTAAATTATCCCTACCCAAACGGGTCACCCTCTGTATTAAACTCCCGATCCTTCAGTTTGTTTGACTTTTCCTGCGTTTGGGTTGATGTGTGGCAGAACCTGTATCTGTGCAATAAAGAGAGAGGAGAATGTGCGCGCGCACATACACACAAACACACACACTGTTCATCTAATAAAGAGCTCAAATCGCTAGAATACGAATTGGAGGAAGTAGGTTCGGTGGACTAATCAATTCAAAATGCTCATTCTTTACTGTTCCTTGCCTCTAATAGAAAATTTGCAAACAAAATACAAAATACTGGGTTGCTGCAGATGTAATGGTGGAGTATTAATGGAAACTTCAAACTCCCAAAATACGGTACAAAATAAAATTTATTAATCAAAAGAATCAGAGCAACACACTTTTTCCAACGAGATACAAATTTCTGTATGCCATCGTGAAGAAACGCCAAGCTTCGAAATGCGAGACTCATGGAATGATCTTTCAGCTGATGCTTGATTGGGAAAGATTTATCTAGTAGAAAGGAATACAGGATCTCGAAGAAATGATAGATTCAAGGGGGACAGATCAAGTGAATAAAACGGATGATGCAATGCCGTCTAGAAAACAAAAGGCCATGGTATTAGAGAGATGACTTCCCTCCGTTTGTGACGTCACACTCATGTTACATAATCTGATACGTCGGTGTCGTGTTTGACGTCATATCCGACAGCGTTGGAAACCAATTGGAAGCCTTGGTTTCCGCGTGACGTCACTAACAGAGGGAACTCATCTGTCTAATGGCATAGCCTTTTCTTTCTAGACGGCCTTGGCTGAGGTAACATTTCGTACCTCAAGTAGTGTAGCTTATGGATCTTCTGGCACGCAACGTGAGGTCTCGCCTTAGAAGTATGGTCCAATGGCGCCTGACGGCAGTTTGCTCTATAGTTTTCCGTGCATAGTGCCAAATCCTTGACAATTCGTGTCCGTCGTGATGGTTTAACCGGTTGTAAGAAACAGTAGATTATACCAGCTAGGTTAATCGAACACCGCCCATCGTCTTTTCGGAATGGAGTACCGGATTCAGGGTGTTTTTCGGAGCTTTACGGTGGTCGAGCCATTTCGCCCTACAGCATTTCATTTCTCATCACACGGGACGTGGCTCCTCAAAATGTTAGTTTGGTTGCGGATACGCGGAGAAGGACAGACGTCCAATCGTCGTTTTGTGCTGTTCCGTCATCTCATGTGGAAATCCATTTATCCATCTTCTTCACTTTGCCTATGGGTATTACATTTCAGGATATGGTTGCATCGCCTGTTCCGAGTTTCTCGCCACGTTCCCGCACTGCTTGGAGTGGTTAGGATTCAATGAAAGCCTTGAAGACGGCATCAACGATAGCTCCTTTTTGTCTACCACGTGGTTCGTTTCCGAAGCTCATATCGTCCAACCGAAATTTAGCAAGGCGTCTTGCGTTCATCAACAGTGTTTTCCTCAGATTCTGTACTGATGTCGGATGCTGCTTCCGATGTATCGTGTCCAAGTTTGCATGCAAAAATGACACGAATTTGGCTATAATCCATCGTCCTCTCCATTGTAGCACAAACCCCTTGAAACTGATGCCACTGACGAAATTATCAGTGCTTTAGTAGCCTTGCGTTTTTAAATTTATATACAACAAGTTACATCGCACGATGTGTTAGCTTCTAAATTTCCTGCCAACAGCACGAGTATGCATAAACCGATATTTCATCTGCAATCATATGATCATATTAAATGTACTTTTTCCCAAATCTGACTTACACTAGTTTTCCTAAATTAAGCAAAAAAAATGAAAAAATCGTGATAACTCAAAAGTATGTAACCGATTCGGATGAAATTTGGTGGTAAGCTTTATCAGACCAAATGCAACAAAAAACGTAAAAACATATGATACAAAGCATTTACATTTTGTGTGAGTGATACAAATATGAAAATACAAAAATATAGGTATCAAGATAAAATAAGATAAGGTATTTCGATAAGGAGTGTGGCTACCCCAAACAGTAATACAGGTCCGACAACGATGTTCCATGCTGTTAATTACAGTGTCGAGCAGTTCCGTGGATAGCAGGGTCCATCGCTCGAGCAAAGCAGTGTGGAGACCCGGGGCGGAGTTCGGGAAGGGGGCTTCAGGAGGCCAACAACACGCCTCCCGAGAACATCCCAGACATGCTCGATCGGATTCAGAGCGTGCTGGCCACTCCATACGGACTGTAGTCTCCTGTTCCAGGTACTGGTTCGCTCGAGCGATGACAGGGTCCATCGCTCGAGCGAACCAGTACCTGGAACAGGAGACGAGGCAGGTTGTGTGAGAGCGGACGTCATTCACCTGCAATAGAAGTACATCGCCCATTGCGGCCGCAGACGGACGTACATTAGGGTCCAGGATGTCGTTTCTATACCTCTGAGCATTGAGGTTTCCATGTGGTAACACATTGAGGTCGGTGCGGTCACCAAACGATATGCCTGCCCACACCAGAACACTACCACCACCATAGGTCTCAATTTCCTGGATATTAGAGGGGAGATGGCGGTTACCGGCCTCTCTCCGGATGTAAACTCGACGAGAATCACTCTGTAAACAGTATCGGAACTCATCAGTGAACAGAACGGACTTCCACGGATTTGGAGTCCAGTTCACATGCGTTCGAGCCCAATCGAAACGTTCCCTCCGGTTGCGGGGGTTAAGGGGCACGCATAATACCAGTCGCCGAACATACAGTCCTCCTGCACGTAACCTTCTGTGGTGTAGCCGTCCTGTTCCGCCGTGCCGAAAGCCACAAATACCGGTTTTTCGCGTAGATCGTCACCCTTGACCTACCTTCGCTGTACCTTCAGGAAGCTGCACCCGTGGCTTGGAAGTGCTGCCACTTCCTGCTGACCACAGAAAGATCGACATTGAGCCATATTGCGACGTCTACCTGCAGGTGCCCTGCTTTGAGTTGGCCTATCGCTCTGTAGCGTAACTCAGCTGCTAAATGACCTTTCGAAGCCATGTGAGCAAAATCTCTATGTCGAGATCTTGTAATTCCCCTCGCACATAGATTGCCGACTCCCTCCGAAACAGCTGGTTTTCAGCTCTTGCGCATTTCCCTAAATCGCTGCCAGGACACTCATTTCCCTTCCATACACCGATACTGTATGCCTTCACCCGTAGCATATGCAAATTTCATGCAATTTGAACTATATTTCGCCCAATCATCGCGATTTTTCAGTTTGTTACTTAATTTATGAAAACCAGTTTATACACACATTGTCATAAAAATCCGCGCACCAAGAAAAAAACGTGCGATTAACGCGAAACTCGACGAATAGCCACGGGGAGGGCAAACATGCAAATGATTAAAGTTTTGCGCATGAAACTTTCCGCATGCCCGCGCGTCCAAGACCGGCGCTGCAATCGTAATCCTTGGGGTTTATAAGGCGCAGCGCAGGGGTGTCCACATTTCTAGAGCCGCGGGTGGCCTAGTGGGCAACGTTCGTGACTGCCACGGAAAGGACCTCAGGTTCGATCCCAGGCAGGTACGAACGCTCGATCCACTAAATATCCGCCGTGTGTCGGATGGGCACGTTAAGCCGTCGGACCCCGGGTACTGACCACCCTGGTAATAAATAAGGGCGTCTTCCTCCCCCTTCCTACTTCGCTTCCGTGTCACTTTTCTATCGGGCACTCTAGCCCAAATCTCCTAGCTTCCTATTTCTAAGGGTTGTTTAAGACCTGAGGTCAGACACTCCCTTCCTAAAATCCTCTATATATGATCATTCCTCTCCACATTTCTGCCGAAGTGCACGGTAAGAGTCAGGTGAGATCCCTGAGTGATAGACATGCCGAGGAGTCGCGCCGTAGATGTGCGTACGGAAACTGACGGAGTTTGAACGAGGCCGTATCGTCGGGATAAGAAGCGGCAGGGTGGCCCGCGCTCCGAATTGGCAGCCAATTGGGCCGGTCTGACAGTACGGTGCGATCGTGTGGGGAGCAATGGACACGGGTAGGCACCCGGATACGGAGGACTGGCTCTGGACTACCCAGACACGCCACCAGTAGAGAGGACCATGGGATCGTGAGAGCGACACACACAGATGCAACGACTTCCTTGTCCAAAATCCAGAGACACGTGGCGGCTGTACTAGGAACTCCTGTGTCCGCCAGAACCATTTCCAGACGCCTGGCAGAGACGAATCTGCACTCTGCATTGCCTTTACGTTTTCTGCCATTAACACCTGACCATCGTGGGTGTCGATTCCAGATGTTTCAGCAACGAAGGCCGTCGAATTCTACGCCCTGGTGACGTATAGTGTTCAGAGACGAATCCCGCTTTGGTATGGGAACGGGCGATCACCGTGTCAGAGTGTGGAAGACCGCAGGTGAGCGCTTCAATCCCAACCTCACTGTACAGCGGCACCCGTTCCGAACTGCAGGCGTGAAGGTCTGGAGAGCCATCACGTATGACGACCGGACTTCCATCGCAGTGATCCGAGGGACGTTGACAGCCCAACCCTAGTTACAGGAAATCCTGCGGCCCCATGTGCTGCCTTACCTGACGGAGCTGCCCGGAGCCATTTTCCAACAAGATAACGCCCGTTCGCACACGGCTCATTTCCCCCAGGACTCTCTACGTCATGCTTCGATGCTTCCGTAGGCTGCCAAATCGCCTTATATCTCGCCCATCGAGCACGTGTGGGACCAGATGGGACGCAAGCTTTATCCATGTCCCAGTATCCGTGATTTACGAGTAGAGCGTCAGTTGCAAGAAGTGTGAACAAATCTGTCCCAGGATAACATACGGCGTCTCTTTGACTAAATGCCGGACCGTATCACTGCATGTATCCAAGCACGAGGCTTTACAACGCGGTACTAACGCTGGCTGGAATGCGTACCATACGTCCGCGAGAAATCGTCCTGCTGCTGTGATATTGTAATCCCTTCTGCCCTTGCTATGTACCATCTTACGACTACAATCTCATTTCAACCCAACGCCTCCTTCTTGGTGCGCGGATTTTTATGACAATGAGCGTATATACAAAGCGAAATGAGAAAATGCGAGTGATTAAGTCCGCGAATTGTTCGCCCACTTCTAAATGACATAGAGACCTGAAACTTGGCATGCTGATAGGACTTAATGTCCGGCCGTCCCGGTGGCTCATGAGTCTAAGCACTGTTTCCTGGCCATTCGTCCAAGTTGGGTCCTGGTTTGAATCCCTGTGAGGCATGGATGTTGTGTTTATCTTACGGCATTGGCTGTCTCCCTTCCCTGGAACCGGTGGTCCTATGGGCGACTACTTATAGCCCGTAGAGTTGCTCAGAGTGGTCCTTAAAATCCTAATCTTAAAGAAAAAAATCAAAATGGCAGCTTTGGAACATTGTCAGCTTTTATTTTTCCCGAATTGTTCGAACATTTCTAAATGAACTAAAGATCTGAAAATTGGCATACTGATAAGTCTCAACGTTCTTATACCAGGAAAAGTCGGAAAATCAAAATGGCGGCTTTGGTACACTGCCTGCTTGAATTTTTTTCACGAATTATTCGACCACTTTTAAATGACCTAGAATCTGAAAATTGGCATGCTGATAGGTATTAAGGTCCGAATACCTAGAAAAGTCCGAAAACCAAGAAAATCTGAATGGCAGCTTTGGAATATTGTCCGCTTGAATTTTTCTACCACTGCTACACCTAGAAAAGTCTGAAAACTAAAATATTCAAAAGGGTGGCTTAGGTTTACTGTTAAAATCCTGATAGGTTTAAAGATAAATAAGGCAGAAACATTGAAATGCTGTAAAAATTCCACGACGTTTTTCTTTTTTGACATTTTTTGGACATTATTATGTTTATTATTACAACACATCTAGGAAGTGAGGGGGAAAGACCCAACGAAGACCTGACATAACCCCAGTCTCCCTACGTACACATCCAGTCAAGCGCCTTAGACCACTGCGCCACCGGGGCGGCGCAATTAGAATTATTAGTGTAAGTTAGTAAAGATGTTAATTTATTCAAAAGGAAAGAAGAAGAGATAAAACTTAGGAATAAAAAGATAAAAGAAAAAAGATATGTATATGCAAAGATCTTTCTCCCCAAATCACTCATTATGTTCACTATATCGCTCACAATCTCCCTACCTTCTCATATTAATATTCCCCCGTTTACCTCCCCATCATTTCTAATTTTTATGTAACAGATGAAGTTTTAATTTCCTCTTAAAAATATTGAAGTTTTTCAAATCAGTAATCTCATGTGGTAGTGAGTTCCAGTATTGTGGTCCCATGTATTTTATACTGTGCATTATGTAATTAGTTCTGGGGAAGACTGGTTTCAGTAAATCTTGATTCCTGGTATTGTAGCTGCGAACAGAGTTAGAAATTAGTATAAATTCATTATTAATATTATTTTTAATCCTTTTATGCATTATCTTACCTAAATTAAAGTTGTATAACTGGCTAACAGTTAAGAAACCATATTTCGCAGGGTGTACTCTAGCAAAATGTCGAAAACTAAATTGTGCTTCATTTATAGTTGTAAAATTATTTTTTAATTCCAATAATTTGACAAATTTATTCTGCAATATCTGGAGTCTTGAAATATTCATCAATGTAGTCTGCCCCCATGGTAGAGTGCAATGGGGAGCCAAAGACTGCTACCGTTTTACGTCAAACCGTGTGCATTGACGTCACAACCCTATTCTACATCGTAAAACAGTTACTGATTTTAAATTACTTTTCTTTCCCTCAATTACCCCTTTATTTAATTTCATGTTCAGAAATTATTTTGTAGATTCACAGTTCGGAGAATGGGCATGACTGCTAGTCATTTACATCGAAGTACAACATTAACACCTCTAAAACCACAGATAAAAGAAATATTGTAATGTTATCAGTTTACTATGCTTTTTCACGTGAAGCTCTTGCAAATTTTGCCCTGATTTTGTCCTATTACTGCAGCAAAGTTGTGCAAACAGTGAGATGTATAAAGTAAGACAAACAAATAGTATACAATGTTAATGATTTTATTATCGGCAGCACATATATACAGTTTCAGGTTGATCATCCAAAAAACAAACTTTTGTTTATGGAGGACTCTTTTCATTTATCTACTTGAAATATTCACAAATTTGGCACAGACATGCAGAAACTGCGATGGCACATGAAAATAATCAAGATCAACAATTCACAAAAGAAATTAGAATTCCTCAGAAATGCATATCTTACGTTTTTCCGATTTTAAAATAATGCTTTGTATCATTTCAAAAGTGCTTGCAAAATTCCCACTGCAATTCACAGCAGATACGATGTCTTCTTGGAGTTGCGTGGAAAAGAAGAGCTTCAATGGCACGCAAAAGCCTTGGAACACGCGATAATGGGAGAACAGCATACTTCGTGAATCCTCAGATCTCTGTAACAAGCGGTCCAATGGAACATCGCGCGGTGGCGGTTTGTCGATCAGATGATATAAAACGCCGGTGTCTGGATCAATGCGTCGATGCTCAGCACGTCTAAGGCAGGTCTCAAAATCCGTCTCCAAAAATATGGCCCTGAGAAAATAAAATGAAAATAAAACTCTCCCTTTAAGGTAGTCACATATACTCTCCTCCAAATGTTTACACTAAATACTAATCCGCAGATACAGAGTGCACTAGTGGATATTTACAGTAGCGAACAAAAGTATTTGTCGAAAAACTTTTTCGACCATAATTGTTTTTCTGTTGGACCAAATCGGGTCATTTTGTGATATGATATGTGTTGCTTCGTTTGTTACAATGCCGCGTAGTTTGCATTTCGGTCAGAGCGAATTTGTCGTTTGAAATGGGCCATATACAAGAGTCGCCAATTATTACCCATTTGTTTGCTGCATGTATTAATGTTTTTCTTGTGATTTTTGTGGTGTTTGTGATGTGTAATGCGATAATAAGTCAATCTTAGCTTTTCAGAAATGGGTAAAAAGGCGGAGATCACTGTTGGAGCTCGCCAGGCGGACGTGAACATGTTGGAATCCGGAATGCGCTTCGCCGACATTGCGAGAGCCCTGAAGATCCGACACCAGTCCATTTCAGCTATCCTACAACGTTATAAGAAGACTGGGACCGTCGAGAACAGTCCGCGATGTGGTAGGCATCGTTTCACTACGTTCCGTCACGATAGACGCATCCTCCGTCGATCTGGTGCTGATCCCACCTTGACTGCTGTGGACATCGCCACCGAATTCCGCGACAGCGACGACCTGAACGTCAGCCGAATGCCCATCTCCCGTCGTCTCATTGCTGGTGGATTGAATGGAAGACGCACCGCCAAGAAACCACTCATCGGAGTCAAGAATCGACGAGCCAGATTCGCGTTCGCGCGCTGTCATCGACACTGGACCGCGGCGGACTGGAGTAAAGTGCTTTTCACCGACGAGAGCAAGTGCAACTTGTTTGAAAGTGATGAAATCCGATACGTACGACTTCCGTGTGGCCAGATAATCAACCCGCAGTTCATTCAGCCGACTGTCAAGCACGGAGGAGGATCGCTCATGGTTTACGGCGCCTTCTCTCGCAATGGAATGGGCCCCATCATCAAGATTGACGGAATAATGATCGCCCAGAGCTACACGAACATGCTCATCAACGATGTCTTCCCATGGGCAAACCAGAACATGCCACCCGGATAAATCATGTAGCAAGACAACGACCCGAAGCACACCTCCAGAGTAGCGAAAGCAGCCTTCCAGCAGCAACACTTCTAGCCTGGCCAAGCCAATCCCCAGACCTCAACCCAATCGAGCACATGTGGGAGGAACTGTAGAGACGATGTGCGAAGAAACCCTGCCGGAATAGGGCCCAGAAGTTCAACCAGCTGTCTGCAGATTGGGCGCGAACTCCGCAGGTCACCGTCAAGAAGCTAGTGGACTCGATGCCGGCCCGTTGTTCAGCTGGTATTAAGTCTCGGGGTTATCCCACTAAGTATTAGTTATTTTTTTGTCGTTTTCTCGTACTTGTTTTCTGTTATCATTGCATTAAATGAATGTGATACACACCTACTTTGTTGGTCAATTTGTATGATATTTGCGATTAAGCTCGGTACCAGATCTGTGTTACGGTTTCCGTTCTATCTGCATATGGGTCATGTTTACAACTGAATAACACATATCATACCCCAAAATGACCCGATTTGGTCCAGCAAGAAAAATATTATGGTCGAAAAAGTTTTTCGCCAAATACTTTTGTTCGCTACTGTATGCATCAAACGTTCCATGACGAACGTGCGCGTTGTAGTAGAACAAGCAAAGATTAACACACGTGTCAAATAGCGATTTGTGCAGGGAAGAACATCCGAAGCAGACAACCGCATAAAAGGAGTTTCTTTTTTCTTTCGGTGGCTATCAGTGCACCTGGGAATGTTCCAACAGAAACCCGAAATAGCCATTTGCTTCACCATGCCAAGGAGAAGACGTCTATATGATGCACAACGATAGCAAGCCGTCGGAAGACTAGAAGCTGACCGAACCATCGTGGAGGTGGCTCATTTCTCTTGTGAGCACCATTCCGTAACCTCACGGTTGTGGACATAGACCCAAAGTTGTGCTCCCGTTAAAAGAAGACCTGTTCCCGGCCTCCTAGCGTTACGAACTCTGACGGAGACTGCTACTTATAGTTACTGTCGAGACGTAATCGCTAAGCAACAGCACCAAATCTACGCTCGGACATTATTACAGTCACTGGGTAGCAGTTATCGACAACTAATCTAAGGTGAAGGCTGCAAGTCCGTGGAGTTTATGCACCAAGACCAGGTATTTGTATGCTGTCGGACTCCAGGCACGGGTTAGCCCATTTACACAATGGTGTAGTAATCAGGTCAACTAAAACAGAGAACAATGGAGCATGTCCGGTTCCTCAATGAATCGGGATTTTTCCTGGAATCAGATATTGGTGTGGATGAGAGAGCGTAGAACCGGTACCAGTCAGGAAACTTCATCTAACACAATGTTCTCTGTGGTGGCAGTGTGACTGTGTGGGTTAGATTTTCCCTGGATGGGTGCACCGACCTCAATTTGTTTTCAGACGTCAGTGCGATGGCGGTGTGGTTTCAGACGAAGGGCTTCATCTCCACGTCAGACAGTATGAGGGTGAAGTCGGTCCGGATTTGCTCCTGATGGACGACAATGTCCACCCGCATATAGCGCAACTATTGGACGGCTACCTGCTTGACTAAGGCATTCAGCGGATTGCCTGGCCCCTTCGGCCTTCCACGACCATAAGTCAATAGGCTATCTCCGGAATGTCCTTGGGAGAGCTATAACTACCCACCAACTGGCTCCCAATACTCACCAGGAACTGTCAACCGATCTTCTACAGGAGGGGTAATCATTGCACTCGGTTGCACTGGTTTGTTTGATTGAAGGCTTGAATCCTCGATGCTAAGCGTTCATTCGCGTTGCCGGAAGGCAATATCCCTTACGGACAATCATTCTGTATTCCGAACGGAAACCCTTTGTTTGGGTAGTTATCTTTCGATATTAGTTTTTGTGGCGTTAGTGCATATGTTTTACTTCATGATCATCTTTGTGATACATAGTGAATAACTATATCTTGCTATGCGTCTTGAAATACTGTACATTGGTGGAGAGAACTTTGCGAATTATGACCGATTTACCGTTTCGTGCTTATTGCTAGGGACTGTATAATTGAATTACTCGAATAACTTGGCAAGTGAATGCTGAACGTTTTAGAGCAAATACACATAACAGAGCTAACAAAATACAGCTTTACATTACAAGATTAAATCGAAATACGTAGTATTTGCGAACACATTTTATTTTACATGTTTAACGTTTTTATTCCTAAAGGGGACGTTATTGAGGTCTCTGTTCTGATTTTCTAAACATGTCGCCCCTACCTCCCGTTTTACTTTAGAGGAATTTATGCAGATGCTAGAAGATGTAGCACTCAATTATTCAAAACTCTTCAAGAACCTGCGTATCTGAACAGTTTCTGCCGCAAAGTTCTTTCAATTGCTGTTTACCTGTGCCTCCAGTATACACCTGCCAATTGTGATGTATTTATATACTTTGCCTTCCTATTATGATCATAGTGATCTCAGATTTGCATAACAATAATTCTTTACCACAGCAGTACAACCATAAAACGGAAAATAACGAGCGATAAGAAAAGTAGAGAAGAACATGTGGACGAGACGGACAAATACACTCATCGTCAAAATAATAGTTGCACCCAGAAGGACCAGTCGGTTTGCAATGCTATATGGGAGGAAGGTAAAGGTTACCAGGAACAATAAATGATTAAACATTGAGACTGATATAGGCAATATTTATTGAGCGACACGCGAGTAAGTAGTGTCTCTCACTATGGCGTCGGGCCGTCATGTTTACTCACACAGCATGCCAGACGTCTCGGCATGTAGTTGTACAGATTCCTAGTGGTGTCCTGCGATAAACCCTTACTTACAGCATGAATCTTCTGCACTTTGTGCGGTAGGGGTGGAGTGTGGATAGCGCGTCCAATAGCATCACACACATTTTCAATCAGCGATAGATCTGATTATGCGCCTGGCCAAGGCAGAGTGTCAGTGCCTTGAAAACCAGCTCTCGACACAGCAGCAGTATGCGGACGAGTGCTGTCCTGTTGGAAAATGGCAAAGGAGTGAGCGTTCAGAGAAGGTAGGGCCACTGGCTGTAGGACCTCATGGACGTAACGTTGGGCTGTCAAAGTGCCTGTAATGAACACCAAAGATGATTTGGCATCGTAGGCAATTGCACCCCACACCATGACACCAGGCCTTCTGGACGTGTGTCGTTCGAAAACAGACCGTTCATCTTGGCGCTGACCACGTTGCCTCCACACACGGATTCGTTGGACGTCTCCTCCAGGACAAAAGTGGAACTCGCCACTGAAGATCACCAGCTGCCATTCTTAGTGGCCCCATGACAGTCTGGCACGACATGAGTGCAGTCTTTGGCGACGATGCAATGGTGTTAAGGGCAGTTGTCGTAACGGTCTGCATGCGTGTAGTCCTACGTCGTGCAGCAGTAAGCCAATGGTGCTGGCACTAATCGGACGATGCATGGAGGGCACCACTGCTCGCTGAATATCCCCAATCGTGGCTGTTGGGTCACTTCGCCCATGTGGGACAACCTGTCGGTCCTCTCCCTCTGTAGTTCGTCCAGGTCTCCCAGACCCTTCCTGTCGCTGATGCGTGCCTTGTTCTATCCACTGCCGCCAGCAGCGTGCTATGGTGATACCCGCACGACCGGTATGGTGTGCATTACGGCGATAAGACCATCCGCTTTCCGGAGCCCGGCGAAGCGATCCCTCTCGAACTTCTCCAACTGCTCGAATTGCTTCCGAACATTTGCTTGAGGCCTACTTCACTTGCAAAGGATGCAATTAACATAACAGCACGATTGAGTCTTATATAACCGTCAAGAACAGCGCTAGAACCTCTCCTTGCTAGGACCACATGCGCGGCCGAGAGTGATACTTGAATCATTTGAGTCTCACGATGTCAAACCTACTCAAAACGTTTCATTCCCGTCGGTTTCTTCCTTCTGGGTGCAACGATTTTTTTTAAGATGAGTGCACGTAAAGGTAATTCTTACAAACAGAATGATTATAATTATAGGAGTGTTCAATTTTGCCCTCCTGTCGATATTATGGGAAACCGTAGAAAGAAGTTGGAGAATAGGAAATTCATTAATACAATGTATTCGTCCCTAATTTTCGATCGTTGGTTCCGACCAGAAGAGAAAGCTCGCGCCGTAATACAGACACATCATTTATGCCTTATCCGCGGTTCGGACCCTGCTCGGGACCAGCGTTTTCGACCACTCGGCCACCATAGGGGCCCTAAAGTATTCCTGCTAGCCATTTAGAACGAGCAACTGAGATGAAGTTGAAGTTCCAAGAAATGGTTCTCGTTTACACAAAGAACCGTTTTCTTGGAACTTCAAAATCAGGGGTAAATTGTCTGGCATCGTATCCTTTGAGAACTCTTCTTGGAAATGTTTTGGTGAAGATTTATTACCAAAGTAATGCTCTATAGGAAAAACATCCTCTGTTCGGAAATTAGAAACACCTTTCTCGAAAAACGAACTGAGCTGATTTCCGGTGCAATACGCTAAAGAGCGTCCGTTTTTGATGTCGCTAGCCTGTTAACATCTTACCTGAGAAAGTGAATGCGTCACTGGAAATCAGACCCCTAAGCTGACCACCAATGAATTCTCCGCATATGCAACGTACAAAAATTCAGGAATGCATTTTAAAATTAACACCCTGCAGAAAGTGCAGAGTGAGTTTCAACTTCAATGGAATGAAATTGTTTGGGTTTTTTTCGGTTGGTTAAATATTCGGTATTTCCATACTGATGAAGACGAGGAGAAACACATGCACTGCTCTACCATTAATACTGTGACACTCCTCCGTTGATAGTGAATTAAGTCATACACATGCACAGCGTCACAGACCCAAGTACAAATATTCTCCTAGGTTTATAATGAGACTATCACGACTTTTTGAATGCAGGATGACTCGATCGACAGAGTTAAGTGATTTCTAGCTCGGTTTAATAACAGGGTGCCACATAAGAAATCGTTCCGTACCTGACATTTCGGCTGCATTGAAGATCTCTGGGTCGACGAATGATGATGTGATACGCAAATGGGAGCAGATAGGGGCTGAATCGGGCAAGAAGGAACCAGGTAACCTCCGAAACTAACAGGACGGGACAGGTGAGCTCGGCAAAGGACTGTCCGCTTAGTGTGTAAATTAACATTGTCTTATATGGTGTAAACCTTATATGAGATTATTAGTACGGACGTTAGCGTGCGTACAGTGCGCAGGATACTGTGTCACATGGGTTACCACGGTCGAACACCCATCCACAAGCCTCCAGTCACTTCGACTAATGCTACACGTCAAACAGCATAGTATCAGAAACGTAGACCGAGGGAGAATTGTGCTTTCGACTGACAAGTCAGGGTACACAGTCTATCAGTCTCATTTCTTTTTCGTTCCAAGCGCGACAGATGTCGGGAAAAAAGGTACTTTCCGAACTGTATCATCCCGAAAATGAAGTTTGGTGAAGACAGAGTGATGGTATAGAGCAGTTTCTCGTGGTTCAGCTATGACTCGTTTGTCGTTTTGGGAAAAACCATAATTTCTCAGCTCTTCCTATACGTACTGAATGATTGTATAGTACCAATGTTATAGCAGTACTTTGGGAAAGGCTCGTACCTCTATCAGGATGACAACACACCATGCTATACTGCTTACGTTGTTACAGATTGACTTGAGGATAGGGCGTCGAAACGTTGCGCTATCCAGCTTAAACTCCTGACCTGAGCCATACAGAGAATCTCTGAGACGAATTGGATCGTCGGTTGCATGAATGAAGAGATCGTCTTAAAATCTAAGCGTATCTGTCACCACCTTGAAGGCCGAATGGCGGAACATGTCGGAAGACATTTACAAAAATCTAGTGAAGATTATTTCACGAAGACGGCCATAAGGGCTAAAGGTGTGGAATAAGTCGGAAGACGTTTGCAGAAATCTAATGCAGATTATTCCAGGAAGACTGTCATAAGAGCCAAAGGTTTGTAACATGTCGAAAGACATTTAAAAAATCTAGTGAAGATTATTCCACGAAGATTGTCATAAGGGCCAAAGATATGAAACATGTTGGAAGACGTTTACAAAAATCTAGTGAAGATTATTCCACGAAGACTTTCATAATGGCCAAAGGTGTGGAACATATTGGAAGATATTTACTAAACTCTAGTGAAGATTATTCCACAAAGACTGCCAGAAAGGCCAAAGGTTGCAGCACATACTCACTATTAAGTTTTTAAAATTATTTGTAGGCATGCAGGTGTCCTGATATTAATAGTAAGGTAGTGTATTTAGTGCCCAGTTAACTTTTGGTTTTTCCACATTTTTTACTAAATCATCCACAACGCTACGTGGACGATAGCTTTTCAATCGCTCACGGAAATGAAGACGAGAAAATTCGCAGAAAAGAAGTAAGCAGTAACTGCATTAGAATCGGGAACTACGTAAACACTTTTTTTCACTTACTAAAAGAAGGTTAATGAACCCGATCTCCATATTTATCACAAAAACACGTGTCAAAGGTTTCCGTTAACTATGGCTTCTGATTAATTAAATTCGAACTCTAGTCGTTTGAAAGGATAAAGTTTCACTCCCTGAGCGGAGCAGCTTCTGCATGAGAACACTTTTTCTGTACACGATCATCAAGTCGCTGTTGAAAGAAAAAGGAGCAAATGGCTTTTCTTAGCAAGTAGATGGTATTCTCCACACTTTTCCTTCGCACTACGAGTATTCTTCAATCGCTCTTAAAGAACAAGATTTCTGAGGCCAATTGATTCCGATGAGTCATGCAATTTGCGCATGTCTAAACTTTCGACCAGCTCAAAGAAAATGTTTTTCGAATTGATTTCATGAATCACATCTGGTCGCTGGAAAATAATCGATCAAGCTGTAAACAAGAATACAAATTAATTATATTATTATTACAATTTTCGAAGATGAGAATCCGTTTTTTGGTGTAAATAGGACAAGGATGGTACTTCTTAACCTCCAGATTCCCTAAACATGAATGCCGGTTGTTTCGACTAGTGAATCCTGTGATGGTTTTATGCAAATTAATCGGAAACTTGAGACTTGGTCGTTCTGTGTGGTGTAGTGGTTAGCATACGCGGGAGCTATTAGGCAGACGCGGATTCGATTCCCGCTCCAGGGCTACGAACTTTTCAAGTTTTCGGATGTTATCTGACTTACCATCCTTGTCCTATTTACACCAAAAAACGGATTCTGATCTTCAAAATTTGTATTGTTTGGTGTAATCCCGTATTCCACATTCCTGATTATATTAGTATTATTATATATTCATGCAGACGTGAATTCGAAGATGATAGGGCAGCCAATACCCATAGCACGATGTATTAAGTCCAGCTGGGAAACACACACTCCATTCCGGCTTATGTTTATTATGCCTGCATAAATACAAGTTTAAGATTATGAGACCTTTCGGGTGCACACTGGACCCATTCTCAGATATACAAACAGAAGACATCGCTTTCACGATTACTGAACGACGGTATACATTTTCTGTTGCGGAATGAAGCCTCAATTATTACAACCTCCACAACTAAATTCTCATTATTATTCACAGAGAGTTTTGCTGTCTTCTGATAATCACGACCGGATCAACGAAACATCGTATGATCCCGACGGAAATTGTGTATAAGACGAATTAAACAAGCCAAACCTATCTGCACCTCTCTAAGAAAGGACATCATAACAAATAACAAAAAATATGCCCCTTCTGATATACATATTTCAAGATCGAACCACGGACCCAGAATGTTCTGCATTTAAGAAGAAACTGATAATTGTAATTCAAATAATTAAATTTATTAATATGTTATATTGCTAGCCATATGCATACTAGTGTTGAACTTTTACATTGAATATGCATTATAACTGAGGCTGTAATCTTTATATACCAAATACAAGTAGTTGAATGTTCAATATCTAATACAAGATGTATCTTCATGCGCACAAATTAATGCTTGACTCATTCAGCAATTGCACATGCGATATGTCACGCGCACATTACATCTGTATATTTAAAAGATTCCCTCTATGTAGTCGTTTGTTTATCTGAGTATGGGTTCAGTGTGGACTCGAAAGGTCTCATAATTTTAAACTTGTAGTTATACAGGCATAATAAGCATAAGCCGAAATAAAGTGTGTGTGTTTCTTCCCAGCTGGACTTGATACATCGTGCTATGGGTATTGGCTTCCCTATAATCTTCGAATTCACGTCTTCACGAATATATAATAATACTAGCAGTTATTAATATGATCATAAAAACGTAATCACTATTATATTTAATTTATCTTCCTTTAATGACATTAATACGCTGTTTCTTCAGTGATCTCTAAATTTAGTCAACACTCCTGATTCCTTCTTTCTATGTCCAACGGCTCCCGTTGAGCATTTCACTTGTATCATTGGCCTCCTAAACAATTACTCTTGTTATCAAGGCAGGCCTCTACGCTAAAACACCAAAATTTAATTCTACCTTTCTTCCTTGTCTTCGTCCTGTGTTATAAATCTCTCGTTTTCTATTGGCATTTTTTGTCCAAAATGTTTTGATATCACCTCTACTTTTAAGAGAAGCAATCTTTGTGATACTTCCAAGAACCGCATGTGTCTTACCTCTTCTACTTCGGGCATTTTTGAAACGGCCATTTACAAACAATTCACACAATATTGAGAAAACAAAAACTGCTATTTAGGAAAAATGACAAGGACAAGGTAGATCAACTAAATTTGTCGGTATTAATTTCAAAGAAGAACCGAGAAATTCTACCGATGTCTGCAACTTCACAGAGTTTTTTTCGTTTGCTTTTTTATATATAAAACGTGCCTTCGAAAGATTGCCTCATAACATCCTTTTAATCTAACTGGACTCCACAGGTGTAACAGGTGTTCAACTTGAACGTTTTGAGAGCTATTTGTGCAACATGAGACAAAGTAATTTCTTTCTGCTGCTGATAATTTTGTTCATACTGTATAATGTCACAAAACGAGTTACCCAGGGTTTTTAGCAAGTGCATTTGGGAAACGTAATTTTTTTAAGAACTCTGACTTCACAGGGCGTCTGGCCTTCTAGATTTCCGGGTCTGCCTACGTTATATTTTTCTTCTGTGGAGCCATTTGAAAGGATGTATATATCTTTATTACTTTGTTTGTTTGTTTTGGACTTTAATCGCTCACATAAGGATCGAAAGCTACAAAGAGTACTCCCGTCCCTAATGTACGGTCACTGGTTTCGAGGAAGGAAGAGATCCAACATTTTAAGACAAATGCAATTTACCTGCTGAATCAGGGACTCATAATCAGGCTCAGCAAAACCACTGGGTCAGGGAGCAGCCAAAGACAGCGTGTATGTTCATCATGCTTATAGTGTAAAAGCCATTTACCGGTGACGAGTTCTTCTGCTCCGGAGCCGAATGCTTTCCCAGTTAAGCTACACCGACGAAGTTTGTCGCTGCAACTTTACCGTCTTGGCATGTGCGCCACCTCAGTATTACGTTACATATATATTCCCCCATTTGAGAAAGGACTGCGACGGTTTCCGGTAAACTGATAAACCACGCTTGTAGGAAATCACTGCAGAATAAGGGAATCTCATTAATTCCAGATGTTGTGTGAACGAACATTTTTTTTTTTTTTTTTTTGATTGAAGGTTTAACGACCACCGTGAGCAACTCAATGGGCTATAAGCAGTCGCCCGTCCCTAATTTAGGGTCACTGGTTCCAGGGAAGGAGAGAGCCAGTGCCGTAAGACAAACACAACATCCATGCCTCACCGGGATTCGAACCCGGACCCCTTTCGGACGAACGATCAGAGTCCATCGCTTAGACCACTGCGCCACCGGGGCGGCGGAACGAACATGATACATTTTTCGAAGAAGAATCATTTTACGTTAGGGCGCCAGTATAGCGTAAAACTAATTTGCCGGTGTATATTTCGAACCCGTATCCTTCTGCTTCGGAGCTGAATGCTTTCTAAATTAAGCTACACCGATGGAGTTTGTCGTTGCAACTTTGTCGTATTGGCATGTGCTTCACTTCTGAACTATAGGTACGTCACATCCTCACACTCTTTAGTAATATGAAAAGAATGTCTCAGAGACGCCATTGCGAAAACAAATTCAGCGCTTCATTAATTGGCATCAAATAAAGTGAAAATAGTTAACCTCTGAAGTATTAAGAAGAAAATGGGTATTTCTAGCGCGTATTATAAATCACAAAGGTCTGTGTTGTATGTAATGTATTCTTTATTTATAGTTTAGTAACATGACAATAAATATTAGGAAGTAAAATTCAGCAGACCCTTTAGGTTGTGCTCTAAAATGAATGTCTTGTACAAAACATACCCTTCTATTACAGATAAACTGGTGTGGAAGAAATAGAGCACGAAAAAGCAACTATGCCTCGAATACATTACGCCAAGCCGTGATGCTTGCATACCAAGAAGGAACGGCTCCTGAAAAGTGATTCATTGTC
This sequence comes from Macrothele yani, assembly GCA_039090855.1. Classification (NCBI taxonomy): domain Eukaryota; kingdom Metazoa; phylum Arthropoda; class Arachnida; order Araneae; family Macrothelidae; genus Macrothele; species Macrothele yani. Next base: position 22,051,797 of record CM077002.1, on the reverse strand, counting down.
ATTGGTCCTTGGTGTTTATTTTTTGGTGACACAAGGACACTGTATCAAACCTTTCGAACGATTTTCTTAACTACAGGATTGCAAAAATCTTCAGAGAATTTTAAAGTGAGACAAAACAGTGGCTGCCGTAATGTCACGTTAATTCGCAGAAACTGGCCATTTCTCTGAAATCACGTTTCTACATCCAAAGTACATTGGCGGAAAGTGAAAAAAGAACACCAAGAAGGTGACGTCTGATACCAACTAAATTTATACAGCATAATGACGGAATACAGAGGATAACGTGACCAAAACATTATGGCAAAATACAGCTGTATTTGCTGGTAAACTGAAAAATAACATTTCCATGTAACATGGTTAATACGAGGTTGAACCTCCATGAACTGCGTCACACTGTGCAATTCTGGCATGGAGTCTCTCGCACAGATGTTGGATGTAAGTTTGGGGTATTGAGTTCCAAGCATCCTCAACCTGGACGCGTAAATCGGGGATGGTCGTGGCTGGCCGTGGAGACCGGATAAGTCCTTGTTCCATAAAATCCCACACGTGCTCAATGGGGGACAAATCCGGCGAGCGTGCAGGCCATGGAAGTTGTCTCACACCCTGAAGTGCATGTTGCGTTGCACGTGACGTATGTGGGCGTGCGTTATCTTGCTAGAAAACATCCCGATGGACCGACCTTACAAATCGCACAACAAAGGACTGAATGATGTTGTTGATGTAGGAGGTTCTGTTTAACGTACCCGGTACAAACCCTAGTTGTGTACGGGAGTGATAGATGATCGCTCCCCACACCAGGAGACCAGGTGTAAGCCCTGTGTGTCGCTGGCGGATACAAGAAGGGTGGAGATGCTCCCCTGTACGTCTCCGAACACGCATACGGCCATCGGAGGCTCCCAAGCAGAATCTGCTTTCATTGCTGAACACGACAGATCGCCATTGCGTTCTCCAGTGCAGACGTTGGCGACACCACTGCAGCCGTTCCTGACGGTGGGCTGGAGTCAGAGGCACACGTGTACGTAGTCCTGCATCCAGCAGACGGTTGCGGATTGTTGGCACAGTCACCTCAGGTGCAACGGCACCACGGATTTGCGTCGCAGTGGATGTTCTGCTTGACAACACCGCTCTTTTTATGTGTCGATCGGTCCGCTCATCAGTCCGTCTGTGACTCCCGCTTCCGCGTCTTCTCGTGTGGGAATGTTCCTCGGACCATCTAAGTTACCATCGTACCACCACCGATACTTCCTGTCCAATTCGCTCCGCAATACGACGATACAACCAGCCGGCCTCGGGGAGTCCGACTAGATGACCTCGCTCAAAGTCCGATAACTGCTGAAATCGTACACGTCTTCCATGTCCAGGCATTGCAGCTTCTTCAGGGTCTTCGCACGTGTCCGTACGCCGACGACTGATTACATTCACTTCGCCGTACTCCTTAAATACCACCGACGATAATTTGCATATTATGCCGTGCTGTGGCATAAGCGCTCATCGGTTGGTCCCGAAATTAACATCACACCTACGTAAACTCAGACCCCATTACCATATGTAAATTTCATGATTGTCCGCCAATTCCTTCTTGGTGTTATTTTTTCACTTTCCGCCAGTGTATTTACAAAATAGTTTCTGGCGTAACGTCGCGCTAACTCACGGAAATTGGCCATTTCGCTGAAATCACTCTATCTTAGACTTATGCAACTACACTGCATGAAGAACACTTCTCCGCACTGAAATTGTTCTACCAGAAAGTTTCAGCCGAATGAGCCGAAGACCATTCAGAGGCATAGAGTGCGAGACGGATAATACGTAATTTAATTTCAAAGGCAAGAATATCAGTTCGGCAGGACACAAGACATGATCACGTGATAGAAGTCAATGCCTTGTGTGACCATGATGTTGTGCAATGCAATCACACATACTTTGCGGTATGGAGTGATACAGTCCTGTGCTGTGGTATTTAGGACCACGCAACGTTTATCTGATTCAATAATTCAGCGGCATTCCTGGAAGGCTGAGGAGCGGCTTTAAATCGTCTTCAAATGAAGTCCCGTATATGCTCGATGAGTGTTAGGTCCGGATATTTCTTGGTCATGAAAGCATATGGATCCCCTATTGGCGCGCTCAGAAGACGTTAGCGGTGTGTGGGCGAGCTTTATCTTGCTGAAAAAGTGCCTCCGGGACACCACTCAGAAATGGCAACAACGCGGATTGTAAAATGTCATCGGCTATGTGTGTCAGCAGAGGTGATCAGACATCCCTAATTATGGCCTTCCCATACGGGGAACTCTGATTGACACGCAGTGAGCTGCTCGCTGATAGCAGTTGGATCCACCTTGCGGCACTGTCGTTGCCAGATGCCGATTCCGCCTTAGTGTCGACGGTCGTCGGAACCCAGGCGGAATCGAAACACATAGCTGAACAACACATGGTGCCATTCCTGTCTCCACCAGCATTACTACGACACCACTCCAGTCAAACTCAGCGATGCTCTACGGTAAATGGTAGTCGACAATGTGGCTTCCGGAAATGCATTCCAATATCAGAGTCGTGACCGAAATGTTCATAATCGACGCTTTAGCCTCTTATGCTATCTGCAATGGCCTGTATCTCAGCAAATGCTTCGAGACGAATACAACGATCTATGCGTGTTGAAGTCCGCCTGACTGCACAGGTCAGGCTAGAGCGGCTGGCGGTATTTTCTTACAAACACTGTTGACAAAAACGTCAAACTCTTCTACAGTCCCAATGCACACGGCCGCAACTCGACGAATCGACCAAATAGCTTCCTTTCAACAATGAGTCCAGCTGGTGGTAGGATTGGTGACGAGGTCTACGAGGCATCTCTGGTCCTTGGATATTCTTCAGCAGTCATCAAGATATGACGTACTACAGAGGTGAATGACGAGTCAAGAGGACAAATCTGCAACTGTACATTCCGTCCGTATAGCTTAGTTGGGAGAGCAACTTACTCCGGAGTGAGGGAGGCGCGGTTTCGACCACCGTCACGGGCAAACTTGTGCTTTCACAAAAGCTCCATTGCTTTTGTCCCGCTTACCACATGCAGCACGGGGACACGAAATGACTTCTGCCGCCCGTGTTTTCTCTTTTATCTTTCTCACATCTAACGCTCTTTATTGCACACTTGACTGATTTGCATATCTCTCCTACTTTCACACACCTACCAATTTTCACGCTAATACTTTGCATACTTCTGGGTGGTCCAATTTCTATGTCGATCAGTGTATTTATCAGTAAAATCCAGGAAATGTTGTGTCGTTTAAATATTCTAATTTGTGTGTTTCCATAATGCATATTCATTAACTACAATTTTAAGCGTTGCTACAGAAGCTGTAATAATAAAAAAACCCTTGCAGAATGCAAGCAAGTTTATGCTAACCTATTGACTTGATATCCTTTCAAAAAGTCCACTAGAGCTTGGGCTTGTGGAACATTAAAAGGGAAATTGTACATCACCCACCCATGAGAGAGGCAATCGCTTTGCTTCAGTCTGTCGGCGGCAATTTCGGCCAACATTTCATCAGGAACTAAAATAAAATGAAGCAGGATTAAAGAAGGTGCAACATCACAAAAAGACAACATTCTATATACATAATGAAGATCTCTTGAGTCCTGAAGCATGTTGTTGCACATTTCTGAACAAGTACCAGAAATGTGTAAAACCAAAACTGAATTAATAAAAACCAGACGAAATAACGATTTCTTAATGCGAAATCAATAGACGCAGCAGTCTTAAAATCCGTGCGTTTTGTAACCTTCTTACAAGAAACGGAAACACGAACAAAGCATTCAAGTGACCCGTTCACATGAAACGGTTAAAATAAGAAATATCCTTATACAGTTTGTAAGATGTTAAAAAAATATGCTTCAATTTGTATAAGGACATGTCAAACGATTTTTCTATTCGTCCTAAAGGATTATTGCTATTTTATTTCTGACCTGTAAAAACATGAAATGAAAGAAATATAAAACTTAATTCGAAATAAACACCAGCTAAACACAGGCAATATAAAAATAATGAATCTGCCACAGGCGCAGTGCAAATTTTCCTCATCGAAAGGGGGTTAAGAATCCCACATAAAGTAAAATGTTTGAAAAGCACATAACCTCCTGTAACGTGTAGCTTTTTTCCAGAACCATACAGCTTTCACCACCACATGAATTTCTGTATAGCAATTTTCCTCACAGCCAACTCTTTATCTAAGACAGTCTAGCAATTCCACTTCATTTTACATCAGATCAGATCATATGTAGAGGAATTTAGGAAGGCAGTGTCTGACCCCAGGTCTTAAACAACCCTTAGAAACAGGAAGCTAGGATATTTGGGCTAAAGTGCCCGATAGGAAAGTGACACGGAAGCTAGGTAGAAAAGGGGAAGAAGACGCCCTTAATTATCACCGGAGGGCCAGTACCCGGGGTCCGATGGCTTATCATGCCCATCAGCACGGCGGATATTTACTGGTTCGAGCGTTGGTGCTTGCCTGGGATCGAACCTGAGTTTTCTCCGTGGCAGTCGCGAACGCTGACCACTATGCCATCCGTGGCAGTTCTATTTCATTTAACATTACATTTGCGATTATTTACCTCTTAAAAAAAGAAAAAGGCAATGTAGTTGTATTTTAGCAAAACAAAGGGAAGCATATATAACTGTCGTTATTTTTTTTTAGTGATGTCTCCTTGCAGCTCCACCCCCTTTTTTTGTAACGACACATGAGCTTCATCCCGTTGGAGAAGGTTTTCGAAGGTGTTTTTTCTATTCCTGATGCCATGTTTGCAGCACTCATTTCACCTCTTTATCACTACCAAACCGCCGACCACGGTATGCATATTTATGCTGAAAAAAGCGATGAAAATCGTTTGATGAAAGTTGCGGGCTGTAAGACGGAAGTGGGCGAATCTCAAACTTTAGATTTGGAATTGTTGCCGAGCTGCCTGCATCGGGGAGAGAATTGCATTTCTTTTCATCCACCCCTTTTTAGCACGTCTTTTGTAAAAAAAGATCGTGCTTATGTTATCGGTTTGTCCGTCCGTCCGTCTGTCCGTCTGTACCCACGATATCTTTGCAACTATTAGTTCGATTTGAAAAATTATTTTTGCGTTGGAAAGCTTGAAATATGCGAATGATGATCCTTTATTTCGTTTTTTTTTACGATGTACAATTTCGCCGCTAGAGGGCGTAAATGCAGATGATGTCGAATTCAAAAATACGTTTTAATACACATATTTGCTTCTAAACATCCGATTGAAAAAAAAAAATTCTCTTTAGATTCCATTTATGCCGAATAATATTTTAGATATAGTTACTTTTTGCAAATTACGCATAGATTTTCCGCTAGGGGGCGTAAAAGTAAATTACATTTTTCCCGATAACTCTTCTTCTAAAACTCCGATTTGAATTTTTTTTTTCTTCAGCGGATGCATCTCCTGATGTAAAATCTTTTGCATATAATTTCAAATTTTTGGTAAAGAATGCTTTGGCCACCAGGGGTCGATAAGTATTACTTTTTGCTTCTGATATATTTAGCATAAAATCTGATCTTCTAAAATATCGATTGAAAAATTCTTTCCTTCACATCGGTAAACCTTTTCGGAATATTTTCTTCTTCAAATATTCCACAGTTTCTCAGCCAGGGAGCGTAGATGTATATCTTATTTTCGTCAATATCTCTACTTCAAGAATTCCGATTTGAAAAATTTCTTCTTTGTTGGATAGTAATTTACAGTGTGACATGTTTTTCATATAATTTCAAAATTTTCAAGTAATTCATAGACTTTCCGCTAGGGGGCGTAGCGGTAAATTGTGTTTCCCCCTATATCTCTGCTTCTAAATCTCCGATTTGAAAAATTCGATTTAGAAGCAGAGATAAGTGTTAATTTCTGCTTCTGATGTATTTGTAGCAAAATCTGGGCTCCTGAAAACTTAACTAAATTTTTTTTTTCATGGACCGGCACCTCTCATACGGAAAATCCTTTTGAGAATACTTTCTTCCTAAAAGAATGCATGGTTTTCCCACCAGGGGACGTAAAGTCACATCTTATTTTTGTCGATATCTCTGTTTCTAAGAGTCCGATTTGAAAAATTCTTTCTGTGCTGCAGAGCGTTTCCGGTGCGAAATGTTTCTCATATAACTTCATGTTTTTCTTAACACACAAGTCTGCAACCAGAGGGCGTAAGCTCACGATTCCGTTTACAGCAATATCTGAGGGATTAAAATCCCCATTGAAAAACTTCTTTCTTCCGTCAGATACTATTGTTTTCCATACCGGTTCCATTGACTTTGAATAGCTTTGATAAATTTAATTTGCGACAGAACGGATTCAAAAGAAGTGCTTATTACACCCGAAAATTCGGTGTCATCTTTCTTGTTTTTATTGTTTTGCGTATTTCAGGCTTTAGCTTGTCTTTTTAAACATTTCTGAATATAGTACACTGTTAACAGTTAATCCATGATTTCGATAGCGTTAAAAATAGGCCCATTCCAAAAGGTGTTTAGTAAAATCCTTTTCGATAAAGAGAACGTTGTTGAACTTTTTTGCTGGAGATGACGGGTGTTTCCACTCCATGATTTGTTTCTTGTTTTGAGGATCAAACTGGCCACCCCAGTCTGGTCCCCAATGACAATACTTTCCAGTAAATCTGGATTTTCATTATGCCCAAAAACCTGGATCAAAGTGTTCATACGCTTCTGTTTTCGTTGGTCGGTCAGCTGTTTCGGGACCAACCTGTCACACACTTATTTGATTGTTTGCTTGGGGGTTTAGCGACCTCCATGAGCAACTTGGTGGGTTATAAGCAATCGCCTGACCCTAATGTAGTGTCACTGCTTCCAGGGAAGGGAGAGAGCCAGTGCCGTAAGACATACACAACATTCATGCTCACCGGGATTCGAACACGGAACATGTCAGGCGAATGGCCAAAAGCCAGCCCTTAGACAACTGCGAACCGAGGCGGCCGTTTTCTTTAGCACCAATGCTTCTAATTGTCGGATTGTAAACATTCCTTTAGCTTCAGATATCTTCCTCATTTTCTTCCACAGTTTTCTCGACAGCTGGCGTCAAGTCTTATTACATTTTTTTTTGCACCTGTGCTTCTAATTGTCCGAGCCGCCCCGGTGGCACAGTGGTCTAAGCGATGGCCTCTGATCATTAGTCCGAAAGGTGTCCGGGTTCGAATCCCGGTGAGGCATGGATGTTGTGTTTGTCTTACGGCACTGGTTCTCTCCCTTCCCTGGAACCAGTGACCTTAAATTAGGAACGGGCGACTGCTTATAGCCCATTGAGTTGCTCACGGTGGTCGTTAAACCTCCAATAAAAAAAATAAAAAAATTGTCTGGTTTTAAAAATTGCTTTTGTTTCGGATATCTTACGTTACGTGAAACATTTCATGCTAAATTTAGATTTTTCGCAAAACACATTTTTATCGCTACGGGGCGTATAATTAGCCATATTTATAAGTGAGAATGTTTTACCGATCCTGGAAATCCGGTTGTTTTTTTTTTTTTTTTTTTTTTTTTTGATTGAAGGTTTAACGACCACCGTGAGCAACTCAATGGGCTATAAGCAGTTGCCCGTCCCTAATTTAGGGTCACTGGTTCCAGGGAAGGGAGAGAGCCAGTGCCGTAAAACAAACACAACATCCATGCCTCACCGGGATTCGAACCCGGACCCCTTTCGGACGAATGATCAGAGGCCGGAAATCCGGTTGATTTTGTTTAATAGACCCCTTCACTTTGAAAGATATTGCGCATGTTGTGCATTTCAAATACTGCGCAGTTTCTCTGCTAGTCGGGGCAAACCCACACTTTTTTCAATGATTTTCAACATTTTTTTTTAATTGGAGGTTTAACGACCACCGTGAGCAAATCAATGGACTATAAGCAGTCGCCCGTCTCTAATTTAGGGTCACTGGTTCCAGGGAAGGAAGAGAGCCAGTGCCGTGAGACAAACACAACATCCGTGCCTTACCGGGATTCAAACCCGGACCCCTTTCGTACGAATGATCAGAGGGCATCCCTTAGACCACGGTACTACCGGGGCGACTTTCTACATTTGCAAAGATCCGCTTTGAAAATTATTTTTGCGTTGGAAAGGATTCAAAAGACGTGCTCAATGCACCCGAGAATCCGGTGAGCCTTTCTGGCTGGAATTAAGATAATGAATACCATTAACCGAAAAATAAAAAAAAAAATAAAAAAAGCTTCGTTTCTTATAGAATTCCGAAAGAAACATCAAACGGATATAAAACCAAATAGCAAGGCAAAATGCATAACACATCCATGTGTCATGCAGTGCTCCTTATTGAAACATTTTAAGATGTGTGACGAAGGTCAGAACGATGTCTGAGAACTCTCCGCTTTGTTAAGGTGGTTGCGCCTAAAAACTTTCCAACAATAAAAACTTCTTTAGGCATTTTCTTTACAATTAATGTATGATGAAAATATGCACACCAATAAAAATAACTTCAATTTATATTAACATGGAATACATAATATTTTGCTAAAACTTAACCATAATTATATTAAAAATCAATCATTTTTCCCTGGGTAATGCTGAGGCCTGCTAATACATGGCGTGACCTGTATACATTGCTGACGTCAGAGGACAAACAAATGCTTGGTGGCATATTTCAAAATTAGAAATGAGCAGTACCTACAGTACAGATGATGTTTATTCAAAACATTTATTAATTTTCGGAATGGAATCAAAATCTGAGTCTATCCATGCGACAGTCTGGAATGATTTGAGGCACTAAAATTAAATATTCTGACAATAATTTAGCTGAAAATGCTAACAGAACTGTAGGTACTGCCGCTTTGTAATTCCGAAATAAGCCATCAATCATTTTTGTCAGTGACGTCATTGATGAACAGGTCGCGCCATCTATTAGCGGATTTCAACACCCCCCCCCCCAAAAAAAAATTTTCAATTTTTGATACTATTATGGGGAAGTTTGAGCAAATATTAAGTACACCATGCTATAATTAAAAGTTAATTTTATCGATGAGCAAATCCTCATCATTTGGAATACATTAAATGCGAAGTAAATGCCTACAGAAGTTTTTACCATTAGAAACATAGGGCAGAGTTCTTAGGTAGAACCACCTTAAATTGCATAGTGCTTTACATAGGAATACAATTCATCAATAAAATTAACATGCGTACATAGATAGCAAAGTATACTGAATTTGATTCGTCAAAAACTACATAAAAAAATCTTACTTGGAGTGTCCTTTTGAAGAATTGCGTTCAGTTTTTCCTTCATAGGTTTATCAGTCATAGACGCTTGCTTCAGTACTTCTTGGAAGTCCACTGTAATGTATCAGATACAGAATCTACAACTTAGTTATGTTAGTATTAAACGAAATAAAACGTATATGGTACTTATGCCTTAGTTGAGAGTTTATTCTGACGCTTTAAACGAATGCATTGTGTTTATTAAACACATAAATTAAATGATTCAAGATGAAAATTCTTAAAGGTAACACTCTTTTAACTGACCCAGAATGGGACGTGTATCAGCTTACACACTGAGTCGACAGAGCACGGAAATCATGCGATATCTACCTAGTAACGGGTTGACCCCCTTTTTCCCGGATAACTGCAGTCAGACGACGAGGCATTAAGTTTACTAGGTCACAAAAGCGTTCCACAGGTATCTACATCTATGCCTGTTGCACTGTTGTCTATAATTCGGTTGCATTCCAAGGTGGAGGATTGAAAGCTCGAATGGACTTTTCCACAGCATTCTAAAGATTTCCCACAGGTTTCATATCTGGTGAACAGGGAGGCCATTCCACAGTATAAACTTCTGCGGAATGCTTTTCTAACCATGTTCTAGTTACAACGGCACTGCGGGGAGGGACATTTTCCTGCTGGAAGAGTCCACTAGTCTGTGGTACATGATGACTTTTGATGGGATGCAGATGGTCTGTCAGGATGGACACGTACACGAATCGTTCAGAGATGCATCTAGATATACCAGAGGTCCGAACGTGTGCCAACTGAACATACCAGTGATCATAACTGAGCGTCTACAAGCCCGAACAGTTCCGCGTAGATATGCCAAGTCCATCGTTTCGTGCGGTTTTCTTTAGATCCGTACCCTACCATCTTCACGAAATGACTGGAAACCGGACTAATAGAACCATCCGTCTCCAATCATCCAGGGTCCAGTGCTGACGCTCTATCGCCCAGTTGAGGCATACAGTCCGGTGATGTGGCATTTAAATGGAACTCTGGCAGGCCGGCGGTTTATGATCGCCTGATGGTCTTGGTGGAGACGTTTCTCACACCTTCCTTGTTCAAGTCTGCGGTGATTTGCTCCACTGTCACTCTCCTGTTGATTGCAAAAATGTGAGACTAATGCTGAAAGTCACACTCATCCACCAGCTTTCTCTACACAAAGCACTGTCCATGATGCAATGCTATTTCGAAAATTGCCTATTCCCGAAACACTCCTAACACTGTCGAACTGGGATACTGCAATTCCCATACCACCTCCTCAACACAGTGACCCCACGTTAGGCACCCACTGTCATCCCTCTTTCAAACTCCATTAGCTCGCGACGTATACCCATACTGACATCGAATTACCGTCTACGTGAGTGCACTGCATTGCATGCATTGTTTGAAGAAGTTTTAGGAGCCGCCCCGGTGGCGCTGTGGTCTAAGGCGCTGGCCTCTGATCATTCGTCCGTAAGGGGTCCGGGTTCGAATCCCGGTCAGGCATGGATGTTGTGTTTGTCTTACGGCACTGGCTCTCTCCCTTCCCTGGAACCAGTGACCCTAAATTAGGGACGGGAGACTGCTTATAGCCCATTGAGTTGCTCACGGTGGTCGTTAAACCTCCAATCAAAAAAAAGTTTTAGGAAGGGAGTGCTGGACCCCAAGTCTAACACTGCCCTTAGAAGTTGGAAGCTAAGAGATTTGGTAAGTGAACTCAATATGAAGGGAAAATGGAGGAATTTGGAGACAATGAAGAGAGAGCTGACCTTTGAAAGAAACTGACTCACCAGTATGGGGGAAAGGAAGACAGGGTAAAGGGGGAACAACCACTACAGGAAACCACATCCAGCACACCACCGTCCCAGCCAGCCACCCACGCCTTCATCGAGATGTGAAGCTCACAAAAACCACATCCGAAAGCCGGAGCAGCAATCAGTACTCAACGTCACACGCCAACCTGAATATAGAAAAAGATGCTGGTTTATCTAACACCCAACAGATGTTTACATACTCACACTCCATCCGATTCAGTCCTACAATTGATCCTGGACCTCCAGCATAGTGAACAGTGCTCAACGGTGCTGCCCATCCACAGGTCCCTGTCAAAAGGGGGACAACGATCGCCGCCTTAGTTCTGAGATATCTAAGAAATTCGCTGGGATCGTAGTCAACAGCACCCAGAACAAATACATCATGCTACGCTACGTTTGAAGAAGTTTTAGGAAGGGAGTGTCTGACCACAGGCCTAAAACTGACCATAGAAATAGGAAGCTAGGAGATCTGAGTAAGTGAACTCAATAGGAAAGATAAACAGAAAAAATGAGTGAAAGGAGAGGAGAGTATATCTTTCGAGTGAACCGCGACACCAGTCTAGGGAGGGAAGGGATAGATACGGTAAGTGTAGGGGGAACCAAGCACCACATCTCAGGGAAGCACAACACCACCCAGTCGCTGACGCCCCCGGGGTGACTGAAACTCACAGAAAACACATCCGGATTCCGGAGCAGCAATCAGTATTTACCATCTCGACGCCAACCTGAAAAAGAATGGGGTAGGAGCCTGTCTAACACCCACCATGGTTCACACACTTACTCTCCATCTGATCCATGAAGCAGTGCTCAACAGTACTGCACGTTCCCAAGTCCCTGTTAGGGGGGACAACGATTGCCGCCTTAGTTTTGGGATACCTATGGAATTCGCTGGGATCGTAGTCAACCGCACCCCTAACAAGTCCATTTGGGTGTGCTTCCACTTTCTTGAAGAACTTCTTGGCGAGTCTGGAGGAACTTCATGTACCTTCTCAACCTCAAGTCTATTCCTCAGGTTCCGAAGTGGGATCCTCGGGGGGGGGGGGGGGCAGTGATCATCATACGAAGTGCCCGGCTCTGCACCCCCTCGATTTTCTCTCGCTGATTCCTAATAATACCAATTCTGATGACGACATGAATACAGTGATGTCCTGCGATCTATATATCTCCCAAGCGGTGTGTTCGTCCACTAGTGACAGAGGCGATAGCTTTGCGGTTCGCAGTATAACCAGGTAGTCCACGATTTCTATCCCTTCAGTGTGTATAATAATTGCCTAAATATAGTAAAAGGAGTGAATGGCTTTAATTTTTTAAATAATGAAATTAAAGTCAAAGAGAGCTTTAGACAAGTCACTTACAGCACTTCACCTTAAAAACAATATATGAAAATGTAAACATTGCTTCAGACTTAAGGCATAAATTTCAGCATAGCGTCTATTTACAGAAATTTTTGTCCACGCAATAGGTTGCAATTTCACTACGTAAATTGTTGTCATTATTTCGTGCTCTTTTCTTTAATCTATACAGGAGAATCGGTTAAATACGGCGGTTTGTAAATCATCGTGGTCTTTTAACTTCTGAATAAAAAAAATTATATTCAAGTAGTATGTAACACATTAAAAATCATACACATTCGAAAAAAAATAAAAATTAAAGTCCTTGTACCACGAACTATCTTCACTTCTGGACTTCCATTGAAAAAATATGATCCTGAGGCAAACCAAGTCTTTTCCCTCTTTTCATGTCAGAAATTTACCTTGTTTCACCAAAGAACCCCGTAATTTACAACTCTGAACTCCCTAAAGATCTTTGTATTCTACTCCGTCTGATTTCTTTATAGATTTCCGCTGCCTATTACTTCTAAATTCTTACGGTTCTTTGCACCCTACTCGCCTGATCACTCTATGGATTTTTTCAGTCTACACCATCTAACTTTCTGCAGAACTTTCCTGCCGTTCTACGTCTTATCCCCGTATGAATTTTCCCAGCCTAAACTCCTGGCTTCATAAAACTCTGGCTCCCTAAAACATCTGAACCTTTTATGGATCTTCGCACCCTACTATATCTGCCGCCTCTATCGATTTTAGCAGCCTACTACTTCTGGCTTTCTATGGATTTTCGCAGCTGACTGACTTCAGCGTCTTTTGTCCCTTCGAAGCCCACTAACTTTGATTCTCTACAGATCTTTTGAGCATGCTCCTTTTGACTACCTATGGATTTTTACAGCTTACTAATTTTTACTTTCTATGGATCTTCGCATCTTACTGCTTGCACTTTTGAATGTAACATCTTCTAAAGAATTATTCAAAGCAATCAGAATTGTGTAGTGAATTGCCTGTAGTCTACTGGTCTCCCCATGTAACATCTCCTCAGAAAACCTGAAAATGACATCGTCCTTGAGAGGGAATCGAACTCGCATCTTCCGATTTCCGTTCGAGTATGCTATCCATTACACTACCCAGAACAATAGTGTTCCAAGCAACTAGCAAAAATGTTAGGTTCAGATTCCTAAGCAGTAAATCTTTAGCCTTAATTGATTGGAATTTCATTGTTCTGGCTGTTGTAATGGAAAGCGTGCTGGAACGAAAATCGGGAGATGCGGGTTCGATTCCACGCCGATGAAATTTTCGAGTTTTCTGAAGAGTTGTTACGTGGAGACCAGTAAACTACAGCCAATTCAGAACACAATTCTGATTAATTTGAATAATCTAATGAATTTCCCATGTATTTCTGAGGAATATTTCTATCTTCTACACAAGTTTTTCATTTCCCACAATCTTTCATGTCTATATGACCAAACCAACTCAGTATCATTTGCATCTTCTATGGATTTCAGAATCTGGGAACAATATTTGTAATACTTCTCATGTCTACATGACCAAACCAACTCAGTATCATTTGCATTTTCTATGGATTTTAGAATCTGGGAACAATATTTGTAATACTTCTCATGTCATGGAACTAAACCTAGCATAATTTTGGTATATGCACGTACCAAAAGAGATTGAAAGGTTTCATTAACTATCGCTAGAGGACTGGATTGTTTCTAGCTGCCGACATGTAAAACGAATATTTGAGTCACCGAGATTAGAAGTCTCTATCTGCGGACATAAAACCAGCTAAAAACGGGTTCCTTTAAGAGCCTTGTAATCTCACTACAAAAACATTCTCTCCTTACTTCGGAAATATCTCAAACAAATCTCTTTTGTTAGCCTCCAAAGCCTAGAAATGTCCAGTGGAACAGATATTACCAACTTCTATAATGATCAGCCCATGGAATTACTAACCGACGCCGTTCTTCTCCAGTGATTTTCAGAAAACAAGTCTGAGATCAAGTGGGTTACTCTGAGAATGCGCCATAGCTTCGGCACTAGCTGCCTAGCTTTTAATTTCCATTGTCTTCATATCTGTCCCTTTTACTCTTTTGGTATTTCGTTGTTGTTTTAATCTTTACCAAAATCACTTGCTGAACATAGAAGATTGATAAACCCTGAAAAACTAGAAACGGCCAGAGGTTACATGAAAAACAAAAATTACGTTAAAATCTAAGCTATGTATTCCTCTAAATTGTAGAAATCACACGAATGTATGCTGCAGCAACCACAAATACGTTTTATACTTCCTCAGTTTCTAATTGCCAATGATAATTCTTTTGACAATAATATCAATTCGCTCTTCAAATCTTAGCAATGTGCATACACCCTACGCCATTTGTTTTCGACGTAGATTTTTATTTACTTCTGACGTCAGCTTTGCGAAACGCACAGGATATTCGGGAAAGTAATGTGCTGTTCAGTACAAAGAAATCGAACATAGAAATAACGAAATTTTCAAAAGAAATAAAAACTCGAAAGGAAGGGTAAAATAGAGGTATACAACACAACTCAACCACGCTACTAAAATATTTTTTTCTGAACAAAAAACAACTCATATCTTATAATATTCCTGAAATATTCTGATACACACACTGTGATGTCCCTTGTCATTTCTTACTTTTCCTCTCTTTCCTGGTCCAGAAAACAGGAATTTCCGCACATTATGGCACCTCTAAATCTACATCTCACATATCTTCATTCCCTTTTGATTTAAAGCTTTCGAGGCAGAGTGCTATATCCATCATCTCAATATTTCGATCATTCTGTCTATTTAACTGGATGAGGATTAGCTCCTAGATCTACCGTTAGAGAGATTGATTGATTGATTGTTAGGTGCCACGTTGAAATGG
The DNA here is from genome assembly GCA_039090855.1 of Macrothele yani. Classification (NCBI taxonomy): domain Eukaryota; kingdom Metazoa; phylum Arthropoda; class Arachnida; order Araneae; family Macrothelidae; genus Macrothele; species Macrothele yani. Next base: position 22,036,521 of record CM077002.1, on the reverse strand, counting down.
CTTCGCTTACGAAGGAAGAGCAATGGGTGTTAGTTAAATTTCAGATGCTAATGAAATATGAGATTCTATAACGAAGTAAATTTCTCCGTCATTTTTATCCGCGCCAGGATTCGAACCCGGGTCCCCTCATTCCGGAATAAGTTGCTCTACCAATTGAGCTACGCGGACGTTTTATTCTGATTCCTATCTGCCTTTATGTCGTGTGCGTCCTTCTGGCAGGTACGTTACATCATCTCCCCCTTATTTTTTTATTTTATTTATTTTTATTTTTTCCCGAAGTGCTGGAAAAGGCATTCTCTTATTTTTCCTATCTCGCGGTGTGGAAATAACATCACACCAATGCGAGATTTTGAACGGTCGGGTCATCCGGATAGTTCGGGCGCCATTATAACGAAGTAAATTTCTCCGTCATTTCTGTCCACGCCAGGATTCGAACCCGGATCTCCTCATTCCGGAATAAGTCACTCTACCAATTGAGCTACGCGGACGTTTTATTCTGATTCCTATCTGCCTTTATGTCGCGTGCGTCCTTCTAGCAGGTACGTCACATCTCCTGGTACGTTACAATTCAAATGGGAATCTGTTTGAAACTCTATGTGAAACTGCATTGCCATATCGAATAGCACTTTTATGGGTTACCGTGTACGAAAGAGACAGCGATAAATTGAAATCTCTCTCTCTCTCTCTCTCTCTCGTTGAGGTCAACCATGCATTATACAAATCGTGGACCCTATTCCTATGACTATGACAAAGCACATGTACTATTCCCTGTGATTATAATATAAGTCCTAAGTAATTATATCGCATCTGTATGTGGAATTCGTTAAAATCCATCAACAATTAATACCTCATCCCATATTAACAAGGTGTGGCTTATGACCTCAGAAAAAGCTGGTGAAACGCAACCTGTGTTACAGGGTACAGAAGGTTTTCGGGAAACGCAACAAGCGACTAATGAGTAGATTCCCAGAACATAACAACATTTTGGGTACCCTAGACACACGGGAACCATTTTCAGCCAACCTAATCATCCTAGATGGACTCAATCAGCGAAGGTCTTTTGCAAATATTCGATCACTGGACTCCTGAGATTGTTTATATTTTTCTTTGCTCTCCTGTTGAAAATATCTCTCTGATCTGCTCATTCTCCACTTAAGAACTTTTCATACTCTCATTGAAATAGCTTCACAAGTAAAACCAAGCAAGCAAAAGAAAGTCAGAATATCATCACTGCGCTGTGTGGGAAATTGTGGCGAAGCATGTGGAAACTAAGTAGAAATTTGTAAAATCTTGACAGTTTCGTCAGGAAGAAACCAATAGTAGAAACAACATCAGATGCCCTCACATCTAATGATGAATTATTTGGTAGTTATTTTTGGAATTGTTTCACCTTAGAACTTTCAGAGGTTTAAAGGAAAAGGATTAAGACAACTTTCTTTTTTGTTATAGACAAGAATTATAAATTAGAAAAAAAATGCTAATTATTATGGTTTACATCATATTTTAACATTTATGTGATTTATGTACTAGTTCCTTGCTTATATGCTTTCATTTTGGGTAAAAGACCAGGACAAAAGTAAGTTACCGGGCTTCATTCTTCAACCCGACAGATTGATTTGTCAACTCCCGATTTGGTTAACCAAAATTCGGCTGGCGGAACTTGGGGTCAACCATGTAACTTGATATAAGCGTAATTTTGGGTCAACGTCAAACACATAACTTGTTGCAGAAGACTTAAACTGCGTTCACCGAGACCTACTTTATTTTTCAGTTTTAATGCAGTCTTCTACGACACCTTTTTCACAAATCTTGATTTCTACAGATTTCTCACAACTCTTGATTTCCAAGACACCTTTTCCACAAATCTTGATTTTTATGACACCTTTTTCACAAATCTTGATTTCTACGACACCTTTTTCACAAATCTTGATTTCTACGACACCTTTTCCACAAATCTTGATTTTTACACCTTTTCCACAAATCTTGATTTCTACAGCACCTTTTCCACAAATCTTGTTTTTACGACACCTTTTCCACAGATCTTGATTTCTACGACACCTTTTCCACAAATCTTGTTTTTACGACACCTTTTTCACAAATCTTGATTTCTACTACATCTTTTTCACAAATCTACTGGTGTTTATTCTGCGGATGTCCCGACGGCTGACCTTCTGCCATTCTTCAAGATGACCTCTCTACAATCGAGAAGGAAGGCTCTCCAACTTAGGTATCTGTACAGTGTCATCAATGGAGAGATTATAACGAAGTAAATTTCTCCGTCATTTTTATCCGCGCCAGGATTCGAACCCGGGTCCCCTCATTCCGGAATAAGTTGCTCTACCAATTGCGCTACGCGGACGTTTTATTCTGATTCCTATCTGCCTTTATGTCGTGTGCGTCCTTCTGGCAGGTACGTCACATCTCCTGGTACGTTACATCATCTCCCCCTTATTATTTTTTTTTTCGAACTGCTGGAGAAGGGATTCTCTTATTTTTTCTATCTCGCGGTGTGGAAATAACATCACACCACTGCGAGATTTTGAACGGTCGGGTCATCCGGATAGTTCGGGCGCCATTATAACGAAGTAAATTTCTCCGTCATTTTTATCCGCGCCAGGATTCGAACCCGGGTCCCCTCATTCCGGAATAAGTTGCTCTACCAATTGAGCTACGCAGACGTTTTATTCTGATTCCTATCTGCCTTTATGTCGTGTGCGTCCTTCTGGCAGGTACGTCACATCTCCTGGTACGTTACAAGATAGATGATATTCAAATTGCAAACCAATTAAGTTTCCGTGTACCACGTTCACCAAGGACAAAATGTGAAGTATTTGCAATGCCACTCCGTAGAACTAATGCTGGGGGAAATTCTCCGTTATGCAAAATGTATAAACTTCACAACTCACTTGAAGATTGTCCGGATATTTTTAATGTAAGCTATATTTTTTTTTTCGTAAAGCATGTTTTGCAAGATTGTAATTATCACTTTCATTGCACTACGATGTTAACGCGCAGTGATGTTATGGCAACTCCTATGACTAGATCTACCGACTGTAGGGATGTGCTTACAAAATAAATACTCCTTTCGGAGCCTTTTAATTAAAAAAATCGACTGGCATAACTCGGTACAGAAGTTCTTGATCCAACTTTATGTCATTGGCTCTCCAGATGTTTCTTTTTGTCATTACCATACCCGTCATTATTGAGGTTCGCTTTGTGATAGATTGTTCTTCATTGATATAATACCGGAGTATCTCGAGGAAAGGCTCACTCACCACCTATGAATTGATCCATTTTCCGTTTTGGGTAATTCAACTCACATTTTTCTTTCATCTTGGAATGTTCACAAGGTGGCAACGCATAATAGCGCTTGCACTGGAAAGTTTCCTTCTCCTTGAGAATGTCTATTACTGGCTGATTTTTAAGGAGTACCTCTCAGTATAGTATATAAAATATAGCAAGAGATTAATACCGCATTAGAAACCAGTATACAGGGTGATTGTAAACTCCTTCAACAGAATAAGAGGGGTGATGGTACACATCAAGACGGATAATAGTTGCAATGGAACCTAGGGCCGCATCCCATTCCTAGTGCCAGAAAAGAGCACGTTCGAAAAACGTCCAGCAGGCACATGGAGCTCAAAGCAGTGCATGAGAAGCACAAGATGCAAATCAGGTGTATAATGAATATATCGCTTCTGCTACTGAATTATAATGAATTCAGCTTCTTCTAAGCTAATGCTTCTTCTAATGCTTGTTGTTTGTTAATTATATCATGAATAAGCTTTCCTGCTAGTAGTGTAGTAATAATAATGAACAAGTTTTTAACTGATAGTAATGTTGTAGTAGTAATTAAGATGAATAAAGTCTTATGCTGGTTGTTAATAATAATCAACTAATGAAATTAACCTAACAGCCAGAAAGAGATCTGACAAAACTATGAACTGAGAAAGACGTACTTACGAAGACAATCTTTTATTTGGTAAACTTCTGGCTCTCACATAAACGAAGATCTCTTTACACACGAAACAAAGCTCTCACGCACATAAACAACCGCTCTCTCTATACAACAACAGCTCTCTGACACATAAACAACAGCTCACTTCGTACAACAACAGCTCTCCCCGTACAACAACAGGTCTCTGACACATAAACAACAGCTCACTTCGTACAACAACAGCTCTCTCTATACAACAACAGCTCTCTCTATACAACAACAGCTCTCTACGCACATCAACAAAAAGCTCTCTCTACGTCTCGTTGAACGCGCCTATTTATACCGGCTTCCACCTCGTCATGACTTACACTCATTGCCAGATCTCATTCAGCGGGAGAAATAACATCTCGTTCAGTAAGAAGATAATTTACATAGTAAAATAAAATAACCAGAGATAGTAAAAATCAAAAGGAAAGTGAATCTAGAGTATACGTTACAGGTGCACTGAACACGTGCGCAGACGATGAGGAGCAAACATTTAGAAATGCAGCCGAATCCGTTCAGCGATATTACCGTGCTAACATCACATGAAAATTGACTTATTCGTGAAAGGCATTGAGGGCGACACATACGACATATCCCGGGCGGTGGATTGGACAAGGTGGACCTGTGGCTTGGCCTACATGGTTCCCGGACACTAATTCACTGGACTTCTTCTTCGGGGGGCACATGGAAACATTGGTGTACAAGACACTTGTGGAGTCCTTGGAAGATCTCGTCACGTGAGTCGCTATTGTGCCGACAAGATCAACACCACACCGGGAGTCTACGAGAGGGTACGACAGTCCTTCATTCGCCGAGGTGGACTGTGCAACGACGCCCTTGGACGACAGTTTGATCAGCTCCTTTGAGTCTTTCTCTGATGCGATTGGAATCGTGCAACTCATAAATTGGGTATGTCTCTTTGTTTTTCACTGTTGTAGGCTCAATGTGGATATGTAACTTTACTCTTTTCTGGCACTAGGAGTGGAATGCGGCCCTAGGTTCCATTGCAAATATTGTTCGCCTTGATGTGTACTATCACCCCTCTTGTTTTGTTGAAAGAGTTTACAATCACTCTGTATACATGATGCAGCAAAAGATAGAGTCACACGTAGGCGGAATTCAAACGGTAGAACACGGAGTAAAATATTGGTCACACAGCGAAATCACAAAACGGAAGTACCATTTTCATAACAGTTACTGATTAAGCTGACTATAAACTGGAAACTTAGTCCGTTATACAATTAGTGTGTATGTGTGTGTGAACATGTGGACTCAGCGCAGGAAGTAACTGAAAGCCTAAAAGATTTGAGTGACTTTTTTTGTTTTAATACCCCTTATAATCATCCAAGTAAAGGCAGAGTCATTCAATCACTGATTAAAGTTATTGGTTAGTGGAAAACGAGCGTATCACGAGCTATGAAAACCAATACGCCTTTCCTGGCACAGGAATACATACTGTACCTCTAAAGGCGAAGAACCACCTGGACAAAAAGTGGTAGCTTACGGGAATAAAGAACTCAAAGTTTAATCTACATTATTTTATTTTCTTGCCCACCGCTGTCTCTCTGTGCTTTGATTCAGCTTCGTCAAAGCACTGTGAAACCGTAGTAGACAAAATAATAAAATCATTGTGACAAAACGTTGATCTCTTTCTTCTTATGTATTTCACAATACTTGTAATATACGATGCACTTCGTAACTTATGGTCTTAGTTAAATCTCTGAATTTTGCAATTATAATTAAAACTTGTAATCAAAATATTCAGCTCTGTAGGCGAGTGGCCAGACATGTTGGTTTCTGACTAAACGTCCGCGATGGACCCGAACTCGAATCCCGAATTCGGCATAGGTGGTGTGCTTGTTTCGCGAGAAGGCTCCCTTCTGTCCTTGTAACAGCAGACCCAACCTAAAGACCAGTAATTACTTGTAACTCTGAGAACTGGTCATTGTGGTAGTTAAACCTAAAAGCAAACAAAGATAAAACATAAGAAGGAATAAAACTGGTATTAATATTTTTTTTTTTTGAAAATGTTCAGCTGCTATTAATTCTACATATTAGGTGTGAAACTTAAATCTCGGCCCCTAATCGCAAGCGATCATAGAACGTCGGCAACTGCAAATACCTGTGTGCGATAATGGCTGGTTGCAGCGGCATCCAACAGCTTTCCAAGCAACCGTAACCACTCTTAGCTGTAGTGACAGAAGGGACGAACGTTGACGGTAAAGGCAATGTCGTTCGAGAAGCAACATTTGAGGCACTGGCTCCTGTTCGCGTTTCAGCTGAAACAAAGTGCCGCGGAAGCCCAGCAAATGATCTGTACTACTTTGGGTGAGGCTGCTGTGTCCTACAGTACGTGTAAGAAGTGGTTCCAGAGGTTTAAGCAGATAATGTTTGATCTCCGTGATGCAGAATGACCGGGACAGCCACAGAAAGTTAACGATGAGGAACTGGAACAACTGTTGGACCCCGATTCCTGTCGCGCACAGCCAGAGCTCGCCCAGGAACTCGGAGTAACACGGCAAGCCATTGCAAAGCGCCTGCACAACAAGTCTAGGCGCTACGATGTTGCTGTGTTTGCTCTCCATATTCAAGAAGAAGGATTTCCTCCAAAAGATTTTGACCTGTGATGAGAAGTGGATCCTTTACAATAATCTTAAGTGGCGCAAATCGTAAGTTTATGCAGGTCAGCCTACCACCAGTACCGCCAAACGGAATATCCATGTCAGGAAGTTGTTGCTGTGCATATGGTGGGAGAAGCGCGGTGTTGTACACTATTAGTTGCTCAAACCTGATGAAACGGTCAATGCTGAGCGTTATTGTCAGCAACTCATTCGTGTGAGTGACGCACTGGAGGTGAAAAGGCCATACACCGGTAAGGGCAGAAGGTCGGTCCTGTTGCTTCAGGATAACTCTCGTCCTAACACCGCGGAAACGACTTCAAACACGATCACCGACCTGGGAAGGAAATTTTGTCCCACCCGGCGTATTCTCCAGACTTCGCCCCGTCGGATTATCACCTCTTTCGCCCCCTGCAACATAACCTGAATGATACGCACTTTACTTCTGTCGAGGAGGTCCACACAAGTATTGATGACTTTATCAACTCGAAACAGCCCTCTTTTTTTCCGCAGTGGCATTCGGCAGCTTCCTGACCGATAGCTCAAATGCATCCAACACGACGTGGATTATTTCCCTGATTAGGTACGTGTTCGATTTCCTATAATTTGCTGTCAACGTGTCGTGCCTGCGGCCGAAAATTAAGTTGCACACCTAATATATACACTCATCGTCACAAAAGTAGTTGCAACCAGAAGAACGTGCCAGATTGCAATGCTATTCGGGAGGAAGGTAAAGTTTACCAGAAACAATAAATGATTAAACATTGAGACTGATATGGGCAATATTTATTGAGCTACAAGCCAATAAGTAGCGTTTCTCAGTATGGCGTCGGACCGCCATGTTTGCTCACACAGCATGCCAGACGTCTCTGAGTGGAGTTGTATAGTTTCCTAATGGTGTCTTGCGATAAGCGATCCCATGCAGCTTGAATCTTCTCACGCAGCTCCTGCAGATTGTGCGGTAGGGGTGGAGTGTGGATAATGCGTCCAACAGTATTACACACATTTTCAATCGGTGATAGGTCCGACGATGCGGGTGGGAATGGCAGAGTGTCCGTGCCTTGAAGGCAAGCTCTCGAAACAGCAGCAGTATGCGGACGAGCGTTGGCCCTGTTGGAAAGTCACACCGGAGTGAGCGTTCAGAAAAGTTAGGTCCACTGGTTGCAGGACCTCATTAACGTAACGTTGGGCTGTCAAAGGGTCTGTAATGAATACCAAAAGTAATCTGGCATCGTAGGCAATTGCACCCCACATAATGACATCAGGCCTTCTGGACGTGTGACGCTCGACAACAGACCGTTCATCTTGGCGCTGACCACGGTGCCTCCACACACGGAATCGTTGGTCGTCTCCTCTAGGACAAAAGCTGGACTCGCCACTGAAGATCAACCGCTGCCATTCTGAGTGGCTCCTTGACAGTGTGGCACGATACCATTGCAGTCTTTGACGACGATGCGATGGTGTTAAAGGCAGTCGTCGTAACGGTATGCGTGCTTGCAGTTCTACGTCGTGCAGCCGCCTACCAATGGTGCTTGGGTCTAATCGGACGATGCATGGAGGGCACCACTCCTCACTGAATATCTGCAATCGTTTCTGTTGGGCCTCTCCGCGCATGTGGGACAACCCGTCGGTCTTCTCGCTCCGTGGTTTGTTTAGATCTCTCAGACCCTTCCTGTCGCTGCTGCGTACCTTGTTCTATCCAGTGCGGCCAACAGCGTGCTATGGTGATATCCGCACAACCGGTATGGCCCGCAATACGGCGATAAGACCATCCAGCTTCCCGGCGTCCGACGACGTGGCCCCTCACGAACTCCTCCAACTGCTTGAATTGCTTCCGAACTTTTCAACGAGGCATACTTCACTTGCAAAGGATGCAACCAACACAACAGCACGAGTCAGAATGGAAGGCACGCTCAACGGGATATAGCCTGTCAGGCACAGTGCTACGATCCCTCCTTGCTGGCGTCACATCCATGGCCGAGCGAGATACTTGAATAATTTGCATGTCTCACGATGTCAAACCTACCCACCAAGTTTCATTCCTGTCGGTTGCTTCCTTTTGGGTGCAACTATGTTTTTGACGATGAGTGTACATAACCAATCATTTTCGGGAGAATAACTTGACAAAAGTAGAGACTTACCTGCTATTAGATCATACTGACATACTAACATCTTTGCAATAGTCTTCCTACCACTGCCATGAGGGCCAAACAGAAGTATTCTTGGAACATAATGTACTAGAGAACGAGATTTTGTTCGCACGAAATCCAGAACTAATAACAAACAAAGCTTGTTAGGTATAAATTTGATACAACAATCCATTAAAAATACGTTACGTTAAGGATTTCAAAGCAAAAATTTGAAAAGGAAAAAATGATTAATCAGTAGTAAGCATACTTTAAGAAGTGCAAGTGTCGAATGTTACTAAAACAATTGAGATACATTTTTTTCTGTTATACAGGGATATCATTGTTAGTGCGTAAAATTTATGTATATAATAAAACAGTTAATTGAAACATGAATATACGTTTTATTCAAGCAAAATCTTATACAATAGTTGATGCATAAACACACTTCATAATTATTCAATGACTCCGCAATTGGCGATGATGGCCTTCATCCATGAGCGAATCGGTCGCCGGCCTTCGCAACCTGGGCCTAGCTCTATGGGTCATGGTATTGATGATGGCATGCTGACGGAGTCAAGGCTGTTATAGGGATGCTTGTTGGTCTCTTTTTCAACTACCCTCCGCGTATAGTAATCCAAGGGATTCAACTCGTGAGAGCTGGGAGACAAACATCTGGAGATCAGTGGTAAGGCACGTTCTCTTCAAGAGATTTCTGAGTCGCTTTGGCCTTGTGCGCTAGGGCAGAGTCCTACTGGAAGATGTAAGGTCTTCCTTCAGCCGTGGGTGTCAATCTAAGGCTTCACTACATCCGAATAGACAAAGTCATCACTCTTTCCACGTTTTCCTTTAATTGACACACAGCGACCGAAAAATTGTATTTCTACACCGGTGGCATCGAATCACAGATCTCTCGATAACTAGCCGAGTGCGTGTGTCGTTAAGTCCCAAATCCATAGCCCATCCCTTAGGATTTGCGAAGTCAGATACTGACTAATAAACACACATGGCGCCGTAGATTGTTGGCACCGTAGCTGAAAGCGAACGCACTCGGCCAGTTATCAGGAGATTTGGGATTCGATCCCAGTGGTGCCGAAATACAATTTTTCGGTTGCAGTGTGTCAATTAAAGAAAAACATGGAAAGAGCAATGACTTTGTCTGTTCACATTGTCTTCACGTATTTGGAAGATTTTCACCATTTCTATCGCCCTTTGGATTTATTAGCTATAATTAAATAGCTTGTGCCGTTAAACCCCGCCAGATGGCGACATCTCAGTTGCTGAGCCCATTCCTATGGATTTGCGAAGTCAGATACTGACTAATAAACACACATGGCGCCGTAGATTGTTGGCACCGTAGCAGAAAGCGAACCCACTCGGCCAGTTATCAGGAGATTTGGGATTCGATCCCAGTGGTGCCGAAATACAATTTTTCGGTTGCAGTGTGTCAATTAAGGAAAAACATGGAAAGAGCGATGACTTTGTCTGTTCACATTGTCTTCACGTATTTGGAAGATTTTCACCATTTCTCTCGCCCTTTGGATTTATTAGCTATAATTAAATAGCTTGTGCCGTTAAGCCCCACCAGATGGAGACGTCTCAGTTGCTGAGCCGATCCCTACGGATTTAAGAAGTCAGATGCTGACAGATAAACACACATAGCGCTGTGGATTGTTGGCACCGTAGCGTAAAGCGAACGCACTCTGCTAGGTATCGAGAGATCTGGGATTCGATCCCAGCGGTTCGAAATACAATTTTTCGGTTGCTGTGTGTCAATTAAAGAAAAACGTGGAAAGAACAATAACTTTGTCAATTTGCATTGTCTCCACGTATTTGGAAGATTTTCACTACGTCCGTGAGCACCTTAATGTACTCATCTATTCTGACTCTTAAGCCCTTCACAAAGAAGTGAGGTCGAATGATATCTCCCTCGCTGGATGTGACATAAAGGACAATAACGGTTGCAGGGAATTTTGCCCATGACCTTGGGCACGTCATCAGGGCTCTTGTATTAGCACCTGTTGTTCCTTCTATTTACCTTCTGGTCCTAGTCAAAACTTTTCTCGTCTGAGAAGAATCTTAGCACGTTGTTCTTCTCGCGGTGCTTGACTTTGTTGAGCAGTTCATTTGCCTTCATACACGCCTTTCCTAAGTAGCCTAGTGGATGAACTGACTCTTCTTAAGAACGTATGAGCTGTAGCGGTGGTCATCGTGAATGGTAACCCAAAGAAGCACCCAACTCCTTGGATACGGAGTTCATCGATTTCCTGCGACTGCCATCCACCATCCCTTGTAGTGACAAATTCGGGTGTCCTGATGGTGCGGGCGTGTCGGTCATGCTTTTTACGATTGGCAGGAATGTCGTAAGAGTCCTCTGCGTTGACGACGTCGCTATTGATCTTGTAGACAAAAGACAAAGAGGATTTGTGGAACTCGGCAAATCTCCCATTTGAAGTCCTCCCGCCGCTGAGAGCACGGATGCTCTTTTCATTTCTTCTGTGACAGTGATGTTCATGACGATGTTATTGATTATTTGCAATAAAAAATACAAAACTGAAATTTTCAAATCACGGTTTCTTAACTTTTTCAGATTAAACAGTCTTTTTTACGCTTTCCAACCGTAGGTTGAAGAAGCGTATATGCACCAGCTTTGACCGTCCGTCCGCCCGTCTGTCTGTCAGCACGATAATTCGCGTAAAAATGGTTCGATTTCGATGAAATTTTAGTATGTGGTAGGGGACCACCTGCGGACGAAACCTATTGAAATGGACGAAATTGGGTCAAAGGTCACGGCATAGCAGCGGGATCCATTCCATTGCCCTTATGCGTCATAACTTGCGTAAATATGGTTCGATGTCGATGCAATTTTAGCATATTGCAGGGCACCACCTGGGGATGAACCCCCTTTAATTAGGTGAAGTGGGGTCAAAGGTCACGGCATAGAAGGGGTATCCGTTCCGTTGCCCTTATGCGTCATAACTTGCGTAAATATCGTTCGATATCGATAAAATTTTAGTATATTGCAGGGGAAAACCTGGGAATAAACCTTATTGAAAGTGGGTGAAGTGGGATCAAAGGTCAGGACATAGAAGCGGAATGCATTCCATTGCCTTTATGCGTCATAACGTGCGTAAAAATGGTTCAATTTCGATGAAATGTTATTATGCGGTAGGGAACCACCTGGGGACGATCTTATGACGTCACAATCTTGCGTTTAAGATTTTGGCGCGCGGTCACGCCATCTGTCTCATTTCGTCACGCATTGTGTGTGGATCCTATTAAAGTTTTATGATGTCACACTCTTGCGAGTAAATGGTCGCGATTCCCATCTGCCTCATTACGTCACGCGTTCTGTGCGTATGTCCGTCCGCACGACAACTCGCGTAAAAATCGTTCGATTTCGATGAACTTTTAGTATATGGAAGGGGACCTGGGAAGGAACTTTATTGAAAGAGAACGAAATGGAGTCAAAGGTTAGGACGTAGGAGTGGGATCCATTCCACTGCTCTTATGCGTCATAACTAACGTAAAAAAGGTTCGATTTCGATTAAATTTTAGTATGTGGTAGGGGACCACCTGGCCACAAACCCTATTGAAAATGGGCGAAATGGAGTCATATGTTAGGACGTACGAGTGGGATCCATTCCACTGCTCTTATGCGTCATAACTAACGTAAAAATTCTTTGATTTCGATTAAATTTTAGTATGTGGTAGGGGACCACCTGGCCACAAACCCTATTGAAAATGGGCGAAATGGGGTCAAAGGTTACGACACAGGAGCGGATTCCATTCCACAGCCCATACGCAACATAACTTACCTAAAAATGCTTCCATTGCGACAAAACTTTATCATGTTATTTCGGAGGTATACTGAACCGGTTCTGTTAAATATCATCGAAATGGAATCAAAGGTCAGCGCACAAGACCGAGATTTATTCCACAGCCGTTATCCTCATAACTTGAGTAATGATTTCTGGTATGTTAGAAAGCGTATTATAATCAATGCATTGCATGATTTTACTAACTTGTTTTTTTTTTTGATTGGAGGTTTAACGACCACCGTGAGCACCTCAATGGGCTATAGGCAGTCGCCCGTCCCTAATTTAGGGTAACTGGTTTCAGGGAAGGGAGAGGGCCAGTGCCGTAAGACAAACACAACATTGATGCCTCTCGGGGATTTGAACCCGGACCTCTTCCGGACGAATGGTCAGAGTCCATCACTTTAGCTATGAACTTAGACTGAAGAGCAATTGAATTAGAGACCGCTGGCTTTATGCAAATGTGGTGCTGTGTGCGGCCCTGTAAACGGAAACGACATGACGTATGCAGCGATCCGACAATATAAGGAGTGATGCGACGGGATTCAGTAAGAGTCGGACGCAGTATAGGTAAGACGAAGGATCTAAGCGCATTTGATCTTGAGCAAATTGTCGGAGCCCGACGAATGGGTCACTCTAATTTGGAAGTCGTGCAGGCACTGGGATTTTCACCAGCCACTGTGTCACGGGTGCACCGTGAGTACATTGAATCCGGTAAAATCATCCCTGCAAGGGCCAACTGCCGTGGACAATGTCACGGGTGCACCGGGAGTACATCGAATCCGGTAAAATCATCCCTGCAAGGGCCAACTGCCGTGGACAACAGCGTGTGGATGAGCGGGGTCATCGTCGGCTAGTTCGCATTATAACAGCGGATAGACGGACCACAGTGCAAGAAATCACTCATCAATTTAACGCTGGTGCACAAAAACGTGAAAGCAGCCACACCATCCAGAACCATCTCCTCGCTATGGGTTACAGAAGCCATCGTCACACGAGGGTACCGCTGCTGACCGCACATCACAGGGTGCAAAGATTAGCATGGGCGTGGGAACATCGCCACTGGACCCTAGACATGTGGGAAAATTTTGCCTGGACTGATGAGTCGAGATTCACATTGGTACATGCGGATGGCAGGATACGAGTTCGGCGCAAACCATGTGAAGCGATGTGTCCTTCTTGCCAGCAGGGTACTCTTCAAGCTGATGGAGGTTGCATTCTCATCTGGGGACTGTTTACGTGGACTGAAATGGGAACCCTGGTACGTGTGACATCGTCTCTCACAGGTCAACGTTACTGGGATATCCTGGATGACCATTTACTCCCGTTTGTGCGTCTTCAACATCCCACTGGGGACCTCATCCTGCAACAAGAAAATGCACCGTGCCATTGCTCCCGAATTGTATCCGAATGGTTGGATGAACACTCCACCGAAGTGACCTAGCTTCCTTGGCCAGCTAGGTCACCTGACCTCAATCCCATCGAGAACATCTGGGATGCCATCGAGAGAGATGTTCGAGGCTCTGACCCCCTTCCATCAAATCTTCGTGAACTGTGGGAGCTTGTTCAGGGGTCGTGGATCGGTATGGCTTCCCAACGCTTCCTGTGTTTTGTCGAGTCCATGCAGAGACAAATCGCCGCCGTCATCAGAGCAAAAGATGGTGCTACATGTTACTGGTCAGGTATCTCTAATTCAATTGCTCTTCAGCGTATGTCTTACATTTTTTTTTCGTATTTATCGTGTATTCCAGAGATATTATTGCGACACTGCTAACAAAAATTTCTCACATACAATGCATAGAAAAGCATTTTTTAGTTAAGTTTCTCAAGTAGTGATTGCTTGGAAAACAATCATTCACTACGGTAAACCGATTGTAACTCAAACGTTATACCCAAGCAAGTCTTGGGTACACTTCAGTTAGTACAAAATAATTGAAAAATATCTATTCATTAAATTATTTTTAACGAAAATTAGTATCGAAAAACAGTGGCCTCAAGTTAGGTACGGACGACTTCTTATAAGCCCATCAAGTTTCTCACGGTGGTCTTTAAACCTCCAAACGAGCAAATAATCACCTTAGAAATTCTCAAAAAAGAAATTAACGCAGTCTCACCAGACAAACGTTTTCTGAAAGTGACACTTTTCTACAGTCTCATTCAAATGTAATTCCAAATCGAATGATAACACAAATGCCATTAGTGCGTCATAGCGGGTGTTTAATGGAAAACTGAAAGGAAGAATGTTGAGGTAAAGTAGACCCGAAAACCAATAATTGAAATTATGAATTTTTGCTGCGTATCCTAAAGTGCAAGATACTTCACCTCCGATTTGAGAAGTTAAACAATAGGGTCTTAGATCTCACGAAATGGTCAAGTAAGAACAGTTGGCATCCCGTGCAAGCGAAACGTATTTGCCGTTATTTCATAAAAGAAAAGTGGTTAATCAAAATGTATCCATCAAGTTCCTACATATGGATCACGCACACGGACCTTAACTAATAAATACATACGGAAGCTGTAGACAAATCGAAAATCCATGGAGAGACCTTTGCTTGGTGTTACCAAGAAAGATAGGAAGATGAATCATCGAGCAGGAAAAATAACAAGAGTTGATATCATGATCAAAGAAAGAAAAGCAAGTGGCCTCACACCAAGGGACAGGGAAAAAAAGACTCTGAAAAAGACCAAGCTGGGGAAAGGCGAATGTAATTCGAAAGCATTACATTTAAGACAATTTCTGATGACAGGGATTTGGGAAAGATACTTGAGAAAACCTTCATCCAGCAGTGGATTGTAAATGGTTTATGATGCTGCTCATGATAGAAAGGATGCGTGAACAAAAAGGGTAAAGAACATAAGAAAGAGAAAAAATGACTGGACTACCACGAGATGAGCGCATTGAAATGTGATTTGGCATATTCAAGGTATCCACTAAATAATGTACCCCTAAAATGCTCTCCGATATGAAAAATTAAGTTTTAACTACATTCATCCTCGAGTAACTGCATGTTCTGGTGGCATATCTCACTCAAAAATCCCACTTCTTTGGCAAGATAATTATTTTGATTTCTTTTTCTCATTAAGTGATTTCAATACGGATGCCCTGTTTTGAAATTTTCATAGAGTTTAATTCATTACCCTTTGCTTTTAAAAATATTAGAAAATTTCGTTGAATTAAAATAGCGGTTAATTTATTAGTTTTAACGACCTTATTCTTAACACAGTATTTACTTCTGCTAAATTAATTTTTTTCACCAAAACATCCATTCAACAGTATCCATTTCAATGGAAATATTTTTTACACACCTTTGCTCGTCAGGGTGTCGGTTTTCATTTTCAAGCCAAAATTCTTCATGTGTGTTCGTTTGTATAAATCTCGTATGAGATGGATCTCTGCACGAAATAGCTTCAGTTCCTTGTATCCTGAGGACTCACGTGGCATATCATTTACTCCACCTTAAATAAAACGCAAAATAATAATGATAGTAATAGTAATAGTAATCAAAATGCATCAAGTACAAACAAATTTCTATATATCAGATGGAACGAAAATTATTAATTCTAGAAATATCAAATCAGGAAAGGTATTTTTTCAAGGGAGCTCTCTCAGTGCACTTTGGTTTTGCATAAGCCTTAATCCTCTCAGTCACATACTACGCAGCACGAAGTATGGATTCAGTATAAACGGGACCAGAACACAAAGTCATACAATCAATCCTTTATTTTACACTGAGTGGCCACTTTATTATGACTACATCCTCAGTACTTCGTTGGGCCACCTTTTGCCTTTAATACTGCGTCGATTATTCGTGGCATCGACTCCACGAGATGTTGATAGGTGGTTTGTGGAATCTGAGACCATGCTTGATGAATAGCCCTTTCCAAGAGTGTGATATTACAGGGTTGTTGATCCAGCTGTCTGATGGCTCGTTCAACTTCATCCCACAAATTCTCAATGGGGTTGAGAATTGGAAATTGTGGGGGCCACCTAAGCAAAGTAAACTCACCGGCATGTTCCTGAAACCAATCATGTACAATGCGAGCACTAATGCAGGACGCATTATCTTGTTGAAAGTAGCCATTGCCATTGGGATAAACCATCCACATGACAGGATGCGCTTGGTCCGTAACGATGTTTAGATATGATGTCCCAGTCAGACGTTGATCAACACGAATTAAAGGGCCCAAAGCATGCCAGGAAAACATTCCCCAAACCATAACGTTGCCTCCTCCAGCTTGAAGGGTTGTAGCAATGCATTTGGGGTCCATGTTTTCGTGCTGTTTCCGCCAAATTCTCACTCGGCCATCGGCATGGTGCAACTGAAAACGTGATTCATCGGACCACATGATTTGTTTCCAATTATCGACTGTCCAATCTTTGTGCTCCTGTGCGAGTTGGAGACGTTTTCTCTTGTTAACTGCAGACAGCAAAGGTGATCAAACAGGCCTTTGGCTGCCATATCCCATCCAATGCAGTGTACGGCAAACAGTGCGTGCCGAGATCATTTGAGGGAATCCTTGATTAAGATGGTCTGTAATTTGTTACACCGTCGCCCTTCTGTTGTCTGTTACCAGTCTGGACACTCTCCGTTCCGCCCGAGCTGTCACTAGTTGATGACGACAACACGTTGCACGTAGAGGCCCAGTTTTTGGGCTGACAGTCCAGTCTTTAAACACTTTAAAAACAGCTGCTCTGGAACATTTCACGAATGCGGCAGTTTCGGTGATACTCGCTCCATGGCTCCGAGCTCCTACAATCACCCCACGTTGAAAGTCCGTCAAATCGCATTTTTTACCCATCTCGTCACCCAAAAATCACTTCTACTACTGTCGCAAGCACTAAGCTTTCCCTTTTTATACTAGCCTCGTCCTCTGGAGGCAACAGCGTGCAGCCATAGCTCATTTGCTTAAAACTGTCAGGTGGTCATAATAAAGTGGCCACTCAGTGTACATGGATTACCTTAAGATATACAGCAATTCCATAACACAATTGAATAAGTTTTTATAAATTACTGCCACATTTAGCAAATCAATTCATATGGACTCTGGCTTGGACAAAAGTAAGGTGGTGCATTTAAAAAGAGAAGTTCTGGCTAACTTTGAAGGTATCTCTTTAGACAACAATTAAATTACTGAAGATTTCAATGCAGGAAATGGATACAAGTATCTGGGATTTTTACAAGCACGTGGTATTTAACATAATAAAATTAAGAATATTATAAAAGATAAGTTTCAGCTTCGACTTAAAATGGTTCTAAAGACATACCTAAATACAGCTAATACTGTGAAAGCAATTAGTACCTTTGTGGTCCCGATTCTAACTTATTCTTTTGGTATTATCAGATGATCGAAAACAGATCTTGAGGAACTTTATAGAGCTGTAAGATCAAGCATGATCAAACATCGAATGAGATATCCAAAGGCAGCTGTAGAGCGCATCACGCTTCCGCAAGAAGACGAAGAATTAGGTATTCTTGATACAAAAAGCATTCACAATGCGCAAATTTTCTCACTGAGGAAATACTTTCTCTCTAAATTTAATGAAAGTAATATGTTTGATGTCATATGTGTTGTAGAAAAAGAGAGCACTCCACTAATGTTAAGTAAACCAGATGCTAAAATAGAATAATCGTCTATGGAAGACCAGATTCGAAAATGGAAGCAAAAGGAACTTTATGGGGCTCATCCAAACCAGTTAGACAGGCCAGAATTTGACAAGAAAGTCTCAAATCAGTGGTTGAAGCGAGGAAAAATTAAATGAAGAGACTATAGGGTTTGTGATGGCTACTCAAGACAAAGTGATTACAACATTTTAAAAGAGGATCTGCAAAGTGACAAATGTAGATGTGGTATGTGCAGTGAGACCATTGAACATATCTGCAGAGGATGCATCACGCTAGCAAACGTTGATTATATGCAGCAACATAATAATTTTGCTAAGATGATATATCAATAATTTGCGCACGATGCAGAACTATCAGTGTCTGAAGTACCATACCATAAATATCAACCCACCGAGGCACTAGATAATAAAAAATACAAATTATATTGGTACCGTGAGATTGAAACAGACGTAACCATTTGTGCCAATCGTCCATACATAGTGCTATATGACAAAAGTCAGAAGGAAACACTCATTATCGACATATTGGAACCGTTAGACCGTAATATTCAAAATACCTATGCAACAAAAATCAGCAAAGTAAATGGAACGGGCTGCGGAGATTAAACATATGTGGAAGCTGAAAACAGTTCACATACGCCCTGCGGAGATTAAACATATGTGGAAGCTGAAAACAGTTCACATACGCCCACTGATTATGTCTGCAACTGGTATAATTCCTCAGACTTTCATAACTCAGCTTGAGGCTTTAGGTCTGCAACACCTAAGGCCCAAAATCAAAGAAGCAGTAATTCTTGATACATGGCACAACATCGTACGACGATTGTTAAACCATGAGTGATTATGTCTTTACTTTACTTTGTGTCCGTACTGACAAGTGGACCACGCTACAGATGCCATTGCTGTAAATGAGAAAATTAAATAAATAAATAAATAAATAATAATAATAACAATCAGTCAAGTTCATCTAAAACAAACCGAAGAAGGGTAATAACTAACCCACAGGGGAAGAGTTCTGTAAATATCGAATACATTGTGTTTGTAAGTATCTTTGTAGATTGTTCCATATAAACGTTTGCTATATTTGACTTTTTCTTACTTTGAAATAAAATAAAGTGGATTTCTTTTACATAAAATGCAAATTATAGATTTTCTTTTATAGAATTTCTGCATGTATTCTTATGTCGAATTTCGCACCTCAAGTCCGTATATGGTTTTCAGTTATGTTTCAAATTGTTACGGATTCGGTTTCAATCTGTTTCGGAATTCCAAATCCGGAGATATTTTACATGTACGGATTCACTATAGTATCATGTGTATGTATCTTGCCAAATATACTACGTGTTACTGGTATATGGTAGAAAGATTCTAAACAGAAAAACTGATAGACCACGGTCGTGATTCCTATTTTTTGATACAGGAAGAATTCGTTTTGCTGAAACAAAGAATCCATAAAAAAATACAATGCTTTCTACAAATTTAGAAAAAAAAAAAACGGAAAAAAATAAATTGAGATTATTTGGGAAAGAAGAGGTGGAAATGCACGAAACTTGTGTATATGATGTGAAATGTAATACGGAGTCTGGGTATCTTATGCAATTAAATGACAATGGCATTCATTTATGCAAATGAGCAACAGCTATAGCGTAAAAGTCTTTTCTACTTCTACGTCTTTTAAACACATCAACATACTAAGAAATAATTCCTAAATGAAAGAAACCTTAACGGCAAGACGAAACATGTAAACAACAGAAGTCAACTTACGGAAAAAGATGCTTTATTCAGGATTTAGCAAACACATCGTAGCATAGCCTATTGCACTACACTCTCCACACACCACATAACGCTCTTTTCAATAATCAGTTTACAATCCGACGCTCTCTCTCTTACAACGCTCCCTAAGCAACAGATAGTCGTCGTTTTTATCTCTTGTTCTTATCAAAACTCAGGCATACGTCATGTTCATTCAACCTCAATTGTGTTGCAAACAGCATTCGTTTGAGAGAAAAGATATTACGTTAAGAGTGAAGAATAACAGAATAAACTCAAGATTTACATAGGGAAAGAAACTAAAAAGGAAAGTTAATTTAGAATATACGTCACACAGCATAAAAGTATACGTTGCGCAGGTGTGCGTCATATCATTTCCGGATTATAAAAAAGGATTTTGAGACTGCATATTTGTTGCAATGGTTGCGAGATATCATTTAACACATGAAATGAGGTGGAGGGCGATCAGCTCAAAGTCAGGTGGAATTTGTAGACAGCTGCACGTGAGTGAATCCTTCTGTCGCCCCAGAGACTGTGGAACCAATTTCAAAAATTCGCAATCAGCTACCCGAACGTACGGCGAAGGAAGGCCTAGGGCTACAACATCGCGGATAACCGATATCACCCATGAACGGCGCAGAGGAACAGGACAGTTACCTCAACACAGCTACCCGACTACAGGAACAGGAAGACCTCCCTGGCTACAGGAATAAGAAAACTACCCCGGCTACAGGAGCGGTGGCACTTGCTACCATTGTGCGCAGAAGGAAGTCTTTATGCCAGGAGGACAGCACTCTACGTGCCCTTTACCCTCCGTCAGAGAGGGTAACGTTTAAATTCGGCAAAACTTTACATCAGTTGGACTGAAAGCCAATAGATGCCAGTACGCGTTGCAGACTATTCCGTATTTTCTTTGCAGGACTATTTCAAGAGAAACATTTCTCCTACAAGACGAGCACGTTTGGACGATTCCAGGCGTGCTCTGATCTGGTGAGAACGAGGGACACAATATCATATCTCCATGACCCATTAATGGGACACTTATCATGGTGGTAGCGTGCTGATTTGGGGTGGCATCTTGTTAGGTGGACGTACAGACCTCTATGTACTTTTGAGAGGGACCATGAATACTCGACTCTACAAGGACGATGTCCTGAACCCCTATGTTCCTCCTTATGTTTCACATAGCCTCGACGCACAGATCTCTTTGCGCTTCCAACGGGAATCATGACGCTATAGGGATGATGTCCTGGACCTTTATCTTTGCCCTTATGCATCACATTAGCTGGACGCACAGATCTCTATGGGCTTCCAACGGGTACTATGAGTGCTCAACGCTGTAGGGATGATGTACTGGACCCGTACGTTTGACTTTATGCAAGTGCCATAAGAGATAGCTTTCTCCTACAAGACGATAATGCTCGTCTCCACCGAACAGGGTTGGTAGAACAGTATCTTCAAAAGAAACCACACTGTCTGTATGAATAGACCAAACAGGTCTCCCAACCTTAATCCCACCAGGCATGTCTGTGATGTTTCAGGGAGACGTGTTGCTGCTCTCAACACCTCTTCGCAAGACCTAGAGATGCTTAGAAAAGCTTTGCACGAACAGTGGTGTTGCTCCTACACCAACAACATGAAACATAGTTGTAAACCCTACATCGGTGTTACGGGTGACCACATTCCACATTGAGTTACCTTGGCTATTTCATTTTTACACCTTGTTTTGAACCTAGTTCTTCGTGTCGTCATTTTTGTCGAAATGAAATGTATCTCAGGAAATGTTTAAGAGTTTTCTCTAACTTAAGATATGACACAGGTTTTCACCAAATTTCGTAACATTTCATTACGCATTTTTATTTTATGAATTATCGCAATTTAGATTTTTCCTTGATTTATGAAAACCAGTGTACTGATAGCATTTTTGCCTTCGACCATTAAACTGCGCACATGAAACTGCGAGAAAATATATCCTCCAACTTTTGGCCTTTTCTTCATCTGAAACAAAAAGGGATTTTAATAACACACACACACACACACACACACACACACACACACACACACAAATAGATTTGCTACAGTAGCGATAGAACTTAAATTAAATGTTTTCCACCTTTCTTCTCGATGTATAGAGACGTAATGAAAACACAAAATCGACACGCACTTTTACGGCTTTTACGTATTGTAAAAGGAAATTCATGTAACAGGAAAGGTTGAAAATTTTTGTCTTGCAAAAGTATTTCCCCAGTACGACATCCAGAAGGGGAGATTTTATACCCAAGATCGCACAGATGAGGTAGTAATATCCGCACGTGAATTTCCAATGTGCGTCAATAGACTTACTGAAAATAACATACTGTAAATGTTATGTGGATAAATTTACGTAGTTATTAGGAAAACATACCAGTAGTGTACGAATTTGGAAGATGTGAATCCGATTATTGGTGTAAACATGACATGGATTTTAAGTCAGATAATATCGGAAAAACTTGATATTTTCATCACCCTAGAGCGGGAATCGAACCCACGTCTCCCGGATAGTGCCCGAGTATGCTAACCACTACACCACCCAGAACTACCAAGTTTCGAGTTTCCAATAAATTTGAATATAACCATCACAGGATTTTATAGTCGAAGCAGCCGGCATTCATCTACAATATTTGTAGGGGTCATGGAATTAAAAAAAAAAAAAAAGGGTTTTTTTGTTTGTTTTACTATTGAAGGCAGTTCGGTTCGTGAGCGTAATAATATTTCATTAATTACTTCATAATGTAATGTTTTTCTTTACAAACATCTATGCCGTATTTACACCCATAAGCGGATTCACATCTTCCAAATTTGAATTGTACAATGGTGTAATCCCGTATTTCATTTAACGATACCAGTAGTGTTTCGCGTAATTTCTGACCGAGTAAGCAAATAGTGCGTTACGGAAAGAGAGAATGACTATTTCTTGCCGTAGATTGATTCTTCCTTGCACTATGAACACTGGAAACATCTGTTACTGCAAGCACAAAGTCAAGTGATGCCTTCTTTAGTGTATAACTCAGCGTTTGCTTCTTCTTATTCAGAACATTGCCAGAAAAAAACTATTCTGTTGCCTCCTTATGGTGCTTTCAGGGCGTGTATTAAGTACCTGCTTAGGAGCCTTTTCCTCTTCTAAAGCTAGTTTGTTCTGACAAGTCTGTAGAATTGCTAATTTTTTTCTGTCTCTTTATTTATGTCTCACGCCCTACTTTACTGAAAGCCTACCGTGAGGGATTCATAAAGAATTGTTAAGGATTTATTTATTTTTTCCTGAATCACATTTTAACACAACTACTACTCACTTTCATATTATTTACTTAATCTAAAAATGCGGTATTTATTTAAGCTACTATTTTGCAAAATAGATAGATTACGATAACTATAAACCAGTTCCTGGGTTAAAAAAAAAGAATACCAAACAAAGATCTTCGCTCTTTCCACGTTTATAAGGGAGTCACGGAAAAATTCTCATTGGCCCCCACCGGGAGTCGAACCCAGAGTCTTCCAGTTACGCGCCGGATATGCTTCCGCTACACCACAGCGGCCTCGAATTCCTCCAGACTCACACACGCTAACTGCCAAGTCAAGTTGGCAGGTTGCTTCCTGGAGCCCCGCACAATGCTGGGGATTCGCCAAAGATGGTAAGCAGCAACTGAAGAAATAATCAGAAGGCGAATGAATAATTAATACAGACATTTTAACGTGGACCAGGAACATCAAATAGCATTGTGCGGGGCTCCAAGAAGCAACCTGCCAACTTGGCTTGGCAGTTAGCGTGTGTGAGTCTGGAGGAATTCGAGACCGCTGTGGTGTAGCGGAAGCATAATCCGGCGCGTAACTGGAAGACCCTGGGTTCGACTCCCGGTGGCGGCCAATGAGAATTTTTCCGTGACTCACTTATAAACGTGGAAAGAGCGAAGATCTTTGTTTGATGTTCCTGGTCCACGTTAAAATGTCTGTATTAAAGAACACCAAGTTAAATTATTTCTCACAAATATACGGGGTGATTCATAAAGAAGTATGCAGTTTCCAGATGCTGTAAAACAGTAACAGTTGAAGACACGAACCACAACTGCGAGCCGTTAGTTAGATGTACTCATAAAGTTTGTGTCCCGCTATAGAGGGAAGTGACGAATGGGAAGTGACGTAGGCGATAGCGCGCGTGCCACGTGACTAGTCAGTCAAAATGGCAGTGGAGAAGGCGTTTTGTGTTCTTGAATTGAGCAAAACGGAATCTGTAACTGTTGTGCAACGGCATTTTCGATCACGATTCGGAAAAGAACCTCCAACCAGAAAATATATCTACGATTCGCATAAAAAATTGGAAACTACGGGCTGTTTGTGCAAACTTAAAAGTCCTGGACGACCGTGTGTATCGGAAGAAGTCGTTGATAGTGTTTGTACCGCCATTCAACGAAGCCCGGGGAAATCAACGCAGAGGGTGAGTCGTGAAGTGCAGATTTCACAGCCCACTGTCTCGAGAATTTAGAGAAAGTAGCTGAAAATGATTGTGACTAAATCCGAGACATTTCAGTGTGCATCATGACAGTGACTAAGGGTGAACACATAGAACATCGGTGACTGTCTCTAAAAAAACTTGAAACATTCCCCTACAATTCTGTTACAGGTAACATAAAATATCTTACATTGTTCTTGTTTTATAGTGCGTTCAAACTGTATACTTCTTTATGAATCACACTGCACTATTCAGACTAAATTTTATGTAGATCCAAGACACAAAAATTCACAATAAGTACTTGTAAGTTTCAACAATATTCTTTCACATCTTTCATACAGATCTTTCAGAACATCTTTGCGGGAGGGGAGAACCTGAAGCAGATTTAATACAATTTATTTAGAATCACCCCATCAGGAAGCACTATGAAGAGACACATACTGAAGTGATTCTTTAACAAGAACGTTGACACCGAATTTTCGGGTGTAATAAACACGTCTTTTGAATCCGTTCTGACGCAAAGTAAATTTATCAAAGGTATTCAATGTCAATGGAACCGGTATGGAAAATAATAGATCTGACCAAAGAAAGAAGATTTTCAATCGGGTTTTTAATCCCACAGATATTGCTGTAAACAGAATCGTGAGCTTACGAACTCATAGAAACAGAGATATCGACAAAAATAAGATGTGACTTTACGTCCCTTGGTGGGAAAACCATTCATTATTTTAGGAAGAAAGTATTCTCAAAAGGTTTATCCGTATAAGCGGTATCAGTCGAAGAAAAAAATGTTAGTCGAGTTTTCAGGAACCCAGATTTTGCAATAAATACTTCAGAAGCAGAAATTAACACATATGATCCCTGGTGGCTAAACCATTCTTTACCAAACATTAGAAATTATGTGAAAAATATTTTCCATCAGGTCTTGTATGCGATATAAGAAGAATTTTTCAAATCAGAGCTTTAGGAGCAGAAATAACGCAGAAAACGCAATTTACCTTTGTGCCCCTAGCGGAAAGTGTATGATTTACTTGAAAATTTTGAATTTATAGGGAAAACATTTCGCTTCGGAAACACTATCCAACAAAGAAGGAATTTTTCAAATCGTACTCTTAGAAGTAGAGATATTGACAAAAATAAGATATACATCTACGCCCCCTGGCGTAGAAACCATGCATTTTTTCAAGAAGAAAATTTTCCTAAAAGGTTTGTCGACATGAGTAGTATCGGTCAACAAACGACGTTTTTTTCAATCGAGAATTTAGCTCATATTTTGCTGCAAATACAACAGAAGCGGAAATTAAAATTTACGCTCCCTGGTGGCCAAACTATTTTTTATAAAAATTGGAAATTATGTGCAAACGATTTCCCATCAGGAGCTCTATGCGGTGCAGAAAAAAGTTTTCAAATCGGAGATTTAGAAGCAGAGATATAGGAAGAAACGCAATTTACCACTACGCCCCCTAGCGGAAAGTCTATGAATTACTTGAAAATTTTGAAATTATATGAAACACATGTCACACGGAAAACACTATCCAGCAAAGATGGAATTTTTCAAATCGGACTCCTAGAAGTAGAGATATTGACAGAAATAAGATGTACATCTGCGCCCCCTGGCGGATAAACTGTAGAATATTTTAAATAGAAAATATTCCGAAGAGGTTTACCGATGTAAGTGGCATCAGACCACGAAAGGATTTTTTAATCGATATTTTAGAAGCTACGATTTTATGGCAAATACATCAGAAGCAAAAATTAACACTTACGCCCCCTGGTAGCCAAATTATTCTTTACCAAAAATTTGAAATTATATGCAAACGATTTTCCATCAGGAGATGTATCCGCTGAAGAAAAAAATTTTCAAATCGGAGTTTTAGAAGAAGAGTTATCGGGGAAAATGTAATTTATTTTTACGCCCCCTAGCGGAAAATCTATGCGTAATTTGAAAAAATAACTATATCTGAAATACTGTTCGACATAAATGGAATCGAAAGATATAAATTTTTTTATCAATCGGATGTTTAGAAGCAAACTTGTGGAATAAAACGTATTTTTGAATTCGACATCATCGGCATTTACGCCCTCTACCGGCGAAATTGTAAATCGTAAGAAAAAACGAAATAAAGGATCAGCATTTGCATATTATATATCCCAATGCAAAAAGAAATTTTCAAATCGGACTAATAGTTGCAGAGATATCGTGGGTACAGGCGGACGGACAAACCGATAACAGAAGCACGATCTTTTTTTTACCAAAGACGTGCTAAAAATGGGAGGAAAGAGGAAAAACAAGTAACAACTTCTTCTCTACGATTGGAGCCTTTGGATATGGCCTTAAAGTTTTGCGTGAAAATTCGTCTGTTGCCCTGTTGCAAACCTTGCGCTATAACAACACCGTACAGCAAGAGCTTCGCGTGAGTCTGTTGTGGTGTGATAACGAATGTTTGAGCTATGTCAGTTACATTCGCGGGGTTCTCCTTCTCCATCACATTAGCTTTGACTTCTGATCGGGAAGGACCGTAAGTCACGAACGCCGAAAAAAATTCACTCTGTGAAAATTTCCGGAACGCTGCTTTTTTAAAATCCTTCTAAAGCATTCGTAGGGCCATGGAATAAAAACAAATTTTTTTTTTGTTTTTTTTTTTTACTGTTGAAAGCAGTTTGTAGATCTTGAGCGTTATATTTCTACAATTACTACATAACGTTTTTTCTCATAATTGTTATCGCGTTTTTCGTGCTTAAATTACGTTTCTATTTAGTGCTTTCTGTGCCACACAACTTTATGCAGTAACGTGTAGTCTGTACTGCGGGATGAAAGACTTTTTTCATTGCGTGACGTTCTACGGAGGTGAAGTACATGTCAAGACGGCAAGTAGCAGCGATAAGCACTTATCGGTTTAGCTTCATTGGGAAAGCATTTGGATCCGGAGCCGAATGATACAGGTTCGAGTATCCGCCACCGGCAATTTGGATTTTCACATTGGTGCCCGGAAGTAAAAATGGATCTACCGGCCGTTAGGTTCTTCGAAAGATGTGTGATGTTCTTTCCACACATCGTCGGGAATTAGTGAGAGTTCTTTCTTCTACAGAGAGTTGTTACTTGAAGCATAGTTTGTGACAGACCCGAAATCGCGCGATATCGTGACCCTGCCTTTCACAGGGGGGATATAAGTACTACAGAGATGATGAACATGTCAATACGGCAAGTAGTAGTAATAAGCCCTAGCTGGCGTAACTTAAATGGGAAAGCATTCGGCTGTGGAGCAGAAGGATGTGGAGTCGAGTGCGCCACCGGTAGATTTGTGTTTCCACAATGGGTAGACAAAACAACGTATAGGAAGTTTTGAGTTAGGCGCTATCCTGTGTGTGAAACAAACTATCCTGTGTGTGTGAAATAAACAAACATGTTGGACATGAAGGATTTTCAAAATATTATCCATTTTGAAAATCCTACTTAAAATTTTCAATCGCTCTCACATTGAAAAACTACTGCTCGGGTTTTGACCTAATAAATATTTCTCTCTTGAAATATGTCTTACATTTTTCAGGACTTTTTTAGAACACTGAAATTATCCACCTTTTGTGGGGTTTTCGCCCCCCACATACACGTTATCGTAGGTAATTAGTTGTTAAACTAATGAGCGAATCAATATGAACAGAAATTTAAGAACAATATTAAGACAAAGAAAATCAAATTTTAAATATTCACACAATACATTCATTATACCATATTTTAAGGCAACTTACCAGCCACTCCGATACGATGTGTTTCACCTTCATCAAGGATAACTAAAAAACCGGAAAGTTAAAATTAATTAGCATTCGGGGTGGAAAAAAATGTAGGTAAAAGGATGAAACAGAAAAAATTTACAATACTTGGAATCTAGTTTCGAAGTGGTGGAGGAATTTTTAACTTTTTTTATTACTTCACTTAACCTCTAATCCCAAAGAATGTTGGATATTATTAAAATGCACTCTTTGCAAACAAAATAAAAAAAGAAGAAGAAAACGAACGACCCCGAGAAAGCCGTTCGATCATGATTAAACTCTGCATACAGGTACCTCAGGGCTGAATATGCACACGATTAAAAAATAACGATGAATGACTAAATAGTGGTCTCCCACAGCACATGAGAACCGCACATCAAGGAGGGTATATCAAAGCAAAGCTCGCATGCAGCGACAATTGTAGCAGAGGTTTCAAAATCGCTTTATTCTAATTTATCATAAGAAAACATAAGAGCAGAGGACTGAGTTGCATTAACCTCCACGGATTGTGAATATGCCTCGATGTCTGATTCGTGCACAATGTGTGCAGATGAACGAGTTCGAGAGAGAGAACGTATAATTGGGCTGGCTGAGAGAGGCCGGTTGGTAAAGTCTCCGTATCGCCAGGCATTTGGGTCGCAGCAAAGTCTCCGTATCGCCAGGCATTTGGGTCGCAGCAAAGCGGTAATCGGACGATGTTGGCGACAATGGAACGAGAAGGGCCAAATCCAGCGGCACGCGGGCAGTAGACGGCCGAGGGCAACGACAGAACATGAGGATCGAACGGTTATGAAGACCACACGAAGAAAACCAAATTCGTCCCTCTCAACCATCATTGGCCATATTGCGTCGTCCACAGGTACGGAATTTGCTATCCGTACCGTTGCCAGACGACTTATCTCACTGGGCCTACATTCAAGGAGGCCACACATATGCATATCACTGATCAGCAAGCATTGCCGGTATCGATTGAAGTGACGTCTGACCCGATCAACGTGGGTTAGTGTCCACTGGCGTCGTGTTGTCTTCAGTGATGAGTCACGGATTGCACTTGGCGCCGATGATAAGCGGATACGTATCTGGAGACGAGCCGGCCACCCCACGGATCTCGCCTTTATCGTGGAAGGGCACATGGTTCGCACACAGGGAGTGACTGTCTAGAGAGCCATTTCCTACGATAGCCGGACACCCTTCGCAGTTCTCCGTACCAACCTCACGGCTCAATGGTATATCGACGGCATTCTACGACCTGTTGTGTTGCCATTCCTGTCGCAGTATCACCGAACAATTTTCAACAGGATAATGCCCAGCCACACGCTGCAAGGCTCTCCCAGGCCAGCCTCCGTAATGTCGATACCCTTCCATGGACTCCCGACCTTTCATCGATCGAACATTTTTCAGACGCCACCAACGCCCATCCCGGAATGTCTGCGAACTGGCCCTCAATTTTGACACCATCTGGCATGCTATACATCAGGACAGTATCCGTGAACTGTTTGCGTCTATGTCACACCGTGCAACTACTTGTATCTGAGCCACGTGTGGCGCTACAATGTATTGACTTGTTCCACTCGTCGTCAACTACTTGTATCTGAGCCACGTGTGGCGCTACAATGTATTGACTTGTTCCACTCGTCGTCAACTACTTGTATCTGAGCCACGTGTGGCGCTACAATGTATTGACTTGTTCCACTCGTCGTCAACTACTTGTATCTGAGCCACGTGTGGCGCTACAATGTATTGACTTGTTCCACTCGTCGTCAACTACTTGTATCTGAGCCACGTGTGGCGCTACAATGTATTGACTTGTTCCACTCGTCGTCAACTACTTGTATCTGAGCCACGTGTGGCGCTACAATGTATTGACTTGTTCCACTCGTCGTCAACTACTTGTATCTGAGCCACGTGTGGCGCTACAATGTATTGACTTGTTCCACTCGTCGTCAACTACTTGTATCTGAGCACGTGTGGCGCTACAATGTATTGATTTGTTCCACTCGTCGTCAACTACTTGTATCTGAGCCACGTGTGGCGCTACAATGTATTGACTTGTTCCACTCGTCGTCAACTACTTGTATCTGAGCCACGTGTGGCGCTACAATGTATTGACTTGTTCCACTCGTGTAACTGTTTTATGCGAATAAATGGACCAACTTCTCTGGAATTGCGGGAATTTGTCTTTCCTATACATGTACATTGCACATACCAATTTTCTTCTCCGAATGGATTATTTATTTCTTCTGGGTGCTTCGGTTTTCCTTTCTTCTGTTTACATGGGGTGTATCTTGACATTTCACACTGTCCATTAAATTAAAATACCTTTTTACGATTACACATTGTAATACTTTTACGAAACAGAGAGGCGTAGTTAAAAGTACCTTTCATTTCTGTGTGTGTGTGTGTGTGTGTGTGTGTGTGTGTGTGTGTGTTAGCAACAACACTTTTGGGTAAGTTTTAGTTTAGAAAAATATTCAACATGAGAAAAGTCAGTGAGGTTTGTTGTTTTCAGTGTTAAAGTCTTTTGAAACGATTATCACTAAAATTTCCTTATATGAACCCATTCGTGCGCGATTCGGAGAAGAAAATATCTACTTCTAATGATTTTTCTCCACGACAGCTATTCAGACTCACAATGAGAAAGACAGACATCGTAGGCATATGTAATCCTGTCTGTCTCCTGATAAACTGAACAGCAAACAGAAAAGTTTAAAAAGTGTTTGGTATTTGATGTTCTAACAAAAAATGAATGGCAATATTCTAATATCAAAAAGGGAAGTTTAACAACCTCGAAAGGCACTAGCAAAGTTTAGGAATTTCCAAAATCTTATGCATTTTCAAAACATAAAAAAGAAAGAAAGGAAGACAGAAATTTAAAAAAATTGCACTGAAGCATTGTTTATCTCACAAAAGTCTTTAAGTTCAGTTTCACTGTAGAAATGACAACAAAATTTGATATAACTTTCATAAACATTTCAAGAAAAATAAAAAAAGAATAGTTATTGAAGAAAAATTGGAAAGAATAGTTAAAAAAATGGAAAAAAATAGTTACTGAAGAAAAAACTCAGAAAGGATAGTCATTGAAAAATTGAAAAATAGAATAGTTATTGAAAAAAAACTGAATTCAATAGATACTATCTAAAGCACAATATACTTTTTAATCAAATCACAGAATATGAGTGGTTTTTTGATCGATTTCTCTCCCACTAATTTTGCATACGAATTTGAGTAAAACGGAAAACGTACAGCACAATAACTTTTTCGATTATTTTGAATTATGTTTTCTTCAAAAAAAAATTATCTTTAACGAGGGAAAAATGGTTCAAAGGGAACGGAAGAGGAACATCGCGCCGCTTCTTAATATACAGCCGTATATTCCTTGATCTTAGTCTAATTCCCTCCTAGCCGCCCCGGTGGCGCAGGCCTCTGATCATTCGTCCGTCTGGGGTCCGGGTTCGAATCCCGGTGAGGCATGGATGTTGTGTTTGTCTTACGGCACTGGCCCTCTCCCTTCCCTGGAACCAGTGACCCTAAATTAGCGACTGCTTATAGCCCATTGAGTTGCTCACGGTGGTCGTTAAACCTCCAATCAAAAAAAAAAAAAATTCCCTCCTATTCTGTTACTTTTTCCAATATTATTACTCCTTGTTAGAAGGAAAAACAGAATACTTTCAGACACAAAGCATCTACCTGAGATGAGGGTGCAGCTATCTAAACTTACTTGTTTCTAGAAAACTGAAAGAAAATGAACTACCTCAGATTTCTTCCTCCAGAGGGCATCAGAATGTTCTTGAACGAAGAAGCTGTAACATCGCATGCCATTTTTTTTATGCGCTCAGTCATTATCCAGGATGCGTTGAATATAGTCGTGTGCTGCGAGATCGACGTTATTTGGATAAATGATTCGAAAGGGAAAACAAATATTTTGCATTCGGTTTAACCAGAGATTTGGCAATGATGCTTTAGAAGGCGTGTAGGGTTTTACACACTATTTTTGTGAAAGAGGTTTTAGCAAGAGCTCAAACATACATGTGGCTTATCAGAGTTTAAACACAGTTAAATTTCTGGTGAAGATTGAAACATTTTAGGACTACGTCAATTCCCGCATCGAGAATTTAGTTTCAAAAGAATTTACTGCAAAATCGAAGAACCAATAATCGAAGAACCGATAATCAATGTGGCACATTCCTGTTAAAACTGCTTCACTGTAACGATTTTTGTCATTGCACTGAACAGTTTATAATACTTCAGTAAAATCATATGCCTGGTGTATTTTCAGATGATACAACAAAAATCTTAGTACCTGATATTGTTATATGAGAAATGTTTCCGGTTTACAGTTTGGTCATTTTATACAGGGGCTTACCAAAATATTGGAAACACCGACTGCTGCTGGAGTACACGCAATGCGCCGTATACAAATCACAGGGAGGACATCAACCGCGATGTGAGGCATATAAAGGGGAGCAGTACGATGCCAGCTATCACGTAGCAGTGTCACAGTCGCAGGCGAAGTAATTGTAGGAGTAATTGTCGACAATGTCAAATCTTAGTGATCTCAAAACAAAGCATGACCATTGGAGCGCTTGTTGTAGAAGCTTCAGTAAATAAGAAGGTGGAAATAACAGTTGTAACACGAGTACTTGTATCGACCATTATGACTACCTGTCAAAAAGGACACGCCCTTGCATCCAAACGTGCAAATTGTGGAAGCCATACAAGGATTTCAGATAAGGATAGGCGAACATCGGCACGCATTGTACAAAGGACGCACAATACCACAGCACCGCGAATAGCAGCACGAGACAAAATGATCTCATTTCCGTCATAACAGCTCTTCAGAAACACCATTGTGCTAATATTAATGGTCGTGCTCCAATTCACAAATTTCTGACTACAAATATCAGTGCAATAAAACTGGCACGGTGGTACAAAGCTCACAAACACTGGGATTCTAAGGAATGGAAAAGTGTCATCTGGTCTGGTGAATTGTTCTTCACCTTGTTTTCCACCACTGGTAGAATGTACGTCTAGCGAAAATCAGTAGAAGTGTAACACCACAACTGTTTGGTTCCGACTATGAAGCATGGAGATAAGGTGCCATATCATGTCATTCCTTAGAGCCACTGGTTATGTTGCAGGGTCATGTCCCATCTGCAAAGCACGAATCCATTCTTGGGGACTACCTGCACCCTATGCTGCAGATATTGTTCCCTAATAATCGTCCCTGGTTCGTGGAGGTGGATCCTGATGCTGCGGGGTGCCATATCATTCCATTCCTTATGGCTATTGGCAATGTTGCAGGGTCGCTGCCCATCTGCAAACTAAGAATCCATTCTTGGGGACCACCTGCACCCAAAGCTTCGGACATTGTTCCTCAATGACCGTCCCTGGTTCATGGAGGTTGATCCCTGATGTTGTAGAGTGCCATATAATGACATTCCTTGGGGCCATTGGTTATGTTGCAGGGTCATGTCACATCTGCAAAGTACGAATCCATTCTTAGGACCACTTGCACCCTATGCTTCAGACATTGTTCCCTAATGACCGTCCCTGGTTCATGGAGGTGGATCCCTGATGTTCTAGGGTGCCACATCATGGTATTACTTAGGGCCATTGGTTATGTTGCAGGGTCATGTCACATCTGCAAAGTACGAATCCATTCTTGGAGACCACCTGCACCCTATGCTGCAGATATTGTTCTCTAATGATCGTCTCAAGTTCATGGAGGTGGATCCTGAAGGTGTGCGGTGCCATATCATTCCATTCCTTAGGGCTAAGGAAAATGTTGCAGGGTCGCAGCCCATCTGCAAAGTAAAAATCCAATTTTGGGACCACCTACAGCCAGTGTTGCAGACACTGTTCCCTAATGACCGTTCCTGGTTCATGGAGGAGGATTCCTGATGTTGTAGGGTGCCATATCATGACATTCTTTAGAGACATTGGTTATGTTGCAGGGTCATGTCACATCTGCAAAGTACGAAACCATTCTTGGGGACCACCTGCACCCAATGCTGCAGACATTGTTCCCTAATGACCGTCCTGGTTTCAAGCAGATAGTGCAGCCGTGCATTGGGCGAAACGTGTCACGTTGTGGTTTCTAGTGCATGAGGATTCAGTACAGGAGCTACCCTGACCACCTCAGTCTCCAAGTCTCTATATTATTGGACATTTTTGGTTATATCTGAACCGATAACTCAGATCACACTTTCCCCCTCCAAAAGCACTGGCACAGCCAGGACATACTTCCCAGGAAGAATGGTCTCAAATTCCATAATCGCATGCACACGATTTCTATGCCTATTTGAAGTCGAACTGCTTCTGTTACGAAAGCCCGAGATGTTGTCCACAAGCAATAAGTGTTTTCAATATTTTGACAAACCCCACTGGATTAAATTGTTCATTGTTGAAGAGTGCATGAATAGAGAAATCCATCCCCTCTTTATTTTTCTGTGAGTGCCTCTGTATAAATCTGAGCTGCAAAAAGTGAGAACACCTATCTACAAATGATATTTTCGAAAACTAGCCATTGGCATACAGTAGGTTCCCCTTGCAAAGGCAGTATATTAAGGAATCGGTGTTTTCCTCGTAAACGACAGATTCGGTGAACTACGATTAACGACGGCTGTAATTTAATAAATTTTAATTAATAAAGCTACAGTTTTAATTTGATGAGAAATTCTTCTTACGCCACCACCTTGCTGTCAGCAATTATTGATTATGATACGATTCTTGTGACGCTTTTTCCTCAGGGTACCAGAATTTTCATTTAATTTATAATTTCTCTTTTGTACACCACTTTCAAGATTTTAAAAATGTTTAGCTTCGGAGAAACATAAACTTTAACTTTGAACAAATATTTGAACTTCATTTTTATAACAGAATAAACAGATTCGTTTTGGTGAAAGACGAGCCAAAATTTTAGTCAGACTTGGGGTGGGTGAAGGATTTTATTTCAACATGCAAACCTATTTACAGTGATTAAAACTTTTTATAATAAAGCAGAATCCTTAACACAAAACAGAACCACACTTTTTTGGAACGTAAAGAAAACGATTAGTTGCGATGGATCTTAAAAGTTTATGTGTATTTGGATGACAATAATTTAACTGAGGGTGACGTTTTATCTAAAAATTAGTCTTTCAATTACAAAACTTTAAGTTAAATTATTGCTTAAAAGTAAATCATTGCCCTCAATAATAATCGATTGAATTTTTGCACGTTCACTTTATGATATCTATCATTAATTTGACGCGAAAATTCTTTCTAGCCTCGAATTCGATGTATTGTTCGACGATTAGCATACTGACCTAACAAATGAACTGATATTTTAATGACTTGCCTATCACAGAAAAAAATCATAATTTTATAGAAAGATAGAAATTTTAATAATCAAGTCGAATTCACTTGAAATAATTTTGAGTCGCAGATGTGTTTGCATTGATTAATTCACTACAGAAACTACAGTAAAAGAACCATTCTCATGAAATTTAAATCTTAATAGTAACCGGCATTTCGTGGATTCAGTTCTACTTAGAAAGAAGTGCAATCCATATATCTGTTTTTAAATGATAAAACATTGAAGTAGAAGACCGCCCCGGTGGCGCAGTGGTCTAAGCGATGTCTTCTGATTATTCGTCCGCAAAGGGTCAGGGCTCGAATCCCGGTGAGGCATGGATGTTGTGTTTGTCTTACGGCACTGGCGCTCTCCCTTCACTGGAACCAATGGCCCTAAATTACGGACGGGAGATTGCTTGACTACTTATAGCCCATTGAGTGGCTCATGGTGGTCTTAAACCTCCAACCAAGAAAAAAAAAGAGCTTGAAGAAGATTAAATTATCTCTGAAACAACTCAATTCTTGCAGTAATAAAAGACAGAATTTTTTCTGTTTCACTTTGTATTACTTTGGAGTACCTTCTTTAAGTACGGTACAGTAAATCTATACTTACCAACGTGGGTTGGAAAGATTCCGTTTTTCTGAAATGAGAAAGCCTGTTCTCGGGTAGACGGGAAACCTTCCAAAACCCATCCATTCTTTATACAGTCAAGTTGTTCAACTCTTTGTTTTAGGATATCAAGCAAAACTTCCTTAGGCATCTGCAAATTGACAAGAAAATTAAATTAATTTCGAGAAATCCCACTTTCCGTTGTTTTGCTGAAATTTCGATTTATAAATGTAATACGAGGCGTGTTCAATTGTAACGTACCAGGAGATGTGACGTACCTGCCCGAAGGACGCACAAGACATACATGCACATAGGAATCAGAATAAAACGTCCGCGTAGCTCAATTGGTAGAGTGACTTATTCCGGAATGAGGGGATCCGGGTTCGAATCCTGGCGTGGACAGAAATGACGGAGAAATTTATTTCGTTATAATGGCGCCCGAACTATCCGGATGACCCGACCGTTCAAAATCTCGCATTGGTGTGATGTTATTTCCACACCGCGAGATAGGAAAAATAAGAGAATCCTTTCTCCAGCACTTCGAAAAAAAAAATAAATAAATAAGGGGGAGATGATGTAACGTACCAGGAGATGTGACGTACCTGCCAGAAGGACGCACACGACATAAAGGCAGATAGGAATCAGAATAAAAAACGTCCACGTAGTTCAATTGGTAGAGTGACTTATTCCGGAATGAGGGGATCCGGGTTGGAATCCTGGCGTAAACAGAAATGACGGAGAAATTTACTTCGTTATACAATAAGTAATGCCTCCGCGCAAGTGTCTCACGCATGATTTGATGCCTCGCAACCAATCAGACGGCAAACGATTCTTTGTGCCATTAGCTTCATTTTACTGCATAATGTACGTAATAACTCCGTGCATTTATTTTTTCGTATTTAATTGTGTTTAGAATGGATGATTCTTTTTCAGCTATGTCGACGGGTGTTAAACAATGATCAGTTATAGGGTTTTTAACTCATGAAAATGTACCTCTCAAAGAAATTCAGGCTAGATTAGTGAGAGTTTTTAGCTCTGAAACTTTGGACAGAAGCACTGTTCGTCGTTGGGTAAGAAAATCAAAGGACAGTGGAGGAAATTTGACCGTAAAGGTTCAGCCGCGGAGTGGGAGGCCTTTAATCGCAACTTGAAATTTTTACAAGCAAAAAGTCGATGAGCTCATCTGGAAAATTTTAAGAATAACTCAGAGTAACACAGCAGGAAAACTGAACATTAGTTTAGGAAATGTCAATGACATTGTTAATATTTTAGGATGCAGCAAAGTGTGTGCTCGTTTGGTACCGGGTCACCTAACAAATGAAATCAAGAAATATAGACTTGAAACATTTCAAAGGTTATTTTCTCGCTATGAAAAATATGGAAGCGATTTTCTCCAAAGCATTGTGACTGGTGATGAGAGTTGGGTTCACTATTATGGTCCAGAAATGAAAAATCAATCGCTGGAATACCGACACCCATCTTCTCCTCGAGCGAAAAATTTCAAAACTCAAATATCTGCCGGTAAATGAAGGCTGGCTGTTTTCTGGGAATTCAGAGAAATTATTCATCAGGAGTACATGATCAAAGGTATCACTATCAACTCTGAGACCAACGCGTATACATGCCTTAAAAAGTTAAAGGAAAAAATAACTTAAGTTAATCGAGAAAAAAGCCAATGTTTTTTCAACACTGCAACGCCAAGCACCACGCAAGTGCTTTCACTTCAGAGGTGATACAGAAAATCGGGTTTAAAGTCCTTGAACACCCTACCAATAGCTCAGATTTGGCTCCGTCTCACTTCTGGTTGTTTTCTGCTCTCAAGCGAAATATGAAAGGAACTCATTTTACCTGCGACGAAGATGTTGAAGCTGAAGTTGTTGAAGAAATTCGTGCCAATAACACTAATTGTTAGAATGCCGTCGTTTCACGATATAACATAAAATTCATATTTAACGATGAAAATTACTTTTTATTTACACTGAAGCAAAAGTTGAAAATCAAAATCACATCACTAGATCTTTCGTGCTGGCTCCCAGCACATCCTCAGGTGAATGCTAAAAAAGATATTGTAAAAATTTGGAAAAGAGTCCACCATGGAACGTCACTCTTGTTTATATACACCGCGTTCAGCTCCCGAATGACTTCAAAAAACGTCACCACACTCTGACTAATGATTTTTGTGTCTTAATTGTTATTGGGTGAGTTCTGAAATGAAATTCGAGTTAGTAGTTTTTTTGCTCCTTGTTGTTTGAAATTAACTGTATCCAAGGTGGAGGTATGAATCTGGGTACTTCATCATTACAACATTTATCAGCATTATTGACGATGTATAAACTCTCCGCTAGCAAAGCCGCATTTCTGTTGTTGTGACAATTAACGAGGGAGCATACATCCCTGTACGGAATGAGGCAAGAGTTATTTCTTGTCACAACAGAAATGCGACTTTGCTAGCGGAGAGTTTACACATTGCCAAAAACGCTGATAAATGTTGTAATGATGAAGTACCCAGATACATACTTCCACCTTGGATACAGTTAATTTCGAACAACAAGGACCAAATAAACCCCTAACTCGAACTTTATTTCAGAACTCACCCAATAACAATTAAGACACAACAATCATTAGTCAGAATGTGGTGACTTTTTTGAAGTCATTCGGGAGCTGAACGCGGTGTGTATAAACAAGAGTGACGCTCCACGGTGGACTATTTTTCAAAGTTTTACAATATCTTTTTTAGCATTCACCTGAGGATGTGCTGGGAGCAAGCACGAAAGATCTAGTGATGTGATTTTATATGATGTGATAGTATAGTTGTACTATCTTATGTGATTTTGACTTTCAACTTTTTCTTCAGTGTAAATAAAAGTATGCTAATAAACTGAATGACGTTTGTGCACGAGCTCACCGTGGAACCTCTGCTTACGTTTAATTAAAATACACTGAGTATAAAAGAAACGTATAAGATCTTTCGGACATATAGCACCCCACTCAAAGCGACAGACCCGTCTGGGGTTGACCAAGAATACATCCGTTCCACTTCAAGATCTTTGAATACCAGAGTGAAGGAACACATGTACAATGTCCGAGTGGGTGCCAAAACAACCGCTCTCTCCCGATTAGTCGACTCTGGAACCCATGTACCAATCTGGACAGAAGCGAAGATCCTCGCCACACCAAGTAAGAAGTCTCAAATAACATTTACTGAAAGCCTATTTATTGCATGGAAGAGGCATATGTGTTGTAATGACTCTGTTCCATATGTCATACCTAGACCGTGGACATTTTTGAGCACATGACCGTGCAATTAATATGTTGCTGCTTGACTTAATCATTATTGTATTGTAATCGATTTTTTGGTTTACACACCAGATGGCAGTTCGCAAATTGCGTCACATGTGTAATTATAAATTGTCTGTATCCAGCCCATACTACCTCTTTTTTATGTATCTGATGATAGATCCTGGTGCGGGGTGTCCGAAAGATCTTATACGTTTCTTTTATACTCAGTGTATTTTAATAAAACGTAACCGGGGGTTCCACGGTGAGCCCTAGTTTATATCGTGCACAGACGGCATTGAGTTTGTTAGTATAGTTACTTTGCACGAAGATTGTTTTCTTACGTAAATAAAAGTCATTTTCATCGTTAAATTTGACTTTCATGCTATATCCAGCAACGACGGCATTCTAAAAGTTAATGATGTTGAAGCTGCTACGAGGAAATGATTCCAAGGACAACTTCAAGATTTTTACAGAGACGGATTTAAAAAACTTGTTAAACGTTGGCGTATCTGTATCGAGCTTGAGGGAGACTATGTAGGAAACTAAAATGTGTGAATTAAAGTATAAATTCTGAGCTTTGTCCTTGTTTTGTTTGTTTCAATTTGCTACCTTTCCATTGTTCTTGCATATTTGCATATAAATATGGAGACATTACTTTCTGAACATGCTCTATAATGCCTTTAAAATAACCTAAGTTTCATATTTTAATTTTTAAAAAAATTTTTATGTTAAGGTATGTACACGAAAAAAGAAAGGTTGTTACAAGATTTATTTTAAATGCAGCACGTGGTGGAAATAAAAGAGAACACTCGAAAACTTGTCCTTTGTTTCATCGGCAGAACTGCCAGGAAGAAAGCTTAAATGCTGCTAGCATATGAACTTGTCTATCACAATTTCGGATAACAATGGCATATCGTGGCTTCAGCAACATCAAATGTAGTACTGTTAAATGAGGAAAAGAGAGAGCATAGAAACTCATATTTTATTCACCATGAGATGTCAGTGAGAGTTCAACATATGAAACTGAAAATAATGTTCGTAGGCGTTTATGCTATTCCTATATCTACAAGAACTTCCATTCCGTTCTATGAGAAAACAATTCGTCACATGTGTTCGTAATATCGGCAAAATCTTATGTCGTATAAAATCATGCCACAAGAAGATACGGTATGTAGACCAGAAAGATTCAGGCGGATAATCGAGCAACATCGTCCGATAGTTTAGATCAATTATGGGCCAATTTAACAACTACGGGCCAATTTCAGATTGACTAAACGGTGGGCCGCCGGGCTTATGACCCCCCCCCTCCCCAATAATTTAAAAAAATCCCAAAACCAAAATATCAAAAAATATTAATGAAAACTACAAAAAAGTGTACAGAAATTTATCAAACAAAACAACTTACTTGCTTGAAGAATATGCTGGTGTCGCCAAAACATTTCTATTTTTTGTAAGTCTCTAGTGATAAATTTGACTTTTTTTTTATTAGTCTTTCAATATCTGGTTCACTGTTGGATACAGCGATTCTCAGGTTTCCCTCCAAGTGTTCATCAGTCAGACGAGAACGATCCCATGAAATCACCTGTTTCATTACAGAAAGTGATTGTTCGCATAAGTAGGTACTTCTGAATAATATCACTGTTTTTTGAGCGTGGATTTTGAATCTGTCCCCATTTCAAAAGGTAACTAGTTTATGTAAAATTCGAAAGAAGCTTCTGCAAATTTAGCCTTCAATTCACAGTTATCTTGAAGATCAGTGTGTGTAAACCCATTAAATTTTTTTGTGTGTAAACCCAAAAAATTTTCATATTTTATATACACTGAAGTGCCAGAAAAACTGGTACAGACGAGCTTATGCAAAATACATAGCAACGTCACCTATGCGCGTACTCGGTTGCTTCCGCCAGTGCGTATATAAAGCGATAGACATCCTTGCCAGCTTCTCAGAGCTGTTTTCGGCATGAGAATGACAAGTAATAACGATTTAAGCGATTTTCAACGCGGTGTCATAGTTGGCGCTCGTAAGGTGGGCCATAGTATTTCGGAGGTAGAAACGAAGTTCTGATTTTCACGGACGACCATTTCAAAGGTTTACCGTGACTACAATAATTCCGGTAAAACCTTCAACCTACGATACCAGTGCGGCCGTAAAGAGACATTGGGTGAACGTGACCATCGTCGGCTGTCCAGAATCTTTTTACGCGGTAGGCGTGCAACACTCTCTCAAGTATAATCGGAATTCAATGCTCGAGCCTCAACAAGCATCAGCGTCCGGACTGTGCAACGTACCCTGCACGATATGGGCTTTGGGAGCAGACGCCCAACTCGAGTCCCCTTGATGGGTGCACGACACAAAGCTATGCACCTCGCTTGGGCACGGCAACACCGCCACTGGACACTTGATGACTGGAAACAAGTAGCCTGGTTTGACGAGTCGCGTTTCCAACTGTATCGGACAGATGGAAGGATTCGTGTGTGGCACAAACCATATGAAGCCAAGGATCCCGCCTGTCAACAGGGAACTGTACCGGCTCGTGAGGGTCCGTAATGGTATGGGGTGTGTTTAGCAGTACTTCACTGGGACCGCTGGTACGTCTACAAACGTCTGTGACCGGCCAACGCTATGTCCCCATCCTTTTTGACGAGGTACACCCGTTCTTGTCCTGCATTCATGCTGATGGGTTGGGCCTGTTCCAACAGGACAATGCACCTCTGCACAAGTGTCGGGACGGGACATTATGGTTAGAGGAGCATTCATCTCAGTTTGGGTTGTTGCCATTCCCACCCAAGTCCCCAGATCTGAACGTGATAAAACACATTTCGGATGCCATGCAACGCACTATCGAACACAAGAATCCGAGACCTCGGAATACAGCCGAATTGTGGAACGCTCCGCAGGAAGTATGGTGTGCATTGCCTACAGCATATTTCCAGAAGCTAGTGGAGTCCATGCCCCGTCGTATTTCTGCAGTCCTGCGCTCCTGTGGGGGACCTACCAAGTATTAGACTGGTGTACCAATTTTTCTGGCACTTCAGTGTATATTTATGTGCACCGCCAGTACCCCATAATATTTTTATATCACAATAATTTTTCATTTGTTTTATAAATGTTCGACTAATTTCCGCTTTGTGCCCCCCCCCCGGGATTTTGCGCGCGCTCCACATACAATCAGGCCGAAGGCCGCATGCGTCCCGCTGGGCTAGGGGTTGAGCAATGTGCATGTCCGGTTTAGATGAACATCAAATGAACTGAGACTGCTCGTAAATGAGACGATGAGACAAGGACTACTCGCCTTTTGTTCTCTGTATTAAGCAACAGATCAAAGGTTTCTTATCAGTATCATATCATGCAAAGCAGTATTTCTTAAAATCTGTGCTTGATCTTAATACCTCACAAAAATTTTCAAGAAACCCCCACATGTTTTCCATTATAATACGCACTTTAAAAAACAAAGGTTTCTTTTCCGAGCTTGATGATAATTTTCTTCTGGACAATTTTGATACTTGTAAAAATTCTCCATGTTCGAAGAAATTTGTTTCTAAATTTTTAAGTTGTGTGCCTAGACACAAAAGCAAAGCTTTCGGATGATGTAAACCAATATACAGGGCCTTTCCACACCCTGAATATTCTGTCAGAGGGTAACCAGTTCGTCTCACCCCATCCCTTAGATTCCCGTTCCAGAGCATGAAAAACAGTCACGCAGCATGACTGCATGTTTCTGAGCAAGAGTTGCTCAGCAGCTTTTTCGCCTCATTACATATACCAGTTAGAAACGGTGAAATTTTCGTCGAGACAGATTTCTCTCAGCTTTCAGTAATGATATTCTCTTGAGAAAGGTTCCTTGAACATTGAAGCTCTCACCCACCAAATTCCCTGACGTACAACTTCTCTAAAACTTACAGGTTACATCCAACGAATTTTCAATCAGGGTTGCCTTCTGCAATACAGCTTCCTGTTGTCAATTTACACACCAGATCTGGTTTCCTCAACAGCACGGATTTCACAGCAATGGTCATTATGCGATAGGGTTTCTCTCATCGTCAGAAATTCGACTACGGAATTTTCTACCAGATAAAGTTCTCCTTAGTATTGCACCTTTCCCTACCACGGAAGGTTCCCTCGGTAGATGGATTTTTAAACAATGGGATTATTTTCTAGTTTGGGTTTCTCTAAACATCACAGCTTTCAAAATGAAATTCTTCTTCAGGTAAGGCTTTCGCTCAGTGTTACAGCTTTCTTCTATGGAATTCTTCAAAAGGAGTGACTTCACTCCGCATTACAGCTATGAATATTAAAATTATCTACCAGGTCAAGTTCGCATCAACGCGTTTCGGTTTTCAACATGGAATTATATACTACGTAAGGTATCTACACTATATCGTGCAAACGAAATTCTCTACTAGATAAGGCTTTCCTCAATATTACAGCATTGTGGTATTGAATTCTTTACAAATAGTAGTTTCTCCTCAAATTAAAATTTTCAATAATAAAATTGTACACTATGTAAGATATCTCCAGCATAGCAGCTTTAAGTGACGGAGTTCTTTATAAGCTGAGATTTTGATCAATATTACCTATCAGTTAAGATCTCTCTTACAGTTCTGCTACTGAATTCTCTACATTGACGTTTTCAACAATGGTTTTAACATTGTAGAATTCTCTGCATGACGTTTTCAACTACCAGAGCGGTGCGGGTGTCATATCCAATTGCGCCCCAAACCATAACGACAAGCAACGGATCGGTATGGCGATGCATAATGCAGGCGTCATACAGTCTCTTGCCGCGGTGCCGCCACAACCTGTGTCAGCACGTACCATTATACAAAGATGAAACGATTGAGCTTACAGGCCCGTACGAGTTGCGGAACAAGCAGACATCAATAGTTCGAGTGGCCCCCATGACTGGCAATAACGGCCGCTACACGGCGCGGCATCGAACGAAAGAGGCTTTGGATGTGGGCTTGGGGTATGTTGGTCCGGGCTGTTAGCACACGTTGCCACAGTTCCTCAGGTGTAGCCGCGGGTGGTTCTTGCCGGGCCACTCCGTTTCCGATCAGAGACCAGACGTGTTCGATGGGAGACATATCGGGAAAACAAGCGGGCCACGACAGCAGTAACACCTGGTGGGCCGCGAAGAATTGTTGCACGATGCGTGCCACGTGGTGGCGCGCATTGTCCTGTTGAAACGTGGCTGCTGGCAGGTCATGCAGGTAAGGGAGTACTACAGGCTCCAAAACGTCGGAGATGTAGCGGTGGCTGTTGAGTGTACCCGCGATGCGTACCAGAGCGGTGCGGGTGTCATATCCAATTGCGCCCCAAACCATAACGACAAGCAACGGATCGGTATGGCGATGCATAATGCAGGCGTCGTACAGTCTCTTGCCGCGGTGCCGCCACACGCGGATCCGACCATCGTGGTGTTGCAGGTAGAAGCGGGATTCGTTGGAGAAGATAATGTCGTGCCATTCCGTAGTCCAGGTGTGGCGTTCAACGGCCCACTGCCGCCACACTCGCCGGTGGTGTAACGTCAATGGTAATCGGAGCAATGGGCGCCGTGCGACAAGTCCCCGCTCCTGCGGACGAC
Organism: Macrothele yani; assembly: GCA_039090855.1. Taxonomy (NCBI): domain Eukaryota; kingdom Metazoa; phylum Arthropoda; class Arachnida; order Araneae; family Macrothelidae; genus Macrothele; species Macrothele yani. Next base: position 21,991,524 of record CM077002.1, on the reverse strand, counting down.
GTCGAATGGTACGCGCTGACACAGGTTGTTGCACAACACACCCTAATTCCTACGCTAACGTTCGTGATGTGGCGGTGCGAGCCGTCAATGCCCGCAGCACTACATGCCGGTCCTCTCGTTAGGGGGTGTGCCGCGGCTGCGGCAATCACTCACGTCGGTCCATCCATCCCTCCTGCGCCCACCGAATTCATACTCGCCTCACTGTGGCTGGATGTCGTCCCACACGGGCGCCGATGTTTCGGTACGATTAAACCGCTGTCGCGATAAGCCACTTTTCGTCCTCTGTCGAACTCCGAAACTTGCTGAAATGACTGCAGTATTCGGCGACGAGGCATTAGGAAGCTTCCGACGCACAGGTCCGGCAGCACAACACACTTCCACTACTTACACTCCGCCTTCTGTGCACCCTTCTTATAGTGCTTCTCGGTGGCGTGCCGGGCGCACATGATTTGCATATGCCCTGCAATGCTAATCGTTTGCATGTTGTCTCGCGGGCGACGCATGCTGCGAATTTCAGGCCAATCGGATGCTTCCTTCTTGGTGTTGCAATTTGGGTGGCCAGCAGTGTAGATTCAACTATTTGAGAACACATGCGGAGAAACAATTTTTGAATTTTTTTATAAAAATGTGTCACGTGTTCCTTAGAGCATTTTTTTTTTGGTGATCAATTCTTTGCAAAAGGAAACAAGAAAGATTACACCAAATTTTTGGGTGTAATGAGTTCGTCTTTTGAATCCGCTCTGACGCAAATTAAATTTATCAAAGCTATTTAAAGTCTGTAGAACCGGTATGGAAAACAATAGTATCTGTCCGAAGAAAAAATTTTAATCGGGTTTTTAATCCGGCAAATATTGCTGTAAACGGAATCGTGAACTTACGCCGTCTGGTTGCAGACGTATGAGTTAAGAAAAATTTGAATTTATATGAGAAACATTTCAAAGCGGAAACGCTCTCCAACAAAGAAATAATTTTTCAAATCGAACTCTTCGAAGCAGAGATATGGATAAATATAAGACATGCATCAACCCCCTAGCGGGAAAATCATGCATTATTTTAGGAAGAAAGTATTCTCAAAAGGTTTTTCAATGTGAGCGGTATCGGTCCAAGAAAAAAAAATTTAGTCGAGTTTTCAGGAACTCAGATTTTGCTGCAAATTCACCAGAAGTAGAAATTAATACTTATTCCCCCTGGCGGCCAAACCATTCTTTACCAAATATTAGAAAATATATGAAAAACATTTTCCATCAGGTCTTGGATGCGATACAGGAAGAATTTTTCAAATCGGAGTTTTAGAAGCAGAAATAACGCAGAAAACGCAATTTACCTTTGCGGCCCCTAGCGTAATGTATGCGATTTGCTTGAAAATTTTGAATTTATATAAAAAACATTTCGCATCGGAAACACTATCAAACAAAGAAGGAATTTTTCAAATCAGACTCCTAGAAGTAGAGATATTGACAAAAATAAGATATACATCTATTCTTCCTGGCGGAGAAGCCATGCATTAGTTTAAAAAGAAAATATTCCTAAAAAGTTAGTCAACGTGAATAGAATCGGTCCACAAACGAATTTTTTTCAATCGAGATTTTAAACGCTCACATTTTGCTGTAAACACATCAGAAGAGGAAGTTAAGACTTACACAACCTGGTAGCCAAACTATTTTTTACCAAAATTTTAAATTATATGCAAAGGATTTCACATCAGGAGCTGTATCCGCTGTAGAAGCAATTTTTCAAATTGGAGTTTTAGAAGCAGAGATATCGGGAGAAACGCGATTTACCCTTACGCCCCCTAGCTGAAAGTCTATGAATTACTTCAAATTTTTGAAATTATATGGAAAGCATGTCAGACCGGAAACTCTATGCAATAAAGAAAGGTTTTTTTCAAATCGGCCCATTAGAAGAAGAGATACTGACAAAAATAAGATATATATCTACGCCCCCTGGCGGAGAAACCATGCGATATTTTAAGAAGGAAACATTCCGAAAACCTTTGTCGACGTGAGTCGTATCGGTCCACGAACGATTTTTTTTAATCGAGTTCTTAAAAACTCAGATTTTATGGCAAATACATCAGAAGCAAAAATTAACACTTACGCCGCCTGGTGGTTAAAGTATTATTTACTAAATATTAGAAATGTTAGGAAAATAGTTTCCATCAGGAGCTGTATCTGTTGAAGAAAAAAATTTTCAAATCGGAGTTTTAGAAGAAGAGATGTAGGGGAAAACGTAATTTACTTTTACGTCCCCTAGCGGAAAATCTATGCGTACCTTGAAAAAGTACTGTACCTAAAATATTCTCCGACATAAATGAAATCGAAAGATAAAAGAATTTTTTCAATCGGATGCTTAGGAGCAAATATATAGAATAAAATGTTATTTTGAATTCGACATCATCTGTATTTACGCCCTCTAGCGGCGAAATTGTAAATCGTAAAAAAAAAAAATCATAATTCGCACATTTCAAGCTTCTTCCCAATGCAAAAAGAATTTTTCAAATCGGACTAATAGTTTCAGAGATATGGTGTCTACAGGCGGACGGACAAACCGATAACATAAGCACTATCTTTTTTTACAGAAAACTTGCTAAAAAATAAATGTAAAAAAAAAAAAATTAGGAGAAGAAATCATCTTCAGTCGTGTCATGTGAAACGCCGTCATCTGCTGACCGCTTACGAAGAGTGACTTTACGAATTTGTTATGCTGCGTTCCTGTTAAGTTACAAAGTCGTTACCAGCTTACAAATTTTTTATGACGAACGGGGGGGGGATTTTTTATAAGCGTTGAGACAGAGGAAGACAGAGGAAATCTTCCAACAGGATATGGCATACTTCCAAAATTATTATTTCATTTCTCTGAAGCTATGAACAAATATTATTCAGCTGAGGAACTTCCTTTGTACCTGAATAAGCTGTCACTTATTTAATAGTTATGCCCTTTAAGAATTTGTTTTAAATTCTACCTTACTTCGACATAGTTATTTTGAAGAAATTACTTTTTCGAACGCTACTTTACTCAATTTATTGCTATATATGGTGGAGGTCCTGATTTTTCAAAGAAATTCAGGAAGATGCGCTGAATCGTCTTACAGAGTGATAAAAGAAATCGCTTTGATAAAAATTCATAGGTCAAATTGACTGTACTTAATTTTATGTAATTAGAGAAAATGAAAGTTAAGCAAATGATCCATTCATTAGATTTGCAGATTTTAGTAAAATACACTGATATCCAAAAAAAAAAAAAAAAAATCATGGCTTTTGATCACTCGTCCGAGATGGGTCAGGGTTCGAATCCCTGTGAGGCAAGGATGTTGTGTTTGTCTTACGGCATTAGCTCTCTCGCTTCCCTGGAACCAGTGGCCCTAAATTAGGGACGGCGACTTCTTATAGCCCATTGAGTTGCTCACGGTGATCGTTAAACCCCCAATCAAAAAAAAAAAAAAAAAAAATTAAGCACAGTTGACAATATGCGCTGTACTGGACAAACAGTCGATAGAAAGAGCAAGAGAAAAGTACGTGAATATAGCGGTGGGCGCATGAAAATGCGGAATTAATGACGAAACAACATTTGACCACATATAATTTGTATCAGACAAGAACGGCAAACCTGTAATGATGAGATGCAAAAATCTTCACCTGCCTCCACACCATTCCTTTTGTATTCAAAATGATTCATTGCTGTAACAATATGTCACACAGACGGTATATGGATTTTTTCAAGCTTTTTTCAAGTCGTCCATGTGTGCAGAGTTTATCTCGAATTACAACGGCTGAATATGATTGTATGTGACACTAACAGCAAAACGTAATAGAAGAATGCCAAATATAGAACTGTCTGGGCTGGGGAACGAACAGTTTCGAGGCAGACAATGTACTGAAGGTTTTATGAACAAAGACTATGAGAGACGACCTACAATTTGCATACCATTCACTCCATCAGAGAGAAGAGGCAATTTTTTGTTTGTTTGTTTCTTAATTCAAGATTTAACGACCACCATAAACAACTCTAGGGTCTATAAGCAGTCATCTGTTCCTAATTTAGGGTTACTGGTTCCAGGGATGCAGGAGAGGCAGTGTCTTTTGATAAACACACCACCCATGCCTCACCTGGAACTCGAGTCCGGACCTATTTAAAATCAGAAGTCTGCGCTTAGACAAATGCGCCACAGAGGTAGCAGAGGCACGATGTCATGGTTCAAACACTGGAATTGGACCGCAAAGCAATGCGCCAATATGTGTATGTTCTTTTGAATGACGAATCTAAATCCAGTTTACAGAGCAGTTGTCGTCCTCTGTTATAACCCAGAGAGAACCGGGAAACAATTATCGCCCATCAAACATCAGAGAATTGCATCGATACAGAAGTAGTAAACTAATGGTCTGGAATGACATTATACAGTATTACAGGGTAGCACGCGGCTGCATTCTTTTGAGGAGAAATTAGGCAAGCTTCAGATACAGAAACCAAACCCTGAAACTCTACGTGAGGTATTTTCGCCCACGATTACTGTTTGTGGGCAAGACGTCGCATATACAAAAGACTTCTTTAGTGGATGACTTCTTCGAAAATGAAAGTATCCAGCGTATGCCATGGTCAACATATTCGCTGAACCTCCTCCGAGCAGAGCATGTGTGGGAGGAATTGGGAAACGGATTTCAGTTCGTCAACCTCCTCCCTTAACTCTCCTGGAGCTTCCATCTGCTTTTGTACAGGAGTAGGATTTAATACCTCAAGACCTTCTCATTCTTCTCGTCATCAGCATGCAATGTTGATGAGACACATACAGTATATTGACAAAATTCACCGGGCACCCCCTGAAAAGCAAATGAAGGGATCCGCTGCGTTGTTAAGATTCGCAGTACAGCTGCAAACGGTATAAAAACAAGCCTGCAGCTGACCGCGAACATATCGCACTATGACGCTGAGTGAAAATGTCACGGCGGGAGAGAATTGTCTTTGAGAAAGGAAAGATTGTTGGGTGTTATATTAGTGTGTTGTCCATAAGAGTAACAGGGAGACGTTTAAACATACACAAGTCAACTGTTTTGGATGTACTGAATAAGTGGAAGACACATGGCGTGCCTGAAGCAGCAAAACGTACCGGTAGACCAAAGAAAATCAGTGATAGAGGACGTCGAAGCCTCAGGAGAGTCGCTACAGCTAATCGACGGAATAGTGAACAAGTACTCAGTGTAGAGGTGAGTACAAATGCTGGAACCTCGATATGTACACGTACCATTCCCAGAGAACTTCATTCCATGGGTTACCATGGTCGTACGGCTGCTTATAAGCCTTTCATCTCCACTCGGAATGCTACTCGTCGTTTAGCATTGTGTAAAGAACATTCGTGGACCGTAGATCAATGGAAACGGGTCCTATGGACTGATGAATCCAGATACACGATCCATTAGTCTGATGGCCGTGTGTGGGTATGGCGGCAGCCGAGGGAATGTGATTTACCACAGTGTACTGTTCCTACGGTCAACTTTGGAGCTGTCACTGTACTCGTGTGGGGTTGTTTTTCGTGATATGGTCCCAACCTATAGGTTATCGTGGTCAAACCTGTTAACCAGCACATCTACCTCGGTATTATGCCCTACCAACTCTGTGGCAATACTATGGAACCGAGCCTTGTTGCTACCAGTAGCATAATGCACCGAGCCATAATATAAGGATTGTTACGGCGTGGGTTTTTTTATAATTCCGTATCGTGTGCCAGCACATAGCTCTGATCTTAATCACATAGAGCGCCTATGGGACGAATTAGAGCGCTGCATATGAAGTTTAGAACCAAGGCCTACTACTAAGCAACAGTTAGCGGTAGCATTATGTACTGAGTGGAATCGTATACCTATCGCTGTGTTCCAAAACCTTGTCGAAAGTAAGTCTCGAAGGGTCAGTGCATGCATTAAGGCAAAAGGTGGACCGACACCGTACTAATGTATATCAATAAATGCTATGTTGTGTTTCTGTTCTAGATGTCCGGTGACTTTTGTCAATATAGTGTATATCGCTGTGAGGAGTCATCAGACAATTTACTGCTGAACTCTCGTGCACAAGCAAATGCGCTCTACAGAGTATGTGGTCACATTTTTAGAACGATTTTCCAGCAATTTAATTATAGTTTAAAATAAACTTATTTCTTTCTTTAACGTTCCCTTTCTCTTGAAAATGAACTTTCATCTATATTTCCAAGATAAAAAAAGCACATTTCTTAAAATTGCTGGTGGTATTTATTTTATTCTACTCCTCTTCCACTGTTTGTATAATCCAATCATAGTTTTTAGGTATGCGTGCAGAAAGCGCTCTTCTTTTTAGCAGTCTAAATGCTCAATAGTCCATTGGTAGACACATCAGGAGACTTAGAGGGAATATGAACAAAAGGTATGGACTTGATACCCGCCTCTGTTTTAATTTTTTCAATACACAGAATGGTAGATTTGGATGTATGACTGGTAGCCTTATCCTGATGGACTTCTACTCTTTGAAGGCTCTGTGGATAAAGGAATGGCATTTCCTCTTTAAACATAGGAGTTGAAACATCATTTTGGTAACATGTATCTATTCATTTGATTTAAACATTCGTTTCAACTTTTCTTAACTTTAGTTTCCCAATGTACAAGAAACCAGCATTAATCATGAATCCTTTAATGAAACTTCCTTTGGATTCTTGAAACTATCAGGTCATCCCAAAAGTAATGTCGTTTTGCGCAGGCCCAACAGTAGAGATCCCCTGGTGCCCAGACTATGACGTCGACCACGGTGAGTATAAAATGGATCACGCGAGCTGACCTTCAAGTCACTTGAGACCGCAAACGGGAGTTCTAGGTGCAGTCGTTGTATATTTGAACCGCATAGGAAATGGCAGTGTCAGAAGACCACATTAGGCACATTACGCTGTAAGAGTTCCATCATCGATATTCAGCGAGGGAAGCAACACGAAACATCAATGCTGTCTGTATATGTGCCGGGTACCCTGGAGGTCAGGAAATGTCAACGCTGGTTCCAGAAATTTCGACGGGGGGACACAAGCCTCAAACATATGCAGCGACCCAGACGGTCTGTTGAGCTGGTTAACGACGTGGTGAGAGCTGCTGTTGAGGGAAATCCGCAGGCAACAATCGAGGAATTGGCCACACTTGTTCATGCAACCCATTCTACTGTTCACCGGGATCTGCAGAACCTCGGTTGTGTGTCGAAACTGGATAAATGGGTACCCCATGATCTCACTCCACAACAGCGTGTGGACCTTTGGACTTCTTTGTTCTCCCGTGAAAACAGGGAGCCGTTTTTGCACAGAATTGTCACTGGCGATGAAAAATGGATTATTTATTTATCACAGTATTAAGCATAAACGGCAGTGTCTTCCCATAGGAAATGTGCTTTGCAGCAGTGGAGAAACCAAGACGCTTCCCACAGCAGGTTTTGATGTTTGTGTGGTGGGAAACGCAAGGCATAATCCATTACGAGCTGCTGCCACTCAACAAAACCATTACAGGGTAAGTCTACTGTCAGCAGCTGCAGCGTCTATGCACTGCTTTACAGAATAAAAGTCCAGCACTCGTGAATCATAAAGGCGCGCTGCTGAAGCAGGACAACGCAAAACCACACACATAGAAAATGACCAGTGCTACGTTGCAGGACTTCGGATGGGAAAAACTTCCACATCCAGCATATTCCCCTGACATCGTCCCATCTGTCTACCACCACTTTCGCAGCCTGCAAAACCATCTTGCTGGGACTGCACTTCATAATGTGAAGGAGGTACGGCGAACCCTTTCTGCCTTTTCTGCATCGAAACCCATGGAATTCTACAAGTCTGGGATTCAGAACCTTGTAAATCGATGGGAGAAAGTTGTAACTACCGGGGACACTTATTATATAGATTAAAACATCTGTTCCAGGTACGTTTTCCTTTATTTTTTTTACACGTTGAAAAAACGACAGTATTTTTGGAATTACCGGATAAGTTTTTAAGTCTTTTTTACGCTTTCCAACCGTAGGTTGAAGAAGCGTATATGCTCCAGTTTTGTCCGTCTGTCTGTCCGCACGATACCTCGCATACAAATGGTTCGATTTCGATGAAATTTTGGTATGTGGTAGGTGACAACCTGGGAATGAACCCTACTGACAATGGACGAAATGTGGTTAAAGGTCAAGACATAGGAGCGGGATCCATTCCATCCCATAATGCATCATAACTTACGTACAAATGCTTTGATTGCGACAAAACTTCATCATGTTATTTCGGAAGTATACTTAACAGGTTCTGTTGAATATCATCGAAATGGGGTCAAAGATCAGGGCCCAGGAGCGAGATTTATTCCACAGCCATTATCCTCATAACTTGACTAAAAATGCTTCTATTGCGACAAAACTTTAGTATGTTGTTCTGGAGGTATACGGAACAGGTTCTGTTTAATATCATTGAAATGGAGTCAAAGGTCAGGGCACAGGAGAGAAATTTATTCCACAGCCATTATCCTCATAACTTGACTAAAAATGCTTCTATTGCGACAAAACTTCCGGAGGTATACTGAACCAATTCTGTTTTATATCATCGAAATGGGGTCAAAGGTCAGGGTACAGGAGCGAGATTTCTTCCACAGCCGTTATCCTCATAACTTGACTAAAAATGCTTCTATTGCGACAAAACTTTAGTATGTTGTTAAGGAAGCATGCTGAACCGGTTCAGTTTAATATCATCGAAATGGGGTCAGAGGTCAGGTCACAGGAGCGAGATTTATTCCACAGCCGTTATCCTCATAACTTGAGTAATGATTTCTGGTATGTTGGAAAGCGTATCATAATCAATGCATTGCATGATTTGTAACGTACCAGGAGATGTGACGTACCTGCCAGCAGGACGCACACGACATAAAGGCAGATAGGAATCAGAATAATCGTCCGCGTAGCTCAATTGGTAGAGTGACTTATTCCGGAATGAGGGGATCCGGGTTCGAATCCCGGCGTAGACCAAAAATGACGGAGAAATTTACTTCGTTATAATGGCGCCCGAACTATCCGGATGACCCGACCGTTCAAAATCTCGCATTGGTGTGATGTTCTTTCCACACCGCGAGATAGGAAAAATAAGAGAATCCCTTTTCCAGCACTTCGGAAAAAGAAAATAAATAAAATAAAATAAAAAAATAAGGGGGAGATGATGTAACGTACCAGGAGATGCGACGTACCTGCCAGCAGGACGCACACGACATAAAGGCAGATAGGAATCAGGATAAACGTCCGCGTAGCTCAATTGGTAGAGTGACTGATTCCGGAATGAGGGGATCCGGGTTCGAATCCCGGCGTAGACCAAAAATGACGGAGAAATTTACTTCGTTATAGATTTTACTAACTTGCTGTGCTCTTTTGCGGTTGTAAATTGACCTTTTTATATTACAGTCGTTTAGGTAGATCAATGCTTCATCAATAGTCACAATAAATGTCCATCTGTCTCCAGCTAAGTGATTTTCATAAAGAAGTTTACACCGTGTTTTGCACTCATCAACGTGCCTTAGGGAAGAGACGTTGAACATTATGATGTTTTTCAGATTCATATCTTTCTTTAATACCTTGTTCACAGTTGATACAGAGATTTTTAAAGACTTAGCGATTGCTCTTTGAGTCGGTGGATTTTCTTTTAAGACCAGAGTCCTACTTTTGAAATAGTCGTAAAAGTTCATACCTTATTCTTTGGCCATTCGTTTGGTGTTCTTTTTCTTGTCAAAAATAATGCTTAACAATTTTTCTCTCTATTATTAATAACATTGACATTTAGAACTACTAATTCCATGATTTTCACAGCGATTTTTAGTTACAGAAAACGAACATTTTTTTCGTAAAAAGCAAAAACATAACCTCCTATCCGCAACTTGTTTACGTTTGCCACTTTCTTAGCAGACGGTATTTAACTGCGGCAGATGTTTCTTTCGTGTACATGTAACAAGCCGTTGCCAGTTTCAATTCTTTGAACTTCTTTTCTTTTCTGTAGTTTCTTATCAAAAACGATCTAAAAATGAGTAAACATTCTCTGTATTTAACTCCTCCAATTGTCACACAACTGGACTACAGTGCTTTGCTCCAGTTTATCCTGTATTATGTGTGAGTTGTATCCTGATTTTACCAAATATGCTATCTTCAGCCTATACCTGATGCCATTGTATCATCTCGTATCCTTAATTTTGTGCACTATGCTTAATGTTTGGAAACCAGTGAAAACACTGGGGTTTTTAAAAGTACAACTCATACATGAATTAATGCTACAGGGAACCTGTCACTCAGGTCCACTGTAAGTTCTATCCTCCAGCTATTTTTTGTTTTGTTTTTTTTGATTGAAGGTTTAACGACCACCGTTAGCAACTCAATGGGCTATAATCAGTCGCCCGTCCCAAATTTAGGGCCACTGACTCCAGGAAAGGGAGAGAGCCAGAACCGTAAGACAAACACAACATCCATGCCTCACCGGGATTCGAACCCGGACCCTTCACGGACGAATGATTACAAGTCAGCGCTTAGCCCACTGCGACACAGGGGCAGCCCCTCCAGATCTTCCTAAGTTTCCAATATGCTGTCACATGAACTTTAGAAAACACGATGCCATAAATAAGACCAAGTGTTCATTAAACATGAACATATATTTTTGAAATCAAAATGTGTTCGTCCGTCCGTAAAATTACGTACGCTCGCACGATATCTCCACTCCCAGCAGTTAAGCGTCACGACGGGCCTTCATCAACCATCATACCCGGGTTTTCTTCTCGGAGGTTCCGCGTTTCCTCAGGCCAAATCACCTTGCTTCAGAAGATTTTCTAACATCATGTGCTTGGTGTAGATAACCCTTTTCCAAGAATGCAAACAGCCCCTAAAAAATCTGCTGTTATATTTTGCATGGAGTCTTATAAAAAAAAAAATAAAATTCCGTCCGTTGTGAAGTATACCTCTAATAAACCTTGCTTTTGAGTTCCTATGCAAAAAATTTGGTTTCTTCTCGTTAAATACCAGGTGCGAATATTTAGGGTGTGCTAGGTGTGCGCCGCACACCCACACACAGTCGTCGCAATATATTTAGCCTATACTATCGACATTACATTTTATAATTTATTTCTAATAAAACTCGCCAGAGGTTACCCTAAGGCCTAAAATTAGTGGTGCCTAAAATTAATTCCCCCACACAATGTTTTAATTAAAAAGAGAAGGTTCGTTCACTAAGCATAATATCATTTATGTGCTAAAATCCTAGAATGTGCGATTTCCCAACAGGACATCTAACAGTGTGTAACAGGACATCCTACAGTGTGTGCGGTTTCTCAAAAGGACGCAACTGTGGTGCAAGCGCTCCCTAGATGGCGCTGCAGGCCACGTTTTTATTTCCCTACGTTTTTCAAACTATACAGCTGACGCAGTGGTCTAAGCGATGGCTTCTGATCATTTGTCCGAGATGGGTCCGGGTTCGAATCCCGGTGAGGCATGGATGTTGTGTTTGCCTTACGGCGCTGACTCTCTCCCTTCCCTGGAACCAGTGGTGCTAATTTAGGGACGGGCAACTGCTTATAGCCCATTGAGTTGCTCACGGTGGTCGTTAAACCTTCAATAAAAAAAACTATACAGTTGATCTTTCAGGATGTGCTAGCCGAATAGAGCACCACTCTCAATCCCATGGAGCAACGCTATTCAACGTTCTGATACGAGTTGCTGTTATATTATATTTTTGGATAACAAAGGTCACCATAGTTTGTCCTAAGGTGTGATGGCTAAACTTAATTTCCATGTTTTCGTAAAGTGGGAAATGTTCGTTGCTTCGTTGAGTAAACGAAATATAGTTTTGTAATACTCACATCCGTAGGTGTGGTGTTTGGCCAGTGAACACCCGAAGCGACTAAAGCAACTGTGATATAAAACTTTCCAGATGACGCTTCAGGTCACGTTTTTATTTCCGCACAAACTAAATTTCCGGGGTGTGCGCGCCTAAAAAAACAGTACTGGTCATACGTTTGCATTTGGAATCACGTGGAGTCATAAATACAATTCAACGTTCTGCCACGAATTGCAGTTCTGTCTGTTCGTCGTAGTGTGAATAGATGTGTTTATGAGCACACATTTAAAAACAGAATTTGAAGTTTTGTTATCCGTATAGTATGGGATAACAAAAATTCAATCTTTTTTGTTTCTCTTTTTTTTCCAACGACCGCTAAATAAAAAAAAATGCTTTCGTATATTCAAAATCAATGCGTGAATTTTAAAGCTTGGATTACGTATACTAAATTTTTTGCGTTTTTTATCCCCGTGACAGCGCACAACCAACCTAAATGGGTACACGACGCCGCTGTTAAATACTTTTCTAAGCTTAACGCCACATTTTCTCTCTCGATGAATTTGACTTTGACAAGAACATGCCATCAGGTCAGAGGGCAATAACGTAGTAAAGACACGAGAGATGAAACCTTGTGAGTTCAAAGTTTTAAGAACACTGTTTCCTGCAATGTGAAATTAGACGAATGATTTGCTGATTGTAAGCACCGTTCATAACGATATTCTGAGGCAAAGCTTTACATGTCGGCACAATCTAATTCAGCTTTGTTTAAAAAGCAGATGAAAGTTTGTGTGCTCTCGATTTTGAAGAGCAAAGAGGATTATTCTGTTTGGATATTTGATTGCCCAAATCTGATATTGATTTTATTCAAAGCCGAAGAGGTTGTGACTGCAAATGTGCAGTTTGGATGACCTACTGATGAATGATAAACGAGGGGATTCGTAAGTAACCTTTTTTGTCAATGAACATTTGGCCGTATTGTTGCATTAGTAGAGTAACATGTTAGTTAACATTTTCAGCTTCTACGACTGAGTAGAAATTCGAGGTTTCATAGTGAAGCTACTTTACTACGTCGAGCTAAACCTTACGGGAGACAAGCTGAGTAGTGTCTTGCAGTAAAGCTGAAGTTAAAAGTAAGCTAACAAGCTCAAAGCTTTAGTGTTCTATAAGGAAGAAAGTTTACGTTAAGATAATAGTTAAAACAAGCCTACATATTCAACTTCTGTATTATTTTACATTGGTAACAATAAAGTTCTTACAAATGAATATCAAGGGGAAAGAGTGGAACATCGAGACAGACAGAATGGCTTAGGTAAGAGCAATAAAAAAGTCGGAAATGTGGAACTGCGAAGCAAAGAAGCCGAAGAGGTTATGGCTAAAACAAGATCGAAAAGGAAGTTGAAAGAAGCGTTTATACACTGGTGTGCAAAAATTAAGGACGAAGCGGAGAAATTAGCATAACAGCGGAACGAGCAGGCAGAACGAACCGAAAGACCACTCAGGAGATAGACTAGGGTCTGGTACGCTAGGGCATATGCATATATATATGCAGCATGACGTATGGGGGTGGGGGAAGGGAGTGTCGGAAGGGTATAAAGCACACGGGCGGTGTGCGCTCAGCAATTCAGTGAAAGCTATTGCACGGTATACATCGGTTTGAACGATGTCGAGTTGCTGCCACCGTGTGATATGGCCCACTGGCAATCCAGTAGACGACATCTGGATGACTTTACCCGAGGTCGCGTCATTTGGAAGTTGGAAGAAGGTCCAAGTGTGACTAGTGTGGCCGAGAAGTTCGTGATCGCTCACAGCATCGGTTCACGAGCTTGGAGAGCATTTCAAACGAGAGGAACAGCTGTCCGAGAGTTTAGCAGTGGTCGTCCACGAGCAACCACGGCGGCGGACGACCGGTATATTGACCTACAGGCGAGAAGAGACAGACGGCAGACAGCGGGAGAAATCGCAAGGCACATGCAACAGACAACTGGACATCCGTTATCGCGTTTTACCGTGGCCAGGCGGCTGCACAAAGGAGATCTATTTGCACGACGACCAGTACGGTGTATGCCATTAACGCCTGCTCATCGGATACGGCGGTTTCTGTGGTGCAAGGAACACACGAACTGGACACATCAGCAATGGGGGTGGAGTTCTCTTTACGGATGAAAGCCGTTTTAGTCTGACGAACGATTCTGGACGTATACACATCTGGAGAGAGCAGGGAACACGCAATCACACCTCCAACACCATCGAAAGAGACAGCTTTGGAGGTGGCGGAGTTCTCGTTCGGGGCGGTATCATGCTTGGTAGTCGAACTGACCTCCACATCTTCCAAGGAGGTTCAGTCACTGGTGTCTGCTACTGTACCGAGGTTCTCCTGCCTCACATGGGTCTGTTTAGAGGTGCTGTGGGTCCTGAGTTCCTCTTCATGGACAACAACGCTACACCTCATCGTACAGTGGCTGTCGCAGAGCTGTTGGAGAGTGAAGATATTCAACGCATGGATTGGCTCTCAAGGTCCCCGGACCTAAATCCAATCGAAAACGTGTGGGACCTTCTCGGGAGACGCTGGCAGCACGTCACCAGCCGCCAGCAACGATTCCGCAGCTGCGATTGGCGCTACAAGAGGAATGGGCGGCGATGCCTCACCAGCTTCTTGACAACCTCGTCCTCAGCATGGACGTACGTTATAAATCCTGCAACGCAGTCAGGGGTGAACATATCCTCTACTAAAGACTGGATATTTCTTGGCAGCCGCCTGTCACATGGACGTTTCTGTCTTCTGTCCAGTTGTGCTCGAAGTTACCTTTTCAATAAAGTGCCTTTGTATCCTTTGGATTCCTTGTTTGGACGGTTTTTCTCACTTATCCCATATTCGTACATCTTGAAGATCTTATGGTATGATTTGAGTCGATATGGAGCACTTCTGCACTACGTTACATTCGAAAAACCGTCTCGTCCTTAATTTTTGCACGCCAGTGTAGAAGATCAGTATTATCTGTACGCAATGAGCTAAGACACAGAGCATGAACAGAAGAAGAAGCCGTTGGAGAACAAGAAATCTAATTGCAAAATACTTACAAAGAAAAATATACATCTGAGGAATCTTACCTTCATTACATCATGGTGGCTAATTAACTGTTGCTTGTCCAAAACAGAGTCAGGTGCAGAAAATAAATTATCTCGTGATAAGTGAATTGTGCGGAGATACAGGCATATTGCTGAGCAAACTGCTTTCCTGATGTACGTAGGGGGTCCAAGAACAAAAACTCTGACCACTATAAAAACAAAAAGAATAGCTTACAAGCGGGAAGCATTCATGAATAATTTAAATGTAAAATAAAATTAGATATTGAAACTTTACATACTTCAAAGCGTTACCGATATTTTATGAGGAGAATTTTTTTACAAAGGTTAGATAGTTTATAATAGCAATAAAAAATATGAAAACTAAAATAACTTCGATATTTCATATTCGACACAGTTGATTGTACATTTTCTATGTTTTAGAGGATACACTGTGAACAAATCATACTTCCTTACCAGTTTATTGTTAACAGCGACTGAACAGGAGCGACACCAATAGCATCACCACACTGAGTTAGCTTTGCATTAGGAACGCCTCTCCCCCTCGTTTTACATATTCGGAGCAATAAAGAGGTACCACGTGATATCAGCGTCACATGTGGTTACTATACACTGCGCACACCTATACGTGATTAGTAAACATTTGCCAGTAAAGGAGAAACGTGGCGGCATAAGCCAATTTGACCGCGGCCAGATAGTGGGGACCCGAAGGTCAGGTGCCAGTATTTCGGAAACAGCCGTACTTGTTGGCTGCTATAGTATTGCTGTATCAAGCGTGTACCAGGACAGGATTAACGAAGCACAGACATCCAGAAAGAAGGGCTCACAGTGGTCATTCACGCGGTGTTGTTTCCAGAGGTGAGCGTCGGTTGCCACGTCTGGTACCTCAGCAACGACGTGCAACAGTCACTCAGTTCACCCACCAGTACAACAGCGGTGCAGTTCGGCCTATTTCCGCATGCACCATGCGCTGTACCTTGCTTTGTGTATGGTTCCACTGACGTAGACCAGTGAGGATCCCAATGATGACGCCCAGTCATCGCAAACAACGCCTCACATAGGCCAAGGAACGTTCGCAATGGACCCTCTACAGATGGAACAAGGTCGTCTGGAATGATGAGTCCCGTTTCCTGCTGCATCATGCTGATGGCCGGGTACGCATATGGTGAAAGCATCATAGAGCCATATCGCCATATCCCCTGGTTGCACAATTGGGGTTCAACAGGCCGGTGCAGGCGGTTTCTGGTCTAAGGAGCTTTTTCTTGGTACGCCTTAGGCCCGTTGGTTATCATTCCCACAAACACTAAATGGTGGACTCTACAGGGACCTGTTACCCGACCACCGCCGTCGATATCTGCAAGCGGGTTTCCCGGACCACAGTGCCCTTTTTTCAACAGGACAATGCGCGGCGTCATCGGGCTCGTATGACTACTGAATGGTTAGAGGAACACAGCAACGAATTCGTCGCATTACTTTGGCCTCAAACTCCTCCGATTGTTACCCAATTGAACATTTGTGGAATAGAATGGAAAGTGAGAACTGCCGATTCTCCTCCGCTGAATGAGCGTGAACTGACTGAACTGCTGCAGCGCACATAGGTCGAGTTACTCATGGAGGATGTCCGACACCTTGAAATCTGCTCCTTTGTGTCTGCGAGCCGTGATTGCACAGAAAGGTGGGCCAACGCATTATCAAATAGGTGTTCCTAATGTAAAGCTTAACTTAGTTTAGAATGAAAATACATACAACAAGAAAAATGACACCGAATTTTCGGGTGTAATAAGCACGTCTTTTAAATCCGTTCTGACGCAAATTAAATTTATCAAAGCCATTCAAAGTCAATGGAAACCGGTATGCAAAACAATAGTATCTGACGGTAAAAAGAAGTTTTTCAATCGGGTTTTTAATCCCTCAGATATTGCTGTGAGCTTACGCCCTCTATGGTTGCAGACTTGTTGTGCGTTAAGAAAAACATGAATTTATATGAGAAACATTTCGCACAGGAAACGCTCTCCAATACCGAAATCATTTTTTAAATCGGACTCTTAGAAACAGAGATATCGACAAAAATATGATATACATCTACGCCTCCTGGCGTAGAAACCATGCATTATTTCAAGAAGAAAATGTTCGTAAAACGTTTGACGATAAGATTAGTATCGGTCAACAAACGCCTTTTTTTTCAATCGAGATTTTGGAAGCTCATATTTTGCTGCAAATACATCAGAAGCGGAAATTAAGGTTTACGCCCCCTGGTGGCCAAACTATTTTTTACAAAAATTATAAATTATATGCAAAGGATTTCCTATTAGGAGATGTATCCAGTGCAGAAAGAAGTTTTCAAATAAAAGATTTAGAAGCAGAGATGTAGGGGCAGGGGAGCTATTTACCTCTACGCCCCCAAGCGGAAAGTCTATGAATTACTTGAAAATTTTCAAATTATATGAAAAACGTGTCACACTGAAAACACTATCCAACAAAGAAGGAATTTTTCAAAATCGGACTCCTAGAAGTAGAGATATTGACAAAAATAAAATATACATTAACGCCCCCTGGCGGAGAAACTGTGGAATATTTTAAGAAGAAAATATTCCGAAAAGGTTTATCGATGTGAGTGGCATCAGTCCACAAAATAATAATTTTTTCAATCGATATTTTAGAAGCTCAGATTTTACGGCAAATACATCAGAAGCAAAAATTAACGCTCACGCCCCCTGGTGGCTAAAGTATTCTTTACCAAAAATTGGAAATTATATGCAAAAGATTTTCCATCAGGAGGTGTATCCGCTGAATAATTTTTTTCCAATCGGAGTTTTAGAAGAAGATATATCGGGAAAAATATAATTTATTTTTACGCCCCCTAGCGGAAAATCTATACGTAATTTGAAAAAGTAACTATATCTAAAATACTGTTCGATATAAATGGAATCGAAAGATAAAATATTTTTTTCAATCGGATGTTTAAAGCAAATATGTGGAACAAAACGTATTTTTAAATTCGACATCATCTGCATTTACGCACTCTAGCGGCGAAATTGTACATTGTAAAAAAAAAAAACGATGCAAAGGATCGTCATTCGCATATTTCAAGCTTCCCAATGCAAAAAGAATTTTTCAAATCGGACTAATAGTTGCAGAGATATCGTGGGTACAGACAGACGGACAAACCGGTAACATAAGCACGATCTTTTTTTACAAAAGACGTGCTAAGAGCGGCTTCCACGTGACATGAATTTAAAATGCAACATGGAAGGAAAATGAGGATTTTATAGTCATTGAAGAAAGTTCCATTTCTCGATCTCGTCTGACTGAGGTTTCAGTGATAAATATTATCTGACTTACGCAAAATCATGGGACGCAATATCTCTGCTGATGCATTTGGTACAGAAATCAAATAGAAAATATGAGTGGCGAGAGTTAACTAGCTGGAAAGAACTACTTTAGGGGACTCTAGGGAGATTTCATTTACCAGAAAACTTAGGCAGAACTGAGCCGTTGGCAGAGATGGTCTAGAGTTCAGAGGGTTAGTTGTTTGGCTAGTCGTCGGAGTAAGGCTGCTGTTGGAATTCCGAATAATTCATGGGCGATGGTGGGCCTGTCTTACGCGGTTGG
Source organism: Macrothele yani (assembly GCA_039090855.1). NCBI lineage: Eukaryota > Metazoa > Arthropoda > Arachnida > Araneae > Macrothelidae > Macrothele > Macrothele yani. The sequence goes on along the minus strand of CM077002.1, from coordinate 21,973,013 downwards.
CTTAGTTCCTTTCCTGGACCTAATGGCGTTAAATTAGCGCCGTCGATTGTTTAGGGCACTTATAATCTCTTCCGTTTTATAATTCAGCTGCTGATGGGATGATTCGACATATCCAGCCCAACAAGAACCATGAACAGAGAAACGAAACCTCAAGTACAGTTTTTTTGTGAACGGTGTAACTGTACAAAAGGTTTTATTTTACCCTAGAAACTTGTCATATCAAATTTTATGGGGCGAAGAAAGACTGAACTAGACAAAGTGTTTTACGTTTTACAAGCACACATACACACCTACTTTTCACTTTTTTTATGGATATGTATAGTTTAGAATTTTGATGCATGATGAATATTTTCAAATATCGAACTCCAGTGCAAGAACCAAGATCTTTTAATTAATTTTCAGCAACTCTTTTGTAAAAAAAGTGCGTGCTTATGATATGGCTTTATCCGTCCACCTGTGGACAAATCGACACCATATCTCTGCAAACTATTTGTCCGATTTGTAAAATGCTTTTTTTGCATTGTGAAGCTTGAAATGTGGAACGATTATCCTTGCTCTTACGGGTTTTTTTTCAATGCATAACTATGCGGCTAGAGAGCGTTAATACAGATGCTGTCAAATTCAAAATGTCTTTTATTCAATTCAATTGCTTCTAAATATCCGATTGAAGACATTCTTTCCTCCGTTCGATACCATTTATAAAAAAGACTGTTGTGGGTATTGTTTCTTTTACTAGTAGTGCCCACTTTTTTCGCTAGGAAGCGTGAAGTCAAATTGCGATTTCTCCGATATCTCTGCTTCTAAAAGTCCGATTTGAAAACTTCTTTCTGCATCGGATGGAGCTCCTGACGGAAAATGTTTTGCAAATGATTTCTAATTTTTGGTAAAGAACGGCTTTGACACGAGGGGCCATAAATATTTATTATTATTTTTGATGCATTTGCAGCAATATCTGCGGTTCTGAAATTTTGATTGAAAATATTATTTTGTAATCAGATACTGCTCACCTCGGAAAATGTTTTGAGAAAGCCTTCTGCTAAAAATAATGCATACTTTTTCCTCCAGAGGGCGTAGTTGTATGTCTTATTTTTCTCGATATCTCAGCTTCTAATAGCATGATTTGAAAAATTCTTTCTTTGCCAAAAAGCGTTTCGGTTGCAAAATGCTTTGCATGTATTAACGGTATGAGAAAGTTTCCGCCGCCCCCGCTAGAGGGCGCTGTAGGAGTCTAGCCGGCCGGCGACCCGTGCTGTCAGTTCGTACATGAAGCCAAAAATGGCGGTCGAGAAAGTTCATTTGCGGCACTGTTTGTTATTCATGTTTAAATTAGGGAAAAGTGCGAGTGAAGCATTCGCTTCAATATCTCAGGCGTATGGTGAAACGGTTATGGGTGTGCCGACGTGTCGAGAATGGTTTGCCAGGTTTAAGAAAGGTGACCTAAGCTTGGAAGACAAGCCACGTGTAGGTAGACCGCAGGAACTCACAGACGAGGAGCTGGAATCGCTGTTGCAAGAGGATGCCACACAATCGACCATGCAACTGGCAAAACGTTTGAAAGTGGCTCAATCGACCGTGGTACCGCGTCCTCAGGCCTTTGGAAAGATTCAAAAGATTCGTAAGTGGGTTCCGCATACTTTAACTGAGCGTAATATCGGTCAACGATTGAGCATCTGCATGTCGTTGCCGAAGAGCTTTCAAGGGAAGAATTTCTTGTGGAAGGTTGTCACCGGAGATTAAAAATGAGTCTATTGCGAGAACCCCGTACTCAAACGGTCCCGGGTCGACCCAGGCCAGCCATCAACATCCACTGCAAGACAGAATATTCACGGGGGAAAGGGCTGCTGTGTGTGTGGTGGGATATGCATGGAGTGCTGTACTTCGAACTGTTGAAACCAAGCAAAAGAATCACTGCACAACGATATAGCGATCAGTTAATGAAACTGAACGCCGCAATCAAGCAAAAACGCCCATGGAGAGGTGAAGAACGCCGCCCAGTCATCCTGTTACGCGATAATGCTAGACCACATGTCTGTACCACCACGAAATAAACCCTTGAAAAGTTAAACTGGGAGGTTTTGCCGCACCCGGCTTGCTCTCCGGACATTGCACCCTCAGACATCCATCTGTTTCGCTTTATGCAACATTCCCTAGCCCAACAACGGTTCACCACAATTCCACAGGTGGAAAATTTCGCCACTGCATTCTTCAGCTCACAACTCTAGTCCTTCTATCACATGGGCATCCATTTGTTGCCTGAAAAATGGGAAAAGTTCACTGATGCTAACGGCCAATATTTCGTTGAATAAATGTGTTCTGGTTTCTTGATTAATCCTGTCTCCTTTCTCCTTAAAATGGCGGAAACTTTCGCATGCCCCTAATACTTTCACTTTTTCTTTCTTTCTTTCTTTCTTTCTTTCTTTTTTTTACACACACGAGTGCGTACCTAAAGTGCATAAGTTCGCAATTTCCGTTTACAGCACATTTTCAGCAATATCTGCGGGTCTAAACGCTCGATTTAATAACGCTTTTTCGATCAGGCACAACTAACGACGAAAACATTTTGTGTGCATTTCCTGCCCCGAAATAATGCACGATTTCCCGTATAGGGGCGCAAACATTTAATCTGTTTTTCTCCATAAACCTGCTTCTAAAAGTCTGATTTAAAACATTATTTTAACACCGAACACCATTCAGCACACGGAACACTTTGCATGCTATCTTGGGGTTCTTTTTTTTTGTTGTTGTTGTTTTCAGTTCTGGCGCTAGATGGACTGAATGGTGTTCGGTGCAGCATGCATTTATGTTTCTGCCGTATCTACGGTTTTATAAATCCTATTGAAAAATTCCTCTTTTCTTTTTTTTAGCTGTATGGTAAAGTCAAAGATTTGCATACAAAAAAAGGTGTATAATAGAGGATTTCTTTGTTTACTACTTTATATTTAGATTAAAAATGGGGAACATTAACCTCATTAAATAATGCACAGTTATCCCGCTGGATGACGTAAGCATCCAAACTTTTCCCCGCTACCTATGCTTCCAAGATACGTATTTGGACTTTTTCCCTTAGCATAAGCTTTTGCTATATAGAATATTTTTAGCTTATTTTTTACTCTTTTATTATTCAGAATTATCACGCAGATGGTGTCAGTTACATTTCTGCTTGAGAGACTTCATTCGTTTCTAAAAATCCCTTAGAAAAAACCTTTTTCTGATAGGATGCTCTCCATTATGAAGAATACTTTGAACTCATTTTCTCCGATAAGTAATACGAAGTAACCATTTTCTCCTGTAACTAACACGAAGTATCCACTTTCTCCTTAAGTAACCCCCATTGCCTTCTTTACGTAAACAAATGATATAACTTTACACTAAGAGGCGTAAATTTATATCATGTTTTCCTCTAGTATATCTCTAATTCTAACTGTTCGATTTGTAAATCCGTTTGCGTCTAATATCTTCCTTCTGCTGTGATAAACTTTTTGTGCACAATTTGTTAATTACCGTAACATAATTTTTCGCCGCTGATATGTGTAAGTAGTTATTTCTATTTCTGGGTGTTTTATCGATTGTAGAAATCCATTTACTTTTTTTAAAACACTTCCATTGACTGTGAATAACACTGCTCACATTACGTATTTTCAATTATGCGCAGTTTTTCCCAAAGTGGTGAAAGTGTATTTTCTTTTTTGTTGAATTTTTAGATTTTCTAAAAATCTGCTTTGAAATATATTTTTCATGTGGGAAAGAATTCAAGAGACGTGCTCATAACAACCAAAAATTCGGTGTCATCTTTCTTGTGTATAGTGTGTATGTAATTCCTAAAGGCGTAATGATGCAGCTATTCTGTGAGATTACATTTTTGTTTTTAAAGTTGACCGAAGTTTTTCTATGCTAATTTTTCTAAATTGTAAACAAAATTCGTGAAATTGGCACAACCAGTCCTCCCTTTGTGTTTTGTTAGTAACAAGTCGTTTTTTATTTTTACGGTTTACTGCTCCCTTAGTTTTGCTTTTTGACTAGTGGCTTGCTTAAATTTTGTTAGGAATTGGAATTGGTACGTGAATACCCTGTTTGTAGTTATAATTTTTCAAGTATTAATTGGTTAACTGTCTCAATGAAATAGTATTATAATTATTGTTTTTGCTTCGTTGTTTAACCACACACCATGTGGAGCTATACATGGAAATAGTCGGACGTTCCTAATTTAGTGCCACTGGTTCCAGAGAATGTAGAGCGCCAGCACCGGATGACAAATACACCACCCACGCTTCATCCGGGATTCAAATCCGGAGCAGATCTCCGGCAAATGGGCAGCAACCAGCGCATCACACCACACAGAGCCACCGGGACGACATAGTATTCACTATCATGAAAAAATAATTGCAAATAGTCAAATGTGAGGGTATTTCTTTAAGAAGGTGAAGATCCGTTGTATTTACCATAATTAGTGTCCGAACGAGTAATGTAGTGTAGCATTTTGGTGTCGTTTAAAATTGGCAGTTCTCATATCCAGATTAATAACTCTAACAGTTCTGGTGTTAACAACGGAAAAGTGTAATAATGCTGATGTCCAGAAGACACACATGGTAAAACATTAACCTCTAAAATGAGCGATCGTAAAAACATTAAAGCAGTTATGGTGTCCACTTAGAGGATGTTCGCATTATGAAAAAAGGCTAGAAGCGAAATAAGCGTTCAGCGTTTGTTTTGCAGCGAGCAGTTATAGAGGCAGCGCGCACCCCAAGCAGCGAGAATGGCGCCGCCAAGCTCCTTCCCCGGGAACTACATTCATCATCTCAGCGTCAATCCGCCATATCTTTGAACCGTGCCTGTGCACATTTGTGCTTTATCTCAATTTATGTTGTGCATCCGTTAGCAAGATGTATGCTAAGGTAACGGAAAAGCCTAAAAGAGCTCGTTAGGGTGTTACGCATAGCTTAAAACTGGACGCAATTAAGCGTTTCGATCGTGGTGAACGAAATAAAGACACTGTGCATGCGTTGGACTTGACTGTGTTTACCCTTCTTACTATTTACATGCAAAGAGAAAGAAATTTGAAAGCTGCCGAAGTTCTGCTAGTAATAAAATGGTTTCTTTTAGTCAGCATCCAGTAATTAGTAAAATGGGAATTTATCATATCATCATGAATAAAATACGGGATTACACTATACAATACAAATTTTGAAGATGGCAATCCGTTTTTTGGTGTAAATATGACAAGGATGGTAAATCAGATAATATCCGAAAACTTGAAAATTTCGTCGTCCTGGAGCGGAAATCAAATCTGCGTTTCCCATATAGCGCCCGGGTATGCTAAAAATCGGAAACTTGAGACTTGGTCGTTCTGGGTGGTGTAGTGGTTAGCATACCCGGATGCTATCTGGGAGAAGCGGGTTCGATTTCCCCTCCAGAACGACAAAATTTTCAAGTTTTCGGATATTATCTGACTTACCATCCTTGTCATATTTAAACCAAAAAACGGATTGCCATCTTCAAAATTTGTTATCAAATCGTTCCTGCTTTTACTGTATGTTAGTGTTATTTTAGCTTTGATGTGTTATTTGGTATAATTTGGTAATGCTCAAAAATGTTTTCCCGTGTAAATTAGTGATAATTGCTTCTTCGCTTTACGCCATTTCGGCTTACGAAAGGTTTCACAGAAACCAGTGTTGCCAATTTTGTCTCCCACTTCCGTACGTGCCATTTCCGTACAAAAGGAATTTTGTCCCTTTTCCGTACATAGCAGATCGGTTAGTGCCATTTCGGTACAGTTTCACCACGCCTGGTATCAGACATGGGAAATGCTAAGGAAGAAGTAAATGCTGATCCCCCTGTCCGAATTCCTCCGACATCACAGAGTTCATTATTTTCGTCAACCAATAGGCGCCCAAGGCTTAAGGGTAAGCGGAAACAGCAATAAAAGCTTAAGGAAAAATAGGTTGTCTATTAACGCCATCTTTAAGGACTTCAGCATTCGTCGCAGCTGTTTAATTTCAAAACCGCGAAAAAAAAAATTGCTTTTGTTTGTAACATTTCGTTCAAAGCTGCCGTCCAAAATTCCGGCTATTTCTTTAACTCGTCTTACCCATTTACAGTGAGACCGACCTGACCTGAACCTAACGCAGACTAAAACTTCGTGGATTATGGCAGCAGTACACCGCATTACCAGATCAGATCAGATGTAACGTATACTCTAGATTCAGTTTCTTTTCGATTTTACTATCTCTTGTTATTTTATTTTCCTATACAAATTATCTTCTCACTTAACGAGATGTTGTTTCTCCGGCTGAATTATATGTGGCAACGAGTGTAAGTCATGACGTGGTGGTATGCAGTATATATAGGCGTGCTCAAGTATACCAGAGAGCTTCGTTTTATATGTGATAGGTTCTTCCTAATTATTGTTATGCGATTCTACGATAGTACGAAAGTTCGGTCTAACAGTAGTTGTGTTATTTTGGAGTGTGTATTTGAGTAATACCAGGAGCTCCCCAATAAAAGGTTGAAAGTGAGTACGTTTTCTTAGTTCATTTTATTGTCAGACCTCTGTCTGACCGTTAAGTCTATTTCATTGAGTGTTTACGTTAAGTTCAGGGGATATTGTGTTTACCGCTCTAATAAGGAGCCTTCAATGTACTAATGTACTAAAACCGAAGTTATATTACTGATATTCAAGATAATGAGGAACGCTGAGTAAAAATAATTCCATATTCTTGGAATTTATTGCACGTCCGTGTCTTACCTAAACAAACTCTAGCACTTTGAAGATTAAGCACACTTTAGCTACGTCAAGTAACCTTTCAATAACCCTAACGTGACTTAACGTAAGCTTTCCTGCACTACACGTCCAGCCGGAGAATTTTATTCATTATACAGATCATTAGTATAGGATTTTAGGAAGGGAGTGTCTGGTCTTAAACAACCCTCAGAAGTAGGAAGCTAGGAGCTTTGGGCTAGAGTGCCCGGCAGGAAAGTCACACGGAAGCGAGGTAGAAAGGGGGAGGAAGACGCCCTTATTTATAACCGGGAGGCCAGTACCCGGGGTCAGACGGCTTAACGTGCCCATCCGACGCACGGCTGATATTTAGTGGTTCGAAGGTTCGTACCTGCCCGGGATCGAACCTAAGACATCTACCTCGCAGTCACGAACGTTGATCACTAGGTCATTCGCGGCCCTGCCCATCTCAATACCATCTAGCTGGAAAGTAAAAAAAGGTTTCATTATCAGTACAGTAGCGTTGTTTCCATAAGCTTTCTCTTTACTTTTTGGTATTATGTCGTACTTTTCTACAGTCATACATTGCAGCTCAATTAGCTGTCCATCTAATATTCCGAATTTTCTTACCATCATAAAATCCGTTCTTGAAAAAATGGTATAAGTAATCCAAAGGATCGTCTGGTCGCTCGACTGCTAAGCGCTCTAGTACTCTCTGCAAAGAAATATCATATCATCAGGAGTATAAAAGAAAAAAATCTAATAAAGCAAAAGGATATGAAAATAAAATAATAAAGAAAATATTGTGAAATCCCTTTAAAAAAGAAATTCTGTAAAGTGGTTTGTATGATCTCAGATACTTTTGTTCCAGTGAATAAACAAAAAATTGGAATCTTCACAGGAAAACGAATGCGAAGTCCACCGCAGGAGTGTTTTGGGGGATTTCATAATAAGATCTACTTCTAGTTGAACAAATGAATTTGAAATACCGAAGTTTAAAATGATTTCTTATCAAACAACAAAAATGTGGAAAATTTAAAACGGTGACTCATTTTCTCAGTCAAAGGTGTATTAAATAGCCTCTTCACAAAAAAAAAAAAAAAAAAAAAAAAAAAAAAGAAAGGGGGGGGAAGATATGAGGAAAAAAAAGAAACTTTATCTTTTTAAGTAACATTTCCCTCCACCAACAGAAAAAAACTTTGTTATTTTGAATAGCATGTCCTCCAAAAGACAAAAAATGTACCATGTTTTGAATTATTTCTCCACCACAAGAATTTTTTTCTTTTTGTATAACTTCTCCAAGAAAATAAAAAATATTGTGAATATAGTCGCTCCACCGAAAATTAAAAAACAAATCTTGCTTTGAATAATGTTGAACCCAAACTAAAAAAATCTCTCTTGTTTTAATTAAACCTCCGTCAAAAGAAACAGTCTTCTCGTTTTTAACTATACCTCTCCACTAAAAGAAAAAATATTGTTTCTTCATCTCTACCAAACGAAAAACAATTTTTCTTGTTTCAAATTACCTCTCCACCAAAAGAGAAGAAATTCTTGCTTTAAATTACTTCTCCATCAAAAGAAAAAAACTCTTTTTTTGTTTTGAATAGCTTCTTTACTAAAAGGAAAAGGCAAAAAATCCCTTCTTATTTTGAATAACCGTTCCGCCAAAACAAGCAAAAAGAATTCTGGTTTTGAACAACTCCTCATCCAAAAGGAAAAAGCATTTTTTGTTTTGAATAACCTTTTCACTAAAAGAAAAAAAGAATTGTTTCGAATAACCTCTGCGCACGAGAAAAAAATATATTTCGTGTTTTGAATTAGTTCTTACAAAAGAAAATAGACTCTTGTTTTGATTAAACTCTGCACGAAAAAAAAAAATATTTTGAATAACCTTTCCACCAAACAACGCAAAAGTAAAAAAAAGAAAAGAAAAAAAAATTCTTGATTTGAATAACCTTCCAACCAAAACACTTTCTTTTTTTTTTTAATATTCAAATCATTGGTAAGGTATTTATAGTGTGCTTGCCATACTGCTCTGGCTCTCCCACCCTTGAAGCCGGTGGTCCTAAATTAGGGACTAGAGACTGCTTACAGTTCGCTCACGCTGGGGCAATAAACCCTAATACCAAACTCCAGCCCTCCAGAGCACGTTTTCCTACGTAGGGTAGTTTTAGATATCAGAACAAACATAATTCAGTCAAATTTGTGCTAATAACCAATGCGCCTTCATATTTGTATGAGTTTCCATAAATCAAGAAGAAACAGAAAGATCACAATAACTCAAAAAATACACGATTAAATGCCATGAAAGTTTGGTAAAACCTGCATCATATTCCATTGGGTTGGAAAGAAAGTCATGTTTGCAAATGCAAGGCAACAGAACAGTGCTAATTACCGTATATACAAGTACACATCTTTCCAAAATGTAGTCGCCATCGTTTGTCATGACCTGCTCCCATCGTCTGAGCAGCTGTTGGATATCGTCCCGGTAGAATTATGGCGGCTGGAACGCAAAGAAGTGAGTAAGTGCGCGTTCCACATCGTCCCGGTTGGTGAACCCCAGTCCATTCAAGTAATGCTGCAGCGACCGGAAAAGGTGGGAGTCGCTTAGGGAAATGTCCGGGAAATAGGCTGGGTTCGACAGCAGCTTCCATCCCAGATCCATGATCTTGTGACAGCTCCTCCGTATTGTGTGACGTCACACTCCATCTTGCTGTCGGAGGACGCCCTTGCTGTTCAGCAGTGCTGGTCGTTTCGATGTCAGCGATACGTGCAGATCGTCGATCTGATGGCAGTACTCATCGGCGGTGATAGTGTTGTCCAGCAGCAGCCTAAGGAACACGAAACCTCGCATATCACAACAAACAGACAGCAGGACATTTCGTGGGTGTAAGCCGGCTTTGGGGGTCGACATGGGCTTCCGTTTTGGGTCCAACCACTGTTTCCGGAAGCTGAAATTGTCATACGGGACCCATTTTTCGTCACCTGTCACAATGCAATCCCAGAACGGTTTAACTTGGTCACGTGCAATCAGGGAAACGCATGCTATTTGCTTTCTGCTCAACTGTGAGTTGATGGAGTACCCAAACTTTTGTGTATCTTCCCAAGTTGACGCAGATGCGCGTGTGGTTATTCCCCCGCTGCTCCGCCAAATCCAGCGCGTGGTTATTCGTGGGTCGATTCCCACTAAGGTCTTCAGCATGTCCATATCCATTGTTGCGGGTCTTCCGGCTTTGGGGCGGTCTGACAGGCGAAAATTTCCCTCTCGAAATCGTTCGAACCTACAACAGCACTGACGATGTGATATTACATTAGGGTACACACTGGTTATGTTCCTTACAGCACTTGCGGAGAGGGTGGCTACCGCGACGAACCTCATACACCATACAATGGCGGATGTACTCCTCGTCCACTTCCATGTTGGCTGGCGCTTACACTCTTCGCCTTCTGACGGCTAACTGCCACTGACTTAAGCCACTTACCTGCTGATGTCATGACGGTGTGCAGCGCAATCTCAAAGGCCAATGTGCGCCGTGAACGGAGCTTCAATTTCAGGTACCTCGATATCGGACATTGCTTTCTTTCCAAACCAATACCTTAAAATATTTCGTAAGAGCACGCTTCATGCCGACAGAAACGACCACATAGAGAACCAAATGAAAAATGGGGTCTTAAAATGAAATAGCCATAATACCCCAATATAGAGTGTGGTCACCCTTCTTACTGTTGATGATATTCTCTTGGAGCTAAGTAGGTAGCAACGATCATGGATCGTGCAAAGCTTGTCTGATTCTCCCGAGGTCTTGAAAAGGGAGGTTGAGTGCTGCAACTGGGGTTCGATCCCAGCAGTGTCGAAATACAATTTTTCAGTCGCTATGCGTTGTTTGAAAAATAACGTGGAAAGAGTGATTACATCGTCCTTTTACATTATCTCCACGTATTTGATATATATTAAACATGTCTATCGCCCTTTGAATTTATCAGCTACAATTAAAATAGCTGTTGCGTTAAATGCCACCAGATGACGACATCTCAGTTGCTGAGACCATCAATACGCATTCGTATAGTCAGATGCTGACTGATAAACCACGCATTGCGCTGAGAATTGTTGGCGCTGTAGCGTAAATTCGAACGCACTCGACTAGTTATCGAGAGTTCTGGGGTTCGATCCCAGCAGTGTCGAAATACAATTTTTCAGTCGCTATGCGTTGTTTGAAAAATAACGTGGAAAGAGTGATTACATCGTCCTTTTACATTATCTCCACGTATTTGATATATATTAAACATGGTCTCCCTAGAGCATTCCAGGCATGCTCGATCGGATTACGGACGGGAGACGGGATTTGGCTAATCCATACATACAATGAACTCCTCTTGGAGATACTGTTCTACGAGCTTTCCTCTGTGGGGGCGAGCGTTATCGCCTTGTAGCAGAAATGTATCTCCTATGGCACCTGTAGTAGGGGGAACATAGTTGGCTAGGATTCCATCCCTATAGCATCGAGCATTTATAGTTCCTCTAGGAAGTATATAGAAGTGTGTGCGCCCATCAAACGCAAAGTCACTCCAAACCGGCACGCTGTCATCACCATAAGCGTTCCTTTCATGGATCATAGAGGGATGAAAGCGTGGTCCTCGTTCTCTCCAGATAAGAGCCTGCTTGGAATCGCTCTGCAAAACAAATGGACTCATCTGTGAAGATTATTGACATCCATTAGTTTTCAGTCCAATTTACGTGAAGTCCTGTCCAATTAAAACGTTTCCCCCTGTGACAGCGATTAAGACGAACTCGGAATGTTAATCGCCTAGCGTAAAAACTTCTGCGCACAGTGGAAGCAGATGTCACAGATCCTGTAACCGCAGCAAAAGCAGATTGCAGCTGTGTCGGTGTAGCCGTCCTATTCCCCCATCGAAGATATCGGTCATCCACTGATGTTGTAACCTTAAGCTTCCCTTGCTGTATCTTCGGAAATCTGATTGAGCAGTTTGAAATTGGTTTCAAGAGGACTCACTCGCAGCCATCTAGCAACTTTCATCTGACTTTGTTCTGCCTCTAGTCTTACGATCACTGTCTACCTAAATGCATCTGTTAAATGATGTCGCACAGCCATTACAGCAAATCTTCTATCTCAAAATCCTTTCTTTATCCTCCACAAACGATGTGATGCACACTTTCGCAACAGCCCCTTTTATCATGTGGCGCATTTGCATAAACCGATGTCATCGCCACTTATTTGCATATGCGATACCCTGACTCCGAATTGCATTTCACGTCGTATACCAAAATTTCGTGCATTTCCAATTCTTCTTTTGCAAATATTCCGAACTTTTCTGTTTTTACATAACTTGTGGAAACCAGTGTTTTGGGTTACAAAGAAAGTACTGTCTGCAAATCAAGGCAACAGAAACGTGCTAATTATCATGTCATCATCATCATCATCGTCAACCATTATCAATCCACTGCTGGACGAAGGTCTCCCCAAGTTTCCTCCACAACGGTCTGTCTTGTGCCAGTCTCCTCCATGTCACTACTGCATACTTTCGAATTTCATCCACCCATCTCCCATGTGGTCTTCTTCTGGGTCTTTTCCTGTCCCTTGGAATCCAATCTAAAATTTCGGCTGTCCATCGATGATCTGTCCTTCTGGCAGTATGTCCAGCCCATTGCCATTTCAGGGATTTAACTCTGATCATGATATCTTCCACTTTTGTCATTTTTCGGATCCACGAGTTCCTCTTCCTATCTCTCCTGGTTACACCAAGCATGCACCTCTCTAGGCTCTTTGAGTTGTGTGCAGCCTTTGTACGTCTCTTTTAGTTAAGGTCCATGTTTCTGCACCATATGTAAGCACTGGAAGGATGCATTGATCAAACACTTTTCTTTTAAGACATAATGGCATATTGCTCTTGAAAATTATGCTGTTTCTTCCAAAAGCTCTCCAGGCAAGTTTTGTACGCCGATTAATTTCTTCATCAATGTGACCTTCACCTGATATCTGCTGTCCAAGATAAACGAGCGTATCTGTTATCTCCAGCTTTTCTCCATCAATCGATAAATCTTCATTTCTTGTAAAAGCATTGAACATCACTTTTGTCTTCTGAAAGATCATTTTTAATCCCACTTCTTTACTCTTGTCAGCAAGTTCCTGGATCATACTCTGCAGCTCTGATGGGATAGGTGCAAAAATGACTACGTCATCAGAAAAACGAAGGTGGGTTAGATAATCTCCATTAATCTTTATCTCCTTGTTTTCCCAGCTCAGCGACTGAAAGACACCCTCCAATGTGGTATTAAAGAGCTTCGGAGATATGGTGTCACCTTGTCTCACTCCTTTTCCAATTTTTATGTGTGTTGTATTTTCAAACAGTCGAATCTTTGCACTTGCATTTTCATAGATGTTATTGATAATATTAATGTATGCATCTTCAATACCGCAGGATTTCAGAGCCATTGTAACTGCTGATGGTTTCACGGAATCACAGGCTTTTTCATAATCGATAAAAGCCATGCATAATGGAAGTTCATATTCCCTCGCTCTTTCAATTAGTTCTCTCAGTACGTGGATATGATTTATTGTGCTGTAGCCACTCCTGAATCCAGCTTGTTCTCTCGGTTGAGCCATGTCCAGTGTTACCTTCAAGCGGTGTGAAAGAACTTTAGTGAAGATTTTATAAACCACTGATAGGAGGCTGATAGGTCTGTAGTTCCCGAGATCCTCAATGTCACCTTTTTTATGTAGCAGGATCATTGTAGCGTTGTTCCAATCCTCAGGAATCTTCTCTTCATTAAAGCATCGAGTGAAAATTTGGGCGAGTACTGTTTCAATTTCTCCACTTGCTTCTTGTATGATGTCTACGTGTAATTCCCTCTTCTCCTGGAGCTTTTCCCCTTTTCATGCTCTTGATTGCATGTGCAACTTCTGCTGGGAGGACTGGAGGAACTCTAGTACTGGTACCTTTCATGATGTCTGGAGTACATGTATCATCCCTTTCATATAATTTGGAGTAGAAATCTTTCGCTCTTGTCAAAATTTCGCCTCTATTTCTTGTTACAGAACCATCTTCTTTTCTCAGTGCCATAATCTGTTTTCTTCCCATACTGAGATGTCCCTTTGCTATCTTTAGGCTTTGGTTGTTTTCAATTGCTTTCCTCACTAGTTCGCAGTTGAATTTCCTTAAGTCTTCAGTGATACTTTTTCTTACTGTCTTGCATAGCTCTATATATTCCACTTTGGAAGTCACATCTTCTTTAGTTGTCCTCATCTCTCTTCTTTTTTGCATCAACATTTTGGTTTTCCCTGATAATTTGTTCACATGCAACTTGTTGTTAGACCCAGCTAATTTTGTTGCTGTTTCCACAAGAGCTTTGGTTACTTTTCTGTTAACTTCAGAAATATCCACTTCTTCCAATGTTAGGCCTTTTAAAGCAGAGAATCTGTTCTTCAGTTCCAACTTGAAGGTAGTATGGTGTTTTTTAAGGTTGGTTATGTCAATAGATTTTGTTTGTCTTATGGGCTTGCCACGTTCAAGTTTAGTGTTGAGGTGCATCTTACATCTCACCAATCTATGGTCACTACCTGTGTTGAACTTGTTTAGCACAGTGGATATTTCTAGTCTTCTTTGACGAATTTTTTGTTACACATAATAAAATCAATTTCACTTGTCGTCCCATTTGGATGTCTCCATGTCTATTTCCTGTGTGGCTTTTTCTTGAAAAAGGAGTTCAAGATGAAAAACCCTTCTGCCTCTACAAACTCAACGAGAGTATTTCCACGCTGGTTTCTGTTGCCGTGACGGAATTTACGTACTGAAGTTTCATTCTGTTGCCGCTGCCCTATTTTTGCATTGAAATCTCCCATAATTATCTTCAAGTGCTGCTTACCTTTATTATTTAGATGACGTATTTCCTCATAAAATTCTTCAATTTCTTCTTCAGGATGACTTGTGGTGGGTGCATAAGTTTGAATAATCTGAGCCTGGTATCTTTTCGCGAGTTGGATAACGAGTCGTGCAGCTCTGTCAGAAGAACTTTCAACTTCTACAACTTTATCCTTCAGTTTCTTGTTTATTATAAATCCAACACCACTAGTTCTGCCAGTATCAGTCCCACGATAGTAGAAGAAAAGTCCACTTTTCAGTTCAATGAGTTCTTCTCCTTTTCTCCTTACCTAACTTAGCCCGACGAGATCCCACTTGATCCTTTGTAGTTCCTCTTCCAATTCAAGAAGCCTTGAATCAGAAGATAGGGAGCGTCCGTTATACGTAGCCAAGGTCAGCATCAGATGGCAGCCTAGTCCGGTCCTCCGGGGATTCTTAGCACCCTCTGCCTTCATGTCGCATTGGCCGCTGCCTTGGCCAGGTACATTCCAGCTGCCGGAGACTGAGGGCCAAGATTTAAGTTGTGGAATCATTTTGGAAGGGTTTGGCCATAACTCACCACGCTGGCCAAGCGGGTTGGTGAGTGTGGGATAGCATTTCCTCTAATCCTGATGGTATAGTTATACCGCTATTGGCGGTCGTCAGAGCCCCTTTAGTGGGAACAGGATGCACCAAAAGAAGGCGGGGTTGACATTTTTCAAGGAGAGGCTGTGATGTTACGCATCACCTGACCTTACATCCCAATTATCATATATACAAGTACAAATCATCCCAACATGTAGTCGCCACCGTTTGCCACGACCTGCTCCCATCGTCTGGACATCTGTTGGATAATGTCCCTGTAGCATTGTGGCGGCTTGGACGCAAAGAAGTGAGTAAGTGCGCATTCGACATCGTCCCGGTTGGTAATCCCCTGTCCGTCTAGGAAATGCTGCAAATACCGGAAAAGGTGATTATCGCTTAGGGAAAATGTCCCGGAAAATAGGTTGGGTGCGACAGTAGCTCCTAGCCCAAGGTCCCTAATCTTGTGACAGGTCACCCGTGCTGTGTGAGGTCTCACTCCATCCTGCTGTAGGAGGACACCCTTACGGTTCAGCAGTGCTGATGGTTTCGACGTAAGCGATGCGTGCAGATCGTCGAGCTGACGGCAATACACATCGGTGGTGATAGGGGTATTATTCGGCATCAAGTCAAAACAAAAATACACGACATCCCGTATATTCCACCAAACAAACAGCAGGAGCTTTAGTGAGTTTGAAACGGCTTTGGAGGTTGGCATGGGCTTCTGTTTTGGGTCCCTATTACTATTTCCGGACGTTGACATTGTCATAGAGGACCCATTTATCGTCACCTGTCATAATGCTGTCCAAGAACGGCTCAACTTGGTACATGCAAACAGGCAAAAGCACGCACTCATGCGATTTGCTTTCTGCACAACTGTGAGTTGATGAAGTACCCAACTCTCCTCTTGTGCACCTTCCCAAGTTGACTCAGGTGCGTGACAATGTTCGTGTGAGTAGTCTCCAGCTGTTCGGCCAGCTCCGCTTGGTCACACGTGGATAGGTCTCCACTAAGGTTTTCAGCATGTCGTGCTGTGTCAGGTCTCACTTCATCCTGCTGTAGGAGGACACCTTACGGTTCAGCAGTGCTAATGGTTTCGACGTAAGCGATGCGTGAAGATCGTCGAGCTGACGGGTCTCCGGCTTTGGGACGGTCTGACAAGTCTAAATTTCCTTCTCGAAACCTGAAATACCAACACTGACGATGTGATATGGCACCGAGGTAAAAACTGGTAACGTTACTTACAGCACTTACGGAGGTGCTACCGCGACAAAACTCATCCAGAATACTATGGCGGATGTACTCATTGTCCACTTCCATGTCGGATGATGCTTATACTCTTCTCCTTCTGACGGGTAACTGCCACTGACTTAAGGTGGTTCCACCTAAAATCTCTACCTCATATTTCCAATGGCAAAGCTTCTTTACATATTTTTTTCGAAACTAATGTATTTCCAAGAACTTTAAAAATGCTGTTTCATTTATGTATGTGTACATTAAGCAATAACACTCCCTATCTTTCTGCCAGTTAGTCTTATAAAGCTAGCCATTTAGTCCTATAAATCAATAAATTTCCATTATATGTGATGGTATCTCCGACATCTTTAGTATTTATTACCTGAACAAAATACGAATAGCAATTTTCAATGGTGAATACTTAAAAATATGTAACACATTATATTCACCAATCCAATGATGCAATAGACCAAGTAATTCCATGATCTCTATGTCATTAAGGTGGTTCCACCTAAAATTTCTGTCTTATGTTTCCAGTGGTAAAATTTCTTCACATATTTTCTTCGCAATTAATGTGTTCTCAAGGATCAAAATTTGCACATCGATAAAACTAACTTTACGTTTTAGCATGGGATACTTAATACTTGCTAAAACATAACCGTAACTAAGTAATCCAACAATTGTTTGTCCATTGACGTCATCAATGTACAGGTCGTGCCATCTATTAACAGGTATGAATTTTTCTCAAAGAAAAATGATTAATTTTTAACATAATTATGGTTATGTTTTAGGAAGTATTAAGTATCCCATGCTATAACTAAAAGTTAGTTTTATCGGTGTGCAAATTTTCCTCCTTGGGAATACATTAATTGCGAAGAAAATATGAAAAGAAGTTTTACCATTGGAAACATAAGGCAGAGATTTTAGGTGGAACCACCTTAAGTCATGGCTGTGTGCTGCGCAATCTCAGTAGCCAACGTGCGTAGTGGCCGGGGCTTCGACTTCGGGCCCCTCGTCTTCGGACATTACTTTCTTTCCAACCCAATATACACTGCCAGACAATTGCTAAGGACGGATGACAATAGCAACGATAGCAACCATAAAATGGAAGGCAGGAAAATGTGTAAATTAGCAAAAGTGCGGGACACAGTAAGACGTGTTGTGTGTATGCAAATTTTGGATTGCCGAACTTGTTCGTGACGTCATAGCGCTGAGAAGAGATATAAAGGATTTGACACGTATTGACCGTTGTTGTTCAAACGCAAAGTTGAAAGAGAAAGAATCAATTGACGAACTTGCAATTTTCAGTATGTATTCCCGACATCACCTAGAGGATTTTACGCGTGGCCGTATTATTGGCAAGATTGAAGAAGGGCGAAAAATAACAGATGTTGCCAGGGAGTTCGACGTCAGCCACAGTGTTGTTTCAAGGCTTTGGAAATCATTTCAAACAAATGAAGAGTGTAGCAAACGTCACGGGGGAGGTCGTGTTCGCAGTACAACACCTGTACAAGATCGGTACATAGTGCTATCAACAAAAAGACACCGGCGCAGCACAGCTAGTGAGGTAGCAAATCAGTTTATGGCTGCTACTGGCAAGCGGATCTCCCGAAAAACTGTCGCCAGACGTTTGCATGAAGGAGGACTATAGGCCCGCCGTCCTGTTGTGTGCATCCCATTGTCCAGACGTCACCGTACCGCCCGTTTGCAATGGTGTTCATCAACATCGCAATTGGACTGATAACGACTGGTCTGCTGTCCTCTTCTCAGATGAGAGTAGATTCAGTCTATCGTCTGATTGCCGACGACAACTGATCTGGCGTAATAGTGGTACTACATATTGTCCAGCAAACATACAGGAAAGGAATCGATGTCCAACATGTAGTGTCATGGTATGGGCTGGCATCATGATCAATGGCCGTACGTCCCTCTATGTAATTCCAACTAGGACTATGACTGTCCAACGATACATTAATGATGTTCTGCTACCTCATGTTCGCCTGTTCCGTGGTGCTGTCGGTGATAGATTCATTTTCATGGACGACAACGCAACATGTCATCGAACAGTCGCTGTCCAGGAGTGTCTTGAGAGCGAGGATATTCAACGCCTCGTATGACCAGCACGTTCTCCAGATCTCAATCCCATTGAAAATGTGTGGGATGCTTTGGGGAGGAGTCTTGCTGGTCGCCAATGCCCTCCAATAAACAAGGACACCCTCATCCGTGCACTGACAGAGGAATGGGATAAATTACCCCAACAGCTGCTTGATAGTGTTGTGCAAAGCATGACACGACGTGTGGAATCTTGCATCGCCCTCCATGGTGGCCATATCCCGTATTGACATCTTACGCCGGAATGCCTGTGGACGGTAATTGCATTTTTTTTTACGTTTACGTATTCTGCACAAAATGGCCTGTTTGTCCCTTGAACACGTTCCAAAGCCTTCTGGATTTCAGAGCACAATAAATTGTCTTTCTTGTAATGTCCTGGCATTCTGACATTATTTTATTTCACTTGGCATCCAACCACACTTACTTTTTTATGCGCTATATAGCCGTTTATGATCCGTCCTTAGCAATTGTCCAGCAGTGTATAAGGAAAAAAAACGGCATTAATTTCAGCAATCAGATTTTTTTTTTTTTTTTTGATTGGAGGTTTAACGACCACCGTGAGCAACTCAATGGGCTATAAGCAGTCGCCCGTCCCTAATTTAGGGTCACTGGTTCCAGGGAAGGGAGAGGGCGAGTGCCGTAAGACAAACACAACATCCATGCCTCACCGGGATTCGAACCCAGACCCCTTTCGGACGAATGATCAGAGGCCATCACCTTAGACCACTGCGCCACCGGGGCGGCCAATCAGATTTCAGTACATTGTTTTTAGTTCATGTTCATCATGTAATATGCCCTCAGAAAACTTGAAAATTACATCGCCTTGGAGCGGGAATCGAACCAGCATCTCCCGATTTCCGTTCGAGAATGCTACAATTACCCCATCCAGGACAATGAAGTTCCTCGCAACTGAAGCTAAGTTAGAAAATGCGAGTTCGATTGCTGCTCCAGGGCGATGCAATTTTCGAGTTTTCTAACATGTTACACGGTGAACAGTGAACTAAGAGTAACTCAGGACCGAAATCAGATTATTAAAAATAATGTATTATTATACATGTGAATTTCCATGTATTGGTGAATATTTCTTCATTAATGTCTGATGACAAAAACATATTTGCCAGAAATGAAAAAAAGGATATTTGATTCTTCTTTAAAATAAATTACATATAATTCGCTAAATTTAATTTAAATGTCTGGAATTCAATTTGTTCCTTATCTGAAAAAAGTAATAAATATAAGATGAATCCAAAAGATATCAAATACACCAGTAATAACTAAGAAAATAACTAAGTCATACAAATTCGGGATATGGTGTATAGCGAAATAAATACAATGATATGGGGCATGATTAAATATTTCTTGCTGTATACCATATCATGGATTTATATGACTTTGTTGTCTACTTAGTAATAAATATATTTAATTCTTTTTTACAATTCAACAGATATGTTACTTTAAAGAAATAAATCTACCTCAAATAACTGAAAGACATTATGTTTCTCTGCGTAAATATATAATTCTGGTGACAAAACCTTGGGCCTCATAAAAGCATCCATGGAAACACGAAGGTAAATAAACGTCGTTTAAAAGCTTGTGAAGAATTCGGAAGGTTTCGTAAACAATAAATCCGATCACAAACGAGAAACAGAACTTCTGATTGTCTCTATGATATGCAAACAAACTGGTTTCACGATTACGATAACGCAAGTATTATCACAGCGCGACTAATGCCACGCTGTCGTTAACAGCTTATTTTTATTCTTCCTATCATTGCTTTAGCGCATGAAACATCCAAAGTAGCAAAGTAGTTCGACTTATTTTTACAAATTTGGAAAGCTCCTGCCGAGTTCATCAAACACATTTTTAATATTAAGAAATCCGTTTAATCAAAGCCATGCCGTTAGAGAGATCGGCTTCCTTCGTATATGACGTCACTCTCTGTTACACCGCTGTTACACGGCCTGATACGTCGGTGTCGTGTTTGGCGTCATACACGACCGTTGGAAATAAATCGGAAGCCTTGGTTTCCACGTGACGTCACTAAAAGAGGAAACTCATCTCTCTAATATCATGACGTTTTTATTTTCCAGACGGTTTTGGTTCAACCGCATGGAAAGCAGATTCTTGAGTTCGAATCAAGCCAGACTCTCCGAGAATAGTACTACTAAGACAGTTTATACAGAGCGTTTAGGGGCTCACTTCGCAAAGTCACAAGAGGTGTATACCTCTTCGATCATTAGTTGTCTCTCGTTCTTCTATGCAGAGAAGTCAGAGTCAACCAATGATCTAAAATATTTTGCCATTTTTATGACGTCATACGTGAGCCCCGAATCCTCGTGTGTCTACATACATGTATATCCACAGGAAAGAGATTGGTAGGTATATCATAGGTCTGGTTGTGGCACAAGTTTCAAGATCTTTCCACGATCATGCAAATTTAACAAAATTTTGGAATTGAACGTTAAAAATTCGCCTATCAGATGACAAGACGTCTTGAATATTTCGGCAGTTCTTTTTGGTCTGTTTTTTATTGAAGGTTTAACGACCACCGTGAGCAACTCAATTGGCTACAAGCAGTCGCCCATCCCTAATTTAGGGCCACAGGTTCCAGGAAAAGAAGAAAGTCAGTGCCGTAAGACAAACACAACATCCATGCCTCACCGGGATTCGAACCCGGACTCATCTCCGACGAATGATCAGAAGCCATCGCCTAGACTACTGCGCCACCGGGGTAGCGAAGCCATCGCTTAGACCAGGGGCGACTTTGAGCAGTTGTTCACAGTTATATAAATATCTATTAGATTTCATAGTTGCTAAGCCGCCCTGGTGGCGCAGTGGTCTAAGCGATGGCCTCTGATCATTCGTCCGAAAGGGGTCCGGGTTCGAATCCCGGTGAGGCATGGATGTTGCGTTTGTCTTACGGCACTGGCTCTTTCCCTTCCCTGGAGCCAGTGACCTTAAATTAGGGACGGGCGACTGCTTATAGCCCACTGAGTTGCTCACGGTGGTCGTTAAACCTCCAATAAAAAAAAAATGGTTGCTAAAAGTGCATATGGCCACGAAAAGATGATCATGAAAACACAGCTTATGCTTTTTGTTTCTAAAAACCGAACTAATTTCAGACACATATGAATCATATACCAATTGTTAAGTTAAAATTAAATCATGCAGTTCTATTTAAATTTCAAAAAGGAAGTAATATATACTGATTTCATTGTCCCGTTCCGCCAATCTGTCTTGGCTCCACGGGGACTTATTGAGCACCTTGGATGTTATTTTGACATGTTGCGATAATTATCCTGCCTTGAGACGCCGGTTCGGACCCTGGCCACCCCAATGGCCTAGAGACCAGCCCGTGGTGACGTGCTGGCAGGCGACCTAGTATACCTTGTCTGGGTTCCCGCTCTGTCTGGCGGGATAGGTCGTTTCTTACTTTATCGTTGACTGGAAGATTCCTTGCCCTCGAACTTTTTTGGGGAATAATTTCCCTTTATTTTCTTTTTCAAAACATCTACACACATGTATGCACTGTCCTCATGCTTAGGACTTACAACATCAAGAGATCTATTTACAGAATATTTTATTTACAGAATATTTACATTGGTGGTCTCTTCGTCTGCTTTCCCACAGACTTCTACCCTCATTCATCTTCCGAATCGCTTTCGGTGTGCACGTTCACCTCCTGTGTTTCGGTCCCCGTTTGATTGGGGAAGATGGTATGTTGCTGGAGGGTTAGCCTTTCAACCAAGGCTATTATCCCCCTCCTGTTAACGGAAGATTGGATGAGCAGATCCAATCTTCGCGTTCTTTGCACACCTGGGATCAGTGTGTTTCTCCATTCGGCGAAGCCACTGCATTCAAGTACGCAGTGTTCTATGCTTGCCGTTCTCTTTCCACAGGGACAAGTGCAGTTCCTGATGGCAAATCTGCCTAGGTATTCAGGGCTGATGCCATGGCCACTGAGTACTTGATTCAGGAACTTATTTGTCTGTGCTCGTTTGGTCGAGACCTTCGGAAACACTCTGTGTGTCTTCCGCCCTGTCTCTCCCGTGTCCCATCTGACCTGCCATTCGGTCATGGTCCGACGTGCTAATGCTGCGCGAGTACACCTTCGCGGCATTTTGCATTGCACGTCGACCGTCTCTTTCAGCATGGCTGCCTTCGCCAGCTGATCTGCCCTTTCGTTTCCTAGGGTTCCGACATGGCTTCGTACCCAGTGGAAACTAACTGCCCCATCTCCCTCTGCCCTCAAGAGGGTTTTGATCCTCTGGACGATGGGGTTTCTTCCCCTGAATCTACTCAGAGCCTGCAGTGCTGCCTCACACTGTCCGAGTAGAGTTTTATTCTTTCTTCACTACGCCTGGGGAGTGCCCAGGTGAGTGCCGTCTCTATCGCCAGAAGTTCTGCCTGGAAGACAGAAGCGTTCTGCGATAATTTCACGCTTCCTGCAGTGGCTTCGTTCCCGTCCGAGAACGCACAGAAGCCTGCCCCCACTTGTCCCTTCAACTTTGAGCCGTCCGTGAACAGCTCATGCCCAACTCCCGTGGGTTTCTCCTTGTCCCACGGTGGGCAAATTTCCTCGGCAGGGTGGATCTGCCAGTCCACGCTTTCCATCTCCATGTCGGAGGCTCGATGCGGCGCACCGAGAAGGTAGGCGTCCTCGCCTGACCTTAGGCAGTGCATTGCTGCCTCTCTTTCCACTACTAGGTCTGCCGGCTCGCACCCCGCCAGCACTTGGAGTGCTAGGGTCGACGTTGTGCGAAAACAACCGGTTATCCCTAGTAGGGCCAACCTTTGGATTTGGTTTATCCCCTTCTTCATTCTGACTGTGGGAGTCCACCATGCTCCACTTGCATACGCCAGAATTCTTTCAATTCCTCTCTGATAGATGGCCTTCTTGGTTTTGCCCGTTAACCTCATGCCATTCAATCTATTGAGAATCACCGTGCACCTTGTTCTAAGGTGCCTCAGGTGTGGCAGCCCTGATAGACTCTGATACAGGACCACACCCAAGTATTTCATTTCACGCACCGCCTTGATAGTGCACCCTTGGAATCTGCACTGGGGTGGTGTTTTCATTACTCCTCTCTTAGCTATTGCTAGCAGAGTGGTCTTCTCAGGAGCGAAGCACAGTTTGCTTTCTCTGCTCCAATTTTCTAGCACATCCAAGGCCCTATGTGCTTCTCTTTCGATCACGTGTCTCCCTGAGGAAGTAAAGAGTAAGTAAAAAACCAAAAATGCCATACAAATAAGCGGTTTCACATCAAAATTTCATTTATGAAGATTCAGAAATAAATGATAACAATCACTCATTTTCACTTATAATTTTGTGTTTAAACGTGGCAGATGATTCTAGCTAAAGCCTTTACAATACAACTGATAGCTTACGTTTTGATGTCGTAATAAACAAGAGAAGTTCGCAGAAAAATGAAAAGTAAACCAATGATTTAAAGAGGACTTACCTACTTTTTGTGAAGTCGCTAGTATATTCAGCTTCTGTGTGTCAGGGTGTTTCCAAAAGCGTTAATTAAACCAAGGCCGTCTAAAATGAAGGCCGTGTTAACAGAGAGACGAGTTTCCTCCTTTTGTGGCGTCATTCTCATGTTACATGGCAGGGCCGTAGCCAGGGGAGGGCCAAGCCGGGCTGAGCCCGACCTGTGTTTCATTTTGCCCGACCTAGCGACTCACACAACAGTATAGGGCCCAACCTCTTTCGACCACTTTATATCCTTCGCCCGATCTCAACCGTCAGCCGCCCCATCCAACTTGCTTGTCTGGTTACGGGCCTGTTACATGGCCTGGTCAAGGAGGTTGGAATAAGACTTCCGGAGATGTTATTGTTTGAAGGTTTAACGTCCACCGTGAGCAACTGAACGGGCTATAAGCAGTCACCCGTCCCGAATTTAGGGTCACTGGCTCCAAGGAAGTGAGAGAGACAGTGCCGTAAGACAAGCACAACATCCATGCCACACCGGGATTCGAACCCGGACCCACAACGGACGAATGGTCATAAGCTAACACTAAGACCACTGCGCCACCGGGGCGGCCTCCTGGAGATGCCCAGGGTCTTTTATCCGTGAAGCCGGAAAGTGTGGAAATTTTGATGTTGTGTACAATACACCCTACGGAGTTTCATCAAATTTTTCTTATGTGACATTTTTATAGTAGTGTAGCTCTGATTCTAAATTGCGGAGTTTTCGGTTGCAGAAATCCTGGTAATATCAAATCGGAGAGAGTTGCACTTCACAGACTAATGAAGTTTTCAATTTAAACCTCTTTAGCACTTCTTTTGTTTAAAAAAAAAAAGTACATGCTTATAGTATAACTTTTTTTTTCCTGGAGGTTTTTTTTTTTTTTTTTTTTTTTTTGATTGGAGGTTTAACGACCACCGTGAGCAACTCAATGGGCTATAAGCAGTCGCCCGTCCCTAATTTAGGGTCACTGGTTCCAGGGAAGGGAGAGAGCCAGTGCCGTAAGACAAACACAACAGCCATGCCTCACCGGGATTCGAACCCGGACCCCTTACGGACGAATGATCAAAGGCCAGCGCCTTAGACCACTGCGCCATCGGGGCGGCTCCTGGAGGTTGAACGACCACGGTGAGCAACTCAATGGGCTATAAGTAGTCTCCCGTCCTTAATTTAAGGTCACTGGTTCCAGAGAAGGGATAGAGACAGTGCCGTAAGACAAACACAACATCCATGCCTCACCGGAATTCGAATCCGCACCCCTTTCT
This sequence comes from Macrothele yani, assembly GCA_039090855.1. Classification (NCBI taxonomy): domain Eukaryota; kingdom Metazoa; phylum Arthropoda; class Arachnida; order Araneae; family Macrothelidae; genus Macrothele; species Macrothele yani. The sequence continues at coordinate 21,947,775 of CM077002.1, read as the reverse complement.
CATGAATTATCAGAAGCCATCGCTTAGACCACTGCGCCACCGGGGCAGCTATCACTTTGTCCGTCCATCCACCTGTGGACACCATATCAGCGTAAATGCAGATGCGATCGAATTCAAAATACATTTTATCCCATATCACTTCTAAACATCAGACGCCGCCCCGGTGGCGCAGTGGTCTAAGGCGCTGGCCTCTGATCATTCGTCCGTAAGGGGTCCGGGTTCGAATCCCGGTCAGGCATGGATGTTGTGTTTGTCTTACGGCACTGGCTCTCTCCCTTCCCTGGAACCAGTGACCCTAAATTAGGGACGGGCGACTGCTTATAGCCCATTGAGTTGCTCACGGTGGTCGTTAAACCTCCCATAAAAAAAAAAAAAAAAAAAAAAAAACCATCAGACCACAGAAAGTGCCGCCCCGGTGGCGCAGTGGTCTAAGCGATGGCTTCTGATCATTCGTCCGAGATGGGTCTGGGTTCGAATACCAGTGAGGCATAGATGTTGTGTTTGTATAAGCAGTCGCCCATCCTTAATTTAGGGTCCTGGAACAAGTGGCCCTTAATTAAGGATAGGCGACTGCTTACAGCCCAGTTAGTTGATCACGGTGGTCGTTAAACCCCGAATTAAAAAAAAAAAGACTGCATTTTTATTTTTTGACTGGTTGTTTAACGACCACCGAGAGCAACTCAGTGGGCTGTAAGCACAATCGCCCGTCCCTACTTTAGGGCCACTGGTTCCAGGGAAGGGAGAGTGTCAGCACCGTAAGACAAACACATCCATGACTCACAGGATTCGAACCCGGACCCATCTAGGACGAATGGTCATAGGGCAGCGGGCCACCGGGCGGCCAAAAATTCTTTCCTTTCGATACCATGTATAATTAAGACTGTTCTGGGTACAGTTTCTTTTCAAGTAATGCATAGTTTTCTCGCTATGGAGCGTGAAGGTAAATTCTAATTTCCCCGATATCTCTTTCTTTATACGATCGATTTCAAAATTCTCTTTGCATCGGATAGAGCTCCAGGTGGGAAATGTTATGCAAATAATTTCTAAATTTTCGTAAAACACGGATTTGCCACTAGAGGGCGTATATTTCTGCTTCGAATGTATTACAGGAATGTCTGCTCTTCTAAAAACTCGACTGAAAAAATTCTCTATAATCAGATACCACTCACAACGAAAAACGTTGCCAAAATATCTTGTGTTTAAAATGATGCAGTTTTTTCCGCCACAAGCCGTAGACGCATATCTTATTTTCTTCGATATCTCTGCTTCTAACAGTCCGATTTGAAAAATTCTTTGTCAGAGGGCGTTTTTGGTGCGGAATGTTTTGCATATAATTTCAGATTTTTCTGAACTTAAAAGTTCTCCTCCAGAGAACATAAGTTCACGTTTCTGTTTACAGCGTATTTACAGCAATATCCCCACTTCTAAAAACTCGATTGAAAAAATCCTTTTTCAGTCAGATACTACTAAATACAAAAATTATTAGTGGTCCTTTCCCTCCCGAAATAATACAAAACTTCCCAGCTAGGGGGCGTAAATGTTTAATATGCTTTTCTCGGTATCTCTGCTTCTAAACGTCCGATTAAAAAAAGTCTTTGAACACCGGATACCATTTACCTTGTGGAATACTTTGGCTACACTGGTGGGGTTTTATGATTCACAGTTCTGACGCTACGTGGTGTTAGTGTAGATGTAACTTGTTGTTGTAGATGTAACTCCGCTTCTAAAATAAATAAATACATCGCTCTTTCCACGTGTTAACCACACACAGCAACCGAAAAATTGTTATTTTTCGGTTGCTGTGTGTGGTTACAACGTGGAAAAAGCGATGTGTTTATTTATTCAACTGACGCCACGTATTTAAAGAATTTTCATTTTCCGGTTCTAAAAATTGTATTAAAGATTTTTTTTTTTACTGTATTTCAATTCGCTACAGTAAAAGATGGGTAACATCTAATTTAAATAATATACAGCTCTTCCGCTGGGTGGCATAAATGTCAAAACCTTTCTCCCCCTATCGCTGCTTCCAGGAGATCCTTTTAAAAAATTCTTTTTCTTAGCATAGTTTTTACTATCATTACTTTTCACATATTTTCTGCTCTTCATCATTCAAAATTCTTCATTTATATCAGGTTTTCCTCTATATGTTTTTAAATGTCCGATTTTAAAATCCCTTTGTCTCTGATATCTTCCTTCATCTACGAGAAACATTTTGTGCACAGTTTGGTAATCAGCTCCCGTGGAAGAAAGTAGATATTTCTTTTTCTAAATGCTTTATCGTTTGCACGAGTAGAAATCCGTTTGATTTTGTTTTTATTTATTTATTTATTTTTTGTAACTTGTTCCATTGAATATGAAGAACTTTGAAATATTTTTTTCGTGTCGACGACATGCTGATTACAACCGAAAATTCGGTGTCATCTTCGTTTCCCTTTTTTTTTTCAGTTGTTTTTATGTGTTCTGTTTCGAACTTTTGCTGTTTCATACATTTCAATTCAGACACACCACACATGCCTTACCAAGATCGGACCCAGCTTGGAAAATTAGCCGGAAGCCCGCGCCTCAAACGTTTCGGCCACATAAACGGTTCTGGAGATTGTTGCAATCAAGTGCTGATGTATTCAGGAAAACCTGCGGCAAAGAATAAGATATCGCTAACTAGAAAACAAAAACTGTTGGGCTTTTTTTATTGTTCACAAGTACTCAAAACTGCTATAAATAGTATTTTTTCTAATTGCAGATTTAACAACCACCGTGAGCAACTCAATAGGCTATAAGCAGTCGCCCGTCCTCAATTTTGGGGCAGTGGTTCCAGGGAAGGGAGAGAACAAGTGCCGTAAGAAGAATACAATATCCACACCTCATCGAGATTTGAACCCAGACGCATCTCGGAAAAATGGTCAGAAGCCAGCGCTCAGACCACCGTGTCACCGGAACTATAAATTAACGACCACCGTGAGCAACTCAGTGCGCTTAAGAGTTGCTCACAGTGGTCTTTAACCCCACAAGAAAAAAAAAAGACCACACGCAAACACTTGGCTACTGCAGCAGCTTTCCCTGCATGCATTCATTATTACCGTGTATTAACTGTGATCGAGAGAGCGTTTTCGCAACTAAGCACAGAATGTGCATTCCTTGGTACGCTTCTCAACGATCTAAATGCGTAGTAAAATTTACCGACCTACTTTAGTTTTTAAGCTGAAATAAAAGCGTTTATGGAATGAAATGAATTTAACAAAACAAGAGAGAGAACATCACGAGAAAAAAAAGGCGATTACTGAGTTTTTCTTTTAACTTTATTTTCCGAAAAAATTCCCCTCCTTTTTTTTTTTAGATTGGAAGTTTAACGACTACCGTGAGCAACTCAAAGGGCTGTGAGCAGTCGCTCGTCCCTAATTTAGGGTCACTGGTTCCAGGGAAGGGAGAGAGCCAGTGCCGTAAGACAAACACAACATCCATGCCTCGCCGGGATTCGAACCCGGACCCCTTTCGGACGAATGATCAGAGGCCATCGCTTAGACCACTGCGTCACCAGGACGGCCCCCTCCTTTTTCAAACTGAAATACAAACATTTGTTGGGGGAGGGTGGTGGCACCTAACAAAGAGCAACAGATAAAATACAACTACAGAAGAAACTTTTGCTCCGTTTAACTCCCGTTTTCGGAGAAGCTTGGCCTCCCTTTTCAAACTTAAATACAAATATTTATGGAATAAAAACGTTTAATAATAATAGACAGCAAGAACAAAGCGAGAAACAAACAAACAAAATAAGCAAAGACAATAAGACACGGTTACGGGAGAAATTCTTGCTCCGCGTATTTAACGTTCAGAAATTTTTGAAAGGTGCAATTCCAACCCAAGGAGAAAAAGCTTTCATTCCTGGATGTACATGCACCCTTACCCCCACTATATATATATAAAAAAAAAACGCGATTAGCTGATCCCTACAATTATATAAAAGCAGTTTCACCATGTAAACGTCACATAATACAGTAAGAAAGTAGGAGATTCACAGAGGCAGTCGGGAGAAATGACTTAAAATCGGAAGACGCCGTTTCGGAAAGTATGAACTTCCTACTCCCTCCAAATAAAAATATCTACCCTGGGACTTATTTATGAAGCTCAAAGAAAAAACACAGGGTAGTTCTGCATCAGACGTAAGAGTTTATGAAAGATGCAACGGTAGATGTTAAATATATCTCCAAATACAGTTCACTTGAGACCTTTTTAACAAATGATGCAAGATTACTTCGAGTATCATGTCTACAGATAATGTACAACAAAATCACTTTATTATGAGAAAGCAATTATGTTTACCAACTTTCAAAAAAAAAGTTAATAATAAATAAATAACTGCTCCATTTAAATTTTATATTCTAAAGGAAACAACAAACAGTTTCACAAAAGTTGTATGAATACAATAACTCCAAAGAGATGTAATATTTAATTCAAAATCTTCAAGAAATCTCACCTCCTATGGTACAAGTACGTGCCTTGGTGATTTCATCGCAAACTTACCACCACCACTCTATTTTGTTGCTGAAATTTGTGCCACTCACTTATTTGAGTTTACCTTGAAATTCATTACTCCTGTCTGGTCTCAGTACATCATCCCACAACAACATGGTTTCGGAAAGGACAACAAATTGCGAACCTCAGTCTCCTTAATACTGTTATCTTATACAAAGTGTCCGAATAATGACTGTGCACTAAATGTACGAATTGCAGTAATGCAATAATAAAGAAATTTTGGATGGAATATATTAGAAGTGGCACGCCATGTGGAAGTACTGTGTCTGTTAACCATGTCTCCCCAACCTGAGGGGCGCGCAGCTGTCATTCCGAGCGAAGATCATTCTCGAGCGCTTGGTGGACGGAGGCAGACGTGTCGATTGATCACTCGTCTCGGCACAAGGACAATGGTGCTGAACAGTGTTTTTAGTGAAACATGTCTTTCGCTATGACAAGTACGCGGACGAAGTGCAAAAACAGTTCACTAGGAAATTTCAAAATCCGGACGTCTCCCACCGTAATGCGATACGTCAGTTCACAAAAGTTTCGGGAGACTGGCAGTGTTCTGGATGCCCCCGCTCCGGTAGGCCATCCACGGCAGATGAGAGCGTACAGGATATCCAAGTCAGGATACAGAGGAGTCCACGCAAGTCCGTAAGGCGGCTGTCACAACAAGCAAATGTGACAAAAAGTACATCCCACAATATTCTGAAAAGGAAGTTGCGTTTCAACCCGTACAAAATGTCTGTCATGCATCAGCTGAAAGAAACAGACCACGAGGCCGGTGTTCGGTACTGCAGGTAATTCCAAGAGGTCATGTCTGAAGGTGAGGACATTCTGGACATGACTTTCTTTATATGAGACATGGCTCCACCCGTTTCTGTGGGGAGCACTGAAGGTAAAGGTTTATGCAGATAATCCACATACACTTCAAGAGCTACATGCTGCAATAACGACCCACATCCAACAAATCACACCATGTATACCCTGAGAAAAGTCTTCTCCAATATGCAGAAGCGTGTGCAGACATGTCTTGACGTTGGTGGTGCCCATTTCCAACACCTCCTGTAGGAACCAGTTCGACACGGTGTTACTTTCAGTGCACAGTTATTTTTCGAACACACTGTATATATTTTGAATAATACCAGCGATGTACTGGGAGTGAATTTCACGGCCATCAATTTAGTGAAACTCTAGATTGAGTAGAACCGTTGTATGTATGTGTGCATGCGTGCACGTGTTTAAATTTACGAAATCGCTATTAGATATAAAAAAAAACCTGTATAAGATTCAAATTAACTAGAATAGTCGTTATTGATCTCAAAGACTACAGTCTTGTGACACTTATATATATATTAAGGTAATACAACGTTTTTGTCACAGTTATTTATTTTTTCAAGCCGACCATGGTTTCGCTGGGTATTGACCTTTCTTTTTTTTTTTTTTTTTTTTTTTTTTTGATTGGAGGTTTAACGACCGCCGTGAGCAACTCAATGGGCTATAAGCAGTCGCCCGTCCCTAATTTAGGGTCACTGGTTCCAGGGAAGGGAGAGAGCCAGTGCCGTAAGACAAACACAACATCCATGCCTGACCGGGATTCGAACCCGGACCCCTTACGGACGAATGATCAGAGGCCAACGCCTTAGACCACTGCGCCACCGGGGCGGCTGACCTAGCTTCATCAGAAAGATTCATCCTGATGAAACTAGGTCAATACCCAGCGAAACCATGGTCGACTTGAAAAAATAAATAACTGTGACAAAAACGTTGTTATTACCTTAATATATATAGGATAGTCGTGTTCGTTTTTTGGAGAATATTTACAATTATGAATCTTTAAATCATTTTAGACACAAAAGAAGTAATCAAAATTCAATAACTTTTAATTGTGACAAAAATAATTACATACACTGAAAATGGCATTTCAAATGCCCAATACATTTCACTTAGAAATGAACTGCAAATGTTTAAATTTAATTAACTACAGAAAAATGTGGATGTCAGCTACAATATGAAGTTCACATCCCCATGCCTTACAGTAATCAACCACAAATATTGATTAAAGTGAAAAGCATAAAGCTGTTCCAAAATGCGGTTACCCCAGATCCTCCTCAAATCATGAAAAACAAAACTCCTAAGCATGCTGTTAATACCTAGCAAACCTGCTATGCATGCGTGAGCTTTTAATATATAGCAAAACTGGTAGTTGGATCAAGTTGAATATAAAACAGTAGTCCACACAGTTAACTTGATCCCCTGAAATAAGTTTCTGCAATGTAATAAATCATAATATACAATTTATTTACACAGAATTATTGTCATTAATCAGTTCTGAAATCAAATATTACTTTGTATGGAATTTACTTTTAGTATTTTGTTAGCTATATAAAATCTATATAAAAAAATAAAGAGATAATGCTGAGAAAGCATATCATACTATAGATAAGTAGCCACATAACATGATCTCACCTAATATAAATTATTGTAATTCATGTGGTGCAGACAATATCAACATTCATGTTCTTTTGGGCTGTTCTCAAATCCATAATCACTTCAATTGATGTGCTGAAGCTATGTTTTTAAGCTCATAGAAACAATATTCATGTATAAAAGAAGATGAAGAAATTTGCTGACAGACCTTTTAAATCTGAATTTTGTGTTTTTAGGGGTCTAACGACCACCATGATCAACTCTAAGGGCTATATGCAGTTGCCCATTTCTAATTTGAGGCTACTAGTTTCAGAGGAATGAGGACACCAGTGTTGTCACACAAACACACCAGACACACCTTACCCAGCCTCAGCTGGGATAATTAGTCAGAAACTTACACCTCTGACCATTCAGCCACCTGAATCCTGAATGTCCAGACAAACAAGTGTGCTATTCTGGAATCAAGTTCCTTCTGTTTTACATGAACATCATTTTCTACACTCCTAAAATTTAAAATATGCAGTACCAAATTCCTTGTGTGTTAAACAAGAAATAAAAACAGCCTCTTTACAATACTTTAAATATGAGTTACATAAAGAATATTTATCCTGAAATTTGATATGTTCAACTTGTTTTCCGAAAGTCATCAGCCACATGTTGTTAGGTTTCACACAACTACTTCTGCACTGACATGCAGTATTTTGTACTGTATCACAGCAGTTATAAATTTATGCAAAATGTGGAAGCAAAATAATTATTGTATCATGTTCTCAACTTTTTGTCATCCCATTATAACACACAAAATCTGCTGTGCTAAAAAATTTTGAATTTGGCGCATAAATTTATCCAGCCTTTAGTTAACGTGCTAAAAGATCATATTAGTTTGTGCGAACACATCAATTGACTTTAGAACACATGAAAACATTTCCTCACAATGATGCAATTTTTTTTTTTGTTGAAAAATTGTTGTTCAAGGAGCACAATTAGCCTACCGGTAGTTTAAGAGCGAAGTTTCCTTGTAAGCTAACATGGATAAGTAAGCAAAGTTCCTAAATTGTCAAGTTACAAATTACATTGCAGTAACATTTGCAAGACTTGCGTTTAGAGAATGTTGAACCTGACAGCATCACTGCTATTCCACAAGCATCACTGCTATTCAACCTGTGATACATGAACCCATCCAAAGGGGTATGCAAAAAATATTTCATTTAATTGTTAATATTTTTTTATTTTATTTATAATTTGGCTGTTTCAAAGAAAAAATATTCCGGACATTAGAAAAAAAAAACTTTTAGATGCAAAAAATAGGCAGGCATAAACTATCAACGGCTGAATATGTGAAGTGTCAGAACTGGGCTTGTGTACTGAGACATCACTGACAGTGTGTCGAAGCATCGCTTTTCACAAACAGCGTTATTCAGGAAGCACTGGCAAGAATCGTAGAGAGAGAAGTGGGAGCCTCACTTCCCACCACTGCAAGGGAAGCTGAAAGTAAAAGCAAGGCAAAGACAGAGAGGGTCAAAAAACCTGTCTTACCGGTTGAGAAGCCAGTGACCGAATACTTTATTTGATCTGAAAACAATCAAAGCTCGCACGTAACCTTCCGTGCATCTGCCATTTTCACTCCATGTATTTTCTCGCCAGTTTTTCCTTGCGGAGAAAGATTAGAGCTGCACCCATTTCTGAAATTTCTTCAGTACATGTACTAATATTTGAATTTACCATGGATATGTTCATTGTAGAAAGAAATTGTGATGGTGAGGATAGCATTTGTAGGGGTGATAATGTTGAATCACAGAAATCCTGCAGTGTGTCAGTATTTGTGCCAACTTTTGATGCTGGCACAAATAGTGCTAAAGTGAGTTCCACACAACTGACTAAACCTAAAATCCCCAAAATTGTGAAAGCGACAATAAGGTGAGGTGTAGTTACTACGACAAACCTTACATTAAATATGCATTCATTTCAAATACATGAGATCCCTCCTCTCTCATTATACGTAATTTACAATCAAACTTTATTAAATAACAGTATGAAACCATCTCTTCTACAATGGAACTTAATTACCAATCATAGTGAGTTTAAGGATAAATCCATAGACTTTTTGAATGGAAAGTTACGAGGGTAAGCGAAACTCTACATGTAATTTACAATGTTACACAATCATCAAGAGTGGCTTTGGAGACATCATACGAACTGGCATTGCTAACAAAAAAAAAAAAAAAGCAATCATATACAGCAGTAGAATCTCTTATTATTCCTAGTGCTTTAACTATAGTTAATAAAATGTTAGTTATTAAATCTGCAAACACAATAAAAATGATTCTGAACTCTGATACAACTGTAAATCGCCAAATTCATGAAATGGCACAAGATGTTGTTGAACAAACTGTGAAAAAAGTTAAACTTGGCAAACGATTTGCTATCTAGTAAATAGTAACACTGTACTAGTGGTACGATTTATTGGCGTAGAAAGTAGACACATTAGCGTTTCCAAGCTTTCGCACATCAACCAGATGGCTTTTTCAAGGAATAAATCGGACCACTAGTACAGTGTTACTATTTACTACTTAATTGGTGTACTGTTCCTTGTTATCAGTTTGATTTGCTATCTAAATTGATGAGTCAACAGACATTTCTAATGATGCCCAGCTGATTGCGTGCGTTCATTATTTTGATTTTCAGAAAAGCTTCATTACAGACAATATACTCGGATGTAAAAAACTACAACAACATACGAAGGGAGAAGATATTTTTCAAACCCTTGACAGTTTTATAAGGCTTAAATTAGGTTAACAGTGGGAACAATGCATCAGTGTATCCATGGATGGAGCTGCTTCAATGACAAGCCAAAAGAGTGGTCTTGTTGCACGAAAACCTGCAGTTAACCCTGACATCAATTGGCAACACTGCATTATACATATACAACAACGTTTGGCTACAAAATGATGACTCCTAAGTTTTATGAAACATTGAACGTCTTTTTAAGAAAATGTGCGCGGAAATGGGATCTGCACATACACAACTATTTTTACACACAGAGGTGCACTGGTTGTCATGACAAGTTTTAACCCGCTTGTTTGAATTGAAGGAAGAAATAACGTGTTTTCTCTCGGAACTGAAATCTGATCTGGTCACATATTTTGAAAATGAAGACTGGCTTTGCCAATCAAGTTACTTGGCAGATATTTTCAGCACACTAAATGAACTCAACCTACAACTCCAAGGCTTTGATCCAAATATTTTTCAGACACACACCAAATTAAGAGGTTTTATAACGAAGTTTTGTTTTCGTTACATTGTATTAGTCATGGAAATATTACGATTTTTCTAACTCTATAAATTTATTGAACAAATAAGAGCCACTGTTAGTGATACCATGGTGGAAATCATTAAAAGCCACTTGGTCTGGCTGAGTGAAGCATTCTTGAAATACTTTCCACAGACTGAGAATAAAGACAACACACACGACTGGGTTACGAATTTCTTTAATACTATTGTATGCACTCCATCTGGTCTTTCCACCAAATTAAAAGAAAACTTAATTGAAATGTCTGCTGATAGCACACTAAAAGCAACAAAATCTTCAATTTTTGGACAGCAGCTTGAAAAGAGTCAATGGAGTTAAGTTGCCTTGCAATTTCAAAGCTTCTTCCATTTCCATCGACTTACTTGTGTGAACAAGGCTTCTCCGCAATGACATCAATCAAAACTGAGAGGAATTGCCTTGATCTAGAGCCAGGTGTCATCCTTGCACTCACTAACATTTGTCCACAAATTAAATTTCAAGCTTCAAAAAAACAAGCCCCAACATTTTGACTAAATGGATTTTTATAATAAGATTAATATTGCCATAATTTCTGTATGATCCATAATAAGCATTGCTGTTTCCCACTTCATAAATACATTTATAACATTTAACAATGTTGTTTGGCAATCAATACGAATTTTTAGTATTAAACAATTCCATTTGGAAATTCATAAATTATAAAAAACATTGGGGGTACAAAGCTAAGAAAATTTGTATAGTGGGGTATGCAAGCAAAAAAAGGTTGCCTACCACTGATCTACATCATCAATCCACTGCTGGATGAAAGTGTCCCCAAGTCTTTTCTACAACTCTCTGCCTTGAGCCAGTCTTTCACATCACTTTGACATACTTTTGAATTTCATCCACCTGTCACCCACGTTATCCTGCCCTTTGGTATCCAGTACATGCCACCACAAAGACCATTTTGTACAGTTTTTCTTCAAAGAGTACACAATTATCTCACTTAAGGGCTACAAAATATTTTCCTTTATTTCTTTGCTTCAAAATTTTTATTTGAAAACTTATTTTTGCATCACATAGTATTCATGGTAAAGATAATTTGGCATAAAATTTATCATTTTTCATAATGTCCAATTCTGCCACTAGGGGGTCATTAAGTACACATTTCTTATGCCCCTTGTGGCAGAATTGGACATTAAGAAAAATTAGAAATAAAAAGCTTCACATGTCATGAATGCATAAAACTGTGTCATTTACATTCATGTTTTATATAGAAACAAATCAGTTAACATATGTTACAGTCACCACAAAAATAAATTTTTCATGGAAATTGGTTACTAAAGATAAACAATCTTTCACATATCTATTAATTGCATTTCTTTCACGAATCTTGTCTGATAGCTATGTTAATTATCATGATAAAAATATGAGCCTGCTTCTTGCATTTCTCCATTTACGAAAAGCTTTAGAAAAATTCACTTTATCTTGAACATCATTAAGTGATTCACATGGTCAATTTTCAGTCTGTTTCTGTTATCAGTCAGTACTAAATAGTTTAATTTGAGAAAATATTCTTTCTACTTCAGCATCTGAAATTGCTAAGGTATGTGCAACGTTTAAAAGTTTCTGTATTAGTGGAAATCTTCTACCGACAGTTCCTTCAGATGTTAACAGAATTTAGTATATTATCTGAATTGACAAATTACCACTCTCAATATCAATTTGAGATAGAAACACTGATTTGCACTCATTCCAATCTAATGGTAAATTGCCTTCATCTAGGTTGAAGTACTCAGTCAGTTTTACTACTTCAGTAGTGTCATAAAGGCTTAGACTAGTTTCTGACCTTACTTTTCTAAGATACCAATATTTGTAATAATAGATTGGTTTTCTGTCTAGAAATGGGTTCATGCAAATGATCAATAAATGTGTGCATATCTCTTTCAAACGGACTGTTAGGGGTAGGGTGGGATTTCTAAAATTAAAGGGCAGGCAGGGTGTAGCACCCTTCTAAGAACAGCTAGGAGGAATCCTGAGTTCTAGGGAAGAGACACAACAAGCCAGCAACACAGGATAAACACACAAATAATGGCTTATCTAAGACTTAAACATACACCTAAGTTGGATGATTAGCCAGAAGCCTGAGCATCTGATCACTCAGCCACTGGGGTGGCAATCTTAACTGTTTACTTGAACTACAATCACAATGTGAAAAACCGAGAAAAAAAAAAAAGAAAAGAAATGGAACAAAAAGAAATGGAACTAATTAAGGCTGAAACATACAGAATTATGTAATGGAAATCAAGAGGCATTAAACATTTTATGATCAAAAGAAGAAACTATCTAAGAGACTTTACAGCAAGTCAACATTGTCTTATTTTCAACCAATGCCACATTTTAAAGAATTTATAGGGAAATAATACACCAAATAAACTCTCTACCCCACATATGGAAGGCAGTGAAAAATGGTCCCAATTAGACATAATTTGATTCTGCAAAAGAAAACTTTTTACACATAAAAAAATGTTACTACCTCATATTGTTTTGTCAATTACAAAGCAGGAAATAAATGAAAATTGTTATTCTATTAATAAGGATTTGCAATGTTTTGTACATAAATGCAATTATTACTTTTTAACTTTCACAAATGAAAATGTGTTTTGAAAAGATGCAAAATGAAATCAATTGCTGCTGTTCACAGCAGCTACATCAAATGGGAGCATTCTGACTTTTGCTGAGGTTTAAGAATTGTAATAAATGAAAGACCTTCAAATATGTTTAATTAAATTAATAATAATTTTTTTTAAAATCAGTGAGATACTATAATATTGTGTATATTTATGTATATACATATAAGTAATATCCACAATTGTTCATAAACCTATGAAATGGATTTATTCTTACAATACAGAATAACACTAATTCTACAGTGGCAGCTAACAGATAATAAGGTACAATAAATAATACATGGAAATTATAAAGAATTTCATAGAAAACAAGTGCACAAACCACCTGGGAAGAAATGAAGTGGAAAGGTATCATTGTTACTTGTATAAAGTAATTATAGTTCCCAACATATTGTTAGACAGCCAATAAAACTGATTTGCATATTTATCACAGACAAAATCCATGAGCTAAAGTTTATGGAGATAACTATAAATGTTAACCTTATATTAAAAAAAAAAAAAAAAACATCTATGCCTAAATTCTTTCATAGTATTGCTTTAACTGCAGGAATTAGACTCAGATTGCAATTTTTTTTAAATGATATGATTAAAACAGAAAAAAGCAGATACAAAACCTGCAACACTGATGAAAAAGAAAGGCTAAAACTTATATCAAGCAAACTGGAAGCCTTAACATGCCAAAAATTATACCAAATTTTATAATTGTGCAAACCATAATAAAACTAACAAACAGTTAATCTCTTCTTTGACATGGTAAGTTATTCACATAAACGATCCTATGAAAAGATACTCATTTTTCTTTCTGTGAACCATATGAAGTATGATTTGATATCATGACAGAAACCCTTGTGGTACATACAACACAACTCCACAGGTTTAATAACACAAGTGAATGGATAAATAAAATTGCCAATCTAGGATTCTGAAAGTTCAAAGCCTTCAAATGAATGTGGATAAAAAAAAAAAAAAAAAAAAAGATGACAGATCACATAAATAAACGCTCAATTATCATGAACTAATAAAAATTACATTAAAAATTATTATGCTCACTGCATTTGGTATAGGTAACTTCATTGTATTGAAGACTTTTACAAACTGGAAAAAAGTTAGGAAGACTAACATTTTATACTGATGGAAAAAATTTCATTGAAATGTCCAAACTGTAAATAACTCAAATGGAATTACCAAATTTCACTGTCATGAAGAAATGTTCCATATTGAATGTGACACAGGATGAATGGAGGCCTACAACAGGCTCAAATAACAATATTTATGGAAGTAGTTCAATTTGTCAGAACTTCATTAAAAACATAGGAGGTAAAAATTAAAGCAATATTTTTACTCGGACATCTACAGAAAAAACACTTTATTTTTTACACCTTGTGAATATCAAGCATGTAAACAAAACACTTAATACAACAAACCACATTTTTCTCACATTACACAGAAAGTAAAAAGGCATACATAATAGACAATAACTTCGACAAACTCACAGTTCAATCATTCAATTTTTATGAAAGACCATTTGTGTTAAAATGCAGAAAAAAAAAAAAAAGGAACCTGCATCAATTTTCATGTAGTCTACAAAAAACATAATAAGAGAGCACAAAACACAAATCAGAAAACAGGTTTTTAGAGTGAGTGGGCGTGTGTGTGTGTGTGGGGGGGAGTAACACTTAGTTTTGCTGCAAAGTTAAATGTTTGAGAACTGAACAATCGTTTCAGCAGGAGTAGTGTTACCCCTAGAGCATCTTTACTGGGTGACCCACCCAGCTAATTTTCTCTGCTGCCCAGCTAAATTTCCTTTAATGAAAGTTTTCACAATGTACATAATAGTAAGAATGTCAAACTTATTCCCACATACACCATAAATATTGATGAAAACTGGCTGAAATCTGTGTTGAATATGATTTATTAATAAGCATTCATTTTTTTATCATTTATGTACAATTTTCTAATGTTGTTTATCATGTTATGTTACATTAAAGCCTACCATACCCCTAAAGATGTTTAAATAAGTATAATAATGTGAAGCAAAACAACATTTTTTTTTCTCAATTGGGGAAGGGGCCATTAAAAGTACCATCCATCTAAAATTTCTTGCCACCCAGCTGTAAGAAAAAATCTAGGGAGAACACTAAGGAGTTAAGATTGTTGTAGGATTTTTATTGCAGCAATATGATTTCTTTTTATTTTCTTTTTAATACAAATCTTGTACTATGAAGTACTTTAAGCTGAATAGCTATACCCGAACCAAAAAACGAGGAGTGATAGCCATCTTGCTAAGTAGGGCCAGTTGCCTGAGGAAATGACCCTGAAGGATGCGAAAACTGGATTGGCGAGTCGGGAATGTAGACATTCTTCAGGTGGCAAGGAAGCAGATGGGTACTGCATGCTGAAGCGCCTTGATGCAGTGAGTGAATTCTCTGTCATCAAAAACTGTGATTGCACAGCAACTGGAAGCAATCATGGAATAATGCATTTGTTATTAATCAAACATCTAATATGGGTTTTTTCTTCTAGGAAAATAAGTTAATTAAATAATGCACATTTTCTTCTTCAGGCAGTCTTTTGTTGCCTCTCTTTTCCAGTCACTATTGCAGTTATGGTTATTTTTAAACAAATCTTGCCAGATGTTAGGCAGGGACAAACATCTGTAGTCATTGATGATGGAAGTCTGAGTTTTCTCAATTTCTATTCCTTCTTTTAATTTTCTTTTTTGATGATTGCCCTGGAAACTGATGACTTAAAGGGAATTCCAGTCCATGTTGTGCTGGTTTCTGTAACATGTATATCTAATCCTGTCTTGTTGGAGCAATTCTTAATAGCTGCTTTATGTTCTGCTATTTGAGTTTGTAGTCTGTGACCTGCCTCACCTATGTAGGATAGTCCACAAGTACATTTTACCTCATAGACCACTTCTTGCATTTTTAAAATATCTTCTTCTCTTTGAACTATCTTTGAGAAATATTTTTTAGCCTTGTTCTTTAAACTTGGAGCTAGCCTTGTGTCATACTTGTTACTAATTCTCTTTAAATGAGGCAACTATCAAAAAAAAAAAAAAATTAAATCCAAAGCAACTATGAAAAAAGAAAATTAAAAGAAGGAATAGAAATTGAGAAAAATCAGACTTCCATCATCTATGACTGCAGAGGTTTGTCCCTGCCTAACATCTGGCAAGATTTGGTTAAAAATAACCATAACCGTCGGAGTTAACCGTAAGCGCGATAGTGATGGGAAAAGAGAAGAGAGAGAACGAAAGACTGCTTGAAGAAGGAGAAGAGTTTTCTCCGAAAATTTGTGTTATTTAATTATTTTCCTAAAAGAAAAAACCCATATTAGATGTTTGATTGTGTTAAATTTAAGTGACTAGGAAGCCAGTTTTCAGCATGAGCTTTATTCAAAGGATATTTGTTATGTTACCCATGGTCATATTTTAACTTTTTATCCTGTAAAGTGTAAAATTTCTTGCATGCCCAGACAGAATTTCTACACACCGCAGGCATGTCGGGCATTGTAATTTTCAAGCCCAGGTAAAAGCAATTCAAGAAAATTTTCTGGAATATCTAGCTTTATTGCAGGACTTTTGTGTGTGTGTGGAAATCTGTATTATAATCAATTTCCCCAGCCAATTTGCTTACTGTTCAGTGGCTCCTTCCCTATGCTATAATTAATAAAATTAATAGAGTGTGTTTTGAGAGATTAAAGGTCAAAATGGATGACCTTAAAACTAAACTGCCCATAATATGATTGTGTGATATCTCAAAAGAATACTCATGTAATGAGCTTTCAAATGGTCCCAATGAGCTCTGTTGACCAATTAAGTCTACAGTTATTGCCATTTGCTATAGACATAGCAGACACAAAAATGCCTTTTTTTTTTCATAAATTTCAAAACCCTATAACTAAAGTATTGTATATAGAAACCTGAAATTTTGCTTAGAAAATCAATGAAATTTTTTCATGTAAATTAGAAGGGTTCAGGTTTAAAATGTAACTTTTTTGTGCTGATTTGACATGGAATGACCCCATAGGCCAATTCATATTTCCCTGCTTGGGGCAATTTATAAAATGCAGTGAAATATAGGTGAGTTCAAAATGTCGTTGCTGGGGGACAATTTACGAAATGCAGTAAAAGTACCTTGTTTCTCATATTGTTTCTGAAATGTCTACAGAAATTAGTACAGTATGTGCATGATGAGTGTGTGCATTTGTGCATGCAAAATGTTTGGTTAGAGCACGTATGTTTTTGGACATGCCCGACTGGACTTGTTACAATTTTGAAATTTTTTCTGACCCTGGCTTTCATGTTGGCACTTTGTATCAAAACATTATTTTTCAAAAAACAGAGGAACTTTAAAAGTGCTATTTCATTTATGTATGTGTACATTAAGCAATAACACTCCCTATCTTTCCGCCAGCTAATCTAAGTAAAAAGCTAGCCATTTAGTCCTTCCTACAAACTCTGACTGCAGGCATACAGTAATATACTTATTAGCAATCACTGAGATACATTAAATATACTTCCATCTGACAAGTATAAAAACATGCACTTAATAGTTTTTCCCACTGGAGATAAATCAATAAATTTCCATTATATGTGATGAAATCTTTAATATTTATTACCTGAACAAAATATTAATAGCAGTTTTCAATGGTGAATACTTAAAAACATGTAACACGTTATATACACCAATCCAATGATGCAATGGACCAAGTAATTCCATGATCTCTATGCCATTAAGGTGGTTCCACCTAAAATTTCTGCCTTATGTTTCTAGTGGTAAAACTTCTTCACATATTTTCTTCATAATTAATGTGTTCCCAAGGATGAAAATTTGCACATCAATAAAACTAACTTCAAGTTATAGCATGGGATACTTAATACTTTCTCAAACATAACCATAATTAAGCAATCCAACATTTGTTTGTCTACTGACGTCATCAATGTACGGGTCGCACCATCTATTAACAGGTCGGAACATTACTCAAAGAAAAATGATTGATTTTTAATATAATTATGGTTATGTTTTAGCAAGTATTAAGTATCCCATGCTATAATTTAAAGCCAGTTTTATTGATGTGCAAATTTTCATCTTTGGGAATACATTAATTGCAAAGAAAATATGTAAAGAAGTCTTACCATTAGAAACATAAGGCAGAGATTTTAAGTGGAACCACCTTAACTAAAGATTCGTATAACATCATATGTATTGTTTTGCTTTATGCAATAGAAAACATTATAAGGCATTAATATCACACAGTCTGTAAAAAAAAAAAAAATCCAAGTTTGATAATGTTACTTTTAAAAATATCCACCCTGAAATTCCATAAGAATTTATTTCATTTCCACTTCAACTCATCTTCAAAATATTTCATTTTAAAGATGAAATATTTCATTTGTTATTAGTTAAAATAATTACTAAAGATAGTACAAACTCTACAAAACTTGCATTTTTTATTTTTAGCAAATGTACATTTTTTATTTTTATTAGTTTTCTCAATTTCCACAGTATTGCTCATTTTGTGACTTCTATGTAATGCTCAGTTACAACTTTTAGACTTTTTATATTCTAATTTAGTCAAGCTCATATTCTTTGTATCATCCTGATTTAGTAATATTTGATTTGTAATGTATAAAGATGTACCCTGGTTTACTCCTCTTCAAAGAAAGGATTCTTTTGAGTTCCAAAGCAATTACTCCATCACAACACACATTCTGATTTATATAGCTGATATTCAGAACCTCAGTTCAAAGTTATATTACCTTACAAACTACTTTTATACAAATTTCTGCACTTTCTTTTTGCGTTTATATGTATTATTTAGAGTGATCACTTTTCTCTCTTAATACAGCAAAATGGGAAAAAAATTATCATTGGTGTTATATAACAAAGTAATACTAATATAACTGAAATATCACAAACTCAAAGTAAAGTGATGCTGGGATTAAAAATTAAGCATTTAATTCTTAGTCATTGTGTTCTTTTACATTTTAGAAGAGCAGAAAACACATGAAGTCCCCTTGGTAAACTGGCTAAGCCCATTAAAATGGAATACTCAAAATGGAAATGGTTTTAAAGATGTGAGCACCTCTAGAACGTCATACTTCTAGTGTTAGCAAGTTGTTGACCATATGATGAAGTCTAAAAGTAAACGCTTAGCAAGTTTTAAATTTATCCCATGAACTGAGTCCACGGACATCTGTAGCATGTCTTCACGAGACACTAAAAAGCCAGGATACAAGGAACCCAGTGTATTGCTAATCTAGATAAATAGTGTTTCATTTTGCTTCTTGTTTTTTAATATATGGAAATGCCATTTTTAATACATAGCCATCCTGCTTTTTTTTTTTTTTTGTTGTTGTTCATTTGCTTTATTTTATAGTTTAAGGACTGCCATGACCAACTCTAAGGGTCCTAAGATGTCACTCGTCCCAAATTTGCAGCCACTGGTTCCAGGAAAAGGATAGACCCAGCACCAACAAGCATACCACCTATGCCACACCTGGGACTTGAGACCAGGTCCTGCTCATATTATTAAGTCAGAAACTTAAGCCTCTCACCACTTGGCCAACCTGTTTATGAGAACATATGTACAATATCATCTTAATTACTTATATCCTACTTATCACAAAAACTTACACAACCATTTCCATATGAATTAAAGCTTGAGCTCAATGACTGGAAAATGAATTAGAGTTGCCAAGCATCCTCTGTATGGTATAACTATCAAAAGGTTGAATGTTCAGAAATTAAAACACAGAGTGGATGATCAAGTACACCATGTGAAAATAATTTTAATGAATATAAATATGCCAGTAATTTTAGGTTTAATTTATTTATTTAAACAACTGGTAATATGCTCATCAGTTCTGAACCTAAAATAACAGCTTGGTGTTCTTTCATTCGGACCTTAATGCTCCTCCCTGTTTCTCCTATATAGCTGAGTCCGCAGTTACAGTCGATGCAATAAATTACTCCTCCTTGCAATTGGATGTCCAATTCTTTCTGCTTTAAAGCTGGCAGGAATTTCTTTATTTAAAAAAAAAAAAAAAACAGGGCTAGACAGACATATGGACAGACAGACATGTGGACACTCCATAAATTGGGACTCAGTAAAAATAATCGCCCACCAGTCAAACTTAGTAAAGAGGAAACTAGAAGAAGGGATCGAAATAGCAAGAAGAAGAAGTACCACAGTTAACGATAATTGCGGTTGGACTCTTCCAACTGAGTGGCAGCAACAACTCCAGTGACGTAGTCCTGATGACGAACTAGGCTTTAGTTCAAAAATTTGACAACCAACTTTTTTGAATAATAACCTCTATAAGACCCGTAAAAAAGTTATTCCACAATACACTATGAATAGAGGTGCCATAAATTCATTTAAAATAAGAATTTCAACTTTTAGTATTCAAGAGACGCAAATAGCGTATTAAATCCATTTATTTTTGCGGCATAGTAAGTACAGTACAAAGATTCGCCAAGCTTTCGCACTCCACTGGGAGGCTTTCTCAAGGCAATGGTAGACATAAAAATGCAGGGAATTGGAGCACGTAAGTAACGAAGATGATTTTTGAAAATAACGGGGGTGACATCACGAGCGTATTACACGAATTTTCATCATGCAATTATATGGTGTGTCGCGATGTGTTTCCATCTTTTAATAATGCATGCTAAGCTCTCGGTAGTTCAGTAGAAACTGTATCATTGCACGCTAGTTTGATGGATAGGAGTTCAACTGTTTCCCTGATGGCAGTCACTTTAACGTTCGTGTATGGGGCAATTCTTCTAATACTATTCCACAGAGCTCTAGCGAGGACTGTATTCTGCATGTCCTGGTTGACACTTCACACATACTCTTTACATCTGATGATATAAAGAGCATCTTTATAGATGTAAAGAGCAGGTGCGAAGTGTCAACCAGGACATGCAGAATACAGCTCTCGCCAGAGAAGTAATGCATTCATCGGCCGCTCCTCTATGGAATAGTATTAGAAGAATTGCCCCATACACAAACTTTAAAGAGACTGCCATCAGGGAAACAGTTGAAATCCTATCCAGCAAACTAGCGTGCAATGATATAGTTTCTACTGAACTACGACGAGCTTAGCATGCGTTATTAAAAGATGGAAACACATCGCAACACACACGTATAATTATGTGATGAAAATTCATGTAATATGCTTGTGATGTCACCCACATTATTTTAAAAAATAATCTTTGTTACTTACGTGCTCCAATTCCCTGGATTTTTATGTCTACCATTGCCTTGAGAAAGCCTCCCAGTAGAGTGTGAAAGCTCGGTGAATCTTTGTACTTACTACGCCGCAAAAATTAACAGATTTAATACGCTATTTGCGTCTCTTGGGTATTCACTGTGTGGTGTATTTATGATTATGTTTTTAAACTTTTAGAATTTGCTTTTTTTTTTTAAAATAAACTTGACCAATTAGGACGCAACACACCACAACAACATACAAGAAACAACTATACAAAGTTTATTTTGATAAATCAAATCGATTTTAGACTTTAATTAAAATACAAGCTCACTTTCACATAAACAGTAACAATGTGGAGCATTTTATTGTGAAAGTTAACAAATTTTACCTTTAATGATTATACACCAATACTTTGATGCAGACAAATAACAAACCTTCCTTTAAAAAAAAAAATCAATTAAAAAACACTTTTAAGTTAGTTCACCAGCAATTTTTGGGACTGCTGTTTAAAACATTAATGAGTACATACTGTCCATGTCCGGTTAGATTCTCAGATACAGGCAATGGTGCCTTCTTCCATAAGACTTCAAAGAACATGGTTACCCATGCATAATTTGCTGTTCCCTGCATGGTGCCCATCACTCTGCTGACTTATTGCTGTTCAGTTTTGGAAAACACATTACATGACAGAGTTGCAGCTAACCTTTTCTAGATGATACAACAGACAATAAAAAAGTTTGCATGCAAAGCTTATTTTAATACTTTAACCAGTACACCCTAAAATATTACTGTGGAAAACCAATTTCAGGTTCAAAAGCAAAATGAATACTGAAATTGATATACCTCTAGTTTTCTGAAATATATCAATTTCAGGTTAATTCACCAGAAATTTCTTGCACTGCTGTTTAAAACTTTGAGAATACACTATCCATGTGTGGTCAGATTCTCATATGCTGGAATATCGGCTCCTATTTCTCAGGCATTTAGGGCAAATGATGACCCATCATAATTTTCTGTAGCCTTCAAAAACTCCCATGTATCATTTGCTGTGAGGTGATTCTCCTCACTGTTAATTTGTGATGCCTGTCACTCTGCCAACTTATGACCATGACTCTGCTGACTTATGATGAACATCTCTGTGCTGACTTTTGATGTCCATCACTTTGACAACTTTTGATGCCAATCATCTGCTGACACTGATGGCCCCATTACTTTGCCAACATTGATGACCATCACTCTGCTGACTCATGATGCCCTTCACTTTGCTAACTTATGATGACCATCATTCAACAGACTTATGATGACCATCACTTCACTGACTTACGATGACAATCACTGTTGTGCTGACTCTTCAGTTCTGAACAAACAATTATTTGATAGAGTTGTAGCCATCCCTTTTTAGCTTGATACAACATTCTTTGAACTGTCCATTTTCAAACCTGGGTTACTAGTTCCAAGACACAGAAAGAACAAAAAAGAAGAAATTCAACCACTATGGCTGACCCAGTGACTTGATGTAAGAAGCTAGATTACAGCCACCCACCCTACAGGAGATCTTTTCCATTAGTAGAGAAAGAGCACATGGTTCTCTACCCCCCCCCCTGAAAAAAAATCCTGTAGGACAATTGGACAATTCTGTATTTTTATGAAATGCAAGTTGCATGTATTTTCACTAAAAAAGAGTTCTTGTACATATGTACACTGTCTATGCCAGGTAATGGCAAAACACTATATTTCAAACAAATGGGCACACATCACTGCTCCCACAATAAAATTTATATTTCTTGAACAACTCAAGAGAGCATTGTGTTTTTCTAATGGAAAAGCAATGCTCAAAATAGCATACCATCACCTTCACTGGAACCAATAAGACAAGGTGGGCAATTTTTTAATTAAACACAAAAACAGTGTGAAAATGCCTTTAGTAAGAGTGTCATCACACTGTATATGACAATAGTGCAAGTCATGGGACAGTGTAACTACTCATGAACAATACATTTAAACAGGATATTTTTAGGACATCTTTTGGTGTTGACAAGACTGTCCATCCATCTGTAAGTGCATTACCTCTGCAATTATTAGTTGGATTTGAAAAATTCATTTTCTGTTGACTAGCTTCAAATATGAGAACACCTCCTTGTGATTTTTGTTCCAGTGCATCAACTTGCCACTATGGAGAGTAAATCTACATTGCACTTTACTCTGATATTTATTTCATTCCATAACATTGCTTTTAAATATTTGATTGACAAAAACAAATTCTCTCAATGGATACCATTTACTATGATAAGCATTTAGCAAATGTTTTCCATTTCAAATAATGCACATACATATTGTACTTCCCTTGCTATCTCAGTCTTGCAAGGTACAGTATTCTCTACATTATACATTTAATTTGTTAACATAAACCCTCCAGACATGATTTAATTTTATATACAACATGCAGGTATTTATTTTTCAGCTGTATCTTTTATGTATTCCAATAAATATTTTATGAATGCTACATCTTACTATACAGTATGAGCCTGTATTTAGAAAAATCCTGGATTTGATGAACAAAATGTGAGCTTTTGTTTGGTATAATGTTAATTCGACATGAATTTGAATTGATCGTTTTTAATTAACAAATTCCCTGAATTTAATGAGTGAGAGAAAAGTTAAGACTCTTAAAAAGCAAAATAAAGAAACTTAATAAAATTCCATATTTAATGAGGCAGAGAAAATCTGCTGTGCACCATCCTGGAATGGTGCAGCATAAATGGTGGCATACAGAACAAAATCACAACAACACAGGAGGGAATCTCAGTGTACAAGTGAAAGAATATTGACAGAAAAGCAATGGGAAGGGAGTACAACAAATGCTCAACAAACGAATTGTGCAGGAGACTCTTTCTTTGGTAACTAACGCTTAGGGACATGTACCCCGGTCTTGTATCCAAAACTGCTTAAGAAAAGCTGGGTTCAACGCCACTGCACACTTTGATGATGAAATGGGTGATCTTCCACTCTCTGATTAGTAGTGACATCAGGTCATAATGTATTTTGATTATATTCCAGCAACTGATGGCATTGTTAATGTAGATGACACTGATGCCACATCTGGACTTCTTTCTGTAGACAATATTTGCTGGCACTTAAGCCAACAGAATACTTGTCCACAGTCCTGTGCAACAGCCATTAATTGTGGGGAAATCTTCAATGTTTTTTTTTTTTTTTTTTTTTTGAAACAACAAACTACGGCAATAATGCACTAAGTGCTATTCAGCAAAAATATAAAACAAAACAATATTAAATTCTTCTTTTAAAAATGTTTCCACAAGATGTTTGTTTTAGGATTCACTGCCACTGTGTAAGTGCTTACTAATTTATTATAATTTGTATACTGTAGTAATTTAATTAAATCTTCCAAGTATATTCAATTGCTATGGATATATAATATAAATATGTAGGCATATTATCACATATGCATATCTTTCACAGTGGGATTTTTCACCCCAAGAACAGATTTAGCAAGGATTCTGTCAATCCTGAGTATCTCGTTACAAGCAGGTTCTCCTGTGGCATTCTCTCATTATATATCCCTTATTATTACATATAAACATTATTTCCATAATGTAAAAATAAAGTCATACAAAAACGAGTAGATATATATATATATATATATGGGGGGGGGGGGGACAACTCATATTTTAGTATTTCTGAATCTAACTCCCAAGCCTTCTGAATATATTTGGGACATCTGGGAGGGAAAGGGCCTTACTTAAAATTCAGGAAGTGCAAGAGATGTGTAAGAAATGCTCTTTATGACAAAGACACAGGTGAAGAGAAAACACCTCCTTATATTGCACATGAAATTATGGAACTAAAACACCTAAAAGAAGATTTTTTGGACTTTCAGCATGAACTCAAGATAACAAATAAGTTATAACTTTAATTTTCTTTTTGTTTGCTTCACAAAAGATGTTTTGAGCAAGATGTAGCATTTAGGGTAAAATCCATGAAAAATTATTTATTTTTATAGGTTTCTATTTTTTAATTAGAGCCATGGCAATTTACCTTCCATTATGAATGTCATTGTTTGATACAAAGGAGTTGTAAGTCTGAGCCTATCTAACAGATAAAATGAATTTAAATGAATACGGTCAAATAAAATAAGTTTAATTAAATAAAACTGGCATACTAAGATTCTTTTTTGTTAGTAACAAAAATTTCATTATAATAGAACTTGAAAACAATTGTGAAAATGCTTTAATCCTCACTTTCATAATGAAAAATCTGACAGAATTTTCTCAATGCTTGACAAAACACTGCATCAAAGTCTGCATAACACTTGAAATTCTATGCGTGACTTAAAAACAATTGCCCTTACCTTTACTAAAAGTAATTATGCTACACAGGAAATGGAAAAATATATATTATGGGAATTCTACAGCAGTATGAAACACTGGGTTACTAAAACTGAAAAAAATATATAGCTTTTAAATACAAATTTATAAAAGTATTAGAAAGGCTTAGTCTGTTCCACAATTAACTTCTCTAACTTTTTTGCAATAATTGTCACACAACAATTGGATATAAAATTATTAAAACTACATTGAAACCTTGGCACACTTTAATTCATTTAAATAACTTACAAAAACATATTTACTGCTACCCATCAGAAACAGGTTTCAAGATAGATTCAGAGGATTCAGCTTAGTCAAATGTTTAAAAAAAATTCATGTAGTTAACACCAATTATTGTTCCATTTGCGAACAGTTTTGCTGTATTGAGTGCATAGCAGTTCAACAAACTGGTAACAAATAAAAATAAGATGAAAATTCTATTTTCCTTCAAAGAATGGGATTACAAGTTATAACACTTAGCATACCAAAACAGGAACATTACAAAACCCAGAAATATAAAAATATGATAAACACTACAATTGCAGCAGCTGCCAGTTTGGTGTATGTTGAGCTCAGGTTTAGGTAATGGGCATCTTTCTTGTATTTCTCAGAAAGAATTGACAAATTACTTGCTTTGGAATCTAGATCTGGAAGGAAAAGATCAATTTCATAAATATTCATTCATATTTCCCCCACACTATTCAATAAATAATAAATTGTGATGTCAAAAAACAAACTGTATGTAAAACTGACAGAACAACAAGATACAGACTGCTCCAGGTTGAAACTGCAATATCAGCAAAATCAGGGCTAGGAGTGAAATAAAATATTTTTCAGGACAAGATTTTTTTCTTTCTGTCTTTTTTTTTTCTTCTTTAAATTTCAGGGTGATTTCAGAACATACAATATGAGTCCTATATGGTAATTTTCTGGAATGCAGAAATTTCGAACACACAAAATTTTTTACCAATCATATTTTTTGCTACTTCTTTTTATCTGACAGCTTTAACCATTTTGCTATACACGAGTCACCAAATGAAATACAATGTATTTCTGTTAAATCACTGCAAGATACAACTGAATAATATGTTCTTCATAGCTGTTAACACTACCAGTACTTCTGCTCTTAAAATCTTGACATTCGGAGAAGTTGGCTGCCAGTTTGGAAGTTTTGGTATCATGGTGCTGACATTAAAGCATTACTTGATGATTTAAAAATAGGCTGGCATACTATATTTTTCACAACTTTTCTGTTTTATGCCATCAGCATGTGAAAATATTTGTAGAAGTCCCATATTAGAAATACTGAAATTTTTGTTGCATATAAAACACGTGGCTCAAAACACATCATTCGAGGTAGCAAGAACATGACACCAATCATAGATAAGGGCACCATTTCAGATATTCTCTGGCAACGACACTAAACAAAATTTTATCTTCCACAGCATTTTGATTACTAATTCTCACTAAAAATTAAATAGAGTAAAACATGTAGCTCACTATGTTTTAACAGTGGTATAGATCTAATTCACATCAAGTTATTTATATAACAACTACCAAAGCAAACTTGTTAACTTTCAAGAAATGAAATCCGTAAAAAACATTATATGACACATTTGGTTGATATGTCTATTGATGTGCCAATTAATGTGTGAAATGTATCAATCGTATCATTTAAAATAAATGAATACTGAAATGAAAAATGAAGTGGATTGCACTCTTTAACTCTCCATCCACTTGCCTCCTTTTCATTCTGAACCCTGCCACCTGCTGCTTCTCTTTCCTAACAGATTTGCAGGGTAAACTATGTACTTATGTTTCTGAATTTTTAATTAAAAGAGTCCAATTTTTACAGATGCTATAACTTGATCATATATGGTTTACAAAGCAAATTTCACTTGAATCCAACAAAAAACTTATTGAATTATGCACAAAAACATTTATTGAAACGTTAGAGAAATGCCGCCATTATATGCCTTGGGGTATCATGTTTTGCAGAAACTGACAACCAGCACATTAGAAATGCTGAAATTTTTAGGGGCAAAGAGTATTCTTGCCTGTTATCACTTGTGGGGGAGCGGGAAGGGTTGTTTGTGGTACTCATAACATTCTAACACAGGATGCATTTATTACTGCCAATTGCAGCTGCTTTCGATAAAAAAGAAAAAGTCAAATTTCAAAAGTGCATAATTATTCTTTTTAAATTTCAGGACAAAATGGTAAAAACTAAGGACTTTCAGGACATAAAACAGAAACTTCAGGAATGTTAGGAATTTTAGGACAAGTCCTACTCCTAGCCAAACACACAGAGAAGGAAGAAAACTACAAATAGAATTGCAACACAAAGAAACTGAGGAAACTCAAGTGCTAGGAGGTCTGTATTTCAACAGCTGGAGGGATGCAACAATAGCCACAGTAAGAAAAAAATATAAGAATAATAGCAGAAGTAAAGTAAAAGAGAAACACGTGGTTCTCTTGCAAGAACCCAATTTAAAATATCTTAGCCACGTAACACCAATAGGAGAGACTGAGAGTAAAAAATTTTACTTAACCAATAACAGCAGGTGTTTCTAAACTTACAGCATGGGTTGTGATGGAATAAATGTCAATATGGGAAACAGTAATGGGGTTATAGCACTAAAATGATTAAGTCATTGGAAGACCCGTACACTAGTTTGTATACCAAATTCATGGGAACAAACTTTTCCTGTCATTTCGTGCAGTTTGCTGGATAGAATTACTTCAGGTCCCAACAAACTAACATATTCCACCAGAAAACAACTACATATTTGTGAAAGTTTAAAAGTCAAAAAGTTTGATCTAATGGATGTTGAAATGTCCAAAATAAATTCCATTATGTTAAGTTCAGACCAAAAATATTAACTTGATGTTTGGACAGCAGTGGCCAATAGTAACTGTTGGTCCAACTTGGCAAGAATGAATCCTGGGATATTGTTTCATATGCATTAACTTATCAGTGATATTAGAATATTGTACTATTAGGTGGGATGTTTTGAGCCTTCCGACCATGATCAAGAGTTTTGGTGAACAATTTATCATAAATGCCTACTTAAATATATGGTTCACCATTCAAGGCAATCCCTCATGCTCTGAGGGGCACTCTTGCTATCTCAGCAAGGAGTAAAAAGCAGTTATCAATCCAATAATCAAAAGAAATAGTTCTTATGGGCACTCAGAAAACATTAATACTGCCAATGATCACTTTCACATGTGAGAAAAATGGGACTGCTTTGCATACTGAAACACTCTGGTGTGTGTGTGTTAGATATTCCAAAATTCAATTTTGAGGCCACGGATTACATAGATTCCACTGACTGGCAAAAATGTGTAACGCTACCACCAGTAACAACCAGAATTTTAAATGAGATTCTACAACACATGATGAATATGTAGAAGAGGTTCCAGCTGTTAAAAAATTTCCTTGCCTCTCCCAAGCAGTAGAAAGGAGCATCATGTTTGTTACTACTGAAGCTTCTGTTGTAGCATGAGGAGATAACGGCAGGTATGAGTATGTTTGTGCAAAATTTGTATGTCAGAGAAAAATATCTTTGTTAAACATGAAACACAAATACTGCACACATAAGGATTAATTTGGTGAATTGTAAATGACTCAAACAACTCGGTATAATCGAACATATATTGCTGAACCAAGATGAACCTGATGCGTTATTGTGCAACTGGGTAATGAGTCCTGGATTACTTTTTCTTTTGTTTCAAATTAAAACAAGATAAGAGTGTCACTATAAATTTAACAAAAAAGCTCTAGAAAAAAGGTTCCCCAACAAAAGATATCTCCAGATGATGATCAAGTTTGAATTATTCAATGTGTATGACAGAATCACATCACTACTCTTCCATGCCACTGGCAATCTGTACAACAAAAGGAAGTTTGTCACTGTTTTTGTTTGACAAAAATGTATCTTTCACAAACAAACTGTGAAGTAAAAGGCTCCTTTGGCAACTGAAGATGTATGATAATATCTCAATAAAGTTTTGCACACATAGGCGAGCACTTTCTGCTCTACTGCTAACTGGAACTTCATAAAAAGCTTTTTACCCTTATTTTGATACACTCTGATATAAAGATATTCAAATCACATAGCCTGCACAAACCCGCCTAAGATCTGTAAATGATTAAGGAATGTAATATGTAAAATACTGAAATGTATTGGCACATATTTGGTAATAAGTAAGTGTGCTTTATGCAGGGACATGTAGACTGATCGATAAGTACCTTATGATGATTTTTGGTTGCAGATTTGAGATATGTAAACCATTGTCTCCCAACATCATTACAGCATTCGAATTACCCAGTGGTCAGCTGGCCATTGGTCAGTAAAACTTCTGCCAGACCACTGAACTATTGATTTTACTGGCCCAGATGGCCAGAAACTTTTAATTTTTTCCCCCTAAGTTGCCACAAGTTAAAAAATGTATTTCTTTTACCTTGCTGTATGGTTTTTCTTTTAGGCGGCAAACTAATGGAAGGTTTATGAAATGCTATTGGATAACAGCTATTATTTTTTATCCCTGAAGCTTTTTTTTTTTTTTTTTTATTGAGGGCTTAAAGACCACCGTGAGCAACTGAATGAGCTATGAGCAGTCGCCTGTCCCTAATTTAAGGCCAATGGTTCCAGGGAAAGGAGAGAGCCAGTGCTGTAAGACAAACATAACATCCATGCTCCACGGGATTAGAACTCGGACCCATCTCGGAAGCCATGCCAAGACATGCGAAATCGACGTGGCATAGATGACTAGGCAGCTGTGGCAAGAACATCGCTGACCACTGATGAAGACTGCGACTTCGGCAGTTGAAATGCATATGGCATGACTGGGAAGGTGTGTGTAAACAACATAAGCCTATGTGAGATTTTTTTGGAGGATTCGTCATTGTCGGTTTTTTATCGTAATCTTACTCAGATTTTATTCCGATTACGTTCGAATTTTATTTGAATTTTAAGGGTTTTTACTTCATTCTTATTTGTACTAATTCATTGAATAAGGGATATAGGTTCGTCTAGCTTATGCCAATATCATCTAATAGGTAATATAATATATTGCGTGAACATCAAGCACCTAGCACGCATTCCACGAAGAACAAAGGCGAGTTAACATTTTTGCATTATTGACATAAGTGATATCACCTCACTGTGACATCATCTGCGTCTGTCTCAGAATCATCTTTGCTTTCCTGATCTAATCACTCACAGAAGTATTCACCCCATCTTTCACTTAAACTCATTGGGATCCCATATCATTTCCCCAACCCTATTCTACACACAACTTACAACTTTGTTTCCCCTATTTTTTCTGAGTTTCATATACTTCCAGAAAGATAGGAAGACTTTCTGGAAGTACATGAGACTCAGGAAAAGTAGGGGAAACAAAGTTGTGCGAAGAATAGGGTTGCAGAAATGATATGGCAGTTAAGTGAAAGATGGGGTGAATACTTCTGTGAGTTATTAGATCACGAAAACTAAGATGATTCTGAGACAGACACAGATGATGTCACAGTGAGGGATGGAAGCACAGGAGGGATCTCAAGAGAAGAAGTGTGTAAAGCTCTAAAATCTCTTCAGAATGGTAAGGCTCTGGGAGTTGATGGCATAACTGCAGAGATGTTGAAATATGGTGGTGACTCTGTAATTAACTGGTTAACGGAAATTTGCCAGTTGTGCTGGGAGTTAGGAATGGTCCCTCAGGATTGGAAGGATGCTATTATTGTTCCTTTGTATAAGGAAAAAGGTGATCAGACTGAATGCAAGAACTATCGTGGTATTAACCTACTAAGTGTGCCAGGGAAAGTGCTTGGTAAGGCTGTTATTGAAAAAGTATGGGGTCTTACATCATTGAAAGTGTGGGATGTTCAGAGTGGTTTTATGCCTGGTAAAGGCTGCACTAACCAAATTTTTGCATTACACATGATGATTGAAAAGTATCTGGCTGTTGGTAAGAAAGTTTTTGCTGCCTTCATAGATTTAGAGAAAGCTTACGACTCAGTAAATAGGACACTTTTGTGGAAGGTATTGAATGAATATGGTGTTACTGGGAATCTACTTAATAGTGTAAAAGCCATGTATGCTGGTAGTAGAGCTTGTGTACGAGTGAATGGTGTTTTATCAAAATGGTTTTCTATTGGTACAGGAGTCAGACAGGGTTGTGTAATGTCACCATGGCTGTTTAATATATTTTTGGATGCATGCATGCGTGATGCCAAAATAGATAATAGTGGTTTATGTCTTGGTGATATCCGTGTGTGCAGACTGCTGTATGCTGATGACACTGTCTTGTTGGCAGAGAGCAAAAGTGAGTTGCAGAGGTTGTCCCGGATGTACGAAGTTTGCATGAAATTCAAACTGAGTATAAATAAAAAAACAAAGTTATGGTCTTTGAAAAAGGAACTGGTAGCATGAATGTCTCGAAGTTATGGTCTTTGAGAGAGGAACTCGTAGCACTGAATAAATGGCAAAGTGATTGACCAGGTGAGTGAGTTTGTGTAGTTAGGAAGCATGTTTGACAGAGAGAACAAATTCGATGGTGAAATTAGTAGGAGAATGAATTCTTCAATGAAATTAGTAGGAGAATGAATTCTTCAATGAAAGTCATAGCTGCTTTGGGAGTTTTCACAGGAATGATGGTTTCTCTAGAGAGTCCCACATGGCTGTGTATGAAAGTGTAATTGTTCCTACTCTGACGTATGGTAGTGAAACATGGGTACTACAGAAGAAACATAGCAGTTTATCTGCTAGAGAAATGAGTTACTTAGCAAGACACAATCTGATTGTGTGAGGAATGAAGATGTGTTGTAGTTGTGTGATGTGAAGCAAAATATTGTTATCAAGGTCGAGACTAATATGCTTCAGTGGTTTGGCCATGTTGAAAGAATGAGTCACAAGATGCTTACTAAGAAAATCTTTTCAGCCCAAGTGGCAGGAAGGAAAGGCAGAGGAAGGCCAAAAAAGACATGGATGGATCAGATTCAGGAGTGTCTGCATGTGAAAAAGATTATGAGTATGAAGTATAAAAGATCTTGTGTAAGGCGGGTAATGGATATCAGTGAAGCCAGAGCTGTATGTCGAAATCGCTGTAAATGGAGAAGTTTGACACGACAACAGTAAGTAAAAATATCTGGTGGTTTGTGGGGTTTTTTGGAGCTAACCTCTGAATCTCAGAGAACAGCTTGGTGATATGTATGTATGTATGACAAAAGTGATTTTTTAAGAAACTTCCATACATAATTGTGCACACTGCCTTCCATAGTCACAAACGAAAAATTTTAACGTGTGAAACAGAAAATTTAAGAACGAAATATATTCTTCAAAACTGCTATTACGAGGATTGTACTGAAAGTAATGCAAAAGTGGACAACTTTTTTACTAACTGACAGAGGTCGTACAAATGGCACATGTGGGTAGAGTACCTCTTCCTCTATTGTAACCCTTCTTCATTGCAAGGTAAATAATGGAGTTCAAGAAGAAGCAACGTGTTGTAATTGAGTTTTTCATGAAGGAAGGGTGCAGGCTGTCCGACATCCACAGAAGGCTACAGAATGTTTACGGAGACGACACCATTGACAAGAGCAATTTGCACAGATGGATGAAGAAATTTAAAGAAGGGGAAACCAACATTGAAGACGAATCACACGTGAATCGTCATAGTGTGGATGAATTGATTCGTGCGGAGAGATGAGTCACAATCCGTGAGCTTGTTGCACGACTGGACTGTGGTCACAATGCCATATAGAAGATGGTGAAAGACTTAGGGTATCGGAAAGTGTGTGCAAAGTGGGTACCTTGGCAGTTGACATCCGATTTGAAGAAGAGAAGGGTGGAAGTCTGCTCTGATCTGCTGAAAGCATTTGAAGCCAATGAAGACACGTTTTTCCGATCTGGTGACAGGGGATGAAACGCGGGCATATCTCTACGATCCAGAAATGAAGAATCAGTCCATGGAATGGAGTCACACCTCTTTACCAAGGCCTAAGAAGTTCAAGAGCCAGTAATCAGCACAGAAAGTCATGGTGACTGTTTTTTTTAAAGGGGGGATGACAGGGGAGTCATTCTTCCTGATTTTCTGCAATGTGGCCGCACCGTGACCAGCGAGTGCTACAGTGAGACACTCAAGCAGCTTAGAGAAGCCATAAGGAGGAAGAGACCGAACAAGAATCTGAAAAGGATCCACATTCACCATGACAATGCAAGACCACACACATCTTTGGCAACAAATCAGGCTGGTTGGTGGTTCCCCATCCATCGTCCAACCCAGATCTGGCACCCTCCAACTTCCACCTGTTCGGTCAAATAAAGGACAGTCTCTGGGGACAATGATTTGATGACACAGTATTTCAGTCTCTGGGGACAATGATTTGATAAGTGACTGTGAAGAAGTAGGTACAACGGTCAACACCTGAATTTTTTAAAAGAGGATTCGAAAGTTGGGTTCAATGAAGAAGCAGATGCAACGCTTGTGATGGAGACTATGATGAGTAGTACCTTTGTATAGAAAAAGAGTTACTCTACCAACATATGCAATTTGAACGACCTCTGCAAGTTAATAAAAGTTATGCCCACTTTTGCATTACTTTCGGTACAACTCTCATATTTACATGCAATGTGACCACTGCACATGTGAATAGCATATCAGTGAGAAGTTTTCAACCTTGTGATCAAATATTAACAACCAAAACTTCTCACTGAATAAAAAAAAAAAAAGATACGAGATGCTTTCAGTAATTAAGCATTACACACGAATGTCCGGGAATTATTGGATGCATTACAAAATTATGTACAAAAAAAAAAACTATGAGCATTTTCTGTTTTTCTATGGCGCGTATTACTAACATGGCTTTTATATTTTTGCTTTGCAGAATTGTTATTCCCAGAATCCGATAGATGGCACTAGGTGTGGCCTGATAAGGAATGTATGAGAAATGCGCAATCAGTAGTCATGTCATCCGTACAGCAGAAAGCGGTGTGTGTGTGTTATGGCTTGCAGAATTAAAGTCTGTCATTCAAGTTAAAAGACGGTATTGCTTAGTAGAGTATGGTTGTAATCCTCCATCAACGAATTCAATTAAGCGGTGGATGAAACAGTTTAAAGAAACTGGCAATGTGGAACATCGTGAAGGAGCCGGTAGGCCTAGCGTCAGTGGTGAAACGGTTGACCAAGTTAATGAAAGTTTCAGACGAAGCACCAGGAAATCCATTCGTAAAGCAAGCAGAGAACTGTGCATTCCGAAATAGACAGTTCACGATATCTTGCACAAGAAATTAAAGTTTCCTGCTTATAAAATTCAAATACTGCAAAAGATGCATGTAAATGATCACACTCTGCGATACGATGTCGCTGTGGATATGCTGAATCAAGTGGAAAACGACAAAAACTTTCTCGGTACTGTAATTTTTAGTGATGAATTCACATTTCATATATCAGGTATTGTGAATCGTCACAATTGTAGGATATGGGGCAGTGAACCGCCTCATGCTGCTATTGAACTGGAACGTTATTCTCCAAAAGTTAATAATGTGTGGTGCGCCCTATCAAAAAAAGAAGTGATTGGCCCTTTCTTCTTCTGCGAAAAAACCATAAATGGTGACATTTACTTGGATATGCTAGAAAATTTTGCTATACCCCAGATCAAAAGATATGACAACTTCGTTTTCCAACAAGATGGCGCCACATCCGCATTGGTCAACGGTTGTACGTAAGTGCCTAAATGAGCATTTCCCCAACAGATGGATTGGGCATGGTGGTCCCATTCCGTGGCCTCCTCCCTCTCCAGATCTAACTCCATTGGATTATTTCATGTGGGATTATGTGAAGGATCGTGTCTATCAGACGCCTTGTGCTGATCTGCAGGAACTGAAGCAGCGTATCACAGCTGGTATTTAATTCCATAACTCCTCAGATGCTTGCCAATACATGACATGAAATCGAGTATAGCTTGGACTTACTACGAGCAACCAAGGGATCTCACATCGAAATTTATTAACTTGTGTAGTTACATTGTAAGTTAGTACAGTCAGTTTCTTTCTATCTGTTTAATGTTTTGTTTTATATAATTTTGTAATGTGTCCAATAATTCTCGGACGCCCTGTATTATAAGCCATTCCACATTTTTATCTACAATCATAACTGACACCACCAAAAAAAAAAAAAAAAAAAAAAAACTACAAACAAACTATGCACTTCAAATTCAATTTTCATATATAATAAGCACTGCTATTACACAGTATGTGTGTGTATGGCTGTCTACAGGCATAGCATGCATGTGTGTGTGTGTCAAAAGTTGTTACATAAATAAAAAAACAACTGACTTACCAGATAATGCAGCCCCCCTCTGTAAAACATCGTCAATGTTCTGAACCATAATCCGCTGCACATCTTGGAGTTCTGTATTAAGGTTAGTTAGGTTGCGTCTAGCACGAGCATCTAGGAATGACTTCTTCGCTTTCTGCATATAAGTATCTAAAATACACAGTGACACGAAATCAAAAATCAGATTCCAAAATATGCATGCCAATAATTCTTTTTACATATGCGTAACTGTCAATTAAATTTAATGAAAAACCAGAAGATTGCCAAAAAAAAATCCAGAAGATTGCATAATAATCAGGAAGATTTTTCTGATGTTAGTTTGTTATACAATATAAAATATCCACACAGAGCTAAAACTGTACCTTGTTTTGCAATAGTTACACACACATTTTTATATGCACTTCAACAAAACCAGGGAAAGATTAATAAAGAAGTCCATTACGTATAATTTACTAGATTTTGAAACACTCCATCCCATACAAGTTAGCAAAAAAAAAAAAAAAATTCTATCCTTTTGGATACCTACGTAGAATTTCACTTTTTTTCTTGCTGCTCTTTGTCTTTTTTTTTTCTTTTTTTCAATACACATGCCAGGATATCAGACATTTTTTGTTTTTGATTCCTTAAGAAGCACTTAGCCACTTTCAATGTCCACATTTTTTCTTTTCAAATCTATACTGTTTTCGTCTGCTTTATTTAACATTATCAGGGACACAGACCTGCTTCTGAAGTTGAGAAACATTAAGTGGAGCTAACATTTTTCTTTTTCTAGTTTTCCCCAAACACCAATAGGAATCCTGCAGTAAAATGTAATAGGTGCCTACACAGACTGGGAGTAGCTCACTGTGATCTTTAGAGTCCATTAACAAGTGTTAGGATCTTGAAAACACGAAAATGAACTTTTCATAGATGTTTATTAACGTTATTTCACTGAGATTTTCGATTTCCATAGCATACTCAACGTTTTCCGTCATCCGTAGCAGACCGACGATTTCCATAGCATACTCGATGTTTTCCGTCATCTGTAGCGGACTGACGATTTCCATAGTATACTCGGTGTTTTCTGTCATCTATAGAGGACCGATGATTTCCATAGTAACTATGTAAAATCTGCAGTACTTGGAGTCTCCGACTCTTTCTTCCCACCGCATGATCTCATTCAGCGTCAAGCGAAACAGTGTGCATGGTGAACTTACTGAGCCAAAGTTCCAATGATGACGACGGGCCATAGGATTCTGGCACACAATGGCGCAGAATTTCCATATCTGTCATATATTTTATTTATAGGGATATTTTTAGCAAAAAAATACAGAAAATTTTAAAATCCGGAAAAAAGTTCTTCCGGCCGGAAAACTGTATAAAAATTTGGAAAACTTCCGGAAAATCTGGAAGAGTTGGCAGGTATGCATATGCTATATTAACTATACATATATACATAATTCACTCCATCTTTGAAAATGTAAGTCACGTTGAATATGATTTACAAAATAAATTTAAAAGAGAGCACTAGTTTACACCCTTCCACAGATTTTACGCCAATAAATGGTAGCAGACAGATGATATGCTCATCCTCACTAAACATACCTTAATAATAATAGTTCACTGTAGTTTCTCATTTAGTATAATAATTTTAAAAGCATTTAGGTTTATATAGGGTTTTACCAGAAATAATAGTGGCTTGACTCTTCATAGGAAAAAGGTGTTACAAAATAATAATAATAAAGAGTTCTTGGAGTTCCACTGTTACCATTCACCTATTTAATATAGCTACAATACATGATATCTAGATAAAATAACACATGTGCAGATGCATTGGATCCTTGAGATATATCAGAGAAACTCCATAAAGAATTAAAAGCTATGAATACAGAAAATAATTATCCTTCACCAGCAATTAGAAAAAAAAAAAAAACATTTAATGAAAAAAAAAAAAGTTAAATCATAAAGAGTCATACAATGTCATTAAACTAACTATGAAAGCTGTCTACTATACAGGTTTGTTCGAAGAACTTAAGAAAACTAGCAAAAAAATTCCATGTTCGACTTGCTCCAGGCTTAAATAATAAAATTAAAGAAAAATGAAAACAACATCTTGCAACCAGGAGAGGTTGTGTACAGGGTTGATGACAATGGTGGGGGAAAGTGTGTCAAGGTTCATACTCTTCCAAACAAAATAAATTCAAGCACTGTTCAAGGACTTTTTAATACCAAATTATCATATGTGTGTGTTGTCAGTCAGTCAATAGGTAGGTAGGTGTTATAACAAGTTCAAACCATTAAACTTAGCTGGGATGGGCACCCCTTCAATGACCTGCCTGTTAACTCCTGCCGCCCTGTTGGTTTATTTTATTAACTTTCAATAGCCCTTCTGTTCTGGTGCTTTTCAAAATTATTTTATTTTGTGGAATATTTTGAAAGGGTACATTATTTTTATATTCATCGCCCAAGAAGAACAAAACACACTGAACAGAAGCCCATCATGATTCACAAATACATCATTCCACTTATTTTACTCCCAAGACTGACGTTTTACTCCGTAGTGATGCCATAGCCAAAATACCAGCTGTCCACGTGCTGCCCCCGAATTGAATGCAAGTTCTGCACTATTTGATCATCAGCTTGTTGTTTTTATTGGAACTAAACAGAAATCTCCTATACAACTTTTAGCACAAACAATTACTTTACGCATGCTCTTTCATATCATTACTTAAAAAAACAAAACTAAAAAATGTTCAAATACTATTTAGAGTCTTAAATTTTTTCAAGTACTATCAAGGACTTAAAAATTAACTTTTTTCTCAAGGAGTTTTCAATGAGGGTATGAACCCGTGTGTGTATGAGAAGCTGGGAGATAAGATCCATGCAGAATATAAACAAACAGCGCTTGACAGACATGTTCAATTAACTGGTAATCAATAAAAAAATTATCGCATCAAAAGCACTTTCTGAAAAGAAAGTTGGAAGATGGTGCGGAACCCCATGGCAGAAAGCTCCTGATCAGTCTGCGACAGATATCACGGTGCCACAAAATAATCTGCGGGTGGCGAATGGGCAAGATAACTGCTAGATGCGAAAAACAATAAAAATTGCATGTATATATAAAAAAAAAAAAAAAGCCTAACCTAGTTACTATAGCAATTGCAATGATAACTAAAGATCAAGGACACTCTGCCCTTTGTACCTAGAATTTTGCCTCCATTTTTGAGTTGAAAAAGAAAAAGTTTATGGAATAAAATTATATTTAACAACACTACAAGGGCAGAGGAGGGCAC
The DNA here is from genome assembly GCA_039090855.1 of Macrothele yani. Lineage (NCBI taxonomy): Eukaryota > Metazoa > Arthropoda > Arachnida > Araneae > Macrothelidae > Macrothele > Macrothele yani. The sequence goes on along the minus strand of CM077002.1, from coordinate 21,908,656 downwards.
ATCGCTAGAAGAAAAAAAAAACCAAAAAAACAATTACAGCAGAAATCTTTGCACCATCGTGCTTTCATTTTGGGAAAACTTCCTCCATTTTTGTTCTTAAATACAAACATTTATGTAATTAAATTGTGTTTAAACAATAATACAGAGCAGGGAAAGCACCACAGGAGAGAAAAAAAAAAAACAATTACAGGAGAAATATTCGCTGCTTTTAGCTTTCGTTATCAAAAATTTTTACTTCCATTTTATGATTCCGGGAGAAATTTTTGTTCCATCCAACTTTAGTTTTGGGAAACTTTTCCTCCATATTCAAGAAGAAACACAAACATTTAAGCAATTAAATGATAATTAACAACCATGCCCAACAGAGGAAGCATTACGAACGAAAAAAGTTACAATTACAGAAGAAATCTTCACTCCGTCTAACTTCCATTTTCGGCAAGTTTTGCAAAACGGAAAACCTGCCTGCATCTATGATCGGGAGTCTGCCAGAGAGGATTTAATAGGGTTCTGAGGATATCATTTTCGTCTGCAGGACCAAAATAAAATCTGCGACATATGTTGCCATGAATCTGCTTGGGGGTGCGGAAGCTGAAAGAAGAGGCACAATTAATGACCAAAAATGACTGGGTAGGCCTATAGCCAGATGAAGAAGTTGAGAGGTGTAGCTGATGTTTGAGGATGGGCACAGGACAGTAATGTGAGTTGCTAGGACAGAAAAACAGAAACACAGGATTGGTCACAACCGGACCTTCAATTCCCTACACTCCCAACCATGGAACTGAGGTTGGACTTTAACCATAGGAGTGTCAAAACCTACTCCCTTGCGTTAGTTTTGATGATGGGCTGGAGTAAAGCCAACCCATCATCAAGACTGACGGATGAATTGATGGATAAATCTTATTTATTCATTTATTTTTTATACAGTCATGATCCAACAGCATTTAGCAAGTTCCTGGAAAGTTTTGATCCAAAAAGAAACCCAATTAAAAATAAATAAAAGATAGAAGAGGTAATTGATTTAAGGGCCTTAAACTTTATTGTGTTCATTCAGCTCACAAAAGGACAGCACAACTCTGCCAGATCTCATTCTGCCAATGTGTTGTAAATGCGCTATTGGTGTTTCGTAGAACTGCGCTCCCTGCACTTAGAAGTAAGAAGGCTCAACAAAATACCATCTTGTTTTCAGTAGGAACTGATAAGGCGACTTTGAGCATCAGAAAAAAATTAGGATCTAAAACAACTATTATGGGAATTTTACTAGGACATTTTTTCATTTAATCGCAAATTTTCGGAGAAAACTCTTCTCCTTCTTCAGGCTGTCTTTTTGTTTTCACTTATTCCTGTCACTATCGCGGTTACGGTTAACCTTGACGGTTTAGGCTATTTTTCAACAAATCCTGCCAGATGTTAGGCAGGGAAAATCCTTTGCAGCCATTGATGACGGAATTTTGATTTTTTCTCAATTTCTATTCCTTCTTTCAGCTTTCTTTTTTGAAAATTACTTTCGAAACTGGTGACTTTAAGGGAATTCCAATCCATGCTGTGGCTAGTTTCTCTAACATGCCTATCTAGACCAGTCTTGTTGGAGCAATTTTTTATAGCTGCTTTATGCTCAGCTATATGAGTTTCTAGTCTGCGACCTGTTTCACCTATGTAAGATAGTCTACAACTACATTTTACTTCATAGACTACTCCTTGCATTTTAAAAATATCTTCTTCTCTTTGAACTATTTTAGGGAATTTTTTTTTTAACTTTGTTCTCTAAACTTGGAGCTAGTCTAATATTGTACTGCTAACTAATTCTCTTTAAAGACTCAAATAAACCTTTGTAACAAGAAATTTTTCTAGTGAATGTTACTTGTTGCTTTTGTGGGTTCTTCGTACCATTAAAATTCAGAAGCTTCTCAATTTCTTCTTTAGGATAGTTATTTTCTGCAAGTATGACTTTAAGTTCTTCTTTATGGGCTTCTTTTTTATCTGCAGTAGAAACTATTTTATTAATTTTTTCTAAAAACTGACTTGCTACATTTTTCTTAATAGAAACAGGATGACAGGAATTGAAATCCAATAATCTATTTGTATTCATTGTTTTGTTTTTTATACCAACTAGTGAAGAATTTTTCATCTTCATAATAGATAGTAATATCTAAGAAGTTAATTCTTCTTTCTTTTTGAAGTTCAATAGTGAACTTAAGGGAATCATCTAATTCACTGAATGAGTCTAGAATTCTTTCTGGAATAATTTCTGAGCTATCTATTATAAATAAGATGTCATCCATGTATCTGCTATGTAAGCAGAAGTATGTGGGTTGTACTAGCATCTTTTCTTCTAGTTTTCCCACATAAAAGTTAGCTAAGAGTGGGGAGAGTGGGAAGCCCATAGCTAGCCCCGATTTTTGAATGAAAAATGTTTTCCCAAATTGAAAGTAGTTGTTCTGCAAAGAGAAGGTAAGCATTTCAAAAATTCCAACTAATAAGTTTTTTTCTTTGTTGTGAAAAACTATTAGGTCTGCCAAATGTTCTGCTATAAAGTCTATAAGTTGATCTATATTAATGTGAGTATACATAGACACTATGTCTAAACTACCCATAATAGGAGAATCTAATTTTTTTTTTTTTTGAAATTGGAATAAAAAACAAAATAAAGAAATTTGTTAAAAAGCTGAACCTTAAAAAAAAGAATTTTTTGAAGAAAAACTATTCCAGTAAAAACAAAGAAACTGCAGTTCTTAGTCATGTAAAGGACAACACTGTTACTGGAATTAGCCAAGAATTGTTACAAATGATAAAGAAAGGAAGTAATTTCAATCTATCCAAAGAAAAAAATAAATGCAGAAAAATTGGTAACTGAATTGGAAAACATATGCAGCACTTTAGAAAAACAGGACCAAATTAAAGCAGACCTCCTCAGAAAAGATTACTACAATAGCCTTACAAAATTCCAGAAGCAACTAAAGAAACCTCAAAAATGTTTTGATAATAGCCAATTAAAAGCTCTTAAAAATTAAAAAAAAAATGAAAGTGTAGTTGCTGTGAAAACAGACAAAAGTAAGTTGATTACTATTATGGATAAGAAAGATTATCAAGAAAAGATGGAAGAACAACTAAAAAAGCCTATGTATGAAGAAGTAAAAGAAAACCCACTACCAGATTTGATTAAAAAAGTCTCTAAGCTTATTTCACTTCAAAAAAAGAAAAACCAGCTTCCAGAAAACTATAAACAATTCTCAAAATTACAGTTCAGATTACCTCAAATATATGGAATAGTCAAACTGCATAAAGAACACCAACCAATTAGACCAATAATTGACAAAAAAAAACTCTATTCTTTCAAATCTAAACTACTTTTTAAAGTCACACCTTCAGAAGCTTTTAAAAGAGCCACCTAACTTGATTAAAAACTCAATGCAGCTAAAAGAAAAATTAGAACTTCTTCCAAAATTAGATTCTCCTATTATGGGTAGTTTAGACATAGTGTCTATGTTATCATCATCATCATCATTGTCAACCATTATCAATCCACTGCTGGACGAAGGTCTCCCCAAGTTTCCTCCACAACGGTCTGTCTTGTGCCAGTCTCCTCCATGTCACCCCTGCATACTTTCGAATTTCATCCACCCATCTCCCATGTGGTCTTCTTCTGGGTCTTTTCCTGTCCCTTGGAATCCAATCTAAAATTTCGGCTGTCCATCGATGATCTGTCCTTCTGGCAGTATGTCCAGCCCATTGCCATTTTAGGGATTTAACTCTGATCATAATGTCTTCCACTCTTGTCATTTTTCGGATCCACGAGTTCCTCTTCTTAATTCTCCTGGTTACACCAAGTATGCACCTCTCCATGCTTCTTTGAGTTGTCTGCAGCCTTTGTATGTCTCTTTTAGTTAAGGTCCACGTCTCTGCACCATACGTAAGCACTGGAAGGATGCTTTGATCAAACACTTTTCTTTTAAGACATAATGGCATATTGCTCTTGAAAATTATGCTGTTTCTTCCAAAAGCTCTCCAGGCAAGTTTTGTACGCCGATTAATTTCTTCATCAATGTGACCCTCACTTGATATCTGCTGTCCAAGATAAACGTACGTGTCTGTTATCTCCAGCTTTTCTCCATCAATCGATAAATCTTCATTTCTTGTAAAAGCATTGAACATCACTTTTGTCTTCTGAAAGTTCATTTTTAATCCCACTTCTTTACTCTTGTCAGCAAGTTCCTGAATCATACTCTGCAGCTCTGATGGGGAAGTTGCAAAAATGACTACGTCATCAGCAAAACGAAGGTGGGTTAGATAATCTCCATTAATCTTTATCCCCTTGTTTTCCCAGCTCAGCGACTGAAAAACACCCTCCAATGTGGCATTAAAGAGCTTAGGAGATATGGTGTCACCTTGTCTCACTCCCTTTCCAATTTTTACGTGTGTTGTATTTTCAAACAGCCTAATCTTTGCACTTGCATTTTCATAGATGTTATTAATAATATTAATGTATGCATCTTCAATACCGCAGGTTTTCAGAGCCATTGTAACTGCTGATGGTTTCACCGAATCAAAGGCTTTTTCATAATCGATAAAAGCCATGCACAATGGAAGTTCATATTCCCTCGCTCTTTCAATTAGTTCTCTCAGCACGTGGATATGATCTATTGTGCTGTAGCCACTACTGAATCCAGCTTGTTCTCTCGGTTGAGCCATGTCCAGTGTTACCTTCAAGCGGTGTGAAAGAACTTTAGTGAAGATTTTATAAACTACTGATAGGAGGCTGATAGGTCTGTAGTTTCCGAGATCCTCAATGTCACCTTTCTTATGTAGCAGGATCATTGTAGCGGTGTTCCAATCCTCAGGAATCTTTCCTTCATTAAGGCATCGAGTGAAAATTTGGGCGAGTACTGTTTCGATTTCTCCACTTGCTTCTTGTATGATGTCTACAGTAATTCCATCTTCTCCTGGAGCTTTTCCCCGCTTCATGTTCTTGATTGCATGTGCAACTTCTGCTGGAAGGACTGGAGGAACTCTGGTACTGGTATCTTTCATGATGTCTGGAGTGCATATATCATCCCTTTCATATAATTTGGAGTAGAAATCTTTCACTCTTGTCAAAATTTCGCCTCTATTTCTTGTTACAGAACCATCTTCTTTTCTCAGTGCCATAATCTGTTTTCTTCCCTTACTGAGATGTCCTTTTGCTATCTTTAGGCTTTGGTTGTTTTCAATTGCTTTCCTCACTAGTTCACAGTTGAATTTTCTTACGTCTTCAGTGATACTTTTTCTTACTGTCTTGCATAGCTCTATATATTCCACTTTGGAAGTCACATCTTCTTTAGTTGTCCTCATCTCTCTTCTTTTTTGCATCAACATTTTCGTTTTTCCTGATAATTTATTTACATGCAACTTGTTCTTAGACCCAGCTAATTTTGTTGCTGTTTTCATAAGAGCTTTGGTTACTTTTCTGTTAACTTCAGAGATGTCCACTTCTTCCGATGTTAGGCCTTCTAAAGCAGAGAACCTGTTCTTCAGTTCCAACTTGAAGGTATTATGGTGTTTTTTAAGGTTGGTTATGTCAATAGATTTTGTTTGTCTTATGAGCTTGCCACGTTCAAGTTTAGTGTTGAGGTGCATCTTACATCTCACCAATCTATGGCCACTACCTGTGTTGAACTTGTTTAGCACACTGCAGTCTTCTATGACGAATTTTTTGTTACACATAATAAAATCAATTTCACTTGTCATCCCATTTGCATGTCTCCATGTCCTGTGTGGCTTTTTCTTGAAGAAGGAGTTCAAGATGAAAAACCCTTCTGCCTCTGCAAACTCAACGAGAGTATTTCCACGCTGGTTTCTGTTGCCGTGACCGAATTTACCTACTGAAGTTTCATTCTGTTGCCGTTGCCCTATTTTTGCATTGAAATCTCCCATAATTATTTTCAAGTGCTGCTTACCTTTATTATTTAGATGACAAATTTCCTCATAAAATTCTTCAATTTCTTCTTCAGGATGACTTGTGGTGGGTGCATAAGTTTGAATAATCTGAGCCTGGTATCTTTTCGAGAGTTGGATAACAAGTCGTGCAGCTCTGTCAGAGGAACTTTCAACTTCTACAGCTTTATCCTTCAGTTTCTTGTTTATTATAAATCCAACACCACTAGTTCTGCCAGTATCTGTCCCACGATAGTAGAAGAGATGTCCACTTTTCAGTTCGATGAGATCTTCTCCTTTTCTCCTTACCTCACTTAGCCCCACGATGTCCCACTTGATTCTTTGTAGTTCCTCTTCCAATTCAAGAAGCCTTGAATCAGAAGATAGGGAGCGTCCATTGTACGTAGCCAAGGTCAGCATCAGATGGCAGCCTAGTCCGGTCCTCCGGGGATTCTTAGCACCCTCTGCCTTCATGCCGCACTGGCCGCTGCCTTGGCCAGGTGCATTCCAGCTCCCGGAGACTGAGGGCCAAGATTTAAGTTGTGGAATCATTTTGGAGGGGTTTGGCCATAACTCACCACGCTGGCCAAGCGGGTTGGTGAGTGTGGGATAGAATTTCCTCTAATCCTGATGGTATAGTTATATTTAGTGTCTATGTATACTCACATTAATATAGATCAACTTATAGACTTTATAGCGGAACATTTGGCAGACCTAATAGTTTTTCACAACAAAGAAAAACACTTATTAGTTGGAATTTTTGAAATGCTTACCTTCTCTTTGCAGAACAACTACTTTCAATTTGGGAAAACATTTTTCATTCAAAAATCGGGGCTAGCTATGGGCTCCCCACTCTCCCCACTCTTAGCTGACTATTATGTGGGAAAACTAGAAGAAAAGATACTAGCACAACCCACATACTTCTGCTTATATAGCAGATAAATGGATGGCATCTTATTTATTTTTTTTTTTTTTTTGATTGGAGGTTTAACGACCACCGTGAGCAACTCAATGGGCTGTAAGCAGTCGCCCGTCCCTAATTTAGGGTCACTGGTTCCAGGGAAGGGGGAGAGCCAGTGCCATAAGACAAACACAACATCCATGCCTCACCGGGATTCGAACCCGGACCCCTTTCGGACGAATGATCAGAGGCCATCGCTTAGACCACTGCGCCACCGGGGCGGCCATCTAATTTATTTATTTATAATAGATAGCTCAGAACTTATTCCAGAAAGAATTCTAGACTCATTCAATGAATTAGATGATTCCCTTAAGTTCACTACGGAACTTCAAAAAGAAAGAAGAATTAACTTCTTAGATATTACTATCTATTATGAAGATGAAAAATTCCTCACTAGTTGGTATAAAAAACCAATGAATACTAATAGACTATTGGATTTCAATTCCTATCATCCAGTTTCTATTAAGAAAAATGTAGCAAGTCAGTTTTTAGAAAAAATTAATAAAATAGTTTCTACTGCAGATAAAAAAGAAGCCCATAAAGAAGAACTTAAAGTCATACTTGCAGAAAATAACTATCCTAAAGAAGAAATTGAGAAGCTTCTGAATTTTAATGGTACGAAGAACCCGCAAAAGCAACAATTAAAATTCACTAGAAAAATTTCTTATCACAAAGGTTTATTTGAGTCTTTAAAGAGAATTAGTTAGCAGTACAATATTAGACTAGCTCCAAGTTTAGAAAACAAAGTTAAAAAAAATTTCCCTAAAATAGTTCAAAGAGAAGAAGATATTTTTAAAATGCAAGGAGTAGTCTATGAAGTAAAATGTAGTTGTAGACTATCTTACATAGGTGAAACAGGTCGCAGACTAGAAACTCGTATAGCAGAGCATAAAGCAGCTATAAAAAATTGCTCCAACAAGACTGGTCTAGATAGGCATGTTAGAAAAACTAGCCACAGCATGGATTGGAATTCCCTTAAAGTCACCAGTTTCGAAAGTAATTTTCAAAAAAGAAAGCTGAAAGAAGGAATAGAAATTGAGAAAAATCAAAATTCCGTCATCAATGGCTGCAAAGGATTTTCCCTGCCTAACATCTGGCAGGATTTGTTGAAAAATAGCCTAAACCGTCAAGGTTAACCGTAACCGCGATAGTGACAGGAATAAGTGAAAACAAAAAGACAGCCTAAAGAAGGAGAAGAGTTTTCTCCGAAAATTTTCAATTAAATGAAAAAAAAAAAAAAAATTCCAAAATTTTCCTAGTAAAATTCCTATAATAGTTGTTTTAGATTAGTAATTGAATTGAGAAACTAGGAAGCCATTTCTCAACATGAGCTTTATTCAAAAAATTAGGATGTTTTGAGAATACTTCACGACCGAGGCGAACGGCCTAAATATATATCTTGAGGTTCAGCTGACATGAGCCAGGGACCAGAGTGAAGTACAAAACTGTTTTTACGTTGGATTTTAACATTTCTGTGTTTTAAATTCATAATGAATTTCTTGTTTTTGACTTTTTTAGTAAGATAGAAGAGATATTTGTGCATATGTAGATACTTTAAAACTAAACCCTACGACAGTGGGATTTTCAATAATGAAGTTATGTAAATACACTATCTACAAACAAGTAATTGGACACCTGTGATAGCAAAGGAAAATGAAGTTTATTCACCTTCAATATTTGGTGGAGCCTCCACGAGCGGCGATTACAGCTGCGACCCTCCGGGGCATATTCTCAACCAGGCGTTGTACGACGGCTAGCGGTATTTTCTTCCACTCGGCTTGGAGAAGACAGGTCAGTTCCTTCACCAATTTTGGACGGAGGGGTACCCCTTAAGTCGACGCTCCAACTCGTCCCAGAGGTGCTCGATAGGTTTAAGGTCCGGGCTGGCCGCAGGCCAGTCCATTTGATTAACCCCATTGTCACCATACCAAGCCATGGTGGACCTCGCAACATGACAGGTGGCATTGTCGCCCTGAAAGTAACATGGGTCCACCCCGTAAAACTGCCACAACGTAGGAAGCGCATGGTCATCCAAAATGGTGCAGTAGGTCTCGACGTTGAGTCTACCAGGAATTGCGACCAAGGGTCCCGTGCCATACCAGGAGAAACACCCTCATAGCATAATTCCACTGCCGCCGAACTTCACAGTTGGCACAATACATTCCGGCAGGAGGCGTTCTCCAGGCAGACACCAAACCCAGATTCTGCCATCCGAACGGTAGCGGGTGAACCTTGATTCGTCGCTCCAGAGAACCTGTTTCCACTGTTCAACGGTCCACTGTCGATGGCCAGCATCCGTCGGTCTCTAACTCCCAGTTTTATGGTTCTGCCGAGTCGGGGCACATTCCGACAGTCACCTCTTATCTTCCACTTGCCAATCACGTAGGCCACTGTCGATTTTGGGTACTTCAACTCGCTGGATATGTCACGTATGGATCGGCTATTTCTATGATACCCAACGACTACACCTTTCTCAAAATCAGAGAGCTCCGAAGTGCGTGGCATCTTGCATGCGACTGGTTGTGTTATTGTTTCCCACACAATATTTAACGGCAGCGGCCGTGACATGTATCAGGACCACAGATATCGTAGATTGCAGGGGTGTCCAATTACTTGTTGGTAGATAGTGTAGTTGGGTGGATGTAGTTGTACATTAGTAATTTCTGAGTGTTAGAACATTATAAATTTTCGTAAAATTGATGAAATATAAAAATACTTGATGTTTTAATTGAAGTTTTTTAACAGTTTAAAAGAATTAAGGTATTATTAATTGTGTTTCACTTGGGCCCTTGACAGACGTCAACGCTATATGTGCATTCATATATGTAGCAGCAAATGCCATTGAAAAAATTAGTTCAGAATTTACTTTAGTGACTTGAAAATTTATCCCATAAAATGGTTCCTTTGGGCAGGAGAAGTCAAGCCAGCCAAAATTTACAGAAGAATGGTAGCACAGTATGGTACAAATGGGCAGAAAAGTTTAAATTGAACAGAACAAGTGTGACTGATGAAACTTGATGAGGAAGGCAGTCAATGTCGTGAACTCAAGGCAATTAGGATCATGTGAACCCTCTCATTGGAAAAGACTGATGGATTACTGTGTGTCATATGTTACATGCAAGTTGTGGTTCTGCCTATGCAATGGTGCACGATAACTTAGTATACTGCAAAGTATGTGCCAGGCCATTCCCAAAACAGTTTTTGCAGCATTATCAAAAACATCCAAGTCATATACTTGGACTGTCACTGGAGATGAGACCAGGATGCGCCATTTTAACCCTGAAAGCAAGAGACAAAGCATGAAGTGGAAGCATCCTTCAATCCCAGCAAAAAAGGAATTCAAAAGTGTCCCTTCCGTTAAAGAATTTTTGATAACCTTGTTTTGAGATGGGCATGGTCATATTTTGGAACATTAACAGAAGCACAGGCAAACTGTTAACAGTGCAACATATTCAGCACAGTGGCGGCTCATCAGGAGAAGTGCCACTTCACCTAAAATTTACAACAAAAAAAAGTTCTTTGAATTATTTTAATAGATTCTTAAAATTAGTCCACTTTTTGTTTTCAAGAGTGATTTCTGGAAAATGTTGTGGCATTGAAATGAAAGCTCTCCTGTTTCTAAAAGCAAGCTAGAAGTGTGAGCACACTGTTTCAGATGGCACTATGAATTGATGAACAGATGACCTTGTAACTGTACAAAGGCCATATGAAGAGATACTAGCCGCAGTTCTAAATCACTTCACTCCAGCACCACGAAGAGTGCCAACATAGGAACCTGAACTTCACTGAATAAGCGGATTGCCATGGCAACCAGTGACATCAATGATCAAGGTGAAATGACAGCCCACAACACTAGTTGTCACTTCACCTCAATGGAGTAAAGTGACAGCCCTAGTGGTAAGATTTTGAGTTTCGACGATTCTGGTTTTGTCCGTTGTGTTTACACAGTAACTGTGAGTGAGAGCTTCAGTTTCAGTGCTGTTTCCTTATTATTTATTCTCTTACGTTCTGGATTCATGCTTTTGTTAAAAAAATGAGCCCGGAAAATGATATAGTATGCACGTTGTTGCAGACATATAATGTGCATAAAGATGTATCTAATATCACGATACAAAAAGTACTTCTCTCCAAAACTTGTAGTTAACCGGGCATTTTACGATGACATCAGTGCCCATTATGCTTCCTTGAAAGATAGAAGAACTGACATTTTTCACTAGAAACAGATGCAATTTTTTCATGAATGCTCATCATGTATCACTTCACCTGTGTCTCTAGTCATGAGCTGCCACCAACTCAGCAATGCTCAACACTTTCATTACCGTGTGACACCGAATGGCGTCACACAATACTTAGATCAGGTGCCGACGCCTCCGAATAGCATCTTGATTGTGATTTAATATTTCCCTTCCTAAAACCTTCTGCACTTGAAGAGAGTTATGCATTCTGTTACTGGCACTGAAAATGAGTCTTCAACTGTTTAAAAATGACTGTGGTTTTGGGATAGCAGATTTTTTTTCACGTGGTTTAGGGAAGGGAAAGTAAGTTAATTCTCCATAGACTTAACACAGTATGCACTTTTCACTGCAATGTTTATTTTCCTTTGAATGTCACTGGTTTTGCGGTAAAGGGAACTATATTATATCATATGTATATCATTAAGCTGTTCTCTGAGATTCAGAGGTTAGCTCCAAAAAGAAATACAAACTACCAGATAATTTTTACTTATCGTTGCAGTATCAAATTTTTCCATTTACAGTGATCTTGACATACAACTCAGGTTTCACTGACATCCATCACACACCATACACAAGATCTTCTATACTTCATATACATAATCTTTTTTCTCAAGCAGACACTCCTGAATCTGATCCTCCCATGACTTCCTTGGCATTCCTTCCTGCCACTTGGGCTAAAAAGATTTTCTCAGTAAGCATCTCATCACTCATTCTTTCAGCATGGCCAAACCACCGAAGCATATTAGTTTTCACCTTGATAACATTTTGTTTCACATCACACAACTGCAACACATTTTCATTCCTCACAGAATCAGAACGTGTCTTGCCACAAACCCCCCATTTCTCCAGCACACAACTTCTATGTTTCTTCTGTAGCACCCAGGTTTCACTGCCATACATCAGAGTAGGAACAATTACACTTTCATACACAGCCATGCGGGACTCTCTTGAGAACCCATCATTCCTGTGAACACCTCCCAGAGCAGCCATGACTTTCAATGAAGAATTCGCCTACTAATTTCACCATCCAATTTGTTCTCTCTGTCAAACATGCTTCCTAAATACATAAACTCACTCACTTGAGTGGCAATAAAAGGAATTTGATGCTTAGAGTTAATACGTAAGAGGGCCACCTATTAAGGATGCTAATGGGATTTCAAGGAATCCCATACTGACTTCAGTGCTTAGTTTTGAGGAAACAGTGGATATATTTGGATAGTCCCTCTCAACCAAAAGTTCACTTGTGGGCATATCCTGCCATGGAAATAGATGATCCTGACAATTTGTCATCATATGCAGAAGCGTATATTTTTAGTAGCTGTGAAAGTGAAAATGAAGAATATGATGTTCTCTCTCATACTCCTCCTAAACAGATTTTAAATACACATTGGTATGATGTTTTGACGTCACAAGAATAATTTTGTTCGCTAGTGTACTAGGACTGAAAATTAATAAGACAGGTATTGAACCAATCAAATTTTTCAATCTTTTTGCAACTGAAGAATTTTACAATTTGTTAGTTACAATCTACAGGATGTGCATGTCTATAGCATATGCATTAGTATGGGCTGAAAAAAACTTTTTTTTTAATTTGCATGTCGCCTAGGGAGGAAAAGTTGACATTTGGGTCAACAAAGAATAACAGAAGAATTTTTTTTTGAAATCGATCAATATCTTACGCCTCCACACGGCACACTAAGTTTACGTTTTTCCGACCGCATTGGGCCGTAAGCAAAAACGGATGCATTTTTTTTGTAATTGAAATCGAGTAACCCCTAGTGCGGAAAAGTGTCCTTTAGTGTTCCCAATAACAGTGATAAAAAAAGTTTTGAAGCTGATCAATATGCTATGTCTCCGCACTGCACGCGAAGTTCACCATTTTCTTCCCACATTTGGCTCGTAGGCCTAGGCTAGGTAGAGGCGTGCAGGCATGTAGGGCATCGGAAAAATATGTAGGAAATTGCACTGTTCTAAGTGCCCCATGCGTGCGCATGTGTAGTACACTCAGTTTGCTTTGCAATGTGTAACATGTAGCTCTTCGTTTGTTTCCAATGTCACATATGGAAACAACCCAGAACTCACCACGAGGAGGTGGTTACACTTCGAATTCTGCCCACCCTTCCTCCAGCTCAGAATTTTATTTCTACGTGGTATATCTTGTTTGGTAATCAGCTTTACTCGAAAAATGTGGTGTTAATTGCCATGATGCAATTGTTGTTCTTATGAACGAATCTCTAGCTTCAAATCCACACACTGAGGCAGCTGCTTCGGTCACCAGTTTCACGCAATGTTCTACAGCATGCGTGTGGCAGGGAAACTTGGTTATTTCTTCGCCAGCTGCGGCAGAAGTTGCGATTAGTTGATCCAGGTCTTTGTCTGAGATGTGGCTTCATCTGAGATGTGTTTTTCAGGGGTGGTTCGTTAAGACGCGTTTTAGTCTAATCGATCATCTCATAATATTCATTAGCATCCAAATTTAATTGCAGCACTTCGAATTCTGTTATGACATCATTCATTTGTTGTTGTCTAGCTTTCCTTATTCTTCTCCATCCAGGAGCTCCAACATGGGGGCGTACGTCCGGTGCAATTTCTACGTGGGTGTGTTCGTACAGTGCAATTTACTACAGATTTTTCGAATGCCCTACATGCCAGGATGCCTCTACCTAGCCTAGGCCTACGAGCTAAATGTTAGAAGAAAATGGTGAAGTTCGTGTGCAGTGCGGAGACATAGCATATTAATCAACCTCAAAACTTTTTTTGTTACTGTTATTGGGAACATAAGGACACTTTTCTGCACTAGGGGTTATTCAATTTCAATTACAAAAAAATTCCATTCGTTTTTGCTTACGGCCCAATTTGATGGGGAAAACGCGAGAATGACTCAAGTGTGGGATATGGTGGACCTACCACACTTGAGAAGGACGGTCAACCACGGAATCGACCTGTTATTCTTGTTGACCCAAATGGCAACTTTTCCACATTAGGCGACATGCATATTAAAAAATAAAGTTTTTCGGCCCACCCTAATATGCATTGCAAAGTAATGCATATGCTGTAGAAATGTTTATATCCCTGGAGTTATTGAAGGTTAGAATTATGAATATCGATTACGGATAAATTTTCTCTTATTTCAGAATAGCGGAGTCGTGCAGAGCTATGGGATCCAAACACAGCTAGGTTGATCCAAATGCATAGAAGCTCATCCATGGTGTTACGTGGTGCCTTGTGGTGTCTTGGAAGGTCTGCCCAGGTATCTTACCAGCACTGCGTGCTTACTGTTAAAATAGCACAGCGGCAGCGAACGTGTTAAAGACAAACTTGGAATCCACAACAAAAAAAGAAGATTGTTGTCAAACACTTCTTTTTTGAACCACAACAATATTTGCCCCGATATAGAGGACAGAGCAGCCATGACGACAACTGAAAATTTTGAGTTTGGGTTCTTACAACCCAGACCTCATTCGTAGTTATTTTCATCTCTTTAGTCTGTTTAAAGAAGAAACATTATGTGTTTCATGTTTTGGTAGTGATGAATAGGTAAAAAAAAAAAAAAAAAAAAATGCATTGCACAATAGCTTCAGGGACTGCCACAAACCTTCTTTGATGAGATCAAGAAGCTTGCAGAGCACCACAAAAAGAGTTCGTAGAACTGTAGGAAGACTACACCAAACAATAATGCTACAGTTATGTGCATTTCACTTTATCTTCAGTAAATGCAATGAAATTGCATTAATTTTTTATTTATGCTCAAAATCTTACACAACATATGAGTCATCAGAAGTATTTCCATTATCAGCATCAACCATTATCAATCCACTGCTGCAAGTCCTCCCCAAGTTTTTTCCACAAGTTTAACTTAGCTAGTCTCTTCCATGTCATTCTAACATGCAATTTGAATTTCATCCCATCATTTCCCACTTGTTCTTCTGTAACTTGGTATCCAGTCAGTTGTCCATGGATGGTTTGTTCTTCTGGCAATATGTCCAGCCCACTGCCATTTCAGGGATTTTACTTTGATTACAATGTCTTCCACTCTGTCATTTTCCTGATCCACGAGTTCCTCTTCTTATATTTCCTCGTTACACAATGCATGCATCTCTGCAGGCTTCTTTCCGTTATTTGCATCCTCTGTATGTCTTTTTCAGTTGAAGTCCATGTTTCTGCTCCATACATAAGAACTGGAAGGATGCATTGATTAAACACTTTTAAGACATAACGGCATACTGCTCTTGAAAATCGCAGTGTTTCTTCCAAAAGCTATCCGACAAAATTTTATACGTTGATTAATTCCTTCATCAATGTGATCCTCGGTTGGTATCTGTTGTCTAAGGTAAATGTAGGTATCAGTTGTCTCCAGCTTTACCCCATCAATTGATAAATCTTAATTATTTGTAAAAGTATTATTGTAAATCATTTTTGTTTTCGGAAAGTTCATTATTGTACATCATTTTTGTTATCTGAAAGTTCATACCCTGCAGCTCAAAAATGACCATGTCATCAGCAAAATGAAGGTGAAACAAATAATCTCCATCAATCTTCATTCCCTTGAAGTATTTACATGCAGAGTGAAATTTGTGTTAATAACTTGAAACTATTTTTTTCCTAGTTGTAAATGAATTTTTTCCTAGTTCTAAATGAAAATTATTTTTTTGTTATGAGGGAAAAACCCATTTTGTCTTAAAGTCTCTACAGAGTAAATGTGATGCACAAATTATTGCATACCTGATTACTACTAGTTTCTGTTGTGCAAAGTTTTGTATTAAAAAATATTTTTTCACCTTCCCTGCAAAGGATTTGGCCCATTTTCTACTGCAAAATATTAACAGAATATAAAAGGGAACAGGAAACTTATAAAAACAGCATAGCACAAGAGAAAAGTAGTAATTATTTTCATCAGATACTAGTGGATTAGTATGAAAAAAAAAAAAATTACCAAATTCAATACAACTGTAAGGCCTAACTGCAGTGGCAACCATTTTACCATAGTGAGTACTGAATTCTTGCTTCAGATCTTCCAAGTATGAAAACGCTAATCGCTTAGAAAAAGATTTATCACAAAGGGCTAGGTAACAAACAGAGTCTGAAATCAAGTAACTGAAAGAAAAAGAGGGAAAAATCCATCACCATACAACAGCTGATTTTGGGGTACTCTGACAGTTATTTAAAAATTTCCACAAAGTACAAAGAAAATTTGTTGTAAATGAGTTAAACTCTGAAGAAAAAGACATATACATGACACACATACATAAAACATACAAAAATACATGCAGATATAACAAGATGTCAAGATAAATCCCATGCAATTAAATTTGGGAGCTCTAGAAAGGTTTCATTTCCAAGTTTTATAAGAATATGAATTATGCACCTGTTCAAAGGAAGGGTAAACTGGGTCTGCAAAACTTCAGGCAGAGGTTTCGTGGTTCTGCTTAGGCCCATTAGTCATTTTGGTCACCCAATAAATAAAAAGACTTTGACTACAATACATCAGCTCAAATTATTTTGCTCATCAGCTCAGATCATTAGTGTGCCTCACATAACAGTTGTACTGTTATGCAGCCTGGTTCATCCTAGATCAGGGGTGATTGTGAGGTGATACAAGAAACCTTGAAACTCTCAGCACAGTGCCAATATACATATAATGCATATTACAAATATTTATATATATTACGCACATATTAACTAGCTACACAACAAATAGGCCCCAGCGCTTGTGCAGTTAAACTTCGCATCTTTCCTTGTACCTAATTTATTTTCATTGTGCAAAATCCTTCAGGCATTGCATCTTTGAAATCAAATTTCACACTTCACATTATATTGAGCAGTCTATGAGGATCAGTTTTATTTGAGGCCTACAGTAGATTCCATTCAATTTCTAAAAGCAGCTCATTGGATTAACTGAATCTAATATAATCAAATTATTTGATGTAGATGCAACTTTCAAAATAATGAAACAAAGACTTCCTTTCAGCAGGCTGTTATCTTGAGAGCTATAACAAATGAAAAAAAAAAGCCTTTCTTTCAGCAGGCTGTTATCTTGAGAGCTTATCTGATACAAAAGAAACACTCAAGGTGTCACAAAGAGTCTAATTCACCATCCCCACGGACATGCAGTGTTTTTAATCAAACACTGTAATTCCCAAAGAAAATGGAACTTGAACTTTTAGTTATCATTTCGTAGCATTTTTAGAAATAAAATGTCCGAAGCATCCCAAATTCTTCTAAAACTTAAAAACCCGGATTTACGGGTTTGGAATGCGACAAAAACCCAGAATTCCAGGCTACACACGGATTACTAACAGGTCTGCCAGATGTTTTTAGAAGGGTGCTGTATTAAGCCTGCCCTTTAATTTAAAAAATACCACCCTGCCTATTCTCAAGGCTAAGTAACTGTCCTACCCCCTCGCACTCCATGTGAAAGAGACGCACATATATTTATTGATCATTTGTACGAAATCATGTCTGGACAGATAAAAAACCAGTCTTTTATTAAAAATCTTGGTATGTTAGATCTTAGAAAAGTAGGATCAAAAATCACTCTAAGCCTTTATGGCATTGCTGAAGTAATGGGGTTCCTTCAACCTAGATGATGATTTACTATTAGAATGGGATGAGTACAAATCAATGTTTCTATCTCAAACTGATACTGGGAACATTAATTTGTCAATTCCAAAAATATGTTCAATTATGTCAAAATCAGAAGGAACTGTGAACAGAAGTTCCCACTAATACAGAAACTTTTAAGCATTGCATGTTCATTAGCAATTTCAAATGTTCAAATAGAAAGAATATTATCTCTAAATAAACTAGTACTGATTGACAACAATATATATATATATATACATTAGTGTTCAAATTAGAAATAAATCTCCTACTGGCCTAGCGGACCACTATAATTTGAAAACCATTGGTCTACCGCAATGCCCCCTAGTCCGCAAAAAAAAAAAAAAAAAAAAAAAAAAAAAAATTAAGGACATTTACAATATATGTAGAAAATAACATATCATTTCAATGGAATCATCTCCAATACTTGTTTTTAATAGAATAGACAAAGTCATTGCTCTTTCCAAGTTATCTTTAATTAGCACACAGCCACCGAAAAATTTTTATCCAAACACTGCTGGGATCGTACCCCAGATCTCTCTATGACTAGCCGAGTGCATTCACCTTACACTACAGTGGCCAACAATCCACGGCACTATGTGTGTTTATCTGTCAGCATCTGATTTTCACAAATCCATAGAGACTTGAAAATCCATAGTGGATTGTCTATTCACACTGTCTCCACGTTGTCTCCAAGACTTGCAGAATCCGTAGTGGCTTGTCTATTCATACTGTCTCCACATATTTGGAATATTTTTACTATCACTCTCGCCCTTTTGATTTATTAGCTATAATTTAATAGCTTGTGCCATTAAGCCCCGGCAGATGGAGACATCTCAGTTGCTGAGCCCATCTCTATGAATTTGTGAAAGTCAGATGCTGACAACACACACAGCGCCATGGATTGTTGGCCACCGTAGCGTAAGGCGAATGCATTTTGCTAGTCATCAAGAAATCGATCTGGGGTATGATCCCAGCGGTGTTCGGATAACAAATTTTTGGTTGCTGTGTGTTAATTAAAGAACATGTGAAAAGAGCGAGGACTTTGTCTATTCACATTGTCTCCACGTATTTGGAAGATTTTTCACTATTTGTTTTAAACTTATCATTAGTTGGCAGCGCAAAAAGAAAACCACACAGCAAGGTAAAAGAAATATAAATTCATTTCTTAACTTGTGACAAATTAGAAAAAACCAACTTACTGGCCATTCAGGCCAGTAAAATCAATAGTTAAGTGGTCCGACGGAAGTTTTACTGGCCAATGACAAGTGGACCACTGGGTAATTCTAACGCTGTATTATTTTGATATCAACACTGAATTACTGTTGAACTTTTCTGGCGAATTAAAGCTACTTGTATGGTCTTGTTTTTGTAAGGTTGATGTAAACTCTAATGCTCTTCGAAAACGTAAAACGGAAGCTGTCCTTTTTTTTTTTTTTTTTTTTTCATAACAAGCACCCTGCCCTTTTTTTAGACTTAGGATGAACCCTGCTATCACGTGAGGCGCCTTCTCTTTAAACCTTTTAACTACACCACTTAATCATCCTGTCATCACTGCACTACCATCTGTTGCAATGCCTTCCAAATTTGATAGTGGCATATCCTCTTTCTGAAGCATAATGAATATAGCATTAAAAACTCTTACTCATAGGCTTTATTACTCAAACTAAATTACTCAAATTGTATTTTATCTTGAAGAGCTTTTCATTATCATTTATATCTTTTGGGTCGTTTTGTATTTTCAAACATTTCTGGCCTCCACATCTTTATCAAGGCTTATTCTTTGAAAATACGAAATAACTCAGAAAATACAAATAATAATAAAAAGCTCTTCAAGTTAAAATAGAATTTAAAACATAAAATCATAGATACTGGTAGCATTAGCATTTTAAGTTCTCACTTCATACAGTTAACAAGAGTCACCAAGTTGAATGAAATGTGTTTCAGGAGTTCCATTCAAAGCACTAGTTTCAACAACCAAGTTTTGTGAAGTACTTACAATCTGCGGATTCATTAAATTCAATGGGTAAATAATCAGCATCATTAACTTTGACTTTCACTTAAGCCTTTATTACTTGACTCATTGCATAGTGCATTTTCTGTAAGCTCTTGCAGTGCACATATGATGTATGCAAAGGTTCCACAGATCTCACGCTCACAATTAAAAGCACAGCTGAATAAGTGGTGACAACAATGAAAGCGGTAAGCTATGACAATCTCATTAATCCTACAACAAATCTGATTATCCTATGACAATCCAAATAATGACAAATTTTCATAGGTCTGGTAATTGTATTCTTTTGTTTACTGAAATATTTTGCAACTGTTTACTTTAAATTTGTTTTTTATCTTAACAACTGCACTGCTTTCTGATTAGAATTTACGCTTTTTGTATTTTGAAGTTTTTATATTGTATCAAGCTGAAGTGCCTAGCAATCTGAAACAAAAATATTTTGCCATCCTGATTTGTGACATATAGTGCAATGCATGCATTTTTGGCTTTAGCATTGTAGCCCTTAACAAACATCTTCAAACTTTCCATGATTCTCAACAGAAAAGAGATCAACCTTTAGGTTATGTGGCACAAGAAGCAAACCTCAATATAATTTCTCCCACAAAAGTGGCAGATACAAAAGGTTGTGCAAAGACAGCAGATGAAGGACAGCAAACATTTCACTTGAGTTACAAAACAGAACATTATTCTGTTCCTCTTTGGTGATCTTTATGTGTTTTCAAATTTGAATCAAGGAACTTAAAATACAAAGTGATTGTTTTGCTTCCTCCAAATTCTTCCCCTTTAACCTTTTCATTTTGGTCCATATCAATTTTCTCTGTGTTAAGATAAAATAAGAGTGAAAGTTATAAACATTACCTTAATTTTATTTAAGGTTATGTTTATAACCTTAAATAAAATTAAGTTTATAACCTTCACATCTCCTGAGTTATTTTGTTTTACAGATGTTTCTGGCCTCTAGATTTTAAGGCCTGTTCTCTTTGTATGGAAACAGTATCAAAAGTTTTGTTTACACAGAAAGAATTTAAATTTTGTTGCCAGGTTCCTCTTGCAGTTGCCAGTTATTAAATTGAAATCTTTTCATTATATATTTTGTAAATACAGTACAATTCCGAAAATCTGCACTCCTAAAATCCACAATTCCCTAAAATCCGCATGGATTCGAACACCGGTTACAGTTAACAAACAGGAAAAAAAAAAAGTTTCAGAAATTGAAATTTTTTATTTTCCAGCTGACATAAAACAAATTTTTAAGATATTTTTAAAGGTTTTTAAAATCTTTTTTGTGTTTTCTCTATTTGAAAAATATTACTAACGATATAAATTTTTTTTTGAGAGAGAGATTAATAAAGCACATATCAAGCGGGTAATCTGGCAACTTAGCATTACGTATTTACATTTTTCCCCGGTACACGTGCTGTGAGAATCTGTTTTTTCATGTCTTGTTTCATGTCTTAAGGTCAAATTTTTTGAATAATTGTTTGGAAATTTGAGAAAATGGCAGGAGTGAAGAGAAAACACAGCTCTTTAACTATTCAGCAGAACGTGGACTTGTTGCAAAAACTTGATAATGGCAGTGCACCAAAGCATGTTGCAGAGATTTCTGGTATTGCTGTTCGGACTGTGTACGATATTAAGGAAAACTGAGACAAGATATTGCAATTCTATGCAATGAGTGATAGCAATTCTGAAATTGCTGATCGCAAAACGAGGCGAAGCCAGAAACCCCACCCTTGCTGCTGTTGTTTAAGAGTGGTTTCGGCAAAAGCGTAACGATGGTATGCCAATTACAGGTCCACTCGTATGCAAAAAAAGCCAAGCTATTTCATCAACAACTGAAGATTGATGAGCCTTGTAATTTTTCAGTTGGATGGCTATGCCGCTTCAAACAAACACATGTAATTCGTTACTTGAAATCCTGAGGGGAGCAAGAATCGGCAGCTAAGGTAGCTGCAGAAGAGTTTCCGGATGTTTGCTGAATTTGTCCAGAAGGAAGCTCTTTCTCCTGATCAAATTTATAACATGCATGAAACTGGACTTGTCTGGCGTTGTCTACCAAGACATACTCTGGTGTGTGCTGATGAAGTAGGACTTTCCAGTGTTAAGAAAGGCAACGAAAGAATAATAGTTGCTCTTTGTTCCAGTGCCTCTGGAAATCATAAATGTATGCCATTTGTGATTGGAAAAAAGTGCTTGTCCTAGGGCTTTGAAGGGCTTAAAGGTCTTACCCGTGATCTACCGCAGTAATAAAAAATCATGGATGACCAAACAACTCGCTACAGACTGGTTCAATAATCACTTTGTTAAAGACGCTAGGAGGCACTGTGTGGAGGTCGGACTTGCTCCAGACTGTAAAATTTTGTTGGTATGAGAAAACTGCATGACACATCCTGACGATTCAACTTCAAATAGTGTTACAGTTATGTTCTTACCCCCAAACACAACTTCATTAATTCAGTTAACAGTTGAAAGTGCGACTACAAAGGAGAATTCCTAAGGAAACTGTTGAACTCTGATAAATCATTTCAAACAATCAGTGGCGGCTCGTGAGTACATCTACAGGGGGTTCACAATTAATAATTTGCAGTTTTTCAGACACACACACTTGTGTGTTGCTTGCAATATTCATATAATTTAGGCGCTGCTATACCTTGATGTAATATATTAATTTTGAAACAAAATGTTATTATAGATATTACTGTACTTTAACGGTTTCACAACTTAATAATAAAGGATTACTTTATTGATCATACTTGTTACAATATGCTAATTGTTCTTTTTTACTGAAACAATTATTTTCATTTAATTTTAAAGTAGTAAAATAAATGCAAAACAGAAAGTTTGTTTTAAGTGTTAAATATTTAGATAGTTAGTCATAAGGCCTCATGCTCTCAGTTATTAGATTAGATTATTAAACACACAGAAAAAGGAAAATAATCAAAGCTGCTGCATATGATGGTAAGGTCTAGTATTTACTTACACAAATTTACTTGGATGGTAGCTTACACAAATATTTTCTTTAAGTACAGTTTTTGTGAACAAAGTCCATCCTTCTATCTTTTCTTGACACAAAAACATCAATAACTCTTTCATTGAAATTATGGATGTTAGAAATCATTTCCTTCTCGATTGCAAGCATGGCTAAAGCTGTAAGCCTCTCTTGACACATCGTAGACTGCAAAAATGGCTTTATCCGTTTTAGGGTTGAAAAACACCTTTCAGCTTTTTTGCTTTTTTTTTTTTTTTTTTTTTTTTTGATTGGAGGTTTAACGACCATCGTGAGCAACTCAATGGGCTATAAGCAATCGCCCGTCCCTAATTTAGGGTCACTGGTTCCAGGGAAGAGAGAGAGCCAGTGCCGTAAGACAAACACAACATCCATGCCTCACCGGGATTCGAACCCGGACCCCTTTCGGACGAATGATCAGAGGCCATCGCCTTAGACCACTGCGCCACCGGGGCGGCCCTTTCAGCTTCAGTAGTCGTCATTGGTATTGTTGCAATAATTAATAACAGTTTATAACTTTCAGAAAATGATGACAATAAGTTGTTTTCAATAAAAAAACTGTAAAAGACTAACAGCACCATGCATGTTTCTGAAATCAGTTTTTTTGTAAATGATTTCAAGCTCTGTCTTGAGGCGATTTTTTTCAAGAAATGAATACATATTTACTGTATCTTCAAGCAATTTCTCGGGGAATTTCTGTTTAAACTCTTCAAACTTTTGTGATTCAAAAAGAGATACAGCTGAGCAAGATGTTGTGAATGAAAATCTTGTTTTTATTTGCGTTGTAATAATGTCACAGGTTTCCTTGGCAGCCACTGTTCTACTTAAGTAAAAATCTTCTTCACGCCTCGATCGTTTAGGTGCATTTTCTGGGTACTGATTAACCAGCTCTGTCACTTTGTCCATATTACCTCTTTCCTTATCAATGGCTCTGAGGAAATGGTCAACATTGGCTTTAGTTCTCACAGCATCAGTGTAAGTTAGTTGAAATTGGTTGTACAAAATATCTACATGTGGCATTAATGTGTGAAAAATGGTGGTTGGTTGCTTAGAGGTTGATTCGATTTCCTCAATACATTCAATTAATTTCTCTCTGTACTCAAAAACAGTATAAACAGTTCTGCTCTTAAAATTCCACCTTGTAGCTGACGCCCGAGGTATTCGTTTGCCAACTATCTTGTCCAAAACAGACACTCTCTGAGGGGAATTCGAAAAAAAATTGTTATATCAGTTAAGTCCGAAAAAAAAATTCTGACATCTTGGTTTTGGCTTGTTACTTGAGCTACAATCAAGTTCAACTGATGGGCGTAACAGTGAACGAAAAAAGCATGTTTATAGGTTTGTTGCACTATGGTCTGCGCGCCAGCATGGTGCCCACTCATTGCATTCGCACCGTCATAGCTTTGAGATACGAGTTTTTCTGGATTTTGCAAAACATAATCTAAACTGGCACAAATACATTTGGCTATAGATTCTGCATTGTGCCCTTCAGGGTTATCAAATTTCCAAAATCTTTCAACTGGTTGGCCATTAGCTAAAACATATCGGAAAACTATAACTAACTGAAATACAGACGAGACGTCTGATGTTTCGTCCGCAATCAAAGAAACATACTGTGCAGTTTTTATTTCTTCTATTATGTTTTCTTGACATACAAAAAGCATACAATTTAACAATTCATTTTGAATTTCTTTCGAGGTACCTTTAAAGACAGTAGCAGTACCAAAGTGTTATTTCAAAGATGAGTCAAGTTCTGCAGAAAAGTTTACAAGCCCTTTAAATATGCCAGGATTTAAGGAATCGTCATCCTCATGATGACCTCGAAGGGCCAACTCAAATGCACCGCAAAATTTAATACAGTCTGTAAGTTTAGAAAGGACATATCTATTTTTAGTCACTTGTTCATTGTGCTTTTTTTAATATTTTGTCGATAAGCACTGTCAAGCTGCAAACGAACGTCAACCTTTCCCAGCAAATTGAAATCCAATGTAGCACCTTTGTGTCCATGAGAACTTGCGTGTTTTTTAATTTTTTGTGTCAAATGAGCTAAGTCACAAACGCCGTTTTTCACCAAAGTAGGATCGCCATTTTCACGGGAAAATAACAAACAAGGAAAACAAAATATTTTGTTTGTTTGTTCACAATCACAAAGCCAAGGAATTTTTTCGTATAGCTCTTCTTTAAATTCTCTTTTAAAAGTTCTAGATTTTGATGTCGATGTTTGACTTATATTAAGTCGGGGCGTTGGCCTGCCACTCTCTTTTATTGCTATTTTAACTTCTATGGGTAAATTGCCAAACGCTACTTCCTTTAAATTACTAACTGAGTACTTACAGGTACTTTCCATTATTGTACAATAAATAAAAACAACAGTTCACTAGCTACACTACAATAGATAAACTGTAATAAGTGTAATTTCAACTGAAACTTTATCACCAAAAAAATAATCGAAACTGGAAACTCCAAAACACAAATGTAACACGCGCGCAAAGGTTAGGAGATTATCCCCCGTCAACTACAGCCGTGGTGTCACAGGCAGCTCATCGGTATTCTCCGTTAAGCCGTTTGTAGACATGTTTCCCCCCCCGCTACCGCGAGCAAATGGACTCGCCCGTCTGTCGCATATCCCGTGTGTCCAGTATCGAGAGCGGCACATTCAGTCCGCTCCTAGCCACTGGGGCGTTATTACACTTAACCTCACTTTGCGCGTCCAACGCTGTTTTTGATTGTCCGCTCTTTTAAACTTACTGAAGATAAGCCATTTAGTACTGCATCAATAAAGATGTATTATTTATATCGTATAATTCTTTTTCTATTTTTCATAGGGTGCTCTTGTGCTCTTATGGACGAGCCGCTACTGCAAACAATCAAAACGTTCATTAAAGATTTCACAATGAAGGACTTATAGCAGTTTCATGGAACAATGTGAAATGTTCTACTCTGATAAATGCATTGTATAAGTTATGGCCAGCGTCAATATTTATTGATAATTCCAAATACTACTAATTACAGTATCAAATACATATTACTGATTAATTTTACTAATTATTAAACAAATGAAAGCCTATAATTCGTACATACATACCATCCTATTTGAACTAGTATTAAACAATACATATGTACTAGTAAACACACACAGGTTCTCTAAAATCCGCAAAATTCTACAATCTGCACGGTCTCTGGAACCAAGTTGTGCGGATTTTTGGAATTGTACTGTATTAGTTTTGAATTAAGTTGTTGAAAATGTTATTTATAAGTTTTGAAGGTTCACTGATGGGACCGTTTTGTTTTTGCTTTGTTTTTTTATATAAAAATTTATTTAATTAGTCTCTTGTTTTCATGAGGTTCATATCCCAATATTTTAATTTTTTAGCCATGAACGTTCACATTTGCATAATTGTATGTGATTTGCCAATACACTATTTTGATTTTGATATTTGTTTTAATAGACAGTGCTTTTTTTCCCTAAAGTTTACCCATACTCTCTCATCTCATTCCCTTATGCAGCTCCACTGTTTTCACCGGTGCAAAGTAAATGATAATTAGTTATTATTATTATTATTAATAATAAATTTAAATTTTTTAATAATACTAATAATCATAACAACAAATATGAGTAGCTTATATCAAAGCAGATTCCAAAAGGCCATCAATACATTGTTAGTGCCTTGCTTTTAGTGCCAGTTGCTAGGTGTCTACTTTTCAGGAACCAGGAATTTATGTAAGGTTGAAACACACATACAGGAGGACTGACCAGCTTAATGAACATCAGTGAACTTACAGTTTTCAGGTGTATTGATGCCCTTGCTGGTGTTACAATCAAATTCATTTGTGAGAAACCACATGCACATTCACTGGCAGAAATTGGTATTGCTGTTTATTATGTTTACAAGGGACAACAGGGCAGGTGGTAATTCCTTGTCGACTGAGTAGTCGGGGTAACTTCTAAGAATCTGATTTTCTGGGAGCTCAAGTTGCTTATATAAATTCACTACTTCTACAGTAGCCTATATACATATCACTAAGCTGTTTTCTAGGGTTCAGAGGTTAGCTTCACAAAGAAAAAACAAACTACCAGATAATTTTTAACTGATTATTTACTTACTGTTGCCGTATCAAACTTCTCCATTTATGGTGATCTTGACTTACAACTCGGGCTTCACTGACATCCATCACACGAAGCACACAAGATCTTCTATATTTCATACTCATGATCTATGAAAGGGATGAAACATGCACTCCAGACATCATGAAAGATACCAGTACCAGAGTTCCTCCAGTCCTTCCAGCAGAAGTTGCACATGCAATCGAGAACATGAAGCGGGGAAAAGCTCCAGGAGAAGATGGAATTACTGTAAACATCATACAAAAAGCAAGTGGAGAAATCGAAACAGTACTCGCCCAAATTTTCACTCGATGCCTTAATGAAGGAAAGATTCCTGAGGATTGGAACACCGCTACAATGATCCTGCTACATAAGAAAGGTGACATTGAGGATCTCGGAAACTACAGACCTATCAGCCTCCTATCAGTAGTTTATAAAATCTTCACTAAAGTTCTTTCACACCGCTTGAAGGTAACACTGGACAGGGCTCAACCGAGAGAACAAGCTGGATTCAGGAGTGGCTACAGCACAATAGATCATATCCATGTGCTGAGAGAACTAATTGAAAGAGCGAGGGAATATGAACTTCCATTGTGCATGGCTTTTATCGATTATGAAAAAGCCTTTGATTCGGTGAAACCATCAGCAGTTACAATGGCTCTGAAAACCTGCGGTATCGAAGATGCATACATTAATATTATTAATAACATCTATGAAAATGCAAGTGCAAAGATTCGGCAGTTTGAAAATACAACACACATAAAAATTGGAAAGGGAGTGAGACAAGGTGACACCATATCTCCGAAGCTCTTTAATGCCACATTGGAAAATGTCTTTCAATCACTGAACTGGGAAAACAAAGGGATAAAGATTAATGGAGATTATCTAACCCACCTTCGTTTTGCTGATGACATAGTCATTTTTGCAACTACCCCATCAGAGCTACAGGGTATGATCCAGGAACTTGCTGACAAGAGTAAAGAAGTGGGATTAAAAATGAACTTTCAGAAGACAAAAGTGATGTTCAATGCTTTTACAAGAAATGAAGATTTATCGATTGATGGAGAAAAGCTGGAGATAACAGACACGTACGTGTATCTTGGACAGCAGATATCAAGTGAGGGTCACATTAATGAAGAAATTAATCGGCGTACAAAACTTGCCTGGAGAGCTTTTGGAAGAAACAGCATAATTTTCAAGAGCAATATGCCATTATGTCTTAAAAGAAAAGTGTTTGATCAATGCATCCTTCCAGTGCTTACGTATGGTGCAGAGACGTGGACCTTAACTAAAAGAGACATACAAAAGCTGCAGACAACTCAAAGAAGCATGGAGAGGTGCATACTTGGTGTAACCAGGAGAGATAAGAAGAGGAACACGTGGATCCGAAAAATGACAAGAGTGGAAGATATCATGATCAGAGTTAAATCCCTGAAATGGCAATGGGCTGGACATACTGCCAGAAGGACAGATCATCGATGGACAGCCGAAATTTTAGATTGGATTCCAAGGGATAGGAAAAGACCCAGAAGAAGACCACATGGGAGATGGGTGGATGGAATTCGAAAGTATGCAGGGGTGACATGGAGGAGACTGGCACAAGACAGACCATTGTGGAGGAAACTTGGGGAGACCTTCGTCCAGCAGTGGATTGATAATGGTTGACAATGATGATGATGATGAAGCTGTTTTCTAGGGTTCAGAGGTTAGCTTCACAAAGAAAAAAACAAACTACCAGATAATTTTTAACTGATTATTTACTTACTGTTGCCGTATCAAACTTCTCCATTTATGGTGATCTTGACATACAACTCGGGCTTCACTGACATCCATCACACGAAGCACACAAGATCTTCTATATTTCATACTCATGATCTTTTTCTCATGCAGACACTCCTGAATCTGATCCTCCCATGACTTCCTTGGATTTCCTCCACCTTTCCTTCCTGCCACTTGGACTAAAAAACAATTCTTAGTAAGCATCTCATCATTCATTCTTTCAACTTGCCCAAACCACTGAAGCATATTAGTCTTCACCTTGCTAACAACATTTTGCTTCACATTACACAACTACAACACATCTTCATTCCTCACATGATCAGAACATGTTTTGCCACAAACACCCCATAAGTAACACATTTCTTCAGCACACAAACAACTCCTACTGGGTAAGTCAAAATGATGTTACCTATTTCAATGCTTTACCACATGACACGTAATGAGTAATTTTAGTTGCAAGATGTGTACTTCTGAAGGTAATCTCTCCAAGTTCCAATGCACCACTACCAATTCCACAGGAGGTCGGTAGATGGCACAATACGTATGGCATAAGGAACTAGTCATACAATGACGACCAGCGGACGATAGAAGGCATTTTGTGTTCTCAATTTTCATACAAACAAGTCAGTTGTGAGTGACGGCTCAACTGCATTTTCGGACAAAATCTGAGATAGAGCCACCCAGTGGTAAGTCAATTCGTAACTGGTATTCACGATTTCAAAAACGGGCTGCATTTGCAAGGGAAAATCGACTGGACGTCTGTCAATAGGAAACGATGTAGTGGAGCGTGTTCGGGTAAGTAACATAAGGACCCTCAGAAATCCACTTATCGAGCAAGTTGAGAACTTTGTGCCCCGCAGAAAACTGTATGGCTAATTCTGAGGTAACATTTGCACATGCACCTGTATTGTCTGCAGTAGATTCCAAAGCTGAAGAGGGATGACCGCCACCTGCAAGTGTCTTTCTGTGAAAGATTTCTCACTCTAACGGAGAATGACAGTTTCTCTGAAAAGTTAGTTTTTAGTGACGAAGCAACATTCCACATTTCAGGAAAGGTGAACAGGCATAATGTGATAATTTGGGGCACGAAAAATCCCCATGCAATCTTACAGCACAAGCGTGCTTCCCCAAAAGTCAATGTCATCTGTGCAATTAATTACTTATCAAAAGGGGCATGGGCCCGTCTTCTTCACTGAAGCCACTGTGACAGAAATTACCTATCCCAACATGCTCGAACAATGGCTACTCCCACAGCTGGAAGAAGATATTGACGATTTCATTTTTTAATTCGATGGTGCTTCACCGCATTTCCATAACGAGGCTCGGAGCCACCTCAGAGACAGGCTGCATAAACGATGTATTGGCTGTTCAGCTGAGGGGGATGAAGAACTGTTGCATGAGCCACCACAATTGCCAGATCTCACCCCGTGTGATTTTCTTGTGGGTTTCATAAAGGATTGTGCCTATGCACCACCACTTGCAATGACACTGGCTGATTTGAAGGCTCACGTCACAGCAGCCATCACAGAAATTGACACTGACATGCTACAGTTTAGCTGGAACTTGATTACCGACTTGATGTGTGCCATATTACGCGTGGAGCATATATTAAACATTTATAAGTAAGTTGAGGGATGTAAGGTCAGGTGATGCGTAACATCACAGCCTCTCCTTGACAAATGTCAACCCCGCCTTCTTGTGGTACATCCTGTTCCCACTAAAGGGGCTCTGACGACCGCCAATAGCGGTATAACTATACCATCGGGATTAGAGGAAATGCTATCCCACACTCACCAACCCGCTTGGCCAGCGTGGTGAGTTATGGCTAAACCCCTCCAAAATGACTCCACAACTTAAATCTTGGCCCTCAGTCTCCGGCAGCTGGAATGTACCTGGCCAAGGCAGCGGCCAGTGCGACATGAAGGCAGAGGGTGCTAAGAATCCCCGGAGGACCGGACTAGGCTGCCATCTGATGCTGACCTTGGCAACGTATAACGGACGCTCCCTATCTTCTGATTCAAGGCTACTTGAATTGGAAGAGGAACTACAAAGGATCAAGTGGGACATCGTCGAGCTAAGTGAGATAAGGAGAAAAGGAGAAGATCTCACTGAACTGAAAAGTGGACATCTCTTCTACTATCGTGGGACAGATACTGGCAGAACTAGTGGTGTTGGATTTATAATAAACAAGAAACTGAAGGATAAAGTTGTAAAAGTTGAAAGTTCTTCTGACAGAGCTGCACGACTCGTTATCCAACTCTCGAGAAGATACCAGGCTCAGATTATTCAAACTTATGCACCCACCACAAGTCATGCTGAAGAAGAAATTGAAGAATTTTATGAGGAAATTCGTCATCTAAATAATAAAGGTAAGCAGCACTTGAAGATAATTATGGGAGATTTCAATGCAAAAATAGGGCAACGGCAACAGAATGAAACTTCAGTAGGTAAATTCGGTCACGGCAACAGAAACCAGCGTGGAAATACTCTCGTAGAGTTTGCACAGGCAGAAGGGTTTTTCTTCTTGAACTCCTTTTTCAAGAAAAAGCCACACAGGAAATGGACATGGAGACATCCAAATGGGACGACAAGTGAAATTGATTTTATTATGTGTAACAAAAAATTTGTCATAGAAGACTGCAGTGTGCTAAACAAGTTCAACACAGGCAGTGTCCATAGATTGGTGAGATGTAAGATGCACCTTAACACTAAACTCGAACGTAGCAAGCTCATAAGACAAACAAAATGTATTGACATAACCAACCTTAAAAAACACCTTAATACCTTCAAATTGGAACTGAAGAACAGATTCTCTGCTTTAGAAGGCCTAACATCGGAAGAAGTGGATATTTCTGAAGTTAACAGAAAAGTAACCAAAGCTCTTATGGAAACAGCAACAAAATTAGCTGGGTCTAAGAACAAATTGCATGTGAACAAATTATCAGGAAAAACCAAAATGTTGATGCAAAAAAGAAGAGTGATGAGGACAACTAAAGAAGATGTGACTTCCAAAGTGGAATATATAGAGCTATGCAAGACAGTACAAAAAAGTATCACTGAAGACGTAAGGAAATTCAACTGTGAACTAGTAAGGAAAGCAATTGAAAACAACCAAAGCCTAAAGATAGCAAAGGGACATCTCAGTAAGGGAAGAAAACAGATTATGGCACTGAGAAAAGAAGATGGTTCTGTAACAAGAAATAGAGGCGAAATTTTGACAAGAGTGAAAGATTTCTACTCCAAATTATATGAAAGGGATGATACATGTACTCCAGACATCATGAAAGGTACCAGTACCAGAGTTCTTCCAGTCCTTCCAGCAGAAGTTGCACATGCAATCAAGAACATGAAGCGGGGAAAAGCTCCAGGAGAAGATGGAATTACTGTAGACATCATACAAGAAGCAAGTCGAGAAATCGAAACAGTACTCGCCCAAATTTTCACTCGATGCCTTAATGAAGGGAAAATTCCTGAAGATTGGAACAACGCTACAATGATCTTGCTACATAAAAAGGGTGACATTGAGGATCTCAGGAACTACAGACCTATCAGCCTCCTATCAGTGGTTTATAAAATCTTCACTAAAGTTCTTTCACACCGCTTGAAGGTGACACTCGACATGGCTCAACCGAGAGAACAAGCTGGATTCAGGAGTGGCTACAGCACAATAGATCATATCCACGTACTGAGAGAACTAATTGAAAGAGCGAGGGAATATGAACTTCCATTGTGCATGGCTTTTATCGATTATGAAAAAGCCTTTGATTCGGTGAAACCATCAGCAGTTGCAATGGCTCTGAAATCCTGCGGTATTGAAGATGCATACATTAATATTATTAATAACATCTATGAAAATGCAAGTGCAAAGATTCGGCTGTTTGAAAATACAACACACATAAAAATTGGAAAAGGAGTGAGACAAGGTGACACCATATCTCCGAAGCTCTTTAATGCCACATTGGAAAATGTCTTTCAATCACTGAACTGGGAAAACAAAGGGATAAAGATTAATGGAGATTATCTAACCCACCTTCATTTTGCTGATGACATAGTCATTTTTGCAACTACCCCATCAGAGCTACAGAGTATGATCTAGGAACTTGCTGACAAGAGTAAAGAGGTGGGATTAAAAATGAACTTTCAGAAGACAAAAGTGATGTACAATGCTTTTACGAGAAATGAGGATTTATCGATTGATGGAGAAAAGCTGGAAATATCAGACACGTACGTTTATCTTGGACAGCAGATATCAAGTGAGGGTCACATTGGTGAAGAAATTAATCGGCGTACAAAACTTGCCTGGAGAGCTTTTGGAAGAAACAGCGTACTTTTCAAGAGCAATATGCTATTATGTCTTAAAAGAAAAGTGTTTGATCAATGCATCCTTCCAGTGCTTACGTATGGTGCAGAGACGTGGACCTTAACTAAAAGAGACATACAAAGGCTGCAGACAACTCAAAGCAGCATGGAGAGGTGCATGCTTGGTGTAACCAGGAATAAGAAGAGGAACACGTGGATCCGAAAAATGTCAAGAGTGGAAGACATCATGATCAGAGTTAAATCCCTGAAATGGCAATGGGCTGGACATACTGCCAGAAGAACAGACCATCGATGGACAGCCGAAATTTTAGATTGGATTCCAAGGGACAGGAATCCAATCTAAAATTTCGGCTGAAGAAGAAGACCACATGGAAGATGGGTGGATGAAATTCGAAAGTATGCGGGAGTGACATGGAGGAGACTGGCACAAGACAGACCGTTGTGGAGGAAACTTGGGGAGACCTTCATCCAGCAGTGGATTGATAATGGTTGAAAATGATGATGATGATGATGATGATGAAGTAAGTTGAAAAAAACTTCATGAAATGTGCTTTTCAACAGCACTAGTTGTGTGTATCTGATTTACATTAAAAATGAGTACCAAATCATTTAAATCGGGAACATCATTTTGACTTACTCTGTATCTCACCCAGTGTTAATTTTCCTTTACCAATGTTGTGTGGCCAACATTTAGGATTTAAGACTTTCATCCACTTGGGTATTTGTGAGTCACTGTTTGACAAAAGACAGTTTTCCATGTGCTGTTTTAGACTATCATAAAACTTTGTAGGGTCAAGAGAACAATTTACATTAGCTGGTTGGCTTGTCTCTCTTTTCTCCAGAGTGACTGCTTCAAAGGTCAAAGTTTCAGCTGCTCTGAGAGCTTTGTGATAGTGTTGTCCACAATTATATCTCCTGTCTTCAAACATCTGAATGTCTCAAAATTTTCTGGTGACCATTAAGAGAATGATAACACGATTTACATCTTGCCAGAGCTGTACAACACAGTTATTAGCTCAGTTGGTATGGGATTGCGTAACGTGCTAACAGTCTGCTGCTTAGAGCTAGTCTAGCTAAATTTTCAGAAATTTTAGTACCCTCCTTGAAAAAGTTTACTGGTATGCATACCTGTGCATACCGGATGAAAAAAAGCCCTGCTAATAGCCATTCCACGTTCCTTATTTCTAAGCTCCAATCTTCAAGACGTTTGCCAAATATAATTATTGTTACAGTCCAGTTGAATTTGATATATATATTTTTTTTTCCTTTCCATCTTGTCTTTCAAATTCCACTGGACAGTAACAGCAATTATATGGGGCAAACGTCTCGAAAATTGAACTCAGAATTAAGGAACATGGAAAGGCTATTAGTAACAAAGATCAAAATAGTGTATTGGCAAATCACTTACAGTTAGGTGAACCTTTATGGCAAAAAATTAAAACCCTGGGCTATGAACCTCATAAAAACAAGAGTCTAATTAAAGAAAAATTTTACATAAAAAAAAAGTTCCATTAATGAAACTTCAAAACTTTATAAATAGCATTTTCAATAACTTAACTCAAAAATAATAGCCATTGAATACAAGATTAAGTTTGAGAGTAGTTTCATCTTATTTCTTGCTGAACGGGAGATGGCCAGTTTAGATAACGTCTTGATTTAGATAAGTTTCAGTTTTGGCTTTTATGTTTTAGTAAAAATTTTAACCTAACTTATTTAAATTTAGTTAAGATAATGCATAGTTGTTAACATTGAGAGTAGTTTAGATATCAGGCACAGGTTTCCAAGTTGTTTGAAATTTTTGGTATTTGAAAAGAGTTTGGCTAAAAATGCAGATATTTTAAAGTAATTAGTGTTAGAGATTAATAGCTTTATTCATTGAGTATTTAAGTACCTTATAGAGAAAATACGGATTTGTTGAACGTATTGCACCACCAGGAGTTTATGCCAAAGTTCGTACAGGCACGTGCACGAAATGTGCTATTCAGAATGGGAGTTGGTGACTTTCAGTCTGCCAATAGCAAGTTTCCTATTTCTGTATTATTAACTATGAGCTGCACTTTTTTTCTGAAATGGAGGAGTGAATATATATGTTCATTCAACATGTCTCTTTTTTGAGTTGAAACAAGTTGAATAAAAAATTGTTTTTGGCATAAATCTCCTTTTATACTTATACATCTTGTTTCAGTACCATGTAATTCCAGAATACTATCATAACTATACTTATGATAACTATCTCTCCAATGCTATTTAAATAAATTACAAGACATTTTGGACATTTGTCATATTTAAAGAGAAAAGCAGAAATAAATAAAACTGCACTTACTGGAAGTAAAAAGGACCAGTTTCAATACTGCATACAGGAAGGGACTGGCTGTTCAATTTACGAAGTAACGATTTAGCTTGACTGTGGTATTCATATGTACTTCTTCCTACCTGGTAAACAAAGAACCAAATAAATTTTCAGTACACAAATGACAACAAACATTCTTTTTTTTTCCACTGTTTCATAAATAACACCAGCAGATACTTGATATAATTTACATTTAATACTGTTCCTTTATTTTGTAACTGTGACAGTAATATTTTAAAATATGTGAATAATTATACATAATATCTAAGGTATTGTTTACCTGATATTGTCAAAATATTTTACACGTTGTTGCTCTGTGGGGCACGTGCTCCCGGCACGAGAGGCCTTTGGGAGCACGTGCCCCACAGAGCAACAACGTGTAAAATATTTTGACAATATCAGGTAAACAATACCTTAGATATTATGTATAATGAATCAAAAGCACGTTTATAGCATAAGACAACCCTTAAGGTTCCTCATGAATTGCATATTTCGTATGTGAATAATGTTGCATTTCTAACTTTAATATGTATATTCATACAGCATTGCAAATGTCAAATGTCATCTAGCTGCTTAATTATTCGCGTGCTATTTAGACATAATCTATATTTTGAGGTTACTCACCTTTTTATTCCTAAAATCATTTAGGAGGTTTTCGTCTCTACACATTTCCAACACATATTTTTCTTAGTTACATAACGGTTCAAGGCCGCAAAAAAAAAAAAAAAAAAAAAACATCTTTTTCAACTCACGTGAGTTGAAACACAAGTTTTTTTGGTTTTTTCTGGCGGCCTTGAACCGTGATGTAGCTAAGAAAAATACATGTTGGAAATGTGTAGAGACGAAAACCTCCTAAATGATTTTAGGAATAAAAAGGTGAGTAACCTCAAAATATAGATTATTTAATATGTATGTTAAGTTTTTGCAATTGTTCTGAAGAACAGCAGAAAATCATAACTGAATGAAGTACATGACTTTTTCCTTACAAAGAACCTGGAATTAATATGCTTAAACAGACATTCACCTGAACGTAAAGACTTGGATTGAATTCTAGGGAATGACAATAATTCACGAATTACATGGCAAGACACGGTCTGATTGTGTGAGGAATGAAGATGTGTTGCAGTTGTGTGATGTGAAGCAAAATGTTGTTAGCAAGGTGGACACCAATATGCTTCTGTGGTTTGGTCATGTTGAAAGAATGAATGATGAGATGCTTACTAAGAAAATCTTTTTAGCCCAAGTGGCAGGAAGGAAAGGCAGAGAGAGGAAGGCCAAGAAAGACATGGGTGGATCAGATTCAGGAGTGTCTGCGTGAGAATAAGATTATGAGTATGAAGTATAAAAGATCTTGTGTACGGCGTGTAATGGATATCAGTGAAGCCCGAGTTACATATCAAGATCGCTGTAAATGGAGAAGTTTGATACAACAACAGTAAGTAAAAATATCTAGTAGTTTGTATTTCTTTTTGGAGCTAATCTCTGAATCTCAGATAACAGCTTAGTGATATGTATGTATGTACATGAAATATGGTTACTTTTCTGTTAACTTCAGAAATATCCACTTCTTCCGATGTTAGGCCTTCTAAAGCAGAGAATCTATTCTTCAGTTCCAACTTGAAGGTATTATGGTGTTTTTTAAGATTGGTTATGTCAATACATTTTGTTTGTCGTATGAGCTTGCCACGTTCGAGTTTAGTGTTGAGGTGCATCTTACATCTCACCAATCTATGGTCACTACCTGTGTTGAACTTGTTTAGCACACTGCAGTCTTCTATGACGAATTTTTTGTTACACATAATAAAATCAATTTCACTTGTCGTCCCATTTGGATGTCTCCATGTCCATTTCCTGTGCGGCTTTTTCTTGAAAAAGGAGTTCAAGATGAAAAACAATTCTGTCTCTGCAAACACAACGAGCATATTTCTAAGCTGGTTTCTGTTGCCGTGACCAAATTTACCTACTGAAGTTACATTCTGTTGCCGTTGCCCTATTTTTGCATTGAAATCTCCCATAATTATCTTCAAGTGCTGCTTACCTTTATTATTTAGATCACGAATTTCCTCATAAAATTCTTCAATTTCTTCTTCAGGATGACTTGTGGTGGGTGCATAAGTTTGAATAATCTATCTAAGCCTGGTATCTTCTCGAGAGTTGGATAACGAGTCGTGCAGCTCTGTCAGAGGAACTTTCAACTTCTACAACTTTATTCTTCAGTTTCTTGTTTATTATAAATCCAACACCACTAGTTCTGCCAGTATCTGTCCCACGATAGTAGAAGAGATGTCCACTTTTCAGTTCAATGAGATCTTCTCCATTTCTCCTTACCTCACTTAGCCCGACGATGTCCCACTTGATGCTTTGTAGTTCCTCTTCCAATTCAAGAAGCCTTGAATCAGAAGATAGGGAGCGTCCATTATACGTAGCCAAGGTCAGCATCAGATGGCAGCCTAGTCCGGTCCTCCAGGGATTCTTAGCACATTCTGCCTTCATGTCACACTGGCCGCTGCCTTGGCCAGGTACATCCCAGCTGCCGGAGACTGAGGGCCAAGATTTAAGTTGTGGAGTCATTTTGGAGGGGTTTGGCCATAACTCACCACGCTGGCCAAGCGGGTTGGTGAGTGTGGGATAGCATTTCCTCTAATCCCGATGGTATAGTTATACCGCTATTGGCGGTCGTCAGAGCCCCTTTAGTGGGAACAAGATGCACCACGAGCTGGGTCTAAGAACAAGTTGCATGCGAACAAATTATCAGGAAAAACCAAAATGTTGATGCAAAAAAGAAGAGAGATGAGGACAACTAAAGAAGATGTGACTTCCAAAGTGGAATACATAGAGCTATGCAATACAGTACGAAAAAGTATCACTGAAGACGTAAGGAAATTCAACTGTGAACTAGTGAGGAAAGCAATTGAAAACAACCAAAGCCTAAAGATAGCAAAGGGACATCTCAGTAAGGGAAGAAAACAGATTAAGGCACTGAGAAAAGAAGATGGTTCTGTAACAAGAAATAGAGGCGAAATTTTGACAAGAGTGAAAGATTTCTACTCCAAGTTATATGAAAGGAATGATGCATGTACTCCAGACATCATGGAAGGTAGTCCTCCCAGCAGAAGTTGCACATGCAATCAAGAACATGAAGCAGGGAAAAGCTCCAGGAGAAGATGGAATTACTGTAGACATCATACAAGAAGCAAGTGGAGAAATCGAAACAGTACTCGCCCAAATTTTCACTCGATGCCTTAATGAAGGGATGATTCCTGAGGATTGGAACAATGCTATAATGATCCTGCTACATAAAAAGGGTGACATTGAGGATCTCAGGAACTACAGACCTATCAGCCTTCTATGAGTGGTTTATAAAATCTTGACTAAAGTTCTTTCACACCGTTTGAAGGTAACACTGGACATAACTCAACCGAGAGAACAAGCTGGATTCAGGAGTGGCTACAGCACAATAGAACATATCCATGTACTGAGAGAACTAACTGAAAGAGCGAGGGAATATGAACTTCCATTGTGCATGGCTTTTATTGATTATGAAAAAGCATTTGATTCGGTGAAACCATCAGCAGTTACAATGGCTCTGAAATCCTGCGGTATTGAAGATGAATACATTAATATTATTAATAACATCTATGAAGATGCAAGTGCAAAGATTCAGCTGTTTGAAAATACAACACACATAAAAATTGGAAAGGGAGTGAAACAAGGTGACACCATATCTCCGAAGCTCTTTTACGCCACATTGGAAAATGTCTTTCAATCACTGAACTGGGAAAACAATGGGATAAAGATTAATGGAGATTATCTAACCCACCTTCGTTTTGCTGATGACATAGTCATTTTTGCAACTACCCTATCAGAGCTGCAGAGTATAATCCAAGAACTTGCTGACAAAAGTAAAGAAGTGGGATTAAAAATGAACGTTCAGAAGACAAAAGTGATGTTCAATGCTTTTACAAGAAATGAAGATTTGTCGATTGATGGAGAAAAACTGGAGATAACAGACACGTACGTTTATCTTGGACAGCAGATATCAAGTGAGGGTCACATTGATGAAGAAATTAATTGGCGTACAAAACTTGCCTGGAGAGCTTTTGGAAGAAACAGCATAATTTTCAAGAGCAATATGCCATTATGTCTTAAGAGAAAAGTGTTTGATCAATGCATCCTTCCAGTGCTTACGTATGGTGCAGAGACGTGGACCTTAACTAAAAGAGATGTACAAAGGCTGCAGACAACTCAAAGAAGCATGGAGAGGTGTATGCTTGGTGTAAACAGGAGAGATAAGAAGAGGAACTCGTGGATCCGAAAAATGACAAGAGTGGAAGACATCATGATCAGAGTTAAATCCCTGAAATGGCAATGGGCTGGGCATACTGCCAGAAGGACAGACCATCAATGGACAGCCAAAATTTTAGATTGGATTCCAAGGGACAGGAAAAGACCCAGAAGAAGACCACATGGGAGATGGGTGGATGAAATTCGAAAGTATGAGGGAGTGACATGGAGGAGACTGGCACAAGACAGACCGTTGTGGAGGAAACTTGGGGAGACCTTCGTCCAGCAGTGGCTTGATAATGGTTGACAATGATGATGACATGAAATATGAACTCACTGTGGGTCATTCCACGTCAAATCAGCATAAAAATGTAACATTTCTGACATGAACCCTTTTGGAT
Organism: Macrothele yani; assembly: GCA_039090855.1. NCBI lineage: Eukaryota > Metazoa > Arthropoda > Arachnida > Araneae > Macrothelidae > Macrothele > Macrothele yani. Next base: position 21,868,693 of record CM077002.1, on the reverse strand, counting down.
TTTCATGAAACTTGGTAAACTTGCAGACAGAGGCGTTTTTAACAAGGGAGGAACAGACGGGCACAGCTCAAGAGAGGGGGCAAAAATCACTGTTTGCAATCTGATTAAAATTGAAACTGAAACTTTTGCTACAGTTTTTGGTATACTTAAAATTCTAATAACTTTCCTCAAAATGTTCAGGGGTTGTTACATGCTCACATTCAGAAATGAAGGTGTGACTCTATTCTATACAGTCCAACTGAAGAAAAACCACAGCCTTCATACAAATCAATGGGGGCCACAGCATTTCTAGTTGGATGGAGACTATTCTTAATGTTGCAAGGATGGCGTTCACATTGTTGAAGATTCTCTGCAAGCTAGTCAATCATTACTGTGGCAGCGAGCCATGACTGCCAGGTACATTCAGTCCGATAAACGTGGTACCGAAGGCCTGAACCATGAAGCAGTTGCGAAAAGCTGTAGAAACACAGTTTGACTGTGCCTCCTGCGTATAGACAGCCTTTGAGTAGGAAGTTAATTTTGTTTTCATGAGCAATGTATGCTTCTGTGTGTGTGTGTGTGTGTGTGTGTGTGTGTTAGGTTATGGGGGTGCAACATTTTGTGGTTTGCCCTGGGCACAGAAATGCCTATGCTACTATAATAGCAGAGACGTAACTAGGCATTTCTATACTTCTGCATTGCAGATGCTATAGAGAAATAATCAGTGCAAATTTTCAGCTTCCTACATAGAACACTTCTATAGTTATAGGACTTGGAAATTTACAAAAAAAGGCATTTTTTTGCCTACCAGAAATGACAATAACTATAGACCTAATTGGTCAACAGAGCAGATAGACTTATTTGAAAGCGTATAACATTAGCTTTGTTTTAAGACATCACACAATCATATTGTGGGCAATTTAGTTTTTAAGGTATCAGCCATTTGATCTTTAATCTCTTAAAACACACTCTATTAATTTTAATAATTATTTATTTATTTCTCATTAGCACAAGAAAGTAAAGCAGCCACTGCGTAGTAAGAAAGTTGTCTAGGAATTAAAAACCTACTACTGTTTTTTTTGTTTTTTTTTATCCTGTAAGGAGCTAGATTTTTACATGCCGGATCGAGCATGTACATAAAAAACATATGTGCCTGGACAGAATTTTTGCATACGCAGGGTGTGTAGAGCAATATAATTTTCGAGCAGTGGGACAAAGTGAGGGAGAATCCCAAAAACTGATGCTGTGCACAGTGACCTAGCAACTTTTTCCACTGAAATTTACAATATGTTTTTTTATTTTTTGTAATCAATGCACATGCAGCATGAAATTCGTTTTATTTCTGGGTAATTAGTTATGATTCATTTCTGTATTCTAACCTTAGGAAGTGCTTAAATATGGGCCCACCTAAAATACAAAATTACCCATTTCAAAGATTATCAGTGATTATTAGTTTTGGAAAATGATGATTTGAGGAAGTTGATCACGCTGATTCTGAGTGGAGCCGTGACTGGCAAAGGTGAAAATGTTTGCAGTCAGCAAAGTACCATAAACTAGAAAGGAAAGAACCTACACAATCTATTCCACATTAAAAGCAACATATGAATTTACCAAGAAATACATTTGCACTTGGGAACATAAAAGTATACAGGAATTTTTTTTTTTTTTTTTTTTTGTCAATAATTTCAAATTTTGGTGTATGCAAAAAGTGTTCAAAAAAGTTATTGATACATAAGCTTATTTGCAGAACAAAAACTACCATACTTACTCAACAAAACTTTTACTGCTCTTTAAGGTGACACAATTATTTCTTCAGTTGCTGCTTACCATCTTTGGTGAATACCCAGCATTGTGTGGGGCTCCAAGAAGCAACCTGCCAACTTGGCTTGGCAGTTAGCATGCGTGAGTCTGGAGGAATTTGAGGCCACTGTGGTGTAGCGGAAGCATATCCGGCGCATAACTGGAAGACCCTGGGTTCGACTCCCAGTGGCGGCCAACAAAAATTTTTCCGTGACTCACTTATAAACGTGGAAAGAGCAAAGATCTTTGTTTGATATTCCTGGTCCATGTTAAATGTCTGTATTTATTATTCATTCGCCTTCTAATTATTTCTTCAGTTGCTGCTTACCATCTTTGGTGAATTCCCAGCATTGTGCGGGGCTCCAAGAAGCAACCTGCCAACTTGGCTTGGCAGTTAGCATGTGTGAGTCTGGAGGAATTCGAGGCCGCTGTGGTGTAGCGGAAGCATATCCGGCGCGTAACTGGGAGACCCTGGGTTTGACTCCCGGTGGCGGCCAATGAGAATTTTTCCGTGACTCACTTATAAACGTGGAAAGAGCGAAGATCTTTGTTTGTAAAGTCTTTTCCTATCTTTAGTAGGCTCCATAACAAAAATGCACAGAATTCAGAGCCCTACTTTAAGCACCGATGGCAAGGAGAGAAATGATGATATGACACTTGTTTTTAACATATAATGGCAAGCTTTCTAACAAGTTGTTAACTTTGCAGAAATTATTGCAAACATATCAAACACTCTTTGAACGCGTAACATAGGACTTACACTGCAACCTAAGGAACATTTTGATGATTAAATCACGTCTCGTAAATAGAGATAATGGTGACTCACTTCCAACATTTTCTTAATTTCTGACAAAAATTTGAGTCTCGTGCTCATTTCAGACATCATATATCTCATATTATGGTAAATGTTCAACTAAGATAGAAGTGAAAGGACCATTGCCATATCACATGGGATGGCAGCTATTATATGGCAGTTGTGTTCAACTGTTGTATCAGAGTAAGAATGGCACCAACCCCACGATATACAGGATGTTAGCTTCTTTGATTTGTGGTGCCTTTTAGAAGTTTAGACAGAACGTTACGAGTCATGTAGGAATTTAAAAGAAAAAGGAATACAAAAACACATGATGAAGCTGCAAAGAAATGCTTACCTGAGTAAACCACCCTGAGAAACGTACTCAGTCAGGCAGATCAATAAGTGTAATCATTGGCACAAATGTGCAGTAATCAGGAGATGCGGGCTCGATTCCCACTCCAGGGCTATGCAATTTTCAAGTTTTCTGAAGGATTTGCTACATGGAAACAATGAAAATACAACACATTTGTGCCAATGATTACATTTGTATAGCCTTTCATGGAAGAATTATTTCTTCAGGGAAAGTAATTTCCCACTTACATATGAAGATCAATAAGTATCTAGGCTACATGGAATAACTCGTCCTCTAGAGCCACTGGTTTCAGCAAAGAGAGAGAACCAGAAAGGTCAAAAACAGCATCCACTCATGTCTTGCCCCAACACTCATACTGAAACAATGTAAAAATTGGGTAGGTGCACCAGTAACACTAACAAAATGCTGAAATCCGTTTTTATTGGTGTAATATTAGAAAAACTAGAACGAAACACTAGCTTTCGCCACCACGGGTGGCTTCTTCAGGCAGAAGTATTATTCAAATACAAAAACAGAGTTCCAGTTATGAATTCAAAAATAGACATTTGGTATAGATGCTATAGAATGTGCACGTCATATTCAAGATGTGTGATTAAGGGTGCGCATATTCATCATGGGCCATACATGTGGGAGGTCCATTGGTTTCTTCGTTGCATATCCCGTGACTGGATAGGATTTCTACAGTCTCTCTGAGGAAGGTGGCTCTGCAGGTTGTGTATCGTGCAATTTTCTTTATTTGTCCCCAAAAAAGGTGTTGCAGAGTTGTTGGCGACTTTACGTGAGAAGTCCTCTTTTCACATCTCTCCGGTGCTCCTGGAGTCTTAGTCTTAAGGACCTCTTGGTCATGCCCACGTAGTTTTTGGTTGTTCTGTCTGGGTACAAAAGGGGTATAGTGTATACTCCAGAATTCTTCCAGGTCCACTGCAGGGTTTTTTGTTGATGCGAGACAAAACGCGAGCACCTAGGAAAATCATGTCTTGTCTCGCATCAACAAAAAACCCTGCAGTGAACCTGGAAGAATTCTGGAGTATACACTATACCCCTTTTGTACCCTGACAGAACAACCAAAAACTACGTGGGCATGACCAAGAGGTCCTTAAGACTAAGACTCCAGGAGCACCAGAGAGATTTCAAAAGAGGACTTCTCACTATGGCACTAGCACGTGAAGTCGCCAACAACTCTGCAGGGGACATAAAGAAAATCGCACAATACACAACAGCAAGAGCCACCCTCCTCAGACAGACTATAGAAATCCTATCCAGTCACGGGATATGCAACAAGGAAACATCGATGGACCTCCCACATGTATGGCACCAATAAAAATGGATTTCAGCATTTTGTAACTGTACTCATAATGAAAGGTCAACAGCAACAAAAGATTAACATACAAAGAACCTACACAAGCTTAAAGCTTTCACAAACACTTTTTCATTCAAAGTATTGCCTTAGGATGTTAGACAATAACAGACAAAAAGAAATTCACCACAAACAGCTGTGCACTTCACAGAAATAAATATTTTACCAGAAAGTGGCTGAAGTTGGAGCTCTAGTAAAAGTTCCTGCCAGTTGCTCACTTTACATACACTTTTGATAAGTTTCCCTCCTGTTGCTTCAATTAAGATCTTGATACAATTCTCAATACCTTATGTTCCAAAAAAGTCCCAATGGGACACCACATGCAGTTTGTACATATATATCATTACAAAAACTATCTTTCTCTCCGAATTTAATTCCTGAAATTCCCAAAGAGGTACTGCTATTAAAATACCTACTCGCACTACAATTTCGCTTAAACCGGTGTAATTTGATTAGGCACAAGCAGCATTTTACAGAACTCAAATCAGTATCCAGTTACACTGAATTTTGAGTGTTTTTAACCAAGCTCGAATACATGAACATATCTTTTCTAATGAAAAACAGGCGTGTTCTGAAGTATTTAAAGTGCAAACATTTTTGATAACCGCATTTTCGCACTTACTTGCTCATCTTGTTCCACTGATTCCGTTAAAATCAATCCGTCTCCTAAACGGGCTATCATAGTTAAAATAATCATTGTGATAAAAAAAACAGTTCGCTAGCTAATAATATTCAGAACTCAAACTACTATTTTTGAAAGGAATAATACAAAATGCAGCTGACGGTTTAAATCACATCTACCACCTTAATTATCGAAACACTTTTCGTTTCATAACCCAACCCGGAAAAATGTAAACACGAGCTCTGCCAACAGAAGCAGTCGGGCAGTGATGACGACGGCTAGGTTGTTCGGTTACGGTTAGTAAGCGATGAATGAGTGATGAAGAAGATTTCAGAGCCGCCCCGGTGGTGCAGTGGTCTAAGCGATGGCCTCTGATCATTCGTCCGAAATCGGTCTGGGTTCGAATCCCGGTGAGGCATGGATGTTGTGTTCGTCTTACGGCACTGGCTCTCTCCCTTCCCTGGAACCAGTGACCCTAAATTAGGGACGGGCGACCGCTTATAGCCCATTGAGTTGTTCACGGTGGTCGTTAAACCTCCAATCAAAAAAAAAAAAAAAAAAAAAAAGAAGATTTCAGAAAAAGAGTTTCTTTTTTTTTAGCGAAGGTTTAACGACCACCGTGAGCAACTCAATGGGCTATAAGCAGTCGCCCGTCCCTAATTTAGGGTCACTGGTTCCAGGGAAGGGAGAGAGCCAGTTCCGTAAGAAAAACACAACATCCATGCCTGACCGGGATTCATACTCGGACCCCTTACGGACGAATGATCAGAGGCCAGCGCCTTAGACCATTGCGCCACCGGGGCGGCCTCTAGACCAAGGAGGTTAGAATTCTAAGCTCCTTACTCTAGACCCCAACTGCCCTTACAAGTAAGGCAGCCACGATATTTTTTTTTTTTGATTGGAGGTTTAACGACCACCGTGAGCAGCTCAATGGGCTATAAGCAGTCGCCCGTCCCTAATTTAGGGTCACTGGTTCCAGGGAAGGGAGAGAGCCAGTGCCGTAAGACAAATACAACATCCATGCCTGACTGGGATTTAAACCCGGACCCCTTACGGACGAATGATCAGAGGCCAGCGCCTTAGACCACTGCGCCACCGGGGCGGCCACGATATTTGGACCATGGCTTTCTGTCTTTTGACTAAGGAGCCCCATAGGAAAGTCACATTGAAGCAATGACGACTCCAGCCGTTCAGAACTGAGATGAGGGGCTACTGGGAGGTCAAAGTATCGTACGGGATTCGGGAAGCATATATTTTGAGTGCTTGGAAGAAATTGTGCTAAAAATTCCATTCATGTTGATTATACTCGATTCTGACGATGAAAAAAGTTTCAGTTTTCAAATGCATACAGTATGTAGCATTTATTTAATGTACTCCGATCAGCCATTTCATTATGACCACCTACCTAATAAGCTGTTGGACCCAAGGAGGTTAGAATAGATGGAGTAAGGGCCAGCCGTTCCCGTCGTGCAATCAAAGTGAAGCCACCGAAACGTCACGATCATGACGTAACAGCCAATCACAGCCTTTACCGCCATGTTGGTGAGAAGTGTTTGACGAGTCGCAGCCAATCACAGTCTCTGCAGCCGTGTTGGTGAGAAGTTTGAGCATTAAATTCGTCTGCTCAAAGTGCTTCAAGTTTGTGACGTCATCCTTACTCCATCTTTTCTAACCTCCTTGGTTGGACCCCATTTAGCCTGCAAAACAGCGGGGAGCACTCGGCGAGGCATCGCTTCGATGGGGTGGCGATTCAAATTACATTAAATCGTCCTGGCAATTTAAATCATCCTGGGGTATCTGGTACCATAATGTCAACAGCAGGTACTCTAGTGCCCATACATTTCAGCAGGGACGATTATTTTTGTGCAAGGAGCCCAGTGCGCCCGAGTCCAGGGCGCCAAATTTAGGGGGCGCCAAGCTCGAAGATTTGTTTCATGAATATTTTAGCAACACCACCCAAGAAAATTTGTACTTAAATAATTTTACAAAATGTATCGATGTTTAAAACCTATATCATTTGTGGACGTCACTCCATATCAAGGAGGTTAGAAGAAGAGGAGGTGAAGGGACCCGTTTTGAGTGAAGCCAAAACAGATAAGCTGTTTCTGTCCTCTCTCTGAGGTGTGGGAGTTTGCGCAGTGAGAGTTCGGGAACGTGACGTCACTTCCTGTGGCTTAAGCAGTTTTGCTTAGCGCATTTATAGCGTCTAGACGCTATAGCGCATTCAAACCAAGGATGGAAAGAAGGAATATGTCGGACTTCTTATTTCTCAAAATTAGGCTTTTGGTTATATTTTAAACATGGTTACTTGCAAATGGGCAGTATGCAAGTAACAATGCGCACTATGCACTTCCTCTCAAAAAATCATTATTTTGTTCATTTTTTAAAGAAGTACCAACACATATTTTCCTGTTTTTTCTGGAAATTTTTTATTATGAGAATGAATATTTCAATCTCAATTTTTTTCATGCCTGTATGAGTAGAATAAGGGTCCGAAAACCCCGTTAAAAACACACTTATAAAAACCTAATGATGTTAATTATTACTTAATATAATTAAAGAATCTATCAGTAATATAATTAAAGAATCTATTTTTTGTATTCTATCAGTAATTTAGCAAACAGGAGGAAATCATACAAAGTTGTTTTGGAAACTTCGAACTTTTCTGAGATTTGAAAGAGACCAGTGCTCGTGACATAGAGGCTAGATCAGATAAACTTGTCCATAGGTACCAATGAGACATAAAAAACTTTCTAAATAACCAATTTCTGGCCGCCCCGGTGGCGCAGTGGTCTAAGCGATGGCCTCTGATCATTCGTCTTAAAGGGGTCCGGGTTCGAATCCCGGTGAGGCATGGATGTTGTCTTTGTCTTACGGTACTGGCTCTCTCCCTTCCCTGGAACCAGTGACCCTAAATTAGGGAAGGGCGACTGCTTATTTATAGCCCATTGAGTTGCTCATGGTGGTTGTTAAATCTCCAATTAAAAAAATTCTGCCGCCCCGGTGGCGCAGTGGTCTAAGCGATGGCCTCTGATCATTCGTCCGTAAGGGGCCCGGGTTCGAATCCCGGTGAGGCATGGATGTTGTGTTTGTCTTACGGCACTGGCTCTCTCCCTTCCCTGGAACCAGTGACCCTAAATTAGGGACGGGCGACTGCTTATAGCCCATTGAGTTACTCACGGTGGTCGTTAAAACCTCCAATAAAAAAAAATTATACATTGTGATAATATTGTATTGTATTCTAATTTTAACGTATCAGAACTTGGCAGCCGTACTCATTGTTTACATCCGCTGATCTCTGTTCGATTTAGCTAGGAAATAAAACATGTATAGTTTAACGACAGCCATATTTATTGTTGATTAAAGCCTAATTATAAGGAAGGTGAGTTTTAGTGTTATTACTTTTTTCATCAATTTAATCAACAAGAACAGAAGAAAGATATAAATAATTATGGACATGTATTTGCAATCTGAGAGATTTGACGTGGAACCGTCTCCCACATCTGCTGACAGGCAGTGGGTACATTGGAAGCACACGTTCAAAAACTTCTTGGGCTATATTGATGGAGTATCTGAAAATAGTAGATTGCAACTATTAAATAATTATGTCGCACCTAGTGTATTTCAGTATATCAGTGAATGTGAAACTTATGTTGATACTATAGCTGTTTTTGAATCTTTATATGTTAGGCCTAAGAACGAGATCTACGCCCGACATAGTTTTGCTACACGACGTCAACTGGCCGAGGAGTCTACAGATCAATATCTTTAGGTCTTAAAACAAATGAGCAAAGATTGCAACTTTAAAAGTGTTTCGGCTGAGCAAAATAAGAATGAATACATCAGAGATACCTTTATTAGCAGATTGAAGTGCGCTCGCATACGTCAGCGACTTTTAGAAAATACGTTTCTCTCTCTAGAAGCCGCTTTTGATCAAGCTAGGGTTTTCGAAATGGCAGAACAACACTCTGCTTCGTACTCGGGGCTAATGGATGCTGCAACTGCTACTCACATAAATGATTGTGTTGAGATAGATACTGATACATCTATTGCGACAAATGCTGCTTTGACTGGAACAGAAAGGTGCTATTTTTGTGGAAGAAATCGCCACCCTAGAACTTCTTGCCCTGCCAGAAATTTTTTGTTGCATGTCGAACATGTGGGGAAAAAGGACACTTTCAGAAAGTGTAAATCAAAAACTACTAGACCTACTACAGTAACCTCTACTTCATCTGCCTCAGTTTGGGCTGCTGCACATACCTGCCTTTCGAAGTCTACAGTAATTAAAATAAGCAAAGTAAATGTGAGTGCTGTAATAGACACAGGAAGTTCACTAAGTTTTATTGATCAGACCCTTGTAAATAAATGGCATATACAAGTACTACCTTATAGTGGCAAAGTCGCTAAGGCCAACTTCTCACTATTCACCGAAGTTATAGGCCGTTGTCGTGTCAATATTGAAATGGAGGGACACACTTATAAAAACCTAATGATGTTAATTATGAGAGATCTTTGCTCTGATGCCATAATCGGACTAGACGTACTGCAGCATCATACCTCTGTTGAAATTGCCCTCCATGGTTTACAGCCTCCACTCAGGATTCGGGCTTGACCGTGGCAAATGTGCCTCCAGTCTCTCTGTTTGCTAACCTTACTTAGGATTGTGTGACTTTAACTAGAAAATCTAGAATACTCTAAAAAGGTGATAGTCAGTTTCTGGCTACAGAAATTGAAAATCTCCTGCATGAAGGTGTGATTGAGTCTAGTAATTCTCCGTGGTGTGCCCAGGCTTTTGTGATTAGAGGAGAAAATCACAAGGATACGATGGTTGCAGATTATTCACAAACCATAAATAAATTTACAATGTTGGATGCTTACCCTCTACCTAGAATAGAAGAGATGATTGCTAAAGTTTCGGCAAATGAGGTGTACAGTGTCATAGATCTGAAAAGTGCATATCACCCAGTATCCATCCTGGAGTCTGAGAAGCCATATACTGCCTTCGAAGCCTGTGGGAAGCTCTACCGATTCCTACGTGTTCCCTTCGGAGTTACAAATGGAGTGTCTTGTTTTCAAAGAGTAATCTATAGAATTATCCAGGATGAGAACCTAGAAAATGTTTTTCCATACCTGGATGACGTTACTGTTTGTGGGAAAAATCAAAATGATCACGACAGGAATCTGGCAAAGTTCCTAGCTACTGTTGAGAAAAATAATCTCACGTTGAACAAGGAAAAATGTCAATTTTCTGTTAGGATTGTGAACTTACTTGGTTACATTATCTTTAACAAAACTATCAAGCCAGACCCAAATCGACTGGGACTTCTTCTTGATCTACCTATACCTAAAGATGAAGCTTGCTTACGACGTGCTCTGGGTATGTTTTCACACTACAGTAAATGGATACCTAGATTCTCCCAAAAGATTCGACCTTTAGTGCAAAAAAAAAAAAAAAAATGCTTTCCTCTATCTGAAGAAGCTACTTCAGTATTTAGTGATTTAAAAATGGCGTGGCTAAAGCTGCACTATAGCTGCAACAAATGACGGAGTACCTTTTCGGGTAGAAACTGATGCGTCCAATTTTGCTATAACCGCTTCTCTGAGCCAAGCAGGAAGACCAGTAGCTTTCTTCTCTAGAACTCTCAGCAGATCTGAACAGCGACACTATGCCATTGTTGAATCGTTACGTTATTGGCGGCATTACTTGATTAGTAGGCATTTTGACGTAATTACCGATCAACATTCTGTCTCTTTTATGTTCGATCAGCGTCATTTAAGTAAAATAAAAAAAAATGAAAAGATCTTGAAATAGCGTCTAGAATTAGCTTGTTTCAATTTTGATGTAATCTACAGACCTGGGAAGGAGAATGTGCCCGCTGATACTTTCTCGAGAATAACTGCTGCGATAAACGAGGCCACGAATCTTAATGCCTTACATGAGGCTCTTTGCCACCCTGGAATAACACGAATGAGTCATTGGGTTCGCACAAAAAACCTATCTTATACTGTTGAAGATGTGAAAAAGGTCACTAACTCATGCTCTGTTTGCGTAGAACTAAAGCCACGTTTTAACCAAAATCAAGGGAAACTGATAAAAGCTACCTCTCCTTTTGAGAGACTAAATCTAGATTTCAAAGGTCCTTTACCAGGGAAGTCTCGAAATTACTATCTCCTCATTATTCTAGACGAATACTCTAGGTTTCCTTTCGCTCCACCATGTAATGATGTTTCTACTGCCACTTTGATAGGACTTTTAAAAAGCTCGTTCTCTGTATTTGGGGTACCTGCTTATAGACATTCTGATAGAGCAGCATCATTTATGTCTCAAGAACTGAAGTAATTTCTAAATTCACATGGCGTTGCTACTAGTCGAACGACCCCCTTCAATCCTACCTAGAGGGAACGGACAAGTTGAAAGATACAATGGAATAATATGGAAGACTATAACACTTGCCCTTAGGTCTACTAACATGAAAACTGAGCGGTGGGAGGATTTACTGGATCATGCTCTGCACTCTATTCGCTCTCTTCTGTGCACGTGAAAAACGCAACCCCGCACGAGAGGATGCTTAACCCCCCTAGAAGATCTTCTAATGGTAATTCAATTCCAACCTGGTTAACTAAATCTGGTCCTGTTCTGTTGAAAAAGAACGTTCGCTCTAGTAAATATGAGCGTCTTGTGGAAGAGGTAGAGCTAGTAGAATCTAACCCTGATTATGCCTTTGTCAGATTCCCTGATGGGCGAGAAATTACTGCATCAACTCGGAATCTAGCTCCTACAGGAGAACACCCTAGAGAGGTGAATGATTGTCAGAGACAAGTAATCCGTCAAACTACTGACTATGCCCCTGCTAGTAATCTTGAATATGGGACTAATGTAGTTGAGGCTAACGAACTTTCACTGACTGCTACTGAGGACTCTGATGAAGCACTGCGCCCTACTCGTTCCAGACGCAGTCCTGCATACCTGTCTGACAATGTAGCTAATTTTTAGAGAGGGGTGAATGTGATATTATTGTATTGTATTCTAATTTTAACGTATCAGAACTTGGCAGCAGTACTCATTGTTTACATCCGCTGTGAGTATGTTAATGGTATGATCTCTGTTTGATTTAGCTAGGAAATGAAACATGTATGGTTGGACGACAGCCGTATTTCTTGTTGATTAAAGCTTAATTATAATGAAGGTGAGCTTTAGTGTTATTACGTTCTTCATCATACATTTCCAGTCCTATGTGAGTGTCGAAGACTTGAACACACCACGAGATATGTACGCTTTATCATTGATAACAATCTTCAGAGTACATTTCCAAAATTAGAAATAGCTTTGAGAATGTTTTTAAACTTCCCAGTCACGAATTGTTCTGCTGCAAGATCTTTTTTTTCATTGAGGGTTTAACGACCACCGCGTGAGCAACTCAGTCGGCTATAAGCAATCGCCCGTCTCTAATTTAGGGCCACTGGTTCTAGGGAAGGGAAACAGCCAGCGCCGTAGGACAAACACAATATCCATGCCTCATCGGAATTCAAACCCAGACCCATCTCGAATGAATGGTCAGTAACCATCGCTTAAGACCACTGTGCCACAGGGACGGCAATCATTTTCAGCAGTCTCAAGAATAGAAAATGACAAAAGGACTTTATTGGGAGAAAAAAGGTTTAACTCACTCATGATAATGTGTGTAGAAAAGGACATAACTCTTCGTACGAACTACTCTTCAGTAATTCACAATTTTGAGCATGCAAAAGGCCCGTAAAAGACCGATGATCATGTCATAATTATGGTGCAGTCAGACATTGGGTGGAAAAGTGGGAAATTACGTAAGTGTTAATCAAATTTTCATTTGCATCGTCAGTGTCTATTAAGATTGTTTAAATATTTGCTTCTTTTCCTACATTATTGTGTCTTTTCTGGTGCATTGCATTATATTCTTTTATAATAGTAAATGTTATTATCATAATGTATTTCTTTTTACGAAATCCTGAAGGACAGTAATTTGAAACGTACACTGGTACACTATGAAATAGACGTACTATATTTTCCATTAATAATGAATATCATTGGAAAATTACTTAACATGACGCAATAAAACACATTCTAGACAAACAGACACATACACGTCAGGAGCACGCACCGTTTAGTGAAAGAACAAATTTGGTGAGGGGCGCCATTTTGTCTTGTACCCATGTCGTCAGAGACACTTACTTCGTCCCTGCGTTTCGGGGTGGTGGTGATTTAGCGCGAACCCGCTTTTCTAAATCGAACTACAAATGTTCGATTGGGTTCATGTCAGGTGAACTTGGAGGCCAAAGCATTAACAGAAAGTCACCAGCATGTTCCTCGAACCACTTCTTGACGATTTTGGCAGTGTGGCATGGCGCATTATCCTGTTGGTAATGACCATCACCAGCAGGGAACACAGTTGCCATGAATGGATGAGCTTGGTTTACAACGATGTTCAGATACCTAACAGCTGTCAGGGATTGTGCATTGGGATAATGGGGCCTAAAGTGTCTCAAGAAAACATCGCCTACAGCATAACACTTCCGCCTGCTACCCGTTTCCGCCCACCAGTGCACCCAGGTGACATAGCCTTCCTTGGTAATCGGCGTATCCGCGCTTGTCCGTCTATGTGATGCACAAGAAATCTTAATTCGTCATCCCAGGCCACTTTCTTCGTCCGTCTACGTGATGCACAAGAAATCTTAATTTGTCATCCCAGGCCACTTTCTTCGTCCGTCTACGTATGCACAAGAAATTTTAATTCGTCACCCCAGGCCACTTTCTTCGCCCGTCTACGTGATGAACAAGAAATCTTAATTCGTCATCCCAGGCCACTTTCTTCGCCCGTCTGCGTGATGCACAAGAAATCTTAATTCGTCATCCCAGGACACTTTCTTCGCCCGTCTACGTGATGCACAAGAAATCTTAATTCGTCATCCCAGGACACTTTCTTCGCCCGTCTGCGTGATGCACAAGAAATCTTAATTTGTCATCCCAGGACACTTTCTTCGCCCGTCTACGTGATGCACAAGAAATCTTAATTCGTCATCCCAGGCCACTTTCTTCGCCCGTCTACGTGATGCACAAGAAATCTTAATTTGTCATCCCAGGACACTTTCTTCGCCCGTCTACGTGATGCACAAGAAATCTTAATTCGTCATCCCAGGCCACTTTCTTCGCCCGTCTACGTGATGCACTAGAAATCTTAATTCGTCATCCCAGGACACTTTCTTCGCCCGTCTACGTGATGCACAAGAAATCTTAATTCGTCATCCCAGGCCACTTTCTTCGCCCGTCTACGTGATCCACTAGAAATCTTAATTTGTCATCCCAGGACACTTTCTTCGCCCGTCTACGTGATGCACAAGAAATCTTAATTTGTCATCCCAGGCCACTTTCTTCGCCCGTCTACGTGATGCACAAGAAATCTTAATTTGTCATCCCAGGACACTTTCTTCGCCCGTCTACGTGATGCACAAGAAATCTTAATTCGTCATCCCAGGCCACTTTCTTCGCCCGTCTACGTGATGCACAAGAAATCTTAATTCGTCATCCCAGGCCACTTTCTTCGCCCGTCTACGTGATGCACAAGAAATCTTAATTCGTCATCCCAGGCCACTTTCTTCGCCCGTCTACGTGATGCACAAGAAATCTTAATTCGTCATCCCAGGCCACTTTCTTCGCCCGTCTACGTGATGCACAAGAAATCTTAATTCGTCATCCCAGGCCACTTTCTTCGCCCGTCTACGTGATGCACAAGAAATCTTAATTCGTCATCCCAGGCCACTTTCTTCGCCCGTCTACGTGATGCACAAGAAATCTTAATTCGTCATCCCAGGCCACTTTCTTCGCCCGTCTACGTGATGCACAAGAAATCTTAATTCGTCATCCCAGGCCACTTTCTTCGCCAGTCTACGTGATGCACAAGAAATCTTAATTCGTCATCCCAGGCCACTTTCTTCTTCCGTCTACGTGATGCACGAGAAATTTTAATTCGTCATCCCAGGCCACTTTCTTCGCCCGTCTACGTGATGCACAAGAAATCTTAATTCGTCATCCCAGGCCACTTTCTTCGCCCGTCTACGTGATGCACAAGAAATCTTAATTCGTCATCCCAGGACACTTTCTTCTTCCGTCTACGTGATGCACGAGAAATCTTAATTTGTCATCCCAGGCCACTTTCTTCGTCCGTCTACGTGATGCACGAGAAATCTTAATTTGTCATCCCAGGCCACTTTCTTCGCCCGTCTACGTGATGCACAAGAAATCTTAATTCGTCATCCCAGGCCACTTTCTTCGCCCGTCTACGTGATGCACGAGAAATCTTAATTCGTCATCCCAGGCCACTTTCTTCGCCCGTCTACGTGATGCACAAGAAATCTTAATTCGTCATCCCAGGCCACTTTCTTCGCCAGTCTACGTGATGCACAAGAAATCTTAATTCGTCATCCCAGGACACTTTCTTCTTCCGTCTACGTGATGCACGAGAAATCTTAATTTGTCATCCCAGGCCACTTTCTTCGTCCGTCTACGTGATGCACGAGAAATCTTAATTTGTCATCCCAGGCCACTTTCTTCGCCCGTCTACGTGATGCACAAGAAATCTTAATTCGTCATCCCAGGCCACTTTCTTCGCCCGTCTACGTGATGCACGAGAAATCTTAATTCGTCATCCCAGGCCACTTTCTTCGCCCGTCTACGTGATGCACAAGAAATCTTAATTCGTCATCCCAGGCCACTTTCTTCGCCAGTCTACGTGATGCACAAGAAATCTTAATTCGTCATCCCAGGCCACTTTCTTCGCCCGTCTACGTGATGCACGAGAAATTTTAATTCGTCATCCCAGGCCACTTTCTTCGCCCGTCTACGTGATGCACAAGAAATCTTAATTCGTCATCCCAGGCCACTTTCTTCGCCCGTCTACGTGATGCACAAGAAATCTTAATTTGTCATCCCAGGCCACTTTCTTCGTCCGTCTACGTGATGCACAAGAAATCTTAATTTGTCATCCCAGGCCACTTTCTTCGTCCATCTACGTGATGCACAAAGAATCTTAATTCGTCATCCCAGGCCACTTTCTTCGTCCGTCTACGTGATGCACGAGAAATCTTAATTCGTCATCGCAGGCATCTTTCTTCCAATCATCCACGGTCCAATCTCGATGATCTTGGGCCCATTTCATGCGTTGTTAGAGATGAAGTGCAATGAGCATGGGGATCCGGCTGGGTCTTTGGCTACGCAGGCCCATGCGCAGAAAGCTGCGATGAACTGTGTGATGTGACACATTTCTCTGATCACCATTGTTGTAGCTGTGAGTGATTTGCCTCACTGTGGCCCTGCGGTCGCTGTGAACAGTCCATGACAGTCTCCGCTTCTCTCTGCCATCAATGAGCTGCGGACGACCCACGGTTTGACTAAGGTTTGTTGTTTGGCCATCTGTGCACCACCTTTGATACGTACTCACTACAGCGGCACGCGAGCAACCCACAAGACGCGCCATTTCGGAGATCATAGTTCCGAGTCGCAGTGCCATTACGATTTGTCCTTTATCAAACTGCGGTAAATAGGTAGCTTTTCCCATTCTGACTCCGAACACTACTAATCAAAAGCCGGTCCTCTAGTTGTATATATACTGCTCTGTGAACTTCACCTGCGCCACTATTTGGTCTCTAGGCGCGCTGATTTCTCTGAGCTGGGGTGGTCATAATGTAATGGCTCCTCGGTGTATATAGTACTTAACTATTTATTTCCTTATGTACAGTGGTGTAGTACTAACAGAAAAATTACAGAACGCGCGGTGCCTTTATTTCTTCAAGACCTTTACCTTCTTATCTCTCCTTTCCCATTTTTACTTTCTTATATTTGTGGTATAAGGAAGTATCGTGATCGGTCGAAATCACACTTACAGATTTACACATTTTTGCATTCAAGGAACAAGGTTTCACCAGTCAGGGCTGCCTAGTGAGAATGGATTTAGAGATTAACACTACCTTCAAACACACGCGGAAAAGCCGCCCCGGTGGCGCAGTGGTCTAAGGCGTTGGCCTCTGATCATTCGTCCGAACGGGGTCCGGGTTCAAATCCCGGTGAGGCATGGATGTTGTGTTTGTCTTACGGCACTGTCGCTCTCCCTTCCCTGGAACTAGTGATCCTAAATTAGGGATGGGAGACTGCTTATAACCCATTCAGTCGCTCACGGTGGTCGTTAAATCTTCAATAAAAAAAAAGCTGGCTGCTCTAACCAAAGGACAATACAAGGGCAAGGAAGGTTACAGGCAGACTGTAGATCAAATTGTTAGGTGGAATATAAGCACCCCTGGCAAAAAAATACGGAATTCTGTCATGCGGAGGAACAGTTGGAAACTGGCCAGGCAGAGAAAAATGCGTGTATATAATGGAGTGGAAAGTATTGTATGTTACTTGTTACGTTTTCAGCCTTGTAAGACGTGCACGCCTAATCAGTTTTATTGTTGCTTACAGATAGTACCATGGGTAGAAAAGGGGACGTAACAGAGTGGCAAAAGGGAGCTATCGTCTTTGGTCGTGAACATGGGCCTTCGCTGAAGGAGGTGGAGGAGTTTGTTGGCGTGTCCAAGTCCACAGTTAGTAGTGTTCCCTTAGCGTGGAAGGAGTCGGCCAGAGACAATTGTCGTCGGAGCAGCTGCGGCAGAAAACCCATCATGAGCAACCGTGATCGTCGACGTCTGAGGCGATTATCAACCGCAAAACGGTTCCAAACCCGGCCGGAATTGCTACAAGAGTACAATGCGGGACCCAGTCAGCCTGTTTCCGAACGAACGCTTTGACGAGAACTGCATGGTGTAGGAATATTCAGCTGTGTAGCTAGGGTACGCCCCAAGCTCTCTGCCATACACAAGAAAAAGCGGCTGGAATGGGCGAGGGAACACCGACACTGGACCACAGAACATTGGCGACGCATCATTTGGTCGGAAGAATCCAGGCTTTGCCTGTATTCCAATGATGGTCGATCCAGGGTTACGCGGAAGCCCGGAGAAGCCTTCAACGCAGCGTGTGTGCAAAGGGCTGTACAGAAGGGGTCGAAGTGTCATGTTTTGGAGGTGTATATCCGATGCTAGGATGGGTCCCTTAGTTCGCGTGTCTAATGGCATGAGAGAAGTGGACTACGTGAAACTCTTGGATAACGAAGTGTTGCCATATGTCCAGTTCCTCCAAGATGCCGCCATTCCAGATCCACGTTATCAAGACGGCAACTGCACTGTCCACCGAGCTGCCATTGTGCAGGATTGGTTTGCAGAACATGAGGTCGACGTCCCACATCTCACCCGGCCCGCCAATTCGCCTGATCTCAATGTTATAGAGAAAATTTGGGACATGCTCGCACGGGCAGTTAAGAAGTGACAACACCCTCCCAATTTGACTGCTCTGCGGGACCAGTTGTTCACAGCGTGGGGCAAACTGGACATTAATGTCATCCGCTCCCATATTGACAGCATGCCGAAGAAAATAAAGGCTGTGCTTCTAGCTCGTGGTGACGTAACCCCATATTAATCAATAAAATGAGCATTCCGTAATTTTTTGTCCGGTGTGCTTATCAACCTCAGAAATATAAAATCACGGGACATATGCCAGATACTACGAAAAAAAAGGCAGGATTTTAAACATTTTGCACCTAAAACAGAAAAAATTTCGAATTCTGCACCGTTTATTCTGTTGGATCTGTGAGCTCATGAGTAACATGAAATTAAACATATTATTCATATTCTTCACTCGATGGGAAGAGAGAAATGAATTCTACCTTTGTTTTTGTCTTTTGTTTCAGAGTTTTACAAATCCTATGAGCAAGTCAGACGTCTATAAGCAGTCAGTCGTCTCTAATTTGGGCTAGTGCTTCCAGGACAGGGACGGAGTCAGCCCCATCGCACAAATGCACCGTCCATGCCTCATCTGGCTCTCGAACACTGACCTATGTCAGACGAATGGCTCGAAGGCATCATATCATCTCAGACCACTTGACCACCAGGATGGCTCAATTCTAATAATTTCTCTTCCATATTTTAGCAATAGAGAACGAATTTGCACACTGAAAAGTAGAGATTAATAATAGCTATTTCCGAGTGATCTCTTCAAGTTCTGAATATTATTCCCTTATTTGAATCCATATATATTCAAGTAGGCAACTGTTTTATGTAGTTTAAAAGCAGGACCGTGAGATCACGTACAGAGGTGAACTTGCGATAAATCAAACAAAAGTGTCAGCAAAATTTTACTAAGACACCAATAGTATTCTGTACAACGACTCGTGTAGCCCATTGATTGAATGTCATATGGCGATTCAAATGGCGGGTAAGACACAGAGAGATTAGAATAAGCCATTTGGGAATGCTCAAGGTCCCTGAACCGTGAAACCACAGCCTTCATTACAGTGAGGGAATGAAGGTTGTGGTTTCAGGTGCAATACCACAAGAATATCCTTTGTGTGATATTCTTGTGGTATTGCACCTGTGGGGTTTTTTTTTATTGAAGGCTAGTGGTACAGAGACATGACCAAACAGGCAGACAGATACAGGATACAGATATTTCACATCACAAAACTGTTTCCCTTTATTTGAAAATTTCGTCTTGTTGTGAAGACTAAAGCAGAAAGTTTGAAACTTCTCCAGAATAAGTGTTGGCATATTTAAAGGATAGAAGATAGTATAGTGAGGGACTTTATTAACGATCTGCCATGCTTATACAGGGTGTCCGACTTGCTATTGGGACCTGAGTTTTCCGCATAACTTTGGAAAGAAGACGAGTACGAAATAGAAACTCTGGGAAGAGGGATGGGAGAGCATGAGAAAGAAACGACATAAGGAGTAAGACTGTTGGCATTTCCAAACACAGGTGGTACTGCGGAACGCCAGGTACGTTAGACGCAGACGCGCCACTAAGGTTAGTCTGGCATTAGCTACGGTCGCCTGCGCCTCACGGACGGGAGTGCTGTGCTTTGTTTCTGTGTTTCCGTTGAAACATGAATCTGTACACAATTGAACAATGTGTTTTTCTGGTCCGGATCTATTGGACAACTGGGTCTATCAAGTCGTGCCAAACCTAATTCCTGGCGAGATTTGGAGGTTGCAAACCACCAGCAAAGTTCTGCATTCAGCATCTTGTGAAAAAACTGGAAACGACGGGAACATTGCTGAATGTGTATGGCAGAGGTCGGTCGAAGATGTCCCAGGCAACGGTGAAGAACGTTACACAAATACTTCTGGCATCTACGACGAAGTCCTTGCAGAAACTGGGGCAAGAAATGGAAACGTCCAAAAGCATATGCCAAAGCCGGCAAGTTTCATACATACCGCATCACAGTTGTGTAGGAATTGCAACCAACAGATCATGCCAAGAGAATCACATGCTGTCGGTGGTTTCAGGACTTCGTCACTAGAAGTCCAAACATACTGGAAAAAGTGAGGTTTAGCGATGAAGCGTGCTTCCACCTTGGTGGATATGTCAATTCTCAAAACACTCATGTTTGGGCGAATGCTAATCCGCACGCACTGCACGAGGAATCTCTCCATGCGGAAAAAACTGGGAGAGGGGGCCTAGTGTGCTGTTTTCCGGCACCGTATCATCGGGCCAATCATTTTCCACACAATGGTGAATATGGCTGCGTACATAGACATATTCACTGCTTTTATGGAGCAACTGGATGACGTAGAGCTCCCTGCCAGGTACTTCCAACAAGACGGGGAAACGTGTCACACCTATAAAGCGAGCATGGCTCGAATCCAGTATTCTGTCCCTGATCGTGTCATCTCGAAGGGATGGCGGCCACCGATGTTGCTTGACCTTTCACCCCCTGATTTTTTCTTGTGCTTCATGCTGAAAGGTACAGTATACCGGAACAAGCAACAGACTCGTGGCACTGGAAGACAACATTCGCTGCGAAATGGAGCATGTGACTGCCGAACAGCTGGTGCGAATCTTCGATAACATGGAACATCGCGTTCAAGCATGTGTGCATGCTGACTGCAGCCACTTCCAGCATTTCATTTGATAGCATCATTCATCCCATGGTTCAAGGTAACTTCACCTTTAATTACATGTCCATCAGTTGGTTATTTTGTAAGTTATGAGAAAAATCTGGTGCCAGTACAAAGTGGGACACCCTGTATATACAAGCGCATGCAACGATCACTTAAATTGCTGGAAATTTGTTTTGTTAAATGCGATATGAATGCAGAAACCGCAAGGTACCATGATCAAAAAATCTTCCTGTCCGTATTACTTTAAATACGGTAGTAAACGGGTGTTCAACGTTTTATAAAAGTTACAAATGGTTAAAAATGTTTTTTGAACCGTTGTTATAACGGTTTATCAACTAGACATCCTGGTGTTTTTGACGTATTTTTAACGTTTTTTCAACCAGTCTGTTAACCATTTTTGAACGTTTAAACAACCAATTCGCGCTACGTGGGAAACGTGAGCGAGTTATGTTCCACAGGCTTTCAGATATTTTGTTTCGAACATCCACTAAAATTTCATGCATTTCAATTCAAAATAGCAATTGGAAGGGGACTCAAAATAATTACGATATTTATAATTCCAGCATTTGTGCACATATCGGCAACAACTACCGATGCAAAAACATAAATTTTTGCGACGAAAGAACGCTATCGGACCTACATAAAATGCATTACAATAGACAAGAAAATCACCAGCTTTCCCACACTTTAACTCCGCCTAATGCAATTATAAGTTTCACGCAAAGTGGTACTGTTCCATTGACCAGGGCATCTCCAGAAATCTTATCATAACCTCTTTGGTAAGGCATGGATGTTGTTCTAATTTATGATGCAGGACTGACTAGCAATAGTGACACCCGGTGCGGAAATATTTTTTGACGCCCCACAAGCATTTTGCTCTTTGTATTTAATGTATAGTTTCTAGGATGCACATGAAAGACATACAGTATAAATTAATTACATATAGAGGGTATTCTCAAATAATAAATAAAATGTGGGATTTATATGGGGAATGGAGACTAAAACACCGTCAGTGAAATATAACTGTTATTTTATAGCCAAAAATAACATAGATGCATTATTTTATTCGTATAATTATTTACATACACTATGCTCCTGTTGCGAGAAACAAATTTTGTTATTTAAGAAAATCTAATTTTACGGATTTTCATTTTTGCAAATCTAACATTGTCGTTCATAAGTCCTGATGTTGTTCGACAACATTTTGAATGGAAAGTGTTGCCAAAGATCAGGCCTTTCCCAGTAACGTTAGATTAACAAACCAGTTTCTTTTCTCATTTAAGTCTAAAAATCGAGAGTTCCAATACAGTAGATAATAGCGTCTTGTTATCATTTCATGCGTGCGCTGAAGAAATATGATCTGGGAACTTTCGTTTTTCTTAAACCATGAAATTCTTAGAATATAACTAAATTTTTTTCGCAGAAAATAACCATGTATTCTAATATTTATATCTGTAGAAGAAATGAAAGTGTTCTTTCACGAGGTCCGATCAAAAAATTTCGAGACTAGGCCGATATACAACAAAGCACTTATGTTACTTAAGTCTGGCTATGATCTCCCTCAAAATAGTCTCCTTGGGCAGTGTTACACTACTGCCAGCGTTTCTGCCATTTCTGGAAGGCTTCCTGGAAGTCCGGTTCGCGAATCGTGTCAAGCACCATCTGCGATTCACGCTGGATCTCGTCCACGGTTTCAAAACGGCGACCCTTGAGCTTCATCTTCATCTTCGGGAACAGAAAGAAGTCGCAGGTGACCAAATCCGGCGAGTAAGGTGGGTGAGGAATAGTAGTCATGCTGTTGCGGCTACCCCCTTCACCACCTGCTGACAAAGATATTGACAGAGTTCGACACGCAGCACCTTCTGTTCGGGGTTCGGAATCTTTAGCACAAACTGTGCAGGAATGCGGTGCATGTTCAAAACCGACGTCAGAATTTCTTGCACTGTTCCGTATGACACACTGACGACGGTAGCAATGTTTTGAATGGTTCTCCGATGATCCTCATGCACCAGTTCCCTAAATTTGCCCACACTTTCGGGGGTTTGCTCGTGCACGGTCGCCCTGACCTCCCGTCGTCTACCAGTGCCGTTCTACAGCTCTTGAAGCGCGAGTGCTACTCAAAACACCTCACACGACTCATTGCTTCATTGCCATAAGCCTGCCGCAACATTTCACGCGTCTCCGTTCCCGATTTGCTGAGTTTGACGCAGAATTTGATGTTCGCTCGCTGCTCCAGTTTGCAGTCCATACCGAAATCGCAGCTGTGTTCTGCACGTGGTCACCAAATATCGTGTAGCACAGCTCCCGATGTTCACAGAACGACGCCACTCGGCACAATGGCTCATGAAGGTCACAGCCCTCGAACGATGCTTGAGCATCCGCGTATTGCCTTTTTGTTGACGCACTACGTACGGAACTTTTTAATCGCACTGCGTATTTATATCTGTAGAAGAAATGAAAAGGAACGAAAAAAAGAAAACAAAAAGTACTGTTTGTGTTTATGCGCGTGAACTACCATAACATTTTAACATTTGCAACTGCGCAACTCTAAATTCATGCAAAAATAAAACTCCCGGTAATTAAAAAAAATTCTGCATATACTGTTTTGCTCCGTCATTGTTGATGAGCTTTTACATAGTTATAATTCTAATTAGTATTCAACAGCTACTAATTTTATAAACACAAATTATAAAATCTTTCATTGTGAACTTTGGCTTAAGTAAAAGAGGCAATTTAAGGTGTCAAAGTTTGGCTGCCCGGCTTCTTTTATTCTCTGTGAAAAGGATCGGTACTCCCAGAAAATTTTTAATTTCGCTTTAACTTGCTGAATGCCCTTTCACAAGAAGCAACTAAAACTAGAATAGTCAGCAGCAGTTTGTAAGTCAGAACTGCATCCCGATGGGCTTCTTGCAAATGGTCTTTAAAGGTGTGACGTAAAAGAGACGTACGATACTTAGCCATTAAATTTCCTGCATGGAGGCGAACACACGCCTGATGTTGTCCTGGGGCAGACTGGCCCACACTTGTTGGACGGTGTGCTCCAAATCCCGGACAGTGCAGCACGGCAGTAGCCGGCGTTTCAACTGGTCCCGCTTATGCTCGATAGGGGACATGTCCGGGGAGCGGACTTGCCATGGAAGTGTCTGGACGTGACGTAGGCAGTCCTGGGCAACCCGAGCCGTGTGCGGGCGGGTATTAGCCTGCTGGTATAGCGCACCTTGAATCCCGGCCATTAATGGGAGCATATGGGGCCGTAGGACCTCCTCCACACACCGCTGTCCCGTCAATGATCGACGTATCACTACTAGAGCTGATCGGCTATCGTAGGCAATGGCTCCCAGACCATAATGTCTGCAGTGGGGGAGGTCTGGCGCTCGATAGCAAAGGTTAGGATTGTGTTGTTCACCCGGGGACCCCCACACCCGGACACGATGATCATCTGTCCCAGAAACGAAGCGGCACTCGTTGCTAAACACCACACGTCGCCATTCTGTGGCTTTCCACGTCGCTCTGGCCTGGCACAACTGCACACGGAGCAGGCGATGTTCCGGTGTTAATGGCAGCACACATAAGGGGCGCTGGGATCGCAGATTCGCTTCCGCGAGGCGTCGGGAAATGGTTCGTGGGCACACAGGAGCCGCTGCATCTGCCTGTATAGTGAACCTGGTCCCCGTGGGATCCGCTCGTGCCTGCCGCACGATCCGTCAATCCTCTCTACCGCTGTTCCACCTGGTCCGTTCGGAGCCGCTCCGCCGTGTGGCAGGATCGTCCCGTGTCCACTGCTCTCAAAACAGTCGGACAGTATGGTCAGAACGATCAACTTGGCAGGCTATCGGGCGCGCCGACCACCCTGCGGTTTTCAGCCCGATGGTCAGGCCTATCCGAAAGCCCGTAAGTTGCGTAAATCGACGTCTCTGTCGTCTACCCAGCCTACTTGTGACACTGTACTCTTCCTTGCGTCGGCCGGTGCTTTTCCCTTTCATGGGGCATCGACTACACGCCGGTTTCAAAGGTTGCCAGTTCGTGCATGCAGAGCCAGCACAGAGTGTGCGGTCATTAGCGCTCGCACCAAACGTGGATTATTTGCATACGAGCACGCACTCTAGCTATTTGCAAAGTTTCGCGGTTGTAGCATGTTTTCTTCTAGGTGCGCAAATTTCATTGTTCGTGAGTATTACACTTTTTCCAATTATAGCGTTAGGCAAATTTATTCATACTTTCTTAAGGCCAGCTTTCAGTGCTAAATTCTTGCTGTTACCTGAACATTTTTTACCTTCCCAGGAAGATTTAATTGCACTAATGCTGAAATGGTTCAGCATGTTTGTACTGATTTTACAAAAATGAGAAAATCAGTTACTATGTCTTGTGTAATAAGATATTTGCAAAATGTAAATTGGAACTTCTGAAGTCTTTCAGAATGCTTTGCCCGTCACACCAAACAAAAAAGAATTAAAAAAAATATATATATGTATAAACAAAAAATCTAGCTCAGAATCCTCAGAAAGTTTCTATTTTCATGAAAAAATAATCCATTGTTTCTAACACTATAGAAAACATGTACTGAGGAGATATAGTAGAAATATTCCGTTTAAATTATTTCTTTTTACATTTTTAGCACGTCTTTTGTAAAAAAAGATCGTGCTTACGTTACCGGTTTGTCCGTCCGTCCGTCCGTCTGTACCCACGATATCTCTGCAACTATTAGTCCGATTTGAAAAATTCTTTTTACCCTGGAAAGCTTGAAATATGCGAATGATGATCCTTTATTTCGTTTTTCTTTACAAGGCACAGTTTCGCCGCTAGAGGGAGTAAATGCAGATGATGTCGAATTCAAAAATAAGTTTTATTCCACATATTTGCTTCTAAAGATCCGATTGAAAAAAATCTTTTAACTTTCGATTCCATTTATGTCGAAGAGTATTTTAGATATAGTTACTTTTTCAAATTACGCACAGATTTTCCGCAAGGGGGCGTAAAAGTAAATTACATTTTCCCAGATAACTCTTCTCCTAAAACTCCGATTTGAAATTTTTTCTTTCTTCAGCGGATACACCTCCTGATGGAAAATCTTTTGCATATAATTTCAAATTTTTGGTAAATAATACTTTGGCCACCAGGCGGCGTAAGTGTTAATTTTTGCTTCTGATGTATTTGCCATAAAATCTGAGCTTCTAAAATATCGATTGAAAAAATTCTTTGGTGGACTGATGCCACTCACATCAATAAACCTTTTCGGAATATTTTCTTCTTAAAATATTCCACAGTTTCACCGCCAGGGGGCGAAGATGTATATCTTATATTTGTCAACATCTCTACTTCTAGGAGTCCGATTTGAAAAAATTCCTTCTTTGTTGGATAGCGTTTCCGATGCGAAATGTTTTTCCTATAAATTCAAAATTTTCAAGTAAATCATAAACTTTCGGCTAAGGGGCACTACGGTAAATTGCGTTTTCTGGTTTATTTCTGTTCCTCAAAATCCGATTTGAAAAATTCTTCCTGTACCGCATGTAAAACCTTACGGGAAATGTTTTTCACATAATTTCAAATGTTTGGTAGAGAATGGTTTGGCCACCAGGGGGCATAAGTGTTCATTTCTGCTTCTGATGTATTTGTAGCAAAATCTGAGCTCCTGAAAACTCGACTAAATTTTTTTTTCTTGGACCGATACCGCTCATATGGAAAAACCTTTTAAGAATACCTTCTTCCTAAAATAATGCATGGTTTTCCCACCAGGGGACGTAAAGTCACATCTTATTTTTGTCGATATCTCTGTTTCTAAGAGTCCGATTTGAAAAATTCTTTCTATGTTGGAGAGCGTTTCGGGTGCGAAATGTTTCTCATATAAATTCATGTTTTTCTTAACACACAAGTCTGCAACCAGAAGGCGTAAGCTCATGATTCCGTTTACAGCAATATCTGAGGGATTAAAAACCCGATTGAAAAATTTCTTTCTTCCGTTAGATACTATTGTTTTCCATACCGGTTCCATTGACTTTGAATAGTTTTGATAAAAAAAATCAATTTTCGTCAGAACGGATTCAAAAGACGTGCTTATTACACCCGAAAATTCGGTGTCATGTTTCTTGTTTCATATGTATCCCTAATATACACCCTGAGTTGAATATTCATCACCAAGTACTTAAGATATCTGACATTTTGAGCTTTTGAAAATTTTATGTTCGGCCAATCACTGTTTGTTTTCTTACTAGTTTTGATTCCCAGTCTTCTGTGATCAGTGCTGCCACAAGTACAATAGCAATACCCGTATGTTTGTTTACTTTATGGGATATTCATGAGAACGTGTCATAAACATGAAAAACTAATCAGATAATGCGATGCATATTCCTGCAGCTTCGTCACACAATATGCCCGAATACTGAATCGGCTGAAAATCAGCCACGTACAAGTACATCATGTCTTCTTCAGTTGGATAACTGCTGACGCAGATTGAATTTTATTCAGTGTACAACAACGGAATGATTACACCACAGGGAAGAGACTGAGTTTCAACTGTCGTTTTTTACTAGTACCCTAATGGTCGTACAAGAAAGTACGTTATCGTCTGTCACGTGATACGATATCAGTAACTATATAAGCAGCATGTCGGAGAGACTAATAACTCTTACGAAAAAAAAAAAAAAGCTAGATTTGCACGGCTACGGTTACGGCGCATTAGTTCCACGCACGTCCGCTTGTGCGCTGTCCTGTTGAGATTTTCGAGGCCAATCGTGGGTCAACTTCTTTGCATTAGATTCTATGGGAGATTTACCTCTGTCTCTAATTCTCTATGGATTACACAGTGCACAAATACCACCTCACGTGACACAAGGATTGGATGGATGGATGGATGGATTGGAGGTTTAACGACCACCGTGAGCAACTCAATGGGCTATAAGCAGTCGCCCGTCCCTAATTTAGGGTCACTGGTTCCAGGGAAGGGAGAGAGCCAGTGCCGTAAGACAAACACAACATCCATGCCTGACCGTGATTCGAACCCGGACACCGTACGGACGAATGATCAGAGGCCAACGCCTTAGACCACTGCGCCACCGGGGCGGCCACAAGGATTGGATGGATGGATGGATGGATTGGAGGTTTAACGACCACCGTGAGCAACTCAATGGGCTATAAGCAGTCGCCCGTCCCTAATTTAGGGTCACTGGTTCCAGGGAAGGGAGAGAGCCAGTGCCGTAAGACAAACACAACATCCACGCCTCACCGGGATTCGAACCCGGACCCCTTACGGACGAATGATCAGAGGCCAACGCCTTAGACCACTGCGCCACCGGGGCGGCCACAAGGATTGGATGGATGGATGGATGGATTGGAGGTTTAACGACCACCGTGAGCAACTCAATGGGCTATAAGCAGTCGCCCGTCCCTAATTTAGGGTCACTGGTTCCAGGGAAGGGAGAGAGCCAGTGCCGTAAGACAAACACAACATCCATGCCTGACCGGGATTCGAACCCGGACCCCTTACGGACGAATGATCAGAGGCCAACGCCTTAGACCACTGCGCCACCGGGGCGGCCACAAGGATTGGATGGATGGATGGATGGATTGGAGGTTTAACGACCACCGTGAGCAACTCAATGGGCTATAAGCAGTCGCCCGTCCCTAATTTAGGGTCACTGGTTCCAGGGAAGGGAGAGAGCCAGTGCCGTAAGACAAACACAACATCCACGCCTGACCGGGATTCGAACCCGGACCCCTTACGGACGAATGATCAGAGGCCAACGCCTTAGACCACTGCGCCACCGGGGCGGCCACAAGGATTGGATGGATGGATGGATGGATTGGAGGTTTAACGACCACCGTGAGCAACTCAATGGGCTATAAGCAGTCGCCCGTCCCTAATTTAGGGTCGCTGGTTTCAGGGAAGGGAGAGAGCCAGTGCCGTAAGACAAACACAACATCCATGCCTCACCGTGATTCGAACCCGGACACCGTTCGGACGAATGATCAGAGGCCATCGCTTAGACCACTGCGCCACCGGGGCGGCCGTGACACAAGGAATGCAATGAGGCGCGCGTTGTATGGCAGGCGAGGACGCTTCGCTGTTGAGAAGAAGAAAAAACTCTTCTGGTTCCAGACTGAGCTGAGATAGACGTGTGTGTTGTAGATACATCCAATGACTTATTTATTAACAAAGTAACTCTGTGTTTGTGTACGTAGTTTTTAATAAATATGAATACAAAGTGTTTTAAAAACTTTTAGGCCCGTTTCACACAAGCGGATTTTTTCCACTGAAGCAATAAAACCGTCCCGCAGTGCAGTTTTTGGCTAGCTTTAACACAAACGGTTTTATTGCTAGAACGGAGAAAAAAACGCCTAAAGGATGAACGGTAACCAAATCGGTGGTTCTTTGTGCAACAACACTTTCTTCCCTACCCCCTTTCACAGGAGTAATTGTTTTATTGCAGTAGCGAATGATCGGCTGGCCGCCTGTGCGCACATCTTGCCTTACACCTAGATTTTTTAAATTTGGACAGTACTTTCGCCGTCTGGTTTGTAGCGAATTCCGCGGGTTGCGTTGGAATTTCTACCGCTTCCGCGCGCCTGAAAGTCCCGGTGTAACTCTATCGTTCGCTTCAAAACAAGCGGCAAGATAGCCGAGAAAATTATTGCTCCGGCAGAAAAAATCCGCTTGTGTGAAACGGGCCTTATTGTGGGCAACGCGACGTTGCCACCCCTCTTGTTAGTGAACGAATCCATCTTATGGCAAGTACATACGTAGGAGGGCTTCGCTGAATTCACATGGATGGTAATTTGATGTCAGTATGGATAAATGCCGTGAGTTATTAAGTGGGTACGGAACACATGGGTCACTCTCTCGCGGAGGTGGTACAGAAATTGCAGTATCCACGTTCGACAGCATCAAGAGTTTATCGAGAATACGCCATTTCCGGAATAACATCACATCGTGGAAAGCGCCATAGGTGGCGAATGAACGTGGCCGTTGATGTCTGTCTCTTGGCCGCCCCGGTGGCGCAGTGGTCTAAGGCGTTGGCCTCTGATCATTCGCCCGTAAGAAGTCTGGGTTCGAATCCCGGTCAGGCATGGATGTTGTGTTTGTCTTACGGCACTGGCTCTCTCCCTTCCCTGGAACCAGTGACCCTAAATTAAGGACGGGCGACTGCTTATAGCCCATTGAGTTGCTCACGGTGGTCGTTAAACCTCCAATAAAAAAAAAAAAAATGTCTGTCTCGCACAGTTGAAAACAACCGAGCAGCAACAGTGGCACAAATAACCTCCTACTTCGGCGAGGGAGTTGCAGGGAACGACTTCATCAACATCATCAGGAGATCATTGGCTGAAATAAGTTATGGAAACCGCCGCCAAACCACCAGAAACCAATTGTTAACGTCACATCACAGGATTGTGGGCGTCAACTGGGTGAAAGACATCCGTACTAGACCTTGAAGGATTGGACACGGGTATCCTGGTTTGATGTGTCCCGTTTTTAGTTATTTCGCGCAGACGGAAGGCTGCGGATCTGGCGAAAACCACACGAAGCAACGAACCGGGCGTGTCAGGGGAACTATTCAGGCTGGCGGAGGTTCGTTTATGTTCTGGAGCATGTTCAACTGACACATATTGGAACCTCCGGTACTTCTCGATGTATCTCTAAACGATCCACGTTGTGTGTCCTTCAAGAGGCTGATTGAGTCTGCGAAACCATGCCGGGAATTTTAGTCTTTTGGTCCAGTACAGAAACACACGTACCCACAGGTGAGCACCTCATAAATTCCCTCAGAAAAATATTCTGTTAAATCCTAGATAAAATAGAATTGCTGAAATATGCATCGTAAAACTAATTCCGTCGTAAACAAATTTTAGTAGCTATTAAGGGTGAAAGAATCTTAAAAATCCACTCGTGATTAAATGTAGCATATCAAATCATACACAAAGCGGTGTGTTGTGCCACAATACGTTTTTGTTTTCGGCTAACTTTCTGTCCAACATACACTTCTTCTCATTTTCTTAAACAGAAAGATGTGAATTTACTCATTAATTAAAAATGTACCGAAGTAGCAGCGCTAGGAATGCTTATTTTTGGAGCAAAGAAAACCCACATTATTTTGAGGAGTTGGAGCACATTTTACCACATGTAATGATTTGGGGTGCACTATCCAGTACGCACTTGATAGGTCCCTATTTTGTCAATGGCTCGGTCAATCAGCATTCTTATCTCGCCATGCTGAGGGATTGCTTTGTTCCCGAGCTACAAAACGTGCCGCTCCATATCACTATGCTATCCATGTTCGAGAATATTTGGATGGAGTGTTTCCGGTAGGTGGATTGGGAGAGGACCTGCTCACCTGCTTGCGCCTCTCGAATGGTCTCCATGGAGTCCAGATCTCTCCTCTTATGACAACTCCCTGTTGGGTATTATTAAGGACTGTGTGTCCAAGACAAGGTACAAGACAACCTACCAGTTGCAAGACGCTGTTTGTTTTGCATTTACAGAAATTGATAAGGTTTGTGTCCTTAAAATCTCGCACAGGACATGGACATGGATTATTTTGTGTCACGAAAATGGTGGAAGTCATACTGACTTTCTGGATCGGTAACTTCGTAAGTTTTTCTACAGGGGGTAACAAGACATTTGGACCACCCTGTACTTCCGTGGAATTTATTTGATTTTTAATTAACACATCGCCGTGCATTGCGCCATCTGAGAATCATTTCAAAATTTTTGAATACTCTGATTTCTTTTCGGTGTTTAACGACCACTATGAGCAATCTGAGAGCTATAAGTAGTCACTCATCCGCACTTTTTGGTTACTAGTTCCAGAGAGAGGGCACATTCAGTGTCATCACACAAGCACACCTCCCATGCCTTAGGCCGGACGAACGGTCAAAAGCCAGTAACTCGGCCACTCATTTACGTTATTTGATGGTTTTATTGCTGTTTCATTAAAACAGTTATTGTTTTTAAAATATGTGTATGTTCATTATGTCAGATGTATCAGTGATTCGCCCGCTCCACAGTCATAGCATATCATCCCACATTACCGTGATCCTGGGGAGATGTAATTATAAATCCCCTTTTGCTGCATTAGAAAAGATTGACGTGTTGCATACAGGAAGTGTGAGCCAAAAGCTTCAAAGGTAGGCTATAGGAAGGTCCAGATACGACAGTAGCCTTCTAGTAACCATGGAAATATCCGGCGTCTGTTTATGACGTGTTTTAATACATACGATTTCGGACATCAAATTCTGGTACTTCTGAGTTGCTGTATACACCCAACCCTCTTTCGCGAATTGCAACATGGATTTTTTACTTTCAGGGGCAATATTTACTATGGAAGTGAAAAAGCAGATTCTGAAGACAACACATAACTTCTGCGTTAAGTAATAAAAGAATATTTTTTCTCAGTACGAAGAATATATAGAAACAATTACAGACCATGCACAACATTAGTAATTTATATTTTTTTCTAGGTTTAATGAGAACTCCATGAACATCTAGGAGGAGTTGCTCATTCCTAATTTAGAGTAACGGGATTCAAGGAACAGTGAGAGACAGAGCGCCAAATGGGAAGCATAAATTATATGACTGGAGTTCGAACAAAGACCCATGAGCACGGAAGGTCAGAAGCCACACTCCAGATCACACGACCATGCAATATATACATATATTGTTAAAAAAAATAGAACGTTTATTTAGAATCAAGCAGGGCTACCTTTATTCGCAAGTTAGTAAAATCATGCAATGCATTGGTTATGATACGCTTTCCAACATACCAGAAATCATTACTCAAGTTATGAGGATAATGTCTGTGGAATAAATCTCGATACTGTGTCCTGACCTTTGACCCCATTTCGATTACATTAAAAAGAATTGGTTGAGTATGCCTCCGAAACAACATAGTAAAATTTTGTTGCAATCGAAGCATTTTTACGTAAGTTATGACGCATAAGAGCGATGGAATGAATCCTGCTCCTATGTTCTGACCTTCGATCCCGTTTTTCCCATTCTTTGTCCCCAGGTGGTCCCATACCACATACTAAACTTTCACCGAAATCGAACCATTTTTACGCACGTTATGATGCATAAGGGCAATGGAATGGATTCCGCTTCTATGTCCTGACCTTTGACCCCATTTAGTACATTTTCAATAGGTTTCGTCCTAAGTTGTCCTCTACAACATATTAAAATTTCATCAAAATCGAACCATTTTCACTCAAGTTATCGTGCGAACGGACAGACAGACAGACAGACGGACAAAGCTGGAGCATATACGCTTCTTCAAACTACGGTTGGAAAGCGTAAAAAATGACAGCAAGCGTGGGGTGCAGCATGGATGCTAGGAGGTACTTGAGTTTGTTTTGGTGCAAAGACCAAGGAGGTTATATTACTGGAGACACCACTCCTATCCACGTAGCATTGGCCGCCATAAGTCACCGTTTGTGCTGCAAATGACGTCATGAGCAGGCACGACGCAGCCGCAGAAGAGAAGTTGCTTGGAAACCAATGAAACAAAAGCTTCTAAGCGTATAAACAGATAAAATGAGTAATTCAATACTCTTTATCAATGATACACAAGCTTACTGTTTCATCGACGGTATAATTTAGTTTATTTTTGCCTGCTTGTGACGTCACACCACAGATTAGCTGTGACCTATGGCGGCAGAGCCAGTGGTGTCTCCAGTAATATAAACTCCTTGGCAAAGACAGCTATTCCTGCAACACAATACCACGCTGTCTGTCAGTATTGACGGGAAAGGGCGTCGACACCAAACAGCTCTTTCCAGCGTGTTCTATTCATTTTCATTAGGACTGAGATCAGGAGATCGTTGGTGCCAAGGAAGATAACAGAAATACTCCTCGTGCTCATTAAACCATTCTTTTACGATCCTTGTACGATGTACCGTTGCATTGCTGTTCATAAAGATGCCATCATATGCGGGAAAAAAACGGGTAACATTGTGGGCTGCACTTAGTCCGTTACATCATTCAGGCTTTCCTCAGATGCCATCTTACCTTCCAAGATAGTATCAGCGGACCCAGTCCTACTAACAGAACATCCTACACGACATAGTGCCACCTGCAAATGCTAGAGTTGTATTCACAAGAGGTGCAGGACCCATGGCATGAAGAGGGTCTCGTCATGCTTTTTGCCCATCAAAGGGCAAAACAGTGTGTAGTGTTGTTCATGTGACGACACCACTTTCTTCCATTGCTCTACTGACCTTTCATGGCGTTCTTGACACCACTTTAAGTTGATTTTTCTGGGTTTTACTTCCAGATGGACAGACGACTTCCAAGATCCGATTTCTATAACTCCCTACCTGGCCCGCGTCGAAACGGATTGTTCCCTGCCTTGGTTAAATTCAGTAGCTAGTTGTTACACACTGGACGACTGGTTCATCCAGCCTACTTTTCTTGCCATATGTATGCCTTTCGGATATGGTGGATCCATACGCATTCCAGTAGCTAAATTACTTTGAAATGGTTGTTTTTGAGAACTTGCTCAACATACACCTCCGATTAAAGCTTATAGCGCAGTCTCGGTGGCGCAGTGGTCTAAACGATGGCTTCTGATCATTCGTCCTAAAGGGGTCCGGGTTTGAATTCCAGTAAGGCATGGATGTTGTGTTTTTCCTTGCGGCACTGGCTCTCTCCCTTCCCTGGAACCAGTGGACCTAAATTTGTGACGGGAGTTTGCTTATAGCCCATTGAGTTGCTCACGGTGGTCGTTAAACCTCAAATAAAAAAAAACAAAGCTTACAGCGAAATGCCTTTTTCTGTTGGTGGTAGAATTCGAACAACGTCTCCGTACTCCGAAGCTTGATGTTCTCCCGACTGAAGTACGCCGGCAAGGCTTATCGCTGCAATTGCGAATTTGACTTACGCGTTATCTCGGCATGTCATCCGCTTTTCCGAATTCTGACAGATGGTGGGTTTTTCCTATGTTTACATGAGTTACTGCGCTCTTTGTA
This sequence comes from Macrothele yani, assembly GCA_039090855.1. Taxonomy (NCBI): domain Eukaryota; kingdom Metazoa; phylum Arthropoda; class Arachnida; order Araneae; family Macrothelidae; genus Macrothele; species Macrothele yani. Next base: position 21,833,802 of record CM077002.1, on the reverse strand, counting down.
AAGGACAAGGCAAAACGGCATGAGCTCATGTGTCTGTTACATTTCCATATATTGGCGTTTGTTGTCTGTGTGAGGGTCTTATCAAAAAGTTTCGGTCAGTGTCTGTGCACGTGCTTACACATCTAATTTCAGCTATTTCCCAAAATTTCCTAAGAATTTTAGAAAAAGAAATATGGGCATAAACCTTGTTTTCCATGTTAGTAATAACTATTCTCTGCCTGTTAGGTGTTGAAATGAGAGGCTTAGGCAAGGGAAAACATGAATTAATCTTACAGAACTTCCGAGAGAAGTGTTAACCGTACGGATTCTAAAATGTGTAATCTCTTCTGATGCGTATCTTATGAAAAAAAACACATTTTATTCATATGAATCATGAAAGTAATTGACCAATTTCAATTTATTCTGCAAACTTTATTTTATGTGACGATAAAAGGGTACAAAGGAAATCACATAACCACTTTCATAAAATTGATATATGCCGCTCTCATTTGCTTCTGTTTCAGCATTGAAAAGTAGAAATCTGAAAAATAAAGAAGCCAGTTTTTAGAAATACAGATCACAGAGGCATAGTCATACTAAATACTAATTGAAACTAAATTCGGAGCAAAATGAAAGATTTAATTTGCCTTAACTTTACAGATAAATAATTTAAATCACGATTAATACATATCATACGTGGATATAATGTAAATGGACAATGTCATCGCTCTGTCGACGTTATTTTATAAACAACGCATAGCGACTGAAAAATTGTGTTCCGACACCGCTTAAATGCCACCAGATGCCGATATCTCAGTTGCTGCTGAGACCATCAATACGGATTCGTGTAGTCAGATGCTGACTGATAAACCACGCATGGCGCTGAGAATTGTTGACACCGTAGCGTAAATGCGAACGCACTCGGCTAGTTATCGAGAGTTCTGGGGTTCGTTCCCAGCGGTGTCGGAACACAATTTTTCAGTCGATATGCGTTGTTTATAAAATAACGTGGACAGAGCGATGACATTGTCCATTTAAATCACGACTTTACAGATTTTTTTGGGAGGGGGGATGCTTATATTTATAGGAAATTGGCTACATGATCGTAGAATAGAACACACAATCATTTTTTGTAATTTTCATTTTTGGGTAGCAGTTTTGTTACTTACCATTTAATAGTTGTCTATGCACGCTATCAGTTTCTCTGATGAAAACCAAATTGGGAACCCGTTCATTTATAATGTAGCATTTTAAAAATTCATTAAACTGTGTCCGCCCTGGTGACGCAATTGTCTAAGCGCTGGCTTCTGATTATTCGTTCGAGATGGGTCCGGGTTCGTACGCCGGTGAGGCATGGATGTGGTGTTTGTCTTATGGCACTGGCTTCCTCCCTTCCCTGAAACTAGCGGCCCTAAATGAGGGGCGGAAGTCTGCTTATAGCTCATCGAGTTGCTCGCGGTGGTCGTTAAACCCTCAATAAAAATAAATAAATAAACTGTAAAATTGTTCTACATGTATTTCCTTTCATCTGAACGATTGGAAATTAACTGGGTTTGTCAAAACACTCGATCAAGGCAATTTGCTGATATGCTATGTGCCGTATACCTCTAAATATCTTTTGAGTTTTGTTTTCATATGTAAATTTATTTATTTCATAGTTAAGCGTTTTCTCACCAAACGACGCATTTCTTTCGCGAAGAACTTTCACTAATTGGCAAAGCTGAGAGTGAGTCACAGCAAGATGAATTCACAACATTGAGTGACGTTTGTAGAGATTGTGGAGTTGTCAAGATCAAAATGTACTTGTAGCTGTAGAGATAACGAGTGCGTTGTTAAATGTTGAGATCGTTAAAGTTTGATATAAAATTTGTTGAGATATATGGGGCCATCATTGGATTAAATTTTATGTGGAGACATAAGAGTCGCGTGGTATAAGTGGATTTGACCTTTCACGAAAACCTTTCATCACCTCTTCTTATGTCACGACGATTTTTTTCCTTTCGACTGAAGACATGATATTTCCGTTTCTTAAATTCGGGCTGGAAAATAATACCTGTTTAAACGGGATGGAAGCTGTCACGAGAACATTGTACACATATTTTCAACGTTATCAGGACCAGAATTTTCTTGCAAAGTGGCGTATGTGCCCTTCTGTCTCAGAATCGTCATTTATAGATATTTCAATTGAATTCTTTTCTTTTTAACATTAAAATTATCCACCTTATGAAATGCATAAATTTTCTTGCAACATAGCATATGTGCATACCTATTGATATTTTCTCCATGTCTCCGTGTATGATAGAGGTATACGAGAATTCTTTTTGCATCGCAAAAATATACGTACATTTGAAGTAATCTCTTTCCGTTAGGTGTCATAAACATATGAATAATAAAGTCATTTGATTTGGTACGTAAGTCTCTTAATTATTACGCTGATATTTAACTCTGGCCGTTAGTAGTTAATTAATCGTTCAAGGAGTTTATATGTATGTGCAACGGCGTTCTCTAAGAAAATTTATGTAAGAACTGATTTGAGCAAGTTAAGCTACAAACATCCGAAGTTTGAAATACAATAGACAACTAGCTTAAACCCCATAGTTAATGATAGCAAATATCTCATTTTTAAACATATACAATACCTGCTTTAGTGGTTGTTAAATGTTAATTCGTAAAGCATCAGTGCTTGTCTTTAAAGGCTAACTGATTGTTATTAATTTAACACTTTTATCATTTAAGCATTTGTCTTCAAATAAATGCCAGTTAATCCTGAACAATCATCAGTTCTTTATGCAAAAGTATGTTTCTAGACTTATGAAAAATTCTGACGTATTGAGGCAGAACACATGTTGTTTTAATTCATACACTCGACGTTAATCAAGAAAGCCAAATAGAAGTCATCGATCTTTCCACGTTGATAAATGAGTCCCGGAAAAATTCTCATTGGCCGCCACCGGGAATCGAACTCAGGGTCTTCCAGTTACACGCCGGACATGCTACCACTGCCCCACAGCGGCATCGAATTCCCCAGACTCACATGTGATTAGCAGCCAAACCACAAGGCAGGTTGCTTCATGGAGCCGCGCACAGTGCTGGGGATTCACCAAAAATGGAAAGCAGCAACTGAACAAATAACTAGGAGGCGATTGAATAATTAATTGATACACTCGACGTGGATCAGGAACACCAAACAGAAGTAATAGCTCTTTCCACGTTAATAAGTGAGTCCCGGAAAAATTCTCATTGGCCGCCACAGATGATAATTTTTCCGGGACTCACTTATTAAAGTGGAAAAAGCGATGACTTCTGTTTGACATGTTGTTTTTACAGCACATTTAAGCCCATGTCTGAAAGCTAACTGATAAATGATGAACATCATAGCTCTATCATGTTTATGGTATTTTTCTCAGTCAATTCGTTGCTAACCAACACTGAGCCAGGCCAACAGATAGATACTGTTGTGCTGAAATACCATGAAAATTCACCTTAAGGGATTTGCAACTACACTTCTGGCCACCCAAAATGCAACACAAAGAAGAAAGCATCCTATTAGCCTGAAATTCGCAGCATGCGTCGCCCGCGAGAGGACATGAAAACGATTAACATTGCAGGGTAAATGCTAATCATGTGCGCCCGGCACGCCACCGAGAAGCACTATAAGAAGGATGCACAGAAGGCGGGGTGTAAGTAGTTTAAGTGTGTTGTGCTGCCAGATCAGTGCGTGGGAAGCTTCCTGATGCCTCGGCGCAGAATACGGCAGTCATTCCAGCACGTTTCGGAGTTCGACAAAGGAAGAATAGTGGCTTATCGTGACAGCGGTTTATCGTACCGAGACATCGGCGTCCGTGTGGGACGACATCCAGCCAAAGTGAGGCGAGTATGGGTTCGGTGGGTGCTGGAGGGACTGACGGACCGACGTGAGCGATTGCCGCAGCCTCGGCACACCACCAAACAAGATGACCGGCTATTGACGGCTCGCACCGCCACATCACGAACGTTAGCGCAGGAATTAGGGTGTGTTGCGCAACAACCTGTGTCAGCACGTACCGTTCGATGTCGTCTGCAGGAGCGGGGACTTGTCGCACGGCGCCCATTGCTCCGATTACCATTGACGTTACACCACCAGCGAGTGCGGCGGCAGTGGGCCCTTGAACGCCACACCTGGACTACGGAATGGCACGACATTATCTTCTCCAACGAATCCCGCTTCTACCTGCAACACCAAGATGGTTGGATCCGCGTGCGGCGGCACCGCGGCAAGAGACTGTATGACGCCTGCATTATGCATCGCCATACCGGTCCGTCGCCTGGCGTTATGATTTGGGGCGCAATTGGATATGATTCCCGCACCCTTCTGGTACGCATCGCCGGTACACTCAACAGCCACCGCTACATCTCCGACGTTTTGGAGCCTGTAGTCATCCCTTACCTGCATGGCCTGCCAGCGGCCACGTTTCAACAGGACAATGCGCGCCCGCGCGTGGCACGCATCGTGCAATAATTCTTCACGGCCCACCAAGTGTCACTGCTGCCGTGGACCGCCTGTTCTCTCGATATGTCACCCATCGAACACGTCTGGTCGCTGATGTGCAACCGAGTGGCCCGGCAAGCACCGCCCGTGGCTATGCCTGATGAACTGTGGCAACGTGTGGAAGGAGCCTGGCCCGACATACCCCAAGCCCACATCCAAAGCCTCTTTCGTTCGATGCCGCGGCGTGTAGCGGCCGTTATTGCCAGCAATGGGGGCCACACGAACTGTTGATCTCTGCGTGTTCCACAAGTCGCACGGGCCAGTAAGCTCAATCGTTTTATCTTTGTATCTGTTGTTATATGTCCAGTAAATCTGGCTTTGCTATCTCGTGATCCACCTTAAACTGCTTACTAAACAAAATCTTTAGTAAGCAGTATAAGGTGGATCGATCTAAAATCTTTGTCTGGTCTTTCCGATGGGAAAACGTCTGTAGCCATTTTCTTCATAATTAATGCATTCTCAAGGATGAAAATTTGAACATCGATAAAAATAACTTCATATTATAGCCTAGTATTCTTAATATTTTCTAAAACGTAATCATAATTATATTAAAAATCAACAACTCTTTCTTTGGTCGTGTTGAGAACAGAAAATAGATGGCGCCACATCTACATGTGACTTACTAATTGCTATGACGGCGCATCTCTTCTGCAGCTGTGCTGAAGAGATGCGTTACGTACGGTGGGTTTATGGCAAGACACGCTCTGATCATGGGAGGAAATGTTGCAGATGTGTAATGTGAAGTAAAATGTTGTTAATTAGATGGAGACTGACGCTCTTAAGTAGTTTGGCCATGTTGAAAGGATGAGTGATGAGATGCTTACTAAGAGAATGTTTTCAGCACAAGTGGCAGAAAAGAAAGGTACAAGAAGACCAAGGAAATCATGGGAGGACCAGATTCAGGAATGCCTGCTTGAGAAAAAGATTATGACTATGAAGTGAAAATGGTCTTTGTGTGCGACGCGTGATGAATGTCACTGAAGCTCGAGCTGTGTGCCGAGATCGCTGTAAAAGGAGACCTTTGATACATCAACATTAAGTAAAATCTAGTTCCATCAGTTGAACGTTTCTCTGGCAAATTGCCATTTTTTGAGAATAACAATCTAACTTCTGAATCTCAGGGAACAGCTTAATGATATATATGCAGAAACCTAATCACCGAGCTTACTTCCGAGTGAGACCATGTTTCCAGTGAGTCGTCATTTTCACTTCAATATATTCTCCAGCACTTGGCCTTTTCATTAAAACTCCAGTGCCAAACAGAACCCTCTAGTAAAGAGGGTGTAATAATGTTGAGAGACCCTGATTTAAATACCGCTAATCCGCCGCCAAAGGCAATCGGATGTTACTTATTGACTAGCATACGTACTTTTTCCTGATGGCATGAGAATTGGCGATTTCAAATCAAATAGAAGTAATGCGTTAGATTACTCCTTTGACCGGTTAGAACGAATTACTAGAGGTTAGAAAAATGGACTGATATCAGCATCAAGGAATATATTCGCTTTCTAAGAAGTGGGCCAAACGAGACTGGAATAAGTGAACCTGCGCATCAGAAAGCGTTGCTTTCTTCTTAGCTTTGTAATTGGAAGAGGTCATTCAAGGAGATTCATTGTGACAGGTTACTAGCTAAAAGAGCAATAATAATGGCGACGACTCTAAGAAAGGAGAGAGAAGATGTTTCAGTCACTTGTTTTTACCCTATGGCATGATGTCCATGTCAGAAAGACCAGCCCTCCCCCATCATGCACTAGGTTATGGAGCAGAGAATAGAGTACTAAAAGAGATTGCTTATCAATAGTGAAAGGTTTATGGTTGGCATTGTTGATATACGAGGAGGAAAGGAATTATTTTGCCGTAGCCGCTACATGAACATTTTTGTTTGGGGAGCGCCGGAAATTTTGGGTACCATTTATTTTAGGCATATCGTCTACTTACAGGTTCAAGTAATTTCTCACTTTCGGCGAATGGTACTGTCAAAGTAAATAATTTTGCACGCAGGAGTTCCCTCGAACTGGGATGACGCAATAATATTTTTGACATGCTTACCTCTGCATTCCACATTCTTGGGTAGATCACACACCAATTTTCTTTTGTTGAAATACAGTCCTGGAGGGCATGATTTCTTACAAGCAGTTCCATCTGCCTGGCACTGGAAAAATGTATTGCAGTCATCATAAGTTGGCACACGGCACGCGCAAGGACATATGACCCCTGGAACAACATGGCATGTTGGTTGCAACGATGTTGTGACACTGAGAGTTGAAGTGATGACGGAGCTGTATGTAGAAGTACGGTTACCAATCGAAGGACTTACACTGGTTGATTCTAATGGTATAATGGTGGATGTTAAATCTGTTACAGTGGATGAATTTCTACTTGGCGTTGCGTCAGACCCTCGAGGTGAGGACACTGTACTTGAAGTTAAGTCAGACACTGGAGTTGAAGAAACAATACTTGAAGTTATGTCAGACACAACTGTTGGGCTGGTCGACTGTGTAGATCCTACAAAAGAAACGATTGCAATGTTATAAAACTTGGTACGTTAGGGTTTAACATCATTTATAAGAAAGAAAGCAGAGTAAATATTGTTCTAAGCAAATCGCCTTGCAGATTTTGTAGACATGAACGGTAAATGCGTTGTGTTCAAGTTGAGAAAATGTTGTGAACCATAAAATAAAATGCTAAGGAAACGGTCACTTATATTACGGAAAAAAGGAGATCGGCAGAAGCTGAAGCAACCGTATACAAACGCACTGTAAGAAAATTTTTGAAATTCACGAGCCATTTCCTGTCATTTCTTTTGTGAATTAATGAAGACTATTATTGATTCAATCGTTTCCCTGAAGTGACGGGAAAAATCCTGAATTTCATGGGGTTTTCTTACGCCTGTAGAATATTAAATTTTCAGGAAGCTTTCCGCAATTTCTTTTGTATATTAACGATAAATTTCCGTTTTTAAGAGGTGTTAACGGAAAGTTCTAAATTTCTAGGGAGCTTTCCGCAAGTCCTTTCGTATGTTAACGGTAAATCGCAGTTTTAAAAGTTGTTAACGGAAATTTCATACATTTCAGCAAGTTTTCCGGAGTTCCTTTCGCATATTAACGGTAAATTGTCGTTTTTAACACGTATTAACGGCCAATTCTGAGTTTTCAGAGATTTTTCCGCAATACTTTTGGTATATAAACGAAAACATTCTGTTTTCACTTTTGCCGTTTCTATACGACGGAAAATTTCCAATAATAGGAGCGATTTGCGGAAATACTTCATGTTTATTTAACAGTTAAAAATTTCAGTCCTCTGTCGGAGGACCTGATTTTGAAGTTCTGAGCGAGATCGGATATTGTGAAGAGCATACCGCATGATATTAATTTATTGTGGCAACGAGTATTCCTCCCCTTCTCTACCTATTCGATGCACTAGGTATCGTATACTGTGTTTCCGTAAGAAACTGACTGCTTAATTATTGTACGAGTGATCGCACGATGTATATACTCTATACTGACAAAAATCACCAGACACCTAGAAGAGAAACACAACATAGCATTTATTGACATGTATTAGTACGGTGTCGGTCCACCTTTGGCCTTAATGCATGCACTGACTCTTCGAGACATGCTGTCGACAAGGTTTTCTAACACAGCAATAGGTATGCGCTTCCATTCAGTACATAATGCTGCCGCTAACTATTGCTTAGTAGTAATCCTTGGTTCCAAACTTCTTATGCGGCGCTCTAATTCATGCCACAGGTGCTCAATGAGATTAAGATCAGGGCTCTGTGCTGGCCAGTCCCCACACGATACGGAATAATTTTCAAATTACGCAGTAACCGTCTTTACTTTATGGCTGGGTGCATTATCCTGCTGGTACTAACAAGGCTCGCTTCCATAGTATTGCCACAGAGTTGGTAGGTCATAATTGTTAAGAATATAGAGGTAGACGTGCTGGTTAACAGGTTTGTCCACGATAACCAATGGGCCGGGACCATACCACGAAAAACATCCCCACATGAGTACACTGCCAGCTCCAAACTTAACCGTAGGAACAGTTTACTGTGGTGAATAGCGTTCTCCGGCTGCCGCCATACCCACACACGGCCATCAGACTGATGAATCGTGTATCTGGATTCATCATTCCATAGGACACGTTTCCATTTATCTACGGTCCACGATAAATGTTCTTTACGCCATGCTAAACGACGAGTAGCATTCCGAGTGGAGATGAAAGGCTTATGAGCAGCCGCACGAACACGGTAACCCATGGAATGAAGTTATCTATTCATCCCAGCACGAATGTATGATACAGCACCACTGCAATCTTGCGGGACAGTGTGTTGCTATGAGTGGCAGTCGTCGCAATGGATGTCGAGAGAACAAACCTGCCTCAGACAATCTGTTATCATACGGGGATGCATACAACTGTCTGTACACCTCGTTGAATGTCTTCCACTGTGCATTGTAGGGCTGTTTCGGCTTACTGTCTGATGCGGCGAGTGAGGCGTTTGACACGTGGACAAACCAGCCAAATGTAACATGGTAAAGTTGTTCGTGTGATGGTAAGATTACTAATTATGTCGCTCAGGTATTCTTAGTGCTTACGCTAGCTTTCGCCACCAAAATCCCTTTGATACTGTGGTCCACAACTCCATGTGAGTAAAACCAAAGTCAGCTACGCCGAGCCGTTTTATCCTTTTATCTCTCTCACATGCCACGTGATTGGTTCGCAACAGCAATGATTTACGTAAACTAACTGTCGACACACAGCCATCAATTTACATGGCTCTCCATCAAAATTTTTCTGGTGATGTATATTTCCTACGCCGAGCAGTGTAATTACTCTCAGCATCAGTCATTACTACGAATACATTTGCTTAAACTAAGAGCCAGAGTCAAATACTTCCTATCTGTGAGTCAAGGTTTGATTCTACAATAAGTCCTTTAAAATTCACGACGCTGTTAGTTGAGGCATAGACAGTTTAAACAAGATGAAAATATGTATGTAAGTGCAGCAGCCATATGTAAAGTAGTTTAAATACAGACGCATAACGGCCTGCAACTGCCCAAATAGTTAGGATGCTACCTTACGCACCTGACGAAACTCTGTTACAATTAATCGAAAATCTTTGTATCGACGCACTCGGATTAATAACATTGAAATGAGCAGAAGTCCTTTCCTGATTTTCTAACAGTATTTATTATTATTGCGTTTTCGTAGCGCATCACACAGATAATTTATTCTGCCAATGGTACGTTGTGAGGCTTAAAACTGAGTTTCAAAAAAATGAAGTTATTTAATGATTTTAACAAAAGCGCTTCATCCATAATTCGGCTGTACAATATGCTTACTACATGTGTTTTAATACCCAATATCAGCCTTTTTTAAACGAAGCCAGTTGAAAAATATGGGAAGGCTGTTGGAAGTTCTCTACAGATTTCAAAGTTTTGTACACTGACGGAAAAAAATCCCAACACCAAGAAGAGGTTGTGTTAGATAAACGACAGTTGGTAGGCGGTGAGAGCACATCTGTAAGATGACGTCTATGCAAATTTCGCGCTGGGCGCATACGTGTGGCGTTAGTAGCCCCCTCGGAACATGCAAAGCAGGTTTGCTGTAAATACGCGCTGTAACGTTCGTGAGCGTTAGTTATCGTTGAGATTCGACGTAGTGTGTTGATGTTAGTCAAGAATGCCTTTAAGAAGACGAAGAAGCCATTATCAACAGATCACGGAGTTTGAACGAGGTCGTGTAACAGGACTACGAGAAGGTAGATTTTCTTTCCACAATATTGCAGAACGACTTGGCAGGAATGTAGCCACTGTGCATGATTGTTGGCAGCGGTGGTCAAGGGAAGGTACTGCCTCAAGAAGACCGGGTTCCGGCCGGCCACGTGGTACTACTGAGAGGGAAGACCGCCGTGTACGGCGTATGGCCGTGGCGCATCGTACCGCGTCTTCGGCAGCAATTCGAGCTGCAGTTGTCACCACAGTGACACAACGAACTGTTACAAATCGGTTACTTGAAGGACAGCTCCGAGCCAAACGCCCTGTAGCTTGCATTTCACTTACTCCAAACCACTGCCGTTTGCGACGTCAGCGGTGTCAAGCTAGAGCTCATTGGAGGACGGAGTGGAGATCTGTTGGGTTTTCTGATGAAAGCCGGTTCTGCCTGGGTGCCAGTGATGGCCGTGTGTTATTTAGAAGGAGGCCAGGTGAGCGCCTGCAACCAACCTGTCTGCGGCCGAGACACACTGGACCTACACCTGGAGTTATAGTCTGGGGAGCAATTTCCTAAGACAGCAGAAGCAGTCTCGTGGTTATCCCACGCACCCTGACGGCACAGTTGTACGTCGGTCTGGTGATTCAACCTGTTGTGCTGCCAATCATGAACAGCATTCCAGGGGTTGTTTTCCAACAGGATAACGCTCGCCCGTATACCGCTGTTGTAACCCAACATGCTCTACAGAGTGTCGACATGTTGCCGTGGCCTGCTAGATCAGCAGATCTTTCACCAATCGAGGACGTATGGGACATCATTGGACGACAACTCCATCGTCACCCCCAACCAGCATTAACCGTCCCTGTATTGACTGACCAAGTGCAACAGGCATGGAACTCCATCCCACAAACTGACATCCAGCACCTGTACGACACAATGCATGAACGTTTGCGTGCTTGCATTCAACATTCTGGCGGTTACACCGGTTATTAATGTACCAGCATTTCACATTTAAAATGGCTCTTCTCGCGCTTACAATAAGCTGTGATCTTGAAACCTTAATCGATTAAATATGTTACCTATACAAATGTATTGCCGCCATTTCATTCCTCTACAACTATTTTTTCGTGGTGTTGGTATTTTTTTCCGTTAGTGTATTTTCGAGTTAGAAAACAACTATTTCGACAATGCTTCCATTTAAACGCTAATCCCCAACATTTTCGAAAGAGTAAATAATCTGACGAAGAAAAAAATTCCTGAAGTTTTAAATTACTGATCTACCAACCTTGTCCGCAGCTGACATTCCAAGGCCAGTCGCAGACTTCTATTTCAGGATTAAAGAACAAAGGTCTTGGACAGTGTTTCAGGTGTGCAATTCCATGGTCGCAGTGGTAGAACAAACTGCAATTTCTTTCATGTGGGAACAGTCCTGTTGGCGTCAGACAATGTGGATTTACTGTTGGAGGACCTGAAAAAAATTTAACTATTATTAGGAATAATATTCATGCAAGTTCTGTTTGATAGATGCCCTGAGAAGCTGTCACGTAACATTCACAGGCTTCGGAAATTTCACACAACCAGTTAATCCTATGGTCACAATTGTATTTTCCCATGTCTGAAAGATGGACAAAGTATGGAGTTTCTGTACGAACATGCATATTACGCCTTTGCGGAGCTGAATTTCTTGCGGATGACTATTGTCCTGCTTAGTCTTCTCAGCAATAAATACTACAGGAACTTTGCCCCCCAAATCCGATGTATATCTGTATAAATTAAAATTAGTATCTAGAAGAATAAGGATTTGAGGATATCTAATATTACACTTCGGAAGAGATACCCGTGAACCTGAAACGTAAACACCCTACTGAATAAGAGTTCTAACTTAAAACACAGAGAAACACTTTGTGTACTGTTATTTTGGCGTTAAAGGAAATAAATTCATTGATATACATAACGGTGTGCTCTTTTTAAATATCACAATGTCACTTATACCTGGATTGTTAAGAGCAGGCTTCATTACCCCATAGAGAGAATAATAACCACTGCGATGTAGAAATGAATAGGTTGATGATCGAGCCACCTTAGAAGTGAATTATTTGAGGATCGAGGCATATAAAAAGTGAATAGGTTGAGGATCGAATCACTTTAAAAGTGAATGGGTTTAGGATCGAGCCACCTTAGAAGTGAATAGGTAGAAATGAACAGGTTGAAGATCGAGCCATTTTTGAAGTGGATAGGTTCAGGATAGAGCTATCAGAGGGAAGTTCAGAATGACAAGCAGACAGGCAATAACAGGAAGTGCGAACTACTGGAATTGCTTCCTGCAGTAGAACACGCGAACCTGGGAATCCTGCCTCAAAGTATCTCATCCCCATTCCAACCTGGACAATACTATACTTTCTTGCTTGTTTATTTGGAGGTTTATCGACCACCATGAGCAAATATATAAGCTATAAGCCGTTCTTAATTTTAGACCATTGGTTCCAGGGATGGGAGAGATCCAGTGCCGTAAGAAAAACACTGCATCCACGCCTCACCGAGATTAGAACCAGGACGCATCTCGGACGAATAGTCAGAAGCCAGCGCTTAGACCATTTCACCACCCTAGGCGGCCAATGTTCTTCAGACAACGCTTTTATAGATTAGCACTGTACTGAATTGTAATCAGAACACAGGGGTTTCTATGCTAGGAAATTACTTACAGCAACTTATTTAGCTCAAGGAAAGCTAATAGTACCTTGCGAGGCTTAAAACTGAGTTTCAAAATTAAATAAATGAACTTATTCAATGATTTTAACAAAAGCGTTTCATCCATAATTTGGCTGTACAAAAATCCTCTGCATATGATCAGATCAGATCATATGTAGAGGATTTTAGGAAGGAGTGTCTGACCACAGGTCTTAAACAACCCTTAGAAATAGGAAGCTAGGAGATTTTGGCTAAAGTGCCCGATAGGAAAGTTACACAGAAGGGAGGTAGAAAGGGGGAGGAAGACGCCCTTATTTATTACCGGGTGGCCAGTACCCGGGGTCCGTCGGCTTAACGCGCCCATCCGACGCACGGAGGGTATTTAGTGGTTCGCACGTTCGTTCCTTCCCAGGATCGAACCTGAGGTTATCTCCATGGCAGTCACGAGCTATACAATATGCTTATTACATGTGTTTAAATACCCAATATCAGCCTTTTTAAAATGAAGGCATTTAAAAAATATGGGAAGGCTGCTAGAAGCTCTCAACAGATTTCAAAGTTTAGTATTTTCGAGTTAGAAAGCAACTATTTCGACAATGCTTACAATTTGAACGTTAATCCCCAACATTTTCGAAAGAGTACATAATCTGACGAAGAAAAACATTTCTGAAGTTTTAAATTACTGATTTACCAACCTTGTCCGCAGCTGACATTCCAAGGCCAATCGCAGACTTCTATTTCCGGATTAAAGAACAAAGGTCTTGGACAGTCTTTCAGGTATGCAATTCCATGGTCGCAGTGGTAGAACAAACTGCAATTACTTTCATGTGGGAACAGTCCTGTTGGTGTCGGACAATGGGGATTTACTGTTGGAGGACCTGAAAGAAACGAAAATATTATTAAGAAAAATATTCATGCAACTTGTGTTTGATAGATGCCCAGAGGAACATTGTCACGTAACATTCACAGGCTTTGAAACTTTCACAAACCCAGTTAATCCTATGGTCAAAATTGTGTTTTCCTATGGTTGAAAGATCGACAAAGTATGAAGTTTCTGTAAGAGAATGCATACTACGTCTTTGCAAATACATAACGCGGAGCTAAATTTCATGTGGATGACTGTTGTCCTTCTAATTATACTCAGCAATAAATATTACAGGAACTTTGCCCCCAAATCCAATGTATATCTGTATAAATTAAAAGTAGTACCTAAAAGAATAAGGATTTGAGGATGTCACTTCGGAAGAGATACCCGTGTTTCTGAAAAGTAAACACTGTACTGAATAACAGTTCTAACTGAAAACACAGAGAAACCCTTTGTGTACTGTTATTTTGGCGTTAAAGGAAATAAGTTCATCGGTATACATAACAGTGTGCTCCTTTTAAATATCATAATGTCACTTATACCTGGATTGTTAAGAGCAGGCTTCATTACCCCATAGAGAGAATAACAACCGCTGAGATGTAGAAATGAATAGGTTGATGATCGAGCCAACTTAGAAGGGAATAATTTGAGGATTGAGGCATATTTAGAAGGGAATTGGTTGAGGATCGAACCATTTTAAAAGTGAACGGGTTCAGGATCGAGCCACTTTTGAAGTGAATAGGTTCAGGATAGAGCTACCCAAAGAGGGAAATTCAGAATGAGAAGCAGACGTACAATAACAGGAAGTGTGAATTACTGAGATTGTTTCCTGCAGTAGAACACGCGAACCTGGAAATCCTGCCTCAAAGTATCTCATCCCCATTCCAACCTGGACAATACTATACTTTCTTCCTTGTTTATTTGGGGGTTTATCGACCACCATGAGTATATCTATAAGCCGTTCTTAATTTTAGACCATTGGTTCCAGTGATGGGAGAGATCCAGTGCCGTAAGACAAACACTGCACCTACGCCTCACCGAGATTAGAAACAGGACGCATCTCGGACGAATAGTCAGAAGCCAGCGCTTAGATCATTTCACCACCCTAGGCTGCCAATGTACTTCAGACAACGCTTTTATAGATTAGCACTGTACTGAATTGTAATCAGAACACAGGGGTTTCTATGCTAGGAAATTACTTACAGCAACTTATTTAGCTCAAGAAAAGCTGATAGACGAGACGTGCAGTTGCAGTTGGTTTCCAGTTAACTACTGGTGAACAAGCTGTGGTACAGTTGCAGACGCAGACTTTTTCTTTCCACGCAAGGAGATGCAGGGTCTCTTTGGGAGGAAAGAACACGAGCTACCTGATCAAGCTTTAATTTGTGTTAAACGTATTGGTGCAAGAGCTTTTAAATCTGGTTTCGATTTATTTCAGTTAGTTTTTCATCCAAGTTATAACGAAATGAATTTCTCCGTCATTTTTATCCGCGCCAGGATTTGAACCCGGGTCCCCTCATTCCGGAATAAGTTGCTCTACCAATTGAGCTACGCGGACGTTTGTTCTGATTGCTATGTGCCTTTATGTCGTGTGCGTCCTGCTGGCAGGTACGTCACATCTCCCCCCGAAAGAGGGCCGGGGGCATGGCCCACGGGTCAGCCGTGACCATGAATCGTTGCAGGCAGCCATCCACTGTAGAACGTACACTTGAGAACTCCCAGTCAATCTGGTGTGTGGAATGCAACGTCACACACATTTATTTTTCGAAGCGCTGGAGAAGGTATTCTCTGATTTTTCCTATCTCGCGGTGTGGAAATAGCATCACACCATTGCGAGATTTTGAACGGTCGGGTCATCCGGATAGTTCGGGCGCCATTATAACGAAGTAAATTTCTCCGTCATTTCTGTCCACGCCAGGATTCGAACCCGGGTCCCCTCATTCCGGAATAAGTTGCTCTACCAATTGAGCTACGCGGACGTTTGTTCTGATTGCTATGTGCCTTTATGTCGTGTGCGTCCTGCTGGCAGGTACGTCACAAAGTGCATTAAGCCTTTGAAAAGAAAACAAAGAAATATGTTCCTAATCTCTTGCGTTATGTCGTTTGAAGCCGTCACTTTTGACGTCTCCTTGAAGTAGACAAAACTTCAGGATGTATCGATTTGTGGAGCATCATGTGAACCACTCGTCCCGGAAAGTTCTGTGGTGGACAAGCATGGCACCAATGTAACAGGGGTAAAGTACGGCATTTCGCAATAGCCCTCAACCCCTAGAACATGGCTTATAAAAGTGGGACGCCCGCCTGTAATGTATGCAGCTATAAAGTATCACACAACGTGTAAATATGGGTGCGATGTGATTGGGTGATACTGCGCATGCCTGGAAGGTGTCCTGCGTTGTGTACGTCAGTGACTGTTAAACGTGAGTAGTGTGAGACAGCGCACGGGCCTGTTCGTACGCTTATAAGTATTGTGTTGTGTGTTTTAAGAAACTGGCTTGTAACCCTCATGCTGTAGTACAGATACTGGTGAACGAGGTGACACAGAAATACCAAGGGGACGACATGGCTCCAACGTACATCGAAAGGCGAATTGCAAGGCAGTAGTATGGCGTTTTGGAGCAACATGTCATTGGAGGCGCTGACATGTTTGAAGGACAGACATTGTGGCGTGATAGTGATAAAACGTCGGACACGTTATTTGAATATAGTGATACACCGGGAACTCCAGCACACAACGTACCAAGCAGTTCCAGTTCCTATGAACCTCCCCCCTCCAAGTAAAACGGAAAAGCATTCAGGAACAGTTTTCCGGACAAATCATGCAGAGTTTCTATGACAACGTTAAGGTCGCAAAGAAAACCATTGCAGCAAGTGCCCGTAAATACAAGATATCATCAGGAAAAGTGCGGCAAATACTAACGGCCGTTGAGAGTGGTGGTACGATGGAACACAGAACTGCACGCATTCGCCAGCATATGTGTACCACATTCCAAGATGCACGTAACATGGGACTCTCAATTCACTAGTCGTATTTAAAGACGTGGGCAAAGGAAGCAGCTAACGCAAAGGGAATCTCCAATTTTAAAGCCAGCACATATTCCCTGCACAAATTCAAACGCCGTTATAAAATATCATCACGCTGGATCACGAGGTTTGTTGGCATGTGGGATGTTACCCTTGACGCGGCCGTAAGGAACAGCGCATTGGAGTTTGTACGAGATGTTACGTACTACATTACTGCCAATGCAATTGATGCCGACATGGTGTTCAATACAGACCAAACTCGATTTGAACACGAACTCACGTCAAACAGGACGCTAACACTAACTGGGGAGAAGACAACCGAAGATGTTGTGCAATCCGTTTCATCGACTACCCACTCCTATACCATTCAGGTGCTTATGCCCATGTCAGG
Organism: Macrothele yani; assembly: GCA_039090855.1. Classification (NCBI taxonomy): domain Eukaryota; kingdom Metazoa; phylum Arthropoda; class Arachnida; order Araneae; family Macrothelidae; genus Macrothele; species Macrothele yani. The sequence goes on along the minus strand of CM077002.1, from coordinate 21,816,612 downwards.
ACGTCTTCAAAGAAACTGTACATCTGCTTTCAGGAAGCGAGTGGTAAGTTTGGTAAACGTGTTTCCGAAACAGAACGACGTAACCAACCTCCAAATATAAAATGTGACTGCAGCACCAGTGTTAAGATGTCCACGGCTCTCATTCTGTCCTGGAGCGTATGGTACTGGAACCAGAGATAATAGGAGCTTTCCTTCTCTTACTGCATGCGTGGTCTGGTCAAACCGACATTAGTTTGCCAGCCAAAGCTTTCGGTGACAGAAGCGTCAATTTGCACAGAAAAATGATACCACCGAAAGCCACCAAATACTGCCAGCCCCTTGATGTGTATTTCTTTCGACAATATAAAGTATTTGCACGGCGCATGGAAGAGTACACACGCTATGAAGAGGAGCATGGCGTCAACCTGCATGTCAAAATTTTCATTTTCAAGTTGCATTCATATGTACAACCACTTGCGTGCACCACAGTACCGATCTATGCTTTTCTATGCTTGGAAGACGTCTGGATACTTGCCACACGAAACGCCTCTTCCGTTCCGTAATGTGTTGGACATCAATTTTGCTGTGCGTGACATGTGCAACGCTCCTGACTGTGATTCCAGTGCCGTCATTATCTGCTCGTGGTGCGAGATTCACCTTTGCTTGCAGCACTGCCTTCTCTCAACACATTACCATGACGTGGAGTGAGGTATATATATATTTTTTTTGATTGGAGGTTTAACGACCACCGTGAGCAACTCAATGGGCTATAAGCAGTCGCCCGTCCCTAATTTAGGGTCACTGATTCCAGGGAAGGAAGAGAGCCAGTGCCGTAAGACAAACACAACATCCTTGCCTCACGGGATTCGAACCCGGGCCCCTTACAGACGAATGATCAGAGGCCATCGCTTAGACCACTGCGCCCGGGGCGGCTTAATGGTGTTGTACCTAGTTTTTCTCTACATTTAGGTGCCTCATATCTAACAGGTAAATGCAAGGGCGCCCATAATGGGGGTGGGGGCAGGTAGGGGCTCCAGTTCCTCCTAGCGGTTGGTATAGCCAAATTTTTGATAAATTTAAAACACTAAAATAGACGAAACCTTTTTTTAAAGCATTTTTAAAAATAATAAAATATTAATGATTGGTTGTATTAATTATTTTTCTTGTATTTTAGTATCTTGTACATTTCCTAAAATGTTTGACAACCTTGAAGGAGATAAAAAATTTTCTTATCTCCTTCAAGGTTGTCAAACATTATCTATTGTGCTGTAGCCACTCCTGAATCCAGCTTGTTCTCTCGGTTGAGCCATGTCCAGTGTTACCTTCAAATGGTGTGAAAGAACTTAGTGAACATTTTATAAACCACTGATAGGAGGCTGATAGATCTGTAGTTCCTGAGATCCTCAATGTCACCTTTTTTATGTAGCAGGATGATTGTAGCGTTGTTCCAATCCTCAGGAATCTTTCCTTCATTAAGGCATCGAGTGAAAATTTGGGCGAGTACTGTTTCGATTTCTCCACTTGCTTCTTGTATGATGTCTACAGTAATTCCATCTTCTCCTGGAGCTTTTCCTCGCTTCATGTTCTTGATTGCATGTGCAACTTCTGCTGGAAGGACTGGAGGAACTCTGGTACTGGTACCTTTCATGATGTCTGGAGTGCATATATCATCCCTTTCATATAATTTGGAGTAGAAATCTTTCACTCTTGTCAAAATTTCGCCTCTATTTCTTGTTACAGAACCATCTTCTTTTCTCAGTGCCATAATCTGTTTTCTTCCCTTACTGAGATGTCCCTTTGCTATCTTTAGGCTTTGGTTGTTTTCAATTGCTTTCCTAACTAGTTCACAGTTGAATTTTCTTACGTCTTCAGTGATACTTTTTCTTACTGTCTTGCATAGCTCTATATATTCCACTTTGGAAGTCACATCTTCTTTAGTTGTCTTCATCTCTCTTCTTTTTTGCATCAACATTTTGGTTTTTCCTGATAATTTGTTCACATGCAACTTGTTCTTAGACCCAGCTAATTTTGTTGCTGTTTCCATAAGAGCTTTGGTTACTTTTCTGTGAACTTCAGAAATATCCACTTCTTCCGATGTTAGATCTTCTAAAGCAGAGAATTTGTTCTTCAGTTCCAACTTTTTTTGTTGGAACTTGAAGGTATTATGGTGTTTTTTAAGGCTGAGTGTGTATATATATATATATATATATATATATATATATATACTCATATATATCGCTTTCACCAATGATCCAAATCCATAGGACCCCTCCCCCTTAAGAAATTTCAGGCTATGCCACTGCTGGTGCGCCCCCGTTTTGCTCTCAAAACAGCAGCAACACGCAGTGCCATGAATCCTACCAGGCGTTGGAGCCCAATGGGTGATATTGCCAGCCATTATTAAAGCACCGAGAGTTGACAGTGGTGAGTTTCAGGATAGATTTTATCACCCCACTTCTTCCCACCACATGCTCCATTGGGTTCCAATCCAGAGAGAAAGAGGAGCATTTGAGGGTTGAGGAGTTACTGAAATGGTTCTTTAATCAGTCCTTCCCCAAACGGGATTAATAAGACATGATGTTTTCTTGTTGAAAGAAGGCATCCTGCTTTGTTAAATGGATAGACAAGAATAGATGTGAGTCGTCAGCGGATACGTCAACACAGCCTTGTGCGGTAGAGTTGTCTCAACAGGTACAAGAAGCCCCATTGGCCTGTAGTATTCCGACTTGAGAGATGGTGTACATGACCTCTTGTGATCTACACCGTATACTCACCTCCCATCGGTTTTTGTTTTGTTGGAACCTCAATTCGTCGAAACAAGCTACCAGTTTCTAGTCTTTATGGGAAAGTAGTCTTGAATGGAAAAGTGAAACTTGAAACATGCGATATCTTCGGTTACTCATCCCCTTACTTTACATTCATTGCTATAGGAAAGTTAGTCTTGAAGTATGCCAAGTACTCAGGAACTTAGTCCATTTTCCCGTCCATACCTGTACCTTTCAGAAATGGAAGACACGCTTATTTTCTTCCAGTCGCTAAAAACCTGTGAAATAATTGCATTTGAGGAACTAGTAATTTCTTGGGGTTTGTTAGTGGTAGTTCGCAAGAAACGTGCGTCTCCTATTAAACATTTTTCAAATTCTGACAGATCCAGCGTTTTCCCATGTTTGCATGAATCATTGAAACCAATATTTCTTTTCATAAAAAGAAGTCAAAATATTATCACCCCATGTGTCTTAACAGTTCATAATTTTCTGGCCAGTGCGTGTATATCCTTTACATATGTTGTGGAATACGGGTATAGTTCATGAAATGTTTTCGAAATATTCACCATTCTCTTCCAGGTTGCAACATTCCGTGACACGTGCCATAACATTGAGGGAGTGATTACGTTAGGGTGTAAGCTGAATTGGATGTTTCCGTCGAGTAACCGTACAATACAAATCTGGTACAGTTACATCAGGAGAGCATCGTGGACAAAGTTTGTATAGTCCGTCAATATGTCCAGGCTTTCTTTATTGCTATGGTACGTTGCACTATCCTGCTGAAACCAACAGTCACGCCACAAGCTGCTGTACAATACGTTAGTAGACATTTACCGTGGATACGAATCGCGGTTAGATGCGCAACTTAATTCTCGGTCCCTATCCGCAAGCGATCATAGAACGTCGGCAACCGCAAATAACTGTGCACGATAATGGCTGATTGCAGCGCCATCCAGCGGCTTTCCAGGCAACCGTAACCACTCACATCTGTAGTGACAAAAGGGACGAAAGTTGACGGTGAAAGCAATGTCGTTCGAGAAGCGACATTTGAGGCACTGCCTCCTGTTCGCGTTTCAGCTGAAAAAATGCCGCGGAAGCCCAGCAAATGATCTATGCTGCTTTGGGTAAGGCTGCTGTGTCCTATAGTACGTATAAGAAGTGGTTCCAGCGGTTTAATCAGGGAAATTTCGATCTCCGTGATGCAGAACATACGGGACAGCCACAGAAAGTTGACGATGAGGAACTAGAACGACTGTTAGACGCGGATTCCTGTCGCACACAGTCATTGGACGGATTCACAAGGAAGGCCGTTGGGTGCCCCACCAACTCGCAGCTGCGGATAAGTCTAGACGCTACGATGTTGCTGTGTCCTTGCCCTCCAGATTCAAGAAGAAAGATTTCCTCCACAAGATTTTGACCTATGATGAGAAGTGGATCCTCTACAATAATCCTAAGCGGCGCAAATCGTGGGTTTATCCAGGTCAGCCTACCACCAGTACCGCCAAACGGAATATCCATGCCAGGAAGTTGTTGCTGTGCATATGGTGAGATCCGCGCGGTGTCGTACACTATTAGTTGCTCAAACCTGATGAAACGGTCAATGCTGAGCGTTATTGTCAGCAACTCATTCGTGTGAGTGAAGCACTGGTGGCGAAAAGGCCATACACCGGCAAGGGCAGAAGGTCGGTCCTGTTGCTTTAGGATAACGCTCGTCCTAACACCGCGAAGACGACTTTAAACACGATCACCGACCTGCGATGGGAGATTTTCTCCCACCCGGCGTATTCTCCAGACTTCGTCCCGTCGGATTATCAACTCTTTCGCTCCCTGCAACATCACATGAGTGATATGCACTTCACTTCTCTCGAGGAGGTCCACACAAGTATTGATGACTTTATCAACTCGAAACAGCCCTCTTTTTTCCGCAGTGGCATTCGGCAGCTCTCTGACCGATGGCTTAAATGTATCTAACACGACGGGGATTATTTCCCTGATTAGGTACGTGTTCGATTTGCTGTCAACGTGTCGTACCTGTGGCCGAGAATTAAGTTGCACACCTAAACATCCTTCTATGTTGCCTTCAAACATTCAATTAGGATATATAAAGTCTAAATATGTGCTACGCCATCGCGTTTTTCTTGTATATGCATCTGTGTATGTGTATGTCAACTGAAATAACTGAATCAAAATAGAAGTAAAACTTATTGTCAATCAGTGTGAAGACATTTGATTCAACTCATGGGACAAAAGTGACGTTCCTCTTCTCGTGTTTTGTTTATCGAAGAGCTAGCCAAACCATTCAGTGTTGACATTGAAAATTTTTTCTTACAAAATGTTACTGAAATTTAAAACTGCCTTTGAAACTTACCACAATTTCCTTGCTGTTCTTCACAAGCTCCAGTGGCATGGTTATATTCTTGGCCTGGAGAGCATGACATGACGTAGGCCACGTTGCTCTCACAGTAAACGTATTTTTCACAGTCTCCTGGGAAAGGGAAAACCCCGTTGGGATTTGAACACATGGACGGATCTCCTGTAGCAGTGCACTCAACATTTTCTTCAGGGTCGCACATTCTTGTGGCTCTGTTAAACAAGAGTCCGTATGGACAGTAATTTAAAGTTGGTCTGCCATCCTTGCAGAAATAGTAGGAAGAACAGTCTACAGGATCCGGAAGATAGCAATCGTCGCAAGTACAATTCATTGGAGGAGCAGGACAATCTGGTAAGGAAAAGAAATGATGATAGAGTGATGGTTCAACATTAGGTTAAACGACACATTACAGTGACACATCAATGGCATGACAACAATTTCGTAGAAAGCTCTTACACAAAACAGTACATTACACGAAGATCTAACGAAATGTGCATCATTGATGAATATAAGAAAGCATTGCTATCATGGGCGCCCTATAGGGGTCAAGAGGGAGAGTGTGCCATCCCCTGGAAATTGGATCATACCGTTTCCTGTTCTTGGAAGGTACTACAGGATTTTCGCGATAACACACATTCTGGTTCTTAATTTTTCTGTAGAACTTCTGGATAAGTGTGCATGCCGTAAAATTAGGGAACACGTTGGAAATTTCCAGTAGAAAGTAATAATGAAATTTTCCATTGCGTATTGGAGAGCAGCGTATATACAGGGTGTCCCACAAAGGACTCCCTGATTTTAAAATGAAATAACTCGGAAACGGAGATCGATAGAAGAATAAAACAAGTGGTATGTTTATTTCAAAAGCCGTAAAAATCTGATACAGAAGTTTCAAAATTACTTACAAATGTTGCCGAGAGGTGGCGCTGTACGCTGTAGTCGCAGTGCGGTCCTATAAATAATGCTGTGAAGCACAGAGTGATCAGTCTTCGGATTCGCTGTCGAAACGTAAAAGGAGGTTAACGTACTGAAGGAACTGGATGAAGTCATGTATTCCGCGGAGCAACGTGTTTTTCTGGTACTCGAGTATCAGGGACTTCGTGGTTTATGCAAGATGGTGCCCTATCACACCGTACCCCAGCGGTTTTTGCCTTTCTTGAGGAATACTTCGGGAATAGAGTCATTGCTTTGAACTATTCCACATTTACTGGAGCAGGCATGGATTGGCCTCCATACTCACTCGATTTTACCCCCTGAGACTAGTTTTTGTGGGGCACATTGAAGGACACTGTTTTCCAGAACAAGTCTGCAACACTGGACGAGCTTGAAGAGTTGATCGGTGAGGCATGTGCGTCCATTTCCGTTGACACACTACAGAGGGTGGCTGAACATTTCATTCTTCGTTTGCGCCATCTCTGTGCGGCGAAAGGTGCACATTTTGAATCGATTGTCATGTGATTGCAACGACTCTTGCAAACGACAGTTTATAGACTATTTCTCTGACGCCCTACTGCGACTAAAGCGCACAACGCCACCTTTCGGCAACATTTGTAAGTAATTTTGAAACTTCTGTATCAGATTTTTACGGCTTTCAAAATGAACATACCACTTGTTTCATTCTTCTATCGATCTCCGTTTCCGAGTTATTTCATTTTAAAATCAGGGAGTCCTTTGTGGGACACCCTGTACGTACAATATGTTAAAGTAGAAAAGGCGAAAAAATGGAAATTGTATCCTCTGCAGCAGCTATTCACTGCTGGACAAAGATTCTTCGAAATTTTTCTCAATAATTTGTCTTGAGGGTATTTTTTCATTCTTAATGACTAACTGAGTGATCTCTGGGGTTTCGTGGTGTACGTAACACAAGTGGCCAAAAGAATAGAAAGATCGACAAAGAAATTTCCTTATTGTACTAACATTCTATCTAGTTTCATTTATCCATCTCTATTTTTATATACAAGTTGAGTCAAAAGTTCTGAGACAAACTTTAAGGGTAAGTCAGGCACACACAAGTCATTTTGACATAGGAACGTGTGGTCACAAAAGCAACGGACGACCGCTAGAGGAAACTCTTTGACAGTGAATTAACCAAAAGAAAAGGATACCAGAAAAAGTGCACAACGAAGGTTTAATGCAATACAAGTTTACAATAACACAACAACACAGGTACAACACAGGCTCACACACTGAATTGCGGAACGCCAAGGTAAGGTTACGAGAAATGGTTCGCGTACTTGTACTTGGGTCGCGTTCCACTTCGCGTATGACCACTTCTTCCGTGACACATGAACTCGTCGTTTAGTCTCGACCACAATGTCTGCTTACTTCGAATGACCCTGTTATACACAATCATTGGTGCTAAAGCCCAAACGTCTGATGATGGGGCACCCGCCGATTTGGGTAGCGTTGACGTTACAAACGCTGTGCTGCAAGGCCATTTCCTTTCGCTTCCCCGTAAGTTAAATGCATCTCTGCCATCTCCGTACGAGTGTACTCCTGCATCCTACTCCGGCAACGTCCGCGCTTCAAATGATCCTGCCACGCACGTCACAACTCACTCGCTTGCAAAGATCCCCTCTAGCGGTCGTCCGTTGCATTTGCGACCACAAGTTCCTATGTGAAAAAGACTTGTGCTTGTATGCCTGACCCACCCTCAAAATTTGTCTAAGGACTCTTAACTCACCCTGTAGGTTATGGATCTTCTGGTGTCCAATTAAACTTTTGCGCTGAGAGTGTGGTACCCGGGTGAGTCGAAATTCGTAGCGCTTTGGGGTACAGTGTTTAGTCCGGTACCACATGATGATCACATATGGCTATTCGGCAAACTACAGTACATCAGAGTCCATGATCCTTCGTCAGCGTTCAGCCAAAGATGCAATGCCATTGCGTTACCAGGCGGCTGGCTTAGATGTAAAATAACTCAGTGACGCCATCTTTTACAGCCTCCAACGAATGGAACTGTCTGTCGGCCAAGAAGTGCGCCATGGAACGAAAAAGGTGAAAGACCGTGGGGTCATAATTCGGGCTATAGGCACGATGTGGTAGGATTTTGACACCATCCAAATCCTTAATTTTCCGGCGGACAATTCGTTACCTATGATATGGGGCGTTGTCGAATGCATAAGGACCTTTCGGCTCACCATTGCGGGTTAGCGCTGGTGTAGAACGTCGTATATGTGTAGAAGATGTTCACCATACAGGTTCCCCATCAAACAGAAGTCATCGCACTTTCCACGTTTAGAAGTGAGTCACGGAAAAATTCTCATTGGCCGCCACGGGAATCGAACCCAGGGTCTTCCAGTCAATCCTTAATTCCCGGTAGCGGCCAATGAGAATTTCTCCGTGACTTACTTCTAAACGTGGACAGAGCGATGACTTCTGTTTGATGTTCCTCGTCCACATCAAATGTCTGTATTTATTATTTATTCGCCTTCTAATTATTTGTTCGGTTGCTGCTTACCATCTTCGGTGAATCCCCAGCATTGTGCGGGGTTCCAAGAAGCAACCTGCTAAGTGGCTTGATAGTTAGTGTATGTGAGTCTGGAGGAATTCGAGGCCGCTGTGGTGCAGTGGAAGTATATCCGGCGCGTAACTGGAAGACCCTGGGTTCGATTCCCGGTGGCGGCCAATGATAATTTTTCCGTGACTCATTTCTAAACGTGGAAAGAGCAATGACTTCTGTTTGATGTTCCTCGTGCACGTCAAATGTCTGTATTTATTACAGGTTCCCATCGATGGTATAACCATGTGGAATAAGCTCCCAGGTGAAAGAAATCGGTACTTGCATGAATATAATACCATTGCAGAGAGATCCCAAAGTGAGGAAGGAAATCACTTCCGTGAGGAAATTAGTCTTGAAATTTTGATCTCGTAAGTTTCTGCAATTTTTGTCATGATCTAGCTAGGTTACACCAAAAGGAAAGTAATTTAAAGTGATTCAATATATCAGTCCATTTTCCCAGCTATGAAACGATTCCAAAAGTAATTTACATTTTGAATCATGCGTTTTTAAAGCTTTTTCAAATTACTACAGTGCTGTTCAGAAGTATAGGTCCACCATGTTTTGTCGATATGTGAGAGCGTACAATAGTAGCCTATGAAATATGTTTCTATGTGTAAGAACGCTTATTGCTAGACGCACCCGACTATACAAATCGACCTGTTGGACGTCATGCGTGTTGACTACCATTAGACACTACGCACCCCAGCCACCAAATAAATATCGGTCCAGATGTCAGGTAGCTGTCAGAACGGCACTGCTTACATTCCAAGTTGAACTATGCCGCGCGTTGTGCAATTATCTGAACGTGAAAAAAGGTTTAATCGAAGCTTATCATCGGCGTGGAAAAGGTGTTAGGGAAATTGCACGATTGATTGATGTTTTTGGCAATTTCCTGCGTAATAAGGCAACATATGGGACGGTTAAACGTCCGGGACGTTCCTTCAATCCTGTCTGCAAGGGATGAACGCAACATTGTCCGAGCAGCATCGAATTCTTCGCTATCTACGATTGCGATAACGCGAAGATGCAACCTCAAATTTTCCTCGGAAACCGTTCGGTGGTTTACAAAGTCAAACCCTCACACTGTTCGACCAAAATGGCAGAAAGCACCGTTTTCAAAACCCTTTCACAAACAGAGACGACTGGAATTTGCTCGTAAAAACATGGACAAAGATTGGAGCAAGATAAGATAGTTTTCTATTTTTTCATTGAATTAATTTGGTTTGTTTTTGCGGATACCAGTGTCTAATTATTGCTTTATGTATCTTTACGTAGTGTTCAGTTATGAGAAAACGTTCAAACTGGACTGTCCGGATGAAATTAATTCCTACTGGCGAGATTTGTGGAAAGAGCCAAAGTTCTTGTCTAAGAGATATTTTGGAGGGGAGTTGCATAGTTTGGGGAGCCTGCAGTGCTCGTGGAACTGTTTCCTTGGATTTCGTGTCAAACATAATGAACAGCGCTTTATATCAAGCTATTCTTCAAAAAAACCTTTTGCCGTATTTACGTAGATTTCGCCGAAATCGTCCCATTTAGCAGCAAGACAACGCAGCGATCCACGTCAGCAGCAGCACTAAACAATGGTTAAAAGCTCAGAACGTGAAGGAACTGGACTGGCGAGCTTGTTCGCCAGATTGTAACCCTATGGAAGATGTTTCGGGACTCCTCGTTCGCGAAATATTTGCGAATAACTTGACTTACGGTTCTGTTGCAGAATTGCAGCGAGCTATTCAGAATGCATGGACACCGTACCAGGCACGTCGCCAAGGGAATACGAGGGAGGGCTTCAGCCCACCCTGAAATTTGTCTCGCCCACCCTGCCTCCCACTTAGTCCAAAGTGTGCCATTTTTCAATATATTTAACTTTAAAATATAATCTTCACTTTGCCACGTAAAAAGTCTCATGTTTCGTTTCACGTATTTCCCATACGAAGTGCGTTGTTTACGTCACCAAAAAATGTTATCAAAACAGCATTAGAAGGACCATGAAAATTCAATTGTTCTCCACTCCTCCGATTCCTTAGTTTAAGCTTCTTCACGTTTGTATGGCCAGGGCGCTAATGAGGAGTGTGGACAGGAATTCACTGAGAGGGTCACTACTAATTGCTCTGTTTGTTTTTTGTACAAAATAGGGGATTTCAACACCGAAAGTGGAGTATAAAGCTACACTAGCGTTCTTAAGATTGTCCCGGGACAGTAAAAGTGCAGAAAGCGATTGACGACTGCTTTGTGTGAGAGGAGTGCAAGGCAAAGTCGCTGGCTGGAAAGAAGGAAGTTAAGGAGGGTGAGGCATTGTGTCTCCGGGAAAAAAACGTTAAAAATTTGATTCAGATAAACAAAAACGACATTTTCTTTTAAATAAACTTTTCAAGCACAGTACTATTTTAGTAAGGTAAAATGAAAAATTTTGAAAAAAAAATTAACACAATGCATACAGAGCAAGCAAAAGGTTGAAGGTGACATTCCACCAACATTTGTATCTTACACCCTTGGCGTATTTAGTCAGGTCCGTGTATGTATGTGTGTCCAAGTGGAGGGTGTCGGATTTGCCCAAATCCTTTTGTAGCAGGTAGTGAAACGCATTGAAACCGCTCCGGTGGCGTAGTGGTTTAATCGATGGCTTATGACCATTCGTCAGAGAAGAGTCTGGGTTCGAATCCCGGTGAAACACGGATCTTTTATTTGTCTTACGGCACGGGCTCTCTCCCTTCCCTGGAACTGGTGACTTTAAATTAGGGACGGGCGACTGCTTATAGCCCATTGAGTTACTGACGTTATTCGTTTAACCTTTAAATAAAAGGACAAAAAAAGCATTAGAAACTTTATCTTTCAGTATTTCGTAAAAAAAAAAAAAGTGATGTTATCAAGCTTGCCCCACCAAAATTACTCGCCCACACGTCGCCCATCCTGATTTCGAAATCTATCGACGTTTCTGGACCGTACCACCCTCAAAAACCTTGCTAACAGTACGAAACACTTAATTTTTAGTCTCATTCAAAGAAATGGTAATCCCGTTAATCATTAGTGTGCATGGACCTGTATTGTAGGACAACATATGGCCTTTTTTCATTTTTCGTTCATAAAACAATAAAACAGTTTTGTTTATTGCAGTTTATGCGTGTGTGTGATGGACAAAACTAGTAATTACATTAAAAACGTTCTTCGCGTGCCCTGTTTGAGGTGAAAAAAAACGGACTTATTCTTCTGTGGAGCACTAAAAAAAAGACAAAAGACTGACGTCAAATAAATCAATTTACTCACCTACGCTCGGGTCACATTTCGCTTCACAAGGAGTCTCACACACTTTGTGTTCAGCGTTGAAATGCAATCCCTCTGGACAAATGCGTAACTTTGCTTGACCATCTGAACAGCTGTAGTATGTTTGGCAGTCTTCTGGATTAGGGTTGAGGTCATTCAGATCGTTACAGTAGGGCGACGGTGGTGGTTCTGTGGTAGTTGTTCTGGGATTGCAATCTTAAGTAAAAGATAACAGAGATGTTTTAGCAGTTTACGAAACTAAAGGTGAGAAAAGACAAAATTTTTCTGATTGATAAATAAATGCGAAAGTTATCCATAATTGTTCGAGGGTAAACAAAAAGCTTTTGAACAGTTTTTATTGGACACAAAACATTTCAGTAATGTTTTCCAATAACGTAAAATTAAAGAAAGGCTGCCGTTATCCGTTTACAGATTTCATTGATGAGGCATCTCTTCTCCATGTTCAGCTCAGATGGACAAAAAAGTGTGTACTTTTTATCGTGATTATAAAATGTCCTAAAATATGGGTGTTAGTATTAGAAGTCTGCTCGGGCTTGACCTTGCTCACAAAGCCAAAACCCGATTCCGCCCTTGGACCGGGCGGATCGGCCATGTACTTGAAGGCACTCCTGGATTAAAGAAAAACGTTTCGACTTACAAAACGTGGACTGGTGTGTAAAATAGTAAGATGTCGAAGATCACTCAGTGAAACAAAATATATGGAAGTACCGTCACGTGATGCATTGATTAGCTAAAACAGATGAGCTGGGCGTATGATAGGAGACTGAAATGAGTTGATTTATTCTTTAAAGGTTGGAATCAAATTGCGTTTCCCTTTCTTGGCTTTTATTTCTTTGAACACAATGACATCGGCAACGGTCAGGTGCAAAAGGTGTGCGTATGAGTAACTACCGTGCCGCCCCGGTGGCGCAGTGGTCTAAGCGATGGCCTCTGATCGTTCGTCTGAACGGGGTCCGGGTTTGAATCCCGGTGAGGCATGGATGTTGTGTTTGTCTTACGGCACTGGCTCTCTCCCTTCCCTGGAACCAATGACCCTAAATTAGGGACGGACGACTGCTTATAGCCCATTGAGTTGCTCACGGTGGTCGTTAAACCTCCAATCAAAAAAAAAAAAGTAGCTACCGTACGCACACCTTTTGCACCCAATGCAGCTATTTCAAGACTGTGGAATTTATTTTTCTTTTAAGTTCATATTTGGAAAGGAAACTCAATTATAACCAATCATAATCTGATGAGCAAAACTTAAGGACGAAGTGGAAAAAGTAAAATAACGCCGAGCAGCACAGAAGCACAAATGAATTTAGGACCGCGTCTGGGAACAGGGGCAACAGCACATGCGTAATAATAGAGCATGACGTGTGATTTACGTGACGTGAAACAAAATGCGCTCACGTAGCCCAATAGTATCAGTTGAACGGAAATCACCGGACGGTATGCGTAATTGTTACAGGCTTTCGGTTATGTTTGTTGTGTGCTAGAGGAGACGAAATGACCCGTCGAGCACATCTTGATGATTTTGCTCGTGGTCGAATAATTGGGAGGTTCAAGGAGGGAGAAATTGAGATGAATGTGGCTCAAAAGTTTGGTATCGCCATCGTATCGCGTGCATGGCTGGCCTTTAGGATTACAGGTACAGCTGGTGAAAGGTCGGTGGTGGTCATCCAACAAAATCAACCCCTAGTGAGGACCACTATCTGCTTCTACAGGCCAAGAGGGGTCCATACCAGACAGCAAGTAATCTTTCAGAACAGCTGACTATGAGCACAGGATGCACAATATCGCGGTTTACCGTGGCCAGGCGAGTACACAAAGGCGGACTGTTTGCCCGACGAACAGTCTTGTTACTTTAACAGCTGCCCACCGGAGACACAGCTCCAGAGAACATAAAGAGTGGGAAGCAGAACAATGGGGTACGGTACTCTTTACTGATGAGTGGTTTTAGTCTCTCTAGCGATTCTGTGCGTAATCTACTCTGGCGTGAGGTAGGCACTCGGAATCTCCTCGAAAACAACAGTGAAAGGGATAGATGTAACGACCGCGGTATTCTCGAATGGGGAGGTACTCTAATCGATGGACGTATGGAGCTTCATATACTGGAAGGAGGTAATGTAACCGGTGCGCACTACTGTAATGAGGCAATCCATCCCCACGTTCGTCTGTTCCAAGGTGCCATTGGCCCCAAGTTCGTGTTAATGGAGAGTAACGCCACACCAATCGTACGTTGGCTGTTGAAGAGCAATTGGAAAGTGAAAACATTCAGTGGATGGGTTGGCCAGTGCGTTCTCCCGACTTTAATTCCATAAAAAACGTGTGGGACGCTCTGGGAAGAAGCGCTTGGGTACGTCAACACACACTGAAAACTGTCCAACAGCTGAAGGCATCGTTGACGGAAGAATAGGCGATGTTACCGCAATAACTCATCAACAACCTAGGGAGATGGACAGACTGTGAAAATCATGCATCAACGTTAGGGGTGATCATATCCCCTACAGGGGATCTCCTCTTCCCTTCACACCGTCTTTGGCATGGATGCATCTGTATCATGGCGCCCAGTGCTATGTACCAATTTTGAATAAAGTCCCACTACATCCTTTAATGACTTCTGTTGTGTCGCTGGTGTTTCTGTTATCATTTCGGCAAGTAATGGAGTTGCTATGGTTTGAACTTCAGACATCCAGGCAGCTTCTGTGAGACGCTACACGTCAAAACCTGCCTCGTCCTTAAGTTTTGCACACAGTGTGCTCAGAACTACGGCAGCAGTCAGTTCGACTGCTGTAAATATCCTAATATATAATTTGCTAGAGCCCTCCTCCTCCGTGCCACGTTTTAAGTCGTATTAGCAACAACCGAGAAACAAATGTTTATGACGTCACGCTTAGCTTTTCATGTCTTTGTGTAGATGACGTCATCACCTACACTCGCACAGTCCACGCGTACATCACTTTGTTTTATTGTCATAGCAACAAAGAACACAGCTGTCGGTGTGACGTCATCTAATCCAAATAATTCTCACATGACGTCAGAGATGCGTAACGTCACACGGTCAACTCTCTAGAATAAGAAAACTTTACGTCAGGAATTTTGGTTCACTACCTGAACCGGTATTTAGCCATCTGTATGTGGCAACGTCAAGAGTACGACGATCTGACGACGTCAAGATAAAATTAGTTCACGGAAAAGAACAGGGGAAATTGATACAGAGTTCACAGTCAGTGTAAACGAAAAATGTTGTGTACAGGGAAGTGTTGACGAAATAGGGACTAAAGATTTTACAAAACACGTAACAAACAGACAGCCCGTCGTATCAAATTCCATAACCGACTGCTGCGCAAATTTTCAGAAAGCTGTGAGCCAACGTCGCCATCTATTGACGTGGAACTCAAAAACTCAATAAATAAATTAGCCAGGGCCTTAGATGTCGTACAACACCTGCATCCCTTTTCCGAGCGATATTTGCGTACTCAGAATTAGCGACTAAAACATTTGTTTTTTTTATTTTTTCGTAAAGGGTTTACATAAACAGATTTGTAAGCTGTACCAAACCAGACGCCCGAGCTTCTGGCGCGATTTGTTGCTACAGCGATTATCAGAAAGCTTCATATTTGGAGATCATGGCTACCTTGCTTTTACTGAAATGTGGAAGAAAAAATGTGTTTACATTTGTAACAGAAGCAGGTAGTCAGGTCGAAACCTCATTTATGTAAGGAATTCCTACGAAATATGGCACGCTGCCCCGGTAGCGCAGTGGTCTAAGCGATGGACTCTGGTCATTCGTCCGATAGCGGTCCGGGTTCGAATCCCGGTAAGGCATGGATATTGTGTTTGTCTTACGGCATTGGATCTCTGCCTTCCATGGCAGCAGTGACCCTAAATTTGGGACGGGCGACTGCTTATAGCCCATTGAGTTGCTCACGGCGGTCGTTAAACCTTCAATAAAAAAAAATATATATATATATATATATATATTTATTTATGGCACGTCTCCCTGCGTTACCCGTCGGTTACTTCTGAAATAGTTAAGTTCAGTAAAGCAGCTTTGTTTCTCCAGAGGAAGTCTCGCGTTATTTGTAATAAGTAGCGGAGAACGCAGAATCAAAGTCTGAAACGGGCCCCTCCCGACCGAAAAGTAAACTGCAAAATCAGAGCCACGCAGGGCACTTTCTGTACGGGCTTTCTAAAGTTCGTGGTCAGGTCATCTCGGGCTTTCCGAATTGCATCCTATGTAGACCTCTATTCTGCATACGGTTTTCCTGCTTACAGGTATCGAGCACAGTATCTCGGTGTTCTTTATAAAACATTGAGAAATGTATTCGAGGTTCATCTTTCATTTGAATATTACAAAATGTTCAAAATAATTCAAGAAAATGATGTTCACAATTTCTTGTCGGTATACCTTCGTAGTGAAGCATAGATATGAGTGTCCAAGCAGATATGCCAGCCTGAACATATTTTTTATACCAATTATTTTAATACGAATCTCGTATTACAGCAACGGAAACAGGCACTAAGGTTACTTTCCATAATTTAATGCAAAATTCACAGGTGATAAAATTTCGCCACCTACTCATCAAATTAACAGTCGTATGCAAAACACTTTTCTTAAGAAATATTGAACCTGACAAACTGAACTTTAAATACTAAACGTATCGTCCCTTGTTTGTCACACTTAAAGAATATAAGATATTCTTTGTCCCGTAGTTTCTGTTTCCAAATTGACAAAATTTGGGTAAATCTACTGAGGTGATTGTTTGTATTAATTTATTTAAGTCCAGGCGAAAAGAAACAGCGTTTTCTTAAAGTAATCATTCGGTATTGACACTGAAAGTAATTATTCAATGATTCAAATTGTGTTATTGACAAAAGTGCAATATGCTTGTAGAGAAAATACTTTTTCATTTTGATGAAGTTTCCACTTTATTTACACTTCTTCTCAATGAATGAAATATGGGATTACACCATTGTACAATACAAATTTTGACGTTGTGGATCCGTTCATTGGTGTAAATATGACATGGATGGTAAGTCAGATGAATGAATGCCAGTTGCTTCGACTAGCAAATTCTGTGATGGTTATATTCAAATTAATCGGAAACTTGAGACTTGGTCGTTCTGTACAATACCCAGAACGACCAAGACTCATACCCGGGCGTTATCTGAGAGACGCCGGTTCGATTCCCGCTCCAGGACGACGAAATTTTCAAGTTTTCGGATATTATCTGATTTACCATCCATGTCATATTTACACCAAAAAATGGATTCTCATCTTCAAAATATGTATTGTACACTTCTTCTTTTGGCGTTTATTCTATCTAAAAATATATCTAAAAAGAGTTTAAAAGTGAATATCTAAAAATAGTTTAAAAGAGGATACCTGAAAATAGTTTAGAACAGAAAACTTTTAAAACAATGAGAAATTTGTAATTTTCAACGATTGTGATTTGAATACGCTTTCAATAGTTAAAAATTTTACTTAAGTTTGTAAAGTTCTGAACCCAGCCTTTGTACAAATATTTAAATACACCGTTTACAACTTAACGTTTAACTTTTTAAACTTCTTTTTGCCTCTTCCTTCATTATTTCTTTCCAATATGCCGTATAATTTATCCAACAGTTTTTTTTCCACAATTTTGACATTTCGTTTTGCTGATTAAAAATGATTCTGCCAAAGAAAGTTTGCTTTCTAATTCAAAGTTTGATCGTAAATTTTTATTTCTTCAAAATTCGGAGCTCCTTCGTTTACAAAACTAAATTGACTGTTGTTCCGTTTTCATTTTCCCAGTTAAATTGTAATCCATTGTTTAAGTCCATGTTTTAGACAGCTCTTTGTGCTATATCAAAACACTTAATTCTTCCCCTCTTTCCATTTTTTTCTTTTTTTGATTGAAGGTTTAACGACCACCGTGAGCACCTCAATGGAGGTATAAGCAGTTGCCCGTCCATAATTTAGGGCCACTGGTTCCTGGGAAGGGAGAGAGCCAGTGCCGTAAGGTAAAAACAATATTCATGCCTCGCCGGGATTTGAACCAGGGTCCGTTTCGGACGAATGATCAGAAGCCATCGCTTATCCCACTGCACCCTCTTATCGTTGATTTTTATAGAAATGTTTCATACTTAAAAATTTTCAGAAGAATTTGTTCACATTTTATTTTTTAAAACTTTATATCCTGGAGTTAATAAGAATGTGGCCAATTTCCAAATTTCGAAATCTCTATAATATATTTTTAGGAACTGTTTGCACATACGAAACACCTTCAGCTAACTTCGAGGAAATTTGCTTTTTACATTTTGTTTTCTATTTCAAATCAAAAAAATATTTTTGTACATAAATTATATTTTGTGCCCAAAACATTTTAACTTTTCACCTGATTCCAGCCGATTTCTTCTTTTTAGTTTCACTTTAAAGTGCGTGGGAAAGCTCATTTTGCTAAATTTGTAAGTTCAAGGGCGTAAAAATTAGATTAGAATTCTTAAACTACTGCGAAAAAAGTAAAAGATATGTGTATGTGGAGAATACATAAAATATCGAAGGAAACTTATTTCTTTATGAAAATATAACATTTTGCTCAAGATTTAGTCAAAATCAGAAAAGAAATAGAGAAAAGTGGTGTAAAAAATTTAGGCTCGCCATATTTTTACAATTTAATGCAGATTTTTCATTTCGGTGCTTTGAGTAGGCCAAATCAAGTTTAAGCAATGAATTCTTTATCGCGAAACTTTCAATCAAAACGTTGTACTAATTTTGAATATTTTTAGAAATGAATATATACGGTTGCTTCTAATTAAGTGATCAAGTATATAAATCAGCAACAGCTCTTAACAATGAAGAAACTTTGGGAGAATATATGTATGTATATACAAAGTTATTACAAATTAGTTAAGCAAAATGAGATTATAATGTCTTCTGAACAGAAAATGCCAAATTCGAAAATGTGGGTTACCGATGAAGCATGTGACGTGCCTACCTCAGAGGTGACGCACGTATCAAGAAGTTAAAGTTGCACCGACAAATTCCGTCGGTGTAGCTTAATTGGGAAAGCATTCGGCTCCGGAGCAGAAAGATATGGGTTCGGTTGCCGCCGCCGGAAAATTTGTGTTTCTATTTAAGAAATTTACATAGAAGTTTCATTTACAAATTGCCTTCTGTCTATGAATTTACGTAAAAGACGATGTCTATGTCCCCTAATTTCCTTCCAGCTTAGACAATGTAAAGGTGGGTTACAATGTGTAGCCTTCGACAATGTACGGTTTTACAATGTCTATGTAAAGACGATACCTATGTCCTCTAATTTCCTGCCATGAGTTAATGTGCTTGGATAGTGAATGCAATCATAAAAGTATAGAAGATATGCTTCAGCGGATTAGGGACAAAATCTCACAGAGTTGAGATATATCATCTCGAGTGACTAAAGGAAGCGACACTGAACATGTAGTTACGTTACATCGCTGGAAACTCACTCTTTCGTGTTCAATGTTTTCTGTGCAGAAGTTACTAAAATCTCCTTTTGCTCAACTCAGTTGCGATAACCTTGTATTTGTTTTTGGAATTTGATCTTGTAGAAAATATAACATGAATGCACTAAAATGGACTTTCTATTCAAGGTGTGAGATAAAAAAAAAGATATGCTGGTTATCTGGAAGAATGGAACAATTATTCAAGACATATTAAGGCATCTTACCAATAGTGAGATCACATTTAGCATCGCAGGGCCTTTCACATACTTCGTACTGCACGCTGTAGTGCAAGCCAGCTGGACATTTCACCAAGTATGCACGACCGTTAGAACACTGGTAAAACGACCCGCAATCATCTGGATTACGATTTAGTCCATTAAGTTCCTTGCAGAAGGGTGATATTGTCGTTATTGTAGTAGTTGTTGTAGTTGTTGTTGTAGAGGTGGCTGTCGAAGATGTGCAATCTGGAAAAAGGGGTGTACAGCGAACGATTAGTAGGATGACAGTACGTGAACAGTGAAATGCACTACAGTAAATATTTCAACTTTTGAATGCCGCAAGAAGGTTACATCACTTTTGTGATTAAAACTGTGAGGCACAGATATTAGGGTTGATCAAAAAATAAGGTTGAAAAACTATTCATTTAAAAAGGATTCTTCGTGCGCTAAACATTATTTTAATTAGAAAAGCCTTTTCAGCACGATAAGGTATTTACCTTAATACTGTCTGTACTTATAATAGATATTTTTAAGGTACAACAACATACAAGATCTTTCAAAGCACCAAGTGCTCCATCGTCAGGTATTTCATATACATAAACAAAACAACGGATAAAAGCACATTTTCAAATCACGAGAGCACGTGATAACAATAACGAGGTTTACAATAAATATAGTGGAAGTTTGGTCATGCGCTAAAAGGATTCAACAAATAATACTATGGATTGCTATTACATATGCGAAGAAATATGTACACAGAGGATAATTAATAAGTTGACATTAATCATCAAACTGTAAGTGAATTATTAGGAGTTAAGTGTTGTTGGAGAGGAACACGTTTTTCTGGCTGCATTAACATGGCCCAAGACACTGGAACAAAAACGTGGAGTTTCTTCATTACAGCAGTCAAAGCTGTGCGCTAAAATACATAAACTTTCAGCGAATCGGAGGGATCGCTTTGTACGATTTGAGCTCAGCACACTGGCATTGGTCCACTCTGGTCGGTAGGTACCTCTATTAAGTAATCGTACAAGAGAGGTAGCATCAGAGTTATTAGAAATTGAGTACTTGTGCTCATATAGACTTGTGCGCAATGGGCGTGCAGTGGATCATATATATGCTATTGCTGGATCTTCTGGGTCAACAGGAATTAAGGGTATTTTGTAAACCCCATGTCTGGTGAGTGTGGAAACTTGGTCATGGTCGTTTTGCACGATGGCTTAAATACTTTTCGTACTTTCTCCAAAGCCAATGTGGTGTTACTTACAAGATCTTTGAAAGATCATGTAAGTTGTTGTACATTAAAAATGTCTATTTTAAGTACATACAGTATTAATAAATACCTTATGGTGCTGAAAAGGCTTTTCTAATTAAAATACAACTATTCATTTCATGAGGGCACCTGAAGGAAGTGCACCAGCCAGGTTTGTATACAGTAATTGAATTTAATTTGAATTTAATAATGCCATGTTTCACTATCTAGCATACAATCAAATCACCCATGCAATTTCTGTACCAAAAAAAGATTAACCAAGTACGAATCACACCATATGCAAACACAAAAGAAATACAATATATATTTATGTAAAAAATGCATTAATATAACACATAAATGCAAAAATATGAATAATATAACTAACACAAACACATGAACCATCAAACATACAAATACAAATATTATACAATAATAATTTACTTATAATGTGAAGTACAAATGAAGTTATAGTAATACCAAAACACGTAGGACAGTACGTGTTTTGGTATGTACCCAAATGATAGCCCTAAGACGCATGTGCACATTACAGCTGCATTGTGGCAGCTTAAAGTGGTAATTCGGTCAGAAAGATTTTCACTTTCTTGTTTCGGAGCTTAATGAACCACCATGAGCAACCCAGACTTCTTAAGCAGTCGTTTGTTTCTTATTTTGTGCACCTGGTTCCAGACTAAAGAGAGATCTAGTAGTGTCGTGGGACAAGTGCACCACCCATGCCTGATTCGGGACTCGAACCCGAGACCAGCTCGGTCAACTTCTGAGAAATCTACGCTTCTGACCACTCGGCTAAGGAGAGGCCCTGAATGCTAGTCTCATGACGAGGTGCGAGCAGTAATTCGGTTTTATGTACAAAGAAAGCTTTGCTGGTTGTTGTCAATCGACAGCTTATTTAACTCTCTCGCAGGCCGATGCAAGTGAATTAAGTGGTACCGAAGCTTTCACTGAACAACAACAAAAAAACTTTTTGTTTGTTACGAAGACTGCATATGTCGAATCAAATAGTATTTGTCATGCTGATTAAAAATCTGCTTGCTAAATTGTGCTATCGGGCATAGTTCTTGAGTAACTCTATTGTTTCAGTGTACAAATAAGCCTTCATTTTGGCATATATATTTCGCTACAAGCAATTAATTACACTTACCTTAAAAAGTAGTTTCTTAGATTTTCTTCGGTACTTTATTTGTACTACACCCCTTTTTAGAGTCCAACAGTAATCAGCTAGCATTTTAGGGGGTCTATTTTCCTTTATAGCGGTTTTCTATGATACATATGTCCTGATGAAAACGTTATCCGTGCTCATCGCTTACAACTCCTAAATTCTGTGGAAAAAAGTCCAGATGCGTGTGACGGAAATGTATTTTAAGGGACATATTGCATCTCATTGCCTTATAGTTTTCTAGAAGCTCAGTAACAAATTCTTTATAATTTTCTGCCTTCCGTTACCTAAAACGGTCAGTACCACATCTTTAAAGGACTTCCATGTAGCACCTTCAGTCTCATTCAAAGTGCCTTCAAATGCAAGATCACGCGTAATTTCCCATATTTGTGGACCAATAAAAATGCCTTGTTTAATTTTGGCTTCAGATATTTTTGGGGAACTTGTACTTTAGAAAACGAAAGGCTTCTCCACCTTTATTCAATGCCATTATAAATTTTTTTGTCAAACCCAGTTTGATGTGAATCGGTGTTGAGTACAAGTTCTGAAAACTTACTAAAGGCTCAACAACAACATTTTTTATTACCTGGAATTAAGGACTCTCTTTTAGGCCAGGTCGTTTTAACGTAATGCGAAATTTTGTCCCTACTGTTCCATTAACAGAGGAAGCAACAATATTTTGGGAATCCAAGTTGTAGACCAAGGAGTACAGCTATCACTTTACTCCAGCCCCCCCCTCCCCAGCCGTTGGTATAGCCAAATTTTTGATAAATTTAAAACACTAAAATAGGCGAAACCTTTTTTTAAAGCATTATTAAAAATAATAAGATATTAATGATTGATTGTATCAATTAATTTTGTTATATTTTAGTATCTTGTACATTTAATAAAATGTTTGACAGCCTTGAAAGATGTAAGGATTTTTCTTAACCCTCCCCCCCCTTAAAAGTGCTCATATGGGCGCCACTGCGGGCGACTGCTTGTAGCTCATCCAGTTGCTCACAGTTGTCCTTAAATCCCCAACAGAACAAAAAAGTTAGCATCAGCATATTTATGAATGGCGCAGAAAGTCTGCTGCCGATAATGATTCTATAATCAACAACAACAGCAGCACTGGTTGACCGAAGAACTTCTCGACCGAAATCAACACAGCATGAAACGAAAACATTATCGCGGATGATAGGGTTTCAACTTTGCGACGCATTGCATTTGATCCCGGCGTGTCGTAAGGTAGTGAGTGTTCAGTATGTTACTTGTTAAGTCTTGGCACAAGAATAAAGTGTGTGCGACATGGTTTATATACGAAATTACAGGTGAAAGCAAAGGAATGCAAATAATGGCAAATTTCACGTTATTGCAACGTTATACGCCAGACTGTAATGAGTTTCGTCTCTGAATTCTCAAAAGGGACGAAACCTGGGTCCATCAATCACTACGGTCCCACTATTAAGAGAGCAACTTTTGAGTACAAACATGTATGACCCACATGAAAGAAGTTTAAAGTGGCCCCTCCTGTTAGAAAAGTGTTGGAAAGAATTATTTTCAGCCCGTTCCATGAGTTTTTGGTGAAATGTTTGAACAGGGGATACATCATCATTGCTGACAGTTACGCTGAAACGCGAAAACTGCAGATAATTACTATGGGACTCTAAAAATGCGGACGCATATCGTGAGGCGCTAAAAAGGCTGACAGCTGTTGAGAGACGATAAAACTGCTGACCACTACTTTCAAACGCTGAAGCTCATAAAACTGCTCACGTTTGTGTGAGACGCTAAAACCGCTGACAGTTACTGTGAGACGCAAAACCGCTGACAGTTACTGTGAGACGCTAAAACCGCTGACAGTTACTGTGAGACGCTAAAACCGCTGACAGTTATTGTGAGACGCTAAAACCGCTGACAATTATTGTGAGACGCTAAAACCACTGACAGTTACTGTGAGACGTTAAAATTTATTGGGAGAAAACGTTTTCTCAGGAGTCATTTTCTTTAAAGACAACGCCTGGTTGCATGTGCCACAGCAAAATCTAGAGTTGTTGCAACAGTTACGATGGGATTTTTCCCATACACCCCTGATCTTGTGGGTAGCGATTTTCACTTGTTTTCATTTTTAAGAGTACTTGAATTGACGTCTCTTTACTATAGACGAAGGAGTGAAAAAGCTCTTGAAGTAAGGCTCCAGCAAGAGAAACAAGTATATTATTGGGAGGAAACAAACATGCTCATAATACAAACTTATAATGTTGTAATGAAATATACACTGATGTGCCATTAAATTCGAGACAGCAGAAGAGACTCAAATGCTGGACGGTTACTATTGCACTATCGCGCATGTCTGGCCGAAAGTGTGGTTAAATACAGCATTCGCCTACAGCTTCCCCAATACTGATCAATTACAGACGTGATGGGCAAGACGCTTGATTTGGATGTTATTGACAGAGGGCAGATTGGGTCACTTTATCTCGGAATTTGATAACACACTTGGGTTTTCTCTTGCTAAAATATCCAGAGTGATTCGGGAATACAAAACGTCTGGCAAAAGAACGAATTCCTAAAAGAATAGAAGAGGTGTACCAGCCATGTTAGCTCGTGTTGTACGCAGTTTGTACTGCATTGTTCGAACAACAGATAGGTACAAGAGAACTTCACAGATCATCACCGATTTGAATAGTGGATCAGATCGCCATGTAATTGCAAGGACAGTGTGATGTACTCTTAAAAGTATAGGGTTCGGAATCCACCAGTCCACTAGAATCTCACTTCAACGCATTGACTGGGCAAAAGAACACAGATACTGGACCAACACGGGCTGAAACGAATGGCCTGGACAACCTTGTCGCCATCCCGCGGCGTATTAAGAATAGTTATGACTAAAGACTAGCGAAAGCTGTTTTTTCTTCCGTTCAGTCAATATCTGTATCTCGCAACTGAATTAAAATTAACTATTGGCTCTATTTATTATGCTTATCTTAATTTATTTTACGTTTCCGATTAAGATCGAAAACGTTTTTGGTTTCCGAGTTGAATTGGACTGAAATATTTAATAAAACACCAAGAATCTAGTTACAGAATTTAGGTTTTTCGTTTCGCTTTTGCGCGGTGGCTTCTCTGACTAGGCGGTCGGAGGGAAGGAATACAGTGGCGTCAATCAGTTCGTAAGAAAAAATAAGCTTAAGAAATTCAACTTTTTGCTGAAAAGAAAAATGCGGAAATCACCTCACTTTCTCGAATTTTTAGTGTTTACTGAGACACTGAAAATATAGTTATAAAATTTCTGAAAACTATCTGTACTTTTCTAGCCTCTTCTTATACTCAGGATCAAGTAATATATGATTGAAGATACGGAAATTGAGAAATTCAACCCATTCGACTTATACTCCACATCGACTTATAGGCCGAAGTACAACGGCCGTTTCATAGAAACAGAGTAAAATCACACAAAATGAAGAAACATAGGTACAGAAAAATACGAGTATATGTTATTCTTTCTCAAAGCATAATCCTTCTGATGAAGTGCAACGGTCACATAATTGAGTCAACTTTTCAAAGCATGTGACGAAGGCATTTTGTGGAAGCTTCTGTACAGCTTGAATAACGTCAGCATTTGTGATAAATGTTCCGCCACGGAACTTCTTCATTGTTGGAAACCACCGAAAGTCGCACTGGGAGAAGTCAGGACTGTAGGCAATCTCTGGCATGATTTCAATACTGCATTTTGTAAGAAACTGTTGAACACAAGCAGCCACATGTGGGAGGGCGTTATCATGGTGTAGGGTCCACTTGTCCACCAATTCCGATCGCTAAATCGATATGTGTCGTCGCAGATGGTTCAAAACTGAAATGTAATACTCAGCATTTACAAAAATTTGCAGAGGAACGGCATGACGATAGACTACACCTTTATAATCAAAGAAAAGTATCATCACCTTCTCAGCTGATTTGGTTTGGCTGTCTTTCTTCGGAGGAGGCGAGCCTGTGTTTTTCTAGAAACTCGTTCTGCGGTTCGTGAGGAAGTTGAAATAGTGGAGCCATGTTTTATCTGCAGTTGTTACTGTTTTTAGAAAGTTTGGGCCCTTTACAAACATTTGTTTCCACTCATGACACACCTGAACTCTGACTAACAATTGCTCTCTCATCAGGTGATGAAGTTCCCCTCTGGAACACACACGACGCAGCAGTAATTTGTAACATAGAATGCGGAAATGTGGACGTTTTTGAAATATTAGTTAACGCCGCTATGTCTTCAAACATCATTCGTCGATCTTTTTGCAGGATTGCCCAAACAGTGTTAACAATACGCTCGGTAACAACATTTTCAGTTCGATCAGGCGTAGGAGCGAATTCTGCTGACAAACGCCCCTTTTATGAAATCACGGTGCCATCTAAAAATCGTTGACCTACCCAAACATTTATTTCATTAAATCAACTGTTTCTGGAGCCGTTTTACCTAAACGATAGAGAAAGTTCATCACACAACGCATATCATTTCTGAACTCTGCATAATTCACTTCCATAGCTGTATGGCGAAATGCAGACTTAGCTTAAACAACTGCGCAATAACAAAACCGGAATCTTCTGCCACGGCTAATAATTGCTGGCATAGATTCAGGTAGCGTCTGCGTGGTTATTTTCCCCCTTCGCCTTGTAACTAACTAAAAAAAAATCATCAGTTTTTATGGATCGGCCTTTGATGCAATATTCTTTCCGAAGATCGGTGCCAATATATAATTATATATATATATGGACAGCAGATATCAAGTGAGGGTCACATTGATGAAGAAATTAATCGGCGTACAAAACTTGCCTGGAGAGCTTTTGGAAGAAACAGCATAATTTTCAAGAGCAATATGCCATTATGTCTTAAAAGAAAAGTGTTTGATCAATGCATCCTTCCAGTGCTTACGTATGGTGCAGAGACGTGGACCTTAACTAAAAGAGACATACAAAGGCTGCAGACAACTCAAAGAAGCATGGAGAGGTGCATGCTTGGTATAACCAGGAGAGATAAGAAGAGGAACTCGTGGATCCGAAAAATGACGAGAGTGGAAGACATTATGATCAGAGTTAAATCCCTGAAATGGCAATGGGCTGGACATACTGCCAGAAGGACAGACCATAGATGGACAGCCGAAATTTTAGATTGGATTCCAAGGGACAGGAAAAGACCCAGAAAAAGACCACATGGGAGATGGGTGGATGAAATTCGTAAATATGCGGGAGTGACATGGAGGAGACTGGCACAAGACAGACCGTTGTGGAGGAAACTTGGGGAGACCTTCGTCCAGCAGTGGATTGATAATGGTTGACAATGATGATGATGATGATGATATAATTAAAACAGAAATTGCACGCAGTGTTTACGAATATAAATTACGTTATGATATAATACACAGTTAAAACGCATGAAAATGTTTCTTTACCAATAGAAAGGTCACATTTTGCATCACAGGGTCTTTCGCAAACTTCTTGATCCGCACTGTAATGCAATCCTGGAGGGCATTTTATCAAGTATGCATGGCCACCTGAGCACTGATAAAATGATCCACAATCTTCTGGGTTGGGATTTAGACCATTAGGCTTTTTACAAAATGGAGATATTGGGTCTGGGGTAGTCGTTGTTGTTGTTGTGGTGGTTGTTGTTGTACTTTTACAATCTGAAAGAAATAGTACGAAAATGTCACTGTGAATGTAAGAAATGACACAAAAGCAGGGGAAAACTAATATAAAGCAATATAATTCCATGGAATCCGATTCATAGCTCCATTCAGGTACTACATTGTTGATATAAATTATATAAAGTTTGAACGTAAACCAGTTGTAGCTTTGGGGAAACGGCGGCTATCCTTGATTCCTTACCTCCTTCAAGGCTGTCAAACTAAAATGTTTGACAGCGTTGAAGGAGGTAAGGATTTTTCTTAGCCCCCTAAAAGTACTCATATGGGCGCCACTGCGGGCGACTGCTTATAGCCCATCCAGTTGCTCACAGTTGTCCTTAAATTCCCAACAGAAAAAAAGTTAGCATCAGTATATTTATGAATGACGTCAAACGTCTGCTACCGATAGCGATTTTATCACCAACAACAACAGCACTGATTGACCGAAGAACTTCTCGACCGAAATCAACACAGCATGAAACGAAAACATTATTGCGGATGATAGGCTTTCAACCTTGCGACGCATTGCATTTGATCCCGGCGTGTCGTAAGGTAGTGAGTGTTCAGTATGTTATGTGTGAAGTCTTGGCAGTAGAATAAAGTGTATGCGACATGGTTTATACGCCAAATTACATATGAAAACAAAGGAATACAAATGATGGCAAATTTCACGTTATTGCAACGTTATGCGCCAGACTGTAATGAGTTTCGTCTCTGAATTCTCAAAAAGGACGAAACCTGGGTCCATCACTACGGTCCCACCATTAAGATAGCAACATTTTAGTACAAACACGTTTGACTCACATGAAAGAAGTTTAAAGTGGCACCTTCTGCTAGAAAAGTGCTCGAAACAATCGTGTTCAGCCCGTATCAAGTGTTTTTGGTGAAATGTTTGAACAGGGGATACACCATCACTGCTGACAGTTACGCTGAGACGCAAAAACTACTGATAATTACTACGGGACGCTAAAAATGCGGACGCATACTGTGAGGCGCGAAAAAGGCTGACAGCTGCTGTGAGACGCTAAAACTGCTGACCACTACTTTCAAACGCTTAAGCTCATAAAACTGCTGACGTTTGTGTGAGACGCTAAAACCGCTGACAGTAACTGTGAGTCGTTAAAATATATTGGGAGAAAACGTTTTCTTAGAAGTCATTTTCTTTAAAGACAACGCCTGGTTGCATGTGCCACAGCAAAATCTAGAGTTGTTGCAACAGTTACGATGGGAATTTTTCCCATACACCCCTGATCTTGTGGGTAGCGATTTTCACTTGTTTTCATTTTTAAGAATACTTGAATTTACGTCTCTTTACTATAGACGAAGGAGTGAAAAAGCTCTTGAAGTAAGGCTCCAGCAAGAGAAACAAGTGTATTATTGGGAGGAAACAAACATGCTCATAATACAAGCTTATAATGTTGTAATGAAATATACACTGATGTGCCATTAAATTCGAGACAGCAGAAGAGACTCAAATGCTGGACGGTTACTATTGCACTATCGCGCATGTCTGGCCGAAAGTGTGGTTAAATACAGCATTCGCCTACAGCTTCCCCAATACTGATCAATTACAGACGTGATGGGCAAGACGCTTGATTTGGATGTTATTGACAGAGGGCAGATTGGGTCACTTTATCTCGGAATTTGATAACACACTTGGGTTTTCTCTTGCTAAAATATCCAGAGTGATTCGGGAATACAAAACGTCTGGCAAAAGAACGAATTCCTAAAAGAATAGAAGAGGTGTACCAGCCATGTTAGCTCGTGTTGTACGCAGTTTGTACTGCATTGTTCGAACAACAGATAGGTACAAGAGAACTTCACAGATCATCACCGATTTGAATAGTGGATCAGATCGCCATGTAATTGCAAGGGCAGTGTGATGTACTCTTAAAAGTCTAGGGTTCGGAATCCACCAGTCCACAAGAATCCCACTTCAACGCATTGAGTGCGCAAATGAACACCGATACTGGACGAACACGGACTGAAACGAATAGCCTGGACAACCCTGTCGCCATCCCGCGGCGTATTAAGAATAGTTAAGACTAAAGTCTAGCGAAAGGTGTCTTTTTTTCCGTTCTGTCAATATCTGTATCTCGCAACTGAATTAAAATCAACTATTGGCTCTATTTGTTATGCTTATCTTAATTTATTTTACGTTTCCGACTGACATCGAAACGCTTTTGGTTTCGAGTTCAATCGGACTCTGAAATATTTAATAAAACATTACGAATCTAGTTACAGAATTTATTTTTTTCTTTTTAGTTTTGCGCAGTGGCTTCTCTGACTGGGTGGTCGGAGGGAAGGAATGCAGTGACGTCAATCAGTTCGTAAGAAAAAATACGCTTACGAAATTAAACTTTTTGCTGAAAAGAAAAATGCGGAAATTACCTCATTTTCTCGTCTTTTTAGTGTTTACTGAAACACTGAAAATATAGTTATTGAATTTCTGAACACTAACTGTGTTTTTCTAGCCTCGTCTTATATTTAAGATCGACTAATCTGTGAATGAAGATAACGAAATAGAGAAATCTGACCCATTCGACTTATACTCTACATCAACTTCTGAAAACTAACTGTATTTTTCTAACCTCGTCTTATACTCAGGATCGACTAATCTGTGAATGAAGATAACGAAATAGAGAAATCTGAGCCATTCGACTTATACTCCACATCGACTTATAAGCCGAAATACAATGGCCGTTTCATAAAAACTGAGAGAAGAAACAAACAAAATGAAGAAATATACAACAAAATACGAGTATATGTTATTCTTTCTCAAAGTATCATTCTTCAGATGATATGCAACGGTCCCATAATTGAGTCAACTTTTCAAAGCATGTGACGAAGGCATTTTGTGGAAGTTTCTGCACAGCTTGAATAACGCCAGCATCTGTGTTAAATGTTGCGCCACGTAACCCCTTAATTCGTACGGGGAGAGATGGGGACTGTATGCAAGCTCTGGCATGATTTCAATACTGCATTTTGTAAGAAACTGTTGAACACAAGCAGCAACATGTGGGCGGGCGTTATCATGGTGTAGGGTCCACTTGTCCACCAATTTCGATCGCTAAATCGATATGTGTCGTCGCAGATGGTTCAAAACTGAAATGTAATACTCAGCATTTACAAAAATTTGCAGAGGAACGGCATGACGATAGACTACACCTTTATAATCAAAGAAAAGTATCATCACCTTCTCAGCTGATTTGGTTTTACCGTCTTTTTTCGGAAGAGGCGAGCCTGTTTATTTCCAGAAACTCGTTACCCGCTTCGTGAGGAAGTTGAAATAGTGGAGCCATGTTTTATCTGCAGTTGTTACTGTTTTTAGAAAGTTTGGGCCCTTTACAAACATTTGTTTCCACTCATGACACACCTGAACTCTGACTAACAATTGCTCTCTCATCAGGTGATGAAGTTCCCCTCTGGAACACACACGACGCAGCAGTAATTTGTAACATAGAATGCGGAAATGTGGACGTTTTTGAAATATTAGTTAACGCCGCTATGTCTTCAAACATCATTCGTCGATCTTTTTGCAGGATTGCCCAAACAGTGTTAACAATACGCTCGGTAACAACATTTTCAGTTCGATCAGGCGTAGGAGCGAATTCTGCTGACAAACGCCCCTTTTATGAAATCACGGTGCCATCTAAAAATCGTTGACCTACCCAAACATTTATTTCATTAAATCAACTGTTTCTGGAGCCGTCTTACCTAAACGATAGCAAAAGATTATTGCACAACGCATTTTACTTCTAAACTCTGAATAACTCACATGCATAGCTGTATGGCGAAATGCAGACTTAGCTTAAACAACTGCGCAATAACAAAACCGGAATCATCTGCCACGGCTAATAATTGCTGCCATAGATTCAGTTAGCGTCTGCGTGGGTATTTTCCCCCTTCGCCTTGTAACTAACTAAAAAAAAATTATCAGTTTTTATGGATCGGCCTTTGATGCAATATTCTTTCCGAAGATCGGTGCCAATATATAATTAAAACAGAAATTGCACGCAGTGTTTACGAATATAAATTACGTTATGATATAATACACAGTTAAAACGTATGAAAATGTTTCTTTACCAATAGAAAGGTCACATTTTGCATCACAGGGTCTTTCGCAAACTTCTTGATCCGCACTGTAATGCAATCCTGGAGGGCATTTTATCAAGTATGCATGGCCACCTGAGCACTGATAAAATGATCCACAATCTTCTGGGTTGGGATTTAGACCATTAGGTTTTTTACAAAATGGCGATATTGGGTCCGGGGTAGTCGTTGTTGTTGTAGAGGTGGTTGTTGTAGTTTTACAATCTGAAAGAAATAGTACGAAAATGTCACTGTGAATGTAAGAAATGGTACAAAAGTAGGGTAAAAACTAATTTAAAGCAATACAATCCCATGGAATCCGATTCATAGCTCCATTCAGGTACTACATTTTTGATATTATAAATTATATACATTTCGAACGTAAATCAATATTCAAAGCAGTGTTAATTTGCTTGTACCACTTACTGGTGATTCATGTAACATCGTCCTGAAACTGGAATCGAACCCCTTCATCTTCCGATTATCGGTCGAGTATGCTAACCATTACACCACCCAGGAGAGTGAAGTTCCAAACAACTGAGGCATAGGAATCTGAAAGTCCTCAGATTTCCTTAGAAAGTCCTTATATTTTAGTTCCAATCTACTGAGGCATAGGAATCTGGAAGTCCCAATTCCCATCCGTCCGGAACGGAAGCGGATCGAAGCGCTGTGAGGAAACATACATGTTTCTACTGGCGGAAATCTGAGGACTTTCAGATTAGTATGTCTCAGCAGCTGTTTTTTTTTAATTTTTGGAGGTTTAACGACCACCCTGAACAACTCAATAGGCTATAAGCAGTCGCCCCTCCATAATTTGGGAGCCGCACCGGTGGCGCAGTGGTCTAAGCGATGGCCTCTGATAATTCGTCCAAAAGGGGTCCGGGTTCGAATCCCGGTGAGGCATGGATGTTGCGTTTGTCTTTCGGCACTGGCTCTCTCCCTTCCCTGGAACCAGTGACCCTAAATTAGGGACGGGCGACTGTTTATAGCCCATTGAGTTGCTCACGGTGGTTGTTAAACCTACATTAAAAAAAATTAGGGCCACGGGTTCCAGGGAAGGGAGATGGCCAGCGCTGTAAGACAAGCACAACATCCATACCTCACCGGTTCTTTTTTTTTTTTTTTTTTTTTTTTTTTGATTGGAGGTTTAACGACCACTGTGAGCAACTCAATGGGCTATAAGCAGTTGCCCGTCCCTAATTTAGGGTCACTGGTTCCAGGGAAGGGAGAGAGCCAGTGCCGTAAGACAAACACAACATCCATGCCTGACCGGGATTCGAACCCGGACCCCTTACGGACGAATGATCAGAGGCCAACGCCTTAGACCACTGCGCCACCGGGGCGGCCCTCACCGGTTCGAGTCCGAAAGCCCGTCGGGCGAATGATCAGAAGCCATCGCTTAGACCACTGCGCCACTTGGGCGGGTATCAGTAGCATATAACTTCACTGTCCTGGTTGGTGTAATGGTTAGCAAACTCGATCGGTAATCGGGAGATACGGGGTTCGATTCCCGCTCCATGACGATGAAAATTTTCAAGTTTTCTGAGAAGTGTTACATGGATGACTAGTAAATGGTACAAGCAAATTCACTTTGCTTTGAATATTCTAATTTCGAACGTATGACATAATGAGCGCAACACGAAAACTTCTCTTTAATTTAATTGGAAAGTAGGAAATATACACTGTCGTTCAAAAACTAAGCACAAAAGTGTGAACAGCACACGAAGGGGAGATTTATACAAAATGTTCACTATGTTAGAACATATACGAAGGTCGATTGATAAGTAAGATGCCCCAACGCGTGGCGTCTCTAATGGTTTTGGAAGAAAAGCGTTTGCGCATGCGTACCGTAGCCGATACTGTGTAGTGCAAACGAGCTTAGTTTCAGTTCTTGTTTGACGTCCTCGAGTAACAGCGTTTGCTACTCATGAGTGCTACCTCTGAGTTACGTATAAAGCAGCGATCAGTAACAGAGGTATTCAAGGCTGCGTGCCAATAGAAATTCGCAGACGTATGAAAGCAATTTATGGCGATGGTTGTATGGAAGTGAAAATGTCTGCCACTGGGTTCGACGTGCCAAAAGCTGCCGTAAATGTGAGATGACTGTATTTGAGGAGCAACGATTAGGACGACCCATTTCCGTAACGCATGACGAGAATCAGGACGACCCATTTGTGATCATCTTCGATGCTGAAGATGGTGATCAGCATCGCAGATGATCACCGCTCAGGCTGACCTCAAACGGCGACAGAAAAAAACATCTGTCACCATTGTTGCAACGCTTCTCGAAGAGAATCGCCGTCTGACAGTCCAGGAGATTTACGCATCAGGCAAATTTATCCACCATGTCTGTTCACCAGATTTTGGCCGACTCACTTGGAAAAAGAAAAATCGCCATGCGCTGGGTGCCTCATCAACTCACCACCGAGCAGACGTCATCCAGAGCGAGCATCGCACAGGATCACCTCCACAGGTTCGAAAGGGAGGTTGACACCTTCATGAACAGAATTGTCGCAAATGATGAGACTTGGACCCGTGATTTTGAACCGGAAGTGAAGTCACAATCAGCGGAATGGAGGCATCCAAATTTCCCATGCCCCTCAAAATGTCGTCGGCAACAATCCAAAGTGAAGCAAATGATGATTTTTGCGTACGATGCCCAGGTGTTATGGTCTCTGATTGAATGCCGGTAGGACAAAATATCAACGCACAATATTATCGTGGTTTTCTGAACACAAAGTTGAGACCAAGAATTCGTCAAAATTGTCCCAACTTGTTTGAAGCCGGAGGGATCTTGTTGCATGGCAATGCATCGTGTCACGGTGAAGCGTCGGTACGGGGACTTCTGTCGAGATACGGCTGGGAAACTTTATCCCACCCACCATACAGCCCTGATCTCAATCCATCCAAAAAGTTAAAAACTCGGCTCAGTGCGATCCGCTACGAATCGCTAGACGAACTGTCATTGGACGTGATCCGAGTAATACGACAGCTAAACAAAGATGGCGTACTACGGGGCATCCAGGACCTATCTCACCACTGGCAAGCTGTCATTAGCAGCGGAGGGGAGAACATTGAACGGCAATAAGGTAAGGTTTCTTCGTTGCTACACACTTTTCTCAAAAAGGGACAGTGTGCACAACTTTTGTTAGGACCCCCATGTAATACGAGTAGTTTATGTAAAGTAGCACAGTAAGCGAAAGGTTGTTTCCAAACAGGCTTCGAAATGTCATGTAAAAAAACCCCCATATAATGACGAACAAAGTAAAACATGTTCTTACCAACAGTACGATCACATTTTGCGTCACAGGGTCTTTCGCATACTTTATGGTTGGCGTTGAAATGTAAGCCATCAGGGCATTTCACAAGGTATGCTCGGCCATTGGAACACTGATAAAATGAGCCACAGTCCTCCGGATTGCGGTTGAGTCCGTCGAGGTCTTCACAGTAAGGTGATATCGGAATCACGGTTGTAGTCGTTGTCGTAGAGGTGGTGGTCGTAGGTTTACAATCTAAAGTACATTAGAAAAAGGAAAACAAGAAACATCTTCATTACAAAAAACTGATTAAAAGATCACACAACTTAGTTTAAATTTTGAAGCAGACGGAAAGATGGGTGAAAACCGTTTCACAAGACACTGCATCGACAAAAATCAGGATTTCTATTTTATTTATTTAATTTTTTTTATTAATGGTTTAACAACCACCGTGAGCAATTCGTTGGGCTATAAGCATGCGCCCGTCTCTAATTTATGACCACTAGTTACAGTCAGTGCCGTAAGAAAAACATAGCATCGATGCCACACCGGGATTCGAATCCGGACCCATCTCGGACGAATGATCATAAGCCAGCGCTTATGTCACTGCTCCACTGGGGCGGCGGATTTTTATTTCATTGAACTTTGCTATTTCAAACATTGAAATTAATTCACATGTACAAAGATACGTATACTCTAAAGCTGGGCAGACAGCTTTGGAGTATACGTAGTGGAGCTGAACGGTCAGCTTAGGTGGCGCCGTGGTCTGAGCGCTGGCTTGTGACAATTCGTCCGAGATGGATCCGGGTTCAAATCCCGGTGATGCATGTATGCTGTGTTTGTCTTACGGCACTGGCTCACTCCCTTCCCTGGAGTCAGTGGCCCTAAATTAGAGAAGGGCGACTGCTTATAGTCCATTGAGTTGCTCACGGTGGTCGTTAAACCCCCAATCAAAAGAAAATAAAGAGCTGAGAAAGTTATATGTAGAAAACAAGAAATAATTAAGTCAACTGAAAGTATTCCTAATCGATGTTGAAATATATTGGGTTGTCGGAATAGTCATGACGTATTTTAGCCATGTTTTGCAAAAGTCAACAAATATCAATCAATGATATAATGCCCGTTTTGTTCGATAACCTTTTGCCATTTTTCAGTGAGTTGCAGAATTCCTCGTTCATGGAAGAACCTGTCTTGCGGGGCGAAAAACTCTACAAGGTGCTGATTTACAGCCTCATCCGAATTGAACGTTATACCACGCAAGGACTGTTGAAGAGAGCGAAACAAGTGGAAGACTGACGGCGCAAGGTCAGACGAGTATGCTGGGTGTGGCAACACATCCCACCAAAGCTCCAACATTTTTGGCGGGTGATCAAACTTGTGTGTGGTCTCGCGTTGTCGTGATGGAACACAACACCTTTACGATGAACGAGCTCTGGGCGTTTCTGGATGATGGATTTGTTCAAACTGTTCAATTGCCGACAGTACACATTCGAATTGATTGTTTGGTTCCGTGGTAGGAGCTCGAAAAACACGACACCTTTAAAATCCCACCACACTGAAACCAGAACCTTTCGCTGATGAATGTTTGCTTTGGATGTCGTTTGAGGCGAAGCAGCGCGTCGGGACAAGACCGTTTGCGCAGCACATTGTTGTACACAATCCACTTTTCGTCACCAGTTATCAGTCGCTTCAAAAAAGGATCGTTTTCCTCACGTTTAATAAGCATATCGCAAATGTTTATACGCGCCGTCAATTGAGCTTCTTTGAGTTCATGAGGAACCCACACATCGAGCTTGCTTACGTATCCCAGCTTCTTCAGGTGGTCGTGAACGCTTGAATGATGGATGTGTAATGTGTCTGCAATCTTTCCTGTAGTGTAACGTATGTTTGACTCGATCATCAACCTCGATGGGCCTCCCCAACCGAGGAGCATCGTTGAGGTCAAAATCAGCAGCAAGGAATTTTGCAAACCACCGCTGGCACTGACGTTCTTGTAGAGCATTATCACCGTACACTTTACGCAACTTTTCACAAGCTTGACGCGCGTTCTTCCCTTTACGGAAGTAAAACAGTAAAATATGGCGAAAATGCACAGTTTTGTCTTCCGTCTTCAACTTGATGTCAAATCTCCGCAAATCAACGAAATCGCTCACTATTCCTTTTAGACTGCAGCTAGAACTAGCACCTGCCGAACAGAGCTGCGCATCCCGCTAGTACTTCCAAAACCGCCCAACCGTAATCGGGTGCCAAAATACGTCATGACTTTTCTGACAACCCAATACATTCTGTTATGGAACAAGTCCCTGCCTTACTTCACTGACCGATTAGTGGAGAGAGAATCGAGCAACTTCCTACATATAGTCGTCCTACAAGAAAAGTCGCCCGAATTTCCGGACCGACAGTTCTGTAATATCAAAACAGCGTCTCCGTAATGCGTAAAATTATTATAATAAAACAATTTCAAGACGAGGATTACTTTTTCTCATTTTCACTGCGCTTAATTACTTTAGTTCGGCCTTACGTACATAAATCTAGCTGACAAATTTTCTTGCTAAAAGCCTTGTACCTCATTGGTTGCAAGACGACAATGTGCAAGAATTAATTTGGTAACCACCACGTCACAGAAACAACTATAAATATGCTCATAAGGATATAACGGAACAATAGCATGGTTGTGAATGAAAGACGCCTCGATCGACAGACTTAACTGTTTTCCAGCGCGGATGAATAATAGGGTGTCACATAAGCAATCGCTCCGTACGTGAATTTCAACGGCATTGAAGATCCCTAAGTCGACGGTTAGTGATGTGATGTATACATGGAGGCTTAGTCTACCAGTAAAGCCTCCGAAGCTAATGAAACGTAACAGGAGAACTCTGAAAAAGACTGAGCCAGCAGAACGCACATAAACTTTGTCTCGAATAACGCAAATGCTATGTGATGCTATGGAACTGATATTTGCACGAGTATAGTGAGCAGGACGGTGCACGACATAGGCTACCACTGTCGAGCAGTCATCAACTAATGATCTCTACTAATACCCCACGTCGATTAGCGTGGTGTGAGGAACTCCGATCTTGGTTTGTAGACCAATGAAAAACTGTGTTTTGGACTGATGGGTACGTAGTCTACCTGTCTGATGGTCGTTCCTGGGTGTGGCGGATGCCTTGAGAAAGATTTTTTCCCGGCAGTGTCGTCTTGACAATGAAGTTTGGCGAAGACAGCATGCTGGTATGGGGTTGCTTTTCGTCGTTCGGCATGGGTCCATTAGTGATTTTGTACAAAACCATTAATTTCGATCTCTAGATAGACTCCCTGGACAGTTATACACTATCAACGTTATCGCAGAACTTGATGCTCATGCCGCTATCATCAGGACAGCGCACATGTCATATTGATCGAGCTGTCAGAGACTTGTTCGAGGTGGTCCGAAAGTTGAACTGGTGCCCAGACACCTGACCTGATCCAAGGCCGTCTACAGAGAACAAGGCCATGGTATTAGAGAGATGAGTTCCCTCTGTTTGGGACGTAACTCTCATGCTACTGGGTTTGATGCTTCGGTGTCGTGGTTGACGTCACACTCGACAGCGTTGGAAACTAAATTGGAAGCCATGGTTTCGTCACGGCGTCACTAAAAAAGGGCGCACATCTCTCTAATGTCATGATCTTGTATTTTACGAACGGCTTTGCCTGAATCCTGGAGAGAATCAGTGGGACGAACTGGATCGTCGGATGCGCAGAAGAGATCGCTCAACAAACAAATCTAAACTAGTCACAGCTTTGAAGAAATAATGGCGGAATGTACTGACGTACACTTACAAAAAAAATTGTTGGGAGTATTTCACGAAGGCAATCAAAAGGGGAAAAGGTTTCAGAACACTATATTAAATTTTCTGCAAATAAAGATTATTTGGAGAGATCCAGGTATGGGTTAATGGTAGGTGTACGAAGTTTTAAGGAGTTGTGAGGTGTCAGAAATCTTCAACGATAGATTTCTCTGATATTTGCCGATTAAGATACAAGAAGTTTCCTTGTTGTTACCTAGCTCTTCGTAAGTTTGTTTTTGTTTTGTGACCCGTGTTTATATTTGTTCGTTCGACTGTTAAGCGATGTTTCCAGTTCTGCAAATGCCTAAGTGTTCGTCAACGTATAATCATTATCGTTGTATTTCACTGTGTTAACGTCATCGAAAGTGTATGGTACAGAATATTTCAAATAAGCCTGGAAGTTGAAATTGAAAGTCTGTTTTCTCCTCATTTCGCCCAGTGTACATCGTGTTTAGTTAAGATATTACAGAAGATCACCACTTTTACTGAGATACTATATGCCTTCGAAAACAAGACCAGATGTATAACTGTTTGTGTACAAGTACGTAGGAGTAACTTTCCTGAACATGTTTCCCATCATTCTGGTTTGGTCCACTGCTGGGTAAGATCTCCCCGTTTCTTTCCACTTGTCTCTGCCTTTAGCTTCTGATCTTCATCAGTTACCTTCCTTTTCTGTCGTTTTCAATAACGCACACAACCAGCTCTGTCCTGTTTTTACCGTTTTGGTTGTACCGGGTCCGTATATTCGTTGTATTAATAGCAGAACATCTTTCATATTCCCTTCGAGTTAAGTAACCTGTCCATTTTCATTTACAACATTTTGCGTTCACGCACCTCTAGTTTAGTTTGTTATCTTTTTCAGGTGTTTTTTTTCCTATGCTTAACCAGAAAGTAAGTTCAATAACATACTTCCGATGACGATGTTTATGTAAATAAAAGTGTACAACGAATTTTGAAATTCCCAGGGTATATACACTCTCTAATAAAAGGTATCTGGAAAATAATCCATCCACAAACTCCATGTAATAGGGAACTAGTTAATATCGAGTTAGTCCATCCTTTGCTACTATGAATTCTATACTCATCTGGGAAGGCTTTCCACTTGGTTTTGGTGCGTTACTACGGTTACTGCCTTCCACTAGATTTTGGTGCGTTTCTACGGTAAATGCCTTCCACTAGATTTTGGTATGTTACTGCGGTAACTGCTTTCCACTAGATTTTGGTATGTTACTACGGTAACTGCTTTCCACTAGATTTTGGTATGTTACTACGGTAACTGTCTTCCACTAGATTTTTGGTATGTTACTACGGTAACTGCCTTCCACTAGATTTTGGTACGTAACTACGGTAATTGCCTTCCACTAGATATTTGGTATGTTACTACTGTAACCGCCTTTCACTAAATTTTGGTACGTTACTACGATAACTGCCTTCCACTAAATTTTGGAACGTTACTACGATAACTGCATTCCACTAGATTTTGGTATGTTACTACTGTAACTGCTTTCCACTAGATTTCGGTATGTTACTACGGTAACTGCCTTCCACTAAATTTTGGTACCTAACTATGGTAACTGCCTTCCACTAGATTTTTGGTATGTTACTATGGTAAATGCTTTCCACTAGATTTTGGTACGTAACTACGATAACTGCCCTCCACTAGATTTTTGGTATGTTACTACGGTAACTGCCTTCTATTCTGCCTTGCACTAGATTTTGGTATGTTACTGCGGTAATTACCTTCCACTAGTTTTTGGTACGTTACTACGGTAACTGCCTTCCACTAGATATTTGGTATGTTACTACAGTAACTGCCTTCCATTCTGCCTTCCACTAGATTTTGGAACGTAACTACAGTAATTGCCTTTCATTCTGCCACAAAAGCATTAGTTAGGGTTGTCAGCGATGTCTGACGGTTCGGCTTGGCTCGGAGTTTGCGTTCCGATTCATCCCAAAGCTGTTCCATTGAGTTCAAGTTGGGGCTGTATGCAGCCCAATCTAGTTTTCCCCCACTAATCTCCTCAAAGCATTCCAGAATTAATCTCACTTTTTGAACGGGGCATTTTCCCTTTGAAAAAGGAAATGGCTTTCACTGAACTCATTGAACTGTTGCCATAATTTTGGGAGCACGGAATTGTAGAGAATGTCATTATAGGACGCAGAATTAAGATTCCCGGGTACTGGAACTAGGGGCGGCTAGCCCGAAACCATGACAACCAGCCCCAGAGCGTGATGCCTCCTTCTCCAAACTTCACAGTTGGCACAACACAGTCGGAAGATGGCGTTCACAAGGCATCCTCCACACCCAGACACATCCGTCGGACTGCTAGGTGGTGAAGCGTGATTCATCACTCCGGAGAACTCGTTTCCACTGCTTCAGGTTCCATTGGCGCCGAGGTTTACACCACTCAAACCTTGTCACTGATCTTACTAATGTTAGGCTTATGTGCGGCTGCTTGGCCAGGAAAATCCGTTTCCTTTAGATCTCAATGAACCATAGTGGTGCTTCCACAGTCATTTTGGAACTCGGTGGTGAGTGCTGCAATCGAGGACAGGCGATTTGGCCGCACCACCAGCTTCAGCACTCGGCGGTCCCACTCTGTTATTTTACGAGGCCTACCATGTCGTTATTGCACTGCTGTTGCTTGCTAGGCTTCCCACTTCACAATAATATCACTTACAATTCATCGGGGAAGTTGCAACAGAGCAGAAATTTCCCGAACTGACTTGTTGCTAAGATGGCACCCAAAGATCATGCCGTGTTGAAAGTCAGTGAGGTCGTAGGTAGAACCCATTGTACTGTTCACGCTTGCCTATGTCTTTCGCCAGATCAGGTGCGTCTTTGTGTACAGTACATGTATGGGCCATGGCTGTTACGTATAGGTGCAAATCCTAAGGGGTAAGCTAAGCTGGTGACTGTACTTGCTCCGTCGAAATGCAGACTCTGCAAGGATATATGGAACTCTCTCAAAATTTGGTAGTGAATGCGTTGCGCGAGCAATCCTGTCATGATTTGGAAAATCTTTCACAGGACAGAATCGGTTCAGGGACCGGCTGGAGTGCGCTACAGTGCTGAGACGGGCCGAGCCCGAAGTCGAACCCGGTCCCAAACCGGGCTCGGGCTGCATAATAATTACTGGAGTTCGGGCTCAGAGAGAAAGAGAGACCTCAACGGGTCAGATGTTTTTTTTTTTTTTTTGGAACGAATGAATAATTAGTTTGATAATTGTGTATAATAATCATTAACTTCGAAGATGACAATCCGTGTTTTGGTGTAAATATGACAAGGATGGTAAGTAAGATAATACCCGAAAACTTTAAAATTTCGTCGTCCTGGAGTGGGAATCGAACCCGCGTTTCCCAGACAGCGCCCGGGTATGCTATACTTGCGTTGACGTAAAACGCGATTCGTCACTTGTTGAGTAACTATATGATGCTAAGTTGCAGTTTAAAATATGCTACGATCTTCGTGTGGGACGAAAAATAAAATACTTTTCGTCCCACACGAAGGTCATAGCATACCCGGGCGCTATCTGGGAGACGCGCATTCGATTCCCGCTACAGGTCGACAAAAACTTCAAGTTTTCCGATATTATCTGACTTACTATCCTTGTCATATTTACACCAAAACAAGGTAGTAAAATCATGCAAAGCATTGATTATGATACGCTTTCCAACATACCAGAAATCATTACTCAAATTATGAAGATAATGGCTGTGGAATAAATCTCGGTCCTGTGCCCTGACCTTTGTTTCCATTTGGATGATATTCAACAGAATAGGGTCAGTATACCTCCGAAACAACAGGATGAAGTTTTGTCGCAATCGAAGCATTTTTACGTAAATTATGATGCATAAGGGCTGTGGAATAGATCCCGCGACTGTCTCCTAACCTTTGATCCCATTTCGCCCATTTTCAATACGGTTTGTCCCCAGGTGTGCCCCTACCACATACTAAACTTTCGTCGAAATCGAACGAATTTTACGTGAGTTATCGTGCGGACGGACATACGCACATAGCGCGTGACGTAATGAGGCAGATGGGAATCGCGACCATCTGCTTGGAAGAGTGTGATGTCATAAAACTTTAATAGGATTCACACACAACGCGTGACGTAATGAGACAGATGGCGTAACTGCGCCCGAACATCTCCATTGCGAGAGTGTGACGTCATAAGATTTCTAAGCATGGGTTATATTAATAGGACGACGCCATGACACTAAAAACGTGGTAATTTGTGGCGGTTATTTAAACCCACTAAACGAATTTTCCTAAAGTCGAGATCAATATAAATCGATTTCTAGCATCAGAAAACGGTAGGTTAACGACTTTCATCAAAATCCTTAGAGCCGTTTTCAAAATAAAATTTACATACATACAAGAATTGCTCCTTTAATAGTATGGGATGAGGGCGATGGAATGGATCCCGATCCTATGTCCAGATCTTTGACCCCATTTCGTCCATTTTCAATAGGGTTCGTTCCCAGGAGGTGCCCTACCACATAATAAAATTTAATCGAAATCGAACCATTTTTACGCAAGTTATGACGGATAAGGGCAATGGAATGGATCCCGCTCCTATGCCGAGAACTTTGACCCCACTTCTCCCATTTTCAAAAGGGTGAGTCCCCACGTGGTCCCCTACCACATACTGCAATTTCATCGAAATCGAACCATTTTTACGCGAGTTATCGTGCGGACAGACAGACGGACGGACAAAGCTGGAGCATATACGCGTCTTCTTCAAACAACGGTTGGAAAGCGTAAAAACGGATTGTCATCTTCTAAATTTGTATTGTATTTTGTAATCCCGTATTCCATTCATCAT
Organism: Macrothele yani; assembly: GCA_039090855.1. NCBI lineage: Eukaryota > Metazoa > Arthropoda > Arachnida > Araneae > Macrothelidae > Macrothele > Macrothele yani. The sequence goes on along the minus strand of CM077002.1, from coordinate 21,772,961 downwards.
TAACTTCATAAAGCTTTATTTCTGTCTAAAAATATATTGATGAAAAAAAAAAAGTTTCTTCCCATCTATTTTGGAAATTCTGAGAAAACATGCTTATTTACTTTCCTAGCAAAAATCTCTCGATACCGGAAAGTCAAAAAAAAAAAAAAAAAAAAAAAAACTTTAGGGAAAAAAAGAAAAGAAGGAAAGATAAACTGTCTTCAATTTCTAAACATAAATCAAGTTCTCTGAATTTGATTCATGGTGGCTGAGTTCAACGTTCCTTATAGCTGATAGCAACTTAACTTCATATTCTGCTACTTTTCCATAGATCTGGACAATGCACCGAGATGTACCTTTCATTGTACTTCGACTCTTTCGATCACTTTCCTCTTTAATCTGGCGTTCTCCTTCGCTGGTGCTCTGGGTTAGCTTCTTCTCTCCGTGGTCAATAGCCAAACCAACTTCCCGTCTGACTCAAACAGCAAGAGCCTTACAATTCCCGCTAATAAAAATACTTTTCGTCCCACACGAAGATCACAAAACCACTCTTACTGAGCGCAAAGCAATGATCACGAAGAAGTCAAACGAAATTCCTGCTGTGAAAACGAGGAGTTTTGTTTATTTTCAAGTTTTAAAGGCCACCCCTGAGCAATTTGTAGGGCTAAAGGACCTCACTCGTCCTTAGTCGCGTAGCCAGAAAACTCTTAAAGGGTCCCATGGATTTGGTTTATTGGTGAAAGCCTCATATATATACCGTTTTAAATTTCCACTCAGTCCCCCCCGTCAAAGGAGGTTAGGACACGAGGAACCCTTCCTTGCTACGCCAATGTTCGTCATTTACTTGGGGCCACTGGTACCATGTCCACGGATAGTGTGCATCGCCGATGGAGAAGTACACAACCCGAGCTTCATCCGGGTTTCAAAACCGAGGTCAGCTAGGTCGATTAGCCAGAAGCCAGAGCTTGCGACCGAATTCTGGCACTACAGCGATCACGAGGAATTCCCTCCAACAGTATTTTCTTCCAAAGCCTTCGGTACCCATTTGACTAAAACCTCCTCATGACAATATTTCTTTTATTTTTTTTGTACTGAAGGTTTAAGGACCACGGTGAGCAATTCAGTAGGCTAGAAGTAGTCGCACGTCCCAAATTTAGTGCTGCTATTTCTAGTAAAGAGAGAGAGCCAGAGCCATTAGAAAAACACAAAATCCATGACTCACCGGGATTTGAACCCCGACACATCTCGGACGAATGGACATAAACCGTCGTTATAACCACTGCACCACCGGGGCAGCATTACAACATTTCGTTGTAGACAATTCATCATCATCATCATTATCAACTATTATCAATCCACTGCTGGATGAAGGTCTCTCCAAACCTCTTCCACAACGGTCTGTTTTCTGCCGGTCTCCTCCACGTTACTCCTGCATACTTTCGAATTTCATCCACTCACCTCCCATGTGGCCTTCTTCTGGGTCTTTTCCTGTCCCTTGCAGTCCAATCTGAAATTCCGGCTGTCCATCGATGGTCTGTCCTTCTGGCAGTATGCCCAGCCCATTGCCATTTCAGTGATTTAACTCTGATCATGATGTCTTCCACTCTTGTCATTTTTCTGATCCACGAGTTCCTCTTCTTATCTCTCCTGGTTACACCAAGCATGCACCTCTCCATGCTTCTTTGAGTTGTCAGCAGCCTTTGTATGTCTCTTTTAGTTAAGGTCCACGTCTCTGCACCATACGTAAGCACTGGAAGGATGCATTGATCAAACACTTTTCTTTTAAGACATAAAGGCATATCGCTTTTAAAAATTATGCTGTATCTTCCAAAAGCTCTCCAGGCAAGTTTTATACGCCGATTAATTTCTTCATCAATGTGACCCTCACATGATATCTGCTGTACAAGATAAACGTACGTATCTGTTATCTACAGCTTTTCTCCATGAATCGATAAATTTTCATTTCTTGTAAAAGCATTGTACATCACTTTTGTCTTCTGAAAGATCATTTTTAATCCCATTTTTTTACTCTTGTCAGCACGTTCCTGGATCATACTCTGCAACTCTGATGGGGTAGTTGCAAAAATGACTACGTCATCAGAAAAAAGAAGGTGAGTTAGATAATCTCCATTAATCTTTATCCCTTTGTTTTCCCAGTTCAGTGATTGAAAGACATTTTCCAATGTGGCATTAAAGAGCCTGGGAGATATGGTGTCACCTTGTCTCACTCCCTTTCCAATTTTTATGTGTGTTGTATTTTCAAACAGCCGAATCTTTGCACTTGCATTTTCATAGATGTTATTAATAATATTAATGTATGCATCTTCAATACCGCAGGTTTTCAGAGCCATTGTAACTGCTGATGGTTTCACCGAATCAAATGCTTTTTCATAATCGATAAAAGCCATGCACAATGGAAGTTCATATTCCCTCGCTCTTTCAATTAGTTCTCTCAGTACGTGGATATGATCTATAGTGCTGTAGCCACTCCTGAATCCAGCATGTTCTCTCGGTTGAGTCATGTCCAGTGTTACCTTCAAGCGGTGTGAAAGAACTTTAGTGAAGATCTTATAAACCACTGATAGGAGGCTGATAGGTCTGTAGTTCCTGAGATCCTCAATGTCACCTTTTTTATGTAGCAAGATCATTGTAGCATTGTTCCAATCCTCAGGAATCTTCCCGTCATTAAGGAATCGAGTGAAAACTTGGGCGAGTACTGTTTCGATTTCTCCACTTGCTTCTTGTATGATGTCTACAGTAATTCCATCTTCTCCTGGAGCTTTTCCCCGCTTCATGTTCTTGATTGCATTTGTAACATCTGCTGGGAGGACTGGAAGAACTCTGGTACTGGAACCTTTCATGATGTCTGGAGTACATGTATCATCCCTTTCATAAACTTTGGAGTATAAATCTTTCACTCTTGTCAAAATTAATCACCTTGAAATGTTTGAACAGGAGCTTAGCATTATATAGTTATTCAACAAGTGACGAATCGAGTTTTACATCAACGGAAGTATGTGTCCACCCCATGGGCCTTCTTATCTTTTTCCATCTGTAGTCTTCCGAATTTCACCTGTTTCAGAAAAAATGGCAATTCTCTCTCCTCTGACATTTAGCAACAACAAGCTCTGTCTGTGGCCTGCGGCAGAGAACCACAAGAACAGCTCTCCTTGCTGGATGGTCAGAGGCGCCGGTTTCTGGCGAGATGTTCCAGTTGGGCATGAAAAATAGCTCTGCCTTGAATCGCCTGCCGTGTATTTTCAGTGAAGCAGCCACAAACAGCAGCATTTCCTATTGATCCACCATGTGAATGAGTTAAAGAGTGAAATTTTTATGCTTATCGGTACGTCTATGTGTAATTTGTCTTCCAAACGGGTACCATAGTTTGATAACATCTACAATGTATGTAAGAATATTCTGAATGATTCTAAGGACTAGAAAGTAAAAAAAGTGACTCGACAAAACATTTTGAAACTACCAAGAAATATAATCTGGAATGATTTCTTACCAATGCTTAAGTCGCATTTTGCATCGCAAGGTCCTTCACACACAGTATACTCAGCACTGAAATGCAAGCCAGCTGGACATTTCACCAAGAATGCTTGACCGTTTGAGCACTGATAGAATGAGCCACAGTCCACTGGATTGGGATTCAGCCCATTAGGACGTTCACAGTAAGTAGATATTGGTTTAGGTGTGGTGGTTGTTGTTGTTGAGGCGGTTGTCGTGGATTTGCAATCTAATCAAAGAGAAAAGAAAGAATATAATATAGACATTCCTTGATTTGTGCAAGATTGCGTTCTGCGAAAACCTCGCATAAATTGAAATCGCATATACACAACGCATTAACATATCGGAAACAGAGGTTATGTGCAACAGTGTAAAATATTATGTCTCAAACGCATTTTAGCCGCATTGAAATATTTTTTGATACATCTAAAATATGAACTCCCACACTGAAAGGAATTTTTACTAAAATAATCAACGTTCACCATAAGCAGGCAGTTTTCCTCCGGGGCGGCTTTTACTTCTTCAGAAAACTTCTCGCTTGCTTCGTGATGAGCACTTGCTGTTCCTCCTGCAATTTCGGCTTGCCCCGGTTTTAGGTAAACTTATCTAACCATCCTTTATTTGCTAAAAACGTCTCAGTTCAGCAACACTTCCTTCTTGTGAAAGACGCTCATAAATCTTGAGAGCTTTCTAACTTAGCTTCTAGTTACTGAGATAACTTCTTCGTTTCGTGTACAATGTAGGGTAAAAGCATGTTTTTCATCTCCTCCATTTCTAATCTTTGCGGCTTTCTAAGCGAACAGCGGAGAAGAATGAACGAAAGATGCACTAAGTTTATGAGTATTCATTTTTACATTCCGCATTGTATGAAAACACACTTTCGCCGGCGGCGGAGATCGAACCCCCATCAATTTGCTCAGGAGCTGAATGATTTCCAATAAAGCTATACCGACAGAATTTATCGGGGCAACTTTGCCGTCTTTATATGCTCTTCACCTTTTTAGTATATCACATATATCCTTCCTTGAGGAAGGCAGGGCACGAAATCGCAGGTTTTGGGTGCGCTATAAACCATGCTTGAAGTATCTCTCTGTAGAAGAACGAATTCTCACTCATTCCAGAGAGATGTGTGAAAGAAGCATCACACATTTCCGAAGCGAAAAAGGAATTCTCGTTAACTCCAGACGATGTGTGGAAAGAACATCACACATTTTTCGAAGAACCCAACAGACAGTGGATACATTTCAACAATTGGGAGCCAATGTGAAAAAACAAATTTGCCGGAGATCGAATCCGCATCCTTCTGCTGCGGATCGGAATGCTTTCCCAATTAAGCTAAACCGACGGAGTTTGTCGCTGCAACTTTGCCATCTTGACATGTGCTTCGCCTCTGTAGTACGAGTACGCCACAATATTGTTGCTTCACCTAAGTCGAATGAACTTCCAAGTGTTAATGACCTTTATGAGCATCCGGGTGTCTTGAAATTTCAAACTTCGTTTCTAAAGTTAGAGAAGTTCTCTTCCGTTTATTTTTTGCTTCATGTATAGCACAATAATGTGCAGGACGTTTTGCACCATACGCAGCGCACAACAGGACAGATACGAAACTAAACAATTCATCTTCTTGTAAATGAAGGCACCTATCAAGGGTCCTATCAAGGCCAAACCTATTGTAAAGGGAAGCCAACAGTTTGGAAGTGTCACTATAAGTTTAAGGCCAAACCTATAGTGTGGTACGGACGCTTCCAAACTTGCTGGAAGCCAGCAAGTTTGGAAGCGTCCGAACTACACTACACACAATCGCATGACAGTGCAATTTTCTCGCATACAACGAGCGGCTGGGATAATTTTTTTCTCGCATACAACGAGCGGCTGGGAGAATTTTTCTCTGGCATATTGGCAAAACCGCTTATGCGGAACTCCCATAATTAAAGATCTTACTCTATTTGTACATTCATCATACGCTACTCTGCAGAACTTAAGCAGTTCACGCTTAATATTTCCGAAGTGTGTATGATACTAATAACTGGAAGTTAGAAAAGTGATTTTCCCAAAGATTTTGAAGCGATGACCTCTGATCATTCGTCCGAAAGGGGTCGGGGTTCGAATTCGAATCACTTGGAACCGCTGTATGACTATTTGAGCTTTGTGGCATCAGTTGGAAGTAGCTCTTTTCATTTGCAATTTTGATAAGACACCTTGTGGCATCCAGATGCTATTCCAGATGCCGCCCCGGTGGCGCAGTGGTCTAAGCGATGGCCTCTGAACATTCGTCCGAACGGGGTCCGGGTTCGAATTCCGGTGAGGCATGGATGTTGTGTTTGTCTTACGGCACTGGCTCTCTCCCTTCCCTGGAACCAGTGACCCTAAATTAGGGACGGGCGACTGCTTATAGCCGACTGAGTTGCTCACGGTGATCGTTAAACCTTCAATCAGAAAACAAAACAAAAAATTGAAACTGTCAATGAAAAAAAATTGAACGATTTCTTACCAATATTTAAGTCGCATTTGGCATCGCAAGGTCTTTCACACTCGTTATGCTCAGCACTGAAATGCAAGCCAGCTGGACATATCACCAAGTATGCTTGACCGTTTGAGCACTGATAGAATGAACTACAGTCCACTGGATTGGGATTCACCCCATTAGGACGTTCACAGTAAGGTGATATTGGCTCAGGTGTTGTAGTCGTTGTTGTTGAGGTGGTTGTCGTTGGTTTGCAATCTAATCAAAGAGAAAAGGAAGAACTAATATTTATATATTCGTCATATACGCTGCTATGCAGAATTTGAGCAATCAATGTTTGACATTTCTGTATGATTCTAACAGCTAGAAGGTAAAAAATTTGTTTGGCAAAACGTTTTGAAACTACAATGGAAAACGAATAGCTTGATTTCTTACCGATATTTAAGTCGCATTTTGCATCGCAAGGTCTTTCACACGCATTATGCTCAGCACTGAAATGTAAGCCAGCTGAACATTTCACCAAGAATGCTTGACCGTTTGAGCACTGATAAAATGAACCGCAGTCTACTGGATTGGGATTCAGCCCATTAGGACGTTCGCAGTAAGGAGATATTGGCTTTGGCGTGGTGGTCGTTGTTGTTGATGTGGTTGTCGTAGATTTGCAATCTAAGGAAAAATAAAAGAAGGAAATAGTATTTACGTATTCATCATACGCTGTTCGACAGAACATGAGCATCTCAAGCATAATATTTCTGTAAGGATACACAATCAAAGCAGATAATCACAATGAATAAAAATATTCAATTTAACGTCTTAACAATTGGTAAATAATTTGAAAGTACAAAATTTCGCATCAGGTGTTTATCAAATTACAAGAAAGTTAGAAACTATGTTATCACTCAAGAGTGTGGACTTCAATAATCAAATGGTTTTTCGGTACTAAAGAATTCATGCACCCGGAAAAATCACTGCAGCCTTTCAACCCGGTGAATCATATATCCCTTGTGAGTCACGTATTTCCCGTCGAACAAAATGATTCACACATGCATTGCCTGACTAGGCAGATTACATTTATCCAGGACGAATTATATCCATTGTGCTTACCCGGGAGAGTTACGTCAGTTTCATTACGTAAGCGCATGGCAACTACTATGTCTACCTGATGGAGTTACGTCCATTACAAACGCAGGGGTCACCCCGGTGGCGCAGTGGTCTAAGCGATGGCTTCTGATCATTCGTACGAAAGGGGGGTCCAGTTTCGAATCCCGGTGAGGCATGGATGTTGTGTTTGTCTTACAGCACTGGCTCTCTCCTTTCTCTGGAACCAGTGGCCCTAAATTAGGAACGGGCGACTGCTTATAGCCCATTGAGTTGCTCACGGTGGTCGTTAAACCTCCAATAAAAAAAAACGCGGAACTTTACAACGGTTGCAGTTTAACGTTGTCCACTAGGCCGCGGGTGGCCTAGTGGACAACGTTCGTGACTGCCACGGAGAAGACCTCAGGTTCGATCCCAGCCAGGTACGAACGTTCGATCCACTAAATATCCGTCGTGCGTCGAATGGGCACGTTAAGCCGTCGGACCCCGGGTACTGGCCCCTCGGTATTAAATAAGGGCGTCTTCCTCTCCCCCTTTCTGCTTTGCTTCCGTGTGACTTTCCTTTCGGGCACTTTAGCCCAAATCTCTTAGCTACCTATTTCTAAGGGTTGTTTGAGACTTGGAGTCAGACACTCCCTAAAACATCCTCTATAGATGATATGATGATATGAACAATAAACTGCTCACTAGGAATGGAGATTTTCTTCAAAAGTACGACGACCATAGCCTACTCACTGTTGAGAAGAATAAAGAACATTATCTTTTTTTTTTTTTTTTTTTGTATTGGAGGTTTAACGACCACCGTGAGCAACTCAATGGGCTATAAGCAGTCGCTCGTCCCTAATTTAAGGTCACTGGTTCCAGGGAAGGGATTGAGCCAGTGCCGTAAGGCAAATACAACATCCATGCCACACCGGGATTCGAACCCGGACCCCTTTTGGACGAATGATCAGAGGTCATCGCTTAGACCATTATCTTTCTTGCAAATTCTTTCTCCTTATTTATATTATATATTTTCTTCAACTTTTTAGCAAACCCTCGGGTGCCATTCAAATAATTGGCACTTGGGGCTTTGTTTTAATTTGAACGATATGAAACAGTTTTTGTCAACTTTCTTGTGAGTTTAAAAAGGGCACTTGGAGGTTAAAGAGTATGAAATTTTGGCATCTATCTGGTAAGTTTAAAAACTGTCAATTTTTTTGCTTTGTTCTAGATTAAAAGACATGAAGCACTGTTTCGTCATTTTGTAAGTTAGAAATGGAACTGGGCTCTTTGTTTTAAGTTAAAGGGTACGTAACAATCTTTCGTCACCTATCTTTTGAGGTTAAAAATTCGTCTCTTTCACAGGCCTTGCAAAAAATACAAAAAAGTATTTGACACACTGCCTTTCTCCAGATGTTGTATTTATTGAAATATAGGAATGAAAAATAACGCCTAAATGTATTTTTAATAATTTGTCTGAGATCACGTCAATAACAAACATCTGCACTATTGAGTGACTGTCCTGATTTCTCTGATGTCCCGGTTTTGCCAGCGGAAAAACGAAATGTAATGAGACTTTTCTTATAATGTCATACATACATAGGGATCCCAGACGTCCCGTAAAATACGGGATCGTCCCGTCTTTGGCTAATGCATTCCGTTTTCCCGAGAAAACTCTTCGGGGCAGCTTTCTGTCCTGTATTTTAGAGTTCAAGACTGAAAAACAAAATCGATGAGTTACAATTTCTATTCTTTTACAAACATATCTTTAATCTGCACGCCAAGCTTCTCCCAAGCTGGCTGTTATGTCACGTGACGATATCTCCCACGTCTAACTCTGTGGTCAGTGTTCTCATTACGTGGGCAAGCAGAGCCACGGCAGATTCCTATCAGGGAAGGGGAGGGCACGTGACCTAGACACCTGGTGGATGCAGTCAGTAATCCAATCTCATAAAATTGATTTCTATAAGACATCTGTGTCATATATAAAAGAATGGTCATGGTATATGATGAAATTAGACACCATGTCTTGGGTGAAACTGAGAACAGATTATCTTGGGAAAAATTTTTCAAACAGTACAGCTATTAATGAAACACTGCCATATCAAATATTGTTGAACCTAATTTGTTTGATGAAGTAATGGTAGCGAAAAGAGCTCTGAAGTCTAAAAAAGATAGTGAAGTGAAGGACATGTTGAAATCCAAACATTTAGATGAAGTCTGGGTGGATCTCTTAAAAAATGTTGAAGGAGAACTATCAAATTTAAAGAAAGTAGTGGAGTTCGTTATGTGTATCCCTGTAACAAATGCGGGTGTCGAAAGATTATTTTCTCGCATAAACGCACTGTTAACTGATGAGAAAAACAAATTGTCTGTAAAAACTGTAAAATCATTCTTCAATGAGAATTGTGTAGCTTTTCATGACATGATTCTTAAAAGCAAACAATTGTTGAGTGAAAATCATTCTTCAGGAAAGTATTGCAAGAGGAAGCAAGACTGATCGATTAATAAGAATAGTTAGAATCATTTTGTAAGACTGACATATGTCATGAATGCGCATACTAAATGTATCTGGGATCCCTATACATACACTGCTCGACATAGAATGTGTCACACCAGGAAGCACTTGTCGGAGCACCATCCAAATTTGTGGGTATGTCTCCACAGTAGGGTTAATTGTCTGTAAAAAAAGATTGCAGTTATGAACAAATCACGTGACAGATGAGGAAGACAATAGGACAAATAATGACTCTGCGTAGCGAAGCTTCGTCGTCATCACTTGCGCGCATTGACCATTGGATCTGAGTGAACTCCGTGGAAAAATCACGTGTAAGGAGTGAGTACGCCTGGGTGACGTCATTGGGAATCCTACCGTCACATAGACACTTTTAGTAGACGCTTCAGAACAGTACGGCTGGTTTGTCCAGGCGTCGTATCGCGAAGGGAAGGCATTGTCTACGGCTCGCTGCATTCGGCGGCAAGCCATACCAGCTCAACAATCCATACCGGATGCTATTTGACGTTGTGTACAGGCAGCTATAGATATCACCGTATTGAAACCAATTGTGAATCGCAGATCTGTTGAAGCACATTGGCACTCTTGCCAATCATTGCGACCACTTTCACTCACCGCAACGTATCGTAGCGCAGGATTGCAGTGGTGAAACCATCTCGTACTCAGTGTCGAGTTTCGCTTGTGTCTGAGCTCAGTTGATATACGATTGAGAGTCTGAAAGCAACGTGATCACCGGAATGAACCCTTTGCCATCCGTGAGCATCATACCGCTCCTCGGCCTGGTTTGACGGTTTGGAGCACTATCAGTTTCAAAAGCCATTCACTGCTCGTACGCATATTGGGTACGATGACAGGAAGACAATACATCGACGAGGTGCTGAAGCCCGATTTCTAGCCATAACTCCATGTTATCCCTGATTCCGAGTTTCATAAAGATAACACTCGTCCGCACATTGGCAGCATCAGCAGACAGTGTTCACAATGCGTTAGGGCATCAGACAGTGTCTACAGTAACCATCGCGATCAATAGACGTCTTCCCAATACAGTACGTGTGGGACATCATTGGCAGACGACAAAACTCCTCTGCATGACTCCCTCTCAATATCGAAGAACTGTGGGCACAGGTCAACGACTTATGGTCAGTGAAACCTTGGATCACCATCCTGGAACTTTTCCACTCCATGCCACGCCGTACTGCCGAATATACACTATATTATCAAAAGTATTCAGGCAGTACCAAACATTTGAATAAGTGTAAAGAACGGTTGCGCAGGAAGGTGCGCTGTGAGTGGGTAAGCTGAGACGTTCTGTCATGTTATCCGTAACTTTGAAGCTGATATACCGCGTAGACGTGTACTTTCTGAGTTCCACCTTGGGCATGTCATAGGATGTCATTTGAGTAACGTTTCCATACGGAGCATTGCAACTAAACTAAATATACCAAAATCAGCTGCAAGTGATCTTGTGAAGAGATGGAAGCAAAACGGTGCAACTACAACAAAGCAAAGTTCAGGAAAGCAGCGCAAACTGACGGAACGTGACAGAAGAGCTGTGGTGAGAAATGTTAAGAAATCCTGTTCTTCCTCTGCCATTTCCATCGCTGCTGAAGTAGTTAATGCTGGTAATGGCTCGGTTAGTAACATGACTGTTCACAGAGAGTTGCACAGCGTGGGTTGTTATGGTAGAACAGCCGCGCACATCACTGCCGTGAATGCGAAGTGCCGTTTGGAGTGGTGTGTCTTCCGTCGTTCCTGGACTGTAGGCAACTGTAAAGATGTTATCTGGAGTGATGATTCACGCTTTTCACTTCCAATTTCATTGGCGTGTTTGGATTTGGCGACAGCCATCGAAGGAATTTCGTCCGCCTGTGTTCTTCCAACTGTTAAGTTCCGCGGAGGCTCCATCATGGTATGGAGTTGTTTTTCGTTGATGGGACTCGGCCCGTTGGTTATTATATCAAAAACTATGATACACCTCGATGTTGTGGAAATTTTTGTCCTAACAACAATGTGGCAATATTATGGGAATAACCGTTTGTCTCTTCCAACATGATTGAGCTCCCTGCCACACTGCATGGCATGTGCAGGACTAGTTTCTTGAAAATGAGGTACCAGCTCAGAGTCCTGACCTTAGTTCCATAGAACACCTCTGGGATGAGCTGGAGGGAGGGATACGAAAATCGAACACAACGACCGTCTTCGTTCTCCACACTGGCGGCAGCTTTGGAGAACTAATTGCGAGCCATTCCTGCCGAGACTTTCCGGAAATTGGTTGATAGTAGTATGCCTCGACGTGTTTCAGCTGTCATAAAAGCAAAAGATGGACCGACTAACCGCTAATTGCGATTATAAAGCCGTTTGTTCGAAAACATTATGGTGCCCGAACACTTTTGGTAATATAGTGGCGGTCTTGCACCTACTGACTTAAACCACATTATACTGTATTCGCATTCGTGTAATCCCTCATGAATTAAATAACGTTTTCCTATCAGTACTTACTGCTCTATGTTTGTGGTAAGTTTTGTCTTATTTCGTGCATTATTTCATAGTGTGGCATTTTTTTTATGTCGAACAGTGAATTTAACTGTCAAATATTTTTCCAGGAAGAACTTCTATAGGGTAATAATTCATTATTTTATAAACGACATTCTGTGATAAAAAGAAATCAAACAGTACTTCATTCATCTGAATTGAACCGGAAATGCCAGGTTTAGAATGCCGTAATACCAAATGCAGCTTAGGAAATCTCCTCATAAAGTCTTGAATATTATTTGACATTTAATCTTGGCAAATGTATTTAATGATCAGAAACATTACATCAGTTCGAAATTTATTTTTAAATTGTAATATCTTTGACATTTAGTTTACTTGTGTGTGAACATTGATATGTTGTGAGGAAAGACCTTATTTCACCTGCTTATGTTGTGAGGAAAGACCTTATTTCACCTTTAACGTATCGTTGGAAGATTTTTTTAGAATCGTGCAATTCGTATCAGATTAAAACTATAAGAAAAAAAAATCAGCTTTTATTTTTATATTTTGAAATTTTCGAAACATGGAAATCTGTATAACACGAAAATTTTTAAAAGAGCGAAACAAATATTTGAGATCTAATTTATTCTCTTGCTGTCATAATGCTTAAGCTAATGTTTTTTTGCTTAAGTGTGCTTTAAAGCGTATCGCCTTAAGCGCATATGTGTGCTTCCAGTTTAGCTAATCTTTTGGCGCGTAAGTGTGGTTTAAAATTTAGTAATCTTAAGTGCGTCAGTGTGCTTCAAAATTTATCTAATCTTTTAGCTCAAAATGGTGCTTCTAAGTTTAGTATCTTAAGCCTGTAACTGTGCTTCTAAGTTTAATATCATAAGTACGTAAGTGTGCTTCAAAGTTTAGTAATATTAAGCGCGCCTGTGTGCTTCAAATTTAGCTAATCTTTTATTGCGTAAGTATTCTTCAAAGTTTAGTAATCTTAAGCTCTTAAGTGTGCTTCAAATCCTAGCTAATCTTTTAGCCCGTAAGTGTGTTTCACGTCCGAAAGGGGTCCGGGTTCGAATCCCGTGACGCTTGGATGTTGTGTTTGTCTTACGGCACTGGTTCTCTCCTTTCTCTCGAAACAGTGACCCTAACTTAGGGACGAGCGACTGCTTATAGCCCATTGCGTTGCTCACGGTAGTCGCTAAACCTCGAATAAAAAAATGTGCTTCAAAGTTTAGTAATCTTAAGCACATAAGTGTGGTTTAGTTAATCTTCAAAGTTAAGCTAATCTTTTAGTACGTAAGTGTGCTTCAAAATTTAGTAATTTTAAGCGCATAAATGAGGTTTAGTTAATATTCAAAGTTCAGTTAATCTTATAGCGCGTAAGTGTGCTTCATAGTTTAATAATCTTAAGCGCTTAAGTGTGGTTTAGTTAATCTTCAAAGTTTGCCTAATCTTTTAGCAGGTAAGTGTGCTTCTAAATTTAGTAATCTTAAGCGCGTAAGTGTGCTTCTAAATTTAGTAATCTTAAGCGCGTAAGTGTGTTTCTAAGTTTAACTAGTCTTTTAGCGCCTACGCATGCTTCAAATTTTAAGTCTCCAAGTGCATTTAAAAGACCGGTTCTGACGAGAACAAAGAACTAGATCCGTAGGACAAACAGGCGATGCTCTGATTACTACTGTTCCCTCTGAACACCCTGCTACCAGGAAGGTTAATCTCAGATGACGTCCTTTTGGAAAAAAGTTTAATGTTTGCAAAACCTAGTAGATAAAAATTTATAAGTAACGAAGCTTGCGAAGCATTCTAAGTACAGTACACTTTTGTCTACCTCAATGAAGCGCTGAATTTTTTGGTTGATATTTTCTGGATCAATGTTTTCCTGCCATTATTGCAAAACTTTCTGCACATGGGATAAAAGTTAAACTGTGACCTAATGTCTCAGAGCACTAATAATAAGCAACTATACACCAATCATACTTAAAATAGTATAACTATTCTAGTAATCCGAATTTCTTGGCGTAGAATAGAAAGCAAAGTTTCCAAGCTTTCCCACATCAACGAGCTGGCTTTTTCAAAAAAGGTAGACAACTAAGTGCTGGAAAAACCATCTGGTTGATGTGCGACAGCTTGGAAACTTTTATTTCTAGTCTATGCCAAGAAGTCGAATTACTGATATAGTTATACTATTTTAACTAAAGAAGTTTTTCTAGCTATTGTAATCTCTATTGTTGGACTTTACTTCCGCAAGAAAAAAGTAAAAATAAAGGAGCAATCGAAACCGCCTATAGCATAGTAAAAATTCGCTTATTTGCAGGCGCAAAAAAGTACACTGAAGAGCAATTGAATTAAGGACAGCTGGCGTTATGCAAATGTAGCGCTGTGGGCGGCCATGTAAACGGAAACGACATGGCGTATGCAGCGATTCGATAATATAAGGAGTGATGCGACGGGAATCAGTAAGAGTCGGACGCAGTATGGGTAAGACGAAGGATCTAAGCGCATTTGATCGCGAGCAAATTGTCGGGTCCCGACGAATGGGTCACTCCATCTCGGAAGTCGTGCAGGCACTGGGATTTTCACGAGCCAATGTGTCACGGGAGTACCGAGAGTACATCGAATCTGGTAAAACCATTCCTGCAAGAGCCAACTGGACAACAGCGTGTGGATGAGCGGGGTCATCGTCGGCTAGTTCGCATTGTAAAAGCGGATAGACGGGTCACAGTGCAAGAAATCAATCGGCAATTTAACGCTGGTGCACAAAAACGTGTAAGTAGCCACACCATCCAGAACCATCTCCTCGCTATGGGGTACAGAAGCCATCGTCCAACGAGGGTACCGCTGCTGACTGCACATCACAGGGTGCAAAGATTAGCATGGGCGCGGAAACATCACCACTGGACCCTAGACATGTGGAAAATTTTTGCCTGGGCTGATGAGTCGAGATTCACGTTGGTACATGCGGATGGCAGGATACGAGTACGGCGCAAACCACATGAAGCGATGGATCCTTCTTGACAGTAGGGTATTCTTCAAGCTGGTGGGGGTGGCATTCTCGTCTGGGGACTGTTTACGTGGACTGAAATGGGACTCCACGTAAGTGTGACATCGTCCCTCACAGGTCAACGTTACCGGGAAATCCTGGACGACCATTTGCTCCTGTTTGTGCGTCTTCAACATCCCACTGGGGACCTCATCCTGCAACAAGACAATGCACCGCGCCATCGCTCCCGAATTGTATCTGAATGGTTCGATGAACACCCCACCGACGTGATCTCGCTTCCTTGGCCAGTTAGGTCACATAACCTCAATCCCATCGAGCACATCTGGGATACCATCGAGAGAGATATTCGAGGCTCTGACCACCTTCCATCAAATCTTCGTGAACTGTGGGAGCTTGTTCAGGGGTCGTGGATACGTATGGCTTCCCAACGCTTCCGGTGTCTTGTCGAGTCGATGCCGAGACGAATCGCCGCCGTCATCAGGGCGAAAAGTGGTGCTACACGTTACTAGACAGGTATCTCTAATTCAATTGCTCTTCAGTGTATATAGAATCGCCAAGCTTTTGCTCTACACTGGGAAGCTTTTGAAAGACAGTAGATCAACATAAAATGCAAAGAATTAGAACGCGTAAGAAACAAAGATTTTTCGCTCAAGTAAATAAACGGAGTTTTAATGCCCTCTAAGCGTTTTTGACAAAGACCTTTAAGATACATAAACTGGAAACCCGTAAGTTAACAGTGAGACATTTGAAGTTCAGCGTTGTACGGGAAGAATCTGTCATATCTCGTTGTTGACTAAAGGCGTTTGCGTGTTTATATCAGTTACATCCATTTTTTACATATATAACCAGTAAGATTTATTATTTTTCGTTTTTATAATAGTATGTATGTATTGTAAAGTATTTCAGAAAGTAAAATAGCGAGATTTAAAGAGCTAAGCAAATTTTCAATTAAACAAAACTTTTTAACGAGCTACAAATGTTTCAATTTAAACAATTCTCTTTACCCAAACTTTTAATCCCCGATATTTGAAATCGTCTAAATTCTAAATTATGTGAGGACAGCATTTCTTTCTATCACATTTAATTTTATTTATTTTTTCTCCCGTTGAGTAGCTATTACGAACTCATAATTCTGCGGGAAAAACCTCCAATGAAAACTTTTGTTCTCGGCAACTTCTCTACAGAATAAACAAATTGTCACATTTAAAATGATTTTTGACATTACTTTGAGTGTGAAACACGAATTTCATGCAACTAGGTCACGCAGTTTGCGAGGAACTGAAACGAAAATATATTTTACAGGTAAGAGGAGCGACGTTTCCCTTGTTATTTCATCTGTCCCAAAATTACGTTAATGATGTTTTCTTTAACCGCAAGTTAAAATGTGTAACGTCCAATTTATCCCCCATCGAAAAAAAAATAATACGCAGTATTATAACAACGTAAAATTCCTTCTTTTGCGCAGGTAAAACAGCTTAATTAACGTTGTTTACATAGGAAACATGCCGTTTCGCCGTACAAGCTCTGCGATCAAAATGTCACCAGCTGATGCCACTCATTAACACAAGAGCTTCCAGTCAATGTATCTTAAAGGTCTTTTGTTTTTGATTGCGCATAATCTGGTGTACTCGTAACTAGTATTAAAGAAGCAATGTCATGGTTTCAAAGTTATGCATGGATTGCACAAGCGTACTAGAGTACTGAATTTACCATGTATAAAATACATTTCGGTACTGCTATCTGGAACACATCTATGAAGTTTTGAGAGCATTATGGGATATTAAAATTTCAGTCCCGGGCCCAAATATTATACCTAAACGTTTGAATCCAAAAGTATTCGAGGCATAACTTTTAGAAAAATTACATCCGGATTTCATTAAAGATAAATACTTTCCATCCACATGGAAAAAGCAAGGATTTCTGGAGAGAAAACAGTATTAAGCATAAAATGATTACATTCCATCTTTACAGTTATTACGAGGAAATTTCATGTGCTTACATAAAATTTTAAGTGCCCAGCTCTTAAAAGGGTTTCTTACCAATAGAGAGATCGCATTTTGCATCGCAAGGTCTTTCACAAACTTCATGATCTTTGCTGAAATGCAACCCATCTGGACATCTTACAAGATACGCATGCCCATTAGAGCACTGGTAGAACGAACCACAATCTTCTGGGTTGGGATTCAGACCATTAATTTTCTCGCAGTAGAGTGATATCGGTTCAGGTGTAGTTGTTGTTGTTGTAGATGTAGTTGTCGTAGATTTGCAGTCTGACAAAGAAAGAAAAGAAGTAATTCCATAAATTGTTATGAAGATGAAAGTGATTTTTCAGTAAAATTCATATTATTTAAACATTGGTAAAGTTTTGAACTCAATAACACTTCTGCTTGAGGGAAACAACGTGCAACATGTTTATATTCGTAACTTAGTATTGTCACAAGGATAGCCTATAACTTAAAAGAGGCTGCTCCCGTGTCGCAGTGGTCCAAGCGCTGGCTTCTGACCATTCGTCCGAGATGGGTCCAGGTTCGTAAGCCGGTGAGGCATGGATGTTGTGTTCGTCTTACGGCACTGGCCCTCATCCTTCCCTGGAACCAGTGGCCCTACATTAGGGACAGGCGACTGCGTTTAGCCCAATGAGTTGCTCATGGTAGTAGTTAAACCCCCACCCCCTTCTTCCCCAAAGAAAAACTTAAAAGAGTAACTTATTAGAAAACAATTTATAAAAACATAACGCACACATTTACAGTCGCCCCGTTTATATCGAACACAGATACATAGAATTTTCTCCTTTATCGAACTTCAGAAAGTCGCAGTGAAAATTTCATTGAAAAATACAGGAAGAAGAAAGGTTATATCGAACAGTACCTAGCAGTCATAATGGATATATTGAATGTTTGATGCCAGCAATCTTGCATTGGGTCTTTAACTGTAGCGCACTTCCTCAAGTTTCCAAACCGTGTTGCAGAAGCTAATTTCAAGGTCACGCCCAATTTTTTCAATGTAGATCAGGGATGTAGAAGATCCTCAACGTGGCTTAGCAACGCTAAGGCACTTTTTCTCTAATCTTAGCCAGCCGCTAAAGCACTTTTCGTGGTTAGTTGGGAAGAAACGCAGGGCAAAGGAATTTTTTTATATGATCACGTAAAAGGAACACTGATTTATATGAAAGCATACTCGTAGCTTAACAGAATGTTCTTATTCCAAGGGCGAGACTATCACGCATTAATGCGTGATCCGACTGTGAGGATGAACAGTAACACAGAAAAGTTAAACATGCATGTACACAGAGTGACACGTGACCCCTACGGTGGCGTAGGCTTCGTACTCTTCGTCTGGGTGCGCCAGGCGATTCACTTATCTTTCAGCACTGCTTTTTTCTTTCCCTGGAGATAGCAGCCCAAAATTAGGGGCGAAAGACTTCTTATAGCCCTTTATAGTTCCTCATGGTGGTCGTTGATCACCTTAGAAATTGAATCTTCTGATTCCTTGCCTTACCTGGATATACTGTCTTAACACATTCCAGGGGGCCGCATTCATACCTCAGTTTATCGCAAGCCAACATTTGTTCCAGTGATGATTCCATATAACTCGTTTACTCCTAACAGTTATAAATCCGGTTCACTTCATTCTCTGATTCGCCGAGCCTATACACACTCCTCATCAAACTCTGGTCTCTCACTAGAACTTCAGCACATTTTCACCATGGCCAAGTCGTCCGGATATCCCCACCGATATTTCATTAACACTCTTCGCAAGTTTCAGCGCCATAGCTCCACCACACTCCGAAACCAACGTGAATTGCCTGTCATCAGGTTTGTTGGCTCTATTCCTTACCACCCCACCATAGTATCCACACTCTATAGGACGTGTCGTAAGTTCAACTACAGTTTCGGCATTTCTTCTGAACGCCTTTTCAACTAGGTCAAGTCTGATCGTGACCATATCTCAATCATGGAAAAATATGGTGTATATTCCGTGCCACTACAATCTGTTGATGACTCTCTCCCAATGACAGCCTACATCGGATCA
Source organism: Macrothele yani (assembly GCA_039090855.1). Lineage (NCBI taxonomy): Eukaryota > Metazoa > Arthropoda > Arachnida > Araneae > Macrothelidae > Macrothele > Macrothele yani. The sequence continues at coordinate 21,753,908 of CM077002.1, read as the reverse complement.
ACTTGTCGGTCACTCGGGGTGAGAATCTCCGAACAAAAATACAATGTTCGAGCCCATTTATCCGCAACGGCCTTAGCCCGAACAGTCATCAAAGGCGATTATTTCCCACTATGGAATGATGCTGAATTACTGTGCTCGGCCAGAACTAAAACTGCAGTGCTCATTTTGGAGAGTTTATACATTTATGATTTTGCCGAACAATGTTGTAATGAAGAAACCCCGCAAATCATACCTGCTCCCTGGAGGTTCCTGTTGGAAGATCCCACTTCTACTGTAAATATGTTTTAATTACTTACTTACTGCCATTTGTATTTCTTTTCATGCATTTGTACATATTTTCATTTGTTACTTTCTGTGTAAAGCATACCCGACCTTGTAGTACGGCGCATGCGTTGTATCTTGCTGATGCACAGAGGTGCGTATATAAGCCAGCGTGCCCCGTGTGAGATTTCTTGTTGTGCCTGAGGATGGGTCTGTAAAGACAGACCCGAAAGATCTCGCACATTGTTTTAATCATTTTAACCTTTTAAATAAGTTTTAATTTTCGTAAGTAAAGATGTTTTCACAGCTTGCGATGATTTGACCTGGCTTATTTCGTGTTGAAATGGGTTATGTCTTGTTTTTCGTGCTTAAGACAGCAATATGGTCTACTGGTAAAAGATAAGATTCTTGATTTTTAATAAAATACAAAATATGGGAATTTGATTTTTCCCCAGTTTTTCGATACCAGACCTCCTTAAACTAATCCTTGCTTGAGCGATAGCTTTGGACAATGCATAATGCAAGTCTTGCTAAGCAAAATTTGTCTTGCAATGGCAACTAGCTTAGGAAATTGAAAATCCTTCCACCATGGAAACAAATCCACAATGAAATTCAACACGGGTATTTCAACCGAGCTCAGAATTACAAGTGTTGAATTAATTCCAGTAATGAAATTACTACAGAAAATCACGGGCCCGAGGCCGTGCCCAGCCCGGGCCAGGGATTTTCTGTAGTTAATGAATTCTTAGCACGCCCGAGCCCGGGCCCGGGATTTTCTGTAGTTAATGAATTCTTAGCACGCCCGAGCCCGGGCCCGGGATTTTCTGTAGTTAATGAATTCTTAGCACGCCCGAGCCCGGGGCCGGGATTTTCTGTAGTTAATGAATTCTTAGCACGCCCGAGCCCGGGGCCGGGATTTTCTGTAGTTAATGAATTCTTAGCACGCCTGAGTCCGGGCCGGGCCCGAACTCATCTCTATTACGTACCAGGTGCGTCGATGTAGCTAATAATCGGTGTGGCCACTTCTGGCTTGTATCACCTGCTGTATGCGCTGAGGAATCGAATCAAATAATGTGTGAATGATGTCCTGTGGAATAGCCATCCAGGCTGTATTGACCCAAGTCCAAAGTTCATCAAGTGTTTCTGTGCAACGGTCGTGCCGTTGCGCCTGTCATTCGAGCATGTCCCAGAGATTTTTTGTGGGTGATAAATCCACCGATCTAGGCGGCCCACGGCGGAAGTGGAGCTTTGCTGTCTATGAAGAAGGCACGTGTTGTCGCTGCTATATGCGGTGTGGCGTTTTCCTGCTGAAATATGACCCCGAGGCCTTCCTGAAGGAAGGGGAGACCGGAAAGGCGACCGGCAGTAGAACGTCATTGACGTAACGGGTGTTCGTGATAATGGTACGGACTCTCACGAGAAGTGATTTGCTTTAGTACGCCATAGCACCCCAGGCCAGTGGCGGCGGAGCTGCCCGGGTTGCCAGGGCTCGGGCCCGGTCAATATTTTTTCTGATTGAAGGTTTAACAACCACCGTGAGCAACTCAATAGGCTATAAGCAGTCGCCCGTCCCTAATTTAGGCCCACTGACTCCAGGGAAGGGAGAGAGCCAGGGCCTTAAGACAAACACAACATCCATGCCTCACCGGGATTCGAACCCGGACCCATCTCGGACGAATGATCAGAAGCCATCGCTCAGACCACTGCGCCACCGGGGCGGCGTCGATAATTTCAGCCAATATTTTTTTTATTCTTTTTTTGCCTGGCATATGTGCGATTGTTGTGATGTGTCTTAGGAAGTTTCTCTAGGTAAATGGTCTGGTGGTCCTAATCCCTCATAAAGCTCCTTAGGCATTGTTTTTCTTCTGTTTGTTCCGGGAAGCTGGAAAGGGAGCGGGTGCAGCACAATTCGAAATTTCTGATCCTGTCAACGAACTTCACTTTCCGCCACCACTGCCCCAGGCTATAATGCCTCCTATTGGTGAGGTATGCCTGATGCGAATACAATCTTCCCGACGCCTCCCCCTCCCCCCTGTTGTCGGCGGGCACATATACAGCCATCATTTTTGCCTAAAAAGAAGCGCGTTTCGTCCGAGAACACTTTATTGTGTCACTCATTACACCACTCCCTTTGTTCGATGCACCATTGCAGTCTGGCAGTCCGTTGCAAGATAGCACGAGGAGGGAGCCGACGAGCCTGCACTTCAAACTGTAATTACCGGAGACGTACTGTTAGAGCTGACATGGGACAATGCGTCACAGTTCGCCACTGCAACGCCGTTGATGATGCAGAATGGTCATTCAGACATCCTCATGAAATGACGGTTGTCCTTCAGCTATGTCTGTGTACGACGTCCAGAACCTTCTCTTTGTGTCCCGCACCATTCTTCATACCATTCCTTGCACACTCTTGCCACGACAGATATAATGCGTCCCACACGACCAGTAATGCGACCTCTGTCGAATTCGCTGATATGACTGTGCGACTGTATTAAGACAACGAGGCATCCCACTGTTGACCAAGCACTAACATGCCAACTAAGTCAAGTTGCGCTTGCAACAGAAAAGTGGCCGGTTTCCGGACTGTGACGTTGCGCGATCTGATTTGCCTAGACACGGTACGCGTGCACCTACGACGCCGAAATGCTGATTATTTCTGCGATATTGTCTAATTAGCATATCCTATCAAAGTCGTAGCTCGACTACTTTTCAGGTGTTCTGTTTTTTATGAACGTGAGTGTACTTACAATTCATGCGCAGAATCGTGCATATACTGCATTATAACGATTCACTCTCTGTGATTGGACACTGAACATCGCTATTTACTACTTGGTACAAGGCACTAGGCATTTTTTCATATAATGCTCGTTTGCAGCACCTAATGCATTGCAAGAGCTTTCACCCACATTGGGGTTGGGGGTGGGGGGGGGTCTCCTTTGTCGTCTATGCAATGTTTGTTTACCTTGACCGCCGGACTACTTCTAGGGAACCGCGTGTAAGCTACACCCAACCAGAACCTCAAAGACGAAAGTGCTGGAGGGGAAATACCTTGTTCTTCCTCTTTCTCCGTTTTCGCATAGGGCGAACGAGACAGCTTCTCCCCTCCCTGTGGACGAAAGGAGTTTATTGACCAATCGCCAAAGATGTTTACCGTTCCTCTAGTGGTAATGTGCCTCTCACGTCGAAGTTTCCATCAGAAGACTTTTCAGTGGGAGGTTTGCTGGATGCGGGGTATCTGCCCAAGGCTTTCTGGAAAACACAAGGCCATGACATTAGAGAGATGAGTTCCCTCTTTCATTGAAGTACGTGGAAACCAAGGCTTCCGAAGCGTTCCATCGTTCTTGTGTATGACGTCAAACACAATGCCGACGCATCAGTCAGTGTAACACGAGGGTGACGTCACAAACGGAGGGAACTCATCTCTCTAATGTCATGGCCTTGAGTTTTCTAGACAGCCAACTTGGTCTACCTCACACGGCGGACTTTCTTGCAGGACAAATATAACTTGGCTACCAAGTTCCGAGCTAGCTGAATTTCTGGATATTTTATTGATTGTAGAAATCCGGGTTTTTTTTCTTTCCGTAGCCGGTTCCGTTAACAGTAAATAACTTTAAAATTTTATTCGCGTCGAAAAGGATTCAAAAGGCGTGTTCATTACAACCGAAAATTCAGTGTCATTTTTTTTGTTTTCGTAATGAATTTAGAATAAAATTTCATATAAAACGGAAAATAAGCATAACCTTAAGATTATAAACAAAGTATTCAGGTATATATGCATGTCTTACATTATAAATTAGCGAAATCTAAACTCATGTGGTTATTTCCGTTTTTTTCCTTTTTGAGGCACTAAAATGTTTACAATAATATTTGACATTTTGGAATTTCATTAAACGCTTTTAACATTTATACGTTTTTAAGACCATCCATATAACCGAGGTCGCACTGTATTTATTAGTAACGGTACAGATTTAACTAAATATTCTTAGTTTCCTTACCAATGCTGAGGTCACATTGTGCATCACAAGGTCTTTCACATACGTTGTATTTAGAATTGAAGTGCAGACCATCCGGGCATTTGATTAAGTAAGCGTTGCCATTTGAGCAATGATAAAATGAAGTACAATCATCGGGATTAGGATTGATGCCATTTGGATGTTTGCAATAAGGAGAAATTGGAATCACTGTTGTAGTGGTAGTTGTAGTAGAATTGCAATCTGAAAAGAAACAAATATAAAAAAACTAGTGCGTTTTATTTAGTACAAGTTACTAGTTATCACCAGTTAATGAAAATATAAGCGTAATTTTTGCAGGTAGGCTATTTCCTCTAAGTGATGTGATGTTTTATGAGGTCTTTGGCCTTGATATAAAAACAATAAACTTAATTTTCTCAAGTAATGTTTTTAAAGAAACGTCCAGCTGTATTCAATTACAGTTGAATTCTGTTGAAGATAGTTAATCGTCCAACGTCAGCTGCTCAGTTGAAAATTTTAGAGAGGAAAGAGTATTTGGTTTTTACTGCCATGCACTCTACTGCTTTATATTGTGGCGAATTTTTGGTGCTTGTAGTTTATGCACTTATGAGGCGAAGACAACGTTAAATATTGGTTAAAAATTAGCAGTTTGTGGCTTCCCCTTTGAGAAAATAAGGAATCAAGAAAGAAGAAGAAATATATGAAGGATGAAAACAGAGGGATGCTGGCGTTGGTGCGATAGAACGCTTTGTCGCGGTACAAATTTAAATAAATATGTAGCGCGACAATGCTTGGATCGACTACTATTTTTCATTGGAGGTTTAACGACCACCGTGAGCAACTCAATGGGCTATAAGCAGTCCCCCGTCCCTAATTTAGGGTCATTGGTTCCAGAAAAGGGAGAGAGCCAGTGCTCTAAGACAAACACAACATCCATGCCTGACCGGGATTCGAACCCGGACCCCTTACGGACGAATGTTCATAGGAAAGCGCCTTAGACCACTGCGCCACTGGGGCGGCCGACTACTATTTGAGAGGTCCATGCAAGCATAAGGGGACCGATGTTTGGGAAACGATTGGTGTCAACCGATTGGAGAGTTTAAGGCGTTCTTAAGAGTCGAAGTAGCGATTCAAAAGAATAGCAACTAAGTAATCTGTCTAGGACCCTAATGGGGTCGCTACTGCAGTATGCTTCCGAACGCAAGAGCTGTGTACTCTTTCAATCTTGCACCTTGCCGATTGCATGCACCATTAAAAATGTCAACTGAGTGAAGGCAGGCCTGCAACAGTACAACTGGCAGAAAGTGAATATTGGAGGAAAAGGCAGTCTGAACAGGCCTGTGAAGGGCTGGACTCCATAGAGGGGCCAGGGAGATCCCGAGGCGAGGTATTTGGCGGCAGAAAAAGGACCCATATTAAGAAGACTGCCAGGCGGTTGACGTTACCGGGAGGAAAAGGAGGTAAGAGATACTCTTTTTCTGATGCATGATTGCACATCAGACTGGAGAGATGCGGAATAATTTCTCTCTGGAAAGCCGGTTTTGTTAGGCAGCTTCTGGCATCACAGTAGCAGGCAACCTGAAATTCTGGCCTTCAATAAATTTGGTTGATGCAGGAGTATTGGAGCGGAGCTACAAAGCAGCCTTTCAGAGATCAATCTGTTGCACCTCCGAATGATTAAGACGTTCGACAGCATGGTGATGCAAAGAAGGACAGCCAGATGGAAGCGAAAAAGTACGGATTCCCCTATTAAATCAACGGCATCGGCCCATCGTGATATAAGTGAGCGACATACAGCAGTTCCTGGTCTTAAGTCATCTACAGTGTATATGAAGGTGCGTGAGTTAACATGCCCCTTTTCCAATACAACATCGAAACAGCAAGCGCCCGTCACACAGGTGAGCTGAAAGTCAATACGGAAATTCAGTGCATCAAACATAAATGTGAGGACATCAAGAATATATCTGATCAGAACACGCGGCTCCCTCTAAGTGCTGTATTTTCTTATGCTTGCCACTTGCTGAGTAAATTGGTTCTGATCAGCCAACAGACTTTCATCGGCTGAAAATTGTTTAAAGCCGGACAGTGTATGGCAATGAATAATCGTTGAACTTTTACGACGAATTTAGCCTATGAACTATCCCCAAAAGGGGTGACTTTATTTGACGCTCCTACTTCTCCCTTTGTATATAGAAATCATAATATTTTCTGTTTTAAGTAAGTTAATTAAATGTCTATTTTCTCGTGCCAGTCCTGAAGCTGAATTAATAATTTATGAGTGTCAGAGGAATTTCACGATTTTGATTGGCTGAATTCGCTTGCCAATAATTAAGATTTCGGCGTTAAAGAATTCATAAACAATTATTCTAAATTCTAATGTTTATCTCCGGGTCGTCGGCCAATGTCTGACATCCTACATTCTAAATTAGTAAAGTAACATTTGATCAATGGTTCGGCGCCCGGGGCGTAGCAAATTGTTAATGCGATTTCTTACTTTGGTGAAATAGTTAACATGTTGGAAGTAGGCTGTGTACGGACTCCGTGTTCCGGTTATTACATTATTAAAAACAAGGGGATGTTGTATCCTGTTATGGTAACGAAAATAAGTTTACTTTATTGAGTTTGGTATGATAAACACGAAAACAAAGACTAAATTGATAGATCGTGTCTCTGTTTCTCTAAAAAACGGCACTTTCTCAAATTTAAATTTTTGCCAATTTGTCATTTTCGTGTAGGATTTCCGTCCACAGGTAGTAGAGTTTAGGTCCCAGCCACCTACAGCGAGATCGCCTTTTGGGCAGGACACAGAAACGGAAGGAATGAGAGCAAGTCTAGCGACTTTTGACAGAACAGTTTGTAGTGAGATTAGAGTACAGTAGATGGCGCCACCGTACAAGTACGATATTGCACATAGATGGGTGAGAGAATTTCAGGGAGGGCATAGGAAAGGATACCCATTTAACCAGTGGGTCCAGCCTGAGGGCCGTCACTTTACGTGCTCGTCCGATGCACGGCGGATATTCAGCGATTGTTAGTAAATCCCACCATCTCTGAAAGATCAGCCCAGGCTAGAACCTGGGGACCCAGCATCGATAGTCTGAAACACTAACCACTAAGCCATCCGCGGCTCCGGAAGCTCTCTGAAATTGTCAGCTTTTATAGCACCTAGACAAGCAGCCGGACATGCAGGAAGGCATTCCAGACTGCCTTGTCATCGTGACTCAGGGAGAAAAACAAACTTCTGTTTTTTTACGAGTTGACGTGTCTGTGGGGGAATGAATACTCCCGCATTTACCTTCTGCATACTTCCGCTTATCCATTTGTTTCTCACACAAGTAGGTAAATTCCGGTCCATCCCTGTCCAATGCATTTACGAAATTTTATATGATGCTCAGTTTAATAAGTAGAGGTGGAAGTTTAACTTGAACTACCACCATGAGCAATTAGTACAGCTATAAACAATTACTACAGCTATAAGCAATTAGTACAGCTATAGGCAATCTCTCGTCCCTGATTTAGGGTCACTTATCGCAGGGAACGGACAGAGCAAGGGTCATTAAACAAACACCCCACCCATGTCCCATCCGGGTTTTGAACTCAGGCTCATCTCGAATGAATGATCAGAAGCCAGAGCCTCTGACTTTCGGCCATCTGAGGAGCATTTCCACGTGTAAGCGATTTACAGTGAGGCCAATTCTTTTCCGTGTAGTGGATACTATTTGCACTGTTACTCTATTTGCATAAGAAGCAATATAAATAACTTCGTTTAGCCGAAGTTATATTCTATTCCAGAAAAATGGTGATTACCTTCAAATCCCCTCAAATCAGCCATTCATATTTTCCCGAGTTTACAAATATATTTTTTGCATGATATGGACAACAGGGATTGAAGGTATGACATTATCTTTGTGAAACATCGCGGTTTTTAGACTAACCTTAGGATAGCATCTGAATGGTCACAGTTTTACTTCATTGTGCACGATGTTCATTGCTGATATTAGGCCGCAGTCATCCTCACAAACAGCGAAGATCTCCCTCTGTCTTGAAGAACTGCTACATATTTTTTATTGGAGATTTAACGACCACCGTGAGCAACTCAACGGGCTATAAGCAGTCGCCGGTCCCTAATTTAGGGCCACTGATTCCAGTGAAGGAGAGATCCAGTGCCGTAAGACAAACACAACATTCATGCCTCACCGGGATTCTAACCCGGACCCCTTTCGGACGAATGATCAGAGGCCATCGCTTAGCCCACTGCGACACCGGGCCAGCTCTACTTAAATGTTTGTAGTTACTTGCACAGTATCCTCAAGAAGATTCTACTGCTGCAGGCTAACATAATTTTGATTTGGTGCAGCAGAGGTCATGTTCATACGAAAGTCTAGTCCTCTTGAAGCAGTGACTGCGATGTTTCTTTGGATATATAACATGCATTTCCTCATGCTGTAGAAAAACTGCCGGAAGGTTCGGAAACGAGTAGTCATGCACAATGAGGTGCTGGACGATAGTATAGTTGGCTACATTATTGCCTAGACTTTCTACTTTTCCGAATTGGAGTCCCAACATAGAAACAACAGTCTGTGACGTGATCCGTGGCCTTACTAAACATCATGGGCACTACAAAAGGAATGGCACGTGCCTTGCGATTCACTCAAGCTTTGAGCGTTGACGAATAGGACATGCATCACAAGTGTGGAGCCTAGCATTTGTCCTGGTCACTTATTTTACAGCCAAAGTTCAGGAAGTAGGCTTTTTTGATGCTGTGCATCTTTCCAGACAGTAGTAAAATAAATCCCGAGTAAAAAACTTCGATGCAACGAAAATGGGTAACAGAACATTGCTGAAATCAGATTTTTGAATACTATCCTATGAAGTGACGCAACGATAGTTAGTTTCATTGTTACTCAACAAAATATTTTACTAAACTGTTGCCGAACATTATTTCATGACCCTTTACATAAACGTTACAATATGTCTTTGCCATCTCAGTAAATTACAAGAACCTGATGCTAAACGTGATAAAAGCCATTACAAAAATGCATTTTGATGTTATGCCTCTTTCCCGACAGTAATAAGGTATGCGTCGTAGCAAAATTTGGCTTCTTCTCGACTCGGGGAATCACCTACTATTGACGAGAGTTTTAAAATGACGTATAACGCTATGAGGTGTAACCTGTAGATATCCTAGATCATAAGTTACCAATACCTCTCACTAACACACTTGCGATTCAGCTTTTCTTTCTATCTTGAGGTCAGATTTTAGCTTGAGCATGCGCCACATGGACTTTCATGGCTATATCACATTTCATCTGTCTCAGGGGCGTTTCCTACGTTCGTCTAAATCTGAATAATATATAATAATAATAATAATAATAGCAATAAAAGAAAATATTGTTTTCGAAAAAATAAATACAGTGAAACTTCCATTAACGGACACTTCTTAATAGCGGACATCACTCTATAACGGACAATTTTTTATTCCCCTACAGAAATGCATGGCTTCTTATGGGACTTTCTCTTCTTAATAGCGGACATTCTAAATAACAGAGCGGACACACTTAAAGTACAACATAATGGACAATTTGCTTTCGATTTCTAGGAATTCCTAGGGGTGTGATTCACCCAGACTCGCAAAATTTTCCTTTTTTGTTATTTACCCTTCCTCATTCTCTATTTTACCCGTTTTGTTCCGGAGGCCTAGAAAATTTTTAAGGTTAGAAAAAGGATTAGCGTTCGTGCTCGCCAGACTGTCTGGCTCTCTCTTTGCATACGTAAATCTGACCAGGAGAAACTGCCTTATAGCTCTTTTCCTTTTTATTGGAGCTTTAACGACCACCGTGAGCAACTCAATGGTCTATAAGCAGTCACCCGTCCCTAATTTAGGGTAACTGGTTCCAGGAAATGGAGATATCCAGTGCCGTAAGACAAACAACAACCATGCCTCACCTGGATTCGAACTCGGATCGCTTTCGGACGAATGATCAGAAGCCATCGCTTAGACCACAGCGCCACCGGGACGACCTTCTAGCTCTTCAGGTGCTCCTAGTGGGGTGAGACCTCAGAAACGAGGACCAGCGCCCAAGGCCTGCTAATTCGGAAACGGTAATTGAATTGAAACACATGCAAACACAATTCAAGTGTGGGTGAAGGCTCACCTTTTGTAGTTTGGTAAGGAAAAGGTCAGTGCACAGGGATCAATTCCAAGTCCAGATGACTAGAAATCACATTTGTTTGCAAGAATCATTTAGATTTTTCTCATCAAGCGAGCTGTGAAGCAAAGATTTCTCAAACGTCAAGTTTAAAATGTCGCACAAACGTAAGCGCTTGACTCTAAAAGAAAAAGTTGAAATACTGGAGCTGAGTAAAAAGGAAAGATTAAGTGTGCGCGTTTTTAGAAGATAAAGATAAACTGGGCATTGGAAAAACGCAAATGAGTGAAATCTTAAAGTGTTGGTAAGATTGTAATGGCAACCAGAAAATTAAGAGAGCTTTCCCTAAAACTGACAGTTTAGCTGTGGGCACTCGTACCTATGAATAGTTGTGCTGCGCTAGATCAAACAACATTCCTCTATCAGGGACTTTAATTTGTCAAAAGGCTTTAGAAATTATCAGGGAATTTAATTCGTCAAAAGGCTTTAGAAAGTATCAGGGACTTTAATTCGTCAAAAAGCTTTAGAAATTGCAAATAAATTAAGATTCACAGAATTCAAAGCTTCAGGAGGCTGGCTAGAAATTTATTTAGAAAACAAAATTTCCCAAGAATGTAATAGACAAACAACAATACTTGACAAATTTTGAAGATGACAATCCGATTTTTGGCGTAAATTTGACAGGGATGGAGAGTCCGATAATATCCGAAAACTTGAAAATTTTCGTCGTCCTGGAGCGGGACTCGAACCCGCGTCTCCCAAAAAACGCCCGGGTATAGTAACCACTACACCACCCAGAACGACAAAGTTTCAAGTTTCCGATCAATTTGAATATAACCAACACAGGATTCGCTAGTCGAAGCAACCAGCATTCATGTTTAACGAATCTGGAGGTTAAGAATCTTATCCCGTGTTTGCCCGGAGAAGCAGATAAATCATGAAAGAAATCGGATTGTCATTCTTTCATGATTTATCGAAAATCTGATTGTTATCTTCAAAATTTGTATTATATGGCGTAATCCCGTATTTCTTCCATGAACAATACTTGATTAATTTGCTTCTTAGGTTTTGATGAATATTTTTTAATAAAGGTTAGTACAAGTTTGCTCTATGAACGGCATTTACATGCTTTTATTAACTTTTCTTTTAAACTGCTTTTACGTTATAAACATAGCATACTGTCATAAAGCATGATTTTCCCAATAGCGGACACTTCTAAATAACGCACAGTTTTTCTTTCCCCTACGATGTCAGCTATTCGGAAGTTTTACTGTAGTTGAAATACTTGCTATTCCCGCGCCATAGTTTAGTAACTATTTGCTTTTATGACTCGCATATCTTCTTTCATTAATTTTATGACAATAACATTCATTAATTCACCTACCTAAGTACCGCACAATGTCAGGAATTAGTAAACCTTATTGTTTGTTGTTGTGATTTAATTCCACTCAGTGTTTACCGGACTGTGACTTGGTGTGGTTGTGTGTGACCCAAATAAATGTTATGTGTTGTATGTAAATAAATGTATACTCTCGAATCACTCGTTTTATTTCGCACTCACAAAGATCTTGGTATGCGGAAGATACATAGCATAAATTATCTACAAAGAGTACCAGGGTACTCTTTCGATTTACTTTTTATAATGGAAGTCGAAGTACACTTCTTTACAGCAAACATAATTTCTCTACATACGTAGCCGAAGTTATCGGCGATGTTCACACACTTATCGTGAATATTATTTCAGGCTCACAAACGGTCACCGAGAACAACAGCTGATATTAAATCATAGAGCGCTTAACTGTACTCCCCGAATTCCAAAGAAACACTTGCAGGATAGGAGTTTCTGCGACACAGATAACTGATCTCATGATGGTAAAAGCATTTGTCGTTGGAATGCAATGCTGCCAAAATTTCAGCTTTAGGAACCGTAATCTCTTATGCAGGACTAACTCGCTGACACGGAATCCCTTTTGTAACTTGAAAACAAGAGCCAATTTCAAAGTCAGTTTCGTGTTCAGCCCTCAAAGGAATTAGTTAAGATTAGGTAATTTCTTTATTATATTCCCATACCGAATAATATTATTAATAATAATAATGTTATTATTTCACCGTATTCAATATAGTACTATAAATACGTATTTTAATAGATCGTTCAATTTGATGTTCAAGGGTATAATCTTGTGTGGCATTTCATAAAAGCCAGCAAATAAAATCCCTCTACGGAGAAAAGTGTCACAGATTTGTACATTTCACATTACCTGGCGTATTTATCCCGAAAGCAATCTGAAATTGCTGAATGTTATGTTTGATAACTGCCTTTCAGGATACCCGACATTACCTTCGGGACTAATCTTCTTCTCGGGTTGTGAAAACAGGAATTTGTTGGTGACGAAGATCGAAATCGCGTTTCCTCGCTCCGGAGTGAGTTGCTCTAACCGACTAAGCTACATCGACGGAATGTATAGCTGAAGATTTGTCGTCTTGACACGTGCTTTACCTCTGTAGTACGTCATAAGGTGAAGCTCGAGGTTGCTTCAAGGAAACATGGCCTACTCACCTCGGGGAACATTCGTTGCCAACCGCAGAGCAGCAACAGGTTTCTCAGGTGAAACTCAAAGTTACTCTTAAGAAAACACCGCCTAATCCATTCAAGGAAGATTCGTTGTCACCTAAAGAGGGACTACCGTTTTATTTCTCATGAGAAACTCGAAGAAATTTTTGGGAAGTGTAGTTAACCTATCTTAAGTGGGATTCAAAGTAACTGCGAGGAAAGGAAAAGGTCGGGCTTCCCAGTTGTGATCGCAGGTTACCCATCTCCGCTGGTATTCAAATTTACTTCCAGGGAAGGAACAGGTTGGTCTTCGCAGTTGACATCTCAAGTGACTACTTCGAGGAAAGCATCTGGTTGGACTTCTCAGTAGGGATTGCAGTTTGTTGTCATAGGAGTTACTTGAATTCTAAAGGAAGTAGAGTTATGTTTCTCAGAGTAAGTTCAGTACGAGCAATCCAGGTCAACGAAGGAACAGCCAAGACAATCAAGTGGAGATGAATCCGCATACTTTCTGTGGATTCATCTCACCTGCTTGTCTTGGCTTTCATCTCACTTGCTTGTCTTGGCTTTCACCTCACTTTCTTGTCTTGGCTTTATATCTCACTTTGTTGTCTTGGCTTTCATCTCGCTTGCTTTTGGCTCACATCTCACTTCCTTGTCTTGGCTTTCATCTCACTTGCTTGTCTTGGCTTTCACCTCACTTTCTTGTCTTGGCTTTATATCTCACTTTGTTGTCTTGGCTTTCATCTCACTTGCTTGTTTTGGCTCACATCTCACTTTCTTGCCTTGGCTTTCATCTAAGTTCCTTTTCTTGGCTTTCATCTCACTTACTTGCCTTGGCTTTCATCTCACTTGCTTGTTTTGGCTTTCATATCGCTTGCTTGTTTTGGCTTTCATCTCACTTGCTTGTCTTGGCTTTCATGCTACTTCCTCGTCTTGGCTTTCATCTCACTTCCTTGTCTTGGCTTTCATCTCACTTGCTTGTCTTGGCTTTCATCTCACTTGCTTGTCTTGGCTTTCATCTCACTTCCTTGTCTTGGCTTTCATCTCACTTGCTTCTTTTGGCTTTCATCTCACTTTCTTGTCTTGGCTTTCATCTCGCTTGTTTTGGCTCACATCTCACTTCCTTGTCTTGGCTTTCATCTCACTTGCTTGTCTTGGCTTTCAACTCACTTTGTTGTCTTGGCTTTTTATCTCACTTTGTTGTCTTGGCTTTCATCTCACTTGCTTGTTTTGGCTCACATCTCACTTTCTTGCCTTGGCTTTCATCTAAGTTCCTTTTCTTGGCTTTCATCTCACTTACTTGCCTTGGCTTTCATCTCACTTGCTTGTCTTGGGTTTCATGCTACTTGCTCGTCTTTGCTTTCATTTCACTTCCTTGTCTTGGCTTTCATCTCACTTGCTTCTCTCGGCTTTCATCTCACTTTCTTGTCTTGGCTTTCATCTGACTTCCTTGTCTTGGCTTTCATCTCACTTGCTTATTTGGCTTTCATCTCACTTGCTTGTTTTGGCTTTTATCTCACTTGCTTGTTTTGGCTTTCATCTCACTTGCTTGTCATACTTTTTAGTGAAAAAATATTTGCTTTCCTTTGGGAAAGAAAAAAGATCATCTTAATCTTAGATGTAATAAATGTATTTTATCCTTTGAGACGCTCTTTCACTGTAATCGTTTGATGTAAATGAGGCTTGAGAAGTTTTGTTTCAAATGCGCCATTTCATAACCAAAACTTAAATTTCAATACAGGACAAATGCAGAATGCAAGTATTGCGCAATATATTAGAAAAAAATCCGCATTGTCATTACCTTGTTTTAAAATTAAAGTAGATATTAGAACTTCAATTTTCTCCACTGACTTACCTATGTTCTTGTCACATCTTGCCAAGCATGGTCTGTCACATTTTTTAAATGTCTCGCCGTAGTGCAAGCCTGGAGGACATGGAAGCTCGTGAGCTGCACCATCAGAACAACTAAAGAAAGTGCTGCAGTCGTTTGGATTTGGAAACAATCCGTTAGGTGTTACACATACTGGTGATGATTCGTCACAGTGAACATTCTCGGCAAAATCGCAGTTATCTATGTCTAGGTTGAAAAGCAGTCCGTCCGAACACTGTCCGGGGGTCAACAAACCATCAAGACAGAGGTAAAATCTGGAACAATCATGTTGGTCTCGAATGAAACAGCAGTCACAACTGCAGTTCTGTGTTGGTGTTGGTGATGTCGTTGGCGATCGAGTTGGCGGGGGATTTGGCTTTTCACCTGATGCAGAAACAAAAGCAATTAAAACTTCAAAGTAATTGAAATTTTGATACAAGTTTGCAATCTGTAAATGTCAGCATCAATTTAACTATAAGAACAATATTACTACGGGGAATGAAATAGACATTTTCAACATTTTGTAAAACCTAAACTACGTAAGATATTGACACGCAGTTCCATCAACAATAGTAGCGATTTTATTATATAGATGGAGTCACTAAAAAAAATTTCACGTTATCACCGTCACGTGACCAATCAGGAAAGATGGCCGCAAATGATGTGGAGAAGGCTTTCTGCTTGCTTGAATTAAGCAAAATGAATTCTGTTAAAATTGTGCAACGGCGTTTTAGAATACGTTTCAAGAAATCACCGCCAAATAGACAATTTATCAACAACTGTCACAAGAAATTTGAAATACGATGTTTGAGTATAGGACCACGTGTATCTGCCGAATAAGTGGAGCATGTTCGTACCGTTTACCAACGCATCGAAAAGAAGTCCGCATCGATAATGGGTCGGGAGTTTCAAATTCCACAACAGACTGTTTGGACAATTTTGAGGAAGCGGCTGAAAATGATTCCCTATAAACTACAGTTCTTGCAAAGTCTAAGTGACAATGATAGAACCGCACATCGCAGTTTCTGTACAAAAATGCAGGAGCGTTTTGAAGAAGATGGTTTTAGTGACCATCTAATTTTCAGCGACGAATTGACATTATACATAAGTGGGAAAGTTAACATACATAACATTCGCACGCATATAGAGAATTGAAAATCCTAAAGCAACAGTGAAGAATGTGCGGAATTCCTCAAAGGTTAATGTATTCTGTGCTGTATCCCGTAAAAAAATGTGTGGCCTCTTCTTTTTCCAATAAAACACTGTAACGGGAAGTTCTTATCTCGCTATGTTAATTATTCGGTTGATGCTTCAACGGCACGAAGGCAATGACAACCTTATTTTCCAACAGGATGGAGCACCACCTCACAGGCATCGGGAAGTTAGAAATTACTTCGATGAAAATCTTCCACAGAGATGGATTTGCTGAACAACAGGCGACAACATGCCTTTCACGTGTTGGCCACCACGATGTCCGGATCTAACACCCTGCGACTTTGTTTATGGAGCTATGTCAAAGAAAAGGTCTTCGCCCCTCCTCTTCCTGTTAGTTTAGTTGATATGAAACAACGTATCAGAACAGCTATTCCGGAGTTGATGAAGATGTATAGCGCATGTTTGACAAGAATTCAACTACCGCGTTGATATACGACGTGTGACTGAGGGTGCACACATTAAACATCTGTAAGTTGCTGAAACAAACTTCAAGAGTTTCCTTACAAAACGGGGCAAAGTGAGTGTCAATATCTTAAATAGTTTTGGTTTTATTAAATGTTGAAACTGCTCGTTTCATTCATTTGTAATAACCCTGTATCAAACTGAGTAATAATTCAAATCTTACTGTAAATTTCTTGATGTTTTTCATGTTTTTTCTGTGGTTTTTTAGCATTCATATTGGAATTTACACAAGATAATTATCAAATATACACTGAGAAAGTAAAAGCATTCGGACACCTAGGTCGAACAAGAACATATATTAGTCAGTGCAAAGTTTGCCGAACAAGAACATATATTAGTCAGTGCAAAGTTTGCCGAACAAGAACATATATTAGTCAGTGCATAACTGCAGCGATTCTCCTAGGCTGTTTTCCACGACATTCCTGTAAATTTGTTGTACCGGGATTTTTCTCCATTCTCCTGCAAAGTCTCCCCCAGAGTTGCCGTAGAGGAAGGCATTACCGGCTGCGATCTGATCCGGCGTTCCTACTAATCCAACAGAAGTTCTATCGGATTTAGATTGGGACTTTGAGCAGGCTACTCCAACCCCTGGACCAGGTCTGGACAAACCTTGCATTGTAGCAAGGCTGCCATCTTCGACACCTGGACCAGGCCTGGACAAACCTTGCAGTGTAGAGAGGCTGCCAATCTTCAACACCTGGACCAGGCCTAGACAAACCTTGCAGTGTAGCAAGGCTGCCGATCTTTAACACCTGGACCAGGCCTGGACAAACCACCGATCTTCAAAACCTGGACCAGGCCTGGACAAACCGCCGATCTTCAAAACCTGGACCAGGCCTGGACAAATCGCCGATCTTCAAAACCTGGAGCAGGCCTAGACAAACCGCCGATCTTCAACACCTGGACCAGGCCTGGACAAACCGCCGATCTTCAACACCTGGACCAGGCCTGGACAAACCTTGTACTGAAGCAAGGCTGCCGATCTTCAACACCTGGACCAGGCTTAGACAAACCTTGCAGTGTAGCACGGCTGTCGATCTTAAACATTTGGACCAGGCCTGGACAAACCTTGCAGTGATTCTTCGATTCGATCTTCAACACCTGGACCAGGCCTGGCAAACCTTGCAGGGTAGCAAGGCTGTCGATCTTCAACCCCTGGACCAGGCCTGAATAAACCTTGCAGTACAGAAAGGCTGCCGATCTTGCTGACACAAGCAGGAATCTGTGCCATATACTGCCACAGAGTAGGTAGTGTGGAATTGTTCAGATTATTTTCGTACCTAGCAGCCGTTACGCTGGAGAGCACACGGCAAAAGGACCGAGTCCTTATCGGCCGAAAAAGCCCCACACTATCACCGATCCCCTCCCCCTCAAACCTGACTGTAGGGTCAATGCAATCTGCCCGGAAGCATTTCTTCGGCAAACACCATACCTAAATACGTCCATCTGAACGAAACAGTGGATAGCGTGATTCGTCACTCTATACGACCCTCTTCCATTCCTCTGTTGCCCACGAACCGCAAGTGGGTGGTGTCTAGCAGTGCCTGGAATGATATAGCGCTTGTGCGCAACTGACCTAGCATGGTTACAGTGGGCGTGTAGCTCCGACTGACTGTTCTGATGCAAGGAGCTGTTCCAGTAGCCAGGTCGTTGGCGGAGGACGTGAGTGCCTTCTTCACGTTCCACAGTAATCTTCATTTGGCATGATAAGTTTGTGCTGCCTTCTAGAGCGCAGCGTCACTGTATTGGCACCATTTCCTTTCCATCGATTGAGAGCATCAGTGGCAGTGATTTTGGCAATCCTACAAGAGCGGCATTATTATGCGCTGATTACTTACTTAGATGGAATCCAAACACCAGGGCTCTTTCAAAGTCGCTCAGTTCAGCTCCGCGCGGCATAGTCGCTTCCAATGCGATCTGAGAGATGCGTCAACGATCCTCTTTATTTAGAGCAACAAGCACATTATGGGCGTGCATGCTGTGGTTCTGTAAATACTGGTTTCTTTGCATATGGGTAGGTGCCGGAATACTTTTATCTATGTACTGCTAATGACATTGCCTCAACTAAATTTCTGTTATGTTTTATGGAAAAATTTGCCTACGAAAGTCCAATAGCATTTTATTTACAACGTACACAACTGTTTGTGAAACCTCGAGCAAAAGTAACAGCTTTCACACATTGTTAAAAATTGGTACTTAAAAATAAGGAAAATGTATTCGTTTTTGAGTACATTCTAGGCTTATAATAGCTGCGAGTACTTGTGCCTCATTTTTGGAAAAGACACGAACTCATTTTTGGGTACATGCAGGAAATCAATTGTGAGTATATCTGGTACTTCTAATTTGAAATATATGTACAAATTTTGAGTACATATATTTCAAATATATGTACTCAATAAATCCATCTATGTCAAATATATGTGCTTTAATTTTATTCAGTTCCTGTGCTCTTTCGATCAGGGCACAGAAACTGAATGAAGTTAGAGCGAGCGAATCTAACGATTCTGACAAGATAGTTTGCGCACTAGATGGCGACACCGTACAAGCGTACGAGTTTGCACACTGAAGACAGAAAAAAATTGGGTGGGTGGGGGGGGGGGGCTAAGGAATGAAAACCTTTATATGTAACCGGGGAATTCCTACAGGGGCCGTCACTTAACGTGCTCGTCCGACGCACGGCGGATATTCAACGATTGTTAGAACATCACAGCACCACGGAGAGCCCCCAGGTTCAAGCCTAATCAGTAATCAGGATAGTTCTGAACCTGGGCTCCATCCATCAGCAGTCTGAAACTCTAACCAATAAGCCATCCGCGGGTCGATTTCAAATTTGAAATACGTGTGCTCTATACATACTCATTTATTTATAGAATCAGCTGGAAGTATGTTATTCAATGGCACATCTGGGATAATAGATATACTCGTTGTCACATGCTGGGCAAATGAACCGCACAGTTTTATGACAAATATAGTGATGAAGCGACAATATATTATTTGGGATATTGACACAAATATAATTAATGTAGAAATGTACACAAAGACACTTTGTGCATAATTAAATTACTTGTGATCAGTGACTTTGTTGTTCTAATTATTTATGTGTGTTACTTTACACATTTATTAAACAATTTCTCTTGAAATCTATAATATCTAAAATGAAGTAATACGAGATTATATTTATATTTACTGACGCAGTTATTTGTAAGTACGTATGGTAACTTATATTTGAGCATGTCATGTACTCGTTTACCACACCATTGTGCTTAAAAAACCAATAGGTTCAGGCTCTCATTTTTAAGTAAATTTTTTTAACAGTGATGGACGTGGCTGGAAGAGGTTATCGATATCGTTCTAGGGAATTGCCTCCTAGGCTGCTTCTATGCAATAAATGCGAGAAGAGAGCCCATTTTTGGTGACTGGCGGAGACTCCTAATGGGGCAGTTGGTTAGCTGCCATGTCCCGCACATGTTCGATCTATGACATATCCGGCGAACGTGCAGGCCAGGTAGGAATCGGTGCTTACCGTGCATTGAAGAGGCCTTGGACATTCCGGGCCACATATGTCGAGAACTGTCCTGCTAGAATATAGCGCCAGGATGTATTGCTGGCTGTTGAGACAAACCTCAACATTTGTGAGATTGCTGGCTGTTGAAGGAACCCTTAACAGCCAGCAAAACATTAAGCGAGATCGCAAATTGAACACAATGGCGCCCCAAATCATGACTCTTGGCGTTGGGCCTGTATGAAGCTGCAAAATACACACTGCAAGGTGCCGTTCACCACGATGTCTTCCAAAACGTATGCCACCAGGGTGCATCAGGTTGACTTGTGACTCGTCAGGGAACGTGACCTGTTGCCAATCAGTGAGTCAGTGTCTGTGTTCGAGCCCCCATTGCAGCCTGAGTCGTCTGTGGTTGAGGGTCAAAGGATTGCGCAGGAATAGGCTGCTAGCGACTTGTCCTCTGTTAAATGGACGACGTCAAACTTTCCTGGAGGAGAAAGCCTGATTTATGACAGTGCTCCACTGTTGCGCTAACACCGTGGATGTCGCTGTGCGATCGGTCATTGCCATGCGGTAGATGTGTATGTCCTCCCGTACAGTCGTGCGATTTTTCGGTCCATTTTCTGGAATTCTGTGCATCCGGGCCTCACGTGTCCACTGACGCCACGTTTGCATCACTGTGCTGGCGTTTCTTCCAGCACGAGTTGCAATTTCGCGGTAAGAAAATCCAGATTCTCTCCTCTAAACAATTCTTTCTCGTTCAAAGTCCGTCTGATGTTCATAACGCGACCTTCTTAGGCGACGGGGCATAGTGAGACACAAGAAACACCCTTTGGACGCAATTTCGGCTCTTCACTGGTTTCAACGTCTCGTTTGGGCTAACTCTTTATACACAAGACTGGAAAGTTCAGAAGGCGGTACTCCGAAACCGCATGCGCATGTTTGCTGAGATTTTTCTCATTTGCATGTCCTATCCCGTTTAGATATCCTGTAAGTTTCAAACTAATACCAGCAGTCATACATGGTGTTGTAATTTTAACAAACAGCAGGGTATAATGAATAACAATTAGACGGCAGTGGAGACATACGTATATGATGTCTCGTTCGGCTTCATCCAACAACTGCTCTACGGGATTGAGGTTGGAGAATGCGATGGCTTCTGTGTCGTAAGACAAACAAACAACCTATGTTTCACAAGCTCGAGCCTACTCGAACGAACAGTCAGAAGTCAGCGTTCAGTCCACTGCGCCACGAGGGCGAAATTGACCAGATGTAGTTCATGAAATGACAATGCTGTCAGATATTTCCAAATCTGGAGATGTTTATCATTCAAATCCCTCCAATCTGCGGATGGGAGGAGTAGAGACATCAGCGTCATTATACAAGTGATAAGGCTCCAATCACCATCCTGCGAGCGTAGTGTTTAGGTGCTATATATGTTTACACACTGAAAAGCATTGTCGAGATACGTTTCTTCTGGAGAATAAAATCATTTGACGAAAATAAATAACAAAATGTGAAAGAATAAATATATGTATCATTACTTACCACAACCAGCTCGGTATGGCCAATCACATACGAGTAAATGTGGGTTGAAGTGAAGATTTGACGGACACCACTTATGGTATGGTATGCCGTGAGAGCAATGGTAAAACTTTCTACAGTTCTCAGGGTCGGGAAACAATCCAAAATGTTTAGGACATGTAAAGTTCGATGAAGACGTTGAAGTTACTTTCCCTGGAGTGGTTGTTGACTTTATTGTAGTGTTCGGAAGAAGGCTTGTTGCGTCAGAAATTTTCGTTGTCACAGTTGTAGGTGGTTCTGTTGTTGATGTAGTTATTTCTTTTGTAGTGGTAAATGGTTTCGTGGTCGTTTCAGCTTCACTTGACGTTGTGAATTCTTCAGTAGTTGTCTCACGTGCTTTTTCAGAAGTAGGAGTTTCTTTTTCTGTCGTGCTGCTTGATGACATAATCGTTGATGTTGGAATTGCTCTTTCTGAAGTTGTTGTTGCTGGTTGCGTGATTGTTGTGGAAGCTATCCTTGTTGTTGATGGAGATTCTTCAGTAGATTCAACGGTGCTTGTCTTCTCAGCTTCACTGATAGTTGAAACTCGTGTAGTGGTGATCGGCGGTTCAGTAGTAGTTGGAGCTTTGGTCGTTGTTGTTCTCATGTAACTAGTTGATGTCTCATGAATGTTCGTAGAAGTGTCTGATGTAATTTTTTGTGTAGTTGGTAGCTCACTGGTTGTCCTTTCACGGAATTCAGTAGTCGTTTGAAGAATTTCTGCAGTTGTTTCAGGTGACTCCGATTTGGTGACAGTAGTCGATTCCGTTGTAGATGATGAAGTCGCATCCTCTGACTGGAAAGTAGTAGGTATTCTCACAGTTGATGTAAGTTGACCCAAACCTGAAATACAGGAATTCAACGTTATTTGCGATTCTTTATGTACCGCATGAATGTGAAAGTGAAAAAACAAAAACAAAAATCAAATAGGATTTAAATTGAGCAGTGTTAAAATGTAAAGCACAAAGGGCTGCGCCTCTAAGCTCGCTACGCTCGTTTCGAGAGTAGCGCTCGGGCCCTGCAGCCCGATCTTTAAGAATGTCACATGAAATAAAAACTGAAAAATTCATACAAATTAATTTTTTTTCTCATGTCTAAGCAAATAAGCATGGGAAAACTGATAAAAACATGAACACTTAATTTAAACATGTACATGAAATTAAAGTAATAACAACATTTTAAAATAGTGCTTCCTTGTACACTATATTGTGAACTTTGTTCCCATTCCTTGGTATTTTTGGTTCTGGCCTATATCCGTAATGTTTACATCGCCAGTGTGCGGTTTAATTAAAAAGTTGTGGCACGAAATGAGAATATTTTAATGTTTTTGATGGAATATTGGATGTCTGCATCGATTACAAGATGACGGCTTGTTTGCAATTTTTGTTTCTCTTCTGGTGAATTCACTGTTGGATTTTTGTGGAACATTTTTCAATTTCCTTCTATTTTTATTGAAGGACTTTGCTCAGCCGCCATTGCGGAGTTTTCGGCGTCGGTATTTCTGTGGAACGAGCTGCCACTCTGAACCGGATCTTGGCTGGTAGAACCTCCATGTACTGCACCTCTGGCAGAGGCTTTGCAGGAGGAATGTGGGACAATTCCGGTGAAAACTGACCGACATCTTGTGGAAATGGAACCTGAAGAATCGCTGCAGATATGACGCCCAAAAAGGGGCCGGCTATGTACTGGTTTCAATTATAAATATTCCTGTTTCCGTTCAATTTAGGTGTCCGAATGCATTTGTTTAAACAGTGCATATTTACTATTTAAGAAGATCACAAAACAGAAAGTAGCAAAACCACGCCCAATAACACATTTGTAGAAATATGGAGGTAAATTTTTCCTGTCACTAAATATGGAGAAAATGTTTTTTCCACCTGCGAGCAGAGCGATAAAGCATAGGGGTGTGGTGAGGCTTAATTATGCAACAGAAAGAAATGTCTATCGTCTTTCCCATTTTCGTAGAAAAACATACACAGTCGTATTAGAATAATATGACCACCTATCAAATAATGGGAATAACCAACACTGGGCCGGATGGCAGCTGCAAGATTGCGTGGAGTGCACGCAATGAAGCCCTGGAAGGTTGCCCGAGACACACGTGCTCATTCGGACTGCAGCAGAGCACGGAGGTCCCGGAGAGGACGTGGTTGTGGGTCGTCACGTCGAACCTGTCAATACAAATAGTCCCACAAGTGCTCTATGGGACTGAGGTCGGGCGATTTTGCCAGCCAAGGGAGAGCGGAGACATCGCTGTAGTGTCCCTGGAACCAGTGACGCACCCATGTAGCGACGCGGCACGGCGTATTGACCTTTTGGTGGACACCATCACCATCAGGATAAACGTCAACATAAAGGGATGCATGTGGTAAGCGAGGATGGACAGATAGCCTTTGGCGTTCTGGGACCCATTCAGGAGTACCAGAGGTCCCAGATCATAGCAGGAAAACATCCCCCAGACAGGCACACTGCCACCGCCGGCCTGTACTTGACTGTTAAGCGTGTTTGGGTGTTGGTTCTCGTGTGTCTGACGCCGTATCCTCCACAGCCCGTCACTTCTGTGGAGTAAAAACCTCGATTCGTCGGAGAAGGCAAACTTTTCCCACTCGTCCCCTGTCCAATGACGGTAGTCCCATGTGAACTGCAGGCGTCTTTGC
The DNA here is from genome assembly GCA_039090855.1 of Macrothele yani. NCBI lineage: Eukaryota > Metazoa > Arthropoda > Arachnida > Araneae > Macrothelidae > Macrothele > Macrothele yani. The sequence goes on along the minus strand of CM077002.1, from coordinate 21,729,704 downwards.
CGATGGGCCTGGGTTAACGTGCGCACCTTCACACAGCGTGGACTCGAGTGACCCATGCTTAACAGGGTTCGTTCTGCTATTATCGGAGACACGCACCTGGGTGCCCCAGCATTCATTTGCGTGGTAAATTGCTGCACTGTTTTTCGTCGATTGCCCTCTACGAGTCGACATTCTCCTCTGTGGTCGATGGCCTTTGGGGCTTCACAGTTATGACGTCATGAGGTACTCGGTGTGCCAATGGTCTATTCTTGGTACACCCTTACTACAGAACCTCGTGAACAGCCCACGAAATCTGCTGTTTATGAGATGCTTCCACCCTTGGCGCGGTAGACGATGACCATTACTCTTTGAACGTCTGTCAAATTACTACCTCGACCCAGTGTGCTCACGCAACGCACTATGGCTCATCTGTCCTAGCCGGCCGCGTATATCTCCGTGTGGTCGACCTTGTCACGTGCACTCTCTCACGCGTTTGGGCGGGAACACTCTGATTCCGGGGGTGCTCGTATTATTCTGATACGACCGTGTATTTCTAATACATATCGCACTTTAGAGTGCAACATCCTTCAAAAAATTCATTGAGAAAATTTAGTGTTTTTGTTTGTAGAAAGAGAAAGTTATTTCGGGGTATAAAGACCGTCATAAAAAGTAGCGTGTTTTAAGTGTAGGGCCACTAGTTGCAGGAAAGGGACAGAATTATTGTCATCAGATGAACGCACCTCCCATGAGTGACTCAACTGGGACTACTTATTCGAAACCCGCACCTCAGACTACTACTCGGCAACGGGCGCGATGTTGTAGACAAGAATACATGCATATGTATAAAAAAATCTGTAAAACTAGATGATGAATAAGCCGCCACCGTTAGCGCTGTGATGTAAGTACTGGCCTTTGACCATTTGTCAGAGAGTTCCTGATGAAGTATGTGTGGTGTGTTTGACTTACGACACTCTCTCTCTCTCTCTCGCCTCCCTGGAGCAAGTTGCCCTAAATTAGGGATGGGCAACTAACTATATTCCTTAGAGTTACTCATGGTGTTCCAATCCATGAGCAACTCGAAGGTTTTTAGAGTTGCGCTGGTTCCAATTTTGCAACGACATGCGGGAGCACATGGAGACAGGCGGTTTCATCAAGTGGCTCGTGTTCAGCGACGAAGCCACGTTCTACTTGTCTGGTAAAGTCAACCGACATAACGTGGCGATATACACCGTGGAACATCTCTGTGATTCTCCAAAGGTAAATGTGTTCTGCGCCATCTCACGCTACATTTTTATGGCCCATTTTTCTTTGCTGAGGCAACCATCAACGACAGCATCCTCCTTGGTATGCTTCAGTTGGGGATAATGCCACAACTTCAAGATGATAGTTCTGACTTCATTCTCCAACTAGATGGGGTTCCACCCCACTTTCAAATAGATGTCAGTGCCTACCTCACTGAGAAGTTACCCAATAGGTGAATTGGCCGTGAAGCTGCCGAGTACCGACCATATCTTGCTTGGTCGCCTCGATCACCGGACTTGACGCCCTGTAACTTCTTCCTCTGAGGTTAGGTTAAGAACCAAGTGTTTATTCTGCCTCTGCCCCGAGATTTAATAGAACTGAAACAACGCAATGACATGGATATTACTCAGGGGGACCACGTGATGCTGTTTCGAGTGTGTGCAGAATTGGATCACAGCATAGACATTTACCGTGTCACGAAGGACGAACACATCCTTCGTGACAGGGTAAATGTCATTTGTAAGGTCTATAAAAGCTTTGAAAATTTTTCTTACCATTACCATTAACTATGTTACCCTATCCCTTTCCGTTACGATGTAGAGACACACTAAAGTCCCGGAAGCCTTTAGGATTCACCTGTACATATAAAGATTGTCTTCAGGGTTTGAACCTTTAACTTAAACCTGATCGTTAAAAAGTAGCGAAAGTAGCTACTTTTCAGAAAAAAGTAGTGTAACTAGCTAATATTTTGAACACAAGTGGTTGTAGGTGTAGAAAGCTACTTTTTCAAGAATATAGTTGTAGGTGTAGCAAGCTACGTTTTCAAGAATGTAGTTGTAGGTGTAGCAAGCTACGTGTTTAAGAAGGTAGTTGTAGGTGTAGCAAGCTACGTTTCCAAAAACGTAGGTGTAGCTGCCTACTTTTAAAAAGTAGCTTTCCAAACACAGATTTTTCAGTAGTGCATATTTGAAAGAAAAACAATCAAATTATTTGAATTCTTTCAGTTAATATCTGTATTATGTCACGTTGTGAGCTTTACCGGAATTATAGCATTACATTCTATAAATTAGCATGAACGGAAGTTTTCAAGAATGATTTAAATCGGGAAAAAAATGTGCGTCCTAGTTTTCATTTTAAATATATTGATGCTAATAATTCTAGGCAATTAGTGTTTATTCAACAGTGCCTATGCAATGCTCATATAATTTGCGATGCTGAATAAGGTTTATATTTACACAATATAATTAATCTGTTTGTCGGAGTACGTTCATAAAAGTGCAGACGTCAAGAGTTTTCTCACCAACGAGCAGATTTTTCAAGAAAAACCACAAAACAAATGATGTTTCAGAATCCTATTTTAACGTACCACGATTTAAATATATGGTTTTGAATACGACGTAACTTGATTTAAATTAAAAGGCGAACCATTAGTAGCTCCTAATGCCAATTAGTTACATACACGCCCTGGCCAAAAATTTACTAACCGCTAGATAAGATAGTCGCAGAAAATAAACGTCAACATATGCAAATATATGGGCTGATGACGTTTTGCTTTGCCTTTTATAAAGAGAGTACAGACTATTCGACTGCATTAACTCATACGAGCAGTCCAGTCCAAGATCTTCGGTGATTCAAAGGTCTAAAAAAAGTCCAAGATCTTTGGTGATTCAAAAGGTCTAATCACTGGCGCACGTTTAGCGGAAGCCACAACTTAACTGGTATCTCAAAAGCAACCGTATCAAATGTGATTAACAACTGGAAGACAAGCGGATCTTGCATATACGTGAGACAGGCATGACGCGGCCGGAAAATTAGATTCATAGAGTGTGACAGTCGTAAGGGCCATTGCTATCGTATGTAGGGCAGGTGGGGGGATATTTTTGGGGGATGGGGGCTCTGTATATAAAAAAATTGATTAAAAAACTTTTTACAAAATGTATGGGTCAGTTTAAAATGTACTGATCTATCGATGAGGATTTAGAATAATGGGTACAGAGGAGATGCTTAGGTATTTGTTTATTGTCCAATCAATGCTCTCTTGAACTCTTTAGGCTGTTACTACTGCATTCCCAGATTGTGATCTCTTTCAATGTTGATCATGGTCTCTCTAGAGATTTATATAATATACATGACCATGGAACTCTTTCATTGGGCTCCACAATGAAACAAATGTCGAAAAGAAGAGATTTTTCACTGGTTTTCAGAATCTTAAAGAAAAACTTGTCGGTTCATTGGCAGCAAGCCATATTGCAATGTATCACATTGAAACAAAAGCAATGATATGAAACATGCAAGAGTTGAAATCAGGATTACAAAACTGCCTTTCTTTTATATTCACAAATTTCTACGATAGGATGCTCTATTTATAAACCAGCGGACAAAAGATATAAAGTGAAATACAAAATTAATAAATTATTAAAAAGTTTATTCTGGGCATTTGTTGTCATTTCAGTAAAGTCATTAATTATTTATATGTTGTTGTAATCTAGATTTTTACATAATGTATGTTATATTGACACATTAGACAATTTTTCTAAAGTTATTGCAGTTCTTGGCTTTTTTATTAACTTCGTGAAAAGAAATTTTGCTGTGCTGAGGCAGCCCTGGTAGCACAGTCTTCTATACCTAAAGACGTATTCTATACCTAAAAGACGGTGGCCTACGTTAAATTGCAAGGCCTGGGAATGGTAATTGAAAATGCCAATAAAAATTTTAAAGCAATACACGAAATCTCAATGTCCGGGGAATCTGGATCTATCGGGTCTAATCCAGGACAATTTGTGACTTAATTTAGGTGTATTTAGACGTTCTCATAACCTAAATAATATATCTCGTACATTTGCTTTGTTGTGCAGGTTATTCGCAATTATTTTGTCTCATTCTGCATATTTCGTTCTTATCTTAATTTTTAGCACGTCTTTTGTAAAAAAAATCGTGCTTCTGTTATCGGTTTGTCCGTACGTCAGTCCGTCCGTCCGTCCGTCCGTCTGTACCCACGATATCTCCGCAACTATTGATCCGATTTGAAAAATTCTTTTTGCATTCGGAAGCTTGAAATATGCAAATGATGATCCTTTATTTCGTTTTTTTTACGATGTACAATTTCGCCGGTAGAGGGCGTAAATGCAGATGATGTCGAATTCAAAAATACGTTTTATTCCACATATTTGCTTCTAAACATCCGATTAAAAAACAATTTTTACGTTTCGATTCCATTTATGCCGAAGAGTATTTTAGATATAGTTACCTTTTCAAATTACGCACAGATTTTCCGCTAGGGGGCGTAAAAGTACATTACATTTCCCCCAATAACTCTTCTTCTAAAACTCCGATTTGAAAGTTTTTTCTTCAGCGGGTACATCTCCTGATGGAAAACCTTTTGCATATAATTTCAATTGTTTGGTAAAGAATACTTTGGCTACCAAGGGGGCGTAAGTTTTAATTTTTGCTTCTGATGTATTTGCCATAAAATCGGAGCTTCTAAAATATCGATTGAAAAAATTATTTCGTGGACAGATGCCACTCACATCGATAAACCTTTCCGGAATATTTTCTTCTTAAAATATTTCACAGTTTCTCCGCCAGGGGGCGTAGATGTACGAGTACATCATATTTTTGTCAATATCTCTATTTCTAGGAGTCCGATTTGAAAAATTCCGTCTTTGTTGGATAGTGTTTTCAGTGTGACATGTTTTTCATATAAATTCAAAATTTTCAAGTAATTCATAGACTTTCCACTAGGGGCGTAGCGGTAAATTGCGTTTTCCCTATATCTGTGCTTCTAAATCTCCGATTTAATAAATTCTTTCTGCACCGGATACAGCACCTGATGGGAAATCGTTTGCACATAATTTCTTATTTTTGTAAAAAAATAGTTTGGCCACCAGGGGCGTAAATTTTAATTTCCGCTTCTGTTGCATTTGCAGAAAAATATGAGCTTCTAAATTCTCGATTGAAAAAAAAGTCATTTGCTGACCGATACTACTCATGTCGACAAACCTTTTAAAAACATTTTCTTCTTAAAATAGTGCATGGTTTCTACGCCACGGGGCGTAGATGTATATCTTATTTTTATTAATATCTCTACTTCTAGTAGTCCGATTTGAAAAATATTTTTCTTTGTTGGATAGTGTTTCTAGTGTGACATGTGGTTCATATAATTTCAAAATTTTTAAGTAATTCATAGACTTTCTGCTAGGGGGAGTAAATGTAAATTGCGTTTCCCCCTATATTTCTGCGTCTAAATCTCCGATTTGAAAAATTCTTTCTGCACCGCATACAGCTCCTGATGGGAAATCGTTTGCACATGTTTTCTAATTTTTGTAAGAAATGGTTTGGCCACCAGGTAGTGTAAGTCTTAATTTCCGCTTCTGCGTACTTTGCAGCAAAATATGAGCTTCTTAAATTCTCGATTGAAAAAAACGTCGTTTGTTGGGCGATACTACTCATGTCGACAAACCTTTTAGAAAAATTTTCTTCGTGAAAAAATGCATGGTTTCTACGCCAGGGGGCGTAGATATATATCTTATTTTTGTCAATATCTCTACTTCTAAGAGTACGATTTGAAAAATTTCCTTCTTTGTTGGATAGTGTTTCCGATGCGAAAGGTTTTTCCTATGAATTTTAAATTTTCAAGTAAATCATAGACTTTCCGCTAGGGGACACAAATGTAAATTGCGTTTTCTGCGTAATTTCTGCTCCTAAAACTTTGATTTGAAAAATTCTTACTGTATCGCATACAAGACCTGGTGGAAAATATTTTTCACATAATTTTCTAATGTTTGGTAAAGAATGGTTCAGCCACCAGGGGTCAGAAGTGTTAATTTCTGCTTCTGAATTATTTGTTGCAAAATCTGGGCTCCTGAAAACTCGACTAATTTTTTTTTCTTCGACCGATACCGCTTATATGGATAAACCTTTTGAGAATACTTTCTTCCTAAAATAATGCATGGTTTTCCCACTAGGGGACGTAAAGTCACATCTCATTTTTTTCGAGATCTCTGTTTCTAAGAGTCCGATTTGAAAAATTCCTTCTGTATTGGAGAGTGTTTCCGGTGCGAAATATTTCTCGTATAAATTCATGTTTTCCTTAACGCACAAGTCTGCAACTAGAGGGCGCAAGCTCACGATTCCGTTTACAGCAATATCTGACGGATTAAAAACCCGATTGAAAAACTTCTTTCTTCTGTCAGATCTATTGTTTTCCATACCGGTTCCATTGACTTTGAATAGCTTTGATAAATTTAATTTGCGTCAGAACGGATTCAAAAGACGTGATTCTTACACCCGAAAATTCGGTGTCATCTTTCTTGTTGTGTCTATGATGAGCGGGATCTTCCAAAGCACGTGGCGACCTCGGACGAAGGGCCCGGAAAGGTGCCCCTCTTTCCTGGGTCTAAGGGCGGACTTGACCCAGGTAGCACAGCCTTGCAATTTATTATTGGCCCAACACTGAGTCGCCGTCGTCTTTTATGAATTGAAGGCGGTGGCTCAGTGTTGGGCCTGAGTTAAATTGCAAGGCTGTGCTACCTCGGTACCGTCGTGCTGTGAGGACCGCTTAATTCGACCAAAGTCAAGAGCAGCTCATTTCGCCCAGAAGCATGCTTAATGATTTTCCCCAGTCCAAGTCTTGGCAAAAGTCAGAAAAATCTTCGTACACTGTTGCAGGGAAATTCATCAATGGACAGCAGAGGAAATGAAGATAGTGTTGTGGTCAGATGAATCACGCAATACATTGTTTTAAACCGATGCGTAGTGGTTCAGAAGGCCTTAAAACCTGGCCAAAACCTAAAACTTCGAAACGACATTGTTATTTGTAACCCCATGTATTCAGAAATGTTAGATATGAATAAAAATGCACTTAAGACAAGGTAAAGCATTTTATTTATAATGAAATTTAATTTATAATCATTATTAATCACTAACACGAAATTAAAGGGCAAATCAGGAAATCACATTTCCTATTCTGTATCACTAGTTTCTGGTGTCACGGTTGGAGTTGGATAAACTCGGAGTACATGCTGAACCTCAATGGTTTTTGCTTCATTTTCATTTTGAGTGATCGACGAACGGATAACAAGAGGATCGGAGGTATCGAATAGTAGATGCATCATATCTGTTAAGGTGTCTATCCTGCTTTTCTTTTCGTCTATGTCGCTCTCGGATTTGCTAGAGGGGTTTGGGTCTTGCCCCTTGAGCCTCTTAGGACATCTGTCCTATTGGTAGTAATGCAGCTAAGATGATGGAAGAACTATGTATTAATATTTCATGCACTGAGGCCGGCATGTAAAACCAGAAGAATGTTTAACACATAACTTGAAGCGTTATGTTCATACTTGTCGCATGCCTCTATATCCAATTCCAACCCGCAGGAAATGGTTTTTAAGATGACAACACATCTTTCTGCCAGTTCCTTATTAACTCCAGTGACCTTCGAAATCTTTTCAGGATTTTCGAAAAACCTGCGAGCTCCGTTCCCATCATTACTAGATCCACTACCATCAGGCCGTGGTTGATCAACAATCAAATCGAGTTCTTTCTTCAACTTTCTCAGGATTTCTGTCTTTCTGCTGGCCATTTTTTTCTTGCCTTCACATCTCACCTGCTATTGACATACCTCTATACTCGGAGTAAGGCTAACTTGACTATGGAGTTAAAGTTGCGGATTGTGTACTTCCACTGCATAATTTAGTTCCAGTTGAAAAGCCCGTGTTCGAGTTTGAACTGAGGCCTAAAGAGGACATGGATATATACATGTTCCCAGGGCCGCCGTTAATTCATGTCACGTCATACTTGAAATCTGATATACATATCCCGATACGTTATAATAATATCCTGAATTATCGTGTTTGCTTTAAGAAAACCAGCTGTTGAAAATCTTGGTCCCTATATTTTTTCTGTATGTAAACTAATAAAGGGATTCATCAAACGTGTTGATATTAATTTTGATGTGCAGAAGATTCAGAAATCGTGACTAAATGCCGTAAACTGTTAGATGTGATGTTTCAGCCCATTTAAAGTTAATAATTATTTTATCATTCGTTGAGTCGGCATTTCGGTGCACTTTTTTTCATTTTAGTAAACTTTTGCGTATTTTATAACCACTTTAATTGTCAAACAGAAGATTGCAAAGTTTGTTATACTTACTGCAGTTGACGTTTTCCGCATAATCGCATGTGAGGGTTACAGGATTCATAAGCAGTCCTGGAGAACAACGATACTGCATTGGTTTTCCCTTGACACATTGATAGTACACATCGCAGTCCACTCGACTTGGATAGATGCAAGTGCAGGACGTCCTTGGACATTCCGGTCTGTCGTCACATATTCCAGCTCGGCATCGTGGCACAAAATCGTCATTTGCTTCCACTGTGAAGAGATACAGAAATCTATCTCAGTCACATAATACCTCCCAAAACCTCCATTTCTGGGAGTAAGAAATTGGAGGACAAAAAGGGAAAACGGCGATAGTTTAAATATAGAGAAAATCGAAACTTAAATTTTTAATATTAAGAAACATTAATTCGTAGAACGGTAGCTGACACGAGCGGTATGTGCATAAGAGTACACTGAGAAAAACTGATAGGTGTGAAAACACAAGTTTGTCCGCGACGGACATCGAATTCATGTCCCCTCACTCCGCAGTAAGTCGCTCTCCCAACTGAGCTACGCGGACAGAATGTCTCGCTGCAGATTTGTCGTCTTGATACATGTTTTCACCTCTGTAGTACGTTACATAGGATAATCAACGGAAGGAAGAACGAAAACGGAATAGCAACTTTAAGATTTTAGTGACCAAGACCCTATAAAATCTTGTTTCGCCCAGAATACCACAACGCACGAAACTGTCTGCTGCTAATTTTCACTTTTACCGATTAACAAAAGAAGTATTATTGTTGGGTCACTAAACGAAACTTCTTATCTGTAGCCTTGATATGCATTGAAATTCGGACGTTTTCGGTGGCAATCACAGCGTTCTTCCACGGAGAAGAGGTGTGGTATCATAAAAGTGAATGATATCGGTCCTGAAGAAACCACTTCTCTACTCTGCTTACTGATAACAATGGTGATTGAGGCTATCTTTTTCTAATTCACCAGAGGCCGTGGAAATTCAAAGAACATGTGCGAGTAGGAAATTGTAAACACTCGAGGAGGGAGATTTGGGCTGCCCTGGTCGTCTACATGAACGGGCATTTTAGTAGGCATGGTCGTTAACGGATTAAACGATAAGAAATGATAATTTGGCTAATGTCTTGTAAAAGATATCAGATCTAGTGAGAACAGAAAAAAACAAAAGCAAAACGAAAGAAAAAACGATACAGTGTATAAGTAGCAATAGTACTGCAAATATGAAAGAATAATTCTTAAGAGACAAATGACAGAGCAATGGCAGGAGTGTCGATTAAGTCTAAAGTAAAGTGAAAAGTTTTGAAGGAAAAGAAAGAAAAATCTGAGTGGAAAAAATATATATTAAAGAAATATCATTTGAAAGAGCCATGGAAAAACAGCCAAGTTAATGAACAGCAAAACAAAAAAAAAAAAAAAGAAAGTAGTAAACATTTTAAGCAAAAAACGTTTACATGGAGGAAGTACATTAAACACGTTAGTAAGGAAATACCTTAGTCGTAGTGAAAAGAAGAAAACAAAGAAACACACACAAAGAAAAGTGGGAGTGGATGAGAGAAAAAAGGGGAAAAATCATCAATGAAGTCTTTATTTATTACTGTAGTAGAAAAGATCATGTTTAAAAATGATCGACTGTAGTTGGAATGAAATGATATTTAGAAATGCAACAAGTTACAAAAAAAAATGCTAATTGTTGATTACCGGAGAGAAATATTAAGAGTAGTAGCAGCTGTTAAATAAGGTGGGGGAAAAAAAGGTTCACAGTGGTTTCTGTCTCTACTCTTAAAAAGAAGAAAGCTATACAGAGATGATTCTTAAACAGTAACAGTTATAACTCTGAACAAAAGCCACAAGTGAATTGTTACGACGCAATAAATTTTAAACGTGCACGCACGCGCAAAAAGAAAAAAAAATACGGAAAGAAAAAAAAAAGATCAGAAGAAAAGAAGATTTGTTATTACCGTAATCATATATTCAAAGACAAGGAAAAACAAAACTGCATGGTGTTTAAAAATAGCGCTCTGTTTTTGCTGATTCACTTTTTTTCTTTTTCTTAAAGGCTCTTGTGCTCTTAAGGTAAATAAACCAAGGGGTATTAAGTTAGCATAGGAAGCAATACATGGAAGTAGCTTTGTCTGAGATGAGGAAAAACTACGCTCTTGAATTTCAATACGATAATTTAGCTAACGATGTCCGTTAAATAAAAACGTAACAAGCGAGATTTTACATATGTTGGGCAAAATTTAAAACTGTCTTAAGAAGGATTGATTTCATTAATATGCTTTCTGCCAAATCCCGATTTCAGAAGGAGATAGAAAATTTTAAGATATTTTGTATCGAAATGCTCCCAGTAAGCATTTCCCGGAGGTTTTTTTAGGAAGGGGGAGGTGAACCACCATCATACACAACTCTACAGGTTATAAGCAAATCATTCGCCCCAAACTTGGGTTCACTGGGTTCGGGAAGCGGAGTGGGGCCGTGAAGGAGGCGCGCTCCCACGCCTCATCCAGTACTTGAGCTACGGCCCACTTCAGACCACAGCCCAGAAACCTGCGCCTCTGACTACTCGGCTACCAGAGATGCTTTGGCCTACTAGGAATAATGATTTAGAGATTTTCAGGTGATAGTTAAAAATATGTTGAATCATTGGCTTTAGCATAAAAAAAAATATGGAAAATTTCATTAGGGCCAATTTACCTGAGCCATATCCGCTACTTACGTATTTGTACACGGTCACGACTTCGAAAAGTTGCTACTAAAATAGCACATAAGATAGAATATTGTGAAAACACAAATTTGTCCGTGACGGTGATTGAACCTCGCCCCTCACTCGGGAGTCCCAACTAAGCTACAAGGACGGAATGTATAGCTGCAAATTTGTCGTCTTGATACATGCTTTACCTCTGTAATACGTCACATAATCTCCTTCTTATTTCTTAATTATTTCTTTTTTGAAGCAAAGAACGAAATTTCTTTAATTCTAAACGATACGTGGGAACAATCATCACACATTTTTCGAAGAGCCCTACCGCCAGAACATACATTTTTACGTTCAGGCGCCAATGTGAAAATACAAATTTGTCCGTGACGAAGATCGAATGCGCGCCCTCGCTCCGGAGTAAGTTGCTCCCCCAACTAAGCTACACGGACGCAATGTATAGCTGCAGATTTGCTCTCTTGACACGTGCTTTACCTTTTTAGTAAGTACAAAGCACAGTACATCATATTTCCTCTAACAACAATCACAGATATTAAAACTTTACTAAATGCGCTATTTTCGAATGTCATTTATTTACCTCATACGTACTCGGTTTGCGATCATGTAATATTTCCATTACCCACTTTTCGTTCGCTGTTCTACAGAATCTCGGACATTTCAGAGTCTTATTCACAATAATGGAGTATCTAATTCCAGTATTATATTCTACCTTATTGAATTCTGTTTTTTTTTTTCTGCCTACTCCTGGTGGTGCATATCGTTATATCTGCAATACCTGATCAGAAGAACTTGACCAACACGCTTTCGCTTCAAGCATCAACTCAGTTATACTATCAAGAAATTAATATATACTTCATGGTGCCATAAGTTTTCTAACACCTGATTCATTGTGCAAGTTCTGGATTCCCGTGTTCTACCGCACTTGCGTTAGTGTGCCTGCAGCATTCCTAAGTTACATGCGTGGATCTGCAAGATAAGTAGCAGTACGTATAGGAAGCCAGTATGTCACGTACAACAGAACTTGGAGGATTCGGACGTGGAATGGATGGTGTGCGTTGTCACATTAGTAACCTTTGTGCACGCCGCATAGCAAACTTTCTTAATATAGCAAAATCTACAATATCCGTTAAAAATAGGCGATGCCATCGCTCTGATACAATCTGACGATAGGTACGAATGGTACAAGGTGTTGTCTTATCTAAATTAGGAAGATTTTGTCGTGGTCAAATTCCGGTACGGTACAGATGGCATGCTTGTATTACGGTTCTCTCTCTATTCCTTCTCAGGAAGCAGTGGCCCAAAATTAGGTCCGGGAGGGTGCTTGTACCCCATGCAATTGCTCACAGTGGTCGTTAAACCCCCAAACAAAAAACAAGAAAAAGGATTTCAACGATATAAAATCGACGGTGATGCTACAGAAAAAAAAAAAAAAAAAAAAAAAAAAAAACACGTAATAAAAACCCTGGTGGCAATTCAGAGTCAAGAAGATTCTGAAGATACCTATTGAGAATCCCAGAATTACCCCGTTATATTTGTCTGCCATGGTTGAAATGATGTAAGAACATGCATCAGCACTTTAACTATCCAGAGAAATACTCGACGGTATTTGGACTGGCGTCTCGTTAGCCTTTCCTATCCCGTAGTACACTGAAACAGTGTTCTACGCAGCGATGAATTACGCTTCACACTCTTTCTCTCCAACAGCGTGTTGGGTTCCTGCAATTGCCCGGATAACAATTCTCTCAAAACTGCATAATTCCAAGTATTAAGTTTGGTGGCTGCTCTGTAATGGCTTGGGTCGTTTCAGGGGAAAAAATGTTCAGTTATTTTTATTTACCTGCAAATACGAAGTTTGATATCTGTACGCTGATATTCTGGGCGATTCCGTGCTCTGTACTGTATGGAAGTATTTAAGGCGGAACGTTATTTGCTTCGGCACGACGATGCCTCAGTCTTGATGCATACAAGACTGATCTGTGGAGAACATCTCTGAACTTTTGGATTGGTCACCTCAAATTCCTGATTTCAATCTAACAAATTACCTTTGGGTTCAATTGGGAAGCCTCATGAAATGTCGATTACACAGCAACCTTAATCTAAATCATCTTTGCTAAAAGGTTTCCAGGAAGTGGAATATTCCAGTAGAAACTCACACAAATATAGCAGAAGGTATTCTCAGAAGACCTGTTCCTTCCACTAAAGCCAGAGCTAGTCCTGCTATGTACTGTACGAATTTTTTGAAATAAATTGTTTCTTTTAACTATAGATAGTGTTAAAATACTTTTGTTAACTTAATGAGTGTCACGCCCTAAGCATGTCTGTCTCGGTTTTAACGTCGAGTAGAATGTCTAGGTATGTTTTTCTTAAGGGGGTTTTAAGCCGTAAGCATATCTCAGTCTCAGTTTTAACGTTAATTATTGTTACAGTGGACACCCCCCCCATCCTAAAACCTGAAGAAAACTCTAAAATTTGTCCGCCATGTCGCGTATTGTATGAGGCAGCTAGGAATCACAGTTCGGCAGACTCACATGTTCTTTTACAGTTCAGTTTTTTTATTTATTTCTCATTTACGTTGTTTTTTCTTTCGGATGTTCTCTAAATTAATTAACAAAATTGCGGGATAATTGGGAAGTCGCTCCAATGCTCTTGAAGGCAAGAAACGCAATATTTTTGCCATTTGAATTATTTCTACCTGTGGGAAAAGTTAGCACTCAATGGTTACTCTGGAAATTGATAAGAGCAAAGCGATAGGCACAGAAGAGGACTTCTGGATTTCATGAGGAGGGGCCGATGTTACGACCCACCCCGCCATTAATTTAGTAATTAATGGGCGTGGTTGATGTGTGAAATTAATTAAGTATTAATTGTTCGAGGCTTGATTGGAGTTTAAAAGTGTAAACAGCAGATGAAGTTTTATCTGGGGGTTTGGAAAGAAAAGAGGCGAAGAATTCTCTCTCTGGCTGGGTGGTCTCAGAATAGCTCTGTTAGGTCATAAATATCAGGGCGCAGCTGACGGGAAACTAAGCAACACGGAATGGTACCTTTCGAAGAGGGGTCCACTTGAGTAAATGAATGAAGATGGGGACAAAAGGTTTAGCGAATAATCGTAAATTCGTCGATTGTTTGGGGCATTTTCGAGAACAATTGCTCTCTGTGTGGTCCGTGCAGAAAAATAAGAGTTCGCACTTGGCATGAACATAAGGAAGAAAGTTCAGTTGTCTGTGCGCTCTCCGATGTGAAAGGCTGGATGCCTTGGATCTGCAAAAAAAATGAATTGGGAAAAATGAAGCAGCAAACCTCCCCGCATTTGGTAAGAAATGGAGACAACTCGAGGCAGCTGGAGATGCCAGTTTGCCATAAAGACAGCAGAATGCCTAAATCCGCAGGATAAAGCAGAAATTTCTAGGCTGGAGCGTAATGGAACTCAGCGACTGTTTGGCCTAATGAAAGCCAAGTTACAGGGGAATTAAGAAGTCTGCGAGTGGACAGTGGTCATTCCAATGAGAAGCGAAGCCAAGCAAAAGTCGGGTTCGGATGCCAACCACTGCAGTGTGGAATCGTCACCCCCATTCATCCCCTACTGTGGAGGAAGTGAAGAGAATGCGCTTGTCTTACGGGGCGAAGCGAGGCCCCATGTGTGCGTGTGTGTGGTTGCGTAAGCAGCGAAGCCACTACGTGTAAGTGCGACAGGATAAAAACATGTCGAAAGAAAAATATGAGCGTAAGAGCGGTGGCTTCGATACCTAACAAATATACAGGTGAAATGTTGAGTTGCCGATATACGCTTAAGGTAAAAGCACGTCTGATTTCGCTCGGCCGAGAAAATTAATCTTGGAAACCGCAACATCAGATGTGAGAGGGCCTATTTTGCTTAACGGCCACCTTCAAATCGTCACGAGAATAGATCAGTGTGCACTCTAATCATTGCAACAAAGTGCGGCGTGATATTACCATTTTTAATTGTGTGCTTCATTTACATCAAGCGTCAAAGTGAAGTGTTGAATCATCGGTGCTGCCACATGGTGCAAGTGTCTGTGTGCGTGTTTTTTTTTGTCGAGTGATATTATGTGATGCACAACGGATTTGCACAGCAAAGTCACGAAACTGTAAGTAGATGAATATTTCCTTTTTCTTTCTTCGCACATCTGCGAACTTGTGCCATCCCGACACCCAAAGCTGCATGGACATAGATGCAGTAATGCTGAGTGACTGAACCTCAGAGGAAATACCTGCACATACAGATTTCAATTTCTTACAGGGCCCATTTCCTGATTACTTTTTTTACATGAATAAGGGAGAAGGTGTGGCCACAAATTCCGCTGGGCGGGACAGTTTCTTTTAACTTTGGTTCAGGACCAACGTCAGCGGGGCAGGGTTCTGCATGTGCATGTATTAGATTTAGTTAATTAACTTTGGCAGTATTTCGCACCTATAATCTTATACCGCAAATTAACGTGCTTGTGTATTTTGTGTCGCGAGTATTTTTAATGTGATCGTTTGCATATAATTTTTTTTTCATTCTCTAAGCAATTGTATATGAATATCACCTGCAGCTCTATTTAGTGTGTAAACGAGTAGTATCTCTTGTTCAGATAGTCCGGTGGAGACTCGGTCGGCTGCGTTATCCGACAGTAAAGTGTGACACCGTATGCTGCCCACATATGAGGGGCAATTGTCTATGCGCCTAGAGAGCGCCGGATCTGTTTAAATCTCGCAGAACGTTATTAAATGTTGTGTTGTGTATTTGAGAATCATGTGTTATTTGCGAAAGTGAGTGTTGTACTGACTGGTTGGGGATTGAATGTACCGGAGTAAGATCCGGACCACTACACTCAGTCACGAATTGGTGATTGCGGGTGAACCTCATCACAACTCTGATCCCAAAGTATCATTTTTTTTTTAGATTATTTTTATTTTTTATTTGTTGTTGTTATTTTGTTCACAAGGTGGATTCACCCAAGCCTGTTATGCTTCGGGTCATTCTTCAACTTTTCATTTTTTATGTTCTGGTGTGAATCTTTGAGTGCAGCAGTGCACCTGAGATTCTCACCTGGTGCCGCGGCCAACTAAATTGTACTTCAGGTCTCAAGCACCGTTACCGGCAGACTCGGCAGGAACACTGCTAGTGCCGTGTAACATTATCATCTTTGGGGTTTTTTTGGGGTTGTTTTTTTTAAGTTGTCTGTGTGTGCGTGTGAGTATGGGGGGAGGAGTTGATGACATCTTGAGCAACTCAGTGCACTTTAAATAGTCACTGACTATAAGTTTGGAGCCACTGGTTCCAGGGAAGGAAGAAAGCCAGTGCCGTAAGACAAGCACACCTCCACTGCCTCATCTGAGACTTGAACCTGGGCCTACTAGGGCGAACAGTCAGCAGCTAGTGCTTAGAACACTGTGCCACCAGGGCAGCCATCTTTGCTTTGTTTTAATAAATCACGGAAAGGTAGTATGAAATACTGCATGCAATTTTTTCGACTACCAGTTGCATATTCTAACAAGTTAGTAAAATCATGCAATGCATTGATTATGATACGCTTTCCAACATACCAGAAATCATTACTCAAGTTATTACTTAAGTTATGAGGATAATGACTGTAGAATAAATCTCGCTCCTATGACCCGACCTTTGACCCTATTTCGATTATATTCAACAGAACCGGTAAAGTGTACTTCCGGACACTTTACCGGTTCAAAACTTTATCATGTAAAAAAACTTTATCAAAACTTTATCATGTTGTTAAGTGTACTTAACAACATGATAAAGTTTTGTCTCAATCGAAGCATTTTTACGTAAGTTTTAACGCAATGTCAGGAACATCGGGCATCGCTCGGTTAAAGGGGGGGTGGATGAGGGCACAATTTGTTTTTTTATTTTGATATGTTATTTCCAAGTATTGTAATGCTAAGTCGTTCAGTTGCACGTTGTCCCAAGTGTTCCAGTCGCTGAACACGTCCATCCGCGGTTTCGGTTGCGATTCACTGTGATGAACGGCTTCGTAGTTCTTCCAAGCGCCGGTAACGTTCTTCGGATGATTCAGCTGTGATTCGCTGTCTATTTATTTGCCGCATTTGTTCGAAGTTTTCTTCCGATGTACATTCATTGAGGGTTTTAATAACGTCGGACATTATTTTCATGCTCCTCGCCTTAGCTGCTCGGAATGGTCTTTTTGTAGGCTGATCTTCTTCCAATGAAAGGTTATATGTTTCGAGACTGGAATGTAATCGGAAACCTTCGGCTCTTGAATGTCCAAGCTGTTCAATATTTACTTCTTCTGTTTGTTCTAGTTCCAACAGTCCCGTATTCTACGTATTCTTATTAAAGTTGAAACGTCCACGTTTCGTAGGGGGTCGACCAGCCATATTTTTTTATATTGTTTTGCCATCCACGTGACACGCTGTTAATAGTAATTAATAAAAATGAACTAATCATATTTAGCACAGCGGATACGCTCGTCATCAAGTGACTATTCAAAAACGCAACAAAAAAAAATGCTGTATTAACAGTTTACCCTTTGAAGGAAAAACACACCAGCCTTCCGCTGCTTGTAGGTTACTGTACTAGGCATCAACTCCAAGCTTGTCTGTTTTTTTGTTTCTTGTTCCTTTTCATATTCTTTTTCTTATGTATCTCGTTACACCAAGTATGCATCTCTCCAGTTCTCTTCAAACGTTGTATGTCTTTTTTACGCTTTCCAGTCGTAGGTTGTAGAAGCGTATATGCTCCAGCTTTGTCCGTCCGTCTGCCTGTTCGCACGATAACTCGCGCAAAAAGGGTTCGATTTCGATAAAATTTTAGTATGTAGTAGAGAACTATCTGGGGACAAAACCTATTGAAAATGGACGAAATGGGGTCAAAGGTCAGGACATAGGAGCGGGATCTATTCCTTTGACCTTATGCTTCATAACTTGAGTAAAAATGGTTCGATTTCGATGAAATTTTAGTATGTGTTAGGGGACCACTTGGGGACGAACCCTATTGAAAATGGGAGAAATGGGGTCAAACGTCGGGACATAGGAGCGGGATCCATTCCATTGCCCTTATGCGTCATAACTTGCTTAGAAATAGTTCGATACACAGCTACGAAAAGTTGTTATGGAGAAAATTAAACCCATTATTAAAGATTTAGCCAATCCTCAGCTCCTCCAGAAATATTTACATGGTGGCACTTAAAATTCTTGCGTGTCGGCGAACAGCATAATTTGATCGAGTATTGCGAAATCTACTTTTGTAATGAAAACAACATTAGAATTAAGTGTTTATAAGGCTGTAGCTACTTTTAATAAGGGGGACATAGTTAAACGTGAATTTTTCAGAAAATTTGAGAATTTCTCCTGACACAAATTGTATAGACACAATGCAAAAAACTGATGAACGGAGAATTGCAAAAGCTGAAAAGGAGATTCAAGAAATTAAGAAATAGTGTCGCCAGAAATGCAGCATGGCCAAAAAGAAGTTGGAGGACGTTTACCAAGAGCAAGGGGACCGAGAATATCCTTCATATGGAGCTGGGATGTATTAAGGTAAGATTGGCTGCATTAACTACCTCAGTGTTAGCTTTCAGTGCGTTTCCTGAAAAAAGTATTTTTTAAGTATGTGTACACTTTTTCCAGGAACCATAGCGGATATCTGCATGATTTTTTTTGTTTCTCATATCTAGCTCTACATTTTGAGCAAAGGCATTTTTAAAATTTTTATTAATTTTGAAAATATATTACTTTACAATTTGTATTTTGTAGTTTTATTGAGCAATTTTTAAACAAACATAAAATTTGTATCTAAACTTTTTAAAAAACTCTCTGCTTAAAATGTTTTTTACATTGTTGATTTTAAGAATAAAACAAATTAAGCTTATATCTGTTTAGTTTCTGAGATAAATGCATCTAAAGTTGTGCAAATTAACATGGGGAAAATAGGGTCATCCGACTCGCTTTAAGTCAATACACGCAGTGCCCATTAAGAATTACTGTATCAAAACAACAAACTACATTTTGAATCGTCACTTACATAGATTTAAAATAATCGACCACCAACTGTACACAATGCTGAGACCTTTCGGACTGGTGTTCGAAGGTAAGGTGGAAGTCCTGTGCCGGAACTTCCTTCAGTCTGTTTGTCATACCTCGTTGGTTGTTCTCAAAGTCTCTGAAGCGTTCCCCTTTCAAGGCACACTTCGCCTTTGGGGAGAGGAAAAAGTCTGCAGGAGCTAAATCTGGAGAGCAAGGTGGATGCCTGGTCACGCATATCGACTTCGAAGCCAAAACTGCTTCACAGGCAGGGCGCAGTGTCTCGGCGCGTCGCCATGCAA
The DNA here is from genome assembly GCA_039090855.1 of Macrothele yani. Classification (NCBI taxonomy): domain Eukaryota; kingdom Metazoa; phylum Arthropoda; class Arachnida; order Araneae; family Macrothelidae; genus Macrothele; species Macrothele yani. Next base: position 21,710,333 of record CM077002.1, on the reverse strand, counting down.
CAGGAACCAATTCTTTTTGCGGAACAGTTCTTACCTGACATGTCGCATGCGAGAGTACAGACGTTGCATTACTCCTAAATAATACTGAGAATTCACCGTGGTGTCTTCAGAAACAGATTCGCGGTGGATAATTCAAGCTGAGTCAAAAAAAAAAAAAAAAAAACAATAACCATTGTCTTGACACGAGATTTTTGCAACCGGTCTTTCTTCTACAGGGGAGAAAACGTTCTACTCCATTTCGTGCTCTGGCGCTTTGTTTCAGAATCAAACTGAAACACCAACTCTCATCATCCGTGACAATTCTTTGCAACAAATCACGATCTTGATCGGATTTTGTTGCAAAGCATAGATGAAATTTCGACAACGTGCAACTCGGTGCTCTCTCTCTGTGTGCTAACGTGTGTGGCAAACAAATCTTCCTGCTGTGCAGGTCTTTTCTAAGATTACCCAGTCCATTTCCTTACCAACATCAATCTTTTCAGCGAGTAGCCAAGTGGTTATTCGCCTGTCATCGGCAGCAATTTTGCTATCTTTGACCACATTGTCATTTGTCCGGACAGAAACTGGACGTCGTGAGCATGGTTTATCCTCGAGACTCCCTTTCATCTATAAACATTGAAAATCAGCGGAACACTTGTGCACGGCTCAGACAGTCATCGCCTTAAACTTTTTTTTTAGCTCTCGGCACACTTCCGTGGCAGTTATCCCTAATTTACCGTAAAATTTTATCACAGCTCTTTTCTCCATTATGAAAATTCGGATACACTCCACTCACACAGTTTTATTTCAACGGTCGCCACACAAAAACTGCTGCGGCACCCGACTCGAAACTTGTTCATGTGATTACAACACACTCTAGGGGTCAAATTATAAACACATATGTTACTTTTATTTGAAGGGCTGTTCCGTAAAAGATTAGTTTCCTTGCGCACACTGCGTTTTAGAGAATTTAAACATTTTTTTTAAATACAAAGATGGCTAACAGACTTAAAGATGTTTAAGATTTCTGCTGCAATTTAAACAATCAGTAGGATTGTCTCGTCCTGCAGTAGCCCTACTTTATTTTGGAAAGCCTACTCAAAGGCTTGCAAATGTTGTTCTTACTTTTTCATCGGCTTCTTTTGGGTACCTGTTTCACGTTGAACTTGCTTGTTTTTACTCATTTAGTAATTGTAGTGGTAGTTTCTTCCTAAAAGTCTCCATTTTCCACTATGTCTGTAGCAATTGTATTTTCTTGTGAGTGCTATTTTGTGTAAAACTCCTTAGCTCGTTTTAATATTCTTTAACGGTACACGACAGACCGCTCAAGAAATAGTTAGCTGTCCCGGTGGAGCAGTGGTCTAAGTTTTGGCTTCTGAACTTTGGTCCGAGTGGATTCCGATTCAGGTCTCCTCTCGTTGCATGGGTACTGCGTTTGTCTAATAGTGTTGGCTCTCTCATTTCCCCGGAACCAATAGCCCCAAATTAGAGACGGGTAACTGCTAAATAGCACTTGGAGTTCCTCAAGGTGGCTGTTAATCCCTTATAATGCATTGCATGATTTTATTAAACAAGTTAGTAAAATCATGCAATGCATTGATTATGATACGCCACCACATACCAGGAATCATTACTCAACTTATTACTCAAGTTAAGATGGTAATGGTTGTAGAATAAATCTCACTCCTATGCCCTGACCTTTGACCCCATTTCGATGATATTCAATAGAACCAGTTCAGTATACATCAAGAACAACATGATGAAATTTTGTCGCAATCTAAGAATTTTTACGTACGTTATGACGCTTAAAGACGATGGAATGGATCCCGCACCTATCTCCTGATCTTTGACTCCATTTCTCCCATTTTCAATAGTGTTCCTCCCCAGATGTTCTCTTACGACATACTAAAAGTTCATTGAAATCGAACCATTTTTACGTGAGTTATTGTGTGGACGGGCGAACGAACAGACAGTAAGACAGACAAAGTTGGAGCATATAAGCTTCTTTAACCTACGATTGGAAGGCGTTAAAAAGAACTAAGTTAAAAAAGTTCTTTCCTCATTCTGCAGTTGCATCATGAGGAGACCCCAGATTTTTCCTAGTACAGTCTTTTCTGCTAGATAAAATGTACATACACAGTCGTATCATAATAATATAACCTCATCCAGAATCACAGTGTACCCGTCCAGGCACGTGACAAGGTAGGCCACACCGAGATATAAACGGCCGGCCTCGTACAGATGAGTCATAGTGCATTAAGTGAGCAAAATGTCTAGAGGTACGGACGTTCAAAAAGGAATGACTATCGGCTATCGCACCAAGAGTGGACGCGTCTCAGAAACAGCAGACTTCGTGGGGTGTTCGCGAGGTGCTGTTGTAAAGGTCTATCTAGAATGGATCGCTGGAACACCGAGTACCTCCCGACGTCATGACTATGTATCCTCAAAAGCCATCGACCCCGGAGGAGAACGTCATATTCGTCGACTGGTAAAGGGCATCGACGCGCAACACTGCAGCATTTGTCCATGCAAATAAACGCTGGGGCACCCAGGTACGTGTCCCTGATAACAGTAAAGCAATTCCTGTTACACATGGCTCTTCGGAGTGGACGCTGCGTCAAGGCGCTCATGTTCACCCAGGTCCATCCGCAACGACACCTGCAGTTTGCATGGGACTACGGTCATTAAACAGTGGAAGAGTGGTAAATGGTTGCCTTCTCCGACGAATCGAGGTTTCTACTTCCCAAAAATGATGAGCGGTAACGGATGTGGCGTCAGTCGAACGAGAACCAACACACGGACACGCTTGTCTGTCAACTACAGGCCGGCAGTGGAAGTGTGCATGTCTGGGGGATGTTTTCCTGGTATCACCTGGCACCGCTGGTACCACTGGATGGGTCCCTGAACGCCATCGCTGAGCGTGACTAGTTTCTGGAAGACAACAGCGATGTCTTCCTTCTTGCTATGCCGGCGAAATCGCCCGACCTCAATCCCACAGAGCACTTGTGAGATTATTTGGATCGACAGGTTGGACGTTCCAACCCACAACCACATCGTCTCCGACCATCGTTATCTGCTGCAGTCCGAATGGCCATGTGTGCCTCGCGCAACCTTCCAGGGCCTCATTGTGTCCATGCCACCTCGTCTCGCCGCTGTCATCCGGGCCAAGGGTGATTATTTTCATTATTAGGGGGTGGCCATATTATTCCGTTACGACCGTGTATTTATAGCGCTATAGTTCTTTTCCCGACTGGTAAAAATCACTTTCGAGTTGATGGAATGTAACTGAATTAAATATGTTCCATGAACTTTCAGAATCTCCTGATGTATAATTCACCTATAAAAATCTTCTGAAAAAGTTTTAAAGATACGTTTCTGATCATGAAAATTCCTCCACAAAATTTCTAAGCATCTGTATATTAATTCTACCAGATTTTTTACTGTGAGTCCTCTTTTGAGAGAACGGCTGAACGTAAAGTTATGGTTGAGGTACTAAAATGAAGGTCTTACCATGTAGATGTGCCAGTCGAAGAGAAAAATGAGATTAAGGCAACGGTTTGGGCGTTGTGGGGCGGCAAATTTCCCATTTAAAGTCTATGGGAGAAGCGTGCGGTTGACTCACGCGCTGTTGAAGGCGGAGCATGGAGGAACTGAGATAGTCCAAAGTCCGAAGTCTCTTTTTTGATCCAACTGTTGCGCAAAACAACGCTAGTATGCATTGTATCAAAGTTCTTCTCATCGGAACGTTAAACAATCTCGAAGACCAGATTGCGTTATGCCGTTGGACTGCGTGATGTATATATACAGTTTAATATTCATTCGATCCAGTTTAGTCACGTAAATAAGACGTTTCCCATTATGTAAAGATGTAAATAAACATTCCGTTGGCCATTGTTAATGAAAATAATACGGGCGACTGCTTATAGTTCGTTGAGTTGCTCACGGTGGTCGTTAAACCTCCATGCAAAAAAAAAAAAAAAAAAAAAAAAAAAAATCACGAACCTGGACTATTGTCTTTACTGAAGTGGTTGAATGAATTTGTCAATCTAATAAAGTTTACATTTGCTGTTTCATATGAGTTTATTCTTTAAAAAAAAAAAAAAAAAAAAACTAATCGTTGACTCCGACGAGCTTCGTCTAATTTACAGTTAAGCCCTTAGAAAATTTCGAGGCAGATATAAATGACGGTACTAAGGTAATAGAATTCCTCAACCATAGCTTTGAAAAGACTTACAGAAGCTATGTAACATCTGGCGATATTCTTGAGAAAACTTTGAGATATCCTGTAAAATTTTCCAAACATTTTCACGCCATGAAAATCACCAGAGAAGATTTAAGTAAAGCTCAATGAGTTGTTAATACAGACATTTTAACGTGGACCAGGAACATCAAACAAAGATCTACGCTCTTTCCACGTTTATAAGTGAGTCACGGAAAATTTCTCATTGGCGGCCACCGGGAGTCAAACCCAGGGTCTTCCAGTTGCGCGTAGGATATGCTTCCGCTACACCACAGCGGCCTCGAATTCCGCCGGACTCACACACGCTAACTGCAAAGCCAATTTGGCAGGTTGCTTCTTGGAGTCCCGCACAATGCTGGGGATTCACCAAAGATGGTAAGCATCAACTGAAGAAATAATTACAAGGCGAATGAATAATTAATACAGATATTTTAACGTGGACCAGGAATATCAAACAAAGATCTTCGCTCTTTCATTCAGTTGAATTAACTCAGAGAAAAAATTGAGCAAGGTTCGGAAATACTTATCATGATATATATGAAGACAGAATTAAATGCTAATTACATTTGCTTTTGATATCATACAGGAATAAAAGGGAAAACCAGAAAAGAAACAGTTGCCGATTAAGCATGTAAAAATATATATTACACTCTAATACTTTACCTTCCGTTGAGAAAATGAGAAAAGCGATAGCAAAAACTAATCCCTCAAAACGCATTATGAATCAATTTCTTCAAGAAAGGTATTTGACTACATGAAATTTTTGATCAGTTTAATTTCGCGGTTATGAAGAAAAATCATATGTTTTAATCCATAAGAAATAATTTCTGACGTTATCCTTTCAGGAGTTCAGCCAAAGTTCTGGACAAAAGGAGGTGCATCAAGAAATATAAATAGTAGAGACTCTGATGATATAGCGTAAAAATGAAAGAACAGCAAGAAAATGAAAGAAAACTGATCCTTAAATCTTCTAGAGAGATAAAACCTGAAGGTGTTGATGGAATCGATGCTCTTGTCATACCTGTGTTGTCAGATGATAAAAAGGCGTGTTTTTACTGTGCGTTACAGTTTTCACCTTATTGTGAAAGAGATCATTGCTCAGAATTACCAGGAAACAGTTCTAACTCTTCCTCAAGCAGGGTATATTTTATCGTCATCTTTAATGCAAAGAGAGGGAAGGAAAGTACAGAAAGAAAAAGGCACGGCTCACTGCTCAAATTAAAAGATAAGAGAATGGGTGTCAGCTAGGTGACGCAAGAAATGTCCAAGGAAAATGACAATGATGAAACGCATTTGCATGGCTTCCAACACGGAAACAGAATTGTTTAATTTTTAAGAGGTTCTTTTTGGCATTCCGCTTCGTGGGTTTTTATTAAATAGTTGCAAAAATTACGACATCGCTTTGCAGTATTGCCAATGCGAAATGGAAACAAGAAAGATGGCACCGAATTCTCCCGTACAACGAACACGTATTTTGAGTCTTTTTCGACCCGAAAAAAATAATACATGTGTGTGTGTGTGTGTGTGTGCGTGTGTGCGCGCGTGTGTGTATATATCATCATCATCATCATCATTGTCAACCATTATCAATCCACTGCTGGACGAAGGTCTCCCCAAGTTTCCTCCACAACGGTCTGTCTTGTGCCAGTCTCCTCCATGTCACTCCCGCATATTTACCAATTTCATCCACCCATCTCCCATGTGGTCTTTTTCTGGGTCTTTTCCTGTCCCTTGGAATCCAATCTAAAATTCCGGCTGTCCATCTATGGTCTTTCCTTCTGGCAGTATGTCCAGCCCATTGCCATTTCAGGGATTTAACTCTGATCATGATGTCTTCCACTCTCGTCATTTTTCGGATCCACGAGTTCCTCTTCTTATCTCTCCTGGTTATACCAAGCATGCACCTCTCCATGCTTCTTTGAGTTGTCTGCAGCCTTTGTATGTCTCTTTTAGTTAAGGTCCACGTCTCTGCACCATACGTAAGCACTGGAAGGATGCATTGATCAAACACTTTTCTTTTAAGACATAATGGCATATTGCTCTTGAAAATTATGCTGTTTCTTCCAAAAAGCTCTCCAGGCAAGTTTTGTACGCCGATTAATTTCTTCATCAATGTGACCCTCACTTGATATCTGCTGTCCAAGATAAACATACGTATCTGTTATCTCCAGTTTTTCTCCATCAATCGATAAATCTTCATTTCTTGTAAAAGCATTGAACATCACTTTTGTCTTCTGAAAGTTCATTTTTAATCCCACTTCTTTACTCTTGTCAGCAAGTTCCTGGATCATACTCTGCAGCTCTGATGGGGTAGTTGCAAAAATGACTACGTCATCAGCAAAACGAAGGTGGGTTAGATAATCTCCATTAATCTTTATCCCTTTGTTTTCCCAGTTCAGTGATTGAAAGACATTTTCCAATGTGGCATTAAAGAGCTTCGGAGATATGGTGTCACCTTGTCTCACTCCCTTTCCAATTTTTATGTGTGTTGTATTTTCAAACAGCCGAATCTTTGCACTTGCATTTTCATAGATGTTATTAATAATATTAATGTATGCATCTTCAATACCGCAGGATTTCAGAGCCGTGGTAACTGCTGATGGTTTCACAGAATCAAAGGCTTTTTCATAATCGATAAAAGCCATGCACAATGGAAGTTCATATTCCCTCGCTCTTTCAATTAGTTCTCTCAGTACGTGGATATGATCTATTGTGCTGTAGCCACTCCTGAATCCAGCTTGTTCTCTCGGTTGAGCCATGTCCAGTGTTACCTTCAAGCGGTGTGAAAGAACTTTAGTGAAGATTTTATAAACCACTGATAGGAGGCTGATAGGTCTGTAGTTCCTGAGATCCTCAATGTCACCTTTTTTATGTAGCAGGATCATTGTAGCATTGTTCCAATCCTCAGGAATCTTCCCTTCATTAAGGCATCGAGTGAAAATTTGGGCAGAGTACTGTTTCAATTTCTCCACTTGCTTCTTGTATGATGTCTATAGTAATTCCATCTTCTCCTGGAGCTTTCCCCCGCTTCATGTTCTTGATTGCATGAGCAACTTCTGCTGGGAGGACTGGAAGAACTCTGGTACCTTTCATGATGTCTGGAGTGCATGTATCATCCCTTTCATATAGTTTGGAGTAGAAATCTTTTACTCTTGTCAAAATTTCGCCTCTATTTCTTGTTATAGAACCATCTTCTTTTCTCAGAGCCATAATCTGTTTTCTTCCCTTACTGAGATGTCCCTTTGCTATCTTTAGGCTTTGGTTGTTTTCAATTGCTTTCCTCACTAGCTCACAGTTGAATTTCCTTACGTCTTCAGTGATACTTTTTCGTGCTGTCTTGCATAGCTCTATATATTCCACTTTGGAAGTCACATCTTCTTTAGTTGTCCTCATCTCTCTTCTTTTTTGCATCAACATTTTGGTTTTTCCTGATAATTTGTTTACATGCAACTTGTTCTTAGACCCAGCTAATTTTGTTGCTGTTTCCATAAGAGCTTTGGTTACTTTTCTGTTAACTTCAGAAATATCCACTTCTTCCGATGTTAGGCCTTCTAAAGCAGAGAATCTGTTCTTCAGTTCCAACTTGAAAGTATTATGGTGTTTTTTAAGGTTGGTTATGTCAATACATTTTGTTTGTCTTATGAGCTTGCCACGTTCCAGTTTAGTGTTGAGGTGCATCTTACATCTCACCAATCTATGGTCACTACCTGTGTTGAACTTGTTTAGCACACTGCAGTCTTCGATGACGAATTTTTTGTTACACATAATAAAATCAATTTCACTTGTCGTCCCAATTGGATGTCTCCATGTCCATTTCCTGTGTGGCTTTTTCTTGAAAAAGGAATTCAAGATGAAAAATCCTTCTGCCTCTGCAAACTCAACGAGAGTATTTCCACGCTGGTTTCTGTTGCCGTGACCGAATTTACCTACTGAAGTTTCATTCTGTTGCCGGTGCCCTATTTTTGCATTGAAATCTCCCATAATTATCTTCAAGTGCTGCTTACCTTTATTATTTAGATGACGAATTTCCTCATAAAATTCTTCAATTTCTTCTTCAGGATGACTTGTGGTGGGTGCATAAGTTTGAATAATCTGAGCCTGGTATCTTCTCGATAGTTGGATAACGAGTCGTGCAGCTCTGTCAGAGGAACTTTCAACTTCTACCACTTTATCCTTCAGTTTCTTGTTTATTATAAATCCAACACCACTAGTTCTGCCAGTATCTGTCCCACGATAATAGAAGAGATGTCCACTTTTCAGTTCAATGAGATCTTCTCCTTTTCTCCTTACCTCACTCAGCCCGACGATGTCCCACTTGATCCTTTGTAGTTCCTCTTCCAATTCAAGAAGCCTTGAATCAGAAGATAGGGAGCGTCCGTTGTAGGTAGCCAAGGTCAGCATCAAATGGCAGCCTAGTCCGGTCCTCCGGGGATTCTTAGCACCCTCTGCCTTCATGTCGCACTGGCCGCTGCCTTGGCCAGGTACATTCCAGCTGCCGGAGACTGAGGGCCAAGATTTAAGTTGTAGAGTCATTTTGGAGGTGTTTGGCCATAACTCACCACGCTGGCCAAGCGGGTTGGTGAGTGTGGGATAGCATTTCCTCTGATCCCGATGGTATAGTTATACCGCTATTTGCGGTCGTCAGAGCCCCTTTAGTGGGAACAGGATGCACCACGAGAAGGCGGGGTTGACATTTGTCAAGGAGAGGCTGTGATGTTACGCATCACCTGACCTTACATCCCTGTGTATATATATATATATATATATTCATACCTCACTTCCCGCTAAGAACCTTCATTGGAACCCCCAACTATTTTCTTGGTTTGGAACTCGAAACGTAAATGAGAATGAACCAAGGTATAAAATCTCACTAACCAAAAATAACATTGGAAATATAAAAAACAAAAAAAAAAAAAAAAAAACACACACACACAAAGAAATATAAAAACTCGGGTGCCGCAGGCCACTCATCAGGGAAAGACGTCAAGCGACATCCGAGTTAGGTTCGAGTTTCGTGCAGGTGTCAGGTGAGAAAAATTTATTTTCAAAAACGAATTCTCGAAACGAGGGTTAAAAAATTTTTTTACCAAACTTTTTACCAATTTAGGACACCTGGTCTTCCCTACTCGAACCAAATATACGATATATGAAATATAACTAACTTACCTTGGCAATTAGTCCCTCCAATATCATCTCCAGTGTGGACGGTAGGTAACTAACTCCTATCTAAAATGTGTCCCTCCCCTATTGAATTTAAAGTGTCTGTTCCCTGTGGAATGGAACTCACAAACCTAAGGAGTCGTGTGGCGACTCCTGTCGGAACTAATAAAAAGGATAAATGAAAAAAAATAAAATGGAATAAAAGTAAAACAAGATGTTGGTAATCTAATGTGTGCCAGTAAAATATGTTAATGGTTCCGGGGCGGCTCGGAAGAAGAGATTTAAGTTTGAGGCCGGAAAATAATTAGTCCAAAGTATCAGAAGTAGTGATATTGCAAAGTCTGATTTTAAATGGATTTCTAGAATTATAAGAGGTTAATAAATTTTCGAAGTGGAATAAGCAGTACCTAACATGTATTCAGAAATACTATTATATCTCAATTTATCCGGATTACCAGAATATGCAATAACAAAAACAACAGTACCAGACAATTGAAAATACTTTTCTCTTCCTTTTTGGCATATCACTATCCAAGGGGGTACTGCTTATTCCACTTCGAAAACTTATTAACCTCTTATAATTCTAGAAATCCATTTAAAATCAGACTTTGCAATATCACCACTTCTGATACTTTGGACTAATTATTTTCGGGCCTCAAACTTAAATCTCTTCTTCCGAGCCGCCCCGGAACAATTAACAAATTTTACTGGCACACATTAGATTACCAACATCTTGTTTTACTTTTATTCCATTTTATTTTTTTTCATTTATCCTTTTTATTAGTTCCGACAGGAGTCGCCAGACGACTCCTTAGGTTTGTGAGTTCCATTCCACAGGGAACAGACACTTCAAATTCAATAGGGGAGGGACATATTTTAGATAGGAATTAGTTACCTACCGTCCACACTGGAGATCATATTGGGGGGACTAATTGCCAAGGTAAGTTAGTTATATTTCATATATTGTGTATTTGGTTCGAGTAGGGAAGACCAGGTGTCCTAAATTGGTAAAAAGTTTGGTAAATTTTTTTTTTAACCCTCGTTTCGAGAATTCGTTTTTAAAAATAAAGTTTTCTAACCTGACACCTGCACGAAACTCGAACCTTACTCGGATGTCGCGGGACGACTTTCCCTGATGATTGGCCTGCGGCACCCGAGTTTTTATATTTCTTTGTGTGTTTTTTCTTTTTATATTTCCAGTGTTATTTTTGGTTAGTGAGATTTTATACCTTGGTTCATTCTCATTTACGTTTCGAGTTCCAAACCAAGAAAATAGTGGTGGGTTCCAATGAAGGTTCTTAGCGGGAAGTGAGGTATGGATATATACTTTACCAGTGGTTCTAGCTGCTAAGCGCGGATACCCGGTAAGTAATACAACTCAATGGTACACGGTTTTATAGTTATTGTCATATATATATATACAGGGTGATTCATAAAAAAGTATACAGTTTGAACGCTCTAAAAAACAAGAACAATGTAAGATGTTTTATGTTACCTGTAACATAATTGTAGGGGAATGTTTCAAGTTTTTTTAGAGACAGTCACAGATGTTTTATGTAAGCACCCTTCGTCACACGACACACATTGAGTCGGTAATCCATTTCCGCCCAAACGCGAGGTAAAATATCTGAATCAAGTGCAGTGATAGTGGCTGTGATACGCTGTTTCAGCTCCACTAGATCAACAGAAATTGGAGGGTGAATACCTTGTCCTTTACGTACCCCCACAGGAAAAAGTCACAAGGCGTTAAGTCAGGAATTCTGGGTGGCCATTGGGTCAATGGCATGTTGTAGTCCGCTGCTCGTCCAATCCATCGGTGAGGAAGATGTTCATCGAGATAATCTCGCATGTCGCCTAACCAGTGCGGTGGTGCACCATCCGATTGGAGAATAAAGTTGTCACTGTCGTCCTGCAACTGTGGCATCAACCAAAGACTTAACATATCCAGAAAAGAGCCTCCCGTGACAGTTTTCTCGTGACAAGAGAAGGGGCCGCACACTTTTTTGGGACACAGCACAGAACACATTTACCTTGAGGGAATCTCGCACGTGTTGCACTGTAAATCTGAGATTCTCCGTTCCCCAAATGCAAACATTGTGCTTGCTTACCTGACCACGCACGTGAAATGTCGCTACATCGGTGAAAACTATGTGATCGGCTAAATCGTCATTTTCAAAACAGTGCTGCATTTCGGCACAAAATTCAAAGCGCTTATCTTGTCAAGGTCAGTGAGATTTTGCAACATCTGCACTTTGTATGGAATCATTTTCAGCTTCAAAATTCTCCAGACAGTGGGCTGTGAATAATATACAGTGGGCTTCTTATAGTGCTTCTCGGTGGCGTGCTGGGCGCACATGATTTGCATGCATATGCCCTGCAATGCTAATCGTTTGCACGTCCTCTCGCGGGCGACGTATGCTGCGAATTTCAGGCTAATCGGATAATTCCTTCTTGGTGTTGCATTTTGGGTGGCCAGCAGTGTATATATATAAAAAAAAGGTTTAAAAAGGCCTTAAGCAGTCGCCCGTATTTAATTTAGGACCATTTATTCAAGGTAGGGGAGAGAGCCAGTGCCGTAAGAGAAACACGCCACCCTGAACTCGAACCCAGACACCCTCGGATCAACGGGCAGAAGCCAACGTTTGGACCGGTGCGCCACCGGATTGTCTTCTTCATCCGCACAGCAATTAGTCGTCTTGAAACATGGTTTATATATGCGTTTTCTGAATGTTTTTGTGTTTCATAAAAATGAGCCTTTTCCCGATTCATTTATTTGATTACTGTCTCTTCAAATGATTGAGAAAACAAAACTCAAAGCGCTGTTAAATCCAAATGCTAGCATTTTATTTAACCAGAAGGCAGGAAATCCGGCAGGGCGAACCCTGAGAACGGGACATTTAAATTATTTAGGAGCACATTGCATGAAAATAAACTCATTCCGTTTGGTTGATAAACACGGGTGACATTAAGTTTAATTTTCCTTGTTTGAAAAACTCCTGTTCGTGTCTTTTTAAGTTCAGAATGTTTGAAACCCATTTATTTTAATTAAAAGTCAGTTCTCCGGCTAAATTTTGCAACTTGAAAGATCGTTGCTGGGCGCTTTAAAACTGAAAGAATCCTTAGTTATTGCGGAACAGCGCCAGCGTAATGTGGTAACAGCTGCGTCCTTTTCCACATTCAAAGTCATTGATCAGCTTTGCGGCGGCTTGACAAATGGATCAGAATGATTTATAGGTATGTCAGGATTTTAGATCTGTCCGTTGCCAAGAGAAGTAAGGCAGACGGCTTTTCATATCAGAGTGGGATTCCAACATATAATTTACGCAAGCAAATGTTTGAAGACAAGCGTACGTCATCCTTCGTGATTAAAGCCTTAGAATTTTCGAAACAGGAATTCAAACTTATCTGCGTCCTGTTCCGAGGAGCAAGAAACCATTCGCTACGAGGGGTTCTCGTGACCCAGGAAAGATATATTTCGCGTTTAAGAATGTTATATTTATATCATCAATTCACATTTTATTTACCGTTTTAAAGCACATAAATTAAAACACGGTATCAGTTACCTTTATCTTTATTTTCTCACAAACTGAAAATTTTGAACCTGTTATTTCTCATTAAATAAATATTTTATTTTCTATTGCCTTACATAGAATGAAATCTCCATAAATGAAGATTTCTGCTGTTTGATTAAAAAGAAAAAGAGAAGAACATGACGACTCGTTTCTTTGAAGGAATAATTAAATTCTCATCTGTTCATTTAGTGTCCAGTCAAGTCAACAAGTTCAAATTGTTGAAGCGTTCTATTATTCAGTTTGGTGTCTACCTTCTTTGGAGAAGCTTCTTGGTTGAAGTGCGAAATCTTGGAAATTTTGGTTTTTATTTTACCCTAATAAATTTGGATTGATAATATAGTTATACTACTTTGTATCCCACTCGCTCCGAACCTGGCATTTCTTTAATAATATTAACACCAATGAAGATATTGCAGCAAATTTGAAGTGAACTTGCCTCATTTCGTGCGAAATGTGATGACATCACAACATGTGCTGGAAGTGGCCACCATTTGCGCCCAGACAGCATCGAACCCGGCGCACCATATTGTGGAAAGTCCTTGCCAGTACGTCCGCCATCACTGCACGAATTTCTTCGGTGATGTTTGTTTTCAAGGCATCTATGGTTCGCGGTTTCTTTTGGTAAACTCTCCCTTTTAGATATCCCCATAAAAAGTAATCAGGAGGTGTCAGATCGGGCGAGCGCGGTGGCCATAGACCCTTCGAAATGACGAGGTCGCCAAAAAAGGACTGAATTTCGGCCATACTGGTAAGTGATGTCGCTCCATCATGCTGATAGTATCCAATGGAGAGTTTTTCGTCGTCCAACTGATTTACAAAGGTGTTGAAGATTTCCATATATGCAGCTGTTGTGATTGTTGTATCGAAGAAGATTGGAATAATTATGCGACACCGGGTCATCCCAAACACCAATTTTCTGTGAATGAAGTGGTTTTTCATGTATCGTGTTGAGATTTTCACTGGACCAAATACGGGAATTTTGAGAATTGACGTATCCGGACAGGTGACACCACGCCTAGTCCGAGAACCACGTGTACTCCAGAATGTCCGGATTTTCCTGGAGAAATGTCTGAAACTATCGATAGTCATCACTCGTTTCACGTGGTCAGGCTCTTTCAGTTCGTGGACCACATAGATACGGTACGCATGAAGCTTCGCTTTTTTCGCAGCACGTTGACAAGTGCTTTTGGACAACCCTGTTTCCTGTGAGAGTCGGCGAAGTGACTTCCTGGGAGACGCAAGTAGTAGGCCCTTTACATTCTGGATCGTTTCCTCGGACATTTGTGGACGACCTCCTGCGTGGTCGTCTAAAAAAGTCCCCTTGGTTTCCAATTTCTTCGACAATGCCCAAATGATGGACTTGCTGGGCGGATATTAGCCCGCAAACCTTTCCAGGAATTGCTGCTGACTAGACTTTATCGATTCTGTTTTCCAATAAGTGCGAACAATAAACACTCGCTCCTCCAGAATATACCGATACATTTTTACACGTACGCGAACAGCCACGAGCACAAGCACTCACTATCGGCAACCGTACTGTGTAGACACCTTCAGCGAAATGGCATAACAAAGCAGCAGAGAGGCGCGTCTGAATAGCTGGTAGACTGCTCCTCAGTGGCGCTCCATTTAGGAATGTGTCTGCCACAAAGGAGCATTCCGGCTGGCTGGCGGACAGCGCCTGGTTTAATGCTGTCCGAACGCAAATGGTGGCCACTTCCGGCACATGTTGTGATGTCATCATATTTCGCACGAAATGAGGTAAGCTCACTTGAAATGTCGTTGCAATATCTTCATTGGTGTTAATATTATTAAAGAAATACCGGGTTCGGTAGCGAGTGGGACACCCAGTATTTTAAATAAAAAAAAAAAAAAAAAGGATGGTATTTTATTGCTACCATTTTAAGTTAAATGATAAAAATGTTAGGTGGTAAAAATGACGTAACTAATAATGAATTAAAGCAGGATTGAGCACGAGGGCAAGTATAGGCAAAAGGCAATCCCTCACTTAAGCAAGTAGACATGGCTCGGAAAACTTGAAAATTACATCGTCCAGGAACGAGAACTGAACCCGCATCTCCCGATTTACGTTCGGGTATGTACCATTACACAAACCAGAAGAATGAACCTCAGAGTAACGAAGTTTTCTGAGGCATATCTACTTGCTTGATTAATTTGGCATCCATCTGCCTGTAACATCTATTTGACTATCAGTCCCTCACTTTATTTCCTTGAGAAAGAGATGGCGATATTCTTAAAATATTATTTCCTTGAGAAAGGGATGGCCATATTCTTAAAATGTTATTTCCTTGAGAAAGGGATGGCCATATTCTTAAAACATTATTTCCTTGAGAAAGGAATGACCATATTCTTAAAACATTATTTCCTTGAGAAAGGGATGGCCATATTCTTAAAATATTATTTCCTTGAGAAAGGGATGGCCATATTCTTAAAATATTATTTCCTTGAGAAAGGGATGGCCATATTCTTAAAATATTATTTCCTTGAGAAAGGAATGACCATATTCTTAAAACATTATTTCCTTGAGAAAGGGATGGCCATATTCTTAAAATATTATTTCCTTGAGAAAGGGATGACCATATTCTTAAAACATTATTTCCTTGAGAAAGGGATGGCAATATTCTTAAAATATTATTTCCTTGAGAAAGGGATGACCATATTCTTAAAACATTATTTCCTTGAGAAAGGGATGGCAATATTCTTAAAATATTATTTCCTTGAGAAAGGGATGACCATATTCTTAAAACATTATTTCCTTGAGAAAGGGATGGCAATATTCTTAAAATATTATTTCCTTGAGAAAGGGATGGCCATATTCTTAAAACATTATTTCCTTGAGAAAGGGATGGCAATATTCTTAAAATATTATTTCCTTGAGAAAGGGATGACCATATTCTTAAAACATTATTTCCTTGAGAAAAGGATGGCAATATTCTTAAAATATTATTTCCTTGAGAAAGGGATGACCATATTCTTAAAACATTATTTCCTTGAGAAAGGGATGGCAATATTCTTAAAATATTATTTCCTTGAGAAAGGGATGGCCATATTCTTAAAATATTATTTCCTTGAGAAAGGAATGGCCATATTCTCAAAATTATATTTCCTTGAGAAAGCGATGGCCATATTCTTAAAATATTATTTTCTTGAGAAAGTGATGGCTATATTCTCAAAATATTATTTCCTTGAGAAAGGAATGGCCATATTCTTAAAATATCATTTACTTGAGAAAGGGATGGCCATATTCTTAAATATTATTTCCTTGAGAAAGGGATGGCCATATTCTTAAAATATTATTTCCTTGAGAAAGGGATGGCCATATTCTCAAAATTATATTTCCTTGAGAAAGCGATGGCCATATTCTTAAAATATTATTTTCTTGAGAAAGTGATGGCTATATTCTCAAAATATTATTTCCTTGAGAAAGGAATGGCCATATTCTTAAAATATCATTTACTTGAGAAAGGGATGGCCATATTCTTAAATATTATTTCCTTGAGAAAGGGATGGCCATATTCTTAAAATATTATTTCCTTGAGAAAGGGATGGCCATATTCTTAAAATATTATTTCCTTGAGAAAGTGATGACCATATTCTTAAAATATCCTTTACTTGAGAAAGGGATGGCCATATTCTTAAAACTTTTCCTACCAAAAACCGAACATGTTTTAAACGATTCTTAGATTTCGTTAATATGTTAGCTAATCTTCAGCTAGATATGACGGATATCCTGCATTCTTTCGATATTGTCTCTCTCTTTGTTCCTCTATCCGAGTACGTGAAGCGTGCGATAATTGAGGTCAAATAGTAAAATGAAACCAACATCTTTCTGAAGTAGTGCAAGAATTAAGGAGAACCTTTCAACTGGTCATCAACAACAACTATTTTGATTTTCAGGGAAGATACTATAAACACACCAGAGAAGCACCCATGAGTTCACTTGTCTCCGGAATTCTAGCGAAAACCGTATTACGACCGATGGAGGACAAGATATTTTCAAACTGTACCTTAAAACCTAAAGCCTGGTTCAGATATGTGGATGACATCTTCATTTAGTGAAAACACGGAGTGCATAGCTTAAAGGTTTTCAACCAGGAATTGAAATTCTTCCACCAGCCAATCAATTTTACGTACGAACAGGAGAACAACAGAACCTTATACTTCTTAGACGTCCTTCTCACCAGGAAAGAAGATGGCCGACTTTACAGGAAAGTGTTCTACAAACCTTCATTTGTACCCAATACAATCTATCATAGGCCCTTCTGACCAAAAGTTGATAAAAAAAGAAGCTGTCTTCAGAGCATGTTTTAGAGAAGAGTGTTTTTTTAATTCTTCCACCATAGAAGCCAGAGATAAAGAAATAGCAATTCCCCATTGACAAGGGATTTTCAGTTGGGTTTTATAAATAAACATTGGATTTCATTTTACGAAGGGCTCAAGTGTCTAAGCCACTAGTAAGCAAAGAAAACACATCGGGAGTTTAGAACAGACCCTAATCTATCCAGTCGGCCGGACAAAATCGTACGCTGGGTTGACAAAAAGATCACTTTTGGTAAGGAGTAAGGAACATAAAAGATGAGAAAACGGTAACCGCCCTGTGCAAGGAGGTCATCCAAAAAGGACAACCGCCTTGCACAAGGCGGTTGCCAGTTGCTATTCTTTTCATTCCTTTAAACAGCACGAAAAGACCAGCAACTTGCACAAACTGCATTGGCACAGCTCTGAGAGAAAGTGTTGAAGTAACAACTCATCCTTACCAATGCAACGAATGCTTGTTTTTGGACCTGTATAATATCAGGAGAAATCTGAACAAATAGTAAACAAACATAATGTGCCATACCACGTCAATCACGGACTTTCACGTGAACGGAACAATTGTTCCAAGATATAAACAAGAAAGATGACACCGAATTTTCGGGTGCAATAAGCACGACTTTTGAATCCGTTCTGACGCAAATTAAATTTATCAAAGCTATTCAAAGTCAATGGAACCGGTATGGAAAACAATAATATCAAACGGAAGAAAGAAGTTTTTCAATCAAAACTTTAATACCTCAGATATTGGTGTAAACGGAATCTTGAGCTTACGAACTCTTAGAAACAGAGTCATCGACAAAAATAAGATGTGACTTTTCGTCGCCTGGTAGGAAAACCATGCATTATGTTAGGAAGAAAGTATTCTCAAAAGGTTTATCCACACGAGCGGTATCGGTCCAAGAAAAAAAAAAATTGTCGACTTTTCAGGAGCCCAGATTTTACTACAAATATATCAGAAGCAGAAATTAACACTTATGACCCCTGGTGGCCAAACCATTCTTTACAAAACATTAGAAATTATGTAAAAAATATTTTCCATCAGGTCTTGTATGCGATACAGGAAGAATTTTTCAAATCGGAGTTTTAAGAGCAGAAAACGCAATTTACCTTCATGCGCCCTAGCGGAAAGTTTTCAAATTACTTGAACATTTTGAAATTATATGAAAATCATGTCACACTGGAAACACTATCCAACAAAGAAGGATTTTTTAAAAATCGGACTCCTAGAACTAGAGATATTGACAAAAATAAGATATACATCTACGCCCCCTGGTGTAGAAACCATGCATTATTTTAAGAAGAAAATCTCTCTAAAAGGTTTGCCGACATGAGTAGTATCGGTCTACAAACGACGTTTTTTTTTCAATCGAGAATTTAGAAGTTCATATTTTGCTGCAAATACATCAGAAGCGGAAATTAAGCTTTACGCCACCTGGTGGCCATATCATTTTTTTACAAAAATTCGAAATTATGTGCAAACGATTTCCCATCAGGAGCTGTATCCGGTGCAGAAAGAATTTTTCAAACCCGAGATTTAGAAGAAGAGATATAGGGCGAAACGCAATTTACCTTTACGCCCCCTAGCGAAAAGTCTATGAATTACTTGAAAATTTTGAAATTATATGAAAAACATGTTACACTAAAAACACTATCCAACAAAGAAGGAATTTTTCAAATCGGACTCCTAGAAGTAGAGATATTGACAAAAAATAAGATATATATCTACGTCCGCTGTCGGAGAAACTGTGGTATATTTTAGGAAAACAATATTCCGAAAAGGTTTATCGAAGTGAGTGACATCAGTCCACGAAATAATTTTTTCAATCGCTATTTTAGAAGCTCAGAGTTTATGGCAAATACATCAGAAGCAAAAACTAACACTAACGCCCCCTGGTGGCCAAAGTATTCTTTTTCAAAAATTCGAAATTATATGCAAAAGATTTTCTATTAGAAGATGTATCCGCTGAAAAAAGATTTTTCAAATCGGAGTTTTAGGAGAAGAGTTATCGGAAAAAATGTAATTTACTTTTACGCCCCCTAGCGGGAAATCTATGCGTAATTTCAAAATGAAACTATATCTTTTTTTTTTTTTTTTTTTTTGATTGGAGGTTTAACGACCACCGTGAGCAACTCAATGGGCTATAAGCAGTCGCCCGCCCCTAATTTAGGGTCACTGGTTCCAGGGAAGGGAGAGAGCCAGTGCCGTAAGACAAACACAACATCCATGCCTGACCGGGATTCGAACCCGGACCTCTTACGAACGAATGATCAGAGGCCAGCGCCTGAGACCACTGCGCCACCGGGGCGGCTGAAACTATATCTAAAACACTCTTCGATATAAATGGAATCGAAAGATAAAATATTTTTTTCAATCGGATGTTTAGAAGCAATTAAGTGGATTAAAACGTAATTTTGAATTCGACATCATCTGCATTTACGCCCCTAACGGCAAAATTATGGATCGTTAAAAAAAAAGGAATGAAGGATCATCATTCGCATATTTCAGGCTTCCGAATGCAAAAAGAATTTTTCAAATCGGACTGATAGTTGCAGAGATACCGTGGGTACAGACGGACGGACGGACGGACAAACCGATAAACAGAAGCACGATCTTTTTTACGCTTTCCAACCGTAGGTTGAAGAAGCGTATATGCTCCGGCTTTTTCCGTCCGTCCGTCTGTCTGTCTGTCGGCACGATAACTCACGTAAAAATGGTTCAATTTCGATGAAATTTTAGTATGTGGTAGGGGACCACCAGGGGACGAACCCTATTGAAAATGGGTGAAGTGGGGTCAAAGGCCACTCCATAACAGCGAGATCCATTCAATTGCCCTTATGCGTCATAACTTGCGTAAATAAAGTTCGATTTCGATGAAATTTTAGTATGTGGTAGGGGACCACCAGGGGACGAACCCTGCTGAAAATTGGCAAATTGGGGTCAAACGTCAGGCAGGGTATAAGAGCAGGATTTATTCCATTGCCCTTATGCGTCATAACTTGCGTAAAAATGGTTCGATTTCGTTGAAATTTTGTTATGTGGTAAGGAACCACCTGGGAACGAAGCCTATTGAAAATGGATGGAATGGGGTCAAAGGTCAGGACATAAAAGCGGGATCCATTTCATATCCTTTATGCGTCATAACATGCGTAAATATGGTTCGATTTCGATGAAATTTTAGTATGTGGTAGGGAGCCATTGGGGACGAACCCTATTGAAAATGGGCAAAATGGGTTCAAAGGTCAGGACACTGGAGTGGGATCCATTCCATTGCCCTTGTGCATCATAACTTACCAAAAAATGATTCGATTGCAACAAAACGTTATCATGTTGTTCCGGAGGTATAGTGAACCGGTTCTGTTGACTATCAACGAAATGGGGTCAAAGGTCATTGCACAAAAGCAAGATTTATTCCACAGCCATTATTCTCATAAATTGCGTAAAACTGCTTCTATTGCGACAAAACTTTAGTATGTTATTCTTGAGGTGTACTGAACCAGTTCTGTTGAATATCATCGAAATGGGGTCAAAGCTCAGGACACAGCAGCGAGATTTATTCCACAGCCATTATCATCATAACTTGAGTAATAATTTCTGGTATGTTGGAAAGCGTATCATAATCAATGCATTGCATGATTTTACTAACTTGTTTTACAAAAGACGTGCTAAAAAAATCGGGGAAGTAATTTGTTACTCTTTGCAGAAAATTTATGCTATGCATCTTTTGCACGCCAAGATTTTTGTAGGTGTGAAATAAAACGAGTAATTGGAGACTATACATTTATTTACATACAATACATTGGATTTATTCGCGTCACTCACGACCACACCAAGCAATAGTCCGGTATACATGGACTACGAAGAACTGCGTCTTAACAAAAACTAAGGTTTACTAATTCCTCACATTGAGAGGCGCTTACGTAGGTGGATTAATGAATGTTATTGCCGTAAAACCAATGAAAGAATATATGAGAGTCATAAAAGTAGATATTTAATGAACTATGGTGTCGCTGCTGGCCACCCAAAATGCAACACCAAGAAGGACACGAGATAGCAAAGCCAGATTTACTGGACAGATAACAACACATACAAAGATGAAACGATTGAACTTACAGGCCCGTGCGACTTGCGGAACACGCAGACATCAATAGTTCGTGTGGCTCCCATGGCTAGCAATAACGGCCGCTACACGCCGCGCCATTGAACGAAAGAGGTTTTGGATGTGGGCTTGGGGTATGTCTGTCCAGGCTGTTTCCACACGTTGCCACAGTTCATCAGGCGTAGCCGCGGGTGGTTCATACCGGGCCACACGGTTGCCGATCAGCGACCAGACGTGTTCGATGGGCGATATATCGGGAGAACAGGCGGGCCACGGCAGCAGTGACACCTGGTGGGCCGTGAAGAATTGATACACGATGCGTGCCACGTGCGGGCGCGCATTTGTCCTGTTGAAACGTGGCCACTGGCAGGTCCTGCAGGTAAGGGAGGACTACAGGTTCCAAAACGTCGGAGATGTAGTGGTGGCTGTTGAGTGTACCGGCAATGCGTACCAGAGGGGTGCGGGTGTCATGTCCTATTACGCCCCAAACCATAACGCCAGGTGACGGACCTGTATGGCGATGCATAATGCAAGTGTCATACAATCTCTCGCCGTGGTGCCGCCACACGCGGATCCGATCTTTGTGGTGTTGCAAAGCAGAAGCGGGATTCGTCGGAGAAAACAATGTCGTGCCATTCCGTAGCCGAGGTGCGGCGTTCAACGGCCCACTGCCGCCGCACTCAACGGTGGTGTAACGTCAATAGTAATCCCGCTCCTGCAGACGACGTCGAACGGTACGTGCTGACAAACGTTGTTGCGCAACACACTCTAATTCCTGCGCTAACGTTCGTGAGGTGGCGGTGCGAGCCGTCAATTCCCGCCGCTGAATGTGCCGGTTCTCTCGTTCGGTGGTGTGCCGCTGCTTCGGCAACCACTCACGTCGGTCCGTCCGTCCATACTGCACCCATACTCGCTTCACTGTTGCTAGATGTCGTCTCACACGGGCGCCGATGTTTCGGTACGATAAACCGCTGTCGTGATAAGCCACTATTTGTCCTCTGTTGAACTCCGAAACGTGCTGGAATGACTGCCGTATTCTGTGATGAGGCATCAGGAAGCTTCCCACGCACATGTCCGGCAGCACAACACACTTTCCACTACTTACACCCCGTCTTCTGAGCACCCTTCTTATAGTGCTTCTCGGTGGCATGCCGGGCGCACATGATTTGCGTATGCCCTGCAATGCTAATTGATTGCATGTCCTCTTGCAGGCGACGCATGCTGCGAATTTCAGGCCAAACGGATGCTTCCTTCTTGGTGTTGCATTTTGGGTGGCCAGCAGCGTATTTCGACAGTTTAGTTGTTCAAAATCAAAAATTAATTATTATTAGTATTATTATTGTACACTATATTGACAAAAATCACCGGACACCTAGAAGGCAAACAGAACATAGCATTTATTGACATACATTAGTACGGTGTCGGTCCACCTCTGGCATTAATGTTTTTGAAACTATAAGGTCACCAATATTTTTTTCAACTATTCACGCTACAATAACAATGCATATTTAAATGCTTAATATAGTTTCCTAGGAGGTCACATGCACTGACCCTTTGAAACATGCTTTCGACAAAGTTTTGGAACACAGCGATAGGTATGCGCTATCATTCAGTACATAATGCTGCCGCTAACTGTTGCTTAGTAGTAGGCCTTGGTTCCAAACTTCTTATACGGCGCTCTAATTCATCCCATAGGTGCTCTATGGGATTAAGATCAGGTCTATGTGCTGGCCAGTCCACACACGATACGGAATTATCGTCAAACCACGCCGTAACAGTCCTTGCTTTATGGCTCGGTGCATTATCTGCTGGTAACAACAAGGCTCGGTCCCATAGTATTGCCGCATAGTCGGTAGGGCATAATTGTCCAGAATATCGAGGTAGACGTGCTGGTTAACAGGTTCGTCCACGATAACCAAAGGGTCGGGACTACACCACAAAAAACACCCCCACACGAGTACACTGCCAGCTCCAAACTTGACCGTAGGAACAGTATACTGTGTTAAATAGCGTTCCCCCGGCTGCTACTATACACACACACGGCCATCAGACGAATGAATCGTGTATCTGGATTTATCAGTCCATAGGACCCATTTCCATTGATCTACGGTCCGTGACAAATGTCCTTTACACCATGCTGAACGACGAGTAGCATTCCGAGTGGAGATGAAAGGCTTATGAGCAGCGGTACGACCACGGAAGCCGATGGAATGAAATTCTCTGCGAATGGTACGTCTACATACCGAGGTTCTAGCATTTTTACTCACCTGTACACTGAGGTCTTGTGCAATACTCCGTCTATTAGCTGTAACGACTCTCCTGAGGTTTCGACGTCCTTTTTTTTTTTTTTTTGATTGAAGGTTTAACGACCACCGTGAGCAAATCAATGGGCTATAAGCAGTCGCCCATCCCTAATTTAATGTCACTGGCTGCAGGAAAGGGAGAAAGCCAGTGCCGTAACACAAACACAACATTCATGCCTTATCGGGATTCGAACCCGGACCCCCTTCAGACGAATGACTAGAGGCCATCGCTTAGACCACTGCGCCACCAGGGCGGCAGGCTTCTACGTCCTCTATCACTGATTTTCTTTGGTCTGCCGGTACGTTTGGCTACTTCGGGCACGCCATGTGTCTTCCACTTATTCACTACATCCAAAACAGTCGACTTGGGTATGTTTAAACGCCTCTCTGTTTCTCTTATGGACAACCCAATAATATAACACCCAACAATCTTTCCTTTCTCAAATCCAGTTTTCACCCGCCGTGATATTTTCACTCAACCTCACAGTGCGATATGATCGCAGTCAGCTGCAGGCTTGTTTTTGTACCGTTTGCAGCTGTATTTCGCATCTTAACAACGCAGCTGATCCGTTTATTTGCTTTTGAAGGGGTTTCCGGTGACCTTTGTCAATATAGTGTATATATATATAAGGTATTTAAGCCAAATATCGCCGTGTATCCATTTATTGCCCCCAAACAAATTTCTTGTAACGGTACCAGTAAGCGGTACTTTACCGTACGGGTCGGCATTCTAGGCCATGCAGCGAGAAAAGTTGTTAGGAGAAGTCCGCCAACATTTACGAATGAAACGGTATATCCGCCATTTGCTCTTGAGTCACGAAGCTGAAAATCTGCTACTATGCCAAGGTAAACGAAAAGAACTGATTTTGTAGATGCTGTAATGAATAACTTTCTAAAGCCATACATGTTCTTGATGTTTGAAGCTTCGTGTATAGAGAGCAGTAAGCTGTTGTATTAAAAATTTCGAAATGTTACAGAAACGGATGCAGAATGCCAACAAATAATCTCCTCTAGCGCCAGGGTGGCATTAAAGTTGTACATACAAGATTTTTATGTTATTCACGACACTTACGTAAATCTTAGTCATGTTAAACTTATTTCCATTTTCTCAGAAAATCATACGTAAATCATTGAACTACAAGACAAGCGTAATTAAGACTTCAATTTTTTAAGATGCGAAGTCGCTGACGAAAATTACGGCAAATAAAACCTAGAAAATATCTAAACCAGTCCCAACCAAAAGTGAAGAGGTTGAACAACCAAGCTCAAGCAAAGGCTGGATGTGTTTTATGTGTGATGAAGATCGCGTAGAGAAAATGTCTTGGTGTAAATTTTGTGAGGTATTTACAAGATAAGTGTGGAGAATCAGAATTCAGAAGGAACACAAATCTTTCAACTTACAGATGTCCAGAATATGCTAAGTGATGGCTTTACCTCTATGAATGTCAAAACTCTTATGTATTTTCAAACTTTTCTAACACATTATTCGTATTGTGTGAAAGATTGTATTTTTGTCGCATATCATTGTTTTTAATAATCCAATAAGTTCATGACATAGGATAGTATAACTATACTAGTTATCCGAACTTATTGGTGTATAATGAAATCAAAGTTTCCAAGCTTTCGCACATCAACCAGATGGCTTTTTCAAGGAAGGTAGACAGCAAACTGCCTACCTTCGTTGCTGTCTACCTTCCTTGAAAAAGCCATCTGGTTGATGTGCGAAAGCTTGGAAACTTTGATTTCATCTGCGCCAATAAATTCGGATAATTAGTTTAGTTTTACTATCTTATGTATAGTTGGTGTATAGTTCCTTTGCGTTATTATTTAAGTTCATGACATATTTCTGCCTATTAAAGCTATTCTTCCAGCAGCAGACCAAGAAAAATTTAATAATGAGTGAATGTTTATCATTTTGTTACACAAACTCAAAACGGATTTTGTATTGTTCCATTTTGTTTAAATAATGTTATTTAGTTTTGGGGGAAATACTTTATAACGTTATGTTAAAGAAGAGATGCCGTTAATTGGGCCAGCTGTTCCCAATAACGCCACTATGCAAAGTTTTCCTAACTCAATTTTATTCCACCTCCTGAAATACTTATCATCCAGGTCATTATGCTATTATCTACAGAAGAGATTAAAATGTTTTCGTCATTACTTTTCTGTTTTTATGTACCTTGTTTCCAGAGCTACACTAATTTAAATTTTAAAGTGGCGTTATTCGGGATTGGTACCTGATATATACATACACTATCTATAACGAAGTAAATTTCTCCGTCATTTTTGGTCTACGCCGGGATTCGAACCCGAGGCCGCTTATTCCGGAACAAGTCGCTCTCGGGTTCGAATCCCGGCGTAGACCAAAAATGATGGAGAAATTTACTTCGTTATAATGGCGCCCGAACTATCCGGATGACCCGGCAGTTCAAAATCTCGCATTGGTGTGATGTTATTTCCACACCGCGAGACAGGAAAAATCAGAGAATCCCTTCTCCAGCGCTTCGAAAAATAAAAATGTGTGATGTTGCATTCCACACAGCAGATTGACTGGGAGTTCTCAAGTGCACGTTCTACAGTGGATGGCTGCCTGCAACGATTCATGGTCACGGCTGACCCGTGGGCCATGCCCCCGGCCCTCTTTCGGGGCGGGGGAGATGTGACGTACCTGCCAGCAGGACGCACACGACATAAAGGCAGATAGTAATCAGAATAATCGTCTGCGTAGCTCAGTTGGTAGAGCGACTTGTTCCGGAATAAGCGGCCTCGGGTTCGCATCCCGGCGTAGACCAAAAATGACGGAGAAATTTACTTCGTTATATATCTACCAACAAGTAATTGGACGTCCCTGCAATAGACGATATATGCGGTCCTGAAACACGTCACGGCCGCAGCCGTTAAATATCGTGTGGGAAACAACAACGCAACCAGTCGCATGCAAGATGCCACGCAGTTCGGAGCTCTCTAATTTCAAGAAAGGTGTAATCGTTGGGTATCACAGAATTGGCCGATCCATGCGTGACATATCCAGCGAGCTGAAGTACCCAAAATCGAGTGTGGCCTACGTGATTGGCAAGTTGAAGATGAGAGGTGACTGTCGGAATGTACCCCGACTCGGCCGACCCACAAAACTGGGAGTTAGAGACCGACGGGTGCTGGCCAGAGAAATTCGGAGGAACCGAACCAAATCGATGGGCCACATCCACGAGGAGTTTCAACAGGCATCCGGGAGTGTTCTTTCGATGAATACCATCCGAAAGAAAGCCCATCTGCTCAGTTATCATGGACGTGCTACCGCCCACAAGCCTTTGATCACCAAGTCCAATAGCGCTGCTCGGCTAACGTGGTGCAAAGAACGTCGACAGTGGACCGTTGAACAGTGGAAACAGGTTCTCTGGAGCAACGAATCAAGGTTCACCCTCTACCGTTCGGATGGCAGAGTCTGGGTTTGGCGTCTGCCTGGAGAACGCCTCCTGCCGGAATGTATTGTGCCAACTGTGAAGTTCAGCGGCGGTGGAATTATGCTATGCGGTGTTTCTCCTGGTATGGCACGGGACCCTTTGTCGCAATTCCTGGTAGACTCAACGCCGAGACCTACTGCACCATTTTGGATGACCATGCGCTTCTTACGCTGTGGCAGTTTTACGGGGTGGACCTATGTTACTTTCAGGATGACAATGCCACCTGTTATGTTGCGAGGTCCACCATGGCTTGGTATGGTGACAGTGGGGTTAATCGAATGGACTGGCCTGCGCAGAGCCCGGACCTTAACCCTATCGAGCACCTCTGGGACGAGATGGAGCGTCGATTTAAGGGGTGCCCCCACCGTCCGAAATTGGTGAAGAAACTGATTTGTCTTCTTCAAGCCGAGTGGAAGAAAATACCGCTAGCCGTCGTACAACGCCTGGATGAGAGTATGCCCCGGGGGTCGCAGCTGTAATCGCCGCTCGTGGAGGCTCCGCCAACTATTGAAGGTGAATAAATTTCGTTTTCCTTTGCTATCACAGGTGTCCAATTACTTGTTGGTAGATAGTGTATATATGGTATTTTGAACCGAATTTTTATTTGTGCAAAAAATAAAAAATAAATAAAATAACGCTGAAAAATGAACTCGGGACTTTTAAGAATGTCCCAAGTTTATTACTTTTTCTCTACACGTTTGATTTTTGAAATTTTTTTATCTTCACGTTGCTTGTTTTTTCTCCTGAATAGTTTCCTTGGAGGATTTTGTTCTAGATATTCTCAGCATTTGTTCTTGAAAAAAGTGGTTTGCTTCTTTCTACTGTCTTCAATTCTTTTATGTTGCTTCTTGATATAGAAATGATACGTCAGCTATTATCATCTTCCTCGAAGACTTATATCATCGTATCGCGGGGATCGCACCCACGTCCCTTTATGGTATACTAACCACCGCAAAACCCAGGAAAGTAACTCTGCAAGTAAATGAAGTATAGGAATCTGAATAAACATCAGATTGCGCCAGTCGAAGCAACCAGAACCAGCTCGTGCCTGGGCTCACGTGGAGAATTTACTCATACAGCTCGTAAAGTACT
Organism: Macrothele yani; assembly: GCA_039090855.1. NCBI lineage: Eukaryota > Metazoa > Arthropoda > Arachnida > Araneae > Macrothelidae > Macrothele > Macrothele yani. Next base: position 21,682,094 of record CM077002.1, on the reverse strand, counting down.
TGGGGTTAAGCATGCCACATCACCGACAAACATGCATTGTGATGAGCAGTGGAAATGCATCTTATTGAGGATTTCGCTGTATAGTCTTTTTTTTTTCTTTTTTTTTTTTTTGCTTGCTGGCGGCAAATTGTCACTGAAAGGCAGGTAAGCCTGTCTCTCCTTCTTCTTAACAATTTCTTCTGTTCCCATCCCTGTTACACACTACCCATAATTTTAGATGTTCATTTACTGTGGGTTTTACTTACTGTTGCATTTCATTTTACAGATGGTATTACCATCGATACTACTGCGAAATACGAGATTTCATCGTATAATACAAATTTTTTAAGATGACAATCCGTTTTTTGGTGTAAATATGACAAGGATGGTAAGTCAGATAATATCCGAAAACTTGAAAATTTCGTCGTCCTGGAGAGGGAATCGAACCCGCGTCTCCCAGATAGCTCCCGGGTATGCCAACCACTACACCACCCAGAACGACCAAGTCTGAAGTTTCCGATTAATTTGAATAAAACCATCGCAGGATTTGCTAGTCGAAGCAACCGGCATTGATGTTTATCGAATCTGGAGATTAAGAATCCTATCCCGTGATTTTTTGTTTAATTCGAGGATAAACGACCACCGTGAGCAATTCAATGGTCTAAAAGCAGTCACCCCTCCCTAATTTAGGGCCACTGGTTCCAGGGAAGGGAGAGAGCCAGCGCCATATGACAAACACAACATCCATGCCTCACCGGGATTCGAACCTGGACCCCTTTAGGACGAATGATCAGAAGCCATCGCTTAGACCACTGCGCCACAGGGGCGACATCCCGTGATTGCCCGGAGGAGCAGATAAATCAGGATTGCACCATATAATACAAATCTTGCAGATGACAGTTCGATTTTTACGCTTTCCAACAGTAGGTTGAAGAAGCGTATGTGCTCCAGCATTGTCCGTCTGTCTTTCTGCCTGTCCGTCCGTCTGTCCGCACGATAATTCGCGTAAAAATAATTCAATTTCAATAAAATTTTAGTATGTGGCAGGGGACCATTTAGGGACGAATCTTATTGAAAATGAACGAAATGGGGTCAAAGGTCAGGACATAGGAGCAGAATCCATTCGATTGCCCTTATGCGTCATAACTTGAGTAAAAATGGTTCGATTTCGATGAAATTTTAATATGTGGTAGTGGACCATCAGGAGATGAACCCTATTGAAAATAGACGATGTGGGGTCAAAGGTCAGAACATAGGAGAGGGATCCATTCCATTCTGTTGCCTATGTGTCATAACTTGCGTAAAAGTGGTTCGGTTTCGATGAAATTTTAGTATGTGGTAGAGAGCCACATGGGGGCGAACCCTGTTGAAAATGGACAAAGAAATGGCGTCAAAAGTCAGGACATAGGATTGGGATCCATTGCATTGCTCTTATGCTCCATAACTTGACTAAAAATGCTTCGATTGAGGCAAAACTTTATCATGTTGTTCCGGAAGTATACCTAACCGGTTCCGTTGAATATTATCGAAATGGGATCGAAGGTCAGGGCACAGGGGTGAGATTTATTCCGCAGCCATTATCCTCATAATTTGAGTAATAACTTTAGTAATGATCTCTGGTATGTTGGAAAACGGATAATATAATCAATGCAATGCATGATTTTACTAACTGGTGTCGTGTAAATATGACAAGGATGTTAAGTCAGATAATATCCGAAAACTTGAACATTTCGTCTTCGTATTCGATTTCCGCTCCAGGACGACGAAAATTTCAAGTTTTCGAATATTATCTGACTTAACATCCTTGTCATATTTACACCAAAAAACGTATTGTCTAAATTTGTATCTACGACATTTTTGTTGTTATTGTTTCATAGTATAACATCTAGCACTGTAAGCAGTTCTAAGCAGTTACCCGTCCCTAATTCAGGCCACTGGTTCCAGGGAGGAGGAAAAGCCAGTGCTGTAAATAAAACGCAACACCCAATTCTCATCCGTGACTCGAACATGTGCCTTCTAGGATGAACGACCAGAAGCTAGCGCTTAGACCATTCCTCTCACGGGTCAGCTGCCAATGTCATTAATTATTTTAATTGGTGCCTCCGAAATACTAGGGTGATTCAAAAGTCATTGCCGTTTTCTGACAGTTTATGGAAACGTGTATAAATGCATAAAGGTAAAAGTTGAATCTTCGACAAACGTGTTCGATGGTCCGATGCCATCGTGATGTAGTGTCTTCAATCTTTCTGCCAAAGGTGAAAATGTCTTGGACAGTAAGTTCAACATTGTGGATGCTTTGGAAGTTTTTCCCACGTAAAAAATGTGCCATGGACCTGAATGAGTTGTAGTCCGAACGCGAAATGTGTGCCATGGACGTGAATACGTGGTAGTCCTAACGCGAAAGGGACGTTAGCTCAAATCCCTACAGTTCCTGTATTTTTTGTTCTTAGTTGATCGTGCATGATGAGCAGGAGCTTCGTCATGTTGGAAGATAACCCGTTTACGGTTCACCAGAGCAGGGTACTTTCGGCTTAAAGCGGCATACATCCGCTCCAACTGGTCCCAGTAGAGCTACGCATTAATGCCTCTGTCATCTGGAACGAATTCCCAATGATCCCAATGAAAGAGGGCCTCAAAATTCCACCATACACGTAGCATAATTGTGTACTGAAATCGTCCCGTTTTTAGTACGTCTTTTGTAAAAAAAGATCGTGCTCATGTTACCGGTTTGTCTGTCCGTCCGTCTATACCCACGATATCTCTGCAACTATCAGTCCGATTTGAAAAATTCTTTTTGCATTGGGAAGCTTGAAATATGCGAATGATGATCCTTCATTTCGTTTTTTTTACGATGTCTTATACAATTTCGCCGGTAGAGGGCGTAAACGCAGATGATGTCGAATTCAAAAATACGTTTTATTCCACATATTTGCTTCTAAACATCCGATTGAAAAAAATATTTTATCTTTCGATTCCATTTATGTCGAAGAATATTTTAAATATAGTTACTTTTTCAAATTACGCATAGATTTTCCGCTAGCGGGCGTAAAATTAAATTACAATTTTCCCGATAACTCATCTTCTAACACTCCTATTTAAAAAAAAATCTTCAGCGAATACAGCTCCTGATGGAAAATCTTTTGCATATAATTTCAAATTTTTGGTAAAGAATACTTTGATCACCAGGGGACGTAAGTTTTAATTTTTGCTTCTGATGTGTTTGCCATAAAATCTGATCTTCTAAAATGTGGATTTAAAAAATTCTTTCGTGGACTGATGCCACTAACATCGATAAACCTTTTCGGAATATTTTCTTTTTAAAATATTCCACAGTTTCTCCACCAGGGGGCGTAGATGGACATATTGTTTTTGTCAATATCTCTACTTCTAGGAATCCGATTTGAAAAATTCGTTCTTTGTTAGACTGTGTTTTCAGTGTGACATGTTTTTCATATAATTTCAAAATTTTCAAGTAATTCATGGACTTTCCGCTAGGGGGCGTATAGGTAAATTGCGTTTCAGCCTATATCTCTGCTTCTGAATCTCCGATTTGAAAAATTCTCTTTGCATCGGATACAGCTCCTGATGGGAAATCGTTTGCATATAAATTCTAATTTTTGTAAAAAAAAAATGGTTTGCCCACCAGGTGGCGTAAGAATTAATTTCCGCTTCTGATGTATTTGCAGCAAAATATGAGCTTCTAAAATCTCGATTGCCAAAAAAGTCATTTGTTGACCGATACTACTTATGTCGACAAACCTTTTAGGAACACTTTTTTCTTGAAACTATGCATGGTTTCAACGCCAGGGAGCATAGATGTACACCTTATTTTTTTAATATCTCTACTTCTAGGAGTCCGATTTGGAAAATTCCTTTTTTGTTGGATGGTGTTTCCGATGCGAATTGTTTTCCTATAAATTCAAAATTTTCAAGTGAATCATAGACTTTTCGCTAGGGGGCACAAAGGCAAATTGCGTTTTATGCGTTATTTCTGCTTCTAAAACTATGATTTGAAAAATTCTTCCTGTATCACATACAAGACCTGATGGAAAATATTTTTCACATAATTTCTTATGTTTGGTAAAGAATGGTTTGGCCACCAGATGACATAAGTGTTAATTTCTGCTATTGATGTATTCGTAGCAAAATCTGGGCTCCTGAAAACTCGACTAAATATATTTTTTCTTGGAGAATACTTTCTTCCTAAAATAATGCATGGTTTTCCCACCAGGGGACGTAAAGTCACATCTTATTTTTGTCGATATCTCTGTTTCTGAAAGTCCGATTTGAAAAATTCTTTCTGTGTTGGAGAGCGTTTCCGGTGCGAAATGTTTCTCGTGTAAATTCATGTTTTTCTTAACACTCAGGTCTGCAACCAGAGAGCGTAAGCTCACGATTCCGTTTACAACAATATCTGAGGGATTATAAACCCGATTGAAAAACTTCTTTCTTCCGTCAGATACAATTGTTTTCCTAACCGGTTCCATTGACTTTGAATAGCTTTGATAAATTTAATTTGCGTCAGAACGGATTCAAAAGACGGGCTTATTACACCCAAAAATTCGGTTGTTTTTTTCTCGTTTTTTTTTAACCGGACAGAGGGAGGACAGTTTATCCACGAGTCTCAGCAGTGGGATGAAAATTTAGATTTGTAGGTACTTCAAGGTGAAAATTGAAAACTATATATACTGAAATTTATCAAAAGGAACTTTAAATGGGAAAATAAAAAATCGAAATATTTATGAAATTTGCAACCACGATCGTTATTTGAAAACTATGAAAAGTCAGGGGACAAATGTGATATTTTGCCTCTTCTGCTGCAGCGGTTCCGACGTTGTTTGCTGCGAGGAATAACATTTGCAGCTAATTTAAAAAAGGAAAATACTGAGGTTCATATCTTTTTTGCTTTTCAGTTATAATTTTCTGTAAATGTATTTATATGTAGAGCTATTTTATCTTTTACTCCTTTCAGAACATGACTCCCCTGGCCTACAATGTCCATCCTGGAAGGGCAAAGCCATAACTACCTACTTCCTCTGGTACTTTACGGCCTTGAACGGTAGGATATTGTTTTAACATTGCTGTTGAAGTTTTTATTTATTTTGTTATTTTTGGATGTTTTGCTCCATCGTATTTTCCGTATTCTGTGTCACCCATCTGTGATCCACTCTAGCAGTGCCATCTGTCGATACTTTATGAAAAAACAGGCGTAAAAAAATAACTACCGCAATGCCAAAGATTCGTTAAAAGTAAATGCGAGCATGAATCGAGAAAAATACTAAAAGAAAGGGTGAAAAAAATGTTTAGTCTTGTTGGAAATGTATTTAAGTACCTAACAAGCAGAAACGAGTGTTTAAAAAAAAAAAAACATTTTCGTCTTTTTTTTATTTACTTTCGACATGTGCTCTAAGCTGCGGTTTTATTAAAAATAGTTAGAGCTAATTGGAAAATGAGTACTTAATAAGTGTTTGGCTTGCTTTTATGTAAATTTTGTGTTTTTCATTAAACCACATGTTTTGAACCTTTGAAAATATTCATCAAGTAAAAGAAAGTGCTTTCATAACTCTGTTACCGCGAAATTCTGCGTGCTTTGGGTAACATTCAGAATTATTATTGATATCGTTGATTTATTTATTTAAATTTCAAATCGCTCTGTTTTATAAATTAACTTTAATGATATTCACTTGTTTTTAAAGTTCGGATTACCGACTGGAATTTCCTAAGTGGATTACCGACTGGAATGGTAATTTAGTGTTAGTATATTTTCCTGTATCTTCCTTCAGGCCAACAAATGCAGATTCAGATAAGGCACATACAACACTCAAGGCCCACATGTTTCTGAACATATTCCTTCACAACATTTTTCAAAGTCTTCAAACATGCAAATCTGGAAATAACGCAAAACGAATTAAATTTGTTCCGGTAATTCCCAAGCCCAAGAAGAGCCACGAGATGTCGAAATCGTCTTTGCTACATTTCGGAAACATTTACGAAAACAAACTTTAAAGAACCCAATACAACCTGAAAAATTCCTACCATAACTAACAGGCTAGCGAGAGATGAGATCGCCACTTTCATCTATAATTATAAAATTGCCACATCTGTCTGTCAGTCAGTGGCGTACAGAAGAAAATATTGAACGTAAATGTTTCAAATTTTGCAGAAGTTGCAGAGCTGTGACGGTGTGCATTTCAGAGGCATTTTTTGCAAATTTACAAACTTTAATTAATTTAATTAGTTTTAAGGCTTTCAACCATTGTTGGAATTTAACTTTGGTGTATGTTGTACCGCAAGCTCACAGAAAATTAGTTCATTCTTATTTTCGCGTAACAATTTTTCATTACACTGTTGTGCAACAATATTTCATTACAAGGTAGTATCAGAATACACTGAAGATCAATTGAATTAGAGATACCTGTCTAGTAACGTGTAGCACCACCTTTCGCCCTGATGACGGCGGTAATTCGTCTCGGCATGGACTCGACAAGACACCGGAAGCGTTGGGAAGCAACACGGATCCACGACCCCTGAACAAGCTCCCACAGTTCACGAAGATTTGATGGAGGGGGTCAGAGCCTCAAACATCTCTCTTGATGACATCCCGGATGTGCTCGATGTGATTGAGGTCAGGTGACCTAGCTGGCCAAGAAAGCGAGGTCACGTCGGTGGAGTCTTCATCCAACCATTAGGATACAATTCGAGAGCGATGGCGCGGTGCATTGTCTTGTTGCAGGATGTGGTCCCCAGTGGGATGTTGAAGACGCACAAACGGAGGAAATGGTCGTCCAGGATATCCCGGTAACGTTGACCTGTGAGAGACGATGTCACTCGTACCAGGGGTCCCATTTCAGTCCACGTAAACAGTCCCCAGACGATAATGCCACCCCCACCAACTTGAAGAGTACCCTGTCGGCAAGAAGGATTCATCGCTTCATGTAGTTTGCGCAGTACTCGTATGCTGCCATCCGCATGTGCCAACGTGAATCTCGACTCATCAGTCCAGGCAACATTTTCCCACATTTCTAGGGTCCAGTGGCGATGTTCCCGCGCCCATGCTGATCTTTGCGTTCTGTGATGTGCGGTCAGCAGCGGTACCCTCGTGGGACGATGGTATCTGCACCCCATAGCGAGGAGATGGTTCTGGATGGTGTGGCTGCTTACACGTTTTTGTGCACCAGCGTTAAATTACCGAGTTATTCTTGTACTGTGGCCCGTCTATCCGCTGTTAGAATAACAGCTAGCCGATGATGACCCGGCTCATCCACACGCTGTTGTCCACGGCAGTTGGCTCTTGCAGGGATGGGTTTACCGGATTCGATATACTAACGGTGCACCCGTGATACAGTGGCTCGTGAAAATCCCAGTGTACGCACGACTTCCGAAATGGAGTGACCCATTCGTCGGGCCCCGACAATTTGCCCTCGATTAAATGCGCTTAGAACCTTCGTCTTACCCATACTACGTCCGACTCTTACTGATTCCCGTCGCATCGCTCCTTATATTTTTGGATAGCTGCATACGTCATGTCGTTTGCGTTTACAGGGCCGCCTGCAGCGCTACATTTGCGTAACGCCAGCTGTCTCTAATTCAATTGCTCTTCATTGTAATATATCCACCTCCGGAATCACAGTGTACCTGCCCAGGCGCGTTACGGAGTGCACGGGACATGGTCCACCGCACGGAGATATAAGCGACCGGTCAGGACAGATGAGCCATAGTGCGTTACGTGAGCACAATGAACACAGGTAGTGATTTGACGGACATTTAAAAAGGGATGATCATCGGCTACCGCGCCAAGAGTGGAAGCATCTCGAAAAAAAAACAGATTTCGTAGGCTGTTTCCGAGGTGCAGTTGTAAGGGTGTACCAAGAATGGCCGCTGGCACACCGAGTGTCTCCCGAAGTCATAACTGTGAAGCTCTAAAGGCCATCGACCCCAGAGGAGAACGTCGCCTCCGTCGACTGGTCAAGGGCAATCGATCGCCACAGGGTAGCAATTGACCATGCAAATGAACGTTGAGGCACCCAGGTACGTGTCTCTGATAAAATCAGAGTAAACCGTGTTACGCGTGGGTTTTCGGAGTCCACGCTGCGTCCATCGGCAACGACACTACAGTTCGCATGGGACTACCGTCATTGGGCAGTGCAAGAGTGGGAAAAGGTTGCTTTCTCCGACGAATTGAGGTTTCTGGTACTCCACAGAAAAGACGGATGGTGGCGGATATGGCATCATGAGAACCAACAACCGCACAGAATTCTCTGTCAAGTACAGGCCGGCGGTGGCAGATTGCGTGCCTGGGAGATGTTTTGCTGGTATGACGTGGGACAGCTGGTACCAATGGATGGGTCCTTGAACGCCAATCGCCACCTGTCCATCCTCACTGACCATATGCATCCCTTCCTTCATGTTGGACGTTTACCTTGGTGGCGATGGTGTCTACCAATAGGACGTGCAGCATCGCCAAGAGGGTGCGTGACTGGGAAACACGAGAGAGGTGTCTTCGTTCTCCCTTGGCCGGTGAAGTCGCCCGACCTAAATCCCGTAGAACACTTGTGGGACTATTTGGATCGACTGGTTCAACGTGCCGTCCCTCAACCACGGACCTCCGTGCTCTGCTGCAATCCGTATGGGGGCAAGTGTGCCTCAGGCAACCTTCCAGGGCCTCATTGTATCCGTGCCATGCCGTCTCGCAGCTGTCATCCGGGCCAAGGTTGGTTATTCCCATCATTAGGTATAGGTAGTCATGTTATTCTGATACGACTGTGTACATTTTGCATAAACCCAACGATATGTCATGACACTGTTGGGTAAGCTGCGAGAACATCACGCTAAACGCCATGGAAGTGACAGTAGTAATAGATTGTGTTAAAAAATTTGGGTTGCGGTTCCGAAGTGTTACTGCGGCTGGTTTGTTTACGTTTCAGAGCGGGGGTCGCATTGCGTTACTACGCACAATGAACATTTCCAAGCTATTTCTACGGAAAGATTGTAACTAGGCTTCTCCAACTATTGCTGCTTATTGGACATAATGCACGATATTTGATTTTGCGATTTACTGTATTAGAATTCTGAACTGTTGCGTATGAACTTCCGCCGTAGCTACCGGCGGAAGATCATTTACGTTTCAGACAGCAACTCTTTGGGGGTTATTACGCGCTATAAATATAGTCCCACTACTTAAAAAACAATAGCACAGCTATTCTTTTAGACAGGGAATTGTATCCGGGGCTTCCATATTTATCAGAAGCGAGATTCTGTAGCCATTTTTAAAGATAGTAATTGTAGTCATTTTCTTTCAATTCCCGCCATTTGGATGGGAAGGGCTGCGACAGGTAAAGTACTTTTTTCCCACGCGTAGCAGCAGAGGAGGTGTTAGATTTATTGTTTCGTCGACGTGAGAAGAATGAAACTAGACATTATTGCTTTTCAGCTGTCCCAAGTAAAGCGGCGAAGCAAGTAGAGGAGGGCCAGCGAGCCAAAAAATGAATCTCGCGTTTTTCGGAGAGGAGGCATTTTTAGGTTGTGGCTTTGCTTAGGAGGAATTCGTCGGACTTGACACGGGGGAGAGTTTTGGTTCGGGGGTCGGCTATCGGAGAAGAAAAGAGCAGAGAGAACTCGGTGGCAGAAGGTCGACGAAGCGAGAGATCTTGAGCGGGGGTGCTAGTATCGAGGGAAAAAGGGAGGTAGGAAGGAATGAGGCCGATGAGAGGAGAGATGGAAAGAGATCATGAAGGGTTAATGTGTGGAAACAACGGAGATCAGGACAAGGCTTAAAGACATTCACCGTAACATCTGAATAAATAAAAGTCTTCCTCACTGCAAAATTTAACTTCAGTCGATTCACTTTTCTATGCTTTGTATTGTATTTATCTGCACCAGTTAGGAGAATTACGGATTATACCACCGATGAAGAACTTACTGCAAAGGAAGCATCAAACGAACCCTCCACACAGGGCGCTGTAATGGAACTCAGCACCAAGCCCTGTAACAAAATGTATTTGAATGAAATCCAACAGAAAACAAGAAATGGAATGCGAGAAAAACGTAATTTTTTTTTTTTGCATTTCGTTTCTCCAAGCGTTAACATTGTTATTAATTTTCTCAGGTATTTTCCTACCTCATCCTGACTACTGATTTGTTTTATCTGGATCCACAAACCATCTGCTATAAAATACGGCTGACTGTTAAGACACGCTTGTCAAATGTCATCGAAGCTACTGGCCATTCCAATCTTTCCATCTGATCTTCGACTTCACTTTAAACGCCTACAGTTTCCTGTTCGTCTTAGTTTCGCCAAAATATACTACTGCTTTTGTTTTGTTTTTAAATTGCAACACCAAGAAATAATCGCATTATTCAAATGAAACTTAAATAACAGACTTCTCATGTTACGCTAGATAAGTGATTACATTTGTAGAGCTATACAAGTTTTAGCTTCAAAACTCAGTATCGTGTGAAGCCACCTCGAGCAGCAGTTATAGTTTCTACACGGTGTGGCATTGAACGGAAAGGGTTTTTAATATCGTCCTGGGGAATAGCCTCCCATGCTGCTTCTATGCGAGACCAGAAATCATTTGTGGTGACCCGCGAAGGCTCTTGACAGGCCAGTCGCTTAGCTACCATGCACCAGACATGCTCTATCGGGGAGATATCCGGGGAATGTGCAGGCCAGACAAGAAACGGTATCTGCCGCGCATGGAAGAGGTCTTGGACATTCCTGGCCACATGTGGCGGAGCATTATCCTGCTTGAATATAGTGCCAGGACTACTCTGAAAGAAGGATATCACATCTGCATTTAAAACATCTGTGATGTATCGGTTATGCGAGAGTCCCCTCAATTCGTATTATGCGAGATCGTGAATTGAACCCAATGACGCCCTGATTTATAACGCTTGACGTTGGACCGGTAAGAGGCTGCTAAATGTGCTCTGCAAGATGCCGTTCACCACGATGTCTTCGAAAACGTATGCGACCACCATGGTGCATCAAGTTGAATCATGCCTCTTCAAAAAAACACCACCTGTTTCCAATCAGGGCGCCAATGTCTGTGTTCGAGACTCCTTTGTAGCCTGAGGCGTCTGTTTTTGAGGTTCAAAGGAATGCGCAGCAATGGGCTGCTAGATAGAGTCCTCTGTTAAGCAGACAACGACGAACTGTGCTGGAGGGAAACAAAGCGCGACCTGTGCCAGTGCTCCACTGTTGCGTTAACACAGTGGATGTCGCTGTGCCATCGATCACTGCTATGCGGTAGAGATGCCAGTCACTCTGCGCAGTTGTGCAATTTTACGCTCCATTTCCCGGATTTCGGTGCGTCTGAGCCTCATCTGTCCTATTATACCACATTCGCATCACTGTACAGGCGTTTCGTCTGGTACAAGTGGCAATTTCTTGGTAGAAAAATCCAGCTTCTCTCATCCCAACCGTCCTTCCATGCTCAAAATCCGTCAGGTGTTCATAATCACAGTAGTGTACCAAGCAGTGTTCATTCATCAAACAGTTGTGTTTAAAGACACAGCGTCAGTCGTTAAAAGTTCGACTCAACTTGCGAAACTATGCTTTTCCAATGCGCATCTCCTCTATGTTGGTTGCTAAGGAAGTTGGTAAAAATAAAAAATCTCCTCATCTTGGCTCCGAATGCAAGAACACTGAATGCCGTTAACCCAGAGGCTCTTCAGGGATAAACTTACTTGCGCTTCAGAAAAAACTGTACATTCTACACGTTCCAACACAATGGAGAAATGTAGATATTTCAAATACAGTAGCTTCCGGTTAATTAGGACACTTCGGGGATGGAACACTTTGTGCCAATTAAGAGACTGCCGCCGCCCCGGTGGCGCAGTGGTCTAAGGCGTTGGCCTCTGATCATTCGTCCGTAAGGGGTCCGGGTTCGAATCCCGGTGAGGCATGGATGTTGTGTTTGTCTTACGGCACTGGCTCTCTCCCTTCCCTGGAACCAGTGACCCAAAATTAGGGACGGGCGACTACTTATAGCCGATTGACTTGCTCACGGTGGTCGTTAAACCTCCAATCAAAAAAAAAAAAAAAAAAAAAAAAAAGGACTGCCCTAATTATAGGAAACATTTATCCCAAAGAGTTAATTTGGGATGATCTTCAAGAATTGTCTCAAATAAACCTTTGTCCCAATCAACCGGTGGTCCAATTAACCGGATTCCACTGTATTTCAAATTTGCTATATTCACAGTCAATGTAGGCTGTTGGTTTAATCCATATAAGTATGGATTTTATTAGGTTTTTCAAACTCTTTTCTTTCGCTTACTGGAACACATTTCTGTTAAATGTTTCCGTGAAACATATTCCATTCATAATAATAAACTCGGAAAATGCTGCCCTAGTAGGAGCTGACTAATGTATACACTGCCTGACAGAGAAAATGTTACACCATGAAGGAATGCTCGGAAACCGACCCAACTGCACGCACAGATAGCCAAGTAGGTCCTGAACAAATGATTTAATTGTCACATACTAACTAGGCTCCAGTGGCCGAATATACAGGATAATCAATAATGAGTATAGCCTCCATTTTGGGCGACACAGAGTTGAATCGGACGTGGGATCGAGACAATGAGATTAAGAATAGAGTCGTGGGGTATCGTGGACCATGTGGTGTTGATTCGAGTCCACAGTTCATCTTCATTTTGCAATGGTAGGAGGGTACACAGACGTCGTCCAATCGTGTCCCACAGATGCTTGACGGGCGAGAGGTCGGGGGATCCGTCGCTTGCCATGTAAAGCATTCAGGCTGATCCGAGCGGTATGCGGCTGGGCATTATCCTGTTGAAAAACGGCGTTTGGGATGTCCTGCAGATACGGTAGTACCACTGGTTGCGGCACCTTGTCCACATAGCGGCTTGCTGTCAATGTGCCCGTAATGCATACCAGCGGCGAGGGGCTGTTGGGGCTGATAGCACTTCACACAATGGTTCCACGTTTGTTTCCGGGCCGCGTATCGCTCAACAATGGCGGAGGAATCGTACCGTTGGTCACGTCGCCTCCAGAGTCTCACACGGCAATCATCCGTGGTTAGACAGAATCGCGATTCGTCGCTGAACACTACGCTGTTCAATTCGGCACCCCACGCAACTCTGGAGTGACACCACACCATGCGGTGACGACGGTTACTCGTTGTTACGGGTAGCCTTCGCAACGGACGGGTGGACAGCAAATTAGGCGCAGCCAATCGGCACGACACTGTCTACGTCGATATTGGAGCATCCCAGCTTCCCCGTACACTCCACAAAATGTCGCCCGTTGTGGCCCGTGGGTCCACTACGGCATGACGTCGGATGCGACAATCGGTGCGCTCGGACGTCCTTCTCGGTGCTCCTTTCCCCCTATGACGTTGCACAGATCCTCTCTGGGACCACTGTCTCCAAATGCGACCAACGATCGTGGTGTCACGTTGCGCTTCGTCCGCAATACGACGCAAGGACCATCCGCCGGTACAGAGGCCTGCGATTACACCTCTCGCGAATTCATCCGTTTGACGTAAACGCGTACGACGGCGTCTTAACGGCATTGTCCCCCTTGTTCGTTCTCCAGACACGGTTAGAGCAGAACCACTCACTTCACGACGTCCCGAATGATGGCCTCATGGGTTGGTTGTCCGCTTGTCTCCCGCACGCCGTTCGTGCGATTGGCCTGCGAATGCAATCATTTGCATGTTGGTGTGCAGTTCATTGTTATTAATTTCATTCTCGGTTCAGTGCCAACTTTATACACCCACATCCATGTCTATTCCTTTCCGTGAAAATTTTGAATCTCTTTCAAAGTTGCATTAAAATTCAAACTGCACGTATTTCGAAGAAAAGGACTTCCAAAATAGCAGCAAAATCTGGTTCAAAAAAAAAAAAATGCTGCTGAGAACAAATGTATTTTAATCTTTTAACTTATTTCGTGCAATTCACATTGTATTTGTGCAAATCATAATTAGGTAATATTTCTATTGAATCAAAATCTCATTTCTTTTTTTGTTGTTGTTTTATTTTGTTTCGAAATTTCACGAACTACTTTAGAGGCTGCAAGCCATAGATCATCCCTGCTGCATCTTGCACATATCATAACTATCCAATAGATCTGTTGATTCGAAATTTATCGATTTTTCTTGTTCCGTGGTTTAACGGCCACCATGAGCAGTTCTAGCAACTGTGGACATACCTACTTTAGGGTCACTATTGTCAGGCGGAGAAAGGCCTGCTGCATAAGGTGGGCGCATTACTCATGCGTCATTTAATGCGCAGGTGCAGAGCCAGCAGAGGTAAATGGCCGGTGTCCAGTGTCTTTGACTCTTCGTTCACCAACGCGAATTTTATGTATTATATATTACTAAATTTTGCTTGTTAAAGCAACATACTGTCTGAAAATAGGAATTGAACCGGATTACAATGCTGCGCAAGTAACTGGACGTTTATTTTAAAATGAACGGATTTCGATTTTTATTTTGTTTTGTTATGGGGTTTAACCACCACTTTAAGCAACTCTGAGGGGTATAAGCAGTCTCCCGTTCACAATTTGGGGCCACTGGTTCCAGAAAAGAGGCAGAACCACAGCTGTCGAGCAAAAATATCACCCATGCCTCATATTACCCTCGGTCCCCTGGGGCGGCCGAACCTTGATTGTCCAAAGTCTCCAAAGTCTCTACGAGCAGGAATCCCTCCTTCTCCGCCCCCTCCCACAGAAAAGGATTAAAAATAAAGTGAAACACAGCAGTATGTGTCCACTAACAACTCAGTTTGTTATGGTCACGAAGCACTATCCCCACACTCCAAAAAACTGTGCTGCTTACGCTTAAAGAACAGCTAAAATGCTACGCAAAACACACACACACACACGATGCAAGGTAAGGCATAGTAAAAGAAGTAAAGCAAATATCTTAGAAAGTTAACCGTACACACGAGCATTAATTACTCTCGCAGATCATAATTTACTTATTTCTAGCACGTCTTTTGTACAAAAGATCGTGCCGCCCCGGTGGCGCAGTGGTCTAAGCGATGGCCTCTGATCATTCGTCTGAAAGGGGTCCGGGTTCGAATCCCGGTGAGGCATGGATGTTGTGTTTGTCTTACGGCACTGGCTCTCTCCCTTCCCTGGAACCAGTGACCCTAAATTAGGGACGGGCGACTGCTTATAGCCATTTGAGTTGCTCACAGTGGTCGTTAAACCTCCACTCAAAAAAAGAAAAAAAAAAAAAAGAGATCGTGCTTACATACACTGCTGGCCACCCAAAATGCAACACCAAGAAGGAAGCATCCGATTGGCCTGAAATTCGCAGCACGCGTCGCCCGCGAGAGAACATGCAAACGATTAGCATTGCAGGGCATATGCAAAACATATGCGCCCAGCATGCCCACGAGAAGCACTATAAGAAGGGTGCACAGAAGGCGGGTGTAAGTAGTGGAAGTGTGTTGTGCTGCCGGACCTGTGCGTGGGAAACTCCCTGATGCCTCGGCGCAGAATACGGCAGCCATTCCAGCACGTTTCGGAGTTCGACAGAGGATGAATAATGGCTTATCGCGACAGCAGTTTATCGTACCGAGACATCAGCGCCCGTGTGGGACGACATCCAGCCACGTGGGGCGAGTATGGATTCAGTGGGGACGTGAGTGATTGCCGCAGCCACGGCACACCATCGAACGAGAGGATCGGCATGTTGTGCGGCGGGCATTGACGGCTCGCACCGCCACATCACGAACGTTAGCACAGGAATTAGGGTGTGTTGCGCAACAACCTGTGTCAGCACGTACCGTTCGACGTCGTCTGCAGGAGCGGAAACTTGTTGCACGGAACCCATTTCTCCGATTATCATTGGCGTTACACCACCGGCGAGTGCAGCGGCAGTGGGTCGTTGAACGCCGCACTTGGACTACGGAATGGCATGACATTGTTTTCTCCGACAAATCCCGCTTCTGCCTGCAACACCACGATGGTCGGATCCGCGTGTGGCTGCACCGCGGCGAGAGACTGTATGACTCCTGCATTATGCATCGCCATATCGGTCCGTCGCCTGGGGTTATGGTTTGGGGCGCAATTGGATATGGCACCCGCACCCTTCTGGTACGCATCGCCGGTACACTCAACATCCACCGCTAAATCTCCGACGTTTTGAAGCCTGTAGTCCTCCCTTACCTGCAGGACCTGCCAACGGCCACGTTTCAACAGGACAATGCGCGCCCGCACGTGGCAGTCATCGTGCAACAATTTTTCTCGGCCCTCCAGGCGTCAATGCTGCAGTGGCTCGCCTGTTCTCCCGATATGTTGCTCATCGAACACGTCCAGTGGCCCGACAAGCACCACCCGCGGCTACGCCTGATGAACTGTTACAACGTGTGAAAGCAGCCTGGACCGACATACCCCAAGCCCACATCCAAAGCGTCTTTCGTTCGATGCCGCGGCGTGTAGCGGCCGTTATTGCCAGCCATGGGGGCCACACGAACTATTGATGTCTGCATGTTCCTCAAGTCGCACGAGCCTGTAAGCTTAACCGTTTCATCTTTGTATCTGTTGTTATGTGTCCAGTAAATGTGGCTTTGCCATCTCGTGACCTTCTTGGTGTTGCATTTTGGGTGGCCAGCAGTGTATTACTAGTTTGTCCGTTAATCTGTGGATACCATATATTTGCAACTACTGTTCGATTTGAAAATGTTTTTCGTATTGGGAAGCCCGAAATGTGCGAATGGTGATCCTTACATTCCGACGTTTAATACGATAAACAATTTTACCGCTACAGGGCATGCAAGAGAATGATATCGAATTCAAAATACATTTTATTCTATTTATTTGCTTCTAAACATCCGATTGAAACAACAAATTTTACCATTCGATTCCATTTATGTAGAAGACTATTTTAGACGTAGCCGCTTTTTCGAGTTACCCACAGATTTCCGTTAGGGGGCGTGACAGTAAACTGCGTTTTACCCGATTTCTGTGCTTCTAAAATTCCAGTTTGAAAAATTCTTTCTGTATCGCATACAGCTCCTGATGGGAAATGCTTTGCATATAATATCTGATATTTGGTAAAAAATGGTTTGGCCACAAGGGGCCGTAAGTGTTCATTTCTGCTTCTGATGTATTTGCAGCAAAACCTGAGCTCCTGAAAACTTGATTGAAAAAATTCTTTCGTAGACCGATACCGCTCACAACGAACAATTTTTTAAGAATACTTTCTTCTTAAAATAATGCATGGCTTTTCCGCCAGGGAGCGTAGATTCATATCTTATATTTGTCGATATCTGTGCTTTTAAGAAAATTATTTCTTTGTGAGCGTCTCCGCTGCAAAATATTTCTCACATAATTCAAATTTTTCTTAACGCACAAGTCTGCTACCAAGGTCGTAAGCTCACGTTCCGTTTACAGCAATATGCATTTAAATGGCTTCGGTAAATTTAATTCGCGTCAGAACGGACTCAAAAGATGTGTTTATTTCAACCAAAATTCGGTGTCATCTTTCTTGTTTTATGTTTCAAAACAAAATTTTATATTTCAAAAAACAAACGGGTGTAGGGGGGGGTAAGAAAGAAGAGTGCTGCGCGCGTATGATTATGGAAATATCCTAGTTACCTTACTCAGTTAGGATAAAGTTTCGTGTAGGAGTACAGCTCACCAAAATCTTGGTCCTGAATTTACCTACTCTGTGTAGATAGAATTATGGAGAAGAAGTACAACCGGAAATTAAAAAGAGCTCACTTTGCTGTTTCATCTCATAATTATGCATGTAGCAGGCAGGCCTAATTTTCCAATGTTAGATTGATTTGTTTTTTCTAGCACACCAGTTTCTGAATTATCGATATTAGATGTTCTTTTTTTTTAAAGCTTGCATCTAAGCAAATCTGAAACTTGATAAACATGCAAATGTATATTTCACTCTACGGATTCTCATGTACTTTGCCAAATGAATAAATGTCTTATGTAGTATACCGAAATGCGTGGCGAACTCGTAGTTATTCGTATGGATTGCAATGCGATGACCCGTACTCAACATTGCGATTGAAAATCATCGAATAGGGGACGAATTTTGTTTGGTCTAAACAAAACGTTTTTAAAATTATTCTCGAAATTGCCCTACCCCATATAAGGCGTATTCGTTTTTCCAGAATCACGCAGGACGCGATAATAATGAGATGGTTAACGTGTGTAAAAATATAAATTCTGTCGCTAACTGAAGAAACATTTTAAGATCAGTTTTCGTTTTGGAAAAAAAAATAACCGGAAGTGTATATATATATATAGATTAGATGCTACTGATGTGTCTCACTTTATTTTTAATCCTTTTCTCAGGGTTGAGTACGGGGCATCGCATTGCAATCCATACGAATAACTACGCTTCGTTTCTGGAGATTAAAAAAGTATCCATGAAAATCTGAAAGGAAACTCCAATAAAACTTCTTAGAATATGCAGAGAAGGTTGAGGAGAAAGACAATAGAAAACATATACCGTGGCCAACCACGCTTTCTCGTGGTGCATTCTGTTCCAACTAAAGGAGCTCTGACGACCGCCGCATAGCAATATAACTTTACCACCAGGATTAGAGGAAATGCTATCCCACACTCACCAACCCGCTTGGCCAGCGTGATGTGTTAAGCTAAACTCCTCCCAAGATGATTTCAAAATAGGTGACACCAGGTGGCCAGCGTGATGTATTGACACTAGGTGGCCAGCGTGATGTATTAAGCCAAACTCCTCCCAAGATGATTTCAAAATAGGTGACACCATATCTCCCTAACTCTTCAATGCCACATTGCAAAGTGTCTTTCAATCATTGAAATGGGAAAACAAAGGAACAAAGATTAATGGAGATTATTTAACTCACCTTCGTTTTGCTGATGACTTAGTCCTTTTTGCAACTGCCCTTTCAGAGCTGCAGAGTATGATCCAGGAACTTGTTGACAAGAGTAAAGAAATGCGATTAAAAAAGGAACTTCCAGAAGACAAAACTGATGTACAATGCTTTTACACGAAATGAAGATTTATCGATTGATGGGGAAAAGCTGGAAATAACCAATACCTATATTTACCTCGGACAGCAGATATCAAGTGAGGGTCACATTGTTGAAAAAATTAATCGACGTGTAAAACTTGCTTGGAGAGCTTTTGGAAGAAACAGTGTAATTTTTAAGAGCAACGTGCCATTATGTCTTAAAGGAAAAGTGTTTGATCAATTAATTCTTCCAGTGCTTACGTACGGAGCAGAGCCGTGGACTTTAACTGAAAAAGACATACAAAAACTTCAGACAACTGAAAGAAGCATGAATAGATACATTATTGGTGTAACCAGGAGAGATAAGAAGATGAACTCATGGATGAGGAAAATGACAAGAGCAGAATACATCATGATCAGAGTAAAATCCCTTAAATGGCAATGGGTCAGACATGTTGACAGGAAAACGTTCTCAGTGTTACACACATTTAATTAATACTACGTTCAGTATGTACCTGAAAGCGTCTTTTGTTTTAAAATCTACATGAACGGATTTTTTTGGCAAAATTTTCGCCTCTTCGTATGATAATCATCCCTTTAATACCCTCAGTGCGATACTTTATTTTCCAGTAATAGAAGAGTTTATAAGCTATCATTTAGTAATAGAAGAGTTTAGAAGCTAGCATTCAGCAATAGAAGAGTTTAGAAGCTAGCATTCAGTAATAGAAGAGTTTAGAAGCTATCATTCAGCTTCTCCTCTTATGATAATAATCATCCCTTTAATACCCCCAGTGCGATAATTACTTTATTTTCCAGTAATAGAAGAGTTTAGAAGTAATTCGCGCTCTCTGTACACTGCTAAATATTTCAGGGTGTTTTATTGTTTCATTGGCATAAACAAAACTGCAGTAAAGTTTCCGTGGTTACTCCTTTCTGCTTCTGGAAATGTTTATATACATATGCACAAAAATTTCAAACAGTGGTATATCACTAGCATTATTTGAGTTAAATCTACAATAGGTAGGTCAATTCTTTGAAATATTTTCATTTGTGCAGGTAAAACAGAATAAATGTAATCAGAACCAAATAAAATGATCGCATGTTTTAATAAAAAAAGGCTTTATATCACAAAATAGGCTGTAAAGAAAAATATTGGCTTCTATTGTTTAAAAACTTAAATAATTCAGTGTCCTATTTCACAAGGGAATATTCCGAAGTTTTGTATTTACACATCTTTCAGTGAAATGCATTAAAACAGTCTTTTCTGTCTTTCTTCTGAAATACCAGTGGTAATGAGTCATCCTCTGTTACGGTGATCGCTGTGTTGTCGATTATCACTTCTATGGTGTTCTTGATCGCGATGATTTTGTTCTTGATGCTGATATTGGTGATCATTATGATGCTGGTTATCATCATTCAGATGGCGGTTCTCATTGCGACGACTTTGTTCTTGATGTGGGTGGTCACTGTGATGCTGTTCCTTATTCCTATCATCGTTTTCAATTCGGTGGTGTTCATCTAGAAAAGAAACAAAGTTTTGTGAAATTATAACATGCATCAAGTATTACCTATACGAACCATTATTATTTCTTTTTGTAGAGAAAACAATGTACGCGTGTAAACAACAAACCACCCAAAAGTGAAGAAAAGTATAATACTATATTACCTGCAGAGCACAAAATTTGTGATTCAAATACAGCCTGATGCATAATTATTGTCCGGATTTCCGTGTCATGGAATGATCAAACTGTAACCGACCAATTATAATTTCCTACAGTTTAAACAAGTTCACCGCGGAAATTTATATGTGGCAACACGGAAAACGAATTTACCAAACGAAATGAAATGAATTTACATCATACTTCAAAATGGCGACTGTTCAAGAAAAAGCAATGTGCGTACTCTAGTTCTTCGAAACAATGTCAGTCATCACAATGCAACGTCGTTACAGAAGGCAGCATGACAGAGCTCCACCTTCCGATAATGCTATCCGACGTTAGTTAAAGCAGTTTCAAAAGACTCGTACTGTGCAGCATATTAAAGGAGCGGGAAGACAGAGCACTTTGCATGACGATGTTGATCGCGTCCGGGAAGTCTTTTCTCGAAGCCCTCAGAAATCAACGAGACGAGCTGCGTCTCAGTTAGGTGTGCCACAAACGACTGTTTCGAGGGTTCTGCATAACCGCTTACAACTCCGTGCGTACAAGCTGCAAATTGTACAGGCTTTACAGCGGGACGATAAACCCCGCCGTTTCCAATTTGCCCAAGACATTTTGTCCAAAGTCGAAGCTGATGAACATTCCCTGCGGGCATGGATATTTAGTGATGAAGCAACGTTTTTCGTCTCACGCAGAGTACATCAGCATAATTTCAGAATACGGGGCTCCGAAAACCTTCACGCCATTCGAGAAATCGAAAAAGATAGTCAAAAGGTCTGGTGCGCTTGTCATGTTCGTAAGTGTTGGGACCCTTTTTCTTTGTGGAGGAAACAGTGACAGTGGTGTCCTATCTGGACATGCTACAGCTGTATCTGCTGCTTCAGTTGGAAGATCGGCAGTTTAATGTGGTGTTCCAACACGATGGGGCACCGACGTATTGGGTTGTTATTGTCCCGATAATTTCTTGACCTGCATTTTCCTGGGCGCTGGGTTGAGCGTGGTGGAGCCATTCAGTGGCCTCCGCTCTCACCAGATATTACGTCACTGGATTTCTTCCTGTAGGGATACGTTAGAAACATCGTTTACCAGACCCCTGTGACCTCCCTCGATGACCTGAAGACCAGAATCGGTGCTGCGACAGCAAAAGTAACGCCTCAAATGCTGGTAAAAACACTTGGAGGGAAAGTGATTATCGCTTGTATATCTTACGTGCCACGACAGGTCGAAGTGGTTTAGCAATCTGATGAATCGATTCTAAAGGTGATAAAACTTTTACTTGTCATCTGTCACATTCTGTTTACGGTTTTAGTTTGTTGTTTCCCGTTTTCCGATTATATACCAAAGACACCCCGACAATAATTATGAATCACCCTCTATAACCAAACTGAGAAACAAAATTCTTTATATGAAAAAGGGTTGCAAGAGAAGAGTTTGGCTTTTATGTCCGCATAGTCTTATTATAAAGAATCGGTGTTAAATTGTATTGTGTTTTGATAAATTTTGTTAAATAAAAAGAACTTAAACTCTGTGTAATGTTTGAGGCTGTGAACATCTGTATATTGACCTCACTTAGTGTCTAAAACACAAGAAACCTGCCAGTAGAGTCCAAAAAATAAAGCAGTAATGAACAACATTTACATTTATGCTTCGCAATACCCAACTCTTCACATAATTCGCATTGAAGACACAACTGTTGAACTAATAAGCTGTTTAATCGAATATATCTTCCAGAATAATAGGCCAGGCTTTCATTATGAAATATAATAATAAAGGGTAGTGCAACTAAAAATGATAATCTACTTCATTCATTATTTATTTGTCAGCTGACATTCGTCTTAACGCTTTATGTTATTTGTTCGTTTTTACTTATGTAGTGTTCATCATTTGTTTTTCTCTCTCCACTTACCTCCGATGTCCACAGTGAGTGAATTTGTAATCATCATATCTCGTTTTTACGTGCTTCGGTTTTAGTGTATTATTGTTGAGCTATTTTTATTGAATATTGTCATTGTATATTTATGTCATTTTGCCCAGTTTATGAATAAAATTTCGATTCGTGAAATTTACCACCCTCTCTATTGTTATCACAACTCGTAAACTATAGCTCGTAAGGTCGATTAAGGTACGTTGTAAACTGGTGTGAATTCACGGAAAATTACTGAAAATAACGTGCAGTGAAGTTGCCGGTAAGACTTTTAACGAAATTTTCATTTTGAAAAGTTCTATTTGTAACTTCAAGATTTTGATAGATTTTCCGTTATCAGTAATTCCGTTCTTTTTTGTTGTTTTTTATTTCAGAAAAGACAGTTTTGGGTTCTTTCCGTTTTTATGTAGACATTTTCCCAAAACTTCGATTTTTTTACTTTTTTAGTAGTTCTAGCAGGGACTGTTTTCTTAGTGAAAGAAACCCCCTTTCCCTTTGCACTTGCTCATGACTCAAACCGCGCGATGATGAAATGGTTTTCGCTATCAATGTGGGTTAATTAGTCATTTTATTTTCTATTGAAGCTTATTGTTTTTTGAATAGGTTTGAAATAATTTTATTTTTCTGTAGGACTTATTACAAATTAGGTATTTTTTTCATCATGATTTTTCGAAGCAACAGAATGCTTTGAAATTCTAGATTCTTTTTGAAAGCAGCAGTGAATTTCAATTTGTTTAAAAAAGGCGAAATATACTTGTACTGTTTCACAGTATTGCACATGTGACGTACCTGCCAGCAGGACGCACACGACATAAAGGCAGATAGGAATCAGAATAATCGTCTGCGTAGCTCAGTTGGTAGAGCGACTTGTTCCGGAATAAGCGGCCTCGGGTTCGCATCCCGGCGTAGACCAAAAATGACGGAGAAATTTACTTCGCTATACACAAAATCCTTAAATATAAAATTTACTCTTGATTGCTATAATAGTTTTTTTCTTTGGGGATTTACAGGCTCATACATAGATATCATACAATCACCCGTAAGATACGGAATTACCCTAATTGCTTTATGACCATTTTTTTATTAATGTGGATGAATTAGTTGTTTTATTTTCTGTTGGAGCTCATTATTTTTCGGAATACGTTTGAAATAATTTTTTTTGTAGGACTTTATTTTGTGTGTGTGTGTGTGTGTGTGTGTGTGTGTGTGTGAAAAACACGTATTCTTTTCATAGGAGTTTTTCGAAGTAAGAGAATGCGTTGCAACTCGAGATCTTTTAAAACTGACATTGACTTTCCATTACCTTTAGGAAAAGGTCAAGTGTATTGTTTATAGTATTATTTCAAAAAACTCCTAAATATAAAATTTACTCTTGATAGTTATGTATAATAGCTTTTGTTTTATGGAGTCTATCATAGACATCCTGCAATCAATTTAATCCAACCTCAATTATTCCCACGAATATTTCCCATTACCTGAATACTTCCGTCATATGGATGCAGAGAAAGTGAAACCAGAATTTTCCGTTAATATACGAAAGAAATTGTGGAAAATTTCTGAAAATTCAGAATTTCCCATTAACACATCTTAACAACAGCAATTTACTGTTAATACCCATACAGCACAAAACGTTTCAGATATGTATCAGTAATGTTACAATCTCTCATTTTCGTTACACTTTCAGATATATCTTACAATTACGTTTCAGCAACATCTATTTTGGAACATAACTCTTTGTACATCACGGTTACGTTAAAAATAGCACTCACCGATACTACTGATTTATAGTTTCCATTGTACATAATTGCTGCCTTGATGTTACATTCGGCGATATTTAAGATTTTTGGTTTAGCAATGGCGTTGATGCGCATGCGCATTTATGCCATTTCACCGAAGCACTCTAGTAGTCTTATTTCCACGTGCTACTGGGATATTTTTTTGGTGATACTGTTGTACTCGAGTTAGCTAGTTAGTTGATTTAATATTTCATCGTCTTTTTTCGTGATTCGAGATCATCTGAAAAAAAGTAATTGTTTTGATTATTATAATTTTTAAATTCTAAAAAAGCATCTTATAAAATCTAAGTAGATGGCTGTGTTGTTGTATTAGTATACTATACCAGCATTACTTGAAGCTGAAAATTTTCATATTGGTAGATATTTAGAGAAATGACGAATTTGATTTTCTTTCTTTTTTTCTCTGAAATTTAGTCTATTCCACATGTATAATAGCAGTTCGACACCCTCATTTGAGACCGATTTTTAGTTCTTTTTTTTTATCAATATATAAACGCCGCCACTGTTCCCAATAGACAGCGGACTGCGTTGAACCTGTGAAAACGTAAACAACTCGTAATGCGATTGTTGTTGCTTCTGAAACAGCTGTCGAGTGTAACCCTTTTTATTGTTGTTTTACAAAGTTTATTAAAACTATAATGTTCGACGTAGTAAATACGTAACAGTAATATGATGATGTCACAAATATCTTTCAAATACATAACAATAACATGAAGTTGGTATGTTGAAGTCACAAAGACCTTTCATTGTAACGTATCGGTTATGTTTCAAAGTTATGTAACGTTTGAGGACATTTTGATGTAACCGTAAGGTTTCCGAAACATTACTGTAACATTGCGCAACGTATCTGAAAAGTCTCAATGTCTCAGTGCTACGTACTTGTAGCATATACGAAATATTTTGTGCTGTGGGGGTATTAGAAAGGAATTGCGGAGAGGTTTCTGAAAATCCTGATCTAGGAAATATCCGTGAATCCCCCCCTCATTTCACGGAAAAGGTTGTATCCGAAATATGCTTCGTTAATTAACGAAATAAATCACGGAAAACGGGTCGTGAATTTCTGTTTTGTTTTTTGTTTTTGTTTTTTTACAGTGGATCGTAAATTCAGGAGGTGAGGGATATGCTGCTTAGTTGCGACCTCAAATCACTTATTTTTAAGAAGGTTTTAAGGAGTAACCAGTTAAAATAAGAGTTTTAAGAGCCCTAAAAAAAGAGAAAGACAATTTAAGGAGTATTTTATGAGATTTTAAGCACCATACAAACCTTGTGTTCTGACAAATTTCGCGAAATTTATGATAATACATAAATAAAGTACAGTTACAAACCAAAATTAGTACAAGCTATTAAAATTCCGTTTTTCATTGGTGTAAACACAACTGATAGTGCCTCCCACATAAGTTAGCATTGAGGCAGACTCATACTAAGTTATCCGAAAAAGACTTACGAGAAACATTAACATCTGAAAAGAAATGTTTGTGTTACTTTTAAACTGTCGGTAAATTCGACATTTGCACTTGAAAAAACAAATATCCAAGTAAACAAAAAACTTTTAGACCTTAATACTCTAGGAAGTTTATTCACAAGTGATGCAGAGGGCACTTCGCCGCCCCGATGGCGCAGTGGTCTAAGGCGCTGGCCTCTGATCATTCGTCCGTATGGGGTCTGGGTTCGAATCCCGGTGAGGCATGGATGTTGTGTTTGTCTTACGGCACTGGCTCTCTCCCTTCCCTGGAACCAGTGACCCTAAATTAGGGACGGGCGACTGCTTATAGCCCATTGAGTTGCTCACGGTGGTCGTTAAACCTCCAATCAATCAAAATCAAAGGGCACTTCAACACTTTCGTGTTCTAGATGTGCCTTTGCTCTTGTCCTCAATATTTCTTTCAATTTGCCCCCATAACCATCATTGTTTCACTGTTAAACATCTTTTGGAAAGTTTTTTTTTTTTTTTCAAATTTGTGAAAGAAGAGCCGTAGTAAGACACGGAGAGCCGTGGTCTGAAACGTAAAGAACCTCGCCGGCAACTGCGGTGGAAGGATGCATGCATCGAAGTCTAACGCAGTGAACAGAAAAATCAAATTCCGGTAAATGTGCAGTTTTGCGTCCTAAATTATTTCGTCGGAAATGTTGAAGGATTTCGGAAAAGTAAGACGTACAGATTTTAAAGTAAGCAATTTCATGGCAAATGGGGAAAAATACCGTCTTTACAGGGCATTTAAAAAATATAGCGTAATGTTTACATGTAAGTACGCTGCTCTGAACAGAAGCTGCGGCGACGGTGTCAAGCTTTGCTCCGCTAATACGATGATCTCGACGGATTTTGCTGGCAGAAAAGTACAACAGGAAGGGGAAACGTTCTTGCCAGGAGAGTGCTCCATTTTGTAGTGCTACGCAACAGAAAATAGCTCATAATCTGTGTCTCAATTTTTGACATCACAGTCAAACAATTTTTTGTTTTTTTCGCATATGATTCTTTGATGTGCAATGTATGAGGTCACTTCTTCGTCGACGTTGTTTTTTTTCATATAAACCAATTGGAATGAACTACGAACCAAGCCGTCAATAGGAGGAGCAAAAGTTAACTTTCCGATGCCATGTAACTTCCGTTGGAGAGAACACGACATCTACTTTAACACTTTTCTAGAAGAAAGAAAGGCATCTGCATACTTTCTACTTAGTATCAGAGAATCATATGCGCAAGATCGAAGCAATTGTCACCATGTGTTTTGACAAACTGCGACAGAAATGAATAATTATTTTCTGTCAGGTAACACTACAAATTGAAACGCTGTTCTGGCAAGAACGTTCTCCGTTCCTCTTGTATTCTTCTGCCACTAAAATGTCCGCCGGAACGAGACCTTCATTTCAGCGGAGCGAAACTTGATGTGGTTGCCGCAGCGTTGTGTTAGGCCTGCAGCAGCGCTGTTCACGTCGTCGTACTTACACGTAAATATTACGGTAAAAACTTTAAAATGCATTATACACATGATATTTTTCCCCATTTGCCATGAAATTACATACTTCAAAATCTGTACCTCTCACTTTTTCGACATCCTTCAGCATTTCCGACGAAATAATTTAGGACGCTGAATTACACATTTACCCAAATTTTAAATTGCGCTTGTATAACGAAGTGAATTTCTCCGTCATTTCTGTCCACGCCAGGATTCGAACCCAGATCCCCTCATTCCGGAATAAGTCACTCTACCAATTGAGCTACGAGGACGTTTTATTCTGATTCCTGTCTGCCTTTATGTCGTGTGCGTCCTTCGGGCAGGTACGTCACGTCTCCTGGTACGTTACATCATCTCCCCCTTATTTTTTTTTTTTCGAAGTGCTGGAGAAAGGATTCTCTTATTTTCCTATCTCGTGGTGTGGAAATAACATCACACCATTTGCGAGATTTTGAACGGTCGGGTCATCCGGATAGTTCGGGCGCCATTATAACGAAGTAAATTTGTCCGTCATTTCTGTCCACGCCAGGATTCGAACCCGGATCCCCTCATTCCGGAATAAGTCACTCTACCAATTGAGCTACGCGGACGTTTTATTCTGATTCCTATCTGCCTTTATGTCGTGTGCGTCCTTCGGGCAGGTACGTTACACGTGTTATGTACAATTCGAAAAATGGCTGAAGAAACCGAGTCGAAATCTTGACGTAGAAATAGCTTGAAACTATCTGTAGCGTGTAGTAACAACCGGAGAGCCGTGGTCTGATATGTAAAAAAACACCCCAGAAATTGTTGCAGAATGAAACGCCTAACACTTGGAAAGCCTAACACAGTAAAAAGCAAGACCAAATTTACAATTAATAAACCTGAACTGCACACAACAATACTCAAAATATTATAACTGTACTAGTGATCCGAATTTCTTGTCGTGGAATAGAAAACCAAAGTTTCCAATCTTTCGCACATCAGCAAAGAAGGTACACAGCAAACTGAATAATCTTTCACACGTCAAGGAAGGTAGACAGCAAACTGAATAATAGAACACTTCAACAATTTGAACGCGGTGATTTGACTGTAGGCAATAATTTAATATATGCGAATGAATTACAATTATTCATTCCCAGAAACGAGGCGTCATGTTGGTTGGGCACGCGGTACCGTGGGAGAAAACGCAGCATTATTTGACGAACTGATTCCAATTTCTTGGCAATTCTAGAGAGACGCTATCATTCCAAGTTTCACTACTGGTGATGATCTCTAGTACCTTAGATATCATTACTGTTGGTAATGAAACCTCGCAACATTAAATATCATTACCAACATTGAGCTTTGCAGTGATAGCGTTTCTCTACAATTGCCACGAGTTTGGAACTAGTTCGTCAAGTAATGCTGCGTTTTCTTCCACGGTACCGCGTGCTCAACCAACATGACTCCTCTTTTCTGCGAATGAATAATTACATTCGTATCTATTCATTTATAATCTAGTCAAGTCCCCCGTTCAAATTGTTGAAGTGTTCTCTTATTCAGTTCGCAGTTTGCTGTCTACCTTTCTTGAAAAACCTATCTGGTTAATGCGCGAAAGCTTGGGAGCTTTTGATTTCTATTCAACGTCAAGAAATTCAGATCACTAGTATAATTATACTATTATTTTGAATCAAATTACAATGGTTGAACAAACTTAGCCAAAATGAAGACCTTCTGAGATTATATAAATCTCTAATTTAGCTGTACTACGGGTTGTTTTTCTAACATTTCGAGTAGTTCACCTGTAAAGACTCTCTCTCCTTTTTGGGTCTTACTCAACATAGCAGAGATTCCGCGGGAGCCGTCACATAATTTTGTTGGTCCGTTCCCAAAAGAATCACTGCTCGAAAAGAAAAATGTAGAATCCGGAACCTTTGTAGCAACAACAAAAGCAGACAGTTTATTTCGCTAAAACTATGTTACTTGGGACTTCTCTAGGGCTGGTTAAAGAATGCTCCATTGATTTGATCTTGATCCGCTGCTATATATGGACCCCAGACCGACGCCATTTTTCCGTACACCGACGCCTAAATTAACCACACTCTCCGAAATCGTCTCGTTCTCTCTAATTTTTCCGATCCGAACTGTCTCAAAACTTCAGGTCCCATCTGTCTCCCTTCCACATCCAAGTTGTTTCCTCTCTTAAAACTTCAGGTCCCATCTGTACCCCTTCCACATCCAAATTGTTTCCTCTCTCAAAACTTCAGGTCCCATCTGTCTCCCTTCCACATCCAAATTGTTTCCTCTCTCAAAACGTCAGGTCCCATCTGTCTCCCTTAAACATCCAAATTGTTTCCTCTCTCAAAACTTCAGCTCCCATCTGTCTCCCTTCCATATCCAAATTGTTTCCTCTCTCAAAACTTCAGGTCCCATCTGTCTCCCTTCCACATCCAAATTGTTTCCTCTCTCAAAACTTCAGGTCCCATCTGTCTCCCTTCCACATCCAAATTGTTTCCTCTCTCAAAACGTCAGGTCCCATCTGTCTCCCTTAAACATCCAAATTGTTTCCTCTCTCAAAACTTCAGCTCCCATCTGTCTCCCTTCCACATCCAAATTGTTTCCTCTCTCAAAACTTCAGGTCCCATCTGCCTTCCTTCCACAGCCAAATAGTTTCTTCTCTCAAAACTTCTGGTCCCATCTGTCTCCCTTCCACATCCAAATTGTTTCCTCTCTCAAAACTTCAGGTCCCATCTGACTCCCTTCCACATCCAAATTGTTTCCTCTCTTAAAACTTCAGCTCCCATCTGTCTCCCTTCCATATCCAAATTGTTTCCTCTCTTAAAACTTCAGCTCCCATCTGTCTCCTTTCCACATCCAAATTGTTTCCTCTCTTAAAACTTCAGAAAATTTCCACTCCTCAGTTAATCGGATTTAATCCTCACCTACCTTGAGCTAACTGCAGACACAGTTGAACTTGCGTTTCTCTCATTCACGCAGCTTTGAGATTATCCCATGGCCACACAAGACAGGTACAATACACTTCAAATACTAATGTTAAGCAGATAGTAATGCGGCTAATCATATCTTTCTGACAGCAAGAGCCCTAAACATGCTGATTTCGTCCCGAAAATGGCACGGACAAAGACAATCCATGTGGGAATAAATATATACATACAATTATTTTACTTACAATTATTTTTATGACCCAGGGTGCTAGCGAATCTTACATTACATAAATCAATCTAAAACTTCTTGACACTCTGCAGAAAAGAGGAATTACGCTTTTTAACAAATCTGCAATCTTCAATCCCTCTTTGACAAGCAGCATTAATTAATTTTCCTATACGTGCTTGTCTATTATATTTGCTGTCCTGAGCATTGCCCTTGAACATTTTTTTGTGCGTTTTGCATCTTTCCGTTACTCTTTAAGGAAAACTGCTGTTGTTTACTCGCTTTCTGTTATTTAAGTCCTTCAGTGAATGCTGAGTAAACATCTCTATTAATGTCGAAGTTTAAAAAATTTAGAATTCGTTTCCTGCTTACATTTTCTCTGAACTTTCTACTTTTTAAATCATAGAAAGAAACTGGGTCGAAACGTATTTCGTGTTTCAAGAAACAAGACTAATTGAGATTAACATATTTAAAAACACACAAACAAAATGAAACAGTTGGACTTTATCAAAACTGTAGATTCGTATATGAATCCGTATTGACATACGACGTCAACAGTCCTTCCGTACATGCTTATTAAGAGTTACTGCATAACTTCTTACCTTGATGGCGTTGATGATTCTGTTTCACTTGCCATTCCCATTCGCAATTTTTCGTACTTTCGCTGAACACAAGATTGCCGTTACAGCAACGGTGGAAAACTCTTTGATGTGCGCATTGGTAAAAGCACCGCCTGTTTCTGTCATCAGCAAAAAGGCCTTCTTTACCGCTGCAGTCAAATTCAGAAGTCGATCCGGATTTCTGAGCTTTATTTCCTGTTAAGCACATGCTCTTTTAAATAAAAGTTAGCTTTAAATATATCAATGAACAAAAAACATTACATCAAAAAATTATAAACATCATCACCAAAACCAATTCACTTTCCTGCGGGCTCGAAAAATATTATAAAGCACAAACATTAAAAGTATCTGAAAAGCACATAATAGAATGAAGGATTTCATAAATGGTTGAAATTCAATATGCTGAGGTGATATAAAGCACGAGCACTAATATTATACTGCAATGCGCGCTTCCGTAAGTTTATAAAAATTTGAAAATTCGCCATATTAAAAGATTATTCATTAAAATTAATAAACTTACGTTCATTTTATAGAGGAATGAGGGGTTCGTTAAAAAATAATCGTTTTTTAGACTACCTAGAAGAGCAAATTTGTTTCAGTTTTACAGGACATATGATTGAAATTTAATAGTCAATCAAACAGTTTTCGTCATATGGAAGCGAAAAAAGTGAGAACAGGATTTTCCATGTAATATGCGAAACGATCTCCGAAAATTCAAAATTTTCCATCAACACATCTTCAAAACGGCAATTTCTGTTATTAACCGAAGAAAGATAAACCGGAGTATTTCTGTCAAATCACGTATAAAAATCCCTGAAAATCAGTTATATTTCTTTCTTTCCTTCCTTCCTTCCTTTTTTTTTTTTTTTTTTTTTTGGTAATTTCACGGAAAATGTTGAGTCAGGCATATATTTTTCGTTAATTCACTAAAGGAATCACTGACGAAAATACATACATACATATCCCTAAGCTGTTCCCTGAGATTCAGAAGTAAGCTCCACAAGGAAAGATAATCCACCAGATAAATGTTTAATTGATTATTTACTTATCGTTGCCGTATCAAACCTTCTCCATTTACAGCAATCTTGACACACAACTCGGGCTTCACTGACATCCTTCACACGACGTACACAAGACCTTCTATACTTCATACTCTTTTTCTCATGCAATCCCTGCTGAATCCGGCCCTCCAATAATTTCCTTGGCCTTCCTCTACCTTTTTCTCCTGGCACGTGGGCTGAAATTTTTTTCTCAGTAAGCATCTCATCACTCATTCTTTCAACATGCCAAACCACCTAAGAATATTAGTCTCCACCTTACTAACAACATTTTTCCTCACACAACTGCAGCACATCTTCATTCCTCACACAATCAGAGAGTGTCTTGCTACAAACCCCCGTAAAACCTCTCTCCAGTACACAAACGACTCCCATGTATCTTCTGCAATACCCAGGTTTCACTTCCATACATCAGAGTAGGAACAATTACACTTTCATGCACAGGCATTCGGGACTATCTTGAGAACCCATCATTCTTGTGAAATCCTCCTAAGACAGCTATGACTTTGTGTGGCTCGTGAATATCAGCAAATCACTTCAGTTTCAAGAAATCATCGATTCCTGATTTAGGAAA
The DNA here is from genome assembly GCA_039090855.1 of Macrothele yani. Taxonomy (NCBI): domain Eukaryota; kingdom Metazoa; phylum Arthropoda; class Arachnida; order Araneae; family Macrothelidae; genus Macrothele; species Macrothele yani. Next base: position 21,649,466 of record CM077002.1, on the reverse strand, counting down.
AAGCAAAACCGGAGGCTGAATGATCAGATGGGTGACCTTTTGGCTAAATTCCGAATGAGACAAGAGTGCTCTGCTTGTACGACGAGCGTTCTATCCCTTCGCTGAAGACAGGAGCTCTAAATTTGTAAACCCCGAAATAAAAATTTCATCATCATCCAACACGCATTTTAAATATTTTCCTGGATTAAGGTCTCTTAAAATCTCCTCCAAAATGTGCCTTCCGCAATTCCGTCATGCTTTCAAATTTCTTCCGAGTCTGGTGCTCTTCCTTTGTATCCAGTCTAGTATTTCAATTGTCCAGCAGTGGTAATTTCTAGCAACATTCACTTGTGGTTCATTACTTTGATCATGATGTCATCAGCAGGGGCGAATCGCCACACCGGCACACCGGGATATTTCCCGGTGGACCACTGGATAAGTGGTCCACTTTCTTGTATCCTCTTTGTCCGGATTTTTTGGAAACAACGAATAACTACACTGCTGGCCACCCAAAATGCAACACCAAGAAGGAAGCATCCGATTGGCCTGAAATTCGCAGCATGCGTCGCCCGCGAGAGGACATGCAAACGATTAGCATTGCAGGGCATATGCAAATCATGTGCGCCCGGCACGCCACCGAGAAGCACTATAAGAAGGGTGCACAGAAGACGGGATGTAAGTAGTGGAAGTGTGTTGTGCTGCCGGACCTGTGCGTGGGAAGCTTCCTGATGCCTCGTCGCAGAATACAGCAGTCATTCCAGCACGTTTCGGAGTTCGACAGAGGACGAATAGTGGCTTATCGCGATAGCGGTTTATCGTACCGAGACATCGGCGCCCGTGTGGAACGACATCCAGCCACAGTGAGGCGAGTATGAATTCGGTGGGTGCAGGAGGGATGGACGGACCGACGTGAGCGATTGCCGCAGCTGCCGCACACCACCGAACGTGAAGACCGGCATGTTTTGCTGCGGGCATTGACGGCTCGCACCGCCCCATCACGAACGTTAGCGCAGGAATTAGGGTGTGTTGCGCAACAACCTGTGTGAGCACGTACCGTTCGATGGCGTCTGCAGGAGCGGGGACTTGTCGCACGGCGCCCATTGCTCCGATTACCATTGACGTTACACCACCGGCGAGTGCGGCGGCAGTGGGCCGTTGAACGCCGCACCTGGACTACGGAATGGCACAACATTGTCTTCTCCGACGAATCCCGCTTCTGCCTGTAACACCACGATGGTCGGATCCGCGTATGGCGGCACCGCGGCAAGAGACTGTATGACGCCTGCATTATTAATCGCCATAGTGAACCGTCGCCTGGCGTTATGGTTTGGTGCGCAATTGGATATGACACCCGCACCCCTCTGGTACGCATCGCCGGTACACTCAACAGCCACCGCTACATCTCCGTCGTTTTCGAGCCTGTAGTCCTCCCTTACCTGCAGGACCTGCCAGCGGACACGTTTCAACAGCACAATGCGCGCCCGCACGTGGCACGCATCGTGTGACAATTCTTCACTGCCCACCAGGTGTCACTGCTGCTGTGGCCCGCCTGTTCTCCCGACATGTCGCTCATCGAACACGTCTGGTCGCTGATCGGCAACAGAGTGTCCCGGCAAGCACCACCCGCGACTACGCCTGATGAACTGTGGCAACGTGTGGAAGCAGCTTGGACCGACATACCCCAAGCTCCCATCCAAAGCCTCTTTCGTTTGATGCCGCGGCGTGTAGCGGCCGTTATTGCCAGCCATGGGGGCCACACGAACTATTGATGTCTGCGTGTTCCGCAAGCCACGGGCCTGTATTAGTAAGCTCAATGGTTTCATCTTTGTATCTGTTGTTATGTGTCCAGTAAATCTGACATTGCTATCTCGTGTCCTTCTTGGTGTTGCATTTTAGGTGGCCAGCAGTGTATTTTGGCGTGTATGAACAAGCCGAGGTTCTGTGTCTTTGCTAGAGATAGGAGATTCCAAGTCCAACGACAAAAAGAATCGTTAACTTCTTTTGAGTTTTATGTTACCTATCTAAAGCGTTATTGTCTTTGAAAAACTAGCTTACTTCTACATGTATAGTCAGATTATTTTTTTCTTGTCACTTGATGATAATGGAATCCCCTGATTTTGGGTGTGCAGCAAGCACTTCCCGGGTCTAAACACATGTGATATGCAGCAAGAAGGGAGCAGGCGAAGGGTTCCACATTAATCTCACGCTAGGATCGGAATTCTTGTAGAAAGCATGGCAGTAAACATTGCTTGATCTGAAATGGAGAAGATGGCTTCTTTGTCTCTCAAGTGATCCTTCTTAAAAGAGCAGTGAGATCTCTCTCCCAGAGACTATGTTCCCAGCAAGCAATGTGAGACAATGAGGAAGACAACAATGAAGTGGATGGAGAGAGAGATGCTTTGACACATGGCACCTAAAATGCTTGCACCACCCCAAAAAAGGCGATTCCATTATCATCAAGTGCCAAGTAAAAAAAATCCGACTGTATATATGTTGGGCGTTTGGTATAAAATGACAAGGCAAAATTCTCTCTACTTCAGTGAAAAAGTTAACGCCGGAGCAAGCACGCTATTATAAAAAAATAAGCTAGTTACGGTTAATCGCAGGTCATTGGACTTCGAGTTCAAAGGGACATTAGTCGGTCCTGCCTGCTCTCCTTTTTTAAATCTTGGAAGGAGGCGCGAGTATAACAACTTTGATGGTCCATGATCCCCACACACTTATCCACGTACAGACATAGAGCACTAAGCGATTATCCAGCAGAGATGTTCCGAAATCTGTGTACCACCCCACATTTATCTTCAAAGAAACAACGATTTACATTCATGGATGAAAATGGTAGATCATGAGTCAAAATAATGGGTAGACCTCAAAAAGACGTTTATTCAAGGAGGTGGTACGAATGCGGTTGCGCAGTAGACGACCAATAACAAAATAAATATAATTATCTGGTACAACACCCGTTTCGAGTATGGTTTGATACGTTACTTTCAAACGTGAGTTGATTTTTTAAATTCTGTTTAATTCTGTTAAATTCTCTTAAATTGCTGTTAAAACTTGTTCACTACTGAACTCGCTTAACAATGCATACTTCAACAGTTTCCTTTCGTTGAGGAGTTAACATAATTTTTTCTTGAGGGAATTTATGAGGTGTTCCCCTATAGGAAAGTGTTTCTGTAGTGGACCACAAGACAAATTCCCGGCCTAGCTTCGTAGATCCGACCCCCTCCCCCTGGTAATCAACTCTTTTCATTTTTGTGATCCATGAGCGCTATTGTTGCTATTTTCCTTGGTTACACCAAGCATACGTCTCGTCATGTTTCTATGAGTTACACACAGCCTCTGTATATATACGCGTGTTTCCTATCTAATATTGATGTCTCTGCTCCATAAGTAAGAACTGGCTTTCGAATTTCATTCGATAGTAAAAATATGCTTTCGATTCGTCCACCTACCTCACTCATGGGGTTCATGGGCTTCGGGATTGACTGCGTTGCTCCACTTTGATACTGAGTTCAGATCTGGAGAGAGAGAGGGTTGAAAGCAGGTATTCTTCTGCAGAAAGAAGGCATACTTGCTGAGAAAGGGCATCTTTTTTTCCTTCAAAAGATACTTTGCAAGAATTTCCTTAAAATGTAACTATTTTTTTGAAGGCACTTTTCATATCCTATCCCTTACTTCCTCTTAACGGAGAACTACATATTCTTTGATCTCTAGCATCTCTCTTATTACGTATTTCTAATTAGAGTTCTTTATCACGCTTCTAAATGTTACTTCTTGGCATTAAAAAAAATATCTTTCTGTGAAAGGCATGACAATATGAATCTTTCTCCCGCAGAAAAAAAAAGAAAAAAAAAGGAAGTGTCTTTGCATCATTATGGCTAATACTTTCTTCTTCACATGAGACGTACTGAAACATGCAGTTTCTATTTTCCATGTATATACGAGGGTTGTCGTAGAAGCAATCCTTTTTTACTACTAGCTCCCGTAATTTTGGAAATATTTGCAGCAAAGTTTGCAAAAATCTGAATCGATCTTTTCATCATTTTGCGTTTAAATTGGTCAACCACTCGATGGATATTCACCTAAAGCAAAGAGATATTATTGAGGTTTCTGGAATGGTAGTGGGCAAGGCTTAGGTGATCCATCCGACACTGAAAAAGAGTTATTGAAATGTGACAGTCGTCACATTTCAATAACCCTTTTTCAGAAGACAGATGAGGAGGTTACAAATGTCTCTCTCTCTCTCTCTTTTTGTCTCTCTCTCTCTCTCTCTTTGTCTCTCTCTCTCTTTTTGTCTCTCTCTCTCTCTTTATCTCTTTCATTCCCTTCCTCTCTCTCTTCATTCTTTCTCTCTCTCTCTCTCCCTTTTTATATCTCTCTTTTTGTCTCTCTCTTTATCTCTTTCATTCACTTTCTCACTCTTTCATTCTCTTTCGCCCTTTCTCTCTTTTTATCTCTCTCCCTCCCTCTTTTTCCCTTTCTCTCTTTTTATCTCTCTCTCTCTCTCCCTCTTTTTCCCTTTCTCTCTTTTTATCTCTCTTTAGTAGCCCACGAACAACAGAGCTGGAGGCCTTCAACTGCAGCCGTTGACGAGAACTTGCGGCAAGTTGAGAAACACATTCAAGGTGATCAAAGTCTGACCATTCGGGTGATGCGTGATTCACTGCATCATTATCATAGTGAAGGGGGAACAAGAATTCCTTACCTAGAGTATCGGAAAGTGTGTATATAGTTGGTTCCACGCCCTGAATCATCGAGACCAAAGAGTTGAAAAGTACAGAGGACTGTTGGGGTTTTTTGAGGCAAACCAGGGCATATTTCCTTGAAATGTTGTGGGTGCAGGTGAAACATGAACATATCTTTGTGGACTAGAGACAAAAGAGCAATTTATGTAAACTTCCCCACGGCTAAGAAGTTCAAAATACAGCTTTCAACAACAATAACAAAAAAAAAGGGTAATGGTGACAATTTTCTGGGACGTCACAAAGATCATTCTCGTTAATTTTCTTTAACAGGGAGGCTCTCACAATATTGACACACCAAAGAGGCTCAAAGAAGGTACCCTCGAGAAGAAACCTCTTCATTCTGTTCCCCTACAACCCGACAACGTCAGACCTCACACTTTGCTTGAAACATCTAGGACAAGTGACAAAATGGACCGGACCGTAATCCCATATCCACCATAAAGCCCAAATCTGTCAACTTCTGATTTTCGCTTGTTCGGTTCCATGAAGCAAAGTCTCTGTGGCCAACGTTTTGAGTATGCAGATGAAGTTAGACAGGTTGGGAGATCCTGGGCCAAACAGCAATCCGCATGATTTTTCAAACTGATTACACATGTTGGACTGAAACATGGCGTAAATATTTAATTTCAGCGGGGCCTATTTGGAGTACAGTCAGTTGATTTCATAATGTATTTTTGCACCAATTTCATTAAAATATCTCAACTGACAGGAGAGTTATTAGCAAAGAGGAATTTCTTCTAGGGCAACCTAAGTACAATCCGTTGTTACTGTAAGAAGTATGGAATTACTTACTTCCCAGTGTGTAAATTAAGATTGATAGAATAATGATTGTATAGAGTGTAAGGAAAATTTTTCCTGGCACACAGTCACCTCCTCAGATTTCATGTCCTACAAACCCTCGCCATGAGCAATTTCCCTAGTCTTCTGAATCGCGTGATATCGTCATTGAGGGTGAACGTTCAACGCTTCCGGTAAACCGTTCGTCCGAAACAAGCATATTCCTATCTACCATTTTGAAAAAGCAACGTCTACCTCATTCAAAACTGTGCAAGGTTTTAAATGGATCACTTGTAAGGTTTGACATAAACAGCACAATGTCTTAAATGGATCACTTCTGTGGTCTGAAATAAATTGTGTACTGTTTTAAATGGATCACTTGAAAGGTTTGCAATAAGTTGTGTAATGCTTCAAATGGATCTCTTGGAAGGTTTGAAATAAATTTAGCAATATTTCAAATGGATCACAATTTAAGGTTTGAAAGTGTCATCTACTTACCACATCTACCAGCTGGCCATTCGCACCTCTTCCTTTCAGGGTCGTACTCCAAGTTAGCAGGACATCTCTTCACATAAGGAAGACCGTTTGAACAATGTACAAATTTGTGACAATCTCCCTCATATGGGAACAGTCCATTTCTCATGGGGCATTTTTCACTGAAGCTGCACTTTACCAAGTGAGCCCAGTTGCAATGCCTCTTGTCTTGATCAAACAGTTGCCCGGAAGGACACTTTTTCTTGTAAGGATGTCCTTTCTTGCATTCGTAATATTGAGCGCAGTTTTCCGGATTGGGAACGTTGCAATCCGAGCATGGACATCGTGGATCTCTAGTGGTTGCAGGTCTACGAGTGGTTGAAGTTGTGCATACTGCAATAGAAACAATAAATGCTGGTCAAATGAAGAAATGGAATTCGCACATATTTATGAAAAAAATCACACGCTTCCATAAAATACAATAGTAATTGTTCTGAATACAGATCAAATTTTGTCAGTCACCGACCTAGAAATAGAAGCGTATTGACAAATTTATTGTGGAAGTCATCTAAATACGTGGCGTCAGTTAAATAAATAAATCCATTGCTCTGTCCACGTTAAGCAACGCACAGCAACCGAAAAATTGTTATTCGGCCGCCGTCGGGGAAACGAATCCCGAATCTCTCGATATCTAGCCGAGCGCGTTAGCCTTACACCACAGCGGCCAACAATTCACGACGCTATGCGTGTTTTTCTTTTTCAGTCAGCATCTGAGATTATGGATTTATTTATTCGACAAATTTCTTGTTCGGTTGGATTATGTAATCGCCCAGTTTTGACAAAATGTTTTGGACTCGAATAATATGAGTATAGGTAGATTCAGTCATTCTTTGTTAATGATATTCTTATGCAGGGAGAAAATCACTTATCCCTACTGGTTCCAGAGAGCCAGATTCGTAAGATAAGTCTCATACGGGATCCGAAACCATGCCTAGAACGGTCTGAAGCTTTCGCTTAGACCATTTGTCATCTGAAGCGGCATGTCGACATCTTCAAAAACTTTCAAAATTAATTATTAAATTCGTTATCCCAAACATTTCGATTGTTTCTTCTTCGCTAACCCGATGAATCATCCTTTACATCTAGAACATTGTATGATGCTGGAGTGAGTGCTTCCACTTTCGTGTTCAACGACGCCTGTGACACTTCGTATACAGCATTTAGTGCTCTGTCGCACGACGAGGGAAGGGAGCGCTCTTGGAATTTAGAACAACCTATATTCAATGTGGTATGGATTCAACGGGATACTGATATCGAGCTACGAATGCAGGTATATTCAGCCAAGCGGATGGGATTGCGCCCTCCAATTGCTAAATGGTCGATTGAGTAGGATCTCTGTTAAGAATAAATCCGTTCTTATTTCGCAGGTCTTCAACTGGGTTAAGATCTAGGAACTGTGGGGCTATTTTAGAATTCCAAAGTCATTGTCGTGCACTTGGAACCGCTGTATGACTATTTGAGATTTGTGGCATCAGTTGGAAGTAGCTCTTTTCATCTGGAAACACTATGCCCGTGCAAGGTTGTACCTGGTTTGCAATTTTGATAAGACACCTTGTGGCATCCAGATGCTATTCCAGATGCCGCCCCGGTGGCGCAGTGGTCTAAGCGATGGCCTCTGATCATTCGTCCGAACGGGGTCCGGGTTCGAATCCAGGTGAGGCATGGATGTTGTGTTTGTCTTACGGCACTGGTTCTCTCCCTTCCCTGGAACCAGTGACCCTAAATTAGAGACGGGAGACTGCTTATAGCCCATTGAGTTGCTCACGGTGGTCGTTAAACCTCCAATCAAAAAAAAATTCAGATGTATCTGGGAAACTAATGCTTGCCATTAAGACGGACTCCAGATCATTGTACCGCGTCCACGAGTTTGTCTTCCTGTTGGCATCATCTTCTGGTCGTCCGTTGGTGTGTAATAACTGAAAACATGACTCATCGGACTTAACGATCTTTTTCCAGCCCTCAAGGGTCCAGCTTTGGTGCTCCCGTATCAACTGCAGACGAATTTGTGTATTTGTAGCAGATACAAGTGACACAGGAAGCGGAAGGCTGCTGTTATTGCTCATTCACGTCCTTATACGGCTCGCTGTGCGTGTTGAAATTCTCTTCCCGATACTGATGTTATATTGCATTGTGGTGCAATGTAGCTCGCCTGTTACCTCGTGTAATCCTCTCCAACCTCCGTTACCGTTGAAAATCCAACAGTCATTTCCGCCCACAAGACAGTCGATTGCTTGCTTTGTTGTTTGTGGGCCACTCATTGTATACCCTGTTTACAGTTTTTCTTGCATAGCCCAGAAAGTTTGCCGTTTCTGAGATGCTTACAGCTGCCCGTTGAGCGCCCACTATCACTCCTCTTTCAAAGTTGCTAAAAGGTTTGCCGTTTCTGAGATACTTGCAGCTGCCCATTGAGCGCTCACAATCACGCCTCTTCCAAAGTTGCTAAAACGTTTGCCGTTCCTGAGATGCTTGCAGCTGCCAGTTGAGCGCTCACCATCACGCCTCTTCCAAAGTTGCTAGAAGGTTTACCGTTTCTGGGACACTTGCAGCTGCTCATTGAGCGCTCACCATCGCGCCTTTTTCAAAGTCGCTAAAACGTTTGCCGTTCCTGAGATGCTTGCAGCTGCCCGTTGAGTGTCCACCATCGAGCGTCTTTCAAAGTCGCTAAAATCGCGAATATTTTCCATATCGCCATTATCTTCGTACACGTCTGAATGTTTTGCAGTGAGCTATTTATGAAGCCATGCCAACGTCATAGTGGCATACGTGAGTATGGCATGTGTCTGGTTGCTATTGTGTGTTCCTAATCATATGCTATTTCAGTGTAGTAGCCATCAATAATTTGTATAGTAAGAAAGTCTAATTGGGTTTTATTATTATAACCTACAACCGATGTCAACAAAAGGAAGTATAGAAGGCTCCAGAAAGATTTACCTATCCTTTTAATTGCTTTATGAAGACGCATTGCTAAAACACATACACGAAAGCAATGCTTTTACGATTTCTTTTTTATTTCTCGACACAGTTCTCGGCCACGGCGACGCCCTTCTCCCACTCATGCCCTGTACCTTGATTCGGAAAGGGAAAAAAATCTCTAGCTTGCACTTCCAAAAAACAACTATATCTGCGACTACCTCAGAGTTCGAGAAATACCACTTTCCGCGAATGCTTTCTTTCAACAAATTAAAGTAACTAGGCGAAAGTTCTGAAGAACCGCTTCAGTGGCACAGCAGTCTAAGTGATGGCTTCTGATCATTCGTCCGCGATGGGTCCGGGTTCAAATCCCGGTGAGGCATGGAAGTTGTGTTTGTCTGACGGCGCTGGCTCTCACCATTACCTGGAACCAGTGGCCCTAAATGTGGGAAGGGAAACTGCTTATAGCCCACAGAGTTGCTCACGGAAGTCGTTAAACCTCCAATAAAAAAAAAAAAAAAAGAAAGAAAAAACGTTCTGAAGGACAGGGTGGCTGTTCAAGCAACTGAAATCCTGCAGTGCATATGGCAGTCATCAAGGAGGTGTAAGTCAGTGTTTATTCCGATTTAATTGATTTGCAGAGACATAAAAAAAATAGGTCAATGCGTTTGTGAAAATTTATTCTTCATTGCTTTGTACGATATTTATTGCATTATCTCCAACGAAATCTCAGTGATTCTTTGTTTGCTGTTTTATTACTCCATCTTTAGGGCCACGAATGAAAAAATGGTGTGATTATATTCTCTTTAATACAATAGCTTCACATGTTAATGTAAAGCAAAAATCGTCCGGTAATTCGTTCTGCCCGTGTATGTGATTTGGCTTAGAGACAAAGAACATCCCGCATTATATGACTTAACCAAAATTTCTTAGTAGGTTTAAAGGGATACCAGCGGAGGTACCTGGCGTTGCCCGGGATAGACATAAAGTATGTTTTCAAGTAACAATGTAAATTGAACCATTAAAAAAATCCTACCATGATGAACAACGCTCAGCTTTTATGAGATATGGTTTGCATTTTTACCCGATTTTTACGCTTTCCAACCGTAGGCTGAAGAAGCGTATATGCTCTAGCTTTGTACGTCTTCCTGTCCGCACGATAACTCACGTAAAAATGGTACGATTTCGATGAAATTTTAGTGTATGATAAGGGATCACCTGGGGACAAACCCTATTGGAAATGGGCGAAATGGGATCAAAGGTCAGGATATAGGAGTGGGATCCATTCCATTGCCTTTATGCATCAAAACTTGCGTAAATATGGTTCCATTTCAAAGACATTTTAGTATGTCGTAGAGAACACCCTGGGGACGAACCCTGTTGAAAATGGGTGAAGTGGGGTCAAAGGTCAGGACATAAGAGATGGATGCATTCCATTGCCCTTATGCATCATAACTTGCGTAAATATGGTTCGATTTCGATGAAATTTTACTATGTCTTAGAGAAATACCTGGAAACGAACCCTATTGAAAATAGGTGACGTGGGGTCAAAGGTCAGGACATAGGAGCGGGATGCATTCCATTGCCCTTATGCATCATAACTTGCGTAAAAATGGTTCGATTGAGACAAAACTTTTCATGTTGTTCCGGAAGTATACTTTTCCGGTTTTGCTGAATATCATCGAAATGAGGTCACAGGTCGGGTCATGGGAGCGAGATTTATTCTACAGCCATTATCCTCATAACTTGAGTAATGATTTCTAGTATATTGGAAAGCGTATCATAATCAATGCATTGCATGATTTTACTAACTTGTTATCTGTGTTCCCTTGATACACTTGCTCTTTCCCGGTGATCCGTAAGTCGTCGATCACATTGTTCGGTTGTCTCACTCGCTCGAAGTAATTTTACTTTCTTTGCTTTCGGCTGAACTTATCCGATGGGTTTCGTTATTTTGGAGGCATTTCACCACACTTGATGAAAAGAGCACTACAAAATTATTCACCACGCTGAATCACAAAGCAGTACTTTATTTGCACCTGCCGTTCTGACAACACCTTATCACAATTTATAATGGCCGTTCTGGGCCTTAAAATCTTGAAATAGCAAACATGTGCAACAATGCACTTCCTGCACACCGCATTCAGCTTTCTAGAGTGTAGATAAGGCACTTTCTAGCAAATCGCTTAGAAAACCGTTGAGAATGATGCGTGACCATTCGACTCTTCCCTGTATGCCTGAACCGAGGAAGCTTACAAGGAGAGAGGAGTAACCTGACTACCTTTGCTCTGACACGCGGAGTAAATACCCAAGCAACCGACTTTCACCCAGTCTATAGAGAGCCCTGTAAAAACACATTTGATTTTTTTTACCCCCTTAGGGATGGAACTGCGCACTTGAACTCGCCCTAAAACCTCGAAATAGCGAACATGTACAACAATGCACTTCCTGCAGCCCCGCATTGGGGAAATGTGCTCGGGGGAGGGGGAGTATGGATTTTTCAAAACCGGACCTCGGTCATTGTAAACATTCTCCCAGAAATCGATTTCTTGGCTTTTTTATTAACATACATCGCTGGGAATGGGATTTCCGTATCATCGGACTCTTTCCCGTATGCTTGAACCGCGGAAGCTTGCGTGGAGTGACGACCGTTGCTCTGACACGCGGAGTAATTAATACCCAGCCGCCGACCTTCACCCAGTCTATAGAGGATCCCGTAAAAACACATTTGACCCCTCTTAACATCCCCTTTAGGATGGAATTTCGGAAAACTGTCTTCCCTGTATTTTGCTCTGGGTGCTGAAGAGCATGTATGCCAATTTTGGTGCAAATTCATCAAACCGTTTAGGAACGTATGCGGAACAAACATACAAATATACAAACATACTTTCACTTTTATATATAGAGAGATATTTCATCAAGGTCGGCTAAATCCGGTAAGAATGGTGAGCATAGCATCGGGGCTCCGTCTGTAGGGGGTGCCTTTGAAAATTCACCTGTTATGAAACTTTAAATGTTGAATTGCCCGAGGGGGGGCTCTTATAGCCTTATTTCGTTTCACAGCCAAGAACTAGGGGTAGGTTTTACATAAAAGCAGCTGTGATCAATTTATTCTGCCTCCATTTTTCACCACAGGCTATCTTATTTTGTTGCAGCATCTGTCAACGCATCTCCTTTCACTTTCACTTCTTCCTTTTTCTGAGAAAACGAAACACAGTGCTTATTGAAGGCTGAAGCCGCCCTTCCCCCCTCAATGTCGTGTTTCCCACTAAACAAAGGAAGCAGCTACTTGGAAGGGAAGTTAACGGCGGGTCGGAATTTCGCTCTCTAAAAATTTCGCAAAGCACCAATTTTCTCCGCAGGCATAAAATTCAGAAGGTATTGAGAAATTAATTGCGCATTTTTATCTCTGTATGAAGTCCCTCTGAGTAGAGAGAAGCGTCAAGGGCTCCGACAAGCAAAGGTGAATCTCGTACACTCGAAAATTTTACGAGGAGAGCAGTTTCAATCCCATATTTTTTAACGTTTATGAAATCATAATTTACTCCCTGATATTTTGTGTCTTTAAGTACTTAGAAGATACTGAAACGCCTTATCTTTAAATTTCTGGAAGTGGAATGGGGCATAACATATCAGTATATTAAATTCGAAAACATTAGGTAAATTTTCTAGAGAGAAAATTTCATGAGGAGGAGCCGAAATGGCACTTTGCATAGTGTCGTAAAAATGCCTTGAGCTGACGCTGTATCCCATTGACGATTTATTTCATTCTCACTTTCGTACTAGACATAAAATACATTTCCAAAACGGGATTTATTTATCGCTGGTAAGCAAAAACAATTGCAATTTTGTTTTTAAAAATTTATTTTTAGCATCATGATAATTTCATCACTTGAAAATCCATACTTAAGTTCTGCTTAAATACGAGGCGTATGAACAAAAAAAGAAAAAAATTCTGAAATTTTGAACATCAGAAATGTTTTCAGAGGAGTAAGAAACGACAGAAAACTTCATTTACGCTTTCCAACCGTAGGTTAAAGAAGCATATATGCTTCAGCTTTTTCCGTCCGTCCGTCCGTCCGTCCGTTTGTCCATCGGCACGATAACTCCCATAAAAATTGTTCGATTTCAATGAAATTTTAGTATGTGGTAAAGGACCGCCCGGGGACGAACCCTATTGAAATTGGGTGAAGTGGGATCAAAGATCAGGACATAGGATCGGAATGCATTCCATTGCCCTTATGCGTCATAACGTGCGTAAAAATAGTTCGATTTTGATGAAATTTTAGTATACGGTAGGGGACCACCTGGAGAGGAACCCCATTGAAAATGGGACAAATGGGGTCAAAGGTCAGGACATAGGATCTGGATCCATTCCATCGCCCTTATCCCATACTATTAAGGTGGACGTCAAGTAATTTTGCTTCCTATATTTTCAATGGAAAAACTTTTCTACACATTTCCTTCACAATTAGTGTGTTCCCAAGGATGGAAATTTGAACATCGATTAAAATAACTTTATATTATAACTTAGAATACTTAACATTTTCTAAAACATAATCTTAATTATATTAAAAAAACAATAACGTTTCCTTTGGTGGTGTTGAAACCAGAAAAAATATGGCGCGACCTGTACTTTGATGATGTCAGTAGACAAATTAATGTTGAATTGCATAATTATAGTTATGTTTTAGAAAATATTAAGTATTCCAAATTATAAAATGAAGCTATTTTAATCGATGTTCAAATTTTCATCCTTGGGAATGCATAATTGTGAAGAAAATGTGTACTGAAGTTTTTCCATTGGAAGTATAGGAAGCAAAATTGCTTGACGTTCACCCTAAAGGAGCAATTCTTGTATATATGAAAATTTTATTTTGAAAACGGCTCTAAGGATTTAAATGAAAGTCGTTAACCTACCGTTTTCTGGTACTAGAAATCGATTTAGCTTGATCTCGACTTTAGGAAAATTCGTTTAGTGGGTTAAATAACCACCCCGAATTACAACGTTTTCAGTGTCATGGCGTCGTTCCATTAATGTTACCCATGCTTAGAAATCTTATGACGTCACAAGCTCGCGATTGAAATGTTGGCGCGCGGTCACGCCATCTGTCTCATTGCGTCACGCGTTGTGTGTGGATCCTATTAAAGTTTTAAGACGTCACACTCTTTCGAGCAGATGGTCACGATTCCCATCTGCCTCATTACGTCACGCGTTGTGTGCGTATGCCCGTTCGCACGATAACTCGCGTAACAATCGTTCGATTTCGATGAAATTTTAGTATGTGGTAGGGTACCACCTGGGAAGGAACCCTATTGAAAGTGAACGAAATGGGGTCAAAGGTCAGAACATAGGAAATGGATCCATTCCACTGCTCTTATGCGTCATAACTAACGTAAAAAAGGTTCGATTTCGATGAAATTTTAGTATATGGTAGGGGATCACCTGGGGACAAGCCCTATTGAAAATGGGCGAATGGGGTCAAAGGTCAGGACATAGGAGCGGAATCACGTCCATCGCCATTATGCATCATAACTTACGTAAAAATGCTTTGATTGCGACAAAATGTTATCATGCTATTTCGGAGGTATACTGAACCGATTCTGTTGAATACCATCGAAATGGGAGCGAAGGTCAGGGCACAAGAGCGAGATTTATTCCGCAGCCATTATCCTCATAACTTGAGAAATAACTTGAGTAATAACTTGAGTAATGATTTCTGGTATGTTGGAATGCGTATTATAGTCAATGCATTGCATGATTTTACTAACTTGTTTTTTTCAATAACGCAGAACAAAGCATCGCGTAGAATGCGCGAGCCCATAAACAAAGCACACTCAAAAGGAATAATGGCGTATCTATTTTACAACGGCTATAATTCAAAATGAAAGTTCCAAAGATAACGTGAAGGACAACTTTTGCAAGAGCTGACAAGGATTACTTCCTCCAACGGAAGAAACCGTTTGCAAAGTGCTTAAATATTTGACTTGCTGTTTTTCAGAGATATCTTTCTTTTTTATAAGCATTTCGTTGAGCCAAGTACTAGCAGAGAAATGGTGCTGGAAATTATTGAAGGAAAGATGAACCGTCAGAGAGAGGGAGAGATACGGAGAGAGAGAGAGAGAGAGAAACTTGTATTAGTGACATTTAATTAAATGATGGCTAATCTATTGGGGAGAAGTAAGAGCTATTCTGACAGCAAATCAACTCTGAGTGTAAAATGTGAGAAAACAGATTGATATATGATTGAAGCTTTCACCTACCTACGGGAAAATAAACAATAAAATAAAAGTGAGATTAAATACTGATTTTCGTGGCATGGTAGTGCTGTGGATAAGACACTGATTTGCACATCTGATGGCTTCGCTTCGACATGAGTATTTCCTGTTCCTTCTGTGCTTCTATTTTACCATTCTCCTGTGGAATCAGTAATTCTGTAACACAAATTGGCGAATCCTGTCCCCCTCGGGGGAAAAACTTTTCACTTTAGCCTAAAACGTACTGAAAAATAAATCGAACTACCGTGATCTTGGTTTTGAAAGAAATTTTCTGAAGGGCTTATACCTTTAACTATACTAGTAATCCGAATTTATTGACGTTTCTACGCCAATAAATTCGGATTACTAGTATAATTATACTATTTCCTACATACTTGGTGTACAGTTCCTCCTTATTAAATTCCTTATTCCTTTGTTACAACAAAAAAATAAGAAGAATCAATAATTTTCCGAGTGGATACGATATTTGCTGGAAGGCCTGAATTTGAGTACCGAATGAAGCATAAACGCTGTCTTTCCTCTTCTGTTCTAATTCTTCTCAACCTCTGGAAATGGTAATTTTAAAAACGGGATAGACAGCTCCTCGTAAGATTCCACAGCACACCATGATATTTAAATCACATCAAGGAAAAAAGCGAAAGTAATTTGTTGCTTTGGATTTACGCAGTTAAGTGCTTTATCTTAATGATCTACTACTGGAATAATTGAATTTCACACATGTCTAGTACGATCCGTAGTATATGTAGAAGGTCTGATAAAAAATTCCAGTGAATTATGCCCCACAGCGAAATGCCAAAGCTTTGGGGTGGTACAAGAGCTGTTGCTGCTAGCGTGACGTTCAGCCTCCATGTAGGTCATTGACCCAAATATTCCAGTCTTTCAATGCGTCTGGAGAAAGCTTTGACCGAAGACATGTCTTTGAGCTTCGGCCAGTTCTGGAAAATGCCAAAGTTGGAGCAAGGAGCAAACATGAATTTTTATTTCAAACTCGGTCATTCTGCGAAAGACACTGGTGAAACACTTCCAAAAGTGTAAGAAGACGATGCCGTGACCCAGAAAACAGTACTCAAATGGTTCCAAAGTTTCCCTGAAGGAAAATTTTCACTTGAAAGTGGAGAAGGAAAGTCTTCCGAAATGAGGACAACATAAATAAAATCATTTCCGTTCCAACCGTGATTGGGGAATTAAAGAACTCGAAGAAGAAACAGATTTATCGTTCGGTACTATTCAATCAATTTCGACTGAAGATTTGGAAATGAAACGTGTCTGTGCGAAATTCATTCCACGCCTGCTCACTGCTGAATGAAAGGAAATTCGTGTGTCTATTTTCTCAGAGTTGTTTGAGCATTCCTTTGCAAAGCCATCATTCCTGTCCAAGGTGATAATGAGGATCAGTCATGGATCTGGTTGAAGGTCTCCCCATGTTTCTTTCATAAGTGAGTGTCTTTAGTCGGTTTCTTCCATGTCACTCCAGTATGCTTCCGAATTTCATTCACCCACTCCCACGTGACTTCTCGGTCTTTTTCTATTCCTTGGTATCGAGTGTATAATTTTGGCTGCCCATCGGTGGTCCTTTCTCCTGGCAGCCATTATGATTACACGGATTTTACTGCAATTATGTCTTTCACTCTTATCATTTTCTTGATCCACGGTTTCTTCTTGTTATATTTTTTGGTCACACCAAGCATGCATCTCTCCATGTGTCTTTCAGTTGTTTGCAGCCTCTGTATGTATGTCTTTGTTAAGGTCCATGTATCTGTTTAATAGGTAAGAAGTGGAAGGATGCATCAATTAAATACTTTTCTTTTAAGATATAATGGTAAATTGCTCTTGAAAAATGGACTCTTTCTTCCAAATGCTCTCAAACTAAGTTTTATACGAACATGTATTTCTTCATCAACGTGGCCGTCGCTTGATATCTATTTCTCAAGGTAAATGTAGGTATCAGTTTGTGACTTTCTGGTAGGGCTTTCGTCCCGAGTTCATTGACTGGAATTACATAATGCCTTAACAAGGATGGAATATTAGCTCAAAGTAATATCAAAAATTAGTTAAATTTAAATTTTGGGCATTTATTTTATTATTAGAGGTAAATTCCAAGTTTCTTTTTTTATGGTAACAGCTCACGTGCTGGCGTTCCGGGAGTTTGATTGTATAATTTATATTCTTGAAGTGCGTTTATTGTTGGAAGTAAAACAAAAATTTATTGTATATATATTTTTGCTATGTAAATGTTTTTTACGTTGTGTGTTATAAAAAATAGTTGTGGGTGGAAAGTATTATGTAAATGTGTGATGTGATGACGTCTGTTGAAGGCGAGATGGAAAGTCGTCGGGATCCGAGACTTGCCTCCCTATTTATATTGACTTCCACGGATCTTGGACGCTTCGCTTTTGCTTTCCTATGTCAGGTTTCCGGCTTTCGGCGGCTCTGCGTGACGTGGTTGCATGTTTCTGGCGAGGTCCGATGGAAAGATGAGAGGAATGCTATTTAGCTTGAGTAATCCATTGCGGAAAGTTTAATTGTTTGTGGATGTGTTCCTGCCGTATTATTCCGGAGTTATCTGAATATATTTTTCCGTTGGCGCCATTATTGATGTAACTATGATTTCTGACGGGCTGTGCCTGGCTGGGATCGAGTTATGTTCCTGATGAGAAGTTTCTTCCTGAGGATTCTGGCTGTGAATGTTATTTTTGCGGCATGACTTCCTAAGGGTCACCTAGCCGTTAAGCCTTACTTCTGGCTGTGAATGTTAGTTTTGCGGCATGACTTCCTAAGGGTCACCTAGCCGTTAAGCCTTACTTCTGGCTGTGAATGTTGGTTTTGCGGCATGACTTTCTAAGGGTCACCTAGCCGTTAAGCCTTACTTCTGGCTGTGAATGTTGGTTTTGCGGCATGACTTTCTAAGGGTCACCTAGCCGTTAAGCCTTACTTCTGGCTGTGAATGTTGGTTTTGCGGCATGACTTTCTAAGGGTCACCTAGCCGTTAAGCCTTACTTCTGGCTGTGAATGTTGGTTTTGCGGCATGACTTCCTAAGGGTCACCTAGCCGTTAAGCCTTACTTCTGGCTGTGAATGTTGGTTTTGCGGCATGACTTTCTAAGGGTCACCTAGCCGTTAAGCCTTACTTCTGGCTGTGAATGTTGGTTTTGCGGCATGACTTTCTAAGGGTCACCTAGCCGTTAAGCCTTACTTCTGGCTGTGAATGTTGGTTTTGCGGCATGACTTTCTAAGGGTCACCTAGCCGTTAAGCCTTACTTCTGGCTGTGAATGTTGGTTTTGCGGCATGACTTTCTAAGGGTCACCTAGCCGTTAAGCCTTACTTCTGGCTGTGAATGTTGGTTTTGCGGCATGACTTTCTAAGGGTCACCTAGCCGTTAAGCCTTACTTCTGGCTGTGAATGTTGGTTTTGCGGCATGACTTTCTAAGGGTCACCTAGCCGTTAAGCCTTACTTCTGGCTGTGAATGTTGGTTTTGCGGCATGACTTTCTAAGGGTCACCTAGCCGTTAAGCCTTACTTCTGGCTGTGAATGTTGGTTTTGCGGCATGACTTTCTAAGGGTCACCTAGCCGTTAAGCCTTACTTCTGGCTGTGAATGTTGGTTTTGCGGCATGACTTTCTAAGGGTCACCTAGCCGTTAAGCCTTACTTCTGGCTGTGAATGTTGGTTTTGCGGCATGACTTTCTAAGGGTCACCTAGCCGTTAAGCCTTACTTCTGGCTGTGAATGTTGGTTTTGCGGCATGACTTCCTAAGGGTCACCTAGCCGTTAAGCCTTACTTCTGGCTGTGAATGTTGGTTTTGCGGCATGACTTTCTAAGGGTCACCTAGCCGTTAAGCCTTACTTCTGGCTGTGAATGTTGGTTTTGCGGCATGACTTCCTAAGGGTCACCTAGCCGTTAAGCCTTACTTCTGGCTGTGAATGTTGGTTTTGCGGCATGACTTTCTAAGGGTCACCTAGCCGTTAAGCCTTACTTCTGGCTGTGAATGTTGGTTTTGCGGCATGACTTCCTAAGGGTCACCTAGCCGTTAAGCCTTACTTCTGGCTGTGAATGTTGGTTTTGCGGCATGACTTTCTAAGGGTCACCTAGCCGTTAAGCCTTACTTCTGGCTGTGAATGTTGGTTTTGCGGCATGACTTTCTAAGGGTCACCTAGCCGTTAAGCCTTACTTCTGGCTGTGAATGTTGGTTTTGCGGCATGACTTCCTAAGGGTCACCTAGCCGTTAAGCCTTACTTCTGGCTGTGAATGTTGGTTTTGCGGCATGACTTTCTAAGGGTCACCTAGCCGTTAAGCCTTACTTCTGGCTGTGAATGTTGGTTTTGCGGCATGACTTCCTAAGGGTCACCTAGCCGTTAAGCCTTACTTCTGGCTGTGAATGTTGATTTTGCGGCATGACTTTCTAAGGGTCACCTAGCCGTTAAGCCTTACTTCTGGCTGTGAATGTTGGTTTTGCGGCATGACTTCCTAAGGGTCACCTAGCCGTTAAGCCTTACTTCTGGCTGTGAATGTTGGTTTTGCGGCATGACTTTCTAAGGGTCACCTAGCCGTTAAGCCTTACTTCTGGCTGTGAATGTTGGTTTTGCGGCATGACTTTCTAAGGGTCACCTAGCCGTTAAGCCTTACTTCTGGCTGTGAATGTTGGTTTTGCGGCATGACTTCCTAAGGGTCACCTAGCCGTTAAGCCTTACTTCTGGCTGTGAATGTTGGTTTTGCGGCATGACTTTCTAAGGGTCACCTAGCCGTTAAGCCTTACTTCTGGCTGTGAATGTTGGTTTTGCGGCATGACTTTCTAAGGGTCACCTAGCCGTTAAGCCTTACTTCTGGCTGTGAATGTTGGTTTTGCGGCATGACTTTCTAAGGGTCACCTAGCCGTTAAGCCTTACTTCTGGCTGTGAATGTTGGTTTTGCGGCATGACTTTCTAAGGGTCACCTAGCCGTTAAGCCTTACTTCTGGCTGTGAATGTTGGTTTTGCGGCATGACTTTCCTAAGGGTCACCTAGCCGTTAAGCCTTACTTCTGGCTGTGAATGTTGGTTTTGCGGCATGACTTTCTAAGGGTCACCTAGCCGTTAAGCCTTACTTCTGGCTGTGAATGTTGGTTTTGCGGCATGACTTTCTAAGGGTCACCTAGCCGTTAAGCCTTACTTCTGGCTGTGAATGTTGGTTTTGCGGCATGACTTTCTAAGGGTCACCTAGCCGTTAAGCCTTACTTCTGGCTGTGAATGTTGGTTTTGCGGCATGACTTTCTAAGGGTCACCTAGCCGTTAAGCCTTACTTCTGGCTGTGAATGTTGGTTTTGCGGCATGACTTTCTAAGGGTCACCTAGCCGTTAAGCCTTACTTCTGGCTGTGAATGTTGGTTTTGCGGCATGACTTTCTAAGGGTCACCTAGCCGTTAAGCCTTACTTCTTGGCTGTGAATGTTGGTTTTGCGGCATGACTTCCTAAGGGTCACCTAGCCGTTAAGCCTTACTTCTGGCTGTGAATGTTGGTTTTGCGGCATGACTTTCTAAGGGTCACCTAGCCGTTAAGCCTTACTTCTGGCTGTGAATGTTGGTTTTGCGGCATGACTTCCTAAGGGTCACCTAGCCGTTAAGCCTTACTTCTGGCTGTGAATGTTGGTTTTGCGGCATGACTTTCTAAGGGTCACCTAGCCGTTAAGCCTTACTTCTGGCTGTGAATGTTGGTTTTGCGGCATGACTTTCTAAGGGTCACCTAGCCGTTAAGCCTTACTTCTGGCTGTGAATGTTGGTTTTGCGGCATGACTTCCTAAGGGTCACCTAGCCGTTAAGCCTTACTTCTGGCTGTGAATGTTGGTTTTGCGGCATGACTTTCTAAGGGTCACCTAGCCGTTAAGCCTTACTTCTGGCTGTGAGTGTTGATTTTGCGGCATGACTTTCTAAGGGTCACCTAGCCGTTAAGCCTTACTTCTGGCTGTGAATGTTGGTTTTGCGGCATGACTTCCTAAGGGTCACCTAGCCGTTAAGCCTTACTTCTGGCTGTGAATGTTGGTTTTGCGGCATGACTTCCTAAGGGTCACCTAGCCGTTAAGCCTTACTTCTGGCTGTGAATGTTGGTTTTGCGGCATGACTTTCTAAGGGTCACCTAGCCGTTAAGCCTTACTTCTGGCTGTGAATGTTGGTTTTGCGGCATGACTTCCTAAGGGTCACCTAGCCGTTAAGCCTTACTTCTGGCTGTGAATGTTGGTTTTGCGGCATGACTTTCTAAGGGTCACCTAGCCGTTAAGCCTTACTTCTGGTTGTGAATGTTGGTTTTGCGGCATGACTTTCTAAGGGTCACCCAGCCGTTAAGCCTTACTTCTGGCTGTGAATGTTGGTTTTGCGGCATGACTTCCTAAGGGTCACCTAGCCGTTAAGCCTTACTTCTGGCTGTGAATGTTGGTTTTGCGGCATGACTTCCTAAGGGTCACCTAGCCGTTAAGCCTTACTTCTGGCTGTGAATGTTGGTTTTGCGGCATGACTTTCTAAGGGTCACCTAGCCGTTAAGCCTTACTGGTTCATCGATTGGTTTCCTGTCGTGCTATTCTGGGGTTATATAAATATGTTCTTCTGTTGGATCATTTATGGATGGAACTATTATTATTGAAGTGCTGTGCCTAGCTGAGACCGAGTTATGTACCTACTGAGAAGTTATTACTCTGTATTATCGGAACCTGTTGTTCCGTTGCAGCGTTTATGGATGGAACTATGATTCCTGAAGTGCTGTGCCTGACTGGGACCGAGTTATGTTCCTGCTCAGAAGTTATTACTCTGTATTATCAGAACCTGTTCTTCCGTTGGAGCGTTTATGGATGGAACTATGATTCTAGACTTACTGGAACTGAGTTATATTTGTGGGTCGGTTCTGCTGCATGAACTTGTATCAAAAAGAGGTTCCTGTGAAGAGCTTTTTCAGATTGCAGTGTGTGAGTCATGACTTGTTTATATTCAACTAGCTAAATACCCGTTCTTCAAACGTGATGATATTAAAAATATTTCTATAATACAGGATTTCATACCATATCATAATATAATTTGTACCAAAAACTAATATACCAATAATACACTTGATCGGTTTGTTCTATAACTTTATAACTTCAAGCCTACACGAAACAAATCAAAATACGTTGTTACTTTTCACTTTCATCGTTAAAATATTAATAGACAACAGAACAAAGTAATAATAGAAAAGAGAACAAAATACGTTGTTACTTTCAGCATAAAGTAAAAAGAACCTTGCTTATAAGCAACAATTTCGTTCAAAACTGTACATTTAAAAGCGAGCAAGTCAGATGTTTTTGGAAGCGTGAGCAAAATTGTGTTGCCATTGCTAATATCTCAAGAAGGAAACTTTCTTTTTTTTTTTTTTTTTCAATTTCATTTACTATGAAAATCTGCCCGCATATTTATACTTATTGTAGTCACTTTACCATTTATATGACGTCACCGTTGCTTCGGTTAAAATGAATGTTGGTAATTTGATTTTCGATATATCAAACAATTATATAAATGTTTAAATGCAAAGCGTATTATGATATAGCGCTTTTTACGTGATATTTTAAAAAGTTTTTTTTTGTTAAATAAATTTAGAACAAATAAAAAAACCTTGGCATTCGATATGTCAAACGTTAATAAATGTTTAAATGCAAAGGATATTATGATATAACGCTTTTTACGTGAGTTTTAAGGTTTTTCGTTAAATAAATTCGTAACAAATAAATTCAGAACAAAATATATACTGAGAAGGTCAACTGAAGTCATTCAAAACTGAGGGCGGGGCTTCAGTTGCTGGACAACAATGGCTCGATCATTGCAAAAAGCCTTAGCGTTATCAAAGGTGGGTTATTAAAGAACCCATTTCGACCCACTTAAAGTTATCGTGGGAAAAAATCCTTTCATAGTGCGCCTCTATGTTGTAAAAGGAACATTCCTGCCAAATATGAAATTTCTAAGTTCAGTAGTTTCTGAGATTCGGTGATGAGTCAGTGAGGGCTTTCAGTTTTATATGTACAGATAATTCTAATAGTTTACTGTTCGTATATATAAATATACCTAGTTAAAAACACAAAAAATCATTAGCAATTGTACTAACTCTACATTCACGTATAATAAGTATATGCTAAAAATAGTTAAAGAAGCAGTTACCGATGTTGATGTCGCACTTGGCTATGCAGGGATATTCGCACCTTTTCCATTCTTCACTGTAATGTAGATTTGCTGGGCACTTCATCAAGTATGGAAACCAGTTGGAACACTGGTAAAACGTTCCGCAGTTATCTGGATTTTTGAAGAGACCATTTCGTCTTTTGCATCTAAAACGCTCCTTCTCTGTGGTCGAGGTTGAAGTTGTGGAGCCCATGGATACAATTCTTGTCGGAACAGTGCGTCTAGACGTTGTTCTTGGTGTCGTCGACGTAGAACGGGTCGTAGCTACCGATGTTCTTTTTGTTGTCGTTGTAGAAGGGGTTGTAGCAGCTGATGTTCTGTTTGGTGTCGTACTAAGCGTAGAGGGTTTGGTTGGCGATGTTGAAAACACGGTCTTGTTGCACTTGACAGAAGAAGCATGATTGCAGGTTCCAATTACTTGGTCAAACAGAAGATCCCTGGAACACTGAGATATGTAACCTGTGCCATTTAAACAGATATGATATTTGGAACAATCTGCTTCAGATGGTTCCAAACATGTCTGACAGTTACATCGATGTTGCAGATCAGGGTTCTTGGGTGGTTCTGCTTCACGACCTGTAAATTAAAAAAAAAATTAAATTAATAAAAAGGAACTATACACCAACTATGTAAAAAATAGTATAACTAGTAATCCGAATTTATTGGCGTAGAATAAAAATCAGTTTTCCAAGCTAACCGGGTTTTACAGTTGTGCAAGATACAGAATTTTTATTTAATTTTTGAAAGTAGGCTCCTAGGAGAAATCTTGGTGTATTTGTAAATATTTCATTTTGCTTGTATTGTGTAAATCAAAGAGTAGAAATTTCCGCTTATCTGAAAGTAAGAAATCCTCTGCTGCTTAAAAGTTCGGGAACGAAAACAAAACAAATTGACCAAATCAAATTCTCCATGTAAAAAACAGTATAATTATTACTGTGGGAGACTGTATTTGATGATAGAATAAACCAACATATACCCGTCATACAATAAGAAGTTGCCAGTGGATAAATATCTCGGAGATATCCATTGCTACCGCGTTGTATGCAGCACGGAGTATTTATTAGGGTGAGTCGAAAGTTTTGCAATATTTGCATAAAGCACGTGCTGCGGGGGTATGCCACGTGTTTAAATTAGTTCAAGTCGCGAGCTGCAGTCATTCGAAAGGAATGTAAAGTGGTAGTCGTTGCTGTGAACAGCATCGCATGTCGTCGTTCTGTCTGTGGTTAGGATGCCTAAAAGATGAACAACCACAACCGGCTAATTAGGGAACTTTTGCTTTACGAGTTTGAACAAGGCCATAATGCCACTCAAACAACACGAAACATTTGTCATGCGAAAGGGGAAGGTTACGTGGATCACAGCACCACAACAAGATGGTTCAAGAAATTTCGATCAGGTGACAGAAAGACAGAAACCTCGACGACCATCTAAGGTCAGGTAGGCCGTCTGGTGGAATTTCGAGGATGTAATCCATTACGAATTTGTTCCATACGTTCAGACCATCAACGCCAACCTCTACTCTGTACAGCTGTATCGGACGTACGCCGTTTTGGAGGAGAAGTACCCAGCACTGGTGAACAGAAAGGGCGCTCTCTTACAGCAGGACAATGCTAGGCCTCATACCACGTGAAGGATCCAGGCAAAACTCAAGGAACTTAAGCGCATCGAACTGATGCCACACCCAGTATATAGTCCGGATCTTGCGCCATCGGACTATTACTTATTCCGGTACATGGGCCACTTTCTTCGCGGGCAGCACTTCAACAACCAGGAGGAGGTGGAACTGGTTCAGCCGAGGAATCGAAGAACTGGCAGGCAGATCGCTAAAGACGGTGGAACGCGATGACCTATACTTTAAATGCTAGTCAGCTTTCGTCGTAAGGTACGTAAGAAGACATACAGTGATCCAAATATTGCAAAACGTTCGACTCACCCTAATACACTGATGAGCCACTACATTTTAGTAAGCTGTAGGACCCCCTTTAGCCTCCAAACCAGCGGCCACTCGGCGAGGCATGGATTTGATGAGGTGGCGATAGGTATCCTGGGGTATCTGGTATCATAATGTCAACAGCAGGTGCTCCAGTTCCCGTGCATTTCGGGGTGGTGGTGATTTAGCGCGAACTCGCTTTTCCAAGTCGAACCACAAATGTTCGATTGGGTTCATGTCAGGTGAATTTGGAGGACAGGGCATTCACAAAAAGTCACCATCATGTTTTTCGAACCGCTCCTTGACGATTCTGGTAGTGTGGCATGTCGTATTTTCTAGTTGGCATTCACCAGAAGGGAACACAGTTGCCATGAATGGCTGAACTTGGTCCGCAGCGATTTTCAGATACCAGACAGCTGTCAGGGACTGTGCTACTGGGATAATGGGGACTAAAGTGTCCCAAGAAAACATCGCCCACAGCATAACACCGCCCCAGCCGACCTATTTCTGCCCAACAGTGCATCCAGGTGCCATAGCCTCCGTTGATAATCGCTGTATCCGCGCCCAGTCGTCTACATGATGCAGCAGCAATCTTAATTCGTCATCCCAGGCCACTTTCGTTCAATCACCCACGGTCCAATCTCGATGATCTTGGGCCCATTTCATGAGTTGTTGGCGATGACGTGCAGTGAGCAGAAAGCCAGTTCTCGGGTTGTGTAAATACCACTCTGTGAACTTCACCTGCACCACTGTTCGGTCTCCAGTCGCGCTCATTTCTTTAGGTTGGGGGTAGTCATTATGTAATAGCTCATTGGGGTATATTTTAGCAGTGTGCGTCCCAAAATAATGTATGGATCCTAGTTTTCTCGGGAAAGAATTCAAGGCTCCTTTCTTAACAGTAAAAATGGATATTCTGTTCAAGGATTTCCACCTGGTTCTTCACTTCTGCGTTATCCCTGATGAAGCTGAAATGAAGTCTCACGTTCGCATAGATGTCTATTTTTAGCACGTCTTTTGTAAAAAAGATCGTGCTTATGTTACCGGTTTGTCCGTCCGTCTGTGGGCACTACATCTCTGCAACTATTAATCTGATTTGTTGTCCGTCAGTCTGTACCCACGATATCTCTGCAACTATTTGTCCGATTTGAAAAATTCTTTTTGGATTGGGAAGCTTGAAATGTACGAATGATGATCCTTTATTTCGTTTATTTTTTTTTTTTTTAGGATTCACAATTTCACCGCTAGGGGGCATAAACGCAGATGATATGGAATTCAAAATATATTTTATTAAATATATTTGATTCTAAACATCCGATTGAAAAAATTATTTAACCCCCCTTTTTTTTTTTTTTGATTGGAGGTTTGACGACCATCGTTCGCAACTCCAATGGGCTATAAGCAGTCGCCCGTTCCTAATTTAGGGTCACTGGTTCCAGGGAAGGGAGAGAGCCAGTGCACACAACTTCCATGCCTCAACGGGATTCGAACCCGGACCCCTTTCGGACGAATTATCAGGGGCAATCGCTTAGACCATTTATATCGAAGACTATTTTACGTATAGTCACTTTTTCACGTTACGCATAGATTTCCCGCTAGGGGCGTAAAAGTAAATAGCGCTTTCCCCAATATCTGTGCTTCTAAAACACCGCTTTGAAAAATTATTTTGCACCGGCTACAGCTTCTGATGGGAAATATTTTGCATATAATTTCGAATTTTTTATAAAGAATGGTTTGTCCACCAGGGGGCGTAAGTGTTTATTTTTGCTTCAGATGTATTTACAGCAAAATTTGAGCTTCTAAATGCTTTCGTGGACCGACACCACTCACCTCGGAAAACCTTTTGAGAATATTTTCTTCTTAAAATAATGCGTGGTTCCTCCGTCAGAGGGCGTAAATATATACCTTATTTTAGTTGATATCTCTGCTTCTAAGATTCTGATTTGAAAAATTCTTTTTTCGTTGGAGAGCGTTTCCGGTGCAAAATGTTTCTCATATAACTTCAAATTTTTCTTATAGCACAAGCCAGCCACCAAAGCGAGTAAGTTCACGTTTCCGTCTACTTCAATATCTGCGGGACTAAAAACCTGATTGAAAAACTTCCTTTTCGGTCCGATAATACTAACTATGAAAATTCTATTAATGTACTTTCTTCCCAAAACAATGTACAATTTCTCCACTAGGTGGCTCAGATTATTAATAGGTTTTTCTGAGTATCTCTGCTTGTACATGTGCGATTTAATAAATTCTTTCAACACAGGGTGCTATTTGCTCTGTAGAACACTTTAGGTTAGTATATGATGTGTTATATAGCTCACAGTACTGTCGCTAGGTAGTGTTTCTGTACTTCAGTTTACTGCTGTACTTCCGCTTCTAAAAACCCTATTCAAAAATGTCTTCTTTATTGGATGCCATTTACAACAACAGAGATGTGAAAAATCAAAGATTTCTCGCTAGGGGCCGTAAAGAGCGAAATCTTTTTCTCGCTATCTTTCCTTTCGGTGGACGCATTGGAAAAAATTATTCTTTAGCATATCTTTTTGCATGTAGAATATTTTTTGCCTATTTTCAACTTTTCGTTACGCAAAATTCTTCAAATAGAAGGCGTAGAGTTATACAGTGTGATTCAAAAAGAAGTATACAGCTTCAACGCATTATAAAACAAGAACAATGTAAGATGTTTTATGTTACCTGTAACATAATTGTAGGGGAATGTTTCAAGTTTTTTTAGAGACAGTCACAAATGTTCTATGTGTATACCCTTAGTCACACGACAGACATCGAGCCGGTAATCCATTTCCGCCCAAACGCGAGGTAAGATATCTGAATCAAGTGCAGTGATAGTGGCTGTGATACGCTGTTTCAGCTCCGCTAGATCAACAGGAAGGAGAGGGGTGAATATCTTGTCCTTTAAGTACCCCCACAGGAAAAAGTCACAAGGTGTTAGGTCAGGACTTCTATGTGGCCATTGGGTCAGTGGCATGTTGTAGTCAGCGGCTCGTCCAATCCATCGTTGAGGGAGATGTTCATCGAGATAATCTCGCACGTCGACTAATCAGTGCGGTGGTGCACCATCCAATAAGGAGAATAAAGCTGTCACTGTCGTCCTGCAACTGTGGCATCAACCAAAGACTTGACATATCCAGAAAAGAGCCTCCTATGACAGTTTTCTCGTGAAAAAAAGAAGGGGTCGTACACTTTCTTTTTGGACACAGCACATAACACATTTACCTTAGGGGAATCTCACGCGTTTTGCACTGTAAATCTGGGATTCTCCCTTCCCCAAAAGCGAATATTGTGCTTGTTTACCTAACCACTGACGTGAAATGTTGCTCCATCGGTGAAAACTGAGTGATCGGCAAAATCGTCATTTTCAAAACGGTGCTGCATTTCGGACACAAAATTTCAAAGCGCTTTGTCTTGTCAAGGTCAGTGAGATTTTGCAGCATCTGCACTTTCTATGATAATCATTTTCAACTTCTCTCTCAAAATTGTCCAGACAGTGGGCTGTGAAATCTGCACTTCACGACTCACCCTCTGCGTTGATTTTCCCGGGCTTCGTTGAATGGCGGTGCAAACACTATCGACGACTTCTTCCGATACACGCGGTCGTCCAGGACTTTTAAGTTTGTACAAACAGCCCGTAGTTTCAAATTTTTTATGCCAATCGTAGATAGATTTTCTGGTTGGAGGTTATTTTCCGAATTGTGATCGAAAATGCCGTTGCACAACAGTTACAGAATCCGTTTTGCTCAATTCAAGAACACAAAAGCCTTCTCCATTGCAGACGCTACCATTTTGACTGACTAGTCACGTGATACGCGCGCTATCGCCCACATCACTTCTCTCAGTAGCGGGACACAAACTTTATGAGTACATCTACCAAACGGTTCACAGTTGTTGTCCGTGTCTTCAACTGTTACTGTTTTACAGCATCTGGAAGCTATATACTTCTTTATGAATCAGGGTGTATTATGTCTCCTTCTGTATATCTTCTTTTCACTGTTCGATTTAAAAATCTGTCTCCGTTACCTTCCTTGCGCTATGAGAAACTTTTTGTGCGCCATTTTTTAATTTTCATAACATACTTTTTTAGCCGCTGGTGGAAGTAGCTATTTCTTTATCCATAATAAAAACCCGGTTGATTGTATTCCTAATCGGTTGCATTGACTTTGAATAACTTTGATAAATTCAATTCCCATAAGAAAGCATTCGAAAGACGTGCTCATTACAACCGAAAATTCGGTGTCATCTTTCATGTTTTTTCTTTTTTATCTTTTTAGCCATTCTTTTGTAAACAGACGAGCTAAAAAAAAGTCTGTGTATCCGCCCGTCTGTGGATACCATACCTCTGCAACTATTATTCCGATTTGAAAATTCATTTTGCATTGGGAAGCTTATGCGAGAATGATGATCTTTTTGTATTGGAAACATTCCGGATTTTTTTTTTATTGTTGGTTTTTTCGATGCACACTTCGCCGCTAGGGGGCGTAAAAGAAGATCATATAAAAATCAAAATGCATTTTATTGCACACGTTTACTTCTGAATATCCGATTGAAAAAATTCTTCCTTCCTTTAGATGTTATTTATAACGAAGACTATTTTTAGCATTTTTTTTTCAAGCAATGCGTAGATTTTTCACTAGCGGGCGTAAACGTAAATTGCGTTCCCCCCAATATCACTGCTTCTAAAACTCCGATTTGAAAAATTCTTCCTGTATCGGATACAGCTCCTGATCTCCTAATAAGAAATGTTCTGCAGACAATTTCTAATGTTAATAAAGAATGGTTTGGCCACCAAGGGGGCGTAAGAGTCTATTCCTGCTTCTGATGCATTTCCAGCAAAATCTAAGCTTCCGAAAACTAGATTAAAAAAAAATTCGTGGACAGGTACCACTTACCTCGGAAACCTTTTGAGAATACCTCGTGTTCAAAAAGCCATAGCTTTACCGCTAGAGGGCGTAGATGAATATGATATTTTTGTCGATATCTCTGCTTCTAAGAGTCCGATTTGAAAAACTATTTCTTTGTTGGAGAGCTTTTCCGGTGCAAAATGTTTCTCACATATTTCAAATTTTTCAAGTGAAGCATAGATTTTTCCGCTAGGGGGCGTAAAATAAATTACGTTTTCCCTGATATCTCTACTTCTAAAACCCAGACTTGAAAATTTTTCCTGCACCGGATACAGCTCTTGATGGAAATTGTTTCTATTATATTTCTAATTTTTGATAAAACATGGTTTGGCCACCAAGTCGTGTACGTTTTTATTTCTGCTTCTGATGTATTTGCAACAAAATCTAAGCTTTTGTAAATCAGATTAGAAGAAATTCTTCCGTGGACCGATGCCGTTCACAAGGGAAATTATTTTCAGAATGCTTTTCTTAAAATAAAACATAATTTTTCCGCCAGCAGGCGTAGGTGTATATCTATTTTTGACAATATATCTGCATCTAAGAGTCCGATTTGAAAAATTCTTTCTTTGTTGGAGAATGTTCCCGGTGAGGAACATTTCTGATATAATTTCAAATTTCTGTTAGCGTACAAACTTGCCACTAGAGGGCGTAAATTCACATTTCCGGTTACAGCAATATCTGCGGGACTAAAAAAGCGATATAGAAAATTATTTTGCAGTCAGATACTACTGACTGTGAAACCTGTGTGTATATTTTCTTACCAAAATAATGCACAATTTTGCCACTAGGGCAGGGATACCAATTTTTAACCTATTTTTCGTAATGTCTCTGCTTCTAAATTTGCGATTTAAAAAAATCTTTCAATGTCGGATGCCATTTATCTTGTGCAACACTTTAGCTTAGTATTTGAGGAGTTCCATAGTTCGTAGTTCTGTCGTTAGATGGCGTTTTTGTAGTTCGGTTTGCAGGTTTATCAACGCTTTCGAAAATCCTATTGATTTTTTTTTATTTTTATTTTTATGTTTTGCTGGATGCCATTTGTTACAATAGAGATGTGGCCATTATCGTTTTTAAATATTGCACAGATTTCCATCTAGAGGACACAAAGGTCAAAGCCTTTTTCTCGCTATCTCTGCTTCCACGAGACGTATCGTTCATTATCCTCAACATAGCTTTTACCATGATAAAGAATATTTTTCACCTATTTTCAACTATTCGATTATGCTTTTTCGTTATTCTTTCCGCTAGATGTTGAATAACTTTGATAATTTGTATTCTTATTGGAACGGATTCAATAGACGTGCTCATTACAACAGAAAATTTGGTGTCATCTTTCCTGTTTGTTTGGGATCTATCGATCACCACAAGCATCCCTAATGGCTATAAACCGTCGCCCGTCCCGAATTTGGAGCTACCAGTTCCAGGGAAGCACAGGACGAGCTATACCAGACCGGCGCAGCACACATGCTTCCCCGGGATTCGAACCCAAAACCATCTCGGAAGGATGGTCCGAAACCAGCGCCTCAGACCACCCGCCCACAGCGATGGGTTTCACCAGTTTTACTTATCTACTTGGTAGAAATTTGAAAACAGTTGAAATTTTATGCCCCTGCATTACACGCATAGTCAATGGAACCAGTGGAATTAATTTTTTCAACCGGATTCGAGAAATAGTTATTTGTATGTTGGAGGGTTTAACAGCTATAGCTTTGGTAACTAAATGGGCTATAAGCGGTCGTCCGTCCCGAATTTAGGGCCACTGTCTCCAGGGAAGAGGAAACGCTAGTGCTGAATGACAAATCACCATTCAAATATGCATTATACACAAAACATTCCTCATAGCAGAACATATCCGAGGCAATTTTTTTCCAAAGTAGCAATTAGAAGAAGAGGTAATGGTGGTAAACAGATATAACTTTATACCTCCTACCAATATAACTACGAGTTACTTAAAGAAGAAAATTGGGAATACCATTCTTCAGAGTGAAAGTTATCCTACCAAGAAAGGATTTTTCCAAGGAATACACTTTAAAATGGAAACATACGGTTACGTCTCCTGGCGAAAGAACTCTGAATCATGATGCCGTACGTAACATGCCCAATATATATATATATTTTTAACAGAACCCATGAGACGGAAAAATAATTATTGAAACACAACTTCTAGACCAGAGCATGCGCGCCTTCTAACCGGGACATTGTACAATTATTCAAAGAGGAAAAAAGTTCGCTGTCTTTACTATAGCGGATGGCATCAAGAACAAAAAGAATTTCTTCAACCCTTGTTTTAGAAGCGGAGATGCGGTTGTAAACAGAAAGTAACACTTTCGCCATCTAGTGGCAACACTGTGAATTCACAATATAGTGGAAACTCGGTTATACGTTTCTCCCCTGGCGGAAAAACTAAGCATTACTTAAAGAAGAAAGTGTACGCAAATAATCTTCGTTGTAAAAGTTGTGGAAAAAAGAATCGTTGAAATCGGATTTCTACAAGAAATATTTTGGAATAAGATATGTTTTTAATTCTATGGGAAGTGCGTTTACGGTCCCTAGAGGAGAAATTCTACATCAATAAAAAAGCGCAGAAGGTAAAAGTTTTGGATCTCCAGTGCATCTCAGGAACGTCATTTATTGGTAGCGAGGGTTGACGCAGTAATCTTGAATAGAATGTAAACAAGAAAATTCGAAAATTATTTACTGTATACTTGAAAGGATGTTTATATACTTGAAAGGATGCCCGTATACTTGAAAGGATGTTTATTAATACAATTACAGATTACGATTACTACAGGCGAGTAATGAAGTAAATTATGATTACATTTGGATCAAGCTGAAACTTGATTTCGAGGATAAAAACATTACATCGTAATGGTGTCCGGATAGTCAGAAATTAAAGATTATTTACATACAGTGAATCCACAACTTTGGTTAAAAGTCTCGTTGTTCGTCATCTTACGTGGGCTCGTTCATCGTACGTCACTTCCTCGTGTTTTCAGTACGTGGCACGTTGTTTGGCGCCTGCCGCAAATCGTGTTTGGTCACGGTTTGTTCCCAACAATGCAAACTGAATTTTTCAAATCGAACTAGTAGCTACAGGGATATGGTGTCCACAGCTGAAATGGAAACGTGTCACGTGTCAACGGGTTGACAATTTCTAGTGGGTAAAACGGGTCCGGTCAAGGTGCTTCTGACCTGATTTCGACACGGTTTTATTTCCGTTTTATTTTTGAAAAACAAAAAGCAAAATCTTTTTTCAAGGAAAAATGCGCACTGTGTAATTTTGTGCTCGATATTGGTGCCAGCGGAATGAAAAATGATTTGTCATGCAATATGAAGGAAGAGTGTCCTCAGAAGGAAAAAAGTCCCTTCCTTCTTAGGGGTGATGATGAAAACAAGTTTATGATGAGTTGGACTTTCAACTCTTCATAAACTTGTAAAAATTGGTATTGATGTGAAACATATTCTGAAGCTTTATATGTTAGCAAGAACACAGCAAAAATTGAAATTAAACATACAGCAAGTTGTTTAATTCAAAAATGTTGACTGTAGCGCCATCAAAATTAAGCGGAATAGCCTTAAAGTTACTGCGGAGGAAATTTTTGACTCTCGGAGACGTGTTTGAAAACACGTGTGAAACAGGCAGGTTATATCATGCAAATGAAGGACGACAGTCGTCTCAATACTTTTGTCTCTGTGTGTGTGTGTGTGTGTGTGTGTTTGAAGGTTTAACGACCACCGTGAGCAACTCAATGGGCTATAAGCAGTCGCCCGTCGCTAAATTAGGATCACTGGCTCCAGGAAAGGGAGAGAGACAGTGCCGCAAGACAAACACAACAACCATGCCTCACCGGGATTCGAACTCGGACCCATCTCGGACAAATAGTCATAAGCCAGCGTTTAGACCACGGCTGAAATACTTCGTAAGTGAGTAAATTATACGTTCCTATGATACATTTGTTTCATTTCCATATAACCTAAGGTACGCACTGCGCAGAAACTTTTTGAAAGCCATATATTATACACTGCCGGACAATTGCTAAGGACGGATGACAATAGCAACGATAGCAACCATAAAATGGAAGGCAGGAAAATGTGGAAATTAGCATAAGTGCGGGATACAGTAAGACGTGTTGTGCGTATGCAAATTTTGGATTGCCGAACTTGTTCGTGACGTCATAGCGCTGATAAGAGATATAAAGGATTTGACGCGTATTGACCGTTGTTGTTCAAACGCAAAGTTGAAAGAGAAAGAACCAATTGACGAACTTGCAATTTTCAGTATGTCTTCCCGACATCACCTAGATGATTTTACGCGTTGCCGTATTATTCGCAAGATTGAATAAGGGCGAAAAATAACAGATGTTGCCAGGGAGTTCGACGTCAGCCACAGTGTTGTTTCAAGGCTTTGGAAATCATTTCAAACAAATGGAGAGTGTAGCAAACGTCTCGGGGGAGGTCGTGTTCGCAGTACGACACCTGCAGAAGATCGGTACATAGTGCTATCAACAAAAAGACACCGGCGCAGCACAGCTAGTGAGGTAGCTAATCACTTTATTGCTGCTACTGGCAAGCGGATCTCCCGAAAAACTGTCGCTAGACGTTTGCATAAGGAGGACTATACGCCCGCCGTCCTGTTGTGTGCATCCCATTGTCCAGACGTCACCGTACTGCCCGTTTGCAATGGTGCCATCAACATCGCAATTGGACTGATAACGACTGGTCTGCTGTCCTCTTCTCAGATGAGAGTAGATACAATCTATCGTCTGATTGTCGACGACAACTGATCTGGCGTGATAGTGGTACTGCATATTGTCCAGCAAACATACAGGAAAGGGACCGATATTCGAAATGTAGTCTCATGGTATGGGCTGGCATCATGATCAATGGCCGTACGTCCCTCTATGTGCTTCCAACTGGGACTATGACTGGCCAACGATATATTAATGATGTTCTGCTACCTCATGTTCGCATGTTCCGTGGTGCTGTTGGTGATAGATTCATTTTCATGGACGACAACGCAACATGTCATCAAACAGTCGCTGTCCAGGAGTGTCTTGAGAGCGAGGATATTCAACGCCTCGTATGGCCAGCACGTTCTCCAGATCTGAATCCCATTGAAAATGTGTGGGATGCTTTGGGGAGGAGTCTTGCTGGTTACCGTGCACTGACAGAGGAATGGGATAAATTAGCCCAACAGCTGCTTGATAATGTTGTGCAAAGCATGACACGAAGTGTGGAATCTTGCATCGCCCTCCATGGTGGGCATATCCCGTATTGATATCTTACGCCGGAACGGTACTTGCATTTTTTTCACGTTTACGTATTCTGCACAAAATGGCCTGTTTGTCCCTTGAACACGTTCCGAAGTCTTCTGGATTTCAGAGCACAATAAATTGTCTTTCTTGTAATGTCCTGGCATTCTGACATTATTTTATTTCACTTGGCATCCAACCACACTTACTTTTTTATGCGCTATATAGCCGTTTATGATCCGTCCTTAGCAGTTGTCCAGCAGTGTAGTTCAAAGTAGATTTGTCCGGATCGGGTCCAATTATGTGACGCCCGAGTCCGAGTCCCAAACTTTTGACCGTTGCCAACTCTGATCCACAGGCGGAAGGATATGGCGATAACCTAAGCACGTCCTTTATTTTCAAGGAGTATAGTAAAAATTGAAAACTATATCTTCGCAGAGAACTGTAGGTAATAAATCTTAATTTAAAGAATCCGCGTAGCCGTAATAAATCTTAATTTAAAGAATTCGGTGGCGCAGTGGTCTAAGCGATGGCTTCTGATCATTCGTTCGAGATGGGTCCGGCTTGGAATTCCGGTGAGGCATGGATGTTGTGTTGGTTTTACGGCAATGGCTCTCTTTCCGGACGTCCCAGTTGCGGACAGGGGGAAAAACAGTGCCAATTGAGGACAGATCCCCGTTCTGTCCGCAACTGGGAAAAGGGGAAAGTACTTAGTGAGGGATTAGGGAAACAGGAAAACACACCTCATTCCTAATACCTCACCAGAAGGGTTGAATTTTATTTGAAGTCATTCAATTATTGAAAAAGTGGTATACGGACAAATGGGCGATTAATTTCATTCTATTTGAATATCTTATATGGTGATTTATTTCATTCTATTTGAATTTCGCCTATTTCAAAAAGTATGTTTTTTTGTTTTGTTTTTGTACGCTACTGTGGGTCATCAACAGAAAACCGTAGAGTGTATAAACCTAAATTTATACAATATAAAGCCGGGGCCAGTTCATCTATGAGAATGAACTCCCAGTGTAGCTATAACTTTTTTCAACCCTTATTTCTGGAAAAGTTATTACTTTTTATTGATGTTTTATTTTATTTCGCCTTCTTTAAATCGAAACAAAAGCTAAAATAGATTACACAAATATTCTCGTAAAAAAAAAACATATATCAGTTTCAAAATAAAATTACGAAACTTAAGGTAGCTGTTGATTTCTTCTTCATTATTCCAACTTCTGAATGAACGATATAATCTTCAAACAACGTCGGATATTCGCGGTTGTGTGAAACTCTGCCATAGTTTTGCTGATCCGCTCATCCAATTTGATTGTTGCTTTTTGTCTTTTCTTGCCCTCGAGATTTAGGCACTTTCTGTTGTACAAAAAGTCCCTGTCTTCGCTTCATCTTTCAAGCATGTTATTAACTTCACGACGATGATTTTTGATAGATGCATTTAACCGATGGTTTCAGTCTTCGACGACATGATTTGTTCTGTGTCGTTTGTTGTTGCAATTCCCCATTTCTACAATTATTACCGGATTTTCCACCCAGTTATTTAAGAAATAATCATAAAATTTCTGAAGGTTTTCATTAATGGGACTGGATTCTTGAATGCATATCCAACGATCGCCTCATTTTCCACAGGAAGATAGGCCAGTGAAGCACGCATTCGGAAGTGTTGCCTTATCTCCTCGTTATTGTTATATTCATTCTCTAATCCCAGTTCTTGAATTTTTCGCCAAAGGGCGGTGTTTACCTAATCTCTCCCTAAAACTCTTCCTCTTTTCCCAGTTGCGGACAGAACTGAATCTGTCCGCAATTGGCACTGTTTTACCGTGTGTCTGCAACTGGAACCGACAAATGCGACCGGCAGGGGCAAATAAGAGTGGGAAAGAAAGGAGGAAAGGCAGGGTGGAGAGATTAGGTGTTGACCACCTGAGGTCTTCCAACGGTCAATACGACAGGATTTGAAAGGTCAGACGGTAGGTGGGTTGCAGGGTTATGTGGGTTCAGCGCCGAGCAGATCACGTTTGTAGGAATTAATTGAATAAACAATTTTCGCACTCTTTAATTTCTTTCACTTCATATATGAATTACCATTGAAATTCTTGCAGGAACAGAAATTTTAAATTTTGTCATCGATGTTTTGATGCTTTCGTAATTACTTCGTTTTTCATAGTTTTGAAAAAAAAAAAAGAAATTTGAGAACATTTGGATTTCCTTTCTTACTAAAAGCGAAGAAACTTACACTTACTTCTGAATGCAGCTATGGCAATAAAATTCGCACACGAATGGAATAAAATCTCCGGCAGTTTGTCGTAGAGAAAGTACTATGGCTATTGCTTGGGAGAAGGAAATGTGTTATTTTTTATATACATATCAAGTTTTACCAAGGGTATTTTCAGCCGCAATCCAGAAACATGATGTAAGGGTCGCCCGCTATCAATTATTAGTTTATTTAATTTTAATGTTGTGATGAACACGTGCGGACGGACGCTTCATTCCGCCATTTTGTTATTTCAACCAAGAACTGAGCATTCTTCGGCAGGTGGAACAATTTTAATCCTATGTGAGGATTAAAGGAGTGATGCATGAACGGCCTGGAGCACCTGACCTTGAAGAGTAGGCTGCTCGAGTGCTTCTGTTAAAAAAGTTGTCGTTCCGCTTTTGGTACGTGCAAGGTAGTAATCGCCTGCAGGTACCCGACGACATTCCTGAGCTCAGGTATTTCACGTGCTGACCGGGGTAACGAGTTTTTCTTGCGCGTGCGTGGTAGAGGACCGAAAGGGCCAAGAGAATTTAGGGAGACACAGTGGAGCTTCGGTCGTGAAGGAGAGAGGGTCCCAGTTCGGACACCGGTTAGACGGAAGGGCTGCGGGTAACGCAGAAGTACAACGTGGTGAACGGAAAGGAGGATTACTTCGTCCACCGGGTATCGCGGAAAGAATTGTGAAAAAGTACCACGTGGTCAGCACAGGGACCCTGAGCGGGAGGCCATCGGTAACCCGTGAAGCAAATGTTATCGGAATAATAAAATCTTGCTGTTTTTTATTTCCGTGTACTGGCCTTGATAGCCAGATCGTATAGTAAAGGCGAGGCGGTAGCTCGCTATACGGCGGGAAACAAAAGGTATTATCTAAGAATTGATATGTCTGGCCCTACACATGAGTAAATCCTTATTTTGTAAATACAAACAATACAATATCTAGAATAATTATCAGACTTTTGCTGGAAAAGACTATTAAACAGGAAATGGTGATGTCAGCATACCGCTAATTTTAGCTTTGGGGCGACTGGATATTTTTTGCAAACAGTGAGTAGCAAAAAATTTGCTTCCAAGGCTATTTATGGATCGCCACTCCGATACTGAGCATTCGTATGAAGATCTGAAATTTAAAACAGCTATTTCTGCAGATTTTTCAGGAATGATAATTCCGGATACGTGTAAAATAATCTATGAGGAATTAAAAGAGCAATACATGAAGGTAAGAACGTTTTCTTGGGAATGATATTTTCTATATTTTTTAACCAATTGATATCATGTGGTTATAATAAAGTCAGAGCAGAAATAAGATATTCTTAAAAATGACAAATAAATCAAACCCATATTATTATTTAACATTTTCTGGAAATCTAAAATTCATGTGGGAGAAACCGCGAGTCCCCAGACACGTGTTCTAAACACTGAAGTTCTGTCGCTTTCAGTTTTACGGTGTAAAGAAAACACATTTCCGTAGTTCACGTGATGGTCGCAAATGCTACCCGCTTCGTCACACCGCATCGTCAGCAGCTCGCTAGCTTTTCCATGACAGACACGTACCGGAAACTTTGCTACACGTAATTTTCAGAAATTTTACGTTACTTCACACCACTTACTTTTTGTATTATATTCTGGTAATGCGACTTTTTACTATATTTTTTCTGGTGAAAAAAAAGACTACTTACCACATCCAGCAGTTTCTGGCCAGTCACAAACTCTCTTTGTAGGGTTGAAATCCAGCCCTTCTGGGCAGTCAAGAATCACAGGACTACTGGATAAGCATTTTATGTACTTTGTGCAGTCATCTTTGAAGGGGAAGTATCCATCAGCATGAGGGCAAAGTGCAGGAGGCATCGGCGTTGTAACTGCTACTGTAGTCCGTGACTTCGTTGTGCAATCTGTCATGGAAAAAGAGGAAAAGAGTTACATTTCAGGATATAGTTTCATGTAAACTTTAAAAATATATAATAAGGTTATAACGAACTCAGAAAGTTTTCTTTGTCATACCTTTATTTCGAATGACATATAAAGTTATTTTATAAAGTGATGCATGGACCACTGTGCAATTTCGTGATCCATGAACCAGCGCCCATTGGCGCCACTTGAGATCAAGAATTTATATCAACGCGCAGCGCAGTTGAAAAATTCTACAAGAGGTAGCAGTGCTGGCAAAGCAACACTAAACGTTATATTTCCTCTGACTACTGCCATGTCTCTAACTTGTCATCATAGGGAATTTTTGCGATCTGGCCAAGTTCAAATTTTCTTTTCGCCTTCCTAATTTTGCAGGGTGGGATCTCTAAAAATTTACTATTCTATGGTCGTATATTCAATGAGAGAGATGGTTCGGACTCACGGCTCGGAACACCGTAGGAAACCTGTCTGTGGGGGAGGGAGAAAAAACATACAAAAAATATAAAGATTTTTAGTACGATCAGGAGCAGACTTTCAACGTTTACAAATTCCAGCTCAACAAATTCTCTCTGAGTACGAGCTAACTAAGGAAAGTGTGTGTGTGTGGGGGGGGGGGGGATGCCGAAAATATAGACGATTTCTGGTCCGATCGGGTTATTTTAAGCGTTTACAAATTACTGCGCATGTGCAAACGCAGGAAACCTGCCAGGGGGATATAAAGAATTTCTCGTCCGATCTGGAGCAGACTTTCAGCGTTTGCAAACTACAGCTCAACAAATTTTCTCCTGGCATGAGTTAGCGCAAGGAACCTGTCGGAGAGGGAGGGGGGGGTTACTGCCGAAAATACAAAATATAGAGAATTTCTGGTCCGATCGAGAGATTTTCAGCGTTTACAAATTACAGCTCTACAAATTCTTTATATTCTATATTTTTGGCGGTAAGTCCTCCCCCTCCCCTTCGGTCCTCTCACAGACAGGTTCCCTGCGGTAGCAGATGCCCGCAGAAGTTTTGTAGAGTTGTAGTTTGTAAAAGCTTAAATTATCCCTATCGGACCAAAAATTCTATATATTCTGTAGTTTTGCGATAAGTCCCCCCTCCCCCTCCCCCAGATAGGTTTCCTGCGTCAGCACATGCCCACAGAGAATTTGCTGAGTTGAGTTTGTAAACGCCGAAAATCTCCCGATCGGACCAGAAATTCTTTGTATTTTATATCTTTTTTTGTATTAAGCCCCCCCCCCCCCCAGGTTTCCTACTTCTGCAGATGCCCGCAGAGAATTAGTTGAGCTGTAGTTCATAAACCCTGAAATGTTGTGCATTATAAATATTTTTTATAAAGAATTACATTAAATATCGCAATTAAGAAAATACGAAATTAAGGAAACTTCATGTGACTCAATAACCAGCTTGTGGCGACGAGGCTACGAAGCGGTCGAAAACGCAATTTTTATACGGCCCCTTAGAATGTTTGTGGCCAGTTCTCCACACCCGTGAAGAACGGCTCAATGCTCTATCTGCTCTCTATAGAGAATCAACTGATAAAATGGTATGATGACAGAATGCCGAAGGGGGAAATACCCACAGAAAAAAAAAGCCACTTCTCGAAAATAAGTTAAAATATCCAAAGGAAAAACGAGGTCTTTTTAGTTTCATGAAAAAATATCAAAATTTCCACTAGGCAATAGACAAAACTAATCAGAATACTGCCTCCGCTCAACCACATAACAGTATCTAGCAATTATCTTAGTTTGTTTCCAAAATGGCGGAAGCTCTTCAAATGAACACGTGCTTTTGACGTGGAGAAACATGATATATTTCTTACTTTCATGAAAAAAATATCTTAATTTCAACTGGCAATGGACAAAATTAATCAGAATAATTACTTCGCTGGACCATAGAACGTTACCTAACATTATAAGGCCAACGTAAGTTGTTTCCGAAATGGCGGAAGGCGTCCATTGTTGGAATCAACTCGTTTATGTGCTTGGCTCTTCCAAGATGAGTAACTACGCTTAAGGCAAAGTATTTCAGACATTCTTTTCACGGGGAATTAGGGAGTGGCGCAGTACAGGGGAAGCTGATTTACCTAAGCCCCAATTCTCCAAACTGAATGAGTCTTAAACACATGGTAAAATAAAAAGAACGCACAAGGTATCGCATAGGTTAAGTATCGGTGTCACAGTAATAAATGTGTACCCAGAAAGATATTTTGAATATTTTAATTCATAAACATACACTTCCAGTGCCCCAAACGGGGAAATTACAAAAAAAACTACAATAGGGCCTGCATCCTGGGCCAATTTTAAGCACTCGATGACCGATATAGTGCCTCCTACTTATTTCTTTTTATCACTTACTTAAGCATACTAAGATCTGACCGACAAGACAACTGATCACAAAAGTTTAAAGGACCGTACAAAAATATGCATTTTTTTTTTTCCTTTTCGTGTCCACTTTCACGTAGGGTGACCACAAAACTGTTAGCGAGTTGCACAAAATCGCATTTTTGATATTACCTATGACCATATAAGTCAAATTTATAACCTTGAGCTTTTACATAGGTATTAATTACTACACCTAAGGCCTTGGCGATCTAACA
The DNA here is from genome assembly GCA_039090855.1 of Macrothele yani. Taxonomy (NCBI): domain Eukaryota; kingdom Metazoa; phylum Arthropoda; class Arachnida; order Araneae; family Macrothelidae; genus Macrothele; species Macrothele yani. The sequence goes on along the minus strand of CM077002.1, from coordinate 21,607,219 downwards.
CTTTTTATTTTACTGATGTCATATTTATAATGTTTGCATAACAAGTAAAGTTAGTAACATTGCACGTTTACTTAGGCACTAAATATTAATTCATAGGCCACTTTGACAGTTTTTATTCTAGCGATGGCCTAGGCCCTAGTAATCAATATTTTATGCCTAAGTAAAAGGGCAATATTAATAACTTGACATGTTGTGTAAACGTCACCAATATTTAGTCTGATGGATTAAAAACTGTTAAAACTAGGGCATACTAATTAATGTTTGGTGCCGAAGTAGAGGCACAACATTAATAACTTGACTTGATATGTAAACGTTTTGAATATAACACCGGCAGAATAAAACTGTAAAAAATGTCTTGGGTTTATACAGTAAATTAATATTTAGGGCTTAAGTAAAAGCCTGTTACCTTTTGTGCCAAACGTATGAATATGATCGATGGAATAAAAGCTGTTAAAAATGCCTAGGCCTCAGACCTATTAATTAATGTTTGGTGTCAAAGCGCAATATTATTAACTTTACCTGTTATGTAAACGTTATGAATATGACATCGGAAGAAAAACTTTGTTAAAAGGGCCTAGTGATTAATATTTTATGCCTAAATAAAACAGAAATATTAATTACTTGACATGTTATGCAAATATTCAGTAGCTAGCAAAAGCGCAGCGTTTTTAAAAAAATTCTACCTTAACGTGCTTTTCCGCACATAGCATGAGTCATGTTGTACTTCCGTTGTTTCGTGGAACACAGTAGTTTAAAAAAAATGAGCTAAGTCATAGCAATTTATTTCCCCAAATTAAAGAACAATTCTCACTTGACTTACAAAGAACGTCTTCTTTGAAATCTATTTGAGGTTCTCAATTAAGTTCTCATTAAAGTGCCAAGAAACTGCACGTTTTATACGGCACGTTAAATTTTGTGGCCAGTTGTCCGAACCCCGATCTGACCAGCTTAGTTGAAATTAAGGCCTTTTTAAATAAAATTAAAAAAAAAAAATCGTGTTTTTAACAGACTTAAGAGATATCAGTCGACAGTTGACATATTTTTGAGGTGGGCATTTTTACCGTGGGCATTATTTCATATGTTTCGATAAAATCCATACGTAAAAGATAAGTTTCGAGTAATTTTGAATTGCTGATGAGCTGGCCGTTTTTCCTGCTTTTTAGGGAACTTTCAAATGAAATGCCGGTACATCTAGTCGCTTCCTTCTTTTATACAACTCGTAGCTACATATTTTAACTTGGAGTGTTTGAAATTTCTGTAATGTGTGTTTTCAAATTTCATGGAAATTACTGAAAATTAGCGTTCTTGCTGTTATTATTAAAAGCAATTTACAGGACCTGCAACTATTGTTATTATTATTATTTAAAGCAATTTGCACAGAACCTGCAGTTATTATTATTAAAACAATTTATAATATGTTTGTCATGTACGATATTTCTTTCTTTTTTTTTTCTTAGATATCCCGACCTGCCAAAATACATTAGAGCCGCCACTGTACAGTACATACACGTACGCACACACACAAATATATGAGAACAAAAAATAAACCAAGTCGAAACAAGCATTGCCAGTTAGATAACTTACCCATTGTCTTTTTTGTGTTCCATGCTGCTCTGAAGACAAGCAATGCCAGAAGGAGAAAGCTGGGCTTTTTCGCCATTGCGGCAACAGTAACTTTAAGCTCACTTCACTAAATTGTAGTTCAGAGTAGGAGGGTAACGTCTCTTCCAACCTCACCCCCGCATAGGGTCATTTTCGCCGACCCATCAGTTTACGCTTCTCCCTATAGGGCAAAGCTAATGGGACTAAGTTACATTATATGCCTTCAATAGTCGGCTTATTTCCTTATTGTCTAAACTCTGTTATGTTAAAGGAGGCATACCTATCACCCCGGGCAAGTTGGATCACTAGATTCCAATCGAAGAACAAAACACCCGTGATCAGTCATTTTTTTATGGGCAAAGTGAAGTGGTTGGCTCCCTTAGAGGAAATAATAGAGTGAAGGTGCTAAGACGTCTTATCCCTGAAGTCAGTTTTCCCGGAAACCTTGGAGCACTAGATTTTCGAAAACACCCCTAAAAGCCCATAAGGAGACTGACAGCCTTATTGGAAGCTAGTGCAAAACGATGCTTTTTTCAAACATTTCTATAATTTGTATCTTTTTATTTACGCTTTCCAACCGTAGGTTGAAAAACGTATATGCTCCAGGTTTGTCCGTCCGTCTCCCTGTCGGCACAATAACTCGCGTAAAAATGGTTCGATTTCGATGAAATTTTAGTATGTGGTAGGGGACCACCTGGGGGCGAAACCTATTGAATATGGACGAAATGGGGTCAAAGGTCACGACATAACAGCGGGATCCATTCCATTGCCCTCATGCGTCATAACTTGCGTAAATATGGTTCAATGTCGATGAAATTTTTATATGTGGTAAGAGACCACCTGGGAAGGGACCCTATTCAAAATGGGTGAAGTGGGGTTAAAGGTCAGGACATAGGAGCGGGATGCATCCCATTGCTCTTATGCGTCATTACTTGCGCAAATATGGTTCGAATTCGAGGAAATTGTAGTATGTCGTAGGGGATAATCTGGGGACGAACCCTATTGAAAATGGACGAAATGAAGTCAAAGGTCAGGATATCTAAGGATCGGGATCCATTCCATCGTCCTTATCACATACTATTAAAGGAGCAGCACTTCTTGTATGTATGTAAATTTTATTTTGAAAACGGCTCTAAGGATTTTGATGAAAGTCGTTTATTTACCGTTTTCTGGTACTAGAAATCGATTTAGCTTGATCTCGACTTTAGAAAAATTCGTTTAGTGGGTTAAATAACCACCCAAAATTATAGCGTTTTTAGTGTCATGGCGTCGTCCCATTAATGTTACCCATGCTTAGAAATCTTATGATGTCACAATTTCGCGATTGAGAAAGTTGGCGCGCGGTCATGCCATCTGTCTCATTACGTACTTGTTGTGTGTGGATCCTATTAAAGTTTTATGGCGTCACACTCTTGCGAGCAGATGGTCGCGATTCCCATCTGCCTCATTACGTCACACGTTGTGTGCGTATGCCCATCCGCACGATAACTCGCGTAAAAATTGTTCGATTTCGATGAAATTTTAGTATGTGGTAGGAGAATACCTGGGAAGGAAACCTAATGAAAGTGAACGAAATAGGGTCAAAGGTCAGGACATAGGAGCGGGATCCATTCCACTGCCTTTATGCGTCATAACTTGCGTAAAAATGGTTCGATTTCGATGAAATTTTAGTTTGTGGTAGGGAACAATCTGGGGACAAACCCTATTGAAAATGGGCGAAATGAGATCAAAGTCAGGACATAGGAATGGGATTCATTCCACTGTCCTTATGCATCATTACTTATGTGAAAATGCTTGGATTGCGACAGAACTTTATTATGTTGTTCCGAATGTACAGTGACTCAGTTCTGTAGAATATTATAAAAATGGGGTCAAAGGTCAGGACACAGGAGCGAGATATATTCCACAGCCATTATCCTCATAACATGAGTAATGATTTCTGGTATGCTGGAAAGCGTATCATAATCAATGCATTGCGTGATTTTAATAACTTGTTTATCGTTCTTATCACTTAAAGACGTCACTTTCTCTCTGACCTCAAATGTTCCCAACAGTATTCTCCTGAGAGAGAAAATGTCACGTTAAGTTTAGAAGTATAACGGAGCATAAACCCAAATTTACATAGGAAAAGTAACTGAAAATGAAAGTTAATTTAGAATATACGTCACAGATTACAGAATAAATTCAAAAAGTGGGAGGAACGTTGGTTACCTGTATTCGACGCAGTGGACATTATTTCAAAAAAGATGACCACTTGCTTGATAATTAAGGTACGGATATTGTTTTTATAAAAACATTCTCAGTTGTTTTAGGACAACCCTTGTACATAAAAATGATGGATAAATGAAATCATACAGCATATTAGGACAATCTTCTGGTTATTTTGGCCACGAAATGACAGAAATCGCTCAATTGGTCATCAAAGATAAAAAAAAATACCCTGAAGACAAATTTCTGGGAAAATTTTCGAGAGGTCTTTGTCCAGTAGTTCATAGGTGCTGCAGATGATGATATATTTTTCAAGCTCTCGGCCTTTCATAATTTCCTCCACTCAGGGCCTGCCTGTGATGTTGTTCACGTGTGGACAAGGTGGAGGTCTGGCCGCCTTTAGATGAAATTAAGATGCTTTGTTACACACATACCCCCCCCCCCACACACACACTTTTCTTGAGGCACGCACGCAGTCCACATAGTGATAACATTATTTATGAAATTATCTTCCAAAAATTCAATGAAAACCTGCACAAATTTCCAGTTTGTATTTCGAGGGAGGATACTGTAAGAATACACATCAGGAAAAATTATTCCTATGGGAATACTTCCAAAAACTTTCAGAACAGGCAACAGAAAAATGAAATATTGAAAATCGACTGTGGAATGTATACCAGAAATGACGACGGGGTATGTTTCCTTCACAGAGCCGGGGGGGGTATGAAACTAACTTACATGGAAAATTCCCAAATACTGATTTTACACTTTAAAATTCCCAGGAAATTTCTTTTCTCCTTTCGATTAAAACATTAAGTTGGTGGCCCTTGATTAATGCGAGGCCCGAGACCAACCCATTAAGATAGCACTGTATGTACGAAGGTATCTAAATAAAAACAGGGATTGATGACGAGTTACCTGAATTTTGCAGTGTATACAATTTTATGTAGTTTCTCTTTTCAGTTTTTCATTATATATTAACAATCTGGATTTCATTAACAATTATGTTAAAACAAATAATTCAAAATCCTTCGAAAACGAAAAAAAAAAAAAAAAAAAAAAGAAAACGTATTTCCTTCCCCACTGAAATACCGGCCAGACGTCCTCCATATGACCGCCAACGTCGCCCACGTTCAGGGCCGGCCCTGCCCACACTGTAGGTACGTACGCCGTTTTCCAACGCTCAATGGGAAATTTTACTATTATTTTCTACTGTAAGTATCAGCTTTTTTTTTTTTTTTAGTAGAAACTACCTGTTGTTTTTTGTTTTGTTTTTTAATAAAAGCACATCAAGGAGTTCTACAGAAAAATTAGCATTAAGAATTAATGTTATCGCAAAAATCTCTGTAGTACTTTCCAAGGGCATAAAGGGCACGATCTGATTATCAAGGGAGAACAAATTTCCCCTCTTGGCCTCTATATTGGTACCCATGGGCGTCACATACATAATCAGAATTCTGTATTTCGTTGCGCTTCAGCCATTCTGATAGTGAGATCATCTTCATCCATGTTTAATGAAGATGATCTCTGGATGAAAAATCCTTCCACTGTTAAACCAAATTTCTGAAAATAATATATGCCTTTTACAGGCCATACGGTATGCTATGCTTCTTTTGCTACGCGAATGCAACTGAGAACCAAACATTTTGTCAGCTAATATTTGTTCTTTTCGATAAGGAACTAGATCACTAAAAATTGCTAGAAATGGCCACTGATACTTTGTTTAAGGTTTTATAATTTGTTCACTTCAGCTTGCAAACATTATTTTCTACTTTTCAAGAAGATGGCGCAAAAAATAATAAATAAATAAGGAACTTACATTAAGCAGTAGAATTTAGTAAGCTGTTTGCAGCGTTAATATAAGTTTGTGTAATCGCTGATTGATATGTCCTAGTTGTTTTATCCGAAACTGCGAATTAGATATACGTTAAAAAAAAAAAAAAAATCGGCGTTACTTTTCCGAAGTAGAAATTTAAATTTCCAGCATAGTAGAGAAATTCTTGTGATTATTCAAATAGAAACAGAAACAAAAGTAGTAAAATGTATTTAACGAAATCATTTGGATAATACAGAAGTGTAACGTGCTGCCATCTTTTAAGAAATCGAATAGTGATTTGTGGAGTGTATTTATTACCGCTTCTCACTTCGTAAACAGGATGAAAATCTCAGTCTCGTGTATGATATAAGTTTCTATTTCAGTCCACATACGCACATGAAAAAGAATACGCTGTTCTATTCTTTTACAGTGTTAATCTCTCCGCCCGCTCGCTTTTCTGTGTGGGTATATTTTTCTTTCAAAAAATCGCACTAGGAAATTCCTGCATTAGCTTCTTTTCCTAATTTAGGTACAGTTTTATTTGTTGCAATATCTCTGTAGTTTGAAGAAGGATTCGAAATGGTTATTTTGACTGGCTGCAGTAATTCATATTTGAAATTTCTAGCCGCAAGTTTCTCCTCGTTGTGGAATCGTACGCATATGTATCGTTTCTTCATGATATCTCAATTCCTAAAAGAACAGGTGTGGAAAAAAAGATGAATTCTATGTTTATCCAATAGATACTACTGAGACTGCGCATGTGACGATATCTTTGTTTTTAAAAGGCACACTGGAAAAAAAAAACATTTTTGCATCAAAGAGGACAAGTCTGGTCGATATATATATATATATATATATATATATATATATATTTTTTTTTTTTTGGAAATAAAAATTTCCCTCAAATGGCACATATGTGTTTCTTTACAATGGTCACAATGTCCCTGCATCTAGAAATAATTCGAAAAATTCTTGAGATATCGGATACGGGCATTTTAAATAAAAAAAAATTCGGTTTTCCTTCGTACAGATTTCAACAGGCGTGATGAAAAGCATGTTGAATTTCGTGGAAAAAATATATCTTGTCTTGAAATTCCTGCTCTCCCCCCACCCATTCAAAAAAGCGCAATATTTCTATATGAAAATAAATTTTGGCATTTTTTGTTTTCTTATTACACCATTGGTACGGATGTTCTATTACACCTTGTCAGTTTTGATGTATCAGTAAGCACTTTATGTAGCCTATCAGTGGAGTGGTCAAGACTGAGGGATGTTGACTTTCGTGCTCCTGGATCTGATTTTAAATTCAAAGAAAAGACATGGTTACGATGCTTATCCATTTGACGCAGCACTTCTCCTTTTCCTGGAATTAATTACTGTAAATTAGGTGTGAAAGACTCCTTACACAATTGTAAAGAGCCTCTAAACTCTGAAACCTATAAAGAAATAGCACCTTTGCAGAGCAATCCAGGACGTTACCTTTTAATGGACGCTCGTAAACGTTCTACTATTGGATAATGTGCTACATTTTAAGTGCTTTACCTATTTTTCTGAAGCCTCTGACAGAAGCATTATTTTTAGTCTCAAAGCACGGCAGGCATCACTTTAACACACGACCACAATTTTGAAATCATGGAAGGGACCCATGGAGCCTTTAAATCCGCACTGGACCTCTCTGCCTCCAGATTGTGTTGATCAACTCGAGTCTTGTCAATTGTGAAAATATGGTTCGCTGAAAAAATACCTTTGCAGGAATGAGAGAATACAATTGTGACCTGTGGTGTTCAGATATTCCTCAAAACGCTCACATACTTTATAAATCCAAAATTCTTGACGACTTCTCTTTTTGGAAGATTGAAGTTTTTGAAGAACGAGTAATCTATCCGTTATCGTATACAACAAGTATATTAAAGGTGCAAATTTTGAAGTTGTGAATGCGTTTCTTGGTGTAAATATGACATGGATGGTAAGTCAGATAACATTCCAAACCTTGAAAATTTCGTCATGCTGGAGCGGAAATCAAACCCGCGTGCCGAGGATAGCGTCCGAGTATGCTAACCACTACACCACCCAGAAAGACCAAATCTTAAGTTTCCGATTAATTTGAATATAACCATCACAGTATTCGCTAGTCGATGCAACTGCTCCGAATAGCAAATCCCGTGATGGTTATATTCTGTGAAAACACAAGATTGTCCACGCCAGGCATCGAATTAGGGTCCCCTTATTCTGGTGGTCGCTCTTCCAACTGAGCTACTCGGAAATGTGCTCTCACTGCTATCTGCCTTGGTCTCATGTGCGTCCTGCGGCGCAGGCAAGTCACATCTCCCCCCCCCCCCCAAAAAAAAAAAAAAAAAAACGACCGGGACCGTGTGTAGGCACTAGGCAGTCATCCGCTGAAGAACGTGCATTTGAGAAATCCCAGACAATTTGGTGTGTGGAACGTAACATCACACCATTGCCAGAAACTTAACGGCCAGGTCACCCTTGAATTTCGGGCGCCAATGTGAAAACACAGGTTTGTCCACGCCGGGCATCGAAGTCTTGTCCCCTCACTCCGGAGTAAGTCGCTCTCCAAACTGAGCTACGCGGACATGTGCTCTCATTGCTATCGGCCTTTATCTCGTGTGCGTCCTGCAACGCAGGCACGTTACAATTCAAATTAATCGGAAACTTGAAACTTGGTCATTCTGGGTGGTGTAGTGGTTAGCATACTAGGGCGCTATCCACGAGACGCGGATTCCCGCTCCAGGAGGACGAAATTTTCAAGTTTTCGAATATTATCTGGTTTACCATTCATGCCATATATTTACAGCAAAAAACGGAATCACATCTTCAAAATGTGTATTGTGTGGTGTAATCCCGGATTCCATTCATTATACTAAAAGTGTTTTGTCTGCAATACTTGCAGTTGTGACATTTTTACTTCTGAAAACTTTGTACGTACTATGCAGTTTCAGGTGTGAGAATATAATAATAACACTATATGAAATGCCAAAATAAAGGCACTACCTGAATTTTCGTAATAGTGTTTATTTCAAAAGAAACACCTGTGACTTATAAGTAGAGTTATCATATTTTCTAGTTCAAAACCAGGATACATGTGGGCAGAATCTACACTGGCGGAAAGTGAAAAAAGAACACCAAGAAGGAATTGGCGGACGATCATGAAATTTACATATGTTAATGGGATCGAGTTTCAGTAGGTGTGATGTTAATTTCGGGACCAACCGGTGAGCGCTTACGCCACAGCACGGCATAGTATGCAAATTATCGTCGGTGGTATTTAAGGAGTACGGCGAAGTGAATGTAATCAGTCGTCGGCGTACGGACACGTGCGAAGACCCTGAAGAAGCTGCAATGCCTGGACATGGGAGACGTGTACGATTTCAGCAGATATCGGACTTTCAGCGAGGTCGTCTAGTCGGACTACGCGAGACCGGGTGGTCGTATCGTCGTATTGCGGAGCGAATTGGACGGGAAGTATCGGTGGTGGTACGATGGTGGCGTAGATGGCCCGAGGAACCTTCCCATACGAGAAGACGTGGAACCGGGAGTCACAGACGGACTAATGAGCGGACCGATCGACGCATAAGAAGAGCGGCGTTGTCAAGCAGAACATCCGCTGCGACGCAAATCCGAGCTGCCGTTGCACCTGTGGTGACTGTGCGAACAATCCGCAACCGTCTACTGGATGCAGGACTATGTGCACGTGTGCTTCTGGCATGTGTACCTCTGACTCCAGCCCACCGTCAGGAACGGCTGCAGTGGTGTCGCCAACGTCTGCACTGGAGAACGCAATGGCGATCTGTCGTGTTCAGCGATGAAAGCAAATTCTGCTTGGGAGCCTCCGATGGCCGTATGCGTGTTCGCAGACGCACAGGGGAGCGTCTCCACACTTCTTACATCCGCCAGCGACACACAGGGCCTACACCTGGTCTCCTGGTGTGGGGAGCGATCAGCTATCACTCCCGTACACAACTAGTGTTTGTACCGGGTACGTTAAACAGCACCTCCTACATCAACAACATAATTCATCCCGTTGTTGTGCCATTTGTAAGGTCGGTCCATCGTGGTGTTGTCCAGCAAGATAACGCACGCCCACACACGGCACGTGCAACGCAACATGCACTTCAGGGTGTGAGACAACTTCCATGCCTGCACGTTCACCGGATTGGTCCTCCATTGAGCACGTGTGGGATTTTATGGGACAACGACTTATCCGGTCTCCACGGCCAGCCACGACCATCCCCGATTTACGCGTCCAGGTTGAGGATACTTGGAACTCAATACCCCAAACTTACATCCAACATCTGTACTACAGACTCCATGCCAGAATTGCACAGTGTGACGCAGTTCATGGCGGTTTAACCTCGTACTAACCATGTTACATGGAAATGTTATTTTTCAGTTTACCAGCAAATGCAGCTGTATTTTGCCATAATGTTTTGATCACGTTATCCTCTGCATTCCGTTATTATGCTGTATAAATTTCGTTGGTATCAGACGTCTCCTTCTTGGTGTTCTTTTTTCACTTTCCGCCAGTGTAATATAAACATGGAGATTTCTGAACGGTTATCCTAAATGATTTATTCGAATTATCATGTTACTATTATAAAATACTTTTTCTTCTTCCTCTTCTTAGCCTGTTGACACCCACTGCGATGTATAGGCCTCCCCCAGTCTTTTCCAACTTTCTCGATCCTTAGTTTCAGTCCACCATTTAGCACCTCTAAATTTCTTAAGGTCATCTCTCCATCTTATTCTCTGGCGCCCCCTTCGTCTCTTTCCATCTCTCGGTTTCCATTCTGTTATTAATCGTGTCCATCTTTCAGTCTTCCAACATGTCCAGCCCATCTCCACTTTGATTCTTTTTTTATTTTTACAATATCTATTATTCCTGTTCTTTCTCTTATAATTTCATTTCCAACTCTGTCCCTTATTGTTATTCCTAACATTCCTCTTTCTAACTTTCTTACCGATACTCTTATCTTTTTACATTGTCGCTCCGTAATACACCATGTCTTTAAACCGGTGATCTTCCATTTTACCGGTGATCTTCCATTTTACCGGTGATCTTCCATTTTTTAAAGACCTTTCTTTAAAAAAATGGAAGATCACTGGTTAAATAGCCTTTAAACATCCAAAAGGCTCTATTATCTTGGATAATTCTTCTACTGATTTCTCTTTCTTGTCTTTCTTTTAAACTGATTACTTGACCTAAATAGATCTATTCGTCTACTTTTTCAATTTATTTTCCTTCTATCAAAATATCTTCTGTATTGTTCATATATTTAGTTTTTGCTTTATTTATTGTCATTCCTCTTTTAAGACTTTCCATCTATAAATCCTTTATCATATTCTGCATTTTGGTATTGCTAGTTGTAATGATGACTACACTGAAGAGCAATTGGATTAGAGACAGCTGGTGTTATGCAAATGTGGCGCTGTGGGCGGCCCTGTAAACGGAAACGACATGACGTATGCAGCGAGCAGACAATATAAGGAGCGGTGCGACGGGAATCAGTAAGAGACGGACGCAGTATGAGTAAGACGAAGGATCTAAGCGCATTTGATTGTGGGAAAATTGTCGGGGGCCCGTCGAATGGGTCACTCCATCTTGGAAGTCGTGCAGGCACTGGGATTTTCACGAGCCACTGTGTCACAGGTGTACCGTGAGTACATCGAATCCGGTAAAACCATCCCTGCAAGGGCCAACTGCCGTGGACAACAGCGTGTGGATGAGCGAGGTCATCGTCGGCTAGCTCGCATTGCAACAGCGGATAGATGGGCCACAGTGCAAGAAATCACTCGGCAATCTAACGCTGGTGCACAAAAACGCGTAAGCAGCCACACCATCCAGAACCATCTCCTCGCTTTGGGGTACAGAAGCCATCGTCCCACGAGGGTACCGCTGCTGACCGCACATCACAGGGTGCAAAGATTAGCATGAGTGCGGGAACATCGCCAGTGGACCCTAGACATGTAGAAAAATGTTGCCTGGACTGATGAGTAGAGATTCACGTTAGTACATGCAGATGGCAGGATACGAGTATGGCGCAAACCACATGAAGCGATGGATACTTCTTGCCAGCAGGGTACTCTTCAAGTTGGTGGGGGTGGCATTCTTGTCTGGGGACTGTTTACGTGGACTGAAATGGGACCCCTGGTACGTGTGACATCGTCCCTCACAGGTCAACGTTACCAGAATATCCTGGACGACCATTTGCTCACGTTTGTGCGTCTTCAACATTACACTGGGGATCTCATCCTGCAACAAACAATGCACCGTGCCATCGCTCCCGAATTGTATCCGAATGGTTGGATGAACACTCCACCGACGTGACTTCGCTTCCTTGGCCAGCTAGGTCACCTGACCTCAATCCCATCGAGCACATCTGGGATGCCATCGAGAGAGGTGTTCGAGGCTCTGACCCCCTCCATTAAATCTTCGTGATCTGTGGAGCTAGGATGTCCTTGTCTAACTCCTTTCTGTATCCTGAAAACTGAGCCCAGGATCTCTAACTTTATTGTTGCTGTATTCTTGCTATATATTTTATTTATTAAACTGGCTCATTTTTATTCCAAAGTTTGTCTTCAAATAATTTGATCAGTATAAATTCTATCGTCCATATTTTCATGCAAACAAATCGAGACATGCAGCCCCTGATATAGGAATATTTAAAAAATAATGGCAACGCTGAAACTAATTTTTATTTTATTCCTTAAATATAAATTTTTTTATATTAATTTTATTAAAAGATCTTTTATTTCAATAGGTAAGGCATGATCTGCAATTTGGAGACAGTTGCGAACGATATGGTTACTTCAACCAACAACCACAATGTTTCTCCCTATGTATTTCTTTAGTCGCCTGCAAACACAATTTGCCTAATCCGAATAACAACCCGCACGCCATGGCCGGTTTCTGTCAGGTTTATACCGGGGCGCTAGTTAATGAGGGTTTACAGTATAACGAATTTGTTTTGCATTCTGACCTGGAAAACATGGCCAACAGGATGGGGCAATTGACTGTTGCTCCAAATCAAGGGTGGGAAACCTGCGGCCTTTTAAGTGAATCCAAAGTTTGCCGAACAAATCTTCTTCTTTTTATTATGCTTTTATTCGTATTTCATTATTTTTATTTTAATCTTAAAATGACCATATTTAAAATACCAAAGAGTAAAAGAAAATTCAACGAAATAATGCTCACCGACTGACGACCACAATTAAAACATTACTTCTTCAAAAGCAAATTTCGGATGAACATTTTCCCCAATTAGCAAAGGTTTCTGGTGATCAGGAGGATTCATTCGAATCATTTGAAGAATACGCAGCTTTCGGGATGAACATTTTCCCCAATTAGCAGAGGTTACTGATGATCAGGAGGATTCATTCGAATCATTTGAAGAATATGCAGCTTTTGGGATGAACATTGTCCCCAATTAGCAGAGGTTACTGATGATCAGGAGGATTCATTCGAATCATTTGAAGAATACTCAGCTTTTGGGATGAACATTTTCCCCAATTAGCAAAGGTTACTGATGATCAGGAGGATTCATTCGAATCATTTGAAGAATACGCAGCTTTTGGGATGAACATTTTCCCCAATTAGCAGAGGTTACTGATGATCAGTAGGATTCATTCGAATCATTTGAAGAATACTCAGCTTTTGGGATGAACATTTTCCCCAATTAGCAGAGGTTACTGATGATCAGGAGGATTCATTCGAATCATTTGAAGAATATGCAGCTTTTGGGATGAACATTTTCCCCAATTAGCAGAGGTTACTGATGATCAGGAGGATTCATTCGAATCATTTGAAGAATACGCAGCTTTTGGGATGAACATTTTCCCCAATTAGCAGAGGTTACTGATGATCAGGAGGATTCATTCGAATCATTTGAAGAATACGCAGCTGTTATAGACTTATTAATTGCAGAATACAATGAAAGGTTCACTGACTTTAAGAATCTTGACATCGCACTCAAATTAGCATTCCAACCTCACCTAGTTGATGTCTCCATGGCTCCTAAAGAACTCTAGATGAAACTGATTGAGCTCTCAGCAGATGACATTTTAAAGTCTTTATTTGACGTCAAGAAAGATCCAATTCAAATACGGAAAAGTGCAATAGAATACCCACGCCTTCGGCAACATGCACCAAAAATGCTTTCTTGCTTTTTAACCACTTATTGCTGCGAATCTACATTCTCCTACCTGACCCAAAGCAAAACGCCCTTAAGGTCACAAATGACATATTTTAAATACCAGACCTGGTCGCACGACTTTTCTCACCGGCTCAAGGAAAGTCTTTTAGAGGCAGTCACTCAACTTTTGCAACGATGCGAAAAATAAGAATTTAGACTTTCAGATCCCATCTTGACGACGAGACTTGACCCCCTTACTTCACTCATGAGTAAACAAAGGGCTACTATGAAGGAACTTTTATGGAGCTAGGAAGTAAGAGATCCCCAGAGAATGATGAAATTATTACGGATGTGCAGAGTTCGTTTGACAAGCAACCAAAAACATCCTTTGAAACTGGAAAAGTTTTCCATAGTGTTGGAAAAAGTGTATTGCAGTTAACGGAGAATAGTATCATGTATGATTTTCCTACTTTGTTTTTAGTAAATATTTTAGAATGCAATTCCCCTTTATATCGAATTTCAAAAAATACTGCCGTTTTATGTAACATGTTGTTATTTGCAAAGTTCCCATCATTCACACACACACTTCGAGTGTGTAAAGGTTCGTGTCCATCATACCGGAGATACCTTGACCCTCTGTTACGTCACTATAGCTAGGATAGAAGATCGTGCGCTAAGCTATTGTGACGCGCCTGCACCGCAGGACGCACATGAGATAAAGGCAGATAGCAGCGAGAGCATACGTCCGCGTAGCTCAGTTGGGAGAGCGACTTACTCCGGAGTGAGGGGACCCGAGTTCGATGTCCGGCGTGAACAAAAATGATGGAAAAATTTACGTCATCGTAACCCATCTAGAGGATCAGCTGAAACTGTAGACCTCCATGTTGCAACCAAATATTCAAATGCTTTCCAACAAAAAGCAGTCACAACAAAATCATTAAAAGGCTAGTTAACTTTAGAATTAACATTTTTTTTATCATTTTTTAAAGTTAGGTAGTACATATTAGTTAGACTTTTACAAAATAATGTACATTTTTAAAATATATCTAATTGAAGTTTCTTAAATGCGGCCTTGTTAGATTACAGCTAACTGAATGCGGCCTTCCAACATGAAAAGGTTCCCCACCTCTGCTCCAGATTATTGAAAATTTACTATATAAGGAATTTATTTTTAATTCTGACCGGTCGCACCGTGGTCTAAGAGCTGGGTTCTGACCATTCGTCCGGTATGACTATGGGTTCCAATCCCAGTGAGGCATGAATTTTGTGTTTTTCTTACAGCACTGGCTCCCTCCCTTCCCTGGAACCAGTGACTTATATTAGGGACGGGCGACTGCTTTATAGCCCATCGAGAAGCTCATGGTGGTCGTTAAACTTCGACTCCCCCAAATAAGAAATTCTGACAGAGGTAAAACAACCAACTGGATGGGGCGCTAGGACAAGACCCGAAACCCGGGACAATCCGGTCAAACAGGAACGTTGGTAAGCCTATTTATAAGTAATACCATAAAAGCGACAGGTCTCACGCTCATTCTGTATTTTTCTGTGCTACACAGAGTATCTCCAATATTATGAATATAAAGAGGCTTAATACTACTTTTCCTTTTTTGAGGTTTTCTTTTTTTTTTTTTTTTTTTTTTTTTTTTTTTTAATTGAAGGACCACCATGAGCAACTCAATGGGCTACAAGCAGACCCCCGTCCCTAATTTAGGGTCACTGGTTCTAGGGAAGGGAGAGAGCCAGTGCCGTAAGACAAACACAACATCCATGCCTCATGGGATTTGAACCCGGACCCCTTACGGACGAATGATCAGAGGCCATCGCTTAGACCACTGCGCCACCGGGGTGGCCGAGAGGTTTACAACCACATAGGCTTCTAGGGTGAAGCCCACTCCTAATTCAGAGCTTCTGTTTCGAGCAGAGAACATGCCAGCGATAAACATAGCATTCACGCCTTGTTATGAGATTCGAACCAAAACCACTAGTATGCAAAAGCATAAAGATTTCCTTAAACCCTCGATCAGATTAAAGAGCATTTTCCCGCTGTCTGAAACACAACACCAGATAGTCCTTATTATGTTGACCTCGCCTTTTAATTTTCGGGCAGGCTGACATGAGAGTGCGCATGCGCAAATGCAAAGGAATCCAGCGTATCTAAGATGAAACTAATAACCAAATCTTTTTTTAATCAGATCTTTTCGAGAGGGCAAGGAATGGCTTTGTTAGCTGCCTCAAGGGATGGCTTTGTTAGCTTTCGTACTGGCTCTTCCAACACGAGGAGTACCACTTTTCTGCATTCTCCCTTTCTTCCTATTCACCTTGTGACCACAATTCCAGTCAAGTCGGGTTGTTCAGCTAACCTTTATAACCAACGTAATTAAGATGACCATCCAAACGACGTTCAGCGTTGCCGAATATAATTAACAATATCATAACCCAAATCTTTTTAGGGAATTCATTGACAACCCTGAGCAACTCAATGGGTTGTAAGCAGTCGCACTGTCCCTAATTTAGGGTCACAGTCTCCAGGGAACGGAGAGAGAGTGAAACACAGACACACCATCCGAACCTCACCCGGTATTGGAAACTGGACCAATCTCAAACGAATGATTAGAAGCCAACGCATTGTATCACTCGGACACCGGTGCGTCTAACCAAAATCTATTTAGGTCCTTAAGTTGCGACATTATAGTTCGTTTAAATTTAATCAATAAGCTACCCCAGACACGACTTTATGTTTTTTAATATTATATCCTATTAAATTAATTAATGTTGAATATTTCAAGCAATGGCAGCTCATCAAAATACAGTCAGGCGACTTTTGGGAGCTAAAACTGTCACTTTTTCTTTGATATAATTTGCAATAGCAGAAAAAGGACGAATTATAAATCTGTCACTTTTTCTTTGATATAATTTGCAATAGCAGAAAAAGGACGAATCGCTGCTTTGATACCTTTGAACTTAACAAGAAATTCATTTCTAAATTTTCAAATTTTTTTCTGGTTCAAAATTTTTAAAATTTCTCTCGAATTCCTAGCGCATGTAGATCAGCACACATGGAAAAACGCTACCTGGGAATAACTGCAGGAGTTCAAATTTTGAAGATGACAGTCCGTTATTTTGGTGTAAATATAACAAGGATGGTAAGTCAGATAACATCCGAAAACTTGAAAAAAAAAAATTTTTTTTTCTTCGTCGTGGAGCCTGAATCGAATCCGCGCCGCCCCGGTGGCGCAGTGGTCTAAGCGATGGCCTCTGATCATTCGTCCGAAAGGGGTCCGGGTTCGAATCCCGGTGAGGCATGGATGTTGTGTTTGTCTTAAGGCACTGGCTCTCTCCCTTCCCTGGAACCAGTGACCCTAAATTAGAGACGGTCGACTGCTTATAGCCCATTGAGTTGCTCACGGTGGTCGTTAAACCTCCAAAAAAAAAAAAAAAAAGAATCGAATCCGCGTTTTCCAGATAGCGCACGGGTATGCTAACCACTAAACTACCCAGAACAAGCAAGTCTCAAGTTTCCAATTATTTGTGATGGTTATATTCAAATTAATCGGAAACTTGAGACTTGGTCGTTCCGGATGGTGTAGTTGTTAGCATTCCCGGGCGCTATCTGGGAAACGCGGGTTCTATTTGCGCTCCAGGAAGACGAAAATTTTCCAGTTTTCGGATATTATTTATTCTGACTTACCATCTTTGTCATATTTACACCAAAAAACGGATTGTCATCTTCAAAATTTATATGGTGTGGTGCAATCTCGTATTCCATTCATGAACTACAGGAGTTACTGTACAAAAAAATATGAAATATGTCATATGCCAGTCAAATGATTTCAGAAATTGATTTTAAAATACTATATCTCCGTTGTCGTGCAGTTGTTTGCAACAAACATGTAAAGAACCGGAGTTTTCTGCAGGTGTTAATAAATGAGCTCTGTTCGTAACGAGTGCAAAGAATAGTCATTCGGAAATGGCGTGTTGTTCTAAGGGAAAATTATATGTACACTAAATGGTTCACCGAGATAAAATCCACGAAGCAAAGGGAAAGAGAAATTGTACCAAAACTTACGTATTGAAGGTACTCCAGACCCGCAGGTTCAATAATTTATCAATAAAACATTTCGCCGCAGAGCAAGAAATCAACAAAACTTGCATTAATTTCAGATACCACGTTCAATTACCCACACAGCGGGGTTGTTTTTTTTTTTTTTTGGTTTTTTTGGGTTAAAGGTTTAACGACCACCGAGGGCAACTGCAGTCGCCGGTCCCTAATTTAGGGTCACTGGCTAGAGGAAAGAGAGAGAGAGAGCCAGTGCCGTAAGACAAACACAACATCCATGCATTGCTGGATTTGAACCCTGACCCTTCTCGGACGAACAGTCATAAGCCAGCGATCGGAACACTGCCCCACCGGGTTGGCCATAGTGTTTCGTAATAGACTAGAATTGAATGCTTACAAAGTGTACAGTATACACTATGCTGACAAAAGTCACAGGGCAACCCTTCAAAAGCAAATGAATGACCGCAATGTTCAGATGCGCGGTACAGTTACAAACAGTATAAAAACAAGCCTGCAGCTGACCGCGATCATATCGCACTCTGAGGTTGAGTGAAAATGTGGCGGCGGGAGAGAACTGACTTTGAGAAAGGAAAGATTTTTGGGTTTTATATCAGTCGATTGTCCATAAGAGAAACCGAGAATCGTTTAAACGCACTCAAGTAAACTGTTTTGGATGTACTGAAAAAGCGGAAGACAATGACGTGCCTGAAGAAGGAAAACGTACCGGCAGACCAAAGAAAATCAGTGATAGAGGACATCTAAGCCTCAGGAGAATAGTTACAGCTAATCGACGGAGTACTACTGCACAAGACCTCAGTGTACAGGTGAGTAAAAATCCTGGAACCTCTGTATGTGCACGTACCATTCGCAGAGAACTTCATTCCATGGGTTACCGTGGTCGTGCGGATACTCATAAGCCTTTCATCTCCACTCGGAATGCTACCTCTCGTTTAGCATGGTGTAAATAACATTTACCGAGGACCGTAGATCAATAGAAACGGGTGTTATGGACTGATGAATCCAGATACACGATCCATCAGTCTGATGGCCGTATGTGGGTTTGGCGGCAGCCAGGGGAACCCTATTTACCGCAGTGTACTGTTCCTACGGCCAAGTTTGGAGCTGGCAGTGTACTCGTGTGGGAGTGTTTTCCGTGGTATGGTCCTGGCTCATTGGTTATTGTGGACAAACCTGTTAACCAGCACGTTTACTTCGACACTCTGGACAATTATGCCCTACCAACTCTGTGGCAATACTATGGAACCGAGCCTTGTTGGTACTAGCAGAACAATGCATTGAACTATAAATGAAGAACTGTTACGGCGTAATTTGTCGATAATTCCGTATCGTGTGTGGACTGGCCAGAACAGAGCCCTGATCTTAATCTCACGGAGCACCTAAAGGATGAATTAGAGCGCCGCATAAGAAGTTTAGAACCAAGGCCTACTACTAAGCAACAGTTAGCCGCAGCGTTATGTACTGAATGGATGCGCATACCTATCGCTGTGTTCCAAAACCTTGTCAAAAGCATGTCTCGAAGGGCCAGTGCATGCATTAAGGCCAAAGGTGGACCGACACCGTACTAATATATATGTCAATAAATGCTATGTTGTGTTTCTCTTCTAGGTGTCCGGTGACTTTTATCAATATAGTGTATATTGCAGGCACTCCAAGAAAACGATAAACCCTAAAGAAAGGAATTTGTATTTGAGCTGTTCAGTAAAAAGATAACACACTTTTTGAAGTTTGTGATGCTGTCTCATTAAGCAAATTTTCATGCCAGAAGACGTGTCAACTGTGAACTTCCGCCTATTGTATGAGTTTCAAAGTCAAGGTCTGGTATAATTTATTACATGAACGCATAAACGGAAATTACTTGGTACCAAACATATAATTTTAGATATTTCCAGCTTTGATGTGCTGAAACAATTCATAGCGCCACAACTTCAGGAGGGTCAACGTGACAATTTTTCAACAAGATGAGGTTCGCGCACACTATCCCTTTCGCAAAACAGTTTCTTGATAAGGAGTTTCCAGAGATATTGTTTGGTGTAAGGTGGTGCGTTCGATTTCTGGCCAGCCAACTTTTCCATTTCTTAAAAACCCACTGAATGCTTTCGTGTAGGGATACGTGAAGCCCGCATAATATGACACTTAAGTAAACAATTTTCAGGGACTTTTCTGCGCATCAGAATCTCCTGTTGCGTTCGCATGATTACGCCTAATATCCTACAGCGCACATGGACTGAACTTGGCTATTATTTAGAAGTTCTCTCAAGAAAAGGAATATATTATAAAATGAAACAGCATTTTTTCCGTATTTACAGAAAAAGAAACAGGTATGTGTGCATGATTTAATAATTTTCATTAAGCTTTCAGTTTATGAAATCATTTTTTTTAAATAAGCTGTATAAATTCGAGAGAAATACTAATATTTTAAAAGATTCAACACTACTGAGTTAACATTCTGAATTGCTTTTTTCAAAAAAATGGAACATTCAAAAAGGAATCAACTTACCAAGTGAAGGATCACATCTCGCATTGCACGGAAATTCACAGTGTTTGGTCCAAGAGCTGAAGTGAAGTTCTTCAGGACATCTCAGCTCCTGCGGCTTTCCCGATCTGCATAAGTAGAAGGAAGAACAATCGTTTGGTTTGGGGAAGATGTCGTTTGGGGAGTTGCACACAATAGGCGTTCCTGTCGTTCCTGCAGGTGTAGAGGTAACCGGAGAAATGGACGTCTTCTCAGAGACAGATGTGACATTTGTGGAAGTGGACGCTTCTACAGAAGTTGTTGTTGGAGATTCCGTAAATATTTTGGTTGTTTTCTCAGCAGTAACTGATGATTTTATCGTCGTTGAATCGCTCGCCGATGAAGTAATTTTTGCATTCGTTGTGAACTCTTCGCTTGTAGATTTTGTCACATCATAAGTTTCGGTAACATTACCACCAGCAGTAGAAGACTCACCTGTAGTCGATAATGTTGGTGAGAAACTAACAACTGTAGAGCTAATTTCCGCTGTAACTTTTTCAGAAGAATCTGAGGTGTTAAATTCTACGGTATTTTGAGTGACGGTAGTTGACAAAGATGTGGTACTGTCATAAATTCTTGTCTGATTAACAGTTGATTCGCCCTCACTTGTTGAATCTTCCGCGGTGATAATAGATTTAGTTGTGGAAAATCCTTCATTTTCACTTGTTGACCCTTCCGTGGTGATAACAAATTGAGTTGTAGAAGCTTCTTTGGTTTCAGTCGTTGATTTCTCCGTTGAGATAACAGTTTCAGTTGTGGAGGCTTCTTCATCACTTACACTTGTTGAAGTTGTGGTGGGAGAAACATTTATTTTTGTGGAAACAACTACACTTTCACTTGTTGATTCTTGTGTGGGAGTAACGCTGACACTTGAGGAAGGTTCTTCACTCTCACTTATTGATCCCTCCGTGGTGGTAGGAGATTTGGTTGTTGAATCTACTTCACTTTCAGTTGTTGACTTTTGCGTGGTAGTAAGATATTTGGTTACCGAAACTGCTTCACTTCCACTTGTTGCACCTTCCGTTGTACTGGCACCGTCATTTGTAGAAGTCATTTCCTTTCTTGTCCCCTCCGTAATAGTAACATCTTCAGTTGTTATCCCTTCCGTGGTGGTAACACCTTCAGTTGTGGAAGATTCTTCACTTTCACTTGTTGTTCCTTGCGTTGTAGCAGCACTTCCAGTTGACTTAGCTTCTTCACTTTCACTTGTTGTCTCTTCCGTTGTAGTAACATCTGCAGTTATAGAAGCTACTTCACTTTCACTAACTGAAAATCCCTCAGTAGTAACCTCTTCAGTTGTAGAAATCTCCTCATTTTCCTTTGTTGTCCTTTCTGTGCTACTAGCAGTTGCAGTCGTAGAAGTCTTTTCGCTTTCACTTATCGAAATCCCCGTGGAAGTAACACTTACAGTTGTTGAATCTTTTTCACTTTCACTTGTTGTCCCTTCTGCGGTGGTAGTTCTTGCAGTTGTGAAAGCTTCTTCGCTTTCGCTGGTTGAAACCTTCGTAGAAGTAATTTCTTCAGTTGTCGAAACTTCTTCACTTTCACTTGTTGACCTTTTCCGTGGTAATGACACCTTCACTTGTGGAAGATTTTGGAGTTTCCCTTGTTGACACTTTTGTGGTAGTAACACCTTCTGTTGAGGTGTCAACTTCACTCTCACTTGTTGACCCTTCAGTGGCAGTAATACCTTCAGTTTTGGAAGATTCGTCATTTTCAGTTGTTGACCTTTCCGTAGTAATAACACTTTCAGTTCTGGAAACTTTTTCACTTGTGCCTTCTGTGGCAGTAGCACTTGCTGTTGTGGAAGCTTTTTCACTTTCACTGGTTGAACCTTCCGTGCTAGTAAAACTTATAACTGTTGAAGGTTTTCCACTTTCTGTGGTAGTCAAACCATCAATTGTGAAAATTTTCTGCAGTTTCACTTGATGTCCTTTCGGCCGTGGTAGGTCTTGCAGTTGTAGAAGTTTCTCCGCTTATACTCGTAGAAGTTTCTCCGCTTACACTCGTAGAAGTTTCTCCGCTTTCACTGGTAGAATCTTCTCCGCTTACACTCGTAGACGTTTCTCCGCTTACACTGGTAGAAGTTTCTCCGCTTACACTGGTAGAAGTTTCTCCGCTTACTCTGGTAGAACCTTCTGTGAGAGTAATACCTTCCGTTGTCGAAGATTCTTCACTTTCACTAGTTGGCCGTTCCGTAGTGGAAGATTTTTGACTTACACTTGTTGACACTTCTGTAGTAGTAACATCCTCAGTTGTAGAAGATTCTTTACTTGTCGATTCCTGCGTGGTGGTAAAATATTTGGTTGTGTAAATTTCTTCGCTTCCACTCGTTGCTCCTTGCGTTGTAGTAACACCTCCATTTTTGGAAGATTCTTCGCTTTCACTTATTGACACTTCCGTAGTAGTTGCGCCTCCAGTTGTGGAGATTTCTGTTCTAGTAGCAGTTGTAGTTGAGGAAGCTACTTCAACTTCACTTGTTGACCCTGCAGTTGTAGTAATATCTTCAGCTGTAGAAAATTCATCACTTTCACTTGTTGACCTTTCCGTGGTAATGACACCTTCAGTTGTGGAAAATTTTTGACTTGCCCTTGTTGACACTTCTGTGGTAGTAACACCATCAGTTGAGGTGTCAACTTTACTCTTACTTGTTGACCCTTCAGTGGCAGTAATACCTTCAGTTTTGGAAGATTCGTCACTTTCAGTTGTTGACCTTTCCGTAGTAGTAACACTTTCAGTTCTGGGAACTTTTTCACTTGTGCCTTCTGTGGCAGTAGCACTTGCTGTTGTGGAAGCTTCTTTACTTTCACTGGTTGAACCTTCCGTGCTAGTAAAACTTATAACTGTTGAAGGTTTTCCACTTTCTGTGGTAGTCAAATCATCAATTGTGAAATTTTCTGCAGTTTCACTTGATGTCCTTTCGGCCGTGGTAGGTCTTGAAGTTGTAGAAGTTTCTCCGCTTACACTCGTAGAAGTTTCTCCGCTTACACTCGTAGAAGTTTCTCCGCTGACACTCGTAGAAGTTTCTCCGCTTACACTCGTAGAAGTTTCTCCGCTTACACTCGTAGAAGTTTCTCCGCTTACACTCGTAGAAGTTTCTCTGCTTACACTGGTAGAATCTTCTCCGCTTACACTCGTAGAAGTTTCTCCGCTTACACTGGTAGAAGTTTCTCCGCTTACACTGGTAGAAGTTTCTCCGCTTACACTGGTAGAAGTTTCTCCGCTTACACTGGTAGAAGTTTCTCCGCTGGCTCTGGTAGAACCTTCTGTGAGAGTAATACCTTCCGTTGTCGAAGATTCTTCACTTTCACTAGTTGGCCGTTCCGTAGTGGAAGATTTTTGACTTACACTTGTTGACACTTCTGTAGTAGTAACATCCTCAGTTGTGGAAGATTCTTTTCTTGTAGATTCCTGCGTGGTGGTAAAATATTTGGTTGTGGAAATTGCTTCGCTTCCACTCGTTGCTCCTTGCGTTGTAGTAACACCTCCATTTTTGGAAGATTCTTCGCTTTCACTTATTGACACTTCCGTAGTAGTTGCGCCTCCAGTTGTGGAGATTTCTGTCCTAGTAGCAGTTGTAGTTGAGGAAGCTACTTCAACTTCACTTGTTGACCCTGCAGTTGTAGTAATATCTTCAGCTGTAGAAAATTCATCACTTTCACTTGTTGACCTTTCCGTGGTAATGACACCTTCAGTTGTGGAAGATTTTTGACTTGCCGTTGTTGACACTTCTGTGGTTGTAACACCTTCAGTTGAGGTAGCTACTTCACTTTCACGTGTTGACCCTTCAGTTGTAGCAATACTTTCAGTTGTGAAAGATTCGTCACTTTCAGTAGTCGACCCTCCCGTGGTAGTAACACTTTCAGTAGTGGACCCTTCCATGGTAGTAACACTTTCAGTTCTGGAAACATCTTCACTTGTCCTTTCTGTGGGAGTTGTGGAAAATTCTTCGCTTTCACTGGTTGAACCATCCGTGCTAGTAACACTTATGGCTGTTGAAGGTTCTTCACTTTCACTTGTTGACCTATCTGTGGTCGTAACATCTTCAGTTTCACTTGATGTCCTTTCTGTAGTGGTAGCTCTTGTGGTTGTAGAAGTTTCTTCGCTTACACTGGTAGAACTTTCTGGGAGAGTAATACCTTCCGTTGCAGAAGATTCTTCACTTTCACTGGTTGACCGTTCCGTGGTGGAAGATTTTTGACTTTCACTTGTTGACACTTCTGCGGTACTAGCACCTTCAGTTGTAAAAATTTTATCAGTTTCACTTGATGTCATTTCTGTGGTGGTAGCTCTTGAAGTTGTGGAAAATTCTTCGCTTACACTGGTAGAACCTTCTGTGAAAGTAATTCTTTCTCGTGTCGAAGTTTCTTCATTTTCACTGGTAGGCCGTTCCGTGGTGGAAAATGTTTGACTTTCACTTGCCAAAACATCTGTGGTAGTAACCCCTTCGGTTGTTGAAGATTCTTCACTTTCATTTGTTGACTCCTGCGTGGTGGTAACATATTTGGTTGTGGAAACTGTTTCACTTCCACTCGTTGCTCCTTGCGTTGTAGCAACACCCTCAGTTGAGGTAGGTTCTTCGGTTTCACTTGTTGACCCTTCCGTAGTTGTAGCACCAGCAGTTGTGGAAGCTATTTCACTTGTTGACTCTCCCGTGGTAGTAACACCTTCAGTCGTGGAAACATTTGTGCTGGTAGAAGTTGCAGTTGTGGAAACTTCTTTGCTTTCACTAGTCAAAACCATAGTGGTAGTAACACCTGTAGTTTTTGAATCTGTTTCATTTTCCCTTGTTGTTCTTCCTGTGGAAATAGTCCTTGTAGTAACACTTATAGTTGTGGAAGCTGCCTCGCTTTCACTTGTTACCTCTTTCGCCGTAGTAACGGCTTGAGTAGTGGAAAGTCTTACACTTGCACTTGTTGACCCTTCCGAAGTTACAACAGTTTTAGTTGTTGACTCTCCTTCGGTTTCACTTGTTGACCCTTCCGAAGTTACAACACTTTTAGTTGTTGATTCTCCTTCAGTTTCACTTGTTGAGCTTTCTGTGGTCGAAGCACTTGCTGTTGTGGAAGCTACTTCGCCTTCAGTGGTTGAACCCTCCGTGGAAGTAGTACCCTCAGGTGTAGAAGATCCTTCACTTTCACTTGTTGACTCTTGCGTGGTGATAACGTATTTTGTTACGGAAATTGCTTCACTTCCACTTGTTGCTATTTCCGTTGTAGCATCACCTTTGGTTGTGGAAACTATTTCACTTTCATTTGTTGACCCTACTGTTGTAGCAACATCTTCAGTTGTGGAAAATTCTTCATTTTCACTTGACGTCCTTTCTGTGGTAGTAGCACTTGCAGTTGTTGAAGCGCCTTCGCTTTCGCGCGTTTCTCCTTCTGTTGTGGTAACTCCTTGAGTTGTGGATGATTCTATCATAGTACTTGTTGACTCTTCCTCTGTTGTAACATTTTTTGTTGTTGAATCCTTTTCACTTGTTGACCTTGCTGTGGTAGTGTCACTTGCGGTTGTGAAAGCTTCTTCGCTTTCACTGGTTAAACCTTGCGTGGTAGTAATAATGTCAGTTGTCGAAGATTCTTCACTTTCATTTGTTGATACTTCTGCAGTAGTGACACCTTCAGTTGCGGGAGATTCTCTACGTGTTGACCCTTGTGTGGGAGTAACAGTTACAGTTGAAGAAGCTCCCTCTCCATCACTTATTGATCCTTCCGTGGTGGTAGGAGATTTGCTGGTTGAAACTACTTCACGTTCACTTGTTGACTCTTGCTTGGTGGTAAAATAATTGGTTGTGGAATCTGTTTCACTTTCACTCGTTGCTCCTTCCGTTGTAGGAACAATTTTAGTTGTAGAAGCTGCTTCGCTTTCACTGGCTGACTCCTGCGTGGTGATAAGATATTTTGTCGTGGAGAGTGCTTCACTTGTTGCTATTTCCGTTGTAGTAACAACTTCAGTTACGGAAGCTATGTCACTTTCACTTGTTACTACTTCCGTGCTAGTAGCACCTTCAGTTGTGGAAACTTCTTCCTTTTCACTTGTTGTCCTTCCTGTCGTAGTGGCAGTTGTAGTTGTGGAAGCTTCTTCGCTTTCACTTGTTGCCCCTTCGGTTGTAGTAAAGCCTTGTGTTGTGGAAGATTCTATCCTTTTACTTGTCGATACTTCCGTTGTGGGGACAGCTTTAGTTGTTGAATCTTTTTGCTTTCACTTGTTAATCTTTCTGTGGAAATAACACTTGCAGTTGTGGAAGCTTCTTCGCCTTCCGTGGTTGAAACCTCCGTGGTAGTAATACTTTCAGTTGTCGAAGATTCTGCACTTGTTGTTCCTTCTGTGGTAGTAGCTCCTTTAGTTATGGAAGATTCTTCACTTGTTGATTCCTGCGTGGTGGTAAAATATTTGGTTGTGGATGCTGCTTCACTTCCGCTTGTTGCTGCATCCCTTGTAGGAACACCTTCACTCGTGGAAGCTACTTCACTTTCACTTGTACCTCCATTCGTTGTAGGAACACCTTCAGTTGTGGAAGCTACTTCAGAGGTAGTAACACTTTTAGTTGTGGGACTTCCTTCGTTTTCACTTGTCTCTCTTACGGTGGTAGAATTCGGTGTTGTTAAAGTTTCTTTGCTTTCACTGGTTGAAAACTCTGTGGTAGTAACACTCACATTTGTGGAAATTTCCTCACTGTCACTTGTTGCGCCTTTCGTCGTAATAAAGCCTTGAGTTGTGGAAGATCCTACTCTTGTACTTGTTGACTCTTCTGTTGTTGCAACATTTTTAGTTGTTGAATTTTTTTCACTTTCGCTTGTTGACCTTTCTGTGGTGGAAGCACTTGATGTTGTGGAAGCTTCTTCGCTTTCAGTGGTAATAACATTTATGGTTGTGGAAATTTCATCACTTTCAGTTTTTTGTCCTTCAGTGGCGGTCACAGTTTTCGCTTGTAGAATAATCTTCACTTTCAGTTGTTGACCTTTCCTTTGTAGATACAGATGTAGTGGGGGAAGCTTCTTCACTTTCACTTGTTGACACTTCCGTTGTGGTCATTTTCATATCTGTAGAAGATTCCTCACTTTCACTTTTTGTTTCCTGTGTGGGGGCAAAACTTTCAGTTGTAGAAGCATTGCTTTCACTTGTGGGCGTTTCAGTTGTAACAACAGTTTTAGTGTTATTGTGTTCCTCACTTTTAGTGGTTGACTCTTCTGTAGCAGAAGCAGTTTTTGTTGTAGACTCTATTTCAGATTCACTGGTTGATACTTCAGTTGTTACATCAGTTTTACTTATGGTAGTTTCTTCATTTTCAGTCGTTGGTCCTTGCGTAGTTGAAACAATGTTAGTTTTAGAGGCCCCTTCAGTATCAGTTGCTGTCTGTTCTGAAGCAGAAGATGTTTGAGTCGTAAAACTTTCTTTAGTTTGGGTAGTTGGTTCTTCCTTGGTGGCAACAGTCTTAGTTGCAGAAGTTTCTTCTGATCCATTCCTTGACTCTTCTGTTGTGGGAAGTACTTCAGTTGTGAAAAAGTCTGGAGTTTCAGTTGTGAAAATTTCTTCAGTTTCCGTTGTAGAATTTTCTTCAGCTTCCGTTGTAGAATTTTCTTCAGTTTCAGATGTCGCCGTTCCAGATTCTGTAGTTTTATCATGCACATATGTTGACTTTTCTGTTGAAGAAACAGCTGCGGAGGTTTCTTTAATTTCAATTGTGGAATTTTCAATTTCGGTTGCCGAAGTATCTTTCACTTCAGTAGCGGAGATTTTTCCGGTTTCAGTGGTGGAACTTTCTCCAGTTACAGTGGTGGAACTTTCTCCAGTTACAGTGGTGGAACTTTCTCCAGTTACAGTGGTGGAACTTTCTCCAGTTACAGTGGTGGAACTTTCTCCAGTTTCAGTGTTGGAACTTTCTCCAGTTACAGTGGTGGAACTTTCTCCAGTTACAGTGGTGGAACTTTCTCCAGTTACAGTGGTGGAACTTTCTCCAGTTACAGCGGTGAAATTATCTTCAGTTTCAGATGTCATAATTTCAGATTCTGTGGTTTCATCAGGCACGTTTGTTGACCTTTCTGTTGTAGTAACAGTTGTAGAAACATTGGTAATTTCAGTTGTGGAGGATTCTCCTGCAACAGCTGTAGATGCTTCTCCAGTTACAGTTGTGGACGCTTCGTCAGTTTTAGTTGCGGTTGTAATCTCTCTGGATTCTGTAGTTTCATCACGGGTTTTCGTTGACGTTTCTGTTGTGGCAGCAGTTGTAGAAGTTTGCCCAGTTTCTTTCGTGAACTCTTCTAATGTAGTAGCCGCTGTGGAAGGTTCTTCTGATTCAGCTGTGATATTTTCTGATTCTGAGGTTTTATCATGCACAGTCGTTAACCTCTTTGATGTAGAAATAGTTGTAGTTTTGAAATCATCATTCGTTTCTGTTGTCGAACTTACTGATTCTGAAGTTTTCTCAAGTTCATTTGTTGACTCATCTGCTGTATTAGATGTTGTAGATGATGCTCGGGTTACAACAGTTTCGGGTTGCAAAGTTTCGTCAGATATTTCACTTGTATTTTCCACTGGTGATGTTGGCTCTCGAGATTGCGTCGATGGATTTATTGTTCTATCAGTTGTGCTCAGTTTTATTTTTGTTGATGTAAGAGAAACTCTTGTTGGGGATTCTGTAGTAATGGTGAATTCCGTATTCGTTGATATATCTTGTACTTCTGTAGTTATCGGTGACTCACTGTTTGTATTTATGGCTACTTCTTCTGTCGTGATTTCTCCTGGAGAAATAGTTGTTATCTCTTTAGTATCACTTGTTATCATATCTGTTGGCGTGTTATAATTTATTGTACTTTCTGTCGACGTAACAGAATGATCTTGAGTTTCCTGAGTTGACACCACTGATCCAGTAAGTGTTGTGTCTAAATCTTTGGCCGGCGTTCCTGTTTCATCCGTCACAGATGATTCTGGTACAGTTGTTAAATCTACAGTTGTATTTTCCTCGTCTTCAGAGGTCTGTGTTGTCAGTTTTGTTGTGACAAATTCAGTTGAAGTTGTGGTACATTCTAAAAAAAAAAGGGAAAAATATATGTATAATATATGTATCAGAAAAGAACGTCAATATCGAAAATAGTCAAATATTTAGTCAATAAATTCACACAAAATGCTAGTTAATAACACATGTGAGTGAAAAAAATTACCGTAATTTTTAATGTCAATTTCTAACTAAGAGTTGCGACTTTTTTGTCAAAAAAAAAAGTGCTGTTTGCCTGCCTTGTGGCTCTTTCTCTGATTTTTATTTCTACACAACAGCTCCGCCAATAGCTGTTGAAAGTTTTTGGTTTTTGTGTGATATCGCTCTCATAGTAAATGAAGATGAGTTCTTTCTAACTTTCTTTTTTTTTTTTTTTTTTTTTTGAATCATACGTTTATCGCTGCAAAGTCATTTAGAACGAGAGGAAAATACATCTCCGCGATTTTTTCCCCCGGTGTTTTTGTCTTTTCCACTTTTCATGCAAAACTACGCTGTGCAAATTTTTTAGAACACATTAAAAGCTATCAAAAATGCCGAAATTCGGCGTTGCTATGTCACTAAATTTAATATTAACGAAAAACGAAGCAGTTAACTGACTTTGAACGCATTGCACTTTTTCATAAATAGAACTCGTAATGTACCTTAATTATCTATAAAAGTATTAAATTTTAAATAATAAGTTCCTACTCCTATTTAGCGATAGCAGTTCACAGAAGTTTAGACCATTTAGACCTAGAGTGAATTCCCACGCGCTTGAGCTTTGTGAGGTGGTATGACTTTCATTTGTACGCCATAGTTTTTGAGCCTTTGTGTTCTCTCTAAACCGCGTTTTATAATCGGGCAACAGCAGGTTGCATTTGTCTCTCTCTACCGGATTCTATGAGTACTTTCTCTTTCACTGTGAACTAAAAAACAACGTTGCTGGCCCTCTAAAGATTCTGTCTTTCGTGTCCTCCGTAGCTAGGAGCTAAAAGTCAAGGACAGCGACTACCATTCATCATAGAGTTGGGGGTATTTCTATCACGCATGTCACAATCTAAAGTCTTTTGAGAATTTAGTGTTGTTTCAGAAGGCAGGTTTAAAACTGTAACCCAAAATATCATTCATTCGTTGTTTATATACAGACAGTAAAATTACTTGAATAAAACAGAATTTATTTTCATTTTTTTCATCACATTTCTGCTTCACTCATTCATTTTTTATGCATTTTTTACGAACATCCTTTTATAAGAAATGGGTATTTAACAATTCTCACTTTATTTCCGTTCATTTAATTTTTTTAAAACACGAAGCAGTTTTTAAGCTAAAAATAAAGTCTGCGGGAAAACTGTATTTACAAACTTGAACTCATAATCAGAAACAGCCCCTATGTCTTAATTTGTAATAGCGTATGTCTTTCATTTAAAGAACGAAAGCCGCCCCGGTGGCGCAGTGGTCTAAGCGATGTTCTCTGAAAAAGAACGAATATTTTAAGAACGAAAATGAACCGTAATATAATAAAGGAAAGAACATTCCGTGTTTTCCATGCCGTCATCCATTTCGTTTTTATATTGGCTCATCAAATATCATGAAAAATTATTAAATTATGGAGAAATTACTTTAAAAATATGCAGGTAGTTGAGATATTGATCGGAACGCGTTATTATCTTATTTGTCGAACCTCTTACTTTGATGGCTAAGAAATTGCCAAGTTCTGGGGTGAGGCGCAAATGCCTATCATGCTCTTACGGTTTCCTAAATAGCGATTTTATCAGGTGCGGCTCTTAGCCGGAAAAATCACGGTAACTTGAGATTTTCGGAACTCTAAATACAAGCGAGGGAATTGCTTGCAAAAAAAAAAAAAAAGTGCGTAGAAAAGGGGTACCACTTTGATACACAGAGAAAGATAGATTCAGTCGATTTTGTTTTATTAACTCTTGTCGCTTTTGCATGGTGCTCCTAAACAGTCTCAAACTTCGTTAGAGCCGCCGCGGTGGCGCAGTGGTCTAAGCGATGGCCTCTGATCATTCGTTCGAACGGGGTCGGGGTTCGAATCCCGGTGAGGCATGGATGTTGTGTTTGTCTTACGGCACTGGCTCTCTCCCTTCCCTGGGACCAGTGACCCTAAAATAGGGACGGTCGACTGCTTATAGCCCATTGAGTTGCTCACGGTGGTCGTTAAACCTCCAATCAAAAAAAAAATCGTTAGATAATAAAAGTTATTGATTCGAGGATTGAACCGAAACTTGAGCTGTAGAAACATCAGTGTACAAATTCAATTATAACTGAATTTAGATGTAATCAATTGCGGTTTCACTCACATGTTTAGTGAAGAAATGTATCTATCTATCTATCTAACGTTATAGACAAAGCTGTCCCAAAGTTCAGGAAACCAAAAACTGTCTACGCACTTATGCCTGTAGACCTTCCAGTACGAGATAATTTGGCTGTCATCTCATTTGGCTCTCAGATTGGCTTTAAATTTTCAAAAGTTTTAATTTTGAAGTTATTTTCAAACCCATAAACAAATTTAATTTTTACAGTTCAAAACATTCTGTCGAAGACATACATACATTCCTGGGGAAGTTATCAGATCTCTTGTGAATGTGAACTCTGTGACGTATATTCTAATTTAACTTTCAGTTTAGTTCCTTTTCCTATCGAAATTTGAAATTGTTCTCTTTTGCACTTTCCAAACTTAATGTGATATCTTCTCTCTCACATGAATGAGGTTTGGCAACACTCCTGAGGTCAGTACCTAAGTGACGTATGCATGTTGATAAGAACGAGGAAGGACATATATATATATATTGCGACGTAGTTGTGAAGGGTGGAGATGTTCAATATTTGCTGAGCGTATTACGTTTAAGGATTTATATTGTTATTTGCGTTTAACTAACGATGTTGTAAAAGGGTGGGTGATATACTATTGATTGATTAATAGTGTTGGATTAATGACGTTGTAATATAGCATGCCTCCTTGAAGTTGGACGGAAATAAAAGACTAGTAAGTACCAACCTTGATATTATTTAGAATGAACGCTTATTTCATTATTGGTGAACTTGACATTTAGCACATGTAGTGTTCAGCTAGTTAGAAAGAATTAGGAATAGACATACACTACAACTCTCATACAGTATATAGGACACACCCGCAGGACCTTATGTTTCCGTGTGAAGGAACACAAGACACGTACGAAGCTGTGAACTGAAGAATTCGTCCACAGCCCAATTTTGCTACGAAAATAACCATACATTTTGGTTTGAAAACGCTAAACTTATTGATAATCTTGATTCGACTACCAAGCTTAATATTTTAGAAGCTTTTCGCACATATCGCAACTCTTCGCGGCTTGTCAGCGGCATGCCATCGACTCCATTTCTCTCAAGCGCGAGGAAACGACTAAACAAAATCAGTGATCATCAAAACGTTGATATTACAATGATTTGAATGTTTACGTCCCATTTGTTCTGGTAAAGCTGAGCCAAACTCTCAGCAAAAGCACAAAAGGTTTTAAAATATTTTATTGGGAATAAACTTTGCTGATTTAATCTATAAGATGCTAAAGACCCTAAAAAAAATTTAAAAATTAATAAAGCGAAATGATATTTGAAAATTGTCATTGCCAATGATTCAATTACTTTGATTAATGTGATTTATAAGGTCGTTCCGGAAGTAAGGAAATACTTTTAACTTACTATAACACCTGCAATAACAAAGTAATGATTACATCATTTGCAGGGTAATGATCGTTACTTCACTTCATTATCACTAATACTTTCCTAAACTGTGGGCATTTCACTAATACCATTGAAGTACCAATGTCTGGGAAAATGTCTGTGATTCGGAGACAAAAATTCTGTTTGTTGTTGTAAAGAGTACAAGATATCACCCTTTTCAAATGGACAAAACAGTGGAAATCACAGGGGATCCTTACCGGTGAATACGGTGGGTCGGGAAGCTCCACTCAGTCATTATCTTCAATAAGCAGACGACCAATCTGCCCCTTGTGCGGCTGTGCGTTGTCATGCACGAGGACAGGTCGCTGTGCATGATATCGCAGTACCCATACAGGGATATGCTCCTCTAGAAATGAGTCATACACTCAGATGTCTTGGTAATGCCTTCCAAAAAACCCCATCATGAAAATGCATGCCAACGACCAGCAAGATTTTAGGTTCACGCAACTCTACTCGGGGTCATGGGGCCGCCGAAGTACCGTTTTCAGCTCAGATGATATCGTTTCCTAAATGCATGAAATTTCACCCAGCTTTCATCTACAGAGTGTGTTCACACATTGCTTTTCAGCAATAGAATAAATGTTTATAATCAAATTATTTCTTTCTTAAATGTTCTACACAGTCGAGTCATATTATTGTGACCACCGACTAATACTTTTGGCGTCAACAGCACGTAGCCAGTGAAAGAAGGCACGAGTCGTGAGCTGGCTTGGAGGGTATATAAGGTGTGCTGTAGGCATTCTGAAAACATATCACTCGGTGCTGTCACAGATAAAAGAAGCGATTTCTCAGACTTGCAAAAAGGGATCATTATCGGCTTTCGAGCCAAGGGTGGCAGTATTTCTGAAACAACTCAGTTTGTGAACTGTTCGCGTGATGCTGCGGTTAAAGTGTATGGTGATTGGAGAAATGGCACCATTCTCAATAAGCGATTTGGAAACTACGTGCCATTGATGTGAGAGCTGAACGTCGGCTTCGAAGATGCGTGAGGACCGACTAACACGCTACAGTGGAGAAACTCTCTGGCCGAATGAACCAGAGAGCTAACCTGAAGTGTATCTAAAATGACAGTTGAGAAAACCCTGATGCGTATGGGACTCCGATGCAGACGGATGGTCACTGCACCTGTGCTAACGAAGGTGCATCGGCAGAAGAGACTTACATTTACTCTGAAGTATCGGAATTGAACCTCCGGTGAATGGCAAAGAATTGCCTTCTCCGATGAGTCACATTTCCTGCTTCATCGAACAGATGGACGTTGGCGTATAAGGAGAGAAACATCGGAGAACAAACACTCCTCAACGATTGCTGGCAGAACACAAGCCGGTGGAAGGGGGGCAGCGTTATGGTCTGGGGAATGTTTTCGTGGCATTCCCTGGGTCCACTCATACCTGTGGAAGTAATTATGAACCGAATTCGTTATGAATCCATCCTTGCAGACCACTTACACCCATACATGCTGATTGTCTTCTCTGGGGCAGATGGGATCTTCCAGCACTGCAATGCGACGTGTCACACAGCTAGAAATGTCCGAGAGTGGCTGGAAGAGCACGATGGAGACTTCAAAGTACTTTCCTGGTCCTCGAATTCCCCAGACTTAAACCCAATTCAGCATCTGTGGGACCACTCGATCGTGTTGTTCTCCCTATGAATCCTCCACCACGCACCCTCCAGTAGCTGTCAGATGCACTGCAGTCAGCATGCCTCCACGTACCTGTGAACACTTTCCAGCACCTTATTGAGTCCATCCCAGCCCGTCTAGCTGCTGTCCGCGCTGAACACGGCGGTAACTCTGGATATTAGCTGGTGGTCACAATAATTTGACTCGACCGTATATCTGATAATACTTTCTCTGGACAATGAACCTACATTTCCAAGATAACAGGACATTTCTAAAAATAGGTAGTGGTATTTTATTCCACTTATCTTCCGCTGCTTTCCATAGTCCAATAATTGTTTTAGGTCTGTGTTCAGAAAGCGCTCTTTCTAGCAGTCCGAAGGCGTAATAGTACATTGCTGACACATCAGGAGAGTTTGAAGGAATATGAACAAAATACTGTATATAGATTGGATACCCATCTCTTTTTTAATTTTTTCAAGAAATAGAGTGGTAGATTTAGATGTGTGGCTAGTACCCTTATCCTGATGGAGTTCTACTCTTGGAAGGCTCTGTGGATAAAGGAATGGTATTTCCTCTTTACATATAGGAGTTAAAACATTATTTTGGTAATATGTAGAATTGATTTTAACATTCTCTCCAACTTTTCTTAACTTTAATTTCCTATTGTACGAAAAATCAGCAATAATCGTGAAGCCTTTATTGAAACTTGCTTTGGATTGTTGGTACCAGGTTTGTAAGTAATTTTTTTGCTCTTTTGCGATAGTAAATCGACTTTCTTTTGTTAGAGCTGTTTAGGTACATCCATACTTTATCAATAGTCGCAATAAATTTCCATCTATCTCCTGATGAGTGATTTTCATAAAGAACTGTACACCGCGTTCTGCGTCTCTATGTGTTTCTTGTCACCCAACGACAGCAAAGTTTCCATACACACAAGTACTGGTGAAAAATCTCCCGAACTTGTTGTGAATGAATGGCTACAGTCTTCTTTATCTATGTTTGAAATACCCGCGGACCATTCTTTATAAACATTTCCATACGAGCATTGTTTCCCCGGTGATCCATGTAGCTGGGCTGCCCAGATGCACTTGACTAGTATCACTTGGGAATTTTCTGCCCATTCCAAAAACCACCAGTAAACGACTATGCGAAATGGTGAGGACTCTGAAAAGCTCAAAAAAAAAAAAAAAAAAAATTAAGCTGTTGCAGGTGAAATGCGGGAATACTGGTGGAAACTTTAAATACACAAAATAGTGTGTAAAATTACACTGTCGTATTAGAATAATATGACCACCCCCGAAATCACAGTGTACCCGCCCAGGCGCGTCACAGAGTTCATGTGGCAAGTCGATCACAAGGTGATGTAAGCAGCCGGCTAGGACAGATGAGCCACAGTGCGTTACATGAGCACAATGGGATGAGGTAGCGATTTGACGTACATTAAAAAAGGAATGATATTCGGCTACTGCGCCAATAGTCAAAGCATCTCAGAAACAGCACACCTCGCAGGCTGTTCACGAGGTGCTGTAGTAAGGGTGTACGAAGAATGTACCGCTGGAATACCGAGTACCTCTGACGTTATAACTGTGGAGCCCCAAAGGCCATCAACCCCAGAGAAGAACGTTGTCTCCGTGGACTGGTAAAGCGCAATCGACGAGCAACAGCGCACCAATTGACGAAGCAAATGAACCCTAGACCACCCAGGTTACGTGTCCCAGATAACAGTAGAGCAAACTCTGATAACCCAGGTCCATTGGCAAGGATGCCTGCAATTTACATGGGATTACCGACACTGTACAGTGGAAGAGTGGGAAAAGGTTGCCTTCTCAGACGAATCGAGGTTTCTACTCCAAAGAAGTGACGGGCGGTGGCGGATATGGCGTCAGACATACGAGAAACAACACCCGGACGCGCTTGTATGTCAGGTAGAGGCTGGTGGCAGTGCGCATGTCCGGGGGATGTTTTCCTGGTATGACCTGAAACCACTGGTACAACTGGATGGGACTTTGAACGTCAATGGCTTCCTGTAAGTCCTTGCTGACCACATGCATCGATTCATGTTACATGTTTACCCTGGTGGTGATGGTGTCTACAAACAGGACAATGCGCCGTGCTACGCCGCTAATGGACTGTGTGCCTGGTTCCAAGAACACGACAACGATGTCCCCATTCTCCCTTGCCCGGCGAAATCGCCTGATCTCAATCCAATAGAGCACTTGTGGGACTATTTGGATCGACAGGTTTGACATGCCACCCGCAACCATGTCATCTCCGGGACCACGGAGATCTGCTGCAGTTCGAATGGGCACGTGTGCCTCGGGCTGTATCATTGCGTCCATACCACGCCGTCTTGCTTATGTCATCAAGGCCAAGGGTGGTTATTCCCTTTATTAGGTAGATGGTCATATTATTCCGATACGACTGTGTGTCCCTCGCTTAACCCTTTACACTGCTGGAACGAATTAACTCGGGGTTAGCATTATGGACCGAAATGAACTCGAACGAATGTATCCGCTGTCTGAGAAGTGGGGAAAATGCGGTTAAGAGGAGTGAACCAGCGTATCAAAATGCGTGTTTGCCTTCCTCTTAGCTTTGTTATTCAAAATGGTCATTTAGGGAATAACTGGGACCAATCTTTTAAGACTGATTACCTGTTGAAAGGGGTACAACAATGATGAGGAACCCAAAAAAGTAGAGAGAGAGAGAGAGACGATGTTTGAATCATCTTTTTCTGCCAAATGGCATGGTGTCCATATCAGAGGGACTAGACAATGACACCATGACACTGGGATGAAACTGGCCTTTTGTTTCATTCCTTATCTCATACGAGAGACAGGTAGAGAGCGCTAGAAGAGAGGACTAGAAGAGGGCGCTCATCACCTGTGACAGATTTATAGTCGTACTACTGAGATGGTAAAGGGAAAGGAATGGTTCTGCCGTAGCTTTCGTTAAACCTGGCTGCTATATGAACATTACTGTTTGATCAGCTCAGCAATTTTGGGCACCATTTTGTTCAGATACGTACATCGGCCGCTGAAAGGGTTAAAATGTTTTTGTGATCCATTCATGTTGGTTGTTGAATACACCACAGGTCGAAACTTCAAACACCCAAAAATACGGTGCAAAGTAAATTTTATTTATCAAAATAATGACCTCCAGCAGCAATACACTTTTCCCAACGAGATGTAAGCTTTTTTTATGCCGTCGTGAGAAATACATTAAGCTTCGATATGCGATAAGTGCTTGGAAAATGCAATAATGCACAGGATCTTGAATAAATGATAGACAGCAGGAATACAGATCGAATGAATACGGCGAATAACGTAAAGTTTCGCACCTCAAATGGTGCAGCCTATGGATTGTTTGTCGTGCAACGTGGGTCTGGCATTATCATGGAGGAGTATAGTCCAATGGCGACTGACTAATGCCGGCTGTTTGATGAACTAAGTTTTGCATGCATAATGTCAACTTCTCGACCTACATGTTTTCCTTGATGGTTTGACCCGGTTGTAAGAAGCATGAATGGATCTCAATAGCTGCGGACCACTAAACATTGACCTCGTCTTCCTGGGATGGAGTATGTCTGCTTCAGGGTGTGTTCCGGGGTTACACTGCGGTCGAAGTATTGCTCCGAACGTCTGTGATTGTCATGCACCATCCATTTCTCACCAGGTCGAGAGGTGCTTTAAAATGTCATGCGTTTGGTTACGGATAAGCAGAGAAGAGTAGAACCAAACCGCGTGTTTTGTACCATTTCTTCAATTTACGTGGAAACCATTTATTCATCTTCTTCACTTTGCCTATGACCGTTAAATGTCTGGAAAAATTTGCATATGTGTGTAGTCCGAGTTTGCCGCCAAATTCTCGTACCGGTCTGACGCGCATAGGATCCAGTCAAGGCCTCTAATTCGGCGCCATCGGTTTACAATTGGGTTGTCAGAAAAGTAATGACGTATTTTGGCACCTGATGGAAGTTGGGCGGTTTTGGAAGTACTAGAGGCATGCGCAGCTTTGTTATCGCGATGGCATTCGACAGGAGCCAGTTCTAACTGCAGTCTGAAAGGAATAGTGAGCGATTTGGTTGATTTGCGGAGATTTGGCATCAAGTTGAAGATGGAAGACCAAACTGTGCATTTTCGCCATATTTTACTGTTTTACTTCCGTAAAGGGACGAACGCGCGTCAAGCTTGTGAAAAGTTGCGTAAAGTGTACGGTGATAATGCTCTACAAGAACGTCAGTGCCAGCGGTGGTTGGCCAAATTCCGTGCTGGTGAGTTTGACCTCAACGATGCTCTTCGGTCGGGGAGGCCCACCCAGGTTGATGACGACCAAATCAAGGCATTGATCGAGTCAAACCCACGTTACACGACACGAGAGATTGCAGACACATTGCACATCCATCATTCAAGCGTTCACAACCACCTGATGAAGCTGGGATACGTAAGTAAGCTCGACGTGTGGTTTCCTCATGAACTCAATGAAGCTCAATTGACGGCGCGTATAAACATCTGCGATATGCTCATTAAACGTGAGGAAAACGATCTTCTTTTGAAGCGACTGATTACTGGTGAAGAAAAGTGGATTGTGTACAACAATGTGCTGAGCAAACGGTCTTAGTCCCGACGTGCTGCTTCGCCTCAAACGACATCCAAAGCAGACATTCATCAGCGGAATGTTCTGGTCTCAATGTGGTGGGATTTTAAAAGTGTCGTATTTTTCGAGCTCCTACCACGAAACCAAACAATCAATTCGAATGTGTACTGTCTGCAGTTGGATTATTTGAACAAATCCATCATCCAGAAACGTTCACAGCTCGTTCATCGTAAAGGTATTGTGTTCCATCACGACAACGCGAGACCACACAGAAGTTTGATCACCCGCCAAAAATTATTGGAGCTTGGGTGGGATGTGTTGCCACACTCAGGATACTCGCCTGACCTTGCGCCGTCAGACTTCCACCTCTCTCTTCAACAGTCCTTGCGTGGTATAATGTTCAATTCAGATGAGGCTGTAAATCAGCACCTTGTACAGCATTTCGCCACGAAAGATAGGTCCTTCTATGAATGAGGCATTCTGCAGCTCACTGAATGATGGCAAAAGGTTATCGAACAAAACGGGCATGATATAGTTGATTGATCTTTGTTCTTTCTATCAATAAATGACCTTTGCAAACCATGGCTAAAATACGTCATGACTTTTCCGACAACCCAATACTTCTTGTCTATCTCATAATTTAATTTCGAGGCTTATACTCGTATATTTTTGAACCGAAATTTGGAAAACTAAGTTTGTGTCTTGCGTTCATTAAAGGTGCCTTCTTCAAATGCTGCGCTGAAATGACCCTTATCCATCGTCTTCTTCACTGTAGTACAATTCCCTCGGAACTCATGCTATTGACGAAATAACCAGAGCCTTTTCAATGCCTTGAGGCTTTAAAAATTTACATTCACAAGTCACGTCGTGCGATGTGCTAATTCCTAAATTACCTGTCAATTGCGAGAAGCTGCAAAATCTGCTTCTTTTAATTTTAATTTGGAGAGAGAGATAGAGAGGGAGGGAGAGAGAGGGAGGGAGAGAGAAAGAAGGAGGTAGTGGGAGGGCAATGGAGAGAGAGAGAGAGAGAGAGAGAGATCTCGTTTATTTCTCATAGTAAATGTAACTTTAATATTTTCATAGTCGATATCAGTGAATTTCGGCAGAATAAATAGTTTCTTAAGTTCTTAAGTGATGTCAAGAAACGCAAGATTGTCATGAAAACATACATGTTACAGAGTACCTAACGCTTGAGGGGAAACCATGTGCGGCAATGAATAACTCTTTCGATGATGCAAGAAAAGATAAGATTACAATGCAATCCCGTAAAATATGTGGGAAAACATCTAGCCTAAAATTACGGTAGAGCCGCCCAACTTCTGCATTGATATTAGAGAACGTTCAGAATGCGAATGTAACTCTTGGCATATTGATTGAGGTACCATATGGTGGGAGGAATCAGTAAAGGAAGAAAAGGGGCGATAATTCGGGAAATGAGATTTTTGAAACATATGTATGCGCCTGAATGCGCGTTTCTGTGTGCCTGCGGTTTTGCCACCGCACTCAAACTGCAGAAGCGGGACATTTCTTTTGAAGTCTTGGCGCAATACAGTGAAAACTGACATAAACAAAGTGTGATGAAGTTTGAAATGAGAGTTCCTGCACGAACTTCGAAGGGAGCTTAAGTTTGATGCATCTAACTCAACACTATATATCATCGCTTTTTATCAGCCCATTTTATATGTAGAAAAAAATGTAAGGTGGTAGAATTTATATGTTTGCCTCTTTATTTTTGTTTGTTTTCAATTGATTATTAGATGAAATGGAAATATTTGTTTTCCCTTGGTAATCTGACAAGCATATTTTTAGCACCTGCTACGTTGGTAAAGGTGTAACCCAAGTGAAAGACAGAAACATTGTCTAACATTACTGAATTAAGAAAAAGACGGACATATTTTACTATACCAATATTTAAATCGCACCGGGCCTCACAAGGATCTTCGCATCGATGTCTTCTAGCACTGAAGTGATCGTTTTCTACACACATGGAGAATGTCGCTTTTCCGTTGATGCACTGGTAAAAGGTTTCACAGGAGTCAGGGTTCGGGAAAAAACCATTTGGCTCCCTGCAAATCTCGCTGCTGATATCCAGGACTGGACACTCTGTTAAAAGCAAATGGGAATCATTCTATTTCTTCCAGGTAGTGAAAACTTCCACGAACACTATTCCTTTTCAAAATGCATTGCACAGTTTTTTTTATCAGTTGGCACTTCAATACATAAATGCTGCTACAAAAGCACCAAATGAATTTGTATCGGGTACACACAATTGCCAATAGAATGCAGCAACAAGGGCTTAATACAAAAGTATCAACTGCAACTAACACGTGTTGTAAAAGTCTGAAGTTATTGCGCAACTGCTTTGGAAGTGACTATCAAGTTCTATGACGACTCTTAGTTTTAGAAGGTCATAGCCATACTGTAATGACTGTCAACTGTAGTACGTATTTCAAATCAAGAAACATGACA
Organism: Macrothele yani; assembly: GCA_039090855.1. NCBI lineage: Eukaryota > Metazoa > Arthropoda > Arachnida > Araneae > Macrothelidae > Macrothele > Macrothele yani. The sequence continues at coordinate 21,565,455 of CM077002.1, read as the reverse complement.
CCGAATTCTCGGGTGTAATGAGCTTGCTTTTACAATCCTTCCCGAAACACAAAAATACATTTCAAAGCACAGTTTTTGAAAAAGAAAAAAAAATCAACAAAATTGAAAATGCATGCACGCTTCCAGGAGAGAATCTGCACATAATTTAAAATGCGCAGCGTAAACAGTTTTCCTCATAGCAGAGCCCATTTAAGTGGGTGGCTAGGGGAGCTGCATCCCCGGGCCCCAGGATTATGCTCGTTGTTTGAAGAATTGATAGAGTTCTACATTATTTTTTTCAGACTGAACAGCGAAAACTGTAAGAAACTGCTTGGTGAATTTTTTTTTAATTTCTTGCTTTGTTTCGTTTAAACCTAAGAAATGTGCTATGTAATGTTTTTAAAATTCGATTGTAATTGTCGTTTGTCTTACAAGGAAAGTTTGCTCCATTCAGTTCTCATCAGAGAGCAAAGAAACGGCAATTTTTATACTGCCCTTAAATATTTGTGCCCAAATGTCCGGATGTCCAAACGTCCGGGTGTCCAAAAGTACGGGTGCCCAAATGTCCGGTTCCCAAATGTCCGAACCCGCACTTTACAAATATTTCATAGTATTTACGTGTATGTATCTAACACGGTAAACGGTTTCATAGAACATTGGCTCCGAAAAAATGGTTTATTTCATACATTTGCTACATTAATTGTAGATTATACATCGACATAGGTACTCGTAATAATGAATACATTATCTTTTCATGAGTTTAAAATATGTTTTGGATGGAGTTTCCACATCGAATGCTGTTTTTGAGCGAAGACACAATCTAGAAACTGCCCACACAAAGAGCTAGCGATTTGGTTCCCGCCTATTGGTCGATTGTTTTTTTTTTTTTTCTTCTCTGCTCTAACAATAAAACCACTCGTGTGAAAGTCACCCAAAAACCGCACTGCGGGATGGTTTTATTGATTCGACGGATTCTTTCCGTCTGTGTGAAACTGCTATAGGACGCGAAGAGTGAAAGATGTCCGGCAAGGCGGGTAGACTGCGGCGTTGTGATTGCCTAGACGCCAGGTCACCGTGTGGGATGAGATGGACGTAGGAAAACGTACAACAGAGGCTCCATTGCACTTTTTGTAAAATACATGCTAAAAATGTTTTTGAAAGCCAATACTGAAAGCAAACAAAGTGACGATTTCTCTATTTAACGAGAAAGATGACACCGAATTTTCGTATGTAATAAGCTCTTTTTTTGAATCTGTTCTGACGAGAATTACATTTATCAAAGGTATTCAAAATCAATGGAACCGGTTTAGAAAATAATCAACTGATTCCAACAATCGATAAAACATCCAGAAATATAAACATCTACTTAGTTCCACCAGCGGCTAAAAAGCATGTTACAAAAATTAACGAATGGCGAACAAAAAGTTTCTCGGACTCCAAAAAAAGTAACAGAGACAAAGAGATTTTCAAATCGAACAATTAGAAGAAGAAATAAAAAAGGAAACATGATATAAATTTACATCTGCTAGCGGAAGAATTTTGCATAGCGGAAAAGTTGAAAATAGGCGAACATTATTCTTCTTGGAAAAGGAGTTTGATCTTTACGCAACTAGTGAGAAATCTTTGCGTTACTTAAAGAGGATAATGCTCCACATCTGTGTTGTAGCGAATGGCATACAGTGAAGAAGAAATTTCTCAATAGCGTTTTTCGAAGGGGCGATACAGCTGCAAACTGCCGAAACACCACCTACCGGCAAAAACTATGAACTACAAAATTCCTCATATACCAGCCTTAAATGTTCTACAAGGTGTTGAAATATTTTTTTTAAATCGCACACGTAAAATCAGAAAAACAGAATAAGCGTATGCTGCCCTAGCGGCGAAATTGTGCACTATTTTGGAAAGAAAATACCCAAACACAGTTTGCATAGTTAATAATATCTTTCAATCGGGTTTTTAGTCCCGCAGATATTGCTGTAAACGGAAACGTGAACTTACGCCTTCTGGTGGAAGACTTGTGCGCTCCGAAAAATTTGAAATTATGCGGAAACATTTCCCACGGAAACGCTCTCCAACCAAAGGGAGAAAGTTTCAAATCGAACTCTTAGAAGCAGAGATATTGACAAAAATAAGATATGCGTTTACGCCCCCTGGCGGAAAAACCCATGCATTTTTTCAAGAAGAAAGTATTCTCAAAAGGTCTTTCGATGTGAGCGGTATCGGTCAACGAAATAATTTTTTCAATCAAGTTTTCAGGAGCTCAGATTTTGCTACAAATACATCAGACGCAGAAATTAACACTTACGCCCTCTGGTGGCTAAACCATTCTTTATCAAATATTAAAAATCATAGACAAAGCATTTTCTATCAGCAGCTGTATCCGGTGCAGAAAGAAGTTTTCTAATCGGAATTTTAGAAGCAGAGATATCGGGGAAACGTAATTTACCTTAACGCCCCCTAGCGCCAATTCTATGTATTACTTCAAAAATTTGAAATTATATAAGATCATTTTACACTGGAACCGCTATCTAACAAAGAAGCCGTTTTTCAAATCTGACTCTTAGAAGCAGAGATATTGACAGGAATAGGATATTCATCTGATTTGAAGAAGAAAATATTCTCAAACGTTTATTGACATGAGCGGTATCGGTTCACGAAATAATTTTCTCAGTCGAGAATTTAAAAGCTCAGATTTTGATGGAAATACCTACGAAGCAAAAATTTAACGCTTACGCCCCCTGGTGGCCAAACCATATTTTATAAAACATTAGAAATAACAATCAAAACATTTACCACCCGGAGCTGTATCCGATGCAGGAAGAATTTTTCAAATCGGAGCTTTAGAAGCAAAGATATCGGGAAAAGAGCAATTTACCTTTACTCCCCCTAGCGGAAAGTGAATGAATTACTTAAAAATTTTGAAATAATATAAAAAGCATGTCCGGCCGGAAACTTTATCCAACAAAGGAGAATTTTTTCAAATTGAACCATTAGAAGCAGAGATATTGACAGAAATAAGATATGCATCTACGCTCCCTGGCGGAGAAACCATGCATTGTTTTAAGGAAATATTCCGAAAAGGTTTGTCGACGTGATTAGTATTGATCCACGAAATAATTTTTCAATCGAGATTTGAGAAGCTCAGATTTTGTTGCAAGTACATCACAAACAGAAATTAACCCTTACGCCCCCTGGTGGCTAAACCGTTTCATACCAAAAATTAGAAATTGTATCCGAAAGATTTCCCATCAAGAATTGTATCCGCTGCAGAAAGAATTTTTCAAATTGGAGTTTTAGAAGCAGAGATATCGGGGGAAACGCAGTTTACTTTTTCCCCCTAGAGTAGAATCTGTGCGTAACTTGAAAAAGTGACTATACCTAAAATAATCTTCGTCATGAGTGGAATCGAAAGACAAAATAATTTTTTGAATTGGATGTTTAGAAGCAAATCTATGGAATAAAATGTATTTTGAATTCGATATAATCTGCATTTACGCCATCTAGCGGCGAAATTGTGCATCGTAAAAAAAAAAAAAGGGTCATCATTCGCACATTTCAAGTTTCCTAATGCAAAAAATAAGTTTTCAAATCGGACTGTTGGTGCAGAGATATCGTGTCTACAGACGGACAGACGGACAAACCGATAACATAAGCACGATCTTTTTTTACAAAAGACGTGCTAAACATAAGTAAGCGTGATGTAACGAAAATATACCCCTAAACGGGTTTTGCTTATTTAACGCGTGAATGCATATTAAATGCTTAATAATAAGAACCGAAGGAATATCAGTGAAATATTGTCACCGTGTTACGCTGAACGAAGTATCGTATTTTATTTTAATATTGTCAGTCGGGCGGCATCGTTATTCTGTCCTTTCTCTATGCAGCATAGCTCACAAACTGTGAATTTAAATTCATGTTAAACATGGCGCCTTTATCCCAAACCATTTGTTAAACTTGAGGTAGGAAAAACCATATCACACGAACAGATGCTGGGGGTAACTCTTGCTTACTCCAGTGGAACATCTGGAAGACCATCGTTCATTACTTGTTGGCTAGCGGAAGAAGATTTGATGCAATCCATCTCTTTTTCTCCCCTGCTCTCTATGCCTTTCATTTACTTCGCCCTCCATCATTCTTAATCGAAAGTAAAACTACGACCTGCTTTCTCTCTTTTCCCCAGGGAAGCTCGTTTGTCATTTCAGGCTAAACATACTTAAGTGCTGTTTCCGTGACAAACAACAAGGCAGTGGATTGACTTTATTTTGAGGTGTTTGCGTTAATGCTTCAGAGACTCTAAAAATACTACGAACAAATAGAAAACTATGTGCTTCAAGAAGATCTCATTCCAGTGTTTACAAGCTACTGCAAACTAGATCTTCAAGAAAGAAAGAGATATTAGTTGTCAATTTCGACACAGTTAAACGGCGAGTCTGTCTATCTTTGAAATCTATTTCCATGCTATCTTGAGAATGTGTAACTGTGTCCCATATTGAAATTAGAAACAATTTCTGTTGGTATTAAAACACTCTTGAGATCTGCAATTTATTATAGTTGCAAATTATTAAGATTTTGACTTTTCATTGCACTGAATTGCCTACAGCCATTTCAACGATAGTAGCGAAAATTTTTGTCTTAGAATACGAGGTAAGTTTGATAAACGCCGATCTCAGAAAAGGATGTGAAACGCTCTAAATTGGGGCTGTAACTAAATTTTGATAAGTCATTTTTAAAACATGAATGAGACATCGAGTACATTACTAATAATTTGAGATCGGTATCGGCAAACGAATTAAACAGCATTTCTTGATCTAAATATATATTTCTCACACGTGATGTGCTTTCTATGCTATTTAGCAGCAAGAAAAAACGAGAATTTCCTAAAGGGAAAAATTTGACCTGCTTCAAATTACGTAGGTCATTTAAAAGGTTTTGCACACTGCGCATGCGCTGCACGTAGGAAGATGCAATGTCTTCAGTCGTTGCGCCAGCTGTGTGCCAGACTTCAGTATACGAAGTTGTGCCTACGTTTGCTGGCTAATTTGTTCCTATTCCGAAAACATCTGCCTAGAAATGGAAGCAGAAAAGGAGTCAGGTCAGATTTCACGTAGCGACCAACGATCCTACATTAAAATTGAAACTTTGCGAGAAAAATCCCATACCGAAATTCCTAAGGCTTTGTGTGAAGTTTGTGGGATTAGTGTAGTGGATCATAGCACAGTGTGACGGTGGGCTTCTCGTTTCCGCCAAGGTCGGGAATGCATCGAAGACGACCCAAGAAGCTGCCGGCCATCAGATGCAACGGATGACACTTCTACGGTTATCGTCAACAACATTTTGGGAAAATGTGGACGGAAAACATGTGAAGAGACTGCATATGGAGCAAACATTTCTTTTTAGGATCCTAACTGAAAAATTACAGAAGAGAAAAGTGGCTGCCAAATGGGTTCCGCAGAATCTGAGTGAAGAGCAGCAAGCAGTTCGGAAAGGGATCGCAGAAAAGTTGCTTCAGCGGTACGAGGCAGATGGCGAGTAGTTTTTGGACAGAATTGTTGCTGTGGTCGAAATCTGGATACGAGATTTTGAACCAGAACCCAAATCTCATTCCGCTCAATGGAAATATCCGGAATCATCTCGCCAGAAAATTTTCCGCAGTCAACAATCGAAGTTTAAGCTGACGATGATTATGGCCTATGACCAGATTGGAGTGACTACAACAGACAGAGTACCCGAGGGGATCACTGTAACAGCGGAATACTACTGATAGTTTCTGGAAAAAGTTTTGCGCCCAAAGATTCGCCAAGATGGCCCGACATGCTCGAGGCTGGTGTCATCATTTTGCATGACAACGCGAGGCCGCATGTTTCTCGTACGGTAAGAGACATTCTGGAAAAGTATGGATGGGAATTGTTTCCCCATGTGTCATACAGTCCTTACATGAGCCCCCAGGCTATGACTTGTTCCCAAAATTGAAGAAGCCGCTCCGCAGGAAACGATTTAGGATGTTTCTAATAAGGTGACTAGAGTAATCCGACGACAAGACAATGGAGGTGTCCTGACTGGAATACAGAACGTGCTCAAACGTTGGGCCACTGTCATAAAGAAATATGGAGATTACTTCTCTTTTTTTTTTTTTTTTTTTTTTGATTGGAAGTTTAGCGACCACCGTCGTGAGCAACTCAGTAAGCTATAAGCAGTCACCTGTCCCTAATTTAGGGACACTGGTTCCAGGTAAATAGAGAGCCAGGGTCGTAAGACAAACACAAGAGCCATGCCTCACCGGGATTCGAACCCGGACTCATCTCGGACGAATGATCAGAAGCCATTGCTTAGACTAACGTGCCACCGGGGATTACTTCGAAGGCCTGTATGGGAAAAAATTTCGTTTTTCTAAGAGATAACCCACCGTGTGCAAAAATTTTGAAATGACCCCTGTATAAACTGTTAGATGTCATAGCGCTGTTAGTCAGACTCAAAATTTACTACCTTCGTACGTTCGGTTATTTAATTTTAGGTTGAATACAGCGCTACAATATTAAAAAGAATGAAAAAGAGTTTCCTAAAAATTAGCAAACATTGCACTTTAACTTAATTTACGTTTTTGGCACGCAATATTTTATTCCTATTTTAGGAGATTCTTGGCAGTGGACAGCGTAAGACTCAATTTATAGGCCGGCTTACTTATTTCACCAGTTTCAACACTGATTTCTTCTAACCACCCAAGCTACACACGCCCACATCCCCTCCACTATCTCCTGAAGACAAGTTTCTCTCAGATTCATTCAGATCCTTTTTCTCTCCTCTTACTGATTACCTATGCTTGTTTCCAAAGAACAACTAAATACGGTACAAATGTACTAAGGCAGTGCCTCTCTCAAAAATGTCGAATCCTAACCGAAGCGATCATCCGACATAAAACGCTGGAGAACGAAAGCGCGCACGATATTCTCACTCTTCATGAGCAAAATTATTTTAATGACATCAATAGTTATTCGTATATATCGCCGTCCCGGTGGCACAGTTGGTTCGTCCGAGTTGGGTCCGGGTTCGAATTCCGGTGAGGCATGGATGTTGTGTTTGTCTTACAGCACTGGCTCTATATTAGTCTTCCTTGGAACCAACGGCCCTAAATTAGAGGCAGGTTCCAGGGAAAGGAAAGATAGAGCCGAAAAGTTTAAAGCGGCGGGTAGTGTTGGCGATCTCCCCCGAGCGGGACGACCACCAGTTACACAAGAGACATTTCTGTAAAACACCAGGAAATCCATTCTTTGTGCTTCACTGGAAACTGGGATTCCCTGTGCCACGTTTAACATTTTTTTACACAAACGTCTTCATCTGTACGCTTATAAGGTACAGATCGTTGAAGCTCTTCAGCCTGATGACCGGCAGCGCCGTACTACAATTGCTACGGAGATGCTGCAACGCAATAGCTCATGATAGTGAGTATCTGCACCGTGTCGGTTTTTCAGAAGAAGCCACACTCCACGTCTCTGGTACAATAAATATGCACAATGTGCGAATATGAGGATCAGAAAATCCCCATTATGTCATTGAACAACAGAGGGCTAGCTCGAAAATGGACGTGTGGTGCGGCCTGATGCATGATAGAAACATGGGACCCTTCTTTTTTACACAGCGTACGGCAACATGTAACGTGTACCTGGACATGCTGGAACTTTTTGTTGCACCTCAGTTGCATGCACTCCAACCTTCGGTTGTTTCCAACAAGACGGTGCCCCACCACATTGGTCAATAATGGTTCGTGAGTTCCTGAATACCACATTTCCGGACAGATGAATTGGCCGCGAAGGTTCCATGACATGACAACCTCAGTCACCCGACATAACCCCTCTAGACTTTTTTCTGTGGGGTTAAATGAAAGACCAAGTTTATTCTAGCAGTGTTCTAAATGTCGAAACGCTGAAGATCAGAATATCGGATATCATTGGTTATGTCTCTGCTGAGATGTGAAACAAAACATGGCGCGAAATTGAATATCGCTTAGATTCCCTCTGATCCACAAATGACGCCCATGTGGGGTGTATTGATACTGGAAAGAAATACTTTACCTATGCACCATCATTGTCGTGCAATCCCTTTCTTGTACCTGTAATACATTTCTTAATATAAATATTTGTAGTGTGGGTAAGACTTTATTGGTACCCTGTATATTATTCCACACACACACTTCATCATAATTAATTCTTTTACCTTATAACAAATCCATCTCATGTAAATGATTAAAAGCCAGTGTCTCGTGTCACTTGGCCAAGTAAGCTTTGCTCACTTACTTATAATCTGACAGACGGAAACGGTTTCCGCGCGGAAATCTTGCTTTTGGCTCAAGTGAATATTCAGAAGTTCAAATATCAACAAAAAAATCGTTTTCATGTCGTGCATGTCCTTGGAAAAATTACCGAAGTGCTAAATTTTTTAGCAATTTAAAGAAAAAAAAAGTTTCATTTAGACACAAGCCTGAAGAACGATTTGAATGTACTTCCTATCTTTTCCAGAAAAAAAAAACATAAAACAAAACAGAAATGTATTCTGGTTAAACAGCATAACACACACACACACACACACACACACACACACACACACACAAATATTCCTTGTTTTCAAACTTGTCCAAGAAACACCTGGGACCAACTAAAAGTATGCCTGATCAATATTTTTGATGAATTTCAATACACGAGAAAACGTTTCCAAGGAAATCGCGTAGATGTACATTTGTACTTGGTACTGTATATCTCTGTAAATCGAAAACGGGTTTCAGAGCGAAGAAAGAAAGGAAACAGGGAAATGTATTTTCCGTACGTATACTAGTTTTTACGAGACCTCCAAGCTAGGAGTGAGGAGAACTCGCTATTTGCATTTTCCCCCTAAATCGCTCGTTAAATGACCGATTTCAACAGTTCTCTTACAGTTGAGTAGAAATAATCACGAAGAAACAACGCCAATTTTCGTGAATGAAGACGTTTTCCCCTAGGTGACAACAACGAACAACACCTGGACAAACGCTTGCTATTATTATGTGTGGCCATGATCAGTGAACAAATCTGCACTTGGTTCCATATAATTTCGCAATAATGTCAAACCTTCTAAACTGTATTCTTCATCGGGGACGGGGGAGAGTTCAGTAGTATGTTTATTATCAAGAACTATTAGATATTCTTTTTTAACACAAAACGTCATTTGCAAATCTGGAAAATTGTTGTGACATGAAGGTTTTATAGACACAGCAGCGTACAGTGGTGGCCAGAAGTGTGGACTCTCAAAATTTCATGCTTTGCAACTAAGCAGAGGCATTTCTACGCCCGAGGCAAACTACAAGATATTGCGCCCTCCTTCTGCTTTTCAATCTTATATACAGGGTGTTCCCAAATTCGTGCGACAAACAAAGAGGGGTGATATCACACGAATAACTTTTGCAATGGAAAGTATGGTCGCACTACGCTCCTAGTGCCCGAAAAACGTTAAGTTCCATTTCCACGTTGATCCTCAGTGAAAAACACAACTTATTTAAATTATGGGTTGCACTCTTGCGTTGGTTAACGTAGAGGCAGAGCAGGACTCAGAGAAGGTGCTCGAAGTGGCGCCCGAGGGCGTCGTTGCACAGCCCCCATCGACGGATGAAGGACTGTCGCACTCTCTCGTAGACTCCTGGTGTGGTGTTGATCTGGCCTGCAGCAACAACAATCCTCGCGACGAGGTCTTCCGGTGCCCACGAGCGTCTGGTGCCCCAGTGTTTTCTCGTGTCACCAGAAGAAGGAGTCCAGTGGATTCAGGTCCGGAAAGCGTGGAAGCCAAGCTACCGGTTCGCCCCGTCCAATCTGCCTGCCGGGTTACGTCGCATTGAGAAAGTCTCGGACCGCGGTCGGAAAATGTGCAGGGGCCCCGTCATGTATGAACCACATGTCTCACCGAGTATTGTGCGGAACACTCTGCAACAAACCGGAAAGCACTTGCTCCAGGAACGCACGGTACATGGCGAAGGTCAGACGTTGTGGCGAAACGTTTTTCGGGCACTAGACGAGAAATACCACCCTACATTCCATTGCGAAAATTATTTGTCTTTATGTGTACTATCGCCCCTCTTTGTTTGTCGCACGAATTTATGAACACCCTTACATATGATACATATGCTTTTGCCAACTGCTTCGGAGTTCCGACCTTCAATACCACATCAAACGGACCGAATGCATCTGGCACCGTGGCTAACTATCGTTTAGTCTCCAGAGAATCTTCAACAATGGGAACTACATCTTTATCTTTAATATAGGTATAGTCCATACAACTAATTGAAAACGGCAGGCCCCATTGTTGGCGACGAATGTCGTGATTCTTTTTTTGTTTGGAAGGACTATACAACTGCCTTTTGAATGTGAACAACTAACATCCCTGAATGTTTTGAAGAAGAAATGCGAATTTTGGACTGCGATGGCTGCCGGAACTGACGAAACGTACATGAGCAAATTCCGTAAATGGATAGAAGACGAAGCATAGAACAAAAAAAAAAAAAAAAAAAGAAGCTGTACCAGAAAGTGGTGCAAATATTTCAATTCGAAATTTAATCATATTGCGGGAAATGATTTTGGCGTGCGCTCTTGAGCTTCGCCCGGGGCAGCTGCCCCGCCAGCCCTGCCCTGGCTACGTCTCTGCTTATAGAAAATTTTATATGTCACTAAATGCAAATGTTTATATATCAACTGAAAGAGAATTTAATGTTGAATTCAATAACAAAAACAAAAACAAAAAAACAAACACATAATTCAAATATCTACAGTACAAAAACGTTATGCTGGGCGAATACTGCAATCATGATAAATCTACACTACAATCCTACAAAATGATATCAGGTATTTACGACAGCAATGCGCTATCAGTATTTAGTAGGGTAGCCTTTACTTTTTAAAACAGTAGCAGAGCGACGTCTCATTAAGGCAATAAGTGTTTGAAGCTCTGCCTCAAAATAATAACAGCCTCAAATAATTGGCTTTTATTTGACGGACGCCTCAATCGTACAAGGTTTTTCAAACGATGCTATAAATTTCCTATCGGGTTCAGATCAGGGCTGTTTCCTAGCTAGGCCAACAGTGAAATTCCCTTTGCTGTGAACTACTGTTTGCATCATACAAATTTGGCAGATGTGAATCCGTTTATTTGTGTAAATATATGACATGGATGGATGTTATTTACGGATTGGTGTAAATACATGTCATGTATTTACACCAATAAACGGATTCACATCTTCAAAATTTTTATTGTGCAATGGTGTAATCCCGTATTTCATTCATTGATACTGTTTGCATATTTGTGCTGTGTGTCAAAGAATCGAATCTTGCTGAAAAGAAATGTTGCGTTGTTGGAAAAGCGACCCCTGGTGGAAGGTAACAGTTTTGGTTCCAGGATGGTGTCGATATATTTCCTTGCGTTCAGCGTGCCGTCGATTACATAAAAGTAGCCAATTGCATCTGCTGCCGTGCATGCCCAAATCTTAGTGCTTGTTGGGTGCTTTACATTTGTCTCCATTCAGTGGAGATGTAGATACTCTCCCACCCGACGTCTTACATATTTTCGCCCATCACTATCAAGTAAGGATATCTTACTTTCGTCACTGCAAGAAACTTGCTTCCACTGATCTTTTATTCATTTATTGAGTTCTTTTGTTCAATGTAGTCATTTCTTGAGCTTCTGTAGATTCAGAAATGACTTTTTTCTCGAAATGCTAGCTGTTAGTCCCATATCTATAGTTTTCTCTCTATTGTTCTTGAACTGACGCAAACACCAGTTGTACCCAGTTCACCTCTGATGGTTTCAGATTAAATTCTTGTGTCCTTGAGGCAGCCTTTTTTATTCTTCAGTCATCAACAGATTTTGTGCACCTTTTCAGCCTTTTCCTGAGTTGGTTTTCAGTGGCTTTTTCCTGACAACGAAAACACAACATTCGTACTCCAGATGTCGTCACTGTGGTATCTATACTTGCCTTACAATTTCATCACAGGAAAGAGTCAATTCACGTAATACAACAATCCTGCTTCTTTTCGTGGTGTCCAATCAACTCTTTTCTTTAGTGCCATTGCTCTATTTTAAATTTCAAGAAATTCTAAAAGAATGCCCAGAAGCTCCAACTGCGCTGCACTTACACCGATAACCGTCTTTCTTCTACAGAACACACAGTTGACTTTATCCCAACTGAACACGTGATGTATCGCAGCTCCTTCCATTGGATTAGTCCCCAGAACAATGACTGTGATTGGCCAGTAGGGTTTGCACTCATATTCCGCTTTTTAACTAAATCACACCTGTGTTTGTTTTTAGACTAAAGTAAGCAAAACGTTTTTCGTACTGCAGGTATTTGAATTCTGCATTTTGTATTGGATTGAGCATTAAATTCTCTTTTAATTGATACATAACATTTGCATTTAGTGAAACATAACATTTCCTATAAGCCTGCAAAGTTGGAAAATACGAAATTTTCAAAAGGTGTCCACAATTTTGGCCCCGGCTGTATTTACATTTAAATAATGCCGGAAGTTAGAAGACTTTAAAATGCTCTGAGCACTAATTATTTTAAAAGGACTTATGACTTACCATAATTGGGGTCGCAACCTGCTTTACAAGGGTCGCCACACTTCTCTTCAGCTTCGTTGAAATGCATAGATGGTGGACATTCTCTCTCATACGAAATTCCTCCAAAACATTGCACATACAGTGAACAGCTAATGTTGCTCTTAAAATATCCATTGGGATATGGGCATAGTTGGGAAGTGCTTGGGCATATGACTTGTTCTTCGTAATCACAGTTCTGAATGTCTGGGTTGAAAAATAAGCCCGTGCCACAGAAATCGGAAAACGATGTCTGATTCACACAGATGTAATATTTGGAACAGTCACTGGAATCTGGCAACAAGCTGTTTTCCCAAGGGCATGTCACTCCTTCGTTCGGTTGCAAATCATCAGGCTTCTCTCCTGCAAAACAAAAGTAATTCATAAATATCCACCAATTTAACACAAGCATCACGTAATAAAAATGTATGTATGCGTTTTGAATACCGTAGCTTCGAAAAGCATAACAATTTGCCTGTATATCCTTAACACTGCTCAAGAAAATCAGAATTTGCTAAATCTACTGTATGTCGGCGCCACTATCTCTTGATTCCCTGCAGAAAGGTTACAGCAGTTTTTGACACACTTAATCCGTTTTAACAACATAAAAATTATTTACTTTTATGCTATCTTCAAAAAGAAAGCCGTCGCGGCGTCGCCTCATCTTTATAAGTAATCTGATGGTCAAGGGGGCTAAAAGGCGTTTCATTCATCGACAGAGACAGGTACAAATGAGCAATCAGGATTCTGTAAATTTAAGATGAGCTTTATTATAAAGTGTGACGTAGTACAGAGGTGAAGCACGCGTCAAGATGACAAATCTGCAGTAATGTATCCCGTCGGTGTAGTTCAGTCGGTTATAACAACCAGCTCCGGAGCTCAGAGACTTGGTTTTGATATTCTTCACCGTCAAAAATGTGTTTTCACATTGGCGCCCAATTGTAGAAATGGACGTACTGGCCGTTGGGTTCTTCGAAAAATGTGTGATGTTTATTTCACACAAGGTCTGGTATAAATAAAAAATGCCTTTTTTGCTTAAAAAAAGAAATTGAGAGGGATATAATGTGACGCAGTACAGAGGTGAAGCACGTGTTAACACGATAAAATCTGTACCGATACATTCCGTAGATGTATTTCAGTCGGTTAGAACAACTGGCTCCGAAGCTGGAAGGCGTGAATTCGATCTTCGTCACCCACGAATTTGGGTTTCAACAAAAGTCAACTGGATTTCTGTCTGGCTGTTGTTGATAGCGGAGAAAACAAGAGTTTCTCAAATATTGCCTTAAGGCGGCCACAGCCACACACGGTCGAATGTCATAAAAGCCAATGGGGGAGTTTTGTGCCTGAGGTTATCACGGTGTGCAATAGGAGTGAAGCTCTTCAACGCCTGCCTGAAATCCTCTTCACTCCACGCTACATGCCGCCTCAGGCACAAGATTCCCACATTTGCTGGCGTGACACTGAAACGTGTGTGTCCGTAACAATCTTTAAGCTGCCCGTATTCGGCTTGGCCACTCCCTGGCTCTGCCAACTAATACTGGCTTCCCTTAAAGGATATAAAGCTTCGTGTGAAGAACTTCCACTCTCGTTGAGATAACGTAATACAGGCGACAACAGCACCCCACAGAAGCTCTGAGATTTTGTGCTCTGCCAGAAAGCAAACATTAAGGAGCAAAAGGCGTTAGGGAGATTTTCTTTGATCCACGATTGTGTCCTTCTGATGACCATTGCTTAGAGCAGGTTCTTTTTGTTGTTGTTGCTTTCTGATATCCCGCCCGTTCCTTATTTTGGTGAAAAAAATATGCAATAACAATTAATATTATTATTTAAATTGAATTTTAGCAGATATTATAGTTAGGCCTAAGAATCCGTACAAAATGCAGACAATCCGCAGTATTTGGCATTTCTGAAAATGTTCCTGAAACTCTGAAGAGCAAACAAAAGCCTTAATTAACCCTATTGGCGCAAGAAAACTAACACATCCGATTTGCGAAGTTATGCTGCAGAGAAGGTAACAATCACGTGCTGGGAGTAGCTCTGCTGAACGTTCTTTGCCAGAATTGAAGTCAACAAAACATTACAAACACACATGCACAGTCTGCTTGGTCTGCTCCGGCATCGGCCTGTATGTTTGTTTGTGTGCACTACATCTTGTATCCCGGGATATGTCGGCGCTAGTTCTCGCCAAGTGTAAACTCCTTCTCAAGTAGATATTCTTTGCTTCCGCACTCTCGGAACTTTCCTAAGGATGCCCTTAAGCCAAGTTGTACCCTTCCCAACATCAGCATATAACTCCCTGGCTTTTCCTTTGCGGTCATGTTTGGGCACGTAAAGCCGTCGGACCCCAGGTACTGGGCCCCCGGTAATAAATAAGGGCATCTTCCTCTCGCTTTCTACCTCGCTTCCGTGTCACTTTCCTATCGGTCACTCTAGCCCAAATCTACTAGCTTCCTATTTCTAAGGTTGGTTAAAGACCTCGGGTCACTCCCTTCCTAAAATCCTCTACATATGATCTGATGATCTGATCTGTTGTCATGGCATGCCTTACAATTGAGTACGGACCGAAAGAAGCAAAGAAAAGAACTGTCCGAAGTATTATTCGAGAAAACCCGCTTTTGAGTGGATACTACTGAAGAGGAAGAAATATTTTCGTAGGAGGGCAAATCAGACGCTTTATGCAACTTTTATTTCACGTAACATTTACACTGCTCAACTAAAAAATGCCACACCAGGAAGTATTTGTCGGGACGCCATGTAAATTGGAGGGTATGTGTCGACGACTGGGTTATGTAGATGATTAATCACCTGTTATGTGAGTGAAGTAATAGGGTAAAACGGCTCTGCGTAGCTAAATTTGATCGTCTTCACCTGTACAACCTCATCGGAGTGATATCGGTTGCGAAAACACGGGTTAAAGAGTGAGAATTCCTGGGTGTCATCGAGAATCCTATCATTACACGAACACCTTTATCGAAGGCTTCATCATAAGACTAAGAACGGCTCAGCGGCGCAAACGCATCGGAGTGCAACAACTGTCTGCGAAATGTGGCGACAGGAGTTGTAGGAAGGTGACGTGCGTTCCCTTAGCGGAGCTGGTGCATGTAGGCGAACGGCTGAACTCGTCGATTGCCGCATTCAGCGTCAAGCCGCAGAAGCACCAAAATACACAACCGACGACATTCGATGTGTACATGCAGCTATAGACTTCCCCGTATCGACAGGGACTGTGAATCACAGATGGGTTGAGGCAAGTTTGCTCCCTTTTCAGCTGTTTTGACGGCTTATAATCACGCAAGGTACCTCACCAGGCATGTGTGGCTGGGACAAATGAAACCATGCATGTCATGTTCAGCCACGAGTGTCGTCTTGCTTCTACCTCAGTGCCGACGGTCGCCGATTGGGAGTCTGGATACGTCATGGTCACCAGAATTTTCTTGCTGCCATCCGTGAAGGTCACGTGGCTCCTCAGATAGTTTTGGCAGCTATCAGTTGCAGTATGCAGACCATCCTCGCATCCCTCGTACGCATATTGGGTACAGTGCCAGCACGGTGATAAGCCGATGAGGTACTGCAGCCCGTTTGGTTGCCGAATATTTCTGGTTCCATGATGCCAAGTTTCAACAAGATAACGCCCACCTGAACACACAGTCGTATCAGAATAATATGACCCTCCTCGGAATCACAGTGTACCAGCCCAGGCGTGTCACACACTGCACGTCACAAGGTCGACCACACAGAGATATAAGCGACCGACCAGGAGAGATGAGTCATAGTGCGCCACGTGAGCACAATCGGCTGAGGTAGTGATTTGACGAACGTTCAAAAAGAAATGATCATCGGGTACCGCACCAAGGGTGAAAGCATCTCAGAAACAGCAGACTTCGTGGGCTGTTCGCGAAGTGCTGTAGTAAGGGTGTACCAAGAACAGACCACTGGCATGTCGAGTACGTTTCTACGTCACAATTGTGGAGCCCCAAAAGTCCTCGACGGCAGAGGAGAACGGGGCCCTCCGTCGACTGGTAAAGGGCAATCGATGCTCAACAGTGCAGCAATTGACCAAGCAGATGTACGTGTCTCCAAATAAATACTACTATCGGGGACACGTACATGTGGCCCCAAGCTACGTGTTTCAGAAGACAGTAGAGCGAAACCTGTTACGCATGGGTCTCCGGAGTCGACACTGCGTCAAGGTGCCCATTTTAAACCAAGTCCATCGGCAACGACGCCTGCAGTTCGCATGGGACTACTGTCATTGGACAGTTGAAGAGTGGAAAAAGGTTGCCTTCTCTGACGAATCGAGGTTCCTACTCCACAGAAGTGACGGGAGGTGATACTGCGTCAGACACACGACAACCAAAACCCGAACACGCTTTTCTGTTAAGTACAGTCCGGTGATGGCAATGTGCATGTTTGGGCGATATTTTCCTGGAATAATTTGGAACCGCTGGTACAAATGGAAGGGTCAGTGAATGTCAATGGTGAGCTCTCTATACTCGCTGATCACATGCATCCCTTCATATTGGACGTTTACCCTGGTGGTGATTGTGTCTACCAACAGAACAATGTGACCTGCTACGTCGTTAAGGATGTGTGTGACTAGTTCCAGGAACACGACAGCGATGTCTCGGTTCTCCCTTGGCCGGCGAAATCGCCCGACCTCAATCCAATAGAGCACTTGTTTGAGTATTTCGATCGACAGGTTCGACGTGCCGACGGACAACCACGACATCTCCGATATCTCCGTGCTCTTCTGTATTAGAATGAGCTGGTGTGCCTTGGACAACCTTCCAGGGCCTCATTGCGTCCACGCCACGCCGTCTCGCAGCTGTCATCTGGGACAAGGGTGGTTACTCCCATTAGTTGGTAGGTGGTCATATTCTGATACGACCATGTATTGCTAACATCATCAGACAGTGCCTGCAAGGTATCCAGGTGCTGCCTTGGACAGTGCGATTCCCAGACTCCTGCGAAGTAGAGAGCGTGTAGCACACCATTTGGAGACGACTTAACAGCCGTGTACGCCCCCTCGCGTTGTCGATGGTTTATGGACACAGGTCAAAGACGCATGGTCAACGATTTCTTAGGACAACTTCCGATGACTTTTCACCTTGATGCCACGTCGTGGTGCCGAATCTATACGTCTGATGGCACTGGTTGCAGGGAGAGAACCAGTGCCATCAGACATATAATGTGGCCTAAGTATGTATAATGTGGCCTAAGTATGTATAATGTGGCCTAAGTATGTATAATGTGGCCTAAGTATGTATAATGTGGCTTAAGTTAGTAGGCCATACTACGTAATAACTTTAGCCACATTATACTGCTTTTTTTCCCATGACATTCATGTAATCCGTCAGAAATTAAAAAAATATTTCTCACCTCCTTGTCTACTTACATGTTCGGTAGGTTTCGTCTCGTTTCGTGCATTCCTTCAAGATGTGACATTTTCTGTGTTGAGCAGTGTGCTACTTTGTTTCGAATAAAGAGTGAAACTTCACGATGTTCACAGTAATTTTTCCTACCAAGGGCAGTATTGCAGCGATTGTTACATCATTCAAAACATGAAGCCTGTCGTAACGTAATTCACGTAGAGAAAATAAGGGTTCAGAGACTTCTGTGTCTCCAGAATCTCCTTGGGTCTACGTGCGATTTCTTTTGTGGAAATCGCACATAGGCCCAAAACTCCGTTTTAAGTTTTTTAAATGTGTTGTCACAGGAAACCCTACATCACTTCGTCAGCCTTTTGGATCGGACACATGTAACGTCGAAACAATTAATGCCAACGTTTGAAATAAATACGAAGAACATACTGAATCAACATTTGTAATTTTTTTTTTGAGGTTTAACTACCACCGTGAGCAACTAATGAGCTACAAGCAGTCGCCTGTCCCTAACTTAGGGTCACTGGTTCCAGAGAAAGGAAGTGAACTAGTGCCATCAGACAAACACAGCATCTATGTCTCACCAGGATTCGAACCCTGGAAAGTCAGAAGCCAGCACTTAGACCACTGCGCCATCGGGGCGTTGTTTGAGTGCTGGCTTCTGACCGAATGGGAGAATGTCGTAGGTAGGAGGAATGTAAGACGCTCCATCTTTGGAACTGTAGAACGTCTGAGATTTTCGCATGCGACCGCGTCGCACGTGTGCATCTGGTTTGTATCAAAATAGGAAAAACCAGCACCCGGTGGGTTAAATGTCCCAGCAAATGATCCGTATACTTATTAGGTAAGCCCCGCTTCTCCCGTCCATTAGGTTGGAAAGTGGCATCAGTGGAAAGCATAAAACTTTTAATTGGTGCAAAGCTCTTTCGAAATACTACGACATCCATACGTAGATTACCCTGGTTAAAAGTAGGTCACGGGGTTATGAATATGCAATGAATGAAATTTTATACACTGGAGTATGAATGAATGGAAACGTGTAGCATGCCGTAATGAATAGAGGATCAGCTGTAACACACCCACGAGAACGTGCGTATGTGGCGTAAACCAAAGGAGTTCATGGATTCCAATGGTCAAATCGGAGTTTCAGAGGCCTGAGAAGGCAATGCATTGTCTTGTGGCGTGCTTACGTGTGCCAACTTGGGTTCTATTGTACCTATTGTGACCATCTTCACCGAAGAAGGCTACACTGTAAAAAATTGCCGTGAGTAGTCAGTGTTTCACCCGGATTAAGACGGTTTACAAATTGTAAGAACGCCACCTGGAGGTCAACCATAAATTTTCGGTAGATGAACTACATGTTCACAGTGTTTAAACTGTTACAGTATTTTAATCTTGTCAATCGGGCAAAGTTCTTCTTAAAGTGGCTATACAACTGTTTTTTCATGTGCAATCAGTCGACTGGCAACACGTTTTTATTTTCCGGTCATTAGACATGTTAATGAAGATTACGGCATTAGACGTTTTTATTTCCCATTAGGCATGTTAATGAACATAGTATGTATTATTATGTATTTGTTATTAGACATGTTAATGAACATTATGGTCATTAGGTGTTTTTATTTCCTGGTTATTTGACATGTTAATGAACATTATGTTCATTAGACGTTTTTATTTCCCGGTCATTAGACAAGTTAATGAACATTATGGTCATTAGACGTTTTTATTTCCCATTAGACATGTTAATGAGCATAGCATGTGTTATTATTTATTTGTCATTAAACATGCTAATGAACATAGCATGTGTTATTATTTTTTGTCATTATACATGTTAATGAACCTTACGGTCATTAGATATTTTTATTTCCCGGTCATTAGACATGTTAATGAACATAACATGTATATAGATTAAAATAATACAACGTAATTGTCACAAATGTTTTTTTTTTTTTTTTTTTTTTATTTTATTGTTTTCAAGCCGACCATGGTTTCGCTGGTTATTGACCTAGCTTCATCAGAACGAATGGCACGTAAATATTCAAATTGTATATGACATCATAAATGGTGTTTACAGTCACGTGTTTTGGTTAGATGCTTCCACGCGTTTGATAGAAATGGCGTGGATGCCATGTCATTAACAAGTTGCGAAGACTTCTAATATATATGGAAAGCTTCCAAAATATAAAGTTTGATGGCTGAATCTGGCTTGTCAATAAGTTTTGCTTCTTCAAAGAGAAATTTGTGGTCCTTTTAATTATAATAACATGTATTATTATTTATTTGTTATTAGACATGTTAATGAACATTATGGTCATTAGGCGTTTTTATTTCCCAGTCATTACGACATTAGATGTTTTTTGTTAATGGGCATTACGGCATTAGACGTTTTTATTCCTCATTAGATATGTTAATGAACATAGCATGTATTATTATTTATTTGTCATTAGACATGTTAATGAACATTATGGTCATTAGGCGTTTTGTTTTCCTGGTTATTTGACATGTTAATGAACATTACGTTCATTAGACGTTTTTATTTCCCGGTCATTAGACAAGTTAATGAACATTATGGTCATTAGACGTTTTTATTTCCCATTAGACATGTTAATGAGCATAGCATGTGTTATTATTTATTTGTCATTAAACATGCTAATGAGCATAGCATGTGTTATTACTTATTTGTCATTATACATGTTAATGAACCTTATGGTCATTAGATGTTTTTTCCCGGACATGTTAATGAACATTACGGTATGGTATTGTAAAATTACAGTTTATTGACTGGCCACTCAGCTGCCGGTGTATCTACCGTAATTTGACCCTGCAATTCTTTACAGGGTACGTTAACGAACTCTACGACTACATACGCCTGTACATAGCTACCTATTTTCTAAAATAGAATGCCTTCTATCAAGGTGACAGTGACCCATTGCCGCCCCGCTGGCGATGGCCTCTGATCATTCGTCCGAACGGGGTCCGGGTTCGAATCCCGGTGAGGCATGGATGTTGTGTTTGTCTTACGGCACTGGCTCTCTCCCTTCCCGGGAACCAGTGACCCTAAATTAGGGACGGGAGACTGCTTATAGCCCATTGAGTTGCTCACGGTGGTCGTTAAACCTCCAATCCAAAAAAAAAGCAGTGACCCATTCTCATCGCTCTAGTTTGACGAGTGACTAGTTATACAAATATTTCTGCGACTTTGCAACTCCGGAATGGCTACCTTACTTACTAAATGTGAACGCAATTGAATATCTATGGGAAGAAGTAAAGTGTTGTATCCTAACCCGAACCCTAGCAATATAAGTTTTTTGGCAATTTAATGATGGCTATTCTGATATCATGTGGAGTCCATGCCGCGATTTGTTGTTGCTATTGTTAGAGAGAAAGGAGGGAGCGTACGTTTTTAGGTGAGTGTGTATAATTAATTTTCCTTTCAGTGTATTATTGCTACAAGTAAAAGAATGTAGACCAAGACATTTCTATGAATCATTAGAACTGTGTATGTTTCACGATGGAGGTACAAATGTAATCCTTCATTATTTTTCTTCTTTTTTTTTTAAAGAAATATACAGTGCTTTCCAAAGCTTAAGGACTAGGTACATTTTCCCTAGTCATATTAGGCAAAAGCTGTTTTAAGTTGTATTGAATTTAAAGGCAACAGTAAAATGAAACGTAAGGCATCAAAAATTCACCCGGCACCGCAATGCATGTTTGGCACGGCAGTATCATGCTTAATACCAAGTGATTTAGGAGCTGTCAAAGGTAAACTGTCCAAATCCTGCATAAGACCTGATAATTGCTTAAATGGTTTCTGCTGAGAGATTCTTTTTTCGCTTAGCACCAAGTGATTTAGGAGCTCTTGGCTGTAAATTGTTCTAATCCTTCTTGAGCTCCGGTAAGTGCTAAATTGGTTTCTGCTGGGGTATTCCTTTGCGCAACATGCCTTCGCTGTGCGTCTCATGTATATTGAATTGGATTGAGATCAGGGAAACGCGGTGACTCCTCCATACGATGTATATCCTTCATAGACTATACTTCATCAACAGCTGCTATGCTGTAAGGGCTGGAGTATGGACTGCACAGAGCACATTAAAATAAAGCACAGCTGTTGTGCTCTGAATTTGCATATGGGCTGCACAGAGCACATTTAAGGATACGACGGCCCCGGGGCTGGACAGTATTTTGGGGCCCCAGTATTAATGACACATCCAGAATTTCACTATGGTGGGTCGGATAAAAATAACCAGAAGAAAATATTCCCAAATTATGATGAGGAAGCGGTAAAAATATCTCCGCCATATTGAAGTGTGTATCCCATGATTCATGGACGAATCAGTATTAGCAAGAAAATGTAAAAAGGGTTCAACTTGTTGAAATTGTATCGTAGTGGTAAACAAAATAATATGCTCCAAATATCATGATTCAAACGAATTCTTAATGTATGAAAACTTTCCTCCTATTCCAGATAAGTACAATAAAAACCATATACACTGCTGGCCACCCAAAATGCAACACCAAGAAGGACATGAGATAGCAAAGCGAGATTTACTGGTCACATAACAACAGATACAAAGATGAAACGATTGAGCTTAAAAGCCCGTGCGACTTGCGGAACACGCATACATCAATAGTTCGTGTGGCCCCTATGGCTGGCAATAACGGACGCTACACGCCGCGGCACCGAACGAAAGAGGCTTTGGGTGTGGGCTTGGGGTATGTCGGTCCAGGCTGCTTCCACACGTTGCCGCAGTTCATCAGGCGTAACCCCGGGTGGTGCTTGCCGGACCACTCGGTTGCCGATCAGCGACCAGACGTGTTCGATGGGCGACGTATCGGGAGAACAGGCGGGCTTGCTGCCCCGGTGGCGCAGTGGTCTAAGCGATGGCCTCTGATCATTCGTCCGAACGGGTCCGGGTTCGAATCCCGTGAGGCATGGATGTTGTGTTTGTCTTATGGCACTGGCTCTCTCCCTTCCCTGGAACCAGTGACCCTAAATTATGGACGGGCGACTGCTTATAGCACATTGAATTGCTCACGGTGATCGTTAAACCTCCAATCAAAAAAAAAAAAAAAAAAAAAAAAAGAACGGGCTGGCCAGGGCAGCAGTGACATGACACCTGGTGGGCCGTGAAGAATTGTTGCACGATGCGTGCCACGTGCGGGCGCGCATTGTCCTCTTGAAACGTGGCCGCTGGCAGGTCCTGCAGGAAAGGGAGGACTACAGGCTATAAAATGTCGGAGATGTAGCAGTGGCTATAGAGTGTACCGGCGATGCGTACCAGAGGGGTGCGGGTGTCATATCCAATTGCGCCCCAAACCATAACGCCAGGCGACAGACCGGTATAGCGATGCATAATGCAGGCTTAATACAGTCTCTAGCCGCGGTGCCGCCACACGCGGATTCGACCATCGTGGTGCTGCAGGTAGAAGTGGGATTTGTCGGAGAAGACAATGTCGTGCCATTCCGTAGTCCAGGTGCGGCGTTCAACGGCCCACAGCCGCCGTACTCGCCGGTGGTGTAACGTCAATGGTAATCGGAGCAATGGGCGCCGTGTGACAAGTCTCCGCTCCTGCAGACGACGTCGAACGGTACGTGCCGACACAGGTTGTTGCGCAACACACCCGAATTCCTGCGAAAACGTTCGTGATGTGGCGGTGCGAGCCGTCAATGCCCGCCGCACAACATGCCAGTTCTCTTGTTCGGTGATGTGCCGCGGCTGCGGCAATCACTGACGTCGGTCCGTCCGTCCCTCCTGCACCCATCGAATCCATAATCGCTTCAATCTGGCTGGATGTCGTCACACACTGGCGCCGATGTCTCGGTACGATAAACCGCTGTCGCGATAAGTCACTATTCGTCCTCTGTCGAACTCCGAAACGTTCTGGAATGACTGCCGTATTCTACGACGAGGCACCAGGGAGCTTCCCACGCAGAGGTCCGGCAGCACAACGCACTTCAGCTGCTTATACCCCGCCTTCTGTGCACCCTTGTTTTAGTGCTTCTCGGTGGCCTGCCGGGCGCACATGATTTGCATATGCCCTGCAATGCTAATCGTTTGCATGTCCTCTCGCGGGCGACGCATGCTGCGAATTTCAGGATAATCTGATGCTTCCTTCTTGGTGTTGTATTTTGGGTGGCCAGCAGTGTATAATGCTTCCAAAAGATTTGAGGATGGACTAGGGGCGACTATACTTTTTGCGAGTCCTAAGAAAGCGGAAAGAAACAGATTTTTTTTTCACAAGGCAGTTTCTTACAGTTTTCGCTGTGCTATCAGAAAAAAAAAAACCCGTAGAACTCGGTAAATTCTTCAAAGCATGTGACATAACTCTGGCGCCCCTTGAAAATGCGAGGCCCAGGACTGCAGCCTTCCTAGCCCTCTCTTATATGAGCTCTGGGGTTGCGAATCAAGGAATCAATGCCGGGCTCGCTTTTTTTAGTTTAGAGAACACAGAAAGGGCCGGGTTTTTCCCAGACACTTTCGGCAGAGATAGGCCGGTCCAAGTCTGCCCATTCTTTTTATCGCAATGGTAAAGAAAGAAAAAGTCGTGTTTCCCAATTTCCTGGTCTGTTTAAGTGTTTTGCTGACTTTACTTACTTCCATGACATAGCCCAGGGTGTAATCACAGAGGCGAGGAGAGGCACTCACGTTGTTTTTACTATCTGTAGGTATTAAGATGGTAAAATCACTTTGGGGCTTGTTGACAACAAAATTATTCGACCTCGAGTGAATGTATGTGTTGTGTGGAGTGTGAGACGCGGGATGTCATTAGTGGGGTGGAGAGTGTGTGTATGTGTTTGTATGAGAGAATGAGGACGACATCGATTGTTTCTCTTATCCTTAATCCGTCTAGGGATTGACTTTTGTAGTATTACCACTTACTAGTTTAGAGAAAGGGACATTTTGAACGTGCTTAGTCTTCCTATTCAAAAGTTATATTCTTCGATAATCGCAACAGCTTAATTAATATTTTTAGGCTTACATTCAACTAAATATTTTCCATAATATCTAATCTCATTATTTAATTTTCACAATTTAATAAAATACAACAGAAAGACAAAATAATATAATTCGCCTGGCCTAAATAATATCTGCAATTGACGGGCAGAACCGGATATCTAACATCTGCGCTGAGCCTTAATCACACGGCCGGGCCTGGCTAACCGAATAACACCCGTGAAGACATCTATATCTTCATACGTAATATCTCGTTCCTCTACATGTAAAGCCTTTTTTCCCCATTTTGCGATCGTTGCATTTCGTGTTTGTCCTTAAGTTTTTGGACAGCAGTGTACTAATTTATGCTACTGAATTACTTACTGCACTGGTTTCCATATATTTAACGAAAAACAGGGGGAAATGCGATTGTTTAGGTAAACAGAGATTTAGAGAGACGCGAAATTTGGGTATATGACATGCAATGTAATGTAAAGTCAGCGTATCGTATGCAAATGACTGACAACGGCATCGGTTTATGCAAATGGCCCCCAGCACAAAAAGGGCTGTTGTGTATGTGTGCGTCACATCGCTTGTGGAATGTAAATACAGGATTCTGGGATAGCAGATTTGTTGTAATGGCCGCGAGACATCATTTAACAAATGACAAGGTGAAGAGCGATCGTGATACTAGCAGCAGGTCGAAGTCAGGTGGAAGTTGCAAGATGGCTGCATGTGAGTTCTTCTGTTGTCCACACACAGTGGAACCAATTTTGAAAAACGTAATTGAAATCCCGAAGATATAGCGAACGAAAACCTAGAGTTACAACATCTGTGGATGACTGATCTGTGGATACCCCGACAAGGCTACGATTTGCCCCTGCTGCGGCTACAAGAACTATTGTACCTGCTTCCACTGGGCGCAAAAGGCATCACAAAGTAGGTCCTTTCTCCAGCACTCTACGTCACAGTGGGGGGGGGGCTTTGAATTGAGCAAGACTTCACATTAGTTTGACCGAAAGCCAGTGGAGGTCAATACTTTTCACAGATGAGTCCAGATTTGCTTTACAGCTTGATTCTAAGTGTGCGCTGATCTGGAAAGAACGAGGAACATGCTATCATCTCTCTATGACCTGTAAAAGGGGCACTTAAAGTGGTAATAGTATGCTTTTCTTTGTAGCGCCTCATTATGTAGACGCACAGACCTCTATGTGCTTTCAAAAGGAATTAGGTTTGCTCAACGCTATAGGGATGATGTTCT
Organism: Macrothele yani; assembly: GCA_039090855.1. Classification (NCBI taxonomy): domain Eukaryota; kingdom Metazoa; phylum Arthropoda; class Arachnida; order Araneae; family Macrothelidae; genus Macrothele; species Macrothele yani. Next base: position 21,539,290 of record CM077002.1, on the reverse strand, counting down.
AGACCCTAGGTTTGCCCTTATGCATCTAATTAGGTGGACGAACAGACCTCTATGCGCTTCCAAAAGGAACCATGAATGCTCGACACTATAGGGATGATGTCCTGGACCCATATGCTCCCTCTCATACATCTCATTAGGTTGACGGACAGACCTCTATGTGCTTTCAACGGGAAAGATGATCGCTCGACGCTATAGCGATGATGTCCTGGACCCCTATGTTCACCCTTATGCACGTCATTAAGCAGACTATGTACTTCCAACAGGAACCATGAATGCTCAACGGTATAGGGACGATGATCTGGAACCGCATGTTTCCCCCTTACACATCTTATTAGGTTGACGAACAGACCTCTATGTGCTTCCAAGAGGAACCATGATTGCTCGACGCTGTAAGGAAGATGTCCTGGACCTCTATGTCCCCCCTTATGCACCTCACTAGGTAGACGCATAGACTTCTATGTACTTACAAGAGGAACCATGAATGCTCAACGCTATAACGATGATGTTCTGGATCCCTATGTTCGTCCTTAGGAATGTCATTAGATGGACGTGCAGACTTCTATGCTCTTCCAAGAGGAACCAGAATACTCGACGCTATAAGGATGATGTCCTGGACCGTATGTTCCCGTTTATGCACCTCATTAGGTGGATGCACAGACCTCTATGTGCTTCAAAGAGGAATTATGTCTGATCGACGCTATAGGGATGATGTCCTGGATTTGTATGTTCACTCCTATGCAAGGTCATAGGCGATGTATTTCTCTTGCAAGACGATAACATGTAGGAGATATTTCTCCTAATCACCGAACCCTAGGATATTAGAACAATATCTTTAAGAGGAGATCATTGTCCGTATGGATTGGCGAGCTAGGTCGTTTGACCTTAACTGGATCGAGCATGTCTGGGATGCTCTAGGGAGAGGGGTTGCTGCCCTCAAACCCCCTCAGCAAGATATAATGGGGGTTTAAAAAACTTTGCACAATCAATGGTCATTGCTGCCTACTAAGCTACTAAACACCATCATGAACAGAATGAAACATCTCTGTGAGTCCTGCATTGCTGTGAAGGCTGACAGCACTTTCTATTGTAGTACTTTGGCCATTTCATTTTGACACCTTACTATTTACATGGTTCTCTGTGTGGTCGTTTCTTGAAAAGGAAGTGTTCCTTACGAAATCTTTTTGGGTCTCCTCTAACGTACGATATGGTGCGGGTTTTCACCAAATTTCATAAGATTTCATGATGTATTTTTTAAGTTATCGCGATTTTCTGTGTTGTTTTTATTAATTAGTGGAAACCAATGTACAAGAATAAATTTCAGAATTTTCCAGTGCTAGAATGTTAGAAAATATCAGTTACTATGCAAAAATCGCATTGTGTTTTTATTTAAACGATTTGTATAAAGTGAAACAACTCTGCTGAATCTACAGAACTTCATTCAAAAGAGCATAACAATATTTTTTGACGGAATACTTGTATCTATCGGTACTTCAAGAGCTCGCCGTTTGGTTTAAAGCGGTAACAGACTATTATTTATGGTTGCCGCAGTTACTAATGACCCATTTTCACCGCACAAATATTTAAACAAGGTACTTCGGGAACTTTTAAACTTATCTGTTATTTCTGTTGGGCCTATAAGAGTATGGCAGAAGAAGTTTGTGGAGAATATTAGCTTTCTGAAGCCAGATTGTATCTCTTTTTTTCCTTTTAGTCTTCATAAATTAATAATATGAAAGCTATCTACCTTATTCAGAAGGAATTTCACTATTCCAGATAATGCAGTCATAATATTTTCGCGAAGTAAAGAACTTTTTGCGTAATTTTAAAACTTCAAGTTCTTTCAATTTTCCTTTCATTGTGTGCCATCAAAATACTTACGTATGTTTTACATGTATTTATTAGTTCATTCGGTAACAGCGTTATTTGCTTTACACAAGACACTGAGGAACTGAAGAAAAAAACGTTTTACAGGAATTTCAATAAAAATGTAACACATGTCAGGATACTTACCGCATCCAGCTGCGCTCGGGAAGTCACACGTTCTCTTTTTGGGATTATAATGAAGGCCAGTGGGGCATCGTTTTTCGTAAGGGATGTCATCTTGACATATAAAATACTTTGTGCAGTCATCAGTATGAGGAAAAAATCCATTGCTGCTGGGACAAAGATTTCTCTTGAACTGACACTCGACGGAGCTTGAAGAATCGCATGTCCGTTTGTCTCTGTTGAATAGTTCACCCAAAGGGCACTGTTTTATGATGGGACTTCCACTGATGCACTCAATAAACATTGTACAGTCACTGGGATGTGGTTCAATACAATCCTGACATGCGCAGAGATCACTAGCTGTCGTTGTTGCTGGGTTCTGTGATGTTCTATGTTCTTCCGTACCACTTGTGATAATTATAGAACTCTTTGTATACGTCTCTCCTGTACTACTTATTGTATTATTTATAACATCCTCAGTTGCGAAGGTAACACTCGGCCGTGTATTTTCGTCAGTTATGTGAGAAACTTTAGAAGCCGTGGTTACAAGCGTTGTTTGGATAAATGAATCGGTGTCTGTAGTTTCTGAAATCGGAACAGGCTTGGATGTTGTATCTTTCGTGCTATCAGTTAAAGCACTTCCCGTAGTGGGAATATTAGTAAAAGTAATGGTGGTCTGATCTTCGGCTGCGGTTGTCGATTTGCTAGTACTGGGTAACGCAGTTGTTCCTTCACTTCTGCTTGAACTAGAACTAACTGACTCTGTTTCGTTATTTAAGATTACGGACGAGGTTGAAATAAGATTGTCAGTTGTTTTTTCTCGTCTAGTAGATTCATCGATAGTTGTCGCATCTTGTCCTGTGAATGCACTGTCAGTTGTTACCTTCCGTACCGTAGATTCATAGTCAGTCGTTGTTTCTTCTCCGGTGAATCTAGTTGTTAGTTCCTTTTCCGTAGATCCAGTTGTTATTTCCTTTCTTGTGGATCCAATACCAGTTGTTGCATCCTGCCCCGTTGATTCGTCTGTAGTTGTTACTTCCTGCCCTGTGGATTCATTGCCAGTTGTTGTTTCATGCCCAGTGGATGCACTGCTTGTTGTAGCTTCCTGTTTCGTAGACTCATCGATAGTTGTTACTTCTTTTCCCGTAGATTCAGTTGTTACTTCTTGTCGTGTGAATCCATCCCCAGTTGTTACTCTCTCTGCCGTATATTCATCTGCAGTTGTTGTTTCCTGTCCGGTGAATCCAGTTGTTGCTTCCTGTTCTGTGGATTCACCGCCAGTTGTTGTTTCCTTTCCAGTGGATACAGCGGTAGTTGGAGTTTCCTGTTTCGTAGATTCATCAACAGTTGTTACCTCTTGTACCGTAGATTCCGTTATTTCCTGTCCCGTGGATTCACCGCTAGTTGTTGTTTCCTGTCCGGTGGATTCAGTGCTAGTTGTTGCTTCGTGCTCCGTGGATTCACCGCCAGTTGTTGTTACCAGTCCCGTGGATATACCGCCAGTTGTAGGTTCATGTTCCGTGGATTTGTCTAAGGTTGTTGCTTCTTTTCCTGTAGATTCCGTTATTAATTCCTGTCTTGTGGATCCATCCCCAGTTGTTGCATCCTGTCCAGTGGATTCATCTGTACTTGTTGCTTCCTGAACAGTGGATTGATCCATAGTTGTTGCTTCCTGAACAGTGGATTGATCCATAGTTGTCGCTTCCTGAACAGTGGATTGATCCATAGTTGTCGCTTCCTGAAGAGTGGATTGATCCATAGTTGTTGCTTCGTGTCCCGTGGATTCGCCGTCAGTTGTTGCTTCTTTAACAGTGGATTTACTGGCAGTTGTTGATTCTTTAACAGTGGATTTACTGGCAGTTGTTGATTCTTTAACAGTGGATTTACTGGCAGTTGTTGATTCTTTAACAGTGGATTTACTGGCAGTTGTTTCTTCTAGTTCAGTAGGTTCACCGCTGGTCATTTCTTCCTGTCGTGTAGATCCATTTGTTATATCCTGTCTTGTGGACCTATCCACTGTGGTTGGATCCTGTCTTGTGGATCCATCCACTGTAGTTATATCCTGTCCAGTGGATTCATCGCTAGTTGTTGCTGTCCGACCCGTAGATTCATTGTCAGTTGTTGCTTCTTGTCCAGTGGAACGGGTTGTTACCTCCTGTCCTGTGGATTTATCTTCTGTTGTTGCTTCCGGTTCACCAGTTGTTACTTCTCGTTCCGTGAATTCCTTGCTAGTTGTAACTTTCTGGACAGTAGATTCATTTCCAGTAGTTGCTTCTTCTCCAGTGAATTCAGTTGTTTCTTCTTGTTCCGTCAATCCCGTTGTTATTTCTTGTCTTGTGGATTCATTTCCAGTTGTTGCTTCCTGTCCAGTAGATTCACTACCCGTTGTTTCTTCCTGTTCAGTGGATACACGGTCAGTTGTAACTTTTTTACTGTAGATTTGTCCACATTTGTTGTTTCCTGTCCTGTTGATCCAGTTGCTATATCTTTTATTGTAGATTCATTTCCAGTTGTTGTTTCCTGTCCTGTTGATCCAGTTGTTATATCTTTTATTGTAGATTCATTTCCAGTTGTTGTTTCCTGTCCTGTTGATCCAGTTGTTATATCTTTTATTGTAGATTCATTTCCAGTTGTTGTTTCCTGTCCTGTTGATCCAGTTGTTATATCTTTTATTGTAGATTCATTTCCAGTTGTTGAATCTTGTCGAGTGGATTCATCATGAGTAGTTTCTTCCTGTATCGTGGATTCACCCGGAGTTGTTGCTTCTTGTCTTGTAGAATTATCCACAGTTGATGCTTCCTCCCTCGTAAACTCATGACCAGATGTACCGTCTACAGTAATTGTACTTCCAACACTCGAAGGCTTGTCACTTCCTTCTGGCTCTGTTGAATTGTAAACTAATGTACTGGATTGCAGTTCATCGGTGGTTGAAAAATCACCAGTTTCTCTATGAATTGTAGTCGCATTACCTTGTAGCGTTGATCGTTGTGGTACTGTGCTTTCAGTGAACTCATACTGGGTTGTTGCATTTTCAGCTACAGTTCGTTCGCTAGAGGTTTCATATGTGAAAGATGTGTGAGAACTTGAATGTCCAGTAATTCCAGTGGCTGTTGAAGTTCTAGGACTTGTTGGATTGCTAGTAGATGGCGTAATCGAAGATGAACTTTCTGTAAATGTGGATTTTTGGTCTGTTGAGTCAGTTTGGAATTCAGTATGAGTAGTAACCTCCACAGAAGAAATATCTGTGTTCACAGAAACAGAAGGCCCACTACTGGGATCATTTCGAGTTGTTTGTTCCTTGCTCGTCTGTGTAAAAGTTTCATCATCCTTTGACATTGCATCGCTAGTTTCTCGAAAATTGTCACCGGAATTTGTCTGTGAAGCGGTCTCTCCGGTTATGCTCTCAGAAGAGGATTCAAGAGAGCTAACATCAACATATGTACTTGTTGTGATGTCTTCAATCAGTGAGGCCGTTTTACTATTTGGTTTTGTGCTATTGACCGTTGTTGAAAAGATTTCAGCTTCTCTGGAGGAAATTTCTTCAGAATTCGTTGATGTTGACTCATCAAAACCGTCAGTATTATTTCCATCACGAGTGGTTGTTTTATCACTTGTCTTAGTTGAAATTAAGGTTTTTGATGTTTTTAAAATACTAGTAGCACTGTCTTCTGTAGAAATATCTACTAAGGAATTTGAAGTTTCTATCTCACGGCTGTTAACTGAAGTTCCTGCTTCTGTCTCCGTGCTTTCTGCGGATGTCTTTGTTGTACTTTCTGGAAAATCTTCTGAAGTGTAAGTTCCACTCGTTTCTGTTGCTTCATCCGGGTTTTCTTTCGTGGATGAGTAGATGGCTGTTACTGTTCCTGTGACTGCTTCGGTTGTGGTTGTAACATCTGCAGAAACAAAAAAAAGTACATTTTGATTATTCCTATTTGAATATCGTACAATAAATTCATTTTAAACTTTATGACTTCTAAGCTTTTATATTATGACTTCATTATTTTCACTTTTAAGTACCAGGACGAAAAGTTTTCGTTGCAAACCAGTCTCGATACTCCGGTTGTTTTTCTGACTCACAAAACTTTTCATCTGTTTAGAATCTCTGAATATTTTATTGTTACTTTATTAATGCACTGTATGCTAAGCCTCAAGCTATTCCTGATGCAAAAGAATTACACTGAAGAGCAATTGAATTAGCTGGCGTTATGTAAATGTGGCTCTGTGGGCGGCTCTGTAAACGGAAACGACATGACATGTGCAGCGACCCTATACAATATAAGAAGTGATGCGACGTAGAATCAGTAAGAGTCGGACGCAGTATGGGTAAGACGAAGGATCTAAGCTCATTTGATCGTGAGCAAATTGTCGGGGCCCGAATAATGGGTCACTCCATCTCGGAAGTCGTGCAGGCACTGGGATTTTCATGAGCCACTGTGTCACGGGTGCACCGTGAGTACATCGAATCCGGTAAAACCATCCCTGCCAGGACCAACTGCAGTGGACAATAGCGTGTGGATGAGCGGGATCGTCGTCGGCTAGCTCGCATTGTAACAGAGGATAGACGGGCCACCGTGCAAGAAATCACTCGGCAATTTAAAGCTGGTGCACAAAAACGTGTAAGCAGCCACACCATCCAGAACCATCTTCTCGCTATGGGGTACAGAAGCCATCGTCCCACGAGGGTACCGTTGCTGACCGCGCATCACAGGGTGCAAAGATCAGCATGGGCGCGGGAACATCGCCACTGGACCCTAGACATATGGAAAATGTTGCCTGGACTGATGAGTCGAGATTCACGTTGGTACATGCGGATGGCAGGATACGAGTCGGCGCAAACCACATGAAGCGATGGATCCTTCTTGCCAGCAGGGTACTCTTCAAGCTGGTGCGGGGGTGGCATTCTCGTCTGGGGACTGTTTACATGGAATGCAATGGGACTCATGGTACGAGTGACATTGTCCCTCACAGGTCATCGTTACCGGGATATCATGGACGACCATTTGCTCCCATTTGTGCGTTTTCAACATCCCACTGGGGACCTCGTCCTGCAACAAGACAATGCACCGTGCCATCGCTCCCGAATTGTATCCGAATGGTTGCATGAACACTCCACCGACGTGACTTCGCTTCCTTGGCCAGCTAGGTCACCTGACCTCAATCCCATCGAGCATATCTGGGATGCCATCGAGAGAGATGTTCGAGGCTCTGACCCCCTCCATCAAATCTTCGTGAACTGTGGGAGCTTGTACTGGGGTCGTGGATCCGTATGGCTTCCCAAGGCTTCCGGTGTCTTGCCGAGACGAATCGCCGCCGTCATCAGGGCGAAAGGTGGTGCTACACGTTACTAGACAGGTATCTCTAATTCAATTGCTCTTCAGTGTATTTATTAGCTCGACTCTGATTTATTACATTCCTTTTGGATTGTGATAAAAAAAAATTCGGTTACAATAAATAAAGCCACATTTCACCCGAAGCCTGCGCGTGTGTTGTGAATATAGTAACTAAGCAAAGTGGGGTGAAGCATAAATAATTGTAACAGAATTATGAAGCCGATTGAATAGCGGGAAAATATGTGTAGCCAAAAAGAAGAGCCCTAACTTGCCATCAATCACTAAATACGAAACGGTAGTAGTAAGTTAAGTTTTACGCTGAGAAATTCAAGTTGAAGAGCAAAAGCAAGGCTATCCAGATATCACACAATACGTAATTCCAACATTAAAAAATTTAGGGGGCACAAATGGTATATTTTTCAACTTCTACAACAAGACTTTGCCCTACAAGTAGTTTGTATTAATCTTCTACTACACAATATTTACAGAGACAATAGTTTTAAAAATTAATTAACACTTTTTCTGATAAATGAACACTTATGGAAACATCAATACGAATGATTGTACTTAATACATTGCCGTACGATTAATATCCTGACACTTGCACGTCTGCAAATAATATTAATTTAGCGACGATTCAATATTTTGTGCTGAAAACTTTGACTTTTATGGAGGTCTCTAGGAGAATATTCTCCACGTGCTTCAGCTTCTTTTAAATGTCCGCCAGTATCTTCCCATATTCGGTCTTCCAAGCAATGATTAGTTCAGTTTTGTTTGTAGGGTGATTTCTTCTTCCACGAATACTACGAACCAAATTGGTCCCAGAGATTCCCTATAAGGTTCAGGCTAGGACTCTGGACTGGTGTGTCCAACTTTAAGATGCCAATATTCTCATATCAATTTGTAACAACGCAAGAAGTACGAGTAGGACATGGTGCGTTGTCCTGCTCATATTAAAAGGTATGGGCCTTCTCCAAAGTGCTGCCACAACATTGGTACTGTACTACAGTTCAGGATGTCTAGGTAGAGCTCAGTATTCATGGGTTTGTCCAAAATGACAAATTGACCCAAGCCGAGCTCAGAAAACACAGCTCCATACCATCATGCTGCTCTATCACACTTCGTTGGCAGGAAGGCACATACCGAAAGACACTTTTCCCCTGGAATCTTCTACACATAGGAACCATCACCAAACTAGTAGATTGTGTACTCTGACTCGTCAGTCCAAAGCATAGTTGTGTAGTGATTCACAGTCCAAAATAGACTATGAATCACTTATAACTATGCACTGTTAAATAGCAATGTTCCTTGAAACATTTACTAATTAACAGTCCAAAGTACAGTTATTCAGTGATTTACAGTCGAAGATCGACGTTCCTTAAAACATTTACTGATTAAAAGTCCAAAGCACAGTTATCCAGTGATTTACAGTCCGAGAACGACGTTCCTTAAAACATTTACTGATTAAAAGTCCAAAGCACAGTTATCCAGTGATTTACAGTCCGAGAACGACGTTCCTTAAAACATTTACTGATTAAAAGTCCAAAGCACAGTTATCCAGTGATTTACAGCCTAAGATCTACGTTCCTTAAATTTTTTTATTAATTTACAGTCCAAGGTCGACGTTCCAAGGTTCATATTCAGCCGGCACATGAATGTACGGCCGTTCCGGTTGTCAAAGTACTTCAGTACTTCCGTACCGGTTGTCAAAGTACTTCAGTACTTCCGTACCGGTTGTCAAAGTACTTCAGTACTTCCGTACCGGTTGTCAAAGTACTTCAGTATTTCCGTACCTGTTGTTTATTAGTACAATTGTGGCATACTACAGAGGGGAAGAGACGGCAATTTTGCAGCCATCAGTACCGTCGGTGTTGCTTAATTGGGAAAGCATTTGGTTCCGGAGCAGAAGCATGCGGATTCGGCAAATCTGTGTTTTCACACAATAACTACGATAAGCGGTAAAATTAATATATAACATAAATTATAAAATAACATAAACTCATAATATTGTGCTCGCAACAGCATAATTATCATAAATTAATTATTCTCAACAGCATAAGTTATAAAACATAAGCTCATAATATGGGAATCACCAGGATATCAATAACCTCGAATTGCGCAGTGTTTTCTGCTTCTAAATAGTGTAGTTTTTATTTTGATTTCATTGTCACTGCATTTTAATTCTTTGGGCCTTTTTCCGAATTGGTCATGCTTGCTGTTTGTTCCACACTTTGTTTTTTGATCTGGTGGCGCTGGTAGGAACATTAGCTCAAATAATTTATCAGACTTCGTCAGCCATCGACGAAAATGATTTACATAAATAATATCAACATTAAAGCATCATTATACGATGTTTTACAGAAGGTGCAAATTGATTATAAAGGATATATTTTACTTTATGACACAACTAGTCATCTAACTATACTATCAGTTCAATGGGAAAATCGTTGAAAGGATTTGATACAGTGTCATGTGTCCAGACATATATCAGACAACGGAATCATTCAGTTATTGAAAGCAGCGTTAAACTAAAATCATACCAACGATTTATAAAAACTGACAATTAATTTAGAAACTATTATTCGTAGAGTGATTGGATGAACAGTTTATTCTGTAACTTTTACGAAGTGACTGAAAGAGGAGAGAGTGAGTGAGTAAGAAAACGAATGAGAGAATGAGTGAGAAAACGAATGAGAGAATGAATGAGAAAATGAGTGAGAGAGTGAGCAAATGAGTGAGAGAGTCAGCAAGTGAGTGAGAGAGTGAGTGACAGAATGTGTCAGATAGGAGATAGAGAGTGAGTGGGAGAGAGTGAGAGGGGGAGAGTGAGAGGGAGAGAGGGAGTGAGTGACAGAGAGAAAGAGATTACTATGATAATACCGTACTGGTTGTTAAATAATTTAAATACCAGCCCTAGACTCACAACTTTTCTCACCGGTTCAAGAAAAGTCTCTTAGAGGCAGTTACTCAACTTTTACAACGATGCGAAAAATAAGAACTCAGACTTTCAGATTCTATCTTGACGACGAAACTTGACTCCTTACTTCACTCATGAGTAAGCAAAGGGCAACTATGAAGGAAATTTTAGGGGGCTAGGAGGCAAGAGATCCCGAGAGAATGATGAAAGTATTACGGATGTGCAGAGTTTGTTTGACAAACAACCAAAAACTTCATTTGAAACTGGAATCAAAAGTTTTCCAGAACGTTGGGAAAAATGTATTGCAGTTAACGGGGAATAGTATTATGTATGATTTTCCTACTTTGTTATTAGTAAATATTTTAGAATGCAATTCCCCTTTATATTTGAACGTCAATCGAATTTAAAAAAATACTGCCGTTTCGTATAACATGCTGTTACTTGCAACGTTCCCTTCATTCACATCCACACACTTCGACTGAGTAAAGGTTCGCGTCCTTCATAATGGAGATAACTTGACCCTCTGTTACGTCACAATACCTAGGACATGCAGAAGATAGTGCGTTAAGCTATTGTGATATGCCTGCACCGCAGGACGCACATGAGATAAAGGCAGATAGCAGCGACGGCAGTCGTCCTAGTAGCTCAATTGGGAGAGCGACTTACACCGGAGTGAGGTGACCCGGACTCGATGGCCGGCGTGGACAAAGATGATAGAAAAATTTCCTTCGTCATACTATTGAAAGCGACTAGTGGACATCTAGAGATGCATCACAAAGACTGCACGCCGCAAAACATTTCCTGAAATTCGCAAGCCATTTTCCAGGATTTATTTCGTGAATGAACGAAGCACCTTCCTGATACATACAAACTTTTCCGTCAAGCGACCTAAAAAACCTAAATTTCACGGATTTGTCATTCGTTAATTGACAGAAATACTCCTGTTAATCTTTTCCTGGTTAGTAACGGAAAACGATCTATTTTAGAAGATGTTAACGGGAAAAATATGTTCTAACTTTTCCCGTATATCCATACGACGGAAACCTTCCGCTGATGAGAGAGATTCACAGGAACATTTTAGGTTTGATGAATTATTAAATTACAATCGTCTGTCGGATGACCTGATTTTGAAGTTCGGTAGCCAGACCGAATATTGCGGATAGCATATCGCATGATATTAAGGTTATTTTTGCTACTAATAACTCCCACCTCCTATTTCTTTATGTGGTGTACTTGCTATTGTATTGTGTTACCGTAAGTAACTGGGTACTTGAAGTGTCGTACGGGTTACAATATGAAGTCTACGTATCAGTTTGTGGGACTCCCTTAAAACAAAAACTATTACAGATATCAAAAGTAAAACTTATATTTAGGGGTTCTGTGTAACAATAGTGTGAAGCAGTACATTTCACTTTTTCTTAAACATAATTGAAAATCACTGTCTGTGTAAAACATTCTGTTGACCTGAACAATCATGATATAAAAATAAATTAGTAAAATCGTGCAATGCATTGATTATGATAACCTTTCCAACATACCAGAAATCATTACTCAAGTTATGAGGATAATGGCTGTGGAATAAATCACGCTCCTGTGCCCTGAACTTTGACCTCATTTCAATTATATTAAACAGAATTCGTTCAGTATACCTCCGGAACAACATAGTAAAGTTTTGTCGCAATAGAAGCATTTTTAGTGAAGTTATGAGGATAATGGCTGTGGAATAAATCACGCTCCTGTGCCCTGCTCTTTGACCCCTTTTCAATCATATTCAACAGAACCAGTTTAGTATATCTCCGAAACAACATGATACGGTTTGGTCGCAATCGAACCATTTTTACGTAAGTTAGGACGCACGAGGGCAATGGAATGGATCCTGCTCCTATGTCCTGATCTTTGACCCCGTTTCGTCCATTTTCAATAGGCTACGTCCCTAGGTAGTCCCTTACCACATACTAAAATTTCATCGAAATCGAACCATTTTTACGCGAGTTATCGTGCGGACAGAGAGACAGACAGATAAAACTGGAGCATATACGTTTCTTCAACTTACGGTTGGAAAGCGGAAAAAAAAAAAAAAGAAAAAACAACAACAACCGTATTTGTTACAAGTCCTCCGACAGAAAAAATAAAAGTATTATAAACTTATTTAGAAAAATAATTAGCACATACAGAAAATAAAATGACTAATTAACCTGCATTCATAACGAAAATCATTTCGTCATTTCAAGAATCCTCTTCGTTTCTTTCTTAAACGAGATCTGGTGGAAAGTGTCTTGCTAGCTCAGTCGGTAGCACTCCTTACTGGGGTGCAAAACAATTATCGCTCGATCCCCATCTCGGGCAAAGGGGAAAGGAACCTTTGCTTCGCGCGCCAAGAAGACTCCTACAGTGCGATCGGAAGATTTAGCCTTAAAAAAAAAATGGGGACATAGATTTCTTGTGTATAGTGACTGAAAAAAATTAAAATCGACGTTTTTGGACCAGAGAAATTTCCGTATAAAAACGACCAAACCCGGAGTTTGCATTTCGGAAATAGAAAACTGAATTAACAACAACGGAAAATCTGTCACAATACTGAAGTTTCAGCTGAAAATTTTCAAATCGGAAATTTCGTTGAAGTCAGAACTCTAACAGAAACTTTGCTGCTCGTTATTTTCAGGAATTCTCCGGGAATTCGCATCATTTTTTTTGTCCGGAGCACTGGTTACTACATGAATGTGCGTTCTAGAATGTTAAGCTCAATATGAATTTCTGGTTAATTCTGAGGTGACGTACATGGGTTCCTAAATCTGTCCTTTAAAAGCCACATGCATAAATTGGTCTTACAGAGAAGGTCATTAAAAAGCGATTCTGATTGCCAAACTTGAAAAAGAAACGGAAACCGTCTGATTTATATCACTGAAACCAATACTTACCACAATCTACATTTTCCTCGTAGTCACAAGTCATTTTTGCGGGATTCATGAGTAGACCATCGGAACATCTTTCCTTATAAGCCACGCCATCTTGACATCTGTAATATTCAGCACAATCGTCGCGGCTTAAGTAGATGCAGGTGCACTGTTTACTTTCACATTCGATGTCATTTGTCGGCTCTCCGCCGAAGTAGCCAGGCCCCAATGCTGAAATACTCCCTGTAACATGAATTACGAAAGTGAAATACATACCTCGATGTCAAACATACGTATACAGTAAGTTAGATACGGAAAGCTAATTTGAAAAAAGCATAAAGAAACTGAAATTGTTTCTCAAACATTACATAGTCTGCTAGTATTACTTATCGACAATTTTGCTCCTAAGAAAAATACTACGTTTTAAATATGAACTTTAAAATTAAGTTTAATAAGAAAATTATATAAAAATCGAAACAAAATGCCTTCATGGTAAATCGAGCTAATCTGTTGTTATTACACGAACTAAGCAGGTGAAATGTTTTTAAGAACAAACACATCAATAGTAATCGTGGTAAATGGGAAATCCACTTAAAATATTTAATATCTAGCGGTTGCAGTAGAACGTTGTTTTTATTTCTTTTTTTTTTTTTTTTTTTTTTTTTTTTTGGAAAAAAGAGTACGTGCTTTTCTTATCATTATTTTCGTATTTATGACTGGGAACACTATATCGCTGCACCTTTTATTACGATTTTAAAAATTAATTCTGCATTGGGCAGCCAGAATTGTGAGAACGACAATCTTTCCCTTTTGGGTTTCTTTAAGTACAAAATTTTTTCCACTGGAGGCGTAAATGCCGATACCATCGAATTAAAATATATTTTATTCCATATAATTTTCAATCTAAATGAAAAAGTTATTTTTATTCCATATTAAAATATATTTATTCTATATAATTGTCAATCTAAATGAAAAAATTATATTTTCTTTCGAAAAAATTTACCATGAAAACCTTTTACTTCACATTTTTTATTCAAAAAATGTACATTTTTTTACTAGTGGGTGTGAAGTTATACTACGTTTTATTCCATATCTACCCTTTTAATTTTCCGATTTGAAGAAATTCTGCCACCCCGATGGCGCAGTGGTCTAAGCGATGGCATCTGATCATTCGTCCGAAAAGCGTCCGGGTTCGAATTCCGGTGAGGCATGGATGTTGTGATTGTGTTACGGCGCTAGCTGTCTCCCTTCCCTGGAACCACTGACCCTAAATTAGGGACGGGCGCATTTAGTTGCTCACGGTGTTCGTTAAACCTCCACCCCCCCCAAAAAAAAGAAGAAATTCCTTCGCTTCAAAAGATTTTATGTACAATTTTGGAATTTTCGTTGCGTTCTAAAGTTAATGGGTTCATACTGTTATTTCGACTTACAAATGTTTTACCCATTCCAAGAACGGTTGAGAAAATTATTTTTGAACCTAGATTCATTTTGAAGGAAAATGCAAACACTTGTATGACCATTTTTGAAAGATATTTCAATTAATGCGGAGTTTTCCTGCTAGAAAGAGTAAACGTATTTTCTTTTTCGTAGATTTTCTGTTTTTCTAAAACCCACCATGAAAACTTCTTTGATTCAAAGCACATGTCTTTTTTTTGATTGGAGGTTTAACGACCACCGTGAGCAACTCAATGGGCTATAAGCAGTCGCCCGTCCCTAATTTAGGGTCACTGGTTCCAGGGAAGGGAGAGAGCCAGTGCCGTAAGACAAACACAACATCTATGCCTGACCGGGATTCGAACCCTGACCCCTCACGGACGAATGATCAGAGGCCAGCGCCTTAGACCACTGCGCCACCGGGGCGGCAAAGCACATGTTCATTAATCATTACATTCCAAAACTTCTTTTTTTTTTCTTCTTTGATTGGAGGTTTAACGACCACCGTGAGCTACTCAATGGGCTATAAGCAGCCGCCTGTCTCTGATTTAAGGTCACTGGTTCCAGGGAAGGGAGAGAGCCAGTACCGTAAGACAAACAAAACATCCATGCCTCACCGGGATTCGAACCCGGACCCCTTTCGGACGAATGATCAGAAGCCTTCCAAAACTTCGATGTCATCCTTCTTGTCAATAATTTGTAGCTTGTCAGTTCTTTTTACATCGTCCGTAGTTCATCGAATTTCGTTCTGAATCGTGTTTGCTACTTGAAACACCAAGACTAGATATTTCCTCCCTTCATTTTCTATTACTTTTCACATTTCTTCTGCTTGAGATAGAGACTCAAAAACATTTTTTTTTCCCGTTGGGAGGTGAAGGGGTCAATGACCATATCAGTGTCTCAGGCTATAAGGAGTTGGCCGCCTCTTATTTAAAGTCACAGGTCACAGGAAAGGTACAGCAACAGGGCCGGAAAGACAAACACAGCATTTATGCATTTCTAAAGGATTCGAACCCAGATTGAGCAGCACGTGAAGTTTGAAGCCCTCTCCCTTCCTCTTTGAAAGTGGAAATGTTTTATTCAATGCACTGAATGCAATTAATCCTCACCATTTTTCTGAGCGATTTTGAGAAATTCCTTGCCTCCAGAAACAGAATTTCAGTTTGCTATACAAAGCGTACCACCAGCATAGCGCAGTTGGTTAAGTCGCTATGCGCTGTGTAGGAGGTGGACGTTTGTGACGGATGTTCGAACCCGGATCCTACCGGTCATCTAGACTGCCGTTTTTCTGGGGTTTTCCCGCAGGATCCCTGTGGTTGGGGACGCGAATGCGTTGATGGTTCTCTGTGAAGTCGGCCCCGGCCACACTTTGTCTCTTGTCCATATGCAGCAGAGGAATGGCAAGCCGGCTGCATTAATTTGCCAGTAACCCTCAAGGGCTCACACATAGTCACCTTTTCAGGACTTAACCCGCCATGGAAGGGCGAGATGGATGGATGGATGAATAAAATGTGTTTCCAAAAAGTGTACTTAACTTCAGGAATGCGTTACAATTTGCAGAGTAACAAGAAACGTTCTGGGATGAAAGCCATTTGTTTCGAGTTGTAGTAGATTTTGAGAGTGCAAGTAAAAGGACTCAAGAGGGTAATTAGTTTTTATTTCAGTTGTTGCAGCTCACAGTAAGTGAATAATTAAAACAATCATGCATGCTTACATACGAGGGTGTCTCTATAATTATCCGTAATGCAGCTATAAAATTTATTTCAATGAAAACAGGGAACTTACAATAACATCCTTTTTCATCATAGTCTCTTTGCTTTTCAGCTCACGAGTTCCAACGTTGCACAAGCTTCTTTGAAAACGTTTTCAAATCACCCATGCACCGCTTCCTTCAGTTCTTGGTCCGAGGTGAATCAACGGCCCCTTAAGGCCTCTTTGAGTGGACCAAATAGGTGATAGAACCATGACTAATTTGCAGACGTTTTGCCACGTCATCAATAATCACTCGTCTGTCTAACAAATAGGTGATACAACAGGTGGTAGTCACTCGTCTGTCTAACAAATAGGTGATACAACAGGTGATAGTCACTCGTCTGTCGACCAAATAGGTGATATAATCATGACTAATTTGCAGACTTTGTGCCACGTCATCAATAGTCCCTCGTCTGCCTAACAAATAGGTAACAGAACAGGTGATAGTTACTCGTCTGTCGACCTATAGGTAATAGTCACTCGACTGTTGACCAAATAGGTGATAGAACCATGAATAATTTGCTGACGATTTGCCACTTCATCAATAGTCACTCGACTGTCTAACAGAACCACATCACGTACGCGCTCATTGTTGTCGTCATTTGTGGCCGGAAAATGGCGTCCAGCTCCTTCGTCATGAGTAACACTTATGCGACCATTTTTGAACTTTTCAATCCATTTGTAGACACTCCATTGGGGGTAAAATACTGTTCCCGTACTGACCTGAAAGTCTAGCATGAGTTTTGGCGCCTGATACACCTTAAGACCATAAAAGAACGAATCACTGAACTCTGCCGTTCTTTGGTACAAATGGAAAGCAGAGCGGCCATGGTTAACGTTGGGCCGCGGGTGGCCTAGTGAGCAACGTTCGTGACTGCCACGGAAAGTACCTCAGGTTCGATCCCAGGCAGGTACGAACGCTCGATCCACTAAATATCCGCCGTGCGTCGGATGGGCACATTAAGCCGTCGGATCACGGGTACTGGCCCCCGGTAATAAATAAGGGCGTCTTCCTCCCCCTTCATACTTCGCTTCCGTGTCACTTTCCTATCGGGCACTCTAGCCCAAATCTCCTAGCTTCCTATTTCTAAGGGTTGTTTAAGACCTGGGGTCAGACACTCCCTTTCTAAAGTCCTCTACATATGATCATACAATCATGGTTAACGTCCCAGCAGCGACAATAGAATTGACCTAGCAACTTCAAACCTGAGCAGCAGTGATGAGATAGCAACCTCACCTAGCGATGCGTGCGAAAACGACAGTAATGCCGACAGAAACGCCAACACAACTGCATTGCGGACAATTATTGGCTCACCCTCGTACATTACAGCAAGCATTCGAAATGGCGTTCCAGCAAATATGACTCACAGCGCCTACTTATCAATTACCAAACACTTTCAAAAATCTCAAGAGTGCCCTAAATTTTTTGGCAACCACACACTGTCCGTTTACAAGAGCTTTTTAATTAGAAATCCGGATTGAGTGAATATTAGCCTTAAGGTATCCATACAGAGATCAAGTGAATTCAAGTCTGTGTAGAGTGTACAGGCCATGAATTTGGTCCAGCTTTACCAATCTAATGGGGAGTATACGCACTACCGAAATATTCTCGGGAAGCAGTGTCATTAAAATGTGCTGGAGCTCAATCATGAGTAAATTTGCAAACAAACCATGTTGATGATGAAACGTCTTTAGGCAACGGCTAGCCAACAAGAAAAGAAGACGTAATGTAGAAAAAAATAGACACATCAAACAGTTATCAACAATGCAACACCAAGCATTCACGTTAACGTTCTACGAGACCCGCCATCTTGTATTGTGCCTTCTCTTGTTAACCAACGGGCAAGCGTATTTCCCAAATTGCTCAGGCAATTTTGCACAATTTGGAACACCGTTTGTGGCTAACGCAAGATATATGATAAATAAAGAGTTCCCTGGTTTCAGATTTTCATTTTGGACTCTTTAAGTATTTTTTATTAATTAATAAAACTATGGAAGACGCTTTGGTACGACTTTCGCTGCGATAAAAAATGAAGGGAAAGGTCAATAAAAATTCTGAAACCAGGGAACTCTTTATTTATCATATATCTTGCGTTAGCCACAAACGGTGTTCCAAAATGTGCAAAATTGCCCGAGCAATTTGTAAAATACGCTTGCCCGTTGGTTAACAAGAGAAGGTAGCAATGCAAGATGATGGGTCTTGTAGAGCATAAAGACTTCGCTGCTGCAAAGACTGCGTATGAGGAATTTCCCGTGTCCAAGGGATGCATGTTATTGAAATTTACAATGCCTTCTCTTGTAGATTGCAATTCTTTGGAGACTAGCGCACGATGGATATGGCCACGTGCAATAAACTGTGTGTTAGCTATTTCAAAAACACGGCTAGTGGGTGACCATCAGCTGGTCTGAATGTGATATGGGTACAGTTGCTTCTGACGATAGATATCCATACAGCTGCGTGCGAAGCAACTATAACTGCTGCTGTTGTTTGTATGCTAGTTCGAGTGACCTTTCTAGAACCTATTCCTCTATAGCAGGTGTTCGGACAGCTACCACTCGGCCCCAGTCAGCTGCAATATTGAGAAAAGCATTTTGTCTTTCGAAAAGGTCGGTGAAAAGCTACAAAAGTTCCACCGGCAGGATATCATCTTTCAGCAAAAGCTCGGCTTTAGACACAGTGAGTTCCGCTGATGTTTCCGTTAGCTCATTCAGAAAGAAAATCAATTTCTACCCTTTCAGGTTTTGGAACTGACGCTCAGCTAATTTGGTGGCCGAATGGTACAAAGCTCTGGCGTCTAAACATTCGTTCGGGATGGATCCGGGTCCGAGTACCGGGTGAGCCATGGAGGGTGTGTTTGTCTTACGTTACTGGCCCTCTCCCCTCCTTGGAATCAGTAGCCTTAAATTAGCAACACACAACTGCTGATGACCTATTTATCTGCTCGCGGTAGTCCTTGAACTCCTTAACTCTAAACCCGAACCCAAACTGGTGGTCCAGGTCACAAACAACACGTACATTGACATGACTATCGATTCATTTACAGGCAACTGCCGATTCACTTTATGTAGCACTGCCTCATCCAGGAGAATCTGCATTTCGTCCAACATTTACATACATCTTCGCCTTTCTGTCTAATAAGTTAATTTTTCATCTATCCAGACAGTAGTAAATAAATCCTAAGTAAAATATTACCAATGCAACAAAAATGGGTAACGGAAAGTTGTCAAAAACATTGTTATCGTACCGCATGCTGTCCCATGAACGCAACAATAATTAATTTCATTGTTACTTAACAATATAATTGACTAGGCTGTCGCCGAACATTATTTCATCATGTTTTACGTAAACGTAAAAATATCTCATTGCAATCTGCGTAAATTACGAGAACCTGATGCAAAATGCGATAAAAACCATTACAAAAATGCATTTAGATGTTACGCATCTTTCCCGAGAGTAATAAAGTATGCGTCGTAGCGAAATTTGGCTTCCTCTCGACCCCCCAGAATAAGGGTTGCCTGTTATTAACGAGTGTTTTAAAATGATGCATAACATCATGGGGTGTAACCTGTAGATATACACTGAAGTGCCAGAAAAACCGGTGCAGACGAGATTGTGCACAATATATAGCAACGTCACCTATGCGCGTACTCGGTTGCGTCCGCCAGTGCGTATATAAAGCGATTAACATCCTTGCCAGCTGTCAGAGCTGTTTTCGGCATGAGAATGGCAAGTAATAACGATTTAAGGGATTTTCAACGCGGTGTCATAGTCGGCGCTCGTGAGATGGGCCATAGCATTTCGGAGGTACAAACGAATTTCAGATTTTCACGGACAACCATTGCAAATATGTACCGTAACTACAAGAATTCCGGCAAAACCTCCAACCTACGATACCAGTGTGGCCGTAAGAAGACATTGGGTGAACGTGACCGCATCGTCGGCTGTCAAGAATCGTTTCGTGCGATAGGCGTGCAACACTCTCGCAGGTATCATCAGAATTCAATGCTGGAGCCTCAACAAGTATCAGCGTCCGGACTGTGCAACGTACCCAGCACGATATGAGCTTTGAGAGCCGACGCCCAACTCGAGTCCTCTTGATGGGTGCACGACGCAGAGCTATGCGCCTTGCTTGAGCACGGCAACACCGCCACTGGACACTTGATGACTGGAAACAAGTAGCCTGGTCTGAAGAAACGCGTTTCCAACTGTATCGGACAGATGGAAGGATTCGTGTGTGGCACACATCACTACCACTATCATTCTTTGTTTTTTTTAATGAAGGGAAAGTTCGTGGACAAAGCATCATTAAATTTACATTTCCGTTTCCTCGACATTATTAACTTCTGAAAATTGCAACTTGCACTCAGCTAGACACTTTTGTTAACCAACAAAAACTTTGGCCACGTGGTAGTAAGTAAATACGATTTTATATCTCGACAAAAAAATATAACAATTTAGAACAGGAAAATGCAAATTTCAAAGCGCAGGTACAATCTCTTCAAAAACGATATTGAGCAAACTCTAACATTAGAGTCACATACGGTAACGGTAAACCGTAAATTGCAAGTCATGACGCAGCTGCTGATGATATCATGTTACCTCTCTGAATAAATACCCATAAAAATCCAAATTTTAGTTAAAAATGGAATCAATTTCAAAATTTTTGGTAATTCTCAAAAACTGAGGACAGGAAAATACGAAACTGAGGACATCTGACGTCCTCATTCAGTTTTACAAAACTGAGGACGAATCATTGAAAAGCATCGAAATTGAGGAATATCGTCTGAAAATGAGCACGTCTGGTCACCTTACTTTAACCGTAAAGAACAAGTGAACTAAGAGTGAACAAAATGGGTTGAAATCAGCTCCAACGAATATATTCGCTGCCTAAGAAGCGGGCAGAATGTGCCTGGAACGACTTCATTTTGGATTAGTTTAGTGGTCCCAGTGCCACTCGAAGGTGTGAGCTCTAAGACAAGACATAAGAAAGAGTTACTTCCCCCCCCCCTTTTGTTTGTCATTCACAGTGGTAATTTGGAGGAATGATCGACACTAATCCTTTTTGATTGATTACCTGCAAAAAGGAAAATAACAATGGCGACGAGCTTGATAAAGGAGAAAGAAAATGTCCGTGTCAGGAGAACTAACCCTTTCCCCATTCATGTCTTGTGTCATGGAGCAGAGAATAAAGAACCCGAAGTAAGTTCTTATCATCCTTGACAGGTTTACAGTCGGTATTGCTGAAATAAGAGGGCGAAAGGAATTGTTTTGTCGTGAAAACAAACAGCTTCGGTGAAACCCAGCGGCTTATGTGACCATTTCTGTTTGGGAAGCGCCGACTATTTGGATGAGTCCGTAAGGTGTGACTAATTGGCTATCGTAGATCGGCTGCTTAAGGGGTTGATATTTTTGCTGAAGATTTTCCGGACTGGCTTCAAACAGTGCAATACTCTCGCGTGTCAAGTTCCGTCTGATAAGCTTTTGCTCAAGTGTCAAAAGTTTTGGGAACCACCATGAAGCCACCTTCGTCATTGCCAAATCATCCGTTAGAATGCGATTAACTGTTGTTTTTGACATGTTCAAGGTCTCACTAATCTTCCTGTTTTTGACCATTATCCTAGAATTTCCTCTGATTCTTGCATACATGGAGTCCTTCTGCTACAATGTTATTTCAAGGTACACCAGACCGTTCAGAATCAAGAAGGACTTATAGTGTAGTAAATCCGTTTATTTAGTGGTGTAAGTGGTGTAACGCATAAATATTCGCCAAGATTTCGCTCTCCATCGGGAAGCTTTTTCAAGGCAATGGTAGACATTTTATTTCTACGATTAGCTTAGGCACTTTATGTCTAGCATTGCCCCGAAAGCCTTTGCAAGGCAATGGTAGACAAAAAATGTTTACCATAGCGTAGTAAATCCGTTTAGTTAGTGGTGTAATACGCATAAAGATTCGCCAAGCTTTCGTTCACCATTGGGAAGCATTTTCAAGGCAATGGTAGACATAAATGTGTATGCAATAGTAAATATAAACATTTTACATAAATGTGTAGGCAATAGTAGTCACAAACATTTTAGTTAAATGTGCAGGCAATATGGTAGACAAACATTTTACATAAATGTGTAGGTAATGGTAGACATAAACATTTTACATAAGTGTGTACGCAATGGTAGACATAAAACATTTTACGTCTTCCATTGCCTTGAAAAAGCCTCCCAGTCAAGAGAGAAGGCTTGGCAAACTTACGTGCGTGAACACCAGCAAATAAATGGATTTACTAAGCTACAATACAATGCAGAAGCACTTTATGATTCTGCCGCATAACAGCTTGCGACCATGAATCAATACGTGATTCTTATATTTTGAAGGAATCACATTCTTCTGATCACATTTAGGTGAAATACTGAGAAAATAACGAAATTTTCTGTTATCTAGTGTAGATCTGTTAAGGAAAAATAGATGAATTATCTCTTGACCGCGGAATTTTTGAATTGCGTTTGATTTTTATTGTTACAGAATTCATCAAATCTGCTTACCTTCGGAACATCCTGCAAACGCTGGCCAGTCACACGTCGTTCGGTATTGGTTGAAGTGAAGTCCACCAGGACACCATCGAATTTCAGCTGTTCCGTTTCGACAGCTGATGTAAGATGCGCAGTCGTCAGGGTTGGAGAAGAACCCATTGAGAGTAGGACAAGAGATTTCTTTTCCGCTTCCTTGTGCAAGACCTAAATCAAAAGAAAGAGAGGAAAAGCAATGTTCATTATTTATAGCCATCTTAGAACATATGAAAAAATTTTTGAGGCTCAAAACAAATAATTTGTTACTCGGAGAAACGAAGTGTTCTTATTTTTATTTTAAATCCATAATAAATGAATTTAGTCAGAAATTAAGAAGATATATTGCTACATATAAATATTAAATGACTTTTATCGAGCAAACTTTCTCGCCGCAGCTAATAATTTAGAACGATATACACTGATCGTCAAAAAAAAAAAAAAAAAAAAAAAAGTTGCACCCAGAAGGACGTGTCGGATTGCAATGCTATTCGGCAGGAAGGTAAAGGTTACCAAGAGCAATAAATGATTAAACATTGAGACTGATATGGGCAATATTTATTGAGCTACACGCCAATAAGTAGTGTCTCTCAGTATGGAGTCGGGCTGCCATGTTTGCTCACACAACATGCCAGACGTCTCGGCATGGTGTTGTACAAGTTCCTAACAGTGTCCTGCGATAAGCCATTCCATGCAGCTGGAATCATCTCACGCAGTTTGTGCACAGATTGTGCGGTAGGGCTGGAGTGTGGATAGTGCGTCCAATAGCATCCCACACATTTTCAATCGGCGATAGGTCTGGCGATGCGGCTGGCCATGGCAGAGTGTCAGGGCCTTGAATCAAGCTCTCGAGACAGCATTAGTATGCGGACGAGCGTTGTCCTGTTGGGAAATCGCACCGGTGTGAGCGTTCAGAAAAGGTAGGGAAACTGGTTGCAAGACCTCGTTAACGTAACGTTGGGTTGTGAAAATGCCTGTAATGCACACCAAAGGGGATCTGGTATCGTAGGCAATTGCACCCAACACCATGACACCAGGCCTTCTGGACGTGTGACGCTTGACAACAAACGTTTCATCTTGGTGCTGACCACGGTGCCTCCAGACTCGGATTCGTTGGTCGTCTCCTCCATGACAAAAGCGCGACTCTTCACTGGAAATCACCCACTGCTATTCTGAGTGGCTCCATGACAGTCTGGCACGACACTATTGCAGGCTTTGCGACCATGCAATAATGTTAAGGGCAGTCGTCGGAAAGATGCGCGTGCGTGTATTCTTACATCGTGTAGCCGTCTGCCAATGGTAATGGCACTAATCGGAACGATGCATGTCGGACACCACTGCTCGGTGAATATCCGCAGTCGTGGCTGTTGGGTCACTCCGCGCATGTCGGACAACTCGTCGGTCCTTTCTCTCCGTAGTTTGTCTAGGTCTCTCAGACCCTTCCTGTTGCTTCTGCGCGCAGTGTTCTATCCTCTGCTGCCAACAGAGTTCTATGGTGATATCCGCACGACCGGTAAGGCGCGCGATATGGCTATTCATCCCGTTTCCCGGAGCCCGACGATGCAGCCAGTCTCGAAATCCTCCAACTGCTTGAATTGCTTCTGGACTTTTCTCCGTGGCAGACTTCACTTGCAAAGGATGCAACCAACACAACAGCACGAGTCAGAATGGCAAGCACGCGCAACGGGACGACCTTATATAGCCGGTCAGGCACAGCGCTACGACTCCTCCTTGCTTACGTCACATACTTGAATCATTTGCATGTCTCACCATGTCAAACCTAGCGACCAAGTTTCATTCCTGTAGGTTGCTTCCTTCTGGGTGCATCTAATTTTTTGACGATGAGTGTATATACCCTTAACCATGGTAGCTAAATTATTCATTTTTATGCGTTATTGAAATGTCTTCCTTCTATATTCGTGTAAAAAAATGCGCCATGTCTCCATATGTAGAATCAAGGTGCACGGATTCATGCACAATGATACTACAGCATTATTAAAAACCATCTAATTGAGTATCTTATGATTTGGGAATACTCAGCTGTAACTTTCCTTTTAAGTAAATTTATGCTTTGTTTGATTAATTACTGTACCAATTCAAAGCCAGTTTCTTTTTTGCAACAAGATACTTCTATTATAAATAAATGAATTCTTGTTAAAGTTAAAATGTAGCATTAATTTGATATTTTATTCAAAAACAGCAAGGTATTTATATGTTATTTTTTCATTCTAACAATTAAAATTTCTACTTATTACATTACCCTTACTGGCTTTAATAATTAAGATTAGAGAAAAAATAAATTTAGCAAGAACAAAACACATATCCCTATAAATATCCTTTCAGAACACGATTATAATGAGAAGTGGTTTCACAATTACAGGCCCACGCGAAACGAAATATCCGCAAGCATTCTGAAAGATTAGGTTTTTTTTTTGTTTTTTTTTGTCTTTTTTGTTTATGAGAAGACGGTGATAGCGAGCTGTCTTGGCCTATCATCCAAAGTGATTTGCATTGCTTAATGATATTCAATTACGTCATCTTCTATATTCTAGTGTTTTCACTGGCAACACGAAGACAATTGTATCTCCAAGCACAGACTGCTCCAGATCCTTGTGTTATCTATTCCGTTCACTGACAATATGTATTCGATAAAAAGTACTTCACTTTTGCATTACACTTAAATCAGCTGTTGACCCGGAATCGGAGATATAGCAACAAAATGCAAACAAAATATAAAACAACATTCATTTCACGAAATATGTCGAGGAGGTTCTTTACTCTTTACATCTAAACTAAACAGCTTTTCAGCTCACTTTTAATTAAATTCGTTCGATTAAATAAAAAAAGTACTTGCTCCATCTTCGGAACACCCCAGTACTCAGGTTGCCTTACACTGAAAAAAAAAAAAAAAAAATTCGGAAATTCACTGGCCACTTTCCGTCATTTCCATCGTCCTGGACAAATCGTCCCGGACGATTCGTCCAACGACGACGATTGGCCCAATGCCGATTCGTCCAAAGGGACAATTGGTCCAATGCCGATGGGTCCAATGTCCGATTCGTCCAATGGTACGATTGGTCCAATGCCAATTCGTCTAATGGTACGATTGGTCCAACGTCGATTCGTCCAATGGTATCATCTTACCAACGGTAAACTGTTTTATTTTCCAGAAAGGAATAATGATTTAAATTATTCTGCTCATTATATCCTTTTGAAAGATCATTTCCGTATATTTAGTAATTGTAAACATTTTACATAAACCTGGTAAAAGGCACTCAATGGAGCATTTCTCAGCTGTTTGCAAAGCACCTAGGCGCGGGCCTTTTAACACTTTTTATTCTACTGATGTCATATTCTAACATTTACATATTAAATAAAGTTAAAAATACTAGCATAACATTAGTAAGTTTTCTTGATAGGTAAACGTTATGAATCTGACAACGGTAGGATAAAAATTGTCAAAAAGGGCCTGTGAATTAATATTTCGTGCTTAAGTAAAAACGCAATATTACTTGTTTGATAGGTAAACGTTATGAATATGACATCGGTAGAATAAAAAATGTTAAAAAGGTCTAGGCCTAGGGCCTATGAATTAATATTTCATATTTAAGTAAAAGCACAATATTATTAACTTGATTTAATATGTAAACGTTATCAATCTGCCATCGGTAGAATTAAAACTGTTAAAAAAGCCTAGACCTAGAGTATATGAATTAATATTTCGTGCTTAAGTAAAAGCGCAATATTATTAACTTGATTTAATACATAAACGTTATGGATATGACATCAGTAGAATATAAACTGTTAAAGATGCCTAGGCCTAGGGCCTATGAATTAATATTTCGTGCGCAGTATTATTAACTTGATTTATTATGTAAACATTGCTAATCTGACATCGGTAGAATAAAAACTGTTAAAAAGGCCTAGGCCAAGGCCTTAGGAATTAATATTTCGTGCTTAAGTAAAAGCGCAATATTATTAACTTGATTTAATATGTAAATTATGAATATGACACCGGTTGAATAAAAAGTGCTAAAAAGGCCTAGGCAATCGTCGTTGGACAGATCGTACCAGACCCATTTCTGATGCAACCTTTTCTGTGAAATGTCGGAAAAGAAAAACCTGAATTTCACGGATTTTCCGAATCACGGAAAAAATTCTGAATTTTCAGAAACCTTTCCGCAATTCCTTTCGTATATTAACGGAAAAAACTCTGTTCTCACTTTTTCCGTATCCGTAGGACGAGAAATAACCGGTAATAGGAGCGATTGGTGAGAATACTCGAGGTTTGATGAACTTTTAAATTTCAATCGTCTGTCGAATTTTGAAGTCCCGCAGCGAGATCAGATATTGTGGATAGCATATCGCACGAATTTTGTTTATTGTGGCGCAGGATATTTCTTCTCCTCTCCCTTATTTTGTGCACCAACTATTCAATATTTGTATTATGTTACTGTAAGGAACCGGGTACTTAACTTATTGTATAGATGGTTATACGATGTTCGTGAATCAGTCTTCCGGTAACTTAAGACAAAAGCTGTTATATTTATCAACAGTAAATTTTACATTTAGGAGATGGGGGGGGGGGGTGAAATAATACTATAAAAAAGTGCATTTCACCTTTTTAAAGAGTAACTGAAAGTCATTGTCAGTTTAAAAAAAATAAAGTTGAAAAGCATTTTGCTGCTTCGAAAAATCACGATGAGAAATGCTAAATTTATGAAATGTCCTACAGAAAAAATAAATTATTACAAACCTATTCGAAAAAAAAAAAGCTCCAACAGAAAATAAAATGACTAAATCACTTGTGTTAGTTACAAAAAAAAAAAAAAAAAACTTCATTTTCGCGCAATTCCTTTTACGATGTGACTCGAGTTCCTGAGTGTGTAGCTCAGTAGTTAAAAGCGTGCGATACCTGTTCAAACGGCCCTGGTCCGATTTTGACTGGAGCAGAAGGATTATCTGGGGAAAGGGCTGAAAAATGCAGGCTCGTCAGTTTTCGGAATTTCAGTTTAAATACGGGAAAGCCTAAAATTGACTTTTCTGAAATAAACGGAATTTCTGACTTCTGACTAGAGCCGCTCGAACAGAAACGAATTCGTCGCTCTCAACCATCCGTGGCAGGAATGGGTTTGGCCATCCGGACCCTTGCTGGATGACTTGCGGCACGCTGACTACATTCGAGGAAGTCACTCCGCCGCCTACCACTGAACCAAGGAGGTTAGAAGAAGAGGAGGTGAAGGGACCCATTTTAAGTGAATCCAAAACAGATCAGCTGTTTCTGTCTTCTCTCTGAGGTGGTGGGAGTCTGCGCTGCGGGAGTTCGGGAACGTGACGTCACTTCCTGTGGCTAAAGCAGTTTTGCTTAGCGTATGTAAACCAAGGATGGAAAGAAGGAATATTTCGGGCTTCTTACTTCTTAACATTAGGCTTTTGGTTATATTTTAAACATGGTTACTTGCACATGGGCAGTATGCATGGTTGCTTGCACATGGACAGTAAGTAACCATGCGCACTATGCACTTCCGCTCAAAAAAATCATTATTTTATTCAATTTTTTAAAGAAATACCAACACACATTTTCCTGTTTTTTCTGGAATTTTTTTATTATGTGAATGAATATTTCAGCCTCAATTTTTTTCATGCCTGTATGGGTAGAGTAAGGGTCCGAAAAACCCGTTTCAAAATTGCGATTTCCCCATAGAGATATACAGGAGATTCTTAGGTTGGGCGCATTGGCGTAGTCAGCTGATAAAAAGTGGCGTCACGCCAGAAGCACAGGGATCTCTGTTGCCATCTCCTCTTACTTCTAACCTCCTTGCACTGAACAGCAAGCATCTCTGGCACCGTTGCAATGGCGTCTGGCTCGATCAAAGTGGGATAGTGTCCAGTGGGCACGTTTTGTCTTCAGTGATGAGTCACGGGTTGCCCTTGGTGCTGAAGACCAGCGCACACGTGTCTGGAAGATGACACGTAAGGCAGGATCTGGCCAGCGCACGGATCCTGCATTTACAGTGAAACAGCACATCTCTTGTACACCGTGAGTGATTATCTGGAGAGACATTTCCTACGATAGCCGAATACCCTTGGTAGTAATCCGTAGCACCCTCACAGCTGAACGATACGTCGACGACATTCTACGACCTGTTGTGTTGCCATTCCTGTTGCAGCATCACCTATCAATCGTTCAACATGATTATGGCCGGACACACACCTCACGGCTCTCTCAGGCCTGCCTCGGTAATGACGACACCCTTTGATGGCCAGTCCGATCGCCCGTACTCTCACCATTCCAACATGTTTAAGACATGATGGGACGCCTCCTAAGGCCACTCCGTAATGTCGGCGAACTGGCCCGCAATTTCGAAAACCTGCTATACCTTAGGACAATATCCGTGAACTGTATGCATTTATGAAACGCCGGGTAGCCGCTTGTATCCGACCCAGAGGTGGCGCTACAACGTAGTGACTTGTTCCACTCACGTAGAAGTTTTATCCAAATAAGTGCTCAACTGCCTTGGAATTGCAATGAATTCCTTTCCTATACGTGTGCATTGCGCATACTAGTTTTTCTCTAGACTGGATGACTCCATGGGTGCTTCGTTTGTTTTTTTTTTGCAAAGAGTGCATATACGAAGGTCATTTCAAAAGTTTTGCGCACTGCGAATGCGCTGCCCTCAGGATCATGCAATCTTTGCGCGAGTTGTGAGTCAGACTTCAGTGTGCAAAGTTGTGCCCAAGTTTGCTGACTAATTTGTTTCTGTACCGAAAAATTCTGCCTGGAAATAGAGGAAGAAAGGGAGTCAGGTCAGATCTGACGTATAGCTACCAACGATCCTACATTACGATTGAAACTTTGAGAGGAAAATCCCACGCCGAAATTCATAAAGCTTTGTGTGAAGTTTCTGGGGTTAGTGCAGTGGATCGTAGCATAGTGTGACGGTGGGCTTCTCGTTTCCGCTAAATTCGGGAATGCGTCTAAAGACGACCCAAGAAGCTGACGGCCATCAGATGCAACAGACGACACTTCTACGGTTATCGTCAACAGCATTTTGGGAGAAGATCGACGGAAAACATGTGAAGAGACTGCATATGGAGCAAACATGTCTACCGCTTCGGTTTTTAGGATCCTAACTGAAAAATTACAGAAGAGAAAAGTGGCTGCCAAATGGGTTCCGCATAATCTGAGTGAAGAGCAGCAAGCAGTTCGCAAAGGGATCGTAGAAGAATTGCTTCAGCGGTACGAGACAGAAGGCCGAGAAGCTTTTAGACAGAATTGTTGCTGTGGTCGAAACCTGGATACGAGATTTTGAACCAGAACCGAAATCTCAGTCCGCTCAGCGGAAACATCCAGAATCACCTCGCCAAAAAATTTTCCGCAGTCAACAATCGAAGCTTAAGCTGACGATAATTATGGCCTATGACAAGATTGGAGTAACTACAACAGACAGAGGGACCGAGGGGATCACTGTAACAGCGGAATACTACTGAAGGTTTCTGGAAAAAGTTTTGCTCCCAAAGATTCGATAAGAAGGCCCGACATGCTCGAGGCTGGTGTCATCATTTTGCAGGACAACGCGAGGCCGCATGTTTCCCGTACAGTAAGAGACATTCTGGAAAAGTATGGATGGGAATTGCTTACCCATGTGTCATACAGTCCTGACATGAGCCCACCAGGCTATGACTTCTTCCCAAAATTGAAGAAGCCACTCCGCAGGACAAGATTCAGAATGTTTCTAATAAGGTGACCAGAGTAATCCGACGCCACAATAATGGAGGTGTCCTGACTGGAATACAAGACTTGCCCAAACGTTGGGCCGCTGTCATAAGGAAACATGGAGATTACTTCGAAGTCCTGTAAAGGTATGTTGAGGTGACCCGACGCCTCAACAATGGAGGTCTCCTGACTGGAATACAAGACTTGCCCAAACGTTGGGTTGCTGTCATAAAGAAACATGGAGATTACTTCGAAGGCCTGTAAAGGTATGTTGAGGCGACCCGAGTAATCCGACGCCTCAACAATGGAGGTGTCCTGACTGGAATACAAGACTTGCCCAAACGTTGGGCCGCTGTCATAAGGAAACATGGAGATTACTTCGAAGGCCTGTAAAGGTATGTTGAGGTGACCCGAGTAATCCGACGCCTCAACAATGGAGGTCTCCTGACTGGAATACAAGACTTGCCCAAACGTTGGGTTGCTGTCATAAAGAAACACGGAGATTACTTCGAAGGCCTGTAAAGATATGTTGAGGTGACCCGAGTAATCCGACGCCTCAACAATGGAGGTGTCCTGACTGGAATACAAGACTTGCCCAAACGTTGGGCCGCTGTCATAAGGACACATGGAGATTACTTCGAAGGCCTGTAAAGGTATGTTGAGGTGACCCGAGTAATCCGACGCCTCAACAATGGAGGTCTCCTGACTGGAATACAAGACTTGCCCAAACGTTGGGCCGCTGCTGTCATAAAGAAACATGGAGATTACTTCGAAGGCCTGTAAAGGTATGTTGAGGTGACCCGAGTAATCCGACGCCTCAACAATGGAGGTGTCCTGACTGGAATACAAGACTTGCCCAAACGTTGGGCCGCTGTCATAAGGACACATGGAGATTACTTCGAAGGCCTGTAAAGGTATGTTGAGGTGACCCGAGTAATCCGACGCCTCAACAATGGAGGTGTCCTGACTGGAATACAAGACTTGCCCCAAACGTTGGACCGCTGTCATAAGGACACATGGAGATTACTTCGAAGGCCTGTAAAGGTATGTTGCGAAATAAATTGGTTTTTAAGAGATAATTCACAGTGTGCAAAACTTTTCAAATCACCCCATAGATTGTGGATGACATTACTAGTATGCGAAAACGTAAAAGCAATTTCCTATTGCCTAAAATCTTATTCGTTTATTCATATGTTTTAGCACTGTTTCTGTTCTCGAATGCTCTTTGGTGTTTAGATTGTACTCTTAGTAATTTTCGCGTTTCTTTTCCACATTGATTTCGAGACAAATGCGTTATGTGGTACTATTCTGGATATTCTACAGCTTTTTAACTTATTTCTAATTCGACGAACAACATGGGGCTTCCTTATATCCTCCAGAGCGGACGACGGGTCCAACTTTGTCCCGTCACGTAGTGTCATAACAGCGTCCTATACACTTATACAAAAACTGAAAGCTAGCTAGTTCTCTGAGATATTTCTTTTTCCACTATGTACAATATACATACATTTGGCTGTAGTCCATTGCTGGGATCTGTAAATAAATAAATAACTGAGTTAATTAATTAATAGGACGCTATGACGCATAGTGAGGGCATCCCAATCAATACAGCATGGACATAAAAAGCGCTTTCGATAATGATAAATCGGAGTAAGATGCATTGACACATACTGCATACTAAGATGTTGGTTTATTAGGAACGCTTGCACTCGTCACTTACATGGCTCACTCCAATACGTAAAACGCCACGTAAGTGTGATATAAATGAGTCGCAACAACTCGCTGAGTTCTAGTTAGCGTTCACTTGGAAGTCTGAGTGGGCAAAAAAAAAAAAAAAAAAAAAAGATCTGAGCGACTTTGGACGAGACATGATGATTGTTTCTAGGCGTGTCGGTTAGAGCATCTCCCAAACGTCCAACGTCCGTCCTCCTGGGGTTTTCACGCACATTCCTACTTCCAGTAATCGACGGTCCTGGGGACGAAAAGAGCTGGTGGATCAGAAGGGTCAAATGAGTCTGACTAAAACTATGTTAGAGAACAAACGGGCTACAACCTGGAGAATCACTTTGAAATTCAGCACTGGTGGGTCGTGAGTCATCTAGGAAAGCACCACGTATGGAACCATGCCCCAAA
Source organism: Macrothele yani (assembly GCA_039090855.1). Classification (NCBI taxonomy): domain Eukaryota; kingdom Metazoa; phylum Arthropoda; class Arachnida; order Araneae; family Macrothelidae; genus Macrothele; species Macrothele yani. The sequence continues at coordinate 21,506,571 of CM077002.1, read as the reverse complement.
TGTGTACCTCTTCGGAGCATTCCCGAAACATCTAACGATGCCTGTGGTTGCTGAGCAGGTTCACTGCGATTTTCAAGCACCAAAAATCATTCACCGTTCAGACTTCGACAAGTATTCCCTTTCCCCATTGCACGAGCTTAATACTGACACACCGTCCCTATGTCGCTCATATATGTGTTTTACAGCTGTCTGTAACGTCACGGCTACGTGCTGTGGCCTGAATTAACGCATGAAGACATGCCTGGTTATAATAATATGGCTCACAAATGTATATTTTCATGTGCAAATCACATTTTTCATTCGATTGTCGCAATAACAGCAGCGATTTTCCAGTTGTTGTTTTTTTTTGGGGGGGGGAGGGGTATACAAAATTTTCTCGCTAATTTACGTCAAATGCGGTTTAAGGTTAGATAATTGCTGATCTTAACTTTAAAATAAAATAAAAAATAACATGCCCTTAGGTAGCTGACATCAAACCATCCAAAAGTGCGCCCATTACACCTGAAAATTCAGGATGCCATCGTCTAATTAATTAACACGAGTAACGGAATATCTTTCGCGTGTGCTTTTTTCATTTTTAGCCACATAAGACACGTAACCGAATAGCCTACAACAGCTTGCTTAAAAGCAATCGAAATCTTTTGCAGTTTTTAAACCTTCGTTAACTAATGGAAAATTAAAGCATCAGTATTTTGAAGTGCTTTAGTACAGTTACAACGATGTCTTTTTCCAAACTGTTCTGTGGAAAGCTTTGTAGTTTTCAGCGTTACAAAATAAACACACTCATTTCGTTGGTCGTGCTTCACAGAAAAATTTCTACTATCATATGACTCCATCAGACGTGACCTTCAGGACAAACGGTTACACCTAACAAACCAATGACATTCCACCGCCCCCCCCCCCTCACCCCCCTGTTGTCTGGTCTTAGTGAGTTAATTATGAAAGACAATTTTCCGCCCAAGAGACTTTTTGTGAAATTTTAGACTGCCACCCTTTCTTTCCCTTTACAGCAAGGTGGCTACGAAAAAAATAAAAGTAAAAAATTAAATAATAAAAAGGCATGTAATGTTTTCTGTCTCTCCAAAAATGGGAGGAATCCTTCGGTGGGAAATGAATTCTACATGCACACTAACTAGAGAGACGTGCAAGTGTACGAAACGATCGAGACCTCAGGGGACCTACGGATTGGAAAGATCAATGGTGTACAGGTGAAATTTTTTTTTTCCAATAATTCTAGGAAGTATACCTGTTTCCAGTAATATTTTCCCCGGTATGTTAAATTCAAGGGAATGGAAATGATGATTTCACAATGTTTTCCTTTTGTTTTGTGTAGTTATTAAGGAAAAGTTAAATTAAAAGAAAAAAGTAATTGCCTTTTAAGCTTAGTTTTTAAAAAAACTGAAGGAAACCTGTTTCAAATCATTTATTAAAACGTCAGATTCTTATCATGAAAAGAAAGGGGGAAATTATCATCAGGCGAAAGCTATGAGATATCTTTTTCTCTTTCAGCTATCCGATAGTAACTTTTAAATAACATATGAACGAACATATTTTTTTAAATTGAAAACACCTTTCGTTAACCAATATGCCTTAATTTCTCCCTTATTTTGACCATTTATTTGGAAATATATATGTCTATCCAATAAGCTCATAAGTTGCTTTATGATTCTGTATGACCGTTTGTGGACAGAGTATCTTCCCTTCTTGAACATTTAAAAAGAATATTTCGCGTTCAATAAAACATATGACGAAATGTTCGATGTATCCACCATATTTTGCTTGCACGCAGTTTCCCTGCTGGTTGGAGTATATATTTAATACTTAGCACCCGAAAGTAGAAAAAAGTAAGTAAAAAAAGGCCTTGTGCAAGAAAAAGTAGACATGCCTCCAATTTTTGTATAAATTGCTGCATTTTTTTACCTAGCCGACGTGGGTATATATGCATTTGCATTGGTTATGATACTTACACAAACTAGAAAAACGTTTTGAATTTTACGAAAGGATTTCCTGCCCAATTTTTCTACTTCCGGCACAACGTTATTGACTGGAGTCCAAATGTGTATGTTCTAAAAGGTATTCTAGAACATGCATGTTCTAAAAATATTCTTTTTGTATCAGACCAATATAAGCATTCTTAGTATTTATCAAATGTCATCCAGTTTTGCTACACGTGCAATTTCTTTCCTTGGTGGGGTGAAATTCTTCCTAGCATTTGTTTCTATGTCTTTGCTTTCGCAATACATATTAGAAAAATCCTTTTAAATAGCATAAAGGTAAGGATGATCGAGATTTTACAATTTTCCACAGTATACTTATTTCCCAATAGGTGGCAGTAACTTGCAGTATAGTTAAAAATGTTATGATGCAGCTCTTCTGTAGAAACAACATATCTGCCGTTCTATAGTTTCTAGAGATCTCTATGTAATTTGGGAAAATTGGGAAACTCATCTCTCTGCCAAAAGTTGTGTTTTTTACATGTAAAGCTCGTTTTTTTCTGGCCGGGGGGGGGGGTTAACAGTGAGTGGAACAATGTTATATAGCAGATCGCCTGTCCTATAACGGAGGAGTGGCCTTTTTCACTTCATCATTCCACTCAAAACTGTACAAAAAAATCATGAAGAAAAAAAAATCTGAGAAGCATGATCCGCATATCACTGTTACATTCACAGTTCAGAAAATGAGAATACAAATTATTTCTTGATGCTGTACCAAAAGCTGGAGGGGGGGGGCTCACACAAATGCAGTATGCGTGTGGACATTTGGACATTTCAGGAGCTGCCTGCAGGATTGTTGAAACATCATTGATTCTTTCTTTTCGGCGTTAAATAGAGAAATGTTGGCGGAAAAACATATTCCTATGAAGCAGAGCCCATTTAAGAGCGTGGTTCGGGGGGGGGGCGCATTTTCAAGAGGCCCCATAATTATGCAGGATGCTTGAAGAATTGACAGAGTTCTACAATTTTTTTTTTTTCGGATAGCGCAGCAAAAACTATAACAAACTGCCTTGTGAAAAAAAATTCTATTTCTTTCCGCTTTTTTAGGAGGAGTCGGCATAAAGTATAGTCACCTCCATCCCCAAATGTTTCGAAAGGCATTACAGATATTTTTTTGTACATATCTGCAATTGGAGGAAATTTTCATACATTAAGAATTCGTTTGAATCATGATATTTGGATGATATAATTTTGCCCACAAATTCAACGTAATTTCAACAAGCTGAAATTTGGGGTAGGGGGGGGTTAGCAGAACTGAACTGCTATCCATTTTTCAACCATGCAATTTTACATTTTCTTGCTAACACTGATTCGTTCATGAATCATGGGATAAACACTTCAATACGGCGAGGATATTTTCATGGCTTCCTCATCATATTTTGGGAATGTTTTCTCCTAAGTATTTTTATTTAGCCACCCATATTGAATTCCTAGATGTGCCACTGATACTGGGGCCCAAAAATACTGTGCAACCCCGGGCCTCTTGTCTCCTTAAGTGTGCTCTGCTATGAAGTAAAATAGTGAAAACTAAAACCTAATTAACTTGACTTTTTTACTTTCACCGTTCCTTGCAAAAATTCTTTTACAACTTAGAGTTTTTGTTGTATTTAATTATATAAGTTCATGCTTAGATTTAATTTAGGCAAGGAAGGATTACACAAGTAAGAGTACATACTGAGAAAGCAGTTTACTGAAAGTTCCTCGAAAGGTGTGCATTTTACACGCAGTAAAGCTCTGTCACCATTTCAATTGTAATTAACTTTAGGGCGTATGATTCACAGGTGACCTTGAGCGATGCGCACAAGGAGAAGAATGCGTTACTAATTATTTTCGGGAGTCTTGCCTGTTTTTCGCTTGAGCGAAGGGTTAGAGGGAATGTAGAGTATGGCGCTTAGATTCAAGCGCGTTCTTTATCTCCTATCCTTTTAGGCTGTAGTAAATCCCTAGCCCTGAGTAAATCCCCATTATTCTTTAAATCACGTAGAGTTGGAAGAGGCTTTGAATCTTGTGAGATTAACTCGTGGGACTCTGAATGTAGAAAACTTAGGTATCAATACTCAAAGTCTGCATGTAAAAACACAAAACAAATAGAAAGTAGGTGAGTTATTTCCTTAATAAGAAAGCATAATTGTCAATCATACTTGCTGTCAAAGAACACGACAAATACATGCAGTATAAATTTATATTTTATTCTTGCACATTCGAAACTTTTTCTTCTTACGCAGATGACAGTCACTTCCTTAGAAAAAAAAAATTACAGTTACTTACTGCTAGGACGTCAGCAAGTTCGGTTGAAATAATAGCATTACGGCTCGTATTAAAATGATACTACAGAATTCAGAGACTCCGTTAGGGCATTCATCGAGTTCAGGACAATTAGCCACCGGACACAAAAGGTTAAGGGGCGGTATAAAAAACCGTCGTTTCTTGGCCCTACAAAGAGAATTTTTCTTTAATTGGAAGTTTAACGACCACCGTGAGCAACTCAGTGGACTAGTCGCCCGTCCCTAATTTAGGGCCACTGGTTCCAGGGAAGGAAGAGAGCTAGCGCCGTAAGACAAGCACAAGATCCATGCCTCACTGGGATTCGAACCCGGACCCTTCTCGGACGAATGATCAGAAACCATCGCTTAGACTACTGCGCCACCTGGACGGAAAAAAGAACTGTATCGAGAAATCGTTCAATGTAAGCCAAGCGAGAATTTTACTTTAATTTGGGGGAGTAAAAGTTCAATTGGGAATATAAAATAAATTACTTATTACGACATTTAAAATTACGGTGGCCGCCCCGGTGGCGCAGTGGTCTAAGCGATGGCCTCTGATCATTCGTCCGAAAGGGGTCCGGGTTCGAATCCCGGTGAGGTATGGATGTTGTGTTTGTCTTGCGGCACTGGCTCTCTCCCTTCCCTGGAACCAGTGACCCTAAATTAGGGACGGGCGACTGCTTATAGCCCATTGAGTTGCTCACGGTGGTCTTTAAACCTTCAATCAAAAAAAAAAAAAAAAAAAAATTACGGTGTTCGACGAAACAAAGGAATTACAGCATGGCTCATACAATGGTCGTAAAAGGACGATAGGGTAGGATTTCTTAATAACGCTGCGCCTTTTTACTCAGGTCCCATATATTTACATGACATGTCAAGTTATTAATATTGTTCTTTTACTGAGACACAAAATATTAATTCATAGGCCCTAAGCATAGGCATTTTTAAACAGTTTTATTCTACCGATGTCATATTCATAATATTTTCATATCAAGACAAGTTAATAATAGCGCGCTTTTACCTGGGCACTAAATATTAATTCATACTTAGCGCCTACAGGGGAGGATTGACCCACCGGGACATTTCCCGGTGGACCACTCGAGAAATGGCCCACTTTCTCGTATCTTCTTTATCTGGATTGTTCAGAAAGAACGACCACCTCGTTTTGGGCATGGCTTGATATGCTGCGATGAATCATGAGTGGATTTTTAAAATTCTTTCAACCCTTAAATTGCTGCTAAAACTTGTTCTCGAATGAATCAATTTTACAATGCATATTTCAGCAGTTCTCTTTCATCCGGGAGTTAACAGAATTTTTCTAATGAGGGAATTTATGAGGTGTTCCCCCTGTGGGTACTGAAGTGGACCACATGACAAAAGTTCCCGGCCTGGTTTTGTCCACCCAATCCGCCCCTGAGTGCCTAGGCTTGTGAATTAATATTTAGTGCCTAGGTAAAAGCGTACTATTATTAACTTGATTTGATATGTAAACATTATGAATATGGCCTCGGTAAAATAAAAACTGTTAAAAGGGCCTACGAATTAATATTTAGTTCCTAAGTAAAAGCGCAGCATTTTATTAAAAAATCCCACCTCATGGTCCTTTCCCAACATGGCGTAAGTCATGATGTAATTCTTTTGTTTTGTCGAAAACCGTAGTTTTAAAAAATGTACTGTCATTTATTTTGTTTTCACGAATGTACACTTTTATTTCTCTACATTAAAGTTCGATTCTTTCTTGGTTTACTTAGAACGTTTTCTCGATTCAATTCTCATTAGAGGGCCAAGAAACGGCCCCTTAAACATTTGTGGCCAGTTGTCCTGTGGAACTTGTTCGAACCCCGTCTCATTCCTACTGAATATTCTGAACCAAATGTCCTAGATATCTAGTTGAGGTGTAAAAAACCGAGGGTTAATCACACACTCCTTCCTAAAATTCTCATATTATTATAGAACATTGCACTGCTATTCAACGAAAGTGCGATTTTATTGCCATTGCGTTATATTGAATAAGTGTTGCGACACAATCCAGCAAAAACACAAGTGTTGGGAAACTGCTGCCCATCAGTTGGCAGTGATGGGTCACTGCTGGCTGAAATCTGCCGCTCACGGCCCGGTAGCGGTCCGTTGGTGGCAGCGCCATCAGTTGGCGAGCCATTGCTGGACCTGCAGTATCGCCGTGAAATGCGGGCCTCCAAGCAAGTGCCACTAGTGGCCCGTAGCTGGTAACCGATGCAACCCCAGGTGGAAGCAACGGGACTGCGCATGCTCAGAAGCAACACGTGCTGTTTCTCTCGTGGTACCAGTTAGTTGAAGACGACGCTATCGCCATCCTATTATTTTAGTGGATGTTAAGAAAAAAAAAGCCATATGTAGAGAGGCGAATTAAAGACACGGCTCAGCTACTGATATGTCACATACGTGGAGTAAAAACAAAAGAGTTTTAAAATCTCTGAAGACGTTGCAGATTTCTCGTGTTACCAGGCGCGTACTGCATGGTAGCCCCCGCATTGCAGGGGTAACTTACGGCTAAGAGGACCTCTAGCTTCAGCAAAAACATTTTACAGATTCTTCTTTCCGAAACTTTATATGAATAAAGAAATAAGTAGCAATTTTTTACAGAAGCTTTGAAAGAAGTATTAAAAAGAAAAGTAGGGTTTTTTTTTGTTTCTTTCATGGTTAAAATTTATTCAAACTGGATGACAGGAAAACAGTTATTTCAGAAGAGTAGACTCTTTTTATAGACATAGCAATCATTTTTATTAATAAGAGAATGCCAAAGGGATATCAGTTCAATAAATGAAAAGTGTTTACCAATAAGGATAAGGTATTTTGTATTATACTTGTTTGCCCGTAGCTACACATGTTTCAGAATATAATGAACTGAAAAGTGTTATTCGCGGAGAGAAATAGAGACTTGCGCCATTTTTTTCATAACAGAGTCAAGAGCAAAATTTTTATTATCATTGTTTTTATAACCATGGCCGTCTTAAGGGGTTAGTGAACGGGGCCGGTGCCCAGGGCCTCCAACGCCCAAGAGTCCTATGGGTTTACAAAAAATCAAACTATTTCACCACTCACCAGAAGGTTTTTGTTTTATTTAAAGTAAAGAAGAAACACCAATGCAAAAAGTTGGAAATCCTTCCTTTCTTTTTTTTTTTTTTTTTCAAAACTTGCTCGTAGTTTCAATTTCCCGAGGAGGCAATTTAGGTGTTAAGATCTTTTGTGACAAAATAAGAAACGAAAAATGCCGAATCATCTCCGGATCCCCAGTGTGAGTGAAGTTTGAGGGTCATGAGGGCCAACCACAAATCGTAATTTTTTCTGAATTCCCTTTTAAACAGCCACTTGTGTTGTCTATCTATACGAAGAAGTGCACGTATGTATATCACTGAGGTTTGCCCACATGGGCTATTTATATTTATTCAATCTTTGCTGTTAAAATAAATAGCATTGACGGGGGCCACATATCATAATTTTTGTGCGGTGAGTCATTGTCCGGAAAGGGTGCTTCTCCGTTTATTTCTTCTGCTTTTTCAAGTTAATTTTCGTTGAAAAATTTGCAGAATGGGGAAGATACATATCTTTCAGCACCAATTTTCTAGTAATTTACTAAGCAACTAAATGTGAATGCCTTTGGTACACTTAATAATGGAGTTCTACAATTTTTTCATGCACCATATTTCATTCAGGTGGTATTTAAACAGTTACTGGACATTGAATGTTTCTTCTCTGGGATAACATGGTGATAAATACAATAATTTTCATATGTTGTATGTACATAATTCCATGCGTGAATAAAGAAAATAACCACACATTGTAATAATATCCTATGTTGTGTATATGTATATATATATATATGGGATGTAAGGTCAGGTGATGCGTAACATCACAGCCTCTCCTTGACAAATGTCAACCCCGCCTTCTCGTGGTGCATCCTGTTCCCACTAAAGGGGCTCTGACGACCGCCCATAGCGGTATAACTATACCATCGGGATAAGAGGAAATTCTATCCCACACTCACCAACCCGCTTGGCCAGCGTGGTGAGTTATGGCCAAACCCCTCCTAAATGATTCCACAACTTAAATCTTGGCCCTCAGTCTCCGGCAGCTGGAATGTACCTGGCCAAGGCAGCGGCCAGTGCGACATGAAGGCAGAGGGTGCTAAGAATCCCCGGAGGACCGGACTAGGCTGCCATCTGATGCTGACCTTGGCTACTTACAATGGACGCTCCCTATCTTCTGATTCAAGGCTTCTTGAATTGGAAGAGGAACTACAAAGGATCAAGTGGGACATCGTGGGGCTAAGTGAGGTAAGGAGAAAAGGAGAAGATCTCATCGAACTGAAAAGTGGACATCTCTTCTACTATCGTGGGACAGATACTGGCAGAACTAGTGGTGTTGGATTTATAATAAACAAGAAACTGAAGGATAAAGTTGTAGAAGTTGAAAGTTCCTCTGACAGAGCTGCACGACTTGTTATCCAACTCTCGAAAAGATACCAGGCTCAGATTATTCAAACTTATGCACCCACCACAAGTCATCCTGAAGAAGAAATTGAAGAATTTTATGAGGAAATTTGTCATCTAAATAATAAAGGTAAGCAGCACTTGAAAATAATTATGGGAGATTTCAATGCAAAAATAGGGCAACGGCAACAGAATGAAACTTCAGTAGGTAAATTCGGTCATGGCAACAGAAACCAGCGTGGAAATACTCTCGTTGAGTTTGCAGAGGCAGAAGGGTTTTTCATCTTGAACTCCTTCTTCAAGAAAAAAGCCACACAGGAAATGGACATGGAGACATCCAAATGGGACGACAAGTGAAATTGATTTTATTATGTGTAACAAAAAATTCATCATAGAAGACTGCAGTGTGCTAAACAAGTTCAACACAGGTAGTGACCATAGATTGGTGAGATGTAAGATGCACCTCAACACTAAACTTGAACGTGGCAAGCTCATAAGACAAACAAAATCTATTGACATAACCAACCTTAAAAAACACCATAATACCTTCAAGTTAGAACTGAAGAACAGGTTCTCCGCTTTAGAAGGCCTAACATCGGAAGAAGTGGACATCTCTGAAGTTAACAGAAAAGTAACCAAAGCTCTTATGGAAACAGCAACAAAATTAGCTGGGTCTAAGAACAAGTTGCATGTGAACAAATTATCAGGAAAAACCAAAATGTTGATGCATAAAAGAAGAGAGATGAGGACAACTAAAGAAGATGTGACTTCCAAAGTGGAATATATAGAGCTATGCAAGACAGTAAGAAAAAGTATCACTGAAGACGTAAGGAAATTCAACTGTGAACTAGTGAGGAAAGCAATTGAAAACAACCAAAGCCTAAAGATAGCAAAGGGACATCTCAGTAAGGGAAGAAAACAGATTATGGCACTGAGAAAAGAAGATGGTTCTGTAACAAGAAATAGAGCCGAAATTTTGACAAGAGTGAAAGATTTCTACTCCAAATTATATGAAAGGGATGATATATGCACTCCAGACATCATGAAAGATACCAGTACCAGAGTTCCTCCAGTCCTTCCAGCAGAAGTTGCACATGCAATCAAGAACATGAAGCGAGGAAAAGCTCCAGGAGAAGATGGAATTACTGTAGATATCATACAAGAAGCAAGTGGAGAAATCGAAACAGTACTCGCCCAAATTTTCACTCGATGCCTTAATGAAGGAAAGATTCCTGAGGATTGGAACACCGCTACAATGATCCTGCTACATAAGAAAGGTGACATTGAGGATCTCGGAAACTACAGACCTATCAGCCTCCTATCAGTAGTTTATAAAATCTTCACTAAAGTTCTTTCACACCGCTTGAAAGTAACACTGGACATGGCTCAACCGAGAGAACAAGCTGGATTCAGGAGTGGCTACAGCACAATAGATCATATCCACGTGCTGAGAGAACTAATTGAAAGAGCGAGGGAATATGAACTTCCATTGTGCATGGCTTTTATCGATTATGAAAAAGCCTTTGATTCGGTGAAACCATCAGCAGTTACAATGGCTCTGAAAACCTGCGGTATTGAAGATGCATACATTAATATTATTAATAACATCTATGAAAATGCAAGTGCAAAGATTAGGCTGTTTGAAAATACAACACACGTAAAAATTGGAAAGGGAGTGAGACAAGGTGACACCATATCTCCGAAGCTCTTTAATGCCACATTGGAGGGTGTCTTTCAGTCGCTGAGCTGGGAAAACAAGGGGATAAAGATTAATGGAGATTATCTAACCCACCTTCGTTTTGCTGATGACGTAGTCATTTTTGCAACTACCCCATCAGAGCTGCAGAGTATGATCCAGGAACTTGCTGACAAGAGTAAAGAAGTGGGATTAAAAATGAACTTTCAGAAGACAAAAGTGATGTTCAATGCTTTTTCAAGAAATGAAGATTTATCGATTGATGGAGAAAAGCTGGAGATAACAGACACGTACGTTTATCTTGGACAGCAGATATCAAGTGAGGGTCACATTGATGAAGAAATTAATCGACGTACAAAACTTGCCTGGAGAGCTTTTGGAAGAAACAGCATAATTTTCAAGAGCAATATGCCATTATGTCTTAAAAGAAAAGTGTTTGATCAATGCATCCTTCCAGTGCTTACGTATGGTGCAGAGACGTGGACCTTAACTAAAAGAGACATACAAAGGCTGCAGACAACTCAAAGATGAATGGAGAGGTGCATGCTTCGTGTAACCATGAGAGATAAGAAGAGGAACTCGTGGATCCGAAAAATGACAAGAGTGGAAGACATCATGATCAGAGTTAAGTCCCTGAAATGGCAATGGGCTGGACATACTGCCAGAAGGACAGATCATCGATGGACAGCCGAAATTTTAGATTGGATTCCAAGGGACAGGAAAAGACCCAGAAGAAGACCACATGGGAGATGGGTGGATGAAATTCGAAAGTATGCAGGGGTGACATGGAGGAGACTGGCACAAGACAGACCGTTGTGGAGGAAACTTGGGGAGACCTTCGTCCAGCAGTGGATTGATAATGGTTGACAATGATGATGATGATGATGATATATATATATATATATATATATATATATATATATATATATATATATATAAATAAGATCAGGGGCACCTCAAAATGTGACGGCCCAGGGCCTCCAGAAATGTTAAGACGGCACTGTTTATAACAGAGTCAAGAGAAAATTTTCTCTATGTGTAAAATCTTGTAGCATTATGCTAAGTGTGTTTTTTATGTTCAAGCGTAAATAATTTAAGTAGTTTCATTTTTTTCCTGCCACAATTCTTAATTGATACCTATTCATTTGTATAGTTACGTGTTTTGTATATGTGATCGATCGTGAGGCATTTCAAAGAGGCTGGCCTTAGTTCTCTGAAAGAATAAAATTTGCATCATAAATTCAACTTTGGCGTAATTGTTTTGAAGTGTTTTCTGTTGTTATAAAATCAGGACAACTATTTCAGTTGCAAAAGGGGAAATTTGTGTTACACGCAGTGGAGTGCACTAATTTTGGTTTTGCGAAAAATACCTGTAGGTTCCAAAAAATTTGAATTATTATAGCACTTATAAAATCTTGTAAATAATATGGAATTAAAATTTTAAGTACTTGAGTGCTAATATATTTTTGCAAAAGGGTCTCGAAGAAATTTTTGTTCTGGGGCGAGATTTTCCGGTACGATACTGCGTGGAACTACTGAAAACTTTTGCAAAGAATTGTGATATTTAAATCTTTCAAATCAATCTATTTGGAATATTTCATTTAAGAAATTAGATGCTATATACAGTCATAGTGCACGCGGAGATAGTGGGAGAAGAAAGTAAGCAATCACACCGTTCGAAAGAACCCCTTTAGAGAAACTTGCTTAACACCATTGTAAACGTTATAATAGGTATAACAATGCTATTGTTTTACATACCAAGACATTTTATGTGAAAAATTTATTAAATCAGATCATTTCAATATAGATGGCTGTGAATTTCATTCGTGTTAAAGCGCTGAATCATAGCAAATTCCAGAATTATTCAACAGAAATTGTTGCAGAATTCGGCTGTCTATAACACGCAGAAATACTCCCGGAAAGTCGCACAGAAGAAATAAAGTATTTTTGAGAACAAAATAAAATGACATGTTTAACGGTCCGTGGAAGTCTGAACTTCACAGAATGTGATCCAATGAAAAATCTGAGTCTGTGGATTTCGTCTTACGAAAGGTCCTTGGTCTTTCAACGACTTCTTCAAGGACGTTCTGAAAAGGTCCAGGATTTTTCTCTTTATCACAAATCAAAAATGGGGGAATTTTGTAAGGAATTTTGTCGGTGCCAATAAACTTAAGAGTACTTTCGATATTCTAAAGAGAGCGGAAAAGCTATTAGTATTCTATCAAAAAAAATTTCTTTTTAATGAAAAATTTAGTTATTAAACCTTACCCTTGAGATAACACCGTAATGCGACGCAACCTTGTCCCCCCCTAGCTCAGGAACTGTCATTCCAATCTACCCCAACCCATTCATTCTAATTAAATAAAAAAATTGGAAATATTTGCTCTGCTGTATGTTCCCTGAATATTGTAACTTCTATTCAAATCAGAGGGAAAAAATTATGTTAGAAAAATTCCAAAAACTAATTGATTACGGTACCAAGCGGCATAAGTTTTGCTTTAACGAGTTCTTCCTGAAAAAAAAAGCCAAGTTAGTAAAATCATGCAATGTATTGATTATAATACGCTTTCCAACATACCAGAAATCATTACTCAAGTTATGAGGATAATGGCTGTGGAATAAATCTCGCTACTGTGCCCTGACCTTTGACCCCATTTCAATTATATTAAACAGAATTGGTTCAGTGTACTTCCGGAACTACATGCTGAAGTTTTGTCGCAATAAAAGCATTTCTAGTCAAGTTATGATGATAATGATTGTGGAATAAATCTCGCTCTTTTGATATTTCTCTAGAACCGTTCAATTTCAATGATATTTAACAGAACAGGTTCAGTATACCTCCGAAACAAGGTGATAAAGTTGTGTCGCAATCAAAGCATTTTACGTAAGTTATGACGCATAAGGGCGACAGAATGGATCCCGCTCCTATGTCTTGATCTTTGAACCCCATTTCGCCCATTTTCAATAGGGTTCGTCTCCTACCAGATATTAAAATTTCATCGAAATCGAATCATTTTCACGTGAGTTACCGTGCGGACAGGCAGACAGACAGACAGACGGACATAGCTGGAGCATATACTCTTCTTCAACCAACGTTTGGAAAACGTAAAAAATCTAGAAACAGGCTGCTCTTTTTCAGGGTTTGACTACCCCGTAAATGCCTAACGCCTCAAAAAAACTTTGATTAGGACTTTTGATTCCAGAAAAGGGACTTTACCAATTTCGCAGGACAAACGAACCACACGCGCCTCATGTGATACCAACTCCGATGATTAGCCGAAATCTCGCGCCTCTAACCACCCGCGAAACAGACTTTACTTCATTAAATTATGGAAGTAAGTTCTAAGAACTTCTACGACAGACGTTCCAAAAATTATTTGCCAAATGGGCGTATCTTATCGACATGGGGGGAAATGTGAGAGATTTAAATTAATATTCAAAATTTTCCCCTAAAATTAAAGATCCTAAAATTGAACGGTTCTAGAGAAATATCAATTGAACACGACTAGGAATTTCTGGTTATTAAATGATACTGAATTTTAATTGAGGAAATTTCATTATGTATTTTCATAAGAATTTTTTTTTTTTTTGCACATATGGTTTTTTTTTTTTCAGTTTTAAAATGCGCTAGGGAAATATAAAATAACACTTACCTTTTTGAACGCTAATGCAGAAGGCAGCTGCTAAAAGCAGCTTGTTGAACATCGTTGTTTTAATCCAAAGAAGTCTACAAGTCACTGGGTACTTGAAGAAATCTCGTGAACCAGGAACTGTCACTTTCCTTCCGGAACAGTTAAAAGGATATTGTTACCGTTTTAGCACCTTTAAGTATCGCTAAAGATGCGACGTGGGTCTTTATCTTATCTGTCTTATTGCACTCTCCATAGATCACAGAGAAAATGAGATAGGAGAAGGAAATAAAAGAAAAACAGAATATATCGCTAAGTATTTTCAGAGCGTCTAACCTTCAGGCTGACGGAGTTGCAGCAAAGTCAAACAACAGGAAAGCAAGGGGTGCAACACGTCACAGTCCAGGCGGGTATCCCGGATTTAGGGGGACATTCTAATCTCCTTAGCCATTAGCGACAAGTTAGTGGGTGTTGACGTGGATGAATATACAATGTCTCCTCCCCCACTCTCTTGTTTTCCTGACTCTATTATCTATCTACCTGCTAAGCTGGTTGTCTTTATGAAGTTTGCCTCACAAAACAGCAGCTTTTTACGAATCACCTCGTGGTCGGACTGCCAGCCACGTAATCGTAATGAATATGTCAAAACGCAGTTTCGCTCAAACAAATTTGCATATCCTAGAGATGATGTTCATACACCTATTTCAATTCCACACCCATTCCTCGTGTTTTTCATTTTATCCTCTCATGTGTAAATGGTTATTATTATTTATTGTAAGTTCCAATTTATGTATTATTCAAGCAATCAAATTTAAAATTCATAGGGAACTTATCAATTGAACATCAACGAGGAACTGAGGTAATTTACTACACGTTACAGATTGAAGTTAATTATTTGAAGTTAATAAATTACTGTGTATTTTTTACAAGGAAGTATTAATGCTTCTAATGCATATGCACAGTTTATCCTCTTACCATTGTATCGCACTTATACACCAATGATCCATTACATTATGACCATCTGCCTAATAAGCTGTATAGGACCCCTATAGCCCGCAAAACAGCGGCCACTCGGCGAGGTAAAGATTCGATGACGAGGCGATAGGTATCCTGGGGTATTTGGTACCATAATGTCACTAGCAGGTCCTCCAGTTCCCGTACATTTCTGGGTGGTGGTGATTTAGCGCGAACCCGCTTTTCCAAGTCGAACCGCAAATGTTCGATTGGGTTCATGTCAGGTGAATTCGGAGGCCAGGGCATTAACAGAAAGTCTCCAGAATGTTCCTCGAACAACTCCTTGACGGTTCTGGCACTGTGGCATGGCGCATTATTCTGTTGGGGATGGACATTCCTAGCGCCGCCCCGGTGGCGCAGTGGTCTAAGGCGCTGGCCTCTGATCATTCGTCCGTAAGGGGTCCGGGTTCGAATCCCGGTCAGGCATGGATGTTGTGTTTGTCTTACGGCACTGGTTCTCTCCCTTCCCTGGAACCAGTGACCCTAAATTAGGGACGGGCGACTGCTTATAGCCCATTGAGTTGCTCACAGTGGTCGTTAAACCTCCAATTAAATTAAATTCCTAGCATTTTAATGTTATCCTGGAAAGCATTATGATGGCTATTCCCAACAGGATAATTATTATCCTGTTGGGAATGGCCCTCGCCAGCAGGATATCATTTTTCACGTGCCAAAAAGTGGATAAACTTACCCCGCAACGATGTTCAGATACCTGACAGCTGTCAGGGATTATGCTATTGGCATAATGAAGCCTAAAGTGTCCCAAGAAAACATGTCCCACATCATATTACCGCCGCCGCCGACCTGTTTCCGTCCAACAGTGTATCCAGGTGCCATAGCCTCCGTTGGTAATCAGCGTATCCGCGCTCGGCCGTCTACCTGATACACCAGTAAACTTGATTCGTTAGACCAGGCCATTTCCTTCGAATCATCCACTGTCCAATCACGATGAACTTGGGTCCATTTCATGCGTTGTTGGCGATGGTGTGCAGTGAGCATGGGGACCCGTCTGGGTATTGGGCTACGCAGGCCCATGCGTAAAAGGCTACGATGAACTGCGAGCTATGACACATTGCCCTAATCACCACTGTTGTAGCTGCGGGTGATTTTTCACACTGAGGCCCTGCGGTCGCTGTGAACAATGAGCGACAGTCTCCGCTCCCCTCTGGCATCAATGAGCTGCGGAAGACACACGGCTTGATGGTGGTTCGTTGTTTGGCCATCTGTGCACCACTTTTGATACGTACTCACCACAGCGACACCGAGATGGCCATCAGTAATGTCTGAAAAACTGCATGGTTCCACAAGCAGGAGGCGTTACCTCGGGCCAGAACACAGCTTCACAGGGGCCGTAGTTTGGGGACCAATGCTCTAATAAATCAATCTCCGGTTCGTTCGTTAAAGGAGCAATTTCAGTTTTCACCAAATTTATTATTCCTCTTCCCTGAAATTGCCGCCTCACTTCAAGATCACAATCAATTTTGCTTTAGAATTTATTTCAAATTCTAAGATTATTAATTATTATTATTATTACAGATTTGTAGATTATTAACCAAATTCTACTTTTTTTCTATAGTTATAAAAAAAGAGAAAAACTAAAGAAAGGCATCATCCTCAAATCAAAGACAGGAAATTTTCTGCAGTGGTTTAAGAAGACTACAGCAAAAGGAGATGCATAACCTTTTCGACAGTGTTACCAGAATCTGTATCGTGGTAAGTTTCTTTTGTTTTCTTTCATTAAAGTTGATAATTGTTTTCGCTTGTAGGATATTTTTTATGTTGCTTCTCTTCCAAGGCTCTTCTTCCCTTTCTTCTTCTGCCGTAGGACTACGTCTAACTCCGCGGATAGTATGGCCGACCGTCTCCGCGGATAGTATGGCAAAAATAGGTCCCAATTGAAATCATTATAGCGTTCAAAATACGTGTTGCACACTAATCGTGTTAGCATATTCGTAAACAGCATGGAGTATAATTCGCGTTCTGCGCAATATACATTGCGCGCGACGCTTCCCTCGCTCCCTGTTTGCCGGGGAGATGATGCAATATTTCTGGGTGTGCCGCCGCGTTTAACTCAGTCTATCTCGGCAACCGTGAGCGTAACACGACAGTACGTGGTATCGTTTTACAGCTCTCGACGAGATCTATTCAAATATACGAAGTACATTCCGCAGTGGTTTGAACTGAAGATTTAAATATTGTTTTCTTATGAACCGGTGACCAATTTTGACAATATGGTGGTTTATCTGGACAACCGTGAGTGCAAAACGAATGTACGTGATATCGTTTTAAAGTTCACGACAAGATCTATTCAAACATATAAATAACATATCACATTGGTTTAAACTAAAAAAAAAATGCTTTCATGTGAACGGTTAACATTTTTGACAATGCCGCGGAATTTGCAAAATGAACGCAAGCAAAAGCGGAGAACATCAAAACGAGAAGGAAGAGCAAGTGATGAGGAATGTAAGAAGTCCAAGAAGACAAATCACCACGCTGGATAATTCGTATACCGATCTGCTTTGTGTTCGCAATGTATCCAGCATTATTTGTAAAAATTATGTAAGCTACTTTTCATATCATAGACCTGTGTTGGCTATAACAAATTAAATAAACGCTTTGAAACCATACTCGACTAATTCACTTCAACTCGGTCCGCAGATGGCCTAGTGATCAACGTTCTTGATTACCTCGTCGAAACCTTCGGTTCGACTCCACGCTCGAACCACTAAATATCCGCCGAATGTCGGGTATGCACGTTAAGCCATATGACCCCGCCTACTGGCCCTCCTGTAATAAATAAGGGCGGTTTTTCACCCCCTCTCTACCTCGCTTACGTGTCACTTTCCTGTCGGGCACTCTAGCTCAAATCTCCTAGCTTCCTTTTTCTAAGGATTTTTTAAGACCTGGGGTCAGACACTCCCTTCCTAAAATCCTCTACATATGATCTGATTTGATCATATTAACTCTCCGATCTGCAAGTCCTAGTCTTACGTTCCAAACTGACGGCTCAGTCAGAATTGAGCCTACCTGTACTTTGTTTGTATGGTTTTGGTGAAGGGGGTGGTAGGGGGTTATGCACGATTTCCATATTTTATTTAAAGAAAAATTTGTCTCTAAAAACGAATAAAACCCAACTACGTATTTTTTATACCAGATCTTTCATGATCATTCACTATTCAAACAAGTGTCCGTGCCTTTTGTGTTGTTCCTCCACCACCGAATGCCTGGAGGTAGACAAGATACCATACGGTTCATAAATCGCTCAATCTGACGGGACACTTGAAATGACATTTCATAACAATTCGTTTTGAGAGCACGTTGTTTCACATGCTAAATAATTAAATCATTTAAAGTAATTGAGGCAAAAAAAAAAAAAACGAACAGTGTGCTTTATCTAATGATTATCGCTATAGGATAAAAAAAGAAGAATCATATTATCGATATAGGACAAAAAAGCAGAATCAGATTATCGATATAGGATAAAAAAGAATCAGAATGCTACGATGATGTGGAATTGCTCTAAAAATTTTTTTAAATGTAATGGTCAAATGTCTTCAATGAATAAGTTTGTTTTATAACTAGCAGATCATACTTGTCAAAAATATAGAAGCATATAAAAGATATTAAAATAATCCACATAATTCTTGAATAATAAAAAAACGCAAAAACATCTACCACAGATTATATAAATAAAATACAAATAAATAAATTAATTAAATACGTAACTTTTAAATACGCCAGCGTTTTCTTATGAATGTAAACGCTGCCAGCCTGGTGAAGTATTAAGGAAAGTTAACAATTTTGAAGCTTCTACTTTTCAGCTAAAAACAGAACGCTTGTCTATACCCCCTATACGGGTATGTGCCCCTGTTCTCATATTACGATAAGTAAGTAGCCGCAAACTACGTTTTCGGCAACTGCCGGAAAAACGGCGACACCCGAAGAAATATTTCATGACGTCGCTTCAAGATTCTGGAACTGCTTAAGTAGTGCGCAAGATCTTCTGTCTAAGCGTTAAAAAAAAAAAAAAGGCTCTTTTAAGGGCCTTACTCTAATTTGCAAATTTACTTCACACATGTGAATAAATTTCGTTAAATAAAAAAAAAAGGGGGGGGTGGCTCCTCTAAGAGCCGTACTCTGTTTTGAAAACTTACTTCACCCATGTACCTTGTTAAATAAAAAATGAGAAAAAAAAAGGCTCTTTTAAGGGCCTTACTCTGATTTGCAAATTGTTTCACACATGTGAATAAATCTCGTTAAATAAAAAAAAAAAGAAGGGGTGGCTCCTCTAAGAGACGTACTCTGTTTTTCAAACATACTTCACCCATGTGAAGAAACATTGTTAAATAAAAAATGAGAGAAAAAAAAAAGGCTCTTTTAAGGGCCGAACTTGCTTTGCAAAGAGAAATATTGCAGTCCACTGATATGAGACTGGCCCAGATACACGGTACTATGGTTTAAAATAATTAATAAAGTACCAAACTCCCCTCCGGCCAGTGAAAAAAAAAAAAAAAAAGACCAAGAAAAACAAAAAACGAAAAATTCCTGAGAAGCGAGGTGAAAAACCGACTCCTACACGGGAACTGAGCAAACGATAACTGTGTGATTTAAGGTGCCTTGCAACACAGGGTTTTGTGAGAAAACTGGGTGTTTATCTGTAGGATTTTTCTTGTGGTTTTACTCTTTTTTGTTTTAGGCACCCCTTTTCCCTGGCCTTTCTGACGATTCCCTGAGGCCTGGCGTTGTCTGCGGGATAGATTGCTTTGACTGAATTGTTGCAGGTAAGTATGTAGGGTAGCTTACAACTTCAATACTTAACGGGTAACCGTCTACTCCTTCTCCTCTAATATTTCCATACTTTCCTTTCGCACTATTCTATCAGGGAAATCTGTTCCCAAACATCTTATCTTCTTCTTTTTCACCTGACAAAAGGCGCAGAGCACTGAGGGTTCTGGTCTCTCAACCTCAGATAGGAAATATCTCTCTCTGTCTAAGCGTTTGTTTCTGAAGAAAACAGAAGATGCGGTCAGGCTCTTAGTTATTTTCTTAGTCACTCAACCACGAATAATTAGAATAGCAATAATTGTGAAAGAGACGCACTACATTTTTGCATTGTTTTTTCAATGTTTTTAGCAAAGAAGTCAGTCTGTATTTCTCAATTATTTCCCCTTTTTTCATCGAACAGAAAACGGTAAATTCTAAGTACCCGTAACTCGTAAGTACTTCAGCACATGCATTCCCGACTTTACACTAGAAAAAAAAAAAAAAAAAAATTCTGAAATTCGCGAACCACTATCCGTGATTTTTTCGTGAATTAACGAAGCATATTTCGGATACAACGTTTTCCGTGAAATGACGGGGAAAACCCTGAATTTCCCAGATTTTTCGTACGGCGGAAAAATTCTAAATTTTCAGAAACCTTTCTGCAATTTCTTTCTTATATCGACGGTAAATTACCGTTTTCAAGAGGTGTTAACGGAAAATCCTGCTTTTTCAGAAACCTTTCCGCAATTCTTTTCTTATACTGACGGAAAAACTCCGTTCTTACTTTTTCCGTATCCATAGGACGAAAACTTTCCGGCAATGGGAGTGGTTCATGGGAATACTTGTGGATTTGATTAACTGTTAAATTTCCATTGTCCGTCAAAGTATTTGATTTTGAAATTCAGTAGCGAGATCGGATATTGTGGCCATCGCATGAATATTGGTTACTGTGGCACAGGATATTTCTTCTCCTTTCTCCCATTTTGTGCAGCAACTATTATGTATTGTGTTACCGTAAGAAACCGGGTACTTAATTTATTGCACAAATGATTGTACGATATCTATGTTCAGGACAAAAGCTATAAGCTATTTAGAGAAAATTTCATACTTAGAAGTTTTGTGAAATAATATTATAAAACAATACATTGCACCTTCTCTTTAAGATAATTGGAAGTTATTGTCAGTTTAAATTTTAAAAAAGATATCAAGCTACAAATCATTCTGTTGCTTGAAAAAATCACAATGAAAATAATACATATTTTGTAATAAGACCTTGTACAGAAAACAGGAAATTATTAGACACATATTCAAAAAAATAACAAGCTCCAATAAAAAATGTTAGTAAAATCATGCAATGCATTGATTATGATACGCTTTCCAACATACCAGAAATCAATACCCACGTTATTACTCGCGTTACGAGGATAATAGCTGTGGAATAAACCTCACTCCTGTGCCATGACCTTTGACCCCATTTCGATGATATTCAACAAAACCGGTTCAGTATACCTCCGGAACAACATGATAAAGTTTTGTCGCAATCGAAACATTTTTACGTAAGTTATGACGCATAAGGGCGATGGGATAGATACCGCTTCCATGTCCTGACCTTTGATCCCATTTCGTCCATTTCCAATAGGGTTCGTTCCTAGGTTGTCCCCTATCACACACTAAAATCTCATCAAAATCCAATCATTTTTACGCAAGTTATCGTGCGGATAGACAGACTGACAAAGCTGGAGCATATGCGCTTCTTCAATCTACGGTTGGAAAGCGTAAATTAAATGACTAAATCACTCTCATTACTAAAACAACAACAACAACAAAAAAATCGCACAATAAAGTTTTACCTTGAACGAGATATGGTTATGGTGGCTCAGTGGTTAAGACGCGCGGCTTCAACCTAAATGACCCGGGCTCGATTCCCACTACCGGCGCAAAAGGATTCTCTCACGTAAGTGCCGAAATATTCAGTCTGTTGGGTTTTGCGAAATTTCAGCCTAAACACAGAAAAACTGAAAACGTTTTTTTCTGAAATAAACGGAATTTACTAACTACGGAAAATCTGAGAAAATACGGAAGTTAAAATAACGGGAATTCCGTTAAAAGACGGACACTTACCGGCAACTTTGCTTCACGTTATTTTCAGAAATTTTCTGTTAATTCACCCCACTTAATTTTTACAGTTTTTATTATTTGAAAAGTCTAACATAGATGAACTGCGGTTCATACTGTTTGCTCGAAACACAGCTTGAAGATAGCAATCTTTAAAAATAACCTACTAAATAATCATGAGACAGTTGTCCGCATCCTTGTAAAAAAAAAAACAAGAAAGATGACACGGAATTTTAGGGTGTAATAAGCACGTCTTTTGAATCCGTTCTGACGCAAATTAAATTCATCAAAGCTATTCAAAGTCAATGAAACCGGCATGGAAAACAATAGTATCTGACTGAAGAAAGAAGTATTTCAATCGGGTTTTTAATCCCACAGATATTGCTGTAAACGGAATCGTGAGCTTACTCCCACTGGTTGCAGACTTATGCGTTAAGAAAAACATGAATTTATATGAGAAACATTTCGCACCGGCAACGCTCTCCAACGCCAAGGTAATTTTTCAAATCGGACTCTTAGAAACAGAGATATCGACAAAAATATGTGTGACTTTACTTCCCCTGGTGGCAAAACCATGCATTATTTTTAGGAAGAAAGTATTCTGAAAAGCTTTTTCCATGTGAGCGGTATCGGTCCAAGAAAAAAAAAAAATTAGTCGAGTTTTCAGGAGCCCAGATTTTGCTACAAATATATCGGAAGCAGAAATTAACACTTATACCCTCTGGTGGCCAAACCATTCTTTACCAAACATTTGAAATTATGTGAAAAATGTTTTCCATCAGGTCTTGTACGTGATACAGGAAGAATTTTTCAAATCGGAGTGTTAGAAGCAGAAAACGCAATTTACCTTTGTGCTCCCTAGCGGAAAGTCTATGATTTACTTGAAAACTTTGAATTTATAGGGAAAACATTTCGCATCGGAAACACTATCCAACAAAGAAAGAATTTTTCAAATTGGACTCTTAGAAACAGAGATATCGACAAAAATATGTGTGACTTTACTTCCCCTGGTGGGAAAACCATGCATTATTTTAAGAAGAAAGTATTCTGAAAAGCTTTTTCCATGTGAGCGGTATCGGTCCAAGAAAAAAAAATTAGTCGAGTTTTCAGGAGCCCAGATTTTGCTACAAATATATCGGAAGCAGAAATTAACACTTATACCCTCTGGTGGCCAAACCATTCTTTACCAAACATATGAAATTATGTGAAAAATGTTTTCCATCAGGTCTTGTATGTGATACAGGAAGAATTCAATCCAACGCCAAGGTAATTTTTCAAATCGGACTCTTAGAAACAGAGATATCGACAAAAATATGTGTGACTTTACTTCCCCTGGTGGGAAAACCATGCATTATTTTAGGAAGAAAGTATTCTGAAAAGCTTTTTCCATGTGAGCGGTATCGGTCCAAGAAAAAAAAAATTAGTCGAGTTTTCAGGAGCCCAGATTTTGCTACAAATATATCGGAAGCAGAAATTAACACTTATACCCTCTGGTGGCCAAACCATTCTTTACCAAACATTTGAAATTATGTGAAAAATGTTTTCCATCAGGTCTTGTATGCGATACAGGAAGAATTTTTCAAATCGGAGTTTTAGAAACAGAAAACGCAATTTACCTTTGTGCCCCCTAGCGGAAAGTCTATGATTTACTTGAAAACTTTGAATTTATAGGGAAAACATTTCGCATCGGAAACACTATCCAACAAAGAAGGAATTTTTCAAATCGGACTCCTAGAATTAGAGATATTGACAAAAATATGATATACATCTACGCCACCTGGCGTAGAAACCATGCATTATTTCAAGAAGAAAATGTTCCTAAAAGGTTTGTTGACATGAGTATAGTATCGGGCAACAAATGACTTTATTTGCAGTCGAGATTTTAGAAGCTCATATTTTGCTGCAAATACATCAGAAGCGAAAATTAAGACTTACGCCACCTGGTGGCCAAACCATTTTTGACAAAAAATAGAAATTACGTGCAAAAAATTTCCCATCAGCTGTATCCGGTGCAGAAAGAATTTTTCAAATCGGAGATTTAGAAGCAGAGATATAGGAGAAGAAGGAATTTTCCTTTACGCCCCCTAACGGAAAGTCTATGAATTACTTGAAAATTTTGAAATTGTTTGAAAAACATGTCACACTCGAAACACTGTCCAACAAAGAAGGAATTTTTCAAATCGGACTCCTAGAAGTAGAGATATTGACAAAAATAAGATATACATTTACGCCGCTGGCGTAGAAACCAAGCAATATTTTAAGAAGAATATGTTTCTGAAAGGTTTGTCTACACGAGTAGTATCGGTCTACAAACGACGTGTTTTTCAATCGAGAATTTAGAAGCTCATATTTTGCTGCAAATACATCAGAAGTGGAAATAAAGACTTACGCCCGCTGGTGGCCAAACCCTTTTTTTTTTAAAAGTTAGAAATTATGTGCAAAGGATTTCCCATCAGGAGCTGTATCCGGTACAGAAATAATTTTTCAAATCGGAGATTTAGAAGCAGAGATGTAAGGAGAAACGCAATTTACCCTTACGCCCCCTAGCGGAAAGTCTATGAATTACTTGAAAATTTTGAAATTATGTGAAAATCATGTCACACTGAAAACACTATCCAACAAAGAAGTAATTTTTGAAATCGGACTCCTAGAAGTAGAGATATTGACAAAAATAAGATATTTATCTACGCACCCTGGCGGAGAAACTGTCGAATATTTTAAGAAGAAAATATTGCGAAAAGGTTTATCGATATGAGTGGCATTAGTCCACGAAAGAATTTTTTCAGTCGATATTTTAGAAGCTCAGATTTTATGGCAAATACATCAGAAGCAAAAATTAACGCTTACTCCCCCTGGTGGCCAAATTATTCTTTGCCAAAAATTTGAAAATATATGCAAAACATTTTCCATCAGGAGTTGTATCTGCTTAAAACAAAAATTCAAACCGGAGTTTTAGAAAAAAATTTATCCGGAAAAATGTAATTTACTTTTACGACCCCTAGTGGAAAATATATGCCTAATTTGAAAAAGTAACTACATCTAAAATACTCTTCGACATAAATGGAATCGAAAGATGAAATAATTTTTCCAATCGGATTTCTAGAAGCAAATATGTGGAATAAAACGTATTTTTGAATTCGACACCATCTGCATTTACGCCCTCTAGCGGCGAAATTGTACATCGTAAAAAGAAACCGAAATGAAGGATCATCATTCGCATATTTGAAGCTTCCCAATGCAAAAAGGATTTTTCAAATCGGACTAATAGTTGCAGAGATATTGTGGGTACAGACAGACGGACGGACTGACGGACAAACCGATAACATAAGCACGATCTTTATTTTACAAAAAACGGGAGAAAAAGACTAAAATAAATGTAAAAAATAAAAATGGTTCACAATCTAAGAACACGTGGTGTTACATATACGGGAGAGGTGCTGAAAAGCATACTCTGTCTGGAGATATTGCAAAGACTCCTGAGTTCTCTACCTGTTCGTGCGCAAGCGGAGTCAAGAGAAATCTCGGTGCTTCGTAACCAAAATTGACTTATAAATAAGTTAAATCAGCTTATTTATAAATCAAATTTGACTTATAAATAAGCTAATTTAACTTTCATATTTTTCGTTTTTCACAAGGAGTAATTTCACTGCCAATTATTTTTTGGTGCAATTATGACTTATAAATAAGCTAATTTAACTTTCATTTTTATTTGTCTTTCACAATGAGTAATTTCACTGACAATTTGGTATTAATAAGCTAATTTAACTTTCATTTTTATTTGTCTTACACAAGGAGTAATTTCATTGTCAATTCCTTTTTGGTGCAATTTTGACTTATTAATAAGCTAATTTATCTTTCATATTTTTTTGTCTTTCACAAGGAGTAATTTCGCTGCCAATAATGTATTAATAAGCTAATTTAACTTTCATTTTTATTTGTCTTTAACAAGGAGTAATTTCACTGCCATTTCGTTTTTGGTGCTATTATGACTTATAAATAAGCTAATTTAACTTTCATATTTTTTTGACTTTCACAAGGAGTAATTTCACTGCCAATTATGTCTTAATAAGCTAATTTCACTTTCATTTTTATTTGTCTTTCACAAGAAGTAATATTTCACTGCCAATTCTTTTTGGTGCAATTATGACTTATGAATAAGCTAATTTAACTTTCATTTTTATTTGTCTTTCACAAGGAGTAATTTAACTGACAATTCTTTTTTGGGGCAATTATGACTTATAAATAAGCTAATTTTACTTTCATTTTTATTTGTCTTTCACAAGGAGTAATTTCCCTGCCAATTTGGTATTAATAAGCTAATTTAACTTTCATTTTATTTGTCTTTCACAAGAAGTAATTTCACTGACAATTCTTTTTTGGTGCAATTATGACTTATAAATAAGCTAATTTAACTTTCATTTTTATTTGTCTTTCACAAGGAGTAATTTAACTGACAATTCTTTTTTGGTGCAATTATGACTTATAAATAAGCTAATTTTACTTTCATTTTTATTTGTCTTTCACAAGGAGTAATTTCCCTGCCAATTCGGTATTAATAAGCTAATTTAACTTTCATTTTTATTTGTCTTTCACAAGAAGTAATTTCACTGACAATTCTTTTTTGGTGCAATTATGACTTATAAATAAGCCAATTTAACTTTCATTTTTATTTGTCTTTCACAAGGAGTAATTTCACTGACAATTCTTTTTTGGTGCAATTATGACTTATAAATAAGCTAATTTAACTTTCATTTTTATTTGTCTTTCACAAGGAGTAATTTCCCTGCCAATTCGGTATTAATAAGCTAATTTAACTTTCATTTTTATTTGTATTTCACAAGGAGAAATTTCACTGCCAATTATTTTTTGGTGCAATTATTACTTATAAATAAGCTAATTTAACTTTCATTTTTATTTGTCTTTCACAAGGAGTAATTTAACTGACAATTCTTTTTCGGTGCAATTATGACTTATAAATAAGCTAATTTTACTTTCATTTTTATTTGTCTTTCACAAGGAGTAATTTCCCTGCCAATTCGGTATTAATAAGCTAATTTAACTTTCATTTTTATTTGTCTTTCACAAGGAGTAATTTCACTGACAATTCTTTTTTGGTGCAATTATGACTTATAAATAAGCTAATTTAACTTTCATTTTTATTTGTCTTTCACAAGGAGTAATTTAACTGACAATTCTTTTTTGGTGCAATTATGACTTATAAATAAGGTAATTTAACTTTCATTTTTATTTGTCTTTCACAAGGAGTAATTTCCCTGCCAATTCGGTATTAATAAGCTAATTTAACTTTCATTTTTATTTGTCTTTCACAAGGAGTAATTTCACTAACAATTCTTTTTTGGTGCAATTATGACTTATAAATAAGCTAATTTAACTTTCATTTTTATTTGTCTTTCACAAGGAGAATTTCACTGCCAATTATTTTTTGGTGCTATTATGACTTATAAATAAGCTAATTTAACTTTCATTTTTATTTGTCTTTCACAAGGAGTAATTTCACTGACAATTCTTTTTTGGTGCAATTATGACTTATAAATAAGCTAATTTAACTTTCATTTTTATTTGTCTTTCACAAGGAGAAATTTCCCTGCCAATTATTTTTTGGTGCAATTATGACATAAATAAGCTAATTTAACTTTCATTTTTATTTGTCTTTCACAAGGAGTAATTTAACTGACAATTCTTTTTTGGGGCAATTATGACTTATAAATAAGCTAATTTTACTTTCATTTTTATTTGTCTTTCACAAGGAGTAATTTCCCTGCCAATTTGGTATTAATAAGCTAATTTAACTTTCATTTTATTTGTCTTTCACAAGAAGTAATTTCACTGACAATTCTTTTTTGGTGCAATTATGACTTATAAATAAGCTAATTTAACTTTCATTTTTATTTGTCTTTCACAAGGAGTAATTTAACTGACAATTCTTTTTTGGTGCAATTATGACTTATAAATAAGCTAATTTTACTTTCATTTTTATTTGTCTTTCACAAGGAGTAATTTCCCTGCCAATTCGGTATTAATAAGCTAATTTAACTTTCATTTTTATTTGTCTTTCACAAGAAGTAATTTCACTGACAATTCTTTTTTGGTGCAATTATGACTTATAAATAAGCCAATTTAACTTTCATTTTTATTTGTCTTTCACAAGGAGTAATTTCACTGACAATTCTTTTTTGGTGCAATTATGACTTATAAATAAGCTAATTTAACTTTCATTTTTATTTGTCTTTCACAAGGAGTAATTTCCCTGCCAATTCGGTATTAATAAGCTAATTTAACTTTCATTTTTATTTGTATTTCACAAGGAGAAATTTCACTGCCAATTATTTTTTGGTGCAATTATTACTTATAAATAAGCTAATTTAACTTTCATTTTTATTTGTCTTTCACAAGGAGTAATTTAACTGACAATTCTTTTTCGGTGCAATTATGACTTATAAATAAGCTAATTTTACTTTCATTTTTATTTGTCTTTCACAAGGAGTAATTTCCCTGCCAATTCGGTATTAATAAGCTAATTTAACTTTCATTTTTATTTGTCTTTCACAAGGAGTAATTTCACTGACAATTCTTTTTTGGTGCAATTATGACTTATAAATAAGCTAATTTAACTTTCATTTTTATTTGTCTTTCACAAGGAGTAATTTAACTGACAATTCTTTTTTGGTGCAATTATGACTTATAAATAAGGTAATTTAACTTTCATTTTTATTTGTCTTTCACAAGGAGTAATTTCCCTGCCAATTCGGTATTAATAAGCTAATTTAACTTTCATTTTTATTTGTCTTTCACAAGGAGTAATTTCACTAACAATTCTTTTTTGGTGCAATTATGACTTATAAATAAGCTAATTTAACTTTCATTTTTATTTGTCTTTCACAAGGAGAATTTCACTGCCAATTATTTTTTGGTGCTATTATGACTTATAAATAAGCTAATTTAACTTTCATTTTTATTTGTCTTTCACAAGGAGTAATTTCACTGACAATTCTTTTTTGGTGCAATTATGACTTATAAATAAGCTAATTTAACTTTCATTTTTATTTGTCTTTCACAAGGAGAAATTTCCCTGCCAATTATTTTTTGGTGCAATTATGACATAAATAAGCTAATTTAACTTTCATTTTTATTTGTCTTTCACAAGGAGTAATTTAACTGACAATTCTTTTTTGGTGCAATTATGACTTATAAATAAGCTAATTTAACTTTCATTTTTATTTGTCTTTCACAAGGAGTAGTTTCACTGACAATTCTTTTTTGGTGCAATTATGACTTATAAATAAGCTAATTTAACTTTCATTTTTATTTGTCTTTCACAAGGAGTAATTTAACTGACAATTCTTTTTTGGTGCAATTATGACTTATAAATAAGCTAATTTAACTTTCATTTTTATTTGTCTTTCACAATAAGTAATTTCCCTGCCAATTCGGTATTAATAAGCTAATTTAACTTTCATTTTTATTTGTCTTTCACAAGGAGAAATTTCACTGCCAATTATTTTTTGGTGCAATTATGACTTATAAATAAGCTAATTTAGCTTTCATTTTTATTTGTCTTTCACAAGGAGTAATTTAACTGACAATTCTTTTTTGGTGCAATTATGACTTATAAATAAGCTAATTTAACTTTCATTTTTATTTGTCTTTCACAAGAAGTAATTTCCCTGCCAATTATGTATTAATAAGCTAATTTAACTTTCATTTTTATTTGTCTTTCACAAGGAGTAATTTCACTGACAATTCTTTTTTGGTGCAATTATGACTTATAAATAAGCTAATTTAACTTTCATTTTTATTTGTCTTTCACAATGAGTAATTTCACAGCCAATTTGGTATAAGCGATAATTGAGTTAAAATTCACATTGCACAATACATCTTGTGACGTACTACAGAGATAAAGCACGTGTCAAGATGACAAATATGCAGCTTAGTTGGCAGAGCAACTATCTCTGGAATGATGGGACGCTGGTTCGATTACCGTCGCGGACAAACTTGTGTTTTCACAAACTGTTTTGTCCCTACGCATTTCCGCAGAAATGCGACGCAGTAACCAGCCACCCATTCAGACGACCGCATTTTTCAAGCCCTGTATATATATATATATATATATATATTATATATTGTCACATTTTCGTTTTACAATGAATACTATGGCGTTAGAGTTTGATGTCACAAATTTCGCCATTAGACAAGAAAAACATTATGGTGGAAGTGTCATTGCTATTGATTTTTCAGAGTAATATTGCTCATGCTGCACAACACATTATCACCCACTCTGTTCTTGGGAAGTTCTTTTTCTCAGCAGAGCTTATTCACTTTCAAGAATGAATTACTCCAGAGAAAAAAGAAATTACGTGTAAATGAGTGTAGCAATTAAGCTTACGATGTCATAAATGGTTAAGAATAAAAAACGAGGAAGTAGTCCTGTCATCATAGCACAGTTTAAATTTACATCTGAAGTCATTAGTGAGTCGTTCTCGCACGAAATCACTCTTTCTTGATGGGGTGTTTACGTAATTTTCTGCCTTGTTGAAGGTGGGTAGAAGTTCCGTTTCCGGACGGAAGTGAACTTAACCCTTAAGTGCAATCATTTTTGTTTGAAAGCAAGACTTCATCCAGGTTGCCCCTGAAAACCCTCGAAGGTTAAGGTTAATGATGCACTAGTAGCTGATGTAGTAAGATATTAGAACCCAGTTTGTAATGCCACACGACACAAAATTGTTGGGAAAACCGAGACCAGCTCTTGTTCTTTGGAATCCTTTCATGTTTTTAACAATCTGCTTTTCCAGTGAAAAATGCCACTAATTTTTCCACACCTCTTTCAAGCACACGGAAAGCGTTAATAATAATATCAACCGCCAAAGTGACAAGTAAAATGAGCATGGAATCAACGCATTATTGTCCTGAGGAAGACGGACTTGGGCTCCAGGCAGACTATATACGTTGGTTGTTCTTAGTACACTGTATAACGAAGTAAATTTCTCCGTCACTTTTGCTCTACGCCGGGGATCTAACCCGAGTCCACTTATTCCGGAACAAGTCACTCTACCAACTGAGTTACGCAGACGTTCGTTCTTGCTGCTATCTGCCTTTGTGTCGTGTGCGTCCTGCGGGGTAGGTACGTCACAACTGTTAAAAAAAATCTACTTAAAAATGAGAACCTGAACCTACTCGTGCTTTTTTAAGTACAATCGTATCGTAAACGAGTGCATGACATACTCCAATATAAGTAACCATACGTACTTACAAATAACTGCGTCAATAAATACAAATATAATCTCGTATTACTTCATTTTAGATATTACACATTTCAAGAGAAATTGTTTAATAAATGTGTAAAGTGACACTCATAAATAATAAGTATAACAAAGTAACTGATCACAAGTAATTTAATTATGCATAAAGTATTTTTGTGTACGTTTTCACATTAACTATATTTGTGTCAATCTCACAAATAATATATTGACGATTCATCACTATGTTTGTCATAAAATTTTGCCGGCCATTTGCCCAGCATGTGTGAGTATATCTATTATCCCAGATGTGCCATCGAATAAAATACTTCGAGCTGATTCTATGAATAAATGAGTATGTATGGAATACACGTATTCCAAATTTGAAATGAGCCGCGGATGGCTGTGGTTAGAGTTTCAGACTACTGATGGAGGGACCCCAGGTTTAACCCTATCCTGATTAGGATTGAACCTGGGGGCTCTCTGTGGTGGTGTGAATTTCTAACAATCGCTGAATATCCATCGTGCATCGGACGAGCACTTTAAGTGACGGCCCCCGGGTAGGAATCTCTCGGTTACATATGAAGGTGCTCATTCCTAAGCCCCCATCCCCCGATCTCACTCTGCCTTCCATGTGCAAAATCGTACGGTGGCGTCATCTAGTGTGCTTTATCTCACTTACGAACTGTCCTGTCAGAATTGCTAGATTCGCTCTAACTTCCTTCAATTTCTGTGCCCTGCCCGAAAGGGCACAGAAACTGAATAAAGTTGGAGCACATATATTTAAAATATATGGAGTTTGCGAGTCCATATATTTGAAATATATGTACTCAAAAATGAGTACATGTATTTCAAATTAGAAATACCAGATATATTCACAATTGATTCCCTGCATGCACTCAAAAATGAGTACGTGTCTTTTCCAAAAATGAGACAGAACTACTTGGAGCTATTATAAGCTCAGAATGAACTCAAAAACGAGTATACTTTGCTTATTTCTAAGTACCAATGTTTAACAGTGTAATGAATAAATACCGTCAGGAGTGGCCTAGTGGTTAGAGCAGGTATTATATGACTACATTGTAGCGAGATCGATCCCCAAATTAATCTGCGTTGTTCTGAACCACTATACCCCGGCTTTGCGCCGAACGCCCACTTAAAGTTGTCTTCCATGGGGAACAGGAGTTCCCCTTCCTTAAGAATAAGACCACCTGTCTCTTTTTCCTCGTTCATGCTCTCCCTTCTAGATGTGGTTACTGTGACGTCATAGTACGGCAATCACAGCCGAAATTAAGAGACTTCAAGGTGATGCTTATCCGGTACTTCCCCTGGTCACTGGCCTCGACAGCTCCAATTCCACTCCCTGTACCCAAAGAAATTCTTTAGCGAGATCGGATATTGTGGATAACATATCGTATGATATTGAGGTTATTGTGGTCAGAGACATCTTATCGCATGGTCGTACCCAGCGTTCGGCGGAGGGGGTGGGGGGGGTTGGGGGCTCAGGCTTAGGAGCGGCCTCCGTCAAACGCCGTTTTGACTGTGTCGCCCAAGGTATCTGTGTTTCACCGTTTTCCCACTCCGACTCACATTGCAAAGAGGGTGTTTTCTATTGGGTTGGTGAGAATGAAATGTCCGACAAAGGATCAGCACAGACAGGTGGAGGACGAGAACGGAAAAGTGGGATAACTTATCTAGGCAACATAATCCCCTCGGCAGTGCCATATAGTTGTCATCAGTCCTGCAAGGCCATGACTCCGGAACGAAAAAGGTCTTGTGGCTGGGACCCGAAGAATTCATCAACTGCACGTTGACCCTCGTTGTCTGTCGTGAACTGTTTTCCGGACAGGAAGTGACCCAGGCAACGAAACAGATGATAGTCTGTCGGAGACAAGTCCAGAATTTAGGCAGGATGAAGCAGTGCTTCACAGCCCAAGGTGCTTAGTGTCAGCATCGTTCGTTGTGAGACATGAGGGTGAGCGTTGTCCTGGAGCAGAAGAACACCGTGTCTGTTGGCGAAAGCCGGTTGTTTCTGCAAAAATGTCCGGTGCATCTGGTGTAATTCAGCACAATAACGTTCTGAAGTGATGGTTTGGCCTCTTGCCAAGAGACTCCGATGAATTATCCCGACTGTGGACCACCATACAAGGAGCATCATCTTCGTGGTGTATAAGGGTGGCTTAGGATGCCGTTCAGCCGGCTGTGCCTTGCTTAACCACTGTGGAGTTAGTTTCTGATTATCATAAAAGACACACTTCTTGTAGCAGGTGACGATGCGTTGCAGTAGAGGTTCCTATTTATTCCTGGCAAGCAGCGATGTGCAGACATCCAAACGCCTAGTCTTGTTGGCAGTTGTCAACTCATACGGCAGCCACGTGCCCAGATTTTTTACCTTACTCAGCGAAGCCAGACGCCGAACAACTATCGTGTTGTGGACACCTACCTCTGCCGCTATCTCACGACACGTTTTTCGGGGGGTCCACTTGAACCACACGTAAAATGACATCGTCAGAAACAGCAACATGTCGATGACCACGTGCTTCGTTTTGCAGGTCCGTATCCCGGCTTCGAAACTTCACAAACCACCGCCGATTGGTTCGTTCGTTGGCTGTATTCTCCTCAAACGCTTTGTTAATGTTCCGAGCGGCAATTCCTGAAGAATGGCCCAGTTTAAATCCTTACAGGAAGATGACTCTCAAATCCGGCGTCTTCATGTTTCATTTACAAGCGACGTTACGTCCAAACAAAACACGCCTGAACCTTGTTCTTCACACACGTGCTAGTTATTTATAGTAACTCTGTGACGTAATACCCGCAACACCTCTGGGTGGTTCCATTCCCCTGTGGTGGGGGACTGTCTCCACTGTTCGTTCGCGACTAACATTTCATTCGCACTAACACAATATTTCCATTTCAAAATTTTCCGGTACATGGAGCCAGTCTGTTGTCTTTGCTCATAAAGGGACGGGAGTGTGTGAGGCTGTGGGCGAATCAGACAGACTGTTAACAATTTTCATCGGTGTCCAAAATGGACACCGATGAAAATTGCTTTATTTTGTTTCAGCAGATGATACTCTTGCTTTGACTCCTTTTCTGGAAATTGTCCAAAGACGTTTAGTGCAATAAATTTAGACTGAAGAGGGATCGCACACTCTTTCTTCAAGCAGGCAAAGTAAATGGGAAAGGGGCGAAGTGCTGGTTGTGGGCTGTAAAAGGGTGGTTGTAGATGGTGGGTCTCTCTATGTCTCTCTGTCTGTCTGTTTAGTACTTCCCTGCTGAATAGCAGTACTTCGATATTATATTGTCCGTGCTTTTATTTAGAGAGCCGAGTCTTTTTATTTATGACCGGTTTATGTTATCTACTCACACCCATTGATTCCAGAAGGCAGAAGTTTCGATTTGTACAGAATTGGTTTACACAGAGACAGTCAGAGAAACAATCTCGATGCTTGCGTCCCATCTTAGTTTCAGCTGGGTTGGAAATGTATTGCTCAAAATGCACGGCAAGAAATTTGTATCGTATTTTCTTGTGATGAAAAGCAAAAGACATATCTGGTACTATTTTTAGATGATAAAATGGAATAATATATGCGCGAGTGCGTGCGCGGTAAAGGAAGGGGGATGAGGGGGGACTTCGTGCCACTACGCGCCGGTGGCCTCAGAGGTTCTTAAAGCGTCCCTGATTGCGACAACGGGTATTTCGGACCGGGAGTGGCCTAGTGGCCAGCGTTCGTGACTGCCATGGAGATAACCTCAGGTTCGATCCTGGGCAGGTACGAACGTTCGAACCACTAAATACCTGCCGTGCGTCGGAATGGCACGTTTAGCCGTCGGACCCCGGGTGCTCCCCCCTCCCACGGTAGTTAATAAGGGCGTCTTCTACCTTGTTTTCGTGTGACTTTCCTATCGGGCAATCTAGCCCAAATCTCCTAGCTTCCTATTTCTAATGGTTGTTGAAGACCTGGGGTCAGACACTCCCTTCCTAAAATCCTCTACATATGATCTGATCTGAACTGACAACGGGTATTCCTTCCTTCTCTACCCTCCTCTCTATCTTTCCAGTTGGTGCACCAGCTATTGCATGTTGTGTTACCGTAAGAAATAGGTATTTAAATTATTGTACAGGTGATTGTATGATGTCTGTTTATCAGACTGTACAGCCCTTAATAAAAGCGCTGCTACAGTTATCAAGAATAAACTTTATATTTAGAAGCTTTTGATATAATGCATTTCACTTTTTTTTAAACATAGTTTAAAGTCATTTTCAGTTTTAAAACCATCGAGTTCCAAAGCATTCTGTTCAATGGACAAGCCATAACAAAAATGATGCAATTTGTGATAAGCCTTTCGACAGAAAAATAAAATTATTATAAATTTTATGTCTAGAGGTTTTGTATAATAATAATATGAAGTAGTACATTTAAACATTTTTTTATAGGGATGGGACATTTCGAATCCTCGAATCCCGCGAATCTTGAAAAAGATTCGAAATTTGAAAACTCGAATCTTCGCGCATTTTTCGTCATTCGAATCTTAACCTAAAAAACTTAACGTTTGTGGGCTTGAGTTTTAGAGCGATATTTGTTCAAATTTTTGTCAGCATGATGAGTTTTGACATTAGAAAACAATCAAAGAAGATCGCTGCAGTGTGTACACAACAATTTGAAACATCTCGTTAATTCCTAACAGGATTCAACAGTGAAGGAATTGTTCAGCCAAACACAGAGAGCAACTGACGAAGCGACTGGCGTCTCCCATCGGACAGTGCCTTAACCACCATACCTCAAGTATAGTGGAAAAAGTGACGTAGCCAAATTTTATCTCTTTCCCAGCAGCCGTTACCGTAGCAACGAGCGTGAGAACAGAGGGGGAGTGTGACTTTGAGCCGTGTCAGGCACATGACCCAAGTTACTCTGTGTACAGCTTAGCGTTTCCAGTTCTACTCAACTCTCCGCAGCGTCTCACTTGCACACGCTATCAGTATACGCTCGGCGTTATCCGGTCAGTAATTTTTGAAGTCTTTTAAGATCTTTTCTTTCCCTTTTTTCTTTATAATTATTCTTATATGAGAGATTCGAGAACCTTTTAGGATTCGGATTCGAATTCGAGAAAATTTTGGATTCGTCCCACCTATAATTTCTTATATTAATTGTAAGTTATATTAATTGTAAGTTATATTAATTGTAAGTTACATTAATTCTAATTTTTTATATTAATTTTATCAGTTAAAAAACAACAACAACTCGAGTTCCAAAACATTCTGTTGATTTAAAAAATTATGATAAAAAACACGTGCAATTCATGATAATTCATGCTACAGAAAACTAAAATTATTACAATCCTACAGAAAATAAAATGACTAATTAATCCGCATTGATAGCGAAAAGCATTTTATTGTTGCGCGATTCGTGTTTTCTTCATTTTTACGTTAAACGTGGTCCATGGTAAACTGTCTTTCGAGGTCATTCGGTAGCGTACTTCACTGCTGTAGAAGTTGTAGCAGGTTCGATCTTCACCGAGGGCAAAGGAAATTGATTCTATCACCTTTTACGTTTGGAAAGGGTCTCTGCCAAGAGGATTGGAAAAGTCAAAATGCAAGTTTTGAGGAAATCTCTGTATTAAGGAAGAAAAACCCGAAACTGATTTATTTGAAAACAAGAACAGCAACAAAAACACCTGAATTATTGACAGTGGAAATTGTGTCAGAATACTGAAGTTAGAAAGGGAAATTCTTCGAAACAGAAATTTCGTTAAAAATCGGAGACCTACCTGCAATTCTGCTGCAGGAATTTTTCGTGAATTCACACCATATACTTAGTCGACTTGCATCTTTAATTTGGCACTCCTACTTCTCTCACAAGTACGTCACGAGCTTCCGGGTCCCATTTCCTATCACTTCCTACCGTACTGAACCCGAAAGCTGCATATGTAACATAGGTAGATTGGGTTTCTAAACTTTAAACTTTGAAGGAAACCCATACGTAAAAAACGAAGTGCTTCTTCTCTTAGCATGGGTTCGATAGATGCTCTTATACAGTATCTAGACGACAAAACCAGTTTCACAGTCGTAAATCACACGGTTGAATTTGTGAAGATAAATCCACGATGCGTTGTCCTGGATTTCTAACGTATACAGTAAACAAGTTAACAACATGTTGTGCCGTTTTACGGAACCAGTTTGGGTTCACACATTCATCACTAATTTCTCTTTTTAACTTCTGAAAGGTAGACACGTTCTTAAAGCACTGAATTATACACAGTCGAGTCCTATTATTGTGACCACCTCCTATTTTTGACGTCAACAGTGCGTAACCAATGAAAGAAAGCACGTGTTGTGAGCTGGCTTGGAGGGTATATAAGCTGTGCTGTAAGCAATCTGAAAACATATCACCCGTTGCTGTCATGGATAAAAGAAGCGATTGATCAGATTTTCAAAACGGGATGATTATCGGCTTTCGGGACAAGAGTGGCAGTATTTCTGAAACAGCGCAGTCTGTGAACTGTTCGCGTGCAGCTGTGGTTAAAGTGTATCGTGATTGGCGAAATGGCACCACTGCGAATAAGCGAGGTGAAAACTGTGGAGCACGACGTGCCATTGATGGGAGAAGTGAAAGTCGGCTTCGAAGGTGTGTGAGTGCCGATCGACACATTACAGTGGAGCAACTCACAGGCCGAATGAACCAGAGGACTACCGGAAGTGTGTCTAAAACAACAGTTCAACGAACGATGTTGCCTATGGGGCTTCGATGCAGATGGATGGTCACTGCACCTATGCTAACGAAGGTGCATCGGCAGAAAAGGCTTACATTTGCACGGCAGTATCGGAATTGGACCTCCGCTGATTGGTAATGGATTGCTTTCTCCGATAAGTCACGTTTTCTGCTTCATCGAACGGATGGGCTTTGGCGTATAAGGCGAGAAATATCGGAGAATTAATACTCTTTAACCATTGCTGGCAGAACACAAGCTGGTGGGGGCAGCGTTATGGTCAGGGGAATGTTTTTGTGGCATTCCCTGGGTCCACTCATACCTGTGGAAGGAACTATGAACCGAATTCGTTATGAATGCATCTTTGCAGACCACGTACACCCATACATGCTGATTGTCTTCTCTGGGGAGAATGTGATCTTCCAGCACGGCAATGCGACGTGTCACACAGCTAGAAATGTCCGAGGGTGCTTGGAACAGCACGATGAAGACCTCAAAGTACTTCCCTGGCCCCCTCAATTCCCCAGACTTAAACCCAATTGAGCATCTGTGGGACCACCTCGATCGTGTTGTTCGCTCTATGGATCCTCCACCACGTACCCTCAAGCAGCTGTTAGATGCACTGCAGTCAGCATGGCTCCACATACCTGTGAACACCTTCCAGCACCTTATTGAGTCACTCGTAGCTCGTCTAGCTGCTGTCCGCGCTGCACATGGCGGTTACTCTGGATATTATCTGGTGGTCGCACAATAATGTGACTCGACCGTGTATTTTTCATTTCATTCTGTACTATACACGGATTCTATAGATTTACGAGGAAGAATAAAAAAATTATCCTCACAAATAGAGTTACAATTTCTTTACTGTTCGTTGTAATGTTTGTTGCGCAGGTATGTTTAAGTGTCCATGTAGTCACTGTATGACCTTGAGTAGTTAGTTACGGTGTTGCTATGACCTTGAATATTTCCAGTTAGTTGCAAGAGTCACCAAAATCCTTCTGATAAGTCCGAACGTACGTTCATCAGCGGGATACATACGGTACGTACCCACTGACAAAGGAATAAAGGTATTCCGTATCACAAGCTCCCGTGAGGTGTAGCCACTGTGCAACAATAGCGTAAACAAGTTTTCACCAGCTGTAAAACTATACGACACTTTATGAATTTTCTTAGTTGTTGGGATTCACGTTTATGTTAAATCATTGTTTTATGCTCTAATTTTGGGCATAAAGCGGTAATTTATAGATATTTTTTATATCCCACTATTTCAAATTTACATAAAATGCTTCCTATCTGTACCAGAATTTCCCAGTTCAGTAAATTGGGCAATAATTTTTGAAGCGGGCAATATGTTTCGAATTTTATAAAATTTCACTTGATATGTTTTGCATAAAACAAAAGTTCAAATGTTACAGATTCTTAAATTTTCCCATGCCGAAAATTTTGAGTCGTTTTTTATATCTAGTTTAATGTACAATATTTATTCCACTTCCTATTTCCTCTGTTTTAGAAAGAATGGCAGCTCGATGTTTATGTTTCAGAAGCAAATCAAAATTCCCTCATTGCAATATGAAAACCGACTTCTGTGAGGAGCAAGTGTTTATCCTTTTCTTGATTATTATTAGAAGAAAATTTTATTGGTGGAGAGAAAGAAAACTAAATGGGGTCACAGGTTTGTATTTACCCAAATATACACTGAC
Source organism: Macrothele yani (assembly GCA_039090855.1). Classification (NCBI taxonomy): domain Eukaryota; kingdom Metazoa; phylum Arthropoda; class Arachnida; order Araneae; family Macrothelidae; genus Macrothele; species Macrothele yani. The sequence continues at coordinate 21,466,961 of CM077002.1, read as the reverse complement.
GGAAAAAAAATCCCAACACCAAGAAGGGGTTGTGTTAGATAAACGACAGTTGGTATACGGTGAGAGTACATCTGTAAGATGACGACTATGCAAATTTCGCGCACGGCGCATACGTGTGGCGCTAGTAGCGCCCTCGGAACATGCAAAGCAGGTTTGCTGTAAATACGCGCTGTAGCGTTCGTGAGCGTTAGTTATCGTTGAGATTCGACGTAGTGTGTTGATGTTAGTCAAGAATGCCTTTAAGAAGACGAAGAAGCCATTATCAACAGCTCACGGAGTTTGAACGAGGTCGTGTAATAGGGCTATGAGAAGGTGAATTTTCTTTCCGCAATAATGCAGAACGACTTGGCAGGAATGTAGCCCCTGTGCATGATTGTTGGCAGCGGTGGTCAAGGGATGGTACTGTCTCAAGAAGACCGGGTTCCGGCCGGCCACGTGGCACTGCTGAGAGGAAAGACCGCCGTGTACGGCGTATGGCCGTGGCGCATCGTACCGCGTTTGCGGCAGCAATTCGAGCTGCAGTTGCCACCACAGTGACACAACGAACTGTTACAAATCGGTTACTTGAAGTACAGCTCCGAGCCAGACGCCCTGTAGGGTGCATTTTACTTACTCCAAACCACTGCCGTTTGCGACGTCAGTGGTGTCAAGCTAGAGCTCATTGGAGGACGGAGTGGAGATCTGTTGTGTTTTCTGATGAAAGCCGGTTCTGCCTGGGTGCCAGTGATGGTCGTGTGTTGGTTAGAAGGAGCCCAGGTGAGCGCCTGCAACCAACCTGTCTGCGGCCGAGACACACTGGACCTACACCTGGAGTTATGGTCTGGGGAGCAATTTCCTATGACAGCAGGAGTACTCTCGTGGTTATCCCACCCACCCTGACGGCACAGTTGTACGTCGGTTTGGTGATTCAACCTGTTGTGCTGCCATTCATGAACAGCATTCCAGGGGCTGTTTTCCAACAGAATAACGTTCGCCCGCATACCGCTGTTGTATAACCCAACGTGCTCTACAGAGTGTCGACATGTTGCCGTGGCCTGCTAGATCACCAGATCTTTCACCAATCGAGCACGTATGGGACATCATTGGACGACAACTCCAGCGTCCCCCCCAACCAGCATTAACCGTCCCTGTATTGACCGACCAAGTGCAACAGGCATGGAACTCCATCCCACAAACTGACATCCAGCACCTGTACGACACAATGCATGAACGTTTGCGTGCTTGCATTCAACATTCTGGCGGTTACACCGGTTATTAATGTACCAGCATTTCACATTTAAAATGGCTCTTCTCGCGCTTACATTAAGCTGTGCTCGTGAAACCTTAATCGATTAAATATGTTACCTATACAAATATATTGCCGCCATTTCATTCCTCTACAACTATTTTTTCGTGCTGTTGGGATTTTTTTCCGTCAGTGTATATAAGAAAAGAAAATGACTATTAGCAAATTTTCAAAACAACACGAACAGTCTGAAAGTAACTAATTCTTAAAAATATCTATGGTTTAAAGGTAGTTTTATGGCATGTGAACTTTTTTGTATATCCAGCAAAAATAAAGGAAATGAAGTATAATGCCGAGAAGAATTGTTTTTGAAAGAAAAAACACCAACAGCAAAGGCAAAAAAGTTTTAAAGCATATCTTTTCAGCACGAAGCTTTTGAACTAGAAAACCAGGAAGCTCTCTAGTTAGTTAAAAACAATTGTGGGCAAAATTGCCCCAAATATCCAATTTCCTAACCAAAGTAGGAAATCTAACAGAACAAAAGTAGGAAAATTTTGAGAATCAGAAAGATGCGGAAAAGCTGTTGTGATTAATTCGTTGTACAAAGATAAAATGCAGGGCTGTAAAAAGGCAATTAAAAAAATTAAAATTAAAGATATTTCAATTTAATATACAAAAAGGTTTTTTTTTTTCCGAAATTGTGTCCGACTGCACTTGAGTTTAATAATGAAATGCTTTTAAGAACTCATTTTGATCTTCTTCACAAATAATTGATTCTTATCCTTTTATTGTTTAGTATGGAAGAGGTTCTGTTATCTTTACCACGGTCAGTCAAAAGTTCATCCTGTTTCCAGCGAAAAAGTGCTTTCACATCACTCTGGAAGTACAGAAGCCATACAAGCTAACCTCAGTCGACAAAGAACAGACAGTTGTTTACTTTAAGTCCTTTGCCAATGTTTCATCAGAGCCACGACACCACGGCGTTATCACTCAGCAAATTTGGAGGACAGAAACTCTCGATGCCAGATTCCATATTCACCACTGAAGCAAAACAAGTGGTAGTTGGATGGCGCAAGTTCCGGACTATATGGAGGATAAGGTAGGATCTCAATCCTTTTTAATTAATGTAGTTTTCCGCGGACCTCTCTGGAGTTGTGACTCGGAGCATTATGCACTTTCAGTAACACCCGCTACCAACTGATGGGCGCTGGGTAGCCTTGACGCAGGGCAAAATTAGTAGATGACAAGGTTATGCTCATTTTGAAATCCCGGTGATTGCTTTCTGACATCACTCTCCAAATCGCCATCGCAAGACTACCAAATCGTCACGTTTCTTTGTATGTGCAACATAGCAGCGTGTCGGAATTTTTATTCATAAACCAGCTGGAGTACTTCATAAATTTTACATGATTTTTTAATGCATAATGTTTTCAATTTTTAATCTAAAATATTTGGGGAATGTTGCCGAGATGTTTTCCTATTCTTCATGAAGAAAGTATTTGTTACATGAAAACAATACGTCCTGCTGTGCGTTTGCCTTCTAAATTTATACAAAAACAGAAAAAAATCCCCTTGTAACTAAATTAACATTTAAAAGTATAACCATTTTCCCTCCCTTTACGTAACAAAAATATACGGGAGGTGTGTTTGAAATCTTCGTTACTAAAATAATCACATGACTGTTCATTTCTTCTGTATATAATGTAAATGTACTTTTGTATAAGCTTTTGTTCTGCGATTGAGTTGTAAAAATTGTCGACAAGACATCTCCCTCCATAGCTGCAGGTCTGATCTACGATTCACATGTTAGGACAGTGATGTCACTCGTGACTTCACGATTATTCGTCTGTGAGGAAGGCGGGACGAGGAAACCTCTTGGATGCAAAGCACACTGACCCAGCTTCAGTTGTGCAGCATAGAAATTCCCATTCACAGGCTGTTCATCTGGCAAGAGTTCCATTTCACAAGGAACCTTATAGTTACCCGAAATGCTGTGCGTTTCGGAGAACTATAAGGTTCCTGGTGAAATGAAACTCACTGAAATGAAAGCACAACTAGCTGTGCTTTCCGGTGTGGACTTAACCACGGGTTTCCAGTAGTAAAATAAAGTAGGAATGTCAACTTTTCATCCCTTGTGGCCAGGCCCAGTAAAGTAGGAATGTCAACTTTTCATCCCTTGTGGCCAGGCCCAGTAAAGTAGGAATGTCAACTTTTCATCCCTTGTGGCCAGGCCCAATAAAGTAGGATTGTCAACTTTTCATCCCTTGTGGCCAGGCCCAATAAAGTAGGAATGTCAACTTTTCATCCCTTGTGGCCAGGCCCAATAAAGTAGGAATGTCAACTTTTCATCCCTTGTGGCCAGGCCCAGATTTATAAATGGGCAAAAGGGGAAAATGCTCCGCGCTCCCAAGCCAAAGGGGCTCCTTTACACAAAAATACAATAATTAAAAGATTATTTTATTAAAATAAAAAAAAATGTGACGAACAATTTTTAACAATGACCTACTTTTTAATTTTCGTTACTAATGTTTCTACAATATTAGTAACGAAAATATTTCAAATACTGTATTTGAAATATTGGGGGTGTTTGCTCTCAAAGAAATTGTGCAATTTGCAGCCTTTACTAAGCTCAGATCATGTCTCACTCCATCTCAACAGGCGGTTTTACTCCACAATGAAGGGCTCGGTGATACCTTTCCAAGTGTTAATGCAGCTCTTCGAATATATTTGAGCATAACGGTTACTACAGAGGGTGAGTTTTGCAATATTTGAATAAACGCATGTGTTGCGGCGGGTATGTTACGTGTTTAAATTAGTTCAAATCGCGCAATGCAGTCAGTCGAAGGCGATATAAAGTGTTAATCGTTGCCGTGAACATCATTACATGTCGTGGGGTTGGGACGCCTAAAAGATGAACAGCCACAACCGGCTAATTAGGGAACTTTTGCTTTAGGAGTTTGAACTCGGCCATAACGCCGCTCATGCAGCATGAAACATTTGTCATGCAAAAGGGAAAGATTCCGTGGACCATAGCTCCTCAAACAGATGGTTCAAGAAATTTCGCTTAGGTGACAGAAACCTTGACGATCAGCCAAGGTCAGGTAGGCCCGGAGGCCGTGGAGGCAAATCCGACAACCAGCACTCGGAGTTTATCAGGCGAGCTGGGCATATCACAGACCACCGTGGTTCGTCACTTTCAGGACCTCGGCAAGGTCTACAGGAGGTGCCGTATTGTCCCTCACGAACTGACGCCAGCTAAAGCAAACCGCCTTGTGGAAGTGTGCACGAAACTCCTAGAAAACCCGCGCGATGTACGTTTCATCAAGATCATTGTTACGTGCCATGAAAAGTGGGTCTAATTCCGTAATCCTTACACACAACGGCAGTGATTGAGCCCGGGCCAGCTTCTTCTTAAACCTGTTGCGAAACGTGGGCACTTTGAGCAAAATGTGATGCTCTGCGTTTGGTGGAATTTCGAGGCGATAATCCATTACGAAGTTGTCCCGGACGGTCAGGCCATCAAAACCAACCTCTACTCTAAAAGCTGGAGCTGATGTATGCCATTTTGGAGGAGAAGTTCCCGGTACTGGTGATCAGGAAGCGCGCTCTCCTACAGCAGGACAACACTCGACCTTATACCGCGCGAACGACCCGGGAAAAACTCTAGGAACTTAAGAGCATCGAACTAATGCCGCACCCAGAATGTAATACCGTCCTTGCCCTGTCGGATTATTACTTGTTCCGATCCATGGACTTCCTTCCCGGGCGGCACTTCGACAACTAGGAGGAGGTGGCAGCTGGGGTGAAGGCGTTCTTCGCCTTTGAAGGAAAAGAACTAGTACTTTCGCGGAATCGAAGAACTGGCAGACAGATGGCTAAGGGCGGTGCAACAAGATGGCCTATACTTTGAATGCTAGTCAGCTTTCGTCGTAAAGGTACGTATGAAGACATAAAGTGATCCAAATATTGCAAAACGTTCCACTCACCCTCTGTAGAATCGAAGAACTGGCAGACAGATGGCTAAGGACGGTGCAATACGATGGCCTATACTTTGAATGCTAGTCAGCTTTCGTCGTAAAGGTACGTATGAAGACATAAAATGATCCACATATTGCAAAACGTTCCACTCACCCTCTGTAGAATCGAAGAACTGACAGACAGATGGCTAAAGACGGTGCAACACGATGGCCTATACTTTGAATGCTAGTCAGCTTTCGTCGTAAAGGTACGTATGAAGACATATAAAGTGAGTCAAATATTACAAAACTTTCCACTCACCCTCTGTAGAATCGAAGAACAGGCAGACAGATAGCTAAGGACGGTGCAACACGATGGCCTATACTTTGAATGCTACTCAGCTTTCGTCGTAAAGGTACGTATGAAGATATAAAGTGATCCAAATATTACAAAACTTTCCACTCACCTCTGTAGAATCGAAGAACTGGCAGACAGATGGCTAAAGACGGTGCAACACGATGGCCTATACTTTGAATGCTAGTCAGCTTTCGTCGTAAAGGTACGTATGAAGACATAAAGTGATCCAAATATTACAAAACATTCAACTCGCCCTCTGTAGTTGTTGAAGAGAGTGACCATTCAGCAAATTGGCACTGCTAAAGAATTACTTGAGAACCACGATGAACCATGAAAGACTAAAGTGCCTACTGGATGTGGAAAGCTGTGTTCTAAAGATGGTAGAGTTTTAGGAATTCATTAAAGGTTTTCAGATGTCAAGTATAGAACGAAAGACTTTCTGAAGGTATTGTACTGTTTCTATATCAGTATAACTTGTCAGTTCCAATTACATGAAGTAAAATATATAGCGGTGATGTGTAAATTTGGTGAATTATCCTTTTTTGCTGTGTATTTTAATTTCTGATTTCGAGGGTCCCACCGAACCTTAAATGCCCCGGTCTCTGCAAGATCTAAATCCCACCCTGCCTGTGGCGATACGACGCCGAAACCTATCGTCCTGTGGATTCGACAGAAATCTGCGACAGTGAGCTACACGTCATTTCGTCTGTTGGGGTGTCGTCTGATGGGAATCCACTCGTTGGCGCCTTAAGGAGAAACCAAACTGGTGCAGGTGACAAACGATGGTGGACTGGAAGACCCCATCTCAGCTAGAGCTGGGGTTCGTTGTAACAGCTTCGACCGGGGTATAAGTGTCGGTGGTCGTTGGACCTCCTGACTTCAGCTCGACTTCGAGGCTATTGTTTCCAGCACTAAACCACTGGAATAACTTTTCTATAGTGATTCTCTTCAGTGTTTTCACGCCTTCAACTGAACAAATTTCTCACGCTGCCACATTGAACTCTTTTTCCAGTAACAGTGTAGGAGCACCCGAACAGCACGTTTATCGACCTTCATTCTCTGCTCAGCTGGGTAGCACAATATGTCCCTGTGTCAAATGCACGCCATCAGCCTCATGTGTTCCACGTCATCGCGATACTCAACTGACGCTGGCGCATGTTTCGCACAGCAAAGCACAGAACTTGATGACAATGTTATAGGCCCAACGTCATGTGGAGCTCAGAACGGGACGATTTCTTTGACTTTTCCTGGTAGTGCCAATATTTTAATTTCGTCGTGGAAAACCAAGGAAATTTTATTTTCTCGCATTTCAAGATATTAAAAAATAAGAAAGATGACACCAAATTTTCGGGGGTAATGAGCACGACTTTTGAATCCGTTCTATCGCGAATTAAATTTATCAAAGCTATTCAAAGTCAATGGAACCAAACGACATATATGACGCCTGCATTATGCATCGCCATACCGGTCCGTCGCCTGGCGTTATGGTTTGGGGCGCAATTGGATATAACACCCGTACCACTCTTGTACGCATCGCCGGTACACTCAACAGGCACCGCTACATCTCCGACGTTTTGGAGCTTGTAGTCCTCAATTACCTGCAGGACCTACCGGCTGCCACGTTTCAACAGGACAATGCGCGCCCGTACGTGGCCCGCATCGTGCAACAATTCTTCACGGCACAACAGGTGTCACTGCTGCTGTGGCCTGCATGTTCCTCCGATATGTCGTCCATCGAACATGTCTGGTCACTGATCTGCAACCGAGTGGCCCGGCAAGCACTACCCGCGGCTACGCCTGATGAACTGTGGCAACGCGTGGAAGCAGCCTGGACCGACATACTCCAAGCTCACATCCAAAGCCTCTTTCGTTCGATGCCGCGGCGTGTAGCGGCCGTTATTGCCAGCCATGGGGGCCACACGAACGATTAATGGCTACGTGTTCCGCAAGTCGCACGGGTCTGTAAGCTTATTCGTTTCATCTTTGTATCTTTTGTTATGTGTCCAGTAAATCTGGCTTTGCTATCTCGTGTCCTTCTTGGTGTTGCATTTTGGGTGGCCAGCAGTGTATGTGAAGAACGGTATGATGGCTAGCATTAAGAAACAAGGAAATCAAATATACTTACACTAATTTATACAAGAACACCACTATTGAATTATGGATCAATTGACATTAGTGACACTAAGCCACACAACCAACTTGAACAAGGTCGATTGCAACATCACAAGATATAACCTATTAGATTGCATCGTGCAAACCATGCTCTTTAACATATGCTTTAACAGCGTCGATGCACTTACAGTATACGTCATAGAAAGGTTGCAACAATTCAGGCTCTGGATTTTTGTCAATTATCTATCGAAATACATTATTTAGTTGTGTTATACCCTCAGTTAAACAGTCATGATAATCCTCAAGAAAGAGCGACTTAATCGGACGAGCCTTTTTAGATGGATCAAAAATTTCCCTGTAATTCTAAATCTTCAAAGTGAGGCTAGTTACCAGGGTAGTTTTTGACAAGATGTTTCACCATTTTCTGTCTCCTTTTATTCATACTTAAAGGGGACCGATTCCGGTAAATTCCGACAAGTGTCCACAGAATGAACAGTCTCAGTGCTTGATCAGTCTCTCAGAATGAACAGTCTCAGTGCTTGATCAGTCTCTCAGAATGAACATTCTCAGTACGCCCTTTAACGGCGAAATTGTACATCGTAAAAAACAACAAAAACAACAACAAAAACAACAAAAAAGCGAAGTGAAGGTTCATCATTCGCATATTTCAAGCTTCCCAATGCAAAAAGAATTTTTTAAATCAGGCTAATAGTTGCAGAGATATTGTGTCCACAGACGGACGGACAAACCGACATAAGCACGGTCTTTTTTTTTTTTTACAAAGACGTGCAAAAATCGTACAAAATACACAAGACGGTGAAGATGGCAAAGGGGTCCGGCTTCGAATCCCGTGAGGCATGGATGTTCTCTCCCTTTCCTGGAACCAGTGACCCTAAATTAGGGACTGGCAACTGCTTATATCCCATTGAGTTGCTTAGGGTGGTCGTTAAACCTCCAATCAAAAAAAAAAAAAAAAAGAAAGAGTCGGCTTTATTCAGTTGTAATTTACAAGACCAGTTAATTTTCATTTTTAGCGGCGTTCCTGAGTAATTTCAGCTTCCCTTTGAAAATCGCCTTTTTTAAAATCTTTGATCTATCGTAGCTTCCACTGAAGAAAAAGGGATTTTTTTTCTTTTAGTCGTGTGCACATTTAACGATCATTTACGACGTTCTAAGCCACTTAAGCAAAGATACGCGAACCATTTAAGCGCAGGAATGCCATTTCAACAGATAGGAATTAGAGAGCTCTTTGTACTGAATCCAGTGTTTGTGTTCGTTTTATATGCAATTCTTCACCAAGCGGCATCTCCGTTTATTACATCCTTCAAGACACCTGGCGTGTGTGGCTGTGTGGGTGTCGCATTGCAGTAACACTATGGCTTATCAATACTCAGAGAATACATTCTCTTTGCTCATCCGATAGGATTTTCTGCCTGAACAAGAACATGTGCGGAGACCCTCTCTCGTCGACAAGGACTTCAAAAGGACCGTAAGAAGCTTATCAGCTGCAAAAGCATAGAATTGGCGGAATAACAAGATATAAATACGAAGGGCCTGCACGTGTATGAGAAAAGGATAATGCTCTTGGAAGTCAGCGATATCAGCAAGAAGGTGCAGCGTTTTTGAGACAAAGAATTTATTTACAAATTGCGAAGAGAAATAAATGCCTTTTTTTTTATTCTTAAATCCCCTCGATGAGCCCACCGTGGGGTAATAAATATTGTCTGGGAAACGAAAAAATGTTTTTGGCCATTGCTAGGTTTTATTTGGCAATTTTGTAGGAAGTGTTAATAAGAAAAGCTTTGGGGATAATTTTCTGCCTGTTCACAGGAATTAGATTTGACAACCTGAATTTTTGAGATCGTTCCTCAAATTTTCTTTGCATAGCGACCAAAAATTAAAATTTAGTAACCTTCGAAGAGCTGAAATGTTTTTTTTTCGGGCTTTATCGATTTTCAAAATTATATCCCCCCCCCCCCCTAATGTTTTCATTAATTGCAGCGACATTTTTCTTAACTGTGAAAACACAAATTCGCCGGTGATGGGGTTCGAACACATGCCGTTTAAATTTGTATTAAGAACTGCAGTCGTGGTGTGATGCAATTGCGTCTCCTTACGACATTTGTCTAAATCTCCGGTGGTGGTGTTATTATTTATTTTGATATCGCCTTGGTGCGTAGCGTTGCGATCCTGCAATTACTGGAATTTCAGATTTTGGTCACTTTAGTAGTTGCTGCTACCAGTCAAACCTCTATCTAGGTCTGATTCTGACAATACTTATCCTTTACATACACTTTTTAGTTGTTTAGGTTAGATCCATGAAACCAGACCCACAGGTCTCTATTTACATCCCCTAATTGAAGAGGAGACTATTTACATACCCAAATCCACGTGGGTGTCATTTTGCCATGACTCTGTCTTTCAATCAACATACCCCAAGTCTGGAGTCCATCGGATGGTAAGTTTATCAGCGATTTCAAAGAATGAGATAACGTTCCTCTCACACAAGATTCAAAGCGTTAATGTGCCAGGTGCCTGTACTGAAGCAACTTACTCCACAGTATCAATTCTCTGATATTATCTGTACCGCAGTACAGGGTGATCTCTATTACGTACGTATATTTTTTTATAAATGACTTCGGCCACCCTAAAATCCCCTTAGACTGATGACCGCAGCCATCAAGGAAAATTCTTCAGCATCCTTCCGTTTGCAGCAAAACCAAGAGAGTGCGAGCCAAATTTCTGGGCCCCTGGCCCGAATTGCGATTTCACCCAGCTCCCACGCCATCAGCCGATCCCCATTTTCTGCAGGATGCATATTCCGGAAGTCTCATAACTCACCGAAACTATAACCCCTTTAGGACTCGGACATCCCGTTCCCGAGCAAGTTGGATGCTCAATGGAGACGTATCTCTTTCTCATGCCTCTTAAAAGGGATTCCTTTCTCTAAGTTATGCAACATAGCGTCATATCTCTGTCTTTTTTTCAAAACTGACCTCTCAAACTAATTTTCAGACGCGGGTTGCATTCCACTTCGCCGCATCACTGACCACCACCTATCCGACAGGGACATCCCTAAAAATTGTTCGTCCAGGTGTTAAATGTGATCAGATCCTGAGGGTGAAATCAAAAATTTTTAGTGCTAGATTCTAAGGATGTGCAAATACATAACTTTATGTATAACTTGGGACATACATCCTTAAATTGCAAGTTTCTTTAAGCCTGAAGTCACTTCCACTGCACTAGTATACGGTTTTCGTTTCTTTGTGGCTATTTGCACCATTAGATATGTTCTGAGGAGAAATCACATGACACACTCCAGTCACTCTAACTCTCCGGGTACTGTTGATGTCTCATGGTATGGGGGAGGAACTCTAGGGTCCATACCTCACTTAATCGGACGTTCCCGTCCCCCTCCGAGTTCTCTCCCTCTTCCTTCAACAGGGGGACGAGCTCAAAATGGGTGTTCGAACCCATGCCTCCTCTCGGATTGGTGACACTTGGTACAACATTAGATTTCCCTCGTAACATAACCTTCACTGAAATTCAATTTTTCAAAATTGACTCTAATTTAGCAATATCAGCTAAAGACTTCAAAGACAGACATAGACAACGGATGGTTACCAATTCAAGAAAGTTCACAGCAGCAACCAAAGCTGCAGGAACTTTACGATTATTTTATAGTGAATAAATAGCTAGAAAATTCTAGGTGGAAGTGTCATAATCTACAGCACAGAACCTATAATGCGGTAGAGAGCTAGAATAATAAGTTTAACATCTTAATGAATAGAACACATCCTAAAATCAAGACCCTCATTCAAAGCTTAAAAAAGAATTTAAAAGTGCAGTGACTTATAAATCGAACAGACCTTAATCTTGAAGGAAAAAAACGATCTAAAATTTACATCAAACTGGATCAGCGAATCTCTAGAACTCTGCAATCTTACGAAAGTACGCATGATGTGAAGAAGTGTTTGAAGTCTTTAGCTTATATTTCTGAATTAGAGTCAAATAGAAAATTAGAGTATATTTTGGAAAAGTGAATTAAAATATATATAAAAAAAAAAAAAAAAAAAGGCGAATATCGCCTACAACTTTTAAATACGCCAACATAGTTGCTGCCAGTCCTAAGCCTAGATAAAGTGTGAAGGCAAATTAAAAACATTCAAAATATGGGTCACAGTGACAGTGTTGTTCGGGGATTATTGCAAAAACATTTAATTATCTCCGAACGTAGGACCTTCACATGCACGCAAGTGCCACCAGTTTGACGTGTTTGCAAGTATCACTACAAGCCCCTTTCTACGTAGCTGCTTGTTCCCAGCCAACTATACTACACAGACGGAAGGTATTGCTGCATTTGTCGTTTGATACATGCTTCACCTTTGTAAAACGTCACATCATCTCCCTCTTAGTTTTTTTTTTTTTTTAAGCGAAGAAGGAATTTTCGCTAATTCCAGACGATGCGTGGAACAAACATCACGCACTTTTCGAAGAGCTCAACTGCCAATAGAACCATTTTCCACAATCGGGCGCCAATCTGAAAACACAAATTTGTCCGTGAGAGAGATCGAACCCGCGCTTCTTCGATCCGGAAGCAATTGTTCTAACCGACTAAACTATACCAACGGAATTCAGCGCTACGACTTGATCCTTTATGACATATGTTTCCTTTCTGTAGTACGTCACACAACGGAAGCCTTTGAATAGCGGACATTTTTACATTCCTATACGGTGTGCTGTTTGATCTTATGAAGTTTTTACTTCTAAATAGCGGACTTTCTGAACAATGAACGTGAACACTTTAAAAATTCACGGAGTCTGTCTTAACAGACTGACGACTCAGATGGTGAATCAAGTAACATTTGCTTTCTGAATTCGCCCTTCATTCATTGTGAACTTGTGAGTACACGGAAAGAATAGTTTTTTTTTTTTTTCTGCCTGCGATTCCCGGCGGTCTACATTCGAGGTAGACGGTAGGCGAGATGCTAGAAAGGGTTCTGCAATTTCAGTATTATTAATTTAAAATGCATCCAGGCATGGAATGAGTCACCGGGACGGTATGAGGGAAAAAATGCTCACTTCTCGAAAATAAGGAAAAATGCCCACATCTTGAAAATAGATAAATACGCCGGCTGTTGATGCTTTCTTACGTTTGTTAGAAACATGAGATTTTCTAAATTTTATGAAAACAAAATCCTAATTTCTACCGAGCAATCGACAAAACTAGTCAAATCCTTTCCCCAGCTCAACCACATGACGTTACCGACAGTTAGAAGGACAATGTATAGTGTCTTCCCAAAATGGCAGAAGCTGATTGTTATAAAGGACAGAACAACGTTATATGTGTAAAAATGGGGCAAAATATTATTGAGATTCAGTAACACGTTGAACCTGAAACACTTACAAAGTTTCTAGACGCAGGACTTTTATAGGGCACCTTCACACCCGTATTGACCTATGCGATGTTTTGTTTATGAGGCAAGCGTTCTCCTGATTTCACCACGTCTCTAAGGTTCAGTTGAAAAGCCAAGTCAATGTTGCTTCCCCTGTAATGCGCCACTCACTAAAATATACTGCCTTAGGAGTAGTTCCTGTTCAGTGGATGAGCCGTTCACGTGTTCCTTCAAACAATGAGCCTCTTCTGTCATTTTGGCAACAGACTATGATGTCCGTGTAATGTTAATTAAAGTAATGCGGTTGAGCAGAGGAAGTGTTATAACTGGTTTTGTCGATTGCTTAGTTGAATTTAAGAAAATAAAAAACATATTTCTAACTGACAGAAGAAAACATCATCGAACTCTGGCGTATTTTCTTATTTTTAAGATAGGGGCATTTTTTCCTATTTTCGAGTGGACGTTTTTTCAGTGGGCATTCTTTTGTGCATTGCTCTGGGACGCCAGAAAAGTTCTACGAGAGCTGTCGTATTCTATTCTGAGCAGGTAGGAATTATGCTAACTTAAAAAAAAAAAAAAAAAAAAAGAAGAAACTTTCTTATTGCACATCACCACGCTATAACTTTTCCTTTTCTGCATAAGTTATGCTGAAAGGAAAAGTTTGTTTGAAAACCTCCCTCAAATTATGCTGAAAAGGAAAAAATGTTTTACTACTTTGGCGGCTTCAAGAGATAGAGACGTAGAAAGTGTGGTGTTCAGTCTAACCCGTTTCTCATGCAGTCCTTTCCCCGACATTCAGACTTACATTAGGTAACTTTCGAATGATTTCCTCGACTTCAAAAAACTTTCGCTAATTGCCTTTGCAGTCGAATGATCAGTATAAGCAAATATGCTATCAATATAACAGCATGAAATCAATAAAAGCTTAAGTAATCTCATAAATGTATTATTTAAATTTTTGATAGAAACTCGAAATACGTTGTATTCGTATATTTAGAAAAATTGAAATTCACTTATAGCAAAATTTATGGGTTGTTTTATTTACACCATCATCATCAAATTAATCCACTGCTGGATGAAGGTCTCTCATATCTTTCCCACAACTTCCTATCTTCAGTCAGTGTCTCTCAAGTCAACTCAAAAGAATTTTATCTAATCATCTTCCACGTGGTCTCCTTCTGGATATTTTCCTGCCTCGTGGTGTTCAGTCTGGTATTTCAATTGCCCAGCGGTGGCCAGTTCCTTTAGCAATATGACCAGACCATTGCCACTTGAAGGTCTTCATTTTGATTATGATGTCATCAGCTCTTGCTGTTTCGCTAATCCACGTATTTCTGTCCCTATGTCTACTGGTTATTCCAAGCATGCATCTCTCCGTGAAATCTTTGAGTTGTTTTCAGCACCGGCATGGCTTTTTTAGTTGAGGTCCTTGTCCCTTTCTTCACGCAGAAATGTCGCAGTCTCTACATGACTTTTTAGTTAAGGTCCGTGTCTCTTTCTCCATGCTTCTTTGAAATGTTTGCAGTCTCTGCATCGCTTTTTTAGTTAAGGTCTACACCGATGAGTCGTTATATTATGACCACCTACCAAATAAGCTGAAGGACCCCTTTTAGCCGGTAAAACAGCTGCCACTCGGGGAGGCATTGATTCGATGAGGTGGTGATAGGTACCTGGAGGTTTCTGGTATCATAATGTCAGCAGCAGGCCCTTTAGTTCTCGTACACTTCGGGGTGGTGGTGATTACGCGCGAACCCGCTTTTCCATGTCGAACCACAAACGATCGATTGAGTTCATGTCAGGTGAATTTGGAGGCCAGGGCTTAAAACAGCATGTTCCTCGAACCACTCATTGAGGTTTCTGGAAGTGTTGTATGGCGCATTATCCTGGTGGTAATGGCCACCACAAGCAAGGAACACAGTTTCACATGAATAGATGAACTTGGTCAGCAACGATGTTCAGATATCTGTTAGCTGTCACGGATTCTGCTATTGGGATAATGGGGGCCTAAAGTGCCCCAAGAAAACATCGCCCACAGCATACCACCGCAGCCACCACGCATCCATGTGCCATAACCGCCGTTGGTAATCGACGTATATCCGCTTGGCCGTCTACGTGATGCACCAGGAACCTTGATTTGTCAGACCAGACAACTTTCTTCCAATCATTCACGGTCCCAATCTTGTTGATCTTGGGCACATTTCATGCGTTGTTGGCAATGGCGTGCAGTGAGTATTGATGTCCAGCTGGGTGTTCCGCTACCCAGGCCCATGCGCAGAAGGCTGCGATGAACTCTGTGCTGTGACACATTGCCCTGATCACCGCTGTTGTAGCTGCGGGTGATTTGTCGCACTGTAGCCCTGCGGTCGCTGTGAACAATCAGCGACAGTCTCCGGACCTGATTGACGACGACGGAGACTTCCCAGGTAGCACAGCCTTGCAATTTAAGTGGGCCCGACACTAGCCACCGTCTTTTAGGAATAAAAAAAGATGGCTCAGTGTGCTGACGTTAAATTGCAAGGCTGTGACACTTGAGTTTCTCCAACGTTTTCTCTCAATTGACGAAGCAACTATCTAGGTGTCGGGGTTAATGAACTTGCATGATGTGAGTGTTTGGGGAAGTAAAATGGCCATGTGTTTCAAGAACTTCAGCGATATATAGTCCAAAGATGGAAGTGTGGTGTGGTCTTATGAAAAACAAAACTGGAAGCAGGATGTTCAGTAACCCGGTACCCGAGTTTTTGTACACTGAAGAAAATTGGGCCATCCATTTCCCACTTTGACTTAGTGAACAAAATATCACAGCCACCTTTTACATGGCCATGTTGATGAACTTTGTGGCGCTGCAGTTTGAGGTCTTTCAATTACATGTGATCTTCCACAGAATGGCGCGCTCTTAGACTGAGATATTCGTGTTTGTGACCACTTTAATGCACAATTGGCCGATCCCTTGACCACTCCGATCTCTCAACATAACACCTTTGTACTTTTTTATGGGGTGGTTGTGTTAAGTACATCGTGTATAAAACAGGAGTTGGTAACATCGACGACCTCAAGGAAAGGATTAATGAATCCACTGTGGGCATTTATATGAATCGTTGAGCGAACATAGACAAAATCGAGTATCCTTTCACCCTATCGCTGGCGACATTAATACGAATCATTGAGCGAACATTGACAAAATCGAGTATCGTTGCACCCTATCGCTGGCGACAAAAGATGATCACGTCGAGATGTATTGAATTTTATAAACACAACTTCAGGGAATTTATCTTTCAAATGCAACAAACCCTCACTAAGTTGTCTTAATTTCAAAATTTTTATTTAGTGCCTAAATTTGGGAAGTAATTTATAGACATGCAGATCTACCATTTATAGCGAATTCCTCTGGTCGTAACTTTTATCTTTTATTTTGTTACTATATACGTATTTGAGTATAGGTTAATGTTTCACGCAATTTTTCTATGTGTTAATTTTGGTTATACAGTATTTTATACAACTTAGTACAATATCATTTACTATCAGTTCCATCATTTGAATTTTCTGAATAACCGCTGTCTAATACGTGACGGCATTAGAGGCTTGGTGAACATCTTGTTCATGATTAGAGCCGGCTGCAATTTAAGGAAAGGGGTCATCAAGCAACATCTGTGTTTGAAATGTTCCTTGATTAATACTCACATGTTTAAAGACTTGAAATTTTGCTTCGGCAATTAATTCGAAATTGCAGAAAATAATGATACTAAACAAAGACGAAAACAATAAAAATCGTTGATGATGAAGCTCAATGCTTCGTTGATTTAGAGATGCTGATTATTCAAATAAGGTCATTTTCATTAATGATTAAAGTGTGGTAAGCTGTTAGGATTTAATGATTAAAGTGCGGTAAGCTAGGATTTAATGATTAAAGTGTGGTAAGCTAGGATTTAATGATTAAAGTATGGTAAGCTAGGATTTGATGATTAAAGTGTGGTAAGCTGTTTGCACTGGGTTTCTTCCACTGCCCTGTCGTGTAGATTCGTCAGGCCTTCGGTTATAAGGAAATTTAATAGGTCCGCGACTTCAGCTTCATCTTGAAACTCGCTCTTATTCAGTGGTGCTATTTATTCAATGCTGAATGCGAAGGTCACGCATGATGTTTGTCCTGATTACGTTATCGTTCTTTTCATTATTTGCGCGCATTAAACTGTTCCTGGTTATTCTAACATCCGTTTTCGTCGGTTACCTCGCTGCTAAGTTTTCCTTCTCAAACTAAATTACTTGCACGATTTCCCGTCTCTGCATCGAACATTTTTGTAATCCTTATTTATCTTTGTCTTTTCCCTCTTTCTTCGGGGAAACGATAGAATTATCTCCCCTCATGTGGAGAATCCACAAAGAGCTTTTCTTTAAGTGCCAGATTAAGAATTTCGCCTGTCCGAAAAGCGCGAGGTGTCTCCCCTATTAGCCGTTGCGTCACCTCCCTTGCTACCACCAGGCCAGCTCCATGTTACTTTCACCCCTCTCACATCCCTTCCTTAGCAGCTTACCTTGTGTCTTTCTTTTACGTGTGAACCATTATTCGTTCCACAACCTTTTCAAAAAAGGTAATGAATTCCCATAACTCCAAATAAAGCTGTAAAACAATTACCAAGCAATAAAGTAACATAAACTGAACTCCATGAAGAGCCGATAGCAGGAGGAATGGTTATACAGTATTTTATACAATTTTATACAACTTAGTACAATATCATTTATCTCCGGACGTTTAGAGAGAGATAGTTGTCTTCTGTCTTACAATAACACCGCTGGCAGAAAGTAAGTGAAAGGAGACCAACCCATTATCTCCCGAAGAACTGACGAAAAAAGGAAATAATTTTAACTTGTACACCATGAACCAAAACATTATCACCACGTGACTAATATTATGTTGGTCCTCCACGTGCTGCCAAAACACGTGTTACCCGGCGAGGTATAGACGCTACAAGATTTCTAATGGTGTCTTGTGGTATCTGGTACCGAGACGTTACCAGTAGATTATTTTATTCTTGTAAGTTACACGGTTGAGCCGGCGTAAATGAATTTACTTTCCCAACACAAACTACAGATGATCTGTTAGACCAAAGTCTTGGGCATTTGGAGGCCAAGGCAATATTTGTAAATCTTCCTCATGTTTCGTGAATCATTCTCGAGCAATCCGGGCAATGTGGCATAGCGTATGCCACATTGCTCGAAAGAATGATTGCCTGAATTGCTTCTGAAAGAAGGCATTACTAGAGGAAAATACTATTACAGTAGAGTCTCGTAAACTCGGCACTCAATAACCCGGCAGTCCGGATAACTCGGCCAGACCCTGGCAGGGCGAAAAAACCCGCGTGCGTGCAGACCCGTTCAAGGTCGTTGCCCGCGTGCGTGTGTCCCCCTCTTCCCGCATTCCTTTTTCTCGCCGGCGCGCTCTCAGCCGTTCAGTCTACCTGCAGCCTTTGCCAGGGTTAGTCGATTTCTTAATCGCGTTGCGTAACTCGATGTGAGTGAGTGTACTGTATTGTTCAGAGCTGTTTCAAAGTTTGTGGGTGCTAGACAGTAGTACTCTGCGATGGCATCTTCCTTTAAAAGAAAACAAGTGAACTTGTCTATGGAGCAAAAGTTGGGGGCATTAAAGAGACTATTTAAGGGAGAAAGTGTCAGTGCAGTGGCTAAGGACTTGGGAGTCGGCAAAAGTACTATTGGAGACTGGAAGAAGAAGCGGACAGAAATCGAGTTGTGGTGTGTTAAAAGAATGTGTACAGAAACATTGAAAGAAAGGAAAAGTATGAAGGAAAGTGAGTTTAATGAGGTAAATGAAGCACTTTACATTTGGTTTCGCCAAACAAGAGAAAAGGGCATCCCAATTAGTGGGCCAATCGTGCATGAGAAGGCCTTGAAATTTTATCGAGCATTAAAAAATGACAACGATCCTAAATTTGTCGCAAGCACTGGCTGGCTTGATCGCTGGAAGAAACGCTATGGAGTCCGGCAGCTTAGTATTTCTGGGGAAAAACTATCTTGGGACACGGAGAGTCTGTCTCAGTTTAAGGAAAACTTGCAGAAATTTATCGAAGTTGAAGGTTTGACCAGGGAGCAATTGTACAATTGTGATGAAACAGGATTAAATTATAAACTGTTACCAGCGAAAAGTCTTGCTTTCAAGGAAGAACAGTCAGCCCCAGGTTTTAAAAGGAACAAGGAGAGGGTAACAATCCTAGCATGCAGTAATGCAACAGGTGACCACAAATTAAAACTTCTTCTCATAGAAAAATCAAAGAAACCGCGTGCGTTTAAGCACATTGAAATGGATAAACTTTCCGTTTGGTACTGAAACCAATCACATGCCTGGATGAGCTGTGCAATTTTCAAAGAGTGGTTCCATGAAGTATTTGTTCCATCGGTTCAGCACTTTTTAAAATCTAAAAACCTGCCAAGGAAGGCTATTCTGATTTTGGACAAGGCGTCTTCGCACCCAGACATTGAAGAATTAAAAAATGGGGACATACGAGCAATGTTTTTACCACCCAATGTCACAGCGTTAGGCCAGCCAATGGACCAAGGAGTTTTTGTTAGTCTCAAGAGAAGATATAGGCGCAAGCTGTTATCCTCCCTTCTTTCTGCAAACGATGATGGTCAAGGTCTTATCCAGAACTTAAAGAAAATTAACCTATTGGATGTTGTTGGATGGGTGGCGGACGCCTGGAACGAGTTAGAGTCATTAACACTAGTTCTTTCGCGGCGAAAACTCCTTGATAACGAGGGAAATGAGTTCGTTGAACATGAAGATGCAGAAAATGTAAACTTACTCGACCTCCTGAAAAGAGTTCCTGGATGTGCAAAAGTCGATGAAAATGACGTCGAACAGTGGTTCCACAATGATACCGAGCAAGATATTATGTCCAATGCAGAAATTATTGCTGCTGTCACAGTTACAGAAGAAATGCCGGAAAATGATGAAGACGTTGACGTTGAGAACTCCACCGTACATGCCCCTAGAATATCACATAGTGAGGGACTAAAGGCTGTCGAAACTGCCCTTCAGTATTTTGAACAACAAGGTGCGTCGGTAATGGACTTACTGTTCCTTCGTCGTCTTCGTGATGAAGCAGAAAAACACAGAGTGCAGTGCGGAAAACAACAAGTATAAAGAAGTAAATTTCTCCGTCATTTCTATCCACGCCAGGATTCGGACCCGGGTCCCCTCATTCCGGAATAAGTTGCTCTACCAATTGAGCTACGCGGACGTTTATTCTGATTCCTATCTGCCTTTATGTCGTGTGCGTCCTTCTGGCAGGTACGTCACATCTCCTGGTACGTTACATCATCTCCCCCTTATTTTTTATTTTTTCGAAGTGCTGGAGAAGGGATTCTCTTATTTTTTCTATCTCGCGGTGTGGAAATAACATCACACCAATGCGAGATTTTGAACGGTCGGGTCATCCGGATAGTTCGGGCGCCATTATAACGAAGTAAATTTCTCCGTCATTTCTGTCAACGCCAGGATTCGAACCCGGGTCCCCTCATTCCGGAATAAGTTGCTCTACCAATTAAGCTACGCGGACGTTTTATTCTGATTCCTATCTGCCTTTATGTCGTGTGCGTCCTTCGGGCAGGTACGTCACATCTCCTGGTACGTTACACAAGACATTACGCATTTCTTTAACAAAAAGTAGCCAGTTTTTTCTGAGGTCTGTCTTACATATCAGGTAAATTACTGTACATTGTGTACATATTTATTAATTTTCATTTTCATGTAGTAAAGGCTCTATGCCTTCATAAAGTATGAACTTTTCCTTTGTTTAAGGGTATTTAGGCAGTTTATATTCTCTGTTGTATTCTCAAGCAACCAATACATACAAGTACAGTACAGTATACACTGTATTTTCTGAGAAAACACTCTTACTTATTCTTTTTTAAGCCCATTCCCGATAACCCGGAATTTTTACAAACTCGGCCACCCTTCGATCCACATTAGGCCGAGTTTTCGAGACTCTACTGTACCATGAAAGGATGTACCTGGTCTGCAATGATATTTAAGTAGACGGTAGACGTCATAGTTTCTTGAAGATGAATAACGGACCCAAAGTTTCTCAGCATAACATTGCCCAAAGCATTACATTTCATCTACCGGCGTTTTTACGTGCCACGGTGCATCCTGGTGCCAACACCTCTTCAAGTAAACGACGTACACGTACTTTGCCGTACACATGGTCCATCAGAAAGCGAAATTTGTCAGACCAGACGACGTTGTTCCAATCATTCAAGATTAAGTTTGGCAACTTGCAAAAATATTATTTGTTGACCAGCATGTCCGCAAACAATCTTTATTTACAGATAATTTAATGTTTCGCGCAAATATCTTTGGCCCTTACGTGGGCTCTAGTCTTCATGGAAGACTCTTTCTTTAGCATGTCTTTTGTAAAAAAAGATCGTGTTTATGTTATCACTTTGTCCGTCCGTCCGTCCGTCTGTAGACATGATAGCTCTGCAACTATTAGTCCGATTTGAAAAATTCTTTTTGCATTAGAAAGCTTGAAATGTACGAATGATGATCCGTTATATCGTTTTTTTTTACGATGCACAATTTTGCCGCTAGAGGGCGTAAATGCAGATTATTTCGAATTCCAAAAACATTTTATTCCATATATTTGCTTCTAAACATCCAATTTAAAAAAAAAATATTTTACCTTTCGATTTCATTCATGTCGAAGACTATTTTAGGTGTAGTCACTTTTTCAAGTTACGCATAGATTATCCGCTAGGGGACGTAAAAGTCAATTGCGTTTTACCCGATATCTCTGCTTCTAAAGCTCCGATTTCAAAATTTTTTTCTGTAGCGGATACAGCTCCTGATGGGAAATAATTTCCATATAAATTCTAATTTTTGATATAAAAGCGTTTGGCTACCAGGGGTGCAAGTGTTGATTTCTGCGTCTGATGTATTTGCAGCAAAATATGAGTTTCGAAAATCTCGATTGAAAAAATTCTTCCGTGGATCGATGCTACTCACGTTGACGAACCTTTTCGGAATATTTTCTTCCTAAAATAATGCACGGTTTCTCCACCAGAGGGCGTAGTTTTATAACTTAATTTTATCAATATCTCTGCTTCTAAAGTTCCGATTTGAAAAATTTCTTCTTTGTTGGATAGAGTTTTCAGTGCAACATGTTTTTAATATAATTTCAAAATTTTCAAGTAACTCATTGAGTTTCTGCAAGGGGGAGAATAGGTAAATTGCGCTTACCCCGGTATCTCTGCTTCTAAAACTCCGATTTGAAATTTTTTTCTTGCACCTGATACAGCTGTTGGTAAGAATTGTTTTGATTGTAATTTCTAATTTTTTGTAAAATATGAATTGGCCACCAGGTGGCGTAAGCATTAATTTCTGTTTCGTACGCATTTGCAACAAAATTTGAGCTTCTGAAAGCTCGATTGAAAATATTCTTTCGCGGACCGATACCGCTCATGTCAATAAATATTTGAAAAGATTTTCTCCTTAAAATAATACATGGTTTCTCCGCCAGAGGGCGTAGACGTATATCATTTTCCTGTCAATGTCTCTGCCTCTAAAAGTGGGATTTGAAAAATTCCTTCTTTGTTAGATAGCGTTCCCTGGATAAAATATTTCTCATATAATTTCAAAAAATTCGAGTAAAGCATAGACTTTCCGCTAGGTGGCGTAAAGGTAGATTGCGTTTTCCTCGATATCTCTGTTTCTAAAACTCCAATCTGAAAAATTCTTTCTGCACCCGATACAGCCCCTGATAGGAAATACTTTGCATATAATTTCAAATATTTGATAAAGAATGGTTTTTACCACCATGGGGCGTAAGTGTTTATTTCTGTGTCTGATGTATTTGCAGCAAATTCGTAGCTCCTGAAAACTCGAATGAAAAAATTCTTTCGTGGACCGATACCGCTCACATCGAAAAATCTTTTGACAATACTTTCTTCTTAAAATAATGCATAGTTTTCCCACCAGGGAGCGTAAAGTCATATCTTATTTTTGGCGACATCTCTGCTTCTAAGAGTCCGATCTGAAAAATTATTTCTTTTTTGGAGAGCGTTTCCGTGGGGAATGTTTCTCACATAATATCAAACTTTTCTTAGTGCACATGTCTGCCACCAGAGAGCGTAAGTTCACGTTTCCGTTTACAGCAATATCTACGGGATTAAAAACCCGATTGAAAAACTTCCTTCTTCGGTCAGATATAACTAACTATGCAAACTCTGTGTGGGTGTTTTTTTTCCAAAATAGTGCACACTTTCGCCGCTAGGAGCGCAAACGCTTATTCTGTTTTTCTCCATATCACTGCTTTTACATGTACGATTTAAAAACTTCTTTCAACACCGGATGACATTTCATCTGTAGAATACTTTAGGCTAGTATATGAAGAATTTTATAGTTCACAGTTCTGTCGGTTGGTGGTGTTTCGGCAGTTTGCAGCTGTATCGCCGCTTCTAAAAACGCTATTGAGAAAGTTCTTCTTTACTGTATGCCACTCGCTACAACAGAGATGTGGAACATTATTCTATTTAAGTAAAGCAAAGATATCCCGCTAGCTGCGTAAAGGTCGAAACTTATTTTTCCTTAACATGGCTTTTTCCATGACGAATGTTTGTCGCTTATTTTCAACTTTTCCGTTACGCAAAGTTTTTCCGCTAGCAGACGTAGACTTATATCATGTTTCCTGCTTTATTTCTTCTTTTAACTGTTCGATTTGAAAAACTCGTTGTCTCTAGTATCCTCCTTGTAGTATGTATAATTTTTTGTTCGCCATTTGTTAATTTTCGTAACATTCTTTTTAACCGTTGGTGGAAGTAAGTAGATGTTTCTATTTCTGGGTGTTTTATCGATTGTTGGAAACAGTTTATTGTTTCCGAAACCAGTTCCATTGACTTTGAATAGCTTTGATAAATTTAATTCGCGTCAGAACGGATTCAAAAGACGTGCTCATTACATCCGAAAATTCGGTGTCATCTTTCTTGTCTTTTTGTTTTTTCGGAAATGCCCGCAAATAGGTTTCGTCATTATGCCTTCAAAGCAGTGACTAGTTCAGCTTTGTTTGATGGACGATCTCGTGTTCCACGTACCCGGCGATGCAATTCGTCTCAGAAATTCTCTGTATAGTATAGGTTGGTTTGATAACACGCGCGTCCAAAATTTCTACGCCAATGTCATCAGACCAATCTGCAACAACGCGACCACTACGATACCACGCTGTCAAACTGATAGAATTATGGGCTTCTTCCAAAGTACTGACACAACTGGTAGTGCATAATTTTCCACAACATCTAGATAGAGACCAGTATTCATAGTTTTGCTCAAAACGACTAATGGATTCAAGCTGCAGCAACAAAAAGCAGCTCCACACCATCACGCCACCTTCACAAAACTTCTTTGTCGGCACGATACAGACCAGAAAGTATCTTTCTGCTGGTATTCGCCACACCAAAGAACGGCTTTCAGAGTGGTGTGCTGTGTACCACGGCTCGTTATTCCAAAGTACAATTTTCCATCGTTTGTGACGTACTGCCGAAGTGACTTACATATCAAGACGGCAAATAGTAGCGATATTTCCTTGTTGGTGTAGCTTAATTGGGAAAACATTGGGCTCCGGAGCAAAATGTAGGGGATCCGATGTCTGCCACCAGCAAATTTGGTTTTCACATTGGCGCCCGAACGTAAATATGGCCGTCAGTTTCTTCGAAAGATGTGTGACGTTCGTTCCATAGAGTGTCTGCAATTAATGAGAATTCCTTTTTCAACGCTTCGAGAAATGTTTGATACTTCTTCCACACCTTTTCTGGAATTAATCAGAATTCATTCTTCTATAGAGTTACTTCAAGCGTGGTTAGTAGCCTGACCCGAAACCTGCGATTTCGTGCTCCTGCTTTTTTCAAGAACGTTCTACACTGAAATCCCAAAAGTAATGGAATATGTACCTAATATCGTGTAGGACCTCCTCTTGCCAGTCGAAGTGCAGCAACTCGACGTGGAAACGATTCCATAAATGGCCGTAAGACTTCTGGAGAGATGTTGACCCATACTCTCTGAACAGCCTCCCAGAGTTCCCTGGTATTTGTACGTGCATGATCTTGGGTGCGAATGGGCCTGTCCACCAAGTCACATAAGTGCTCTATTGCATTCATGTCGAGTGCTCACACTACCCCTCGGAACTGTCCAGAATGCTCCTCCAACAAATTTTGGACAACTAGGGACCGATGACATGGCGCATTGTCCGCCTTGAAAATACCATCGTTGTTGGGTTGTTGGGGTACAGGAAACTCATAAAGGGCTGCAAATGGGCATTTGAATGTTCGCACAACTTCGGAAATTAAATGTCCCATCCGTCTGGATCCCATTACCATGCCTCGTTCAAACTCCGATAATTCACGTCGGCTTGCCATAATCCTACTGGCGATTGTTCAATCTGACTCAAACCTCTCAACTGATAGAAATTGTGGCGTGCGTCGAAGCCTTAATATGACGGCAGTTAAAAATGTGCATACTGCTATTCCATGACTTTTGGCACTTCAGTGTATAGAGGTGACGTACTCACATGTCAAGACGGCAAGTAGTAGTGACATTCGCATGTCGGTATGGCTGAATTGGGAAAGCATTCGGCTCCAGAGGGGGAAGATGTGGGCTCGAGTCTGCCACCCGCAAATCTGGGTTGCCACATGCTTTACAGTTCAAGATACATGTTTCTTACACCACGCTAATCTCTGTGTGGTATTTATTAGTTGAAGTGATCAGGTATTTGTAGATTGCTGCTCCACCGTGGTCACCCATGTCACGCATCTTCTTTCGCACTGTACGGGTGCTAACGTCCGTCGCAAAAGTCTCAATTACGGTTTGCGTGATTTGAGGCAATGTTTATTTGTGTTATGAGCTGACCATCTTTAGCAGGGCTCTCCTGTCTCGTACTGTTAGCTTTAGAAGCTTACCGGGTCGTTTCTTCCCCAGTTCGCTTAAATTTGGATATCACATCACCAATCGTGGACGAAGGGATCTTGAGTACCACTGAAATAACACGTATGGAGTGATTGCTTATGTGGGATCCTATTCTCAAACTCCCCTATATCGCACTGCAAACAACAAGTGGTGTGATTTCAAGGAACATTCCTGAAAATTATATATAGCAAAATTGCCGATAGGAGTCCGGCTTTTAACGAAATTTCCATTTTTGAAAGTTTTGATTTGTGTAATTTCAGTATTTTGACAGATTTTCCCGTTGCGAGTAATTCCATTTATTTCAGAAAAACCAGCTTCAGGCCTTGCAAAGAAATTGCGCAGAAACTTCGATTTCCAGTTGTATTTTTTTGCAAGAGGTTCTTCTTTCCTACTGTATGAAGTTAACGAATGCTTTCTCTTTGCTCCTGGTGGGATTTGAACCTGGTTCGTCTTCAACAGCAGTCATTCATGTTACTGTTGACCAAAAAGACACGTAACACACACAGTCACGCATAAGGCAGAACTCTAATCGCGCGATAATGAAATGTTTTTTGCTATTAATGCAGGTGAATTATTCATCCTATTTTTGTTGGAGCTTACTATTTTTCTGAACAGGTTTGTGATAGCTTTTTTATTGAAGAATTTATTACAAATTACTTATTTCTTTTACCATGATTTTTCGAAGCAACAGAATGCATTGAAATCTAATGTCTTTTTAAACTGACAATGACCTTCGCTTACGTTCAAGAGAAGGTGAAGTGTACTGCGTTATAGTATCACTTCAGAAAACTCCTAAATATAAAATTTACTCTTAGTAGCTTTTGTCTTAAGAGGTCCACAAGCTGATGTAAAGACATTATACAATCTCCCGTACAATAAGTCAAGTACCCGGTTTCCTACCTTAACGCACAAAATACAATAGCTATTGCACAAAGTGGGGTGGGAGGAGTGGAGAGAAGAAGAACCAATCACAATAACCAAAATTTCACATGCTTTGCTGTCTACAATATCTGATCTCGCTACAGAACTTTAAAATCAGATCCTTAGACAGACGATTGAAATTTCATAGTTAATCAAACCTCAAGTATTCCCGCAAATCGCTCCTATTACAGGAAATTTTCCGTCGTGTGGATACAGAAAAAATGAGAACGTAGTTTTTTCGTTAATATACGAAAGGAATTGCATAAGGTTTCTGAAAATTCAGAATTTTCCATTAACATGTCTTGAAAACGGCAATTAACCGTCAATATAAGAAAGGGATTGTGGTAATGTTTTTAAAAATTTACGATTTTCTTGGCGCACAAGGAATCAGTGAAATTCAGATTCCTCTCCGTCATTTCACGGAAATGATTGTATTAGAAATGTGCTTCGTTAATTCACGAAATGAATCACGCAGAGTGACTTGTGAATTTCAGAATTTTTTTTACAGTAGATGTCATCAGAAATAACCGTATTTTCAAAAAAAAAAAAAAAAACACTTTCGATACCGCAGCGGAAAGATTCTGTTCTTCCTTTTTTTCATCCATATGATAGAAAATGTCCGATAATAACAGTGGTTCACGGGAAAACTTGAATTCAGAGAGGCTTGATTAAATATTAAATTTCAATTCAGCGGCTGATGCATTCATATCATCGGAAGCTGTGAAATCAAAGGCCTTGTTAATATTTTTCGGTGGCAAAATTCGTACGCTTGTCTGTTGGCGGACCTGAATTTGAGGTTCTTTAGCTATAGAGTAGTTGTTATAGCAACAGGCATAGCGCATTTAAGGAGACAGGGGATCCGGACGTTGGACAGTATTTTGGGGCCTCAGTATTAGTGGCACATCTAGGATTTCACTTCGGTTGTTTTAAAAAAAATACCCATAATATGATGAGGAAGCCATAAAATTATCCCCGCCGTGTTGAAGTGCGTATCCCATGATTCATGGACGAATCAGTGTTAGCAAGAAAATGTAAAAATGAATGGTTAAAAAATGTATCGTAGGGCAAAATAATATCGTAGGGCAAAATAATATGATCCAAATATCATGATTCAAAGAAATTCTTAATGCGTGAAAATTTCCCCCAATTACAGATGAGTACTAAAAACATTTGTAATGCTTTCGAAAGATTTGAGGATGAACTGGATGTAACTATACCTTTTGCGAACTCTTCCTAAAAGAGCGGAAAGAAATATAATTTTTATTTTCACAAGGCAGTTTCTTGTAGTTTTTGCTGTGATATCTGCAAAAACAAAACAAAAAAAACACCTGTAGAACTGCGTCAATTCTTCAAGTTTGCACAACTCTGGGGCCTCTTGAAAATGTGGGATCCGGGACTTCAGCCCCTTTGGCCCCCCTCTTAAATAGGCTCTGGCTACAGGTATCCACCCCCCCCCACGTTTTCTTTCCCACTTGGTGAAGCTACAACAGTATCTTGCGTTACCATATGAAACCTGGTGCTACAAGTGTCTTACAGGAGATTGTGTGGTTCCTATATATCAGTCTGTGGAGCCCTTTAAACAAAATCCATTATATCTATCAAGAGGAAACTTAATATTTAGAAGTTTTGAAAAATGATACTATTAAAGAATATATTTCTGACTTTTAAGATAAGAAATTTATAACTTCTTAAACATGACTGAAAGTCAATCAATTGAAAAAAGTATCTCGAGTTATTTGAAAAATAGCGATGAAAACATGGAATTTGTGATGTGTAATTAACAAAATGTAATTTGTGATTTGTAATTAATAATACGTTATTTATGATATGGAATTAATAAAATGTAATTCGTAAATGTAGTTCGTAATAAAATGTTATATTCCTAAACATCATTGAAAGTCATTGTCATTTCAGAAACATCTCGAGTGCTTTGAGAACTTATGATGCAAAAAATTAAATTCGTGACATGTCCTTCTTGAAATTATTTTAAATACATTCGGGAAAATAATGAGCTCTTACAGAAAATGAAATAATTAATTGATCCGCTTTAACAGCGAAAGAAAATTGCGTAATTTGAACTACTCCGATCCCCTGCATTTGTGATAGGAAGAGAAGCTTCTCCCTGGCTTAGTCAACAGTCTCTTACTCGGGTACATCGTGAGCTCGAATTTCATGTGTTTCGTGAAACCAGAATATCATCTGCCTCCACATCCGGCTAAATTATGTAAAGTGATTGATTGAAACAGGAATTTTTCCCCAAGTCCATGTAGAAAGATAAAAAACAGAAACTGATAAGTTTTGGGAAATTTCTGTATAAGAAAACGAAAAACTCGAAGTGGACATTTCTACTCCCCCCTCTCCCCCAAAGTGGAAAGTGTAATTAGTTACCACGAAAAAACTATCGTAATATCGAAATTTCCGTTATTATAAAAACAAACTTTTCAAAACCGAAATTTCTTTAAAAATCGAAGAACTGCCGGAAAATATGCTGCACGTTAGTTTTAGGAAATTTCCATGATTTTGCTCCACTTGTACAGTATGAGGAAAAATGCGCACATAAATATATCTGTGAGCAAAATATGATTATATATATATATATATCATCATTCATCATTGTCAACATTATCAATCCACTTCTGAACGAAGGTGTCCCAAAGTTTCATCCACAACGATTTGTCTTGTGCCAGTCTCCTCCATGTTTTTCCCACATACTTTCGAAATTCATCCACCCATCTCCCATGTGGTCTTATTTAGAGTCTTTTCCTGTCCCTTGGAATTCAATCTAAAATTTCGCCCGTCCATCGATGGTCTGTCCTTCTGGCAGTATGTCCAGCCCATTGCCATTTCAGGGATTAAACTCTGATCATGATGTCTTCCACTCTTGTCATTTTTCAGATCCACGAGTTCCTCTTCTTATCTCTCCTTGGTTACACCAAGCATGCACCTCTCCATGCTACTTTGAGTTGTATGTCTCTTTTAGTTAAGGTTCACATCTCTGCACCATACGTAAGCACTGGAAGGATGCATTGATCAAACACTTTTCTTTTAAGACATAATGGCATATTGCTCTTGAAAATTATGCTGTTTCTTCCAAAAGCTCTCCAGGCAAGTTTTGTACGCCGATTAATTTCTTCATCAATGTGACCCTCACTTGATATCTGCTGTCCAAGATAAACGTACGAGTCTGTTATCTCCAGCTTTTCTCCATCAATCGATAAATATTCATTTCTTGTAAAAGGATTGTACATCACTTTTGTCTTCTGAAAGTTCATTTTTAATCCCACTTCTTTACTCTTGTCATCAAGTTCCTGGATCATACTCTGCAGCTCTGATGGGGAAGTTGCAAATATGACTATGTCATCAGCAAAACGAAGGTGGGTTAGATAATCTCTATTAATCTTTATCCCTTTGTTTTCCCACTTCAGTGATTGAAAGACATTTTCCAATGTGGCATTAAAGAGCTTGGAAGATATGGTGTCACCTTGTCTCACTCCTTTTCCAATTTTTATGTGTGTTGTATTTTGAAACAGCCGAATCTTTGCACTTGTATTTTCATAGATGTTATTAATAATATTAATTTACGCATCTCCAATACCACAGGATTTCAGAGCCATTGTAATTGCTGATGGTTTCACCGAATCAAAAGCTTTTTCATAATCGATAAAAGCCATGCACAATGGAATTTCATATTCCCTCGCTCTTTCAATTAGTTCTCTCAGTACGTGGATATGATCTATTGTGTTGTAGCCACTCCTGAATCCAGCTTGTTCTCTGGGTTGAGCCATGTCCAGTGTCACCTTTAAGCGGTATGAAAGAACTTTAGTGAAGATTTTATAAACCACTGATAGGAGGCTGATAGGTTTGTAGTTCCTGAGATCCTCAATGTCACTTTTTTATGTAGCAAAATCATTGTAGCGTTGTTCCAATCCTCAGGAATCTTCCCTTCATTAAAGCATCGAGTGAAAATTTAGGCGAGTACTGTTTCGATTTCTCCACTTGCTTCTTGTATGATGTCTACAGTAATTCCATCTTCTCCTGGAGCTTTTCCACGCTTCATGTTCTTGATTGCATGTGTAACTTCTGCTGGGAGGACTGGAAGAACTCTGGTGCATGTGAACAAATTATCAGGAAAAACCAAAATGTTGATGCAAAAAGAAGAGAGATGAGGAAAACTAAAGAAGATGTGACTTCCAAAATGGAATATATAGAGCTATGCAAGACAGTACGAAAAAGTATCACTGAAGACGTAAGGAAATTCAACTGTGAACTAGTGAGGAAAGCAATTGAAAACAACCAAAGCCTAAAGCTAGCAAAGGGGCATCTCTGTAAGGGAAGAAAACAGATTATGGCACTGAGAAAAGAAGATGGTTCTGTAACAAGAACTAGAGGCAAAATTTTGACAAGAGTGAAGATTTCTACTTCAAATTATATATAAGGGATGATACATGTACTCCAGACATCATGAAAGGTACCAGTACCAGAGTTCTTCCACTCCTCCCAGCAGAAGTTGCGCATGCAATCAAGAACATGAAGCGGGGAAAAGCTCGAGGAGAAGATGGAATTACTGTAGACATCATACAAGAAGCGAGTGGGGAAATTGAAACAGAACTCGTCCAAGTTTTCACTCGATGTCTTAATGAAGCGAAGATTCCTGAGGATTGGAACAACGCTACAATGATCCTGCTACATAAAAACGGTGACATTGAGGTTTCAGGAACTACAGACCTCCTATCAGTGGTTTATAAAATGTTCACTGCTTTCACACCGCTTGAAGGTAACACTGGACATAGCTCGACCGAGAGAACAAGCTGGATTCAGGAGTGGCTACAGCGCTATAGATCATATCCACGTACTCAGATAACTAATTAAAAGAGGAGGGAATATGATCTTCCATTGTGCATGGCTTTTGTCGATTATGAAAAGGTCTTTGTTTTAGTGAAAGCATCAGCAGTTACAATGGCTTTGAAACCTTGCGGTGTTGAAGATGCATACATTAATATCATTAATAATATCTATGAAAATGCAAGTGCAAAGACTCGGCTGTTTGAGAATACAGCACACATAAAAAGTGGAAAGGGAGTGAGACAAGGTCACACCATATCTCCGAAGCTCTTTAATGCCACATTGGAAAATGTCTTCCAATCACTGAACTGGGAAAACAAAGGGATAACGATAAATGGAGGTTATCTAACCCACCTTCGTTTTGCTGATGACGTAGTCATTTTTGCAACTATCCTATCAGAGCTGAAGGGCGTGATCCAGGAACTTGCTGACAAGAGTAAAGAAGTGGGATTAAAAATGAACTTTCAGAAGACAAAAGTGATGTACAATCCTTTTACAAGAAATGAAGATTTATCGAGTGATGCAGAAAAGCTGGAGATAACAGACACGTACGTTTATCTTGGACAGCAGATATCCAGTGAGGGTCACATTGATGAAGAAATTACTCGGGGTACAAAACTTTCCTGGAGAGCTTTTGGAAAAAACAGCATAATTTTCAAGAGCAATATGCCATTATGTCTTAAAAGAAAAGTGTTTGATCAATGCATCCTTCCAGTGCTTACGTATGGTGTAGAGACGTGGGTGGACCTTAACTAAAAGAGACATACAAAGGCTGCAGACAACTCAAAGTAGCATGGAGAGGTGCATGCTTGGTGTAACCAGGAGAGATAAGAAGAGGAACTCTTGGATCCGAAAAATGACAAGAGTGGAAGACATCATGATCAGAGTTAAATCCCTGAAATATCAATGGGCAGGACATACTCCCAGAAGGACAGACCATCAATGGACAGCCGAAATTTTAGATTGGATTCCAAGGGACAGGAAAAGACCCAGAAGAAGACCACGTGGAAAATGGGTGGATGAAGTACGAAAGTATGCGGGAGTGACATGGAGGAGACTGGCACAAGACAGGCGGTTGTGGAGGAAACTTGGGGAAACCTTCGTCCAGCAGTGGATTGATAATGGTTGACAATGATGATGATGATGATGATGAAGTATGAAATAAAATATTATCAGAAACTGTAACTCTTTCTCCTTTTGGTACACTGAAAATCGTAGGTTTATGAATTGGCGTTTTCAAAATACCTTACTAGGTACAAAGTTATTAACCTAGTGCCCCCTTATTCCTGTATTAACTAACATACCCGATGCTTTGTTTACGAGGTGAGAGTTCTTTTGATTTTACCACGTGTCAAATACCCATTTGAAAAGCTTAGTTAAAGTGGCTTCATCTGTAATGCATAATGCACTAAAAAGAACTGATTTAGGCTTAGCAACTGTTCGTGGATGAACTGCACAAGTGGTCTTTCGAACAATGAGCCTTTTTTGCCATTTTGGGAACCAAAACCAAATACGTTCCCTTGTAATGCTAGATAGCGTTATGTGGTTGAGCACAGGAGGCATTCTAACTACTTTGGTCGACTGGTTTATTGAAATTAAGATATTTCTTCGTGAAATTAAGAAAACTCCCGCGTTTCTAACAGACGTAAGAGAACATCAAACAACGGCTGGCGTATTTTCCTATTTTCAAGATGTGGGCATCACTTCTGTGGGCGCATTCTGTTTTTCAGTGTCGGGAATCAATTTTCCTAAGCAACAAATGTCATTGCATGTCATTGATAGTGGATGTACAACAGCCGTTCCATAAAAACTGAGAGTAAAATCACACAAAATGAAGAAATATAGGTACAGCAAAATATATATTATTCTTTCTCAAAGTATCTTCCCTCGGATGATATTCAACGGTCCCATTGTTCAGTCCACTTTTCAAAGCATGTGGTGAAGGCATTTTGTGGAAGCTGCTTTAGTGACCTTGTACATCTTGAATAACGTAAGCATCTGTGGTGAATGTTGCGCCATGGAAATTCTCCATTGTTGGAAACAACTAGAAATCGCATGGGGTCAGGACTGTAGGCAGGCTGTGGCATGATTTCAATACTGCATTTCGTAAGAAACTCTTGAACACAAGCAGCCACATGTAGGCGGACGTTAACATGGTGCAGGGTCAACTTGCCCACCAGTTCCAGTCGCTTAATCGATATGTGTCGTCGCAGACGCTTCAAGACCGAAATGTAATACACAGCATAGACAGTAATTTGTGGAGGAACGGCATGCTGGTAGACTACACCTTTATGATCAAAGAAGATTATCATCCCCTTCCCAGCTGATTTGGTTTGGCCGACTTTTTTCGGAGGAGGCGAGCCTGTGTTTTTCCGGACACATATTGCGTGCTTTGCGAGGGGGTCGAAATAGTGCACCCATGTTCCATCGGCAGTTATTGCTGTGCTTAGAAAGTTTGGATCCTTTGTAAACATTTGTTTCCACTCATGACAGACCTGAACTCTGGCTAACATCGTCAGGTGATGAGGTACCCATCTGGAACACACGATGTGGCAGTAATTTGTCGCGTAGAATGCGAAATGTCGACGTTTTTGAAATATTAGTTGACGCCGCTATCTCTTTACACGTCATTCGTCAATCTGCTTGCAGAATTGCCCAAATAGTGGTAACAATACGCTCGGTAACAACATTTTCAAGTAAACCAGGCTTAGGAGCGAGTTTTGCAGACAAACGCCTTTTTTTGAAATCATGGTGCCATTTAAAAAACGTTGACTCATCCAAAAATTTATCTTTGTAAACTTTTTTCATTAAATCAACTGTTTCTGGAAACGTTTTACCGAAACGATAGAAAAATGTTATCGCACAACGCATTTCACTTCTTAACTTTGAATCACACACCTCCATAGCTGTATGGCGAAATGCAGACGTTCCTTAAAGAACTGCGCAGTAACAGAACCAGAATTGTCTGCCACCACGCTAATAACTGTTGCCACAGATACTTTCTTAATTCAGTTAGTCGTCTGCGTGGTTATTTTTACCCTTCGCACTGTTGCCAACTCAAAAACAAATTACTCAGTTTTTATGGAACGGCCTTTGTAGAAAATGTGTAAAAGAGAAATATAGACCTCAAAGAAAGTACACGCCACGTACAGATTCAAAACATATTTAATATGAAAATAGTACGAACATTCATATATATATATATAATGTGTATAATATATGTATATATATGTACAAGATAGAGTTACGGAACTGGATTGCAGTCCTCAGAAACGAAAACACAACATTATTAGAGAAAACAGCAAATTCCTCTCCTGAAATATGCAAGAAAACAACATCAAACAGAGACGCATTTTTACACAATGTTTTTCCACGGCTTTGGAAGCCGCCACAAGCAGAATATTCAAAAGCAGCTGCTGTAAACATACCTCACTTCTTTTTTTTTTTTTTTTTTTTTTTTTTTTTTGATATGTACAATACTTTG
The DNA here is from genome assembly GCA_039090855.1 of Macrothele yani. Classification (NCBI taxonomy): domain Eukaryota; kingdom Metazoa; phylum Arthropoda; class Arachnida; order Araneae; family Macrothelidae; genus Macrothele; species Macrothele yani. The sequence continues at coordinate 21,431,706 of CM077002.1, read as the reverse complement.
AAATCAAACAAAAGTGGTTTAATTCACGATTCACAAAACGAAGGCGCTGAAAGCAAATAAAAGTTAATTCCAACAAGAAATGTTTGTTATAAAAAGCATTGGCACATTTTTACAAATGCTCAAGAAGTGATAATACGTATTGCCTGATGTAAAAAGTCGCCAAAGTGAAGCTTTAGTTGCATTTTGTTTTTACGAACTGGTTACACACAGCACAGGTATAGCATTATCAAAACGCATTTTCTGAATTTTAGCAGTTTGTAAGTACAGAAGGTTGTTTGTGCTAATATACATGACTTAAGAGTTGCTGTTGCACACATTTAAAACACTGTTTCACTCTAGGAAAGTTTAGGAGATGAAAAAGCTGTTTAAGTCCATAGTAAACACATTGTATTGAACATTTGCACTGTGTCTGCAGCGTTGCATTAAATCTTGCAGTCACACGAACATTTGCAATTTATTTAATCATTCATTAACTTTGCTTAGATTTTTACGAATCTGTAACATGTGAGAAGAAACTGGAAAATACCTGAAGACAAACATCAAAGATTCATGTAATTTGCTTCACATCAGGCAAAATAAAAACTAGCTTCATCTAGTATATAAAACTTACAGCAGATAAATGCTTTATTGTTCACATGACCGGACAACTTATACACAGAAAAGCCTTTTCCCAGATCTGGTTTCAAAAGGAAAGTATCCGAAAAGAGAAAGTATATTGGACTTGATGGTGTCAAAGAAGAAAAAGAAAGCGCAAGAACATTTAAAAGAGTTTCTCGAAGGTGCGATTTCATTGACATTTTCAAATGGATACCTGAAACGTGGTACCTAGTTATTACTGTTCTATGCAAAAGGTTTGCATATTTATAAAGCACTTACACATTTAACTTTCCCTCTTTGGGATTCATTTTTTGAGAGCAATAGAGGAAATTTTACTTCTCAGAGCATTTGCGATAGAGAAAGGAATACACAGAAGAACATTTTTAACCCACATTAAAGTTACATAGATAGTGGAATCCTCAGTTCTTTCACTCAGAAACAAACCGCGATGTTAAATTTTGTATTTAAAGATCAACTCAGTTGAATGGCAGAACTGTGAAGAGCTACAAAACTAGTCTGGAAAGAAATCAATATAAAAGCTACAAAATTCGGAATCAAAAACCGATAAAAGCACTTGCAAATATAAAACATTAAAACATTCAAAAAATATACGTTATGCTTTTAATTATGCAGCAACACATATTTCTAAATATCCGAAAACTTATTTAATACATTCTGCTTTCGTGAAACCCTTTTCAGTGTTCATAGGGTTTTAATCCAGTTTTCAACACTTTTGCATCTCTCTGACTCATATGCATCTTTCGCCAAAAAAAAAAGACCTTAACGCCATTGAAACATACCTCTACAATTTATAATTACAGCATGTCATCGTAGGTAAGTTGTATCCTGCTTTAGAAGGAGGTTAAAAGATGAAATTTTGAATACTTATCTTTCATGATCTAGAAGCACCGGAAAATTTCCAAGGGTCTCAAAAATTTCACTACATTTCCGATAAATTTGGAGAATGATAAGAAACAAACCAAAACCAGAAAACTTGCCAAAACAGCAATTCTTAAATTTCAGATTTATTCCCAGAAAGGTTTTAAAACTTGATTCAACATCAGTGACCCATAGTTCTTAAAAAAAGGTCACATATTTTTTTATTTTTCCAGCAGTTGATTTACCAATTGTAAACTGAAAGATATTTGGTGGTGAATTATATTCCGAAGACAAGCTTTTATATTTGTTATCGATCCTAAAACTGTAGGTACTAAAAATACGTTTTATGTGGATTAAAGAGCATAATAGAAATACATATTTTAAACAAGTTTTCATATCAATTAACAAAGATAACAGAATAGAATATCTGAAGTACATTTTTACACTGATAATCAAACTACGTATTTGAAATACATTATATGCCGATCAGTTTGATCAACGAATCAAAATAGTACGGAACAGCTTCACATGTTTCATTACACCAAAAGTCATAAAAGATCCCTCTGATGGAAAGGTATTGTGGGTGGCAGGAAAATATGAAAATTACTCGTCCGATAAATTCGGTATTGTGTTGCTGGAATTGAATTTTAAAGTCAAGCCGTAGGACGAGCATATGGAAGGGTATTTTATTCTTGATTCAATATCTAACCTCCCCTGCCTTACATTTAAGGCTATGTGGAGTCGCCGATCTCTAATTTAGATCCACTGGTTTCAGAAAAGGGAGAAAATCAACGTACAAATGATAAACCTAATATCCACGAATAAGTGATTCGATCGCACACTCAAAACTTCCGATCAGATCAAATCATATGTAGAGGATTTTAGGAAGGGAGTGTCAGACTCCAGGTCTTAAACAACCCTTAGAAATAGGAATCTATGAGATTTGGGCTAGAGTGCCAGATAGCAAAGTGACACGGAAGCGAGGTACAAAGGGGGAGGAAGACGCCCTCATTTATTACCCGGGGGGGGGGATCGGACGACTTAACGTGCCCACCCGAAGCACGGCGGATATTTAGCGGTTCGAGCGTTCGTACCTGCCTGGGATAACACTCAAACCTTTTGGCCTACACCACATTTTAAGTGGATTTCAATGAGGATTGTTCACTGGATGTAATGTCGCTAAACGTCTGGTGCGTGAAATTACTGCTGCATTAGACTTTCTGAGTTCCGTAGTTATTAATTACCCCAAAAAAGAAGAAAACTGAAGTCCAGTGGGTCAATGCACCCACAGAACAATTGGACAGCCTGTAGAAACCGATTTCATCCAGCCAGCGAACCTTCCAAACTTGAGTGTGGAAAATCGAATGATCGTAGGCAAGCCCAGGAGCATGTCTATGGCTTTTGGGAGCTGCATTCCGCGAATCATTGCGAAAAGCTGCAATGTACAAACCTGTTTTTTAATTTTCATTTTTCTTGGGAGAGGCTCATTCGAGCATCTGGGAAGGGGCGGGAAGGAGAGAAATAGGGCTGTGGTCAAGCTGAGGACGTCTAGTAAGTAGGAGGTTGCGATATCAGGGACATGAGCTTCCTCTTGCAAGGACACCGCTCAAAAAACGAGGCTTCTAAAAGGCTTCGAATTAGTGTCGAACGCTGCCGTGTGTGACGCCACACACGATACCTTTGTATAAAGCAATATAACCAGGCCGCTCCGGTGGCGCAGTGGTCTAGGCGATGGCCTCTGATCATTCGTCCGAATGGGGTCCGGGTTCGAATCCCGGTGAGGCATGGATGTTGTGTTTGTCTTACGGCACTGGCTCTCTCCCTTCCCTGGAACCAGTGACCCTAAATTAGGGACGGGAGACTGCTTATAGCTCATTGAGTTGCTCACGGTGGTCGTTAAACCTTCAATCAACAAAAAAACAATATAACCAGAAAGTGATATCACAAAGGTAGAGAACTCATCTCTTTATTTCTTAAGACTTATTCCTTCCAGACAGCCTCGAACAAGCGCACAATATCTCGTACAGGACAAGTTTGAACTTTCAGCCAGAAAGCCTAGCCACTAAATATTCGGCAACAGAGGGTGGTTTACAAGATTTTAATAACATAAATTAATTTAAAGTTTAGATAGACTAAGTGCAAAGTTGACTGGGCACATACTTAAATAAGTGGAAATCCGTCTTCCAAAGTGACAAATCACAGTACACTCGTTTCCAGTTTGACGTAGGTGTTTCGATATGTAGAATTCTTACCGAAAGCTTATTTTATTGTGTTGTTACAACGGTGAAGTTTGGGGCTGCAATAAAGTAATAAAACTTTTTCTGCAAGCATCATGGTATGGGCATCTTTCACAAATAGGATCACCATTGTTCTTGGAGGATATAACGACCACCACAATCAGGTCATAGGGCTATAAGCAGTCGCTTGTCCCAAATTTAGAGAAAAAACAGTGCCGCTTATCATCTTAGATACGCCCGAGTGCTTCTAAAATGATAAGGGCCTGCATGCCCCTAATTTCGAGCCGCATGCTATGGGGAAAGGATAGAACCATAGCCGTAAACAAACATACGACCCATGCCTAATTCAGTACGCGAACCCAGATAAGACTCGGGTTACTAGCCAGAAGCATACACCTCTGACCATTCAGCTACCTCAACTGAGTTTTTTTCATACATCTCCCCAAAAGACAACGCATCATGCCTCATATTACAAACTGTGAACATGTGATTTGAAGAAAATAGCATTCGAAATATGTAGTGCCGCAATGGTCTAAGCGTTGGCTTATTCGTCAGAGAAAGGGTCCGGGTTCGAATCCCGGGGTGGCATGGATGTTGTATTTGTCTTACGGTACTGGCTCTCTCCTTTCCCTGGAACCAGTGGTCGTAGGGACGGGCGCCTGCTTATAGCCCATTGAGTAACTCACGGTGGTCGTCAAGCCTTCAATAAAAAAAAACAAAAAAAAAAACATTTAGTGGTCGGAGTAGATCTTCAATTTCAACCCTTTAAAATATCAATGGAAATAACTGGAACGCAAGAAGAATGGAACTACGGAATCGACTCTCTCTCTTATGAAAGAAGAACAGTAAGTGTTGCTTTATATAGGGTTGAGCAAAACGCTAACACGATTCTTCCAGAAACATATTGAAGTCTTGCGGATGTCATCGTGACTTACGTTGTGCACACAAATTGTAAATCATTCAATAAAAGTACATTTTCCTTCGTAGTAGTCTTCTATTTTCTTGGTCTCGTGATTGATTTTTGATAGAGCTATGTGGAAGTAGGAGTTGTGTTTTCCCTAATTGGTGCAGCTCTGTGGTTGCATAATGAAGAAAAAAGCTTTGATAATAATCAACTGGGTAAAAACTGCAGTTCCCAAGGGAATGATCAAAATTCAAAGAAATATCAAGTAATACCAAAAATATTATACAAGAATAAACAACGCAAATGAAAACGAATAAATTCTTGCGTGTAGATACTGAAAACTTTATTGAAAATGCTTCCAAACAATAGTAGTGCTAAAAAGTCTATCCAATCAAAATGATGCAGTGTCCTGTCAAGAAAAAAAAAACTAAATGTACGAAATTCTATAGAAATAGACTAATACAATCGATTTAAAGAAGCAATGATTTGATTTCCGAATATTAAATTCGAAACGGTATTAATAAAGTTAATATCAAGGACACCCATAAAAGCCCCCGAAAAATGCCGTTTAAGTACTTTATATTAACGGGAGAAATAAGATTTATCCAACAGTGCATATGGTGAAGGACGTTTAAAAGAAAGTTAACCAAAGCGCAAATTGTGGCGTAAGAGCACCTCTTATTTCAATATGAAGTTATTGGAACTCCCGTTCGAGATCAAATCATTGCGACGATTCACGTTAAAAGCACATAAAGTGAAATAACTCAATAACGGTCACTACTTTGACCGGGAAACAGGCGGCCGTTTTTCGGAGGTTAGGGTTAAATTAACATTGCTAGTCCTCTGTGTTTATACAAAGTAGAATAAGTGTATGAAGCTTATACACACACACACAAAAAAAAAGAAAAAATGGATACAATGTTTCTCCAAACGCTGAATAAAACTCAGTATAATAATTTAATAAATAAATCACGGTGTAGAGAATTTTAAGAAAGCAGTGTTTCATATCTAGCACCGAATAGCTCTTCGGAGCAAGTTTTGAGATCAGAGCTAGGGTACGTTATAATAGTGGTGCGCAACCTTTGGGTCGGGACACTTCTAGGGGTCGCAAGGGTTTAATTAAGGGATCGCCATTTCTTTCTCCTTTTTTTTTATTTTTTTTTTACAAAAAATAAAGTGGATACCAAAAGAATACGATTAGAGAATTAGATAATATACAATCTTTGTAATCCTGATCTGTCTCAAATACTCTCGCGAACTGTCTCGGTGGAGAGGTAACGAGCGCGCATGAGCAAAAAGCGATACGTCCTGCGCAGGAGTTGCTACTCTCTCCGACTCCACTAAGCCCCTCTTGTTTCCCAATTTGAGTCTGATGGTGCAACCAAATTCACAGCCACTATTTGTTGATGAATAAACCCCACTCTTTCGAAACGTTTCATTCATGAGAAGTGGCTTGCTATTCTCAGCTATCTTACAGATACCTTTAAAAAATTGAACGCCTCGAATTTATCCCTTCAAGGGAGAGGAAGAAACATTCTTATGCTCAGTTCTAAAATTAGAACTTTTCAATGAAGTTAGATTTGTGGGAAAATGAAGTAAAAAACGAACCCTTTGAAATATTTCCATGCTAGTCTCAGTTTCTTCAAGAGAAGGACAGTGACGTTGGACCAATTAAAACTACTGTCGCTGAACATTTCTTAAAGCTGAAGTTCAACATCAAAAACCAGTTTTCTCTGATTTCTGATGAAGATGTTTGCTGGGTTCGAGATCCATTTTCATTTAACATTGAGACTAACTCTGAAGGAAAAGGAGGGGTTAATTGAAATATCTACAGATGAAAACTCTACATATCAAGTTTAGATCATCGACACTGATTGAATTTAGCTATCCGTGCAGAATGAACATCCATTATTAGTGAAAAGTATACTACAATATTTACTTCCTTTTGCGTTAACGTACTTATGCGAAAATGCCCTTTCTGATCTAACCTCGATCAAGAACAAACACCGATCTAAAATGAAATTTGAAGATGATCTCAGAGTGGCGATCTCAAGTATGAAACCAAGAATATAGAGCGCAATTCCCTAGATTCAAGCGCACATTTCACATTAGGACTGTCAAGCAAAGGTTCTGTAGTTTTTTTCACTCCCACTAATTGTGCTTATTTTTTCGTTTAAATATTTCCTACACATTATTTCCAGTTAGATGGAATATTTTTAAATTGTTAATTAATAAATTTAACTAATATTGGAGAATATAAAGTAAATGTCTTTTAAAAATGCATATATAATTATAATTTTTAACCTTTTGTTTTATTTACATGGTGACATGGGGTCTCCATAAGAAAATAATCTTTCAGTGGGCTCGCACAAATAAATATATTGCGCACCACTGCGTTATAGCATAGAGATACAGAAAAGTGCTTAACAGTAAAGTGTAACTGCTAAGTTAGTTGGCCACGCACTTGAAAGAAAGAACCGAAGCTACATGGACCAAAGCAAGAGATGCCATTTTCGGCGCGCAACATTTCAGACACAAGCATCCTATGGAGCGCGACCGAAATATAGACGAGAGTTCGCCTGATGTAGAACTAAACTGAAACTTCTTGAGTCACGGAAAAAATCTCATTGGCACGGTGTTTTTAAAAGTGAGCCACGGAAAAATTCTCATTGGCCCGGTGGCGGCCAATGAGAATTTTTCCGTGACTCACTTATAAACGTGGAAAGAGCGAATATCTTTCTTTGATGTTCCTAGTCTACATTAAATTTCTGTATTAATTCTTTCTTTTCATTTAAGCACACCATGTACCGAACATAATTCAGCCCCTTCTGCCGGAGGCACAGTTTCGCTAGAAATATTCTTTGTGCCTATCTTATCCATTTCTACGTAAAACCATAAAGGAGAAGGTGTGTGTTAGATCTCTTTTACCGCTGATTTGGGTCTCCCTTGGCGGCTGTTAAAAGATTTCATTTTTCGGAAGTTATACTTAATGTTAATCCTACGGAAACTGTTTCTGCACCAATCAGAACTTGCCGCTGCTTGGAGGTGTTCATTAATGGGTGTTTCTCTGTAGTCATGCTAAATACACAGACTTCACAACTCAAGTAAATGAAAATACACTGAAAGGGCTGAGCAACCACGAAGATTTGTCTTTCCAAGCTCTTCTCGGCAATCAAGTGATAGATATTTTTTATTTTCATGAATGGAATACGGGATTACAACCTACAGTACAAATTTCGAAGAGGACAATCCGAAGATTAAATCATTCTATTGCCAAGAAAAGCTTGGAAAGACCAATCTTTCCAAGCTTTTCTTGAAGATTACACCAAAAAACAGATTGCCATCTTCAAAATTTTTATTTTTTTATTTTATTTAGTTGTCGCATCCAAATACATAGCCCTCTTCTGCCCGAAGGGAAAGTTACAGAAAGCATTTAACAAATGACAAACCAGCATGCGATGACATTTAAATATGCAGAAAGAATAACTGTTAGCTATTCCTCCCCCATCTCCCACCCCTACGTACTCCACCTTCTCACCATTCACCCCAATCACCCTTCATTTTTCTTCGTACCAGAACAATCCAACTGGCGATAGTTTACGGTGTTATAATATGAAAAGTGAAGCAACATTGAAGAGATCTCCATCTATTTCCAATATTACACTAATTTGATCTGTGAGTTAGTTTCGATTTAGATTCATACCGTCTTAGATCCGAACAACTCAACCAGAGATCATAGATTATTAGAATGAAGTATCATAACGTGTTGTCTGGCATTTTTCTGTGTTTTCCTCAAAATTATTATTAGTTTAGATTCTTCCCATGAGATATAGTTTTAGTTTTTTCTTGAATAGACGAAATGCTATTTATATATCTTAGGTAATCAGGCAATGAGTTCCATAGTTTGGGTCCAGAATAATTTATATTGTTTAAATAAAATTCTACTAAAAGTTCACCGTAAAAAAAGTAAATGAAGAAGCATTACACAGTGACTGCCCTAATATGTATTAAATGGATCACCAATAGCTTATACTAGTAACAGTACGCTTTACACTCATATCACATGTTATTTATTATTATCTTACAAAAATTAAAACTGATATACTAAGATGGACCATTGAAATGTTGCCCATGACATCTCAGCCCATTTTTGACAATGTTGCGTTAATATTTGGAGAAGAAACGAAGTCATTAGAACCTAGTGTGACTTCAAACTTCTGTTTCATCCACAGGGAAGGAATTTTCAAGCTTAAAATTGCAGGATTCAGCAAACATAAGTTCAGTTGTTCACCAAAAAGCAGGCAGATGTGAGATTAAAAATGGAGATCCACGATAGATAGGCAATTAAATTCCTTTAAGAAGAAATGAGCACAGGAAAGGACATTATACCAAACAACAAAACCAAAAAGTGCCTTAGTAGAGAATTCAGTAATGTTGAGATGACTTCTGTTAACAATTCCGTAGCTTTATCCACTGACAACTATACTGCTCGTCGTGTAAAGAAGCAAGACATGAAAATGTAACCTCAATATTCACATACGCTGGAGAACGATGTCTACTGAGCAGTTTAGCGGCACCATCATCGATAATATGAGTAATGATGTGGAATGGAAAGGACAAATGGAATAACATCAATATTGATGACAGATTGCTTTTGCCTTCATGGCCGGCAAACTGCAATTGATGCTGAATGAAGTAAGGAATAACACTGTTTATTTTAGTAGTAACTGAAGGCATCCAGTTTCTGAAGAAGCTATAAAAAGAAAAACGCGGAATTATCATCGTGCGAAATTTAATTTAGTTTAATTTTAATATCATCGTGCGATCAGTCGTTACATGATTTTGTCGCTTACTACTGCTATTACCGATGGTAATCACAGTAGCGTGGAATATCTGTTTTGCATCATCAGTTCCAATGCTTCGGAGGAAGTTACACGTATTATTGTGTCACCATCATTGACAGATCTCTAACACCATTGCTACCATAATACCCAGCAGCTTCAATTGCGCTGAAAAGAAGTAATAGATTGGACCATGTCACTCTTGGTAACTGGGAAACTGCAGTGGTTTTTAACGGGCCAAAAGTAAGACATCGTGTCCTGGACAGCAAAGTGTCACTATCGATAGAAAGATAATAGTAATGGAAAGATTAATCGTTATCACTTTCTCATCAGGAGTGGCAGTTTACCATCATTTTATGTTCCAGATCTCCGTTGCAGTTCCAGTGGTAACTAATGTTTTCTTGTCCGACTACCGGTCGCTACTCATTAATGCTATTCTTGTCGATAGCAATCACAGAGTGCAGTGAAGTAAATCGTTGCATAATACTGTATAAAATTAGTAAGAAAATTTTAATCACAGAAAAGTTGCTCACAACCTGATAATTCTGTTACTAGATAAGGAAGTTTTTAGAAACATCATCAATAAATGACCTTCTAATATTCCAGAGACTTCACAGAAGAAATAGGAATGATGCTCCAAATGTGGGTTAGCGAAGGTTGTACGAATATTTAGAAAGAAATATCTCAAAAGCTTCGGATACCTGAAACAAGGATAATTTTTTAAGGTCACTGAAAAATCAACCTTACAAAAATTTCCGTCCAACTAGCGGCTGAAACCTTTAATAGAAATCACGTGTCTATTTTTAGCATACATTAAAGAATCAACTGCTAGATCTCTGCTGCACTATATCTGCGGATGACGCGCAACTGTTCTATAAAGACACAGGGTCATGTCGCGAACCTGGAACTGCATCCACAGTACATGTACAGAAAAGGTACTTCTTCACAGCGGTAAATCGGTACGATTTTTATTTACTTAAAGTACTGTGGCTTGACTTAATTTTTGTTATTTTTACGATTTTGTATTATGCTGCTTTTCGAGAAAGTCCTTCTGAACAGAAAATCTCGCATCCGAGTGCGTATATGGAACTATTTCATATCCAGGAGATAAACACTTTGATTGATGCAGAATGACTCGAGAAGGTAGAATTGTCACGTAGTAACTAGAAAAAGCAAGGAGAAAAGAAGACTGCTATCGCAACGACTTAGATTTTTTCTGTTGTATCTGATAATCCTTTTCCAAAAACTATTAGATTCAGATTTTAAGTTTGCAAAATATTGATGTTGAAAATTCGATCAAAATTTTTCCATTCGCGTAAATTTCATACTCCTGAAAGGCGCTAAAGAAAAAACTTGAAATTATAATCTACATAACTTAGATCCAGAAATGCCAATACACTTTAGAAAAAAATCGCTACTTTGCACACATATCATTTTTATTGTGCCGTTTGCGATTTACAAAATGTCTTTAGGCAATATTCATATATTCTGAAGAACTGGAAAAAGAAAGGTGTCAAATGTAGTGTACGCAATCTAAAGGGAGGAGATCAACTGTGATGTCATTCAACTTGTCAAAGTGTGAATCAGATATTCGGTTTCATTTGTGTCCTCAAACATTTTATTCTTTAAGAATCATATCAACTTCATAAAATTTTACAACAGGCCTCAAGATTAAAAAAAAAAGAAGCAAAGTAACAAAAAGGCAGAATATAGCACATTTTGTCCTCATTCTAAATTTCCATGCGAAGGGTTTGATGGTTCTCTACAAAGAGACAATGGCCCACATAATTCTTTCTAATACCCATTACTTATTCTCAGGTCACTTGAGTTGCACCGCGACACAGCAGTACTATCCTCAGATAAATGGACAGAGGTACATCAAACCAGAGAGGGTGTGGAAGACAATGAACAAATTAAAAACATCACCCACCATTTATCTGGGCCGCAAGTCCAGTCTCAACTTTGTACGAGTTATCAGAAGCCTACACTTCTAACCACTCGAACACTAAGGTAATAATTTGCACTCGTAACTTTAACTAAAAGACAAGATATATAGAGGGAAAGAAGAAAGAGGATAGAGTGACTGTAAAAGGATGATAGAAGATAGACAGGAATGAGAAGGCGCAAAGATTGATGTAAGAGGCAAAGTGAAAGTGTATCATCATAAGTAGATATAAAAAAAATGGTACAGACAGAGCGAAAGGTAGAGACAAAAGCTAAAGAAGAATTAAGAGAAAAAAGCAGGAAGGGAGGTGGAAGATAGATTCTTTATAAAAAAAATGTCACACACTGTTTCAGTGATATAAAGTCCAAGAACTTTTGTGCGATGTCACACACACGCACACGCTAATACTATAGGAATACGCTCCTCGAAACAGTTTCGTTCTATGTGCAAGACCGAGAACAAGGCTGTTTTGAAACCGCCAAACCCGGAGAACAAGGCTGTTTTTTCTAAACCGCCAAACCCCGTGACTGGTAAACACCATTTATGACGTTACGTACAATTTGAATATTTACGTGCCATTTGTCGTGATGAAGCAAGGCCAGAGCCCAGCGAAACCTTGGTGGGCTTAGAAGAATATATTTGTGACAAACGTTGTACTTTCTTAATATATATAATCATCACAAGACTGAAGTCTCTGATTTCAAGAATCTTAATATAAATACCGCTGTATCTTTTGAGTTAGAAGGAATGTGACGTATATTCTAAATTAACTTTCCTTTTTAGTTTCTTTCCCTATGTAAATCTTGAGTTTATTCTCAGTTATACTTCACTCTTAACGTGATATCTTTTCTCTCAAAACGAATACTGTTGGCAACATAATTGAGGTTGAATGAACGTGACGTATGCCTGATATAAGATAAGACCGAGAGATAAAAACGAAGACTAAACTGTTACTTAGAGAGTGTTGCTTAGAGAGCGTTGCTTGAAAAGCGTTGTGTTGTAGAGCGTTGTGTTAACAGCTGTGTGGTGTGTGGAGCGTTTAATGCGAAGTACTATGTGATGTTATGATTTGTTATGGAAGTGCTACATCCTGAATAAAGCATCTTTTCCGTAAGTGTGACTTCTGTTGTTTACATGTTTCGTCTGGCCGTTAAGGTTTAATTTAGGAGCTATTTCATCTTATGGTTATGTTTTCAAAATAACGTAGAAGTACGAAAAGACTTCTACGTCATAGGACGCTAAATATCTTAGCAAAAGAGGGACAGGAAGGGAAAGGAAGAAAAGGGGAAAGGAGGAGGAGGAGGATGAGAGGTTGGAAGTAGTACTTGAATAAAATGTAAATCCCTGTCGCCCATTTTCCAGAAATCACAAAATGACTACAATATTGGAACATATGCCACTGGGCTAAGAAAAGTTTCACAAAACTTAGGTAGCTGAACTCAGTAAGCAGCACAGCTGCAGTTGAAAGAGTAAGAGGGAAAGAAAGAGTGAGCGACACGTGTTCCCTAAAATATTGACCACACTTTTCCATGTAAATATATCAACTGACTTACGAATGCCTACATTCCATATATCAGAACATGATTTCGTATGTGTTCACCTCTTATGGTTTAAAAAGTTTTTGGTTGATACAAGCCGGAATAAAGATTTGATGAATTTTCGAATTTCTTTAAGACGGCATAATGTCTGCACATCGTTCAGAGTTAGACTACGTAGGAGGAAACTCATTTTCTACCTATCATGTTTGCTAAAAAATAAATTTTACACACATGAGTGAACTAAAAAATTTTCCTTATCTTGACTGTGAGACAGCAAGAAAAAGAAAACTATATTTCGAAGTTTATACGATAGGTTTAAAATTAAATATATGTGATCTGTTTTACGGTATGCTATTATGCTCACATGCACTACAATTATAAAATGAAAGGACTATGAGGTTTACCGTACCAGTTGCAGCAACACTTTTCCTGCTTTCTCCTTTCTTTTTCGATTTTCCGAAATTTCGCTTTGACTTCAATAAGCAACAAAGACATCAATTCGCCCCACCCAGAGACAACCATTAGCAGTTTCCCTATATTTACAAGTCTTGGAACAATGTGACAATTTTCCAGTTTGCACAAAATACACAACACATAAGAGCATAAATAAGTGCTACTTCACATAATGTGAATTTCATAGCATGAAAGTGAAATATATAAGCATTTCATGTACACACTGTTCACTGAAACAAATACAACTTATGATGAATTCATTTGTAACGTACAAAAGAATTTTACCTCGTTCTGCAAGCATTGCACCTTAAAACACACAAACCATAAGCCCATATAGTTGTACATAGAATAAGCACACTTTGAATATAACGTACATAATTGCATATATTGCATACCATTCGTACACAGAATATACCACTTGACCAGGGTATATGTCATTTGCATACATGTACTATATTTTTTCTAAAAATTATGCCACTTTGTGACATGTATATTGGAGGTACAGCAGCATGTCTTCTGCACGGAAACACGCAGAACATCACTGGTGAAAACGAATACAGATTATATCATGTACATTATTTTATTACATGTACGACACGAAAAGCGCAAACAGATTAATTGAATTCATTGTTTGTACATAAAATTAAAGGTTTCCTTTCTTATGACAGCAAAATATAATAAAATAATGTCATCACAGAAAATTCAGATTTTTGCCTTTTTTTTTTAATTTTTAAATTCTTGTTGTACTCATATTATTCTGAATAGGTTCTTAAATTTTTAACATCACAGCTAAATAAATGTGAAATCTATAGAAGAATGAAAATATGCGAATATGAAAATTTTCATGCAATGCACCAGAAAGTTCAACGAGTTTCCGTTTCGTATATGCATTTAATATAAACAGCAGGGCGACATACTTTGTTAGTATGACCTGAAACAAAGATAACTTCTAAAATCAGTAATAATGCGGGTTTTTATGGAGTATTTTCACCACAAGGCGAAATGGAATTTTGTCCACTATGGAAAATCATTCTCCCTCTCTCTCTCTCACACACACTTTCTCCAGCTTTTTCCAAAAGAATAGTCAACAATTTTGTCCACTATGGAAAATCTCTCTCCTCTCTCTCTCTCTTACTATCTCTCTCTCACACACACACGCGCGCATGCACATTTTCTGTTGATAATTACAGAAAATAGTCAGCAATCATTAGCTTATGAGCGTGCATTTAGCAGTTCTTTAAGGACAAACAACAATTTCATGAGAATATTTTAAATATCGAGTTTTGTTGTAATGCTTCAGAAAAAGGCAAATTATTATACAACAATTCTGAAGAATATGAAAAAAAAATTCCTTCCTAGATAACTCCTAACTTTCCTTGCTGAGAAACCTGTCTTTCTATTTTCAATTCATAAAATATTAATAATGATCACATGAAAAATAAAGACAAAAGGAAGGTGCGGCATAGGTGAAAATCATGATTAACCTGGAAAGAAACAAAACTGAAAACAATGCAACATAAAATGATTTGTAGGACTGTATTTGACTGCGTAATACATGTAGTTTTAAAAAGTGAAAGTCATTCATGAATGTGAGTTTCATTAGAGTTGGGACAAAGTATGACTTACAAGGAGCAAAGATATTCTATATCGCCCATTTTTACTCAGACTGAACTCTTCCATTCTCGCAGAAGGCAGTTTTAGCGCCACATAATTCAAAAGAAAGAGAAAAGGAAGTAGAAGAACATGTTGAAAGTGTAGTGTTTGTTGCTATAAGAATCAAAGAACTGATGTTCATTTTGAAATTTCACGGCTCACTTTAAGAGTGAAAACTGATTGTCCTGTAAAGATATTTTCTTTTCCGACAAGATATAATTTTTTCTACGTTTTTCAACATTTCCCACGAAGATAGAAAGGCCCAAACTTTCTCATTTGTTGCATGTCTTAGAAGGCAGTTACTATCTGGAATTTATGCCTATATTGTTCAGTTTTTTAATAAACCAAAGGTAGTTATCCTATTCCGGACATTTTCAAAACTCTAGAAATAATAATAGGCATTTAAGGGTTCAATGTACCTGAACCAAATGGTGTCCAAAATTTTCTGTGTTCCATAAACAGAAATGTTCACATAGTAACAGGGTTTTAAGAAAGATACGACAAAACAATTCCTCCCTCTCCCTTTCATCTCAGCAGTACTCACTATAAACCTGTGCTGACGATAACAGCGCTTCTAGTCCTCTATTCTCTGCTTTATGACCTTAGTCATGATGGGTTAAGCTAGTCTTCCTTACACGGACACCATGGGTTACTGACGATAACAGCACTTCTAGTCCTCTATTATCTGCTTCATGACTTTAGGCATTATGGGTAAAGCTAGTCTCTCTTACACGGACACCATGGGTTACTGACGATAACAGCACTTCTAGTCCTCTATTCTCTGCTTCATGACTTTAGGCATTATGGGTAAAGCTAGTCTTCCTTACACGGACACCATGGGTTACTGACGATAACAGCACTTCTAGTCCTCTATTCTCTGCTTCATGACTTTAGGCATTATGGGTAATGCTAGTCTTCCTTACACGGACACCATGGGTTACTGACGATAACAGCACTTCTAGTCCTCTATTCTCTGCTTCATGACCTTAGGCATTATGGGTAAAGCTAGTCTCCCTTACACAGACACCATGGCACTGAACAGAAACAAGGTACTTAAACATCTCTCTCATTTCGTAGGCTCCTCAACGTTGTAGTAGCCCTATTAGCAGGTAATTAGTCAGAAAGAATGAATATCAATGATTCCCCTAAACTACCACTTTGAATAACAAAGATAAGGGAACAGCATTGCTTTCTGATGCACAAGTTCAAACGTTCCAGCCGAATGTGTCCTTCTTCACATTCGTTCGAGTTGATGTCAGCCCAATTTGTTGACCCCAATTTAATACCTTCCAGCAGATTAAATAATTAACATACAAGACTTTAACGCTTTTTCCTTAAGTCACACGATTCACAGACCCATTGTTTTATTGCTTTATTTGATAAAGTCATTTGCTATCTTTTTTTGAAATAATATAATGAGAATTCCTTGCAGTAGAATTGAAATAAAAGTTTCCAAGGTTTCACACATGAACCACATGGCTTTTTCGAGGAAAGTAGCCAGCAAATTGCAAATTGAATAATAGAACGCTTGAAAAATTTGAAACACGGTGACCTAACTAGACAATATATGAATCAATGCAAATGTAATTATTCGTTCCAAGAAACGAGGCAACATGTTAGTTGGGCAGGCGGTACCGTGGGAAAAAAAACCCAGCATTATTTGAAGAACTTGTTCCAAATTCGTAACAGTTCTAGAGTGACACTATCACAGTACGCCTCACTGTTGGTAATGATCTCTCAGGTTTCGAGAACGGCACTAGATTTAGGCGTTGAGCAGGAAGTTAATTTCTTTATATCAGAAAATAAATCCTTTATATCAAGAAATTGACTTCCTACTCCACGCCTTAACGCCACTGGGAAAAAAAAATCTGAGAACAGCAAATGAACTAACGCCTGCAATTGCTGCGAAAAAGAGGTACATTCGAATAGGGTACCAGTAGCTAATCAGAGAAAAACGACGTTCAAATAAAAGGCAAACTCCATAGAGATAAAAAGATCCAATTCAGGGAAGAATATCTCGTAGAGTTTGACATGTGAGGACAGCATTCCAATGTAAAAGGAATGTAATGCATTCAATTTTTGGGGATTTCCTCAAAGACTACAATTTTTAACTTAACCAATTTTGCAATAGAGATTATGTGGAAGTGAGGCAAAATGTAGGATCAAACTGTCCTATACAAATCTTCCCATGATGCGCCAATATAAAGGGAAGTGCACATATTGCTCTATCTATTAAAAAACAGAAACAAACGAAACATCAAGAACTGGTAAAGATATCAAGGATTTCAAAAAACAATTCTTTTTAAAGTCGTTTGTTTAATATTTATGCCAAATTGTGTGAACAAATCTCTGAAACCAGCAGAGATTTCCGAGAGAGACCGTGTTTCCAGGTGTGCTGTCATTTTGACTGGAATCTGTCCGCCAGCTCGGTGCATTTTAATCAAACTCCTGTGCCAAACAGCATCCTCTAGTCAAGAGTGTAATCATGATAGGAGACACCGATATAAACATATTCCTAATACGTCGCCAAAAGTCACCAGAAGTTACATCAACACTTCTAAGCAGGGAAGGGTTTCAAAATGACAGGGTGTTCGCAACGGAAATAAACCCCTGTGCTTTAAATTTTTTAAATACAAGCAATTTATCCACACCGGAATAAGCCATCGTGCTCAAACAAAGAGCGGAAGCTTGAAAAAAAAATAGTTAAACAACAAAAATGGACAACATCCTGTTTAAGGGTTTAACGACAACAATGAGCAACTGAATGGGCTATGAGCAGTCACCCGTACCTAATTTATGGCCACTGGCTCCAGGTAAGGGAGAGAGTCAGTGCCTAAAGACAAGCACAGCATCCATGTGTCATTGAATTCGAACTCAGACCCATCTGAGACGAACGGTCAGAAGCCAGCACTTAGATCACTGCGCCACTGGGGCGTCACAACATCATATTAGGGTCAGTTTATTCATATTAGGTATTACAGGTTGGGCATCCTTTATCCTAAATGTTTGGGGCAGGGAGTGTCTGGGATATCGATGGGGAGGTCGGAGTATTTGCATACGGTATGCTTATATAATGATATAGTTTCGGGACGAGACTAAGTCTAAGCTCGAAACCCATTTACATTTCAAGTAATGTTTTTCGCGAACGATTCTTTCGAGATGAATGAAACAGCATTTGGGGCGTTTGCAAATTGAAAATAATCGATTTTACAAAACAAGCCGATTCCCCCAAAGAATCCGTCACAATTACTTTTCACCAGGCATCAAATGTTCACGAAAGTGTCTTGGCGACGTTCACCTTCCAGTCAAAAAACGAAACCTTATTTGAAAGTGTAAAAAGTGCAATACATTTCAATCGATACGCTAGAGTCAACTGCAGCAGAAATCGTTCACCTGAAGACTCTACGAATGACACAAACGTATCAGACTCAAATCCTTTTCGTGAGAGTCATTCCCTGAGGAAATCGTTCACCGGAAGGGCCAACGTATGAATCAGAGCGAACGATTTGTTTTGTTGAGTCGAATTTAAAGAATCGGTTTGCCCATCGCGCTGTACAACACAACAGAATGTCAGAGCTAAACTCAGGGATTCTAAGGCCACATGTCGTAACCATCGGGTACGCAGCAATCTGCGCAACGTCCTAGGAGTCTTCCCAGAGTCCACTTGAATTTCTCACTTGTGATGTCATGTCGGCGCTCGAAAAAAGTTTCCGATTTCAGAGGTTTTCGGTTTTAATATTGAAGTAGTTGGATCAACTCGTTACTGGTCGCGCTATGAGCATTTCCCTCACGCTTTGCATATAAAGAGCGCCATTTATTCGTAAGCGATCCTGGGAGCACCACCCCAGCTCTAGCAGATTTTTAGAATCTATCAGTTCCAATAAGGATTGGAGCGTGTTTCACCTTCAAACAGTCTGCGCTTTGCTCCTGTGCGCTTAATGTGAACATTTCTCTCACGTTTCGCATATAAAAATCGATATTTATTTAGAAGGGACCCTGGGAGCACCACCCCCACTGTTGCAGACTTTTAGAATCTTCTCAAAAATCTGTTATCAGTTCTGATAAGGATTGGAGCGTGTTTGATTTTCAAACAGCCTGCTCTTGGTTTCCGTGTGATTCCTGTGAACACTTCTCTTATCAAGCGCCCGCTGGTGTTCGTGTCACGTAAGAACTTTTCTCATCAAGCGACAACTGGCGTTTCTGTTTTGTATTTTTCGCCTAATTTGCATTGGAACTATAATATAATAACTATATTTCTTGCAAAGAAAATTTTTTTTGAAGTGTTATTACTCAGTAACTGCTTAAGACAGAAGAAAAAGGTAGTGTGAGAAAAACTCTCACGCGCGGCCACTGGCGTTGTTCAACGTGTAGTGACCAACGACTGGTTAACGATCAAAGAAGTAGGAATCACCAAAACATAGATCGGCATCCTGAAAGTTATGCCTCCTCCTTAACAACTTTTGAAATTTTGAAGTGATTTTAAGGAAACTGCACTGACATGTACTATGATATGTTACCAATAAGGGGACAAATTGTTTTCTGAATCGGAAATAAAGAACATGAATGACAGAGAAAAGCAGCGGGCCGTACTTGAATTCCTGTAAAAAGAGGGATGTCAGGCTCTTGAAATCCGCAGAAGACTCGTGGCACTGTATGGAGCTGCCATAATCGATATCAGTAATGTCCGGATATGGATAAAAAGATTTCGAGAGGGAGAAAGTTCAGTGTCGGACAAACAACGGATTGGAAGACCCGCAACTGCACTGACACATGCCAACAGGCAACAAGGAAAATACCTCATCACAGCTGATCGTCAAGTCACCATCCAGGAGTTGCAAAAATAGTGTTCACTATGCGCAGACATTGAGAAAGCTAAAGGAAGCTATCAGAAGGAAAAGACGTGACATTCCACTTCATAGTGTTGTTTTACACCATGATAACACACGTCCCCACACCTCAATGGAGACTTTACAGGTTATTGCCAAAATGGGGTGAAACGGTGATGCCCCATTTCCCCTACAGTCTAGATTGGGCTCCCTCAGACTTTTTCCTGTTTGCTACATTAAAAACACCCTTCGTGTGGAACATTTCGACGATGTGACAGACGTTTAACTGGCTGTGAACTCATGGGTAAAACAGCAACCTCAGGAATTTTTCCAAATGGATTTTACCAATAGCTTCAAAGATGGCAGAAATGTATGGAAAGTGACGGATAATACTTTGAATAAGCTAACATTACTAACAATATGTCCAAGTATTTTGCCACGAAGTTTCACATTTTTGCTGCTACAAATAAAAATCTTATGAGAGCGAGGCATTACTTTCAGGATGCCCTTTGTATTTTGGCTACAATTTAATGTCAAGAGAAGTCAGAGGAAAAACTGCATCACTAAGTAACGCACTTCAGACATGCAACAAATGCTCAGCAGTCAACTCTTCACTGGAATTCAGACAGGCAGAATAAACGCAGATTAATGCATTTTGGTAGCAATTGTCAACATCTTTTTAAAATAACAAAACTGTTATAGCATTATTTATAAACAAAAGTCAAGCACAGATTCTTGAAACTAAATCCGATATATATACGCCATCTTTGATTCATTTTCCTGCTTTCGCTTTATCCAAAACATAAATTTTAAATAAATTCCTAGAGAGGATAAGTTTTCATCTACTGTTCTTAAGACGATTTTCACCATACCCAAAGAAATATTAGTGAACCCTTTTGTGAATTATTTCCTCTTTTAGCCCAATGGTTAGTACAAAAGAGTTATGCGTTAAATTAAGAGGAATACAATATATAAATGGTGATAGAAAACTTCAAGTGAAATTTTGCAAAGAAAAAAATTGCTATCCTTTGATTTATGAAAAGCTCGTATCTCAAGAAAAAGATGAGCTACCTTTACAGGAAAGTCTGGCAAAATAATATATGCAAATATTTAAAATATTTGAAAATATAACGAGTAGTGATCATAAGATATAGGGTCGTCTTTGAATTTATATTTTTACTTTATGAATTGATTAATTATTCTTAAATTAGTGCCAGAGAAAGTGGTGAGACTTTAATTTCTTTAAAGAAAGTTTTGATCTATTATTGTGCTGTTGAAAGTAAATTACAACCTTTAAAAATCAATCATTTAACAAAACAACATACAAGAAATCGCCGTTCGTGTCATTCCAGTGCTGAATAATGTAACTGCAAATTGCTAATAGTAGAAAAATTCTATTGTTTCCACAAAATGGGTGGACAGTTAGTTAAATTACTACCTCAACACTGAATAAAAAACTACGAACCACAAAAGGACAAATATCAAACACACATGATCATCACTGAAAAATTGAAACCGTATAAAATTTCTTTTTTTTTTTTTTTTTGCCCACAAACACTGAACAATGAAGATAGTTTCAAGTCTGTCTGTCTCTCCTTTTCTAGAAGCAGCCGATGATGTGTCACTTCTCATGGAACGTAGAGTCATCCACGGAGTCACTAATCACGAGTGGACTTGGTGGTGGAGTCGAACCCAGGCTCTTCCCTATTCCCGAGTCGGAACTCGCCGAGTGGATATGGTCACGGTTCAGCCCTCTGGTCGGCGATGACTGACGATGAATGGTCGGTAGTTGAGGAAGAGGAGACGAGGAGGCGCTCCTGCTGGGTCTGGGTTCAGCCCTCAGTCGATTCTCTGCTGACAAACAATCCAACTGTGAAAAGGCGCAGTTGTTAACTCCTAGATAAAAACATGCTGAGAAAGTGAAACAGTACAACTACTGAACAACTTACCGAGTTATACAGAGATTCTCCGCGAAATACTGCCTGTATTTTAAATGCATATACTTACTACAATGAAGATGACCGAATTCTAAGGTAAAATAACTAGGTCTTTTGAAATTTTATGCCCAAACATCCAGTTTCGCCCCACCCAGCAGGGAAATTTTGCCTCAAAATTTTTGGAAAGTCCATAAAAATTTCTTGTCATGATTACAACAATCCAAAAATTCGAATGCTAAAAACAGGACTCTTAACCTCTCAACGACCGTAAAGTCCGAAACGTCCTTGCATTCAAACTACCACTACTACCCGAGATCAGACAGATCCTACGTAGAGGATTTTAGAAAGGGAGTGTATGACCCCAGGTCTTAAACAACCCTTAGAAGTAGAAAGGTAGGAGATTTGGGCTAGAGGGCCTGACAGGAAGGTCACACCGAAGCCAGGTAGAGATTTATGTAGAGAATTTTAGGAAGGAAGTGTCTGCATCCAATTCTTAAACAACCCGAGATCAGAGAGATTATATGTACAGGATTTTAGGAAGAGAGTGTCTGACACCAAGTCTTAAACAAACCTTAGAAGTAGGATGCTAGGAGATTTGGACTAGAGTGTCAGATAAAAAAGTCACACGGAAACGAGGTAGAGATTTATGTAGAGGATTTTAAGAAAGGAGTGTCTGACCCTAGGTCTAAAACAACCATCAGAAGTAGGAATTTAGGAAAATTTGAGCTAGGGTGCCAGAGCGGAAAGTCACTCGGAAGCGAGGTAGAGACCTACGTAGAGGAATTTAGGAAGAGTTCATGATCATGATCATATGTAGAGGATTTTAGGAAGAGAATGTCTGACCCCAGGTCTTAAACAACTCTTAAAAGTAGGAAGGCTGAAGATTTGTGCTAGAGTACCAGGCAGGAAAATCATACGGAAGCGAGGTAGAGATTTATGTAGAGGATTTTAAAAAAGGAGTGTCTGACCGCAGGTCTTAAACAACCCTTAGAAGTAGGAAGGTAGGAGATTGGGGTTAGAGAATCTTACAGGAAAGTCACTCGGAAGCGAGGCAGAGATTGATGTAGAGGATTTTACGAAGAGAGTGTCTGACCCCAGGTCTTAAGCAACCCTTAGAAGTAGGAAGGTAGGAAATTTGAGCTAAGGTGCCTGACAGGAAATTCACACGGAAGCGAGGTAGAGATTTGTGTAGAGGATTTTAGGAAGAGAGAGTCTAACCCCAGGTCTTAAACAACTCTTAAAAGTAGGAAGGTAGGAGATTTGTGCTAGAGTGCCTGACAGGAAAGTCACACAGAAGCGAGGTAAAAACGGGAAAGAAGACGTCCTTTCTTATAACCAACGTGATAGTACCCAGGGTCAGACAGCTTAACGTGCCCATTCGACGAACAGTGGATATTTAGCGGTTCGAGCGTTCGTCGCTGCTTGGCATCGATCCTAAGACTTTTTCCGTGGCGACTTCCCGAAACCGCCCGTCCCGAATGAGTAGAATTTTCTACCATCCTAGCTGTTTCTTTTTATCAATTTTCACGGCCATTACGGGATTAACAAAAGTCACCTTCAGTGACCATTGTTCTTGCAATACAAATAATTAATGCAAACGTTGTTATCTGCCGGGGCGACATTATTCACCCTCATGACATCGCATGCCTTCTCCGTGGAAGAATGAATTGATCTCCCCGAGTGACGTCTGAAGGTCACTGCACATCAAGACTACTCGTCGGAAGTTCCGTGTAGTAACCGAGCATTAATCATTTTGTAGTTGCCTTGTAAAGGGTAGGGGAAAAATTCCGAAAGGAGCAAAAGAGTTTTGAGCGTTATGGTATTCCTGGTGATACAACATTTCAGGGCCCTGGTCGTTAAAAGGCTAAAAGCGTATCTACACTGAAGTAGTAAATTATTAGCAGCACCTATAGAATAACCTGTTGGGCCAGTCTTGGCCTTTGAAACAGCCTCGATTCGATGTAGAATGGATTGAGAGAAGTGTTGATATCGTGCTACAGGTGTGTCTCGCCAATCGATTAACTTAATTTCCATCAATTGTCGAATGTTCGCTGGAGGAGGATCTCTGTTAGAAATAGACCTTTGAAACGTATCCACAGGTGTTCAATTGGGTCAAGATCTAGGGACTGTGGTGGCCATTAAACACATTAAAGCCACTTTTGTGCACCTGGAACCACTGTGTGATTATTCGAGCCTTGTGACATAACATATTATCCTGCTGGAAGTAGCCGCGTTCATCAGGAAACACGTCATGGGATCCAAATGCTGTTCCTTAGGTACTAAGGAGTTCCCTGCTTGCCATGAAAACTGACACCAGATCATTACACCGTATCCACCATCTTGTACATTTAATGCTAGGCAGCTGGATCAAGCAAGTCGTGCTTTTGACGCCATACTCCAGCAAATCCATAGGTGCGTATTAACTGAAACCGTGATTTATCAGAAAAGGTGACCTTTTCTAATCTCTGTTGATCTCTTTTTTTCTAGTTTTGTTGATCTCTTTCCCACTGTAAACGGATTTCTCGGTTTTTAGCAGAGTCGCGTAGTACACGTAGGTAACGTGTGCTGTTATAGCCGTTCTCGCTAATGTACTGTGGGATATAAATGCTGAAATTCTCAACTTGATACCGCTGTTGTACTGCGCTGCGACTTGCTACAATGCATGTAGTCTGTTACCTCACACAATTCCCTCCAGCCACCGTTGCATTCACACAGTTCTTTGTAGTTGCCGTTGCCCTCGCACAGTCCCCTCGAGCCACCGCTGTCCCCGCACAGTCTCTTCCAGCCGCCGTTGCTTTCACACAGTTCGCTCCAGCCACCGTTACTCTCGCAGAGTCCCCTCCAGCAACCACCACCCTCTCACAGTCCCCTCCAGCCGCCGTGGTCCTCACACAGTCCCCTTCAGCCGCCGTCGCGCTCTCACAGTTCTCTCCAGCAGCCGTAGACCTCGCACAGTCCCCTTCACCGGCCGTTGCCCTTGCAGAATCTCCTCCAGCCTCCGTTGTCCTTACACAGTCTCCTCCAGTTGCCGTAGTCCTCTAACAGTCTTTTCCTGCTGCTGTTGTGATCGCACAGTCACCTCCTGCCGGTGTTGTTTTCGAAAAGTCCCCTTCAGCCGCCGTTGCCCTCGCACAATAACCTGCAGCCTCCGTTACCCTCACAGAGTCCCCTCCAGCCTCCGTTGCCGTCGTAGAATCTCCTCCAGCCTCCGTTGCCGTCGTAGAATCTCCTCCAGCCTCCGTTACCCTCACAGAGTCCCCTCCAGCCTCCGTTGCCGTCGTAAAATCTCCTCCAGCCTCCGTTATCCTCGCAGAGTCCCCTCCAAACACCATTACCCTCTCACAGTCTCCTTCAGCCTTCGTTTCTCTGGCAGAGTCCCTTCCTGCCTCCGTTGCCCTCGCAGAATCTCCTCCAGCTCCGTTGCCATCGTACAGACCCCTCCAATCGCCGTCACCGTTACACAGTCTCCTCCCGCCGCCGCTGCATTCGCACAATCTCTTCCAGCCGCTGTTGTCATTGTGCACTCTCCTACCGCCGCCGTAGCTTTCGAACAGTCCTCTCCAGCCTCCGTTGACCTAGCACAGTTCCCTCCAGCCTCCGTTACCCTCGCAGAGTCCCCACCAGTCGCCGTTGCCCTCCAACATCGATCAGTCGTATCCTCCCACAGTAAGACCGCCGACTGCTTGTTTTGTTGTGAGTGCACTACCCATTGTACACCCTCGATGCAGCTATTCTTGCATAGCCGATAAGGTTTGCCGTTATGAGATGCTTGCACCTGCGAGCATAGCGCCAACTATCATGCCTATTTCCCAGTCGGTTAAATCACGAACCTTTCCTATATTGCCGCTGCTTAAGCTTCGTGCTCGTCTCAGTCGCTTGCAGCGAGCTGTTTGTAAACCAACTTCAACGCGATAACTGCGTAGTAAGTGAGGATGGCACGTGTCTGATTGCTATTCGGTATTCCTAATAATTTGCTGCTCCAGATTATTCATTATACATGAGTGACTCTTGAAAAGTTAGCTTGTTTGCTGGTTCCTCAAGCACTGCCAGTATCTTTAAATTGATCACATCTTTGACACATTTTTCATCATATGTTTTAACTTTCTTTCAGCCCTTTAGCATAGGAATCACCGACTGAAATTCTGCATACCATAAATCATATAGAATTTTACGTTGTGTGTGTGACACATAATGCTTTTGTAACCTTTCGCTTTTGTTGACTTTTCACTTTTGAATAATATATTTGCTTTTCTTTATGCTTTATGTACTAAAACTCTAAAACTGCCTTTTTTTTTTTTGTTGATTTTCCACTTATGTAATTTTATTTTATTTTATTTCTGGGTTTAACGCCTACCGTGAACAACTCGTAGGGTTGTAAGTAGTCGCTGTGTCTGATTTGAGGCCACTGGTTCCAGGGAGGTAAAAAAGCCAGTGCCGTATGATACATACACCAACCATGCCTCATCCGGGACTCGAACCCGAGCATATCTTGGACGACCAAACGGTCAGAAGCCAGCGACTCAGAACATTCGGCTAACATGGCGGCTTAAAAATATTGGTTGCTTCTTGTAGCGTTTCTGATACTGAACGTCACGTCTGAAGTACCATGAGTTTTTCTCATTTTAGATTTGACTGTCAAGTCAGGCTAACTAATACATACTCACATGACGCTTGACACTTATTAATTCTCGACATTACTTTTCTTATTAGGAATTTATTCCCGAACTTATATATATATACACTGCTGGACAATTGCTAAGGACGGATCATAAACGGCTATATAGCGCATAAAAAAGTAAGTGTGGTTGGATGCCAAGTGAAATAAAATAATGTCAGAATGCCAGGACATTACAAGAAAGACAATTTATTGTGCTCTGAAATCCAGAAGGCTTTGGAACGTGTTCAAGGGACAAACAGGCCATTTTGAGCAGAATACGTAAACGTGAAAAAAATGCAATTACCGTCCGCAGGCGTTACGGCGTAAGATGTCAATACGGGATATGGCCACCATGGAGGGCGATGCAAGATTCCACACGTCGTGTCATGCTTTGCACAACATTATCAAGCAGCTGTTGGGGTAATTTATCCCATTCGTCTGTCAGTGCACGGATGAGGGTGTCCTTGTTTATTGGAAGGCATTGACGACCAGCAAGACTCTTCCCCAAAGCATCCCACAAATTTTCAATGGGATTCAGATCTGGAGAACGTGCTGGCCATACGAGGCGTTGAATATCCTCGCTCTCAAGACACTCCTGGACAGCGACTGTTCGATGACATGTTGCGTTGTCGTCCATGAAAATGAATCTATCACCGACAGCACCACGGAACACGCGAACATGAGGTAGCAGATCTTCATTAATGTATCGTTGGCCAGTCATAGTCCCAGTTGGAAGCTCATAGAGGTACGTACGGCCATTGATCATGATACCAGCCCATACCATGACACTACATGTCGGATATCGGTCCCTTTCCTGTATGTTTGCTGGACAATATGCAGTACCTCTATCACGCCAGATCAGTTGTCGTCGACAATCAGACGATAGACTGTATCTACTCTCATCTGAGAAGAGGACAGCAGACCAGTCGTTATCAGTCCAATTGCGATGTTGATGGCACCATTGCAAACGGGCGGTACGGTGACGTCTGGACAATGGGATGCACTCAACAGGACGGCAGGCGTATAGTCCTCCTTCATGCAAACGTCTGGCGACAGTTTTTCACGAGATCCGCTTGCCAGTAGCAGCCATAAACTGATTTGCTACCTCACTAGCTGTGCTGCGCCGGTGCCTTTTTGTTGATAGCACTATGTACCGATCCTCTGCAGGTGTCGTATTGTGAACACGACCTCCCCCGTGACGTTTGCTACACTCTCCATTTGTTTGAAATGATTTCCAAAGCCTTGAAACAACACTGTGGCTGACGTCGAACTCCCTGGAAACATCTGTTATTTTTCGCCCTTTTTCAATCTTGCCAATAATACGGCCACGCGTAAAATCATCTAGGTGATGTCGGGAAGACATACTGATAATTGCAAGTTCGTCAATTGATTCTTTCCCTTTCAACTTTGCGTTTGAACAACAACGGTCAATACGCGTCAAATCCTTTATATCTCTTATCAGCGCTATGACGTCACGAACAAGTTCGGCAATCCAAAATTTGCATACGCACAACACGTCTGCCTGTATCCCGCACTTATGCTAATTTCCACATTTTCTTGCCTTCCATTTTATGGTTGCTATCGTTGCTATTGTCATCCGTCCTTAGCAATTGTCCGGTAGTGTATATATATATGCTAGAAGTTTTTGCAGCAAAATCCCACCATTCATCAAATTACTCAACATTCAGAAAGTTTACAAAAATATCATACACATACTCTTTTTTAAAAAAAGTGCATCAGAGAATTTAAGTGAATTGAAATGCCAACAAAGAAGAACAAAAAATAATGTAACATACAAGAAAGAAGGCAAATCAATTGATTTAAAAAGTAATGTTAAAGAAGACAAAAGGGTTCTGCGATGAACTTCCTATTTTCAAAAACTTCTGTTTTCAAGAAACACTTGAAAAAACAACAACACAAGAACATTACCGAAAACGTTGAAAAACAAGCAAGGACTCAAAAACAAAGAAAAAATTGGAATTTAATTTAAAGCAGTAACTTTACGGAAAACATTAACTACACAGGCAGCACAAAAAATAATATTAAGATATCATTTTGTAGAACATAAGGGAAAATGGGAATATTAAGAAAAAAATGGCCTACGAAAACAATACAAAAACCACGAGCAATGTAACACGCAGCAGTAAAAAGGCGGAATTATAACGCAAACAAGAAAACCAAACACGTTCGACGGAGTGCATTATCATTGAAAACACTCTCAAAATAAAATGCAATAATAATGACCTAAGTCACGCATGGAGAAACTTAATTTAAAATGAAAAAGAAAAACAATCCATAATACCCTCTCTTACACTTTCAAGAACTAGCTCCAACAGAAATAATAAAAGCATGGTAGCACCAAGCAGATATCATACAAAAATTTAGAAAACGCCTTCGTGAAATAAATGACGTCCATTTCAACTAGACTGCTATACACAGTATTTCTCTGAGAGATGTGTCATTTCACCGGAAAACAGAATACATGTCTGCCATCAAGGATAATGATAAGAAGTTGGAATTACATCGGGAGATTAATTCAATGAAAAGAGAATATCCATTAATAAATCATTTGAATAAGGCCTTCCTTGTTATTCATTAAAGGAACTTCTCAGTGAAGGACAATGATGAGATTTAAAAAAAACATTAAAAAGGAAAACGAGCTTACAAAAATTGTTTGGAAATACATGATCGACCAAATCGATCTCATTAGGTAGATAATTCCTGTTCTTTTATTTTTCTTCTTTTTTGTCTTTATTGAAGCGAGCGAGAGGAGTTCAAAATTTTGAGTATTTAGAACGAAGAGTGAAAATTATAACGAAAAAAAATTAAATTAAAAAAGCAAGGTTCTTGCGATGTTATATACTGATTTTTATAGATTAGTGAGAAGTATAGCTTATAAGGAATTTGTTTGTTTTGATTTTATGGCGCAAAGCGATATGTATTAAAAATGAATACGTGGAAACACAGTGTGTACAAAGAATCTGTAGTTGTGGAGAAGCTAACTAACCCTCTAATCAAAAGGAGTATCAACTGACCCTGTGCAGTTGCATAAGAAAAAAAGGATAGGAACAAATACTGCATGCAAAGTGCATCGCTTCAAAAGAAGAATTAGGAAAAATTATCCTTTACAACGGTAGAGACGAGCAAGACAAAACAATGTCTGAAAATCACTTGAATCCTTCTTTTTTTACGTAGCGTCGGAAATGAAAGCATGCATACTGTATACGAATAAAAAGATATAAAATTCATTTCTTAAAAGCGTGCCACAGGAAAAATTTTATGAAGACCCCCAAAAAAGTAAAAATACGAAATTAACGATCTCTTGAAAGTGCCAATTTTCGACACTTCTCTTACGAAGAGAATGGTTAAATATCAAACTGAAGATGTGATGTTTCAAAATGGTAACAATTAGAGGTGTTTTGCTTCCGACAAAGTAGTTTTGCATGTGAAACTGAATAACCGATGTACTTTCTGCATCAGTTTTTCATGCATGGATTTCTATGATTTCAAGCATTCTGCACCATTTGGCTTAGCCCGTTAACCAGACATCTGGCTTAATTCTTCAAATCAGTATTTCATCGCAGTTTCATACATTTCCAGCGGTGCTAAGAATTGAATTTTGAAAATTGAACAGGCAGTTACTTATTCCTCAGCTGGATTACTAAGATAATTGCAGCAATATATGTTCTTACGTACTTTGTCTTGTTCGATTACGTGAGGAAATGTTCTACAGCTTTTCATATTGATACGTGATTGATTCCCCCTTTTGAGTTGTTAATAAGCCTCGAGGCGGAGCTAAAAGTTGCAATTCAGTTAATCAAATAATTTGTATGAGCAAATTAAGAAATAATTGGTAAAAATGTTAGACATTTAAAAGTCCTTAGCTAGAAAAAGGAATAAAAGGGAGGTAAGTGTTTGTATGAAATCTTTCATCTCCTTTCATAGGTGAAAAGCTTTTAAAAGACCTCACGTTCTCAGACGCTGAAGGAAGGACTACCATGGAATTCCCATAAATGGTGGCGAAAACCTCATAAATTTCTTTCCGGGTACATCAGCGTCAAAAGAGGAATTATTTACTCCAGAATAACAGTTATGATGGTCGAAAGTAACGTTCAGCAGGCGATTCCGGCGGACAGATAAAGCCATCCTGTACTGAGACAGTTTTCTACTCGACGATTGACGAAAACCAGAAGGCTTCAAGGAGGATAACGAGATCTTACTCTGTTTTCCACACAAACCACAGTGGCTCGATTACGTTTAAGTCTCGTGATTGGGGAGGCCAAGGAAGGTGTGAAGTTCGTCCTCATGTTCCTTACACTATGATCGGAAACCTCGAGCTCTGTGAATGTGGGCGCTATCATCTTGATAGATGGCATTCCCAGCAGGAAGCAATGCCGGAGCCATTGGATAAACTTGGTCGGCCAAAGTAGTTTCGTACGCCCTGCCAGTCATCCTTCATTTCAAGGCGATCAAGGGACCTACTGAAAACCATGATATGATTACCCTGAGCATGACAGGACCACCATCATGCTGCACTGTTAGGAGCAGACAGTCTGAGTTGTACGCTTCTGCGGGTGTTCTCCACACGTCAATACATGCGTCCGGTGGTGGGGAATACTTTGAATGTTGATTCATCAGACCACGTTAAACTTCTCCATGCACTGACAGTCCACGTTGCATGCTCCTGGCACCACTTCTGTCGCCGTTGGGCATTCATTCGGATCACCAGAGGGTTTGCAATAGCAGCTCTGCCACGAATATATTGTTTATGCAATTCCCTGAGCACTGTTTTAGTATATCCAGGGGTGTGGAGACGCTGATTGAGCTCCGCACTAATTTTCGGCGCTGTGATCTTCATATTACGAGTAGCAATCCTCTTTAATGCTCTCCTGTCACTATCAGTCAGGGTCGTTTCCCGGCCACTATTTTGTTTCGTTGACGATGTGTTGCCACGAACCGGTACATGACGCTAGACATAGTAGCTCTCGATACCCCCAGTACCCTAGCGACTGTTGTCAAGGAGGAACCAACTAGCCGGCCACCAACAATTAGCCCTCTTTCAAAGTCCGTTATGTCGTTCATTTCGTCGTCAGCCTGAAATGAATTTCACAAGAAGACACTTTAAATGCACTTAAATGAGGCTCCAAACAAAGTTATTACAACTAAAAAGTGGTGGAGATACCTTTGCGTATTGCGACGCACGCAGCTGCATTAAAAGTCACGTCTGTGAAGCATAGTGTTCACATTGTTCAGTCCAACCCCTGTATGTGACGTACTTACGTTAGAGATGATCCACATATCAAAACGGCAAGTTGCAGTACCTTAGAGATGTTGCACATAACATGAGGTAGATTACCTGACTCTGAAAAAAGAAGATTCGAAATCCATCACCAACAAAAAGGGTAGTTTGTTATGTTATAAACATTGTAATGGTTAAGGGACCCGGGTTATCTTCAGAAGTCTTATTCGAACGTCTTTGGTCAGTTCAGTACTTTGTGGAACCTATATAAATCCCATTTGAGAACATACTCCGGCGTGTGTAGATGTTAATTTTATGCGACTGCATCGTCATGTCCAACTTTCCCTCGAGTTGTTGAGAATGGGATTAAATACATTGTTTTATTTACTAGAAAACAAAACTTGCAAACAAAGCACCAATTAATTACACGTGATCTAAAAAAATTCCGAGGAAGCTTACCTGATTGTCAGGAGACAAGTAAGTGGAGGTGGATGAAGGAGCATTGAGCATGGATTGAGGTGATGGTGTTGATGGCGTCGGCACTCTCCTTTCGCAAGGAGAGCTCCCAGTCAATGACGATAGGGAAATTCGGTAGATGCGAAATGGTTTTGATCCTTCTGCAAATACTGTACTTGATGCAGAGGCTTTCGTTAATGAAAGAAACAAATAAAACAGAAGATTTACTATTAAAATTACTGGTATAGAAAACGTAAGCTAAAATACTCAGCAATATACAATGGAAGTCAGTATTTAAAATACTACAAGAACAGTTTTCACATGAACACGTACCATGTTTCGCTAGCGTTTAACAAACTGATTATAACTTAAACAAGTGAACTAACTGTAAGTGCACTGCTTCTAAGAAAGCACCAAGATACCACTCTTGCTGTTTAAGAGAATAACGATTTAAAATGTCGTCGACGGTTAGGTGGTGCAACTCTCTAAGAGCTAACTTTTGAACATTCGTGCGAGATGGGTCCAGGTGATGCATGAATGTTGTGTTTGTCATACGACATCGGTACTCTACCTTCCCCGGAACAGTGGCCTTTAATTAAGGACTGGCGACTGTTTCTAGCTCATGGAGTTAATCACGGTGGTCGTTAAACCCCAAATAAACAAAAAATACAGTATATTGTATCCCCTGGAGAAGTTTCCATAGTTTTTTTTTACTGAAGGTTTAACGACCACCGTGTTGCAACGCAATGGGCTATAAGCAGTCGCCCGTCCCTGTTTTAGGTTCACTGATTCCAGGGAAGGGAGGAGCCAGTGCCGTAGGACAAACACAACATCCATGCCTCACCGGGATTTGAACCCGGACCCTTCGCGGACGAATGCTCAGGAGCCAGCGCTCAGATCACTGCGCTACCGGGGGCACCAGGTATTAGAAAAATGCTTTTAAGAAATAGGAAGCTTAGAAAACTCAAGAGGAAAAGACCGGAATTGCTTAATCAATGCTTTTGTAACCTTTCGCTTTTTGACTTCAGTTTGGAACAGTCCTCGTACTTCTGCATCTACGGATGCAGAAGTACGAGGACTGTTCCAAACTGAAGTCACTATTCTGAGTCTGCATCACTTGGAGGTGTAGTGTGCTCTTCCTTTTCAAAATAGCGACCTTCACATGCTGTACACTTTTTACAACGGTCCACATGCTTCTGAAGCACGTGTTGCAATCCATTTTGTGCAAGTGGCTTTAAGCTAGAGGATGGGAAAGCCCTCCCATTAACGTTTATCTTAAACTTCTTTCCTCTCAACTCTTTCTTTAGTGTTGAAAAAGAGTAGAGTGCGAGGTCTGGGATGTATGGAGAATGTGATAGATGTTGCTCACACATTTCCTCCAAAACTTGCGATGCTATACTTGGGCCACATGCAATCTAGCTGGAGAGACCAGTTTTGATTAAGCAATTTCGGTCTTTTCCTGCTCGCTGCTCCCTTCAGGCGAGCTCGCAAAATGTGATCGTAATATTGTGAATCAACAGTGTATTTCTCCGGCACCCAATGCTGCTATGCTATCCCACTGGCGTCATAAAACAAAATCAGCATCAATTTCTTTGAAGAACCACAAATTCGGAATTTCTTGGAGGGTTTTTATATGTTTGACTATGGCTTTGATTCTGGATCAAAATGTTTTATCTAAGACTACTTTCACGGAGATTATTATATTCAAAAAGTCGGAATCTGTTTCCACTCTTTGAAGAAAAGCATGGCAAGGTTCAACGCGGCACTGTTTTTGTTCATCAGTAAGATCACGTGGCACCCATTTTGCACAATTTGGACATCTTCAGGTGCACATCTTCAGGTGCGACTTTGCAATTTCATGACATCTTGCTACACCAACATTCAACTGCAGTGCCAAATCACGAAGTGATAAAGCTCTTTTGTCTTCCAATATTTTTTCGGCTTTCACAATGTTTTCATCGGTCACTGATGTTGACGGACGCCAGCTTCGCGGATTATCCCACGCACTGCGTTTACCGTTCTTGAAATGTTTCCATCACTTGAATACAACCAATACCGCTGCGGTTGCGCAGTGGTCTAAGCGATGGCTTCAGGTCATTTGTCCGAGATGGGTCCGGGTTCGAATCCCGGTGAGGCAGGTTTGTTGTGTTTATCTTACAGCACTGGCTCCCTCCTTTCCCTGGAACTAGTTATCCTAAGTTAGGGACGGGCGACTGTGTATAGCCCATTGAGTTGCTCACGGTGGTCATTAAACCCTTTATCAAAAACAAAACAAGGAATACAGCCGACCTGCCCAACGCTTCTGCATAACACGCCTGTTGAATCATCTGACACGTTTCCTGGTCACTTTTGTGAAATTTTACACCAAATACAATCGCAATGCGTCGTCTGGTATAATCAGCGGAATATCGTGCTCATCGGCCATTGTAATACACACTTCGTGTAAACTATTACACTACATTCACAAAGAAAGACTGAGCATTGCCTTCACTCAAACTAGCAAAGCACAAATGGAAAAATGTTTCCACACCAGAAGAACGTGACTCGTTTCCAAAGCAACAGCACAGTGCTGCCAGTTCACGTACTTTTGGAATAGCTTACGTATGTAGATGGTTAAAATTTTTTGACTTTTTCAGAAAAGAAACGAAGAGGAATACACCTACCAAATTATGGGTCCTTTCCTAAATACTCCTTCTTAACATTAACACAATCAACACACTTGTGCCATCTCTGTGCAGGTGTGTATTACAGGCATATAGAAGGATTTGGTTTGCTGTCGTAGCTACTGTATGCCACACTGTTATAGTTGTTCATCAGTTATGATTTCCTTTCCTCCTAAATATTCCTTAAGTGGGCCGAACAGGTGGAAATCAAATGGAGAAAATCCAGGATTGTGGGAATATTCCCCGGCCCGCCAATGCCACGAGAGCTGTGCGTGGATTTGCATTTTTATGCAGAATGATGATTTGTTTGACAAGTTTATTGGCCTCTTCTTGTGGATGACAAATCGAAGCTTCTTTTTACGAAGGTAGTGCAATACCGTGCATTCATTGCTATTCTCTGTGAAAGAAAAACAGCCAGGAATAGTCCGCTTGAATCCCAGAATGCAATAGCTATTAGCTTTCCTGTAGTCCGCTCTGTATTGAATTTCTGGAAAATTTATAGCGACATTCACAGCTGAATCGCTATGCTGCAAACTGATTTTCTTACAAAGGGGTGAGAGATTTCGAACGAAAGGAAAGATCAGAAAGCAAGAAATCGGAAAAGGAATTGTCGGAATCCGCCGGGTTAGTCTGCTACGGGGCCTGACAAATTCCGTTATTCCCAATAGGTTCTTTCAATGTGTAGATGACTGCTCACGATCCCTGACTTTCCGGATCCTACGGCTGAATATTTCTCGACCACCGAGGCAAAGAAGAAGGCCAATAAACAGTCCTTATTTTAAAACATAACAAAGGTTTAATAGTTAAGGAACAACCTCCGGTAGATAGGCTGCTTTCCAAAGAAACTGGCTTCCAGATGCGGTTAGTTTTTCTTACCAAGAAGATATTCCTGGAAGACCTTTCACTATGCTAACGTGAGTTTCTCCGACCCTTTACCGGTGTCGTATGTCCGATCACCGAATGACGGAATCCAACGTCAGTCGAAACGTATAAAACCCGAGAGGCTTAACGAACCCTCTCCGTGGGCCGCGGGTGGCCTAGTGGTCAGCGTTCGTGACTGCCAAGGAGAAGATCTCGGGTTGGATCCTGGGTAGGTACGAACGTTCGAACCACTAAATACCCGCCGTGCGTCGGATAGGCACGTTAAGCCGTCGGACCCCGGGTACTGGCCCCCGGTAATAAATATGGGCGTCTTCCTCCCCCTTTCTACATCGCTCCCGTGTCACTTTCCTATCGGGCACCCTAGCCCAAATCTCCTAGCTTCCTATTTCTAAGGGTTGTTTAAGACCTGGGGTCAGACACTCCCTTCCTAAAATCCTCTAGATCTGATCTGATCTGAACTCTCTCCGTTCACCGAGCACCACACAGCGAGCTCCGGTCCGAGCACGAAGCCATCGAACTCCACCGTCTAAATGAGCCTGGAGAAAAAAGCAAAAAGCGCCCAGAGCATGATCATATGTAGAGAATTTTAGGAAGGGAGTGTCTGATCCCAGGTCTTAAACAACCCTTAGAAATAGGAAACTAGGAGATTTGGACTAGAGCGCCCGATAGGAAAGTGTTACGGAGAAGCGAAGTAGAAAGGGGGAGGAAGACGCCCTTATTTATTACCGGGGGTGGGGGCATTACCCGTGGTCCGACGGCTTAACGTACCCATCCGACGCACTGCGGATATTTAGTTGATCGAGCGTTCGTACCTGCCTGGGAGCGAACCAGTCGCCCTTTCCGTGGCAGTGACGAACGTTGCCCACTAGGCCACCCACGGCCTAAGCGCCCACAACCACCTGCTCCACTACTTTTATATCCTGTCCTGCACTTTCCCCCATCTCTGCAAACCATTCCCCAATTGAGTTCGCCCATTTAGCCGAAGCTGGTGACCTTCACCTTTACATTGCCGACCCAGCGGCCCAGGTCAAGGTCGTTGGGTAGAACACACCCGATTGTATTGCCGTGGGCCACACGCTTGCTCGGTCTTGCTTAACATGGAGCACAAAGAAAAAAATCGACACGTAGCGATCACATGCAACAGGCATCTTCTTTACATAGCGTATATAATATTAATAGGTAATGAAAACGTTAGCATATAAAAATAACTTTTGGGGGCTGGAACTTCGTCACCTTTCAGAAATATTAAAAAAAAATCGCTTGTTGATAAAAATTCAACTGAAATTGCTTGTAAAAATGAAGGATACATAAATAAGTATGCTGAAGTAGATGTGATATATCACTAGATAGAATAAAGTAAAAAATGAAAAGATAAGAGCAAAAATTAAAGTGATTGTATATATGTCGTTTGGAAGAATGCCCTCTAAACAATAATTTTTTATAAAAGTAGACGCAATACACTTCAGCTTTATTCCACGTCTGCTAGGAAACTTTCACTGAATGACTTCTTCGAAGGCATCAATCACATCCTTGGCCTTCAGAAAAATTACTGTTTATGTTATCCCAAGAATTACTTTTGCGAGTACTACACGAAGTGTCATTTCGCGACTAGTTAAGAGATTTTTTTCCGAATTTGTTCGAAATAAATGCTCATCGCAGCCGCTAGATAGCAGCACAGGTATCTAATTTGTGAGAGTTCTGACAGATTTGGAGGAGCAACTTGAACAACCATGCAGCGAATCTCAATATATTTCAGGGGCGTAGCCCGGTCGCATCGTGAGCGGAGGGCTAGTGTGTCAGAGGGGGGCACTCGATTCTTACAACCGAACCAGAGAATAAACCAATAGCATATTAATTACTTTTATTTTTATTATTAAGAAAAAAATATGATTAAAACTCGAAGCGAAGATTGAATCTAATCTTATAATGTTTTGTATTTCATTTTAGATATGCTAAATGATGTAACATTAAATTAATTTTTACCCCTTACTTTTCACTTTATTATGAGATTATGTCTTAAAAATCACTGAGGAAGCGTATAGTACTTTTTCTCTGTGTGAGAATATGGTGTAATTTCATTTGCGGTTTTCCTCTTCATTGTTTGGCAGCGTGCACTGCAAAATGAAAAAAAAAAAAAGTATGCAACTGAAAAAGGAAATTTCTTTTCGAAAGCAGCACGAGAATCAAAGGAAGAAAAATTCATATCAACCTTATGCTGCTCCTGCGTGTGCTCCCTTGCGTGACTACTGAGTAGGTCATCTGAGCGAACAACCAAAACTTCCAAAGTTGCCGTAAGCTTTTGACTTGTTGGCGCACATATGTTGATTGTAAAACAATAGATCACATCAGATCATATGTAGAGGATTTTAGGAAAGGAATGCCTGATCCGAGATCTTAAACAGCCCTTAGAAATAGGAAGCTAGAAGATTTGGGCGAGCCTGCCTGATAGGAAAGTCACACGGAATTGAGGTAGATAGGTGGGAGGAAGACGCCATTATTCATTACCGGGGGGGGGAGTCAGTACCCGATGCCCGATGGCTTAACCTGCCCATCCGACGCACGGCGGATATTTAGTGGTTCGAGCGCTCGAACATCAGGCATCGAACCTAAGGTTTCTCCGTGGCTGTCACGAATGTTGATCACTAGGCCATCCGCGGCCCCACTGTCGGAAAGATCAGATCAGATCATATGTTGAGGATTTTAGAAAGGGATTGTCTGATCCGAGGTCTCCCTTAGAAATAGGAAGCTAGGAGATTTGGGCTAGACTGCCCGATAGGAAAGTGACACGGAAGCCAGTTAGAAAGGGGTAGGAAGACGCCCTTATTTATTACCGGGGCGCCAGCACTCGGGGTCTGACGGCTTAACGTTCCCATCTGACGCACGGCGGACATTTAGTAGTTTGAGCGATCGTACCTGCTGGGATCGAACCTCAGCTTTCTCCAAGGCAGTTCAATATTTGGAATGTTCCTTGGACTCCGGATCATAAAAGTGTAGCCATATTTCATACATGGCTACCAAAGGAGCCACAAATCTGTTCACATACTGCTGAAATGACTGCAGCATTGCCTTAGCTGATGAAAACCAATTACTCTTTTGGTGGTCTGAAGACAAGCATTTCAGCATTCATTTGGGTAAAAGCATCCTCAAGCCCAGCACTTCCTGCACGATCAATCTAACACGTTCACGAGACATCCCATGAACCTCCCTCATCCTTTCCCCCAGAAACTCTTCACTCTTCCACTATCATGCTGTGGACAGCGTCTACATTTTGCGCAACGTTGACCACAACAAGCCTTCCTGGACGGTCTTCATCCTCAGCAGTTAATTGTCCTGTCTTGAATTTGGCAACTTAGTTAACTGTGTAATAGGAAGAACACTGATCATATATAATATCTCCGACATTTTACTATGGATCACTTTCGCTGTCTTCCCTTTCAGGAATAGGGATTTGATTTCCACTGTGTTGTCCTCCGCTGTGAAGTCTACTTCAGAGGACGTCATCCTTACTTCAGACCTGAGAATGATATGGGTATTTGCATCCCAATGGAATTAAAATTGGACAAAGCATATTGCAAAATACAGTAGAACTCGCACGTAACAAGCCCGCATTTAAAGAAGTGTCGGATTTAACGAGCAAAATAGGAGCCTTTGTTTAGTAAAACGTCAATTCAAAGCTAATTTGGTCGTTTTTAACGAACAAAAGTCAATGAAGTCCCCGGATTTAACGAGCAAAATAGGAGCCTTTGTTAAGTACAACGTCAATTCAAAGCTAATTTGGTCGTTTTTAACGAACAAAAGTCAATGAAGTCCCCGGATTTAACGAGGGAGTGATAAGCAAAGATGATCACTTTTAACAAGCAAAGTAACAACATTTAATGAAATTCTATATTTAAAGAGGAAGAGAAAATGTGATGTGCACTGTCCTGGAATTTAGGAATAAAAATGGTGGCATGCAGGATGAAATTATAAACGCGCAGGAGAGATTTGCTACGCTAGTGGAAGAATTTTGATAGAAAAGCACCTGAGACTGGCTTAACCAATTTCAGATTTCTGTACATCGTTTCAAAGGAAATTTCTTAGCTGACAAAAAATTTACTAACAAATTTTATGCTCAGAGTGATGGAAATACAGTTATTTAGTGAAACCTGTCGGAGTGTTGTACGGAGCAGCCACCATATTGGATCCCCATTTTGAAGGCATTCACCTACTTATACTGTTCTACATTTTTAACATGCTGTTTGTAAGGGTAAAAAGAAACTAATAACGAAAGAATCATTTCTGTTACTATTAGTTCCAGATGGACCCTACTTTGGGATAGGTTTACTAGTCTAATTATATTAAATGCTCAAAGTCAGTTACCCACTTACAGTTAGTGTGCAGAGTTGGAAACGCGTCAAAAATTTAGGACCCGGACAAATCCACTTTGAACCATAAATTCGAAACTCAATTTATATATATATATATACACTGCTGGCCACCCAAAATGCAACACCAAGAAGGACACGAGATAGCAAAGCCAGATTTACTGGATACATAACAACAGATACAAAGATGAACCGATTGAGCTTACAGACCAGTGCGACTTGCGGAACACACAGACATCAATAGTTCCTGTGGCCCCCATGGCTGGCAATAACGGCCGCTACACGCCGCGGCATCGAACGAAAGAGGCTTTGGATGTGGGCTTGGGGTATGTCGGTCCAGGCTGCTTCCATACGTTGCCACCGTTCATCAGGCGTAGTCACGAGTGGTGCTTGCCGGGCCCCTCGGTTGCCGATCAGTGACCAGACGTGTTCGATGGGCGACATATCGGGAGAACAGGCGGGCCACGGCAACAGTGACACCTCGTCGGCTGTGAAGAATTCTTGCACAATGCGTGCCACGTGTGAGCGGGCATTGTCCTATTAAAACGTGGCTGCTGGCAGGTCCTGCTGGTAAGGGAGGACTACAGGCTCCAAAACGTCGGAGATGTAGCGGTGGCTGTTGAGTGTACCGACGATGCGTACCAGAGGGGTGCGGGTGTCATATCCAGTTGCGTCTCAAACCATAACGCCAGGCGACAGACCAGTATGGCGATGCATAATGGAGGCGTCATATAGTCTCTCGCAGCGGTGCCGCCACACGTGGATCCGACCATCGTGGTGTTGCAGGCAAAAGCGGGATTCGTCGGAGAAGACAATGTCGTGCCATTCCGCAATCCAGGTGCGGCGTTCAGCGGCCCACTGTCGCCGCCGCACTCGCCGGTGGTGTAACGTCAATGGGAATCGGAGCAATGGGCGCCGTGCGACAAGTCGCCTCTTCTTTATACGACGTCGAACGGTACGTGCTGACAAAGGTTGTTGCGCAACACACCCTAATTCTTGCGCTAACGTTCGTGATGTGGTGGTGCGAGCCATCAATGCCCGCCGCACAACATGCCGGTCCTCTCGTTTGGTGGTGTACCGCGGCTGCGGCAATCGCTCACGTCCCTCCGTCCGTTCCTCTTGCACCCACCGAATCCATACTCGCCTCACTGTGGCTGGATGTCGTCCCACACGGGCGCCGATGTCTCGGTACGATAAACCACTGTCGTGATAGGCCACTATTAGTCCTCTGTCGAACTCCGAAACGTGCTGGAATGACTGCCGTATACTGCGATGAGGCATCAGGAAGCTTCCCACGCAGAGGTCCGGAAGCACAACACACTTCCACTACTTACACCCCGCCTTCTGTGCACCCTTCTTATAGTGCTTCTCGGTTGCGTGCCGGGCGCACATGAATTGCATATACCCTGCAATGCTAATGGTTTGCATGTCCTCTCGCGGGCGACGCATGCTGCGAATTTCAGGCCAATCGGATGCTTCCTTCTTGGTGTTGCATTTTGGGTGGCCAGCAGTATATATATATATATATATAAAGGTAATATATATATTAATCCCAATAACTGCTTGATATTTAATAACTGAAATCCTTTTTTAATAATAAAATTTGGTTACTTGCTAAATTTTAGTGCCATTTTTAGTGCCACTATTTTGCGTAATCCAGAGGTAATGGCTGACTATGACTGTGACCATGGACAAATGGGAAACATTATTTACGATTACACAAATGTATTTTTTAAATGTATTTATACTGTTCACACTTTCCACGCTTTGATGGAGATGCGCATACTTTCATATGGTCCGTTAGATTTTTGGTTCCATAATCTCTTATTACCCCGTGGACATCTCTCTTTGTAATTATACACTTTCCACATTTTGAACAACAAGCAAGACCAAACAATACAATTATACATCGGTTCCTTAATGAGACGAAACGATTTCCTGCATTCACTCTTCCCCTTATGGTTTTCAACAAGCACGTATTTGTTGGCCTCGACACCTTTCTCAGCCACTTTAATATTAAATTCATCCATATTAACAAATAAGGAGTTAATTTCGACATGACATGTCATAGGAATGTGATGTTAGCACATCATCGAATACCTCTGAATGCTCAATGTAAAAGATGCGATCTGAAAGTGACTCTTAACCATACAGTGAACTTCGCACAGAGAGAATGAATAAGCTGAGAAGCAGGCGAATGGCGTTTTCCTGCTTCTCAGCTTATTGAAAGAAAGAGACGACAATATTTTTGCATGGCAAATCATTATTTACTCCGTGGGCACCAGTATCGACTACAGAATTTCACAACGCGCATTTTTCTTTGGAATATATTTTTCTCATTTTAAAAATTAAATGGGAATAAAACCGGATCAGGAACACTTTGACCCGACCCGTTGGACCCGCAAGAAATTGTCTACCCGTTGACTCGTGACCCGTTTCCATCTCTACTAGGGTGTGCCTTGGCAGTATCTTCTTTTTTTAAATGTTTCCTCATGATGGCTGTTTAAGAAGTTGCTGCTATTATGTATTCATGAAACTGCTTATTATATTATTTTAATTTGCGCTACTGTAGTTAATTCAATAGATCTTTCAATTATATACAATTGTTATGTATGTACACTGAGTAGCCAAATTATTATGACCACCTCGCTAGTGCGCCGTTGGGCAGTCATTTCCCCTTAATACTGCTTGAATTCGTCTTGGTATGGTTTGTATTAAATGTCGGTAAATGGCTTGGGTATATTAGCCAAAATGCGATGAATTGCACCATTCAGCTCTTGAAGATTTGATGATAGCGGATCCAGCTGTCTGATGCCTGTTTCGATTTCATCCCAGATGCTCCATTGAATTGAGATCCGGTAATTGAGAAGGCCAATGTAACATGGAAAAGTCTCCGTGATGCTCCTGAAACCATTCGCGTACAATGTGAGCACTCAGACATGGAGCAATGTTCAGCTGGAGGTGTTCAACTCCATTGGATAAATCATAAATATAACTGGGCGGACTTAGTCGGCAACATTTAAATACCTTTGGGCGACCAAACGTTGCTCCCCACGAAACAACTGGCCCAAACACTTCCACGAAGACACGCCTCAGACCATAACGTTGCCTCTGCAAGCTTGAAGAGTAGTTCAGGATGGGTCCATTCTTTTGCGCTACTGTCTCCATATCTTCACCCTTCCATCTGCATGGTGTAGTTGAAAACGTGATTAGTCGTACCGCATTACCCTTTTCCACTCATTTTCTGTTTAATTCTTGTGTTAATGAGCAAACCCGAGGCGTTTCTTCCTGTTCGCTACAGATAGCTACGGCTTACGGAAGATACATTTACTTGGAGTGCCACTTTTTCAAAATAAAATATCAACGCTGCACAAGTTTTGTACAGTTTTGTACACCCAAAAGAAAATTTTTTACACCACCGGAAGTGGTACTTTTCGTTTCTCTAAAAGTGGCACTCCAAGTACATGCTCGAGAACCACAAAGGAGAGTCAAAAAGTACCACTGCCGGTGATGTAAAATTTTTTCTTTTTGGTGTACAAAACTGTACAAAACTAGGACAACACTGGCAGTGTTTATTGTCGATTTTGGAAAAGTGGCACTCCAAGTACATGCTCGAGGGCTACGAAGGAGGGTCAAAAAGTACCACTTCCGGTGGTGTACGAAATTTTCTTTTGGGTGTACAAAACTGTACAAAACTAGGACAACACTATGGCAGTAGTTATTTTCGATTTTGAAAAAGTGGCACTTAGCATGTACTTGGAGTGCCACTTTTATAGAGCCGAAAAGAACCACTTCCGGTTGTGCACAAAATTTTCTTATGTGTGTACAAAACTTGTACAAAACTTTGGCAGCGTTGATTTTTTATTTTGGAAAAGTGACACTCCAAATACATGCATCTGCTTACGGTCAAGCCGTTTGCTTCTGTAGCGCACACGATGTAATATGAGGCGAAATGTACGTTGAGAGACCTTTGAACTTGATTCAGATTATCTGTAATCTAACGAAGTGTTGCCACATCTGTTGGATTGAACAAGTCTGCTTATTCTCCTCTAAGCTCGAGCATCCGGTAGACGTTGACGACCATCCGCCTTACGTTTAGACAGGCTCTTTTGACTGTGGTTCACTTCTGTAAACTTTAACAGCTGTTGCCCTCGAACATTTCAGAAGTGCAGCCATTTTTCCAATGTTATCAATGTTTCGAGCACTCCTTATCACTTCACGTTCAAAGTCCGTCAGATCTAATTTTTTAAATCATTATATCTTACGCAATGCACTTTTTAGTCTCTGCATGACTTCGGCGTTCCCTTTGTATAGTACAGATTCATCCATCTTGC
The DNA here is from genome assembly GCA_039090855.1 of Macrothele yani. Taxonomy (NCBI): domain Eukaryota; kingdom Metazoa; phylum Arthropoda; class Arachnida; order Araneae; family Macrothelidae; genus Macrothele; species Macrothele yani. The sequence continues at coordinate 21,387,301 of CM077002.1, read as the reverse complement.
GTCAACAGCATATGCCGGTTAGCTACTCTGCATAAAATGGTCTGTGGCCATAATAACTTCGTCACTCAGCGTATAACATACAAGGATATGCATATTTTTACATGGGGAGGGGGCTACCACGAAACGGATACAGCGAGAATTTCCGTCGGTCCCAAGATCCTCGTTGTCATCGGGTTCTTCTATACTTTCATGTGCTCTATGTTTCATTCATCAGGAAAATGAAGAAGATGTGATAACCAAGGACCTATAAGTATTTTCTCGTACACCATTCAGGCGAAGAATGAACAGCAAATGTTTTCCGAGTGTCTGAGGAAATGAATTAAGCCGTCCCTGTGGCGCAGTTGTCTATAGAGCTGGCCTATGTTAAATCGTTCGAATCGCGGTGAGGCATAGATGTTGTGTGTTTGTCTTACGGCACTGTAGTCCCCTCCGTTCTCTGGAACACGTGGCCCTAAATTAGGGACGAGAGACTAATTGTAGCCCATTGAGTTGCTCACGGTGGTCATTAAACCTACAACCAAAAGAAAAAAAAAGAAGAATTAAAAATATATCCGCGCTCCCAATTATCAGGTCGGAAATGTAATTCACAGAAATTTAATAGGGCATTTTATTGGTAAATTTCATTATGTTAAGAAACAGATAGAATAAGACTATATGTAAATTTCATTATGTTAAGAAACAGATAGAATAAGACTATACGCAAATTTCATTATGTTAAGAAACAGATGGAATAAGACTATACGTAAATTTCATTATGTTAAGAAACAGATGGAATAAGACTATACGTAAATTTCATTATGTTAAGAAACAGATAGAATAAGACTATACGCAAATTTCATTATGTTAAGAAACAGATAGAATAAGACTATACGCAAATTTCATTATGTTAAGAAACAGATGGAATAAGACTATACGCAAATTTCATTATGTTAAGAAACAGATGGAATAAGACTATACGTAAATTTCATTATGTTAAGAAACAGATGGAATAAGACTATACGTAAATTTCATTATGTTAAGAAACAGATGGAATAAGACTATACGTAAATTTCATTATGTTAAGAAACAGATGGAATAAGACTATACGTAAATTTCATTATGTTAAGAAACAGATGGAATAAGACTATACGTAAATTTCATTATGTTAAGAAACAGATGGAATAAGACTATACGTAAATTTCATTATGTTAAGAAACAGATAGAATAAGACTATACGCAAATTTCACTATGTTAAGAAACAGATAGAATAAGACTATATGTAAATTTCATTATGTTAAGAAACAGATAGAATAAACACAAAGAATAAAACTATTATTTTTCTAATTTACCTTGCGGAGAAGGAGGTGGAGAGAGACTAGGATCTCTGTCCATTTTATCTACTTTTACTCTTTCTCGCCGCACCTGGAAAAATTCTGGCGCTGTTGTTGCAAATATAATATCACTCTGGAAAATAAAAAAGAGGAGGTTAGCAGAAAGGTAAGGGGCAGAATATGTCTAAAATACTTTCAAACTTTAATTAAGCTAAATTATCACAAAAACAGATGAGGAGGAAAACAATATACTTTCAGTCTATCAGAAGGATTATGAACTTTCTGAAATAGACTCACATACCTTCCTTTTATTTTTAAAAGGTTAGGCTTTCTACTAACGCTTGTCTGTTGTCAGCGAATACGCATATTCTTTCTTTCGTTCATTAAATTTTTCTGCGTTAATGCATATTTTTGCTTACTCAATGGTATGCAAGGACGAATTCAATTTAGTGCAGCTCTTCAAATTTTATTTCTACTGGTTAAATTATAGAATTACTGCTTGCGTCAAATGTAGATAGTTCCATGTTGATTGTCCAGGGTTTAACTGGAAATTAGAAAAACTATTATTTTTCTAATTTATCTTGCGGAAAAGGAGGTGGAGAGAGACTAGGGACAATCAACATGGAACTACACAGTCGAGTCACATTATTGTGACCACCTCCTACTTTTAACGTCCCCAGCGCGTAGCCAATGAAAGAAGGCACGTGTCGTGAGCTGGCTTGGAGCGTATATAAGGCGTGCTGTAGGCATTCGGAAAACATATCACTCGTTACTGCCACGGATAAAACGAGCGATTTATCAGATTTGCTAAAAGGGATGATTATCGACTTTTGTGCCAAGGGTGGAAATATTTCTGAAACAGCGCAGTTTGTGAACTGTTCGCGTGCTGCTGTGGTTAAAGTGTATCGTGATTGAAGAAATGGCACAATTGCGAATAAGCGACGTGGAAACTGCGGAACACTACGTGCCATTGATGTATAAGGTGAACTTCGGTTTCGAAGCTGCAGTAGGTCAAATGTTTTCCTGTGGCACAAACGTTTTTTGGGCGGAAGAGATGCGCTAGAAGATGATAAGCATACCGGAAGACCAAGTTCATCTAGGACAAGAGAGATTATTATAAAAGTGCGTGATTTCGTGGCAAACAATCGATGTGACGCACATCGATTGAAGCAACTCACTAGCTGAATGAACCAGAGCGTACCGGAATTGTTTCTAAAATGACAGTTCAGGGAACCCTGCTGCGTATGGGGCTCCGATGCAGACGGATGGTCACTGCAAAAGTGCAAAACGAAAGTGCATAGGCAGAAGTTGGCCAGTGACTATGGATAAACTACTACGACGAATTTATTTAAACTCTGTTTCACCTTTCAGATCACCACTCCATCAAATATGCCGGATCCGTGCCTTTTGTAACTGGAGTTACCAACCCCTTGAAAGGTATTTGTAAAAAATATAACATCGGGTTCGGGATCAAGACTAATAACATCTCAGTAATTATAAAAAGTGACAGAAACAGGGTTTAACTGGACAATCAACATGACATTTATGCCATACCACTGAAGGCTTCGCTGGAAGACGGGCAGAACATGATGTATGTGGTTTCGACCTCTCGTTCCTTGAAATGCAGAGTTTCGGAACACAAATATAGCATTAAAACCTCTTCAACTTCTACAGCTCTCTCCAGGTCTTATTTAACGGGAACGCATACTCCTATTTGGGAAGCAGCAATTATACTGAATACCCCTAGACATCGTTCTTCTATCCTTTTCACAGAAAGTTTACTGATTTGTAAATAAAGTCATTTATGCTGCAATGATGACACTCCTTGTACTGTACCCTTCCCTTGGAAACAGTTAATGGACCGGGAAAAACACCCTCAGTCTCCAGAAATCGAGTTTGACCGGCTATTTCAGCACATGCGTTAAAACTTCATTGGACATACGTCACTTGTGACGCGACTACCAAGTGTATAATTAACTAACACCTTGTCGCTTGGGTTTGGCATTCTGTTACATCTGAGGATGAGTTTATTGTAAACTCGAAAGGTCTAATGTGTATATATTTTAACTTGTATATATGTTTTAACATTAAATTAAAATTTTTAAATAGTGTATAAGACGGCAGTTTTTTAACTTAGGTTTAACTTAGAAAAGGCTTACATTTGCACTGCATTATGGGAATTCTACGTCTGCTGATTGGCAAAGGATTGCCTTCTCCGATGAGTAGCGTTTTGTGCTTCATCAAGCGGATAGACGTTGGCGTATAAGGCGAGAAACATCGGAGAACAAGCACTCTTTAACCATTGCTGGAAAAACACAATCTGGTGGGGGCAACGTTACGGTCTGTGGAATGTTTTCGTGGCATTCTGTGGGTCCACTGGCACCTGTGGAAGGTATTGTTGACCGAATACGTTATGAATCCATCTTCGCAGACCTCGCACACCCATACATGCTGATTGTCTTCCCTGGGGCGGATGGGATCTTTCAGCACGATAATGGTACGTGTCACACAGCTAGACATTTCCAAGATTAGTTAGAAGAGCACGATGAAAACCTCAAAATACTTCGCTGGCCCCGTAATTTACCAGACTTAAACCAAATTGAGAATCTGTGAGACCACCTCAATCGTGTTGTTCGCTTTACGGATACTCCATCGCGTACCCTCCAGCAGCTATCAGATGCACTACAGGCAGCATGGCTCCACATACCTGTGAACACCTTCCAGCACCGTACTGAGTCACTCCCAACACGTCTAGCTGCTGTCCACGCTGTACACGACGGTTACTCTGTATATTAGATGGTGGTCACAAAAATGTGACTCGACCGTGTATTTCAACATCGCTGTTTCCGCTGAAAACTAACAAACAAAGTCAGAAATTGAGGACTGGGGCAGTTCGTCAGAAAAATAAATAAAATTGCAATAAATGCTTAAATATTATGTATTATATGATGTGCACTAAAAAACAATCAGCGGCAATTGCCAAAACTACAAATACATGTGATCAGAAAGCAGACAATTTAAAAGAATGATTCATGTGTCATCAGAAATATGCATTGACTGCAGAATTGAGAATCGTCTCCAACAGAGCAGAGGCAAGTACAGTGAAGTAGCAAATTATTAGGACCATCTACCTAATAGCACATTGGGCCGCACTTGGCTTCAAGACAGTGTGACGTGCCTGCCCCGCTGGACGCACACGACATGAAGGCAGATAGCAGCGATTACGAACGTCCGCGTAGCTCAATTGGTAGAGCGACTTATTTCAGAATGAGGGGACCCGGGTTCGAGCCCCGGCGTGGACAAAAAATGACGGAGAAATTTACTTCGTTATAACAGCCTCGATTCGATGTGGTATGAATTCAACGAGAGACTGATATCGTTCTACGGGTGTGTTCTTCCAAGCGGATGTGATGGCGTCCGTTAATGGCCGAATTTTCGCCGGAACATATCTCTGTTTCGAATGACTCTGTCAATATCATCTCACTGGTGCCCAAGTGGGTTACGATCTGGGGAACACGAGGGTCATTTTATCAGTTTGAAGTTACTGTCGTGATCTTGGAACCACTGCGCGACGATTCGAGACTTGTGGCTTGGTACATTATCCTTTTGGAAGTAGCTCTCTTACATTTTTTCTTCTTGCGGATAGGGACATTATATTTACTGTCACATCGTCTGGAACCTTACGTATCTCTTGCCAGTGTTCACTTCAGAGAGTCAACGAAACATTGAACTGTTTGTGGGGATCCAGAATGCACCATCTTGTGAAACTTAACAGCAGATGGATCGTAAAAATAACTTCTCCCTGAGTGGCAGCAACTGCATTCCTCTTTGCCTCTGAAATGTGAGTACAGGGCGCCCTATTTTGAAGGAAGTTACAAAAAAAAAAAAAAAACAGTGTCATCCGAAAAGAAATTGGAAAACAGAAAATATTTCGCTTTTTAACTGAATTATGTTATGTGACAGTTTTAAAATTATATGTATGGGTTTGTTACGCAGTTTGACTTTAGTAGCCCAGTGGTCTAAGAGCTGGCTTATGACTATTCGTCCGAGGTGGGTTGGGGTTCAAATCCCGATGAGGAATTGATGCTGTGATTGTCATATGGCACTGGTTTTCTCCCTTCTCTAAAACCAGTAGCTCTAAGTTAGGGACGGGGTGACTGGTTATAGCCCATCGAGTTGCTCCCGGCGGCCATTAACTCCACAATCTTCGAAACAAATATATAACAGTTTGACATTACTCTGTGACGCTTGTTTCGTAAATATTAAAAACTAGAAAAGAGGAATTTGAGCGTAGACTTCCAATCACATTATTAAATTTGATTGTCAGTGTCGCTTTTGTAAAAATGTACGAAGGACATAAAATGAAGAATTGGAGACGATATAATTTATGGTACTTGTAGCAAAACTCTATTTCATCGTCCATGTTGACACTACAACTGCGATCCTAAAGTTACAATTTTAAAATTCTCTTTTTATGTAGTAGGCTGAAATCAAGACTATGATTCAGCATGAATAGCTTTTGTTTTGTAAACTTTTTCCCTGAGGTGACAAAAATAATTTTTGCCCAGAAAACTGTACTGACTGCGTGCTTAAAACAGAATTTTTTTTAACGCTTTTATCACAGTACGGATTTTTTTTTTTATTGGAGGTTTAACGATTACCGTGAGCAACTCAATGGGCTGTAAGCAGTCGTTAGTCCCTAATTTAGGGCCACTGGTTCCAGCGAAGAGAGAGAGCTAGTGCCGTAAGACAAACACAACATCCATGCCTCACCGGGATTCAAACCCGGACCTCACTCGGAAGAATTATAAGAAGCCATCGCTTGGACCACTGCTCCAGCGGTTCGCCCACAGTACGTTTGAGACGTTCGCCTAAAATCTTGCTCATTTTTTCGTAAGACTAGGGTAGGGTACAAAAGTGCTGCTGCTAGAATATCAAAAATTAACAAACTGCGCAAAAGATTTCACATCTCAAACAGATGGCCGAAGCAGATGTTCGAAATCAGAAGGCAGTGGATTGCTTGTCGTATAAAAAACAGTCTCCTTTCTAAAATATTACATAGTGTCTGGTTTTGATCTTTATTTCACGGATTATAATATTATTAAAGTGTTCTAATATTTTTTTTGGCTTCATTTGATACCGGTTCTACTGTGAAATTATTTTGCTTTTCTTTCCGTCGTTCTGTATGGAATTCAGTAAAGTTCCTTCTTTCTCTTGTTACAAGCAAATGACTTTATGCTCTAAGCATGAGGTCTTTGTCACGCCCAGATCAGAATATAATTAGCAGGCCTCATTAACAAGGCCGACTTCCAGAACTTCATTATTTACCAAAATTTGCCGCTATCCCTCTTTTTCAGAAGCGTAACGAAAATGAAATGCATTTACTTGATACATTATGATTGGCAGCTGGTGTAGGTGAAACCGTATTTCAAATATTTTCAGTATTTATATCACTTCTACGCATTTCAAATGCAGATTTGTCGTATTGTCGATAAATTCGGCATTGGAATGATAAGGATTTAAAATCGCAATAAAAAAATATCCAACATACTTACTGATGCTATATTCGTATATCGTACATTGGTTCTAAGAAACGGAATCTGTTTTAAAATGAACAAGAAAATGTTTTGTTTTCGAATATTTACATTTTTGTTTAATGTAGCTATGAATGTGTGACAAATAATAGCTGATTATTTGAAACCATTGCTGTTTTTTGAAAAGTGCTCTAGTTTCACCTATTCAATAAGTCTTTTTTCTTTCCATATTCTAGATATTATTTATTCTAATATGTATCTAATTATGTCATGTTTATTTTTGCGATAAAAACTCTGAATACAAAAGTGTGAGAAACATCACATTCGAAAAAGTATTACATGCAATACATATCAGCATTTTCATCATTATAATAGGATGCGAAAGAAGAATGCTTCTTACTAAGAATGGTTGAAAAACAAAAGTATGGAAGCAAACATACTGGAGTAAAGAACAGGTCGTAAATTGCTGGATGCAGCACCAATTACTCTCGAGCGAGCACCTGATCCCATAAAATTTCATGCTGGGGAAATTAAAATGAATATTTCTTTCCCCAGCACAAGGTTGTATTCTAAAGGCAGATGAAAAACTGGATGTTGGCGAATTACAAGTTTGCAAAACATTTCTGAATATTTCCTTTTTTCATTTCACGTCCTTCATTTTCCCTTCTTATTTATGGTAGAAATGTAGAATTAGTTCGGGAATAGAAAAATGCAAAGAAAAATTTGCATACCCCGTGAATATTTCTCATCCTAAGGTGAAACTCTTTCGTTTCGCAATACATTTTTAAGGCTGTTTGTTTCCTTTGCGAAGAGTGCAATGACTAATTTTCTCGGGCCAGTTATGAAAGTTGAATTTAGAACATATTGTTTAGCTAATGCACTATTTCCTTAAAATTTCTGGGGCGTTTTATGCTGCGTCTATGATACAGCACTTCCGAGAAGAAGATAAAGTAGTACCTTTCAATAAGGGACTTCCACGGAACCGAACGTTTTGTCCCTTAAATAGAGGTATCCTTTACTGGGAGGTTCCTAATGAAATACGTATTAAATAGATAGGTAATAGACATTTCATTCCAATAAGGAATGTTAGTTGGATATGTAAATAGCAGTAAATATTAAATACGGTAAAATATGAAATCCATATGTATAAAACAAAAATACAGTACATGTATAAAAGCACAGTTTATCATGGAAGCAGGGGAAGTACTCTATAAGTAGTACATATTTATTTGAAATAATCCGACACAAGGATTTTTTCAAAACTTTCAATTTACAGGCATCTTTCTTCATATGATTATTTATCCTTTAACCAGCTGGAACGACTTAACGCGGGGTTAACAAAATAGTCTGTAATCAGCTCGAACGAATATATTCGCTGTCTGAGAAATCGGCCGAATACGAAAGGAACGAGTGAACCTGAGCATCAGGAAGCGTTGCTTTCACGTTATGTTTCTCATTCTAAGTGGTCATTTGAGGAGAATGATTGTCATTTATCCATGCTGTCTGATTACCTTTCCCGCTACGAATACTAAGAAAAGGGGCGACGAACACAAGAAGGAACAGAAAAGATTTTTGAGTAACTTGTTTCTACCCAGAGGCATGATGTCAATGTCCGGGAGACTACTGCTTCCTAATCATTCGTTGGGTGATGAAACAGGAAACAAAGGACTACAAGGGAATCAGACTATGTACTGTAAGACCAAGGACTGAAAGGGAGCATTTACAACCAGCGACATATTCATAGTCTCTACTCTTGAGATGAAAGAGGAAAAAGAACTGTTTTGCCGTAGCTTTTGGTATAACCCGGTCACTATGGGAACACTTCTGTTTGAGGAGCGCAAGAAAATTTGGGCACCTTTTCGTTCAGGTGCATCGGCCGCTTAAAGGGTTAACCCTTTCCAGCCTAAAATTTTATTTTTGAAATTGAAAACTTTTTTAACGGGTTTTTGTGGTGTCTTGTGCTTGTAATAAATAAAAATAACGCTGAAAACTTTTTATTACATTTTATTCCTCAAATATAAAATGTTGTTTGTGAACAACATTGGGATACAAAAGTTCAAATTTCTGATAACTTGACTTCTTTTTCCTTATTTTGTTTGCTTCATGAAAATGAAACCACATCTTTCTTTTCAAAAGGAAATTCTGTTTTGATTTGATCTCCCATTTCTGAATATCGGAAAATGTTCAAATGTTCAATAGAATAGTTTTCACTTCACATGGAAATCGACAAAGCTCTTCCCTTTTTTTTTTTTTTTTTTTTTTTTTGAAAGACAAAATCACATCACATTTTTGGCACACAACACTGAGAAATCCTGTCTTGGGGTTTTGTTTTGAATGGTTGTCTACCAGATTTAGTAAGAATTTGTTGTGTTAGAAGGACTAAGAAAATTCAAAGAATATATGTTGTTTCTGAACAGCAATGGGCTGGAAATGTCCCAGTTGTTAGATTTCTCGCAATGATGCGATGTTGTTTCCACACTGCGAGATAGGAAAAATGAGAATTTCTTCTTCAGGGCTTCGAAAAATAAATGTGTGTGATGTTACGTTCCACACACCAAATTGTCTGGGATTTCTCAAATGCACGTTCTTCATGAGATGACAGCCTACAGCATCACAGGGTCCCGACAGACCCGTGGGCCATGCCCCAGGCCCTCTTTGGGGGCGGGGGGAGATGTGACGTGCCTGCACCGCAGGACGCACTTCATATAAAGGCAGATAGCAGCGGGAGCATACGTCCGCGTAGCTCAGGTAGGAGAGTGACTTACACCGGAGTGAGTGACCCCGGTTTCGATACCAGGCGTGGACAAAGATGATGGTGAAATTTACTTCGTCATAACCCAGAGAAAGTCGTTCGATCCTGGTGAAACTCCGCATGCAAGTACCTCAGGTCCAAATATGCAAACGATAGAAAAATAAGACACAGTGACTAAATAGTGGCCACAGCGCATGGGAACCGCGCATGGAGGAGGGTATATCAAGAGCAAAGTTCGCACGCAAGGTCCATTGGGACAGCGGATTGCAGTTGTATTTATCTCCACGGACTGTGAGAATGCCTTGATGTCGGGTCCATGCAAAATGCGAGCAGTTGAGAGAGCTTGAGAGAGGACATATACTTGGGCTGGGAGAGGCCGGTTGGTCAAGTCGCCATATCATCAGGAATTTGGGTCAGAGGACGCGGCAATCGGACAATGTTGGCGCCAATGTGTCGAGGAGTGCGCACCCTAGCGGCACGTGGGCAGTGGACGGCCGAGGGCAACGACAGAACACGAGGATACAACGACTGGGAGAGCCGCACGAACAGAACCGAATTTGTAGCTCTCAACCATCCGTCGCCAAGTTGCGTCGTCTGCAGGTACGGAACTGGCCATCCCGACCGTTGCCGGACGATTTGCGGAACGGGGACTACATTCCAGGAGACCACTCCGCTGCCTATCACTGACTAGCGAGCATAGCCGGTTGCAGTGGTATGTCAACTGGCATCAATGAAGAGTCACGGATTGCACTTGACGCCGATAACCAGCGCATACCATTCTGGAGACCGCACGGATCTTGGCTTTACCGTGTAACGGTACACAGCTCGCACACCGGGAGTGACCGTGTGGGGAGCCATTTCCTGCGATAGCCGTACACCGTTGGTAGTCCTCCGTACCACCCTCAAGGCTCAACGGTACGTCGACGACATTCTACGAGGTGTTGTGCTGCCATTCCTGTCGCAGCATCACCGAGCAATTTTTCAACAGGATAATGGCCGTCCACACACGGCACGAATCTACCAGGCCTGCCTCTGCAATGTCGACACCTTTCCATGGTCAGGCCTCTCATCGATCAACATCTTTGGGACATGATGGGACTCTACCTATGTCCATCCTGGAATGTCTGCGAATTAGACCGAAATTTCGACATCATCAGCTATACCCCAGGACAGCAGACGTGAACTGTACGCTTCTGTGGCACGCCGGGTAACCGCTTGTTTGCGAGCCAGAGGTGGCGCTACAATGCACTCTTTTGTTTCACTCGAGTAACTGTTTTATCCGAATAAATAGCCCAACTATTCTGGAATTCCAATAATTTCTTTTTGTATACATGTACATTGCACATACCAGTTTTCATTTTGATTGGATGATTTGGTCTGAATGCTTCGGTTTTTTTTTTTTTTTTTTTGCAAACAGTGTATTAAGAAAAGGTCAATGGAATAAAGTAATGTGGATGCAACAGATTTAACTAGAAAACAAATAAGTCAAGGCTTTAAAATATAATAATCTGGCTTTTATAGGGGTAAACGTGTCATACGGAATCAAGGATCAGCCGAGCTTTCACTGGCCATCGTTTTAGTCTGTACGTCGTTCTAGTGCCTTGAAAAAGCCGCCCATTCGGGAGTGGAAGCTTGTCAGGTTCTGTATGATACCGTTTACACCTATAAAAACAGGATTGCTAACTTTTAAAGTCTGGAACTTATTTGTTTCCAAAAAATGCCAATACTTTGCTTTTCGTTCGTCCAGACCTCGCTTATTTACATATTCAGAATAATTTATTTTTCTTTTTTTGATAGCTCGTGCGTATCGACAAGGAAATGTAGTACTAAAAATTTATCATTTAGTAATCTAAGTGTAACCGAGATAGTCCATATTATAACTAGGCACTCAAAAATTAATGCCATTTACATTTCAGCTGATATTTACTCCAGTGCGTATTCGCAAATAATTGTTTGATTCTGAAACAATGCATGCATGTTCTTAATGCCACCGATTGAGAAAGAAAGACCTTGCAGAGGAAAGCAATTGGTTATCATAGATTTTTATATAAATTTTCTTACAGAACCTTTCCTCTGAAACTGTTCAATTGTTCTTGGCTTTGTTGAGTACGTCAACGCTGTTGTATTTCCCGGTTTAATCTCAATATTTTCATTTGGTGAGATTTGTTTTACCTTGAATCTAAGATATTATAACACCAAATCAACTGCTCTCCAAAGTATTGGACGACGGAAGTATAAGCAATTTAAGGCAATTAAATGATCAAAAACAATTAAACGATCGTTTTTTACAGTGCTACTGTCAGTTACTAGTAACAACGAAGTATTCATTTAAATTTGAAAGAAAATTCGTTCTAACCTCGAAACTTGCTTCCAACATTTATTTGCACAACTCAAAACGTCAACAGAGAATTTATATTTCCATGGATTTTCTTATGAGAATACAGAGCGGAATCTTTGTAGTGGAAATTAAATCTCAATCGCAAAAGGACTCAAATCGTATTTCATGCATCAAAACCATTCTTCCTCTCGTTATTCCTGTTACTCCAATTTTAGAGAACATGCCTGTTTTAGGACATTTACATGTAGTTTTTGCAACTACCCCATCAGAGCTGCAGAGTATGATCCAGGAACTTGCTGACAAGAGTAAAGAAGTGGGATTAAAAATGAACTTTCAGAAGACAAAAGTGATGTTCAATGCTTTTACAAGAAATGAAGATTTATCGATTGATGGAGAAAAACTGGAGATAACAGATACGTATGTTTATCTTGGACAGCAGATATCAAGTGAGGGTCACATTGATGAAGAAATTAATCGGCGTACAAAACTTGCCTGGAGAGCTTTTGGAAGAAACAGCATAATTTTCAAGAGCAATATGCCATTATGTCTTAAAAGAAAAGTGTTTGATCAATGCATCCTTCCAGTGCTTACGTATGGTGCAGAGACGTGGACCTTAACTAAAAGAGACATGCAAAGGCTGCAGACAACTCAAAGAAGCATGGAGAGGTGCATGCTTGGTATAACCAGGAGAGATAAGAAGAGGAACTCGTGGATCCGAAAAATGACAAGAGTGGAAGACATCATGATCAGAGTTAAATCCCTGAAATGGCAATGGGCTGGACATACTGCCAGAAGGACAGACCATAGATGGACAGCCGAAATTTTAGATTGGATTCCAAGGGACAGGAAAAGACCCAGAAAAAGACCACATGGGAGATGGGTGGATGAAATTCGTAAATATGCGGGAGTGACATGGAGGAGACTGGCACAAGACAGACCGTTGTGGAGGAAACTTGGGGAGACCTTCGTCCAGCAGTGGATTGATAATGGTTGACAATGATGATGATGATGACATGTAAGACAAAGTCAATTGCTTTTCGCTTCAAAATTGGCAATAAATGTAATTTTTCATCGATATGCTAGTATATATTGTATAAATTCAGAACATAAAATTTCGTATATGTCTGACCGGTGTTTTAATGTCAACAACCGCTCCGGTCATGAAACAAAGCTCCCTGAACTCTATGACTGATATCTTCAGGTTCTTTGCTGTCTGTTGCTTTTATCATCAGTGCCGCTTAAGTATTGTGCAGAAACTGCCCGATCAAAGAGATTTGAGTAATTTGCAATTTTTTAATTTTAAACGATGGAATTTCCTATAGGTGGTTCTCGTTGTAATGGGCGTATCTATATTTCCAGAACTTAGCTCCATTCTTTCTGAACTTCAGGTATTTTCTTCGGGTGAAGCAGGACATTCTGCATGCGTCCACGTCTCGCCGTAGTTACTTTAGGCCACATTTTTGACCTCTGTTGGTACTTTTTGTCCTTGCTGACATTAAGAGCATATAGTCACAGGGTTATATTTATCTGCATTACGCGACTTTCATTACTAAATTTTCGCAGTAGATCTTCAAGGTTGAGAACTCCACTTCTTCATGTTGCGTTAACATTCGTGGTAAATACTTGCAATTAGTGTTACATAAATTATTCCTTCTTGGGAGTTCTTTCATCATTAATGCAAAAGAGTCATTCACAAATAGTTATTCAATTTGTAAATTATCACTACGTTTACCGAATAAATCATTCCTCGCAGAGATCAGATGTTTACGACCTAATCACTTTCAAGGTCACAGCGGAAACTGGTAAGTTGCCCCAAAGAGCTCCCCATCGTGCACGGTGAGTGAGCCTTTACAAACCGGCTCGCGAACAAGTAGTATATTTACGACCAAATCGCTTTCAAGGTCACAGCGGAAACTGGTAAGTTGCCCCAAAGAACTTTCCATCATTCACGGTGAATGAGCCTTTACAAACCGGCTCGCGAACAAGTAGTATATTTACGACCAAATCGCTTTCAAGGTCACAGCGGAAACTGGTAAGTTGCCCAAAGAGCTTTCCATCGTTCACGGTGAATGAGCCTTTACAAACCGGCTAGCGAACAAGTAGTATATTTATGACCAAATCGCTTTCAAGGTCACAGCGGAAACTGGTAAGTTGCCCCAAAGAGCTCTCCATCGTTCACGGTGAATGAGCCTTTACAAACCGGCTCGCGAACAAGTATCTCAAGCCATGCAAATGAATGGCATTAACATATTATTCCCATTCTTAACTTTCATCTTATATCCTAGCTGACTTCTTAATGCTCACTCACATAACATTTGACACCTATTAATTCTTCACATTACTTTTCTTATTGGGAATTCATTCCGCATCCACGAGAACGGAAGAATCGTAATGGGCTGTCACTTCAGTGAGTGTCGCAGTTGAATATCATTCACAGCTACGTTTGGGAAACTGTTCAAAAGAGAGCGGCCTCTGGATGAATTTTGGATTGAAGGTTTAACGACCACCGTGAGTGACTCAATGGGCTGTAAGCAGTCGCCCGTCCCTAATTTAGAGCCACTGGTTCCACGGAAGGGAAAGAACCAGTGCCGTGAGACAAGCACAACAGTCATGCCTAACCGGGATTCGAACCTGGACCCCTTCTCGTAAGAATGGTCATAAGGCAGCATTTAGACCACTGCGCCACCGGGGAGGCAGCGAGAGCTCTGCACGTTCACCATGACAGATTCTCCACGAGCCTATCATTCGCTCATATCATTCAAATGAATGAATGAAATTCACGTACAATACAAGCTTGTAAGTTGCGAATTCGTTTATTGGTGCAAATATGACATGAATCGTAAGTCAGATAATATCCGAAAACTTGAAAATTTGAAAAAGTGATCGGAAACTTGAAACTCGGTCGTTCTAGGTGGTGTAGTGGTTAGCATACTCTGGCGCTAACCGGGAGACGCTGGTTAGATTCCCGCTCCAGGACGACGAAATTTTCAAGTTTTCGGATATTATCAGACTTACCATCCTTGTCATATTTACACCAATAAACGGATTCGCAACTTCAAAATTTGTGTTGTACAATGGTGTAATCCCGAATTTCGTTCATTAGAATTACCGTATCATTGCCATTCTTAAATTTCACCATATTTTTTAGCTGATTTTTGACTGCTACCTCACATAACGGTAGGCACTTATTGATTCTCGATATCACTTTTCGTTTTGGGAATTTGTTTTCCAATATATGGAGACAGAAAAAAGTCAACGTGAGGCGACGCCGCGATAATAGTGGATTGAATTATCATTAACCATTTACGATGAAGAATAATTCGTTGTGAACGAATCGTTCGTTAGTGGTCCATCGCTACTCAACATTAGTGTTCTTATTGGAAATTCATTTCCGAACACATGGGGGAGGAAGAATGATAAATGCTCTGGGGGAGGAAGAAAGTTCAACGCTCTGTGTCTCCAACATGCGCCGCAGCAATAGCTGATTGAGTGATCGTTCACAGTGGTGAGAGAGAAATATTCGCCATTCACGGTGATGAGTCGGAAACATTTGCCATTTCGATGTGATGAGACATTCGTTGTAAACGTCCACTAACTGCCCATCACTATACTCGGAGCAAAGTTAAAGCTAACCTGACTACACTGCTAATGCTGTGAAATCGATTTACCAACATTATATATCTTAAGCTTCAGTATTTCTCCGCGCACTAATGGAATGCCATGTGGCGCTGACCCTTCCCCTAAGGGTAACTTAAGGCAAGACAAAATGAAACTTCTCGCGTTCCATCACGATGTTCCCCTTCAATCCCCACACCTACTCAACCTTGCTGACCACCAGACAAACGATTTCTGAATGAATACTTTAAAACAGTAACCACGGGTAAAAGACCAAGCCATTTTAAAAGACCTTACCCTCAGGCTAATACAATTATCCTCTCCTGCTCCCAGTAACTATCCCCTGTGTACTATATACTGTACAGCCCCTCTGAAGCAAAACAGAAGCGACAATGACGTCGCCAAAATGCGAATATTTGTATTTATTAGAAACACGACCGGATCTTTGTTTTTTTATGTATGTACGTACGATATTTAGAACATCTATATATCCATGTGTTTTTTTAGGTCTCATTTTATTCCAGTTCAAAAACAGGATTTTTTAAACGGGAGCTACATTATGCAGTGGAAGTACACATTCCGTAGCTTTAACGGCATAGTCAGATTAGCTTTGAGTGTAGTTGCGGCGTTCTTGTTCTCCCTTGTCGAGCAGAAGGTATAGCGCAAGCAGTGTGTAAGGCAATAAAAAAGGAATAGCACTAAAGAAAAGCCAAATATACAGTAAGCACATGACACCATACCCAAAGATTACGTTTGAAAGACGTGTATTACCTTAGCTGTAATCATTTTTAACTTTGGCATAACCATGCTTTGGACGAGGTTGCCGTTGATAACTAAACGAATTTCTATAGTGTCCGTTGTGAAAGCCATCACATAAGGAAAAGCACACACTGAAATGGTAAAAAATGCATGAGATAAGTTTTTGAAAAATAAAATCATTTATTACACACTAGTTGTACAGTATTACTAGAACTTATATAACACATGATAATAATAATATTCATCATAGTAATGTATGTACTTAGAACAAGAGCAATGGAAATTTCCAAAGCACTAATGATGAAAGTGATACATAAATAAGAACCAAATATCTTAGCTCCATGCTGTTAAAATTTTGCAGGGTGTCGCAAGATCTAAGCCTCTTCTGGAAAGCAGTTCTTTATACTAAATGTCATACTGCCGAAGAAGACACACAAAGCATTTCTTTTATGACAGTTATAGAACTATGTCTCATGGGGCTATTAGAGACTGTCCTTGGCCGCGCGTCTCGCGTCTGCCGGCGAATGACGTACCTGGTGTTCCCCAGCGCCGCCTGTGTTTGGAAAGACTAACAGTCTCGCTCCTTACGGCGTTTCTTTCTCACGCTTTTCTCAGAGTTTCTATTTCGTACTCGTCTTCTTTCCAAAGTTAAACGGAAAAATCCGGGGCCAATAGCGAGTGGGACACCCTGTACTATTTAAAAATTGATTAAAATAAATAAAAAATACATATGAGTTTTTTTTTTTTTTTTATTGTAGGTTTAACGACTACCGTGAGCAACTCAATGGGCTATAAGCAGTCGCCCGTCCCTAATTTAGGTTCACTGGTTCCAGGGAAGGGTGAGAGCCAGTGCCGTAAGACAAACACAACATCCATGCCTCACCGGGATTCGAACCCGGACCCCTTCCGGACGAATGATCAGAGGTCATCGCTTAGACCACTGCGCCACCGGGGCGGCCATATGAGTTCCTTACTTGAAACATGCAATTCATTAAAGTATTCTTTGTGTTTTCTTTATCTGTTACAATACGGAAATCGAGAGCGTTATTTGGATTCTTCATCCTGCACTTTGAAGATAGGCTGTTTTTACGTTGTCGATGAAATACGAAGTTTTTCCAAAATTCAAGTAACACGGATACTAAAAAAAGTGTTATTACTAGGATATTACTTAGTTATTATCGCTATTACTTCAATTCTGAACTCCATTTCTATGTTTTGCAAAATTCAGACTTTTTGGAAGGCGGACGCTATTCAGAAATCTTGAAAAGTACAAAATTTAAACTACGGTGCATATGATTACATTCTACATATTTGGATTTGGGTCGTCATGCTGTCCTTAAAAGTATTTTTTTTTAATTGGGGATTTAAAGACCATCGTGAGCAACTCAATGGGCTATAAGCTGTCCCGCGTCTCTAATTTAGGGTCACTGGTTTGAGTTAAGGTAGAGACCCAGTGCCGAAGACAAACACAATATCCATGCCGCACCGTGGCTCAAACCCTAACTTGGACGAATGATCAGAAGCAGGTGCTTGGAACACTGCGCCATCGCGGAGGGGGGGGGGTTAAACATATTGGTACTTATATTAGAAAGAAAGAAATGACGAAGGAAATTTTTGGATATCACCGACGTGCAAAACTAATTTAACAATCGGCACACACACTAAACAAAACCGTGGAGGGAGTCATCTGTTATTTCGTTGTAAATAATATGTATTAGGTGTGCAACTTAATTCTCGGCCACAGGCACGACACGTTGACAGCAAATTATAGCAAATCGAATACGTGCCTAATCAGGGAAATAATCCCCGTCGTGTTGGAAACATTTGAGCCATCGGTCCGGGAGCTGCCGAATGCCACTGCGGAAAAAAGAGGGCTATTTCGAGTTGATAAAGTCATCAATACTTGTGAGGACCTCCTCGCCAGAAGTGAAGTGCGTATCACTCAGGTGATGTTGCAGGGAGCAAACGAGGTAATATCCCGACGGGGCAAAATCTGGAGAATACAACGGGTGGGACAAAATCTCCCATCCCAGGTTGGTGATCGTGTTTAAAGTCGTTTTCGTGGTGTGAGGACGCGCGTTATCCTGAAGCAACAGGACCGACCTTCTGCCCTTGCCAGTGTATGGCCTTTTCTCTTCCATTGCGTCACTCACACGAATGAGTTGCTGACAATAACGCTCAGCATTGATCGTTTCACAAGGTTTGAGAAACTCAGTGTACGACACCGCGCTGATCCCACCATATGCACAGAAACAACTTCTTGGCATGGGTATTCGGTTTGGCGGTACTGCTGGTAGGCTGACCTGGATAAACCCAAGATTTGCGCAGCTTAAGATTGTCGTTGAGGATCCACTTTTCATCACAGGTCAAAATCTTGTGGAGAGAATCCTTGCTCTTGAATCTGGAGAGCAAGGGCACAGTAACATCGTAGCGCCTAGACTTGTTCGCAGCTGTGAGTTGGTGGGGCACCCAAAGGCCCTTCTTGTGAATCCGTCCAAGCTTGTTCAGGCGCTTTGCAATGGCTTGCCGTGTTAGTCCGAGTTCCTGGGCGAACTTTGACTGTGTGCGACAGGGATCCGCGTCCAACACTTGTTCCAGTTCCTCATAGTAAACTTTCTGTGGCTGTCCCGGATGTTCTGCATTACGGATATCGAAATTTCCGTATTCAAACCGCTGGAACCACTTCTTACACGTACTGTATGTAGGACACAACAGCCTCACCCAAAGAAGCACAGATCTTAAGCTGTTCTTCCGCGGCACTTATTGTCAGCTGAAACGCAAACAGGAGGCAGTGCCTCAAATGTTGCTTCTCGAATGGCATTGCTTTCCCCGTCAACTTTCGTCCCTTCGGTCACTACAGCTTTGAGTGGTTACGGTTGCCTGGAAAACTGTTTGATGACGCTGCAATCAGCCATTATCGCACACGGCTATTTGCATTGGCCGACCTTCCATGATCGCTTGCGGTTAGGGGCCGAGAATTAAGTTGCATACCTAATTCATTAAAACGTACTATGTGATATGAGGTACATGACATAAGATTGACGTAATCGACAATGAAGCAATGATAAACTTGCCGGCGTAGTTCAATTGGGAGAATAGCCACTCCGAAGTAGGACGATATGTGTTCAAATGCCACCGCTGGCGATGAAATTTTACATTTGCGCCTGAATGAAGACGAATCTCCTGGCCATTAGTTAGGTTTGTAATTTTCGTCTAATGATTCTTTCACACAAAGTATGTAATCAGTACAAATTAATTCTTCTACAACGAGGCTTTCCTTCCAGCATGGTTGGCGAATGACTCAAAAGCTGATATTTCGTGCCCTAACTTTCTCAAGGGGTGGTGGTGGTGGTGGGGATGATATAACGTACTATGTGACATGACGTATTAGTGAGGTGACGCATAAATCAGATAGTCAATGAAGCCATGATAAGATGTTACAATATGGTCTTACATTAGAAGTCTCATTCTACCGGAAAGAAAATTTCTTGAAGCTTATCTGCTGACTTACAGCTCGATAAACTTTTTAATTGAAATCTGGGATGTGAACAGTTTGGTAACACTACTTTAGGAAATTTTAGCTCACGAATTAATGTTCTAGAATATTCAAAATTTTACTTGACGCGATACACCCAGTGATCACTAAATTATGACCACACATATGAAAATCAGATGCCGCCCGTCGACCACGTGATTTCCGAGAGGGCGAGATTAGTCGACCGACGCAGCATATATAAGTTGTGAATGGAGCAGTAAGTAGTAAAATTCGGAGCGTGATGGGAAATGGAAGGATTTGTCGGACTTTGAAGAAGGACAGATTGTGAGAGCTCAGAGAGAAGGTACCTCGCTTTTCCAAATGGCTGAAGTGGTAGGTTGTTCGCGAGCCTTCATATTTAAAGTATATCAGGACTGGCATACAAGTGGTCAAACAACGACTTAGACTCAAAATTGCAAAGGGACGCGAAAGGTTGTTGTGAGAGGTGAGCACCTGGTCAGACGACTTGTACATGCCAACAAAGGCATCACTGTTCAACTGTTGATTACCCAATACGACAGAGGTTGACCCGGAACAGTATCAGTCATGAGCATGCATTCCATGCTCGTACGTATAAGCTATAACAGTAAACGACCCCGAAGACATCCTCTCTTAATCACTGTTGTATCGGCGCGAAAGACTCTCCTGGTGTAAAGATCGTGCAAGTTGGACATCGGATGACTGGGAAAAAGTGGGTTGGCCTGAGGAGTCACCTTCCTTACTTCATGGATGGTCGTGTACATATTTGGCGCAAAAGCACTGGATCCATCGTGCATGGTGTCCACAGTGCGAGATGGAGTGGGACATGTTTACCTAACAGAAACTTGGGTCCCTGGTGCATGTGGAGCAACGTATGATTGGTGCTCACTATCGTCAATTGCTTGCTGACTCTGTACATTCAGCAATGTTGCACGTTTTCCTGAATGGCGACGGTGTCATCTAAGATGACAATGCCCAGGTCCAATGTCGTGCAGAAATGGTTTGAGGAACACCGTTCAGACTTCCAGCGTATTGACTGACCTCCAAAGTCCCCCAATATCAATTCCATGGAACACTATGGAACTGTTTTTTACCTTATGAACGCCTCTAATCTTCGTGAAATATTTTTCACCAGTTTTTTTGTAAAAGTTCGCTGGTATTTTCCCCCTTTCGACTTTCGAAATCATTAGGCTGATTAAATTCATCGCAGACTCTGTATAGTGTACAGATCCGGACTCCAGGCTGGGTAATCTAATTTTTCGACCCATGTTCTCAGACCATTCTGTAACAACGCGAGCATAGTGCTAGGCGAGGAATTCGTTCGTCACCGATAGAGATATGAGCCTTCATTAAAGTACTGCTATAACGTTGTTTGCGCTAATTGCCAAGGATGTCTCTGGACAATCATGCACCACTAACGCTGTACATGATAGAGCTCAGATTCATACTTTTCTAGAAAACTCTCTTGTAGTCGACACGTGATGGATGCCACTGAAGCTCAAGTTGTGCGCTAAGATTCCTGGGAATGAAAATAAAATCTACTATCTTCCGTGATTTGATTTGACATTTAGGAACTAACTATTGAATTTTAGAGAACAGACAAATGACGATACACACTCTTCTTTGCATAAAAAAAAATACAAGACCCAGAAGAAGGAACCATCCAATCGAGATGAATATTGGTATATGCTATGTACGTGATTGGAAAGAAAATGTTTTCAATTCTAGAGAATTTGGGCCATTTATTCGATAAAAACGGCTGCATGAGTTGAAGAAGTCAGTACATTGTTGCGCCTTCTCTGCCGGCTTGGATACAAACTGATACCCGGAGTGACATAGACGCACACAGTTCACGGGTACTCTGCTGAGGTATAGCATGCGAGATGGTGTCCAAATTGCGTGCCATTTTGCCGACATTCCGAGGTGAGCGTAGGTGGCGTCCCAAACATGCTGGATAGGTAAGAGGTCGGTGATTCTGCGACAGAAATGGCACACAACTGGTCGTAGAATGTCGTCGACATACCGTTGAGCCCCAAGGGCTCTATGGAGGTCTACCAAAGGTGTCCGGCTTTCGTAGGAAATGGCCCCCAAGACAGTTACTCCCAGTGTGAGAGACGTGTGCTGTTTCACGGTAAAAGCAGGATCCGTGCGCTGGCCCGATTGTCTCCAAACACGTATGCGTTGGTCATCGGCGCCACGTACAAACCGCGTCTCATCGCTGAAGACAAGACGACACCACTGGACCATATCCCACATTGTTCGGGGCCGACACCACTGGACAATATCCTACGTTGTTCGGGGCTGACACCACGGCAACCCGTGCCGGCGATGTTCGCTGGTCAGTTGTAGCCGGCGAAATGCCTCTTCGAATGTAGTCCCCGTGCCGTAAGTCGTCTCGTAACAGTCCGGATGGGCACTTTGTAACCTGTGGACGAAGCAATATGACCACGGATTTTTGGGAGCGAAGAATTTGGCTCTTTTTATGCGGCTCACACAATCGATCGTTTCTCACGTTCTGTCGTTGCCCTCGGAAGTCCAATGCCAGCGCCCCGCTGGTTTGTGCCATCCTCGACCCATTAGCTCCAAGGTTCACTGATTACTCGGTCGGTCCGATTCAAATGCCTGGCTGTACAGCGATTTGATCAACTGGCCTCTGTCAGCTCAGTCCTCTCTCAAACTCGCACAACTGATCGCATTGTACACGAACCGACGTCGAGGTATCCTCACTGTCGGTGAAAGTTAATGCAATCGCAGTCCGCTGTCACAATAGTCCCTGCTTGTAAATTTTGCTCTTGATAAACCCTCCTCAATGCACGGTTCCCATGCGTTTTGGCAGGCCGCTATTTTTTCACGGATCGTTATTTTTCAATCATTTGCATATTCGGCTCTGAGGTATTTGCGTGCAGAGTTTTATCAAGGAAGGTCGAGGTACTTTGTCTGGGTGTTTCTTTTTTTTTTTTTTTTTTTTTTTTTGGTAAAGAAATGTATACGAATATAATCTATGCATAAAGATAACAAAATTTGGCCAATTGCAACCGAACATGAGATTAAAGGGGCGAAATGTGCGATAAGCTGTATACTCCTAAAGCATTGATTCAAATAGAAGAACAGAAAACAAATGTTGAGGTACATTTATATGTAAGATACCTACTTCTGAAGAAAAACGTACTTTCTACATTTATTTAGAGAAATAAATGCTGAATGTACTTATCTACAAATTTTAGATGTGGAGTTGTGTAAGCCTAATGTTTCTTAGTGTCAATAATCAATAAAGGTTATGAATGGACAAATAAACAGAATGAAGAGAAAGCAGAAATGCGATGGACTAAAAATAAAACGCAGCCAAAAGAAAAATCAATGAAGGGAAAGTAAATATTGTGGAGGGGCAGTGAAAGTGAAAGAAAGGCAAATATATATTTAAGATAATGTGAAATGCAGTAAAATATGCTAAAAGAGGAAAACAAACAAAAAATTAATGAAGAAAAAAGAAAAGAATATTGCTGAGATTAAACAAAAATGTAGGAAAAACTAACACATATTAAGGGAAAATAAACCTAAATAAAAAAAATGCAATAGAACAAAACTTAAAACTCAATGGTAAGAAAAACTAATAAAGAAAAACGTAAAGAATATATTTAGGAGAAAGTGAGATGATGAAAATGCAGTAAAACACTCAGAGAAGGTAACGCAAAAGAAGATACTGATGATAATGCCATTGCAGCCTTAAACAAATCATGAGAAAATCTTTCCAACTATTTATTATATGTAAGATAAGTAAAACGAAAAAGATGCAAAGGACACGTAACTTTCTTAGAAACTAACAA
Organism: Macrothele yani; assembly: GCA_039090855.1. NCBI lineage: Eukaryota > Metazoa > Arthropoda > Arachnida > Araneae > Macrothelidae > Macrothele > Macrothele yani. The sequence continues at coordinate 21,363,655 of CM077002.1, read as the reverse complement.
TCCACAATTTTTCCAGATAAACGTTTAAAAATAACTCGTAGTCCTTTAACTTGAAGAATGAAAATAATATTCCCATTCAACTTCTTTTTCTCTGTTTAGAAATTCTGCCAAACAAGCACAAGGGGAACGCAATTTATTATCATGGTGGTAAAGGATATTTTAGTAAAATGTTTATAAATTGTGCTTGTGTTTTAAAATTTTTATGTTCCTCGTATAAATTAATTTCTGAGAGCGCATAAAAAAGGTTTTTCGAAAATGGATGTGCTCACAGCAAAAAGATGCTCACTCGGTAAGGCTACCAACGAATGAATATATTGCAACAACAACAACAACAACAAAAAAAAGGTTGTGCCACTCAACACCACAGCTTCAGTATAAAAACATATGCAGCATTTGAGTGCCAAAAAAAGTACTCAAACAAAACAAAACTAAGAGAACAATATTTTCACCAAATTCTCGGGTGCAGTGCATGATCACGCAGTTTAAATCTTTCACCACACAAAAAGAAACTTTTAGGGTGAATTTTTAGTAAAGAATGAATCATCGAAAGAGAAAATACATTTGTTTCCTGGTCGCTTTCCTTCTCTGGAGCTTGAAACTTTGAGCCGAAGATGGGCGGCTTTCCGTTTTTTACACTACTTACATGCTTAACCAAACAGCGAAAGAAGCCTTCATTAAAAATATGTAGCATTTTCTGACATAAACTGAAAACATGAGTTAGAAAATCAACTGAAATCAAGAAAATCCAAAAGTACTTGAAAGCAAAGTATAGGAAACTTACCAATTGCTTCTGGAACAGCGTTCCATTGAAAATCAAATTCACTTGTGCCTTCCTCCAGCAGTTTCTGAAAATGCGTCATATCTGAAAAAGCAGGTAATACATGAAAAATAAAAATGGTAAAACATCGTGCTTATTTTGTTATTCAGCAACATTCGCTTTAACAAAATCTCAACTAATATTCCAAAATTTTATCTAGCGTTAAAATATTATATATAGTGTTTCTCAGTGTTTAATACACTACGATTAACGCCAAAATAAAATAAAATCATGTACTTACGAGTTAATCTCTCGTTGCAAGATTTTATTCCGTTTAGAAGAACGAAAGCTTCAGACAACTCGTATGTCACAGTAACAGGAAGTACAAAAGCACACGTAAATTAACAAGTCTAACAATTAATTAATAGAAAAAGCTGGCGCTAACCCCTAAGCACGTTAACGTCAATTTGATTCTGGACCATGCTGTACAATCGTTCATTGTAGGTGTTCTCTCATCCATCTTCTAGCAGGATAATGCCCGACCACATGTGGCACGTGTTGCGATGAATGCGAATAATAATTTATATGCTGTCGAACTGCTGTCATGACCTGCATACTATCCTGAATTATCACAGATTGAGCGCATGTGGGACTTCGTTTGTCGAAAGCTGCAGCGAAAGCCTCCTGCCGTCGACCTACCTAAATGTTTTGCCTGTTTGAGTGGGTATTGCATGGTACACTATGATGCTTCAGGCGACGATTGACTACCATACTAATGGTATGTCGTATTGTGTCGCGTTGTGCACAGGGTATTTACTGAAGAAATGATCCTGGTTTGCCACACTTGTACCTATATGTTGTATGGTCCGATATCTCACATGCCTCCACTTTTCCTATGAATTCCGGAACTCTGCGCTTCCTCTTTCTTCATGTTGTAATTTCACTGTTGAGGAGTGTAAATGTAGATTCTACAGACAGCTTCAGATGTGAATCCATTTCAATATTTTATCTTTTCCCGACAGCAGTAAAGTAAATCTCCTGCAAAAAAAAAAAATCGATGTAACGAAAATGGGTAACAGAATTCGCCAAAACCATTGTTGAAATCCGATTTTCGAATGCTTTCACATGAAGTGACGTAACAATATTTAATTTCACTGTTACTCAACAATATATTTGACTAAACTATCGCCGAACATTGTTTCATCACGTTTTATATCAACATAAAAACATCTCATTGCAATCTGCACAAATTATGAAAACCTGACACTAATTGTGATAAAAGTCATTACAAAAAATGCATTTTGATTCCATGCATCTTTCTCTACAATAGTAAAGTATGCGTAGAAACAAAATTTCTCGGCTTCTTCACGCTTCCCAAAGGGATTACTTGCTATCGACGAGAGCTTTAAAATTTTGTTTAACCCGATGCAGTGTAACCGGTAGACATCGTAGACAAAAAGTTAACAATCTCCGTCACTAACACACTTGCGATTCAGCTTTTCTTTTTATCATTAGATCAGATTGTAGCTTGCACATGGGCAGAAGGGCTTCCGTGTCCTGACAGTTGGCTTTGAACATGCCATGATAGTTGGCTTTGAATGTGTCATGATAGTTGGCTTGGAACATGCCGTGATAGTTGGCTTCGAATGTATCACGACAGTTGGCTTTTAACGTGTCATGATAGTTGTATTTTAACGTGTCAGAAGAGTTGGCATTGAACGTGTCATGGTAGTTGGCTTTGTGCTTGCCAGGATAGTTGGCTTTAAGTGTGTCGTGATATTTGTCTTCGAACGTATCATGACAGTTGGCTTTGAACATGTCATGATGGTTGGCTTTAAACGTGTCATGATAGTTATAGGTTTAACGTGTCATGATAGTTATAGTTTTTAACGTGTCATGATAGTTATAGTTTTTAACGTGTCAGGATAGTTGGCTTTGAACATGTCATGATGATTGGCTTTGAAATTGTCAGGTTAATTGGCTTTGTACTTGTCATGATAGTTGACTTTGAACGTGTCAGAATAGTTGGCTTTGTGTTTGCCAGAGCATTTGGCTTTGAATGTGTCATGATAGTTGGCTTTGTATTTTCCACGAAAGTTGACTTCGAATGTGTCAGGATAGTTGGCTTTGTGCTTGCCAGGATAGTTGGCTTTAAATGTGTCGTGATATTTGTCTTCGAACGTGCCAGGATAGTTGGCTTTAAATGTGTCGTGATATTTGTCTTCGAACGTATCATGACAGTTGGCTTTGAACGTGTCATGATGGTTGGTTTTAAACGTGTCATGATAGTTATAGGTTTAACGTGTCAGGATAGTTGGCTTTGAACATGTCATGATGATTGGCTTTGAAAGTGTCAGGTTAATTGGCTTTGTACTTGTCATGATAGTTGACTTTGAACGTGTCAGGATAGTTGGCTTTGTGTTTGCCAGAGCATTTGGCTTTGAATGTGTCATGATAGTTGGCTTTTAACGTGTCATGATAGTTGGATTTTAACGTGTCAGAAGAGTTGGCATTGAACGTGTCATGGTAGTTGGCTTTGTGCTTGCCAGGATAGTAGGCTTTAAATGTGTCGTGATATTTGTCTTCGAACGTATCATGACAGTTGGCTTTGAACGTGTCATGATGGCTGGCTTTAAACGTGTCATGATAGTTATAGGTTTAACGTGTCATGATAGTTATAGTTTTTAACGTGTCATGATAGTTATAGTTTTTAACGTGTCAGGATAGTTGGCTTTGAACATGTCATGATGATTGGCTTTAAAAGTGTCAGGTTAATTGGCTTTGTACTTGTCATGATAGTTGACTTTGAACGTGTCAGGATAGTTGGCTTTGTGTTTGCCAGAGCATTTGGCTTTGAATGTGTCATGATAGTTGGCTTTGTATTTTCCACGAAAGTTGACTTCGAATGTGTCAGGATAGTTGGCTTTGTGCTTGCCAGGATAGTTGGCTTTAAATGTGTCGTGATATTTGTCTTCGAACGTATCATGACAGTTGGCTTTGAACGTGTCATGATGGTTGGTTTTAAACGTGTCATGATAGTTATAGGTTTAACGTGTCAGGATAGTTGGCTTTGAACATGTCATGATGATTGGCTTTGAAAGTGTCAGGTTAATTGGCTTTGTACTTGTCATGATAGTTGACTTTGAACGTGTCAGGATAGTTGGCTTTGTGTTTGCCAGGGCATTTGGCTTTGAATGTGTCATGATAGTTGGCTTTGTATTTTCCACGAAAGTTGACTTCGAATGTGTCATGATAGTTGGCTTTGTATTTTCCACGAAAGTTGACTTCGAATGTGTCAGGATAGTTTGCTTTGTGCTTGCCAGGATAGTTGGCTTTGAATGTGTCATGATGGTTGGCTTTACACGTATAATGAGAGTTGGCTTTGAACGTGTCATGCTGGTTGGCATTGAACATGTTATGATAGTTGGTTCCAGGGTACTGGCTCAAGCATATCCGAAACGGCCATTCTGCTGGGATTTTCGCGTACAACTGTAACAAGGGTTTACCGTGAATGATGCGGCACGAGATAAACTACCGACAATAGGCGATATTGTCGAACAAAGTAGCTGGTGCATCAGAGCAGCCAAAGGACACTGGAGAGATGGTCGACGACTGATGTAGCCTATTAACGACATGGTACGAAACGTGATATATACATTCCGATGTGACCCTCGGCATACCAATGATTAATTGTTCAGTAATTTGCAGGGTCTGGTCCGTCTGCTCGCCCGCTGATCACTCATTTTGCTCATTCCGACCCTGAATCTGATGCTCGACGAGCTGGTCTGAATGATTTATACGGCACACCTCACTCACGTATCGTCTTACGTGTTGGAGTGCGAATTTACATGTCACGAGGGCAGATATACTTAGCAAACTGGCTTCCTTCCCTCCCTGTGTATACATAGGAATGTGCATCAAAGGATAACATGAATTTAACCAGAAAAGCTCGTTAATATATACTGTTGTCCAAAAGTATCATGACAAACAGAAAATCATGAATAAAGCAAATTCTACACGTCCGAATTTAATGACAGTTGGTACGGACATACATATATCCATAGCGCAGCCATGCACAGCTGAAAAAGTATGCCATCACCTCATGAGGAGGAAACATACGCCCGAGTCCAAAAGTGATGCTCCAAGTGGTGCTAATTTCAAGGGGCTAATAAGGAGTGTGGGTACCTCAAAAAGTGATACAGCTCGCCCAACGAGTTCTCATGCTCTTCTAAAGGCTCTGAGATCTCGGGTGAATAAGTGCTACTCCTCCACCAAGACACGTCAGAGTCCCAGAGAGTTCTAGAAGGGTGCCGGTTTGCAATCGCCCTTCACAGAGCATCCCAGATATGCTGTATCTGGTTCAGGTCTCGAGATATCGCAGGCTTCTCTGTCCTCATTCTGCAAGTATTTGCCGATTAGCCGAGCACGATGTGCGTTATCGTCTGTAAAGAGGAACTGGGGGCCAAAAGCTCTCATGAAGAAGCAGTGCATAGGGCTCTAGAATGTCATCCCTGTAGCCTTCATCAGCCTATGTGCCTCCTGGAAACACCTGCAGTAGCGTATGTCCATCCAACATGATGCCAGTCCAAACTCGAGTCATTCACCATCGTAGTGTTGAATTTCCCTAATGTTGGAGGAAAGATTTTGCATGCCCGCCTCTCGCCAAATGTACACATGTATAGAACTCGTGTTTAGGCTATACCGTGACTCATCATGGAAAAGAGCATATGCTCATTTATCATTGATCCAAGAGCCAAATTCAGACTGTCGGGCCCAATGCAGACGGAACCTTCTGTACAGACCGTTAGCCATCTTGCATATAGACCTCTCTTGTGAAGTCTTCTGTAAACTGTTTGCCTCGATATCACTGTTGGCGTAACAGAGCAGAGCTGCTGTGAGAATTAACTGGCGGTCGATTTTCTAAGATTGCGAGCTGTAAGAGACATAAAATGCGGTCATTTTGACTTGTTGCGGCGCGTGGGTGTCGTTGCACCGGCTTTTTGGTTAGTGACGAGGCAAGTGTAACTGGCTTCAGTGATCAGAGAGATTGGAGATCACTTGCCCCGTCACATTCAGCCATCTTGCTGCCTCAGCTTACGATTACCTTGCTTCCAATCGACAGATCGCTTTCCACCTTAAACAAGTATGCTAAGCGATAGTGCGGAGCCATTCTTCTTCCACTAACAATCCAACTCAAGCTTCCATTGCCGCACACTTTCAGATAAACGTTTATGAAGGTAACGTGCCTGCTAGTTCGATGACGTACGGTCGTCATTTGCATATTTTCATTGGAGCTGGCACAATGTTGCTTGGGTACGTCGACTTAGCCTTTCTCCTTTTACATTATTTTAAATGTTTTTACAATCGATCCTGTCATTTTGGATATATTTGCTAATTTGTATTTGCCATGTTAATTTTGGACACCAGTGAATTTTGGATTTCAATGTTTACCATTCCGTCGCTCGTTTTTACGTGTTTTCACATGAGTTGTCTTTCTGTTGTTCCACAAGCGTAAGCTTCCATATACAGAGTCATATCAGAATAATATGACCACCTACCTAATAATGGAAATAACCACCCTTTGCCCGGATGAGAGCGGCGAGACGGCTTGGAATGGACGCAATGAGGACCTCGAAGGTTGCCCGAGGCACACATGCCCATTCGGACTGCAGCAGAGCACGCAGGTCTCGGAGATGACGTGGTTGTAGATCGGCACGTCGAACTTGTTGATCCAAATAGTCCTACAAGTGCTCTATGGGATTGAAGTCGGAGAACGGATATATCGCTGTCGTGTTCCTGGAACCAGACAGGCACCCCCTTAACGGCGTGGAAGGCCGCATTTTCCTGTTGGTATACACCATCACCACTAGTGTAAACATCCAACATGAAGGGATGCATGTGGTCAGCGAGGATGGACAGGTAGCCATTAGCGTTCAGGGACCCATGCAGTGGTACCAGGTGAAAATCATCTAAATACGTAGCGTCAGTTGAATAAATAAATCCATCGCTCTTTCCACGTAAAGCAACGCACAGCAACCAAAAAAGTATCCCAGTTCATACCAGGAAAACATCCCCCAGACATGCACACTGCCACCGGTGGTCTCCACCTGACCGACAAGCGCGTGTTCGTGTGCTGGTTGTCATGTGTCTGACGCCATATGCGCCACCGTTCGTCATTTCTGTGGAGCAGAAACCTCTATTCCTTGATAGCAATCTTTTCCCACTCTTCCACTGTCCAATACGATAGTCCCATGCGAACTGAAGGCGTTGTTTCAGATTGACATGGGTTAGCATAGGTGCATTAATGCAGTGTCGACTATGGAGACCCATGCGTAACAGGGTTCGCTTTACTGCTATCACCGACACGTACCTCGGTGCCCTAACGTTCATTTGCGTGGTCAATTGCCTTTTACCAGTCGTCGGTATCGACGTTCTCCTCTGTGGTCGATGGCCTTTGGGGTTCCACAGTTATGACGTCGGGAGATACTCGGTGTGCCAGCGGTCCATTCTTGGTACACCAGTACTACAGCACCACGTGAAAAGCCCACGAAGTCTGCTTTTTCTGAGATGCTTCCATACTTGGCGTGGTAGCCGATGATCATTCGTTTTTGAACGTCCTTTAAATCACTACCGCTGCTCAATGTGCTCACGTAAGGCACAATGGATCATCTGTCCTGTCCGGCTGCGTGTATCTCCTTGTGGCAGACATTGTCACGTGCACTCTGTGACACGCGTAGGAGGGTACACTATGATTCCGGGTGTGATGATATTATTTTGATACGACCTGTTATTCTCACAATAATGTGTTGTTTGAAGCATCAGTGCAGCAGAAGACACAGAAGAAATTGTGAACGAAATCAGACCTTTCCCTAGGCAATTAGTGACAAGAATCAAGCTGTCAAAGGTATTTGGTAAGCATGTAAATGAAAGGAAAATATTGCTGATTCACAAAACTTTTGAGCTTCTGAAGAATCACACGAAGAGATTGTGCATTGAATGCACGCATATTGCTGTGGAATTTTTTTCTTTGTGAGGGAAGCAGTCATTAACGACAATGTTTTGGGTCGTTTTCCAGGAAGCGCCACAAGCACGGAAGTGTGCTTCTTTTGCTCCCGAGATTGACCGAGAAGGAAAGAACAGTCAAATGACAAACTCTCAACCATTTCTCCTCATTTTTAAGCTGGAAGAAATGGCTTTTGAGTAATCTTCAGATGCGCTGGATTTTGCTTTTTAATATCTCCATCTTATTGAGGAATATGGAGCAGCTAAGAAGGGTGGTTGCTGTTTTTAATGAAGTTTGGTCAACGAACGCATTTTAAAGAGCAGATGACTTCATTGGAGAGCTCGTAATGCTGAGCGTAATAGTGTTTTATTTTACTGATGCCTTAAAAACAGATGAAACTGTTTATCTTTTGTTTATTACGAGCTTCGTACTGCTGGAGTAAGTTAACTTGCACCACGAAAAGAACTTTGGAGCCCACCTGCGTTTGAGTTTTTACTCTTTCTCTCTTTGAGATCCCTGCGAAATTTATATGTCAAAGTTACACCTTCAACTTGAGACAGTTGTTTATAGAAATTCAGCGATTTATTGTACGTACGTGGAAAATCTAATGTTAAACAGAATTTAATATTTCGTCGCATTAGTTTGTTTCGATACTCTAAACAAGGGTCTTAATTTGTGATGTAGGATGGCAAAACAAAAAAAGCCTAAATATTGTAACACCTTTGAGGAGATAATATGCTATCTGAAGTGTCTTATAATGTACATTGATGACTATAGTGTGACGTATATTCTCAGTTAACTTTCACGTTTAGTTCCTTTGCCTATGTAAATTTGAGTTTGCTCTCTTTTTTTACTTTCCAAACTTAACGTTACGTTTTTTCCTTCAAAAGAGAATACTGTTGGCAACATCCTGAGGTCAATTTAAGAGTGACGTATGTGTGGCTTGATAACGACGGTAGATAAAAAGGCAATGCAGCGGTTGTTTTATGGAGAGAGATGTTAGATGATAAAAGCTAATAGTTCGTTTGGATATACGACTGCCGGTTAAGAACTGTATTTGTAAATGTTATGTGTTCAGCGTTAATAACAGTGTTGGGTTCTAGAGGATAATAGTTCCAGTGTTGTGTATTTAAGTGATTCTTGTTGAAGTGCTACTTATCAAATACCTACTGACAGCAATAAAGAATTAGCTGTAAGTAAACTTCCTGACTTCATTTGAGTGACTCGTATTTCACTATAGGTGAAGTTCTGATTTATGTAGTGTTTTCAATAAAGCAGCTACACCCAAACGCTACAATTTTATAGTGTGTTTGTGTGCTGAAAATGAATTAAATGTTTGGGTGCTGATATCTCCTCAGTTGCAGCGGATCTAGCAGTACGAACTCGTTTTTGGTAACCTTCTTGACGTTAAAGCAAAATTGGTTATTAGGAATGATTGAGCTGATGTTCGACCCAGATACGTAGCTATGTCTACTATGAACTTGTGTGAGCATACGTCTGACCATGCAAACGCGCGAAGCAGTCTTTTAGAAGTGTGACTGAAAGCAAAGCATTTTTCACCACTAACGTATTAAAGCTAATACTCACGGTTATAACAGAGAAGCAGTTCTGCTTCATCATCTTCGTAGATGTCAATTGCAGCCACTAGATGACCCTGCAATTGATGCAAAAATGAGCAGAGTAAGAAATTAATACGAGTGTTGGCAAAAACGAAAGTACATAATGCAAGATATTACAACCAAGAAGGATCCGAGCTTGTTTCATTTGTGTAAAGAACTAAAATACTACATATCTTTTGAAACTTAGTAGCTCAGCACTAGTTATAATAAAATAAAATAAACTTAAAACTAATGAAAAAGCAATATTTTGCTGTAATGTAGTCGATTCTGGTTAATTCATACACATCGGGGCTAAAGCACTTTCCCCAGTTAATCGGCTGTCCGAATTATGTGAAGCTTTATCCCAAAGAGCTTTGGGATGTTTTTCAAGAATTATCCCTAATAAACGGTTGCCCCGATTAACCGATGGCCCAAGTAACCGGAATCTACCGAATTTGTTAAAAGATTTCAGTTGTTAAAAGACAGCAGTAAATAGTAAACAGTGAATTGTCTGTCATTTATGTTACATAATTGTCCGATAATTCGCAGTACTGTGAAAAATGTCACCTTTAATGTTTTGAGAGCGATTATTTAAATTTGCTATTATTGCTATTTCGCATACCAGATGTGCTTGTCATGAAAAACAGTTACTTTTTCTGAAATAATTACTTCGAAATGTTTTTTTATTATTGGAGATTTTAACAACCACTATGAGCAACTCATTGTGCTATAAGCAGTCGCCCATTCCAAATTTAGGTCCACTGGTTCCAGGGAACGGTTAGAGCCAGTACCGTGCGATAAACACAACATCCATGCCTCACCGGGATTCGAACCGGGACGCTTCATGGATGAATGATCATAAGCCAGGTCTTATTACCACTGCGCCACAAGGGCTGCTCGAGAGGTTCTCTCAAAGTTAAATTATTTCTATGTGTTAGCAGTATTTCAAGAAATTTCCGTATACTGATATTAGTTGAAGATCCTACCAAGCGCAAAATAATACTTTGACGAAGTGAAAATATTTGGAAGCACTAAACTCACATTTTGCTTTATATGAGATATAAAGGAATGTATATTTATTATGTTTGCAACCTTCCTTTCTTTCCATTTTATCCTTTTTATTCCGTTTTTTTTATTTGCATTGCTTTATCTCTTCATAGATTGCTGAACTCTACGAAATTTGGACTGTAGAAGAAGCTGTCATCAAGAATTTATTGTAACTGACTCGAGCCGGAGGAAGAAATGAAATTGAAAGAGTGGAGCAACACACTATGTTTAGAGTAAGAAGCAAATCCAGTTTCGAGCGAAAAGCTGGAACCCTAACTTTTCTGCCTTTGGGGGATTAGGCGTTCCTTTCAGAAGACCAATTTAACATATCGGGTCTCCAGTGACCAATTATGGAACTGAATGATGAATCAAAAGAAGGCTTTTAATAATTGAAGACAAGAAGCAAAAACAGTTTTCGAGAAAACTTTGGAGATAGAAATACATAGGAGAACGATCTTGCATTCTTTTCATTTGGTAAACAAGAATGCTGTCCTGTACTTTGTATATTTTTAGGCTATTTCCTGATGTCGGTTTTGGTTTGCACTTTTAAAAATTGGTACTTAGACATAAGAAAAATGTACTCGTTTTTGAGTACATTGTGGGCTTATAATAGCTGCGAGTGCTTGTGTCTTCTTTTTGGAAAAAACACGTACTCATTTTTTAGTACATACAGGGAATCTATTGTGAGTATAACTGGTATTTCTAATTGGAAATGTATGTACTCATTTTTGAGTAGCATACATACATATCAAACATATAATATATTTCAAATACATGCGCTGTAACTTCATTCAGTTTCTGTGCCCTTTCGGGCAGGGCACAGAGACCGAAGGAAGTTAGAGCGAATCCAGCTATTGTCGCAAGTGACAGCACTAGATGGCGCCACCGTACGGTTTTGCACATAGAAGGCAGAGAGAGAAATTAAGAAAGGGCTTAGGAACTTTAACTGGTGGATTCCCACTTGCTGACAGCAATAAAGAATTAGCTGTAAGTAAACTTCCTGACTTCATTTGAGTGACTCGTATTTCACTATAGGTGAAGTTCTGATTTATGTAGTGTTTTCAATAAAGCAGCTACACCCAAACGCTACAATTTGGTCACTTAACGTCACCCTGGTCACTTAACGTCACCCTGGTCACTTAACGTGCTCGTCCGATGCACGGCGAATATTCAGCGATTGTTATAAATTCACATTACCACGGAGAGCCCCCAGGTTCACAAACCCTTACTAAAATATACAATTGTGCCATTAAATTACATTATTTCCCTTATGTTTGGAAAACAGCAGAGGTAATATTATTACCCAAGCCAGGTAAAAACCCGGCAATTCCTGAAAATCACAGACCGATTTCGTTCCTCCCAAATATGGGATAAATCTTTGAAAAAATAATTCTTATTAGAATGCAACAATTCTGTGAGGAATTCCCAGCAATTCCATTTATTCTAGGAGGTTTTAGAGATAAACACTCCACGGTGCACCAACTCTCTAGAATAACTGAAAAATGTGCTGAAGGAATAATAAAAAAGAACACAGCAGCAGCCATATTTCTGGATGTGGCAAAAGCACTCCATAAATGCCCACATGAGGCAATTATCTACAAGCTAATAGCACATGATTTCCCACCCTGGATTATACATATAATCAAATCATACCTCACTAACAGAACATTCTGTGTAAAAATCAATGGGAAAAAATCGTTAAAAAAAATCGAAGCTGGTGTACCGCAAGGAAGTGTACTCGCGCCAACGCTGTACTCTATCTTTACGTCAGACTTTCCCAACTATAATAACAGGAATCTGACTGAATCTCTATGCTGATGACACTGCACTCGCTTATACTTCCAAAAATAAAAATCAAGCAACTTTCATGTTGCAACATTATGTTGAACAACTTCAGAAGTATTTCTTAGATTGGAAAATCAAAATCAATACTGAAAAAACTCAAGCAATTCTATTTTCTAGGATTAAATGCAATCACAATCCAGACTTTGAAATAGAAATGTATAAAAAAATACCTTGGTTAAATGATGTTAAATATTTAGGACTTTTTATTGACCACAACCTAAACTGGAACAAGCATATTAAAGAAACTCTGACCAAATCTCTTAAGATCAGAGGAAGTCTTCAGCCAATAATAACAAATAAAAGGCTTAGCAGGAAAAACAAAACTTTGATATGGAAAGCCTGTATCAGACCTGTTATTACTTATGCCTGTCCTATCTTGAGTAACTGCAACAAACAGCAGAAAAATAAGATTACTCCATTTCAAAATAAAACCCTACGTTATATGGTTGGACTTGATGGAAGAACTTTAAACCATGCTATCCGAAGCATGCTAAATATTAATTCTATCCATTACACGATGTGTGACTTAGCTAAAAGATACTATGAAAAAGCTAAGATTCATCCTAATCCTCTAGTCAGAGAGGCCATTAACTATACTGTCAATGAAACTGACAGTTATAAAGAGCCAAAAGCTATCTTGAATAAAGTTCCAGAAATGAACCCAATTCACAGCTACCCTAGCAAAAAAAAAAAACAATAATTGGGACTAGTGTTCGGAGGGTATTCTTCACATAAGAATTTCTGTTAAAAAAAAAAAAAAAAAAAGAGCTCTTTTAAGGGCCGTATTCTGTTTTGTAGAAATACTTCACATATGTGAAGAAATCTTGTTAAAAAAAAAAGCGCTCTTTGAGGGGGCGAACTTGTTTTGCAAAGAGAAATATTACAGTTCACATATATGAGACTGGCCCAGAAACAAGGTACTATGGTTTAAAAAAAAAAAAAAAAAAAAAAGTACCGAACTCCCCTCCAGCCAGTGGGGAGGCAGGGAGGGGGAGAAAAATTCTCTGAGAAGCTGACTCCTACACGGGAACTGAGCAAACGACAACTGTGTGGTTTAAGGGGCCTTGCAACACAGGGTTTTGTGAGAAAACTGGGTGTTTATCTGTAGGATTTTTCTTGTGTGGTTCTTTTATTTTTTTTATTTTTTTAGGCACCCTTTTCCCTGTCCTTTCCTCGATTCCCTGCGGCCTGGCGATGACTTGCTTTGATTGATTTGTTGCAGGTAAGTATGTAGGGTCGCTTACAACTTCAATACTTGACGGGAAACCGTATACTCCTTTTGCTCTAATATTTCTGTACTTTTCTTTCATGCTGTTCTATCAGGGAAATCTGTTCCCAAATATCTTATCTTCTTCTTTTTCACCTGACAAAAGGCGCAGAGCACTGAGGGTTCGGGTCTCTCAACCTCAGATAGGAAATCTCTCTCTCTCTCTCTGAGCCCCCAGGTTCAAGCCCATCAGGCTAGGTTTGAACCTGGGGTCCCTCCTCAGTCGTCTGAATCTCTAACCACTAAGCCATCCGCGGCTCGATTTCAAATTTGATCCCAGGCAGGTATGAGTCATTTTCTTGTAGGACTTCCGTCCACAGTGAGTAGATTTTAGGTCTCAGCCACCTACAGCAAGTTCGCCTTTTGGGCAGGACACAGAAACGGAAGTAATGAGAGCAAGTCTAGCGACTTTGACAGAACAGTTTGTAGTGAGATTAGAGTACAGTAGACGGAGCCACCGTACATGTACGATGTTGCACATAGAGGGGTGAGCAACATGTACGATGTTGCACATAGAGGGGTGAGCAACATGTACGATGTTGCACATAGAGGATACCCATTTAACCAGTACAACCTGGGCGCCGTCACTTAACGTGCTCATCCGATGCACAGCGAATATTCAGTGATTGTTAGCAAATCACACCACCTCCGCCGCAAAGATCAGCCCAGGAACGAACCTGAGGACCTTGCATTGGTAGTCTGAACTGCTAACCACCCAGCCATTCGCGGCTGATTTCAAATTTGGAATACGTGTACTCCATACATGCTCATTTATTCATAGGGTCTACTGGAAGTATTTCATTCGATGGCATATCTGGGGTAACAGATATACTCGTTGTCACATACTGGGCAAATGGACAGCACAATTTTAAATATGGCGATGCAACGATATTATATTATTTATGAGATTGACACAAATGTAGTTAATGTAAAAACACACACAAAGATACTTTATGCATAATTAAATAACTTGTGATCAGTGATTTTGTTGTACTAATGATTTATGTGTGTCACTTTACACATTTATTAAACAACTTCGCTTGAAATCTATAATACCTAAATTGAAGCGATACGAGATTATATTTGTATTTATTGACGCAATTATTTGTAAGTACATATGGTTACTTATATTTGAGCGTGTCGTTTTCTTGTTTACGATGCGTGATTGTACTTAAAAAAAAAAAACGAGTGGGTTCAGGTTCTCATTTAAGCAAACGTAGATTACGGAAGATTTTACAACGGTGATTTCTCGGCTACAGTAAAAGCCTGTAGATCGACCGTCTGGCTACTCATTAATTGCCTAAGTAGGAGCAGGAGAGGATACCAGATAAGGAATAGGGCATACATTTTTCCAGTCCCATGACGCAGACACGGTGTACTGACGCAAAACTGTGCTGCGGGATAATGCTGTGTGTCCATACGCTTCCTTTAGAACTCTCTAAGTTACAGTAGCTGATTTCCCAAGTTTTCAACAAAAACCGATGTTTATCCCCTGCTCTTTCATGGTTAAAAAGAAATGGGACGATTATCCTTGCTATAATATCCGTCTGTCGGTACCGGTTTAAACCGATTTTCAGCTATTCGCCGATTGGCCAAGGACTGCTGTCTTCTGTCATACACGTGATATTTTTTTCCCACTACTGTTACGTCAGTTATGCGATCAGTCCTGGAAATTATTAGGCGTAGGTTGTACATCGGAAATCTAAAAAGGTCACGTGGTTTGAATATTTTTTTTCAAAGTAGCTCGATTTGTAGCGTAATTTTCCGCTACAAGCTATTTTATTTTGTAGCGTGCTACTGCCGCGACAACATTTTTCTGTTTGTAGCGATGCTACATTTACTGTAACGTGCTACAGTAAATGTAGCGCTGTATTAGCGATCACCGTGTTTTCGCAACGGTGGAAACTATCCTACGCATGTTTACTGCGCACTACATTAGAGATCTTCAATGCGACTTAATTTGGGAAGCCTGGCCGTGTTTAGGATTTCCAGCTTACGGCCCGGTCAGACTTGACCAGTTTCAGATTTTCATCACGCATTCTTTGCCATTTATTGAAAAATAGTGCAAGGCCTCATGTGGAGCAAAGGCCTTTAACCCGTGTCCAGCATGCTGTTACCGCGAAATTCTTCGTACTTCGAATAACATTGGTGATTCTTGTTTAAGATATTTAAATTAGGGATTGTTCAAATTTCGGCATTTTTTTAATCCGCCGGGATTAAAATCCTTAAAAAACACAGTTTTTCCTTCTCCCCAAAGGTTTGAGGAAAGATCGGAGTTATAAATTCTTTATTTCCTTTCTGGTGGCGCAGTGGTCTAAGCGATGGCTTCTGATAACTGAGCAGTCGCACGTTTCGGAGCTCCAAAGATTATTTTGTGATTTCGTGTTTTTTAAAAGTTTTATACTAATTGCTTCGCGTTCTTGAGTTTTTTTACTTACCTTAAAGTTCATTAGTTGTGTTAGTGAATCACTACAATTACGTCGTGGTTCATTTGTTTGCTTTTGTGGCTGTTGCGAATCGCAACACTGAACGTCGTTAGGGCTAGAGGCTGAGATGGCTTTAGCCCAGCTTCCAGTTTCGTCTTCGTCTAGTGTTTCTGCTGCATGTAGACATTAAGTGCTTCTGTTTCTACTGCTCCCACCAACGTCAGGCTTGTGGATATGTCTACTGTTCGTCCTTCTACTAATCTTGTGTGTAGTGCTGTGCCGCAAGTTCTGGGTGTTAGGGATGGTGTAAACACTCCACTCCCACCCCTTGTTTCTTCATATGCTGCAACTGCTGGTAACAATAGTGCTTCTAATGTGCATTCTATGAAGGCTGGTTCTACCTCTGTGATAATTTCTCGTGATGCAGCTGTGCTTCACGTCAAAGTTCCAGAGATGTCTGAAGAAGGTAAGAGCTATTCTAATGCTTTACTTTTGAGCGTATACTTTCCTACATTGCGTGACACCCCCTCCCATTATACCTTGATGCTATTTGCCAACATGTTACATCCGAAAGTATTGTTTCTGTGATACGTATGGGAGGGGGAGTGATTGCTCACTTCAAGGTTCGACCTGCTGTTGAAAAAATTTTACTGTTGGGCATTGACATTGGACCAATTCATCTTTCAGCTATTCCTTGCATACAGCGACCGATTACGGTCACGCTTTCACCAGTTAATACTGCCGTCCCGGACTCAATCCTAATCACTGCTTTGGGGTCACTGGGACGTATTGTTGGCCATACAAAGATTTTGTCAGCAGTTGGGAAAGACTTCCCCTATGCGAACGTGCAGGGGGGGGGAGACGACAATACCGAGTAGTGTTTCCCAGCGAAGACCTTTTATTACGGAGACCATCGTCGCTTTTGTTGGATTTTGGCTCCCATAAACTTACAATCAACTTATTTGCAGGAGTCCAATGTTTCAGCTGCAAAGCTGAAGGGCATGTGGTACGAGAATGCCCACGACGTTCCTCTCCAGCAACTAATAGTTTTGAAAATCCTCAAGCCAGCACCCCTGCTCCTAAAACTTTAATTCTTGACCAGCCAGTTTCTAATCTACAGAATTTCACCCCACCAGCTCATGATCCCAGTCCTGTTTTAACTGCTTTGCCCACGGAGGTCGCGACTACCACTGAAGTTTTTTTTTTGAAAAGCCTCAACCGGGTCAGAAACCATTATCTCCAACGTCTGAAGTGTAGCTTATTGCTTCCATGGACACTGACGTTCCACTCCTTCCACTAAAAGATACCTCTACTTTTGTTATCCCAGCTAAACGCTCTGTCCAGCCAGTTTCACCTCCACAAACTCGGTCCTGAACCAGAGGTAAAAAAAGGCGCAACAAAGTTAATTCTTCTTCACGCAGTTCTTCTGTTTCTTCCATGGCTGACAGCGATTCTTCAAACTTAACTACTTCAAACAGATTTACCCTACTTAGTGATGCTGATGACTGTATGGGCATTACTTCTGTTATTTCTGATACTGAACTTACAACGAGTGTGCCAGAGGAAGACAAGACAATGGGGAATGTATTCCCCTGCACGAGATCCTCGAACTTCCTACATATTTGGAAAGTTCCACAATTCCTATCTCACCATTAAATCTTGCTGAATTGATGTCTTTATACAGTTGTCCAAAAAATGCTCTCTAATCAAATCCACATGCATTAGAAAGCATCTAAGTAATTTGCCAGAAGTCATTCATCAATTATCTTTTGTTGATCAATTGTTTGACAATACTGAACTGCCAGATTGGTCGGTTCAGTATGGTCGTCGCACCAAATATGTTTTAAAAGTGCTCAACCAGTAGGCTGATAGTCACTTACAACCACCGTAATGGCGAACAAAATTACTGGTGTTACATTCAATTGCCGGGGTCTCGCTGTGTCTGCAGCGAATGCTCTGGTTTTTGAGGACGTCAGACACTTGAAGGCCAATATAATCATGTTGCAAGAGACAAAGGTCTCTTCTACCACCAATACCTCCTGTTGGCGGAGTTGGCCATATCAGTTCTTTCATAATTTCCGTTCTCATATTGGTTCTGGTGCATCCATTGGCTTTCATACTCGTTTCCTTTCTTTAATCTCTGATATTCATAAGTCACAGAGCAGGCTATGTATTTTTCAATATATTTCATTTTGTCTCCAATCAGTTTATTTTCATTTGCTCAATATTCATGTCCCCCAAAATTTTACTGAAGCTGAATCTCTTATTACTCATGTTGCTTCTATTCTTACGGTTATTCCGCCTGCTGATAGTATTCTTTTAGCCGGTGATTTCAACTGCACTCTTAATCCTACATAGGACAGAGTTGGTTCCACGGAATCACGTCATTTACTTGTTTCACAGCTTACTCAAGTTATTTCTAATTTCAAACTTCAGGATGCTTTCAGATTACTTTATCCTACAGCAAAAGAATTTACTTAATTACCCCTCCCCCGCTGCTGCTTTTTGTGTTGCTGCTAGATTAGATCGGTTTTATGTTTCTTATTTTTTCCATTCTGCTATTAGTTCTGTTTCCCATATTCCCAGCGCTTCTTCAGATCATCGGCCGGTTGTTCTCGTCTTTTCTCCTAATATTTCCGTCACCCCGCATCCTCATGTTTGGACTTTTGATAATTCCCTGCTTAAAGACTCAGTTTTTGTTCCAGCAGTTAAGACTATTATTTCGAATGCCGTTTCTGTTCTGTCCTCCATCGATGACCCAGCTGCTCTGAGGCTTGCCACGAAAAATCAAATTGTTTTATTTTCTCGGGATTACTCTTTTCAGCGTCGCACGATTCAGTCCACGGAACTTGCTTCTTTGAATCCAGAACTACTTCAAACCCCGTTAACGTCGCCAAATCATGAGATACTCAAGGCTAAACTTCGTCTTTTTCATAATGCTTCTGCTTCATCTGCCCTTACCCGACTCAAGTATGCTACCCTTCGTTTTGATGATAACCCCACTGATATTCTTCGCCAGTTGGAACGCCCTGCTGTTAAAAATAAAACCATTACTTTTCTTACTCTTCCCGATGGATCCGAATCAAATGACGAATTCAAAATTTGTGAAGCTACCCTTGATTTCTACAGACAACGCTTCAGCCCTAATTTGACTCCTTCTGCAGTCAGTTCTCCACTCATTCAACATATTCCGCAAGTTCCTGATAATTTCACTACTCAACTTTCCTCTCCGATTTCTCCAGCCGAGATTCGAAATTCCATTTACAGCCTTAATGACAGATCTACCCCGGGAGAAGATGGTCTCCCCCTTCCTTTTTTTAAATTCTTTCTTCCAATCCTTCTTCCTTTGTTGGTAGCTGCTTATAATTTTATTTTTTCTACTCCACACTTTGATTCTTTCAATTTTTCTTTTGCAACTCTCCGTTTTATACCCAAATCCGGTAATCTCAGCTTTCTAACCAATTGGCGGCACATCTCGGTTCTTAACACTGATTACAAAATCTTTGCTAAAATTCTTTCCCTCCGCCTTAATCCTATTCTTTCTGACATTATACACCCAGACCAAACTTACACGGTTCGGCCCCGCTCGACCTCCTCTAATATCCTCACTATACGTAAGCTTTACTCACTGGCGTCCAGGCTTTCGGAACAACTGGCAATTTTCTCCCTGGACCAAAAACAGGCTTTTGACTCAATTAACCATTCTTATCTATTCACTGTTCTGCGCCTCTTTGGCTTTCCTCCTACTTTCATTACTGCTATTTCTAATCTCTATACTGACGCTTCCTTTCGTGTTCGTACCGCCAATTTTTCTACTTCCACCATTCCGTTTGCTAACGGGATCAGGCAGGGTTGACCCCTGTCTGGTCAACTTTTTTCTCTTGTTTTTGAACCATTGTTTATTGCTCTTAGTTTCCGAATTTCTTCCACCATTCCACGAAATATATCCACCAAGCGACACCATCATATTGTTTTAACAGCTAATGCCGATGACCTCACGATGTTTCTCCGTTCCACTGATTCTTTTCAAGTACTACGTTCAACCTACTAAGAATATGCCGCCATTTCTGGTTCTGCTTTGAGTGTCTCAAAATGCTCAGGACTCTGGGCCGGTACGTGGACCTCCCAAGGAGACTGCCTTTGGGAAGCTCAATGGTCTTCTTCGATAATCAAAGTGCTTGGTATCTACGTGGGCTCTCCGGTAGCGGTTACAGCGGCAACCTGGTTATTAGAAGTCTTGTTCCATTCCGTTACCTTAAAATTAAACTTTCCTTCTTCAATCGAGCTTACTTAATCAATACTTTTATTTTACCGATGTTTTTTCATACCTGGATTGCCAACTCGCCATCGAAGATTTTTTTGAAGAATGTTCAACGCGTGTATACAGATTTCATCTGGAGTACCATTCACTGGGTTCACTGATCTACTTTAACTCTTCCTCTGTTGTTTGGCGGCCTTGGTCTTGCTGATGTGTCTCTGAAATTACAATCCTTTTATCTGTTCAATTTTATTCGTGAATTCCCCTTTCCTCTGTCTTCTTCACACACCATTATCGATACTCTGCTTTTCCCTCGTAGCCCATTTCTTACTGTCTCGACTATTCTGCAGATGGACCTTTTTCCTTTTGTTCCCAGACATTTCCCCGATACTTATATTTCTGTGCTTTCCTTTTAGCGCTCCTTATTTCAGTCCGGCTCCCTCCCTCCACTACTAATGATTTATTGGCTGAACCTATCTTCTTTTCCTCTGCTATCCATTCTTCTACCACCCCTACCTTCACTTCTCCACTTGGTTTGCTTGTGGAGTGGTGAAGGTTTCTCAGCTCGTTGACTCTGCATTCCGTTGGGAATCGTTTCAGCCTACATCTCCTCCGTTGCCTGACACATCAGCTTCATGTTCTCAACTCCGTTTTATTCAAAAGCGCATCCAAACTCTTTACCCTTCCCTTGCAGATCAAAATGGATTGATTTTCACCCCTTCAGCTGCTTACTGTTTGCCCTTTCTTGTTTATTTGAATGATGTTCCCTATCTTTTGCACAAAATATCTATGAAGCCACTTTACTAACATTTCTTCACATTCTTCACTGCTCCAATCCCGATTCGTACCATTCCTGCTGATGAATTAAATACTAATTTATTTCACAACATACCTTTACAGGTCTTCGAAATAATATCCATGTTTTTTTATGACAACGGTCCAAAGTTAGGGCAAGTCTTGTAATTCTAGTCAGGACACCACCACTGTTGAGGCCTCGAATTCCTCAGGTCACCTCATTAGAAACCTCCTGAATCGTACTGAATCGTTTCCCACGGAGTGGCTCCTTCAGTTTTGGGATCAAGTCATAGTCTTGTGGGATCACCTCATTTGAAACTTCTTGAATCGTACTGAATCGTTTCCCTCGGAGTGGCTTCTTCAGTTTTAGGATCAAGTCATAGTCTTGTGGGATCACCTCATTAGAAACATCTTGAATCGTACTGAATCGTTTCCCCGGAGTGGCTTCTTAAGTTTTGGGATCAAGTCATAGTCTTGTTGGATCACCTCATTAGAAACATCTTGAATCGTACTGAATCGTTTCCCCGTAGTGGCTTCTTCAGTTATAGGATCAAGTCATGGTCTTGTGGAACAACCTCATTAGAAACACACTGAATCGTACTGAATCGTTTCCCCCGGAGTGGCTTCTTCAGTTTTGGGAACAAGTCATAGTCTTGTGGGATCACCTCATTGGAAACACCCTGGATCGTACTGAATCGCTTCCCCCGGAGTGGCTTCTTCAGTTTTGAGATCAAGTCATAGTCTTGTGGGATCACCTCATTGGAAACATCCTGAATCGTACTGAATCGTTTCCCCGTAGTGGCTTCTTCAGTTATAGGATCAAGTCATGGTCTTGTGGAACAACCTCATTAGAAACACACTGAATCGTACTGAATCGTTTCCCCCGGAATGGCTTCTTCAGTTTTGGGAACAAGTCATAATCTTGTGGGATCACCTCATTAGAAACATCCTGAATCGTACTGAATCTTTTCCCATGGAGTGGCTTCTTCAGTTTTGAGATCAAGTCATAAGCTTTTGGGATCACCTCATTAGAAACACCCTGGATCGTACTGAATCGTTTCCCCCGGAGGGGCTTCTTCAGTTTTGAGATCAAGTCATAGTCTTGTGGGATCACCTCATTGGAAACATCCTGAATCGTACTGAATCGTTTCCCCCGGAGTGGCTTCTTCAGTTTTGGAATCAAGTCATAGTCTTGTGGAATCACCTCTTTAGAAACATCCTGAATCGTACTGAATCGTTTCCCCGGAGTGGCTTCTTCAGTTTTGGGATCAAGTCATGAGCTTGTGGGATCACCTCATTAGAAACATCCTGAATCGTACGGAATCGTTTCCCCCGGAATGGCTTCTTCAGTTTTGAAATCAAGTCATAATCTTGTGGGATCACCTCATTAGAAACATCCTGAATCGTACTGAATCTTTTCCCATGGAGTGGCTTCTTCAGTTTTGGGATCAAGTCATAGTCTTGCGGGATCACCTCATTAGAAACATCCTGAAACGTACTGAATCGTTTCCCCCAGAGTGGCTTCTTCAGTTTTGGGAGCAAGTCATAGTCGGATGTGCTCAGGTGAGGACTGTAGGGCGCGTGGGGATCAAAGTCCCATCCACAGTTTTCCAGAATGTCCCTTATTGTACAGGTAAAATGCGGCCTCGCGTTGTCGTGCAAAATGACGACACCAGCTTTGAGCATGTCGGGCCTTCTTTGGCAAATCTTTGGGCGCAAAACGTTTTTCAGAAACCTTCTGTAGTATTCCGCTGTTACAGTGATACCTTTGGGCACTCTGTTGCTATGACTCCAACCTTGTCATAGGACGTAATCATCATCAGCTTAACCTTCGATTGTTGGCTGCGGAATTCCTTCTTGGATCATCTTCGATGCTTTCTCGACCTTGGGGGAAACGAGAAGCCCAGCGTAACACTGGGCTACGATCCACTACACTAACACTACAGACTTCACACTAAGCTTTATGAAGTTCGCTATGGGATTTTCCTCACAAAGCTTCAGTTTAGGATCGCTGGTCGCTACGCGAGATATGACTTGAGTCACCTTTTCCCTCCGTTTCCAGGCAGAATTTTTCGGAACAGGATCAAATTAGCCAGCAAACGTAGACAAAGCTTTATATGCTGAAGTCCGACTCACAACTTGCAAAACGACTGAAGCAATTGCATCATCCTACGAGCAGCGCCTACACAAAGTGCAAAATGTTTGAAATGACCTACATAGTTAATGATTTTGGTGCAAAACGAACTTTTGCAATAGGATTTCCAGAAGCTAAAAGTGTGTTTCAAACAAAAATGTGCATTTGTGCGACCTAGCAGCAAAACTGCTCGTTGACGAAAAAGATGTACGAAAAAAGTGTTCTCTGCAACGAATGGTATATCAACATAGAAAGGATTTTCCAAATTGGGAATTTAGAATCAGAGATATCAGGAAAATATCTCTGCTTTTAAATATACGGTATGTATTTTCGCTCCCTTGCGAGAAATTGTACTATTTGAGGAAGATACTGTACGGAAAATGGTCTTCGCGGTGGGAGAGATAGAAAAGATTTTTTTTTAAATTAGAATGTTAGAAGGGATGATGGGGAGTTAAATATTCTTTAAATTCAGTAGCTTCTGAATTCTGATGTGGCTCCGCACACATACACGTTCACCAAATACTGGCTAGAGCAATATTCCACGGATAATTGGCATATTTTCCCTGTATTCCATGTATTTATCTCATTTAGAAAACTTGAAAACTTTCGCTGTTCTGGAGCGGTAATCGAACACGCACCTCCCTATTTCCGTTCGAATATGCTAAAATCAAGTTTTCTGAATGAAGTAAATACATGGAATACAGTGAAAATATGCCAATTATGCGTGGAATATTCCTCTAGCAATGATTAGGTGGTTGTTGATGTATGCATTTATAAATGGTACGCATTTAATGTCTTGATTTATGAATGGTAGGCGTTTAATGCACACCAGCATTAAATGCCTACCATTTATAAATGAAGAATTATTTCTTCGGAGAAATTTGTTTCTCAAATATATAGCTTCTGAATTTACTCCCTCTATCAGTAGGGCAGCGGGTAGCCTAGTGGGCAACGTTCGTGACTGCTGCGGAAAGGACCTCAGTTTCGATCGCAGGCAGGTACGAACGCTCGATCCACTAAACACCCGCCGTGCTTCGGATGGGCACGTTAAGCCGTCGGACCCC
Source organism: Macrothele yani (assembly GCA_039090855.1). Taxonomy (NCBI): domain Eukaryota; kingdom Metazoa; phylum Arthropoda; class Arachnida; order Araneae; family Macrothelidae; genus Macrothele; species Macrothele yani. Next base: position 21,339,461 of record CM077002.1, on the reverse strand, counting down.
GGGTACTGGTCTCCCCGGTAAAAAATAAGAGCGTCTTCCTGCCGCTTTCTACTTCGCTTCTGTTTCCCTTTCCTATCGGGCACTCCAGCCCAAATCTCCTAGTTTCCTATTTGTAAGGGTTGTTTAAAACCTGGGGTGAGACACTCCCTTCCTAAAATCCTCTACATATGATCATTTGATCCCTCTATCAGCAAGGTTGTGCATCGGAAAACGATCATAGGTATGGATCATTTCTCTCAGAGTTTCTGCTACTCAAGGCAAAAATAATTCTTTCTGTGGGACTAAATAATGTACAGACGAACGGAAGGCCATTCTGATAATACAGCAATAAGCCATTGCATTATGACCACCTACCTAGTAAGCTGCAGGACAGACACCCTTTAGCACGCAAAACAGCGGCCACTCGGCGAGGCATCGATTCCATGAAATAGTGATAAGTATCCTGGAGTATCTGGTATCATAATGTCACAGCAGATCCTCCAGTTTCCGTACATTTCGTGGAGATAGTGATTCAACACGAACCTGTTTTTCCAAGTCGAACCACAAATGTTCGATTGGGTTCATATCAGGTGAATTTGGAAACCAGTGCAATAACAGAAAGTCACCAGCATGTTCCTCGAACCACTCCTTGAAGATTCTGGCAGTGTGGTATGACACATTATTCTGTTGGTAATGGCCATCACCAGCAGGGAACACAGCTATCATGAATGGGTGAACTTGGCCCACAGCGATGTTCAGATGCCTGACAGCTGCCACGGATTGTGTTATTGGGATAATAGAGCCCAAAGTGTCCAAAGAAAACATCGTCTACAACATAACAATGCAGCCGGCGGTCTGTGTCAGCACGATTGTGCACTCAGGTGCCATAGCTTCCGCTGATAACCGACATATCCGCGCCCGGCCGTGTACGTGATGCACCAGGAATTTCCATTCGTCAGACCAGGCCACATTCTTTCAATTATCCACGGTTCAATCTGGATGAATTTGGGCCCATTTCATGCGTTGTTGGCGATGACTTGCAGTGAGCATTGGGATCCTACTGGGTCTTCGGCAATACCGAGCCATGCAAAGAAATCTGCGATGAACAGAGTGCTTGCTTTGCCCCGATCACCACTTTTGTAACTGCGGGTCATTTGTCGCACTGTGGCTCTGCGGTCGCTCTGAACAATGCGAGGCAGTCTCCGCTTCCTTCTGACGTCAATGAGCTTTGGACGACGGTTCGTCGTTCGACCATCTGTGCACCACTTTTGATACCTACTCACTACAGCGACACGTGAACAACCCGCAAGCCGCGCCGTTTCTGAGATCGTAGTTCCGAAGCGACGTGCCATTACAAGTTCTCCTCCTTTAAACCCTGATAAATCTGCAGTTTTTCCCATTCTGACTCCGAACACTCTACTAACCGAAAGCTGGTCCTCGGGTTGTATGTACACTGCTCTGTGAACTTCACCTGCGCCACCGTTCGGTCTCCAGTCGCGCTCATTTCTCTAGGCTGGAGGTGGTCATAATGGAGAGTCTCATCGGTGTATAAGTAGGTATCTTTTTCAAAAGACATTTTTTTTGATTGGAGGTTTAACGACCACCGTGAGCAACTCAATGGGCTATAAGCAGTCGCCCGTCCCTAATTTAGGGTCATTGGTTCCAGGGAAGGGAGAGAGCCAGTGCCGTAAGACAAACACAACATCCATGCCTCACAGGGATTCCAACCCGGGCCCCGTTCGAACGAATGATCAGAGGCCATCGCTTAGACCACTGCGCCACCGGGGCGGCTACAAAAGACATGCTAAGGAATACTGCGCCACTATCTTTCCCACGTAATACATTTACGAAGACAAAAACTGCTCTACCAAATCTTTATCCTGTTTAGGATCAAAATCTACTCGCAAATGAATATTTAAACGTAATTGAATATTTGAATTCTTATATTTCTTTATGGAAAGAAAAAGTTTATTTCTTTTTATGCAAATTTTCTCTGAAAGTTCTCCTTAAGCAAAGCAAACATCACTCTGTAAAAATTTTCAAAAAAGAAAAAAAAATTCTCCTTTCTAAATAAGTGTATGTAACGTAGAGCCTAATGAAGTAGTCAAACAAAATGAAGATTCTTTTACTGAACTTAAGTCAATATACATCTTCTCTCTGCAGTAGATTAAAATATACAACCAATGGCATCCTGTGCTGTACTGCTCAATAAATATCCATTGCTCAAAACGTTCTGCAATGAGTAATGAATATTTATTAGGCTTTGCAGAATGGTCGTTCGTGGAGCACTATGTAATGAATATTCATTGAGACGTGTTCTGCATGCGTTTTAAGTCCCGTGAGCTCTCTGCTGTATTGCTGCATTAATTCGGGATGTGGTGTTTGATGTGATTCTAGTCTGCGCATATAGAATAAGCCAGTTGTTTGTCATGTACGTATAAGGGGAAAAAGGGAAACTGTTATTTTTCCATGAAAATATTCGAATTAAGAAACTTTAGTTTTTTCAGAACTGCTTAATTTGACATTTTCTATTTTTATACTGTAATATCAAACTTTAAAACGCATGTAGTAAGTTTTCGTTCTATGGAGCTGTGCTACAGTATTTCGTAAAAGCTAAAGATGCACGATGTAATCGTCATCTTCACTAAAACTAGGATCAAAGATTTCTTTTCTACGGCTTTCTTAGAAATCAGAAAGAAACTCCTTTCTCTGGGAAAACACTGACTAAAACCTTTCAGTTTTGTTATTGTAACAATAGTAGCTTATGAACGACCATGTTCTTCGCAGAAACAATTGAGAGTGCGTACTGTGAAGTAGTATTATACATTGTAAACTAGTAGTTTGCCTAATGTCTGGACAGGAGAAAAGTGTGTAAAACCTGTGTAGTAAAAAATTAGTGATAAGTTCACTTTCCTTGAGCAAGAAATCAAAAGTGTGATAAGGAGCTCTCATGATGTTTCAAAAACAAAAAAAAAAAAAAAAAAAAGGTAAGAAAGAAAAGAAAACAAGAAAGATGAAGCCAGGTTCTCGGGTACAACGAGAACGTATTACACCTTTTCAATCTTTTCCGTCACAGGAAGAACTTTTCAAAACGGAATTTTAGAATTTGCTAAAAGAAAAATGTATCAACACCTTCTAAGCGAGAAACTGCGAATTATTTAGAGTAGAAACTGTACCAAATGAGGTTTTCATGTAAAATAATATCGGCAGCGTAAAATAATATTTTCCATCTTGTTTTCAAAAGAAATGATGTGGAATAAAATACAACTTACGTCGGAAAAGTTCGAGAACTGACGCAATGAAGAATATAAAAAAATACCATGCTCATAATTAACGCTAGTCGCCTTCAAAATGCTTCCCCCGTCTGAATCAACTCAGTTTCCACCATTTCTGAAGATCCCGAAAACAGTTTTGGAAGACGATTTCCGGAATGTCTGCAAGTTGTTTTGTCACGGATGCTTAGACAAATGTAATTCCTGCATGATACTGTCCTTTTAGTGCTCATTTTTGCTGGGGGAACAGTCCCCAGGTTTGTAGATCACTCTGCAGCCACCATGTTTCATATCTCCTGCAGTAATTCTGGAGAGAAAATTAGGATTCTCAATTGCAGTGCCCAAAAGATCGGAACATATTAATGAACGAGCCTACTTTTGGTCATCATTCAGAATGCGGGTTACCAATCTGACATTAAGTTTTGGTTTCCCAGATCCTCGCGTAGAATTTTATGACAGATAGACTTACTGATGCCACCGACTCAGCCAAAAGTCTCACTGTAATTCGGCGATCTATCTTTAACTGATTCCACACCTCTTTGGATTTTTCCTATATCCGCACACAGAAAAGGTACCTAGATCTCAGATCATCATTAAATGGTTCCCGCCAGTAACGAAACCGTACATACCTTTCCAAAACTCACCTGCGGGACAATGCTGTTTCTCCACATGCTTCTTTTAACATTCTGTAAGTTTCAGTAGATAATTGACCAAGTTTGCAAAAAAAAAAAAAAAACCCGATGTTTACACTCTGCTTTTCCATGGCTAAAACGAAATGGGATGAGAAAGTTCGTTATGACTCCCATAATGACCGTCTGCCGCCTGTCGGTACCGGTATAACCGATTTCCAGCTGTTCGCTGATTTGTCAAAGACTGCTGTCTTCTGGCATACACGCGATATTTTTATCCCACTACTGTTACGTCATTCATGTGGTCAGCCCTGGAACTTATTGGACGTAGATTGTATATTTTGAATTGAATTGCGTTTATGCCTCCTAGCAACAAATTATCGAATAGAAACCAAAAGATATGGCTCTTTGTTTTTATATTTAATTGAGTTTCCAATGTTGAAATAATTTCTCAAATCTGACTACGGCAGGGATGTGGTTCACACAGACTGTTCACAGACGCAGATTTCATTCAATTCAAAATATATTTTATGATGATACTACACTGGTGTGCAAAAATTAAGGACGAAGAGGAAAAATTAGTATAACAGCGGAACGAGCAGGCAGGACGGACCGAAAGACCACTCAGGAGATAGACTAGGGTCCGGTACGGTAGGGCATGCGCATATATGCAGCATGCCAAAGGGGGGGGGGAGGGTGTCGGAAGGGTGTAAAGCACACGGGCGGTGTACGCTCAGCAATTCGGTGAAAGCTATTGCACAGTGTACATCGGAATGAACAACATCGAGTTGCTGCCATCGTGTGATATGGCCAACAGGCAATACAGTAGACGACATCTGGCTGACTTTACCAGAGTCGCGTCATTGGAAAGTTGGAAGAAGGTCGAAGTGGGACTAGTGTGGCCGAGGAGTTCGGGATCGCTCACAGCATCGTTTCACTAGCTTGGAGAGCATTTCAAACGACAGGAGCAGCTGTCCGAGAGTTTAGCAGTGGTCGTCCACGAGCAGCCACGTTGGCGGACGACCGGTATATTGTCCTACAGGCGAGAAGAGACAGACGGCAGACAGCGGGAGAAATCGCAAGGCACATGCAACAGACAACTGGACGTCCGTTATCGCGTTTTACCGTGGCCAGGAGGCTGCACAAAGGTGGTCTATTTGCACGACGACCAGTACGGTGTGTGCCATTAACGCCTTCTCATCGGACACGGTGGTTTCTGTGGTGACAGGAACACAATAACTGGACACATCAGCGATGGGGTCGAGTTCTCTTTACGGATGAGAGCCGATTTAGTCTGACGAGCGATTCTGGACATATGCACATCTAGTGAGAGCAGGGAACACGAAATCACACCTCCAACATCATCGAACGGGACCGGTTTGGAGGTGGCGGAGTTCTCGTTTGGGGCGGTATCATGATTGGTAGCCGTACTGACCTCCACATCTTCCAAGGAGGTTCAGTGATTGGTGACCGCTATTGTATCGAGGCTCTCCTGCCTCACGTGCGTACTTTTAGAAGTGCTCTGAGTCCTGAGTTCCTCTTCATGGACGACAACGCTACACCTCATCGTACAGTGGCTGTCGCAGAGCTGTTGGAGAGTGAAGATATTCAACGCATGGATTGGCCCGCATGGTTCCCGGACCTAAATCCAATCGAACACGTGTGAGACCTTCTCGGGAGACGCTTGGCAGCACGTCAGCAGCCGCCAGCAACGATTCCGCAGCTGCGATTGGCGCTACAAGAGGAATGGGCCACGATGCCTCAACAACTCCTTGACAACCTCGTCCTCAGCATGGACAGACGTTGTAAATCCTGAAATCCTGCAATGCAGCCAGGGGTGATCATATCCCCTACTAAAGACTGGAATTTTCTTGGCAGCCGCTTGTCACATGGACGTTTCTGTCTTCTGTCCAGTTGTGCTCGAAGCTACCTTTTCAATAAAGTGCCTTTGTATCCTTTGGATTCCTTGTTTGGACGGTTTTGCTCACTTGTCATATGTTCTTACATCTTGGGGATCTTATGGTATGATTTGAGTCGACGTGGAGCACTTCTGCACTAGGTTACATTCGAAAAACGTCTCATCCTTAATTTTTGCGTGCCAGTGTAATGAGCACTTTCTTTATTTCCAAAAGACATACTAAAAACGTGCAGCTGTAACGCCACAATTTTCAAACAGTGCTTTTGAAAAAAAATATTGTAATTTCTTATTAATGTGTTTTTTTTTTTGGCGTTTTGCATTGTCATCAGTGTTTTAGGATATACAATTGAAAAATAAGCTTTTCCATATATTTATGAACAATTTCTTTGCTGGTAGGTATTAACATTGCCAAATTACAGCATTATTCCAAATATGGTGGCCCTTCTTTGTTTTCACTCTACAGTCAACAAAGTTGAATGCAATGTTTTTGTTCAAGGGGAGAACATATGTATAAATTTCGCTCAAATTAAACTTCAATAAGATTGTCCAAGGGTGGAACTATTTTTGTTGTCCAGGGGTAAAACATTTGTATAACTCGGGAACATTACACAGGTAGACACACATTTTTCAAATAAGAATTGTAAATAAAAACTTTCATTCTTAATTTTTACAGAAAGCTTCTTCTGGAAAATCATACAGACACACAAAAAAGATTCAACATATTGTCGATTACCTGTTTGGAGAATCACACTCTTAGACACTTTATCAATCCCCTCGTGTTGGACCAGGTAAGAACAGGTGAAATCTTTCTAAATTCATAAAATGTGGAATGTTAACTGCAGCCGGGAAAATTTATTAAGGTGATATTAAATGCCCATACCTTATCTGCGTACTGTGAAGTGTTGATAACAATGCATACAAAAAATTAAAATAAAGAAAATAATTTCTAATTAGAATGCTGCCCTTTAAGCTAAGTAAAATGAAAGCCATGGTGAAATGAATGCCATACCGAAACGTTCTTCTCTTAATTTGATAAATAATAGGTAAAGATTTAAGTACGCCAGATGAAATTCATTGTGGTGGTACTTCAGTGCAGGTTTCTTAGCAAAATTTATTTCCATCATTGCATTTTGAAAAGTTCTTCGGACTAGCGTATTACGAGGTTATGCTAACTTTCATGCATTGCTCCATGATTTGTGCACACTAATTTCATCCAGTGAGTAATTCATTGGCTGTAACTACAAAGCTATTCGAAAAGTTCAAATGGAGTTTGGGTAAATGCAGGTAGGATTTAAACACAATTGAAATGTTAACACAAAGAACAGATATCTTCCAAAGTACCTTATTTCCTTCGACGACATGCAGCCTTTGCACTTCCCCGGATTTCTCATTCACCATGTCAAACTGGTGTCGGTAGCCAACGCAAATTTGGTTGTCGAAACCAGAGACGGGACTGTCCACTAATGTGATGATCTGAGGTTGTTCTGACAAACAGATTTCCTGGAATATTAATTGAAAAATTAATTATCATAACGACTTTACACGTACAGTATCGTCAAGTCATCATAAGAAATGACAGTGTTCAGATTAGTTGAATTCATACTTTATCTTTTCATTTGTGAAACTTGAAATTTATTAGACGACATATGAGCGCTTAGAAAAGGCCTGTCCATGTTTCGGAGTAATGTGTAAAGTGTAATAAAGGCAGAAGTCTGAATAAACTTAAAATGTCTAAAAACGAACCGATTTATTGGTGTAAACAAATTATGTAGCGCACATCAAGGCATTCAATACACAGCGAACTGATATTAGTTAATTCCAACAATATAAGACCGGACCAACTGGCTGTACGCTTATAGGAGTATACAAATTCGAAGCGCGATGTACTGTTACTTCACGATAAAATTGTGATTACGGATTCACGTAGAATGACGCTTTGTCTCCATTATTTTTACACCGATAGGAATCAATGAAGGAGGAAATATTCCTCATAATACATGGGAAATCGATAGAATAGTCAAAGCAAGCAGAATATAAATTCTGAGTTTGCTTGTACCACATGCTGCTCATCCATGTAACATCTCTCAGAATACTTGAAAACTTCATCGCCCTTTAGCAGGAATCGAAAGCGCATCTCCCGATTTGATTTATCTGTGGTACCGGCGAATACCGACCTATATCCGTTTCTGGATGGGAAATGATCAAATGCTACGAGGAAGCAGGGTTGCGTTGATCAGCAAAAATCTGAGGATGCCAGATTCCTAAGCTTTGTTTCCTTTGTCTCAGTTACGTGGAACTTCACACTGTCCTGGGTGGTGTAACGGTTAGCATACTCAAACGGAAATAGGGAGAAGCGGTTTCGATTCCCGCTCCAGAGCGATGGAATTTTCAAGTTTTCTGAGAAATGTTACATTTAAGGACCAGTATGTCTTTATGGATGAGACATAGTTGCATACTGCTCTTAGAAACAGTACAATTTTTAAGAGCAGTATGCCATTATGTCGTAGAAGGAAAGTGTTTAATCAACGCATCTTGCCAGTGCTTACATATGGAAAATGTGATACAATAATAAAGAAGAGACCGAAATAAAGCACTGAGCATTCGTTTTCTACATCTTTTTTTTAAATCTGGTACAACCATTCAGGTTGCCTCTGCAATCACACAACATATACATCATTTGATGAATGAGGCGAACGAATTTTGAGTTTGGATGGCCAGAAGAAACACGTGAGCTTGGAATAGTCTGGTTGCATGGCGGTGACAACAAGACGAGCACACTAGCCATATCAGGCAAGATGTTTAAACTCTGCCATTTTGTAAAATGAAGAGAATATTGTGGGTCAAGTTTGATACCACGAAGAGACCTCTAACAATAAAAGATTAGTAAAGATGATCTGCGGCCGTGTGAAGTAGAAAATTAAAGTCGGACTTTTCTCAAGAGATTCAGAAAGGTAAGCTTCATAAAATGTTTTCCGCAAACAAGCTCAGGATACGGTAATTTTGAATGCACAAGACAGTGAAAGGAAGACTCAAATCCTTACAAGACCGTTTTTGATGACATAATTCAAATTATGGGACCAAAAATACACTGGCGGAAAGTGAAAAAAGAACAGCAAGAAGGAATTGGCGGACGATCATAAAATTTACATATGTTAATGGGGTCGAGTTTAAGTAGGTGTGATGTTAATTTCGGGACCAACCGGTGAGCGCTTATGCCACAGCACGGCATAGTATGCAAATTATCGTCGGTGGTATTTAAGGAGTACGGCGTAGTGAATGTAATCAGTCGTCGGCGTACGGACACGTGCGAAGACCCTGAAGAAGTTGGAATGCCTGGACATGGAAGACGTGCACGATTTCAGCAATTATCGGACTTTAAGCGAGGTCGTCTAGTCAGACTACGCGAGGCCGGGTGGTCGTATCGTCGTATTGCGGAGCGAATTGGACAGGAAGTATCGGTGGTGGTACGATGGTGGCGTAGATGGTCCGAGGAACCTTCCCACACGAGAAGACGTGGAACCGAGAGTCACAGAAGGGCTGATGAGCGGACCGATCGACGCATAAGAAGAGCGGCGTTGTCAAGCAGAACATCCACTGCGACACAAATCCGAGCTGCCGTTGCACCTGAGGTGACTGTGGAAACAATCTGCAACCGTCTACTGGATGCAGGACTACGTGCACGTGTGCCTCTGGCATGTGTACCTCTGACTCCAGCCCAACGTCAGGAAAATTAACTGACGCTGCGTAACGTTATGCGATAGCATTCAAAAATCAGCCTTCAACTATGGTTTTTTGAGTACTTCCGTTACACATCTTCGTTACATCGAAATTTTTACTCAGGGCTTACTTTACTGCTGCCGTGAAAGATGCCTAACCTCAAAAGGAAACAATTACTAAACATTCCTAGCGAGTCGGCCCGGATGCCATGTGGTCAGCGGCACTGTCTCCTAATTATTCGTCTGTGATTGGCCTAGGCTCGATTCTCTGATGAAGGAAGGTTGGTACTCCTGTCCGACGACGTTGACACTGTTCCTTTCCTGGAACAAGTGGTCCCAAACTATTAAAGTCCCTCAAAATAGATACCATGACGGTTAGTCCCTTCGTCACTGATACCCTCTGGCCTCTTTGTGAGGGGGGAGAATAGAAATTCAGACGCTGGAGCAGGATTCACTGATAGAAAAGATCTGAAGAAAATTGAGCGGAAAGTTTACGGTGTAAGGGATATGCGGTTTCCCATTTAGAACAATAATTTATAAGCTCACTTAACATGCTTACCAAAAAACTGTTGCAGCGTCTCACTTCAGAACAGTCTCAGAAGCTCTGGAACCAAATTAGCAACGGGTGATTATTTATTGCCCTAAGGTCTTTAAACTCCGAAAAGAAAAGTCTTAAGGATGTCATGTCTATAATTGAACACAATTGAAAACATAATACGGCGATCTGCCTGAAATTATTAAATATATATGAAAGAGTTGCTCATTTTGTTATTTCCACGTTTCGGTATGTTGATAGCACTGACAATGTCAGAAAACTGAAAACGAGTTTTGATTTATGGCCGGGTTGGAAAAAGAAAGCAGAAAGCATAAAAAATATTGTTTTCAGGTTCCTCTCATTCTTTCTTGGCGATGTTATTGAATACGGTAACAAAACACGTTCCTTCCTGTATTCTGTTTCATTCTAGGTGAAAAATATCCAAACACGGCGTCTGAACAATGCGAGTGACATGTAATAAATTTCTTGGGTAACTTGATTCACGGTAGGCATAATGAAAAAAGCAGGGACCTTCGAAAACTGAAATCCATCAACTGTGTCAGTATCAGACGCAGCACACCATGCAGTCCAAGCTGCGGAATGACGCCATTGCAGAATAATCAGTTTCTTTCCGACTGCAACCACCATACGAAGATGGCTACCACCTGGCCTGCTGAGGGCGTAGAGGTGACAACCTAAAAACAGAATGAAAGTGAAGAGGTACAGTTATTTAAATATCTACATGAAAACATCTGCGATAATGAAAAATACTACTCAATGCTTTGGTTTTACACACACAAGTGAAAATCATTATAATGGTTTTATTCAGCAGGTTTACATTTTTTGGACATTTCACATCATATAAATAGAAGTTGATACTCCAGAATGTTTTTATCATAGATTTTGGAAAAAGATAAGGATTCTGGCACCGTTTGTCCGTCCAACTGTCCGACCACCTGTAGACCAGAGTTGGAAACGGGTAAAAAATTTCGTACTCGGACCCGGACGTCCCATAACTGGACCCGACCCGCCCCGATCCGGACCCGTAACTGACCCGGAAAAATCTGCTTTGAACTATAAATTCGGAACTCAATTTATATATATAAACGTAATATATGTATTCATCCCAATAACTGCTTGATATTGAATAACTGAAATCCTTTTTTAAAAATAAAATTTGGTTACTTGCTAAATTTTAGTGCCATTTTTAGTGCCACTATTTTGTGTAATCCAGAAGTAATAGCTAACCGTGACCATGGAATATATCACAAATGAGAATCATTATTTACGATTACACAAATGTATTTTTTAAATTTATTTAGATTGTTCACTCTTTCCACGCTTTGATGAAGGTGCGCATACTTTCATATGATCCGTTAGATTTTTGGTTCCATAATCTTTTATTATACCGACGACATCTTTCTTCGTAATTATACACTTTCCACATTTTGAACAACAAGCAACACCACACAACACAGAATAATTCACAGGTTCCTTAATGAGACGAAAGAACTTCCAGCATTCACTTTTCCCCTTGAGGTTTTCAACAAGCACGTATTTGTTGGCCTCGACGCCTTTCTCAACCTCCTTAATATTAAATCCATCCATATTAACAAATAAGGAGTTAATTTCGACGTGACATGTCATGGGAACGAGATGGTTAGCACATCAATCGAAAACCTCTGAATGCTTAAGTAAAAGATGCGATCTGAAAATTCACTCTTAGTCCTACAATGAACTTCGCACCGAGAGAGTGAATCAGCTGAGAAGCAGACGAATGGCGTTTGCCTGTACCTTGCCCTGGACAATCGCACTGTAAGAGAACGCAAAGGAAGTAACTTTTTTACGATATGGTGTCGGCGTGTCTTACGTCGGTCGGTGGAAATCTTCGTTGCTTTAAGAAAGGGACGACAATATTTTTAAGTGGCAAATTATCATTCACTCCGTGGGCACCAGTATCGACTACAGAATTCCACAACGCGCATTTTTCTTTGGAATATATACTTTTCTCTTTCCAAAAATAAAACGGGAATAAAACCGGGTCAAAATCGGATCAGTAACACCTTGACCCGACCCGTGACCCGTTTCTATCTCTGCTCTAGACACGATATCTCCGAGTGGCAATAAAAAATTTGTGATGTAAAGAATTTCGATAGCAAGAATCTTTCCTTGTATTTCTTATTTCGCACGAGGTAAAGTTTTATCGCTAGGAAGTGTCAGGGTGTATCAAGTTGATTTTTTTTTGATTGGAGGTTTAACGACCACCGTGAGCAACTCAATTGGCTATAAGCAGTCTCCCGTCCCTAATTTAGGGTCACTGGTTCCAAGGAAGGGAGAGAGCCAGTGCCGTAAGACAAACACAACATCCATGCCTCACCGGGATTCGAACCCGGATCCCGTTCGGACGAAAGATCAGAGGCCATCGCTTAGACCACTGCGCCACCGGGACAGCGTGTCAAGTGGAAAACACATGGAATAATTAGTTCGGACATAAATCAAGCTGTTCTCCCATGTAACGTAACCTCAGAAATTTGAAAATTACATCTTCCTGGAACGAGAATCGAACCCGCACCTCCGGATTTGCGCTCGAGTATGGCAACCATTACACCACCCAGGGCAACGAAATCCTAAAAAACTGAGCCTTATCTGAGACGTCATTACATCCGACATATGATCTGTTTATGTCCATATTAATTATTCCATGTGTTTTCAACTTGATATTTACTCATTTGTTAGTGATATTACGTAGCGCTACGATGCGACACGTTGGTTTCGACTAGACCAGAGGAAATCTGACGTCTCAGATAAGCCTCAGTTGTTTGGATTTCGTTGTTCTGGGTGCTGTAATGGTTAGCATACTCGACCGCAAATCGTGAGATCCGGTCCGATTTCAGTTCCAGGACGATAGAATGTAAAAATTTCTGCGGTTAGGTTACATCGAAGAACAGCTTGATTTATGTGCTGTGTCAAGGTTTATTTGTGTTAGGAAATGTGAATGTGTACTTGAAATATTCCCTTTGTATCCGATATACACTATACTGACAAAAGTCACCGGACTCCTAGAAGAGAAACACAGCATAACATTTATTGACATGCATTAGTACGGTGTCGGTCCACCTTTGGTTTTAATGACTCTTCGAGACATGCTTTCGACAAGATTTTGGAACACAGCGATAGGTATGCGCTTCCGTTCAGTACATAATGCTACAGCTTACTGTTGATTAGTGTTAGGCCTTGGTTCGAAACTTCTTATGTGGAGCTATAATTCATCCCATAGGTGCCCTGTAGGATTAAAATGCTGGCCAGTCCACACACGATATGGAATTATAGTCAAACCACGCTGCAACAGTCCTTGATTTATGGCTTGGTGCATTATCCTGCTGGTACCAACAAGGCGCGGTTCCACAGTATTGTCACAGAGTTTGTTGGGCATAATTGTCCAGAATATCGAGATAGACGTTCTGATTAACCATTTTGTCGACGATAACCAAAGGGCTGGGACCATACCACGAAAAACACCCCCACACGAGTGCACTACCAGCTCCAAACTTGACCGTAGGAACAGTACACTGTGGTAAATAGCGTTCTCCCGGCTACCGCCATACCCACACACAGCCATCAGACTGATAAATCGTGTATCTGGATTCATCAGTCCATAGGACCCATCTCCATTGATCTACGGTCCACGATAAATGTTCTTTACACCATGCTAAACGACGAGTAACATTCCGAGTGGAGATGAAATGCTCATGAGCAGCCGCACGATCAAGGTAACCGATGGAATGAAGTTCGCTGCGAATGGTACGTGTACATACCGACGTTCCAGCATTGTTACTCACCTGTACATTGAGGTCTTGTTCAGTACTCCGTCGATTAGGTGTAACGACTCTTCTGAGGTTTCGACGTCCTCTATCACTGATTTTCTTTGGTCTGCCGGTATGTTTTGCTGCTTCAGGCACGTCATGTGTCTTCGACTTATTCAGTATATCCAAAACAGTTCACATGAACATGTTTAAACGCCTCTCGGTTTCTCTTATGGATAACCCAATAATATAACACCTTTCTTTTCTCAAAGTCGGTTCTCTCCCACCGCGACATTTCCACTCAACCTCACAGTGGGATATGATTGCGGTCAACCGCATGCTTGCTTTTATACCGTTTGCAGCTGTACCGCGCATTTTAACAAAGCAAGCGATCCGTTCATTTGCTTTGGAAGGGGTGTCCGGTGACTTTTGTCAGTATAGTGTATGTGACCATAACCTAAGACATGATCACGCATGTTTGAATTTTTTGAATGTTTTAAGAACGGATCGCCTAAAGATACACATTTTTCTACTCTGAGGCGCGTCCCCGATGGATGACTAAAGTATAGCAATGCTTCTAAAAGTTTACTTTTTAGTGTTTTTCCCTTTTCGTTCGCTGTAATTAAGCCAATGGTTTTTCATCTCATTTGAGTTTTTCAGATGCAAGACTTTCTTGTTGCCTGGCATAAAATTCGTTTCAGTTTTGTTAGAAAACGTCAAAATATGTTCTCATTACATCCAATATATGATGCTTTTTATTTCTTACCGATATTTAGTAGCACTGTTCTTGTTACTTTTCGATTGACATGGTGTCTCTCTTGCCCTTACCCAGTTCCAGACCCTTTGGGCGGGAAAGTTCCTAACCGCTGCAGTAGGCAGGAATGCACTGTTCTTTCAATAAGAAAGAACGAAACGCAAGTGCGAGGCTAAAACGATCAGCTGTCGAAATGAAATTGTGCATTGAAGTGCCCTGTCTGCTTCGCTGGAGAAACCAAGACTGCCTTCCGATAAGAGAAAATTCTTTCTTATTGGAAAGCTGCATAAAACGATAGGTAGAATGTGCGAATCTTTTATTTCTTCGCCTTCATTCCTGAACTCGTAAACGATTACGAAAACTCATTTAAGCATTGTTGCATACTTTCATTTTCCCCCAGTTTTATCTCATAGCGTTTGTTTGTGACATCAAACCTTCCGCAATGCGTTTTCCAAAGTGTTTGTAAAATATGTTAGAGAGATCTAACCGTTTGATATGGGCACTTGCTCATCCTGAAACATCATAGCGACTTCTTAGAATTTTTTAAAATCCAATTTGCTAATTTCTCTTTGCGAATATAACCTGGAATTACAAATCAAAGCTGATCTTTAATTTGATTAATTAGGATTTTAAATTTTCGCGTAGCATAATGATTCGATGAAGGAATACAGTGAAAATAAACCATTAATTGCCTTACAATGCCTACCATGTATTTATGAAGAATTATTTTTTCGGAAAAATTCGTTTCACAATTGTATATGATAATGTTAACTATTTCACTTTGCAAAAGGTGGCGAACGCCTTAGAACACAATGCGGAGATATGATTTAATTTTGGTTTCGCCTAACTAGATGCAAACAATGGCTGATCCATGCTTTCCTATTGGTTATAAAATTGAACTGCGCACTATTTTTATGACGGGTGTAAGAACGGACACATTAACGATGTTAATTCATTTCAATGATAAACATTATGTGGTTTTTTTTTGATCAAAGAAAATATCGCAAGTTCCCAAAATGGCGACAGAGAGTTCGCAAATATGTTTAATCCTTTTTTTTTTTTTTTTTTTGGTGAAGTCGAGATGTATGACAAAAGACTTCAGGTTCGCCCGCCTTAGAAAGGACCAGGACTTGTTCTACGAAATGAGAATATCGCCAAGGACGCTATGACTTTCACAGATACATTGTTCATTTTCACTTGGCGCCTACAAGTCTGAAAGGCAGACATACTCCTTTGTATAATTGTAACAATGTGTATTGTATTGCTACGGATGTACTACGGTGGTAGGATTGCTTTCTTGGAAGGAGGTACTCACGATGTATGGCCTGAGGATAGTCGAGGAACGCGCAAGGTAGATTTAAAGGTCCGGGAGCCCGATTCCCGGAAAGCGACTAGGGGCGGGGCAGGTGAAGGGCGCGAGAGGTGACACGTGGCCAGAGAGGAGAACAGCATGGAGTGGCCAGCGGAATTGAAGGTCAGCGCCATCGCCCTTGAAAGAGGAGCAGCGTGAAGGGGGAAAGCGAAGAGGTCACTCCGACAGGATCTGCTCGTCAGTCTATCTTCGGAAAGCGGAGGTGATAGTCCTCCGATAGAAAGGAACGTGTTTGCGTTGATGGTACGGTGGACTCTCACAGTCCACGGTGAATGAGCGGGCACCGACCCTAAAAGAGGTAGGTCGCCGCTACAGAAGGAATCGACCCGAGTCAGGGATTCCGGTAGAGTAGTTGATGATATACTACTGAATTACAGACTTAGTACAGTCTACTGAAGCATCGATTAGAGAAGGATAGCTAGAAGACTATTCCTGAAGCATCGATGAGATAGAGGGCTATCTAGTGTCAAGGAGACTCTAAGTTAGGACGCCAACGTAGAGTGAGATTTCTACAGAATTCTATCACCTTATCTTGCGCGTTCCACGATCTTTGCCAGGTCCAGTCATAGCGAAGCCACTTTCAAGAGCGAGCAATCCGCCGCCATCAAAATTCCAGTTGATGAAGAATAAACGTTTCGTATATGTGTTAACCAAGCGTGCTTTTCAAATTATTATGTCTGAAGGTGAATATACTTCCGTATCACCAGCCGTTGTCGCTCTGCCTCCCCGAATCACAGATATATATATATATAGTAAAGTGGGGGAGGTTTCGTTTGTTCGCTGGAACAGAGTGAGAGAGAGAGTTTCCGGGAAGAGTAAACCACTCTCTGCTTGTTGTGAGAGCCCACGTAGCGCGTGCGCCTCGGATCCTTAGTAGGGGGCGGCGCTAAGTCACGTGACGACACGTTCGCTCTTACAACGGGGATGCAATGTTTAACCCTTTATCGAACATGCCTTCTGGCGAATAAGTGAATGATAAAATTAAAATTGATGACTCAGTCATAAAAAAAAGAAAACAAGGAAGATAACTAACGCTCGGCAGCGCAATGTTTTCAATCTTATCTCTGCAAATCTTATGTTTCAGTTCAAATAAAACGCAAAATGACAGAGTCGGATCAAAGATGCATAAAATTATTAAACTTTATACAATAAACACTTCCACATTTTAACTCGTCCGAAAGCTAAATATTGGCATTAGAAGAAAGTGAATATGTTTTTAAGAACAGCAATGATTCTGATATAAAAACATGCGTACACAAGGTAAACTAACGTACATCGGGAACAAACATAGAACCCGAGTGACTATACGCATTCCTCAGAACAGTGTGGAACCGAAAAACTCAGGCACGATGCCGAGCTAAACAAGCTATTTTATCTCAGACCCGACACACTAGTATTCAAAGGACACATACCGAGTGCACCTAGACACGCATTCTGGCACAACGACGCTCTCTCTGTTCTGTGCACATTTTTTTTCTGGGAGAAGCAAACAATGACTATTGTCGAAAAGAACAGATGCAAGTCAACAAGTCTGGCTGCCAGCGACGTGCCGTGAACGTTATGTGTAGGCACATAAAAATGAAACAAAAATTCCCCAAAAAACATACGTTATTTGTAGCGGAACTCCATCCTGCTACTTATTATTATAATTCCGTTACTTTGTCTTAAAATATAGACTTCGGCATCAAAATCTTCAACAGAACTCTTTCAATTATTATTAAAAAAAAAAGATAATATACCTTGTCTTTGCGCATATTGCTTGAATAGTTTTTTTTTCTCACAATTTAATGACACAACGTATTAATTTCCTCAAGCATTTATCCAATCAAGTTAGTGCGAAGCTCTGAATAATTTTCAAATTGTTTTTACTGCTTTATCCGGGGGTTTAAGAGTAAAAAAAAACAAAACCACGTAATTCACTTTTAAACTTAAGGAAATCAAAGCTAATGGGATATGTTTCTTTCAGTGAACTTAGGCTCTCTTTGAGAAACCCGATGTTTTTAGTGATAAAATGTTTCGATCCCATATTATGCTTTCCACATAAGATAGTTATAGGGGATGATTATTATTTGGAAACTACCAGGCAGAAATACTTTATTCTCTGGGTGGGGTGGGGGTGGGGGAGTACCCTCCTTGAAAAAGTCATCTTGTTGATGTGAGAAAGCTTAGAACCTATGATTTTTTTCTCTCTCCAATAAACTCAGATTATTGGTGTAGCTTCACTAATTTAAATCTGAACTTTGACAATTTTTGAGTTTTACATTTTTTTTTCTCGTTAGGCAAACAGTTTTAATGCAATATAATAAACGCCGCTCCGGTGGCGCAGTGGTCTAAGCGATGGCCTCTGATCATTCGTCCAAAAGGGGTCCGGGTTCGATTCCCGGTGAGGCATGGATGTTGTGTTTGTCTTACGGCACTGGCTCTTTCCCTTCCCTGGAACCAGTGATCTTAAATTAGGGACGGGTGACTGCTTATAGCCCATTGAGTTGCTTACGGTACTCGTTAAACCTTCAATAAAAAAAAATAAACACAGCTAACAAAACAGCTTTGTAGATTTTAAACACTACAAATCTTGTGTGTTTGGTAAATAGAAACACTGAAATATATAACAAGTTTGTATGTTTAACCTGCATGATTAACGACGATATTAAACGACTCAGGTTTTTTTTTGATTGGAGGTTTAATGACCACCGTGAGCAACTCAATGGGCTATATATAAGCAGTCGCCTGTCCCAAATTTAGGGTCACTGGCTCCAGGGAAGGGAAAGAGCCAGTGCTGTAAGACAAACACAACATCTATGTCTCACCGGGACTCGAACCCGGACCCCTTTTGGACGAACGATCAGAAGCCATCGCTTAAACCACTGCGCCACCGGGGAGGTCGACTGAGGTTTGAGGTTGGTCTTTCGTTGTTTACACATTCGGATTTTTCTACAAAACTTAGGGAATCGAAAGACATTAATTTTGCATCGTCAGTTTCATTATTCCCCTTTTGCAGTTTGCTTAAATTACCTTCAAGCATTTTAGTGTTTCAGAAAGACAAGAAATATACAAAAAAAAAAAAGCCGTACAATTTTCCAAGTGAATAAGAAGGCATACCTCTGAAATTACGCACTGGGTAACAGATACTCACTGACTAAAGGAAATGAGCTTTCCATTGGTTGATGCGACCCTTTGTTTCGCATTTCGACAAGTTTTTCAACAGCAGATAACAAAAGCCCCAAACCGAGTGGAAATAAATAGTGGGGACAGATGAAACGGACTTCGGTTCTCTGATTGGTTGACTGCTCAAGCACTGAATGCAACAGAGATTTTGCACCCGTGCGTTTTTTCATAGCTGTTCTTACTTGCCTGGCAAAGATAGGCTCACCACCCAGCATAGTTTCACATGAGTACGGGCTTCATGATATGAAGTTAGGTTCGAAATCGCGCTTTCAGTTGAGGCTGCTATTTTTACGTATTTTTTAAACCCGAATACACATAAATATGCAAATTTGGTTTTAAATAAAACTTTTCTAAAACCAGGCACTTAGTTTAAATAGTCCCTTAGAAAACTGCAGCACGAAGCCTTTCATCGTATAATCTTTTTTATTTCAGAGAACAAGTTTTTGCACTCAATTAGAGCATGCAATGTATGTGTTGCATACAACGACTGCACGCTACTGCTACTATTGCATATTTTGAAAATGTATCTCACTGTTGCTTAAGCAGGGGCGTAGCCAAGGCCCTGAAATTTGTCTTTCCCACCCTGCCGCTTACCCAGCTCAAAATGTGCCATTGTTCAGTATATTTAACTTTAAAATATTATCTGGACTTTGCCAAGCAATAAGCCTTTGCTTTATTTCATGTAGCCCTACGTATTTCCTCCTAGGAAGTGCGTTGTTTATGTTTCCAAAAAAAGTGATCAAAATAGCATTCGCAGGGCCATGGAAATTCAGTTGTTCTCCACTCTTCCAATTCCTTAGTTAGTGCCGCCCCGGTGGCGCAGTGGTCTAAGGCGCTGGCCTCTGATCGTTCGTCCGTAAGGGGTCCGGGTTCGAATCCCGGTCAGGCATGGATGTTGTGTTTGTCTTACGGCACTGGCTCTCTCCCTTCCCTGGAACCAGTGACCCTAAATTAGGGACGGGCGACTGCTTATAGCCCATTGAGTTGCTCACGGTGGTCGTTAAACCTCCAATCCCTCCCCAATCCCCACAATTCCTTAGTTTAAGCCTCGTTTTCATATTTGTATAGCCAGGGGGCTAATGAGGAGAGTGGGTAGGAATGCACTGAAGGGGTCACTAACAATTTCCCTGTTTGTTTTCTTTACAAAATAGGGGATTCCAACACGGAAAGTGGAGTCTAGAGCTACACTAGCTCTCTTAAGACTGCTCCGCGACAGTGAAAGTGCAGAAAGTGGCTGACGACTGCTCTGTAAGAGACGAGGGCAAAGCAAAATCGCTGGCTGAAAGGAAGGAAGTTATGGAGGGGTGAGGTATTTGGGAAGTATTATACGACGTTATAATTTCATTTAGATAAACAGAAACGACAATTTCTTCTAAAGAAATTGTTCCAGTACAGTACTATTTTCGTAAGCAAAAATGGAAAATTTTGAAAAGCAATTTAAGACAATGCACTCAGAGCAAGCAAAAAGTTGAAGGCAATATTCTACCAAAACTTCTATCTTATGCCAGTAGCGTAACTAGTCAGATCCATGTATGTACGTGTGTACAGGTGGAGGGAGGGAGAATTGCACGAATTACTTTGTAGCCGACAGTTAAAAGCATCAAAGCAGTCCCGGTGGGGCAGTGGTCTAAGCGCTGGCTTATGACCATTCGTTCGAGAAGAGTCTGGGTTTGAATCCCGTTGAGACATGGATGTTGTGCTTGTCTTACGGCACTGGCTCTCTCCCTTCCCTGGAACCAGTGACTTCAAATTACTGACGGGTAACTGCTTATAGCCCATTAAATTGCTCACCGTTCTTGTTAAGCCTTCAATAAGAAAAAAGAAAAAAGAAGAACGTTAAAAATTCTTTCTTTCAGGGTTTCGTAAAACGAAAAGTTGCTATCAAGCTTGCCCCTTGCCGCCCCGGTGGCGCAGTGGTCTAAGGCGTTGGCCTCTGATCATTCGCCCGAAAGGGGTCCGGGTTCGAATCCCGGTGAGGCATGGATGTTGTGTTTGTCTTACGGCACTGGCTCTCTCCCTTCCCTGGAACCAGTGACCCTAAATTAGGGACGGGCGACTGCTTATAGCCCATTGAGTTGCTCACGGTGGTCGTTAAACCTCCAATCAAAAAAAAAAAAAAAAAAAAAAAAAGCTTGCCCCACCGAAAGTAATGCTCTCCCACCCGTCGCCCATTCTGATTTCCAAGTCTAGCGACGTCCGCGTACTGAAGAGTATTACTGAAATATGTCTTGCTAATGTCTTCAAAGGACAACGTAGGAAGGACTTAAATTTGAAGATGAAACCACTTTTTTAAAATAACAAGTTACTGTCTGAAAATCTGGAAAAATGGGAATTCTACTGATTCGGGAAAACAAACCTCGATAAGTGATGTTTGATCTTCTCCTTTCGAAGCGCCAGATAATTCTAAAGGAGGTAAACATCAAACATCACTTAAAGGGACGCCGCCTATTGGAATTCACCGTGAACTTCAAGCTGTACTGTCATGACGTTCATCACTGTGTACAGCAAGAACGTGATGACAGTGCAGCTTGAAGGTCACGGTGAATTCCAATAGCCGGCGTCCCTTTTGCCCACAAGAAGCGAATGATTCCTCGGACTTCTTTCTTTGTCCATTCAACCAGTACAGTAGCCATTATGAATCTGTGTAGTACAGGGATGTAATGTCTCTGGAGCTTCAAACTGCAGCCATCTAAAACAGAACATGTCATATTACACGTCAGAAAAAACATTTTCAATGCATACAGTACTTGTAAAGTTGTTAAATAGGGAAAGTTACTTTCAGGCTTACCCTAGTAAAAATAACGGTATAAAAAATTTGTTCTGAACAAGTGTTAAATATTTCACTTTGTTGTTAAGCTGGATTCAAATTCAGTGTCAAGACATGGTTCACTCTACCATGCTTGCTCTTTCGGTCCTCTTCCTTACCTAGAACCAGTTTCTGTAAATCAGAGATAAGACACTTCTTATAGCCTTAAATACTGATGTGCATCCTTAAACTCGAAAGGAAATAGATATGTGCGTTTATTCATAAACGGCTTTTATATTACATAGATCGAAACGTTTTTCGAAAAGACGTGCACCTCATTTCCCAGATTTCTGTAGCGCTTTTACTTGTTTCGGACTGTAGCTGATTAGCTGCATGGATTCTGAATAAGATGGGGAGAAATGATTGCAAAAATGCAAGGTCATGATTAGTTACCTTTCGTTCTTTCTATTTTGTGATCCTTGACATCATTTCTTCCTCGAATAAAGGATTCATTTTGTTCTCCTTCGAAATCAGACAACCGGAAAACGTGTATTCTGCTATCTCGACCTGAAAAAAAAATTCAAAACAGCACTTAACGAGAATATCTTTAAACAGGCAGACTTTTCTCAAATAGCAAATGCAGCCGAAAAAGAAGCAATAATTGTTATGAAGGATAAATACGGAAATAATGAAGAAAAAGTTTCGAAATGTGTTAATTTGCATTCAGGATATTTTAAGAACGTCTGTAACATTGCTTTATAGGAAAGGCTAATGTAAGAGAACTCTTAAAAAAAATTGCTTTCACGGTTTTAATACAAGAAGAATGTGCACGCTTCGATCGTAATACAGAGCTTTTAGACAACGCGAGATCGATATTTCATTTTAAAGCATTCCCGAAAGTGAAACCACAAGTTGAGTGTCGTAGTTTCCTATTCGGAAACTTTCTCCCTCGGGTGCGGAACTTCATTTCTCAAAACGCATAAGTGTTAGATGTGGCAAAACGTTAACGGGAACAAACCCAGGTTGATATTGGATGACTGAAAACATGTGAAGTGATCCTACGAATTGTTATTCGTGGTTTCTTTTCAACGTCGGGGAGAGTTTTCGCTTGACGAATGCCAAACGAACGCCTGATTCCGACTGTCTTGTGTCGACCGTAAACACAGTTAGAAATAAATAATGGTTTGGTCACTGATAACTCGGTATTCTTCAGACCCTATCATCACCAGGAACTGGTAAGTTACAACAAATGCATACCTTGATGTTCTAGGTAACCAGGCTCCCCCGTTGTGACATCATTGTTTCAAGCAAAAGATGACACCTTTCAAGATGATAATGCTGTAGCATTATCATTTCCTCGAATAAAGGATTAATTCGAGGAAATGATAATGCTACAGCATTATCATTTCCTCGAATGAATCCTTTATTGTTGCTCAACCTAAGACTAGGCACATACAGGCACTCGTATGTGCCTGGTCTTAGGTTGATCAGCGGGAAACAAGAGTGAAACATCTCGCATGGTCTGCACAATCACCATATTCTAACATTATTGAGCCTTTATGGGCGGAATTGAAGAACAGTGTGAGAAGCAGATTTCTTCCATCATCGTCAATCAAGGAGCTTGAGAATTTCCTTTATGAAGAATGGTCCAATATTACTCTGAGGAGTGATTACGATTTATTTAAATCCATTCTACGTCGAATACAAGTTGACGCGAAAGAAAAGGGTTCCTGAACATAATATTAAAATGTACCTGTACCTCTTCTCACAGGTGTTTTCATTATCTTGTCCAAGCTATGCACATTGGGCAAAATTTTGATTTTTAAGAATTATGACAACGCGTCCTTAGTGTTCACAATTCCACAGCATATCTAATTCTTCCTAAAGTTGAATTCGGGACTTTCTCAGGAGTTAATTTCAGTAATTCTGGTCCACTAATAAATTTATAGCTGGTGCGCAAAACTTAAGGACAAGACAATATCTGCAGCGTTGCACATGAGCGGCCTGAATATGTAAAATTCAAATCATAGGAACTCCGTTACTTACCGAAATGATGACGGAAACAACACCGACACAACTGCACATACTAAAGGATGTAGTGGAACTTTATTCAGAATTGGCTGCATAGTACTGGGCGCCATGATACAAATGCATTACTGCCAAAGATGGTGTGAAGAAAACAGGAGGTCCTGTAGAGGATAGAGGATATGGTCACCCAGTAGAGGATATGATCACCCCTAACGTCGATGCATCATTTGCAGCGTGTATTCTCACTTCGACCAGGTTGTTAATAAGCTCTTGCAGTAACATCGCCCATTCTTCGATCAGCTCCGTCTTCAGATGTTGAGCAGCTTCTGGTGTGTGTTGACGTGCAGCAACGCGTCTCCCCATAGCGTCACACACGTATTCTATGGGATTTAGGTCAGGAGAACGTGCTGGTCAGTCCATCAGCTCAATATCTTCACTTTCCAACAGCTCATTAACAGTCCATTAGCACGAACGGTGGGTAAGACAGTCCATTAGCACGAACGGTGGGTCAATGGAACCTCAGAGCAGACGAACATAAGAATGGATTACCTCGTTACAGTAGCGCGCACCGCTTAAAGCACTTCCTTCCAGTACCTGGAGGTCCGTACGTCCATCGATCAGAATGCTTCCCAATACGAGAACACAGCAGTCGCCATATCTAACCCTTTAATTGATGTTTCCGGGATGATACCAAGTACCTCACGTTAGATTAGCTATCGTTCAGATTCGCTAGAGAGACTAAATCTACTCCAATTACTAAAGAGTATACCGTACCCACTGTTCTGCTGTTCAGAACTTATGTTGAACCACTGTAAACCGTGTCTCCGGTGAGCAGTTGTTAATGGAACCCAGCGTACTGCTCGTCATGCAAACAGTCCACCATTGGTAGTCGCATGTTCAATGTAAACCGCGATATATTGCGTCCTGTGCTCATGTTCAGTTGCTTTGAAATGTTATTTGCTGTCTCTTGTCGAGCCCTCTTGGCCTATAGGAGGAGATAGTGGTCCTCACTGGGGATGGTTTTTTGTGGACAACCATCACCTACCGGTCTTTCGCACAGCTGTATCTGTAATCCTGTAGACAGACCACGCAAGCGATACGATACTATGGGCGATACCAAACTTTTGGAACACACTCATCACTTGTGTTTTGCTGCTCAGCTTGCACAAATGCAACAGTAAAAGAGCAATAATACAGGGTGTGTCTAAAATCTTTCCCTGATTACGATAAATCGTACAAAATGAACAGAGCTAGTTAGACGTACGTGGTTTGTTGCATTGATTGTGTCATATTCTCAAGTTTTTTTGTTCGTTGTACTTTTGGAGCAATAGGCGGCGCTGCACGTCTGCAGCGTAGTTTGTTGTTGAAAGCGTCAGTCGGCAAAGTAGCGTCTATGCATGAGAAGGCAAATTGTGTTATCTGGTTTCATGAAACCAATTCTAAAATTTCAGTGCAGCGGAAGTTTAGGCGTGAGTATGATAGGACTCCTCCTGACGTGAAGAGCATTAGTAATTGGTAGGAAAAGTTTAAACAGAAGGGCGTTGTCGGTGACCGTGCAAGAAGTGGAAGACCTTTCATTAGTGAGGAAATTGTCGACGTCGTGCGTGATGCATTCGTATGAAGCCCGTGTAAATCAATCGTTGTGCCTCCATCGAACTGGTAATACCAATGAAGACAGTGCACCACCATTTAAAAAAAGCGGCTTCGTTTTTTTGCATGCAAATTGTTCAAGCCTTGAAACCTAATGATGGGCCCAGACGTGTGACATTCGCTATGGATATTCTCGAACGAATAGACGAATATAATGATTACCTGAAGTGGCTTTGTTTTACAGACAAATCAACTTTTCATACCTCAGGTAAAGTGAACACGCATAATGTCCGTATCTGGGGTTCAGAGAACCCACATGTGGTTTTGAAGAAACAGAAGGATAGCCCTAAAATCAATGTTTGCCGCAGACTAATGCACAACAAAGAAATTGGACCGTTCTTTTTTATTTATCCCACCATTACATTGGGTATTTACCTCGGCATGATGTAGCTGTATGTTGCACCTCAATTGGAAGAGCTGCAACCACAGTAATATTCCAGCAGGACGGCGCGCCCGCGCACTGGGGTGTACCTGTCCGTCAATTCTTAGATGACAAATTCCCTAACAGATGGATAGGCAGAGATGATCCCATACCCTGGCCACCGAGATTTCCAGACATTACGCCTCTTTACTTTCTTTTATGGGGATACATTAAGGATCAAGTTATGAAACAAAAGTTGCAGGTATTAACACTTTGAAGGGAACAATAACTAAAGCGTTTGCGACCACCACAGATGACATGTTGCAGCAGACATGGAAGGAGATAGACTACCGCCTGCATGTCATTGTAACAAAAGGAGCCCACGTTGAGGTATACTGATGACCCGGAAAAAAACTCTGGATTTCAGGTAAGCTATATTAGGAAACAGTATCTAACGAGCTTGGTTCATTTTATACGGTTTATCGTAATCAGGGAAAGACTTTTTAGACACAACCCTGTATATTTCATTACCATATTTCATATTTCAATCAAAAGGGAAATTCCATAAGAAAGTTCTGATTTATTAAATGTTACTTTATTTTACAAGACGGTTTTTGTTATAAAGCATTAGTTTACATAAAAGTGCAACATTTAGTGCTCAGTCAATAGCGATGTAAAAAAAAAAATAATTGTATACATTTTAAAACGTGGAAATATTTTTATTCATTCCACTGTGAATCTTCAAACGCATTTCCCGTTGCGACGATGATTAGATTTATAAATAAGCTAAAATTATTTTTTCTGTTAAAATCGCATTTTACAATGAATGTTAGTAACGTTTTGTGACAGGAATTTCAAATTAATATTCATGGCTTGTTGGAATGTGCTTTTTTGCCGAACAACATAATTCTGTTTTTCTTCTTTCTTTTTCTAATTATCGTATTACGTTTCTGAAACAGATCATTAAATAATACTGGAATCTTTGTTGTATTGATTCTTTTTATAAGTACTTTGCTAATGAGCCTCAGCACCTGAATATCAGTTTTTTTCTCTCTATCTCTTTTTCCACAATATATCTTAATTTTAGAGTAATTTGTCTTTATTGTACTAAAGCTAAAGGATTCCTGAAATTCAGCACGTAATTCTTTGGAAACTCATTTTTTTCTAAGGTAGTCTCGATAGAGAAATCGTGACACACTGAGTTTCAGATCAAAGAAAAGCAAAAATAATAACATATGTGAATGTAAATAACAAAAAAATGGAACAACGGTTCAGAAATCCTCAATACAAAAATTAGTAGACATGAAAAAAAGATGTTTTCCAATGACAAAAGCCAGTGATTAATTTCAATAAACCTAAACGTATTCATTTTAATTTACATAAATCAAATCGATTATCTTGTTTCCTTTTACGTAAGATATCATGTCACACATTATAAAGGTATCACTGAAAAAGGTATCACCGCATTATAAAGGTAAATTATGATTAAGAGTAATTCCAAACTGTAAAATTGTTTTAACTCTTTACTTAGCTGATTTAAGTTCATTTTATATAAATATTGTTATTCAAAAAAATGTTGATTTTCGCTTTCTTTAATATGTGTCATCTTAATTGGGTACATTCAAACATTCATTGTGCGCAAATATTAGGTCACGTTAGTATTCGAATGTTATTATTATTATTATTAAAATTCGAAAAAGATTGCATTTTTCGCATCATCAAATTACTTAGGAATTGAGGGCACAATTAACTAAATAAAACTCATTTAACTATTGGGTTGTCGGAAAAGTCATGACGTATTTCAGCCATGTTTTGCAAAGGTCATTTATTGATAGAAAGAACAAAGATCAATCAATGATATAATGCCCGTTTTGTTCGATAACCTTTCGCCATCTGTCAGTGAGCTGCAGAATGTCACGTTCATAGAAGGACCTGTCTTTCGTTGCGAAAAACTGTACAAGGTGCTGATTTACAGCCTCTTCTGAATTGAACGTTATACCACGCAAGGACTGTTGAAGAGAGCGAAACAAGCGGAAATCTGACTGCGCAAGGTCAGGCGAGTATGCTGGGTGTGGCAACACATCCCACCCAAGCTCCAATAATTTTTGGCGGGTGATTAAACTTGTGTGTGGTCTCGCGTTATCGTGATGGAACACAACACCTTTACGATAAACGAGCTCTGGACGTTTCTGGATAATGGATTAGTTCAAACTGTCGAATTGTCGACAGTACACATTCGAATTGATTGTTTGGTTGCGTGGTAGGAGCTCAAAAACACGACACCTTTAAAATCCCACCACACTGAGACCAAAACCTTCAGATGATGAATGTCTGTTTTGAATGTGGTTTGAGGCAAAGCAGCACGTCGGAACCAAGATCGTTTGCGCAGGACATTGTTCTTCACAATCCACTTTTCGTCACCAGTTATCAGTCGCTTCAAAAAAGGATAGTTTTCTTCACGTTTAATGAGCATATCGCAGATGTTTATACGCGCCGTCAACTGAGCTTCTTTGAGTTCACGATTAACGCACACATCGAGCTTGCTTACGTATCCCAGCTTCTTCAGGTGGTCGTGAACGCTTGAATGATGGATGTGCAATGTGTCTGCAATCTCTCGTGTCGTGTAACGCGGGTTTGACTCGATCAATGCCTTGATTTGTTCGTCATCAAACTCGGTTGGCCTCCCGGACCGAGGAGCATCGTTGAGGTCAAAATCACCAGCACGGAATTTTGCGAACCACCGCTGGTACTGATGTTTTGTAGAGCATTGTCACCGTACACTTTACGCAAAGTTTCACAAGCTTGACGCGCGTTCTCCCTTTTACGGAAGTAATTAAGCAAAATATGGCGAAAATGCACAGTTTGGTCTTCCATCTTCAATTTGATGTAAAATCTCCGCAAATCAACCAAATCGCTCACTATTCCTTTTAGACTGCAGCTAGAACTGGCACCTGTCGAATGCCATAGCGGTAACAGAGCTGCGCATGCCTCTAGTACTTCCAAAACCACCCAACCGCCATCGGGTGACAAAATACGTCATGTCTTTTCCGACAACCCAATAATTTTTCATTTAATTTTATGAATTGAAGGCCAAAACAGCTGTTTCTATAAAAAATGTGCAATACTGCGTTCGACCTAGGCACGAGTCTCGAAAACACGATAGTCGTTGTAGAAACCATAGGAACAGGCTATACATGTTTATCATGCACGCGTCTTCTGTAGGGCGCAGTTTAATACACGTTGTTTTATGAACCCCTAGCAAGTGTTTTCACGCTGTGATTATTCGAAAAAATTGATTTGTGAAAAAGTAATAAAGATGCGCCATTCAATTTTGCTCTGGACTTAAGAAGTCTGTCGGAGAGACTTTCAGCCTTATGCAAAAGGTTTATAAAGATGAATGTCTAGGAAAATCAACAGTTTACAGATGGCATAAAAATTTAATGGATGGTCATGAGTCGGCGGCTTTAATCTAGCATAGAGGAAGACCTTCAACCAGTGTTATTGAGGTGAACATCAATATAGTAGATGTCATTATACGGGAAGACCACCTATCTATTAGAGATATTGTAACGTATATTCTAAATTAACTTTCATTTTTAGTTCGTTTTCTTATGTAAATTTGAGTTTGTTCTCCTTTATACTTCCAAACTTAACGTGATATCTTCTTTCTCTCACGAGAATGAGGTTGACAACACATCTGAAGTCAGAGAGTAAGTGATTTATGAATGTGATGAGAACGATTGATAAAAAGGGCGATACGACAGTGGCTCTTGCGGATGTGTCTGTGTGTAGATGTTCGATTGATAAAATATAAGTGAAGTTTACCTGCCGTGCTGTACACTGAAGTGCCAGAAAAACTGGTACACCAGTCTAATACTTGGTAGGTCCCCCACCGGAGCGCAGGACTGCAGAAATACGACGGGGCATGGACTCCACTAGCTTCTGGAAATATGCTGTAGGCAATGCACACCATACTTCCTGCAGAGCGTTCCACAATTCGGGTGTATTCCGAGGTCTCGGATTCCTGTGTTCGATAACGCGTTGCATGGCATCCCAAATGTGTTCTATCGCGTTCAGATCTGAAGCTTGGGTGGGAAAGGCAACACCACAAACTCAGATGAATGCGCCTCTAACCATAATGTGGCGTCCCGACACTTGTATTGTCCTGTTGGAACAGGCCCAACCCATCAGCATGAATGCAGGACATAAACGGGTATACCTCGTCAGAAAGGATGCGCACATAGCGTTGACCAGTCACAGACGTTTGTAGACTTACCAGGGGTCCCAGTGAAGTCCAGCTAAACACACCCCTTGCCATTATGACCCCCCACCAGCCGGTACAGTTCCCTGTTGACAGGCGGGATCCATGGCTTCATGTGGTTTGCGCAACACACGAATCCTTCCATCTGCCCGATAGGGTTGGAAACGCAGACCAAGCTACTTGTTTCCCGTCATCAAGTGTCCAGTGGCGGTGTTGCCGTGCCTAAGCGAAGCGCATAGCTCTGTGTCATGCACCCATCACGGGGACTTGAGTTGGGCGTCGTCTCCCAAAGCCCATATCGTGCAGGGTACGTTGCACAGTCCGGACGCTGATGCTTGTTGAGGCTCCAGCATTGAATTCCGATTATACATGCGAGAGTGTTGCACGCCTATTGCGTGAAACGATTCTTGACAGCCGACGATGGTCACCTTCATCCAATGCCTTTTTACGGCCACACTGGTATAGTTGGTTGGAGGTTTTGCCGGAATTCTTGTAGTCACGATACACCCTTGCAATAGTCGTCCGTGAAAATCCGAACTTCGTTTCCACCTCCGAAATACTATGGCCCATCTCACGAGCGCCAACTATGACACCGCGTTGAAAATCGCTTAAATCGTTATTACCTGTTATTCTCCTGCGGAAAACAGCTTTGACAGCTGGCAAGGATATCTATCGCTTTATATACACACTGGTGGACGCACCCGAGAACGCGTATAGGTGACGTTGCTCTATATTTTGCATAAGCTTGTCTGTACCAGTTTTTCAGGAAATTCAGTGTGTGTTGGATCTAATTAAAGATTGCTGTACCAATAAAAAGTTATCGTAAGTTGACTTCTGTTTATGTTTCGTCTGGCCGTAAAAGCTTAGTAGGAACTATTGCATCGTATTCTTATTTAGCTCAACATTCCTTAGTCATGGTTTTAGACATAGCGTAACACCAAACTTGCTCACGAAAAAGACATTACGTTATAATATCTAAGATGGGGTTCACATTTCAAAATCATCAGATGGCGCGACACGCACCCAAGATCCAGCACCTACAAATACCCGAGAACTGTAGTTGGTTGTTCAGACGGCATGGCTCTACATCCCTCCAGAAGTCTTCCGGCCACTTGTGGAATCGATGCCACGTCGAGTTGCTGTACTTCACCTAGCTAGAGGAGTCCTAAGCGATACTAGGTACGTATTTCATGACTTTTGGCATGTCAGTGTACTCTGTGTACATAGATAACAGGCACCTGACATGAAAATCATAAGAAATTAGGGTCATTTATTAAAAGAAATTACAATAGAAGTGGCCCAAATTATGCTTGAGGAAAGGGATATTTGACTGCGTGTCTTAAACAGCCAGTAGAAGTATACAGCTATGAAAATTGGTTTAGGGTGCTTACGGGAAAGTGAAGTAGTGGGTCAGTAGGAACAGGTAACCATATTTATAACTGTGGTCCTGGCATCCTGGGGCAATCGTGTGCTATCCGAGACACGGCGGCCATTATATAGTTAGGCTAATGATCAAAGATAGAACCCCCAAGCATATTGTTGAAAGCCTAACGCTCTAACCACAAGACTATTCTGAATCTAGTGGAGTGGATGTGTGTTGCTCTTCAGATCATTCCCGCCCCACCTTCACTACGGCGGCCCTCGAATTCGCAACGATTCCTAGGTTCTATAAATACCTTCGTGCAGCTAAAAACATTAAAGTAAAGACACAAGGCAACTGACCTAGGTGCACGAGACGCCAATAAAATCAATATATGGTTTAAAACCTAAATTGATGAACCATAACTTCAATAATTCTCAAGATACAAGTTGAAACCTGATAATAATTAAAAACACTTCATAAGAACTTTCGGGTCCGCCCTGGATCCCGTCTTCAGATGAGAAATACAAAAGCAAACATAAGACAGAGCAATAGGTCTCGACAATGACGTATGTGTAGCGGTCCCCTAGCGGCCACCAAGATATCTACATCGTTAACTGATATCAAAGTGAGACAGTAAGGTGTTTCAGATAAACAGGCACCATGGTTTTCCGGACCACACGGCGAGGTCAATTTTAAGAAAGCTCTGTAATAATTCCACTATCACCTTACATAATGTAAAGAGGAAACCTAGGTACGTAAGTTCTATGGCATTCCACCCTATCATCACGCCAGCCTTAAAAAAACATCTGCAGGAGATTTGATATAGACTTTGGGTCAAAGACTTGCAATATTCTCTCTTTTGTCAAAAAAGATCGATACAAAGTCCCGATGTTGAATAAAGGAAGTGTCTACTCCATCCCGTTAACCAGTAACAATACACGGAATTCCAACTTAGCATACATCGGATCAACACGCCGTACCTTGGGAATAAGATTTAAAAAACATAAATATGACTTAAAAACTGGGCTACCGACAACCGCACCCTCTAGACTGGTTAATTCTGGTACCTACTCTCCGATCTGGGAAGAAGCACATGTTATGCCTTCCCCGATACACCAATGTACACTGTTATTTGCGGAAAGCCTTCCTATATTCCAGACGGGAACGGAATGCTCTAATGATGACCTGCCTCAATTTATTTCGACTTCCTGGAAACATTATTTGTGGACATTACCGTAAGCATATTTTGTGACGTATTATTTTTTTAATATATACACTACATCTGTTTGTATTGATATATGAGTTGCACATACTATATGGGTATACACTACATCTGTTTAATATATTGATATGAGTTGTGCCTTTTCCGTATATTAGTTACGTTCCCAAACTTCTTGGAGAATCTTTTCCGATAACCTCTTCTATCTCTATCATCTCCTCCTCGCCCCTCTCCCTACAACCCCTTTCCCCAGGCAACTTTTAGCTGCTTTTCGTACTTATTGTACATTTCCTATATACCCCCTTCCCTGTCAACCTATTTGTCACACTTTGATATCAGTTAACGATGTATATATCCTGGTGGCCGCTAGGGGACCACTTCACATACGTCATTATCGAGACCTATAAATGAATGTGTTACCCTGTCTTATATTTGCATTTGTATTTCTCATCTGAAGACTGGATCCAGGGTGGACCCGAAATTTCTTATGAAGTGTTTTTAATTATCATCAGGTTTTAACTTGTATCTTGAGCGTAATTAAAGTTATGGTTCATCAACTCAGGTTTTAAACCATGGATTGATTTTATTGACGTATCGCGCACCAAGGTGAGCTGCCTTGCGTCTTTACTTTAATGATTCCTAGGTTGCTGCTCTCTGCTTTCCCGCGTCAATGACAATTTCTAGAACAAATGTAGACAAATCGTTCTCATTCCAGATTGCAAGCGCTTCTTATGGAAGAACAGACACGTCTAGTTTCCGTGTTTTCTTCTTAAATTCCGCTTCTCCCGTTGACGTCACTGCTTTGTGCTGTGGGACATGCTCTCGTGGATACAAGCATGCCAATAATGATCTGTCCCACGAGTGTAGGTACTTATACATGCATTGTTTCTTCTTCTCTAATGATAAATTTCGTTAAGATTTTGGCTCAATTCGTCACTTTGTAACGCTTTAATTTACATGAGATATATAAGTAAAGTTAATAACATTTCATACCCTTCTCCGCCCGGAACAGAAGAATGCCGTGTGCTTCAACAACGCTCAACTGTTTGACAGGCAAGGATTTATCAAAAATCAGTCGATGGCTCACTCCCTCTGAAAAGATATGTAGTGTTAGTTTAGAATAATGATTAATTTATTTGGCAATATTGCAGTTCTCTTTATACAAGAATATATTTAAAAACGTACGCTTAAAAAACCACTCAATAAAATTATGTTCCTAATACACTATTTGACAGAGAAAATATAATACAGAGAAGTATTTCTCAGAATACCATAGAAGTCAGTGGTAATATGTCGACAATTGCCTTATTTAAATGATTGCAGTTGCGAACAAATCACATGAAAGGTGAGGGTGATAAAAAGGAAAAAACAAAACAAAAAAAAAACATCGGCTTAGCTAAGATTGGTCGTCCTAACCTGAGTATGTGAAACATTGTGTCAGAGTGATCTCGGTGACGAAAGCCGGTGAAAGGAGATTGAAATCCGATGTCAATTGGGAATACTAACCCCATAAGTACCAGAAGGTTCATCACAGTGCTGAGTACGGCGGTTGGTCTATATGTCGCATCGCGGCGGGTAGCAACAACTCTCTGCGAATGTGGCGACAGTGTTTAAAGCAAGGTTACGTACGTCGCCGTAGTGGGACTGGTGCACGTTGGCCGACAATCCAACACCTCAATTACTTAATTCGACGGCACGCCGTTGTAGCCCTACAATACACAGTGGACGACATACGACGAGGCGAACAGGCAGCTATCGATAGCCCTTATCGTCGCGGACTGTGAATCGCAGATTGGCTGAGGGAGGGTTGCTCTCTTGCCACCCACTGTAGTGATTGCGAATCATCACAACTCATAAATGCGCAAGTTCTCAGGGGTGCCGTACCGGATATACGGGACTGGATGAAAGGAACCATGATGTATTCAGCGACGAGTCCCGCTTCTGTCTTAGCGCTGACGATCGCCTATTGAGAGTTTGTAGACTACAAGGTCATCGCGACGACCATGCTGCCATTCTCAAATTTAGAGCCATCGTGTACAGGGAATCGAAAGATCTTGAATAGAAAGTCAGGACAACATCCATGTCTTGTCCGATATTCGAGCAGAGGCCACGAAGCCCTGTAAGCGAATCCATGTCGTAGGCACGCGACCAATGGAGACGGAAATATGCACTTTTTTTATAAGTTGGATATGTTTTGCGAGAAACGTTGTCACACAAATACATTAATGTTTCCTCCGTGGAAAATATATGATATGCTTTATGAGTAATGTGAGAGAAACTCAGTAAATGTGGTGTGAAATTGTGTTCTTATTATCTCTGAGCACGTCTGCAGTCGTCTCAAGGCAAATATAGTATCATTTTTTGCTGTTCTAATCGAAAAACTCAAACCTTTTCTTTTTTTCTTCATCTTGCTACCTTTAGCTTTATTCTTTTAAATAAAAAAAAAAAGGAAAGAAAGAAATTCAGAGGATAAAAATATTTTTCGAGTGGTGTTTTGATGTCTGATTTTCGTTTTGCTATTCCAAGGATCCCTTACAACGCGTTTTGTTGTTTGTGACTCACAAAGTAATGACACCCTTGGCATGCCTCTCAAATTTATTGATTTGGTTTTCAATGAAATTTGGTCACAGTGAGAGGCCTTCTGGCTGATCATCTGAGTATGGGTTTGAGTCCCAAACTGGGCATAGATGATGAATTTGTTCTGATACTTCTTTGGAAACCCTAAAATATATGAAAGAGATAAAGATATATATATGACAACTCAAAGAAGCATGGAGAGGTGCATGCTTGGTATAACCAGGAGAGATAAGAAGAGGAACTCGTGGATCCGAAAAATGACGAGAGTGGAAGACATCATGATCAGAGTTAAATCCCTGAAATGGCAATGGGCTGGACATACTGCCAGAAGGACAGACCATAGATGGACAGCCGAAATTTTAGATTGGATTCCAAGGGACAGGAAAAGACCCAGAAAAAGACCACATGGGAGATGGGTGGATGAAATTCGTAAATATGCGGGAGTGACATGGAGGAGACTGGCACAAGACAGACCGTTGTGGAGGAAACTTGGGGAGACCTTCGTCCAGCAGTGGATTGATAATGGTTGACAATGATGATGATGATGATGATATATATATATATATATATATATATATATACAGAGAGAAAGACAGAGACAGAGATATACAGAGAGAGAGAGAGACTGAGACAGAGATAGACAGACAGACAGAGAAATACAGAGAGACAGAGAGAGAGAGAGAGAGAGAGAGAGAAAGAGAGAGAGACAGAGAGAAAGAGAGA
Source organism: Macrothele yani (assembly GCA_039090855.1). Classification (NCBI taxonomy): domain Eukaryota; kingdom Metazoa; phylum Arthropoda; class Arachnida; order Araneae; family Macrothelidae; genus Macrothele; species Macrothele yani. The sequence continues at coordinate 21,303,390 of CM077002.1, read as the reverse complement.
GAGACAGAGAAATACAGAGAGACAGAGAGAGAGAGAGAGAGAGAAAGAGAGAGAGAGACAGAGAAATACAGAGAGACAGAGAGAGACAGACAGAGAGAAAGAGAGAGAGAGACAGAGAAATACAGAGAGAAAAGAAGAGACAGATAGACAGAGAAATACAGAGAGAAAGAGAGAGACAGAGAGGGAGAGAGAGAGAGACTGAGACAGAGATAGAGAGATAGGGAAAGAGAGGAATGAAGTCATCACAGGAGTGCTTTGTTTGAGAATCAGAAATGTTAGTACCACGCTTTTCAAGTTAATAGGCTTCCTTTAACCTCAATAGGTTTTCTCAGTAGACGACTGCCAGTTTCCTGACTAGAAAACAAGACGAACCCTAAACGAAGTAGTAGAAGAACACTATCTTCGCAAGACGCTACATAAAGTTTGTTGTTGATTTTTGTATTTCAGAACTTAAATTACTCTGAGGTTAACAGGGGCCGTTGCTTTGCTTCTGCACCCAAGCAACGGAGAAAACCTGTTACGTAAAAACGAGCAGAATGCCTTGACATTTCATTAGATCTGAGCCCAGGCTCGAAGATGTGAAGTCGGAAGACTCCATTCTGGGCAACTGGGGGACGGAAATATAATTCGTGTACTCAAATGGTGTGAGGTCTATCGATCTCAGCATATAGCAGCTGTTAAACAAATGCGATTCCGCCTTCTCGTGGTGCATCTTGTTCTCACTAAAGGGGTTCTGATGAGATCGACCAAAAGCAGTGTAACTATATCACCAGAATTAAAGGAAATGCTCTCTCACACACTGCCCAATCCGGATGACCAGTGTATTGTGAGTAAGCTGTGGCCAAATCCACACGCAAACTGACTTCAGAACTAGGGCATTCGGAAGAACCAGTATAATTTCCAAAAGAAATTTAACATTATGTGTTTTAAGAAAAGTGTTTAATCAACGCATCCTTACAGTTCTTGCTGATGAATCAAAGACATGGATCTTGACTACAAAAAAAAAAAAAAAAAAAGGTGCGAACAATTCGAAGAATCAGGGAGAGCACGCACCTGACGTAACCGAGAAAAATAGGAAAAGGAACTCATGGATGGGGAAAATGACAAGAATGAATAACATCATGATCAAAGTGAAAGATACTCAAGTTGCAATGGGATATATATATATATTGCTAAAAGAAATGACCACCGTTTGACAACTGAAATATAGGGTGTCCCACTCGCTACCGAACCCGGTATTTCTTTATTAATATTAAAACCAATGAAGATATTGCAACGAAAATTGAAGTGGACTTACCTCATTTCGTGCAAAATGTGATGACATCACAACAAGGGCTGGAAGTGGCCACCGTTTGGTTCCAGACAGCAATTAACCCGGCGCTGTCCGCCAGCCAGCCGGACTGCTCCTTAGTGGCAGACACATTCCTAAGTGCGGAGCCACTGAGGAGCAGTCAGCGAGCCACCCGGACGCGCCTCTTTGCTGCTTTGTCATGCTACTTTGCTGAGCGTGTCTACACAATATGGTTGTTGAGAGTGAGTGCTCGTGATCGTGGCTGTTCGCATGCGTGTGAAAATGTATCTGTATACTCTGGAGGAGCGAGATTGTTCGCACTTATTGGAAAACAGAATCTATAAAGTCTTGTCAACAGCAATTCCTGGTTTGCAGGCAAACATCCGCCGAGCAAATCCACCATTTGGGCATTGTCGAAGAAATTGGAGACCAAGGGAGTTTTATTAGACGACCATGCAGGAGGTCGTCCACAAATGTCCGAGAAAACGATCCAGAATGTAAAACGCCGAATACTTGCGTCTCCCAGGAAGTCACTTCGCCGACTGTCACAGGAAACAGGGTTTCTGTGACAGTCGGCGAAGGGTTCCTGACAGTGGAACAGGGTTTCTGTGACTTCCTCTTGTGCAGATCCTTTTTTTAAGATTACCCTGACCATTTACTTACGGACACCAAGCTATTCAGTGAGTAGCCTAGTGGTTATTCGCCTGACTTGGGCAAATGGTGGTCACTTCCAGCACATGTTGTGATGTCATCACATTCGCACGAAATGAGGTAAGTCCATTCCAAATTTCGTTGCAATATCTTCATTGGTTTTAATATTATTAAAGAAATGCCGGGTTCGATAGCGAGTGGAACACCCTGTATTAAACTGAATACTAGGGACAGGAAAAGACACAAAATACTACATAGACGATGCGCAGACGAAATTCGACCATACCGATTATGTGGGAGAATGCCTTAAGACAGAGAGTGGTGGAAGAGACTTATGAAGACCATGCAGCGATGGATCCAGAATGGTTTATGATAAAGTCGCAAACAAGCGTGAAAACGGAAAGTCTTTAACTTACATATATAACGACGAGTGAGTATTATCTTCAAGACACGTTAGCATTTACTGTATTCCGATTTTCTTTGTTTATACCAAATACATTAGAAGCTCATTTCATAGTAACAAAAACATATTCAAAGTACGTTGCGTATGCCGAAAATAAAGTATTTTTCCGGTTTAAATTTTAATCATATCTGTCTTTAGAGTACCTGACGAATTTTATTTGTAGAAAGAGAAATAAGAGAAATGGTGCTCCCAATTGGAAGGAGAAATTAAACTTAAATTATTTTCTACAGACGCGAACAAAACTTCCGTCTCTCTCTCTGATTTTTAGACGTTTAAAAATTCATTTGATGTATAATCTGTAGCGCTTGCAGTGCTCTCGTTATTCACAAAAGCCAGTTTTTCTCGTGAAGTAAGCCGTCTTTATACTTGACTGAGCTTTGCTTCACGCAGATAAAAAAGCACTCATCGCAATAATTTTGTTTCCTTTCAAGAAATGGACACCGAATTTTAAAGATACTGTAAGAACGTGTGATTTATTTAAAATTAATTCTATTTCGCGGAACATTCATGCAATTCCTCTTTTTCTTTCCTTTTTCTCTTTTAAAGTTCAACGGCAGTCGTAAATAGCTAAGATTCAGAGGAGTATAGTTTGGTACTTTCGTTCCAAAAATTGAAGATGCTAGTAATGCAAAAATTAACATGAAATAAATATTTTTCTTGAGATTCGAGCTCAAAACCAAGAGTAAGGAAAGTCAGAATTAGTTCCTTTCAAGGGCGTGGTAATATATACTATACCAGCTTCTAAACTCCTGATGTTTCAATAATAATGAAGCAAAAATATTGTGGAAAGGTAGAGTCATCCCCCTAATTGTTAAAAAGATCAGCCTAAGAAAATGGAAAATTAAAAGAAACTAATGGACACTCAAAGTACTGGCAATGCACAGAAAATGTTCTTGTGGAAGCGGTACGAAAACTATTAATGCCAACTTACGTTTTTCTGGTACATCTAGAGTTATTTAATCCTTCATGTGGTATGAATACATATATACGTTCGGCCGTTTCTGTGCCTAAAGCGGCGACGACGCAATAAAACGTTAATCGAAAACCTGTTCAAGAGCCGCGAGAACGCATATATGCGCATCTTAACGACGAAGATTACTACAGAAAGACCAGATGCTTTTAGGGGAGCCTCCTATTATACATGTGACAAAATTTCGAATTGCCTTTTCCGACGCTCCTGCCACCTGGAGGGTTAAAATCCTGATTTAATAATCCCGATAATTTATTTTTCACTCTGTGTATTGCAGGTGAAACGATTTTGCATTAAAACTGGTTGTATTTGCCGTTCAGTAAGACAGGCCTTAATTTTAACCCTTTAACGACCATAACGCCCAAAACGCCGTACGTACAACGACCAAGGCCGCCCGAAACGCCTGTCTAGAATGAGTCAGATTTCTTACCCTTACCTGTTCTTTAAATTTGCACGACCTATGAGAGATTAGCAGGAGTTTCCGTCAGTCACCATTGTTGTTGCTAAACAAAGAAGCAAAACAGCAGACAGTTTTGGGCGTTATGGTATTTAGAGTGGTACCAGATTTTAGAATCATGGTCGTTAAAGGGTTAATGTATGCAATATCAGGTGTAGAATTTTACGCAATTTTAGTGTTCTTCCTTCTAATAGATACGAGAGTGGATCAAAAAGTTTGTTACACTGTTGAATACAAAAAAAAAAAAAAAAAAAAAAAAAGAGGGATATACTCAGGGGATGTATGTGGGCTTAAAGGTTCATTTTTCGACATAGTCGCCTAAGGACTGTAAACATTTATCGGAACGTGTGATTAACTTTTTCATTACCTGTACAGAAAATGTCTCTTCTAGTCTGGTCAACCAGTTATGGACTGCAGTTTTCACAACCTCGTCGGTTTGGAATCGTTATGCACTAAGGTCCTGTTTCATTTTACCGAACAAATGGTAGTCGCACGAGGATAAGTTGGGGCTCTACGGTGGATGTTACAACACCTGCCACTTGAATTATTGCAGCAATTCCTTTGCTTTGGAGCTCTGGATATTAGTGGTCTGCCTTCGTGGTATTCGTCCGTCAAATTTGTGCGACGCTTTTCAAATTGTTGGCACTACTTTACAAAAGCCGAGTGAGCCATGGAATTTTCCCCGTATACAGCACAGATTTCACAATGGATATCAATGCATTTTAGGCGTTCAGCCCACAAAAATCCAATGGTTCCTTGCACTTCAAATTTTCAGTAAGAATCCAGTTGACGTGTCATTACGAACTTCCTCCTGCACACGCCTTATGCAGTTACTGAACTAAAACACCTCCCCCGTCGGCAGCTCTGACGTAGTGTCTACTTCGCTCCCAAGCACACACGGCCTGATTGCAATCTTCCTCCAGATGGCGCTAAGTGTAACTTACATTTTGATTCACCTACATAGTTTATCACTATGCTTTAGCGTAACCAGATGTTCATTGCTCTCATAAACACACGGCAATTCATATCTCAGAATTAGAAGTGTTTGTTTTATTAAATACGCAGATAATTTTATATCTTATATGAATTAATACAGACATTTGACGTGGACCAGGAACATCAAACATAGGTCATCGCTCTTTCCACGTTTATAAGTGAGTCACGAAAAAGTTATCATTATCCGCCATCTAGAATCGAACCCAGGTACTTCCAGTTACGCGCCGGATATGCTTCCACTGCACTTCAGCGGCCTCGAATTCCTCTAGACTCACACACACGAACTGCCAAGCCAATTTGGCAGGTTGCTTCTTGGAGCCCCGCACTATGCTGGGGATTCCCAAAAAATGGTATGGTGCAGTGGGAGTATATCATGCGCATAACTGGAAGACCCTGGGTTCGATTCCCGGTGCCGGCCAATGAGAATTTTTCCGTGACTTACTTATAAATGTGGAACAAGCAATGACCTCTGTTTGATGTTCCTGGTCCAAGTCAAATGTCTGTATTAATTATTCATTCGCCTTCTAATAATTTATTCAGTTGCTGATTACCGTCTTTAGTGAATCCCCAGCATTGTGCGGTGCTCCAAGAAGCAACCTGCCGAATTGGCTTGGCAGTTAGTGTGTGTGAGTCTGGAGGAATTCGAGGACGCTGTGGTGCAGTGGAAGCATATCCGGCGTGTAACTGGAAGACCTGGGTTCGATTCCCGGTGGCGGCCAATAAGAATTTTTCTGTGACTAACTTATAAACGTGGAAAGAGCGATGACCTCTGTTTGATCTTATGTGAACCCAAGCGTTAGTGTTTTGGTTGCCAAGGACTACAGAAGCTTTACAGAAGAAAATGAAAATATTTTTACATCGTAGGTAAATTAAAAAGTAAAGGCAATTGCGTATGTATGTATGTGTGTGTGTGTGTGTGTGTGTGTGTGTGTGTGTGTGTGTGTGAAAAGTACGCACTAAGCGCAACGGATAGAAGCAGACGTAATAGAACACTCCCGCAATGACTTACGAGTAGTTCGAACACACAAAAAGCAGCGCTCTGCCGTTAGTCTAGTTGAAGTCAAGGGCAAATAACATTGACGCTCCGCTGAAGGATTTCATCACCGTTGCACAGTGCGCATTGATGAGTGAAACATTTTGAAATTCACCGAAGTATGTTGGCTCAGTACGGAAGTCAAAGCAGCATAACTCAGCGAAAACTTTATGAATGGGGAGAAAGCTTTAAAGTAGGAAGGACAAATAAATAAATACATCGCTCTTAACCACGTTCTAGAAACACGCAGCAACCGAAAAATTGTTTTTCAGCCGCCGCTGTGGAATTGAACCAACAGAACTCTCGATATCTAGCCGAGTGCGTTACATATACGCTAGATATCGAGAGTTCTGTTGGTTCAATTCCACAGCGGCGGCTGAAAAACAATTTTTTGGTTCTGTGTGTTTCTAGAACGTGGTTAAGAGCGATGTATTTATTTATTTGCTTGTCGCCATGTATTTGGAGTATTTTCAACTAGGAAGGACAAGTTTAACCGACGCGAAGCTTGATCTGGTCGGCCATCATCAACGAGCACACAAGTCCAAATCGACAGGGCGAATGACTTGATCAGAGAAGACAGGCGCAGTGTGTTGTCCGCTGTTTCTGCATCATTTGGACATCAGCTATGGATCCGCCAGTCTCGTTCATTTCGTCGGCAATCACTTGGTCAACAGGTATATTTCGTCGACACTATATATTTTAACGAAGTAAATTTCTCGGTCATTTTTGGTCCACGCTGGGAATCAAACTCGAGTCCACTTATTCCGGAACAAGTCGCTCTACCAACTGAGCTACGCAGACGTTCGTTGTCGTTGCTATCTGCCTTTATGTCATGTGCGTCCTGCTGGGCAAACACGTCACATCTCTCCCCCACCCCGAAAGAGGGCCGGGGACATGGCCCACTGGTCAGCCGTGACCATGAATCGTTGCAGGCAGCTATCCGCTGTAGAACGTGCACTTGAGAACTCCCAGTCAATCTAGTGTGTGGAATGCAACGTCACACACATTTATTTTTCGAAGCGCTGAAGAAGAGATTCACTTATTTTTCCTATCTCGTGGTATGGAAAGAACATCACACCATTGCGAGATCTTGAACGGCCGGGTCATCCGGGAAGTTCGGGCGCCATTATAACGAAGTAAATGTCTCCGTCAATTTTAGTCCACGCCGGGAATCGAACCCGAGTCCATTTATTCCGGAATAAGTTGCTCGACCAACTGAGCTACGAAGACGTTCGTTGTCGCTGTTAACTGCCTTTATGTCGTGTGCGTCCTCCTGGGCAGGCACGTCACAATATACAAACAGTCGATTCCTAAAAAATACGAAAAAAAGTTCAGAACCACCAAATTTGGTATACTATCTCACGGTACTCTGTTAGACCGTACACGGTTTTTGGAAGAATTCGGGGCCCGGGGTCAAGGTACCCCATACAAAATTTTCGTAAAATCTACAGTTTTCAATTTAGAACCACCAAATTTGGTATACTATCTCATTGTACTCTTAAACCAACTTAGACCATAGACGGAAGTGGTCGGGGCCCGGGATCAAGAAGGCCCCATACAAAATTTTCGTAAAATCTACAGTTGTTAATTTAAAACCATCAAATTTGGTATACTCTCTCATGGTACTCTAACTCAGACAGTATACGATTTCTGGAAGGGGTCGGGGCCCCGGGTAAAGGGAGCCTCATACAAAATTTACTCAAAAATTTCCATTTTTTACTTAAGAACTGCAACACAATTCTGCACTTCGATACACTATATGCGGTCTAAGAGAGAGTACCATGAGATAGTATACCGAATTTGGTGGTTCTGAATTTTTTTTCGGTTCTTTAGGAATCGACTGTTTGCGTATACAGTGGCGACGAATTGAGTGTCGACGAATTGAGTGTAGAGGAAATGAGTGTCGACGAAATGAGTGTCGACGAAATGAGTGTCGACGAATTGAGTGTCGATGAAATGAGTGTCAACGAATTGAGTGTCGACGAATTGAGTGTCGACGAATTGAGTTGTCGACGAAGTGAACCAGACCCGGATCCGCATGTGACCTAGAACATGATTATTTGGGTCACTGTAAAGTTTGCGGAAGATGATTACCCAAACAGCTAACTGATACTTGGCGTAGTGTAGAGTTTGCGGAAGATGAGTACCCAAACATTTAACTGCCACTTGGGGGACTTGCGGAAGACGGTTACCCAAACGGCTAACTTATCTGCACAAGCAACAGCGCGTGGCGGTTGTGATTCGATTTCTAAAACGTTATGAAGATCCGAGTGTGCATGACCTTAGGGTCACCGACAACCAGAACCGTAAATCAAGAGCGTCTCCTTTTTTTTTTTTTTTTTTTTTTTTGATTGGAGGTTTAACGACCACCGTGAGCAACTCAGTGGGAAATAAGCAGTCGCCCGTCCCTAATTTAGCGCCACTGGCTCCAGGGAAGGGAGAGAGAGAGAGCCAGCGCCGTAAGACAAACACAACATGCATGCCTCACCGGGATTCGAACTCGGACCCTATCTCAGACGAAGTTTGCCGAAGATGATTACCCATACAGCTTGCTGCACCATGATAATGCACGTCTCCATGTAGCGGACGCAACGGTGGAGGCAATGCAACGACTGCGGTTTGAACGTTTTCCACATCCACTTTATATGTGCATCATGTGCATTCGAATCCAAGTCCGCAGCTTCTATATCCGTGAACTCGCGTGACTTAAATTAACTGGTGAACATGATTCATTTAATAGCACATTTTATCTATAGGAACAATACATTTTAAAGCAACAAATTATTTTTAAATATTCAGATGGTTTACCTTCAACTAAATAAACACCATTTTCAGTTGATAAAACGATCTTGTTTTCACCTATAAATAGAATCATACATTACACGTGTTAGCAAAATAAATTCCACACAAGCACACAAAATCACTAATATTATACAATATTATACATGTATACAAACATAATAAATACTTTGAGGTTCTCTTGAGATTGTGCTACTTGGAAGAATCTCAAGAAGAAACTGAAAGTATTATTATGTATATATATTATAGAGAGCAGTTGGTTCGTTACTAACCCAACACAGAACGACTTATTGTACACAATGACGGGGACTGAAGCCCCAAGGTAGAAATATCCGGTTTATTTTTAAATGGTAGTCTCCACCCCGAACCAATGGTTTAACGTAACGCTTATTTATTTCCATGGTAATGAGCCTTTCGTACTTCTATCTCGTTTTGTTATATCTATAATTTACAGTGCAAATAGTGTTTAAAGCACATGGATAAAGACACTTTCATCAGCACTCTTAGAAAGACCAATACTGTCAAAGTTGTGTCGTTGCGATTCATTAAAATTCATGGCAATAACTACGCAACAGAAACCGTATAAAGTAGAAAGAAATCAGGAAATGCAGGAGCCTATCGAAATGTATACGAGTTAAACACTCGATATTTTGGATTTGGATTGGAATTTTTAACGACCACCGTGAGCAACTCAATGGGCTATAAGCAGTCGCCCGTCCCTAATTTAGGGTCACTGGTTCGAGGGAAGGGAGAGAGCCAGTGCCGTAAGACAAACACAACATCCATGCCTCACGGGATTCGAACCCGGACCCCGTTCGGACGAATGATCAGAGGCCATCGCTTAGACCACTGCGCCACCGGGGCGGCACACTCGATATGTTTAGGCATGTCAAGTTATGACTTGACGGTATCTGCTGCATTGGTTACCAACGTGTCGTCAAAATATCAATAACTGTTTCGAGTTATGACTTAGACTTTCCTCAGCAGCGGAAAGATATTGGGCGGAATGATTTTCGATGAGGTGAGCCCCCCCCCCTAAAAGACTACTTTATTCCTGCCTGAGCTCTTTCTGAGGAAAGATGCGAATGTGTTGACATTCAAGCACAACTACAGTTCTAGGTTTTAATGTACGACCACGTCTAACTCCGCGGATTGTATGGGGCGACTTACGGCAGACCACCTGTGACAAAAATAGGTCCCAATTGAAATCATTATAGCGTTAAAAATACGTGCCGCACACTAATCGTGTTAGCATATTCGTGAACAGCATGGAGTCCAATTCGCGTACTGCGCAATACATCGTGAGCGTAACACTCACCTCGCTCCCTGTGCTCGGGGGAGATGGTGCAATATTTTTGGGTCAGCCACTGCGTTTGTCTCAGTCTATCTCGGCAAACCGTCAGCGCAACACGACTTTGCGTAGTATTGCTTTAAAGCTCTCGACAAGATCTATTCAAATATACGAAGAACATTTCCAAGTGGTTTGAACTGAACGTTTTAAAAATTGTTTTCTTGTCAACCGGTGAACACTTTTGAGAATATCGCAGTTTATCTGGACAACCGTGAGTGCAAAACGACTGTGCGTGGTGTCGTTTTAAAGCTTTCGACGACATCTATGCAAATATAAAAAGAACACATTGCAATTGTTTAAACTAAAATTATTAAAAATTGTTTTCCTGTGAACCGGTTGACATTTTGGACAATGCCACGGAATCCGCAGAATGAACGCAAGCAAAAGTGGAGAAAATCAAAACGAGAGGCAAGAGCAAGTGATGAGGAATGTGCGAAGCCCAAGAAGACAGAGCACCACGTTGGGTAATTCGTGTATCAATCTGCTTTGTGTTCGCAATGTATCCAGCATTATTTGTAAAAATTATGTAAGCTACTTTTCATATCATAGACCAGTGTTGGCTACAACAAATTAAATAAACGCGTTGAAACCAGCTCATTTCATCTCTCCGATCTGCAAGTCGTAGTCCGACGTCCCAAACTGACGGCTCAATTAGAACTGAGCCTACCTACGTTTTTTCTCACGTTTTGTTCACTGTTTCAGATCTTAAAAAAAAACAGCATGTGGAACCCATGATATGCCCTGGTTTCCAAATTTTATTGCAATGTATGCACAAAACCATCTAAGCGCACAGTTTGTGTTTTAACAGCTAGGCAATTATTCGTACATTACACTGTTGTTCGGCAGCGAACAAAAACGAACGTGTTCAGAGAGCCAGGGAACACCAAAGGCTTTCCTGCTCCGTCACGTTCCCACATCAGAGGTACTCATACCATTTTGGCTACGGCGACCTACGAACCCGTAAAAAATTCTGACGACAGCTAACGTCCCGCTAATTCAAATGAGAACTTTCCCTGCCTAAACTAATTTCGAACTCGCGTGATGTTCTCATACAGGATATCAAATTTCTTTACTACTGATCACATTATCAAACTCTTGAAACCCGACCCAGCTGCCTTTCTGGAAGATGCTTCCCGATTGAGGCTAGGTTGATTTGAAAATTATTGATTGAAACTGATCGAAAAAATTTTGATTGAAAACGGTTAGGTTTTTACGCAGTTCTATCCCAGGAACAAAAGTTTTCCAAACTGAAAAAAACAAACTTTTGGAAAAGCTGTGTTTAAAAGGAATTTTAGCGTGATCCTGCGCTAGTTGGATTGATCTAAGCGTAACTTTACTAATTTTTTTTTAGAATATGAATTTCAGTTATTTGCAATAATGTTATTTAGAAAAGAATGTCATTTTATTTTTCGACTGCAAAGCTAATTTTTCAAATTAATCAATTTTCCCAACTTGGAAAGTTTCTAATCTCTTTTTTACGAATTAAATAAAATTTCATTGAAAACGAAATTTATCGGGGGAACATTTGATGCATTTATCATCCGATTCTAAATACATGTCTGCAAGAAGAAGTGTTACATTCTGTCGATGAACATTATTTTAGTAGCAGAGCTTTTCTTTCTGAGAATTAGAAACCAGTACCTTTGAAACAAGTATTTCTTTCTTGCTGCTTCTCCCTTTCCTAACCTTTCCATCGGCAGCAGTGTCCTCATTAAGTCTGTGCCCAAGGGCTTACATCACTCCTTTGTGCATTAAGCTGAAAAATAGTTTAATAACACCAGAACTTATTTTCATTATATCGTAAACGATCTTTATATTTTTTATGTTTTTTTTTACTCGAAGGAATTACTGATTCTTCTAATTCTGCTGAGCAAATTGAAAAAAAAACTTGAATATTTTCTCTAGTTTTCAGGTCAATGACTTAAACACGCAACTACATTTTAATGCGATATCTGAATGCCTCTTATTGAAATATTTTTTTTTCATCAAGTATCTGTGTATGACGTTACCTTACCTTAGTCCTATAATAACGCTGAAATGGCTTTGCCGTGAATAAAAAATAGGACTAAAATAAATTTTACATGAAGAATCGCCTGAAGCCTAGAAATGGCGCAAGATTTTTCGAAAATCCTGACGAAGAACAGAACAATGTATAATGTGAAGAAAAGATTAGGCCCAATCATTTCGTAACGAGGAGTGTATCACGGCTAATACCCTATGCTTCTTTTAGCGCCCTTTTGCGTGGGTTCTTCAGGAACTCGCTTGTGGGGAAATTCAACATTTCCGAGCTTTTAGCTCTAAATGAAACCTCGCTCTCTTCTGGAGTGGTGCTTCTTAATTCTATGCTGTATATGGGGAAGGTAACTCACAGGTATATTAAGAGGGAGGAGGGAAAGCGGCTTCCCCCCCAAGTGTTTCCTTCTTTTATGTTTTTTGTTGAAATGCGATTTACATCAGAAAACGAGAAATATGACACCAAACTTTCGGTGTAATGAGCACATCTTCCGAATTTGTTCTGACACGAATTAAATTTATCAAAGCTATTCAAAGTCAATGGAACCCGTATAGAATAAAACAGTATTATATGATTGAAGAAAGAAGTTATTCAATTGGAATTTTAATCCCGCAAATATTGCTGTAGACGGAATCGCGAACTTACACCCTCCGGTGGCAAACTTGTGCCTTAACAAAAATTTGAAATTATAGGATAAACATTCCGCAGCGGAAACGCCCTCCAACAAAGAAATAATTTTTCAAATCGGTCTCTTAGAAGCAGAGATATCGACAAATGTAAGATATGCATCTACGCCCACTGGCGGGAGAAACATGCACTATTTTAAAAAGAAAGTATTCTCAAAAGGTTTTTCGATGTGAGCGATATTGGACCCGGAAATAATTTTTTTTAGTAAGGGTTGCTGGAGCTAAGATTTCGCTGCAAGTATATCAGAAGCGGGAATTAAGATTTACGCCCCCTGGTGGCCAAACTATTTTTTACCCAACAATTAGAAATTATATGCAAAAGATTTCCCATCAGGAGTTGTATCCGGTGCAGAAAGAATTTTTCAAATCGGAGTTTTAGAAGCACAGATACAGAAGGAAACGCAATTTACTTTTACGCCTTCTAGCGGAAAGTCTATGAATTACTTGAAAATTTTAAAATTATATAAAAAACATGTCTCACTCGAAACTCTACCCAATAAAGAATGAATTTGTCAAATCGAACAATTATAAGCAGAGATATCGACAAAAATAAATATATATCTACGCCACTTGGCGGAGAAATCATGAAATATTTTAAGAAGAAATTCCAATAAGGTTTGTCAACGGAATTTTTCGATCGAGATTTTAAAAGCTCAAATTTTGTGGCAAAAACATCAGAAGCAGAAATTAACCTTTACGGCTCCTGTTATAGCCCAACCATTCTTTACCAAAAATTAAAAATTATATGCAAAAGATTTCTCATTAGAAGCTCTATACGCTGAAGAAAAGAATTTTTAAATCGGAGTTTTAGAAGTTGAGATATCAGGATAAACGCAATTTATTTTTACGCACCCTACCGGGAATTCCAAGCGTAACTTGAAAAAAGTGTTTATACCTAAAATACTCTTCGACATAAATGGAATCCAAAGGTAAAATAATTTTTTCAATCGGATGTTTAAAAGCAAATATATGAAATAAAATGTATTTTGAATTCGATATTATCCGCATTTACGTCCTCTAGCAGGGAAATTGTGCATCGTAAAAAAAAAAAAAAAAAAAAAAATGAAGGATGATCATTCCCACATTACAAGCTTCCAAATTTCAAAAAGAAGTTTTCAAATAGTACTAATAGTTACAGAGATATGTTGTCCAGAAACGGACGGGCGGATGTACAAACCGATAACATAAGCACGATCTTTTTTTACAAAAGATGAGCTAAAAGTGCTGGAATTTTTTCTTCAATTTTTCATCAACTTTTGCTCTGGTGGTTTTCAAAAACTTCAATGTTTCGCCGCTCCTCTCGAAAAAAATCCATTAACGCCACTGAAGTGACGTATGAAATCTGTCCTGATTTATTTACATTTCTTTATATTATCAGCATATTGATCTGCTACTGCTTAATCTACAAGGCTTCTTGCTCGTTTAATTCATCGCAAAGTTTCTAATTTCCGAATCTATTTCTCTGTCAATCTTCCATCGCGACATTTGACAATCTCAGCCGCCCCGGTAGCGCAGTGGTCTAAGCGATGGCTTCTGATCATTCGCCCGAAAGGGGTACGGGTTCGAATTCCGGTGAGGTATGGATGTTGTGTCGGTCTTACGGCACTGGCTCTCAACCTTCCCTGGAACCAGTGATCCTAAGTTAGGGACGGGTGACTACTTATAGCCCAAAGGTGGCTAACCCTAGGCCCGTGGGTCAAACATTGGTATCAGCGTCGTTTTTTTTCTTTTTTCTAAATCTGAATTATACACTGAGTGGCCACGTTATTATGACCACCTGACAGTTTTAAGCAAATTAGCTATGGCTGCACGCTGTTGCCGCCAGAGGGCAAGGCTAGTATAAAAAGGGAAAGCTTAGTGCTTGCGACAGTAGTAGAAGTGATTTTTGAGTGACGAGAGGGGTAAAAAATGCGATTTGACGGACTTTCAACGTGGGATGATTGTAGGAGCTTGGAGCTATGGAGCGAGTATAACCGAAATCGCCGCATTCGTGAAATGTTCCAGAGCAGCTGTTGTTAAAGTGTTTAAAGATTGGACTGTCAGCCAAAAAACTGGGTCTCTACGTGCAACGTGTGGTCGTCATCGACTAGTGACTGCTCGGGCGTAAAGGAAAGTGTCGAGACTGGTAACAGACAACAGAAGAGCAACAGTGCAACAAATTACAGACCATCTTAATCAAGGATCTCCTCAAATGATCTCTGCCCGCACTGTTCGCCGTACACTGCATCGGATGGGATATGGCAGCCAAAGGCCTGTTAGAACACCTTTGCTGTATGCAGTTAACAAGAGAAAACGACTACAGTTAGGCACAAGGATTGGATAGTCGATAATTGGAAACAAATTATGTGATCCGATGAATAACGTTTCTAGTTGCACCAGGCCGATGGCCGAGTGAGAAATTGGTGGAAACAGTACGAAAACATGGACCCCAAATGCATTGCTACAACTCTTCAAGTTGGTGGAGGCAACGTTAAGGCAAAATGTGGCCCAACGAAAACATATTGGTTCACCACCTTTCGCCTAAGCACGTGGATGAGTGAAGAACATGGTGTAGACTTCTTTATGAAAATTACTTCTCCGGAGACAGATGGAAATTTATTGTGACTATTGATGAAGCATGAATCTACCTAAACATCTGTAACAAAAAAGGTTGATTCACTACCGCAAAAGAGCTGAAGAAGACTTACAATCTTGGTTTCAAGAATCCAAAGAAACTTTCAGTAAAGGATTCATGATTACTGCTGGTTTCCCGTACAATGGGAAATTAAAGTTAAGAAAACTTGAAGAGAATGCTAAAATCAATTCTACATATTACCAAAATAATGTTCTAATACATATATTCAAAGAGGAAACACCGTTTCTTTATCCGATAGAGCCTTCAAAGAGCCTTCAAAGTAGTAGTGGAAAAGGAGTGGAATAAAATACCACTAACAATTTTAAGAAATGTCCTGTTATCTAGATGTAAGTTCATTGTCCAGAGAAAGGGTTATCCGATAGAACATTTAAGAAAAAAATAATTTTATTTCAAACATTAATTACCTTGTTGGAAAGTCGTTCCAGAAATGTGTGAATATTCTCTGTATAGTTTATATGCGCAGGATGAAAGAACATATGTTCGAAATATTCCAAGTCAGTTCAGAGAATTTTAAATTCAGACCGCATAGTTGGTTAAAACGCTATCAATGCTACCTAAGCCTTGCCAGTTAAATACGCAAGTGGTGTTGTAGACAAATCAAATGAATCGAAGAAAATGTACCATGTATAATATTCGCAAAATGATGCAAACAGGCTGAATCGTGAAAAATTATCTGAAGAGAAAGAGGTTTAAATTTATTTATCGAAGAAGCTAAATATTAACTGCTATTGGCGTTCTCCAACGAAAAATATTAAAAATCTCTGTTTAAGAAAGAAACACAAAAGCGGAATACTGAAATGAAAATCAAAAACTGGAAAAATCAAGGATATGTATGGTCAGGTTCTGAAGGACACTGAAGGAAAAATGGACAAACGGAAGACTTGGCATTAATTTGAGGAGATTGTTTCTGTCAAGAAAGAAACAAAAATCATAATCTTTGCTTCGGAAAAGCAAAATTTGAACTCATATCCTACGAAGGCAAAAAAAAAAAAAAAAAAAAAAAAAAGAGAATAGTGATTTCTGAAAAAATCAATCTTGACTTAGTACTGAAAGAGAAAAACATACACATACACCCAACGACGCCGAATTACCTCATTCAGAAAAACTACGAGAATGCACGTATTACAAATACATACAAATTGCCAGAATAAATGTATTACAGTACAATACACGTATTACAACTACGTGTATTAAATATATTTGCAATTATTTAATATTTCAGCTTATGCAAAAAGTATAGATTATGTAAGCTTAATAGGAATATGAAGCAGAGAAATGAAAATTCTCATATTCGAAATGACGAAATTAAAACACGTAGCAATTTTAAAATTCCGATGGCTCCTACCTTAGAATAAAATATGTCAGATATAACTATGATTGGGGGAAAGGAGTACAACTAGTTGTAACAATTTCCTGTGCCTGTAGGACGAAGACAAGCAGAAGGGATAGAATACTCAGCATATTGACTTTCGAAATGGATTTTGAAGATCTTGGAATAAGAAAGCCATAATTCCTGTTGCAAACATTAGAATAAATTTCTGAAAAACGTCAGAACGTCTGAAAAATTTAGATCTCCTTGATTTAACTGCTCCCTTCTATCTCCTTGATTTAACTGCTCCCATCTATCTCCTTGATTTAACTTCTCCTTAACAGGAAAAATATTTAGTTGATCATGAATTTGCAATTGCCCGTCAAATATGTGACACTTCTTCTATATATTTTTCATTGTGAGATTTCTTTCCGTATTTTATTAGTAACAGCAATATTAATAAAATAATTATAGAAAGATAAATGTTTTGAACGATTAATTTTTCTTGTAGTTATAAGAAGCAAAAGAACATATTCTTTATCAGGAAGCTTAGAATGGAAACTTTAATCAAAAATCATTCAAAGACAATTGGCATTGGTGATAATAAAGATTAACTTGAAATCTCCGAAAAATATTGATTCATTTTTTCAGTATTTTTGTAAATAAGAACTTCGAAGAGTGTCAGACTTTAAAACATTTGCGTAAATTAATGACGATATTTATTACATTTCTGTGCAGAGTTGCGAATTGTTCCTAGACATCATAATTACCGGAACCATTAATTGATAGGTGTTCTATTTTGAAATCTGCGACATGGAAAATTAATCAAAAGAGATATGTTTCCTGGAAGTTTTGAATTCTGCATTATTAGAGAAGTTTTATCGTAAGTTTTGCATTTCAAATGTCGTTCATAAATGCATCATTATTTATAAATATGACGAGGATCTATGTAGGTAGTAAACAACTAACTGAGACCCAAACGAAGGAATTTCATTTCAACGCAGAACTAGCATATGCTTTCCAGATAACTAGTTTGTTTTGCAGTATAAAGAGAATTTCATTTTGTGATGCATACTTTACAAGTCTTTTGCCAGAAGTATTGACTCAGAAGTGGAAGAGTTTCTAATTATCCATGCTTCTGCATAATCCGTGTTTACCATTCTGTGGATGAATTTCAAGCAAGGCAGAGAAAAGGCATTTGAAGCATACACTGAAATCCTTTGTAGTGATTGGTTGAGGAGGTAAAACAAAATTAATGGCATGCCATTTTATCTTTGAATTAACAAGTGGTATTTACATGCTGGTAACATTAAGTTCTTGAGATCCAGTGTTGCGAAACACCGTGATGCACAGAAGAGTAACAACAGTTTGAGCTCTTCAAGTTATTACACAATAACTCAGTTTAGGAATTTTATGCTGCGAGACGTTCTTCACAGTTCATTGCCACCATAGTGATGCAAAACAGTAACAAATATACAGTAGTATCTTCAAGGTAAAAGGATCCACCTTCTAAATTAAAGAAAAGCACATGATAAAGCGAATGCAGAGAATTAACTTTTGAAATAATATTTGCGTCAGACCTTTCTCTTATTAGTATAAATTTACTATCTTGCGTGACGCAAATTACGAGAGCAAGACAAAATACTGCACACTGATTATACTGGTCTACCAATTTTAAGCTGTTGTTTGGTACGGAGAGCAGGAGACCAAATGGCATTTTCATTATTAATATTGCTGTGCTGAATTTGGGAAGAGACATAAAACTATTGAGTTAGCTATAGATGTCAAGATAATTTTATCACTGCACACACACACACACACACACACACAGAGGTCCGATGAAAAAGTTCGAGTTCGATATACCACAAAGTACTTACGTTACTTAAGTCTGGCTATGATCTCCCTCAAAGTAGTCTCCTTGGGCAGCGATAACCTCTGCCAGCGGTTTTTGTTGCCACTGTTGGAATGCTCCCTGGAAGTCCTGTTCGCGAATCGTGTCAAGCACCGTCTGCAATTCGCGCTGGATCTCGTTCACGGTTTCAAAACAGCGACCTTTGAACTTCATGTTCAAGAACTGAAAGAAGTCGTAGGGAGCCCAATCCGGCGAGTAAGGCGGGTGAGTAAGGGTTGTCATGCTGTAGCGGCTGCAAAACTGGCGTGTTGCTAGCGCTCTGTGAGCTGCTGCATTGTCGTGACGGAGCAGGAAATCGCCCCTGCGCCACATATCCGGTCGTTTACGGCAAATGTCCTCCCTAACACGCTGCAGAACATTGCAGTAAAAAAGGAAGGTGATGGTCTGGCCCAGGGTGACGTATTTACGGTCCACAACCCCACGAATGTCGAAGAACACGATGAGCATGCTTTTGGTTGCCCACCGGACCTGTCGGGCCTTCTTCGGTCGTGGCTCTTCCACTGGGATGACTATAATAATAATTAATGTTGGAGAGTGGCGAATTTCTAGTGTCTATTATAGGTCTTACTGGATGGCCTTCTTTGTGAACTTTTATCGTACCATAGATCTGTGGAATTCTTGACTGGATTTTGGAGAAGTTTTTGAAGAGCTCATTAAGCTGTTTCTTATTTCTTAAAGAGCTGATTAATTTCTTAAGATTTTTGACAGTTTGATCTATAGGGTTACCATTGAGTTCTTCATAATAAGGCTTGCTCAATTCAGCTTCCATTTTATTGTAATACTTCTCTTTTTCTACCAATACCAAAACTTTGCTCTTATCTGCTCTCAGTGCTACAATTTTGTCATTGGCTTTGATTTTTTTAAGGTCAGCAATGGCATTTCTATTAAAATTGTAATCAACTTTTACTGGCTTTTTTACAAATTTTGAGACGCAGTCTGAGAATTCTTTCTTTAAAGTAACTGCTGTATTTTCATCTTCTCTTTCTACCTTACTACAGATGCTTTCTAAATCAATCAGTATACGTTTTTTATCAAGTGTTGCGGAGGAAAGGTTATAATTATATCCCTTATTGAGGAGATTAATCAGGTTTTCATCTACTCCTTCTTCCGTCAGGTCTATGACATGTTTGTTAGTGGGGGATGGTATTAACTGTGGGCCCGGTGCTGTAGACTTTAACTTTGAATTCAACCATTTATTCTCTTTAATCTTCAATTTTTCCTTAAACTTTTTGTTTTTATCTCTCACTGCTTTAGCTAACCAATTGTCAAAATTTTT
The DNA here is from genome assembly GCA_039090855.1 of Macrothele yani. Taxonomy (NCBI): domain Eukaryota; kingdom Metazoa; phylum Arthropoda; class Arachnida; order Araneae; family Macrothelidae; genus Macrothele; species Macrothele yani. Next base: position 21,283,547 of record CM077002.1, on the reverse strand, counting down.
CTTTTCTGCTTCCGGAATTTCTCCTAATGAAGAGGTCCAAATATGAGCTTCTATTCGTTCGCATTGCTCAATAGTTCTGAATTTATTACGAATCGCGCCATTCACCGTTTTTAGTTCAATTTTTTCAATAAAATTTCTAGACAGATTTTCCGCGATGTTTTTTGTGAGTCTCAAAGAAGGTGGAACAAAATTAGCTCTCTTACATTTCTTAAGAAAATATAGTTGTGACTTACATTTGTCGCTTTTGCACTTACTCCTTTCTATCTTTCTGATGTTTCGCCATATATCCAGCCCGTATGTGGTTTTAATCCTAGTTGTAAATGCATTTATGGCACCTCTATTCATAGTGATTGTGGAATAACTTTTTTACGGGTCTTATAGAGGTTATTTTTCATGAAAGTTGGTTGTCAGATTTTCGAACTAAAGCCTAGTTCGTCATCAGGACTATGTCACTTAAAGCAGAAAGAATTGGACATCCAATTGCAGGAAGGAGTAATTTACTGCATCGACTGTAACTGCGGACTCAGCTATATAGGAGAAACAGGGAGAAGTATTAAGGTCCGAATGAAAGAACACCAAGCAGCTATTAGGAACATTGGGAACAAAACAGGGCTAGACAGGCATATACAAGCAAGTGGACACTCCATAAATTGGGACTCAGTGAAAATAATCGCCCACCAGTCAAACTTAGTAAAGAGGAAACTAGAAGAAGGGGTCGAAATAGCAAGAAGAAGAAGTACCACAATTAACGATAATTGCGGATGGACTCTTCCAATTGAGTGGCAGCAACTACTCCAGTGACATAGTCCTGATGACGAACTAGGCTTTAGTTCGAAAATTTGACAACCAACTTTCATGAAAAATAACCTCTATAAGACCCGTAAAAAAGTTATTGCATAATTTGATGTTCGCTCGCCTCTAGTTTGCAGTCCATACAGAAATCGCAGCTGTGGTCTGCACGTGGTTACTAAATATCATGTAGGACAGCTCCCGATGTTCACGAAACGACGCCACTCCGCACAATGACTCATGAAGGTCAAGGCCCTTGACCGCTGCTCACGCATCAACGTACTGCCATCTGTTGGTGCCCTACGTACCTAGTACCTAGTTGCGGAACTTTTTTTATCGCAATGCGACCGCTTGAAGGTAACACTGGACATGGCTCAACCGAGAGAACAAGCTGGATTCAGGAGTGGCTACAGCACAATAGATCATATCCACGTGCTGAGAGAACTAATTGAAAGAGCGAGGGAATATGAACTTCCATTGTGCATGGCTTTTATCGATTATGAAAAAGCCTTTGATTCGGTGAAACAATCAGCAGTTACAATGGCTCTGAAAACCTGCGGTATTGAAGATGCATACATTAATATTATTAATAACATCTATGAAAATGCAAGTGCAAAGATTAGGCTGTTTGAAAATGCAATACACGTAAAAATTGGAAAGGGAGTGAGACAAGGTGACACCATATCTCCGAAGCTCTTTAATGCCACATTGGAGGGTGTTTTTCAGTCGCTGAGCTGGGAAAACAAGGGGATAAAGATAAATGGAGATTATCTAACCCACCTTCGTTTGGCTGATGACATAGTCATTTTTGCAACTACCCCATCAGAGCTGCAGAGTATGATCCAGGAACTTGCTGACAAGAGTAAAGAAGTGGGATTAAAAATGAACTTTCAGAAGACAAAAGTGATGTTCAATGCTTTTACAAGAAATGAAGATTTATCGATTGATGGAGAAAAGCTGGAGATAACAGACACGTACGTTTATCTTGGACAGCAGATATCAAGTGAGGGTCACTTTGGTGAAGAAATTAATCGGCGTACAAAACTTGCCTGGAGAGCTTTTGGAAGAAACAGCATAATTTTCAAGAGCAATATGCCATTATGTCTTAAAAGAAAAGTGTTTGATCAATGCATCCTTCCAGTGCTTACGTATGGTGCAGAGACGTGGACCTTAACTAAAAGAGACATACAAAGGCTGCAGACAACTCAAAGAAGCATGGAGAGGTGCATGCTTGGTGTAACCAGGAGAGATAAGAAGAGGAACTCGTGGATCCGAAAAATGACAAGAGTGGAAGACATCATGATCAGAGTTAAATCCCTGAAATGGCAATGGGCTGGACATACTGCCAGAAGGACAGATCATCGATGGACAGCCGAAATTTTAGATTGGATCCCAAGGGACAGGAAAAGACCCAGAAGAAGACCACATGGGAGATGGGTGGATGAAATTCGAAAGTATGCAGGGGTGACATGGAGGAGACTGGCACAAGACAGACCGTTGTGGAGGAAACTTGGGGAGACCTTCGTCCAGCAGTGGATTGATAATGGTTGACAATGATGATGATGATATATACAGTATATATATAGTGATAAAAATGATAAATACCATCGCAATTATCTCCCTAACTAAATGCAACTGGAGAACGATACGTGGCCAGTTTGTGTAGTTTGTAACACTTTGCAAGACTATTCCCTTTCATTCGGAAAAGCTGGTTTTTTTTTTTTTGAGAAAATTGCGCTGGTGCGTTATAATGGAGCATAACGTGTGGTTTGCGTGACATGAGAACAAAATGCACTCACACAATCCCATAGCATGTAACCTATTGCCGAGTTCATAATGAGGTGAGCGTGTCAAGACGACAAATCTGCAGCGATACATTCCGTCGGTGTAGTTCAGACGGTTAGAACAAATGCCTCCGAAGCAAAGAGGCGGGGATTCCATCACCAACAAATTTGGAATTTCATACGCGTTACGGTACGTTAGCACAAGGCAAACTGTCCAACAGGTGAAGACGGCGCTGACGGAAAAATAGGCGATGTTGTCTCCAGAACTCATCAACAACTTAGTGCGAAGTATGGACAGACATGCATCGACGTTAGGGGTGTTCATATCCCCTACTGAGGACCTCCTCTTCCCTTTGCATGCATCTGTACCATGGCACCCAGTGCTAGGCAGCCATTTCGAAATAAAGTCACACAGTACTCTTTAATACCTGCAGTTGTGTTGGCGATGTTTCTGTCATCATTTTGGTATATAATGGAGTTTCTATGGTCACTCCTGTGCTATGCTACAAGTGAAAACCTGATAGGACCTTAGGTTTTGCTTAGCAGTGTAGTCAGAAAGCGAAAATTTTGCTCACCGATTTTACATGGCACACAGAAAATAAAAAAATAACAACGTTTTACTTCAGTGCGTTTAGGACATATTTGTTTGAGTTTTGTTAATCCTTTGTGAATTTCCTATCAAAACTGGATATGTACGCATGTGTGGCCATCCTCTTCAGAACTTTTTTCATAAACTGCTAGCATTCCTTGGGGAGTCCCAGTCGCTGAAAACACGAAGAATAATTAACATATTTTAATAAAATTTGTACACGACGTACCTTAGTTCACGTGATGCATGACTATATTACAAAGTTTGCTGAAAACGGGTGCCATTTGCATCCGTACACCCAAAGACAAACAGTACCGTATCGTATCATAAAGATAGACTTCAAAGTATAGTAGAAAAATCTAGAAGTCTCTCCCTCGCTTCCCTGAAAATTAAAAATAAAAAAAGCCCCACAAAATGAATATTAAATAAATAAAATTAGATGAAGAGGCCTCAAGCGCGGTGTTAGCCAAACTCTCTGCACTAGAAATGGAAGAAATAGATAGTGAGCTCAGATGTCTGAAACAAATAAAAGAAGGAAGCCTAAAAAAACGCGAAAAGTATTACACTCGTGTGCAAAAATTAAGGACGAAGAGGAGAAATTAGCATAACAGTGGTACGAGCAGGCAGAACGGACCGAAAGACCACTCAGGAAATTGACTAGGGTCCGGTACGGTAGGACATACTCATATATGCAGCATGACGGGGGGTGGGGGGGTTTCGGAAGGTTATAAAGCACACGGGCGGTGTACGCTCAGCAATTAAAGCGGCGGATGGCTTAGTGGTTAGCAGTTCAGACTATCGATGCAGGGCCCTCAGGTTCGAACCTGGGCTGATCTTTCAGAGATGGTGTGATTTACTAACAATCGCTGAATATCCGCCGTGCATCGGACGAGCACGTTAAGTGACGGCCCCCAGGTTGGACCCACTGGTTAAATGGGTATTCTTTCCTACGCCCTCCCTGAAATTATCTGGCCCCTCTATGTGCAACATCGTACTTGTACGGGGGCGCCATCTACTGTACACTAATCTCACTATAAACTGTTCTGTCAAAGTTGCTAGACTTGCTCTCATTCCTTCCGTTTCTATGTCCTGCCCAAAAGGCGATCTCGCTGTAGGTGGCTGGGACCTAAACTCTACTCACTGTGGACGTAAGTCCTACAAGAAAATGACAAAATACTGTTTGCGCTCAGCAATTCGGTGAAAGCTATTGCACGGTGTACATCGGTTTGAACGACGTCGAGTTGCTGCCACCGTGTGATATGGCCAACAGGCAATCCAGTAGACGACATCTGGATGACTTTAACCGAGGTCGCGTCATTGGGAAGTTGGAAAAAGGTCGAAGTGTGATTAGTGTGGCCGAGGAGTTCGGAATCGCTCACAGCATCGTTTCACGAGCTTGGAGAGCATTTCAAACGTCGGGAACAGCTGTCCGAGAGTTTAGCAGAGGTCGTGCACGAGCAACCACGACGGCGGACGACCAGTATATTGCCCTTCAGGCGAGAATAGACGGACGGCAGACAGCGGCAGAAATCGCAAGGCACATTCAACAGACAACTGGACGTCCGTTATCAATAATTTATTAATGGGATTTTTAGAAGCGGAAATACAATTTGCAAACAGAAACGCACATTTACTCCTCAGAAATGGGGCATTTCGCGTAATTAAAAAAAAACAATGCGAACAGTTCCACGCAGTGAATGATATCCTTTGTAAAAAATAATGTTCAGATTGGACATTTAGAAGCCGAGATATATTGAAGAGGAAAATGTGAATCCTCTATGCATCCTTTAATGAAGAAAATGGGCTTAACATAATAAAAGCAAGTATTTTCGTACGGAATGTTACAATAAATATCCACAAGACTGTCAGCGTACGATAAGTTAATAAACTATACTCTTTCGGACTGCAAATTAAAATTTCTTTATTTACACTCTAAAAAGTCTAGTTAAGACATGCAAGATCTTTCAGGGACACGAGGCCCCATCCTCAGACTAAGTGCCAAGAAACACCGAGAGGCAACCACTATATACATCATACGTCAACCACAATACACTTTGTCATTCGCACAAATGATGCCATTGTAATAAGTTAAATTTCAAAGGAAGTAAGGAACACAATATTATGTAAATTCCTCATCTTCATGAAGTTGAGTGTTAGGTGTAACTTGCGGCCTCCACTGTCGAGGGACGAATACTGGAAGGTCTGATAATACTTGATAAAAAACAAACTTTCTGAGAGGAAGACGGTACGTTTATTAACTTTGGAATAAAGAACTTTAGAGCTAATACAGTCTGGTGAGAACCCCTCCTGGTTAAAGGCATTATTTAGAGCCGTAGAAGTTGATCCTGAACGGACAGAATATTTATGTTTAGACATCCGTATGTTGAGCGTCCTAAATGTAGACCAAATGTAGTAACGAACAGCAACACCGGGGTCCTCGCGGACCAGAGGGATGCAATATACACCATGTTTCATGAAAGATTACGCCATATAATATAAATTTTGAAGATGAAAATCCGATTTTTGGCGTAAATGTAACAAGGATGGTAAGTCAGATAATATCCGAAAACTTATCGTCCTGGAGCGGGACTCGAACCCACGTCTCCCAGAAAGCACCCGGGTATGCTAACCACTACACGACCCAGAACGACCAAGTTTCAAGTTTCCGATCAATTTGAATATAACCATCACAGGATTCGCTAGTCGAAGCAACCGGCATTCATGTTTAACGAATCTGGAGTTTTATTTCTTTCATGATTTATCTGCTTCTCCGGGCAAACACGGGATAAGATTCTTAACCTCCAGATTCGCTAAAAATGAATGCCGGTTGCTTCGACTAGCGAATCCTGTGATCGCTATATTTAAATTAATCGGAAACTTGAAACTCGGTCGTTCTGGGTGGTGTAGTGGTTAGCATACCCGGGCGTTTTCTGAGAGACACGGGTTCGAGTCCCGCGCATTTACGCCAAAAATAGGATTGTCATCTTCAAAATTTGTACACCATGTTTGTTCAGAGTTGTAACTTTGTCTCGGTCGTTACGTACCAGGGAAAAAAACATTTCTGGTAGTCACTCCAAAATTTAAATTATGTTTGCGACAATTTTTTTTAAAGATAGAAACAAGAGGAGGGAAAAATTCTACCTTGCGAACAAATTTAGTTAGAGAAGTCTCAGCCAACAGAATCGTAGACCTCGACCGCTGGAATCTCAACAATATTCTCCAAAAGAAATGGTCAGAAAAGCCAAAAGCTCGGTCCATGTTTAAAACTGTGTTTAATTCCTCTTGTCGAGCTCTGTAAGAACAGGAATGCGTAAATGCACGTTGTATTAGAAAACGAAAGGCAGAGGCTCTGTGATCAGAAGGGCCGGAGGAGGGAAACGGAATAAGACAGGAAACGAAAGTAGGTTTACGATAGACCGAGTACTTAATTTGATGGGAGACCAAGTCCCGAGTTAGAAGAATATCTAAAAATGTAACTTCCCCTCACTCTCTAGTTCCTTCGTGATATTAATTGATGGGAACTGGGAGGATAAACATTCCGTAAATTCGTCTAGTATAGACAGAGAATGGGGCCAGAATACCAAAACATCGTCTACATACCTGATCATCAGAGACGGTTGGTAGGGGAATTCCAACAAAATAGTTTCCTCAAGGGACTGAAGGAGAATTTCAGCCAGAATGGGGGAGATAAAACTTTAACTTATTACAATGGCATCATTTGTGCGAATGACAGAGGGCATTGTGGGTGAACATATGATGTATATAGTGGTTGCTTCTCGGTGTTTTTTGGCACTTAGTCTGAGGATGGGGCCTCGTGACCCTGAAAGATCTCGCATGTTTTAACTAGACTTTTTAGAGTGTAAATAAAGGGATTTTAATTTGCAGTCCGAAAGTGCATTGTTTATTAACTTATCGTACGCAGACAGACTTGTGGATATTTATTGTGGGCCTAACATGTTTTCCGCTGAAAAAATATTCTTTTAGTTGAAAGTTTGGAAGTCCATCTGTATCTGCAAATATACTGCAAACAGAAATACGCATTTACGCAGCCGAATTACAAAATATTTCTTTGTAAAGAAATCAGAAACCATGTGCTAAGTGTTTTTCACCATGAGTGCCATTCGAAAAAAAAATCCAATTGGTGATTTAGAATTGGTCGTAGAAAGTATCGAAGGAAAAGCGAATTACTTCAATTGGTTCCGCAGTAAAAAATGAAGTTTTCAAATCGGACTAATAGGTGCAGTAATGTGGTTTCCACAAATGGACGACATACATAATGTTATTATAAGCACACTGTTTTTTAACAAGGCTTTTGAAAATAAAAAGATGCACTTATGTTTTCACTATGCCCGTCTGTCTGTGAACATCATTTCTATGTACCTTTTACTCCGATTGGAAAAATTCTTTATGCGTTGGGAATCCTGAAACATGAGAACCACGATCTTTGCTTTTTTGGTCTATTTGCGACGCATAACTTTGACGCTAGAGGGCGTAAAGACCGATGTTAGAGAAATTCAAAACCTATTTGATTCCAAATCACTAGTTTTAAATAGCTTATTTAAAAAAATATCTCCTTAGATGTCATTTACAACGAAAATCATTTTGATACTGTTTCTTTTTCAAGTAGTGTACATTTGCCGAGCTAGTAGGAGTAAAGTTAAATTGCGTTTCGCTCCGATATCTCTGTTTCTAAAAGAGCGATTTTGAAATTTCTTCTTGCATCGGATACAGTTTGTAGTGGGAAATGTTCTTAGTAAAAGTTCTAGTTTCTCGTAACGAAGCGTTCTAATGCACACGTTTGTCTTTAAAGTGAATAATTTCGTATTTTTGTTAATGACATATTTACAGTAATACCTGCAGGTCTAGAAAACCAAATAATAAAATCGTTTGTTCAGCATCTACTTACTACGAACCAATTTTCTGCGCCTTCGAAACTATTTTATGCCCAAAATAATACACAATTTTACCGCTAGAGGGCGCAAATGTATTATTTATTATTCAATAAATCTCTGCTTCTATATGTCCGATTCGAAAAGTTATTTCCCCATATCATTTACTTTGTGAAACTTTTTGTACACTGTTAAAAGTTTTGCGCAAGTTTGAACCAAAAAGTGGTATTACTCCAGTTGCCCCCCCCCCTTTCGGAATAAAGATACACCATTGTGTGGTGCAAACGTAACCCAACAGCACGTATGCAACTTTTCACCACGTTATGGTACAAAGTTGCATCACATTATGGTGAAAGATTGCACCATGGTGTTAATTTTCACCACACAGTGGTGCATCTTTCCTCAGAAAGTGGTGCAGCTACCTAGGAAGTGCAGCACCACTTGGTTTTGTTTCCATCATACAATGGTGTATCTTTCCTCAGAAAGTGGTGCAACTACACAGGAAGTGCAGTACCACTTGTCACACACATGTGTATCTTTCCTCAGAAGGTGATGCAGCTACCTAAGAAGTGCCGCACCACTTGGTTTTGCTTTCATCACACAATGGTGTATCTTTCCTAAGAAACTGCTGCAGCTACACAGGAAGTACAGTACCACTTGGTTTTGTTTCCATCACACAAGTGTGTATCTTTCCTCAGAAAGTGGTGCAGCTACAAAGGAAGTGCAGTACCACTTGGTTTTGTTTCCATCACACAAGTGTGTATCTTTCCTCAGAAAGTGATGCATCTACCTAGGAAGTGCAGTACCACTTGGTTTTGTTTCCTTCACACAACAGTGTATCTTTCCTTAGAAAGTTGTGCAGCAACACACGAAGTGCAGTACCACTTGGTTTTGTTTCCACCACACAATGGTGCATCTTTCTCAGAAAGTGGTGCAGCTACACAGGAAGTGCAGTACCACTTGGTTTTGTTTCCATCAAACAATTATGTATCTTTCCTCAGAAAGTGGTGCAGCTACACAGGAAGTGCAGTACCACTTGGTTTTGATTCCACCACACAATTATGTATCTTTCCTCATAAAGTGCTGCAGCTACACAGGAAGTGCAGTACCACTTGGTTTTGTTTCCATCACACAAGCGTGTATCTTTCCTCAGAAAGTGATGCATCTGCCTAGGAAGTGCAGTACCGCTTGGTTTTTCTTCCTTCACACAATAGTATATCTTTCCTTAGAAAGTTGTGCAGCAACACATGAAGTGCAGTACCACTTGGTTTTGTTTCCACCATACAATGGTGTATCTTTCCTCAGATAGTGCTGCAGCTACACAGGAAGTGCAGTACCACTTGGTTTTGTTTCCATCACACAAGTGTGTATCCTTCCTCAGAAAGTGATGCATCTACCTAGGAAGTGCAGTACCACTTGGTTTTGTTTCTTTCACAATAGTGTATCTTTCCTTAGAAAGTTGTGCAGCGACACAGGTAGTGCAGTACCACTTGGTTTTGCTTCCACCACACAATGGTGTATCTTTCCTTAGAAAGTGGTGTAGCTACACAGGAAGTGCAGTACAACTTGTTTTTTCTTCATCAAGCAATTATGCATCTTTCCTCAGAAAGTGGGGCAGCTACACAGGAAGTGCAGTACCACTTGGTTTTGTTTCCATCACACAAGTGTGTATCTTTCCTCAGAAAGTGATGCATCTACCTAGGAAGTGCCGTACCACTTGTTTTTGTTTTCTTCACACAATAGTGTATCTTTCCTTAGAAAGTTGTGCAGCTACACAGGAAGTGCAGTACCACTTCGTTTTGCTTCCACCACACAATAGTGTATCTTTCCTTAGAAAGTGGTGCAGATACACAGGAAGTGCAGTACAACTTGTTTTTTTTTCATCAAACAATTATGCATCTTTCCTCAGAAAGTGTTGCAGCTACACAGGAAGTGCAGTACCACTTGGTTTTGTTACCATCAAACAATTATGTATCTTTCCTCAGAAAGTAGTGCAGCTACACAGGAAGTGCAGTACCACTTGTCACACAACTGTGTATCTTTCCTCAGAAAGTGATGCATCTACCTAGGAGTTGCAGTACCACTTGGTTTTGTTTCCTTCACACAATAGTGTATCTTTCCTCAGAAAGTTGTACAGCTACACAGGAAGTGCAGTACCACTTGGTTTTGTTTCCATTACACAAGTGTGTATCTTTCTTCAGAAAGTGATGCAGCTACCTAGGAAGTGTTGTTCCACTTGGGGTTTTTCCATCACACAATAGTGTTTCTTTCCTTAGAAAGATGTGCAGCTACACAGGAAGTGCACTACCACTTGGTTTTGTTTCCATCACACAAGTGTGTATCTTTCCTCATAAAGTGCTGCATCTACCTAGGAAGTGCCGTACCACTTGTTTTTGTTTTCTTCACACAATAGTTTATCTTTCCTTAGAAAGTTGTGCAGCTACACAGGAAGTGCAGTACCACTTGGTTTTGCTTCCACCACACAATAGTGTATCTTTCCTCAGAAAGTGGTGCAGCTACACAGGAAGTGCAGTACCACTTGGTTTTGTTTCCCTCACACAAGTGTGTATCTTTCCTCAGAAAGTGATGCCTCTACCTAGGAAGTGCAGTACCACTTTGTTTTTTTCCCTTCACACAATAGTGTATCTTTCCTTAGAAAGTTGTGCAGCTACACATAAAGTGCAGTACCACTTGGTTTTGTTTCCACCACACAATGGTGTACCTTTCCTCAGAAAGTGCTGCAGCTACACAGGAAGTGCAGTACCACTTGGTTTTGTTTCCACCACACAATGGTGTACCTTTCCTCAGAAAGTGCTGCAGCTACACAGGAAGTGCAGCACCACTTGGTTTTGTTTCCATCAAACAATTATGTATCTTTCCTCAGAAAGTGTTGCAGCTACACAGGAAGTGCAGCACCACTTGGTTTTGTTTCCATCAAACAATTATGTACCTTTCCTCAGAAAGTAGTGCAGCTACACAGGAAGTGCAGTACCACTTGTCACACAACTGTGTATCTTTCCTCAGAAAGTGATGCATCTACCTAGGAGTTGCAGTACCACTTGGTTTTGTTTCCTTCACACAATAGTGTATCTTTCCTCAAAAAGTTGTGCAGGTACACAGGAAGTGCAGTACCACTTGGTTTTGTTTCCATTACACAAGTGTGTATCTTTCTTCAGAAAGTGATGCAGCTACCTAGGAAGTGTTGTTCCACTTGGGGTTTTTCCATCACACAATAGTGTTTCTTTCCTTAGAAAGATGTGCAGCTACACAGGAAGTGCACTGCCACTTGGTTTTGTTTCCATCACGCAAGTGTGTATCTTTCCTCATAAAGTGCTGCATCTACCTAGGAAGTGCCGTACCACTTGTTTTTGTTTTCTTCACACAATAGTTTATCTTTCCTTAGAAAGTTGTGCAGCTACACAGGAAGTGCAGTACCACTTGGTTTTGCTTCCACCACACAATAGTGTATCTTTCCTCAGAAAGTGGTGCAGCTACACAGGAAGTGCAGTACCACTTGGTTTTGTTTCCCTCACACAAGTGTGTATCTTTCCTCAGAAAGTGATGCCTCTACCTAGGAAGTGCAGTACCACTTGGTTTTTTTCCCTTCACACAATAGTGTATCTTTCCTTAGAAAGTTGTGCAGCTACACACGAAGTGCAGTACCACTTGGTTTTGTTTCCACCACACAATGGTGTACCTTTCCTCAGAAAGTGCTGCAGCTACACAGGAAGTGCAGTACCACTTGGGTTTGTTTCCACCACACAATGGTGTACCTTTCCTCAGAAAGTGCTGCAGCTACACAGGAAGTGCAGCACCACTTGGTTTTGTTTCCATCAAACAATTATGTATCTTTCCTCAGAAAGTGTTGCAGCTACACAGGAAGTGCAGCACCACTTGGTTTTGTTTCCATCAAACAATTATGTATCTTTCCTCAGAAAGTAGTGCAGCTACACAGGAAGTGCAGTACCACTTGTCACACAACTGTGTATCTTTCCTCAGAAAGTGATGCATCTACCTAGGAGTTGCAGTACCACTTGGTTTTGATTCCTTCACACAATAGTGTATCTTTCCTCAAAAAGTTGTGCAGGTACACAGGAAGTGCAGTACCACTTGGTTTTGTTTCCATTACACAAGTGTGTATCTTTCTTCAGAAAGTGATGCAGCTACCTAGGAAGTGTTGTTCCACTTGGGGTTTTTCCATCACACATAGTGTTTCTTTCCTTAGAAAGATGTGCAGCTACACAGGAAGTGCAGTACCACTTGGTTTTATTTTCCACCACACAATGGCGTATCTTTCCTCAGAAAGTGGTGCAGCTACACAGGAAGTGCAGTACCACTTGTCACACAACTGTGTATCTTTCCTCAGAAAGTGATGCATTTACCTAGGAGTTGCAGTACCACTTGGTTTTGTTTCCTTCACACAACAGTGTATCTTTCCTTAGAAAGTTGTGCAGCTACATAGGAAGTGCAGTACCACTTGTCACACAACTGTGTATCTTTCCTCAGAAAGTGATGCATCTACCTAGGAGTTGCAGTACCACTTGGTTTTGTTTCCTTCACACAATAGTGTATCTTTCCTCAGAAAGTTATGCAGCTACACAGGAAGTGCAGTACCACTTGGTTTTGTTTCCATCACACAAGTGTGTATTTTTCTTCAGAAAGCGATGTAGCTACCTAGGAAGTGCAATGTCACGTAGCTTTGTTTTCATCAAACAGTGGCGTATCTTTTTCAGAAAGTAGGTGGTGCATCTACCTAGAGAATGCAGTTTCAGTTATGGTGCAACTAACCAAAAAATATAACTGTATGTAATGTTTGGATAGTTCATAGTTCTGATGATAGCGACGTTTGCGCATAATTCTACTAACAACAGTTTAGCCGCTTCGAAAAGTTTTATTTAAAAAATTCACTGTGTACTGTATGATCAGATCAGATCATATCATATGTAGAGGATTTTAGGAAAGGAGTGTCTGACCCCAGGTCTTAAACAACCCTTGGAAATAGGAAGCTAGGGGATTTGGGCTAGAGTGCCCGATAAGAAAGTGACACGGAAGCGAAGTGGAAAGGGGAAGGAAGACGCCCTTATTTATTACCGGGTGCCAGTACCGGTGTCCGACAGCTTAACGTACCCATCTGACGCATGGCGGATATTTAGTGGATCGAGCGTTCGTACCTGCCTGGGATCGAACCTGAGGTCCTTTCTGTGGCAGTCTCGAACGTTGTCCACTAGGCCACCCGCGTCCCCGTGTACTGTATGAGATACGCAGCGGTTCATATATGGAACATTATCTTCTATAAATACTGCACAGTTTTCCCGATGTGGGGTGGATACTGGTTATGTTAAACTTTTCTTTCACCCACTATTTCTGCTGCTGGAAGTTGCTGTTTTAAAAAATAATTTTTCCTTTGCATAGTTTTGTTATGAAAAATAATTTGCGGATATTTTCTGCTTTTCGACTTTTCGCAATTATACCGCAAGGGAGCGTCAGCACATATTGCAATTTGAGAGAGTATACCGGTTCTAAAACCCGTAGAAAATTTTTTCTTGGTAGATACTTTTCACTGAGAAGAGCATTTTACACTTATTTTCTTGTTTAAGTAGCTCACAGCCTTCCCGCTCTGGAACGTACAATTATTTCACGACTTTATCAATATCTCTTCTCCCAATTGTTTGATTTCAAAAATCCGTTGTGCCACGAATATTTTTTGTTATGACAAATATGTTGTTGATAATTTGTGCTTTTTTTTTTGTAACACACATTGCCGCAGCTAGGAGGTGTTAAGGTGCTATTTCTATTTGTGGATGTTTTACTGGTTGTAGAACGCAGGATAATTTTTATTTTGTAACCGGCTCCCTTCCCCATGGAGGCCACTGCTCACCTTACGCTTTTTACGTTATGAGCAGTTCTTTTACTAGGTGTCCCAAACATTCCCGTTTGTGTGTGTGTGTGTGTGTGTGTTTAGTTTAGTTTTAAAACTCTGTTTGGAATTTTTTTTTTCGTTTCGGTACGGAGTTAGAAGGCGGGCTCATTACACCAGCCAATTCGGTGTTGTTATCTTCATTATTTATAATTTTCAAAAGGCGAATTAACTACTACACTTTTAAAAACTAGTAAGTCGCACTATTCACTTGATAACAATTAATTCATATGGGGGTCCTAACAAAAGTTCTGCACTGTCCATTTTTTAGAAAAGTTTGAAGTAACGAAGAAAACGTACCTTATTGCCGTTCAATGTACTCCCCTCTGCTACTAATGATAGCTTGCCAGCGGTGAGGTAAGTCCTGGATGCCCCGTAGTACGCCATCTTTGTTCAGCTGTCGTATTACTCGGGTCACGTCCAATGGCAGTTCGTCCAGCGATTCCTAGCGGATGCCACGGAGCCGATTATTTAACTTTGGGAAAAGATCAAAGTCGGGTGGACTGAGATCAGTGCTGTATGGTGGGTGGGATAAATGTTCTCAGCCATATTTCGACAAACGTCCCCTTACAGACGCTGCACCATGACACGATACGTTCTCATGCAGCAAGATTGCTTCCGCTTCCAACAAATTGGGGTCGATTTTGACGAATTTTGGGTCGCAAATGTGTCCTCAGAAAGTCACGGTAATATTGTTCGTTGACATTTTGCCCTACAGGAACTCTATCAGAGACCACAACACCCTGGGCATCGTACGCAAAAATCATCATTTGCTTCACTTTGAATTGAGGCCGACGACACTTTGAATGGTGGTGAACTTGGATGCCCCCATTCCTTTGATTGCGACTTCAGTTTCGGCTCAAAATCACGGATCCATCTCTCATCAATTGCGACAATTCTGTTCAAGAAAGTGTAGCCCTTCCTTTCGAATCTGTGTAGGCGATCCTGTGCAAGGCTCACTCTGGCTGCCTTCTGCACGGGGGTGAGTTGATGGGGCACCCAGAGGGCTGCAATTTTTCTTTTTCCCAGTGAGTCGGTCAAAATCCGGTGAACACATATGGTGGGCAAATTTGCCTGATGAGCAATCTCCTCGATTGTCAAACAGTGATTCTCTTCGAGAAGCGTTGCAACAATGGTGACAGATGTTTTGTATGTCGCCGTTTGAGGTCGCCCTGAGCGGTGATCATCTTCTATGCTGCTTCGGCCCCCCGAAAGCTCAATGCCCAGCAAGAAATTGGGCTTCGATCAAGAGTTCCTTCCCCACCAACTTCTTGCAAGGTAGAGTGGATCTGTGTCGGAGTCTTCCCCCGCAGAGTTTCTATTTTCACGTACGAGCGCTGGTCTAACGCTTTGACTCGACCTGAGGAGCTGCACACTTCCATTTCCAAACCGTCTCTCACCCCCACAGCAAATAATAGCGCGTCGTTCTAACACTTATGCTTTGCTGAGGGTCTGATCTTGACATGACGCAGCGATTTTCCCGATTTTATAATCCGCGTCCGTTTTAGTTTAACGTGTGCAAAACTTTTGTTTTCACCCTTGTAGAACGGGTCCCAAAACAACTGAGAACGTTTTTACAAAAAAATGTGCAAGGTTGCGTTCGACCTTGGCACGAGTTTCGAAAATGGTAATCGCTGTAGCAATCACGGCAACCGGCCACAACTATTTGTCACCCGTACGTCGTCAGCACTTGGCAGTTTAATAAGCGTCGTTTCGTGAACCACTAATAAGTATTTTTGCGCTGTGATTTAAAAAAAAATGGGTTTGAAAGAGGAACAAAGATGCGGCATTAAATTTACCTGTCGACTAAAGAAGTCTGTCGGAGAGACTTTCCGTCTCGTGCAAGAATCTTATAAAAATGAACGCCCAGGAAAATCAACAATTTAGAGATGGCATAAAGAATTTATGCATGGTCGCGCGTCGGCGGCTTTAATCGAACATGGAGGAAGACCTTGAACGAGTGTTACAGCGGTAAACATCAATATAATCGGAGTTATTATACGGGAAGACGGACACCTAAATATAATCAGAGATAACGAAGACATGGTTCGCATTTCAAATTCATCAAAGAATTTTAACCGAGCATTTGGGCATGAAACGAGCTTGTTGAACTTGGGTACCCCATTTTTTTCATGTGCAGCATAATGCAAAGCCACACATGGCCAGTTCTTTCGTTTCTTATTTGGAGAAAATGAATAGTAAGTTGATGCTCCAGCCTGCATATATTCCAGACTTGTCACCGTGACTTCTGGTTGTTCCCCATTTAAACAAGTTAGTAAAATCATGCAATGCACTGATTATGATTCGCTTTCCAACATTACAGAAATCATTACTCAAGTTATTACTCAAGTTATGAGGATAATGGCTGTAGAATAAATCTCACTCCTGTGCCCTGGCCTTTGATCCCATTTCGATGATATTCAAGAGAACTGGTTCAGTATAACTCCGAAATAACATGCTAAAGTTTTGTCGCAATCGAAGCAATTTTACGTAAGGTATGATGCATAAGGGCTATGGAATAGATCCCGCTTCTGTGTCCAAACCTTTGACCCCATTTCGCCTATTTTCAACAGGATGCGTTCACAGGAAGGTCCCTACAACATACTAACATTTCATCTAAATCGAAACATTTTACGTAAGTTATGACGCATAATGGCGATGAAAATTATTCCGCTCCTATGTTCTGACCTTTGACCCCCATTTTGCTAATTTTCAGGAGGGTTTGTTCCCAGTTGGTCTCCTAGCACATACTAAAATTTAATCGAAATTGAACCTTTTTTACGTTAGTTATGACGCATAAAAGCAGTGGAATGGACCCGCTCCTATGTCTTGACCTTTGACCCCATTTCGTTCACTTTCAATAGAGTACCTTCCCAAGTGTTTCCCTACCACATACTAAAATTTCATCGAAATCGAACGATTTTTACGCGAGTTATCGTGCGGACGAACATACGCACACAACGCGTGACATAATGAGGCAGATGGGAATCGCGACCATCTGCTCGCAAGAGTGTGACGTCATAGAACTTTAATAGGATCCACACACAACGCGTGACGTAATGAGACAGATGGCGTGACCGTGCGGCAACATCTAATGGAACGACGCTATGACACTACACTAGAAACGTGGTAATTCGTGGTGGTTATTTAACCCACTAAACGAATTTTCCTAAAGTCGAGATCAAGCTAAATCGATTTCTTGTACCAGAAAGTGGTAGGTTAACGACTTTCATCAAAATCCTTAGAGCCGTTTACAAAATAAAATTTACATACATGCAAGAATTGCTCCTTTAAGGTGAACGTCAAGTAATTTTGCTTCTGTATTTCTAATGGAAATATTTCTGTATACATTTTCTTCCCAATTAATGCGTTCCCAAGGATGAAAATTTTAGCATCGATTAAAATATCTTCATTTTAAAACTTGCAATACTTAATATTTTATAAAACATAACCCTAATTATGCAATCTAACATTTGCTTGTCTACTGACGTCATGAAAATATAGGTCGCGCCATCTTTTTTCTGGACAATTAATGCGTTCCCAAGGATGAAAATTTAAACATCGATTAAAATAGCTTCATTTTATAACTTGGAATTCCTAATATTTTCTAAAACATAACCATAATTATGCAATCCAACATTTCTTTGTCTACTGATGTCTTTAAAGTACAGGTCGCGCCATCCTTTTTCTGGTTTCAACACCACCAAAGGAAAAGTTATTGATTTTTAATATCATTATGGTTATGTTTTAGAAAATATTAAGTATTCCAAGTTATATTAAGAAGTTATTTTATTCGAAGTTCAAATTTTCATCCTTGGGAACACATTAATTGTGAAGGAAATGTGTACAAAAGTTTTTCCATTGGAAGTATAGGAAGCAAAATTACTTGACGTCCATCTTAATAATATGGGATAAGGGCGATGGAATGGATCGCAATCCTATGTCCTGACCTTTGAACCCATTTCGTCCATTTTCAATGGTCCCCTACCTCACACTGAAATTTCATTGAAATCGAATCATTTTTACGCACGTTATGACGCATAAGGTCAATGGAATGCATTCCGCTCTTATGTCCTGACCTTCGACCCCAATTCACCCATTTTGAATGGGATTCGTCCACAGGCGGTTCCCTACCACATAGTAAAATTTCATTGAAATCGAACCATATTTACGCAAGTTATGACGCATAATGGCAATGGAATGATCCCGCTCCTACGTCGTGACCTTTGACCCCATTTGTCCCATTTTCAATAGGGTTTGTCCCCAGGTGGTCCCCTGCCACATAGAAACTTTCATTGAAATCGAACCATTTTTACGGCAGTTATCGTGCGGACGGACAAAGCTGGAGCATATACGCTTCTTCAACCTACGGTTGGAAAGCGCAAAAAAAAAAAAAAGATATTACGGAGACGACAATTTAAGACTGATCCACATTTCATTTATAGCTGCGCAGGGTTGCTTTAACAGCATTTCAGAAAAACAATTTCAGAAGACATTGTGACGTACAAGTTTGTCAGTGTCGGACCCGGGTCCATTCACTCCGGAGTAAGTCGCTGTCCCAATTGAGCTACGCGGACATGTGCTCTCACTCCTATCTGCCTTTATCTCATGTGCGTCCTGCGGGACAGGGACGTCACGACATTAAAAAAAGTGGTAGGAACTTTGGGACACCTGTATTCGATGAAATGGACAATATTTCGAAAGCGATTACTACTTCCGTGATAATTAAGGCACGCATAAATTTTTTCGTTTTCTTTTTTTGTAAAACCATTCTCAGTTGTTTTTGGACAATCCTTATTATTTGTTTCAACTACCTTATGTGACTCCAATTAGTAAAATAAGGATACTTTTAGTTTTGCAAAGGGAAATGTGTTCAGTTCAACCGAATGTACGCACTAATTTCTGAAAGGCCGGTTCTGGTTATTTTGTAGTCTAGTGTTTCACTTACACGCAGCTTCATGTTTTTCCAAATCTGCTGATTGGAATGATCCTTTTAGACATTTGTAGATGCTGTCTATTCAAGGACATCGCCACAATGCGCGGAGTTTACGTTGACAAACGCTTGTGTGAGAGAACACGGGAAGTTCTGAGAATTACGCCGCGTGCAACAGATGACGATAGCAGTTGTTGTGTCATGAGTTGTGATGCCTGCTGTCAGCGCCATGTTCAGCTCTCCTGAAAGAAATAACAATGGAGTTCTTCCTCCGTGAAAGACAGTGTCAATAGGAAGGTTGCAGCATTTGTCGAAGTATCAGCTGCTTGAAAACGTGATATCGCAGCGGATACTTTGCTTCGGGGGAAAAATATTTTGTTGTTAGGCTTCTGTCTGTGAATATGCACCTCTGATGTTTCGAATGGAATTGACACTACAAACTTAAATCTTACTTTCTCACTAAGCGGGCTGATTCTGTTCCGCTTATAGGAGGGAGAAAAACTAAAAGAGGCTTTACAACTACGTTTTGTTTTGCACATTGTATTTCTATGAAACACCTCAGGTGTACAAATAAATTGCAAGTTTTAGAAACATCACCATGGCCATCCCAGCAGAACACATGGTGGAGCACTCTAGACAGCTCTAGAGAGAAAAGAGGCATTACAACTTTCTCGCCTGGATGTTTTGGAACCGACGAATAATTATTTGGGTATTTATTAATAATTATCCTTAACCTCATTTGAGTTTTGTGTAAGGCTGAAAATTGATTTTGGTATTTATGAATAATAATCGTTAACTTGATTTGAGTTTCATATCTGTCTGAAAATTTACTTAAAAAATAAACATAAATATATGGCCATTAGGATGAATACCGTCTTCACACGATTTTAATGATCATTAAAATCGTGTGAAGCCGGTATTATTCCTAATGATTTATGTGCGCGAATGTTATTTCTGCCTAAATATATGGATTCCTATCTGTATATTAGGCATCTGCTCTGAAATGACAGAGCAAAATTCCATGCATTTACCTGAGGAAAGTTTCGACGGACCATGCACACGGTTATAAATTTATACTCCGAGGTAACTTAAGAGTGTATCATAATGTAAGGTACGGAAGAGCTACCTGCGCTACGTAAAATAGTTCCTAACGTTTACAGGGGAAAGCAGCAGAATTATTACTGTGAATTAAATTTTGCCTGTTGAGCAGTTTATAGGACAAAACTGCTGCCGCCCCGGTGGCGCAGTGGTCTAAGGCGTTGGCCTCTGATCATTCGTCCGTAAGGGGTCCGGGTTCGAATCCCGGTCAGGCATGGATGTTGTGTTTGTCTTACGGCACTGGCTCTCTCCCTTCCCTGGAACCAGTGACCATAAATTAGGGACGGGCGACTGCTTATAGCCCATTGAGTTGCTCACGTTGGTCGTTAAACCTCCAATCAAAAAAAAAAAAAAAAAAAATTGCTATCTAAAACAAATTTCCCAAGGGTCAGAGTGTTTTTTGAAGTAAATTTGATGTACGAAGTTACTAAATCAAGAGCCTCACAGTTTCGGCTGCTGATGTCCAGCTGGGAAATAATTTTGAGAGGAGGGGAAGATTTCTCAAAACATTCGCAACACAGAGAAGATAAATTAACAATCAGAAAAACTTGGGGGGGGGGGGGGATTTATTTAAGCAAGCAGAAGGGGAAGATGTTCGGACCCCACCACACCCCCATTCACAATCCCACCGCTTGTGTGGTTGATGGGGGTTTAATGCGAGAGTACGAGGTGTGATCGAAAAGTATCCAAACAGGTTGCATAAGTTCGGAATCGCGTAACAGCAGGACGTGGTTTGGCACCGGTTGACGTTGGAACCTAATACGCATGTGCCGCGAGTTACATCTCTGCAGCACGTTCGTTTTTTTTTTTTTACAGTAGTGCTTTGTTCTTTGTATGTGAAGCTGTTCGTCGCATTTGTCATGTCGAAATAAATTGATCAAAGAATCTGCATCAGATAGTCAAAAACTTGGCGAAACATGCAAGGACACATACTTTAAATCACAGCAAGTCTAGGACTGTACGAGTCGTGCACAAGTCTATGAGTGGTATAAACGTTTTATAGAAGGTCGTGAAAGCGTTGAGAGTGATGAACGGTTCGGGAGTCTCGAAACCAGCAAAAGTGAAAACAATGTCGAACTTGTACGCACAGCTGTGCGGGAAAATCGCCAAATCAATATTCCTGAGTTATCTGGAGAGAAATTTTTGAAGATAACAATCCGTTTTTTTTTCAGTGTAAATATGTAAATATCACAAGGATGGCAAGGCAGATAATATCCGAAAACTTGAAACTTTCGTCGTCCTGGAGCGGCAGTCGAACCCGCGTCTCCCAGATAGCGCCCGGGTATGCTAACCGCTACACCACCAAGAACGACCAAGTCTTAAGTTTTCGATTAATTTGAATATAACCATCATAAGATTCGCTAGTCGAAGTAACCGGCATTTATGTTTAGCGAATCTGGAGGTTAAGAATCCTATCCCGTGATTGCCCGGAGAAGCAGATAAATCATGAATGGAATTAGAGGTTAGACCTCTACATGATTACACCATGTAGCGGTTAGCATAACCAGGCGCTATCTAGGAGACGCGAATTCGATTCCTACTCAAGGACGACGAAATTTTCAAGTTTCCGGATATAATTTGACTTACCATCCTTGTCGTACTTACACCAAAAAACGGATTGTCATCTTCAAAAATTTGTGTTGTATGGCGTAATCCCGTATACCATTTATGATTTACCTAAAGACTAGTTTCCGTTCAGTTTAGCCGATTGTCACAGATGATTTGGTTATGAGACAAGTCTCGGTCAAATTTGTTCCAAAATTGCCCTCAGCTGAGCAAACACAAGGCCCGTGTTTCAGGTGCAAGTGACGTAATTGAGCTGGTCGAAAACGACGAAAACTTTTTTAAAACTATCATAACCGGTGATAAGTCGTGAGTTTATGGATATGGCCTCGAAACTTAGTTGTAGTCTTCACAGTGAAAGACCCCAAACTCTGCTAGACCCCCAAAAGCACGATAGAGTTGCGGCAGTATAAAGACGATGCTCACCGTTATTTTTAATTATGAGGGAATTGTGCATCATGAATACTCTTGATCAGGCCGGACAATCAAAAAGGAACAATACTGTCAAGTTCTACGAAGTTTGAGGGACGCAGTTCGTCTCAAAGGGCCGGCATTGCATGCGAGTAGCGAGTGGCAACATCACCATGGCAACGCGCCTGCCCATCATTTGAAACTTGTGCAGTAGGTTCTTGCTAAGCACCGCATTTCACAGGCTGGACAGCCACCCTATTCGCCAGATCTCGCACTATGTGATTTCTTTCTCTTCCCTAAAATCAAATACCAATATAAAGGAAAATGATTTAAAGATATTGAGCAGATACAACAGAATACGAATAAGCAGTTGTTCGCTGTCTCAGAGGCAGAGCTGGAAACTGGTCAAAAATATCGGATCCGGACCCGACCCGGTCAAATTTGTTTTGAACTATAAATTCGAATATATCACCATCATCATCATTTTCAATCATTATCAATACTGCAGGATGAAGGCCTCTCCCAGTTTCTTCAACAATGGACTGTTTTGGGCCAGCCTCCTCAATCCACCCACCTCCCACGTGGTCTTCTGGATCTTTTCCTGCTCCTTGGAATCCAGCGTAAAATTTCTGTTGTTCATCGGTGGTCCGTTCTCCTGGCAAACTGTACAGCCCATTGCCAATTCAAGGATTTTACTCTGATCATGATGTCTTCCATTCTTGTCATTTCCCTTATCCACGAGTTCCTCCTTTTATCTTTCTTGCTTAAACTAAGCATGCATCTCTCTATGCTTCTTTGGGTTGCCAGCAGTCTTTGTATGCCATTTTTAGTTAAGGTCCACGTCTCTGCTCAGTACGTAAGCACTAGAAGGATGCATTGCTTAAACAATTTTATTTTAAGACAGAGTAACACATTGCTCTTAAAAATTGTAGTGTTTCTTCCAAAAGCTCTCCAACCAAATTTTTCACGCCAATTAAAAAAATTTCTTCACCAATGTCACCCGCGCTTGATATGTGTTGCCCAAAGTAAATGTAGGAAATGATTATCTCTAGCTTTTCCCCATCAATTGATAAATCTTCATTCCTTGAAGAAGCACTGTACTTCAGTTTTGTATTCTGAAAGTTCATTTTTAATCCCACTCCTTTATTCTTGTCAGCAATTTCCTGGATCATACTCTGCAACTCTGAAGTATTATTTCAAAGACCTCCGATGAAATGTTTTTCTTCTTTTCAAAAGATAAAACGGAAATAAAACCGGGTCGAAATCCAGTAAGCAATCCTTACGCGTTTGACCCGCAAGGCATTGTCGACCCGGTGACCCGTTGACCCGCTGACCTGTGACCCGTTTCCATCTCTGCTCAGAAGATTACTTCAAAAAACGCTTCGAGCAGTGGAAGTAGGTTTGCGCTAAGTGCGTGCCTTCGGAAGGGGACAACTTTGAAGGCGATTAAGTTCCAAATCTGTAATTATCGTACTTCATTTTTAATAAATCAAGTTTGGATACTTATTGATCATACCTTGTAATTGCTTGACAGAACTGAAATTGCAGTAATGCACTGTAATGCGGATTGATACGGTTCTTGCGTTCCATGGATAGCTTGCGATCAGGCTCCGACGCCTCTAGCGACAGTACCTTTTCGGGTGACTTGGAGGATACAGTCAGACTTAGTCCCTCGAATTGAAGCCCAAGGTAATTGGTGATTTCTCTATTTCTTTTGCAAACTTGAATGACACACTAGTAACCTATATGACGGCGCATCACCGGCACACTCATCACTCGACTTGAAGCCCAGGGTGGTTGGTAAAGCCTATCCTCCTTTTGCAATCTTGAATGACACACTATTAACCATTATAATGGCGCATCACACAAACTCACCATACCCTTTTTTTGGGCATTTAACAAACGATTATTTCAAAGACAGTAAATGCCATAGAGATCGATAGATATGTTGCAAAATGTCCGGCAGTGAAACTGGAAGTACATGAACTGTGTTCAGTATTAGTACTATTTCTGAGATTTGTATTTTTTTTTTTTTTTTTTTTTTGTGACACAATTTACAAATCTTCGCTTTTTACCTCTCTTTAAACGCATAACTTCTGATTCAGTAAAAAACAACACTCATTTAATGCGGATGAATAGCTGATCATACATAATCTATAAAAGAAATACGTATATAAAATTATTTTTTAAGAAGAATATTAAATTAAAATTTCAGTCATTAAATACATACCCCAAGTATCTCCACAGATAACTTCGTGGGGAAAGTCCGGATAGAAACACTGTGGCTCCCAAGGCTAAATATAAAATAACAGGATAAAACATCATAGCAAAAACAACAACTTTTGGTGACTTGGAAAAAAACACAATTTTAATTCGCACTTGAGAAATCTTTGATCATGATATTGCCTTCCAATTATAACGACTTTAACACTAAAGAATGCAACACAATATTTTCTCGATTTTATTAATGCTAAATTAGTCTATAATTTAACGGTGGTCAGTCCATTGCTGAAACATTGCATTGCGTTTGACATGAGCAGTTAGTTTAAAATAAGCAGATGTCTGAAGAATAAAGAAGGCTGTCTTCATACTACATATTTTGAGCAATTATAGCATTTGTACAGACTTAAAACACTGCATTGGGAGCGTCTTTGCTGCAGGTACAGCCGCTGGTTTTCGGTAGGCAGTATACGTTAGTTTCGGATTATGCCCAAAGACAATAAAAACTACATTTGTACATTGGAGCGTATAAGACAGGAAGTGGTTTTGTCTACAAAGCTGGAGAACAAAAGTGAGTACATTTATGAAATACGTGGAATCAAGAGGCTTCCCTCCCACGTAATGATCTCATCAACTCAACTCTGTTTTGGGTCATGTTACAGAAACTGGAGGTGTTTGTCCAGCGTTTCTATGTCATTTGGCGGAATATGAACGACCTGAAAGTCTCAAAGTTATACTTTACTTAGCCACTGAAGTAACGTGAGTGTGCTAATCTAATATAATTCTCTACCTCTCTCTCTGTTGATGAATATTTTATTCTTAGAAAGTCTCTAACCGTTTGCAATTTCTTCTTAGAATCCAAGCAAAGATTTCAAAATTCAGCATATTTACTCACTAGAAAAGAGTTGTGTGATACCTTCATTCCATAGCGTAGCTGGCACGAATATATATATATATCATCATCATCATCATTGTCAACCATTATCAATCCACTGCTGGATGAAGGTCTCCCCAAGTTTCCTCCACAACGGTCTGTCTTGTGCCAGTCTCCTCCATGTCACCCCTGCATACTTTCGAATTTCATCCACCCATCTCCCATGTGGTCTTCTTCTGGGTCTTTTCCTGTCCCTTGGAATCCAATCTAAACTTTCGGCTGTCCATCGATGATCTGTCCTTCTGGCAGTATGTCCAGCCCATTGCCATTTCAGGGATTTAACTCTGATCATGATGTCTTCCACTCTTGTCATTTTTCGGATCCACGAGTTCCTCTTCTTATCTCTCCCGGTTACACCAAGTATGCACCTCTCCATGCTTCTTTGAGTTGTCTGCAGCCTTTGTATGTCTCTTTTAGTTAAGGTCCACGTCTCTGCACCATACGTAAGCACTGGAAGTATGCATTGATCAAACACTTTTCTTTTAAGACATAATGGCATATTGCTCTTGAAAATTATGCTGTTTCTTCCAAAAGCTCTCCAGGCAAGTTTTGTACGCCGATTAATTTCTTCATCAATGTGACCCTCACTTGATATCTGCTGTCCAAGATAAACGTACGTGTCTGTTATCTCCAGCTTTTCTCCATCAATCGATAAATCTTCATTTCTTGTAAAAGCATTGAACATCACTTTTGTCTTCTGAAAGTTCATTTTTAATCCCACTTCTTTACTCTTGTCAGCAAGTTCCTGGATCATACTCTGCAGCTCTGATGGGCTAGTTGCAAAAATGACTACGTCATCAGCAAAACGAAGGTGGGTTAGATAATCTCCATTAATCTTTATCCCCTTGTTTTCCCAGCTCAGTGACTGAAAAACACCCTCCAATGTGGCATTAAAGAGCTTCGGAGATATGGTGTCACCTTGTCTCACTCCCTTTCCAATTTTTATGTGTGTTGCATTTTCAAACAGCCTAATCTTTGCACTTGCATTTTCATAGATGTTATTAATAATATTAATGTATGCATCTTCAATACCGCAGGTTTTCAGAGCCATTGTAACTGCTGATGGTTTCAGCGAATCAAAGGCTTTTTCATAATCGATAAAAGCCATGCACAATGGAAGTTCATATTCCCTCGCTCTTTCTATTAGTTCTCTCAGCACATGGATATGATCTATTGTGCTGTAGCCACTCCTGAATCAAGCTTGTTCTCTCGGTTGAGCCATGTCCAGTGTTACCTTCAAGCGGTGTGAAAGAACTTTAGTGAAGATTTTATAAACTACTGATAGGAGGCTGATAGGTCTGTAGTTTCCGATATATATATATATATATATTGAGGGGATGTAAGGTCAGGTGATGCGTAACATCACAGCCTCTCCTTGACAAATGTCAACCCCGCCTTCTCGTGGTGCATATTGTTCCCACTAAAGGGGCTCTGACGACCGCCAATAGCGGTATAACTATACCATCGGGATTAGAGGAAATTCTATCCCACACTCACCAACCCGCTTGGCCAGCGTGGTGAGTTATGGCCAATCCCCTCGAAAATGATTCCACAACTTAAATCTTGGCCCTCAGTCTCCGGCAGCTGGAATGTACCTGGCCAAGGCAGCGGCCAGTGCGACATGAAGGTAGAGGGTGCTAAGAATCCCCGGAGGACCGGACTAGGCGGCCATCTGATGCTGAGATTGGCTACGTATAATGGACGCTCCCTATCTTCTGATTCAAGGCTTCTTGAATTGGAAGAGGAACTACAAAGGATCAAGTGGGACATCGTGGGGCTAAGTGAGGTAAGGAAAAAAGGAGAAGATCTCATCGAACTGAAAAGTGGACATCTCTTCTACCATCGTGGGACAGATACTGGCAGAACTAGTGGTGTTGGATTTATAATAAACAAGAAACTGAAGGATAAAGTTGTAGAAGTTGAAAGTTCCTCTGACAGAGCTGCACGACTTGTTATCCAACTCTCGAAAAGATACCAGGCTCAGATTATTCAAACTTATGCACCCACCACAAGTCATCCTGAAGAAGAAATTGAAGAATTTTATGAGGAAATTTGTCATCTAAATAATAAAGGTAAGCAGCACTTGAAAATAATTATGGGAGATTTCAATGCAAAAATAGCGCAACGGCAACAGAATGAAACTTCAGTAGGTAAATTCGGTCACGGCAACAGAAACCAGCGTGGAAATACTCTCGTTGAGTTTGCAGAGGCAGAAGGGTTTTTCATCTTGAACTCCTTCTTCAAGAAAAAGCCACACAGGAAATGGACATGGAGACATCCAAATGGGACGACAAGTGAAATTGATTTTGTTATGTGTAACAAAAAATTCGTCATAGAAGACTGCAGTGTGCTAAACAAGTTCAACACAGGTAGTGACCATAGATTGTTGAGATGTAAGATGCACCTCAACACTAAACTTGAACGTGGCAAGCTCACAAGACAAACACAATCTATTGACATAACCAACCTTAAAAAACACCATAATACCTTCAAGTTGGAACTGAAGAACAGGTTCTCTGCTTTGGAAGGCCTAACATCGGAAGAAGTGGACATCTCTGAAGTTAACAGAAAAGTAACCAAAGCTCTTATGGAAACAGCAACAAAATTAGCTGGGTCTAAGAACAAGTTGCATGTAAACAAATTATCAGGAAAAACGAAAATGTTGATGCAAAAAAGAAGAGAGATGAGGACAACTAAAGAAGATGTGACTTCCAAAGTGGAATATATAGAGCTATGCAAGACAGTAAGAGAAAAGTATGATTGAAGACGTAAGAAAATTCAACTGTGAACTAGTGAGGAAAGCAATTGAAAACAACCAAAGCCTAAAGATAGCAAAGGGACATCCCAGTAAGGGAAGAAAACAGATTATGGTACTGAGAAAAGAAGATGGTTCTGTAACAAGAAATAGAGGCGAAATTTTGACAAGAGTGAAAGATTTTTACTCCACATTATATGAAAGGGGTGATACATGCACTCCAGACATCATGAAAGATACCAGTACCAGAGTTCCTCCAGTCCTTCCAGCAGAAGTTGCACATGCAATCAAGAACATGAAGCGGGGAAAAGCTCCAAGAGAAGATGGAATTACTGTAGACATCATACAAGAAGCAAGTGGAGAAACCGAAACAGTACTCGCCCAAATTTTCACTCGATGCCTTAATGAAGGAAAGATTCCTGAGGATTGGAACACCGCTACAATGATCCAGCTACATAAGAAAGGTGACATTGAGGATCTCGGAAACTACAGACCTATCAGCCTCCTATCAGTAGTTTATAAAATCTTCACTAAAGTTCCTTCACACCGCTTGAAGGTAACACTGGACATGGCTCAACCGAGAGAACAAGCTGGATTCAGGAGTGGCTACAGCACAATAGAT
Organism: Macrothele yani; assembly: GCA_039090855.1. Lineage (NCBI taxonomy): Eukaryota > Metazoa > Arthropoda > Arachnida > Araneae > Macrothelidae > Macrothele > Macrothele yani. Next base: position 21,255,043 of record CM077002.1, on the reverse strand, counting down.
CATATCCACGTACTGAGAGAACTAATTGAAAGAGCGAGAGAATATGAACTTCCATTGTGCATGGCTTTTATCGATTATGAAAAAGCATTTGATTCGGTGAAACCATCAGCAGTTACAATGGCTCTGAAAACCTGCGGTATTGAAGATGCATACATTAATATTATTAATAACATCTATGAAAATGCAAGTGCAAAGATTCGGCTGTTTGAAAATACAACACACATAAAAATTGGAAAGGGAGTGAGACAAGGTGACACCATATCTCCGAAGCTCTTTAATGCCACATTGGAGGGTGTTTTTCAGTCGCTGAGCTGGGAAAACAAAGGGGTAAAATTAATGGAGATTATCTAACCCACCTTCGTTTTGCTGATGACGTAGTCATTTTTGCAACTAGCCCATCAGAGCTGCAGAGTATGATCCAGGAACTTGCTGACAAGAGTAAAGAAGTGGGATTAAAAATGAACTTTCAGAAGACAAAAGTGATGTTCAATGCTTTTACAAGAAATGAAGATTTATCGATTGATGGAGAAAAGCTGGAGATAACAGACACGTATGTTTATCTTGGACAGCAGATATCAAGTGAGGGTCACATTGATGAAGAAATTAATCGGCGTACAAAACTTGCCTGGAGAGCTTTTGGAAGAAACAGCATAATTTTCAAGAGCAATATGCCATTATGTCTTAAAAGAAAAGTGTTTGATCAATGCATCCTTCCAGTGCTTACGTATGGTGCAGAGACGTGGACCTTAACTAAAAGAGACATACAAAGGCTGCAGACAACTCAAAGCAGCATGAAGAGGTGCATGCTTGATGTAACCGGGAGAGATAAGAAGAGGTACTCGTGGATCCGAAAAATGACAACAGTGGAAGACATCATGATCAGAGATAAATCCCTGAAATGGCAATGGGCTGGACATACTGCCAGAAAGACAGATCATCGATGGACAGCCGAAATTTTAGATTGGATTCCAAGGGACAGGAAAAGACCCAGAAGAAGACCACATGGGAGATGGGTGGATGAAATTCGAAAGTATGCAGGAGTGACATGGAGGAGACTGGCACAAGACAGACCGTTGTGGAGGAAACTTGGGCAGACTTTCGTCCAGCAGTGGATTGATAATGGTTGACAATGATGATGATGATGATATATATTGAGCATATGTAAATTTATTTTTGCGCAGTTTCTCAGATATGCTTAACCCTCCGGGTGGCAAGCACGCATATATACGTTCAAAGATTTCTGTGCCCAAAGCGACGGTGATACAATAATATGCACATCGAAAACCTGTTCAAACGCGGCAAGAACGCTCTACTGCGTCGAACACATTTTCGGGCTGACTTTGGCGAGAACGCATATGCGCATTTCAACGACGAAGAACGCTACAAAAAAAGACAGGACGCTTTTAGGGTATCATGTTATACACGTCGACAAAATTTCGCATTGCCTCTTCCAAACCTGTTGCCACCTGGGACGTTAAGATAGAGTTTAGGGCCTACAACGCACTTCGCGTGAGAGTTTCACTGGAAAAAGAACCGGTAGTCAGCACACCTTTTTTTTTTTTTTTTTTTTTTTGGTAATAGCAAGAAAGAGAAAGACAGAACCATGGATCACACTGATTTTATTACAAGCGATTCAGTACTGTTTTCCAGAATGAAAAACAAGGAAAAGAGCTTGTGAGTTTGAACAAAAGAAGAACATTAGGAATCACAAGGGTAATCATAAAAAAACAAGTTAGTAAAATCATGCAATGCATTCATTATTATAATACGCTTTCCAACATACCAGAAATCATTACTCAAGTTATCACTCAAGTTATGAGAATAATGGCTGTTTAATAAATCTCGGTCCTGTGCCCTGACCTTTGATTTCATTTCGATAATATTCAACAGAATTGGTTTGGTATACCTCCGAAATAACATGATAAAGTTTAGTCGCAATCGAAGCATTTTTACGTAAGTTATGACGCATTATGGCGATGGAAGTGATTCCGCTTCTATGTCCTGACCTTTGAACCCATTTCACCCATTTTCAATAAGGTTTGTCGCCAGGTGGTTTTCTACCACATACTAAAATTTCATCGAAATCGAACCTTTTTTACGTTAGTTATCACGCATAACAGCAGTGGAATGGATACCGCTCCTATGTACTGACCTTTGACCCCATTTCGTTCACTTTAAATAGGGTACCTTCCCAGGTGATTCCCTACCAGATACCAAAAATTCATCGAAATCGAACGATTGTTACGCGAGTTATTGTGCGGACGGACACAATCACACAACGCGTGACGTAATGAGGCAGATGGGAATAGCGACCATCTGTTCGCAAGAGTATGACGTCATAAAACTTTAATAGGATCTACACACAACGCGCGACGTAATGAGACAGATGGCGTGACCGCGCGCCAACATTCTCAAACGCGGCGAGATTGTGACGTCATAAGATTTCTAAGCATTGGTAACATTAATGGAATAATGGAACAACGCCATCACTAAAAACATTATAATTCGGGGTGGTTATTTAACCCACTGAACGAATTCTCCTAAAGTCGAGATCAAGCTAAATCGATTTCTAGTACCCGAAAACGGTAGGTTAACGACTTTCATCAAAATTCTTAGAGCTGTTTTCAAAATAAAATGTACATACAAACATAGAAGAATTGCCACTTTAAGGTGGACGTCAAGTAATTTTGCTTCCTATACTTCCAATGGAAAAACTTCTGTGCCAACGAGATAGAAATACATAGAGTGCTTCTGTGATTAGTTCTCTGCGGTGGCAGCTGAAGCCAACGAGGGGAGAGCCCGCCATCTTTGATGAGGTACAAATTCTGTGTGTGTCAAGGAGTCACCTCGGTTCTTTCAGCTGTTCGGCGATCGTGTTATGCTTCATTACAAATTTAGTGTTACAGTTTCGTGAATAATCACAATTATCAGCACATTGTTGATATTTAAAATGCCATAGTACTGCGCAGCTTTTGATTGTAAGAATAAAAGGAACAAGGATTGTGGAACTACATTTCACAAGTAAGCATTTTAAAATAAGGTTGAGCTGTAAATGCTCAGTTAATCAAACACAAAAAATAAAGCATCTAATCCGTGTAGCTGGTGATTAAACCAGCAGATAAGCCATTTCAATATCTGTGTTATCTTAAGACTTTTTATTTCTTATATTTTGTAAACAGTCGTACTCAATGTGAAAACTGAATGATGTTTACTCTGGGAAGCTGAGGTTAACTGTATTTCTATCTCGTTGGGTTCACCACTCCGGATGACGCCATTGCAAATGGCGCCCCAGTGACAAAGCCAACCGGCCCGGTCAAAATGTAAACAAAACTGAATAACGAGATAAAATAACAACTCACCGACTCGTGTGCAAAACAGGAAGAAGGACTGACCTTTAACTTAAGGCTGGTACAAAATAAACAGCACAGGAGAGGTTTAATCACTTACTAGCAGGCCAAAATAGCAGAGCTCGTGACAGCACTTTCCGCCTGCTATGGAAGACAATGGAACTTCATCCAACTGAAGAACTTTTCCAGTGTAATGTGTGTCACAAGAAATTCAAACAGAAAGAATCTTTTATGCATGTAAAGGTTCATGCAAGAGAACAACCTTATGATTCTAACATGTGTTCCAAGCAGCTAAGTGAAAAATGCAGCATCTCGGAGCAGTCTGCTTCAGTCAAGTAAATAAGATCACCAATGTCATATATGCTTAAAACAGTTTGCAAGCAAGCGATATCTTCCCTGGCACATGCTTGTCACACAGGTGATAAGCCATACCAGTGCGATGTATGTTTCAAACAATTTACCCAAAAAGTCATTTTATAATGCACTTGCCCCTTCACACAGGTGAGAAGCCTCACCAGTGTGATGTATGTTCGAAACAATTTACTCATGACAGTTCTCTTTCAAAGCACATGCTCACTCACACAGGTGAAAAGCCTCACCAGTGTGATGTATGTTCCAAACAATTTACTCAAAAAAGTGCTCTTTCACAGCATATGCTCATTCACACAGGTGAAAAGCCTCACCAGTGTGATGTATGCTCCAAACAATTTGCTGATAAAAGTGTTCTTTCAAAGCACATGCTCATTCACACGGGTGAGAAACCTTACCAGTGTGATGTATGTTCCAATCAATTTACTCGTAAAAGTCATCTTTCAAAGCATATGCTCATTCACACAGGTGAAAAACCTTACCAGTGTGATGTATGTTCCCATCAATTTACTCGTAAAAGTTATCTTTCAAAGCATATGCTCCTTCACACAGGTGAAATGCTTCAGCAATGTGATGTGTGCCCCAAAAAATTTACTCAGAAAAGTCATCTTTTGAAACACATGCTCTTTCACACAGGTAAATAACTTTCGTATGTCTTGAGCCTATCTCCTCCATGTTACTCCTGCATGATTTCGAATTTCATCCATTCATCTCCCATGGGGTATTCTTCTGGGTCTTATATATACATAGAGAGAGAGAGAGAGAGAGAGAGAGAATTATATTGTGTTAAGTATTTAGTGTATGTGCTGGGAGATACCTTTATTATGGTCAAGTTACCACAATTGCCTTGCGTACCCACGAATAAGGCTTACAGATTTGTGTTGTTGAATGTCAAGACTAACAAACAGATTAGAAACATGCCCAGTGCTAAGGACTTTTAATTTTTATTAAATAAAAACCAGGTAAGTAGTAGTTTTCTTCTGATTATATAAGATAGGGGCAGTTGGTAAAAGTATTTTAATATTGGTACCTCTTGGCTGTGTAAACTCATTGTTTGCTTTCCGTTTTTCTTCTAACTTTTTTTTTCATTTAAAACTCTCATAAAATATTTGGCGTCTATGTATTTGGAGTGATAAGCTGTGGGATGATTCAGCATTCTCATGGTGATGACCCACGAATATCTAAAATTTTTACCGAAATTGCGGATTGAGTGCAACTGTATTTTTTATTTTTGTGTTTCTTTTTTTTTTTCATTTACTCTATTACCGCTGACTTATATTTCTCTGAAAATTTGCTCCAAAAAATTTGTTAAATGTCAAAAAATTACGGCATGAGATTTTATTCAACGACAGCAAGCTGCATCCATTAAAATATCATTTTTTTTAAAACACTATTGCCGTCAACTAACAATGAAAAGCGTTATTTGATACGTTAAAGTTTTAGTCTCATCCCCTAGATGTTTATAACAACATTTCTGAGTTATATAATTATTTAACATCAAACCATATATTACGAAAACTCCCTTGCTTAACACGGAACGGAAATCGTTCTGTACCTCATCAAACATGGCTGCCACTTGTTTCCGGTGGCTTCACCCGTTCCCCGACGTAAGCGCTCTACGTATTTCTATCTCGTTGTTCTGTGCACATTTTCTTCACAATTAATGCGTTCCCAAGGATGAAAATTTGAACATCGATTAAAATATCTTCATTTTATAACTTGCAATACTTAATATTTTCTAAAACATAGCCATAATTATGCAATTCAACATTTGTTTGTCGACTGACGTCATGAAAACACAGGTCGCGCCATCTTTTTTCTGGACAATTAATGCGTTCCCAAGGATGAAAATTTGAACATTGATTAAAATATCTTCATTTTATAACTTGCAATACTTAATATTTTCTAAAACATAGCCATAATTATGCAATTCAACATTTGTTTGTCGACTGACGTCATGAAAACACAGGTCGCGCCATCTTTTTTCTGGACAATTAATGCGTTCCCAAGGATGAAAATTTGAACATTGATTAAAATATCTTCATTTTATAACTTGCAATACTTAATATTTTCTAAAACATAACCATAATTATGCAATTCAACATTTGTTTGTCGACTGACGTCATGAAAACACAGGTCGCGCCATCTTTTTTCTGGACAATTAATGCGTTCCCAAGGATGAAAATTTGAACATTGATTAAAATATCTTCATTTTATAACTTGCAATACTTAATATTTTCTAAAACATAACCATAATTATGCAATTCAACATTTGTTTGTCAACTGACGTCATGAAAACACACGTCGCGCCATCTTTTTTCTGGACAATTAATGCGTTCACAAGAATGAAAATTTGAACATTGATTAAAATAGCTTCATTTTATAACTTGGAATACTTAAATTTTCTAAATCAAAACCGTAATTATGGATTCCAACATTTTTTTGCCCACTGACGTCGTCAAAGTACAGGTCGCGCCATATTTTCTCTGGTTTCAACACAACCTAAGGAAAAGTTATTGATTTTTAATATGATTACGGTTATGTTTTAGACTATATTAAGTTTTCCAAGTTATAATATGAAGTTATTTTAATCGATGTTCAAATTTTCATCCTTGGGAACACATTAATTGTGAAGGAAATATGTACAAAACTTTTTCCATTGGAAGTGTAGGAAGCAAAATTACTTGACGTCCACCTTAATAATATGGGATAAGGGCAATGGAAAGGATGGCAATCATATGTCCTGACCTTTGACCACATTTCGTCCATTTTGAATAGGGTTCGTCCGCAGGTGGTCCCCTACTACATACTGAAATTTCATCGAAATCAAACCATTTTTACGCAAGTTATGACGCATATGGGAAATGGAATGCATCCCGATCTTATGTCCTGACCTTTGACTCCACTTCAACCATTTTGAATAAGGTTTGTCCCCAGGCGGTCTCCTACCACATAGTAAACTTTCATTAAAATCGAACCATATTTACGCAAGTTATGACACATAAGGGTAATGGAATGATCCCGCTCCTACGTCGTGGCCTTTGACCCCAGTTGTCCCATTTTCTATAGGGTTCGTCCTTAGGTGGTCCCTTACTACATAGTAAAGTTTCATTGAAATCGAACCATTTTTACGCCAGTTATTGTGCGGACGGACGGACGGATAAAGCTGGAGCATATACGCTTCTTCAACCTACGGTTGGAAAGCGTAAAAAAGGAGCACGTATAAAGAACGAAGATGAGAAAGGTCTAACCGATGGTGTTGGCATCTCGAAACAAGTGAAATGGTTTTAGTGCAGGGGAAGTTGGAGATGATTAAGCAGAACAGCAGAGTATAGGAGGTATGGAACAGCTGGGGGAAACAACCATTTTGTTGTTTAAGGTTTAACGACCACTACGAGCAAATGAGGTTATGAACAGTCGTCTTTCCCTAATTTGGGGCCACTGGTTCCAGAGCTAGGGCAGATCCAGCACCCCCTACCCTGTATGCGACAAATGCACTACTCATGCTTCATTCGGAACTCGAACAGAGACTCGACACGGACAGCTAGACAGAAGTTTCCCCTATTATTATTCCATTACAAGAGAGGTGAAAACAACTGGTATACTATGTAAGGAAGGGTACCTTTCCAAACTTAGAACGGCGAAAAGGCCACAATGTCTAAAGGTTCTAAAAAGCAATGTTTTCAATACTAATATTATCAGTAGAGATACTATTTAGATATTAAGTCACAATGTATTGTGATTAAGAAAAATGTTGCGGAAATGAAGGTACTAAGATGAATATGTGGTATCCGAGGACTGTAATGGAATTATTAAGAACTTCATGATAAGAGCAACCGTTAGAACGAGAAAGTTACAAAGCAGGCTTATGAAGCAATATGGGGCTTGTGTGAGCTCTGAAAAGACAGCTCTGAAAAGGGACAAAGTGTGTTTGGGGCTACCAGGAAAGTGAAGAAAGGTAAATCCTATACAGATGGTAAAACGGTGTAATCCAGAGAATGAAGAAAACGAGTTTGAAGAATGAAGTAACACAAGACTGACCTGACTTGAACGTAACTATCTCCTGCTGTGATTTCTCCTATTCGTAGGGTTAATACAGTTACACGAAAAAAAAATACGCACTATTTTGTGACAGATTAATTACTCGTACTGAAACATAAATCCAAGATAACTGACCACATGATGTATTAAAAAATATTTATAGAAAGCTTGGATTTGTTACAAAACGAATTAATGGAATTTTTGGGATATATTTATCTAACATTAAATTTAGCGTGAATATCAATTCATCTCTCCTTGTGAGTTGAAAATGAGAAAACTTGCGAACAAGAATTCACACGTTTTTTACTGAACTAATCCCCAAGAGCCACCAAGTACATGAGACAAGTCTAAATGCCACTAAAGTTAGAAATTTTGCACGACATTCTCAATTTAATATTAAATTGAATGTTCATCAGTTCTAATACCTAGACATACACTATATTTACAAAAGTCCCAAAAGCTACTTGCTAGAAGAGAAACATAACATAGCCTTTATTGATGCATGCACTGACCCTTCGAGACATGCTTTCGACAAGAATTTGGAACACAGCGATAAATATGCACTTCCGTTCAGTACATAATGCTGGCGCTAACTGTTGCTTAATTGTAGGCCTTTTGTTCCATACTTATTATCGGAGCCCTAATTCATCCCATAGGTGCTCTATGAGATTAAGATCAGGGCTCTGAGCTGGCCAGTCCACCATCGATACGGAATTATTGCCAAACCACGCATTAACAGCCGTCCTTCCTTTATGGCTCGGTGCATTATCCTGCTGGTACCAACAAGGCTTGGTTCGATAGTATTCCCACAGAGTTGGTAGGGCATAATTGTCCAGAATATCGAGATAGACGTGCTGGTTAACAGGTTTGTCCACGATAAACAATGGGCCGGGACCATACCATGAGAAACACCACCACACGAGTACACTGCCAGCTCCATACCTGACCTTACGATCAGTACATTGTGGTAAATAGCGTTCTCCCGGCTGCCGCCATACCCACACACGGCCATCAGACTGATGGATCGTGTATCTGGATTCATCAGTCCATAGGACCCGTTTCCATTGATCTACGGTCCACGATAAATGTTCTTTACACCATGCTAAACGACGAGTAGCATTCCGAGTGGAGACGAAAGGCTTACGAGCAGCTGCACGAGCACGGTTACTCATGCAATGAAGTTCTCTGCGAATGGTACGTGTACATACCGCCGTTCCAGCGTTGTTACTCACCGGTACACTAAGGTTCTTTTTTTCTTTTTATTGGACGTTTAACGACTACCATGAGCAACTCAATAGGCTATAAGCAGTCGCCCGTCACTAATTTAGAGCCATTGGTTCCAGGGAAAAGAGAGAAGCAGTGTTGTAAGAGCATCTGTGCTCTTTTTGAAAAAGCTGCGATTATAAGAAAGGCTAAAATTAGAGTAGGGAAATATCTAGGCTCACCGGGATTCGAACCCGAACCCCTTTCGGACGAATGATCAGAAGTCATCGCTTAGACCACTGCGCCACCGGGGCGGAGAGGTCTTGTGTCGTTTCTGAGGTCTCCGTCGATTAGCTGTAGCGACCTTCCTGAGGCTTCGATGTCCTCTATCACTGATTTTGTTTAGTGTGCCCACACGTTTTGCAGCTTCAGGCACGCCATGTGTCTTCCACGTATTCAGTACATCCAAAAAAGTTGACTTGGGCATGTTTAAATGCCTCTCGGTTTCTCTTATGAACAGCCCACTAATACAGTATAACACCCAACAATCTTTTCTTTCTCAAAGTCAGTTCTCTCCCGCTGCGACGTTTTCACTCAACCTCACAGTGCGGTATGATCGCGGTCAGCTGCAGGCTTGTTTTTATACCGTTTGCTGCTGTACCGCGCATCTTAACAACGCAGCGGATCCGTTCATTTGCTTTTGAAGGGGTGTCTGGTGACTTTTGTAAATAAAGTGTATATAGTAGAAGTAAACATCTCGGAATTTCTACCAAATCTTTGCTTTTCTTATAAAAGAGATATAGGACGGCTGACAGCAAAAAAGAAAGGGTGGAAGGGAGGGGAGAGACTACAAGGGAGAGAGTGAAGGAGAAAAATATGTAGAGAAAGCTGAGAGAGAGAGAAACAGACAGACAGAAAAATGGAGAGAAAAAATTTGTGCGAATCAGAGGACGAGGGAGGAACAGAAAAACAGAGAAAGATATAGACACAGCAAGGGAAAAAAAGTTACACAGCGCAAGAAACATAAGAGTGTAACAGTAAGAGCGAAAGAAACAGAGCAGAAAGAAAAGGTGTGAGTGAAGCAGCAAAGGCAAAAATTGAAGATCAAGATGAGACAGCGTGACAGAGAAACAGAGAGACGGATAGAGAAAGGGAGAGTGAAAAAGAAACATAATTATGAAAGAAAGAGAGATAAATAGCGAGAGCATGACAAAAAATGCCAAAAATCCATGCAGTGTTTGTGCAAAGGAGCACCAAATGCAAAGCAGCTTGACTTTTTCTTTACCACTTCATCTCAAGGGATTAAAAGCAGCCTCAAGTTACTCCCAACAGCACAGGAAGAAAACTCCCTTCCGGTGAATGACAGAAAACGAAATGGGAATCTTTCAAATACACTGACGGAAAAAAATTCCCAACACCACGAAAAAATAGTTGTAGAGTAATGAAATGGCGGCAATACATTTGTATAGGCAACATATTTAATCGACTAAGGTTTCAAGATCACAGCTTATTGTAAGCGCGAGAAGAGCCATTTTAAATGTGAAATGCTGGTACATTAATAACCGGTGTAACCGCCACAATGTTGAATGCAAGCACGCAAACGTTCATGCATTGTGTCGTACAGGGGCAGGATGTCAGTTTGTGGGATGGAGTTCCATGCCTGTTGCACTTGGTCGGTCAATACAGTGACGTTTAAAGCTGGTTAGGGGTGACGCTGGAGTTGTCGTCCAATGATGTCCCATACGTGCTCGATTGGTGAAAGATCTGGTGATCTAGCAGGCCACGGCAACGTGTCGACACTCTGTAGAGCATGTTGGGTTACAACAGAGGTATGCGGGCGAGCGTTATCCTGTTGGAAAACACCCCCTGGAATGCTGTTAATGAATGGCAGCACAGCAGGTTGAATCACCAGACCGACGTACAACTGTGCCGTCAGGGTGCGTGAAATAACCACGAGAGTGCTCCTACTGTCATAGGAAATTGCTCCCCAGACCATAACTCCAGGTGTAGGTCCAGTGTGTCTCGGCCGCAGACAGGTTGGTTGCAGGCGCTCACCTGGCCTCCTTCTAACCAACACACGGCCATCACTGGCACCCAGACAGAACCGGCTTTCATCAGAAAACACAACAGATCTCCACTCCGTCCTCCAATGAGCTCTAGCTTGAAACCACTGACGTCGCAAACGGCAGTGGTTTGGATTAAGTGGAATGAACGCTACAGGGCGTCTGGCTCGGAGCTGTCCTTTAAGTAACCGATTTGTAACAGTTCGTTGTGTCACTGTGGTTGCAACTGCAGCTCGAATTGCTCCCGCAGACGCGGTACGATGCGCCACGGCCATACGCCGTACACGGCGGTCTTCCCTCTTAGTAGTGCCACGTGGCCGGCCGGAAACCGGTCTTCTTGAGGCAGTACCTTCCCTTGACCACCGCTGCCAACAATCATGCACAGTGGCTACTTTCCTGCCAAGTCGTTCTGCAATATTGCGGAAAGAAAATCCACCTTCTCGTAGCCCTATTACACGACCTCGTTCAAACTCCGTGAGCTGTTGACAATGGCTTCTTCGCCTTCTTAAAGGCATTCTTGACTAACATCAACACCCTACGTCGAATCTTAACGATAACTAACGCTCACGAACGTTACAGCGCGTATTTACAGCAAACCTGCTTTGCATGCTCCGATGGGCGCTACTAGCGCTACGTGTATGCGCCGAGCACGAAATTTGCATAGACGTCATCTTACAGATGTACTCTCACCGCCTACTAACTGTCGTTTATCTAACACAACCCCTTCTTTGTGTTGGGATGTTTTTTCCGTCAGGGTACATCAATGGCAACAAAACTAGGGCTACGGGTACTTTGCTTTTTCATTCCTAACCTTGAATTTTTTTAAAGAAGTTCCGGAAAAACGAGTAAAACATTTTGTTATCTGTGTCTGTGGCTACTTTCTTCTTCCTATCTAAACCAAAAATCTAGACCATACAGTATTTTTTCTAAAAACAATTCATAAGCACAGAGAAAAGATGAATCAAGTTAAGCTTGTAGTCAGCTGAATAACGAAATCGTCGGCATTCTGACATAGCGTTTTCCGACTCCTCTCATAAAACAGAGTTTATGCGATCGAAAGAATTTAGTGAAATTTTAAACACCTTCTCTGAGAGGCATATAACAAAAGAAAATGTGATATGCTAAGGTGAATTACAAGAAGCATGCTAGATTTTTCCTGTGTAAGAAATGTCTGATAATTCTGTGGAGATGTTTCTCTTGAGATGAGTGTCTGAAAATGTATCAAATATACAGGGGTTAGACAGAATAATGGAAACACCACGCTCAGAGACGTAACGTTTAAAGCAGCGGCGTAAGTCGCAATACGCAAAGGTATCCACCACATTTTGGTTTTAATAGCTTTGTTTAGAGCCTCAAGGTCCTGTTTAAGTGCACTTGAAGTGTCTTGTTGCAAAATTTCTTTCAGAGTGAAGACGAAATGAGCTACCTAATGGACTTCGAAAGAGGGCAAATTGTTGGTGGCCGGCTAGTTGGTGCCTCCCTCACAACAGGGTAGTGAGGGTATGGATAGCTACTGTGCCTAGCGTCATGACGTCACACCGTGTTCATGGCAAAACCTCGTCTATGAAACACAAGAGCGGCTGGAAAACGACCCTGACTGATAGAGACAGGAGAGTATTAAAGAGGATTGTTACCCGTAATAAGAAGACCACGGCGCTGAAAATGAGTGCGATGCTCAATGTACATCTCTGTACTCCAGTATCGACGAAAACAGTGCGCAGGGATCTACATAAACAAAATATTCATGACAGAGCTGCTATTGCAAAACCGTTGGCGACCCGGGTGAATGCACAATGGCGACGGCAGTAGTGCTAAGAGCATATAACGTGGACTGCCGATGCTTAGAAGCGTGCAACGTGGTCGGAAATATCCACATTCACACTATTCCCTACTACAGGACGTGTTCACTCAGAAACGTACAACCCAGACTGTCTTTTCCAAACAGTGCAGCATAGTGGTGGTTTTATCCTACTCTGGGTGGTCATATCGTGGTTTTCAGAAGGACCTCTGATCACCTTGAAAGTACGGATGACTGGCAGGGCGTATGAAACCATTTTGGACAAAGTTTATTCAATGGATCAAGCACTGCTTTTTGTAGGGAATGTCATCTATAAAGATGAAAACGCCCCAATTCATTGAGCCCGGAATGTCCATTCAAGATTTGCGGAACATGACGACGAACTTCTATATCTTCCTTGACCTCCCCAATGTTTTTTGTAGAGGATGCCATCTATCAAGATGAACACGCCCCAATTCATAGAGCTAGGAATGTCCATTCATGATTTGCGGCACATGAGGACGAACTTCCACATCTTCCTTGGCCTCCCCAATGTTTTTTGTAGGGGATGCTATCTATCAAGATGAAACGCCCCAATTCATAGAGCTCGGAATGTCCATTCATGATTTGCGGAACATGACGACGAACTTCTATATCTTCCTTGACCTCCCCAATGTTTTTTGTAGAGGATTCCATCTATCAAGATGAACACGCCCCAATTCATAGAGCTAGGAATGTCCATCCATGATTTGCGGCACATGAGGACGAACTTCCACATCTTCCTTGGCCTCCCCAATGTTTTTTGTAGGGGATGCCATCTATCAAAATGAAAACGCCCCAATTCATAGAGCTCGGAATGTCCAGTCATGATTTGCGGCACATGAGGACGAACTTCCACATCTTCCTTGGCCTCCCCAATGTTTTTTGTAGGGGATGCTATCTATCAAGATGAAACGCCCCAATTCATAGAGCTCGGAATGTCCATTCATGATTTGCGGAACATGACGACGAACTTCTATATCTTCCTTGACCTCCCCAATGTTTTTTGTAGAGGATTCCATCTATCAAGATGAACACGCCCCAATTCATAGAGCTCGGAATGTCCATTCATGATTTGCGGCACATGAGGACGAACTTCCACATCTTCCTTGGCCTCCCCAATGTTTTTTGTAGGGGATGCCATCTATCAAAATGAAAACGCCCCAATTCATAGAGCTCGGAATGTCCAGTCATGATTTGTGGAACATGAGGACGAACTTCCACATCTTCCTTCGCCTCCCCAATGTTTTTTGTAGGGGATGCCATCTATCAAGATGAAAACACCCCAATTCATAGAGCTCGGAATGTCCAGTCATGATTTGCGGAACATGAGGACGAACTTCCACATCTTCCTTCGCCTCCCCAATCAATAGACTTAAACATCATCTAGCCATTGTGGTCTGTGTTATAAAACAGGGTAACATCCCGTTATCCTTCTCCTGTATCTCTCAAGGAGCAGTTTCTTCATGAAGTATGAAGTAACATACCACTAACCACCATCCAGGACTTGTATGCGTCCATTACAATGAGGGTTTAGACGGGGTTTGAAATCCAAAGATGGTCCCATGCCCTATTAAGGACGTAAAACCTTCTTTTCCTAGGTGTTCATATTATTTTGTGCAGCCTCCGTACCTACCATTTTCTTTTCCAAGTCAGCGCATATTTTTTTTTATACCTTCACCTAAATTTCATAAATGTTATGTAGGTTGTGAAACCCAAATTTGCCGGTGATGAAGCTAAGACCGCACATCCATTTGATCCGGAGCCGAATGCTTTCCCAATTAAGCTAAGCCGCCAAGACCTTATCACTGCTACTGGACGTCTTAATATACGCGTCACCTATGCAGCACGTCAAAAACTCATGAACAGAAATACTACACAGAGCAGCAGCTGTGCCGTTTTATATTTCGATCACAAGAATCTTTCTATTTTAAATCATAGTGTTTAAGGTGGACCCTCTTAAAATCTCTGCCTTATGTTTCCAATGGTAAAACTTCTTCACATATTTTCTTCGCAATTAATGTATTCCCAAGGATGAAAAGAGCACTTTCGATTTTAAAGAATACAAAAAAGATTATTCGTATTTTCGTAGCTTCTCGTATATTTCTTTTCTTGGAAACATGCTTCTTATCCTCAAATGAAAGACAGATTTCTCTGGTAAATTCATGCTAACCGTACATGCTTTGGAAAACCATTCCTGCGTAGTATCGGATAATGAATGTTAAAGTCACATCACAGTTAACGACATGAAGATGATCAACGTCCCTTTACTCATTATTTTACTAACAAATCTCTATGTCCAGGAAAATACAGTAGAGAAAATTAGGGCTTAAATCAAATTTTCCAACACAAATTAAATTCTACAGCAGCATTTCAAAATTATCACTACTTTGTTATAAGTAGTGATAATTTTGAAAGATTTTAGATGATACTAGCGCATGAGAGTACAAACACATATGTATATAGCCTTGAAATTCCTCAGTACATGCCGAGAGAAAGAAGTTACTAATTAAATTGTAGAGTTTTGCCCAAAACAATACAAAGAATGAAACTCTGAGACGCTTTTATTTTTGGAGCCTTCTTCCTGTATAACGAAGTGAATTTCTCCGTCATTTTTATCAGCGCCAGGATTCGAAAACGGGTCCCCTCATTCCGGAATAAGTTGCTCTACCAATTGAGCTACGCGGACATTTTATTCTGATTCCTATCTGCCTTTATGTCGTGTGCGTCCTTCTGGCAGGTACGTCACATCTCCTGGTACGTTACACCTGAACGTTTCATAAATTTTAAAACGCATTTCTTTTTTGCTTACTTTCTACATCTCGTATTAAATAAAAATCGATATACGCGAAAACTTTATTGATTTGCCTGAATATCTTTACTTGTGAAATACATTGTCGTTTTCAAATTAGAGAAATTTTGGAATTCAGTCGCAAGAGAAATGAAACAATGCAAACAATATTTCGACATCAATATTCACAAGAAACAGAAGAGTTTGAAACGAAACATTAACTGAAGATACATTTTGCTTCAAATTTGTACCAGATGTAATTATCTTCGCTTTTATGGCAAATTACAAAAATCTTGGGAAAACAATATAACAATAAACATTTCAAAATATTTAATATATTCATAACAGAAAGTTTCAAGTCTCAAACATAAATATCATAGAAAAAAATTAATCTGTAATAGTTTTGTCAAATTTGCACTATTAATTCTCTTCACTACAAATAAATAAAAAGTAAAATGACACACTTGAATAGGTATAGAGATTGTAGACACTCTAAGATTAATTCTATTACATGCATATATTTTAAAACCGAATCTTTCCTTAAAAAGTTTAATGAATTTACATCTAACCTCTAAAACGCATCCTTGACTTTCAGTTAGCAAATTTCAGAATGGATTTAAAAGAAAAGCAGAAATTAATCACAGTAAAGGCAAAATCTTAAGAAAATAAAAAAATGCTTCAAAAAAATTAAACTGTTGCTAACGCTACGACAACAATCTCTACACTAAGAGTTCTATGAAAGCATAACAAGAACTATGTTCCATGATTTATTACGAAAAGGAAACGTTTCTGACATCCATACGAAAGACGATTTCTTGATATGCTAATTAATAGCACTCAAGGAGCAAGCAAGTCTGTAATTAAGAATAAGAAGCACATAAATAATTCAGACAAACTTCAGCGCTTTGCATTCAGAGCTGTAATTAATGGCAGTGTTCATGCTAAGCTTCTGAAATAAAAGAAAGATCTTAATATACTCAGATCCAAACCCAAGTTTAGCAGCCACTTTCTTAAGTACGTCATCAAACTATGTTTATGGAAATAACACCAATTAGTATGCGACCGATTTAGGACTTTTTGGATAAAATGTATGGAAATCATCCAATTATTTTATAACTCTTTCATGAATATTTAGAACTGCGAAAACTTAAATATTATAAGTAATTTCTTCGTTTAAGATCCTATAATCAAGTTTCATTAAAAGGAGAAAAGGCAACGTATGCGTGCAACGAATACAAGGTCTGTCCGGAAAGTAATGAGACTAATTCAATAAAAGACGTTTTATTAAAGTTATACTTACATAACAATAAAATTCCTCGACATAACATCGTTGAACATCGATACACCGCTGCCAGCGGTTCTGCCACGCCGCGTAGCTTGCCTGGAAGTCGGGAACAGGGATCGCTTTGAAAGCACTCGTCGCTGCAGTTTGCACGTTTGTAACAGTCCCAAGATGGTGTCCTTTCAGGCTGGATTTCAGCCGAGAAAACAAAAAGAAGTCAGCCGGGGCCAAGTCCGGGCTGTAGGGAGTTTGGGGCAGCGTTGCCACGTTGTGTTTTGCCAGAAAGTCTCTCACTCTCAGCGACGCATGGCTCTGCTTATTATCGTGGTGAAGAACCCAAGTGTTGGTGATCTCCGGGCGGACGTGCGCAACTCTGTTCTTCAGCCGTTGAAGCACTTCCACGTCAAATGCAGCGTTGACCGTTTGCCCTAATGGTACGAACTCCTTGTGGACAACACCTTTACAGTCAAAGAAGGCAATGAGCCCCGATTTCATCTTCAGCTTGCACATTCGAGCCTTTTTTGGTCGAGGAGAGTCGGGAGTGTGCCACTCCGAGCTCTGTCTTTTCTTCTCCGGATAACCAAGTTCACTCCTCACACGGTCCACTAGCTCACGAGAAATCGACACACGGTTGTTCCTCTGTTGATCGGTTAAAACCTTAGGAACCTATTTGGCGCAAACTTTCGGCATCTGCAATTCTTGCGTGATGATTTCATGCACAATGGATTTCGTGAGTCCCACGAGTTCTGCTACCAATCTAACACTCAGACGTCGGTCAGGGTCCAAAACCGCTTTCACCTTTTCACCATTGTCCGAAGTGTGAGACGTTGAAGGGTGCCCTGAGCGTGGCTCACTATCAACGCTCTCTCTTCTCTCTGTGAACGTTTTGTGCCACAGAAACACTTTTGCTTTTGATAAAGCATCATTCCTGTAGGCTTTCCGTATCATGGCAAACGTCTCGGTTGCGGATTTTTCAAGTTTAACCCAAAACATTACCGCGTGTCGCTGTTCGACACTCTTCTGCATTTTGACCGTTACGCGACGCTCACACAGCTGTCCACTTCGCAAGCGATCCTTACTCTGTAAAAGCTCAGAGCCAACTGACGAGACATCGATCGTTTACCTAACATACCCCTCCACCCGTCACGCCTTGAGACTCCGCCCTCCGGTCCTTCTGATCGGCCCAGGAAAAGTGGTCTCATTACTTTCCGGAGAAACCTTGTATAACCGAAAGAGTAGATAGACTGCAGAAAAAATAATCCCTTTGTCGGTTTATTCATCTAACTGCAGAAGCTACGTCTCTCCATCTAGAAATCTGACAGGAGAAATTGTTTTTCCTTAGCAGAGAGTTTACATATTACGCAGACGATATGCCATCATGCACTATTAACCCCATAAGCGCCGCCCCGCTGGCGCATTGGTCTAACCGCTAGCTTCTGATCACTCATCCTAGACGGGTCCAGGTTCGAATCCCTATGAGGCATAGATGTCGTGTTTTTCTTACGAAACGGGCTCTCGCTCTTTTCCCTGGAACCAGTGGTCCTAAATCAGGGGCGAACGATTGCCTGTGGACCATTGAGTTGCTTACCGTGATGGTAAAACTCCAACTAAAAAACAAAAATAAAAAAAATAATAAAAACCTTTAAGCGGCTGGTGTACCTGAGTCATACTACTCAACATTTTGTGTGTTCCACCAACAAAGGTTTATCAAAATAATAGAAACACTGACTGCGACTAGAGTACACGCGATGTGTCGTATGAAAATCACAGGGACGATGTCCCCCTCAGTGTGAGGTATATAAGGGGGTAAAGTATGATGTCAGTTATAACGCAGGAGTGCCACAATCGTAGGTAAAATAGCTGTTGTGGAGGTACTGTCGACAATCTCAGATCTCAATGACCACAAAAAAGGCATGATTATTGGTGTGTGTCTTGTAGGAGATCCAACAATTAGAACGGAATAAACAGTATCACACGAGGAACTGTATGGAAGATTATGACTACCATTTAAAACTGAGACGGCGTGTGAAAAAAGGGATTTCTCGGTGACGAAAATTACAACCGCTTCTCCTCGTTCCAGAGTAAGTTGGCCGCCCCGGCGGCGCAGTGGTCTAAGGCGCTGGCCGCTGATCATTCGTCCGTAAGGGGTCCGGGTTCGAATCCCGGTCAGGCATGGATGTTGTGTTTGTCTTACGGCACTGGCTCTCTCCCTTCCCTGGAACCAGTAACCCTTAAATTAGGGACGGACGACTGCTTATAGCCCATTAAGTTGCTCACGGTGGTCGTTAAACCTCCAATCAAAAAAAAAAAAGAGTAAGTTGCACTAACGAACTAAGTTACACTAACGAATTAAGTTACACTAACGAACTAAATTACACTAAAGAACTAAGTTACGCTAACGAACTAAGTTACACTAACGAATTAAGTTCCACTAACGAACTAAGTTCCACTAACGAATTAAGTTCCACTAACGAACTAAGTTCCACTAACGAACTAAGTTCCACTAACGAATTAAGTTACACTAACGAACTAAGTTACACTAACGAATTAAGTTACGCTAACGAACTAAGTTACACTAACGAATTAAGTTACACTAACGAACTAAGTTACACCGACGGAATGTATCGCTGCAGATTTGTGATCTTGACACTTGCTTCACCTCTGCAGTACGTTACAGACGTTGCCTCCAAACGTGCAATTGCAGAAACCATACGAGGTCCTCAGATAGAGACAGGAGAACAATGGCATAGATTGTACAAAAGAAGCACAAGACCACGACACTACAAATAGCAGTACTAGTCGAGATGATCCCGTTTTTCGTCATAACATTTTGTCGGGAACTCCATCGCTCCCGTAATAACGATCGTGCTCCAACCCACAAACCTCTAATTACAAGCACCAATGCAACAAAACGTGTAATGTGGTGCAAAGCACATAAAAACTTCGAAGATAAAGACTGGAAATCTACACTGCTGGCCACCCAAAATGCAACACCAAGAAGGACACGAGATAGCAAAGCCAGATTTACTGGACAGATAACAACAGATACAAAGATGAAACGATTGAGCTTACAGCCCCGTGCGACTTGCGGAACACGCAGACATCAATAGTTCGTGTGGCCCCCATGGCTGGTAAAAACGGCCGCTACAGGCCGCGGCATCGAACGAAAGAGGCTTTGGATGTGGGCTTGGTGTATGTCGGTCCCGGCTGCTTCCACACGTTGCCACAGTTCATCACGGGTGGAGCTTGCCGGGCCACTCGGTTGCCGATCAGCGACCAGACGTGTTCGATGGGCGACATATCGGGGGAACAGGCGGGCCACGACAGTAGTGACACCTGGTGCGCCGTGAAGAATTGTTTCACGATGCGTGCCACGTGCGGGCGCGCATTGTCCTATTGAAACGTGGCCGCTGGCAGGTCCTGCAGGTAAGGAGGACTACAGACTCCAAAAAGTCGGAAATATAGCGTTGGCTGTTGAGTGTACCGGTGATGCGTACCAGAGGGGTGCGGGTGTCATGTTCAATTGCGCCCCAAACCATAACGCCAGGGGAAGGATTGGTATGGAGATGCATAATGAAGGCGTCATACAGTCTCTCGCCGCGGTGCCGCTACACCATTGTGGTGCAGCAGAAGCGGGATTCGTGGGAGAAGACAATGTCGTGCCATTCCGTAGTCCAGGTGCGGCGTTCAACGGCCCACTGCCGCCGCACTGGCCCGTGGTGCAACGTCAATGGTAATCGGAACAATGGGCGCTGTGCGACAAGTCCCCGCTCCTGAAGACGACGTCGAACGGTACGTGCTAACACAGATTGTTGCGTAACACACCCTAATTCCTGCGCTAACGTTCGTGATGTGGCGGTGTGAGCCATCAATGCCTGCCGCACAACATGCCGGTCCTCTCGTTTGGCGGTGTGCCGCCGCTGCGGCAATCGCTCATGTCGGTCCGTCCGTCCCTCCTGCACCCACTGAATCCATACTCGCCTCACTGTGGCTGGATGTCGTCCCACACGGGCGCCGATGTCTCGGTATGATAAACCGCTGTTTCGATAAACCACTATTCGTCCTATGTCGTACTCCGAAACGCACTGGAATGACTGCCGTATTCTGCAACGAAGCATCAGGAAGCTTCCCACGCACATGTCCTACGGCACAACACACTTCCACTACTTACACCCCGCATTCTGTGCACCCCGCATTCTAGTGCTTCTCGGTGGCGTGCCGGGCGCACATGATTTGCATATGCCCTGCAATGCTAATCGTTTGCATGTCCTCTCGCGGGAGACGCATGCTGCGAATTTCAGGTCAATCGGATGCTTCCTTCTTGGTGCTACATTTTGGGTGGTCAGCAGTGTAGTATGATTTATTGTGCTTCACATTTTCCCCCACAACTCGCAGAGCGTTCGCCTAGCGAAAACTTGCAGAAGCGTACCACTTTGACTTTTTGATTCCGACTATGAGGCGTGGAAGTGGTTCCCTGAAGCTGTGGGGTGCCACATGACCTTCCCTAGGACCATTTGTTATTTTGTAGGGTTTTGTGACATCTGAAACGTCAGAATCCAGTCTTGGAGACCAACTGCACCAAATGTTGCAGGAATTGTTCCCCAATGAACATTCCTGGTCGCAACAGCTAATGAACGCGTGCATTGCGAGAAACTTCTCGAATTACGGTTTGCAAAGTATGAGGATGCGTACAACAGCTACTCTGGTAATGTCAATATTATTTAAATTTTGTGGGAATATTTGAGCAGAGGATTAGATCACACTTTCCACCTAGTACATTCCTGGCACGGGTGGAACATATTTTACAGACAGAATGATCTCAAATTGAATTTAACTTTTGTGAATAACTTGTAGAAGTCTATTCCAAGTCGAATTGCTTCAGTTCTGAAAGCCCGACGTGCGCCTGTAGTTTATTAATAAAATGTTCTCCAGACACAGTAAGTATTCCCATTAGTTTGACAAATCTCTGTGCCTGCTAGGTTTTACGAAGGCTACATCGGAACAATTCCTTTTCGCGGCCCTTTACTCAGCAGTATAAACTTGACACTGTTGATTAACGTTCACTGTTAGCCCTTTATTCTCTGTTCCATTATCCGGGGCATTATGGAAAATGGTAGTCCCTCTGATGCAGACATCAAGACGCTGAGAAGAAACACGTGACTCAGACACGTTCTTTCTCCTTTCTTAAGCTCTACGCAATCGTTGTAGCCCTTTCAGCACGTAATCAGTCAGAAAAGATTAGTCATTTTCCAAAATGACAACTTTGAATAACACAGACAAGGCAAAAACAACGGTTTCTGATGTCCAGATTTACTCGTTCCATCCACGTTCGTTCCCTTTCTTAGACAGAGGATATATTCGTTTGTGCTGATTTTACCCTATTTTTCTAAGCCAGAGTAAATTTATTCCAACCAGTTAATGGGGAAAATGCTTGTGGCGATTAGTTTCCCGCTGAATCGAGTAAGCGCAAATGCACTGAAATTCCTCCCCAACCCCCCAACCCCCCCAAAAAAAAAACTGGGAAAGGCGTTACCATTTCCATTACCTGACACCACATCCACGCGGTAAATGTTATCTTCCGCAAAGAAAAGATATCTCCATAATTTCAAGTAGTACCATTCTCAGTTCAGAATGGCAACTTATCAGGATTTAAGCGATTTCGAACGTGGTCGGCGCCCAGAGGAAGGGTCACTCCATCTCGGGAATCACCACGAAATTAGGATTTACACGGTCAACAATTTCAAGGGTGTACCTGGACTACATAAACCCAGAGGAAAAATCCAGAGTGAAGTGCAAGACAGGTATAGCCGTAGAAAAGCCCTGGGCGATCGTGGACAGCGGCGTCTGGCACGTATTGTAACATCCTCCAGGCGGTCAACATTGCCGCAAATCACAGCGCAATTTAGTGCTGGGGCAAGTAGTAGCATCAGTGTTTCGGACAGTGCAACATTCCCTGTGTTCTGTGGGGTTCTAGAGCCGACGCCCCCCCCGGGTTCCATTGCTGACCCGACGACACAAGGCTGTGCCGACGACATAAGGCTGACCGGATGACACAAGGCTGTGCCGACGACATAAGGCTGACCCGATGACACAAGGCTGTGCCGACGACATAAGGCTGACCCGATGACACAAGGCTATACCGACGACATAAGGCTGATGCGATGACACAAGGCTGTGCCGACGACATAAGGCTGACCCGATGACACAAGGCTGTACCGACGACATAAGGCTGACGCGATGACACAAGGCTGCGCCTACGATATAAGGCTATGCGCCTCGCCCGGGCTCAGGAATACCGCCATTGGACGCAAACCAGAAACGTGTAGCCTGGTCCGACGAATCGCTGTATCGACTGTTTCGGGCAGACGGGCGACTCCTGGTGTGGTGACAACTCCACGTGGCAATGGATTACGTACGCCTACAAGGAACACTGCAGTCCTGTGGTGGCTCTGCTATGGTGTGGGGTGTTTTTAACTGACCCACATTAAGGCCACTCATACGTCTGTAGACCTCTATGACCGGTGGAGGCTACCTAATCATCCTTGGGGATGATTCTCACGCGTTCATGTCATACAACCACTCCGACGAGTGTGACCTCTTTCACTACGACAATGCGCCTTCGCACACATCCACAATCGCCCGATAATGGTTGGAGAAACATTCCACGGACTCTGGCCTCCTGACTTGGTCGCCTCTTTCACCATATTTAAACAGCATCTAGCACATTTGTGATGCTGTATAAGTTTCGATCAATGCCAGATATCCTCCAAAAGCGAATATTACGGAATTGTGGAACGCTCTTCAGGATGCAAGGTGTACATTGTCTCGACAGTACTACAGAGAGCTCGCAGAAGCAATTCCCCGTCGCGTTGCAGCCATTATATGATAGCGAGAAGAACCAACGCGGTGTTAGAGAGGTATCCCAGATATTGTGACACTTCAGTGTGTATACGCTATATTGACAAAAGTAATCAGACACCCCTTCAAAAGCAAATGAACAAACGCGCTGCGTTGTTAAGATACGCCGATACAGCTGCAAACGGTATGAAAACAAACCTGCGGCTGACCGCGATCATATCGTTGTGTGAGGTTGAGTAAAAATGTCGTGGCGGGAGAGAACTGACTTTGAGAAAGGAAACATTGTTGGGTGTTATATTAGTGGGCTGTCCATAAGAGAAACTGAGAGACGTTGAAACATAACCAAGTCAACTGTTTTGAATGTTCTGAAAAAGTGGAAGACACATGGTGTTCCTGAAGTAGCAAAAAGTACCGGTAGACCAAAGAAATTCAGTGGTAGAGGACGGCGATGCCTCAGGAGAGTCGTAACAGCTAATCGACGGAGTAATGCACAAGACCTCACTGTACAGGTGAGTAAAATTGCAGGAGCCTCGGTATGTACACGTACCATTTGCAGAGAACTTCTTTCTATGGGTTATCGTGGTTGTGCGGCTGTTCATAAGCCTTTCATCTTCACTAGGAATGCTACTCCTCTTTTAGCATGGTGTAAAGAACATTTATCGTGGACTGTAGATCAATGGATACGGGTCTATTGGCTGATGAATCCTGATACACGATCCATCAGTCTGATGGCCGTGTGTGGGTATAGCGGCAGCCGGGGGAACGCTATTTACTACAGTGTACTGTTCCTAGGGTGAAGGTTGGAGCTGGCAGTGTACTCGTGTGGGGGTGTTTTTCGTGGTATGGTCTCTTCCCATTGGTTATCGTGGACAAACCTGTTAACCGGCACGTCTACCTCGTTATTCTGTACAAGTATGCCTTACCAACATGGTCGCAATACTATGGAACCGAGCCTCGTTGGTGCCAGCAGAATAATGCACCGAGCCATAAAGTAAGGAATCTTACGCCGTGGTTTGACGGTAATTGTGTGTGGACTGGCCAGCACAGAGCCCTGATCTTAATCCCATAGAGCATTTATGAGATGAATTAGAGCGCCGCATAAGAAGTTTGGATGATATTCAACATAACCGGTTCACTATACCTTTGGAACAACATACTAAAGTTTTGTCGCAATTTAAGTTTTTGCGTAAGTTATGACGTATATGAGCGATGGAATGGATCCCGCCCCTACGTCCTGACCGTTGAACCCATTGCGCCCCTTTACAATAGGATTCATACCCAGGTGTTCCCCTACCACATACTAAAATTTCAGTGCAATCGAACCATGTTCAAGCGAGTTATAGTGCGGACGGACGAACAGACACACAAGCAGACGAACAAGTTAGTAAAATCGTGAAAGGTCTTGATTATGATACGCTTTCCAACATACCGGAAAACATTACTCAAGTTATTAGTCAAGTTATGATGATAACGGCTGTGGAATATATATCGCTCCTGTGTCCTGACCTTTGACCCCATTTCAATCATATTCAACAGAACCGGTTCAGTACGCCTCCTTAACAACATACTAAAGTTTTGTAGCAATAGAAACATTTTTAGTCAAATTATGAGGATCCTGGTTGTGGAATAAATCTCGCTCCTTGCCCTGACCTTTGACACCATTTCGACGATATTCAACCGAACCGGTTCAGTATACGTCCGGAAAAACATACTAAAGTTTTGTCGCAACAGAAGCATTTTTAGTCAAGTTATGAGGATAACTGCTGTAGAATAAATCTCGCTCCTGTGCCTGAGATTTGACCCCATTTCGATTATATTCAACAAAACCGGTTCGGTATACCTCCGGGACAACGTGATAAAGATTTGTCGCAATCGAACCATTCTTACGTAAGTTATGATGCATAACGATAATGGAATGGATCACGATTCTATATCCTGACCTTTGACCCGATTTCACCCATTTTCAATAGAGTTCGTCCCCAGGTAGGCCCCTACCACATACTAAAATTTCATCGAAATTGAACTATTTTTACCCAAGGTATGGTGCATAAGGGCAATGAAATGGATCCCGCTTTTATGTCCTGACCTTTGATCAGATTTCTCCGATTTTTAACAGGGTTCGTCTCCAGATGATCTCCTACCACTTACTAAAATTTCATTGAAATCGAACAATTTTTACGCGAGTTATCGTGCCGTCAGACGGACGGACAGATGGACAGACGGACAAAGCTGGAGCAAATACGCTTCTTCAACTTACGGTTGGAAAGCGTAAAAAAAAGGTATTAATCATTCAGATATTGGAGATTTAAAAAAGGAAAACCCTGCTTTAGGGCGGAGTTCGCCTCATTCGCCCTAGATGAATCCGCTACTACGTGGAAATGCGTTTGGATGCCAGAAATTACCTTAATATCAATGCTGAACAATCACAACCGTACATGGGCATGGTTTTTGTGTAACCTAAAAGGATGAGTCACTATGGCTTTTGTGTAACCCTAAAAGGATGAGTCACTACCATCCCGAAATTTATTAAAAATTTTCAACTGACTTCACATTTCACTGCTTTAGATGAATCATGTGGTCCTGATATGGCCTGCGGTAGATTAATTCTTTCTCGCCATATGGTTGCATACGTTATAATACTGACTATGAATGTTTCTTTACATACACATACCTTGAGGACATACTTAATAAAATGGCCAACTTCGGGTATAGCAGCTTGTATTCAAGCATGGGTTACAGGATGCATGTTATGCTACACAGCTACGTTCTACGAAATCATATTAGCCATAACTGCATTCCAAAGGAAAACTAATATTAGCACTCAGTAAATTTTATTCATCAACTTTACGAAGTTTCGCATAACAATCAGCTCTCAAAACAAAACAAATCTGGCTCACCATTGTACTGTTGCTCTTTGATAGCTACAATTAAAATACATTTCAGTTTCACTATCAGAATTTACAAAACATATAATTTAACAATGTATAATGTTCCATTATTAGTATTATTGAAATATAATTCTTTCATTCACAAATTAAAAATCTCATCATCTATCCGTCACTTTAATTTTTTTTTTGTATTTAAAAGCAAGAAATTCTCCTGAAACAAATAATCCGCTCGAAATTACAAATATTTCTGTAATAAGAAGAGTGTGTTCTGGCTTGTCCTGTCGGCACTGGTAATTTTATCGGAAACTGGAGGACGTCCACTTCCCGAAGTTATACCCAATTCTCCAGAGTCTTCGAACTTTCGAATCATTATCCTCAATACCACGAGTGTAAGGTGCTCTCTCTGTAATCCTCTGTTTCGTCGATACTGCCGCAGTACACTATTGGCATTACTCTGATTTTAATGGTAAGAATTTTACCAGTGGTGGGAGTTCCTTCTTTGCAAGAGCTCTAATGACTTCCATGATAATTGCTGCTTTTCTCGTGGCTGAAGCAGTATGCAGGATTTTCATGTTAACATTTGCATACGAAACTTTCAATGTGAATGACCTGCAGCTTCTTGAATTTCAGAAGTGATGTTTCTGCTCCGCATGGCAGGTAATCTCTTGTAATGGCCAGCATATTCATCAGATTTTGTCTTGAGACATTCATGCTGTCCATAACCAGTAAATTCACGCACGTGCTTGTGCTTTTCTTGCGTCTGCGGCATCAGTGTTCCCCTGGGAGCTTTTCTGAACTAAATCATTCCCTGCTAAATCATTTTCTCGTTCCCACAATAAGCTACGTAACTACATTCGTCGCCAGATCTTAATTTTTCACTTTACCAGAGACCCGAGAATAGGAATACTTATTTTATAACCTCCTGAATATAAACTGCTCAAATATTTAGGGTTCTAACGCAAAAAACGGATATAGAGAGTACATAAAGCAAACGTATGAGTTTAATTGTAAAAAACCAAGGATCCAGAAAACAGAACAGACATGAATGGTCAGACAAAGGTGTAGCGTAGTACTTTCTGGGTCCCATTGCGAGGACATCTCATTGACTCATTTGGAATTGCTGGTCGTCATACTCAGCAGGTTGGGATATCTCTTCGGTTTCCCCAAAACTCTTGGCATCTTCTTGGAAAACTGAGAAGAGATCATTCAGGTAGCTTTCTAGTAGTGCAGCCAATAGAACAGGCAAGAGTAAACAAAGTTCTGAAAGTGCTATAGAGGCCGGATGGTGCCTGACCAACTTCTTCTGCAGTCCGTGCCAGACGTGTTCTGTGGAATTACCACATGGGCATCTTGGAAATACAGATAAACATGGAATACTGCGATCGTCGAACTCGCAAATGACGATGTGGATATCATCCACAGTCGTGCGCTGTCATCTACAGAGACGAAACTATGGCCTCTCACGTCGCCGAGAAAGTGTCACAGTACTTCTGATGATGATGTGGTCGCGTTATACAGTAGTGTTAATGTTCCTTCGACAAACCCACAGATCTGTACAGCCATCAATACAAATCCCTTCCCACACGATGACTGATCCACAGCAAAACGGATGGAAAGGTTGGTACAAATTCTGGCTGTCGCTATTTCTTGAGGATCCGCAGACACGAAGTCTTCGACTATAAGAATATAGGCCAAATATGGAATCATAGTAGAATATGACGCTTTTACGCTCTTCATAAGACAATAGGTGCTGTAGTGCTCACTCATATCTTTCGTACGGCATTGGCACAGAAAATTATATTTGGCGCAATGGGCATAGCGACCAACCTCGCCGATGCAGTCGATTACGGACCATTTGATCACATACCGTGACGTCTGTGTCAATCCTCATACTAATCTGCATTTGGTGGTTGGACACAGGCATTCCTGCGGGGATACCGATCTTTGCGTGCTGTGTTGTCCTCGGACGACCACTTCTTGATCGTTCTGTGGTATTGCCTTGCTCATGTGACTATTATGAGCATGGGTCGTCATGCATTTTGCACATTGCTTCCTCAATGTCAAAGTCACCTGCTACTGCAGTTGTGAGGCATGTGTCATCAAACATGTTATCTTCGTACTAAAAGCTGTGCTCTTCCTCTGATGCGAATGTAACATCGGCTACGCGTAATATGATATGGCTGTCAACTACTACAGCTGCTACCACTGCTGTAGTAGTTGACAGCCATATCATATGCTGTGGATTGTATGTGAAGACCTCTTTTCGAACAACATGTTGTGACGGAATTTCAAATTATCGTACGTCCACAAATTCGACCTGGTCCCTAAATGCTATGACATACCCCTCAATAAGGGTTTCAACTTACTCTACTGGTAGTAATACTTGTTTTTCCAGTTAAGTCCCAACTTATGGTCCTGGTGCAAGCTCGATGCGGAATTCTGTTAATCTGTTGCCGTTTAACCAGAGTTTGTAAGAGTAAAGCTGTTAAAGCTCTTCACTTAAAAAAATTGTTGTACGTGATATGAGCGTATTTTCTTTACAAAATCATCAGACACGCCGCCTCCGTGTTTTTTTCATCAAATAAATAAGTGACCGTGTCTACACACACCGTCCACCGAAACAGAAACGTTTGTGCAGATGTAGGCAAACATCACTTACGCAAAGCATATGCAAAATACGTGGAAATGTGTACGCCCACGTGATCTAGAAAACTATCTAACTTTGCTTTCATCAATAATAATCAGCAGTGTTGATTACAATGGGAATAGCAAAGGATCTTTCGCAGTTCGATAAAGGGTTAATTGTGGGCGCGCATCTTGCTGTAGCGACGAATTATAAAATAATAACGGTGACTAGTTTTTCAAAAGTGAGATATACCGGTTCGTTAATCAGTGGAAAAATAACTCCCATTTCTTCGATAAAGGGCTCATTGTGGGTGCGCGTCTGGCTGTAGCGACGATTTTGAAAATAGTAGAGGTGACTGGTTTTTGAAAAGGTGAGATATCACGTGTCGTTAATCAGTGGAAAAATTACCCACATTTCTTCGATAAAGGGCTCATTTTGAGTGCGCGTTTGTAGCGACGATTTTAAAAATAGTAGAGGTAACTGGTTTTTGAAAAGGTGCGATATCACGGGTCGTTAATTAGGGGGAAATAACCAACATTCCTCCTTGAAGGGCTCATTGTGGGTGTGCGTCTGGCTGTAGCGACGATTTTGAAAATAGTAGAGGTAACTGGTTTTTGAAAAGGTGAGATATCACGGGTCGTTAATAAAGGGGAAAAATAACCTACATTTTTTCGATAAAGGGCTCATTATGCGTGCGCGTCTGGCTGTAGCGGCGGTTTTGAAATTAGTAGAAATGACTGGTTTATTAAAAAATGAGATATCCTGTGTCTTTAATCAGTGGAAAAATAACCCACATTTCTTGTCTAAGTGGCGTAACTGTGAAGTGAAGAAAATCTGCCTGGGACGAGATCGCCGCCGACTGAGGAGGCTTGCACGATCAAATAGAATCTCCTATGTGAAGCAATTGACCGAAGCATTCAATGACGGCAGTCCCGAACCATATCTCAGAGAACTGTGCGGAGAGAATTGTAGAGGATCAGTAGTGGCAGTCGCATGCCTATATGGAAACCACTGATCTCTAAGAAGAACCAGAAAGTTCGTTTACATTAGTTCTAAGAACATTTGACTGGACTTTGGACAAAAGTCATGTGGCCCGACGAGTTGCGGGCACCTTGTTATGTGTCGACGGTAGGCAGAGAGTTTGGTGGGTGCCCATAAAGCAGTGGACCCAGCTTTCCTTATAAAAACAACTTAAGGTTCTGGAAATGTTGTCATGATGTGGGACACTTTCTGTTGGTAGGAAACGAGTCCCCTTATATTGCTGGTAAGTCTAGTGTACTCCAAGGATTGTGTTTTCCGATCAAGTTCATCCTACAATGTTGACTTTTTACACAGCAGGTGACAGCTGTTTCATGAACGACTGGCTCCTGTCCATCATGCAAAATGCGTTGCTTTGCGAGCATGACAACGACTTCCACCACAAAGCCCGGATGTGAACCCCATTGAGAATGTATGGGGCATTTTACAAAAACAGATCCATCAGCAAAGTCCGCTGCCATCAAATCTGAGCCTGTTAAAGGACTTTCTGGTAAACACCTGGTATGTTGATTCTGGTAAACACCTGGTATGTTGTAGAGGTAGATGCACATCGTCTCATGGAATCTATGCCAATCCACATATGTGCTGTAATTTGGGCTAAAGAAGGTCCAACCCAGCATTGAGAAAAAAGTTTCTAATTTAATGGCCAGTATGTGTAGACACTTTCAGCATATAGAAAGAAATTACAACCTAATCTGATCACTGATATCCCTAAATCTAAGAAAACCCTTTATTTGTATACCCCAAATCTGAACTAGAGCACGATTTTGATTGATATTACGACATTCAGGAGCTCCTGTAACAAAATCGGTCTAGAAATCTACTGTGATGAAACCAAATGGATGAGAAACAATTACTGTCCAAATCACGATATACAACTAAATAATTTCATCATAGAAAATGTGGAATCCTATACGCTTACCTTGTACATACCGTAAAAATGGACAATGACATTTCTAAAGAAATATCTAAAAGAAAAAGAGCGTCACGGACCTCCTTTAACCGAATCCAAACCACAATCACAGATCCAAAGCTAGATATTAAAATAAGAGCTGACATGTTCAAGAGCTGTATCTTTCCATCTCTAACATGTGGCTCTGAAACATAGAGCATCACTCAAAAAGAGGAATTTAGTCTTCAAAGTACAGAGCATTCCTAGGAGAGAAGAATACTGGGGATAAGTAAAAAAGATCACGTCACAAACACAACTATCAGAAATTTAACTGGAGTAAAAGAAATAGTGAAAACGATATATGACAATAAGGCACGAGGGTAAGATCATATCGCCAGACTCACCGACAACAGATGGACCTACCGTGTCACAAACTGGTACCCAAGATCAAACAAGAGCAAACTTGGTAGACCTCAAACTAGATGGGAAGACCCTTTAACCAGAGCGATAGGAAACAACTGGAGAGGACTTGCTCAATATATCGCCCTAGCTGGAAACTTTGCATTCATGGAGAAATCCTGAATAAAACAACATGTCCATCTAGTTAATATAGTTATTTACGACATTACTGCATTAGTTTGCTCCAAACACGGCTGACACATGATTTTCAACATTTATTTTAATTTTTTACGGCACCTCACCGTATATATTAAGATAACACCAAGTGGTTTGTCACAAATATTTATTTTTTCAAATCGACCATGGTTTCGCTTGGTATTGACCTAGCTTCATCCGGACGAATGGCACGTAAATATTCAAATTGTATATGATATCATATATGGTGTTTACAGTCACGAGGTTTGGGTCATTTGCTTCCACGAGCTTTGTGAAAATGGGTAGATGCCAAGTTATCAACAAGTTGCGAAGACTTCTGATATATACGGAAAGCTTCAGAAATATAAAGTGGTTGATTTTGGCTTGTCAATTGGTTTTGATTCTTTAAAGAGAAATTTACTCGCTCAAATGGATCTCCCACAACCACAATTTATTGGAAGCCTTTCGCTGTTTTTTCACCTCCACATGCTAAGACCAAATACCCTTGGCAACAAAAACATCAGCGCCTTTTACAGTTTCGCATACCGCGAGATACATATACACTGCTGGCCACCCAAAATGCAACACCAAGAAGGAAGCATCCGATTGGCCTTAAATTCGCAGCATGCGTCGCCCGCGGGAGGACATGCAAACGATTAGCATTGAAGAGCACATGCAAATCATGTACGACCGGCACGCCACCGAGAAACACTATAACAAGGGTGCACAGAAGGCGGGGTGTAAGTAGTGGAAGTGTGTTGTGCTGCTGGACCTGTGCGTCGGAAGCTTCCTGATGCCTCATCGCAGAATGCGGCAGTCAATCCAGCACGTTTCGGAGTTCGACAGAGGACGAATAGTGGCTTATCGCGAGAGCGGTTTATGGTACCAAGGAATCGGCGCCCGAATGGGACGACATCCAGCCTCAGTGAGGCCAGTATGGATTCGGTGGGTACAGAAGGGACGGACGGATCGATGTGAGCGATTGCCGCAGCCGCGGCACACCACTGAACGAAAGGACCGGCATGTTGTGCGGCGGGCATTGACGGCTCGCACCGCCACATCATGAACGTTACCGCAGGAATTAGGGTGTGTTGCGCAACAACCTGTGTCAGCACGTACCGTTCGACGTCGTCTGCGGGAGCAGGGACTTGTCGCACGGCGCCCATTGCTCCGATTACCATTGACGTTACACCACCGGCAAGTGCGGCGGCAGTGGGCTGTTGAAAACCGCACATGGACTACGGAATGGCGCGACATTGTCTTCTCCGACGAATCCCGCTTCTGCCTGCAACACCACGATGGTCGGATCCACGTGTGGCGGCACCGCGGCGAGAGACTGTGTGAAGCCTGCATTATGCATCGCCATACCAGTCCGTCGCCAGGCGTTATGGTTTGGGGCGCAATTGGATACGACACCCACACCCCTTTGGTACGCATCGCAGGTACACCCAACAACCACCGCTACATCTCCAACGTTTTGGAGCCTGTTGTCCTCCCTTACCTTCCTACGGCCGCGTTTCAACAGAACAACACGCGCCCGCGCGTGGCACGCATCGTACAACAATTCTTCACAGCCCAACAGGTGTCACTGCTGCCGTGGCCTGCCTGTTCTCCCGATATGTCGCCCATCGAACACTTCTGGTTGCTGATCGGCAACCAATTGGCCCGGCAAGCACCACCCACGGCTAGGCGTGATGAACTGTGGCAACGTGTGGAAGCAACCTGGACCGACATAACCCAAAGCCCACATCCAAAGCCTCTTTCGTTCGATGCCGCGGTATGTAGCGGCCGTTATTGCCAGCCATGGGGGCCACACGAAATGCCCAGTAAATCTGGCTTTGCTATCTCGTGTCCTTCTTGGTGTTGCGTTTTGGGTGGCCAGCAGTGTATGTTCAGATAAAGATAGTTTGGAAAAAGAACTTTATTTCCTTAAACGTTTTGCAGTAGAGCGAGGATAAAACCCTTCCACTATAGACAAGGTTCCAACAAAATTACGGAAATAGAAGCCTATCTACACGTTAACTCCTGTGATGTGCCCATTGCCAGAGAATTTTGCCGTAATTCCATTTTCCCGTGACATTGCCTTCAAAATTTCAAAAATTCTTAAAACCTTTAACATTAAAGTGATTCTTAAACCCATAAAGAATGAACTGTTTAAGATCAAAGGACTATGTTGAAGACAAAAACTCGTGTGGAATTTATCAAATTTCATATGAATGTGGCGCTTCGTACATAGGACAGACCCCTAGAGCCTTGCGTATTCGAATGTTGGAGCACCAGACTTACATTCGGAACTGTAACCTAAAGAAGTCATCGATGGCTAAACATTGTTACGAAAAGGACCATAAATTTCTCTTTGAAGAAGCAAAACTAATTGACAAACCAGATTCAACCACTAAACTTGATATTTTGGAAGCTTTCCATATATACTAGAAGTCTTCGCAACTTGTTAATCACATTTCCATTTCTATCTAGTGTGTGGAAACAACTAACCGAAACCCGTGACCGTAAAGGCCATTTATGATATCATATAGAATTTGAATCTTTACGTGGCATTCGTCCTGATGAAGCTAGGTCAATACCCAGCGAAATCATGGTCGACTTGAAAAAGTAAATATTTGTGACAAACCACGTTGTATTATCTTAATATATATAATCGTCACAAGAATGTAGTCTTTGAGATCCAGAACCTCACCGTATCCCAAATATCTAGTTAAGAAAGTACATGTTTTTTATATTACATTTCATCAACACGCATTTTGCATTGTGAAGTGCACTCACCTCTCTTTTGAAGAGGCTAGTGGTTGCCAGACTTGTAGGAGCGTCACCCTTGACTATGGTGTCTAGCTTCAGTGCCTGGAATAAATATGGAGTTCTAAGAATAGTGCACATGATTTATATAAAATCACAGAATTTTATGAAAGGTAATGAAAAATTGTGCATGCGGATACAAGCACGGATATAAAAGACATATTTAGAAAAGTCGGTGAATGAATGTAAAAGATGAGCACAGAAAATATTTAAATAAACTTTCTTACTGGCCTTCAAAGAAATTCCCCTGAAAAAATACCCTTTTTGTACCGTTCGAATAACGGCTGAAAGCAATGAGTCCGCCTTTGTTGTCGTCTAAATCTGGGTATTCACGATCGCTTAAAAATCCGAAATGTCCAGAAATCTTCACATTTAGCTCTACTTTCAGTCAAGGAAACAAATATTAACCAGGTGGTGTCTGCTCAGGCGAACACGGTGGGTGATTCAACTTAGTAATGGCCCAATTTGAAGTAGAATTTGATCTCCATATCACTCTCTCTCAGTTCTTTTCTTTAGTTTAATCAAAATTAGCACCGTACTTTATTTTTGTTATCGAAACGCTTCGTCAAAATTCACACTTGTTCTTTAGTCAAAATTATCACTTGTTCTATAGTCAAAATTATCACTTGTTCTTCAGTCAAAATTATCGTCAAAATTATCACTTGTTCTTTAGTCAAAATTATCGTCAAAATTATCACGTGTTCTTTAGTCAAAATTGTCGTCAAAATTATCGCTTGTCCTATTTAAGTATTCGGTCAAAAGTATAATCTGTTTTCGGCCTCCTGGTTAAGCATTTATTCAAATTTACGACATACTTGCTTTAGGCTTTTGACCTTCCAACAAAATTTAGGATTTGTTCGTAGATTTCTGTTTCAGTATTTTTCAAATTTAGTAGTCAAACTTAAAATTTAATTGCGGCTTCCTTCCCAAGTTTTTTTTTCACTTTTTTCTTTTAGCATTTGTCTTTCAGATTTCTGTTTAAATGCGTAGTCGGAATTTGCAGTCATAGTTCTGCTGTCATTGATAAGTGTTTAGTTAAATTCAACAAGTCTTTCTGCTTGCTATTTCATTCTCTAGTGAGAATTGAAAACTCTCCTGCTTCTTTTTCAAGTATTAAGTCAAAACTAGCATCAGTCTTTCTGCTTTCGAGTCAGTGCATAGTCAAAATCAATATCTGCCGTTCGACTGCGTGGTTAAATGTTTAGTCAAAATTAAATATTTTTATACGGCTTCCCGTTTTGCTTATTCAAATTATTGAGAGAATTAATTGGAGGGAAGAAAGTCAATTAAACTATTAAATGTTTAGTTGACATTAGGTACGTATTCACATTTGAAAACAATTGTTTTTTCTTCAATTTTTATTAGTGCTCGTTTCTGCTCCTATATGTTAATAACATAATACATCACTTTCCTTATTATATCAAAATCCGAGTAGTTTCAGTTCATGTTTAGGCAAATTTTATTTTCGTAAGCCTGTTGATCCATTATATCCTTTTTCAGTGTTTGTTTTTGTAAACAATGAATTCATATTTATTTCAGTTACGCCAGCAGAGCAAAAAGTTCAATTAATGGTTACCTTTGGGCCTGCAGATGAATAAACTTTGTTAATATTGCTTCTTACAAGGAAACGGACATGTGGTGTCGCTGATTGCAAAACCAAAGTATATTGTTTAGATAGAGGATCACAAGATATATTTATATCCAAACTTTAGGCTACTATGGACAACAGGGGGAGCTACCAGAGCTTTGTTCATGAACATTATACTATGTAATGTATGTATATTATGCCTTGACAAAATGTCAACCCCGCCTTCTCGTGGTGCATCCTGTTCCCACTAAAGGGGCTCTGACGACCGCCAATAGCGGTATAACTATACCATCGGGATCAGAGGAAATGCTATCCCACACTCACCAACCCGCTTGGCCAGCGTGGTGAGTTATGGCCAAACACCTCCAAAATGACTCTACAACTTAAATCTTGGCCCTCAGTCTCCGGCAGCTGGAATGTACCTGGCCAAGGCAGCGGCCAGTGCGACATGAAGGCAGAGGGTGCTAAGAATCCCCGGAGGACCGGACTAGGCTGCCATTTGATGCTGACCTTGGCTACCTATAACGGACGCTCCCTATCTTCTGATTCAAGGCTTCTTGAATTGGAAGAGGAACTACAAAGGATCAAGTGGGACATCGTCGGGCTAAGTGAGGTAAGGAGAAAAGGAGAAGATCTCATTGAACTGAAAAGTGGACATCTCTTCTATTATCGTGGGACAGATACTGGCAGAACTAGTGGTGTTGGATTTATAATAAACAAGAAACTGAAGGATAAAGTGGTAGAAGTTGAAAGTTCCTCTGACAGAGCTGCACGACTCGTTATCCAACTATCGAGAAGATACCAGGCTCAGATTATTCAAACTTATGCACCCACCACAAGTCATCCTGAAGAAGAAATTGAAGAATTTTATGAGGAAATTCGTCATCTAAATAATAAAGGTAAGCAGCACTTGAAGATAATTATGGGAGATTTCAATGCAAAAATAGGGCAACGGCAACAGAATGAAACTTCAGTAGATAAATTCGGTCACGGCAACAGAAACCAGCGTGGAAATACTCTCGCTGAGTTTGCAGAGGCAGAAGGGTTTTTCATCTTGAACTCCTTTTTCAAGAAAAAGCCACACAGGAAATGGACATGGAGACATCCAATTGGAACGACAAGTGAAATTGATTTTATTATGTGTAACAAAAAATTCGTCATCGAAGACTGCAGTGTGGTGAACAAGTTCAACACAGGTAGTGACCATAGATTGGTGAGATGCAAGATGCACCTCAACACTAAACTGGAACGTGGCAAGCTCATAAGACAAACAAAATGTATTGACATAACCAACCTTAAAAAACACCATAATACTTTCAAGTTAGAACTGAAGAACAGATTCTCTGCTTTCGAAGGCCTAACATCGGAAGAAGTGGATATTTCGGAAGTTAACAGAAAAGTAACCAAAGCTCTAATGGAAACAGCAACAAAATTAGCTGGGTCTAAGAACAAGTTGCATGTGAACAAATTATCAGGAAAAACCAAAATACTGATGCAAAAAGAAGAGAGATGAGGACAACTAAAGAAGATGTGACTTCCAAAGTGGAATATATAGAGCTATGCAAGACAACACGAAAAAGTATCACTGAAGACGTAAGGAAATTCAACTGTGAGCTAGTGAGGAAAGCAATTGAAAACAACCAAAGCCTTAAGATAGCAAAGGGACATCTCAGTAAGGGAAGAAAACAGATTATGGCTCGGAGAAAGAAGATGGTTCTATAACAAGAAATAGAGGCGAAATTTTGACAAGAGTGAAAGATTTCTACTCCAAATTATATGAAAGGGATGATACATGTACTCCAGACATCATGAAAGGTACCAGAGTTCTTCCAGTCCTCCCAGCAGAAGTTGCTCATGCAATCAAGAACATGAAGCGGGGGAAAGCTCCAGGAGAAGATGGAATTACTATAGACATCATACAAGAAGCAAGTGGAGAAATCGAAACAGTACTCGCCCAAATTTTCACTCGATGCCTTAATGAAGGGAAGATTCCTGAGGATTGGAACAATGCTACAATGATCCTGCTACATAAAAAAGGTGACATTGAGGATCTCAGGAACTACAGACCTATCAGCCTCCTATCAGTGATTTATAAAATCTTCACTAAAGTTCTTTCACACCGCTTGAAGGTAATACTGAACATGGCTCAACCGAGAGAACAAGCTGGATTCAGGAGTGGCTACAGCACAATAGATCATATCCACGTACTGAGAGAACTAATTGAAAGAGCGAGGGAATATGAACTTCCATTGTGCATGGCTTTTATCGATTATGAAAAAGCCTTTGATTCGGTGAAACCATCAGCAGTTACCACGGCTCTGAAATCCTGCGGTATTGAAGATGCATACATTAATATTATTAATAACATCTATGAAAATGCAAGTGCAAAGATTCGGCTGTTTGAAAATACAACACACATAAAAATTGGAAAGGGAGTGAGAAAAGGTGACACCATATCTCCGAAGCTATTTAATGCCACATTGGAAAATGTCTTTCAATCACTGAACTGGGAAAACAAAGGGATAAAGATTAATGGAGATTATCTAACCCACCTTCGTTTTGCTGATGACGTAGTCATTTTTGCAACTACCCCATCAGAGCTGCAGAGTATGATCCAGGAACTTGCTGACAAGAGTAAAGAAGTGGGATTAAAAATGAACTTTCAGAAGACAAAAGTGATGTTCAATGCTTTTACAAGAAATAAAGATTTATCGATTGATGGAGAAAAACTGGAGATAACAGATACGTATGTTTATCTTGGACAGCAGATATCAAGTGAGGGTCACATTGATGAAGAAATTAATCGGCGTACAAAACTTGCCTGGAGAGCTTTTGGAAGAAACAGCATAATTTTCAAGAGCAATATGCCATTATGTCTTAAAAAAGAAAAAGTGTTTGATCAATGCATCCTTCCAGTGCTTACGTATGGTGCAGAGACGTGGACCTTAACTAAAAGAGACATACAAAGGCTGCAGACAACTCAACAAAGCATGGAGAGGTGCATGCTTTGTATAACCAGGAGAGATAAGAAGAGAAACTCGTGGATCCGAAAAATGACGAGAGTGGAAGACATCATGATCAGGGTTAAATCCCTGAAATGGCAATGGGCTGGACATACTGCCAGAAGGACAGACCATAGATGGACAGCCGAAATTTTAGATTGGATTCCAAGGGACAGGAAAAGACCCAGAAAAAGACCACATGGGAGATGGGTGGATGAAATTCGTAAATATGCGGGAGTGACATGGAGGAGACTGGCACAAGACAGACCGTTGTGGAGGAAACTTGGGGAGACCTTCGTCCAGCAGTGGATTGATAATGGTTGACAATGATGATGATGATGATTATGAATGTTATATTAGAACTTCTTACAATTATTTTCTATAAAACTAAGTGCAAGAAGCCCCTGTAAAAATATGGTAAAATTCATAACGGACACTGTTGGTAACATCAGACATGAACTTTTGGCTCCGTCTGCAGTATCAGTTTTCAGCTCCTCGATTTCGAAACCTAATCCGCTTTGCATTTTATAAGTGTAGTTATATCACTACTCACCTTGGATACTTACAAACACCTATCCAGTATTGTATTGAATCGGGCCTAATAGAGGAATGTGGTAGAGAAGATTGCGAGGAAACAGCACTCATGAAATGTGCTCACTTTGAGAGGTACTTTTGTTTGGATCATTCCATAATTAAAGATATTCATATTTTTTGTCGTACATGAAAAGTGAGTGCAATGTATATTCATTACTGAACACGCTATATTGTACATCCGTTCATGAATACCTTGTAATGCATACCAATTGCTTAAAACAACAAAAACAATTCCGATACGGCCGCAAGAGTAATGGGAATTCCATGAATTTGTCTCTGCCAGTGTTCTTTGATGTCCTATATCTTCATCATTTATATTTCACAGCACCTAAAAGTTTGTCATTATACATTACCCCTTCAGTACTGTGGAATGATATAACAAGCACTGAATCTAGCGAAAAAGGTCCGGACCGTTCCCCTGTTAGTTTCTTTTATGCCAACGCAAAAAGGGTATGTGAACTTTACGCTCACAGAATTGTTGAAGTACTTTTTTAGAACGCTAAATAAAATTCAATTGAAAGAAAAAGTAAATGTATCTTCTATTATAATTTGTTGTAGCAATATGTATGTACTATATTTTAGATAGTCAATGTATGAATTTATTTATTACGTGCACAGATCCTTGAGTATTTGCCGCTTTTACGAGCATTAGCATTTAAAGACGATACTTTGTGGGCATGCGGCTAAAAGAAATGGAGAGTTTCATCGCCATTGAAAATATTTCATCTTCCTCTTCAGAAACAATGTTCTTCAGATTGCTCCTTTCAGTTTTATTAGGGTATCAGAGTATTACCCACATGTTGCGTGAAAACCATTTGCAATGTCGAGTTCTGAACTTCTCTAATCATCCGTTAGAAGCCTTAAAATCGGTGATGCCCGTTCTTTATTCGACATTGAAAGAACTTCCTTGATTAAAATAATTGTCCGTATGCAGAATGCTCCTTGATTGGCAATTAGCAAACCATTAGAAAGCGTTTCACCACTATCTTTCTTTTCATTGCTCCGCGATTAAGTTTTACCCTAGGGATATTCTCACTGAAGTAAGTCTAAGTATCATACTTTTTCTTCAATAAATGACATATTTCGGTAATTCCACAACCATGAAGTTCCGCTATACGGAGAACACTCTTTAGTTTCCTCGCTACCGTTCAGCTATTCTGTGAGCGTTAAAAGCTTTCACTTTCGTTTTCCATTCATTTATAAGGAAATGAAAAGAAACTTAAAGCTCAGAAGAACTGTGTATTCTGTGAATGTTGAAACATTTCTTCCGTGGAGTCTTGATTTTTCACTTGC
Source organism: Macrothele yani (assembly GCA_039090855.1). Lineage (NCBI taxonomy): Eukaryota > Metazoa > Arthropoda > Arachnida > Araneae > Macrothelidae > Macrothele > Macrothele yani. The sequence continues at coordinate 21,213,947 of CM077002.1, read as the reverse complement.
ATGGGTCAGAATCAAGCCCACGCGAAATGAACAAAAGAGAGACGCCCCGCACTGAAAGATAGAGATTTCTGTTGAACGCCAAACAGTTCGTCTGGAAGAAAAGAGTGGGGTTCAACAACTCCTGGAAGTTAACGTAGAATCGTAGAGATATCTGGTAAACGCCCACTAGTGGTGTGAAGACCACAATAAAGATTGCAAAGTATTTACTTGCTACAGAACACAAAACTTAAGATTCAAAATTTCGAGATTTAGAAGGGAGAAAATAGGAGTGAGTGTTTTGCTGAAAAGGGACCTTCACTATTTTGTGAATTCGATCGTTGAAAATGCATAGCACCAATCGACAGAGCACATTAAGGAACATAACATTTATCGGCGGACCACTGATGAGACGAATGCTACAGATGCTCAAAGTTCACAGAATAACTGTTATTATTGCATTTTCAACGGGCGCTATCTGGGAGACACGGTTTCGATTCCCGCTCCAGGACTACGAAATTTTCAGTTTTCGGATATTATCTGACTTACCATTCTTGTCATATTTACACCAAAAAATGAATTGCCATCTTCAAAATTTGTATTGTATGGTGTAATCCCGTATTCCATTCAAGACATATACATGTTTAATTGCAACTATGGTGTACCGTAAGGATGATTGTGTGGTGCAGACAAAAATGGGTGGAACAGTAAGCACATTTAAGAACTGTAGCGCAGTCTCTGCAGTTCGTGTTGACTGCTGTGGCTAAAAAATACAAATCAAAAGAAAAATTTCGTCGAACTTTGAACTCTCTATCTTAGCTTATGGTCCGCCGATGAAAGTCCTTGTTTTCTGCGTTTCTTTAGGTGCTTAAACCAATGATGATAAGCAATTTCAGTGATCAAATTCACAAAATCGTAAAGGTCCCTTGTGAGTTTTTGAAGCAATAAAATCAATAACATATACAGTTTTAGCAATTTAAGTAACTGCATCTTTCTCGTTATCTTTCGTCAACCAATCCCCAGTAGACGTAGGTGACCTCCAGCTAAGACCACCACGTCTTGCTGTTTGTTCGAGAACACATCAAACGTGCATTACTGTTTGTGAAAATTGTAACACCAAGAAAGAAGTGCGCTATTCAAATGAAATTTATATCACAGATTCCTCATGTACCAGGAGATAACTGATTAGGATTGTAGAACTGCAAAGGATTTTTTCGCATCAAAACTCAGTGTCTTATGAAGACACCTTGAGCAACAAGAACAGCCTCTAGACGACGTGGTATTGAATGGAAGAGGTTTTTATTATCGTGTTGGGGAATAACCTGCCAGGCTATTCTATGCAAGCCTATAGTTCATTTGTGGTGTCTCCGCCAGTCGCTTAGCTACCATATCTCAGAGATATTCGATTAAGGACATATCCAGCGAACGTGCATGTCAGGAAAGAATCGGTGTCTACCGTGCATGGAAGAGGTCTTGAACATTCCGGGCTACGTGTAGCCGGGCATTATCGTGCTGGAATATAGAGCCAGGAAAGTTCTGAAGGAAAGGTATCGCCTCTGTCTCTAAGGCATCCCTGATACATCGTTCGCTGTTGAGGGTTCCCTCAATTCGTGTCAAGCGAGATCACGAATCGAACCCAAATGGCTTTCAAACCCATGACGCTTAGCGCTGAGCTGGTATGACTCTGCAAGGTGCCGTTCATCACGATGTCTTCAACACGTATGTGACCATCATGGTGCTTCAAGTCGAATCGTGACTCGTCAGAAAACACGACCTGTTGCCAATCAGCACGCCAGTATCTGTGTTCGAGACTTAATCGCAGCCTGAGGCGTCTGTGGCAGAGAGTTAAAGGAATATGCAGCAATGAGCTGCTGGAGATCACTTCTTTGTTAAGCAGATGACGTCGAATGGGGCTGGAGGATAAAGCCTGGCGTGTAACAGTGCTCCGCTGTTGCGCTGACACCGTGGATGTTCCTGTGCAATCGATCACTGCCATGCAGTAGAAGTGCCTGTCATCCCGTGCAGTCACGCGATTTTGTGGTCCACTTTCCAGATTTCTGTGCGTCTGAGCCTCATTTGTGCACTGATGCTACATTTGCATGACCGACTGTACTGGCATTTTGCCCCATACGGGTGGCAATTCCACGGTAAGAAAATCCAGCTTTTCTCATCCCAACCATCTTTCCTCACTCAATGTCCGTCAGGTGTTTATAATGCGAAATTGTTCTGCAACAGAGCACAGTGAGACACAAGAAACATCCTTTGTGATCAATATCGGCTCTCCTCTAATTGAAACATCAAGTTTGAGCCATCTTTTTATACCCAAGACCGGGACGTTCGGAGGGCACTACTCCAAAATAGCGTTCATTTTCATAGACATCATAATTATTTGCATGTCCAAACCTGTTGAACATATCCTGTAAGTTACAAGCTAACACGAGCAGTCCTTCATGGTGTTGCAGTTTTCACAAACAGCAGTGTTCAGGGCAGTTTCGTACTGCCAACAGATTGAGAACAACTTGAATCATATGGTGGCAGTTCTGAGAGTCTGGTCCTCATATTTTCGCCAGATCCGTAGAGAGGCAGTTCTGGGAGTTTGGTCCTCATTCTGTCGCAAGATCCGCAATGAGGAAGTTCTGGGAGTCTGACGTTCGTGCTTTCGCCATATCCGAAGGGAGACGGTTCTGGAAGTATGATTTTCATGCTTTCGCCATATCCGTAGGGGGCAGGTCTGGGAGTCTAGTCTTCATGCTTTCGCTAGATCCGTGGAGAGGCAGTTCTGGGAGTCTGGCTTCCATGCTTTCGCCAGATCCGTAGGGAGGCAGTTCTGGGAGTCTTGTTTTCATGCTTCCGCAAGATCCGTAGGGAAGCAGTTCTGGGAGACTGGTCCTCATGCTTTCGCCAGATCCGTAGGAAGGTAGTTCTGGGAGTTTGGTCCTCATTCTTTCGCCAGATCCGTAGAGAGGCAGTTCTGGGAGTCTGGTCCTCTTACTTTCGCCAGATCCGTAGGGAGACAGCTGTACTTGCACGTCTCCGCATTAAGCATTGTCCTTTCGCTTTTATCGTGAGGTTATACCGCTCCTATGTGTGTGACACGTAGTTCACTTGTGACTGCTGTTCGTGTTTTTTATGCCCTCGTTTTCTTTGTGAGCTTATGCATGTTTTTTTTTTATTTCCAGCTAATCACAAGATGGCGCAGAATCCTTGGGTCCCTTTTAAAAAGAATTATTGCCACGTATCTCTTGTGTTTTTTTTGTTTGATTTTCTACCGGTGCTTTTTTGCTTTGTGTATTCCATTGCATTTGCTTTTGGGTCAGCCATTTACACCGTTTCATGTCTTATTTGTGCATGTTACGCCGTAAATCATTTAATTTATTGTTTGTTGTTTTAATATTTTTTGATAATTTTGTTAAACCGTAGTACTTGGCGCTCGTTTGATCCATTGAAAATCTTGTACCGGTAAACTCTTAACAACCGATGTTAAGTACTTTCTCTTCCCCTTTTCATTTGTTACTTAAGGTCAACCATAAGCAACTCTAAGGTCTACCAGAAGTCGTCAATTCCTTATTTGTGACTACTTTTTCCAGATAATGGAAATGGCTAATGTCATAGAACAAACGCACCACTTCTGCCTCACCGAGGACTCAAATCCAAGCTTGGCTAGGATCTCTAGCCAGTAGCTTACGACTCTGACCACTCGGGCACAGACGTGGCCCAGCTAAGCTCTAACACACACCCTGTCTAAATTTGCCATTGTATTCCTGTAGTACTTAAAAGTAACTTGCAAGAGGCAGTATTCCTTCCTTTAATTACACTATACAGGTTGATTCACGTTCATAGTGGCAAAGTAAAATGTGTGCCATATGCAAATCGTGTACATCACGATTGCGTAACCAGGCTTATCGTACAGTAGCAGCTTTCAGCTTTAGGAGCATTTGTAATTTTGCTTTCTTAGTGTTAAGATGCCTCCACGGATGATTCCGTTCTTGGAGGGGTATATACACTGGTGGAAAGTGAAAAAAGAACACCAAGAAGGAAACGTCTGATACCAACGAAATTTATACAACAAAATAACGGAATACAGAGGATAACGTGATCAAAACATTATGGCAAAATACAGCTGTATTTGCTGGTAAACTGAAAAATAACATTTCCATGTAACATGGTTAGTACGAGGTTGAACGGCTATGATCTGCGTCACACTGTGTAATTCTGGCATGGAGTCTGTCGTACAGATGTTGGATGTAAGTTTGGGGTATTGAGTTCCAAGCATCCTCAACCTGGACGCGTAAATCGGGGATGGTCGTGGCTGACCGTGGAGACCGGATAAGTCGTTGTCCCATAACATCTCACACGTGCTCAATGGGGGACGAATCCGGTGAACGTGCAGGCCCTGGAAGTTGTCTCACGCCCTGAAGTGCATGTTGCGTTGCACGTGCCGTGTGTGGGCGTGCGTTATCTTGCTGGAAAACACCACGATTGACCGACCTTACAAATGACACAACAACGGGCTGAATGATGTTGTTGATGTAGGAGGTGCTGTTTAACGCACCCGGTACAAACGCTAGTTGTGTAAGGGAGTGATAGCTGATCGCTCCCCACAACAGGAGACCAGGTGTAGGCCCTGTGTGTCGCTGGCGGATGCAAGAAGAGTGGCGACGAAAAGAGATCTGCTTTCATCGCTGAACACAACAGATCGCCATTGCGTTCTCCAGTGCATACGTTGGCGACACCGCTGCAGCCGTTCCTGACGGTATGCTGGAGCCAGAGGTACACATTCCAGAGGCACACGTGCACGTAGTCCTGCATCCAGTAGACGGTTGCGGATTGTTCGCACAGTCACCTCAGGTGCAACGGCAGCTCGGATTTGCGTCGCAGTGGATGTTCTGCTTGACAACGCCGCTCTTAATATGCGTCGATCGGTCCGCTTATAAGTCCGTCTGTGACTCCCGGTTCCACGTCTTCACGTACGGGAATAATTCTCGGACCATCTACGCCACCATCGTACCACCACCGATACTTCCCGTCCAATTCTCTCCGTAATACGACGATACGACCACTCGGCCTCACGGAGTCCGACTAGACGGCTTCGCTCAAAGTCTCATAACGGCTGAAATCGTACACGTCTTTCATCTCCAGGCATTGCAGCTTCTTCAGGGCCTTCGCACGTGTCCGTACGCCGGCGACTGATTACATTCATTTCGCCGTACTACTTAAATACCGCCGCCGATAATTTGCATAATTTGCCGTGCTGTGGCGTAAGCGCTCACCGGTTGGTCCCGAAATTAACATCCCACCTACGTAAACCTGAACCCATTAACATATGTATATTTCATGATCGTTCGCCAATTCCTTCTTGGTGTTTTTTTCACTTTCCGCCAGTGTAGTTTCCATTTCCGAAGAAGGTTTTTCGTATACAGTAACCCAAAAAAGGTGCAACGAAAATGGTTGTGAGATTTCTAAAAATGGCATATGTCCAGTGATTAAGCGTGCAAAAGAGAACTTTTCTGCTCGCTTGAATGGCGCACAAACCCAAGAAGAAAACACCCTAACGCCAAGCGGACCGCTGAGATGGTGCAAAAGGTCAGGTATCTGGTAAAGAAAGAGAATCCAGAATCTCAGAGAAGCATTGAACAGCATGTAGGTGTCTCACAGGCAACTGTAAACTGCATTATCAAATCTGAGCTACACTTAGAAAAAGCGGTTTAAGCCTAACGTCCACAAGCTCCTTCCACGCAACGTTACGGAGCAGATGACGAACTGCAGGAAACTGTATGAGAGACACCTAGTAAAGAACAGGTAGCAGTTTATGGTCACTTTGGATGAAGCATGGATATATCTTAGTGACACAAACAAAATCCGGGCAATATACTATTAAGAAAAGGGTGTCAAGGTATACCCAGAATGGTTACGTGAACGCAAAGGAAGTTTTTCACGTGAATGTATGGTTGTGGCAGGTTATTGCTATAATGGCAAGTCAAAGCTGCAAAAGGTTACGAATAACGTAAGAACTAATGCATCTTATTATTAGACAAACATTCTTGACCCAATTCACGGCGAAGAACTTCCATCCTTATACAGTGCTATGTCTTCAAATGTATGGATCCACCAAGATAAGGCTTCCAACCATACAGCTAAGTCTACAGTGGCATGCATGTGGAAGATGGAAGCTGAAACCAGTATTCACGCTATACTATTCTCTTCAATTTCTATCAATTACCCAGATGCCTCCTCCATGGATTTCTGCGGCTTCGGGTTTCATAAACGAGCCCTCAAAAGCTGACGACGCAAAACAAGTGACGACCTTTGGAAAACTTGCAAAGAGGAATGCAAGAGAATTGACCTTGCTTGTCTGCAAAGGAGCCTGTTACAGTGGACGTTGTGCTGTACACGGATTGGTAAGCATAAAGAACAAAACAGAAGTTGGCACCATGGTATTTTCATAACTGTATGATCCTGGAAACTTTGTTCCAATAAACGTGAATCAACTTCTGTATATCCCTGACGTTCTCCACCAACAGACATCCATTATACAAATAGGTGATGTCGTTCCCTAAAAGGAAATTCTACTAAAACCATAAGTTTGTACACAAAGCGATGAACATCTTTTGGAATTGGTCTAGATGTACGATGACCGTTGTAAACAGATTGTCTTCTTCAGATATTATCGTCAATGCTCATTGTACCGCAGAAATTCTGCACCAACAAACACATGCGGTTGTTTAGTGGTTATTGCTGTTGGAATGCGTCCTTCGATAATATTTCATTATTTTTCAGGGGTATTTTTGTAGCAATTATTTAATACTAGTAGGGTTAGTTCCGAATTGCCGAAGAACATTTCTTACGGTTATATTTGGGCATCACCTTATACAAAAATACAATATCTGATCAAAAGCATTCGGACGGTTTCTTACCCACAAACTCCCTGTAATAGGAAAGGAATAATATCTAGTTGGCCCGTTGCTGCTATTACAGTCTGCACGTTGCTGCGGAAATTGATTTCCATTCTTCTACAAGATCATTAGTCAAATTGGACACCGATGTTCAGCTGTTCTGCCTGGCTGTTCCACGGTTCGGCCTGGCTGTTCAACTGTTCTGCCTAGCTGTTCAACTGTTCTGCCTGGCTGTTCCACGGTTCGGCCTGACTGTTCAACTGTTCTGCCTGGCTGTTCAACTGTTCGGCCCGGCTGTTCAACTGTTCCGCCTGGCTGTTCAACTGTTCGGCCCAGCTGTTCAACTGTTCGGCCTGACTGTTCAACTGTTCCGCCTGGCTGTTCAACTTTTCTGCCTGGCTGTACTATTTGGCCTTGCTGTTCAACTGTTCCGCCGGGCTGTTCAACTGTTCCGCCGGGCTGTTCAACTGTTCCGCCTGGCTGTTCAATTGTTCGGTCTGGCTGTTCAACCTTCTGCCTGGTTGTTCAACTGTTGCGCCTGTCTGTTCAACTGTTCGGACTGGTTCTTCAGCTGTTCGTCCTGATTGCTTAACTATTCGGCCTGGCTGTCCAACTGTTGGGCCTGGCTGTCCAACTGTTGGGCCTGGCTGTTCAACTGTTCCGCCTGGCTGTTCAACTGTTGGGACTCTTTCTTCAGCTGTTCGTCCTGGTTGTTCAGCTGTTAGGCCTGGCTGTTCAACTGTTTGGCCTGGCTGTTTAACTGTTCGGGCTGGTTCTTCAGCTGTTCGTCCAGGTTGTTCAACCGTTCGGCCTGGAAGTTCAACTGTTCCACCTGGCTATTCAACTGTTCGACCTGGTTCTTCAGCTGTTTGTCCAAGCTGTTCAACTGTTCGGCCTGGTTGGTCAACTGTTCCGCCGTGCTGTTCAACTGTACTGCCTGGCTGTTTAACCGTTCGGCCAAGCTGTTTAATTGTCCGGCCTGGCTGTTCACCGTTCTGCCTGGTTGTTCAACTGGTCGACCTGTCTGTTCAACTATTCGGACTGGTTCTTCAGCTGTTCGTCCTGATTGTTCAACTATTCGGCCTGGATGTCCAACTGTTGGGCCTGGCTGTTCAACTGTTCCGCCTGGCTGTTCAACTGTTGGGACTCGTTCTTCAGCTGTTCGTCCTGGTTGTTCAGCTGTTAGGCCTGGCTGTTCAACTGTTTGGCCTGGCTGTTTAACTTTTCGGACTGGTTCTTCAGCTGTTCGTCCAGGTTGTTCAACTGTTCGGCCTGGATGTTCAACTGTTCCACCTGGCTATTCAACTGTTCGACCTGGTTCTTCAGCTGTTTGTCCAAGCTGTTCAACTGTTCGGCCTGGCTGTTCAACTGTTCTGCTTAGCTGTTCAACTGTTCAGCCTGGCTATTCAACTGTTCGGCCTGACTGTTCAACTGTTCGGCCTGGCTGTTCAACGGTTCGGCCTGGCTGTTCAACTGTTCCGCCAGGCTGTTCAACTGTTCGGCCCAGCTGTTCAACTGTTCGGCCTGACTGTTCAACTATTCCACCTGGCTGTTCAACTTTTCTGATTGGCTGTACTATTTGGCCTTGCTGTTCAACTGTTCCGCCGGGCTGTCCAACTGTTCCGCCTGGCTGTTCAACTGTTCCGCCTGGCTGTTCAATTGTTCGGTATGGCTGTTCAACCTTCTGCCTGGTTGTTCAACTGTTGCGCCTGTCTGTTCAACTGTTCGGACTGGTTCTTCAGCTGTTCGTCCTGATTGTTTAACTATTCGGCCTGGCTGTCCAACTGTTGGGCCTGGCTGTTCAACTGTTCCGCCTGGCTGTTCAATTGTTCAGCTTGGCTGTTCAACTGTTGGGACTCGTTCTTCAGCTGTTCGTCCTGGTTGTTCAGCTGTTAGGCCTGGCTGTTCAACTGTTTGGCCTGGCTGTTTAACTTTTCGGGCTGGTTCTTCAGCTGTTCGTCCAGGTTGTTCAACTGTTCGGCCTGGGTGTTCAACTGTTCCACCTGGCTATTCAACTCTTCGACCTGGTTCTTCAGCTGTTTGTCCAAGCTGTTCAACTGTTCGGCCTGGTTGGTCAACTGTTCCGCCGTGCTGTTCAAATGTACTGCCTAGCTGTTCAACCGCTCAGGCAAGCTGTTCAATTGTCCGGCCTGGCTGTTCACCGTTCTGCCTGGTTGTTCAACTGGTCGACCTGGCTGTTCAACTGTTCTGCCTGGCTGTTAAGCTGTTCGAACTGATTGTTCAACTGTTGGGCCTGGTTTTTTAACTGTTCTGCCTGGCTGTTCAATTGTTGAGCATGGCTGTTGAACTATTCCGCCTGGCTGTTCAACTGTTTTGCCTGGCTGTTTAACTGTTCGGGCTGGTTCTTCAGCTGTTCGTCCAGGTTGTTCAACTGTTGGGTCTGGCTGTTCAAATGTTCTCTCTGGCTGTTGAACTGTTCCGCAAGGCTGTTCAACTGTTCAGCCTGGTTGTTCAACTTTTTGACCTGGCTGTTCAACTGTTGTGCCTGGCTGTTCAACTGTTCTGCCTGGTTGTTCAACTGTTCGGCCTGGCTGTTCAACTGTTCCGCCTGGCGGTTTAACTGTTGCGCCTGGCTGTTTAACTGTTGCGCCTGGCTGTTCAACTGTTGGGCCTGGCAGTTCAACTGTTCCGCCTGGCTGTTCAACTTTTCTCTCTGGCTGTTCAACTGTTCCGCCTCGTTCTTCAGCTGTTCGTCCAGGTTGTTCAACTGTTCGGCCTGGCTGTTCAACTGTTCCCCCTGGCTGTTCAACTGTTCCCCCTGTCTGTTCAACTGTTCTACATGGTTGTTTAACTGTTCGACCTGGTTCTTCTGCTGTTCGGCCAGGTTGCTCAACTGTTCGGCCTGGCTGTTCAACTGTTCCCCCTGGCTGTTCAACTGTTCCCCCTGGCTGTTCAACTGTTCCCCCTGGCTGTTCAACTGTTCCCCCTGTCTGTTCAACTGTTCTACATGGTTGTTTAACTGTTCGACCTGGTTCTTCTGCTGTTCGGCCAGGTTGCTCAACTGTTTGGCCTGGCTCTAATTTGCGTACCAATACGTCCCAAAGACGGATTAAAATGAGGGATTTGTGCACGGCAGACAAGTTTTTCCACACCCACCTCATCAAGCCATGCCTGCATGAACCTCACTCTTTGGGAAATGACATTGTGCTGTTGGTAAAAGAAACGACATTTATCTAAATGTTGCCATGATGTTGGGAGCACAGAATTGTTGAGAATGTCATTATAATCTGCAGTGCTAAGATTCCTGGTAGTGGAACTCTGAGGCCTAGCCCAAATCATGAGAAAACAGCTCTTGAGTATGATGCCTCTTCCACCAAACTTTGCAATTGGCACAACACAATCGGCCAGGTAACGTTCACCTGGTACCTTCCGCACCCAGACTCGTTTGTCGGACGGCAAGATAGTGAACAACACATTTTCCCCGGTCAGCAGTCCAGTGGAGCCGAACTTTACGCTACGCTAACTAACACTAGAATTGATCTTTCTGATATTAGGCATATGTTCGGCTGCTTGGCCTTAAAAATTCATGATCTTCAGCTCTCAACTAACTGTTATGGTGGTGGCGTTGTTTACGATTTCCAACCGTAGCTTGAAGAAGCGTATATGACCCAGCTTTGTCCATTTGTCTATCTGTCAGCACGATTACTTGCGTAAAAATGGTTTGATTTCGATGAACGTTTAGTATATGGCAAGGGACAACCTGGGAAGGAACGCTAATGAAAATGGGCGAAATGGGGTCAAAGGTCAGGACACAGGAGCGAGACCCATTCCATCGTAAGTAAAATGCTTCTATTGCGACAAAACTTTAGTACGTTGTTCCGGAGGTTTACTGAACCGGTTCTGTTGAATATCATCGAAATGGGATCAAAGGTCAGGACACAGGAGCGAGACCCATTCCATCGTAAGTAAAATGCTTCTATTGCGACAAAACTTTAGTACGTTGTTCCGGAGGTTTACTGAACCGATTCTGTTGAATATCATCGAAATGGGATCAAAGGTCAGGGCACAGGAGCGAGATTTATTTCACAGACATTATCTTCATAATTTGAGTAATGACTTGAGCAATGATTTCTGGTATGTTGGAAAGTGTATCATAATCAATGCATTGCATGATTTTACTAACTTGTTTCTAGAGGCATTTTGGAACTCAGTGGCGAGTGTTGCAACCGAGGACAGGCGATTTTGTGGCACCACCCGTTTCAGCGCTTTTCAGTCTCGCTCTGTCATGCACGTGTTCTTCAAGGTCGCGATTACACTCTGGTTTCTTCTATAAATTTTGCGTTTCAGAGTGAGGTCACTTAGAGTTGATTGTGATAGCTGCACCAGGGATGAAATTTCCCGAAATGATTTGTTGTTAAGATGTTTTAATAAGACGATGCCACGTTAAAAGTCAATGAGCTCTGACGTTCAGCGCATTCTAGTATTCATGTTTGACTATGATGTTTGCTTGGACACTTGCGGTTTTCTTTCACATGTACGAGCCATAGCTGTGACTTATATTGACAAATACGCTACTCAAAGAAGGGTATCCGGATACCTTTGATGAGTATTTTTTCCTAGAAAAAAAAAGGTTGGTGTACTCTGCTTTCTTTCAAAAAATGAATGTACACTCACGGACAATGAAATTTGCGCACCTAGAAGAAAACATGCTACAACCACGAAACTTTGCAAGTAGCTAAAGTGCGTGCTGGTATGCAAATGATCCACGTTTAGTGCGAGTGCGTATGACCGCACACTCTGTGGGGGCGCTGCAAGCACGAACTGGCAGCCTTATAAACCGGCGTGTAGTCGATGCCCCATGAAAGCGAAAAGCACCGGCCGACGCAAGCAAGAGTACAGAGTGACAAGAATGCCGGGTTGACGCCAGAGACGTCGATTTAGGCAACTTACGGGCTTTGAGAGAGGCCTGATCATCGGGCTGAAAAGTGCAGGGTGGTCGGCGCGCCGTATAGCCCGCCACATGGATAGGTTTTGACCATACCATCCAACTGCGTTGGGTGCAGTAGACACGTGACGGCACTGCTACATGGCGGAGCGGCTCCGGACGGACCAGGATGACCACAGGAAGAGACGCTCAACAGATCGTACGCCAGCCTCGAACATATCCCACGGGGACCCGATCCATTATACAGGAAGATGTAGCGGCTGCTGTTTGACCACGAACCATTTCTTGACGCCTCGTGGAAACGAATCTGCGATCACAGCACCTCTTACGTGTGCTGCCATCAACACCGGAACATCGCCGGTTCCGTGTGCAGTGGAGCCAGGCCAGAGCGACGTGGAACGCCACAGACGGCAACGTGTAGTGTTTAGCGATGAGTGCCGCATCGTTTTTGGGACAGATGATCATCGTGTCAGGGTGTAGAGGTCCATGGATCAACGGCACAACTCTAAATTCGCTATCGAGCACCACACTTCCTCCACTGCAGGCATTGTGGTCTGGGAGCCATTGTCTACGATATACGATCCGCTATAGTAGTGAATTTGAGTTGACGGCCAGCTGTATGCGGATGAGATCCTACGACCCCATGTGCTCCCATTCCTGACAGGGATTCCAGGTGCGCTATACCAGCAGGATAATCCCGGACCACACACGGATCGGGTTGACCAGGACAACCTAAGTCATGTTCAGATACTTCCATAGCCTGCACGCTCCCCGGGCATGTCCTCTATCGAGAATGTGTGGGACCCGTTGAAACGCCGTCTGCCGTCGTGCCGCACTTTCCCAGATTTGAAGCACACCAACCAACACGTCTGGGCCAACCTGCAGCATAACAACATCAGGCGTCTGCTCGCCTCCATCCCGTACCGTATTGCAGCATGTATCGCCGAACGAGGCGGTGCGACGCGCTATTGAAGATGACTGGACTGGGTACTACAGATCGCTCTGTCATTGTCCTGCATCTTTGTTTTATGCCATCATGTGTATCATTCTTCTGTAACATTACGTCCAGTTCAATCCGATGCTTCCTTCTTGGTGCGCAAATTTCATTCTGCATGAGTGTATTTTATCGCTGTTTTTTTTAGCTTCAAAATAATTTAATATTTAAACAGTGGGATCATAGCCAATTTTTTTTTAATTTTGGAATAAAGTAGGTCTGATTTACCACAATACTTCTTTCACTGCAAAAATATTTATAAGAAATTCGAAATCTGAGTCATGCCTACAGAATGTTCAATGTTCCGATTTCTCTCTTTGATTTTTGTGTCAATAGCTCAGTGGTGTCCCAATAAGTTCGAAAAATCATGCAAAGCTTTGAATATGATACGCTTTCCAACATACTAGAAATCGCGCGCAGACAAACCCTCCTCCCTAACATGACTAATGATTAGTTGAGTATACCCCCGGAACAACACACTAAAGTTTTGTCGCAGTAGAAGCATTTTCACTCAAGATATTACTCAAGTTATGAGGATAATGGCTGTGGAATAAATCTCGCTGCTGGGCCCTGACCTTTAACCCCATTTCGATGATATTCAATATAGCAGGTCCAGTATACCTCCGGAACAACATGATAAAGTTTTGTCGTAATCGAAGCATTTTTATTTTAAGTTATGACTCATAAGTACGTTGGAATGGATCACTCTCCTATGTCCTGGCCTTTGACCACATTTCGTCCACTTTCAATAGGGTTCTTTTCCAGGTTCTCCCTACCACATACTAAACTTTCATCGACATCGAACCATTTTTACGCGAGTTATCGCGCGGACGGACGGACAGACAGACAGACAGATGAACAAAGCTTGAACATATACGTTTCTTCAAGCTACGGCTGTAAAGCGCAAAAAAGTAACCAAAACTCAACAAACATTGCTGGGTTGAACTGGCGTCGGCGCAACAATCTTGATGAACATCACTGCCGATACTGACTTAATCAACAACGAAGTTCTTAAAAGGGTTACAATAAGGTTCATCTGCGGAAAACTCCTTTCACATTCACTTGAAAAAGATTGAAAATATATCGAGGGTGTGTATTAATTCACGTACTCTATTTGGAATTATTTTTTCTTCCAGGTATTCCTGGTGCCATCTGAAACATCTTGGTACGTGAGAATTGAAAGACCTGTTTTACAGCTCTGTTAGAAAGTTCCTGCTCCCTGTTCATCTGTGCTCGGAAATAAAAGCGCCGGTAATGGAAACAGCCGTTGGTTTGGATGCGACCAAGAGTATGTAGTTTCTTTGTGGAGAAAGTTTTTTCCATTTACCCACACGTCCACCAGCAACACAGATAGATTCAAAAAATGAAATAATTTAACGAAATAGAAATGTATGAAATTTTAAAAACTTAAATTAAACAAATGAAAACTTTAAAAAAGGTGGGTATCCCTAGAAAAAAACAGCTTTTGATAATGCAGTGTGTAAACAAATGAGTACGCAAGCTCGGTGGACGGGTGGGTAAATGTGCATGCCTGTAGCCTTTCTTTGGCAATGGTCCCTGGCTCGAGTTCTGAATGAGGAATGGGTGGGGAACTTCGGCACTCATTCTGGCGCTAGCCCTCTCACCTTCCAGGAACAAATTGCCCAAACATGAAACGATGATGCGTTGTCCTGCTGATAGAGGTACAGTCTCACTCAAAGTGCTGCCAAAACTTTGGTGCCGTATAATTTTCCAGGGAGTCAATCCAAAACTCAGGATTCTTAGTTTTGTCCAAAACGACTAACGGGCTCTCGCTGAGACACGAAAAACCTTCCCATATCATCTTGCTGTCTCCATCAAACTTATTGTCAAAATGATACAGTTTGGAAGGAACCTTTCTCTCGGTATTCACCATACCCAGGATCGACCATCTGTCGGGCAGACTAGATAGCATGACTCGGCAGTCCAAAGCTCAGATTTCCATGGATCTATCGCTGAAAATCGACGTTCGTTACACTACGCTAATCAGTATTTGTCATTAGTCGAAGTGATAAGCCGTTTGTGGATAGCTGTCCGACCGTGGAAATTCATATCGTGCAGCGCATTGCGCGCTGTACTAGAGCTAATATCAGTTCCAAAAGCCTTACCTAAAATTTGCTCGATATGAGACAATGTTGATTTCCATTCTGAGCGGACGCTTCTTTGCTAATCTTTCCGTTTCTCTTATTTTGGATGCTACCTGGTCGTATGTTTGAATATTCAGTTCCAGTGAACTTCCATTTGCATATCATATCACTAACCAGGGATCTTCACTGTCGCAGAAATGCCACGTATGGAGCTATTGCTTATGTCGCACGGTATTATCATTCCACTCTGGAAATCTTTTAACTGTTTGACGAGGCATCTTGCATTCACAGTCCTGCTATTGCTAAATCATAGCCCGACGAGAATATATTTATGATTGGGTCTGTAATGTGATGTTTGCGCAGGACAGAATCAACTGTCGATGAAAGGGGTGTCCAGATATTAATGGTAAAGCAGTGTATATACATTTGTGGGCAACATAATCATACCACTCGACGAATGGACATGAATGTCTCGGAATTATCAACCACTTATCTTTAATTTAGACAGAAATCAGCACATCAATGAGTTAATCATTGGACAAATTAGAACACATGGTGATATCAGTTTCAGTCAGAATCTTAGTAGATGAGAGCTTCTGAACTGAAACATCATAATATATTCCGAAGTGATCTTCTAATGAATGTGGTTTTTGTTGAATGTGCGCAGTTCTTAATGGCTCTCTAGTTGCTACAGTACACGAACTGAGAAAGACTGAATTTGCAACACAAGCTACTAAATTGAGACCGAGACACTTTAACAAGAACGAAAAAATAGCTTTATCTGTAGCTTCACATGTTTACAGTTAACGAAAATTAAGCGTTCCTTTAGTTTGGGAACTTTTGGTACACTTTCCGTTATATTGGGTGTAAATAAAAGTCATAAATGATTTACCGTCATTTTAGTCCTATTTTAGTCCTTTGGGCCCAGCCTTCTAATGCTGTTTGCATGTAGCAACACTGTTCAATGTTTAGTTGAACTAACGAAAGACACGTAACAGGACTTACTACCGGAAGCTTCCCTTAACGTAGTTATAAAGATATTATACACTTACTGTTCTCATCTGCATACTTCATGGATCAGTCACTCGTAGCAGGAGCTGAAATCCTCCACTGGGCACTGGAACGGGAACCATCACTGCGGACTTTCGAACTATAGATTTCAGCACATGAAGTACATAAAGCTCACCCTCACTACTTTGTCCTGAAGGTTAGTCTCTAATACCGATTGACGACGGTGGTCATCGCCACATGTGTAAGCATTGCGTCTTTGCATAAACGCATTGATTTAAACGGACAGGGAAGCACAGCAGAAATATGACCATTTCCAACAGGGTTTAAATATATTCTTCCAGCCAGTCGGAAAATTAGCAACTCCATATTATTCTAATACAACACTAGCGTGCAAAAATTAAGGACGAGACGGTTTTTCGAATGTAATGTCGTGCAGAAATGCTCCAAATCGATTCAAATCATACCATAAGATCCCTAAGATGTAAGAATATGGGACAAGTGAGCAAAACCGTCCAAACAAGGAACCCAAAGGATACAAATGCATTTTATTGAAAAGGTAGCTTCGATCACAGCTGGACAGAAGACAGAAACGTCCATGTGACAGTTGGCTGCCAAGAAAAATCCAGTCTTTAGTAGGGGATATGATCACCCCTGACTGCGTTGCAGGATTTACAACGTCTGTCCATGCTGAGGATGAGATTGTCAAGGAGCTGCTGAGGCATCGCGGTCCATTCCTTTTGTAGCGCCAATCGCAGCTGCGGAATCGTTGCTGGCGGCTGGTGACGTGCTGCCAAGCGTCTCCCGAGAATGTCCCACACGTGTTCGATTGGATTTAGGTCGGGGAACCTTGCGGGTCAATCCATGCGTTGAATATCTTCACTATCCAACAGCTCTGCGACAGCCACTGTAGCGTTGTCGTCCATGAAGAGGAACTCAGGACCCACAGCACCTCTAACCAGACGCACGTGTGGCAGGAGAACCTCGGTACAATAGCGGATATCAATGACTGAACCTCCTTGGAAAATTTGGAGGTCAGTACGGCTACCAAGCATGATTCTGCCCCAAAGGAGAACTCCGCCACCTCCAAACCGGTCCCTTTCGATGATGTTGGAGGTGTGATTGCGTGTTCCCTGATCTCTCCAGATGAGTATACGTCCAGAATCGCTCGTCAGACTAACTTGACCCCATTGCTGATGTGTACAGTTCTTATGTTCCTGGCACCACAGAAACCGCCGTCTCCGATGAGCAGGCATTAATGGCACACACCGTACCGGTCATCGTGCAAATATACTACATTCGTGCAGACTGCTGGCCACGGTTTAACGCGATAACGGACGTCCAGTTGTCTGTTGCATGTGCCTTGCGATTTCTCCCGCTGTCTGCTGTCTGTCTCTTCTCGCCTGTAGGTCAATATACCGGTCGCCCGCCGCCGTGGTTGCTCGTGGACAACCACTGCTAAATTCTCGGACAGCTGTTCCTGTCGTTTGAAATGCTCTCCAAGCTCGTGAAACGATGCTGTGAGTGATCCCGAACTCCTCGGTCACACTAGTCACACTTCGACTTTCTTCCAACTTCCCAATGACGCGACCTCGGGTAAAGTCATTCAGATGTCATCTACTGGATTGCCTGTTGGCCATATCACACAGTGGCAGCAACTCGACGTCGTTAAAACCGATGTACACCGTTCAATAATAGCTTTCACCGAATTGCTGAGCGTACACCGCCCGTGTGCTTTATACCCTTTCGACACTCCCCCTACGTCATGCTGCATATAAGCGCATGCTCTACCGTACCGGACCCTAGTCTATCTCCTAAATGGTCTTTCGGTCCGTTCTGTCTGCTCGTTCCGCTGTTATGCTCATTTCTCCTTATCGTCCTTAATTTTTGCACACCAGTGTATTATGCAGTTATACAAGTATGTTTGAATATCATGCATACACCCTGTACGTTTAGGAAGGAAGAGAGAGAGATGGGGAAAGATAAAACAAGAAAGAGCAAATGAGAGAAATACCTGTCCAATGCGAACAAATTCCACCTGTCTAGCCTCTTCTTTTCTTCTAGAAGTCTTGGATGCTTCTGATAACACGTCGCTGAATGCTCTTCGATTAAGCATGGTCTGTAAAAAATGCGATGCTCATCAACTGAATAATTCAAAAATTCGACGGCAATTAATTTAGAAATATCAATAATCTTAACAATAATCCAAAGGTTCAGGAATCTCAATAGGCAATGCATACATTAAAAAAAGTAATCTTCTTAGAATGTACTGCATTAGAATTTTTTCGAATAACTTACAGTTTCCAATTTCTTTACACAAAGAAACCTTCCAATAGAACGAATTCGTATTCATCTCCGTACGTGTTCTTCCGGTAATGAAAAACATGATTAAATTTATGAGAAATCATCTCAAATATCGTTTCATGATTATTATATGTTAGTCACCAAAGGTCCTGTGGCAACTTATGGAAGGAAAGGTAAATATAATCTTTTGTCGTGGGATATTTTCGTATCAGTTTCTTCTGTGTTTCGTGTACAAGGATGACGAATTGGCATATGATTGTTCAAAAATGGAGCGTAAGTATGGCGGCAGTAAGTGCGTTCTCGGGTTGGTTTTTAGCATGAAAGAGATGCCATCCATCTACTCAGAAAGTCAGAGGTCAGCATCTATTTCAGGTAATAATAACGACGCAGGAAGCTCAACATGTAGCTACTGCGATGTTACATAACAATCAGAATTTAGCTGAAAATAGCAGTAGGTAGAATTCATATTTTATCTCTTTACACGTCAAAATGCGAGTTCTGCGAATGCGATAGCCAGTTACATGTCTTAACACAGTGATATTTTCTTAAAACGGCTTATATGCCGACATATACATAAATATAATCAAACGTCTTTAAACCGTGAGCATTTGTTTATTAATGTTTTCTGGCGGGGTAAAGAGCAATGCAACAATGGCACGATTCTTAAAAAATATTCAGTGTGTGGTCTATGTTTCTTTAGAAGTATTCATCATAATATTGAATGGATGAAAACGTTTTGTTTTTCCTATAAATAAAATTCTCTTCGGATAGAAGCTTACATTTTCCCCCTCTTTAAATGAAAAGTTGGAAAAAAAAGTATGAATTTTCTAAATATTTCAAAGTGGACGCGTAACCCACTCCTAATAGGTATCGTCGTCAATAGTAAATGATAATGATAATAATTTAAAATTTCATTGCTAGTGAGAAACTTTATAACGCAATATATGAAAAATTACCTATTTTCGGCTATTCTCTCAATTTCTGACCCTTTTCCCGAATACGTAAATTCACCTTCAATGAGAGAATATTTGGCGTCTATTTGTTCTACGAGCTTGACCCAGAATATTATTGTGTGCGTTCTCCATTTTAGCGCGTCTTTTGTAGAAAAAATACAATGGATTATCAGAGTAATGAAAACACATACTGATCTGATTTGATCATATGTAGAGGACTTTAGGAAGGGAGTGTCTGACCCACGGTCGTAAACAACCCTTATAAATAGGAAGCTAAGAGATTTGAGCTAGAGTTCTCAATAGGAAAGTGACACGGAAGCGAGGTAGAAAGGGTGAGGAAGACGCCTTTATTTATTACCGGGCGGCCAGTACCCGGGGTTAGATAGATGGCTTAACGTGCCCATCTAACGCACGGCGGATATTTAGTGGTTCGAGCGTTCTTACCTGACTGGGATCGAACATGAGGTTTCTCCGTGGCAGTCACGAACGTTGACCACTAGGTCACCCGCGGCACAAAACACATAATGTTTGTGGAGGTCCTTTTATTAACCCTTTCAGTGTCGGGTTTTAAAGTAGGTACGCATACTCGCTAGAGTCGGATACTGAAGGCCAGACGTTGAGTCCATGCTTAACTGATCACGCACGCGCAAAAAAGTAACGTTACTTATTTTTATTGCTTTTTCTCCACGAGAAACTACTGCCATCAATTAAAAACTTTTGTTAACTAAGGCTATCTATTGAAATATATGTAAAAACTCAACTCAAAAGCGTAAAGAGCATCGAAAACACTTCTGAAAAAGAAAACAGATATCAAGAACATGTCAGCAGAACGTGCTTGTAGCACATCTACGACAGTAAGTTGGAGAAACGTTTGCACGTGCTAGAAGCGTCGCTGACACCGTGTAAAGGAAAGCTTTGCGTAGGCGCATCGCTGATACTAGGTGAAAGGAAGCTTTGCACTCGCTAGATGTGTCGCTGACACATGAAGTGTTAATAAACTGTTGGCCAACCTCGGGCTTCCAGAACAGAAACAATTCGTCTTGGGATAGACTTATACAAGTCAATTCCACTCATTTCGTTAATTTACTATACTAAAACGACACTGCTCTCCTTGTATGTGAAAAACAGAACGCATTACGTTTTTTTTACTTTGGTATACCTGCCATTCACAGAAAACATTGAATAAAATAATTGCATATAATATGAGACCTGGAATTGTTCAGAAATAATTTGGATATCTTGAACGCAATTTTTTTCAACATATAGTAAATATATCCCTTTACTTAAATAAGCCCCGCGTTTAAAGAAAAGTCGCCTCAGTACAGTGCACGCATAAGTGGCACAATTGATAAAGCATCTGGATAAGGTGTGTGAAAAATAATCGACTCTTTCGTTGGGCCTAAAAGTTTTAATAATTATGATGAAAAAAACAGCAAATAGATTTAAATTCTTTAATTCAGTAATATCTAATTACGAGTGAAAAACGGCAATACTTATTTCTACTGCGCTCAAAAACCGTTTATTAATTTCATGTGCCGTCTTCTATAATTATTACCAAAATTTCAGGCCTTACGCTCCTTTTTTTTTCTTTTTTTTTTTTTTTTTTTGCGGGATGTTATTGCTTTTCATAAGAGTTCTGTAAAATCTGCTGTATATCTGCATAAACACGGTGTTTAGCAGATTGCCAGAGAAAAAATAGTTTTGCGTTAATATGTGAGGTTCGTGCAGGCACAAATTCAGAAAATTCTCCCTAAGTTTACATAATTGTGAAACTGTGGTTGGAGTAACTTTCAATAATTGTTTCCCGTTTTCTCACGAGCAAAACTGTTCAAAATATATTCTTCAGACATCAACTCTCTTTCTGAGTTTTTTTTAATCACAAAGTACACCGTCATTTTAAATTAATAGGTTACTTTTAATTTCCTCTTCTATTTAATTACTATTCTAGGAAATTCATAGCTCAAAGCAATCCGAACCGGTTTAAATACGAATCGAAATTAAGTAAGTACAAAAGTAGCCCTCGTTACAGAAATTTAACCCGATACAGTCCGTTCTGTTAATCAACAAATATCTGTCTTTTTGCTGTATCGCTTGAAAAAAATTACCCACATATTTTAAGTAGAATTATTCTGAAATACGTCGGAATCATTTGTACGCATGCGTAAGGATTTGGATGCCTTATTTAGGCTATTTCCCCATCAATGTCATTTGTGTTTTCTTGAGGACTTCTGTTGTTCGCAAACTTATTATAGGCCTTCTATGATATGATAGTGCAAGCAAACTACCTTCAATTTTCCATTCAAGTCACACTTAATGTTATCTGTGTTTTCTTAAAGACTTTTCTTGTTTGCAAACTTACGATAGGTCTTCTACCGTAGTTGAAGCAAACTGCCTTCCATTTTCGTTTCAAGTTAACTATGTTGCATTCGTCACCTTACACTCCGCAGAAAAGCGAGGCTCGACTAAAGAAAGTATACCTGATGCCCTATTTCTGGTGTTTGCTAGAATAATCGCTTGGATGTCTCACGAAAGGTTGCTATCATCTTTGTTTGCCTACGGGTTTTCGTTCCGTCTGTAGTTCAGAGTGGAGATTTCGCTGTTTCATCACCATTAATAATCGCGCTTTTCTTTTAAGCACGCCAGCGAATCAGCAACAGTGCAATTCCTTGGAATTTTGAGTCCGCGTGTCAGGTGTCTCGGAGAAAACATCAAGAATACACTTTGAATTACCTAGTTGCTGAATCTGCTTTCTAATTGCAAGTTATTGCGATAACTCTTTATAACGCATCCATGCTTCAATATGATTTCGTTTACACGTTGCATTTTCTTCCATATCACGGCAGAAGCTTGGAGGGAATTTTCACCTTCGTCCTGAAACCTGGAATTTCCTTGTGAGGACAACCTTAGATACTTTAGCAACATTGTATTGTGCTCCTTCCAACCTGAGACCACCATCTGTTCGTATGTCAGTTAATACTAGGCATAATTTCCATTCAGCTGTTCTATAACAGTTTCCCATGGTGAGCTTTCTGTCTGATAACAATGCGTGTACTTTTTCTTAATGGATGGTAGGAAAATTGAAAAATACAGGGTGTCCAGAAGTAAAGTATACAACTTCAGTATGCTATTGAAAAGAACTACAATAAATAGCAACTAACTTTTAATGTCAAAACATATAGTAACTGTGAAAGTTGTTTTAAACATGTCAGTAGGTCTCCACGTGTGCTCCGTTGGTTGCTCGCAGAATGTCTAAAAACGATAATCCAGTTTCCCCCACATACTGTGCAGAATGTCAGGTGTAGCAAGGAGGAAGGCTGCAGTAATGCGTTTTTTGAGTTCAGTGGTAGATGTAACCTTCTTCTTGTACATAATGTCCTTAATAAAGCCTCAAAGAAACAAATCGCATGGGGGTTATATCAGGAGTACCTGGTGGCCATTTCGTCGCAACCCCTTGTCCAATCCAGCGCTCTGAGAAATGGTGGTCTAAAGATCTGCGTGCATCCAGAGACCAATGCGGAGGCGCTCCATCTTGCTGAAAAGTGATGTCTTGAATATCCTGGAGTTGTGGAATTGCGAATTGTTCTAACATGTCCAGGTACGTTATGCCAGTATCGGTTGGTTCAGCGAAGAAATAGGGACCTATCGCTCAGTCTTCCATTAAGCCAGCCCAGACATTAACGTTTTGGGCTGTCTCTCTTGTGTGTTACGACCTTTGGGGATTTTCCGTTCCCCATATTCGGCGGTTATGTTTATTCACTCAATCAGAAACACGAAATGGCGACTCATTCCTAAAACAGATACTTGAAAGGAGTGTGGGGTCTTCGTCAATGCGATTAATCATGTCTACCTCATTTTGTCGAAGTTTTTGCACTAATTGCACTTTATACGCATGTAGGAGGAGACGGTTATACAGAATCTTGAGAACCGTTACTCGCAGTATTTGTTCACGACTGGCGATGCCGACGGATTTCTTCCAGCCCTTTAGATAAGCCTTACGCACGTCTTCCACTTTTTCGTTCGAAATGGAAGGTCTCCCAGTGCTTTTGTCTTTCAAGACACTCCATGTTGCTTTGAATTTATTTACCCATTGTTCGATGCCCCTTCGCGTCGGCGGTGTCTCTTGTACTCTGTTCTAAACTGACGCTAAACAGTTGTCAAGGATTTTGAGTCCGAAAACCAAAACACATATGCTGCTTTCTCCACTGGGAAAGCCATATCTGTTGTATTCCGTTCATGACGAGATTTTTCATTACAAGAGTCACCTGGCTCCATCTATCATCTGACTTAACAAACTCTAACCCTTGACACGTCTGTTGACGTTTAAAGTAAGTTTTTTTCTATCGTATTATTTTAAAAAAAACATACTTAGGTTGTATACTTCATTTATAGACACCCTGCACTTCTTTCGATAATTGCTTAAGAAGTAATAGTACGAAAAGCGCTTTCGTTGACAAGGTGAGAGGATTAATACAGACAATTGAAGTAGAATAGGAACATCAAACAGAAGTCATCGCTGTTTCCACGTTTATAAGTAAGTCACGGAAAAATTATCATTGGCCGCCACCGGGAATCTAACCCAGTGTCTTACGTTACCAGCCGGATATGCTACCACTGCACCACAGCGGCCTCGATTTCCTCCTGACTCACATACAACTAACTGCCAAGCCACATGGCAGGTTACTTCTTGGAGCCCCGCACAATGCTGGGGATTCACCAAAGATGGTAAGCAGCAACTGAACAAATAACTAGGAGGCGAATCAATAATTAACGTCGTACGTGAGTCTGGAGAAGATGAGGCCGCTGTAGTGAAGTGGTAGCATGCCCGGCCCGTAACTGGAAGACCCTGGGTTCGATTCCCGGTGGCGGCCGATGAGAATTTTTCCGTGACTCCCTTATAAACGTGGAAAGAGCGCTGATTTCTGTTTGATGTTCCTAATGTACGTCAGTTATGTCTATTAATTATTCATTCGCCTCCTAGTTATTTGTTGAGTTGCTGCTTACCATCTTCGGTGAATCCCCAGCATTGTGCGGGGATCCAAGAAGCAACCTGCCATGTGGCTTGGCACTTAGTTGTATGTGAGTCTGGAGGAATTCGAGGCCGCTGTGGTGCAGTGGTAGCATATCCGGCGCGTAACTGGAAGACCCTGGGTTCGAATCTCGGTGGCGGTCAATGATAATTTTTCCGTGACTCACTTATAAAAGTGGAAAATGCGATGATTTCTGTTTGAAGGTGAGACGATATCAATTATCACAACTGAAACACTTTATGCCTATTAGGAGTTACTTAACAACGTAAATCAACTGAAGAGCATACACAAAGATTCAGAACCAACGAAAAAGTTAGCGAGTTAAGTAACACACACATTAGAGTTTAAACTTGTTTACATAGTTTAGATACTTACACCACGATTTTCTGCCATGTGCTCGGAATATAAATCTCTAATTAGCATATCCAGTGTTCTTTCCCTTTTCTTTGAAAAGGTGGGAGTGTTGAAAGCTGCCTTTTCTCCATTGATCACTGGAAGTACAGAAATATAAGTGTTACCAGAAAAATCATGAAGAGTATTCCAATATGTTTCAAACATGTAAAAAAATACCAAGACACACTAGGAGGCTTTTAACAAACGTCCTCAAGTTTAATTTCTTTAAGGGTATTTTAAGTTATTTGATATGGTCTTTTAAAACGGAGTGGTGCGCATACTTCCGAAAATACTTTGGTACGCCATTTAACTAAATAACGTTAGCGCTATCGTGAGAGGCCATGGAAATTAATATGTTGCGATAAATGTCAACATTGGCATGACATCGTTGGTGTGTGAGAATTAGGTCGGTATTTGAGACAAGTAACGCCATCAGGTGTGCTGTTTCTTTTTAGTTTGGGACTTTGAAGCGAAGCAAGCCTATATGATAAGGAGTCGCATGTCCCTACTTAAGGGCTGCTGATTCCAGGAAGGGAGTAGGATTCGGGTGATGAGACGGCACAGTGGTGTTACCATGTTTCAAAATCTGGCATGGTGGGGTCCGATCACACATACACACATAATATGTATACATATACATACAATATTATATTCATACTGTATAAGATAGAGTTTATGACCCCTCCCCTACACGCAATCACACACACACACACGCAGGAGCAAAACAGTTGGTGTGGAGCGATCTAACGAGCATAACATAGGTGCTTCTGTTGGCGAATTGTGGAACTTAGCAAACACAACTGTAAAACTACGATAGATACGGCAAAAATGTAGATTGCAATGTTGTAGAACTGACTTTGCTTATTAGGAATCGATATCTCTGTTTTATTAAGTATACATTATACACGTGTTTGCATTCTACGAAAAATTACAATCTTATATTATTAAATTTAGTTGGTTCACATCTTTAAAAAGTGCATTATATCATTATACTCCCGAAAAAGTGGGGGAGGGGGTCCTTTACATTGGGGATCCCCTCTGAAAATCCGGGAGGTTTATGACCCCCCTCCCCAGTGGCTTACGCCTATGAGACGGTATCTTTCTAAAAACATGATTTTGGATTTGAAGTTGCAGCCTCGTTTTGGCATTTGGTTGTTTTTATTTTCAGTGGCTTATTAATGGGAAAGATAGAATGGAAATATATGGTATGATTGATTTCCAATCAAGAGAAAAAATTATTTAGTTTTAGTAGTGTTAGGGGTTGTTTTGGTAGTTGTCGTTTATTTACTGTTTGTAATAATATAAATAAAGGTGGACAATTCAGAGAATTTTGTTTCTGCTTATGTGTGAGGCTTTGATCAGAGAATGGGGTCTCAAGTAAAGTTTTCCTTTCGATTTTTTTTTCTATTTTTATGCTACAACAAACAGTGCCCAGCATCGTGGTGTAGGCGCATAATCCCTGCTCTATCCGAGGCTCGAGCTCAGTCCATCTCAGTTCATTAACCGGAATTCCGGGCTTCTGACCTATCAACCACAGGAGCAGGTCATCTATGTGATCAGCCACACGTCATAGAAGAATTGACCACTTATGCTTTTTCTAGCCACCAACTAAGGCAAATACTATGAAGATCATGCCATTCTTAGTACGTCTTTTGAAAATAAAAACAGGTGCTTATTATAATATCACTGTGTCAGTCCGTATCTCTGTCAGTATTTTTCCGATTTAAAAAAAAATATTTTTTTCACTCCAAAGCCGGAACTGCGAGAACGACAATGCCAAAGTACTGTTCTTCTTCCGATGCGTAACCACTCCACTAGAGAATGTAAATGCACTTGTGCTAAATTCAAAATTTATGTTACTCTATGCAGTCGCTTAAAAAAAACAAGTATTCACAAAATGAGTTTCATATTTCGATACCTTTTACCACAAAGACCTTACGAATAGTTTCTGTTTGAAATAATGCATTGTTCCTCTGCTGTGGAGCGCAAACACATTCTTCATTTTTGCCGAAGTCTTTGCTTCTAAAATTCGGATTTAAAAATGCATACATTTTACAATATTTTGTGGTAAAATGCTTCGCCCTTAGGAAGCGTACATTTTTTTTTTTTTTTTTTTTTTTTTTTTGATTGTAGGTTTAACGACCACCGTGAGCAACTCAAATGGGCTATAAGCAGTCGCCCGTCCCTAATTTAGGGTCACTGGTTCCAGGGAAGGGAGAGAGCCAGTGCCGTAAGACAAACACAACATCCATGCCTAACCGGGATTCGAACCCGGACCCCTTACGGGCGAATGATCAGAGGCCAGCGCCTTAGACCACTGCGCCACCGGGGCGGCCGAAGCGTACATGACAGCAAATATTTATTAAAGCGTGTCAGTGGCAGTAGTAAATATTTCGACTATTTGATATTCAAGAACAATATTTATTTGTAATACTATTATTAGATGTTATTCGGATTTAGATGAACGTAAGCACATATTTCTGTTTTTAATATGTTTGCCATTGTATCTTCTCTTCTTAAAAATCAACTTAAAAAATTATTTTTGAGTCAGACTTCACTCATCGTTGAAAATACTTAGGTGTACCTTTTTTGATTAAATAATGTTAAGTTCTTCCCTTAAGGAACGTTAATGTAAAATAACTGTAAAACTGTAGTGATGGTATCTCCGCTGTTAAAAGTATGATTTAGGAATTTCTTTTCGTTACTTATAGTGTTTTTGGAGAGGTGTATTTTTCATGCCTTCGCCGATTTTTGTACCGCACAGTTTTGCAACAAGGTCCTTTATTTCTCTAACAGTGTCCTCGTTTCTAAGAGCCAGTTATGAGGAATGATATGTACGCAATTTGTGTATTTTCGTAACACAACGTGTTCATAATAACAGAGAATTCGACACCATCTATCTTGTTTAGAAGTTAATTACAGATGACCACAAAGACAAGTGTGAGACTACCCACATGTCACATTTCGAATCACAAAACCAAGACAAACAGTTACAAACAAGGCACTTTTATGACATGCGAGTGTATTCATGACGAAAGGATGTATTGGGTTGATGCATACGTTCGTGCCGTTTTTATTACCGCATTACAGGAATGTATTACATCAGAAGGGAAAACGGAACAAATCAACTATGCATACCTCTCCTTCCCCTTTGTTTACGACGGTGTCCCAACGTCTAGACAGGTCTGCAATGCCATTCTTGACAAAAAAAAAAAACCGTGCGGGTTTTGCTGCCAAGAAATCATCAAGGACATTCTGGAGATCATCATCATTGTTGAACGTTCTACCACGGAGTGCATTCGACATAGATTGGAACAGGTGATAATCTGAAGGGTCGACATCTGGGAAATAGGCTGGATGTGAAAGAATCTCCCATTTAATGTCCTAAATGGTCCTTTTGGTCATGTTTGTACTGTGAGGGCGTGCGTTATCATGTTGAAGAAGGACACCATCGCCGATGTGGACGTCTCTGCTGAATCACTCCCTCCACACGGCGGAGTTGCACACAATAGAGTACAGCGTTGATTGTCCGATTCCTCGGCAGCATTTCCCAGTGAATAATGCCTTTCATGTTCCACCAGACACAGAACATGATCTTTGCAGGATGTTTTGGACGTGGTGTGGGTGTCTTGTTTAGTCTTAATCATTAGGGTGGAGCGAAAAACACTTTTTTTTTAATTTGAAACGTCACCATGTGCAATAGTTGCGATTTTATTACTGAAATGACCCCCCGAAATATGGATGACATTATTTGATATTTAAGGCTGCCCCAAGAACCTCGAAGTTTGAAAGTTATAGGGAAAAATGGTTTAAAAACACCCGCTTTCTCCATTTTGTAAATATAAAAAAACACTGTGTTACCATGTTATTTAATATCACCTTTGAGTGTATAAACACGGAAAAAAGTTCAGCAGACATGCGTTAATTTCTTAGGCTTCCCCAGATCCCTTTAAGTATGTAAGTTTTTGCCAAAAATGGCATGATAAGTTGCGCAAGCATTAAGTTCGAGAGCAGCCTTATTGTTACCGATTTTGGCTTAACATTAAAATCCCCCCCCTCTCTCATACTTTCTGGAAACCTCTTGTTGATTTTCAGAAACATAGCTTGTTGTTTTGTTCTCTGCTTTGTTTTTGTTACCTTTTTCATCTCAGCCCACCCCTCTCTCACAGCGGAGCTCTGTTTGCGAACTCGCTGAGTCATCTCATCACATCCGCACAGGTCCGTTTGGAAGAGAGTGTTGGCGGGTTTGCGTCATAATGATGCAACAGTTTCTTTCACTGCTAGTGACGTTGATTGGATCGTACCGGCATTTTCGTTTTGTCGTCCAACTACTTAAGATGGCTGAAACAAGAAATAAAGCTGATTGCCCTAACCTCGGGAGTTTTAAGGAGATGCATGAAAATGTGTTGCCTACGTACGAAGATGTAATGCGCCATTATTACCTTGTGAGGGATACTCTTAGGCAGGTAAATGCAAATTATGAGCCTGCTGCAGCAGAAATAGCAAGTATTGTCGCTGACAAAGTGCTAAGTATATGGAAGAAAGCATCTCTTCCGACATCTCTCCACAAATCTGTTGGAAAGCGTATTACCGCATACAACAACGAAATCCGAAAGCTGAAAAAACACGTTGCAAGAATGGATGAAACCTACCGTTCTAAAACATTTGCACTTGCATGAGCATATGTTAAAGATACGTTGCGAATCTGCACGAAATTGTTCAATCTTATTTCGGTAGGTTTCATCCATTCTTGCAGCGTGTATTTTCAACTAAATTTCAGCACTATGTACTATTTTAATCTTCGGGTTTTCAGGCTCAACTGCTTTTAAATATATATAGCTCTTTTTTGTGTGTGTTCTTATGTGCTGCCCTCTACAGGACTTTCAGAGCGTGTTCCTTTTAATGATGTTAGTATTTTTAATGTTTAGTAAATACTTCTTTCTTTCAGTGTAAAGACTACAGGCATTAGACGGGTTTACCAGATAACACTAGTTCAACTCATTTAACATGTAACTTAACATATAAAAGCAGGTATTTTTTATTATTTGCGTAGCTATTAATGCTACAGAAAGATCTAAATTATGTATATGTTTATTGAATAGGTACGTTATTTACCGAAATTTGTTCTACGAATTAACGAAAGCTAATTTTTTTAAATGACTTCTTGCAACGTGTTTGATTTTTAGACACAGTTACGTACCATATTAGGGGTGCACTCAAAAGACGGAATATGAATTTTGGGGAATGAGAAACTCCCCACATGTCGTAAGCTCGTGTATTCCGAAGACTAATGTCCCTTGTGAAGTTAATGCATGACCGGATAATTGGCATATAGATACACTGAAGTGCCAGAAAAACATATACACTAGTCTAATACTTGGCCGGTCTCCCACGGGAGCGCAGGACTGCAGAATTACGTCGCGGCATGGACTCCACTAGCTTCTGGAAATATGCTGTAGGCAATTCACACCATACTTCCTGCCAAGCGTTCCACAATTCGGGTGTATTCCGAGGTCTCGGATTCCTGTGTTCGATAGCGCATTGCATGGCATCCCAAATGTGTTCAATCACGTTCAGATCTGGCGACTTGGGTGGGATGGCAAAACCCCAAACTCAGATGAATGCTCCTCTAACCATAATGTGGCGTCCCGACACTTGTGTGGAAGTGCATTGTCCTGTTGGAACAGGCAAAACCCATCAGCGTGAATGCGGGACATGAATGAGTGTACCTCGTCAGAAAGGATACGCACATAGCGTTGGCCGGTCACAGACGTTTGTAGACGTACCAGGGATCCCAGTGAAGTCCAGCTAAACACACCCCATACCATTACGGACCCCCTCCCCCAGCAGCCGGTACAGTTCCCTGTTGACAGGCGGGATCCGTGGCTTCATGGGGTTTGCGCCACACACGATTCCTTCCATCTGCCCGAAACAGTTAAAAACGCGACGCGTCAGACCAGGCTACTTGTTTCCAGTCATCAAGTGTCCAGTGGCGGTGTTGCCGTGCCCAAGCGAGGTGCTTAGATCTGTGTCGTGCACCCATCAAGGGGACTTGATTTGGGCATCGGCTCCCAAAGCCCATATTGTGCAGGGTACGTGGGGCAGTCCGGACGCTGATGCTTGTTGAGGCTTCAGCATTTAATTCCAATGATACCTGCGAGAGTGTTGCACGCATATCGCGTGAAAATATTCTTGACAGCCGACGCTGGTCATGTTAACCCAATGTCTTTTTAGGGCCACACTGGTATCGTAGGTTGGAGGTTTTGCCGGAATTCTTGTGGTCACGGTACACCCTTGCAATGGTCGTCCATGAAAATCAGAACTTCGTTTCTACCTCCGAAATACTATCGCCCATCTCACGAACGCCAACTATGACACCGCGTTGAAAATCGCTTAAATCGTTATTACTCGTCATTCTCATGCCGAAAACAGCTGTGACAGCTGGTAAGGATGTCTATCGCTTTTTATACGCAATGGAGGACGCAATGGAGTACGCGCATAGGTGACGTTGCTATGTATTTTGCATAAGCTCGTCTGTACCAGTTTTTATGACACTTCAGTGTACATATCGTCATTATCAACCATTATCAATCCACTGTTGGATGAAGGTCACCCAAAGTTTATTCCACAACTGTTTGCCTTGAGCCACTTTCCTCCATGTTACTCCGGCATGCTTTCGAATTTGATCCATCCATCTCTTATGTGGTATCCTTCTGGCCCCTTTGGTATACAGTCTAAAATTGTGGTTGTCCATTAAGGTCTGCTCTTCTGCCAACATGTCCAGCCTATTGCCATTTCAGAGATTTTTCTCTGATCATGATGTCTTCCACTCTTGTCATTTTCCTTATCTGCGAGTTCTTCTTCTTATCTTTCTTGGTTATACCAAGCATGCATTTCTCCATGATTCTTTTCGTTGTCTTCAGCCGCTGTGTGTCTTTTTTAGGTTAGGTCCATGTTGACATCAGCTTGCAATAATGCATAATTAATGTTATTCAAACGTTCTTTTATTTCCTCCTGAAAAAATGTCATGCTTAGTAGCTTAATGTTGCATTTAGTCCTTTTTTTTTTTTTTTGATTGATTGAAGGTTTAACGACAACCGTCTGCAACTCAATGGGCTGTAGGCAGTCGCCCGTACCTAAATTAAGGCCACTGATTCCAGGGAAGGGAGAAAGCCAGTGCGATGAGACAAACACAACATCCATGCCACATCGGGATTCGAACCCGCACCCTTCACGGACTAATGGTCATAAGCCAGCCCTTAGACCATTGGGCCATTGGGGAGGCGCATTCAGTACTGTACGTTGACTTCCAATCACCCGTGTGAAGTGCATATCTAAATTTACCTGAATTACCCTTTTAAATTAGCTGCTTACCTTTTTGAATATAATTTCTTATGCAAATTATGTTATTTATGAAGCTATATTTTCTCTCCGAACGACACGTCGGAAACTCCAAGTTTCTGACAGAGGATCAGAATGTAAAATAGAAAGCCGCACTCAGTTCGAAAATGTGGACGAATATATTATTATACTAATACGATTGTGATGATGTAAAAATATTTAAGACAGGTAATATGGAAACAATTCAAAATGGGATGTGGAACGCCATTTTTTCCCTGTAGGAAGAAAAATGACGTCAGGTCGGCCATATTGTGTGCCCAGGGTCCCACGGAGAAGATAAGGGGAAGGAAATTTTTTCCATGGGGAATTCCACGCTGAGGCAGGAGTTCACAGAACATGGGGATGTCTTCCTAGAGCAGAAAAGTTTCAAGCAGCTAGAGACAGCTGAGGAGGGAAGAGAGATTCACCACATGACCTCTTGCTCCGAAGATGTGCACTTACGGGACTGGCTGTGCACAGTCCGGGCTGCAGAGAGTTTAAGCGGGAAAAAGTTGTAACGAACTTTTAGGACACTTTTTGCTCGAATAAGAAGAGGACGGTCGTTTTGTAGTCGTCGCTCGAGATGTACGCACCCTAGTCGGCTTCGGCTGATTAGAGAGTTAACATGCCAGACTGCGGTCTGCTAAGGAAATCCTCCACCTGAGAAATCCAGCCACCTGTGAAGAGCACATAATTGCTATGTATAAATAACTTTTTGATGCTGTGTGCACACTCATAGTGCAAAGACTGAACTGTGAATGAACTATGATCGTGTTGTAATGTCGACTTGCTCAAGACCAAGAACCGTTTTTATCACGTGACATGTATCTTCATCATAATCGTCACTAAGCTGTAAATAAAGGAATGTACATAATGTAACCACTGCTCAGCTCTGTACTGTACAAGACATCTTTTCCTTCACCATGCTTCTGAGGAGCAACACAACAGCGTAAGTAGACCGGAACAGAGATATCCTGGCCTGGTGGCAGCTAATTAGCATAAGCAAGTATATTAAATATATGTATAAGCATAAAACCCCGCAAGCGAATATGACAACGATACAAGCATACAGTCTGTTTAAAAGTGTTTTCCTATGTGACAAGTGTTAAAGTTTTATGACAGCAAATTCCACTCTTTGAGTCTTGTGAAACGAGTTACAAACAAAAACGCTGCAAATGAACAATTAGTAAGTACATTCTTGGCGTTCTTAATGTCCGTTAGCTAATTATTACAGTGATAGTTTTGATGTTATAATGACATTCATTTTATGTACACGTGACAGATGAGACTTATTTAAAACACCGTATTCGAAATAAAAATTGTAGTTGTCCTAACCCAGAAAAAAATTCCCATTCAGTTTGTAGCTCATCTAGTGCTGTTGGTTTTAAATTCACCCACGATGTACGTAGATGGCAATTTTCTTGTTCGACTGCTGAGTGCATATTTCGAAATGGCACTGCAGAACGCCTTGCCAATTTCATCCTCTCTTTCGAAGTTAAACAATTTTAATAACTTTATTCAACAGAGGTAATGCGTATTTAAGATAAGCATCTGCCGCCTACGAGCCACACTGTGTTGAATTACTCATTTGTTACTTGTCTCCATTTTTTCCCCAAACTTCTCTCTCTTGCGCGATTGATACCAAAGACCCTTGCAACCCAGAACAGCTGCTGCCTCTCTTGATTTATTGATTTCTCATCGCTTAAAGACCTAAAGACCTCCTTCGCTCCTACGAGCTGAATTCATAACACGCTCTGACAACCTAAAAGGACTTCCACTTTCATTAGGTGTTTACTGGACATTTGGTTCCCTTCGTGACCGATTTCTTACTCTTTCCTTCGAAGATTCATTCACATTCTTCGCTTTTCCAGAACAAGAAGATATATTAACCAAATTTTCTGTTTCTGAGAACAACTTCTGTGCCATATACACTCTGCACACAGAGATTTGAAAAAAATAAGCTAGAATATTATACTACTAAAATATAAGAATTTGCAAGTAATTTTTTGGAGATAAAGAAAACATTTAGAAGTACGTTTTTCTTACAGGGAATATTGACTTTGGTTTCCATGATACATACTATTTATTTTATTTTTGAAAATGAGTTGTCATTTTATGATGTAACCTATAATTTGTGTTCTTGGAAAATAAGTTCAGATTTTATGATGTAATATGAACATTCCTTTCTTTGAAGAAAAGTTCACATCCTATAATGCAACAACGCTCTTCGTTTTTTTCATTAAAATACGCTGAGATTATGTGATACAATATTTTGAAAATATAACTGCATTGTAATGTATAATGCAATACTATTCACCGTGTTATCCGGAAGCAAGTTCTGTTCCTATGATTGCATTCTGTTTACTTACTCATGAAAATAAGTTCGAATTCCAGATGAGTATTATTCATTTTATTGTTTAAAAATAATTCATATTGCACATATGATGGTCGTTCACTTTGTTCTTTCAAAACAAGATGAGATTATACGATGCAATAATTTTATTCATTTTATTCTACGAATATCAGATTACAGTATATGGTGAAATACTATTCTTATTTTAGTAGAACATAGGCTTATATTACATAATACAAAGTCCGTTCCATAAAATCTGAGAGAAATGTTTTTTGAGTTGGCAACAGTGGGAAGGGGAAAAATAAACACGCAGACGATTGACTGAATTAAGGAAGTATCTATGGCAACAGTTATTAGCCGTAACAGATGATTCTGCTTTTGTTATTGCGCAGTTGTTTAAAGTACGTCTCCATTTTGTCATGCAGCTATGGAGGTGAGTGGTTCAGAATTAAGAACTGAAATGCGTTGCGCAAAACATTTTTGCTATCGTTCGGGTAAAACTGGCTCTAGAAACAGTTAATTGAATGAAAAAAGATAAATGTTTGGGTGAGTCCAGGATTTTTTGGTGGCACCATGATTCCAAAAAGGGCGTTTGTCAGAAGAACTCGCTCCTA
The DNA here is from genome assembly GCA_039090855.1 of Macrothele yani. Classification (NCBI taxonomy): domain Eukaryota; kingdom Metazoa; phylum Arthropoda; class Arachnida; order Araneae; family Macrothelidae; genus Macrothele; species Macrothele yani. The sequence continues at coordinate 21,179,041 of CM077002.1, read as the reverse complement.
GGCCTTGTCGACCTTAAAGTGTTGTTACGGAGCGTATTGTTAACACTGTTTGGGAAATCCTGCAAGATGATCGACGAATGAGGTGTTAAGACACAGCGGCGTCAACTAATTTTTCGAAAAGGTAGTCTATGTGACAAACTACTGCTGCATCGCGTGTGTTCCAGATGAATACCTCATCACCTGACGAGAGAACAATTGTTAGCCAGAATTAAGGTGTCTCATGAGTGGAAAGAAATTATTTGCAGAGGATCTAAAGTTTCCAAATACGGTAATAACTGCTGATGGGTCCACTATCTCGAGCCCCTCACGAAGCGTGCAGCGAGTGTCTGGAAAAACACAGGCTCGCCTCCTTCGAAAAAAGTCCGCCAAATTAAATCAGCTGGGATGATAATGATGTTTTTTATCATAAAGGCGTAGTCTACCAGCATGCCGTTCCTCCATTAATTACTGTCAATGCTGAGTATTACATTTCAGTCTTGAAACGTCTGCGACGACACATATCGATAAAGCGATTGAAACTTGTGGGCAAGTGGACCCTACACCATGATAACACCCGACCACATGTGGCTGCTTGTGTTCAACAGTTTCTTACGAAATGCAGTATTGAAATCATGCCACAGCCTGCCTACAGTCCTGTCCTTGCCCTCTGCGATTTCTGGTTGTTTCGTACAATGAAGGAGAAGTTCCGTGGCGCAACATTCAAAACAGTTGCTGACGTAATTCAAGCTGTACAGGGGTCGCTAAAGCAGTTTCCACAAAATGTCTTCGATACATGCTTTGAAAAGTGGATTGAACGATGGGAGTGTTGTATATCATCCGAAGGAAGATACTTTGAGAAAGAATAACATGCATCTTGTTGTACCTATATTTCTTCATTTTGTATGATTTTGCTCTCAGTATAGACGCCATTCATTTTGTTCTTTCCCATAAATGAATGTTATTAATTTTATTCTTTGAGAAGAAGTTCAGCTTACATGCTGCAATATTTTTATTTTGCTCTTTGAAAATAAGTGAACATGAATTTAGAATATATGACGCAATATTGTACATTCCGTTTATTGATGATACTTTTAGATTGCACGACACAGCATTGCCTGTGACGTACTACGGAGGTGACGCACATGTCAAGAAGGCCAGCAGTAGTGCTAAGCACTTGCCGACGTAGCTTAATTGAGAAATCATTCGGCTCAAGAGCAGAAGGATGTTGGTTCGAGTCCCTCCACTGGCCAAATTTGTGTTTTCAGATTGGCGCCCGAATGTAAATAGATGTGCTGGCCGTTAGGTTCCTTAAAAACTGTTGGATGTTCACTCCACACATCGTGCAGAATTAGTCAGAATATCCCATTCTACAGTGAGCTCTTCTAAGCATGGTTTACCGGCTGAGCATGAAACCTGTGTTTCCCTCTCTGCCATTTCTCAAGGGGGGATGTATGTGAGGTACTACAGAGGTTATGCACTTGTCAAGACGGCAAGTAGCAGTGATAAACACTTGTTGGTGTAGCATAATTGCGAAAGAATTTGACTCCGGAGCTGAAAGATGTGTATTAGACTTCCACCACTGGCAAATTTTGAGTTTTCACATGTACATTTTGTTCTTTGAAATAAGTTCTCATTGTTCGATGCAGTGCAATTCATATGATTTCTTCAACATACGTTTGTATCGTCTAATAAATGCAATATGTTGGGAAAAATAAGCAGATGATACAAAAAATAAGAATTCCTTCAAAATTTCGCAATATTTGACAATGTCGCTTTCTTCTTCTTTTTGATTGAAAAAGAATGGGTCATAAAGGACTAAATTTATAGTGCATAGTCCCATGGTTAATTTTGTTTCGCTACTTTATGAAGAGACACCGATCAAACAAATTTAACTTCCTTTATCTAAATACTGTACAATCAGGTTACAATCAAGTGCTCAGGGAAGACGGAAACTCTTGTTAAATCCAGGAACCATCTAAATCCGTTTTGGGTGAAAATTCTCATCGTGTGAAAATATGCATACGTGAGAATATGCATATACACTGAAGAACAATTGAATTAGAGATACCTGTCTAGTAACCTGTAGCACCACCTTTCTTCCTGATGACGGCGGCGATTCGTCTCGGCATGGACTCGACAAGACACCGGAAGCGTTGGGAAGCCATACGGATCCACGACCCCTGAACAAGCTCCCACAGTTCACGAAGATTTGATGGATGGGGGTCAGAGCGTCGAACATCTTTCTCGATGGCATCCGAGATGTGCTCCATGGGATTGAGGTCAGGTTACTTAGCTGGCCAAGGAATCAAGGTCACGTCGGTGGAGTGTTCATCCAACCATTCGGATACAATTCGGGAGCTGCATTGTCTTGTTCCAGGATGAGGTACCCAGTGGGATGCAGCAGACGCACAAACGGGAGCAAATGGTCGTCCAGGATATCGCAGCAACGTTGACCTGTGAGTGACGATGTCACACGTACCAGGGGTCACATTTCAGCCCACGTAAACAGTCCCCAGACGAGAATGCAACCCCAACCAGCTTGAAGAGTACCCTGCTGGCAAGAAGGATCCATCGCTTCATGTGGTTTGCGGGTACTCGTATTCTGCCATCCGCATGTACCAACGCGAATCTCGACTCATCAGTCCAGGCAATATTTTTCCACATGTCAAGGATCCAGTGGCAATGTTCCCGCGCCCATGCTAATCTTTGCACCCCGTGATGTGCGGTCAGCAGCGGTGCCCTCGTGGGACTATGGCTTCTGTACCCCATAGCGAGGAGATGGTTCTGGATGGTGTGGCTGCTTACACGTTTTTGTGCACCATTGTTAAATTGCCGAGTGATTTCTTGCACAATGGCCCGTCTATCCGCTGTTAAAATGCGAGCTAGCCGACGATGAACACGCTCATCCACGCCAGGTGGCCCTTGCAGGGATGGTTTTCCCCGGATTCAATGTAATCACGACAATTTGCCCACGATCAAATGTGCTTAGATCCTTCGTCTTACCCATACTACATCCAACGTTTACTGATTCCCGTCGCATGACTCATATTGTAGGATCGCTTCATACGTCATCGTCATGTCGTTTCCGTTCACAGGGCCGCCCACAGTGCCACATTTGCATAACGCCAGCTGTCTTTAATTCAATTGCTCTTCAGTGTATGTATATATATGTTATATCCAAAACAATTGGATATACTTGAAATAATTAATTAACTAAATCACAATTACAGTTAATTAATAAAATATTTCAAGTATATTCAACTTGACGGTAATGAGAGCGTGTACCGTTGTTTAACTACACAGCACACATGAAGCAAAATCATCACCGATCTTCTCAATGCAACTCTCACTTAAAAGGTGAAACGGGCAATGGACACTATTCCTGGAATTAATCGTCAAGTTGTATTTAACTTGATGAGCACGAGCGACTGACCTATGTTTAACTACGCAACACACATGAAGTAAAAGCAGCACCGGTGCTCCCCATGGAAAGCTCGTTTGGAGGGCGAAACAAAAAAATGGACACAATTCCAGGAATTAATCTTCAAGTACATTCAACTTAATGGCCACGTGAGAATAAATCGCTGTTTAACTACACAACACACATGAAGCAAAAGCGGTACCGATCTTCCCAATGGAACGCTCGCTTGGAGGCTGAAATGGAAAATGCACACAATTCCAGGAATTAGTCATCAAGTATATTCAATTTGACGGCCACGTGAGAGTGACCATTGTTTAAATTCACAACACACATGAAGCAGAATCAGCACCGATTCTCGCAATGCAACGTTCACGTGGAAGGTGAAACGGCAATTAACAGAATCCCAGGAATTAGTCTTCAAGTACTCTACTTGACGGCCACGTGAGAGTGACCATTGTTTAAATACACAACAAATATGAAGCAAATTTTGCACCGATCTTTTCAATGCAACGCTCACTTGGAGGGTGAAACAAGCAACAGACACAATTCCAGGAAATTAATTTTCAAGATTTATTCAGTTTGATGGCCACGTGAGAGTGACCTCTGTTTAACTACTCAACACAGATGAAGCAAAAGCAGCCCCGATCCTCCCAGTGCAACGCTCAGTTGGAGGGTGAAAGGTGCAATGGACACAATGCCAAGAATTGTTACCTTCTGTTTCTCTTCCAGAGACATCCACATTCCATTACTCTCCCGTCCTTCACTGCAAGTGCCGTCCAGAAATCCACATACGTGTGCAAGTATCCCACCCACCCTCTTTTGGATAGTGGCAATTCTCCTGTTTTCAACTCTGCTAAAGCAAAACTGCCTTGGAGTGGGTTGCAAAGAGATTATCTTGTAGCCGCCACGGTGGCGCAGTGGTCTAAGGCGGTGGCCTCTGATCATTCTTCCGAAAGGGGTCCGGGTTCGAATCCCGGTGAGGTATGGATGTTGTGTTTGTCTTACGGCACTGGCTCTCCCCTTCCCTGGAACCAGTGACCCTAAGTTAGGGACGGGCGACTGCTTATAGCCCATTGAGTTGCTGACGGTGGTCGTTAAACCTCCAATCAAATAAAAAAAAAAGATTATCTTCTAGAACTCAATTGTTAAGCATTTGATGAACTCCCTTCCAACTGCTTTTCATTGAGAATTCTTCCACTCGCTCACAAGCATTCTCTTCAGCTGTAAAATTGTAAAATGTGATCATTTTAACTTTTCTCTCCCTTTTTTAAATCCTGAGACCATTGAGTTTTGTTCGTTAAAAACGATTAAATTGGTTTTGAATTAACATCATACCAAAAAAAAAGTTTCTGCTTTGCTCAATAAATCCGAGATGTCCCCAAATACGGACTCGTTATAAGCAGGTTCTACTGTAGTTTAAGAAGCAGCTTTCTGGAGCGAAGCAATTCGGCGAACAATTGCAAAGTTCTACTTCAGTAGTAACGCATATGGTAAAGCCATTATTTAGACTGTTACTGAGCTAGCACAAAATGTATCTTTAGGAAGGTGCTTTTACCAATACAACGTTTGGACAAGGACTGTCCACCTGAGAGTAGTACTAAGGTAACGCCTTTAGAAATTAGCACTACTTTCCTGAGAGAAATGATTCAATTGGAACAGTAAACGTCTAATTATCAGTGATGCGGCCGGTCCTCTCCTGCTCATCATATATTTTTTTGGTTGGTTTAAATATTCTGCAATATCTGTGGGAACAACTCTTTTGGTTGGACGAAATATAAACTGATTTATGAATAGTATCAGATGTATTTAAAATGAAAAATCTTCAATGTATGTATTAACTCCGTATTTACTTATAGAAGTGAAACGTGGAGTATCACATAGCCACAAAGTGATAAATTAAGAGTACCAGTAAGAAAGTTGGAGAGAAGAATGTTGGGAATAACAAGAAGAGACAAAGTTAGAAATGAACTTACAGGAGAAAAATCAGGAATAATAGATATTATAAAATTAATAAAAGAATCAAAGTGGAGATGGGCTGGACATGTTGGAAGACTGAAAGATGGACACGATAAATAACAGAATGACAACCGAGAGATGGAAGGAGGCGAAGGGGGCGCCAGAGAACAAGATGGAGAGATTATCTTCAGAAATTTAGAGGTGCTAAATAGTGGACTGAGGCTAACGATCGAGGTAGTTAGAAAAAACGGGGAGAGGCCTATAACCTGCGGTGGATGCCAACAGGCTAAGAAGACGACGAAGAAGAAAAAGATCAGATGTTCAGAAGGAATGTGTGGCCTAGCTCGGAAAAAACAAAATTTCGTAAATTGAGGTTGATTTTATTCATGGAAAAAGGCATCTATGACATGATAAGCATGCGGTATGTACTCGTATATACATTCGTCTGGCTTATAAGTCGACCCTTATTTTTTAGGGAGAAAATCTAAAGGTTTCAGTAGATAAGTCGAATCTCGGGGGTTTTTTTTTGGTTTTTTTTTTTTGGAACACAATCTGAAAAATGTTTTACTTTTGTGTTCAAGTCGAGAGCTTATTTTCTCTCATTCAAGCACACCTGAAAACAATTTGACGACGGTTTTTCACTAGTGCTCTGCATGCGCATGCGTGGCAATCCTGAAACTCCGCGTCCTCCTTGGTCACCTGCATAGCGTCAACTAGCACGACACGTGTTGAGTGGTAAAATGTAACAATCGTTGCATGAGTGCCCTCGGTGGGTGGTATTTACAAGCATGTTTACTAAAAAGTTGCATTTCTCCATCTTTCTCATTTGTTTCCATTCCGCAGTGTGAGCTTCCAAGGAAAAACGAACGGACACATCCAGTGATAAACAGAGAAGGAATCAAACAGGTTATCGCTGGTTTATTCTGGAAAAAAGGAGTGTGTTACAGCGATGTTCGCAAAAGGATATATTTTTTTATTTTTCGTTTCATTAGGTTTGCTGCAGATGAAATATCTGCCTCATCGGGTAGGCATGCACTACACTTCCAGCGGATCCAGAAAAGTTATATGACATTGACCACATGTCGGTATATATCTGGTGTATGCGTCGTGTGTTTTATTAAAGGTTTATCCCAGCCTGAACGCTCCGACCACTGAAGATTCGCCGTGATTCGGAGAGCACGTTAAGCCAAATTCCCAAGGATATTCGATTTCCCATTGAAAATAACGCCATATGTTGTTTCTCTCTTGAAGTCCACCCTCTGTTTTCCTAAGGTCTGGCATTCTGCCAGAATGTAAGTTCTTCTTTCCTGTCTGGCACTCTTAACCATGTCCACCTGTCTAGTCACTTTCCTATCAGGGTCCCTAAACTAGCCCTCCTTCATTTTCCTTTGTAGTACGCGCCGTACAGCCTCTGGGGCCAAGGTATCTGCGCCTAAACCTTCCTTGATTGGAAAATCTGCAAGAATGAAGTTGTCTAATTGAATCGAATTGTGCTTCTTTTTGTTACTAAGTTCAACAACCAGTGCACAGGCTTCGGCTAATGTTGACCAAGGAAACAGACCAGTTGCGCCTACGTTTTATGTATGAGTTCAGACTAGGACATTTCGCGGGAATCGCGACCTGATACATTAACGCGGCGTTTAGGCAGGATACTACATATGGACGCAACCTACGCCGCGGTCCGAAAAATTCCAAGCACAATTTTTAAAATTTTTGTTGTAGGTTTCCCCAAAAAATAGTGGTACTCGATCTCCACCTTTTTCTGAGGAAAGATACCCCATTGTGTGGGGCAAACATGCAACTTTGTAAAACATTATGGACAAGGTTGCACTATATTATGGTACAAGGTTGCACTACATTCTAGTACACGGTTCCAGTACATTATGGTGCAAGGCTGCAACATGTTGTTAGGTTATGTTTGCACCTCACAATGGTGTATCTTTCCTCAGATAGTGGTGCAGCTGGTGTAGCATCATTTTTTGGTGCAACTACGACAAAATGTTCAAGAGTGCAGCAGACACGCAACTCCCAAATGAGTTTCGTGGTACTTCAATAAGTGTCTGTAACAGATGAGAATCTGAAGAATATCCTGGAAGTTCACACCCACGGCAAAGAGCCGGTGAGAACACAGAGGAGGTCAGTGCCATGATTCGATGGTTGTCTGCCATATGGTGGCCCTAGAGAAGGTGAGTAAACTAGATGTCTCAGTGCAACAAGAATTGACAGCAGCCAATACGACAGGTGCGCTGCAGGTTTGCATTTCTGTCCTTGCCAGATATAGACAAGAGGGAATCGTAACTTGCGAATTGTAACTTGCGATGAAAAGTGAGTTCTCCACAGCAATCATCTACAATAAACACAGTGGTTGAACCACTGTGCCCCCTAAATATTGCCCAAAGTCACCCCAACACCTGCGGAAAGGTCTGGTTCTGGTATGGTGTTCAGCTGCCACATTGATCCACCATTCAGTTCTACGACGAAGTTAGACCATAAATTTAGATCGCTGAAATCCAGTGGATGCATAAAAATCTCAGTACCAAGGAAAGGAGTTTGGTCAACAGGCACGGGATCCTTCTCTTCTATGATAACGCTAACCCATACTCCACAAATAACTGTTCAACAAATCCACCAGTTCGACAACGAAACTGAGCAGAACTCTGCTCTCAGATCTTGCTCCTCGGATTAGCACCTTTTCCAGCATCTGTGTCATTTCCTGGTGGAGAAATCCTGTCCAAAAGAACAAACTATGAGGCAGGCTGTTGTCAAATTCTTTGCTTCACAGACTTCGGAGTTTTATTACCATGAAATCTATTAACTGGCATCCCGTTGGTAGACGTGTGTCGATAAATAGGGAAACTATTTTGATTACGGATAGGTATTTTCAATTTTTACGAGGGTGTGGTGGTGGCATTCTCATTTTGGACATTTCATTTGTCCCAACCTATTGCTTCGAGGTGTAAATTTGCAGAGAAAAACTGACATGCGCATCTTGATATCAAGAGACAAAGAATCAAGCAGGTTGTAACATATCGTACGTCAGATCAGGTACCCAAATGAATGTTTTGGCCACTTTATCGTTATAGAATACACCGATTGCCATTCCATTATGACTACCCCCAGCACAGAGAAACAAGCCCACCTGGAGACCGAACAGTGGCACAGGTGAAGTTCACAGAGCAGTATATATACAACCCGAGAACCGGCTTTCGGTTAGTAGGGCGTTCGGAGTCAGAATGAGGAAAAGCTGCCGATTTATCGGAGTTTGAAAAAGGACAAGTCGTAATGACACGGCGCCTCGGAGCTACGATCTCGCAAAAGACGCAGCTTGTGGGTTGTCCACGTGACGCTGCAGGGAGTAGGTATCAAAAGTGGTGCACAGATGACCAAACGACAAACCGTCGTCCAGCCGTGTATCGTCCGCAGCTCATTGATGCCAGGGGGGAACAAAGACTGTCGCGCATTGTCCACAGCGACTGAAGGGCCACACCCACAGATAAACAGTAGTGATCAGGGCAATGTTCCACAGCACACAGTGCATCGCAGCCTTCTGCGCATGGGCTTGCGTGGCCGAACACTCAGCCGGGTCCCCCATGCTCACTGCACGTCATCGCCAACAACGCATGAAATAGGCCCAAGATCATCGAGATTGGGCCGTGGATGATTGAAAGAATGTGGTCTGGTCTGACGATCAAGATTCCTGGTGCATCACGTAGACGGCCGAGCGCAGATACGCCGATTACGATAGGTTGTGTAACATGGATGCATTGTTGGACGGAAACCGAAAGGCTGCCGCAGGGTTGTGCTGTGGGCGATGTTTCGCCATGCCACACTGGCAGAATCGTCAAGGAGTGGTTCTAGGAACATGCTGGGGACTTTCTGTTAATGCCGTGGCCACCAATTTCCCCTGACATGAATCCAATCAAACATTTGTGGTTCGACTTGGAAAAGTGGGTTCGCGCTAAATCGCCACCACCCCGAAATGTACTACAACTGGAGGAGCAGCAGTTGAATTTTTGGTACCAGATATCCCAGAACACCTATTGCCAACTCATCGAATCGATCCCTCGCCTAGTGGCCGCTGTTTTGCATGCGAAAGAGGCTCCTACAGCTTATTAGGTAGGTGGTCATAATGTAATGGCTCAATCGTATAGAGCTGCAATCGCGAACGGAAGGAACTGCAAGAACTGGAGTAGGTGCAGAAAAGTTGCTTGCATTGTCTCCCTCCGTCGGTAAATGAAACTGCGATAGCCAAAAGACGCACTTCTGATGAAAAGGTCTTTGCTTGACTACATGATTCATACCACTGCGGCTGTAAGACATTATAAATGATATAATTCTTCACACCGATATAATTGTTACCGTAGGGAACTTTTCTGGATGATTCGGATGTCACGCACTAAAACGGTCAAAGTTCGTTATCTTACATCACACGCCCAATCTAAATCAGATCAACACGTGACTCTGGTCCCCTGACGTACGAGAAAAACATAAAGCAACGAGAGCCGTTTACTTGCAACTGTGACCATTCCTGACGTTATATTTTCTTATCCCTATGAACTGTTGCACCTAATTTTGGTTCAATAAGTAGGCCTTCAAAACTGGATCTATGCATGAGTATATATTCGGTAAATTCATTCCGCTGACATATGCAGAGATTCTTCTCGTCAAAAGCTTGCCTAAAATGAAAGTAGTTAGAATTTTTTTTTTCGTATACAACGATGAACTGAACATTGAAACTGTAAAAGCACAAGAGAGTCAATGAATGAAATACCGGATTACACCATTGTGTAATACAAATTTTACGTTGTGAATTCATTTATTGGTGTAAAAGCACAAGAGAGTCAATGAATGAGATACCGGATTACACCATTGTGTAATACAAATTTTAAGTTGTGAATTCATTTATTGGTGTAAAAGCACAAGAGAGTCAATGAATGAGATACCGGATTACACCATTGTGTAATACAAATTTTAAGTTGTGAATTCATTTATTGGTGTAAAAGCACAAGAGAGTCAATGAATGAAATACCGGATTACACCATTGTGTAATACAAATTTTAAGTTGTGAATTCATTTATTGGTGTAAATGTGACATGAATGGAAAGTGAGATAATATCCGAAAACTTGAAAATTTCGTCGGCTTGGAGCGGGAATCGAACCCGAGTCTCCCGGTTAGCGCCCGAGTATACTAACCACTACACCACCCAGAACGACCAAGTTTGAACTATCTGATTAATTTGAATAGGATTCGCTAGTTGAAACAACCGGCATTCATATGTAGCGAATCGGGAGGATTAGTATTTATTCCCGTGATTGCCGGAGGAGCAGAATAAATCAGAATATAAATTATATATATAGGTCGTTCTGAGTGGTGCAGTGGTTAGCATACTCGTGCGCAAACTGGGGTCTTTAAAATTCAATTCCCGCTCCTGGACGACGAAATTTTCAAGCTTTCGGATATTATGATATTATCTCTTACAATTCATGTCATATTTTCACCAATAAACGGATTCACAACTTCAAAAATTTGTATTGCACAAGAGAGTGTTTTCTAATATTATAAATATTTCAAAATAATAGTCCAACGAGGAGGCGATATTACAACGCAATTGCTGGTGTCTATTAAAGTCATCTAAACAACTGAGCGGTAATGGAGATTTAATGAAACTGTATTTAAAAAACACTTACAGTTTACGATACTGTAAACGTTTCCTTCAATAGACGTAATACGAGAGTGGTTTTAATAAATCTGGTAGGTAGTGAACTTGTTTAAAGACATTAAAAATATACTACATCCAGAATGAAATTTCTGCCGATGTAATAGAGTAAACTGAGATTTACTTCGACGAAGTCGGACGAACTGACTGATAAGACAAATCCCACTCTTAGGAACTTACAGACATGGTTATCTAGCGGGAGATCGATTTTTGATGGTGAGATTTACTCGCGGTTCTCAGAGGAACAGATTTGCGGTGTCCAATGATTTGGCATTACAGAGACACCTGGGAGACAGTATGTTTTATTTCTTCCATCCGACGTAGATTATTATTCTTGATCCTTGCCTTCGGTCGGAAGAATTACAGCTTGTCCCCAGCGTGATGCTGAGTTTGTTTTTCTGCATCTAGAAGATAAGACCTTAAGCTGTACATCCGAAGAAAAGGAGCAATCAAGCGCTCTGTGTAATCGAAGTGCGTTTGTGATCAGCAGAAACAGCACTGGAAAGCAAAGCTTGCAAGTGGTTAGTTTAGACTATTGTGTTGTAAATAACTCGGGATCAGAATGAGATAGGTTCACATTTTAAATCGAGATTTTAGTTTACGGCAGCTGTTCACTTATGGACAGTAAGTCTATTCTTGCAAACGTTGTCGGATTTCAGGATCTATTTTTATGTTAAAGGGGAAAGACAATATGCTATATTGATTCACGACTTAATAAACATCGTCATCATACTTTTATTTCTGCAATAACGGTGCATAAAACCAGGGCTTGGGAGAAAAGGGCTAGTCCTTAGCTTTTCATCACGTGACACGCAGCAGAGGTTGATGTCGTAGCTGTGCTCTAACGGAGCACCATGGGAAAGGCACTTTCAGTCAATGTTATCACCGTATTTAACAGATTACACTGTGTCATCTACCGCAATGCACACTCAAATATTAGAAATCGTCTTTTTTGATAAATCTGTTTTAAGGATTTTGGGACCTAATATAAGAAAACATAGATGTAAAAATATAAATGCGATAACATTAAGTGTACAATTTTTGTAATGAATGCTTTTCCTTTAAAAAAGTATATTTTGCTTAATACACCGATAAGCCAGTACATTATGACTACCTACCTAATAAGATGTAGGACCTCATTTAGCCAGCAAAAGAGGGGCCACTCGGTGAGGCATCGATTCGATGAGGTGGCAATAGGTAACCTGGGGTATCTGGTACCACAATGTCAACAGCAAGTCCTCCAGTTCCCGTGCATTTCGAGGTGGTGGTGATTTAGCGTGAACCTGCTTTTCCAAGTCGAACCACAAATCTTCGATTGGGTTCATGTCAGGTGAATTTGGAGGCCAGGGCATTAACAGAAAGTTCCCAGCATGTTCCTCGAATCACTCCTTGATGATTGTGGCATTGTGGCATGGCACATTATCCTGTTAGTAATGGCCATCACCAGCGGGGAACACACTTACCATGAATGGGTGAACTTGGTCTGCAACGATGTTCAGATAACTGACAGCTGTCAGGGATTGTGCTATTCGGATAATGGGACGTAAAGTGTCCCAAGAAAATATCGCCCACAGCTTAACATTTTCCGCCCAGTACTGCATCCAGGTGTCGTAGCCACCGTTGGTAATCGGTGTATCCGCGCTCGACCGTCTACGTGATGCACTAGGAATCTTAATTCGTCAGGTCAGGCCACTTTCTTTCAATCATCTACTGTCCAATCTTGATTATCTTGGGCCCATTTCATGCGTTGTTGTTGATGACATGCAGTGAGCATGGGAGACCTGCTGGGTCTTCTGCTACACAGGCATATGCGTAGAAGCCTGCGATGAACTGGGTGCTGTGACACATTGTCCTGATCACCACTGTTGTAGCTGCGGGGGATTTGACACACTGTGGCCCTGCGGTCGTTGAGAACAATACGCGAAAGTCGCTGCTTCCCTCTGACATCAGTGAGCTGCGGATGACACACGACTGGACAACGGTTCGTCGTTTGGCCATCTGTGAACCTCGTTTGATACCTACTTACTACAGCGGCATGTTAACAACCCACAATCCCCGCCGTTTGCGAGATCGTAAGTACGAAGCGCCGGGCCATCACAATTTGTCTTTTCTCAAACTCCGATAAATCGGCAGCTGTTCCCAATCTGACTCCGAACACTCTACTAACCGAAAGCCGGTTCTCGTGTTGTATATAAACTGCTCTGTGAACTTCACCTGCGCAACAGTCCGGTCTCCAGGTGCGCTCATTTCTTTAGGCTGGGGGTGGTCATAATATAATGGCTCATTGGTGTATACTAAATATATTTTTCTGATCTCAAAAACTCAGCGTGTCTTTCCTTTTTTTGTTTTCAGTAATTCCGTAGACAAAGTTAGTGTTTTAAAACGTTTTTCTCTCTGTCACAGACATTATGGCCGCGGGTGGCCTAGTGGGCAACGTTCGTGACTGCCACGGAAAGGGTCTCAGGCTCGATCCCAGCCAGGTGCGAATGCTCAATCCACTAAATATCAGCCGTGCGTCGGATGGGTACATTAAGCCGTCGGAACCCGCGTACTGGTCCACCTGGTAATAAATAAGGGCGTCTTCCACCCTCTTTCTACTTCGCTTCCGTGTCACTTTCCTATCGGGTGCTCTAGCATAAATCTCCTAGCTTCCTATTTCTAAGGGTTGTTTAAGACCTGGGGTCAGACACTCCCTTTCTAAAATCCTCTACATATAATCAACATTTGTCACAAACATTAGTTGTTTAAAACTTTTAAGACACAGAAAGTTAATGATTTCTTCAAACACTGAAGGAATATTTTAAACACTCTGTTAATGTATAAAATATAAATTATTTACTTACATTTTACTTCCATCATGATTTTTGAAGTTCACTGAATTTAAAAAGGGATGAACAAAAAATTACTTCATCATATGAAGATATTTTCCTTATCGCACAAACTGGAAAATGTTTTCCTCATTGTCAAAAACGTGAAACTGTTTTGTTTATAGCCCAAATGGAAAAAAAATGTGTTTTTCTACCTGCATTTTAGTTAATCCATTTTATTCATTTTCTACAGAGCTTTCCTACGCATCACTAAAAGTGTATTTGTGTTCAGAAAACGAATTCGAATAAATGTTCATATTCTTCAAAACAGATGAATAGCATTTTTGTTGACAGATGGAAAACGTTTTTCTGGCTCATTTATGAGTTCTAAAATAACACCTTTCCCTTTTATAAATGTCCCGTCATGAACTGCGCAGAAAATTTGTTCAAACTGTTCAACTATTATCATAAGAATATGATGGTACTGTCAAACAACCATCAGATATTAGTCTTACCTATCTTTAACAGAATTAGTTTCGGCGCAGTTTTTAGAAATAGTTTCTAAAGGAGGATCTTTATCGGAACGCGATTTTTATAAACACGAAAGGACGTGGAAAACGATGTCCTGTCCTTTCGTGTTTATATGCGTATTTCAGCACGTTGAATCGACACATGACGACATTTCGTTAAAAAAAAAACGGAAATAAAAATCAACACTGAATGTTCATCTTAAATAAAACACAACGTGAAATAAATACCGTATTTACTCGAATAAAACGCGCACTTTTCGTACAAATAACTTTGTGGTGTAAACAAGGTGCGCGTTAGAATCAAGCACGTGCATTTGCAAGGTTGATGTGCTTTTTCATTCCTCCAAGTATGCAGCGCAAATGTGTCGCGGCAGGTGTTTAAAGTGAAAGCTAAAGAAATTCATCGTCAGCTACAGCTTCAAGCAAAATTTGAAGCATCCTGTGGTTGGATAATGCGGTTCATATGAAGAGAAAGGGATTTTCTCTTAGACGGCGGACATCCATCTGCCAAAAGCTGTCGGCTGACTTTGAAAAAAGTTGAATGGTTTCCAAAAACGTTTGATAGCTATTCGAAAGCAAGGGCAACACGACTTGGGGCAGATCAGCAATGCTGATCAGACGCCCATCTGTTTCAATATGCCTTCAAACTGCACAGCGGACAATGTTGGAGCAAAACAAGGGAAATTACTGACAACGAGTGATGATAAAATCAAAATAACAGTAATGCTCTGTCTTACTGCACATGGAAATAAACTTCCACCCTATGTCGTTTCCAAGAGGAAAACCGTTTCCAAAAAAGCGACTTTTCTAAGAGAAATTATATTGCAGTGCAGAAAAATGGTGGAATGTCTGAAGATCTGGTTTTAGACTGGCTAAGTAAAGTTTGGCTACGACGACCTGGAGGTCTACTGAAGTTGCTATACCTGCTTGGGCTAGACGCATTTAAAGGACATGTAGCAGATGCAGTAAAGAAAAAAATGAAAGAAAACTGCAGCGATCTCGTCATTATTCTTGGAGGGATGACCTCACAAATTCAGCCTCTTGATGTTTGCACCAATCGCCTATTTAAGGCTGCCGTTCGTCGGGAGAAACGGAACGAGAAATGGAACTTTCAACGGGAGAAACGGAACTAACAAAGACTGGCCGCGTTAAAAGAGCACCACTATCGACTGTGTGACAATGGGTATCGATTCCAAATGGTATCAGCACAAGTTCATTTTGAATGGGAATCCATTCCAAATGAACTTGTGCTGATATCCTTTCTAAAGTACCGAATTTCGAATTCGTTGGACGGAAGAGAAGACGACTCATAGTTTAAAGTGAGTTCGGACAATGAAAAATCGGAAGTGGAAAGCCCTGTAAGTCTCAGTGACTGATTATTTTTTCAGCCATGTTTATTGGATCTAGTATGTACCGGAAATAAGGTAAATATACCTATTTGTTAGTATTTGTTGGCAGATTTTCTGTTTTACTTAAGTATGTGAGTATATTTTTTCTGATTCCTAAAAACGCAGCCTGGAGTTGGGGTTGCGCGTTAAATTCGAATTAATACGGTACCATAATAAACCAAAAAAAAAAAAAAAAAAAAAAGCGCGGGCATACGAAACCCTAACAGAGGAAAATCGGGTTTTGTACGGAAGTTGGCAAGCGAAGTTCGGGGATCAGGCCAGCGCGATGACGTAGAAACAAGTGGCCAACCCGTTTTCCACCCACATTTTCGGACACGGTTCGGCATTCAGTCTTTCAAAGGGACGGACTAACCCTTTCTTCTGTAAAGCCCTGGCATCAAACAATAAACGTTTTGCAAGAAAGAAACTTAAATGAATATGTATTAAGTGTGCAACTTAATTCTCGGCCCCTAACCGCAAACGATCATAGAACGTCGGCAAATGCAGATAGCTGTGTGCGATAATGGCTGATTGCAGCGCCATCTAACAGCTCTGCAGGCAACCGTAACCGCTCACAGCTGCAGTGACAGATGGGACGAAAGTTGACGGTGAAAGAAATGTAGTTCGAGAAGCAACATTTCAGGCACTGCCTCCTGTTTGTGTTTCAGCTGAAAAAAGTGCCGCGAAAGCCCAGCAAATGATCTGTGCTGCTTTGGGTGAGGCTTCTGTGTCCAACGGTACGTGTAAGAAGTGGTTCCAGTGGTTTAAGCAGAGAAATTTTGATCTCCGTGATGCAGAACGTCCGGAACAGCCACAGAAAGTTGACGATGAGGAACTGGAACAACTGGCGGACGCGGATCCCTGTCGCACACAGTCAGAGCTCGCCCAGGAACTCGGAGTAACACGGCAAGCCATTGCAAAGCGCCTGCACAAGCTTGGACAGATTCACAAGGAGGGCCGTTTGGTGCCCCACCAACTCACAGCTGCGAACAAGTCTAGGCGCTGCGATGTTGCTGTGTCCTTGCTCTCCATATTCAAGAAGAAGGATTTCCTCCACAAGATTTTGGCCTGTGATTAGAAATGGATCCTCTACGATAATCCTAAGCGGCGCAAATTGTGGGTTTATCCAGGTCAGTCTACCACCAGTACCGCCAAACCGAATATCCATGCCAGGAAGTTGTTGCTGTGCATATGATGTGATCAGCGCGGTGTCGTACACTATGAGTTACTCAAACTTGGTGAAACGGTCAATGCTGAGCGTTATTGTCAGCAACTCATTCGTGTGAGTCATGCAATGGAAGCAAAAAGGCCATACACCGCCAAGGGCAGAAGGTCGGTCCTGTTGCTTCAGGATAACGCGCGTCCGCACACCGCAAAAACGACTTTAAACACGGTCACCGACCTGGGATTCGAGATTTTGTCCCACCCGGCGTATTCTCCAGACTTTGCCCCGTCGGATTATCACCTCTTTTGCTCCCTGCAACATCACCTGAGTGATACCCACTTCACTTCTGTCGAGGAGGTCCACACAAGTATTGATTACTTTATCAACTCGAAACAGCCCACGTTTTACCGCAGTGGCATTCGGCAGCACCCTGACCGAGGGCTCAAATGTATCCAACACGACGGGGATTACTTCAATGAGTAGGTACGTATTCGATTTGCTATAATTTTTTGTCAACGTATCGTGCCTGTGGCCGAGAATTAAGTTGCACACCTAATAGAAGAGAAGGAGAGATAGGAAGCTTGAGGAAGTCTTTCACCTGCCCTTGGCCGCCAAATAATTATTTCTGCAAGATTGGTGATACCATTCGTGCCACATGAAACGGCCCACTTTCGCAGGTGACCGCAGAATAAGACTGACAACCAACACAGGTTTCACTGCAAAGTCCTTCAAATTAAGGTAGGAGAAAGACTAACAGCAATTCTAAATGTGCAGTCTATCTTGAGTCGGGAGACAGATAAACAACAAATCTAGACAAAAAGACTATTGCCCTGAAACGGGGTAGAAACAAACAGCAAATGTAGATGCAAAAATCTTCAGCTTGAGGCTGGAGGGGTACAGACAGAAAAGCTAGAATTGCAGTTCTTTTACCTGACGATGGGAGAGAGACAGACAGCAAATCTAGATGCAGAGAATGTCTGCTCAATGCAGGAGAGAAGAATACAGCAAAGCTAGAGGAAAAAGTTCTTCGAACTGAAACCGAAGAATGACAGACAGAAAGTTATATTAAAGTATAACTCCATGGGACGATTTGGTTACGACAGTTGATTACTGTCACAAAAAAACCCCAGCTGAGCTCCGAACTATGAAGTATCTATCTATCTATTTAAGGTGCGTCACATAAATATAGAGACAGGCGACTTTGCGTCGTGAACGCAATGCGAATATAGGTAGGAAGCTGAAGTTTTACCTAATTAGACATAACCCTACAACAAACGTTTTGATCCGTCGAGATGACGGGATTGTGTAAAAAGAACACCACAAAATGAAATAGTGTAATTTTAGGTGTATCATAAATATAAGGACAACTATGTAAAGTAGCCACATGCAAATGATATGTACAAATTAGCATGTTGTACGCACGCCCATGGGCCGTAATTCGGTCCAGCCTACAAAAGACAGCGGACGTGCCGTCAGACATTCACGCAACAGTCAACTTTATGGTGAGGAGGTGCAGAAGATTTGGAGTCTGAGAGCAAATAGATTGCCTGTAGCGAAAAATTGTAAAGCCATGGGGAGGAGTAGGGCAGTCATTTATAACGTTTTCTCGAATAACAACAAAACGAGATGATCTTGCCATCATGCGTTTAGTTTCATCCCAAAGATTATCACTGCCTCAAGTTTCTCGGACTGTTGGTGTCACAGTCTTAAAGGACACAGTTCATCGACGAATCAAGGCAAGTCGCAACATTGTGCTCCGTAAAATGCGCTGTCTGCCACACCTCACGCGTCGCTACAAGGAAACTAGATTATTATGGGCAAGCAGCCACATGCACTGGATGGACGAGTGGATCACAACTACTTTCTCCGATGAGAAAAAGTTCAACCTGGACGGCCTTGATGGTTGGAACTGTTATTGGCAGGATTTACGACGCGAACCACGCACCTTCTTCAGCAGACAGAAAGGAGGGGGATCTGTGATGGTCTGGGGAGCTTTTGCGTTCAATGGGACAACGGATATCGCTTTCCTGCAAGGCAGGCAAAACTCCGAAGCGTATCAGGACCTACTCAGCAGCCACTTTCTACCGTTTGGCGAAACTCTAGCGAGTGTTTATTATCTGTTCAGGCAATACAATGCCCTTATCCATCGGTCTGCATCAACGAAAAGCTGGTTTAACACTCATCATGTGACCGTATGGGATTGGCCAGCACTCAATCTAGATCTGAACCCTATCGAGAACCTCTAGGGTATCCTAGCTCGTGATGTGTATGCTAATGGACGGCAGTTCTCAAGTGTGGTGGCATTGAAAGAGCAGATTCAACGAAGCTGGTACGCACTCCGTCCAGAACACTTACATCACTTGGTGGACAGCATGCCCAATCGGGTTTTCAGTGTTATTCGGAACAACGGCTCCACTATTCATACCGGAGGATAACTAGTAAGTCTTTATATTTTTGAGGCAGCGTATTTCTGTTTTTATCTTGTACTTGGCGTTGGAATTGTAATGTTTCCGTCAAACTATTGTGCAGCTGCGTGTCCTATACTATTTTTGCTATAAATATGAGGTGTACATTTCAGCTCCTTGTTGTTGTTTTTTATTCTAGAATTTGCTCTGTCTCTATATTTATGCGACGCACTATATCAGTGGCTTGCATTGCGGTCATACGGGGCAAACCATACATACCCAGTTTGTTTTTAGAAATAAGTATCACAGTTTCTCAATATATCTGTCTGTACTTCCCTGCCCGTTTATTTTGCCTTACAATGTTTTTGCTTTCAAAACTATAGTATATTTTAACATAGCTCTGTTTTATTAAATGAAATTCATCGCTTCATCTAGAACGCACCCGGTTCTTTTGTTTCTGATATCACTTGGTCCATCTAGCCTGGCCGCGATGGGTAAGAAAAAGTCATATTGTACCCACCTGGCTCATGCACACACGACAACGTTCTTCTGATCGTTTTCTGTTGAGGCCATCGCAGAAATTGTCTGCTGTGTGATGCGGCCTCTACAGAAGAGGCTTGCCACTGCTAATCAACGGCTATTGCATGCGTATCTTCAATACATATAAAGTAAGCAGAAGTTCTGTTGCATGACCTGGCCTCTCTTTCTCTTCAAATGTAGGAAGTTATTTTGCTTTTATACACTGCTGGCCACCCAAAATGCAACACCAAGAAGGACACGAGATAGCAAATCCAGATTTACTGGACACATAACAACAGATACAAAGATGAAACGATTGAGCTTACAGGCCCGTGCGACCTGCGGAACACGCAGACATCAATAGTTCATGTGGCCCCCATGGTTGGCAATAACGGCCGCTACAAGCCACGGCATCGAACGAAAGAGGCTTTGGATGTAGGCTTGTGGTATGTCGGTCCAGGCTGCTTCCACACGTTGCCACAGTGCATCAGGCGTAGCGGCGGGTGGTGCCTGCCTGGCCACTCGGTTGCCGATCAGCGACCAGACGTGTTTGATGGGTGACATATCGGGAGAAAAGACGGGCCACGGCAGCAGTGACACCTGGTGGGCCGTGAAGAATTGCTGTACAATGCGTGCCACGTGCGGGCGCGCATTGTCCTGTTGAAACGTGGCCGCTGGCAGGTCCTGCGGGTGAGAGAAGACCACAGGATCTAAAACGTCGGAGATGGTGCGGTGGCTGCTGAGTGTACCGGCGATGCGTACCAGAAGGGTGCGGGTGTCATATCCAATTGCACTCCAAAACCATAACACCAAGCGACAGACCGGTATGGCGATGCATAATGCAGGCGTCATACAGTCTCTCGCCGCGGTGCCGCAATTGGATCCGACCATCGTGGTGTTGCAGGCAGAAACGGGATTCGTCGGAGAAGACAATTTTGTGCCATTCCGTTGTCCAGGTGCGGCGTTCAACGGCCCACTGCCGCCGCACTGGCCGGTGGTTCAACGTCAATGGTAATCGGAGCGATGGGCGCCGTGCGACAAGTCCCCGTTCCTGCAGACGGCGTCGAACGGTACGTGCGGACACAGGTTGTTGGGCAACACACCCTAATTTCTGCGCTAACGTTCATAATGTGGCGGTGCGAACCGTCAATGCCCGCCGCACAACATGCCAGGCCTCTCATTCGGTTGTGTGCCATGGCTGCGGCAATCGCTCACGTCGGTCCGTCCGTCCCTTCTGCACCTACCAATACCATATTCGCCTCACTGTGGCTTGATATCGTCCCAAACGGGCGCCGATGTCTCGGTATGATAAACCGCTGTCGCGATAAGACACTATTCGTCCTCTGTCGAACTCCGAAACGTGCTGGAATGACTGCCGTATTCTGCGACGAGGCATCAGGAAGCTTCCCACGCACAGGTCCGGCAGCACAACACACTTCCCCTGCTTACACCCTGCCTTCTGTGCACCCTTCTTATAGTGCTTTTCGGTGGCGTGCCGGACGCACATGATTTGCATATGCCCCGTGATGCTAATCGTTTGCATGTTCTCTCGCGCACGACGCATGCTGCGAATTTCAGGCCAATCGGATGCTTCCTTCTTGGTGTTGCATTTTGGGTGGCCAGCAGTGTATTATTTCCTTTGTAGGAAGATTGAGACGTTATAAACTGTCATTGCATTTTTTATTTAGCTCTAGAAAGTAATTTCATGTGTGAATGGAAGAAGTACACTAATATTTTTTATTTTCTGTTAACAGATAGAAACAAGTAAAACTGCTTCTTTCTTTGATAACGCGTTTTAAGTTGAAGCAAACAAACAAGAACGATAACACTGAAATCTCCTGTGTAATGAGCATGCTTTGAATCATTTCGAGACAAGAAATTTTTAAAGCAGTTTTTTAGGGAAAGGAGAAAATCAGCAAAAAAGGAAATTCCTTTACGCCCGCTTATGGAAACATTGTGCGTTATTTAAAATGCATAATATGTGAGTAATATATTTCATAGTGAATGGAACCGGTTACATAAATATCGGACTGGATTTCAGCAAACGGTAAAACATTCACAAATAGAAAAAAGTTACTTACATCCATTAGCGACTGAAAAGCGTGATACGAAAAATCCAAATTACTTCTCACGGCGAAGAATCTCACATATGAGAACAGATTCTGTGCACAGCTGGTGGAACACAGGAGTCAAGAAGCATGACAATTGGTACACCTATGTTGAATTCTGGAGTCATTTGCCCTGCTTTTGTTCGTCTGTTCACTCGAACGATTCGATCAGACCCCGTCCTCCGTGGCCGATTGCTATGAAGCGGTGGCTTTCAATTATTCGTCCGAGATTAGTCCGTGATCAAATCCCGTTGAAGCCTGCATGGTGTGTTTGCTTCACGGCAAACACACCATGTGTTTTGGCTGTAATATCGCCTCCTCGTTGAACTGATGGTGTGTTTGCCCTAAATTAGGGACCAGAGACTGCTTATAACCAATTTAGTTGCTCGCGGTGGTACTTACCCCCCTCCAAGAAAACCCCCAGAAAACCCCCCTTTTACCCTTCTAATCCTCCATACTGTTTTCGTCCAATTGGCTTGCAGATTGCTGGAAATTATGTTTCGTTTTTCACTATTCGCGGTAACCTCTTGCTACGGCTGTTTGTAAAAGTCCAGAAGAGCGGACGGATGGTGCTGAACCAATACTCGTGATTTCTATTATCATTTCACATTCAAAGTCGTCCGATCAGGCTCACAGTAAACTTGCCACTCCTTTAAAATAGTTTTGGGAAGCGGGTTTCTGATTCCAGGTCAAAACTGCTCATAGAAATTTTAGATTCGAGTAAGTGAACTCAATAGGAAAGATAAACAGAATAACTAGAGAGAGGGGAAGACAGCTGAGTTTTTGAGGAAACCACGACACCAGTCCGGGAGGAAGGGAGGGAGGGACGGCACTGGAGAGGGAGACAACCGCCACAGGTGGACCACCATCGGAGGATACCGCAAAGACGCCAACACCTCCAGGGATGGGGGAGCGAAACTCAAGGGAAACCTCATTCGGACTCCGGAGCAGCTATTAGTACTAACCGTCTCACGCCAACCTAAAGAAGAAAGAGGATGGCGGTTTGCGTAACACCCACCTAATATTTACACTCCAACTCTCTATCTGATCCTGTCCACCATTTGATTCAAGGCCTCCAGCCCTGGAAATAGTGCTCAACGGTGCTACCCCTTCTCATGTCCCTGTCAGGGGGGGGGGACAGTAATCGCCGCCTCAGTTCCGAGTTACCAAAGGATTTCTCTGGGATCGTAGTCAACAGCATCCCTAACTAATTCATTCGAGTGGGTTTCCGCTTTCTTGAAGAACTTCTTGGCGAGTCTGGTAACTTACATTCAACGATTTGGTCTGCTTGACATACTTCTCTTACGTACGGCATACTCCTCTTACGTGAGTCTTAGGTCTTGAAATGCGCTAGTGTTAAGGGATTACATTTCTCTTACATTGGCTTGATGTCATTAATGATGAAACTAGCGAAATCACTTCAAAATATGAATATTCTTATTATCCAATATTCGTATTATCTTTCTTTCCTGATCCGCAAGCGAATCAGGAAAAAAAAAGCAATCCGTCGTATAATCCGTTGTGGCGCATAATCTGTATATTAATTCAAGAAAAAAAAATCGCCGTATAATTGATACATGCGTCGTTGATTCCGAACCATATCCGTATTTGCGCGCAGAAAAGTTGCTATTCTTGGGACGACCCAGCGGTCCAAAGAATTAACAAGAAGAACCTTGTTATTTTAAAAATGAATGCCCTTTTTAAATGCTTTTCTGTTACTTTCGAGTAAATGAAGAGCACAAATTATAAGGTTTTTCAGCATTAGCGCAGTTCCCCAGTTAGACTTGCGACACCCATGGAGTTGTGTGACCCGGAGCTTCCCATAGCACGTGATCGTCCACGATGCCAATAATACTGCCTATGTTTTATTGCATTTATGTTTCTAACTATTTGCGTATGTCGATCTTCGTATTGAGATATTTTTTCTATTATTAATGCATTTCTGGGGATTTTCCAAATATACGGCTTCTTCTGACGATTACGATGCGGAATTTTTTTAAATCCAAAGTGTATCAAGAGCGTTATTTTTTTAAGTGGCGTATAATCTGCAAAGCCTAGATACATAACGTTTCTTAACAGATAATCCGCTGATTATATGACGAAAAGTACGGTATGTGGCACAATTGAGAATGGAAATCAGGAGAGACATACAGGTTACATTCTGTAGGTTATGGCTGTTTGCTTTAAGGGTTAAGGACCACCGTGAGCAACTCGACGGGCTATATATGTACTTTAGTAATTGTTTCGCGGCGCAAGTTTCCGCGATTTTTTTCGTGAATTTTAGAATTTTAGGGGATTTTCTGCATATTGAGAATACCAAATGTGTATATGCGAATTTAAGAATTTTTTCCTATCTGTGCCTAATTTCTATTATTCGTTTTAGGTTATTTTTCATATTTAAATAATTTTAACATTGCCTTCATTAGAATTAACGCAAAAAATATGCCGTAAAGTAATTTCACTCCTAAGTCCAAAACAGAACTTTAAACCTTGAATTATCCCCTCAATATTATTCGTTACAAAGAGACTGTTATCGAACAAGCTTGAAAGGTAATTCCAGGTAATATGAACTCTGCTGAAGAATGTACGTGTGGTCTTTTGTGATTTACACCCCCGCTACTGTAGAATAACTTGGCGACTTGCTGCACTAGTAAACCGCGAACCGGATGTCGTCAATTGCATTAGTGGTTTTAGCTGGGAAAGCAGCTCACAGAAAAGAGTGTTTGAATTTCGCAGACGCTTACCTTAGAAAATGTTTGTGCTTTCGTGTAAGCATTTAGTTTATAAAGTTTCTAGATATTGTTTGGTAGTTTGGAGAATGAGCCACGTGAGTAAATGGAGTGCATCGGAAAGAAGCAAGCAGTACAATTTCATGTGAACAAAAAGATATTGTTCTGTTCGTGTTGCAATATACCGGTGAATTTTTAAAACGAGGACAACTGTGAAAACCATTCAGCAAGCGAGCTGCATAAAAAAATGTTCGAACAGTCAACAGAAAGTAATGCAGAAATGTGTTGATGAATTAACTGAGAAAAGAACTAAACAAGATACTAAAATCATGCAATGATTTGATTATGATTCGCTTTCCAACATACCAGAAATCATTACTCAAGTTATGAGGATAATGGCTGTGGAATAAATCTCGCTCCTGTGCCCTGACCTTTGACCCCATTTCGAAGACATTAGACAATTGGTTCAGCATACCTCCGGAACAACATACTTAAGTTTTGTCGCATTAGAATAATTTTTACTCAAGTTATTAGGATAATGGCTGTGGAATAAATATCATTCCTGTGCCCTGACCTTTGACCCCATTTCGATGATATTCAACATAACCGGTTCAGTATAACTGCGGAACAACGTGTTAAAGTTTTGTCGCAATCGAATTATTTTTACGTAAGTTATGACGCATAAGGGCAATATAATGTATCCCGCTCCTATGTCCTGACCTTTGAACCCATTTCGCCCATTTTCAATATGGTCCGTCGTCAGGTGGCCCCCTACCACATAATACAATTTTACCGAAATCGAACTATTTTTACGCGAGTTATCGTGCGGACGGGCTGACGGACAGACAGACTGATAAAGCTGGAGCATATATGCGTCTTCAACCTACGGTTGGAAAGGGTAAAAAAGAACAACATCGCTCAACTGAACTTTCGAAATTAATTAACTGGTGCTTTCTATGCAGCTAACTTTCCAAACTGCCTAACACTGTATTTAAAAATTACTTGAAAAATTCGTTGAAAGATATTGGCGTTACAAATGCCAACTGGATGAGCAAATGTTATTTGCCAAAAATATATTATATTCACAAGCAATAAGTGAAAAATTTTTGTAAATCAGTATCCGGTGTAAGTATCGTAGCAGACGAAACAACTGATTCTGACGATAAGTATCCGTTTTGAATATTCTTGCTGATTCAGCTGTAACGAAATTTGAAAGCCGCATCGCTGAAACCTCTTTGAATACAATCTTCGTGGAGTGCATCGTTTTGGAATCCGTAAATTTACAGCTGTCAGCGAGGCAATACTTCGGTACGTCAATAAGTATGAAATACCTTTTGCGAACATAACAGCTCTTGTGACAGCCAACGCCTCTTGGACATCCAAATCGTGGGGAACGCGCCTCAAAGATGAATATTTTAGGAAATACTTCGGTATTTCGCGAAATTTCGGGGTAAATCTCGAAATTTCGCGAAAAGCCGCAAACTTTTTGAGATTTATCCAGCTACCACCCATCGAATTTTGCATTTTTTTCCCGCGATAAAATTAGTACCCTAGCTATAAACTGTCGCCCGTCCCTAGGTCTGGGCAGCTGGTTCCGTGGAAGGAAGAGAACCAGTGTCACAACACAACAGCTATGAAGAGAGCCAAGACAAACACAACAGCTATGAAGAGAGCCAAGACAAACACAACAGCTATGAAGAGAGCCAAGACAAACACAACAGCTATGAAGAGAGCCAAGACAAACACAACAGCTATGAAGAGAGCCAAGAAAAACACAACAGCTATGAAGAGAGCCAAGAAAAACACAACAGCTATGAAGAGAGCGAAGACAAACACAACAGCTATGAAGATAGCCAAAACAAACACAACAGCTATGAAGAGAGCAAGACAAGCACAACAGCTATGACGAGAGCCAAGAGAAACACAACAGCTATGAAGAGAGCCAAGAAAAACACAACAGCTATGAAGAGAGCCAAGACAAACACAACAGCTATGAAGAGAGCCAAGACAAACACAACAGCTATGAAGAGAGCCAAGACAAACACAACAGCTATGAAGAGAGCCAAGACAAACACAACAGCTATGAAGAGAGCCAAGACAAACACAACAGCTATGAAGAGAGCCAAGACAAACACAACAGCTATGAAGAGAGCCAAGAAAAACACAACAGCTATGAAGAGAGCCAAGACAAACACAACAGCTATGAAGAGAGCCAAGACAAACACAACAGCTATGAAGAGAGCCAAGACAAACACAACAGCTATGAAGAGAGCCAAGACAAACACAACAGCTATGAAGAGAGCCAAGACAAACACAACAGCTATGAAGAGAGCCAAGACAAACACAACAGCTATGAAGAGAGCCAAGAGAAACACAACAGCTATGAAGAGAGCCAAGAAAAACACAACTGCTATGAAGAGAGCCAAGACAAACACAACAGCTATGAAGAGAGCCAAGACAAACACAACAGCTATGAAGAGAGCCAAGACAAACACAACAGCTATGAAGAGAGCCAAGACAAACACAACAGCTATGAAGAGAGCCAAGACAAACACAACAGCTATGAAGAGAACCAAGACAAACACAACAGCTATGAAGAGAGCCAAGACAAACACAACAGCTATGAAGAGAGCCAAGAAAAATACAACAGCTATGAAGAGAGCGAAGACAAACACAACAGCTATGAAGATAGCCAAAACAAACACAACAGCTATGAAGAGAGCAAGACAAGCACAACAGCTATGACGAGAGCCAAGAGAAACACAACAGCTATGAAGAGAGCTAAGACAAACACAACAGCTATGCCTGGTCGAGAGTCGAACCCGGACCCATCTCGGACGAGCTATCGCTTAGGCCAGTGTGGCTCTGGGGCAGCTAGCTAAGATTTTTATGAATCTACGAGAATTTTTTTTTTACATCAATGGCGTAAACACAAATACACAATATTTGCAGAGCTTTCGCACTCTACTGGGAGGTTTCATTTGGACTTTTCTGAAGGTGCTTAGAACAATAATAGACGTTGCTGAAACGATCGTTTGAGCGTTGTCTGTTACTGTTATACGCCCTGAAAAACAGAAACATTAGTGAAAAAATCTTGCTAGCTTTGTCTGTATTACTGTTCTAAGCTCTGAACGATAAGCCCGGACGAAGCCTTCCAGCGGCGTACAAAATCTTGGAGAATATTGAGTATTTGTGTTTACTCCATTAAAGGAAAATTTTCCAAAGTTTTGTGCTATAGAAAATCTTTTTATTTGCATTTCACCTCTCAGATGCAAGATGGCCGTTTTTGTTATTAACTTTACCTTTCCATATTGAGAACAAAAATCAGAAAATGAATAATAGCAATAAAAAAAATGCTTGTCCTAGCAGACGACAACAATGGAAATAGGTTATCGATTCTCTCATAGTAAATCGAGTTTCCCTGGCACTATAGCAGTGAATGGAACTCGCACAATAAAAGTTTGCAGAAAAAGAGTCCACAGCTGAAGCAAGAAAATGTATGCACCTGAGGTCATTATTTCATGGAGCCAGACAAAATGGCTTTGCACACCACTAAAAGGTCTGCGCATAAAATACATGCTCATAATCACACGCAAACCACTCAGCAATTTCGACTTCGATGTTTTCTATTCACGCATATCAAGATGCCGACAAGGAAACCATTCCACTTCTTGTTTATCAGCACCATGGCAACTGCAAAATGGAATCTTCCATTGTACGAAGCAGAGGTGCGTGGATATGCTTCCCTATCGCTTTCTTACTGTTTAGCTGTGGTATTCACCAGAGTTGTATCACCTCAAATAGACCCAGTAAAAACAATATGGACGACATATACAGCAAGGAGCGTACAAAGATGACGTCACTCTGTGTTCTAGGTATCAGAAAGCGAAATATTGAAGGACTTTTGTGACTTGTACCGTCCCTTCTGGTAGTCTTTTT
Source organism: Macrothele yani (assembly GCA_039090855.1). Classification (NCBI taxonomy): domain Eukaryota; kingdom Metazoa; phylum Arthropoda; class Arachnida; order Araneae; family Macrothelidae; genus Macrothele; species Macrothele yani. Next base: position 21,150,378 of record CM077002.1, on the reverse strand, counting down.
TTTTTTTTTTTTTGATTGGAGGTTTAACGACCACCGTGAGTAGCTAAATGGGCTATAAGCAGTCGCTCGTCCCTAATTTAGGGTAACTGGTTCCAGGTAAGGGAGAGAGCCAGTGCCGTAAGGCAAACACAACATCCATGCCTCATCGGGATTCGAACCCGGACCCCTTTCGAACGAGTGATCAGAAGCCATCGCTAAGATCACTGCGCCATCGGGGCTGCCTGGTCGTCTGCCTGATCATGGCATTCTCGGATCATAAGTATTGCACAACACTTCACCGGTTTTCTTTGTGGGCAAAAACATCGGAAAGCCATTATTCCCGGAACATATTAACATCATTTTCCACCTTACATCTGCATGAAAAGTATATCCCAATCGGGATTTATTTTTCATTCGTATATTACGAAACACGTATTAGCGGAAACATATTATATCGAATGAAAATATTCTTTTGGTATAACTTCTTTAAATACAAAAGGATCTGCATTTGATTTGTGGTTGTGGCACGTTAGAATCAAAAATCAGGAATTTTTTTAAAGTACAGTCAAACCCATATTTAACGGACAGCGATTTAAGGAAATCCGCGATTTTACGTACATTATTTTATGGTCCCTACGGAAATTAATGCTTGGAATTAATGCTCAGGCGTTTCCTGATTTAACGAATACATTTCCTCAATTTAGGGAATATATTTTATTTTTTTAAACCACAAAACTATGTTAACCAGCATTTTCACATTTTCACGTCAAAAGTTAGCCCAAATGCAATTCCTTGATGATGTTTTCGATGAAGAGATCGAATTAAATGCATCAGATTGTGATGAAGAAGATAAAGCAGAACTGAAAGTTAGTTGCTTTAGTGATGTTGGTAACAGTGTAGAATGTGAAAAAAGTATATGATGCCGTTCGATATAAATCATGATGGTTTTTTTGCACTTCATAAAATTGAAGCTACAATTTATAAAGCTAAACGTTCAGAAAAACATAAGCAATCTTGTCTAAATCATTTATTTTCTTCAGTGTTAAAAGGTAATCAACACATATTCTGCATTTACTAGTTAATTAGTAACTAATTGATGTTCTGTTTCATGCAGTTTCGGATATTGAAATCATTATTTAAGAAGCTAAATGCTCGGGAAAAAAAATCAACTATCGTATTTTTCTCGCAATTTTAAAGTAAACTTAAATTTTGATGCTACATATTGAAGTCTAATATCTGTGAATTATGTATTTAATATGCAAAGTAAATGTGTAAGTATTATAACATTTTCATAATAAATTCGTAATTAAAAGTATTATACATAATTCAAATTTTACTGAAACAAAGAGAACTTAGCTGCTTTCGCATTCTGTTATGAACACTAGCTTAATTTGAATGTTTCATTCGAAAGACTTCCTCGATTTAGAGAATTCTGCGATTTTACGTATAAGACTGTTGGTCCCTTGAAGTTCGTTAAATCGAGGTTTGACTGCACTATGTCCTTAAAAGAGAAATAAATAAGTACAGTATCTCATTTACTTTTGCGATACGTCAGAGTAAAACATATGAAGTTTTTTAAAGTACTGTTTTCCTAGAGCTCACGAAACAATAGTTTTGTCGTTGTGATACATTATAGGGTCAAATATCTGTAAATTTAAAGTGGAGGTTTTTTCTTAAATAAATGCAGTTTTTGATTTTTCGTTAAGATATGACAGGGTATAAGATCTGTAATTTTTTAAAGTACTTTTTCCTTTAAAAAAATGAGTGCAATATCGTTGTGATACATTATGATAAAAAATCTGTGCTTTTAAGGTATTGTTTTCATAAAAAAAATTTAAGGGCACATTTGATTTACCGTTGTGATACGTCACGATAAAAGATCTGTAAATTATATATCATTTATGACTACTAAGTTTGCGGTATTAAGATAGAATAAAGATGACAAAGTTTCTCACAATAAAATGTTTGTTATACATCGACTATAGTTTCGCAGAGCGTTTGGCTCGGCTTCATTGTCACGAAAGTAAACAAATTTTTTGTTTGGAAACGCTACGCTTATTGATCAACCGGACTCAACTATCAAGCTTAATATATTAGAAGCTTTCCACATATACCGCAATTCGTCACGGCTTGTCAGCGACATGACGTCGACTCCATTTATTTCAAGCGCGTGGAAACAACTCACCAAAATCCGTGACCGTCCCAATCTGGTGATGTCTCAATGATTTGAATGTTTACGTTCCATTCGTCCTGAGGAAGCCGAGCCAAATGCTCTGCAAAACTGTAGTCGATGTATAATACACGTTTTATTGTGAGAAACGTTGTTATTTTTATTCTAAAAGATCTGGAAATTTTTCAAGTATTGTTTTTTCAGAAAAAAACAACAACAATATGTGCATGTTCTTTAAAAAACAACATGTGTGTGTGCAACATCTAACTTACCGTTGTAATACGTCAATACGAAACAATATTTACCGTTGTCGTTGTAATACGTCAATACGAAACAATATTTACCGTTGCCGTTGTAATACGTAATAAAAAACAATATGTGTGTGTCTGTGAAAAAGTGAAAATCATCTAAATACGCAGCGTCAGTGAATAAACAAAGACATCCCTCTTTCCACGTTCTTCTTTAATTAACACACAGCAACCGAAAAAGTGTTATCCGGCCACTGCTGGGATCGAACCCCAGATCTCTCAATATCTAGCCGAGTGCGTTCCACTTACGCTACGGTGACCAACGAGCAACGTGGCTATGTGTGTTTATCTGTCAGCTATTTATTTGTGTGTGTGTGTGTGTGTGTGTGTGTGCAACATCAAATTTACCTTTGCAATACGTCATTGTTAAATATCTATATTTTTAGAAGCATTCTTTTCTTTAAGAAAAATTGCAACATTTGATTTACCGTTGTGATACCTCAAGGTAAAACAACTATAATTTTTAAAGTACAGTTTTTTCAAAAACTGTATTGACCATCGCTGAGCTTCAGCTGAACCTTCTTAAAGCAATCAGGTCTTATCAGCATTTTGAAAGTTTGATGAGATATGCACATTTCAATTTGCAAGATCTTATCTACTCTGTTTCAAAACTAATGAAACAAATTTTAAGGGGTGATAGAACACACCGAAACAAGCACTTTTTGTCATAGAATGCATGGTCGCAGGTTGCGCGGTTAGGCGCTGGAGGGCGCTTTCCGTTTCCCCACACACGCCGTCTTTCGCAGCGCAAAGACCCATATCTTTTACCGGAACATCTGGATGGGAGGATGTACTTTATTTTTTTTTCAACAAGTCTTGCCTGAATTGATTTAGCATGTATGTACCAGCAGCCGTCCGCCGTAAAATGTGGTTCCAGCATGATGGAGCGCCAGCTCATTGCAGCGCTCAGGTGCGTGATTACTTGAACGCCACATTTCCAGGCCAATGGATTGGCCGAGGTGGATCATCGCTCGGCCCCCACGTTCACCAGATCCGTTCCCTCTAGATTTCTTTTATGGGAACATCTTAAGTCCGCAATGTACGACATTCACATTGATTCCAATGAGGAACTAGTCGCCAGAATTTCAGTCGCTGCTGCAGCTGTCCGGAAAATGCCTGGTATTTTCTACAACATACGGACATCTTTGCGTCGACGATGCGAAGCGTGTATCAGGATTAGCGGTAGCCCTTTTGAGCAGCTTTTGTAAATGTAATTAATTTCAGTATTTACTTATTAATGTTTGCAAATTTGATGTAATTTTGTGACGATACGTTTTGCTTTTTTATTTGTCTACAATATAGCTTTGTTTTGATTTGTTGTGCCATTTTTGTCATTGCATTGCGAAAGACGGCGTGTGTGGGCAAACGGAAAGCGTCGTTCAGCGCCTAACCGCGTGACTTGCGACCATGCATTCTATGACGAAAAGTGCTTGTTTCGGTGTGTTCTATCACTCTTTAAAGTTTGTTCCATTTCTTTTGAAACACCCTGTATACCTTTTGGTATTTAAAAAGAAAACTTAAATAAGAAACTCGGATGAATGAATTGACCAAAATTTCATCCACGCGGTAGCATACTGATTTTTTTTATTTAATTGTAAATTAAAAACATGAAAAATTATTACAAAGCTGATTTTCATAAAATCTGAAAAGAACCCCCCCCCGCCCCCAAAAAAACAGAATACGCTTACATTACCGAGCGAAATGCTAAGCTTAATTTAAAATGCTCAATGTGAGTGTGGTTATTCATAGTGAATGAGCTGGTTACAAAGAAAAAAGAAATCAATCGGATTTCTGCACACGATAAAACATCTATATATAGAGATGGTTACTTACTCCTAGTAGCTGCTGAAAGGTGCGTTACGAAAATTAACAAACTGAGCACGAAACCTTTCACATAGCAAAAGATATCTGATGCAAAAGCGATTTTCAAGTCGAACAGTTACAAGGAGCGATACAGAGGAAAACGTAATATAACTATGCGCCTCCTAGCGGAAAAACTGTGCGTTATTTAAAGTAGAAAACCGTTGTAAAATATTTTTCATAGTGAAAAGTATCCTACAGAAGTAGGATTTTTCCAAAAAAAGTTTTTACAATCTAATTAACTTTTTCAAATAGAAATATAAGCTGATGCCTCTGGCGAAATTATTTTTAACAATGGAAAAATAGAAACTATGCGAATAGTATCCTTCCTAGCAGAAGCTACAATAGGGAAACAGTTTTTTTCAAATAGGACTTCTGGATAGATAAAAAATAAAGGATTTGACATTTACGCCCCCTAGGGGGAAAACCGTGTATTATTGAAGGAGAATAATATTCCGAATCTTTATTGTAGCGATTGACATACAGAAAAAAGAAAAAGGAAATTTTTCAATACGAATTTTAGAAGCGGGGATACAGTTTTTTTATTGAAGGTTCAACCATCACCGCGAGCAACTCACTGGGCTATAAGCAATCGCTCATCCCTAATTTAGGGACACTGCTTCCAGGGAAAGAAGAGAGCAAGTGCCGTAAGACAAACACAACATTCATGTCTCACTGGGATTTGAACCCCGACCTTTCTCAGACGAATGGTTATAAGCCAGCGCTTAAACCACTGCGCCGTCAGGACGGAAAGAATACAGTTGCAAACAGAAATACACACCAACACCACCTAGTGCCAGAGCTGTGAGCTACAAAAGTCCAAAATGAAATGCTCGCAGCTCTAAATATGTGTGATGCTTAAACTCGGATTGGTGGTAAAAAGTATATACAGCATATATTTTTAGTTTCGGTGTCCAGCATGAGCGAGCTATGACGTAGAAGTCTTCTCGTGCTCCTACGTTATGTTAAAACATCACCATACAATAAAATAGTTCCTAAATTAAACCCTAACGGCCAGACGAAACATTTAGAAAGCAGAAGTCAAACTTACGGAAAAGATGCTTTATTCAAGGGTTTCTCCAACACATCGTAACATAACATATCGGTATCAACCTTAAACACACCATACACCAACAACGCTACGTTCCAGATTAATCGCTCTCCAACACAGCGCTTTTCAAGCAACAGTTTACTGGTAGTTTATACTCTCGTTCTTATCAAAACAGGCATACATCACGTTCATTCAACCTCAATTATGTTACCAACAGTATTCGTTTGAGAGAAAAGATTTCACTTTAAGAGTGAAGATTTATATAGGGAAAGAATCTAAAAAGGAAAGTTAATTTAGAATATACGTCACAGAGTCTAAAGGACTATGAGCAGCTACCCTTCTCAAATTTAGGCCCATAGGTTCCAGAAAAGGAGCAGTGCCATCGGGCAAACACACATAGCCCATGCTACATTTGCGATCGAACCTGGGGACCATCTCGAACAGAAGGTCGGAATCAATTGACAAAACTTACTCGGCAACCGACTGCAAAGTCCACAGCAGCCTGAAACCAACGATTCCACTTATCTAGTGGCCGGCTTTGCGGGATTCTTGACATTCTTTCAAATTGGGCCCACGGTCGAGTTTCGCTTGCGGCATGGCAGGTCGGTCCGTTCAAGGTGATGCATTGGTGCATCACCTTGCAACAAGAAGCGCTAAATTAAGTAAACACTATGAACCGACGGCGGTCGTTAATGACACTGCACGGAACAAAGGTCTCAAAGCTCAATCAGATGTCATGGTTGGAGGCCCTAAGTATGCAGTATTTCCAGTAGGTTATGTTGTTCAAAACTCATGTTTAAAATGTAGGCTTCCTAACGAATCTGTAAAATTCCATGTATCAAAAATACGACGAGTTTTATGAAGTGTTTGTGATAGATTCATCGCATAGTCACACAAAATGCTGTTTCAACATTTTATCAACAAAATATAATTATCTGATATTTAAAGGCACAAAAGGGATATTAAAATGTTTTAAAAAATACAAAACATCATCGTATATTAACGTTACGTTCCACTTACATTTTACCAGAAGAAATTCTCGAAATTCCTGAGGGTTCTTGAAAATTGGAGGGTTAGGCAGCGTTGGTCCAAATAATGGAACAGATTCTTCTGAGTAAACAGATAACCTGAATGAAAATTAAAAATAAATAAACGTGCTGTGATACATCAGAACATTCTCACAATTTGTAATTATTTTTAAAACTAAATATTGACAGCATTTTTTGTTTCATTTATTAAATTTTTTTTTGTCTTCTATTGATTCTAAATGTTTAAAATTATTTTTTTTTTAGAAAATATATTAAGTAAGCTTATTGTACAAAGTATTGGGATGTCCGAAAAAACCGGCATTTTTGCAAAGTACAGTTCCACGACATAAGTATGCATATTTTCTGCGGAGCAGTTTTCCTATGCTGCAGATGATTGAAAGCACGTACTTTGGAGAATCAAATGAAACGTGAAGCACATGTCGCGATCAATGCGCTGAAATTGTACCGCGGTCAATTGCAACGGCTACAAAATTTGAAATATTGGTTCTATTGCTACATTACTGGAAACAGGTGTTTTTAAGGCTGCTGAAGCAGTCCGAAAAATTCATGAAGTTAAAGGTGAGGGCCTGCGAATTTTTCGGACTACGCAAACACGGTCAAGAAATTTGCGGCTTTCTTGAAACATGCTTTCAAGAAATTTTCCTCTTGAAAAGAAAGGAAGGTCTAGGTAGGACCTTTGCATATAATATGGAAGAAATATTCTTCTCATTACACGTGAAAAATACGTCATGATAACTAACACAGCAATCAGGCATCTCTGAATTAACTGTATTTAATGTTCTCACGTAATATCAATCACATCAGAAGTCTTGAAATTTTCATCACTCAGGAGCGGGAATCGAACCGCATCTCCCGATTTCAGTTCGAGCATGCTATCCGTTACACCATACAAAGTCGCAGGTATCTGAGTGTTAAGAGCATCAAGTGACTTTATCGTCCTGGGTGGTGTAACGGATAGCATGCTCGAACGGAAATCGGGAGTTGCGGGGTTTGAACCCCGCTCATGGGCGCTCAGAAGTGGCTATGAAAGGCGATCTACGTACAAGCACTCACAAATTATCAGAAGAACTGGGAGTTTACAAATCTATTTTCGCTGAGCACCTGTACAAGATCAGAAAGATTCACAGACCATGTCGTGAGGTACCTCTGGACTCACGCCCCTGCTCAAGCCAACGACGTGTCGAGGTATGCAAGGAACTATTCAGAAATCCGCACGATACTCGATTTATGAAACGAATAGGTACTAGACACGACAAGTGGATATATCTGCGTTATCCATATTCTTCAAGACCGTGGTTGAATACAGGTGAATCAGCTTTACCTTTCCCCAAACGCTGGGTTTTTGAGAGAAAGTTTATGCTGCGTGTCTAGTGGAATTATGAAGGTGCAATCCACCTTGATCCAAATGGTCAGTCTATCAATAACAAACTCTATTCTCAGCAACTGGACAGGATGCACGACAAACTTCAGGGGAAGTGTACTGTCTTAGTCAACCGACAGCGAGCACTGTTGCAAAAAGACAAGGCAAAACCTCATGCCACTAATTGGACCCAAGTTACATTTAAATAACTACATGAAATAGAGCTACTGTCTTTTTCACCATATAGCCCGACCTAGTCCCTTCAGACTACCACTTGGTTCGGGCGATGGCGCATTTTTTCAATGGCAATAGTTGGCTACATCGGACGATGTCGAACGCGAGTGCCAAGAGTTATTTGCCTCAAAACCGAAAGTTTAGAACCGAGCAGAAATTGAACAACTGGTAAATAGATGGGTTGAACCTATTGAACCCGATGGCATGATGCATCTTGGATTCTTTCAAGGTTTTGTATAAGTGAAACAGTTGTATCAAAAACGCCGTTTTTTTTCTACAGACACCCCAATATCATCAATTACATACACATTACTGATGGAACGCAAACATTCCTCTTGGCAAATGCAATTGTAACGTCAAAATCTTAGTACAATATATCTTAACAAAAAACCAAACAAACACTATTCATATTTAGTTTTTCTTACATTTAGAAAGCAGTGAATTGAGCTCATACGTGAAAAACAAACACAATGCGTTTGAGTTTCTCCTTCAGCGTTACCACAGTTTGAAGGTACTGAAGCGCATAGCATTATAAAACAACTAGTAGCCATGCCTGTTCTCCCAACCGTGAAACTATAAAATCAATTTTGAACGTACAATTAAAGAAATGGAAAAGTAATTAATGGAAAGAAAAGTAATTTAAGATCTGTAACTGATTTACGTTTTAGAACAGGGTTGTAAAGTCAATGCATACGTTTTGACGTAAAATATTAGCATGCTTTGGCGCCCCTTAATACTAATCAAAATTTCTACTGCATTTCAACATTTCTGGCATAATTATCTTTAAAGCTATCAGCATTTTGAAGAGTAAAACTAACTAAGCCGCCCTTCTAAAATATTTGGTTTTCAGACTTTTCTAGGTGTAGAAGTGGTAGAAAAATTTAAGCAAACAATATTTCAAAGTTGCAATTCTGTTTTTTTTTTGTTTTCGGGATTTTCTAAGTATTTGAACTTTAAGAGCTATCAGCATGCCAATTTTAAGATCTCTTAGTCATTTAAAAGTTGTAGACAATTCACGAAGAATTCAAGGGGACAATGTTCCAAAGCCGCCATTTTGATGTTTTTGGTGTTCGGACTTTTCTAGGTGTATGGACGTGAGGACCTATCAGCATACCAATTTTCAGATCTATAGGTCATTTAAAAGTGGTCGAACAATTTGCAGACTACATTTTCCCACTTTGCTTTATATACGTAGAGACAGTAATAGATTTCTGTACGAAAAGAAGTTTTGAGGCCAACTGCACTTTAAATTTATATTACCGAATTACAGAGAATTCAGTTCGCAAAATAGCATTAAAACTGAAGAAGTTTATATTTCTTGAATGCTTCAAAGAAAAAGCTACTGTCTCTACTTGAAAGATTTTAAGAAAAATTTCTTTATCAATTTTGCAATTTTTCTCACGATTACAATTTTCTTTTTCCATCAGTCACTATCACTTTCTTTGCCAGTTTGTTGCATTGCTTGGCACGCTGTGTTGCAATATCCAATTCACGTTCGAAATATTTGTTGCGGTTGGGAGTATCGCCAAATAGAACATCCATATTTATTTATTTATTTATTTATTTATATCGTAAATTGGAGAGAGAGGTCAGAAATAACAATAAATATACTGCTATCGTTTCGTAATAACAATCCTTCAGAGCGACGAGGTGAAAGTCGCTAGCCTGAAAATCTGTCGCTCAAAAAAAACATAAACTAAACGTTCCAATGGTTCTGGAGAATGTAAAAACCAATACATCTATAAAAGGGAATTCACTGACATTTTAGAATATCACATCATTGGAAAGTGAAAATTACATGGCTCTTTCTTTCTGTTGCATAAAGAACACATACCTTTTATGAAAAACTTCAAAGACCATTTTTCATATTCTCATAAACGCTAATAAAGAGTATTTATAAAAAGAAAACACTTAGATAAAAGAAAACGTTTTCGGCTCTCAGAACGTGATTGCAATGGAAAACCACAACTAGCTATGGCAAATCTATCGTAGCCAAAACCAGATGCGTATTTTTAGCTCGTCTTTTGAAACAAAGGTAGCTGCTTAGAAGTATCCATGCGTAGCTCCGTCTGTGCACACCATATTTTAGAAACTGTGACGTGCCTGCCGCGCAAGACGCATATGAGATAAAGGCAGATAGCAACGAGAGCATATGTCTGCGTAGCTCAGTTGGGAGAGAGACTTATTCCGGAATGAGGGGACACGGTTTCGATGCCCGGCGTGGACAAAAATGACGGAGAAATTTACTTCGTTATAAAACCATTAGCCATATTTGAAAAAATTCCTTTTGTCATCAAAAGTCTGAAAGTTGGAAAGACATCCATAGGTTTTTGTCTATCTTCTGATGCCTAAATTTGCCGCTAGGAAGTGGAAATGCACATGCTATTAAATTCAAAATATATCTCACTCTACACTGTATTATCAAAGGTATTCAGACACTAGTAAAAGAAATTACATAAGTGCAAAGAACGGTTGCGCAGGAAGGTGCGCTGTGAGTGAGGAGGTACTTATAAAAAGATGAGATATTCTATCGTGTTAGTAGTAACTCTGAAACGGATATGACGCGTGGACGTGAACTTTCCGAGTTCCAGCGTTGGCTGGTCATAGGGTACCACTTGAGTAACGTTTCCATGCGGATCATTGCATCTAAACTAAGCATACCAAAACCGACTGCAAGCCAAGTCCTGGAGAGATGGAAGCAAAGCAGTGTAACTACAGCAAAACAAAGTTCAGGAAGGCCGCACAAACTGACGGAACGTGACATAATAGCCATGGTAAGAAATGCTAAGAAATCCCGTTCTTCCTCTGCCGTTTCCATCGCTGCTGAAAGCGGAAATGCTTGTAGTGCCTCGGCTAGTAACATAACTATCCGCAGATAGTTGCACAGTGTGGGTTGTTAATGTAGAGGAGCGGCAGACAAGCCACACATCGCTACCGTGAATGAGAAGAGTCGTTCGGAGTGGTGTGTATCCCGTCATTCCTGGACGGAGGGCGACGGGAAAGCTGTTCTTTGGAGTAATGAGTCACGCTTTTCGCTCTTGGAGTAGTGTGTCTTCCGCCTTTTCTGGACTGTGGGAGACTGAAAAGCTGTTTTTTGGAGTGCTGAGTCACTCTTTTCATTCTTGGTGTAGTGTGTCTCCCGCCGTTCCTGGACTGCGGGAGACTGGAAAGCTGTTCTTTAGAGTGATGAGTCACGCTTTTCACTCTTGGAGTAGTGTGTCTCTCGCCGTTCCTGGACTGCGGGAGACTGGAATGCTGTTCTTTGGAGTGATGAGTCACGGTTTTCACTCTTGGAGTAGTGTGTCTCCTGTCGTTCCTGGACGGTGGGGGACTGGAAAGCTGTTCTTTGGAGTGATGAGTCACACTTTTCACTCTTCCAATCTGATGGGTGTGTTTGGATTTGGCGCCAGTCCAGCAAGCGATTTTCGTCGGAACTGTTAAGGTCGGCAGAGGCTGCATCACGGTGTGGAGTGGGTTTTCAGGAATGTGGCTCAGCCAGTTGGTTATTATACCACAAACCATGAAGTCTGCTTTGATGTTCCATATAATTGTGCCCTGCCAACAATGTGGCAGTATTATTGAAATGATCGTTGTCTCTTCCAACACGATCGAGCTCTCTGCAACACTACACGTCGTGTGCAAGACTAGCTTCTAGAAAATGTGGTGGAATTGTTAGACTGGCCTTCACAGAGTCATGATTTTAATCCCATAAAACCCCTTTGGGATTAAAATCAGGACTCTGAGCAGGCCAATCTTCCAGTCCAGTATGAGCTAAGACGGTCTTTGCTCTCTACTCTGGTAGCAGCTTTTCATGACGAAGGACGAGCCAATCCCGTCGAGACCTACCGAAAATTGGTTAACAATCGACACGCTTTTCACTCTAACAGGGGAAGAGCCTCGACATGTTCCCCTGTTATACCAGCAAAAGGTGGACCTAATTACTAATAATTGCGATAATAAATGCATTTGTTCCAAAACATGGGGTGTGCGAATACTTTTGATACTATAGTGTATATAATTATTTCAAAAAGAGATATAAATAAGTTTTTACCGCCGCAAACATTTTCTCACGAAGATTATTTTACATACAGTTTTCATTTGAAATAATGCATGCTGTCATTACTAGAGGACGTAAAAGTGTCTGCCTTTTTAGCAAAATCTCTGATTCCCAAAGTCGCATTTGAAAAATTATTTTTGCGTATTTAAAGATTACAATGCTGAATAATTTGCATGCATTTTACAATATGTTTTGGAAAAATGAACTGCTAGGGTGTGTAAGTGCATATTTCCGTTTTGAACATGTTTTAATCGTATTTTTGCTTCTTAAAATCTAACTAAAAAAATATTTTTCAGATATACGCCACTCACCTTAAAAAGCATTTCTATGCAGGTCTCTTTACAACTTCGCACATTTATTACGGACACCATGTACTATGTAAGTTAATGGTATTTGTTGTATAATATACTGTAAATATCAAAGTTTTAATTGGCATTATCGTTTTTCGTAATATGTCTCTCACTGACGTAGTAGGTGCTGTTCTATGAAAATGTGGCCCCCACTAGAGAGAGCCCAGTGCGTCGCTTGGTTCACCGAAACGAAATCTGATACACAAACGAAACAACATTTCCGGACTAAGTATGGGAAAAAACTGCCATCTCGTTCTAGTATCCACCAATGGCCCCAGAAATTCATGCAGACTGGGTCCGTGTTGAACCAAGATAGTAGTGGCCGCCCATGAACATCGAATGAAGACATCGAACGTGTTCGTGATTCATTTTCACGAAACCCGAAGAAGCACATTCGTTCCGCTGCCAGAGAACTACAAATGCCCCGGTCCACGGTACACAGGGTAGGGTGCTACATAGATATCTACGCTTATAAACATACAAAGTGCAACTCTTACAAGCACTTGAGGCGAACGATAGACCACGACGAAAAGAGTTCGCAATAACGATGCTGGATAGACTGAGTGAAGATCTCGAGTTTCTCACACATGTTTGTTTTACGAATGAGGCAACTTTTCATGTCTCTGTGAAGTTAAACTGACACAATGTCAGGATTTGAGGGTCTGAACATCCTCATACCTTTATGAAACTTGCGAGAGACAGTCCTAAAGTGAACTTGTGGTGCGGCGTTATGCATAACCGAGTCCTTGGACCATTTTGCTTCAGTGAGAAAACAGTAACGCCAGATGTTTACCTGGATGTTTTTTGCGTGAGTATGTTGGGCCACATTTGGAGGACCTTCAACCAAGCGTGATATTCCAACAGGACGGTGCGCGATCACATTGGGCACGGTACGTTCAGGACTTTTTAAACAAAATATTCCCTGGGAGGTGGATTTGACGGGATGGTCCAATTGCATGACCACCCGGTTTCCCCGACGTCACATACTCTGGATTTTTTTGTATGGGGATATGTGAAGAACATCGTGTGTCGGACAAAAGTGAAGGACATCGATGACCTGAAATCGAGGATCAACAATGCCATTTCGACCATTACTGAGGACATGCTGCATCGCTCATGGTTGGAACTGGAGTTCCGGCTAGATGTTTTACGCGCAACAAATGGTGCGCATATTGAGCTTTTGTAACGAGGTAGAAACAACTTTAGTCTTTGCTCTTACTTATGTGCTCAACCACATTAGTCTCTCTCATACAGTGTATCCGTAATAAATGTGCAAAGTAGTAAAGAGACTTTTTGGACGCCCGGTATATCTTTTATTTCTCAAGATAATATTCAGTTTTGCACTAAGGACATTCATGTATATTTGGTAACGATGAGCTCGCTTCTTCTGAACGTTCAGTTTTTTACAAAAAATCGTTTTGTTACAGATCCTTTTTTGACCAAGACTATTTTTTATGTATTTACAAATTTTTGTGTCATTAGGACATGTAAATAGTAACCAAATCTGTTTGTACCATAGTTGGAACTGTATCATCTTTTCCAAGAACTCGATTTGAAAAATTCTTTTTCCCTTGGATACCTTCCGTTATGAGAAATGTTTTGTGCACAATATATGATTTTTTTGTGCGATACATTTCAAACGCTAGAGGCCAAAATATCTATTTCTATTTGTTGTTTTGCGGACTCTAGAAATCAATTTGCTGTATATTTTGAAACCGACTTAATAAACTATGAAGAACGCTTCTTATGATCCGCATTTTAAATACTCTGAAGATTATTTCTACGAGCTGTAATTGCTTTGTTTTTTCCGCTGAAATTTTTCTTCTAAAAATCTGCTTCGAAAATGAACTGGAAATAATTCAAGAAACGTGTACATCTCACTTGAATATTCAATGCCATATTTCTAATTTGAACACTCGCACATCTGCCAGATAGAGAAAGGCACGTAGCATTCCCTTCTTTCTCTTTTACTTCGTCGTCCAAAGAGAGATGCGATAAAATCTTAGTTTGTCAAAGTCGCTGCAAAGCCTCATTGACATATTCCGCCGTAATCGTTATTATGCCACTCGTCCAACTGTATATCCATCCGTTTACTTGTGGATTCAATATCTTCTCATCTCTAAAGAAATTTTGAAATGACTTTGGATGGAGTTTTGCAACCATGAGAATGATGACCTCTGACCTTCAGAAATCCTTTGATGCCGAGTTTTCTCACTAGTCGCTCAAGAAACGTCCGTTTTTGTATTAGAAATCTATAATCATGACCAGATCATCCAAACATACTTTTACTTTTTGTGTTGCAGTTTTTCTTTCTCTTGGAATCAGTATAAATTGCTTGTTAAGTAGCACAAATTGATATACTGTATTTACTTAGTTCGATATCTACCTCCTCTGGGATGGTAAATTTTCTTTTTTCCGATATCCACAGTCGCCAACATTTCCATGAGCATTTCAAGCATTATACTCATTATTCTAAGTACATCTTGTGTTCAGCATATTCTGCTATTGCGGAACGCTGATTTAAAGTATTACTACACTCAGCAGACAAAACATCAGAGACAAGGGTGATGGTCAGTTAACATGGGTATCTCCGCACAGAGTGGAACAGAACAAGGTCGTCTAGAAAACATAAGGCCATGACATTAGAGACATGAGTTTCCTCCTTTTGCGACGTCACTCTCATATTACACGGACTGATACGTCGGTGTCGTGTTTGACGTCAAGTACGACAGCGTTGAAAACGAACCTAAAGCATTGGTTTTCGCGTGACGTCACCAAAAGAGGGAACTCGTCTTTCTAATGGCATGGCCTTATATTTTCAGGACGACCTTGAATAGACTCAAACCGAACGCAGGCGATAAATAGGTAGATAGAAGGACTTCGCAACAGTGCGTAGTAATCGACAAACATAGGTGAATGTGGTGATCTGAACGACTTTGATCGTCGACGCATTGTTGGTGCAAATCAGATGGGTCATTCTATCGTCCAAGTGCAAAGAACCCTAGGGTTCCTGAGGGCAACCGTATCAAGTGTGTACTGCAAGCATACCATAGACGGAGCAAGCGGTGGCCGTTTTTGTGTCTGGACACGCCATTGATGCCCGTTGCCAACGTAGGCTATACAGGATCACACAGACACGCCGCTTGGCAACGGTGGAGCAAATCACATGCAGATTAAATGTCGGAGGTTCAAGAAGCGGCAACGATCGAACGGTATGGCTCACGCTTCATATCCGACGCCCTACTCGTGTGCCACTGTTGCCTGCTCGCCATTGGACATTACGCCTAGCCTGGTGCTTGGACTGCTGCAGGGGGACGTCGTGTGGTCAGATGAATAGATAGGAGGGTGCGGGTGTGGCGTCGACAGCATGAAGCCATGGCCTCGTCATTGCAGATTGGCTCTGTTCAAAGCGGTGGTGGCTCTGTGATGGTTTGGGGAGCCTTCTCGTGGGACACATTAGGTCCGTTGGTGTGTCTGGAGATGTCCGTAACCGATGGGCGCTACCAGAATGAGCTGGCTGATCACCTACACGCTTTCATGGCCTTCGCGCATCCTGCGGCCAATGATCTGTTCAAGAATGAACACTGATCTGAGTTTGGAACCCTGCAGTGGCCCTCAAGATTCCCGGATTTAAATCCTAGGGAAACTCTCTGGGTTGCCGTGAAGCGGAACGACAGATTATGGGAGTTCCTAATAATAACGAAAGAGAATGTTCATTATCCATCTTACGTGCACTTTCCCAGCCAGCACTTCTTGTACTTGTAACTGCTGCTTTTACTTTTAAACCAAATTTCGCAGTCGGAGGACAGATATGTATGCATATACAGTAAAACCTCGAAAATCCGGCATCCAGAAAACCGGCAACTTCAGAAATCTAGCACTTCTCTGATTTCGTTAGAACATCCGATGTTTCACCAATAACCGTGGTGATCTCCAGCTGTGTCGTCTCAACAACACATCGCGAGATCATCCGATCTCAGCGTGAGAATTGCAGATAGCCGCCTACGCTGAAGTGACGCGGACCAATGAAGCAACGAATCAGCTTGTACGTTTGAAATGCGCGTCAAACGTGTGATGAATATCTGTGTTTGGTGATGGCAGTATGTGTATTCGATCGTGTAATGACATCGATTATACATCGGCCTTCATGATGCATTGCGGTAATCGCCTTTACGATGCATCGTAGTTTCGTCAGTTGAAAAACGGTAACATCGATGTAAAATTCACAACGGGTTTTTGCAATGAATCGGTATATCCCACAGCGGTTGCTCTGACCGTCAATTTATAGCACGTCTTTTGTAAAAAAAGATCGTGCTTATGTTACCGGTTTGTCCGTCCGTCTGTACCCACGATATCTCTGCAACTATAAGTCCGATTTGAAAAATTCTTTTTGCGTTGGGAAGCTTGAAATAAGCGAATGATGATCTCTTATCTCGTTTTTTATGATGTACAATTTCGTCGCTAGAGGGCGTAAATACAGATGATGTCGAATTAAAAAAATGTTTTATTTCACATATTTGCTTCTAAGCATCCGATTGAAGAAAATCATTTATCTTTCGATTCTATTTATGTCGAAGAGTATTTTAGATATAGTTACTTTTTCAAATTACGCATAAATTTTCTGTTAGGGGGCGTAAAACTAAATTGCATTTTTCCCGATAACTCTTCTTCTAAAGTTCCGATTTGAAAACTTTTTTCTTCAGCGGATACACCTCCTGATGGGAAATATTTTACATATAATTTAAAATTTTTGGTAAAACACACTTTGGTCATCAGGGGGCGTAACAGCTAATTTTTGCTTCTGATGTATTTGCCATAAAATCTGAGCTTCTATAATATCGATTCAAAAGAATTCTTCCGTGGACTGGTGTCATTCACATCAATAAACCTTTTCGGAATATTTTCTTAAAATATTTCACAGTTTCTCCGCCATGGGGCATAGAGGCATATCTTGTTTTTGTGAATATCTCTACTTCTAGGTGTTCGATTTGAAAAAGTCCTTCTTTGTTGAATTTTTCATGTAATTTCAAAATTTTCAAGTAATTCATGGACTTTCCGCTAGGGAGCGTACAGGTGAATTTAGTTTCCCCTATATCTCTACTTCTAAATCTCCGATTTGAAAAATTATTCCTGCACCGGATACAGCTCCTGATGGGAAATTTGCAAATAATTTCTAACTTTTTGTACAAAAAATGGTTTGGCCACCAGGTGCGTAAATCTTAATTTCCGTTTCTGATGTATTTGCAGCAAAATCTGGGATACTGAAAACTCGACTAATTTTGTTTTTTTATTGGACCGATACCGCTCATACGGAAAAACCTTTTGAGAATACTTTGTTCCTAAAATAATGCACGATTTTCCCACCAGGGGATGTAATGGCACATCTTATTTTTGTCGATATCTCTGTTTCGAAGAGTCCGATTTGAAAAATTCTTTCTGTGTTGCGGAGCGTTTCCGGTGCGAAATGTTTCTCATATAAATTAACGTTTTTCTTAACGCACAAGTCTGCAACCAGAGGGCGTAAGTTCACGATTCCGTTTACAGCAATATCTGATTGATTAAAACTCCGATTGAAAAACTTCGTTCTTCCGTCAGATACTATTGTTTTTTCATACCAATTCCATTGACATTGAATAGCTTTGATAAATTTAATTTGCGTCAGAACGTATTCAAAAGACGGGCTTATTACACCCGAAAACTCGGTGTCATCTTTCTTGTTTCAAGTTTTTGCCAAACCATTCGCCAAATTCAATCAGTTTTATAATAAATACGACAATACTAAAAATAGTATAAATATACTAATAATCCAAATTTCTTGGCGTAGAATAGGAATCAAAGTTTCCAAGCTTTACTAAATACGCCAATATTTTCGCCAAAACTTTTTTCCATTGCCTAAACGATTTTTCTTCAAATTGGGAAGAATGCGATCGGTAGCGCTACTCCTGCATATTTATAAAACGTGGGCGCGCAAATTTTCGTTAAATTGACCTGTTACATGTTGATTTACGTAAGGCCCGTTAATCAATTTTTGATAGCTTCAGAAATCTGGAATTTTCGTAAATCTCACACTCGTCCAGTCCCGTTGATGCCGGATTTTGGATGTTTTACTGCAGTTGCAGACTTGACCAAAACTTCTGAGGTGTCTAAAGATGTTCCACTTTCTAAACTTTCCATGCTGGCGGTATTATGATGAATCTGTACTTATCAGGTTATATGCTCTTAGGCATGTCTTGAATTATCTGAGAATAAAATAGTAAGATTACTGTTCTAGTTTCAATTTTGAGCAAACATGTGTGCATATTATAATATACGTTTCGGATAATAAGTTTGAGGAACTTTGTCGACAGATGCACTGATTTCCACTGAGATTATTGTGGCGTCCTTCTCACTAAAACTTTCACAGCTTTATGTGGGAGAAAACAACATGCAGCAAAGTTTTGCCATGAAACAAACTTATCTGCGCGGTGTTATGTAGCTCAAGACAATAGGACAAATACTATTAGTGGAAAATTAGCATGAAGGGAGATTATTTTAGAGACTTAGTGCATTCATGAAATTGGAATCACATTTGTTTCTGTTGTACATTCACAAGCTCCTTATCAGTCTTGCACGTTATAGTTCATTGCTGCTCAAACATTCTACTATGGTTAGGTATTAGCGAGGATCGTGTGAAGCAACGGCGGCCTGTCGCAATGTGAGCTAGATAGAACCGCTGCCGGATTTAGGTCACAGCTAATGAGATCTCGCTGCGACCAATGAACATTGCTGAAACTGCGCGACAAGCCAGTTACAGGTTTTACCAGGGCTTATCACTTCAGAAATGTTTTTGGGTGTGAGTGATATGCGAAACGACATATCTGTCCTGATGCTTATAACTTTGTATAACTCGGCGTGCAGAATGAACGCTGAATTTAGAATCTGTATTTGTGGAAAATCAGTTGGAACCTTTCTCCTGTTTATGAGCTCTTAGGTATGTCTTGAAGGATCAAATTTGTTGATAAGAAATCGCAGTGTTGTTTCAATTGATGACTCATTTTTGTATATCAAGGTTTCAATGAGATTATAATATAATTAAATATGTTCTATTCCAAAGACCATTTTGAGTAAAGCTTCAAAATAATAGGGATGAAATGCTAGCTCATTCAGGGGAACTAGCGCTTAGTACTCGGAAAAGAAAACTTGATAAAGGGCATTAAAAAGCAAGACAAGCTCACCAACATAAATAGTTCTGCTCTGTTCGAAACAGTTACTTCCTTTTCTATTAATAATTTGAATTCAATCTACGGTGCTTAGTAAAACTAAGGCGAATATATATATATATATATATATATATATATATATATCATATTCATTGTCAACCATTATCAATCCACTGCTGGATGAAGGTTTCCCCAAGTTTCTTCCACAACTGTCTGTCATGAGCCAGTCTCGTCCGGGTTACTCCGGCATGCTTTCGAATTTCAGCAATACGTCTCCCAGGTGGTCTTTTTCTGTATATATATATATATATATATATTGGATGTAAGGTCAGGTCATGCGTAACATCACAGCCTCTCCTTGACAAATGTCAACCCCGCCTTCTCGTGGTACATCCTGTTCCCACTAAATGAGCTCTGACGACCGCCAATAGCGGTATAACTGTACCATCGGGATTAGAGGAGAAATGCTATCCCACACTCATCAACCCGCTTGGCCAGCGTATTGAGTTATGGCCAAACCCCTCCAAAATGACTCCACAACTTAAATCTTGGCCCTCAGTCTCCGGCAGCTGGAATGTACCTGGCCAAAGAAGCAGATAGAGCGACATGAAGGCAGAGGGTGCTAAGAATCCCCGGAGGACCAGACTAGGCAGCCATCTCATGCTGACCTTGGCTACGTATAATGGACGCTCGCTATCTTCTGATTCAAGGCTTCTTGAATTGGAAGAGGAACTACAAAGGATCAAGTGAGACATCGTCGGGCTAAGTGAGGTAAGGAGAAAAGGAAAAGATCTCATTGAACTGAAAAGTGGACATCTCTTCTATTATCGTGGGACTGATACTGGCAGAACTAGTGGTGTTGGGTTTATACTAAACAAGAAACTGAAATATAAAGTTGTAGAAGTTGAAAGTTCCTCTGACAGAGCTGCACGACTCGTTATCCAACTCTCGGGAAGATACCAGGCTCAGATTACTCAAACTTATGCATCGACCAAAAGTCATCCTGAAGAAGAAATTGAAGAATTTTATGAGGAAATTCGTCATCTAAATAATAAAGGTAAGCAGCACTTAAAGATAATTATGGCAGATTTCAATGCAAAAATAGGGCAACGGCAACATAATGAAACTTCAGTAGGTACATTCGGTCACGGCAACAGAAACCAGTGTGGAAATACTCTCGTTGAGTTTGCAGAGGCAGAAGGGTTTTTCATCTTGAACTCCTTTTTCAAGAAAAAGCCCCACAGGAAATGGACATGGAGACATCCAAATGGGACGACCAGTGAAATTGATTTTATTATGTGTAACAAAAAATTCGTCATAGAAGACTGCAGTGTGCTAAACAAGTTCAACACAGGTAGTGACCATAGATTGGTGAGATGTAAGATGCACCTCAACACTAAACTCGAACGTGGCAAGCTCATAAGACAAACAAAATTTATTGACATAACCAACCTTAAAAAAAACCATAATACCTTCAAGTTGGAACTGAAGAACAGATTCTCTGTTTTAGAAGGCCTAACATCGGAAGAAGTGGATATTTCTGAAGTTAACGGAAAAGTAACCAAAGCTCTTATGGAAACAGCAACAAAATTAGCTGGGTCTAAGAACAAGATGCATGTGAACAAATTATCAGGAAAAACCAAAATGTTGATGCAAAAAAGAAGAGATATGAGGACAACTAAAGAAGATGTGACTTCCAAAGGGGAATAGATAGAGCTATGCAAGACAGTACGAAAAAGTATCACTCAAGACGTAAGGAAATTTAACTGTGAACTAGTAAGAAAAGCAATTGAAAAGAACCAAAGCATAAAGATAGCAAAGGGACATCTCAGTAAGGTAAGAAAACAGATTATGGCACTAAGTAAAGAAGATGGTTCTGTAACAAGAAATAGAGGGGAAATTTCGACAAGAGTGAAAGATTTCTACTCCAAATTATATGAAAGGGATGATACATGTACTCCAGACATCATGAAAGGCACGAGTACCAGAGTTCTCCCAGTCTTCCCAGCAGAAGTTGCACATGCAATCAAGAACATGAAGCGGGGAAAAGCTCTAGGAGAAGATGGAATTACTGTAGACATCATACAAGAAGAAAGTGGAGAAATCGAAACAGTATTCGCCCAAATTTTCACTCGATGCCTTAATGAAGGGAAGATTCCTGAGGATTGGAACAACGCTACACTAATCTTACTACATAAAAAAGGTGACATTGAGGATCTCAGGAACTACAGACCTATCAGCCTCCTATCAGTGGTTTATAAAATCTTCACTAAAGTCCTTTCACACCGCTTAAAGGTGACACTGGATATGGTTCAACCGAGAGAACAAGCTGGATTCAGGAGTGGCTACAGCACAATAGATCATATCCACGTACTGAGAGAACTAATTGAAAGAGCGAGGGAATATGAACTTCCCATTGCGCATGGCTTTCATCGATTATGAAAAAGCCTTTAATTCGGTGAAACCATCAGCAGTTACAATGGCTCTAAAATCCTGCGGTATTGAAGATGCGTACATTAATATTATTAATAACATCTATGAAAATGGAAATGCAAGGATTCGGCAGTTTGAACATAAAACACACATAAAAATTGGAAAAGGAGTGAGACAAAGTGACACCATATCTCCAAAGCTCTTTAATGCCACATTGGAAAATGTCTTTCAATTACTGAACTGGGAAAACAAAGGGATAAAGGTTTAATGGAGCTTATCTAACCAACCTTCCTTTTGCTGATGACGTAGTAATTTTTGCAACTACCCCATCAGAGCTGCAGAGTATGATCCAGGAACTTGCTGACAAGAGTAAAGAAGTGGGATTAAAAATGAACTTTCAGAAGACAAAAGTGATGTTCAATGCTTTTACAAGAAATGAAGATTTATCGATTGTTGGAGAAAATCTGGAGATAACAGACACGTACGTTTATCTTGAACAGCAGATATCAAGTGAGGGTCACATTGATGAAGAAATTAATCGGCGTACAAAACTTGCCTGGAGAGCTTTTGGAAGAAACAGCATAATTTTCAAGAGCAATATGCCATTATGTCTTAAAAGAAAAGTGTTTGATCAATGCATCCTTCCAGTGCTTACGTGTGGTGCAGAGACGTGGACCTTAACTAAAAGAGACATACAAAGGCTGCAGACAACTCAACGAGGTTTGCAGAGGTGCACGCTTGGTGTAACCAGGAGAGATAAGAAGAGTAACTCGTGGATCATAAAAATGACAAGAGTGGAAGACATCATGATCAGAGTTAAATCCTTGAAATGGCAATGGTATTGGTAACTCTGGGTACCAAGTGGTACCCAGTTTATTGCTATAACGAAATACAGACATATGAGATTCATTAAAAGCTGCAGTACAAAAAGCAACAGTGCGGAAAGTCAGTATATCCACGATGCAGCACAACGTTACACAGAAAGGAATTGAATATGCACACGAACAATGAATGGCCGAACGGCATGTCAAACACTATAACACATGTGCACAAATGCATGAAATGTACTATGCTATGATAAAACAACCGAACGGAACTGAAATGTGGTTAGAGCGCAAAACAACATTGAGTACCTCAACAACTTTATAAAAATAACAAAGGTAACAAACGTACCACTATAATAATCCGCGATAGGGGAAAGAACTAACACAGCAAACACTCACAAGTATAGGTAATTTTAAAAACAGGCAGAAATTCAGTAAACAACAGATAAGATAATGATGAGATAATGAGGAGATCACACAAGTAACGAGACCGATTAGTTGTGAAAACACAACAAAAACACGCAACTATCGCAAATTTACAATACATTACTTGTGAATCACAGTAAAAACAAACAATGAAAATATCAGAATCAACATGCACTAAGTCTGCAAAACCAGGGAATGTGCAAACGGGTTAGCAAATCCCCTAGCATTGAGAGAATAAAAAGTAATCGGTGTAAGGAAGAGAGCTAAAGGTCATCGGTAAAAGGATAGAAGGTATCACATATATGCTTCTCAACGAGCTCCTTCAAGGAGGCGAGACGGCGCGTGTAACGTCTCAAAAAAGGCTGATACCGAGGATCGGTGACACACAGAGATTTAAAAAGTGACACATAAGCTTCTAATTGCGTTACCGCTGCATACAGGTCCAGATCAGGTGAGTGAAGGAATACTTCAGAACCAACAATCGTACGTGCAGGTTGAAAAAGACGTAAAAGTTGCTGTCTAGACAGTGTTCCAGGAACTGGTGGAAACGTATCAACGGCCTGTAAAACCTCAGCATCAGCGAGAGGATTGACAGGACCTGAGCGGAGAAGCATGCTGTTTGAAGAATCATCAGGTGGAGAAACACCGGAACCGGAAAATTCTCGGGAACACTAGATGAATCCTCAGAATGTGGCACAGAAAGTTGTTTTAACTTTTTCTGTTTTACAGCGACTTTGGAAGTTTCCAATCCGCTTCGAAGAAGAAGCTGAGGCGGATGTATCCATTAGTGGATCAAGCTCACCTCCCAAGTCAGGAGACGAGGAAACGAACGTCGCCGAAGAAGCAGTACGTAGCTGAGCTGCCTTAGTGGAGACTGGTACAACAGCCGAGGCTTCAGGAAGATGTTGCAACAAGGGTATGGTAGACAAGGTTGTAAATGGAGATCCGATATCCGAGAGGCTAGGAGAAGAGCCAGACGGCCGATTTGCCAAACCACCACTCAACACACCCGGACCGGAACACTCCGCTGTAGACACATCTGTAGTCGAAGACAACTTTGTCAATCTTGAAGGTGGATGCTCAATCGTACGGGTCGGGAGAGGAGGAAAGGCAGCATTGTCCGTGACGGAAATGTTCGTCTGACGGAGAAACGAAGAATTCGCGTCAGGCAAACTACCGGTAGTGGGGATAGTAGAAAGACCAATGTGGTCAGCAGTGGGATGCGAACTTGATGAACGTCCATGTCGAACGGGGTCACAGGAGGCAGTGGTGTGATTCTGTGTTAAACAGTGTGTACAATAGTGAGCAGTGAAAATCTTGAAACTGACGTTCGTGCGCCAATTTCAACGGTAGCTTCTGTAGGGCAATCCGCCAAGGCTTTCTCGGTGGGAAAGACGACCAATAACTGACGGCGAGGTCCGGTAGCATGTGCAAATCGAGTTCCGCGGGGAGTGTCAGAGAGGCGACGGACCTTGCCAACAATTTTACAAACATGACTGACAAGGAGACGAAGTGCATCATCCGGTACTTCCTGTGGTACAGGATAGAACGTGATGTTCACCGGTCGCTTGGAAAGAGGCGACGGGATGAGATGGTTTGTCCCAATCGAAAGTCCGTTTGCAAGAAAAAAGTCAGCATCCTCCTTGTGATTAAACTGTACCAAAATACCCCGAGGAGTACGGGAAATTCCTGCAATGGACGCAGACGACACATGTCCAGAGAGGGCTTCCATGTAGCGTGGCAATGGAGTATTTGGTAAAGCATGAAAGAGCACACCTCTATCCAGGAGGTTATGGAACTCACGGCCAATCTGCGAATTGTCATCTATCGTTACCTTCACCTTGTGGTTGGATACCTGAATAATAGGTGTTGCTTGCAAAAGACCATCTGGTTCAGAGGAATCGGACGTAGAAGTAACGCCTCGTTGCACTTTAGAGGCAAATGACATCCTCGGAAGAGAAGTCTGTTCGGATCTGGCAGGCACAGAAGACTGTGAGGGAAGAGAAGCACAGGCCGAAGGCAAGGCAGTAGAATCAGTAGTACCCAAGGAGGGCACCGAGGCAGATGCAGGAGCTGAAGACGAAAGCGCAGCCAAGTCCAGTGAAGGCACCGGTGCAGGAGTGCTAGAAAGCTGGGAAGGCATCTGAGCAGACACATCTGAGGACGTGAGTATGTTAACTTCCATAGACGTGGGAAGTGTGACGTGACGTGCATCCGCCACGCCCATAGATGATAAGGAAATACCGGAAGCCGCCATGTTGGCAGCTTCCAAACGTAAACAAACGAGCAAACGATAAGATAACGGATGAATATGAACTAATATGAGGATGAGAACGCTAGAAAAGTAGCTCAAAACGTACACAGTACCTTTAGACAGCAGGGCCATGTAACAGGTGAGTGAGGGACGAGATATTCCACACTAAATTGCATAACATATTGGAGCCACCAACACTACATCAGTCACGAACGAGCAATGGGTTGGACATACTGCCAGATGGACAGACCATCGATGGACAGCCGAAATTTTAGATTAAATATCAAGGGACAGGAAAAGACCCAGAAAAAGACCACATAGAAGATGGGTGGATGAAATTCGAAAGTATGCGGGAGTAACATGGAGGAGACTGGCACAAGACAGACCGTTGTGGAGGAAACTTTTGAAGATCTTCGTCCAGCAGTGGATTGATAATGGTTGACAATGATGATGATGTATATATATCATCATACATAATGGCATATTGCTCTTGAAAATTATGCTGTTTCTTCCAAAAGCTCTCCAGGCAAGTTTGTACGCCGATCAATTTCTTCATCAATGTGACCCTCACTTGATATCTGCTGTCCAAGATAAACGTACGTGTCTGTTATCTCCAGTTTTTCTCCATCAATGGATAAATCTTCATTTCTTGTAAAAGCATTGAACATCACTTTTGTCTTCTGAAAGTTCATTTTTAATCCCACTTCTTTACTCTTGTCAGAAAGTTCGTGGATCATACTCTGCAGCTCTGATGGGGTAGTTGCAAAAATAACTATGTCATCAGCAAAACGAAGGTGGGTTAGATAATCTCCATTAATCCTTTATCCCTTTGTTTTCCCAGTTCAGTGATTGAAAGACATTTTCCAATGTGGCATTAAAGCGCTTCGGAGATATGGTGTCACCTTGTCTCACTACTTTTTCAATTTTTATGCGTGTTGTATTTTCAAACAGCCGAATCTTTGCACTTGAATTTTCATAGATGTTATTAATAATATTAAAGTACGCATCTTCAATGCCGTATGATTTCAGGGCCATTGTAACTGCTGATGGTTTCACCGAAACAAAGGCTTTTTCATAATCGATGAAAGCCATGCGCAATGGAAGTTCATATTCCCTCGCTCTTTCAATTAGTTCTCTCAGTACGTGGATATGATCTATTGTGCTGTAGCCACTCCTGAATCCAGCTTGTTCTCTCGGTTGAACCATATCCAGTGTCACCTTTAAGCGATGTGAAAGGACTTTAGTGAAGATTTTATAAACCACTGATAGGAGGATGATAGGTCTGTAGTTCCTGAGATCCTCAATGTCACCTTTTTTATGTAGCAAGATCATTGTAGCGTTTTTCGAATCCTCAGGAATCTTCCCTTCATTAAGGCATCGAGTGAAAATTTGGGCGAGTACTGTTTCGATTTCTCCACTTGCTTCTTGTATGATGTCTACAGTAATTCCATCTTCTCCTGGAGCTTTTCCCCGCTTCATGTTCTTGATTGCATGTGCAACTTCTGCTGGGAGGACTGGGAGAACTCTGGTACTCGTGCCTTTCATGATGTCTGGAGTACATGTATCATCCCTTTCATATAATTTGGAGTAGAAATCTTTCACTCTTGTCGAAATGTCACCTCTATTTCTTGTTACAGAACCATCTTCTTTACTTAGTGCCATAATCTGTTTTCTTACCTTACTGAGATGTCCCTTTGCTATCTTTATGCTTTGTTGTTTTCAATTGCTTTCCTTACTAGTTCACAGTTGAATTTCCTTACGTCTTGAGTGATACCTTTTCGTACTGTCTTGCATAGCTCTATCTATTCCACTTTGGAAGTCACATCTTCTTTAGTTGTCCTCATCTCTCTTCTTTTTTGCATCAACATTTTGGTTTTTCCTGATAATTTGTTCACATGCAACTTGTTCTTAGACCCAGCTAATTTTGTTGCTGTTTCCATAAGAGCTTTGGTTACTTTTCCGTTAACTTCAGAAATATCCACTTCTTACGATGTTTGGCCTTCTAAAGCAGAGAACCTGTTCTTCAGTTCCAACTTGAAGGTATTTTGGTGTTTTTTAAGGTTGGTTATGTCAATAAATTTTGTTTGTCTTATGAGCTTGCTACGTTCGAGTTTTGTTTAGAGGTGCATCTTACATCTCACCAATCTATGGTCACTACCGTTGTTGAACTTGTTTAGCACACTACAGTCTTCTATGACGAATTTTTTGTTACACATAATAAAATCAATTTCACTTGTCGTCCCATTTGGATGTCTCCATGTCCATTTCCTGTGGCGCTTTTTCTTGTAAAAGGAGTTCAAGATGAAAAACCCTTCTGCCTCTGCAAACTCTACGAGAGTATTTCCACGCTTGTTTCTGTTGCCGTGACCGAATTTACCTACCGAAGTTTCATTCTGTTTGCTGTTGCCCTATTTTTGCATTGAAATCTCCCATAATTATCTTCAAGTGCTGCTTACCTTTATTATTTAGATGACGAATTTCCTCATAAAATTCTTCAATTTCTTCTTCAGGATGACTTTTGGTCGATGCATAAGTTTAAATAATCTGAGCCTTGTATCTTCTCGAGAGTTGGATAACGAGTCGTGCAGCTCTGTCAGAGGAACTTTCAACTTCTACAACTTTATCCTTCAGTTTCTTGTTTATTATAAATCCAACACCACTAGTTCTGCCAGTATCAGTACCACGATAGTAGAAGAGATATCCACTTTTCAGTTCAATGAGATCATCTCCTTTTCTCCTTACCTCACTTAGCCCGACGATGTCCCACTTGATCCTTTGTAGTTCCTCTTCCAATTCAAGAAGCCTTGAATTAGAAGATAGGGAGCGTCCATTATACGTAGCCAAGGTCAGCATCAGATGGCAGCCTAGTCCGGTCCTCCTGGGACTCTTAGCACCCTCTGCCTTCAAATCCCACTGGCCGCTGCCTTGGCCAGGTACATTCCAGCTGCTAGAGACTGAGGGCCAGGATTTAAGTTGTGGAGTCATTTTGGAGGGGTTTGGCCATAACTCACCACGCTGGCCAAGCGGGTTGGTAAGTGTGGGATAGCATTTCCTCTAATCCCGATGGTATAGTTATACCGCTATTGGCGGTCGTCAGAGCCCTTTTAGTGGGAACAGGATGTACCACGAGATGGCGGAATTGATATTTGTCAAGGAGAGGCTGTGATATTACGCATCACCTGACCTTTTATATTTATATCATTTGGATGTATGTCATGCAAATATACTACAGTATCCAGCGAGTATCAACAAAGCATTCATTCTTAAAGCCCCACCATCTCTAAATTAGAGTTGCTGCTTGCAGAAAAGGGAATGACACCAGCTCCGAAAGAACAAACACAGCATCATGTTCTAGTCAGGTTTCCGAGTCCGGATCCTGCAACACGATAAGTTAAAAGACGCCGGCTAGCTGGCCCGTTCAATCACCGAGAAAAAGTTATTTTTACATTCCCGCGATAATTTGTACTAAGCGCAAAACCTTCGGCGAACTTTTTGTTTATGCAATACACACATATCTGCGCCAAATGTATATTTCTTCGAACTGATGTAAATGCATATTTGCTTTTACTGGTGTACCACTTCTTCGAAATATCAGAAATGAAGAATTCGTTTTGCATCATATATCTGTAATTATGAAAAAAAAGTTACATGCAATGACGATCTCTTTGGTATATAAAAACAGACCCGTTAGTTAACATAAATTTACATTTAAAGCTCAATGACTCTTGCGATTCTAATTATCCAATTAAAAGAGAAAATGTTTAGCATCGGATGGTTTTTGCCGTGGTCGATACAACATGTACATCGGATTTTGGAGATAAAAATCTTTCTCACCCGTAGCCTTTCGTGTGTCTGGAGAGATCCTTAATCATTGCGCACTACCAGCATGTCCTGGCTGATCGCCTACACGCTTTCATTGCCTTCGCGCATCCTACGACCGATGGTCTGTTTCAGCAGGCCGCAATCACCCAGGCATGGATCGAGAAACACTCATCTGAATTTGGAACTATCCAGTAGCTCCCAGAGTTCCTGGAATTAAACACTGTGTCAGCTCTCTGGGATGTCGTAAAGCAAAACAACAGATCCTTGGATCCTGAACCAAAGTCTCTAGCGGAGTTTTGGACAATGCTGCAGCAAGCGTGGATTACCTCTGGAAACCCTCTGGTATCTGGTGGAATCGATGCTTTGACGTGAACAGGATGTTATTCACGTAAGAGGAGGACCAACACGCTATTATGTGGGTACCTCTAATGTTTTGTCCGTTGAGTATATACAGCACAATGAAATCCACATTTATGTCTCTGGGGTCAAAACTATGCATTGGAAGAAAATCAGGTGGTAAGAATTTTAGCTAGCATTATTAAAAAATAATAGCTTTTATCTACTATGAAATATTTGCTGCTATTGGGTCTGTATATGTGGCTTTGCGCGATAGGATTCCATATTTCAATAAACTTAGTCCTTAGCTTAAAACTCTTGTATATTTAATTCGTCACTGCAACTTTACTTACATACACTGACGGGAAAAAAATCCCAACACCAAGAATGGGTTGTGTTAGATAAACGACAGTTGGTAGGCGGTGAGAGTACATCTGTAAGATGACGTCTATGCACATTTCGCGCTCGGCGCATACGTGTGGCGCTAGTAGCGCTCCTCGGAACATGCAAAGCAGGTTTGCTGTAAATACGCGCTGTAACGTTCGTGAGCGTTAGTTATCGTTGAGATTCGACGTAGTGTGTTGATGTTAGTCAAGAATGCCTTTAAGAAGACGAAGAAGCCGTTATCAACAGCTCACGGAGTTTGAACGAGGTCGTGTAATAGGGCTACGAGAAGGTGGATTTTCGTTCTGCAATATTGCGGAACGACTTGGCAGGAATGTAGCGACTGCGCATGATTGTTGGCAGCGGTGGTCAAGGGAAGGTACTGCCTCAAGAAGACTTGGTTTCCGGCCGGCCACGTGGCAA
Organism: Macrothele yani; assembly: GCA_039090855.1. Lineage (NCBI taxonomy): Eukaryota > Metazoa > Arthropoda > Arachnida > Araneae > Macrothelidae > Macrothele > Macrothele yani. The sequence goes on along the minus strand of CM077002.1, from coordinate 21,119,859 downwards.
CACTAAGAGGGAAAACCGCCGTGTATGGCGTATGGCCGTGGCGCATCGTACCGCGTCTGCGGCAGCAATTCGAGCTGCAGTTGCTACCATAGTGACACAACGAACTGTTACAAATCGGTTACTTGAAGGACAGCTCCGAGCCAGACGCCCTGTAGCGTGCATTCCACTTACTCTAAACCACTGCCGTTTGCGACGTCAGTGGTGTCAAGCTAGAGCTCATTGGAGGACGGAGTGGAGATCTGTTGTGTTTTCTGATGAAAGCCGGTTCTGCCTGGGTGCCAGTGATGGCCGTGTGTTGGTTTGAAAGAAGCCAGGTGAGCGCCTGCAACCAACCTGTCTGCGGCCGAGACACACTGGACCTACACCTGGAGTTATGGCCTGGGGAGCAATTTCCTATGACAGCAGGAGCACTCTCGTGGTTATCCCACGCACCCTGACGGCACAGTTGTACGTCGGTCTGGTGATTCAACCTGTTGTGCTGCCATTCATGAACTGCATTCCAGGGGTTTTTTTCCAACAGGATAACGCTCACCCGCATACCGCTGTTGTAACCCAACATGCTCTACAGAGTGTCGGCATGTTGCCGTGGCCTGCTAGATCGCCAGATTTTTCACCAATCGAGCACGTATGGGACATCATTGGACGACAACTCCAGCGTCACCCTCAACCAGCATTAACCGTCCCTGTATTGACCGACCAAAAGCAACAGGCATGGAACTCCATCCCACAAACGGACATCCAGCACCTTTACGACACAATGCATGAACGTTTGCGTGCTTGCATTCAACATTATGGCGGTTACACCGGTTATTAATGAACCAGCATTTCACATTTAAAATGGCTCTTCTCGCGCTTACATTAAGCTGTGATTTTGAAACCTTAATCGATAAAATATGTTACCCATACAAATGTATTGCCGCCATTTCATTCCTCTACAACTATGTTTTCGTGGTGTTGGGATTTTTTTCCGTCAGTGTATTTAACTTCAACCATAAACTTAAATCTTAACTTTTCACTGCCTGACTAAAATTTCACTTTTCCTGGATGAGTTTAAGTCGTTTGTAGCTGAAAATCTTAATTAGCCATAAACATCACTTCAAATTGACGGCCAGCATTCAGGGACAGCAGAATTCTATTTGCTGAATTCCAAATCATTCATTAGAAATTCAAGCACGTCACGTTGGTCAGAAACAATTTGTTCGTAACACAAATTACTTTGAATATACCTTATCAAAGATGTTTCACAGTAATCGTGATACCTATCACTCTTTTAATACAATCGGCTCTCTCAATAAAAAGCGTTATTACAATATTCGCTCTCTATCTGCTTGGCTTAACATTGGATATCCTGAATCACTAAACTAACATTGCAGACTAAGCTCTTATCTCAGAAGTTTTTATCAACGTTGCTTGCCCTTTGACCAGCAGTCAGTATTTCCAACTTCAAATTCAACGGGAGAAATTCTGTGGCATTACGTCAAAAATATCTAAAGAGAAGTATTCAAATTTACAAAGGAACTCAAAAGGAACGTTACATTAGTGAGATACGTCTCGTACTGCAATCTTTCCAAAGGAAAAATATTTTTTTTAATCGGAGTAGTAGATGCAGATATACAGTATATTGGCCACAGACAGATAGGCTGACGGACAAAATGATCCCATATGTACGTCGTTTATCCACAAAAGACGCAAAAAAAAGAGATGAAATGCGGATATTGCAGCAAGCCTTGTCAAAAGATGTAAACATTCTGTTTTCAGTGCAAAGATGTTCTTATCCCTACTTCTGCCACAAGATGTTCCTATTCTGACTTCTGTGAAATGATGTCCTCATTCTCACTTCTCTCACAAGATCTGCTCATCGTGATTCGTATAAAAAGGTGTGCGCATTCTGATTCCTGTCAAAAGATGCATTTATCTTGAGTCCTGCCAAAAGAGGTACTCCTTCTCACTTCTGTCACAAGATGTGCTCATTTTCACTTCTGTCATAAGATGTGCTCATTTTGATTCTCATAAAATAACGTGCGCGTTATGACTTCTACCAAGAGATGTACTCATCCTGATTCTTGTCAAAAGATGCACTCATTTTGATTCCGGTCAAGAGATGTACTCATGCTAATTCCTGTCAAAAGATGTGCTCATTCTGATTCCTTTCAAAACATGTACTCAACGTAGTTCCTGTTAAACGATGTGCTTATTCTGATTCCTATCAAATCATGTACTCGACTTAATTCCTGTCAAAAGGGGTGCTCATTCTTATTTCTGTCATAAGATGCGCTCATTCTGATTCTTGTAAAGTGATGTGCGCGTTATAATTTCTGTCAAAAGATGTGCTTATTCTGATTCCTGTCCAAAGATGCACTCATTCTGATTTCTATCAAAATACAGGCTCATTCTGATTTCTATTAAAAGATATATTCATCCGTATTCCTCTCAAAACATGTACTCGACCTGATTCCTGTCAAAAGAGGCCCTCATTCTCATTTGTGTCATAAGATGTGCTCATTCTCATTTCTGTCAAAAGATGTGCTTATTCTGATTCCTGTCCAAAGACGCACTCATTATGATTTCTATCAAAATACAGGCTCATTCTGATTCCTATTGAAAGATGTATTCATCCCGTTTCCTCTCAAAAAAAGGTGTTCATTCTCACTTTTGTCATAGGATGTGCTCATTCTGGTTCTTGTAAAATAATGTGAGCGTTATGATTTCTGTCAAGAGATGTACTTATCCAGATTCCTATCAAAAGAAGTACTCATTTTGATTCCAGTCAAAAGATATGCTCATTCTAACTTCTGACAAAAGAGGAACTCTTTCTGAGTCCTGTCAAAAGTTATACGAATCCTGACTTTCGACAAAAGATGTGGGCATTACATCAGAGAACCCAAAGTTATTATTTTTGTTCAATTGCAATTAACGTACTCAATGAAATATTCTTAATTTCGTGAACAACGTGTTACTCTTTAAACATGAAACAAACTTCCGTCAAGTTTTGTGAATCACTTGTTCTCCTTACACATGAAATGAAATCCTTCAAATTAAATATATATATATAAACAGCTTTTGTTGAATTCCATTTTTGCTTTGGTTTTGTCACTAATTTAAATCAAATGGAAGCTGTTGCACAATGTTAACGGATCTCGGCACCTGAAAATATCGAAGCGAATTGCTCGCTCTACTGGACTAACAATGATTAATCTCAGGTTGAGCACTTTACATGCATTTTCGAATAAGACGGATTAAAGGATTTCCTTGGATCAATGAAATAAATTTTCATCTTCTAATAATCCCAAACATATTAGTCATCCGGAATGTGAGTGGTAAAAGATGGCCGAAGTTAGCTCGCAAACTCTTCGTCGGCCGTTACAACCAAGGCAAATATGGATTGCATTTGCACTTGGGTAATTGCACTGCCGTTCGGGGCAAACACTATGAAATGCCGTTTCTAGGCCCAAAGGCTCTGAGAGGTTTCTCGGATTGCGACGTCAAAGCGTGAGAAATGGAGACTTAATACCTACCATCATTGTGAAACATCATACTAAAAGTGCATTCTTATCGCTATTTATATATGAGAGTAATTATTTTGTTGAAATGTAGCGTTAGTATCGGCCATTGTCATTTAAGTGCAGGGCTTTTTCTCCAAATCGATTGGCGCAGGAGCTTTATATAAGACGTTCTCGTGGAAATTGCCCCCAATGTTACTTAGAATTGCTTGTCTCCTAGAAAGTTTAATCTCTTGACAGATCCCATTTCAGAGCACTCAAATTGTCACAAACGGGTTTTGTTCAATGCAGATGCGGAGTTAATGCAATCTAAGAAGAAAAAACGCACTGCACCGTTGCGGAAATTGCGTCTTTCTTTTTATTGAATAGCACGCATTAATGTCGAAAGGTGTTGAAATACCTAAGAGAGCAAAAAATAAGCCGCATCTAAAAGAAATATTTCCCAATGATGTAAGACCTTTGTTAATGTTAAGCTCTTACGAAATAAAATGCAGCCAAATATCAGACGCAGCGTCATTTCGACTCGTGCTGCATGTTTCTAAGACTATAAGCAGATAAAATATGCATGCCCTTTGGCTTTCCTCAATGGGTAATGGTTTAACTAGAAAGAAAGATAGAATTCGTGATCTCATTATTAAAAACGGAGCTAGTTTTCCTCATGTTATACCTGCGAAGGTAAGTCTAAGTAACTGCAAACTGTTTTTAATTTGGCGTACTTGTGTTTTTTACGAAGATTTTAGAGTGCATCAAAATGTGCTTTTCATGTTTGTATGAAGTATATACTCTAATTTAATTTTCCTTTTTAGTTTCTTTCTCTATGTAAATTTGAGTTCGTTCTCCTTCTCGCTTCTCAAACTTAACGTGATATCTTCTCTCTCGCAAGTGTATGGTTGGCAGCACCTTGAGGTTAGAACATATGACGTGTGTATGTGTCCGATGAGAACTAAACGATATATAATGTTTAAGTAACAGCAGTATGTGGAAATAGTGGATGTTATAATGTTTATTATGGAAGAGACGTTTATTCATTATAGTTGCGTCGATTTAAAAACAGAGTATTGTGCTGATATATAATTATACCAAAATATAAAATATTTACCCTTGATACATATCCATACCACCCTGATACCGCGCAATGCAGCTGGAAACCAAGAGTGAGCAATAAATTCATATATACAGTAAAAATGACCACAAGCAAAACCTCCCAGACATGCACATGACAGCCATTGAACACTAAGCCATAGCAAAACAAAAACAAGTTAGTAAAATCCTTCAATGCATTGATTATGATACGCTTTCCAACATACCAGAAATCATTACTCAAATGTTGAGGATAACGGATGTAGAGTAAATCTCGCTCCTATGCCCTGACCTTTGACACCATTTCCATGATATTCAAAAGAACCGGTTTCGTATATTTCCGAAACAACATACTAAAGTTTTGTCACAAGAGAAGCCTTTTTAGTCAAGTTATGAGGATAATGGCTGTGGAATAAATCTTGCTCCTGTGTCCTGAACTTTGACCCCATTTCAATCATATTCAATAGAACCGGTTTTGTATATCTCCGGAACAACATACTAAAGTTTTGTCGCAACAGAAGCACTTTTAGTCAAGTTATGAGGATAATAGCTGTGGAATAAATCTCGCTCCTGTGGCCTGACCTTTGACCCCACTTCGATGATATTCAACCGAACCGGTTCAGAATATCTCCAGAAGAACGTCATGAAGTTTTGTCGCAATCGAAGCATTTTTACGTAAGTTATGATTAGGGCAGTAATTTTATCGCGGGAAAAAAAGGCAAAATTCGCGAGTTGGTCGCGGGGTAAACTATGAAATTTCGCGGAATGTTCGCTGGCGATGATATACGCTAACATTTCCCAAAAAAAACAAACTCTACCAAGTTACGAAGCAGTAATACAAATGATTGCGTTACTAAATAAGCATTATAACTTTATAAGTTTTTAGAATTGATTCTTACATTTATAAACCATTCAAATTCTGGCAATGTTATCAACGCCGTTACAAGAGATCAAGATTTCCATTTAAGTGGACGGCATTTTGATACATTAAATTGTACATACACAGATTTTCTTCTTTAATGCTGTGTCTGTTGTCCTGTAACACGTTCTTAAATTTAGAAAAGGATCGTTCAGCATCGACACTGTTTGTGGGTACTGACAGACATCGGATGGTGACCTTATATGCAGCTTAAGAAAACAACCTTTTTTGAATTCCAGAAGTCTAGCAAACCTTCGCTGACACAACATTCTTTTACACTTGCTTTATATGAACGAAATTCACATTTTAGTTGGTCCTCATCTTCGAGCACAGGAATGTGGCTGAAAACTAACAAATCTTCTTCGTCGTCTAATGGTCCGAGAACTTAAATTAGTCGGGATCAAACACCCTACATGCTTTGAAAAAATTTGCGGCTGGCTAACAAAATCGATGCTTTTTATCTTTCAAAATACAATGCTTAATTTTTTCATAACAAGTTGATAGAGCTATTTTCTCCAGCGACGGGATCGCAATCTTGACTCTTGCCAAGAATACTATTGGCGATGTCCGACATTTTATTATATATTTCGTGCGCGAAAATTCGGTGTTTTTAAAATAAAACGAGTTGTCCGGAAATATACGGCGTATGAACCTCAAACTGCTTCAGATTTTCTTTTAAATCCCTATTTTGACAATACCCGATGATTTTATTCACAATACAACTGCTACTGTTGTCTTGTTTTTACGCTTTCCAACCGTAGGTTGCAGAAGCGTATATGCTCCAGCTTTGTCCGTCCGTCTGGTTGTCCGTCCGTCCGTTGTCCGCCTGTCGGTACGATAACTCGCGTAAAAAATGGTTCGATTTCGGTGAAATTTTAGTATGTGGTAGGGGACCACCTGGGGACAAACCCTATTGAAAATAGACGAAATGGGGTCAAAGGTCACGGCATAGGAGTGGCATCCATTCCATTGCACTTATGCGTCCTAACTTGCGTAAATATGGCTCGATGCCGATGAAATCTTAGTATATTGCAGGGGACCACTTGGGAATAAACTCTATTAAAAATCAGTCAAGTGGGGTCAAAGGTCAGGACATAGGAGCGGAATGCATTCCATTGCCTTTATGCGCCATAACGTGCGTTAAAACGGTTCGATTTCGATGAAATTTTATTATATAGTAAGGGACCATCTGGGGACGATCTTAACACGTCACAATCTCGCTCTTGAGATGTTGGCGCGCGGTCACGCCATCTGTCTCATTACGTCACGCGATGTGTGTGGATCCTATGAAAGTTTTATGACGACACACTCTTGCGAGCAGATGGTCGCGATTCCCATCTGTCTCATTACGTCACGCGTTGTGGGCGTTTACCCGTCCGCACGATAACTGGCGTAAAAAACGTTCGATTTCGATGAACTTACAGTATGTGGAAGGGGATCACCTGTGAAGGAACCCCATTGAAAGTGAACGAAATGGGGTCAAAAGTTAGGACATAGGAGTGGGATCCATTCCACTGCTGTTATGCGTCATAACTAATGTAAAAAAAGTTCGATTTCGATTAAATTTTAGTATGCGGCAGGGGACTACCTGGGAACAAACCCTATCGAAAATGGGCGAAATGGGGTCAAAGGTCAGGACATAGGAGCGGAATCACTTCCATCACCATTATGCGTCATAACTTACGTAAACATTCTTCGATTTGGATGAAATTTTAGTATGTTGTAGGGGCTTGCCTGCGGACGAATCCTATTGAAAATGGGCGAAATGGGCGAAATGGGGCCAAAGGTTAGGACACAGGAGCGGTATCTATTCCATAGCCCTTATGCATCATAACTTACATAAAAATGCTTCCATTGCGGCAAAACTTTATCATGTTATTTTGAAGGTATACTGAACCGGTTCTGTTAAATATAATCGAAATGGGATCAAGGGTCAGGGCACAGTACCGAGATTTATTCCACAGCCATTATCCTCATAACTTGAGCAATGATTTCTGGTATGTTGGAAAGCGTATTATAGTCAATGAATTGTATGATTTTACTAACATGTTTGGTTCTTTTTTCAAAAAACTTTGCGTAGTCTTCTAAATGTTTACAGTGAAAAAGCACGGCCTCAAACCAACTGTTGCACCTAGTCTGCACAGGTACTGGTGGTAAGCAAGACATTTCGCTCATTTCTTCCAAAAATAGTCGAAAGCGTCCTTTACTGGAGGAACAAGCTGTGAAGGCACGTTTAACAGCAACTACTGAAGTGCCAACATTTTGAAATTCATTCTGCCGAATTTTGCCCAAAATATTTAAAAGATACACATTGCAGGTGACGAGAACACCATTCAAACATTTCACTTTCAGGCTCTTTCCCCATGCTTTGGTCATGTAAGATGCAATGTCTGTCACAAAAGCGGTTATATTAGCAAAAGGCATTTCATACTTATTAACGCACTGAAGTATTGCCTCGTAGACTGCTTTAAAATTTACAGATTCCAAAGTGATGCTCTCAAGGAAGATTGCATTCAAAGAGGTTTCATCATTGCAGCTTTCAACATTCGGTTCAGCTAATGGAACAGCAAGAATCATCAATATGTATCTCTCTTCTAAATCAGTTGCTTACACCGGATACTGATTTAAAAAAATCACTTGTTGCTTGTGAATATCATATATTTTCGGCTAATGATATTTCCGCATTTAATTTGAAATTAGAATAACACCAATATATGTATCTTCCAAGTAACTTTTTAATGTAGGGTTATCCAGTTCGAAAACTGGTATGTTAGCTGCACAAAAGGCGCCAGTTATTTTCGAAAGTTCCATTGAGCGATGCTGTTCTTGTAAAATTATTTCCTCAATTAATTCATCAACACAGTTCTGAATTATTTTTGGTTCACTGATCAGACACCTTTTTTTATGCAGCTTGCTTGCTAAATGCTTTTCACAACTGTCCTTTCTTGAAAACTCCATTGGCATGTTGCAACACGAACACAATAATATATTTTTATTCACATGAAACGTTCCCTTGTTGCACTGCTTGCATCTTTCAGATGCACTCATTTTACTTACGTGACTTATTCTCAAAATTAAAAAACAGTATCTAGAAACTTCATAAACTACTCACACGAAAGCACAAATTTTCTAAGCTAAGCGTCTACGAAACACTCTTTTCTGTTAGCTGCTTTCCCAGCTGAAATTACTAACACAATTAACGACATCCGGTTTACTAGTTCAACAAGTCGCAAAGGTCATTCATCAGTAGCGGGGGGGGGGGGAATCACGAAAGATCATGTGTGCACTTTTCAGCAGAGTGCATGTGACCTTGAATTACCCGTCAAGCTTGTTCGAAAAGAAATATTTTCGTAACGAACAATCTTAAGAGGTAATTCAAGGTTCCAAACTCTGGTTTAGACTTTCCAGTAAGACTACTTTGCGGTATATTTTTCGCGTAAATTATAACGAAAGCAGTAATAAAATTATTTAATTATGAAAACTACAGTAATCCAAAAAATTTTAATAAAAATTGGGCAAAAATAAATAAAAATGTGAAATTCGGGGATATATTTGATATTCGCGAAATTACAGAAAACCCTATAAAATTCGCGAAAAAAATCGCGAAAGTTCGCGCCGCGACAGAATTACTGCCCTAGTTATGATGCATAAGGGCAATGAAATGGATACCGCTCCTATGTCCTGACCTTTGACGCAATTTCACCCATTTTCAATAGTATTCGTCCCCAGGTGGTTCCCTACCACATACTAAAATTTCATTGAAATCAAGCCATTTTTACGCAAGTTATGAAACATAAAAGCAATGGAATGGATCCCGCTCCTATGTAATGACCTTTGACCTCATTTTGCCTATTTTCAAAAGGGTTCATTCCCAGGTAGTCCCCTACCACATACTGAAATTTCATTGAAATCGGACCATTTTTACGCAAGTTATGAGGAAGCAGGGCAATGAAATTGATCCCGCTCCTGTGTCCTAACCTTTGACCCCATTTTGCCTAGTTTTAATAGGGTTCATCACCAAGTGGTCTCCTACCATATACTAAAATTTCATCGAAATTGAACCATTTTTACCCGAGTTATCGTGCGGACGGACAGACGGACAAAGCTGGAGCATATACGCTTCTTCAATCTACGGTTGAAAAGCGTAAACAATAGACGACACTTAAAAGAAACAGCAAAAATACAGAAAGATACAAATAATGAACAGAAAAAAACCCCAATAAAATATCAACTGATTCTGAACCCCCAATAAAATATCAACTGATTCTGAACCCCCAATAAAATATCAACTGATTCTGAACCCCCAAAACAATCTTCAGGAAAAGACATCCGGGAATCCGGAGCCAGACATATATATTTATTTCTAATCGATTAACGTTTTTTAAGCTTTCCAACCGTAGGTTGAAGAGGCGTATATGCTCCAGCTTTGTCCGTCTGTCCGTCAGCACGATAATCGTGTAAAAATGGTTCGATTTCGATGAAATTTTAGTATGTGGTAGGGGACAACTGGGGACGAACCCTATTGAAAACGGACGAACTGGGGACGAATCCTATTGAAAATGGACGAACTGGGGACGAACCCTATTGAAAATGGACGAAATGGGGTCAAAGCGCAGGACATAAGAGCTGGATTCATTCCATTGCCCGTATGCGTTATAACGTACGTAAAAATAGTTCGATTTCGATGAAATCGAGCTATTAGAAAACCAGCAGGAGACGAACCTTATCGAAAAATGGACGAAATGGGGTCAAAGCGCAGGACATAGGAGCGGGATTCATTCCATTGCCCGTATGCGTTATAACTTGACTAAAAATGGTTCGATTTCGATGAAATATTAGTATTTAATAGGGAAGCACCTGGGGACAAACCATGTTGTAATTATGTGAAATGGGGTAAAAAATCACAACATAGGAGGGGGATCCATTCCATCGCCCTTATGCGTCGTAACGTACGCATAAATGCTTCGATTGCGACAAAACGTTATCATTTACTTCCGGAGGTATACTGAACCGGTTCTCTTGAATAACATTCAAATGGAGTCAAATGTAAGGGCACAGGAGCGAGATTTATTCCACAGCTATTATCCTCATAACTTGAGTAATGATTTGGAAAGCGTATCATAATCAATGCATCTCATGATTTTACTAACGTTTTTAGTTCTGAAGTTTACTACTAATCTGATACGTTTAACATTCGAAGTGGAGAGTTTATTGGAGTATTACCGTTTCATGGATCTGTTGAAAGAATAAATTAATCAATCTGTAAGTAAATTTTTCTTGACGTTTTCTTGTGTGACTCATGTTTCACTGTAAGTGAACTTATTAAAAACTGATTTATGTAATATTCAATCAGCAATAATACCACGAACATTACATTTGTAAAACCCTTTTTAACTTAACAATAAAATTTTTAGCAGATTCAAATTGAAATTTTTAGAGGAGGTTCTTTAACTTTCTTGAATTAGCCGGTTTTTAGACATTGCATCGTGATATTCATCTTATCACTTCCTCGCATTTTCACTAATGGTAGATGGTGGAGTTTTTATTGGGATGCTCCTTATGAAAGTTCCTATTCATATCTTCTCTCTCTCGAAAGTGGTAAAGTTTTCCTTGGAAGTGTTTTTCCCGCTTTTGTCATCCCGTTTTCATTCTACTCTCTGATGAAATCAGAAAATGTAGCAAGGATGTTCGACTGATTTCGATGTTAACTGTTTAACATAAAGAAGTCACACCAGGATGTGTTTGTCGGACCATCATGCAAACTGGTCGGTATCTAGTTATGTAAATCAGTGCAGCTGCGAACCAATCACGTGGTAAGTGAGACAGGTGAAAGGGTAAAACGGCGAGGTGTAGCTAAATGTGGTCGCACTCCCGTGCGCGCGTGGACTACTACATCACTGTGATCTCGGTGACGAAAGCACATCTGAAGAGCGAGAATGCCTAGGTGACATCATGGGAATTCTACCATCAAACGGAAAACTATACCAAAAGCTTCATCGTAGATCTACGTACAGCTATTTAGTCTCTGCGTCGCATCACGGACGTAATGTATCAGCATGCAACAACTGTCGGTCGAATGTGGCGACAGTGTGTGGATGAAGATAACGTGTGCTGCCGTAGTGGAACTGGTGCGCAAAAGTGAATGCTTGGGAGCCTCGATCTTCGCGTTCGACGACATGCACTAGCAGCACCACAATCCCCAGCGAATAACATTCGACGAGGTGTACAGGCACCTGTGGACATCCCAGTATCCACAAAGGCTGTGAATCGCAGATAAGCTGAGACAGGTTTGCTCTCTCTTCATCTATTGCAACCACTCCCATTCACCGCAGTACACTATCGAGCAAGACTGTAGTGGTGCTGTACGAGATATCCGTGGCGGGATAACTGGAACCATGTATTCAGCTATGACTCTCGCTTCCGTTTGAGCGCTGATGATCGCCGTTTGACAGCCTGGAGACGACGAGGTCACTGGGTTGATCTTGCTATCACCTGTGAGCAAGACTGTAGTGGTGCTGTACGAGATATCCGTGGCGGGATAACTGGAACCATGTATTCATCTATGACTCTCGCTTCTGTTTGAGCGCTGTTGATCGCCGTTTGACAGCCTGGAGACGACGAGGTCACTGGATTGATCTTGCTATCACCTGTGAACTTCATATAGCACCTCAGCCTGGTGTCATGATTTGTAGCGTCATCATTTTCAACTGCCGTGCACCCCTCTTACGCATAGAGGTACAATCACAGGAGGATGATACGTCCATAAGGTGCTGCAGCCCGTTTTGTTACCGTATCGTCCAAGTATTTCTGATGCCTAGTTTCACCATGATAGCGAGCACCAGCACACCACCACGTCAACAAACGGTGCCTACAAGGTGTCCAGCTGCAGGCCCGGCCAGCTCAATCCCCAGATTTTTCCCCAAAAGAGAACGTGCAAGACGTCATTCGCAGACGATATAACGCCTCTGCATGACCCTGTTAAAATTTCGGTGAATTGTGGGCCTAGGTCAACGACTTAGTCAGTGATGTCTTAAGAGACCATCATGGGGTTCTTTTGACTTCATGCCTTGCCGTGTTGCCTATATATCGCCCAGCACGGCAGTTATATTACCTACTGATTCAGGACACATTATACTATCTTCTTGCTGATTGCTTTTATGTAATCCCTCAGAAAATTACATCACATGATTTTCATTTACTTGTCAACAAGTGTGATTAGTTTTGTCTTATTTCATGTATTCATGAAATAAGACAAAACTAATGATGTGGCATTTCCTATGTTGAGAAGTGTATTGGAGTCATCTTACTGGACCTGTTCAACGTTTCTTATGCAGTAACAGTTTTGTTCAATTTGGAGCTGTTTTATTGCGCTTTGCTACCCTGTATACTTTGGGCTGCCATCTGCTGTTTCTAATTGGCAAAATATTTTAATGACGTTGTGATTTTTGTAATTTTCTTGATTTTTTCTTTTCCAAATTGAATTTCACGATGCTAAATAATATTTGCTTGCATTAATGCTGTTGCGGATATCTCAATGCTAATGTGTTCCTCTGTACCTATTTTAGAATTTTTATGATTGTGTAAATCAGTTCTACATTTGAAAGAACGTTTTTCTTTCCGAAAGCAAGAAATTGTAATAATTATAGCATGATAAGGAGCTAAATATATGGGAACGGGCAATGCATAACAGAAATGCTGAGTTTGAGTTAAATCTCATTATTAATAAACGATCTGCTTCTACTTTATGTTAGAACTGTGAAGGTAAATCAGAAAGGTTTTTACCAACGAATTTTTATTAGACGTTTTGAATTTTTATGAACATATTAGAATATAAGAAGGGAAAGATGATTTGCTAAAGGCAACTGTGTCAGTTATTTTACCTTTCTTAACATCCCACCTTTTTTTTTTTAGATTTTCAGGGATTTTTCTGAACATAAAAGGCTTTAAAAAGTTGCACGTCTCGAATTCAAAACTGATGGTTCCTTGGAAGCTTGAAAATTGGCTTCTGGGAATAACATACCAAACATGCCACACCAGAACCATAGTCCTGGACAATTAACCCGTCAATTCGGCCACCAGGGAAACGGAGCAATTCTTTCAATATAATTCTAAACATGACGCTTTCTCCGGCTTTGCCCATTTCGAGGAGCAGTATAGTTCTGGGCAAACATGCCACACCAGAACCATAGTCCTGGGCAATTAACCCGTCAATTCGGCCACCAGGAAAACGGAGCAATTCTTTCGATATAATTCTAAACATGACGCTTTCTCCGGCTTTGCCCATTTCGAGGAGCAGTATAGTTCTGGACAATTTTTTTAGTTCTTCGCCCATTTCGAGGAGCAGTATAGTTCTGGGCAAATATGCCACACCAGAACCATAGTCCTGGACAAATAACCCGTCAATTCGGCCACCAGGGAAACGGAGCAATTCTTTCGATATAATTCTAAACATGACGCTTTCTCCGGCTTTGCCCATTTCGAGGAGCAGTATAGTTCTGGGCAAACATGCCACACCAGAACCATAGTCCTGGACAATTAACCCGTCAATTCGGCCACCAGGGAAACGGAGCAATTCTTTCGATATAATTCTAAACATGACGCTTTCTCCGGCTTTGCCCATTTCGAGGAGCAGTATAGTTCTGGACAATTTTTTTAGTTCTTCGCCCATTTCGAGGAGCAGTATAGTTCTGGGCAAATATGCCACACCAGAACCATAGTCCTGGACAAATAACCCGTCAATTCGGCCACCAGGGAAACGGAGCAATTCTTTCGAAATAATTCTAAACATGACGCTTTTTCCGGCTTTGCCCATTTCAAGGAGCAGTATAGTTCTGGACAATATTTTTAGTTCTTTGCCCATTTCGAGGAGCAGTATAGTTCTGGGCAAACATGCCACACCAGAACCATAGTCCTGGACAAATAACCCGTCAATTCGGCCACCAGGGAAACGGAGCAATTCTTTCGATATAATTCTAAACATGACGCTTTCTCCGGCTTTGCCCATTTCGAGGAGCAGTATAGTTCTGGGCAAACATGCCACACCAGAACCATAGTCCTGGGCAATTAACCCGTCAATTCGGCCACCAGGAAAACGGAGCAATTCTTTCGATATAATTCTAAACATGACGCTTTTTCCGGCTTTGCCCATTTCGAGGAGCAGTATAGTTCTGGGCAATTTTTGTCATCTTAGCATATTACTCATCAGCATATGATTCTTACATACGAGGAAAAATATTTGTCACATCAAATGATTAATTTTTGGTTACAAGCAGTGTACAAATAGATTACATGATGAAAAACGTTTTGGAGAAATAGCAGTGATTTCAACAATAAAGTTTATACAAAAACTAGAAAGAAAAGGTGAATATCTGATTTATAAAAAAAAGTTGCCTGCCTGAAACTTACCTGTATGAGTCTTCTTCTCTCTCATATGAAACAATGGCAAATATATCTAATTTCACTTAAGGAAATAACATAAAACAATAAAATGTTACAAACTGAATACTTTTTAGTTTCTTTAGACACATATCTCGGGAAATACACTGGGTCGCATTATGGCAATGTAGCGGTCGTTATGTTCTACACATACCAACAAAAGTTTAAGTCAAATGACCGCAGTAGAGTGTTTGGAAATTGAGTACAGAACTTTCATGATATAATAACGTTCCTTGTAGCGGAAAGACAGGAAAATGCGTAGTATAATTTTCCACAATATACTGTTGGATGCTTCAAAACTAATTTTATTGGAGAACGACTATTTTTGGGATGAAAAACATTTAAACACTGCAGAACTGGTTCTACATAAAAATAATCGAACAATAGTTTGAATATTTGGAGCTGACTCATTTTTTAATGAAATTATTTATTAAAACAATGAAAATCGTTTGGTTCTTAAGCGTTGCGAACGAAATACCACGTGAGTGAATGAAATATTTCCTTGTCGCACACCGTTAGTAAGATCATTCTTACCCAATCCTACACGAGACTCAAATTACAATTTTGGGTGTTACTTTTTTCTAAACACGTTTAATTTTTAAAATCATTTTTATCCACCATTTGAAAAATTTTAAAGGTATTTAATTTATATTCCATGTTCTGTGTTAGGAAATCCAGCGTAGGAAATTTTGGGATATAATTGGTAAAACTTAAATAGTGGCTTGAAGTGAACTCACGCTTACAACCTGTTTTTAACGCTTTCCAACCGTAAGTTGAAGAAGCGTATATGCTCCAGCTTTGTCCGTCCGTCCGCACGATAACTGGCGTAAAAATCGGTCGATTTCGATGAAATTGTAGTATGTGGTAGGGGACCACCCGGGGACGAACCCTATTGAAAATGGGACAAATGGGGTCAAAGGTCACGACGTAGGAGCGGGATCATTCCATTACCCTTATGAGTCATAGCTTGCGTAAATATGAATAGATTTCTATGAAAGTTTACTATGTGGTAGCAGACCACTTAGGGACGAATGCTATTGAAAATGGGACAAATGGGGTCAAAGGTCACGACGTAGGAGCGGGATCATTCCATTACCCTTATGAGTCATAGCTTGCGTAAATATGAATAGATTTCTATGAAAGTTTACTATGTGGTAGCAGACCACTTAGGGACGAATGCTATTGAAAATGGGACAAATGGGGTCAAAGGTCACGACGTAGGAGCGGGATCATTCCATTACCCTTATGAGTCATAGCTTGCGTAAATATGAATAGATTTCTATGAAAGTTTACTATGTGGTAGCAGACCACTTAGGGACGAATGCTATTGAAAATGGGACAAATGGAGTCAAAGGTCACGACGTAGGAGCGGGATCATTCCATTACCGTTATGCGTCATAACTTGCGTAAATATGGTTCGATTTCAATGAGAGTTTACTATGTGGTTGGAGACCGCCTGGGGACGAACCCTGTTCAAAATGGGTGAAGTAGGGTCAAAGTTCAGGACATAAAATCGGGATGCATTCCTTTTCCCTTATGTGTCATAACGTGCGTAAAAATGGTTCGATTTCGATGAAATTTCAGTATGAAGTAGGGGACCACTGGGGACGAACCCTATTGAAAATGGACGAAATGTGGTCAAAGGTCAGGACATAGGATTGCGATCCATTCCATTATCCTTATCCCGTATTATTAAGGTGGACGTCAAGGAATTTTTTTTTTTTGATTGGAGGTTTAACGACCACCGTGAGCTTCAACAATATTTTATTTGGAGCAAACATGGACAGGAAGATACAGATGGCCTGTGCTTAACAGTTACCAAAAGGTAAACAAGTGGATGACCTATTTACAATGACAATGAGATATTTACATTATGTGGATGCACTATATACAATGTAAGCAAATTCATAACACTGACAATACTGGACTGATGGGTTGACTTACTCTATGTACAACATATGTTCGCAAAGTGCATCAGCAGAGTGCCATCTCTAATAGGTGAACACCAGTACAAGGTATAACTATAAATTTTACAGTGTAAAAACAAACATGTATATTTTGAGCAATCTTGAAAAAAAGAAGAAAAGAGAAGAAAAGAGCAGAAGGTTTATACTTTTCAGTATCTGAAAGATAAGCGAATAAATGATCTATCCACAATGATGGTGTGAACTCTATACAAATTGAATGCAATATCTCTCTTGTGAAACGCTGTCAAATTACAAAAAGAACTATTACTTAGGCTTAAACAAGTGCCCCAATCACAGTGCTATAGATTAACTTGTAATGAACAACAACATATGTACACAAGATGCAACGGCACAGGGAAGACACTAATAAGGAATTACAATTCCATGGTACAACTGTAAATTTCACAGTGCAAAGAGTAAAGTATATTAGTACAAACAGAACTTGCGTTTTACAGAAAATTTATACTTCGAGTACAATACAAATAATGAAAATATGAAACTGACTCTTTGTACAGCAAATATGCAATACAGCGCAGAACATTATCTAATAGACTGATTATTTCCTATTAGGCACATGTGACATGAGAAAAACCACACTGTGTAACATTAACATATAATTGAAATACTATCAAAGCGTTTGCTCCGCACCATGAGCATAAAACTTAAGACATGTAATCGTGACCCAACATGCGAAATGTGCCAAACATAAATTTTACAGTGCAATTAGGAAAGTACATTAGTATATACAAAACTGAGCTTTTGGCATAGCAACTATACTTCAGGTACAGTACAAATAACCGAATGATGAACAATTACCCCTGCACTACAAAAGTGCTAAACCTTGCAGAACATTGTGTAATCGACTGATCATATCCCTTTATGTACATGTAACATGATCAGAAACCACACTGTGCAAAATCAATAAGACAATTTAAACACTATCAAACAGTTGCTTAGCACCGTGAGCAAAAACCATATATTATAAAGCCCGGCAGACATAAGGAAAGTAGAGAAAAAAAAAAAAAAAAACCTTTAAACTTATTTTAAGTGCCTGTGGTATAACAAGAAACTCACCTACAGGACCTTGTTGGTGAGAAACATACAAACGTGCAGTAACATTAAGAAGCGATTATGACAAGGGCACCTAAGAACACGATAATCACAAAACTATACTTCAATTAGTCCAAACAATTTCACAGACGTCAGAACAAAAGTCTAAGGTCTTCTGATGGACCAGAAAACCATTGACGAAAAAGGTGACCACACTGACATAAAGTGTGGGATTCGATTCGCAGCCTTAGCAACAGTGAAAGCAAGCCTCAAGCGTGAAATCATTCTGTTCCGGAACTGACTGCACATCGTAGCTCCCGCCTGAAAGATGGTAGGCTGTATAGGGGTAGAACGTAGCTGTTGATAGTAGCAAAAAATCACATGTTTTGCTAATATGAATACATAAGCACATGACTCTGATATAGGAATAGGCGGAGTACTTGAACTGAGTAGCGTGCTATAGGCTGAGAAGGAGAGATCATTAGTACTAAGGCACTGTGCAGTAGTGAAGGTCAGATGTAGCAAGGGAAGAAGCACTGTGCAATGTTGATACACATGATCTACATCCGCAATCGTAGAGCAAAACATGCAGTTAGGCGAATCAACAAGCGTCATCCTGAATAATTTGGTAGGAACTGGTAACCGCCGATGAAGAAACAACCATTGGATGTTTCTTTCTGCTGGAATAGATAGTGGCGAATTAGACATGGACCACACTTGTGAAAGGGCGACATTCGGAACATCTGGAATCATCAATGGTGTAGCATACAGTGGATCAATGAGATAACGGTAAAAGACGAGACAGAAAAACTGGAGAGAGGAAGTGATGAGCCCCGAACGGAAAGGAAAAAGGGAAGAAGAAGAAGAGAGGCAGAGGGAACAAGAGTTAACCCAGCTTGAGAGGCAAGGTTAGGGAAGAGGGTAATGATTGAAGAACGGAGGGAATCATACAGCGAAAGAGAGGAAGAGGTAGGGGAGATGTGGGGGGACAGATCAGAGAAGTGTTTCCAAGAAAGATCTGGAGAAATTAGATCCTGAACAGATACTATTCCGGCGGGGAGCCAGGAAAGGTCAGTAAAGTAGGGAGCATTAGGGGGATGAAGGATGGAAGAAAAGAACAGGGGCTCAGCTAATAGTTCAGTGGTGGAAGCCGGTGGAACACGGAAGAGGGGTAGAGAACGGAGAAAGGAAAGGACCTCTTTGTAGAAAGGGGAAAGTTTAGAATGAAAAAAAGGAGATTGATCCATTAGAAGATACGTGATGAAAGTGATTCGGGGATTCCTAGGCGATATCATGACATCTCTAACGAGCGTAACTGGCGACTCTGGTGCACTTAGTAGCCGCAGGAAAGAAACCACTTTATGTGCTTTATAGTAGGTGCGAACTTCCAGCAGTGAAATACCTCCATCAGTGACTCGACGACAGAGAGTGGAGACCTGGATCCAATGGTACCTGTTCCATATTATCGTTGAGATGATTCGAGTGATTTCATTGAGGTGATAAATGGGCATACGTTCTGCTGACCATGCATATAAGCATGGTGAAAGAATATAAGTCTGAGCTATTCTAGCTCTTGAGAAGTAAGAAGTACAAAACTGGGAACCTCGCCAGAATGCAGCAGTTCGAGTAAGGCGTGTTCTGAGAGCATTCCATGTTTCATTTTGAGCAGAAAGAAGGTCTCGAGATGGACCCCAAGGAATTTTGGGATGAAGCAGTCCATGAGGCGCCCCACGGGGTGTCAGTCCTAGAGGCCCACGCTCCGCTCCATAGGCCTGCACTCTTGGATGTATTAAGTGATGCCGCTGAACATGAAGAATATTGATCGTAAATCTGGAGCAAGATGTCGAATTGAACGTCTGTCCTTACACAAAAGGTCGCGTCATCGGTATATGCAGAGTATGTCACAGAAAAGTGCCTAGTACTTGCAGTAGGCGGTGGCAGTGCATCTATAAAGGCTCGATGGACAGACCGAAGAAACGGCTCAAAAGCAATGGCAAAGAGCTTCCCAGAAAGTGGGCAACCCTGCCGAATGCCTCGCCGAAAAGGAATAGGTGCAGTCAAGAAAGCTGCGGTCTTGACATGGAAAGCAGCGTCCTGATAAAGGGCAAGAATAGAGGTAACAAAAGCAAAAGGAAAGCCGAAAGCAATAAGAACAGCAGAAAGATACGAATGTGAGATATTGTCGAAAGCTGCTCTTTGGTCAAGATTAAAGAGGGCAAGTGGTTCAGAGTTAGTACGAGCCAGATGTAGGAGATCTCGAAGGAGATTGAGATTAGAAGTGATGGACCGACCAGGAACCGTGTAGGTCTGGTCGGGAGAAAGAAGAAATGGAAGAACTTGGTTGAGTCGACTGGAAAGGAGTTTAGTGAAGAGTTTATAGTCAATGTTTAGTAGCGAGATAGGACGCCAGTTTCCCAAGTCAAGCAGATCGCCTTTCTTGGGAAATAACACCATATGAGCCTCTGTGAAACCCCTCGGAAGAAAAGAGGAAGAAAGAGCAGCATTGAAAACGGCGAGAAGAAATGGCAGCAACGAAGGGAGAAAAGTACGGTAGAAAAGGAGCGGAAGGCCATCTGGACCTGGGACAGCACGGGAATTTAGAGAGACTAGAATGGTCCGAAGTTCAGTCTGCGAAATAGGTTGTAAAAGGGAATCAGAGAGATTGGAAGGAATTTGGGGAAGAGCAGAGAGTAAAGTAGCAGAAGCAGAAGGCTGAGGAGTTTCACTGTATTTGATAGTAAAATACCGACGAATCTGAGAGCAAACTGCATCCGGATCAGAGATGATTTCACCATCAGGCCGCCGAAGTAGTCGAAGCTGATGCGACGAGCGGCGTTTTTCTTCTAACGCGGATAGAAACTCAAAGGAGCAGTCCTCTGGTGATAGATGTTGTAGACGGAGACGAATAATTACCTGACGTGCACGAGGCTCAAGAAGTGCTCTAAGATCCGCTTGGTAAGCTGTATACATGGGATGACTCGCACCAAGCTGTAACAGGATGTTTCGGAGATTTTGCTCTTCCATGGAGCGCTTCGTGCCTTCGGAGAAGGAATGACGTCTAAGAAGATAAATTAGGTAAGATTTTACCTCGAGCCAGTAATTGATGGCACAAGGTGCAGTGGACAGGCCCTCTCGCATATGATCAAGAAGATCTCTGATCTCGGTGCATATATTCTCATCAGCTAGGAGAGAAGTGTCTAGTGTCCATGACCGAGACCTAACATGCAGACGAGATGAAGAGTTACAGGAGATAGTGATGGCACAATGATCCGATGAAGCTGTAGGAGAGTGCATACAATCCGTTGTAATGGGCAATAACGGAGCAGAAGCGTAAAATCGATCCAGCCTGGCAGAAAGAGAGGAGGATGCAGATGCAGCTCTCCAGGTATGTGAAATAGATGTCGGATGCAATCGTCGGAACACGTCATGTAAATCAAAATCAGACACTAATGATCGCAATTGCTCCACAAGACGTGAACGATGTTCAATCCTCGAAGGAGCGCGATCGAGCTCTGGTTGAAGTGTACAGTTAAAGTCTCCTCCAATGAGCACATGATCTGATGGTAATGCTGACTGAAGTGCAGTGCGGAGCGACGAAAATAACAACGTTAGATGTGTAGATGAACATGGAATATATATGTTGAAAACTAAATATTGTTGTCCATCTAGGACGAAAGTGAGTCGCTGCAATAAATCTCGGCACAGGTTATGAACTTTAACAGAGGAGAGTGCTTGACGAAATCTATTATGTACACCAATCGCTAAACCTCCACGAAGAGAGAGCCTATATGCGTGATGAAATTGATAGTCCCATCTCCTCCAGCGATGGAAGGGTGAAGTGGAGAGACAATTTGTCTCTTGCAAAAGTAGGAGATCTGCTTTGAGGTGGTGGACGTCTTCATATGCTAAAGCATTGGCCAAAGGGTACACATACCCCTACTATTCAGTGAGACTGTCTTGAACAGAATAGTCTGATGATGGTTGGAGGATGTTGTCGGCTGCGTTCTGTAACTTGGCCAGACGGCTACGGAACTTCTTTGCCCAGTAGGGACCACCCAGATCTCTGCCCGGAACGGTGCGTAAATGAGAATGTATCGCCAACATTTGATTCATGGTGTCAGACAGACAGTGGGAGTAACCTTCCAAAAAATTGCGAGACAGCTTGTCTCTACGGGGACTTATTAGGAACGCATACACCTTCTCTCCAGACACAGGTGTCTGTGGAAGAGAGGATGCCTCTAGAATATGTAAAAAGTTTTCACAGGAGATCGGAATAATTGTTCCATCATCTGTATCAGATTCCATAGAGCCTTCAGACGTGAGCATCTGACTACTAGAAGGATCACGTCCTACCCTAAGGGTGGTTGTCATTCTAAACTTCTTATTCTGGGCGCCTGAAGTTCTACGTCGCTTTGCCCGTCCACGACTTTGTGCTGTAACCGGAATTGGAACTTCCGGCAATTTAAAAGGAGCTGAAGAAACAACCTCAACGGTCGGTGTAGCAGTATGACCAGAATCGTCATCAACCATCTCTATAGGAGACTTGGGATTAACAATTGATGCCTCTTTCGACTGAAGAGATGATGGGAGCGCCAATGCATCACCCGAGGTCGAGGGTTTACCCGTAGACGTCGGTTGACCAACGGCTGTCTCACTACTTCTGGTAGATGTTGGCCGACCAACGGCTGTCTCACTACATCTGGTAGACGTCGGCTCACCAACGGCTGTCTCACTACTTATGGTAGACGTCGGTTGACCAACGGCTGTCTCACTACTTCTGGTAGACGTTGGTCGACCAACGGTTGTCTCACTACTTTTTGTAGACGTCGGTTGACCAACTGCTGCATCACTACTTTTTGAGGAAGTCTGCTGTTGCTGGTCTTTAGCACCAGAAGAGGAAGCCGATTGACGTGACAAAGAGGAAGAAGGTCGTGCTGTTGACTTGGAAAGAGTGTTCGCATTATGAGGGCATAGAGCGCGGGGATGTCCCGTGCCTTTACAATTCGGACAGACGGAGCCTACTGTGATGAATATCTCTCTAATGTGCGTGTAGCAGCGTACACGTAAAGTGGGTGGAATACGCAGCATGTGCTCCTCTGAAGGGAAGACCACACGAACATTGCGGCGAAACCCGAGTAGGTATCTGTCTTCTGGCACCTCTGGAAACGAAGAGTAGGTAGTTACACCTCCAATGATCCGGCCATAAGGAAGAAGAGCGGCAATCAAGAGATCATCTGAAACTTCAGATGGAACTGGTGAGAAACTTGCAACAACGGAACTCTGTGAAACAGGTTCGGCATGGATGTGACGATCACCAATTGAGATGCCCTTGGTCAGTACATGTAGGGAATGGGCAGGAGTAGAGAAGTAAACAACTACTTTGTAAGGCTTCCTGCCCACATGAGTTATGGCTGATGCAGGAACAATCTCTCGAAGAGCAGCAGTATATGCAGTGAGTTTTGTATTTCTCAGGCTCTGAAACACAACACCATTCTCCATAGTTTGAAGGAATTTCAGCCCAGAAGGGGTATCTTCTTTAAGGACAACCTCAATGACTTCGGCATTATGCGTCATCACATATTGTCCAGGAGAAAAGAAGACTGGGAAGGTCCCGACTTAGATGTGGTTACGTCAGCATATGAGAGGGTAGATGTACGTTGCTGGAGATGATTCCGGCATGGAGTGCGAAACATCCATGGCGTCATCATTAGCTTTCAGAGAGGACATCGTATCACCGCTGGGAGACTTGGAAGAAGAGGCGATATCCGATGGTAAGGCAGCAACAGAAGGCTGCAAGGAGGAGTGGTTTATCGAGATAGACACGTCATTGGTAGTAGTATTTAGAGAAGCTGTTATCGGGAGATCATCATTTCCGGTAGCAAGGGTTAGGGCGTCATTCTCCCCGGAAGCCGCCATTTGCAATGACGAGGAGAAGCTTAGCCCTTAGCCAGCTTGGCCAAGGCAGAAAAATAAGGATAACTAATCAAAATAAGCACTTACCAGCTCGGCAGGCATATAAAAAGAAACACGGGACCTTCACACACAACACACACACGAAATAGAACACTGACAACGAAGAAAAATAACACACACCGACGAAAACTTGAGGAGCACAGAAAAACACGACTAACCCACCGTGAGCAACTCAATGGGCTATAAGCAGTCGCGCGTCCCTAATTTAGGGTCACTGGTTCCAGGGAAGGGAGAGAGCCAGTGCCGTAAGACAAACACAAGAACCATGCCTCACCGGGATTCGAACCCGGACCCCTTACGGACGAATGATCATAGGCCATCGCTTAGACCACTTCGCCACCGGGGCGGCCAAAGGAAATTTGCTTCCTATACTTCCAATGGAAAAACTTTGTACACATTTCCTTCACAATTAATGTGTTCCCAAGGATGAGAATTTGAACATTGATTAAAATAACTTCATATTGTAACTTGGAAAACTTAATATTTTCTAAAACATAACCATAATTATATTAAAAATCAATAACGTTTCCTTTGGTGGTGTTGAAACCAGAGAAAAGATGGCGCGACCTGTACTTTGATGACGTCAGTGGACAAAAAAATGTTGGATTGCATAATTACGGTTATGATTTAGAAAATATTAAGTATTCCAAGTTATGAAATGAAGCTATTTTAATCAATGTTCAAATTTTTATCCTTGTGAACGCATTAATTGTCCAGAAAAAAGATAGCGCGACCTGTATTTTCATGACGTCAGTAGACAAACAAATGTTGAATTGCATAATTATGGTTATGTTTTAGAAAATATTAAGTATTGCAAATTATAAAATGAAGATATTTTAATCGATGTTCAAATTTTCATCCTTGAGAACGCATTGATTGTGAAGAAAATGTGTACAAAAGTTTTTCCATTGGAAGTATAGGAAGCAAAGTTACTTGACGTCCACCTTAAAGTAGCAATTTTTGTATGTATGTATGTATGTACATTTTATTTTGAAAACAGCTCTAAGAATTTTGATGAAAGTCGTTAACCTACCGTTTTCTGGTACTAGAAATCGACTTAGCTTGATCTTGACTTTAGAATAATTCGTTTAGTGGGTTAAATAACCACCCCGAATTATAACGTTTTTAGTGATGGCGTTGTTCCATTAATGTTACCAATGCTTAGAAATCTTATGACGTCACAACTCGCGTTTGAGAATGTTGGCGCGCGGTCATGCCATCTATCTCATTACGTCACGTGTTGTTTGTGGATCCTATTAAAGATTTATGACGTCACACCGTGCTAGCAGACGGTCGCGATTCCCATCTGCCTCATTACGTCACGCGTTGTGTGCGTATGTCCGTCAGCACGATAACTCGCGTAACAACCGTTGGTTTTCGATGAAATTTTAGTATCTGGTAGGGGATTACCTGGGAAGGAACCCTATTTAAAGTGAACGAAATGGGGTCAAAGGTCAGTTCATAGGAGAGGGATCCATTCCACGCTATTATGCGTGATAACTAACGTAAAAAGGTTCGATTTCGATGAAATTTTAGTATGTGGTAGGGGACCACCTGGCGACAAATCTTATTGAAAATGGGCGAAATGGGGTCAAAGGCTAGGACACAGGAGCCGGATCTATTCCATAGCCATTATGCATCATAACTCACTTAAAAATGCTTCGATTGCGACAAACCTTCATCATGTTATTTCGGAGGTGAACCAAGCCGGTTCTGTTGAATATCATGGAAATGGGATCAAAGGTCAGGGCACATGACCGAGATTTATTCCACAGATATTATTCTCATAACTTGAGTGATAACTTGAGTAATGATTTCTGTAATGTTGGAAAGCGTATTATAATCAATGCATTGCATGATTTTACTAACTTGTTTTAATTTTAACACTGAAAAGAGGAATCGCGGTGTAGATACGTAACAACTTAGTTACAAGTTTTACACTGAGCTAGCTTTGCGTTAAGAACACCTGCCTAATAGTGCTTTGGTCCATCTTTCTGTGTAATAACGGCTCGCAGACGCCTAGGTACAGATTCTATGAGTTGTCGAATATCCTTCATATGTAACTTGATCCATATCTGCTGCAGCAGCTCCGTCAGTTCACACTCATTACGTGGCGGTGAATCAGTTCTCACACCTCGTTCTATCATATCCCACAAATGTTCAATTGGGTTACAGTCAGGGGAGTTTGGCGGCCAAGGCAATGTGGCGAATGTGTTGTCGTGTTCCTCCAACCACGCAGTAGTAATACTAGCCCGACGACAGGGTGCCTTATCCTTTTGAGAGAAGGCACTGTTGTCCAGGTAAACCTCCTGCATATATGGACGGAGATGATCGGCTAACAGGTACCAATAGCGTCCACCTATCAGCGTTTGTGGGATGATAACCAACGGACTTAGGGCTTTCCAGGAAAAAGCTCTCCAGATCCGAACACCACCTCCACCAGACTGTGGAACCCTAAAAGTGCAAACAGGGGCGGTGTTTCATACTGTTAGCGCCATATGCGAACCCGGCCATCAGCATGGTGCAACAGGAAACGAGACTCATCACTCAAGACGATCTTCTTCCACCTGTCGAAGGTCCATTGCAGACGTTCTTTGGCCCATGCGAGGCTTTGTTTGCAATGACTGGGAGTCATTATATGTACCTCTGTTGGTCTCCTGCAGTTGAACCTCAGGCCAAGCAATATACGACACATGGTCTCCTGCAGTGTAACCTCAGGTGAAGCAATATACGACACATGGTCTCCTGCAGTGGAACCTCAGGCGAAGCAATATACGACACATGGTCTCCTCCAGTGGAACCTCAGGCGAAGCAATATACGACACATGGTCTCCTGCATTGGAACCTCAGGCGAAGCAATATACGAAGCATGGTACATGTGGAAATAGGTCGAAATGCACCGTTGTAGTACTGGTGGGCGAGCTGCGTGAGGTTCCACGTCGTTGCTGAGATACCAGTCGTGACAATCATAGCTCACCTCTAGTATCAACCATGCGTGGCTGACCAGTGTGAGCCCATCTGTTGGATGTCTGTACATGGTTAGTCTTGTCCTTGTACACTAGCGCGGGAGCAGCCAACAAGTGCGTTCGTTTCCAAAATACTGGCACCTGCCCTCCGGACCCCAACTATCTGGCCGCGGTCAAATTTGCTTAAATCGCCATTTATTCCCATACTGGCAAACGTTTTCTAATTATGTACAGATCAGATCAGATAATATGTAGAGGATTTTAAGAAGGGAGTGTCTGATTCGAGGTCTTAAACAACCCTTAGAAAGAGAAAGCTAGGAGATTTGGGCTAGAGTGCCCGATAGGGAAGGGACACGGAAGCAAGGTAGAAAGCGGAAGGAAAACGCCCTTATTTATTACCGGGGGGGCGTAGTACCCGGGGCCCAACGGCTTAGCGTGCCTATCCGACGCACGGCTTATATTTAGTGATTCGAGCGTTCGTTCCTGCTGGGATCGAACCCGAGGTCTTCATCGTGGCAATCACGAACGTTGACCACTAGGCCACCCGCGGCCCAATTATGTACAGAGGATAGGTGTGCACAATTCATGATGTACGGGTTAGCTTAAAATCTATCCGTTTCATTATATTTGGAGACCAAACGGCTGCTGCATAACTCCTTTCTTCCCTGAAAGCTGCGACTGAGGGTATGTTTTTGTTTGCTGTCATGCCCATTGCAAAACAGAGGCACTCTGAAGCTGTTCTACTGTTTCTGACTCCAAATTATTTGCATGTTGCAGACATCTTAATGCCAAAACCAATACATCAAGATATCCGCTTGTTGTTTTACATTGATATGTAGGAATTTATCGTTTTCCGAAAATAGCGTTTATTAAACTTTTCCACGACTAAAGGAGTGTACTTTCCATTTGTATCTCCGGTGCAGCAAAGTGGCATTCTGATCTTTTGGGTTTTTTTCCATTTATGTATGTGGCCACCGTTCCTCTGCTGACCGAGCACCAGTATCGACTGGGTACAGGGATGACATGGAATACACCAGACGACAACGTGCATTTGGCACGGAGACACATCGCGTTATCAGGCGAGAAGATGATGGAGGCCGATAAACGTGTTGTTCGGGTGTTTCTACGCCACTATTGGAAAAAAGATTTACACGCGGCAGCGAAAGGAATTCGTTCTGTTGAAGGCGAGGAAATAATGGACCATTTCACGAAAATGGTTTTGGCGTTTCAATATTGGGAACACCAGTCTCAAAGACACACTTAGGTCAGAACGACAAACGACCACCAAAACCGACACCTTGATCGAAGCTTTAAGAGCAAACTCCAGTACCAGTACAGGACAATTGACAGGTGAGAGGACTTTCCAATCCACCATCACTTGCACCTGCTTGGTTTTTCTTCCAGGTGACATCCAGTTCTATGCAGATTAACTGACACCCCAGCAGGCCGAACAAAGTTTTGCTCTCTGTCGCAGATTGCTGCCAAGTTCACATAGCTGTAGGTTATGGCATCACTGATGATGAAAAGTGGATATTTTTACGTTATCCTACAACTGAGAACCAGTGTCTGAAACCACATCAGGAGCTACAGCCAGTAGTACAAAGACGGTGGTCCAAGAGGAAAGTTATGATGTGCATTTGGTGGAATTGTGAGGGTTCTGTGCACTGGGGGAACTCGTACAAGATGGTCTCAAGCTGTGTATCGGAAGCTTTATGATGAACAACTGCTGCATGTTCATTGCGCTCTGCCCCAATGCTACTCAGTGCTCATCAACATGAAGCTGGCTCTCCTGTACGTGGATAATGCCGCAAGTCAAACCTCCAGAATGGTCCACCGAAAACTACAAGAATTGGAAGTGGCTGGAGATACAGCTCGGAGGTTGCCCCATTTGTCTACCACCTGTTTCATACTTCCAATAAGAACGACAATTCGCTTCTCTGGTAGATGTGTAATCTGGCATCAAGGAGTTTCTGTCTTCGAAACCAGCCGAGTGGTACCGCTATGGATTTTTTTTATTGAAGTTTTAACGACCACCGTGAGCAACTCAATGGGCTATAACCATTCGCTCGTGCCTAATTTAGGGTCACTGGTTCCAGGAAAGGGAAAGAGCCATTGCCGCAAGACAAACACAACATCCATGCCTCACCGGGATTCGAACCCGGACTCCTTTCGGACGAATGATCAGAAGCCTACGCTTAGACCACTGCGCCACCTGGGGCGGCGCTCTGGAATCGTAACTCTAGTGGAATATTGGCAAAGGGCTATACAAAACAACGACCTGCATTTTTCAGAATGAGGACAGCTTGTATGGTCTTTTTGTATTATTAAACATTGTAGCTGCAAACGGAACAAACGTCTGATTCGCCTTAGTATACTCCAAGAGCATACAACGGCGAAGGCTGTTTTTTCCTTTGAGGAGACTAGACGTTCGAGCAGGCCATGAGGGCTGCAAGGTGCAGAACGTTTCAAACGGTGCATTTAAGGAGAAGAACGAGAGACTATTTGTCAGTGAGTGAAAACGCGGGAAGGAGAACACCGTTCAGCAAGACAGTAATTTCCGGTCCTGAATTGAAATGTTTCATGTCTAACTTGCAAATAAATTGCTGTTTAAGTTTTAGCTCTCTTTGTTTCATCATTTTTTGGATATCTAAAATCTCTTGTAAAACACCTTCCTTTTCTGAAGCCAAAAGGAATAGCAAAGGCTGGAAGCGCTAGGCCTCCATATAGAATAGACACATGTAGCAGCATTAGTAAGAAAAATGTTACTCTATAATGGCTTTCTCATTTATTATTTGACTGCATATGTTTGTTGGTTTCTTCTACTTTTCCATCAATTTTCATGCGTTAATTAAAACAAGTTAGTAAAATCATGCAATGCATTGATTATGATACGCTTTCCATCATACCAGAAATTATTACTCAAGTTATGTGGATAATGGCTGTGGAATAAATCTCTCTCCTGTGTCCTGACCTTTGACCCCATTTCGATGATATTCAACAGAACCGGTTCACTATACCTCCGGAACAACATGATAAAGTTTTGTTGCAATAGAAGCAGTTTTACGCAAGTTATGAGAATAATGGCTGTGGAATAAATCTGGCTTTTGTGCAATGACCTTTGACCCCATTCGTTGATATTCAACAGAACGGGTTCACTATACCTCCGGCATAACATAATAAAGTTTTGTCGCAATCCAAGCATTTTAGGTAAGTTATGATGCACAAGGGCAATGGAATGGATCCCACTCCAGTGTCCTGACCTTTGACCCCATTTCGCCCATTTTAAATAGGGTTCGTCCCCAGTGGCCTCCTACCACATACTAAAATGTAATCGAAATCGAACCATTTTTGCGCAAGTTATGACGCATAAAGGCAATGGAATATATCCCGCTCTTATGCCCTGCCTGACCTTTGACCCCATTTCGCGTATTTTTAATAGGGTTCGTGCCCAGGTGGTTCCTTACCACGTACTAAAATTTCATCGAAATCGAACCATTTTTACGCAAGTTATGACGCATAAAGGCAATGGAATGGATCCAGCTCCTATGTCCTGACCTTTGATCCTATTTCACCCATTTTTAATAGGTTTATCCCCAGGTGATTCCCTATCACATACTACAATTTCATCGAAATCGAGCCATTTTCACGCAAGTTATGATGCATAAAGGCAATGGAATGGTCCCGCTCCTTTGTCCTGACCTTTGAACCTGCTTCGCTCATTTTCAACAGGGTTCGTCCCCTGATGGTCCTCTACCACATACTAAAATGTCGTCGAAATCGAACCATTTTCACGTGAGTTATCGGGCGGACTGACGGACAAAGCTGGAGCCAATACGCTTCTTCAACCTACCTTTGGAAAGCGTCAAAAAGGTGTCCCAAATTCATCAAATGATCTTTTCATGTAAAAAATGCTTTGTGTTCCCTAGGTTATTTGTTCTCGAAAATATTAAATTCAATTTGCTAGAGACCTTTAATTTCGCAATAGTCCATAAAACATATTTATATTTCTGGCAAACATATGATATACTTTTTTCAAGAAAATGTTACTCATAACGTAAACATTTCAGTTTAAGGATACGTGTAAATTGCGACTTGATCATTGTGGGCTTGAAATTGGCATGATCTTGATGTGATCCTTCTAAGAAAATAATGTTGACAATGTCATTTCCGATATGTCGCTTTCTTTCAACCTGGGAAAAAAGTTACAGAAATAAAAATAGGATTATGCAGGGTATAGAACATAAACACTAGACAGTAAATACTCAGAAAGAACACAATAAAATACAAAGAACATATAGAACATAAATACTCCCACACAAAGATCTGTCTGGCTTCAAAGAATTTCAGACGAAGAAATTCAGCAGAAGAATTATCAAGGTTTTGTTCTGAACATGAAGAACTTATTTGTTCGCTGTATGATGTGTAACGTATCAGGAGATGTGACGTACCTGCCAGCAGGACGCACACGACATAAAGGCAGATAGGAATCAGAATAAATGTCCGCGTAGCTCAATTGGTAGAGTGACTTATTCCGGAATGAGGGGATCTGGGTTCGAACCCCGGCGCGGATAAAAGTGACGGAGAAATTTACTTCGTTATAATGGCGCCTGAACTATCCGGATGACCCGACTGTTCAAAATCTCGCATTGGTGTGATGTTATTTCCACACCGCGAGATAGGAAAAATCCGAGAATCCCTTCTCCAGCACTTCAAAAAAAAAAAAAAAAGAAAAAAAGAAGGGGGAGATGATGTAACGTACCAGGAGATGTGACGTACCTGCCAGCAGGACGCACACGACATAAAGGCAGATAGGAATCAGAATAAATGTCCGCGTAGCTCAGTTGGTAGAGCGACTTGTTCCGGAATAAGCGGCCTCGGGTTCGAATCCCGGCGTAGACCAAAAATGACGGAGAAATTTACTTCGTTATAGATGTATACTCAAATTTAGCTTTCAGTTTTAATTTCTTCATTTATGTAAATTTTGAATTCATTTCTTTAAGTGTTTCAACCTTAACGTTATATTTTTTCGCCACTGAATGTTATGTTGGAAACAGTCTTGAGGTCAGAGTGAGTTACGTGTGCCTGTTAACCAGAAGAACATGAGACATAATGTTGGAGCAAGCACCGACATGCGTGGTGTGGCGTTGTGACGTGCTGTTGATAAATTACTGAAGCAAATTGCTGTAATTAAAGCATTAGATGAAAACACGCCGAACCTAAGTTGATATGTGATCGCTATTTTGAATAGTGCTGATGAGATAGATTGTTGACATGTTGTGTTCTGAAGTGCCGTGAAATTACAAGAATAAAGACGTTTTCTTGTAAGTGCTTTCAAAGACTTATCTCCTCTGGGTGTTAGGTCGCCTAATTCAGCACAGTGTCATTAAGAATTGTTTACGAACTAGCTATCTGAGGCTTAACAATACATACCACCCGACTGCTGGTACGAAGGTAATGCTTAAGGTCTGTCATATTAACCAACAAATACTAAAGGTGTGTTATCGAAAGATCTGTTGCTAAGCATGAAATATTTAAATAAATCACTACACACATTTATCTGCAAACTGAAACGCTGCTAACATCTATTCGTTCAGTTTTAAACATCATTCACCTCTACTGATATGTTTTCAAATATTGCTATTCATTAAATTTAAGCAACCATTTCTTTTTATTTTCGCTCTCTTTTTGATTCATATTCAGAATAACATAAACTTCGGGGGAAAATATTGTTCTTCAAAAAGTGCCCAATAGTATTTATTAAAATTTTTATTTTCCATCCGCTTTTGATTTGTATCGAGAATAACATAAATTTCGAGAATAAGAAATTGTTCTTGCAAAGGAGCCCGATAGTATTTATTAAAGAAAAAGGCGTCATTCATTCCAGAAATAACGAAGGAAGAACTTCCTGTTTAAAAAAGATTTCAGTTTTTAATATAGACAAAAAAGAGGTAATCTATTTTTGATTTCCATAAGCCGATATTCTTAACTGTTTAAGGAAATACCCTGAAATTTTCATTCACTTTCAAAATCTTCTTATAGGACAATCTATCACGAAACCACTTTGCGTTTGCTAATATTATTAAATAATTTACTAGGAACACTCAATTCGATTTTTCATTGAGATTCGTAATTTAACCACCACGATGAGTTATTCATAAACAAATAAGAAACAGTCCGTCCGTAATTTATTCCTGGAAATGGGCAGGGTCTGCGCCCTATGGGGGACGTTCCACCCATGCTTCACCCGAGGGACCCGACTGCTGGGGCGACTGGCAAGAAGCCGGAGCCACCGACCACTCGGTCATCGGAGCGGTCAAAACACAGTGTTCACAAACCTTAAAATGTTTTCATAACTAATATGTAGACACACGCACACACACAAAGGTGTGAACACGCTTTTGTGTGAGTGTGAACACACTAACAAATCCCATGATCTGGGAATGC
Source organism: Macrothele yani (assembly GCA_039090855.1). NCBI lineage: Eukaryota > Metazoa > Arthropoda > Arachnida > Araneae > Macrothelidae > Macrothele > Macrothele yani. The sequence goes on along the minus strand of CM077002.1, from coordinate 21,086,525 downwards.
AACAGAGTCATAAATCCGTTTATTGACATGTCAGGTTCTCCATTAAAATCCTGAATTGGACAGAACTCATATAAAATTCTATTCATTTAGTCAAATTTACACTTCCCGCTTCAGTGTTTTTAAGATTACTGAAGTTAATGTGCTCGACAGCTGTATTAGCTCACTGCCTAATTAGACAGTTGCTTCTCAGTACCTCGAACAGTCGGTAGTTTTAATTAACATTGCACTAGCACATAAGTGACCAAACCTTTCCTCTGCTTCATCAGTGAAGAGTTAACGAGCCATCGAACCCAATGCCTACAACTCTTAAGAGTTCACAACATCGCGAACATTTTCCACTGACTTCGAGATTACCTTTGTGCTAACTTAAGAGTCACAGAGATCATCAATTAATAGTAGAAATTTCCCCAAAAGAGTAGTTAATGCAATCGAATTCTACGGTAGCATCGTAGACTTCTTGCCTGGAGCAGAGTAATACAAAAAAGATGTATCAATTTAATTTTTTCCTTTACAATTAATAGCCGAATTAAGAAAATATTACAAATGAATGAAGTAAACTCCTGCCTATAAGAACAAAAACAACAGCAACAAAAAAGAATAAAAAATAAAACATTTCTCCATTGCCATTACGAATTTCACGCTACACTCAATAATTCAAGTCAGCAAACTTTTTGTGAATTTGCGTTAAAACAGATTCAGAAATGGGGTTTCTCTAACAGCCGAATTTTCCCCTGCACGTGTGGAATAAGTTTTACACTCTTGGTGATTTCACCTTAGCAGCTCTCAGAGACACAAAATTTTTAATAACTTAGAAATCACTCTTCACTAGCACACAAATTTACAAAACGTTTTTTATGGCTTCGTTAATTAACCATCACGATTACTCAAATAGGGAATTTCTTCATTTTGGACATTTTTTCCCACAATAAATACAACTAAGGATATGTTTTTTAATAATAGCGAACATTTTTAAATTGTAACATCCAAGTTTCAATGCTGTTTTTGTGATCTTGATCATATAGTTGTAAACCTACTAAAGAGTTTCGATGACTGTTCGAAGTTTTCGCTGCAAGTGTTCAAAATAATTCAACTTTTAAATTCTTAATATGTTAAAAGTTTATTCGTTTACAAATTATTTCTATCTTACCATAGAATATAGCAGACCATTCATTTGAACAGCCATGGTCTTTCCAGCCATTTTACATGATTCCAAAATGGTTGGACACATTCTCAGAAGGAAGCTACGAAAAGTATTTTGAAAGAAAACAGTTTCTGGTATTAGTCTCGTATATTTTAAATGATTATCAGATTCTGGGAAAAAATATAATTTCCATGCGCATTTATAAATTTAATTAATCAAACTTTATCGAGACCAGTCGTCTATTCCTAGCATTATACCAAAATTCACAGCACGTATTGTTTTTGTTTTTTTTTTTATGATTGGAGGTTTAACGACCACAGTGAGCAACTCAGTGGGCTATAAGCAGTCGCCCGTACCTAATTCAGGGTCACTGGTTCCAGGGAAGGGAGAGAGCCAGTGCCGTAAGACAAACACAACATCCATGCCTCGCCGGGATTCGAACCTGGACCCCGTTTGGACGAAGGATCAGAGGCCATCACTTAGACCACTGCGCCACCGGGGCGGCGCACGTATTGTTAAATAAATGTTTTTGATAAAATTTAGTCAGTACATTTTGAAGTGCAAAGAAAAAACGGCAGTGAAGGTCTTTCATATCAGCGTTTATATGTGATTATCCTGACTTGTACACTTTCTTATATTAATATAATATAGGCACAATTCATTGCACACGCCGTATCCACCTACAAACCTTCTTACCCTGCCACAAAAATGCGGCCATCCGAAATCCCCTGCAGGATAAAATTCTTACCTGCTGTACAACGTACCTGAGACTGTAATGATGGGTACGTTTTTGTGCACCAGCGTTAAATTGCCGAGTGATGTCTTACACTGTGGCCCGTCTATCCGCTGTTACAATGCGAGCTAGCGGAAGATGTCCCCGCTCATCCACACGCTGTTGACTACTGCAGTTGGCCCTTGCAGGAATGGTTTTACCGGATGCGGTGTACTCACGGTGCACCCGTGACACAGCGGTTCGTGAAAATCCCAGTGCCTGCACGACTTCCGACATGGAGTGACCCATTCGTCGGGCCCCGACAATTTGCGCACGATCGAATGCGCTTAGATCCTTCGTCTTACCCATACTGCGTCCGACTGTTACTGACTCCCGTCGCATCACTCTTTATATTGCCGGATCGCTGCATACGTCATGTTGTTTCCGTTTACAGGGCAGCCCACAGCGCCACATTTGCATAACGCCAGCTGTTTCTATTTGAATTGCTTTTCAGTGTATAACTTTGTACTGTGTACAGTTCGAAATGAGTCTTTCATCTGATGACGCAAGGGCCGTCCTTAAGAAAGATCTTGTGCTTCGTATTTTGCTTGTAAATGTTTTATCTATTAAAGGTTTTAGGTATCGTGTTTTAGACAGCTCGTTATACCCGACTTTTAGTTATTCTCTGCACGAAGAAATATATCGTTTGTTCCTTCTTTGGTTCTCTTCTTCTCACGGAACCCTAACATTTAACTAGCGGTGGAAGATCCGTCCTAGTAGTAATGGCGTAAATCACTAATGTTTGGGTATTCATTCATAATTCACGCAAAAGAGTCATTCACAAAAGCTCATTCAAATGCAAGCTCATTCACTTTGCATCCTTTCCTAGCCGGTAGTCTCACTATTGTCACTGGGGAAATAATTCTTTTCTTCAAAGCGGATGCGACTGCTAGGCCAAACGAAAATTGGTAAACTGACCAAATGAGCAGATCTTCAGCATTCACCCTTCATGATGAATCATTCGCGAACAAGGACATTCACAGCTCCTTTTGGTAAACTTCTCAAGAGAGCAAGAACGAAGAAAACCCATTGAGCGTTTGGTCATGAATGAATCTCCCTCGTCCGAAGGATGCGGACACACCGTTCGGATGAATGTCATACACGTATCGTTCCCATTTTAAGTTTCATCATAATTTCCTGGATGACTGCTCACTGCGCACCCACATGATGAGAGACACTTATTAATTCTCGATATTACTTTTTTTTATTGAGAATTCGTTTCGGAGCTTATGGGAGCGGGCAAATATTACACGTGTTGGGGCTTCATTGAGCGTCACAGTAATGGCAGACTGCATAACGAGTCGTCGGTCGCGCTATGAACATTTCTCTCACGCTTTGCATATAAAGAGAGTTATTTTTTTCTTACTTATTTGGAAGTGACCGTGGGGGCACCACCCCCGCTACAGCTGACTTTTAGAGTCTTTTCAATAATCTGTTATCAGTTCCGATAAGGATTGGCACGTCTTTGACGTCCAAACAGTCTGCTCTTTGCTCCCGCGTGCTTTGTGAGTACAATTCTCTGACGCTTTGCATATAAAGAGCGTTATTTATTTGGAAATTACCGTGGGGACACCATCCCCTTCTAAGCTGAATTTTAGAATCTCCTCAACAATTTATTTATCAGTTTCGATAAGGATTGGCGCGTATTTGCCTTTAAAACTGTCTGCTCTTTGCTCTTGTGTGCTTTGTGTGTACAATTCTCTCACGCTTTGCATATAAAGAGCGTTATTTATTTGTTATTTATTTGGAAATTACCGTGGGGACACCATCCCATCTTAAGCCGAATTTTAGAATCTCCTCAACAATCTATTTATCGGTTCCGATAAGGATTGGCGCGTATTTACCTTTAAAACTGTCTGTTCTTTGCTCTTGTGTGCTTCGTGTGAAAATTTCAAGCGGTCACTGGCGTTTGTATTTCGTATTTCATAGATAACACGACGATACGGGTTCGTTTTTCGCCTAATTTGAATTGTAAGTTTTGGTTTGTTAGCAGCACATTTTGAACACCTGTGCTTTAGTTCACATTTTGAGCAAAAATATCAGAAAAGGTAGCGTGAGAAAAACTCTCACGCGCGACCTCTGGAGTTATTAAACATGTAGGGAACAACGATGGGCTAGTCACGCCATTACTTCCTAGCTGATTGCTGATTTTTCATCCACATAACGGTTGACACATACAGGGTTTGGATAGAATAATGTGAACACCACGCTCGGAGACGTGTAATACAGAAGCGTACGTCGCAAAACCCAAAGGTAACCATCATGTTTTGGTTGTAATGGCTTTGTTTAGAGCCTCAAAGTCCTGTTTAAGGGCATTTAAAGTGTCATGCTGCAAAATTTCTTTCAGGGTGACGACGAAATCAGCGACCTAACATATTTCGAAAGAGGTCTATTTGTTGGTGGCCGGCTAATTGGTGCCTCCGTGAAAACAGTCGCCAGGGTAGTAGGGGTATCAAGAGCTATTGTGTCTAGTGTCAGGACACCATACCGTGTACGTGGCGAAACCTCGTCACGAAACACATGAGCGACCGGAAAACGACCCTGATTAACAGATACAGTAGAGCTTTAAAGAGGATTGTTGCCCGTAATAAGAAGACCACGGGGCTGAAAAATTAGTGTGGAGCTCAATATGTCTCCCTAGCCGAAAGTATCAACGAAAACAGGGCGCCGGGAACTGAATAAACAAGATATTCATGGCAGAGCTGCTATTGCAAAACCTCTGGTGACCCGGGTGAATGCACAACGGCGACGGCAGTGGTGTCAAGACCATACAACGTGGACTGCCGATGCATGGAAGTGTGTAATGTGGTCGGATGAATCCACATTCACATTATTACTCGCTGCAGGGCGTGCTTACGTGTGCAGAACACAGTCAGAAGCGTACAACCCAGACTGTCTGCTCCCAACTGTGCAGCATGGTGGTGGTTCTTTCATGCTCTGGGTGGTCATATCGTGGTTTTCAGCAGGTCACCTGATCATCTTTAAAGGGGAATGACTGGCAGTGCGTATGAAACCATTTTGGCCAACCAAGTCTATTCAATGGCTCAGGCATAGTCTCCTTCAGGTTATGCCGTCTATCAGGATGATAACGCCCCAATTCATAGAGTTCGGAAATGTCTAATCATGGTTTGAGGAACATGAGGACGAATATTCACACCTGGCCTCTCCAATCACCAGGCTTAAACACCATCGAGCCACTGTGTTCTGCGTTGGAAAACAATGAGATCCCGTTATCCTTCTCCACCGTCTCTCTCAAGGACTTGGAGCAGTTTCTGCATGAAGAATAGTGTAACATCCCACTAACTACCATCCAGGATTTGTACGCGTGCATTCCAAGGAGGATTCAACGGTTTTGAATACCAAAGGAGGTCCCACACCCTACTAGGTACATAAAACTTTCTTTTCCCAGGTGGTTTACAATATTCTGTCTAACTCCTGTATATTCTCGACATTACTTTTCTTATTGGGAATTCATTTCCGAACTCATGGAGGCGGAATAAAGTTAAACGTACCGCGATGTGTCGCAGTAATAGTGGATTCAAAGATTGTCCATAACGGTGAGAGCGAGCCATTCACCATTCACGGTGAAGAATCATTCGTTATGAACGAATCCATCACGAATAGCTTATCACCAAATCTTCGGTTATAATTCTGATGGATGAATGGATTAGGAAAATGTGGAGATATGTATGTCAGTTAAAGAGGGAATAAAAGAAAATTAACGTTTAGTGAATTTAATATGCATCTCGTAGAAAGAAAGGTTTTACTAAATGTGCGAAACATAAAATTTAAGATTGTTCTAATGCGAAATGGGAAACTGTACAAATATTTCGCGATGTGAGTTTAACTCAAAGCAAATAGGAACTCCAGCAAAACCGAAATTGCCATTAAAATTAATTTCAAATAAGATACAACGTAGCAGGTTAAGCGAAAGCGTGCGAAATGGATTAATCCGGAACCATCGTAATGAAAATGAGATTAGGTTGAACGAGGACGGTAATGACATCGAGCCGTAAACTGCAATAGATTATAAGCGAGCAGTCGAACATACAATTCATTGTGCAGTCACGTTGAAATCCAGTACCAGGAACATAATTTAACTCTGTTCAGCTAAATTCTCACGGCTATCTGCATGCTGTGTGCATGCTTATTACTGTTTAAGCAAATCCGACTACTTCCATTAAAGTATAAAGGCGTTCTCCTCTTATCAAAAGTCGATAATCATGAATTTCTACCTGTGTAATTCAGGCGGTTTAAAAATGCATTTCTGTCTTACAAAAATATTTTAAAACTCGCGAAATAATTCATCATATCACAATAATTTCGAAAGTTAAAATAATGAATTTGAAATTTCACTAATTTTTATGTTCAAGCAATACTCCTTAAACAAAGTTTGGTGGAAGTCAGCCGTCAGGAAACTGAAGCTGTCAAAATGAGTGCTTCGATGTACTCAGAATTTTAGTACGGCTTTCGTAATATATCATTACTTTGTCAGTCAGTCGTCCGTCTATCCTGCTGTCCACACAATATACCAGCACGTATTAGTCCGATTTGAAAAAAAATCCTCATGCATTGGAAAGCCCGAAATTTGGGAAGGGTGATTTTTGCTTTTAGGTCCTCTCCCGATATATAACTTTGCCGCTAGTGGGCGTAAACACAGATACTGTCATCAAACTCAAAATGCATTTTATTCCACATCACTGCTCCTAAATATGCGACTGAAAAAATTATTTCTTCCCTTCGAAACCATTTATATTATGACGTTTTTGGGGTAGAGTTTCATTTTTAAATAATGGCCAGTTTATCAGATTTTCTTTTTTTTGATTGGAGGTTTAACTACCACCGTGAGCAACTCAATGGGATATAAGCAGTCGCCCGTCCCTAATGTAGGGTCACTGGTTCCAGGGAAGGGAGAGAGCCAGTGCCGTAAGACAAACACAACATCCATGCCTGACCGGGATTTGAACCCGGACCCCTTACGGACGAACGATCAGAGGCCAACGCCTTATACCACTGCGCCACCGGGGCGGCGTTTATCAGATCGTGGAGGATAAAGGTAAATTTGGATTACTCTGATATCTCTGCTTCTAAAGTCCGATTTGGAAACTTTCTGTTAGAGAGAAATGTTTTGCATATAATTTCTACTTCTTATGTTTTGTAAAGATCTGTTTTGCTTCTAGGAAGTGCAAGTGCATGCATCTGTTTGAAATTGCATTTACAAGAATATCTGCGCACACCAGAGAGTTCCTGAAACATTATTTTATGAGCATTAACGAAACAGTTAATGCGGAAAAATTTTCATTTAGTTTAAAACCATGCTTGATAAAGATGATTGCAAGAGGAATTTTTGTACGAATTAGTATTACTCTTACACCGATGAACTATTGCATTATGACCACCCACAGGCTAGAGACACGAGCGCCTGGAGACCAAACGATGGTGCAGGTGAAGTTCACAGAGCAGTATTTATACAATCCGAGGACCGGCTTTCGGTTAGTAGAGTGTTCGGAGTCAGAATGGGAAAAGCTGCCGATGTATCGGAGTTTGTTGAAGGAGAAATTGTCAAGGCACGGCACCTCGGAACGACGATCTCGGAAACGGCGCGGCTTGTGGGTTGTTCACGTGCCGCTGAAGTGAGTACGTATCAAAAGTGGTACACAGATGGCCAAATGACGAACCGTCGTCCAGCCGTGCGTCGTTCGCAGCTCACTGATGCCACAATGGAGCGGAGACTGTCGCGCCTTGTTCACAGAGACCGCAGAGCCACAGTGCGACAAATGGTCCGCAGCTGCAATAGTGGTGATCAGGGCAATATGTCACAGCGCACAGCTCATCGCAGCCTTCTGCGCATGGGTCTGCTTAGCCGAAGACCCAGTCGGGTCCCCATGTTCACTGCACGTCATCGCTAACAACGATCATCGAGATTGAACCGTGGATGATTGGAAGAAAGTGGTCTGGTCTGACGAATCAAGATTCTTGGTGCATCACGTAGACGGCCGAGCGCGGATACGCCGCTTGCAAGCGGAGACTATGGGGGGAAACAGGCAGACAGAGACGGTGTTATGTTGTAGGCGATTTTTTCTTGGGACACTTTACGCACTATTATCCGAATAGCACAACCCCTAACAGCTGTCGCGTATCTGAACATCGTTGCAGACAAATTTCACCCATTTATGGCAACTGTGTTCCCTGTTGGTGATGACTATAACCAACAGTATAATGTGACATACCAGACTACCAGAATCGTCAAGGAGTGGTTCGAGGAACATGCTGGTAACTTTCTGATAATGCACTGGCCTCCAAATTCACGTGACATGAACCCAATCGAACATTTGTGGCTTGATTTGGAAAGGAGAGTTCACGCTAAATCACCACCACACCGAAATGTACGTGAACTGGAGGAACTGCTGTTGAAATGATGGTACCAGATACCCCAGGATAGGTATCGCCACCTCATCGACTCGATGCCTCGCCGAGTGACCACTGTTTTTCGAACTGAAGGTGGTCCTACAGCTTATCAGGTAGGTGAAGATAATGTAATGGCTGATCGGTGTATATGACACAAAATTCGACTTTTAAAATATTTCAGTAAAAATGAATATTTGATTATATTTTTTCGTGCAAATTCTCAACGTCTATTGGGAGAAACTCATAGGGTGATTATGCAGTTGCCCGTACAAAATTTAGAGTCTTTGGTTTAGAAGAAGTCACAGAGTCAGTGCCTTATGTCAAACGTACAGCCTATGTCACATCCGGAACTCGAACCCTGGCTCCTCAGGGACGAAATATAAGAAGCCCATACGTGAGATCGCTAGGGCTATACCACTAATTTCAATATCTTGGTATTCCAGGTAACCTCATCCCAGTCTCGTTTATTGAAATGAAAGTCACTGTTACCCCACCTTCAAATGGGAAAACGTAAAGCTGAAAGATATCATGCTGGTATCTTTTAACAGTAAGGGAATAGTGTGTAAACAACATGCGAGTCAATACGGCCATGTATGTTAATGCTTGAAAGTCATCAGCCCTAGAAGAGTTGGTCACCGTACCTGAAGTTTAGAAGAACAGTATTATATCCAACATTCTCTGAAAGAGAAGGTTTTTTTCAATAATTACGAGCTTTAAAGAGGATGCTCCCACATTTTTAGAGCGATTTTCCAGCAATATAATTAATGTTTAAAATAAACCTATGTCTTTCGTAAATGTTTCGTCAGATTGTCCTTTCTCTAGATTATGAACCTTTATGTAGATTCACAAGATAACGGGGCATTTCTTAAAACTAGTGGTGGTATTTTATTCCACTTCTGTTCCACTCTCTTCCATAGTCCAGACATGGTTTTAGGTCTGCGCTTAGAAAGCGCTCCTTCTAACAGCCAGAAGGCACAATAATAATCCATGAGGAGACCTTTAAGGAAAATGAGCAAATATCAATACCGGTCTTTTTTTTCAGCCGGCAGAGTTGTAGGTTCCGATGTATGACTGGTAGCCTTATCTTGATGGAGATCTACTCTTTGAAGCTTCTGTGGATAAACGAATGGTGTTTCCTCTTTAAAGATAGCAGTTAAAACATTATATCGGTGAAATGTAGAATTGATTTTAATATTCTTTTCAACTTTTCTTAATTTTAATTTCCCATTATACGAGAAACCAACAATAACACGAATTATGAAAGAAATACGGGATTGCGCCGTATAATACAAATTTTGAAGATGACAATCCGATTTTTGGAGTAAATGTGACAAGGATAGTAAGTCAGATAAATGTGACAAGGATAGTAAGTTATCTGACTTACCATCCTTGTCACATTTACGGCAAAAATCGGATTGTCATCTTCAAATTTTGTATTATACGGCGTAATCCCGTATTTCTTTCATGATTTATCTGCTTCTCCGGGCAAACACGGGATAAGATTCTTAACCTCCAGATTCACTAAACATTAATGCCGGTTGCTTCGACTAGCGAATCCTGTGATGGTTATATTCAAATTGATCGGAAACTTGAAACTTGGACGTGCTGTGTGGTGTAGTGGTTAGCATAACCCGGGCGTTTTCTGGGAGCCGCGGGTTCGAGACCCGCTCCCGGACGATGAAAATGTTCAAGTTTTCGGATATTATATGACTTACCATCCTTGTCACATTTACGCCAAAAATCGGATTGTCATCTTCAAAATTTGTAATAACACGAATTGTTTACTGAAATTTCCTTTGGATTCTTGAAACCAAGTTTGTAAGTGTTTCTCACCTCTTTTGCGATAGTAAATCGACATTTTTGTTGCAGTCGTTTAGGTAGATTCATGCTTCGTCAACAGTTACAATACATTTTCATCTTCCCAGCTACAATATTTTCAAAAAGAAGTCTACACCGTGATAGGCGCTCATATACGTGTCTAGGCAAACTGCGGTGAAAAATATGGTATTTTTTTTCCGATTCAAAACTTTGTTATTACCTCATTCACAGTTGAGACAGACGGTTTCAACGACTTAGCGATTGTTCTTTGGGTCGGTGAATTTTCTTTTAAGACCAGAGACCTTAGTTTAGAAAAGTAAGGTCTCTGTTCTTAAAGAAAATTCACCGACCAAACAACAGTCGAACATAGTCGTAAAAGTACGAACACTTCTTTTGGATATTCGTTTGGTGTTCTTTTTTCTGCAATGCTTGACGATTTCCCCTCTATTATTTGTAATATTGCTTCTTTTACATTTAGTAATGCTAATTCCATGATTTTCAAAACGTTTTTTTTTATTACAGAATACGAATATTTCTGTTCGTAAAGAGCAAAAACAACCTTTCTATTCACAGCATGTTCACATGCGCCATTTTCTTAGCAGACTACATCTAACTACAGCAGACGTTTCTTTTCTGTTCATCTAACACGCTGTTGCTAGTTTCAATCCTTTGAACTTCTTTTATTTTCTGTAATTTCTTATCAAAAACGTTCTAAAAATGTGTGATCATCCTCTGTAGGGCACGATGTACATGCTTCGCAGAACTACTGAGGACCGTCTCTCCCGAACGAAATGGGTACAAATACTAGGGCGAAATTTCACAGAGGTGTTTTTTTTAAACTTCTGTAAATCGTCCAGCTTGGAAATTCTCCGTTAACGTCTGGAGATTGTATCTGGAAGTTCTCTACTGCATTGGGAAGTTAAAGTCTTGTATTTGTCGTCCACAGATACTATGATCTTTGGGAGAATTTACACTGGTCTTCCAAAAATACAACATATACATCCTGATTTCGCCTCCAGATCGTGGTGGACAGGAACAATGCTGGTAGTACAGACAACAGCTCATATGAGAACACGTTGATCCAAGAAAAGATCTGCGTCCTTTTCTATTCGAATATGTTCAGCAATATGGGCACATCAGCTTTAGACTGTTTAATGGCCGTGTCTAGCTGGTAGAAAACTTATTTGTCTAATTCAACGCTATAGAAGAAATGCAGTATAAAAGATATCTTGCACACTCTGAAATAAAATTCAATTATCAGGTGCTGAATCACAGTAAATAATAAAGTCTGATGGTGAGTAAACAATAAACAATACACAAAACAATAAACAATACACAAATGGTTTATTTAAAAACAATTTCGGTTTTTAAATCCATACAGTTTTAAAATGTTTAGCTAAAATTTATGTGCAATTGTATTCTGCAATTGAATGCTCAAACGGGAGGTACGAACTTAAAAAAGACACTACGTAAGGATGGAGAAACGTGTTGGTAAGCAAATGTTACCTGTTGCCGATTGTCTTTGGAATAAGGCAAAAGTGTAGAAACATGGAACATGATTTCGTGACCTTCGTAAATGGTGTATGCCGAATACTTCCCGGTCATGTCACCTGAAAGAAAAGTAACACATTTTTTAAGCATTTAAAGGTATATGAGGTTATCGGAAAATTGTACGAGGCATGTGTATTTATTTTAGACCAGCACATTCAATATTATTCAGTTTTACTAACAATGCTTAATATTTTGATTAACACATATTAAAAGTTTAAGCTTTTTATATATAAAAGTTAAACTTTGTTTACAAATATAAACCTAATCAATTGTACAGGGTGTCCCACTCGCTACCGAACCCGGCATTTTTTTAAAAATATTAACACCATTGAAGATATTGCAACGAAATTTGAAGTGGACTTACCTCATTTCGTGCGAAATGTGATAAAATTACAACATGTGCTGGAAGTGGCCACCATTTGCATCCAGACAACATTGAAGCAGGCGCTTCCCGCCAAACAGCCGGAGTGCTCCTTAGTGGTAGACACATTTCTAAGCGTAGCGCCACTGAGGAACAGTGCACCAGCTAGCCGGACACGCCTCTCTGCTTCTTTTTAATGTCATTTCGCAGAGCCTGCCTAAACAAAACGGTTGTTGATAGTGAGTGCTCGTGCTCGTGGCTATTCGCGTAAGTGTGTGAAAATCTATCGATATACTCTGGAGGAGCGAGTGTTTATTGTTCGCACGTATTGGAAAACAGATTCCATAAAGTCTTGTCAACAGCAATTCCTGGAGAGATTTGCAGGCAAACATTGGCCGAGCAGATCCACCATTTGGGCATTGTCAAAGAAATTAGAAACCAAGGGGATTTTATTAGACGACCATGCAGGAGGTTGTCCAAAAATGTCCGAGGAAATGATCCGGAATGTAAAGTGCCGACTACTTGCGTCTCCCAGGAAGTCACGTCGCCGTCTGTCTCAAGAAACAGGGTTGTCCAAAAGCACTTGTCACCATATGAGTCAGCTACTTATTTGCTTCGTAACATGTTACACAGTTTTCGAAGTTCATGTTCAGAGGGAGTGTAAAGAAAATGACAAATCTGGAGGACAAATCTCTGTTTAGTAATTTAACCCAAATTTTTGCAACATTATAAATTCTCGATTCAGTCTAAAAAAACGCAATATAGGAACTGAAACCGTGGATAATAAGAGTAGCATTCCATAATGATATTATTAGGTCAAATGACATGGTAAAAGGATAACTGTAAAACGAGGACTGAGCTTTCATGCCGTGTCGAAAATTTACATTTCTCCTTCGCCATTATTAGTGCCAAAGTTTGATGGGCGTACGATCGCGCAGTTGATAATATTCCTTCTCCGCTTTGTTTTGTTTTGTATCATATTACACTTCAAATTGTTTTCCTTCGAGGCGTTGTTTAAACAGCTCTTTCATCTCAATTTTGATATTCCTTTCCTACGCTTTGAGAATTGATTTGTTCTTATATCTTTGCTTTCCAAGTCAATATCTTCCTTTCTCTTGAATAATACATGTGTTTACCGACTCAGTCTTGCTTTCTGTGCCTCTTTTCTGAATCTTTGTCACTTTAAGAGTTGGTCTTATGCTCTCATTCCTTATTCCACCCTTTCATATCCATCATAGTATCTTCCCTTTTGGCAACGTTTGTATTACTATTCTGACATCACGTCGTTGATCAAGTCTGAAAAATATATAGCAATATTGGGAAACATAATCATGTAGAGTTTGAATCCCAATTCAGTGTAGCTTTAAAAATGTAAAAATGAATATACTGCAAATTTGTTTCAACGACATTTAGACCATAGTAACACTAATATACTACTCCGTTGTTTTCGGGAAGTAGATTAGACTTTGATTTAGTTGGGTTCTATACAATGAGTACATAAATAGAAAATGTAAAGTATTCCCATTTAGAGGTCGTAACATACCACTGAGATGACGTATGAGTCAAAAAAGCAACTTGTAGTAATAAGCCAAGATCGGCGTAGTTCAGTAGATAGAATAACTGGCTCCGGAGCGAGGAGACGTGGATTTGAGTTCTACGACCGGCAATAAGGGCTATATTATCACAAGGTAATTTACAAGAAAGAAATACAACAAAAAGAGCAACTAGAGATATGTATGTGGTTTAATTACACTATGAACAACACCGCTTATACTGAGTACAGTAAATTCCGGTTAATTGAGCCATCGGTTAATCAGCTCAGCCGTTTATTTGCAACAATTCTTCAAAATCATTCCAAATAAGCCCTTGCTGCCCTCGTGGCGCAGTGGTATGACCCCTGGCTTATGTCCATTAGTCCCAGAAGATTTCAAATCCCGGTGAGGCTTGGATGTTGTGTTTGTTTTACGGCACTGGTTCTCTCCGTTCCCTGGAACCAGTGACCCTTAATTACAGGCCGGACTACTACATATGACCCATCGAGTCACTCACGGTGGTCACAAAACCTTCAATCTAAAGAGTAAAACACTTTGGGATGAAGTTTCGCATAATTGAGCCAAAGTGTTCTACCGCGATGAGCCCCAATTAACCGGACTTTTATGTATTTTAAATAGTGACGAATCACTTTGTCCATGTTCATTTCGTCCACGGTTCACTTTGTCCGCCGTTCACTTTGTCCGCTGTTCATTTGGTCCACTGTTCATTTCGTCAACCGTTCACTTTTTCCGCTGTTCATTTAGTCCACTAAACATTTCGTCAGCCGATCACTTTGTCAGCTGTTCATTTGGTCCACTTTTCATTTGGTCCACTGTTCATTTGGTCCACTTTTAATTTGGTTCACTGTTCATTTGGTCCACTTTTAATTTGGTCCACTGTTCATTTGGTCCACTGTTCATTTCGTCAACCGTTCATTTTGTCTGATGTTCATTGAGTCGACTGTTCATTTCGTCATCCGTTCCCTTTGTCCGCTGTTCATTTAGGACACTTTTCGTTTCGTCCTTAGAATGGATGGAATACAGTGAAAGTTTTCTGTTTTGATGAAATGTTTGTTACTAGGCAGAAAAAAAGGTCAATGGACTTTGCTTGCATGCGATTGCTTTTTTAGTTTAAGCTTTCCGTTTGAAATATAACGGTTTTAAATATAATGTAAAGTAAAACCAGGAATTTAAGTTTGGAAAGTTTTTAACTCTTTCATGTGGTGCGATGTCAATCATTATGACATAAATCAAAGTTTTACAAAAATATTTTGATGTTTCGAAATACATCTTGCATATTGTTTTCATATAGTTCTCAGCTTTCCAGTATATCTATTTTCTATTTTGATTAATAGTTGTGTATAACTTCCATATTACTAATTTCCATACGAATGAACTGTAATGCTCTCAATATAGAGTGGTTGGACATGATAATACGAACACTTAGGAAAAGAAGGTTTTACATACGTAATAGGGTGTGGGACCATATTTGGCATTCAAAACCACCTGATTGTCCTGGGAATGTACGCATAAAAATTCTGGATGGTGGCTAGTGGGATGTTAGACTATTATTCAGGCAGAAACTGCTGCTGGTCCTTGATAGATGCAGAAGGAGGATAACGAAATGTTACTCTGTTTTTCAACACAGACAACAGTGGCTTGATGAACTTTTAGTCTGGTGATTGGGAAGGTGAAGGAAGATTTGAAAGTTCGTCCTCATGTTCCTCAAACCATGATTAGACATTCCGAGCTCTGTGAATTGGGGAGTTATCATCTTGATATACGGTATATACTACAGGAAATAAAGCCTGAGTCATTGGATGCACTTGGTTGGCTAAAATAGTTTCATTCGCCCTGCCAATCATCTGTTATTTCAAGGTGATCAGGGGAATGCTGAAAACTACATTATGACCGCCCAGAGACTGACAGAATCACCACCATGCTACACTGTTGGAAGGAGACGCTTCTAACGCTGTTCTCCACACGTAAACACGTCCTGTTGCGGGGAATAGGGTGAATGTGGTTTCATCTGACCATATAACACACTTCCATGCATCAGCAGTCCACGCTGTATGCTTCTAGCAGGACTGCCGTCGCCGTTGTGCATTCACCCGGGTCACCAGAGGTTTTGCTCTGCCATGAATATATAGTTTATTCAGTTCCCGGCGACCTGTTTTCGTTGATACTGATGTCTGGAGATGCAGATTGATCTTGGCACTAATTTTCGGCGCAGTGGCCTTTTTATTACGGGTAACAATCCTCTTCAATGCTCTCCTGTTTCTATCTGTCAGGGTCATTTTCCGGTCGCTCTTGTATTGCGCATACGGGGTTTTGCCACGAACACGGTATGCTGTCATGACGTTAGACACAGTAGATCTCGATACCCCTGCTACCCTAGCAACTGCTGTCACGGAGGCACCAACTAGCCGGCCACCAACAATTAAAACTCTTTCGCAGTCTGTTAGGTCACCCATTTCGTGGTCACCCTGAAAGAAAGTTTTCAACAAGACACTTTAAATGCACTTACACAGGTCTCTGAGATTCTAAACAAAGCTATTACAACCAAAACGTGGTGGATACCTTTTCGTATTGCGACGTGCGCAGATGCATTAGAAGAAATGTCTCTGAGCGTAGTGTTCACGTGTTTCTGTTCATCCCCCGTATGTCATAGCTATTTAACGTGGGAAAAATTTCATAAAAGTACACTTCTGGCCACCCAAAAGGCAACACCAAGAAGGACACGAGATAGCAAAGCCAGATTTACTGGACACATAACAACAGATACAAAGATGAAACGATTGAGCTTACAGGTCCATGCGACTTGTGGAACTTGCGCACATCAATAGTTTGTGTTGCTCCTATGGCTAGCAATAACGGCCGGTACACGCCGCGGCATCGAGCGTCCGTTTGCATCAAATAAAGCGTCCGTTTGCATCAAATAAAGCGTCCGTTTGCTTCAAATAAACGAAAATCACAATTCTAAACTAATACTCGTATTTATCAAAGAGTCCTTGTCTTGAATCTTCAAATCCTTTTTTTTAATAACTGCTAGGTTCTAGTATTCGAATAAAATATACAAACAATGCACACGTTTACAGAGTAACACAAAAGGGATAAAGCACAGAAAGAAAATTAAGGCTCATATAAACGTCACAGGAAGGGAAAAGGATTGCCTTAGAACCTTGTTACAGCAGCATCGAGCTCGGAGGCAGCCGTATGTTTAACAAGGCGACACTGTTGGAAGGCTTTCATTTCTATCGTCTTTAACGATGAATTATGCTTTCATTTGGGCAGACATGAAGGTATAATTTGTCTCTTGCAATCACTTCACACTCAAGATTATCCAGCGATCATCGTGATATGTTGTCCGAAGAAGCAGTTAACACCATGGAGCTGGAGAAAGATTAGTGACAGCACAAAGCAAATGCAACAGCTGCAATTTGAAATATTTGTAATTTGCGCCGCTTTTCGCCTTATGTTTTTCATCCTCAGATACCGGATGGTATTTAGCCATGCTACGCATTTTTCACTCACGTCAAACTGCACATAACTGTTATCCTGTGCTATTTCCTTATTGGCACACAGGTGATATTATTCTCTGTGGCAATATGACTATTTTCACATCAGTTGTTCAGTGAACATCAAATAAGTCAACTACTGATACAGAATGAGGGCATATTCCAGAATATATTATTAATAAGAAATAACTTATCTGTACACTTCATCGCCGTGTAAAGCATGCGCATGACAATTATGAAAGCTATTTTTCAAGATTAAGTTCAAAGCAGGGGCTGTGATTATTCAATGAGGAATCAACTAAGGAAAACTTTAGAGCAATAAATGCAGACCTTATTTAAATTCAGGCGCGAAGCTGCGTAGGGCAAAAAGGAATTGAGGCTTCAGACACCCAAATTCTTCTTTTAGTCCATTCCTTAGACCCCCAAAAACATTGAAATACATATAACACATGGAAAATTCAGCCTTTTTAGGTTTCAGGAAGCCTGGATCTGATTTTTCGAATCTATGAGAATGGTGGGAAAATTGGTTTATTCCCAGCTTTTTCATTCAATCGAGCATTATATGTAGACATAATAGTGTTGTTTGTTGCCTTGGGAAATTTCGTAAATGCTAGAGTGTTCCGTGGTGAACTGTAACTACACTGAAGAGCACTTGAATTAGAGACAGCTGGCGTTACGCAAATGTGACGCTGTGGGCAGCCCTGTAAACGGAAACGACATGACGTATGCAGCGATCCAACAATATAAGGAGTGATGCGACGGGAATCAGTAAGATTCGGACGCAGTATGGGTAAGACGAAGGATCTAAGCGCATTTGATCGTGAGCAAATTGTCGGGGCCCGATGAATGTGTCACTCCATCTCGGAAGTCGTGCAGGCAGTGGGATTTTCACTAGCCACTGTGTCACGGGTGCACCGCGAGTACATCGATTCCGGTAAAACCATCCCTGCAAAGGGCCAACTGCCGTGGACAACAGCGTGTGGATGAACGGGGTCATCGTCGGCTAGCTCGCATTGTAACAGCGGATAGACGGGCCACAGTGAAAGAAATCACTCGGCACTTTAACGCTGGTGCACAAAAACGTGTAAGCAGCCACACCATCCAGAACCATCTCCTCGCTATGGGGTAAAGAAGCCATCGTCCCACGAGGGTACCGCTGCTGACCGCACATCACAGGGTGCAAAGATTAGCATGGGCGCGGGAACATCGCCACTAAACCCTAGACATGTGGAAAAATGTTGCCTGGACTGAAGAGCCGAGATTCACGTTGGTAAATGCGGATGGCAGGATACGAGTATGGCGCAAACCACATGAAGCGATGGATCCTTCTTGCTAGCAGGGTACTCTTCAAGCTGGTGGGGGAGGCATCCTCGTCTGGGGACTATTTACGTGGTCTGAAATGGGACCCCTGGTACGTGTGACATCGTCCCTTCAAGGTCAACGTTACCGGGATATCCTGGACAACCATTTGCTCCCGTTTGTGCGTCTTCAACATCCCACTGGGGACCTCATCCTGCAAGAAGACAATGCACCGTGCCATCTCTCCCGAATTGTATCCAAAGGGTTGGATGAGCACTCCTCCGACGTTACCTCGCTTCCTTGGCCAGCTAAGTCACCTGACCTCTATCCCATCGAGCACATCTGGGATGCCATCGAGAGAGATGTTCGAGGCTCTGACCCCCTCCATCAAATCTTCGTGAACTGTGGAAGCTTGTTCAGGGGTCGTGGATCAGTATAGGTTCCCAAATCTTTCGGTGTCTTGTCGAGTCCATGCCGAGACGGATCGCCGCCGTCATCAGGCCGAAAGGTGGTACTACACGTTACTAGACAGGTATCTCTAATTCAATTGCTCTTCAGTGTATGTTATCCGTACAAAATTTATAAAATACTTTGTTTGGATTATAAGTATCATAAAAATACCCAAAACGTTATAATACAAACATGGGATTGTTAAGTTTTAGGTATTGGAAGCTTTATCTACCCATTTGACACTGTCTGTTAGCGATACTAAAAAAAATACCTAAGAAGCAAAAAGGACACCGTATGTACTAATACTTTGCATTTAATTTTACCGCTGTAATGACATCATTAACAGCAGCCCAAATCGCCTTGAGTAGTGGCTCTAATGTTCTTGCATGATAAATATAGGGTTTAACTGGTGCCTCTCTGTAAAGAGGGATTTCTTTTGGGATATTGTTGTTTTATATCTCCTACTGCATCCAGGAATTATTACTTCTGGTAGTGTGAGAATGAATTAACAGATTTTCAGAATTTAGCCGAAAATAATCCAGATTAATCATAAAATAATTCATGAATAATCTAGTTCTTCAGATAAATGGAGCGACGTAACAAATGGATTATTTTCACTCTGTGGATTGTTGGTTGTTAGGCAAAATGTGTTTTGCAAGCCTATGAGAGAAGCCATATACCGCTGGTAGTTATAAAATAGATATCCCTATTTGAGGGTGTCTGGAAAAGCGAGAAGTGGGTATATTGCGAAGAAACTTGGTAGATAGCATAGGAAAAAGATTTAGCTGAAAGGAAATTAGTTCAAGGTTGTGCCCTAAGGGGACACTGTCGCTGCTGATTCAAGAAAAGACCAGACACATGCTTGACTTTACTGGTAAATTTACACTACAGATGTTTTCAGAACAGTATCTTCTCAGTAAGCTGGACATCACGAGAGATTACCCGTGATTCCCAACAGAAGAATCACTGTTTAAATAAAATAAATTTCTGGTCGTTCACATGGAAAATGTTCATATGCAAATTTAGCATGCTGCTTCTGGCAGGATAGCGTAGCATGATCAAGCTGCAGGTAGTCATTATGGCTCTTACAAAGGAGGCAAACTAAGTACTGGTAAAATTTTGTTATCAAAACCAAAGTAATTCCAGTCGTGCACTATGCCAGTATCGGCTAATCAAAGGAATACGGAGAGCATCCCTTACACATACGGCATTGGAGAGGATGATACGGAAGTTCGAAGACACTGGAGAATCGTATATGGCGTCTCAAAAGGTCACCACTATTCATAGGGGTCACCACGATTCATCGACTAATTAAAGGATTACGGAGAGGACCCCTTAAACTTACGGCTTTGAAGAGTATGATACGGAATTTCGAAGACACTGGAAAATTGGATATAGCGTCTCAAGGGGTCACCACCATTCACCAGTATCTACTAACCAAAGAATTACAAAGAGGACCCCTTACACCTACGGCATTGAAGGGGATGATACGGAAGTTCAAAGACACTGGAGAATTGGATATAACGTTTCAAAAGGTCACCACCATTCCTTAGCATCGACTAACCAAAGGTTTACGGAGAGGAACCTTTACACCTATAGCATTGGAGAGTATTATACGGAAGTTCGAAGACACTGGAGAATTGGATATGGCATCTCAAGGGGGTCACCACCATTTATAGGGTCACCACCATTCATAGGGTCACCACGATTCACCAGTATCGACTAACCAAAGGATTACGGAGCGGACTCCTTACACTTACGGCTTTAAAAAGGATGATACAGAAGTTCGAAGACCCAAGAGAACTGGATATAGCATCTCAAGGGGTCACCACCATTCACCAGTATCGACTAACCAAGGGATTACAGAGAGGACCCCTTACACCTACGGCATTGAAGAGGATGATACGAAAGCTCAAAGACACTGGAGAATTGGATATAGCATCTCAAGTGGTCACCATCATTTACCACTATCGACTAACCAAAGATTTACGGAGAGGACCCGCTACACCTACGGCGTTGGAGAGGATGATACGGAAGTTCGAAGACACTGGAGAATTTGATATATTATCGAGACAAGTACGTCTGCCAGTTTCCGAAAATGTCGTAGATGAATTTGTAGTTGCCAGTGCAAACCAGAATGTACTTTCACAGGCAGGGCAGCGGCAAAGGAATTACTCAGTCGAACGTTTGGCAATGAACGCATAATTTCTGGAGGGTTTCCACAGTTATGGCCAGCACTCTCACTGGACCTTACTCCTTGTGATTTCTGGCTTTGGGGATACCTGAAATCCTGAGGGTATACACTCTCTCAGATCTGAAAACGTGTATCACAGGTGAAGTGGTCAACTTCGTCCGCGACATGCTGCGAGCAACCGTGTAACCTAACGTTCTTAATTTGCAGCATGTTATCTATTGTAATGGACAGTATATTGAGGATATTTTGGTCTGACACGTTTTTGCTGTTAAAAACAGCAAATTCTCATACACGTATGTTCTTCTTTAAGGATGTAGCGCTGCTGTTTCCCCTGCTGGCGCAATTTTGAACTAAACATTTCCCACTAAATCGTTTTTGCAAGACCTCAATGAGCTACCTATCAGGCTCCCGCAATACCTCCATTTCTCGCTTTTATTGAGACCCGGGTAGGGTTACCTCTCTCGACGAATCGATTGGGTAGCTACTGTTTATTGTACTTTGTGTTATCCACCTTTTTTAAAGCCAAATATTAAATGCAGGTAGAGAACTTGCTGAGTTACCGTTGGACCTGTCAAAAGACAGAACACTAATGATGATGATGATTCTCGTGACTGAAATCTAATAAAGAAATAGAAAATTGAATTAATCACTATTACTTCATGTAACCGCTGAAAACTCCTGTTTCTTGAATAATTATGCAATGGTCAGAACTTCGGCTTTATAACTCAATCAAGAGATGGCAGCAAGAGAAATGGTTTGAGAACGCTACAATACATTACAATTCTAAGAGTGATAAAAGGTATCTACGGGATTTCCAGTGCTATTTATGATTGCGTTTGTTTCAATTGTTGATATCTCCTATGCTTTCTGAGATACCCGTTAAAAGACAAATTTGCTGAGGGGATTTTATTGAATGGCAGGATATCTCTCAATTTGTTGGAGGATTAAAGTCAAGTAATGTGACATTAAAATGAGTAATTTCTCCTCTTCCGAAAATACACTGACGGAAAAAAAATCCCAACACCACGAAAAAATAGTTGTAGAAAAATGAAATGGCGGCAATACATTTGTATAGGTAACATATTTAATCGATTAAGGTTTCAAGATCACAGCTTAATGTAAGCGCGAGAAGAGCCATTTTAAATGTGAAATGCTGGTACATTAATAACCGGTGTAACCGCCAGAATGTTGAATGCAAGCACGCAAACGTTCATGCATTGTGTCGTACAGGTGCTGGATGTCAGTTTGTGGGATGGAGCTCCATGCCTGTTGCACTTGGTCGGTCAATACAAGGACAGTTAATGCTGGTTGGGGGTGACGCTGGAGTTGCCGTCCAATGATGTCCCATACGTGCTCGATTGGTGAAAGATCTAGTGATCTAGCAGGCCACGGCAACATGTCGACACTCTGTAGAGCATGTTGGGTTACAACAGCGGTATGCGGGCGAGCGTTATCCTGTTGGAAAACACCCCCTGGAATGCTGTTAATGAATGGCAGCACAACAGGTTGAATCACCAGGCCGAAGTACAACTGTGCCGTCAGGGTGCGTGGGATAACCACGAGAGTGCTCCTGCTGTCATAGGAAATTGCTCCCCAAATCATAACTCCAGGTGTAGGTCCAGTGTGTCTCGGCCGCAGACAAGTTAGCTGCAGGCGCTCACCTGGCCTTCTTCTAAACAACACACGGCCATCACTGGCACACAGGCAGAACCGGCTTTCATCAGAAAACACAACAGATCTCCACTCCGTCCTCCAATGAGCTCTAGCTTGACACCACTGACGTCGCAAACGGCAGTGGTTTGGAGTAAATGGAATGCACGCTACAGGGCGTCTGGCTCGGAGCTGTCCTTCAAGTAACCGATTTGTAACAGTTCGTTGTGTCACTGTGGTGGCAACTGCAGCTCGAATTGCTGCCGCAGACGCAGTACGATGCGCCACGGCCATACGCCATACACGGCGGTCTTCCCACTCAGTAGCGCCACGTGGCCGGCCGGAACCCGGTCTTTTTGAGGCAGTACCTTCCCTTGACCACCACTGCCAACAATCATGCACAGTGGCTACATTCCTGCCAAGTCGTTCTGCAATATTGCGGAAAGAAAATCTACCTTCTCGTAGCCGTATTACACGACCTCGTTCAAACTCCGTAAGCTGTTGATAATGGCTTCTTCGTCTTTTTAAAGGCATTCTTGACTAACATCAACACCCTACTTCGAATCTCAACGATAACTAACGCTCACGAACGTTACAGCGCGTATTTACAGCAAACCTGCTTTGCATGTTCCGAGGGGCGTTACTAGCGCCACACGTATGCACCAAGCGCGAAATTTGCATAGACGTCATCTTACAGATGTACTCTCACCGCCTACCAACTGTCGTTTATCTAACACAACCCATTCTTGGTGTTGGGATTTTTTTTTCCATCAGTGTATGTAAGGATACTATCACTTACATTTCATAAAAATTTACCTCATAATAAAGTCAACATATGAAAGTATATATATATGATAACTCATTCAAAGCTTCAACGGCTTATGCCGTGCAATAATACAGTTACTCACTGCAATAGCAGGGACAGGACAAGTAGAGAACAAACAAGCTAGTGAAGACCTTCATGAAAAACATCCAGCGGTTACTTCAATTACAGTCGGGAACTTCACAACCGAAGAGTGAATAATCCGTTGAAAATGGACACAGATAAGTGCTCCAAAACATATATGGAAGACTGTGGGGGATGGTGACTGGTCGACAAGGTTTGATTCAGAAAACGAATATTTTATTTTAAGACTTTTTAAAGTGTACATATTTATTTTGCACTTTTGAACTGTTTTACTGTTTGGAATCGTTTTTTGGTGAAATACTACTTGCATTGTGTCTACATCTCAACTTGTTATCGGGGGAAGTGAAATTGTGAATGCAAACTACGGCTCATTAAGTATTTGGAATTCAGTTGATGACGAACAATTAATGACTATATGTAAGGTCAGGTGATGCGTAACATCACAGCCTCTCCTTGACAAATGTCAACCCCGCCTTCTCGTGGTGCATCCAGTTCCCACTAAAGGGGCTCTGACGACCGCAAATAGCGGTATAACTATACCATCGGGATCAGAGGAAATGCTATCCCACACTCACCAACCCGCTTGGCCAGCGTGGTGAGTTATGGCCAAACACCTCCAAAATGACTCTACAACTTAAATCTTGGCCCTCAGTCTCCGGCAGCTGGAATGTACCTGGCCAAGGCAGCGGCCAGTGCGACATGAAGGCAGAGGGTGCTAAGAATCCCCGGAGGACCGGACTAGGCTGCCATTTGATGCTGACCTTGGCTACCTACAACGGACGCTCCCTATCTTCTGATTCAAGGCTTCTTGAATTGGAAGAGGAACTACAAAGGATCAAGTGAGACATCGTCGGGCTAAGTGAGGTAAGGAGAAAAGGAGAAGATCTCATTGAACTGAAAAGTGGACATCTCTTCTATTATCGTGGGACAGATACTGGCAGAACTAGTGGTGTTGGATTTATAATAAACAAGAAACTGAAGGATAAAGTGGTAGAAGTTGAAAGTTCCTCTGACAGAGCTGCACGACTCGTTATCCAACTATCGAGAAGATACCAGGCTCAGATTATTCAAACTTATGCACCCACCACAAGTCATCCTGAAGAAGAAATTGAAGAATTTTATGAGGAAATTCGTCATCTAAATAATAAAGGTAAGCAGCACTTGAAGATAATTATGGGAGATTTCAATGCAAAAATAGGGCATCAGCAACAGAATGAAACTTCAGTAGGTAAATTCGGTCACGGCAACAGAAACCAGCGTGGAAATACTCTCGTTGAGTTTGCAGAGGCAGAAGGATTTTTCATCTTGAATTCCTTTTTCAAGAAAAAGCCACACAGGAAATGGACATGGAGACATCCAATTGGGACGACAAGTGAAATTGATTTTATTATGTGTAACAAAAAATTCGTCATCGAAGACTGCAGTGTGCTGAACAAGTTCAACACAGGTAGTGACCATAGATTGGTGAGATGTAAGATGCACCTCAACACTAAACTGGAACGTGGCAAGCTCATAAGACAAACAAAATGTATTGACATAACCAACCTTAAAAAACACCATAATACTTTCAAGTTGGAACTGAAGAACAGATTCTCTGCTTTAGAAGGCCTAACATCGGAAGAAGTGGATATTTCGGAAGTTAACAGAAAAGTAACCAAAGCTCTTATGGAAACAGCAACAAAATTAGCTGGGTCTAAGAACAAGTTGCATGTAAACAAATTATCAGGAAAAACCAAAATGTTGATGCAAAAAAGAAGAGAGATGAGGACAACTAAAGAAGATGTGACTTCCAAAGTGGAATAGATAGAGCTATGCAAGACAGCACGAAAAAGTATCACTGAAGACGTAAGGAAATTCAACTGTGAGCTAGTGAGGAAAGCAATTGAAAACAACCAAAGCCTAAAGATAGCAAAGGGACATCTCAGTAAGGGAAGAAAACAGATTATGGCTCTGAGAAAAGAAGATGGTTCTATAACAAGAAATAGAGGCGAAATTTTGACAAGAGTGAAAGATTTCTACTCCAAATTATATGAAAGGGATGATACATGTACTCCAGACATCATGAAAGGTACCAGAGTTCTTCCAGTCCTCCCAGCAGAAGTTGCTCATGCAATCAAGAACATGAAGCGGGGGAAAGCTCCAGGAGAAGATGGAATTACTATAGACATCATACAAGAAGCAAGTGGAGAAATTGAAACAGTACTCGCCCAAATTTTCACTCGATGCCTTAATGAAGGGAAAATTCCTGAGGATTGGAACAATGCTACAATGATCCTGCTACATAAAAAAGGTGACATTGAGGATCTCAGGAACTACAGACCTATCAGCCTCCTATCAGTGGTTTGTAAAATCTTCACGAAAGTTCTTTCACACCGCTTGAAGGTAACACTGGACATGGCTCAACCGAGAGAACAAGCTGGATTCAGGAGTGGCTACAGCACAATAGATCATATCCACGTACTGAGAGAACTAATTGAAAGAGCGAGGGAATATGAACTTCCATTGTGCATGGCTTTTATCGATTATGAAAAAGCCTTTGATTCGGTGAAACCATCAGCAGTTACCACGGCTCTGAAATCCTGCGGTATTGAAGATGCATACATTAATATTATTAATAACATCTATGAAAATGCAAGTGCAAAGATTCGGCTGTTTGAAAATACAACACACATAAAAATTGGAAAGGGAGTGAGACAAGGTGACACCATATCTCCGAAGCTCTTTAATGCCACATTGGAAAATGTCTTTCAATCACTGAACTGGGAAAACAAAGGGATAAAGATTAATGGAGATTATCTAACCCACCTTCGTTTTGCTGATGACGTAGTAATTTTTGCAACTACCCCATCAGAGCTGCAGAGTATGATCCAGGAACTTGTTGACAAGAGTAAAGAAGTGGGATTAAAAATGAACTTTCAGAAGACAAAAGTGATGTTCAATGCTTTTACAAGAAATGAAGATTTATCGATTGATGGAGAAAAACTGGAGATAACAGATACGTATGTTTATCTTGGACAGCAGATATCAAGTGAGGGTCACATTGATGAAGAAATTAATCGGCGTACAAAACTTGCCTGGAGAGCTTTTGGAAGAAACAGCATAATTTTCAAGAGCAATATGCCATTATGTCTTAAAAGAAAAGTGTTTGATCAATGCATCCTTCCAGTGCTTACGTATGGTGCAGAGACGTGGACCTTAACTAAAAGAGACATACAAAGGCTGCAGACAACTCAAAGAAGCATGGAGAGGTGCATGCTTGGTATAACCAGGAGAGATAAGAAGAGGAACTCGTGGATCCGAAAAATGACGAGAGTGGAAGACATCATGATCAGAGTTAAATCCCTGAAATGGCAATGGGCTGGACATACTGCCAGAAGGACAGACCATAGATGGACAGCCGAAATTTTAGATTGGATTCCAAGGGACAGGAAAAGACCCAGAAAAAGACCACATGGGAGATGGGTGGATGAAATTCGTAAATATGCGGAGTGACATGGAGGAGACTGGCACAAGACAGACCGTTGTGGAGGAAACTTGGGGAGACCTTCGTCCAGCAGTGGATTGATAATGGTTGACAATGATGATGATGATGATGATGCAGTACAATAACTTTGAAACATTGCCTTAGTCAGACTTTGATATAATAGTGAGACTGTCTTTAAAGATGTTGGGTCTTAGTGTTGTCATACACTCTGTTCGCTGCGGACAATTTTATTATCAATGCAGAACTGTTGGCTTATAGGGACTTTCAATACAGCATTTTCATTATATGATAAATAGAATCGATTTAAATGATATTATACATTGGAATACCAGGAATAAATAATGAAATAATATGATACTTAGTCGGCTGGTCATTATCGACACCGGTATGAATCAACGTTAATAACAGTATTATTGCACAGTATACGCCGTTGAAGCTTTGAATATGTAAGGATTTTGAACTGATGCGGTACTTTCATAGTCCAATTAAGCCCATAGGCAAAGAAAGTATAACATAAAATGTTTTAAGCAACAATATTAAATAAAAAGTAAGAAAAAGAAGCATTTACGCCGTCGAAGTTTATTTTAATTATTTAAGGGGTGATCAACTTTTTGTTATGCTCATTTCATTGGCACGACATGTGTAAGAAAGTATGAGACACTGCAAGACATGTGCCAGAAAGTACGAGACAAATTTACTTACCCTTAACGTCCAAACCACCTCTGTATTTGTCCCAACTTTTTAAACGAATCCTTTCTCCAAGGAGACTCACAAATTTGTCGAAGTCTTTAGTTCCCTTCTCTGTAAAATATTAGTAAAAAATAACTGATTTATCATTCTGTTTTCAGCATTAGAATTTGTGTTTTAACATGGAAGAAATGCGCAAAGAAGGCATTGAAACACAAACTCAGAAAAGAAATAAATATCTGAGAAATATATAGTGCACAATGCATGGACTGAGATATTAACTTAGCTAAAAGTTCCATGCTTACTCTCAAGTATTTAGCTAAAAAGTTCAAGCTTATTTTTATCAGAATGATAATGATATAAGTAAATAAAGAATCGCATGCTTAAAGAACTCTGAAGTCTTTGCTGAAACAATGCAGAAGTCTTGGAAATGTAATAGGCAATCCGCTCAGAAGGAACCAAGGCTTATTACTTCTGGGTACAGAAATGCTGAAATTGATTTTAATCTATGCAGAAAGTTTGAGAAATTTCTAACCCGGATCTCCTGAGTGTCCTACTCTAATATCTTCGTAGACATTTCAGTGAGTACCAAGCAACTTAGGCATTTCTATCATACCTGTATACACATCTCAGAACAAATGCTTCAGTACCATGCTCTCTGACAGACCGTGGGAGCAAGAGTCAAAAGAAAACTGACAAAAGAATCAATCACAATGACGAGTCAAAAGCATTTTCTGATCATTACATTTATACAGAAGCATGAGATATTTCCCGGGCACACGGCACTAGAAGTGTCAGTGCTGTACGTTGCAAAAGTCATACAGAAGCATCAGATATTTCCCGAGCACACCGCACTAGAAGTGTCAGTGCTGTACGTTGCAAAAGTCATACAGAAGCATCAGATATTTCCCGGGCACACGGCACTAGAAGTGTCAGTGCTGTACGTTGCAAAAGTCATACAGAAGCATCAAATATTTCCCGGGCACTCGGCACTAGAAGTGTCAGTGCTGTACGTTGCAAAATTCATACAGAAGCATCAGATATTTCCCGGGCACACGGCACTAGAAGTGTCAGTGCTGTACGTTGCAAAAGTCATACAGAAGCATCAGATATTTCACGGGCACACGGCACTAGAAGTGTCAGTGCTGTACGTTGCAAAAGTCATACAGAAGCATCAGATATTTCCTGGGCACACGGCACTAGAAGTGTCAGTGCTGTACGTTGCAAAAGTCGCCGGAGTGTTCCCAGAAGAAAGTCGCGCCACCCCGAACAGTAATGTTATAATGTATAACCTACATGGCACGCTATCACGAGGTCGTTGAGTTTTGGTCTGAAATGGCTCACTCTCCAACGTCATCCCCAGAAAGCATGTCCAAAATGCTTCGTGGGTTGCGCACAGCCTGTTTGAGATGCATTTAAACATGGTTTACGAAACGTAAGTCAGGCAAGGGAGCAAACCACTCCATTCGTGCTTGCTACCTACCGGAGGTACGCATTCGCTCAACCAGCAAGATGAGAATGTAGGTTGTATTTTCGTAGGAGGAACCCATCACTGTTGTTTGAAATATAGGGCTGCACAATTGGTAGGAGAATATTTTCTTACATTGTGTAGGAAACAGATTTGGCTTCAAAAGGATGAACAGGGCGCGACTTACCAATATGATTCAGGACGGACACATTACTGAGCAAACTTCTTGATTAGAGCCTTCAACTGGGCACTGGAGGGCATACAAAGCGTCCTGTCTCGCCTCAGATTGTTGCCTATGGTATCACAATGGTTCGATATTCTTCCGTGAGGATAGCACGGAGCCAGCTTTCAAATGTAATACGGCGTGAGACCTTACCCACCTTAGTAGCGCATTAGAGTAACGGGGTGTAATCTGTTTTGCATGCCACGGGCGACTACAGCCAAAGTTATCGTCGTATAAGTGGTAGCTGGTGGTTTGCAAAAATACAGTATTAGAGCGGTGTTATTAAGTTTTCCTGCGAATACATATATACGGGTAAAAGGAGTCTCTGGTTCCTAATTCGATCTTAGAAAGGGATACAATAAGAGCTTCACGGCAAGCATATCACACTCATGCTCTCTCCCAGGACTCAAACCTGGACCCACCTTTGCCATCAGAAATTCGTTTCGAAGCTCTATGCCGGTATCGACTGGGTATCGTGGGGTCAAAAGCCGGTTGCAGCGGTCCTTTACTGCAGTTGTGAACTTGCACGCATCCTTGGCGTAGCCGGGCCTATCCACCAACCTCCGACTTTACTGGTAATGATTGGATGTCCCAGAAGACGTCGCTAAAGATAATGCCATGCTGTTGTTCAACCTCATGCAATGATAGAACCTTATGGCGTGAGGCAACGATGCGAGTTCTTTCGAATGTTCAGAATTTCCTCAAATAATCAATTCAGAGTTTTCAAGGGAAGTGAATTTGTCTGATCATTTTTTTTTTCGTATTCTGTTTTTAATTTTTTGTTTGTTTGGGGGCTTAACGGCCACCGTAAGCAAATTATAACGAAGTAAATTTCTCCGTCATTTCTGTCCACGCCAGGATTCGAACCCGGATCCCCTTATTCCGGAATAAGTCACTCTACCAATTGAGCTACGCGGACGTTTTATTCTGATTCTCATCTGCCTCTATCTCGTGTGCGTCCTTCTGGCAGGTACGTCACATCTCCTGGTACGTTACATCATCTCCCCCTTATTTTTTTTTTTTTTTTCGAAGTGCTGGAGAAGGGATTCTCTTATTTTTCCAATCTCGCGGTGTGGAAAGAACATCACACCAATGCGAAATTTTGAGCGTTCGGGTCATCCGGAAAGTTCTGGCGCCATTATAACGAAGTAAATTTCTCCGTCATTTTTATCCGCTCCAGGATTCGAACCCGGATCCCCTCATTCCGGAAGAAGTTGCTCTACCAATTGAGCTACGCGGACGTTTTATTCTGATTCCCATCTGCCTCTATGTCGTGTGCGTCCTTCTGGCAGGTACGTCACATCTCCTGGTACGTTACAAAATCGATGGGCTATAAGTAGCCGCCCGTCTCTAATTTAAGGGCACTGGTTTCGGAGGAGGGGGAGGCGAATTCGGTGGCATAAGGCAAACACAGGGACTAAGAAGGACCCATCTTCGACGAATGGTCATAAGCCAGTGTTTAGACGATCGCGCACACCGGGGCGGCGTTTTAAACTGCTTCTGTGAACATAGATATGCTAAACGGAGTCTCTGGTTCAAAATTTCGAGTAATCTGTTCAAGTAAAGGCATAGAACAATAGCCGTAGGGCAAGCATGTCAGACTCATGCTTACCACCAGGACTCGAATACGGACCCATCTCGGACAAATGACCCCAAAGCCTACGCCTCTGACGACTTGGGAACCGAAAAAATGTTCTCTAGTTACGATGACATTAAAAATTTCGTATTTCTTTTTACTCTTACAGTAATCATATATTTAATTTTTTCTTCCATTTGCGTCCAGGAATATATTAATTACTAATGCTTTTATGAGGTCTTTTTGTTTTACTGACAAGAAATTGCTATGAATGCAAATAACGCATGAGCTTGTAGCAAAATTTGTTTTTTTCTTGACTGGAGGTTTAACGACCACCGTGAACAACTCAGTGGGCAATAAGCAGTCGCCTGTTCCTAATTTAGGGTCACTGGCTCTAGGGAAGGGAAAGAGCCAGTGCCGTAAGACAAACACAACATCCATGCCTCACCGGGATTCGAAACCGGACTCATCTCGCACCACTGATCAGAAGCTATCGCTTAGACCACTGCGTCACCGGGGCGGCGTCCCAAAAGGTTTGCAGCGAATATGATACAACTTTTCTCTACAAAATTCAGTCTTATACGTCACCAACTAAGAGAACACAACCGGTTTACCATTTTCAAGATTAAACGAACACCTACCTCTTGGCACGCTGCTTGAGATTCAAAAATATTTCCTTTCCATTTTCTCTCATTCTTTAAAAATTTTTATTTTTTGCTTCTTTTTATTCACAATCCATAATAGTGGGTTGGAAAGAAAGTAACGTCGACTAACAAGGTACCGGAAGTCGAAATCCCGGCTACGGCGCACATTGACCACCGAGAGTGTGCAGCACATTGGCATGACATCAGCAGTCAGGTGACTTAAGTCCGTGTCAGTTAGCAGTCAGAAGGGAAAGAGTGTGAGCCCCAGACAACATGGAAGTGGACAAGGAGCACATCTGTCATTGCATGCTGAATGAGTTACGTCGTGGTAACACATCCGCAAGTGCTGTAAGGAACACTACCAGTGTGTACCCCAATGTCGCATCACATCATCTGCGCTGTTGTTTGTTCAAACGGTTTGGAGAGGGAAATTGTGACCTGTCAGGCAGTCCCCAAATGGAAAGACCCGCAACAATGGATATGGACATGCTGAAGACCTTAGTGGAGACCGACCCACGTGTAACCACGTGGGAGTCGGACGAGTCCCTGGGGACTACCAACACGAGCATTACCACGTACCTGCGTCAACTTGGGAAGCTGCCGAAGAGGGGAGTTTAGGTACCCCATCAACTCACAGTCCAGCAGAAAGCAAATCGAATGAAGACATGCGTTTTCTTGCTTGCACGTGACCACGTTGAACTGTTCTTGGACCGCATTGTGATTGGTGAGAAGAAATGATTCCTGTATGACAATGTCAGCGCCCGGAAACAGTGGTTGGACCCAAAACAGAAGCTCATGCCGAGCCCCAAAACCGGCTTACACCCACGTAAAGTCCTGATGTCTGTCTGGTGGGAAATTTGGGGTATCGTGTTTTTTGAGTTGCTCCCGGACAACACCACTATCACCGCGCTGACGTCGAAAAGACCAGCACTGCTGAATCGGAAGGACTTCATTCTACAGCAGGATGGATCAAGACCTCACACAGCACGGATGACTTGTCACAAGATCAGGGACATGGGCTGGGAGATGCTATCGCACTCAGTCTGTTTCCCAGATATCCACCTTTTCCTGTCGTTTCAGCATTTTCTTAAAGGACAAGGGTTCACCAACAGGGTCGATGCCGAACGCGCACTCACTCGCTTAATTGCATCAAAGCAGCCACAATTGTACAGGGATAGTATCCAACAGCTGCCCAGACGGTGGGAACAAGTTGTGGCAAACAGTGGCGACTACATTTTGGACGGATTTGTATTTGTATATACGATAATTAGTACTTTTCTGTTGCCTTGCATTTGCAGACATTACTTTCTCCCCAACCCAATTGTTTAAATTAGAAATATTTCAGTTGGATCGTTTTGCCTGCCAGGTGGTTGAGTGGTGAAAGGTGCTGGGTTGTAGCCCTTTTCCGAGCTGGGCCCATGTTTAAGTCCCGGATGAGGCATGGGTAGTGTGTTTTTCTGACGACCCTATATTCTCACTCAAACTAGTGGCTCTAAATGAAGACCGGCGGCTGCTTACAATATTATGAGTTGCTCATGGTGGTCGTTATACCACAACAACAACAACAAAAAAAAATACCACCGTGTACGGACGGCAATGTGTTTCTTTTTTTGGAGCTATTTTGTACTATTCACAAGAAAAGCTCAAACAAGATTTTCTAACGAAAACAAGAAAAATATAGAAAGAAGCATGGTAAATTTTTGAAAGGACAATTTAACTCTCATACGTACCGAGGAGCGACAGAGCTGCATTCCTTTTTATTAAGCTTTGGATAGTTGCAAGAACCAGCACGTTTCCAAAAAATGAGCAGGAGTTTTTTTTTCTCAACATAGAAATTGGTTGCAGTACTTACAATTTTTAGGTTTCGAACAACTGAGTCAAAATCTTACGGATTTCATCTGTAGACTTAACGAAACGAAAGAGCTATTTGATAAATTCATTCGTTTAAAGAACTCACAAGTTCGCAAGTATCCATCGAATTCTGTGAGTAAATCTTCCTGCTTCAGATCTTACGTAATGCTTGCGTGAACCTTCCATTCATAAACCATGGCAAGCATCTGTAACTACGCATCCAAGTTGCTTAGGCAGCCGTTCATTTGCACGCAAAAAATATATATATCTGCAATTTAAAGTATTTTGTTATATGATCTTCGCATGTTACAGGCTATAAATAAATATATTTCACTTGCCACTGTTACGCAAAAATTTCTCTTTGATCTAGAGCCGACAGCCAGTATTAAAGATGGAAGACATCACGTTTCAGCCGAATAATCCCTGGCGCTCGCAGCTCATGCCATTCCATAGTAGTTGACACACAGTGGGATTGGAATGCTACATTTCTCTCGCTAGGGAAGTATCGAGTTTCTACCTGTTCGGTCCGGTGACGTGCCACTTACATGTAGGAAGATAGGATGATCAGCTAAGTCCAGCCCACGTACTGCAACTCATTCCTTATTTTATTTATTTTTTTCACGTTCTCGGCGGTGGTGATTCGAGCATGTATATATGCGAAGATTGGAAATGTTGCTCTCTGGTTCGTGCTGACAGAAATACTTTCCGAATTATTTTGCTTTCTACGGTTATTCATATACACTGAAAAACTTTATTTTTCGGAAGTCCATTTATGAGAAAGGCGTTTTTAATCAGCAAATGTACAGATACTCTGAAATAGAAAAGGAACAGCTGATAAGTCATAAACTTTCAATTTGATTTATTGCGAGCGATTTCGATGCTTCAGCATTAGGAACTTCAGAACTGTAAAGATTTTAAAGCTTGCGCCATGTGTTCAGGGAAGGCACAGACCGAACTACGAAGTAAGATTGATCGCAATTATTTGCCTGTTACAACCGTCTATGAACCAATTTGTTTTATCAGAAACATAAAAATTGGAGAGTTTTACAGATTTCCTTCTTGTTTTAATCAACAAATTAGCTTCAGGTTTTCTCTCACGATAACCAAATTTCGGTGGACAGGACTTTATAGCTGCCTTTCACAGTACAAAATCACTGACTTTAAAACTTACCTAAAATGCAGCAGATGACGATTTGCGCTTGGAGAGTTTGTCTTTGAAAGATTTATTTCGGAAGGAAGGAATTTCCTCCGTTTAATACCGATTACATTGGCTTACGAGCTTGTTTCTGAAGCCTTACTGCAAACTCACTCTCCTAGCAGCATTTCCAAATTAACCAAAAAACAAAAAAAGTGACGTGTTTTGATTGACTGATAAGAAAAAAACAGCAAGAAAAAAACAATACGGCAAAACTGATACTAAACCAAATTTTCCTGCGTGAGAAAGAAATTATTTTTTCATGTTCGTTAGGAGCGTGAGAAAATACCCTTGTAACACTGAAAACGTTTTGATTAAAAAACTTTTATTAAAGCGTGTTACTAAGCCGCATGTAACCCAACGTTCTTGCTAGATAAAAGTTTTGAACCATTTAGAAACCGCTATCACTTGTGACTAAATCACTCACAATACGATCCTGAAAAAAAAAGTCGATGTATTGGAAAATAACGTCACCAAGGATGAAGAAAGCACAGTAGAACAATTCCAAGTTCAAGGCCATATCATTGTTGTTTTATTTTCATTAAGGACTGTAATTTTGTCAGAGTGGGATTCTAAAGAAGTCGATGCATTGGAAAATAAATAACGTCACCAAGGATAAAGAAAGTACAGTAAAGTAATTCCAAGTTTAAGGCCATGTTAATTATTTTCTTTGATATTAAGGACTGTAATTTTGGCAGAGTGAGTTTCCGATGGAACAAAAGTGAACCAGCATTACTGAGGTATCAGTTCCGAATAACGCCACCTTAGCACTTAAAATACTGTAGCTCTGGAAATAAGGTACATAAAAAGATAAAAGTAATGATAAAGACACTTTAACCTCTTTTGTAGATAACAGCATAATGTTATGGATGATAAGTATTTTAGGAGATGATATAAAACTAAATTAGGAACAACCTGCACGATTGCTAGGGTGGGTAAATTTTTTTTCTCTTCTTCGATTCTAATAGCGATAAAGGGGTGCTAAATGATGTCATAAAATCACATATGAAATTTTGTAACAATTGCATGTCATCTTCTGCCTTCGGATTGACCTTGAAATTCAGAACTGGGTGACGGTCGGAACGACGTGTGTAAAATATTGTTACGACATTTCCGAAAAATGAAGCAGTCCTATTTATTCCAATAGAATAAATTAGTAATAGACAGGAACGATCTTTAAAACAAAAGATTAAAACAAAAATTATTCAGCCCTCACAAAAAATAACACAGTATCCAATGACGGACCAAAAGCGAAGATAAAACGATATCACGCTAAATAAAAAAATATATATATCATCATCATCATCATCATTGTCAACCATTATCAATCCACTGCTGGACGAAGGTCTCCCCAAGTTTCCTCCACAACGGTCTGTCTTGTGCCAGTCTCCTCCATGTCACTCCCGCATATTTACGAATTTCATCCACCCATCTCCCATGTGGTCTTTTTCTGGGTCTTTTCCTGTCCCTTGGAATCCAATCTAAAATTTCAGCTGTCCATCTATGGTCTGTCCTTCTGGCAGTATGTCCAGCCCATTGCCATTTCAGGGATTTAACTCTGATCATGATGTCTTCCACTCTCGTCATTTTTCGGATCCACGAGTTCCTCTTCTTATCTCTCCTGGTTATACCAAGCATGCACCTCTCCATGCTTCTTTGAGTTGTCTGCAGCCTTTGTATGTCTCTTTTAGTTAAGGTCCACGTCTCTGCACCATACGTAAGCACTGGAAGGATGCATTGATCAAACACTTTTCTTTTAAGACATAATGGCATATTGCTCTTGAAAATTATGCTGTTTCTTCCAAAAGCTCTCCAGGCAAGTTTTGTACGCCGATTAATTTCTTCATCAATGTGACCCTCACTTGATATCTGCTGTCCAAGATAAACATACGTATCTGTTATCTCCAGTTTTTCTCCATCAATCGATAAATCTTCATTTCTTGTAAAAGCATTGAACATCACTTTTGTCTTCTGAAAGTTCATTTTTAATCCCACTTCTTTACTCTTGTCAGCAAGTTCCTGGATCATACTCTGCAGCTCTGATGGGGTAGTTGCAAAAATGACTACGTCATCAGCAAAACGAAGGTGGGTTAGATAATCTCCATTAATCTTTATCCCTTTGTTTTCCCAGTTCAGTGATTGAAAGACATTTTCCAATGTGGCATTAAAGAGCTTCGGAGATATGGTGTCACCTTGTCTCACTCCCTTTCCAATTTTTATGTGTGTTGTATTTTCAAACAGCCGAATCTTTGCACTTGCATTTTCATAGATGTTATTAATAATATTAATGTATGCATCTTCAATACCGCAGGATTTCAGAGCCGTGGTAACTGCTGATGGTTTCACCGAATCAAAGGATTTTTCATAATCGATAAAAGCCATGCACAATGGAAGTTCATATTCCCTCGCTCTTTCAATTAGTTCTCTCAGTACGTGGATATGATCTATTGTGCTGTAGCCACTCCTGAATCCAGCTTGTTCTCTCGGTTGAGCCATGTCCAGTGTTACCTTCAAGCGGTGTGAAAGAACTTTAGTGAAGATTTTATAAACCACTGATAGGAGGCTGATAGGTCTGTAGTTCCTGAGATCCTCAATGTCACCTTTTTTATGTAGCAGGATCATTGTAGCATTGTTCCAATCCTCAGGAATCTTCCCTTCATTAAGGCATCGAGTGAAAATTTGGGCGAGTACTGTTTCAATTTCTCCACTTGCTTCTTGTATGATGTCTATAGTAATTCCATCTTCTCCTGGAGCTTTCCCCCGCTTCATGTTCTTGATTGCATGAGCAACTTCTGCTGGGAGGACTGGAAGAACTCTGGTACCTTTCATGATGTCTGGAGTACATGTATCATCCCTTTCATATAATTTGGAGTAGAAATCTTTCACTCTTGTCAAATTTTCGCCTCTATTTCTTGTTATAGAACCATCTTCTTTTCTCAGAGCCATAATCTGTTTTCTTCCCTTACTGAGATGTCCCTTTGCTATCTTAAGGCTTTGGTTGTTTTCAATTGCTTTCCTCACTAGCTCACAGTTGAATTCCTTACGTCTTCAGTGATACTTTTTCGTGTTGTCCTGCATAGCTCTATATATTCCACTTTGGAAGTCACATCTTCTTTAGTTGTCCTCATCTCTCTTCTTTTTTGCATCAACATTTTGGTTTTTCCTGATAATTTGTTCACATGCAACTTGTTCTTAGACCCAGCTAATTTTGTTGCTGTTTCCATTAGAGCTTTGGTTACTTTTCTGTTAACTTCCGAAATATCCACTTCTTCCGATGTTAGGCCTTCTAAAGCAGAGAATCTGTTCTTCAGTTCCAACTTGAAAGTATTATGGTGTTTTTTAAGGTTGGTTATGTCAATACATTTTGTTTGTCTTATGAGTTTGCCACGTTCCAGTTTAGTGTTGAGGTGCATCTTACATCTCACCAATCTATGGTCACTACCTGTGTTGAACTTGTTCAGCACACTGCAGTCTTCGATGACGAATTTTTTGTTACACATAATAAAATCAATTTCACTTGTCGTCCCAATTGGATGTCTCCATGTCCATTTCCTGTGTGGCTTTTTCTTGAAAAAGGAGTTCAAGATGAAAAATCCTTCTGCCTCTGCAAACTCAACTAGAGTATTTCCACGCTGGTTTCTGTTGCCGTGACCGAATTTACCTACTGAAGTTTCATTCTGTTGCCGTTGCCCTATTTTTGCATTGAAATCTCCCATAATTATCTTTAAGTGCTGCTTACCTTTATTATTTAGATGACGAATTTCCTCATAAAATTCTTCAATTTCTTCTTCAGGATGACTTGTGGTGGGTGCATAAGTTTGAATAATCTGAGCCTGGTATCTTCTCGATAGTTGGATAACGAGTCGTGCAGCTCTGTCAGAGGAACTTTCAACTTCTACCACTTTATCCTTCAGTTTCTTGTTTATTATATACCGAGAGCAATATTCGCAGAGTTTCTCGTGTTTCCGGCGTGCGTGGTGCGCTACTGCGCAGCGCATGGGCATGGGTCTCTCCGTCTCCCTCTTCCTTGCTTCTCACATGTCAGTAACGCTGTGTGGTTGTTTTATGTTTTTGCGCTCGATATAGATCGACATAGTACGAACTCGGAAGGCGTTCGGATGTCCGTTGTTTGGTGAAATGTGTGAATTCAAAGACAGTATATTGCCAACTTAGGAAGTAGTCATGGGTTTTACGAATGGACCAGGTATCATTTAAGTTGAGCAACGAGACTTAAAAAGAATCATCTTTTCAGCAAATAGCGGATATTGTGGCAGCAAGAATTGAAGAAATATGGACAAAAGCATCTATTTCCATCATTTCACACTCATGAGTAAGACGAATGTTAGGCGCATATCTTTTAAAGGGCGAAAAGTACTTAAACCCCATCCTCACATTCCGATAAAAAATTTAGAAGATTTCCTTCGTAGTAATGAAGTGTTGTTTGATATTTGGTCTTGCAAATGCAAGGAAATCAGTAAGTGTACGTGTTCCAGAAATCGAAAAGTAATCTTAGATAAGCAGAGCTTCTTAATGAATCAACGTAATACACGGAAAATGATAATAAAAACCTAGATATCGCAGCAACAAAACAAATGAAAAAACTTCGAAAAGGAAATTTAACGTCAAAAATCCTTGTGCAAAGCTAAGAAAAAAAAAGCGCAGTCGAGTCAGTGACCTCTCAACTCTATCCAATGAATCCCATTGTGACGACGTTTTTAATTAAGCCTATTGCTGTACCACAAGTGCCTCAAAAGCAGACTGCCGTCACTGTTGATTATTTCACATTATCAAAACCTTGTGATAGAAATGGAGTGTCGGATAGGGCAGCGGCAGCCCTTGCCTCAGCGGTTCTGCATGATACGAAATCTAATGTTCCAGTTATTAACAAAAGTAAGCTACGCAGAGAACGAAAGTAAACAAGAAAGATTATTATGACACAGGACAGAGTTTCACAATTACCCGCATTATATTTTGATGGGCGGAAAGATAAAACATTAGTTATCAGGAAAAAAAAAAAGGTGGGGAATTACGGAGAACTAATCATAGAAGAGCATCTTTCACTGATAAAAGAACCAGACTCCACATTTTTGGGGTATATTTCACCAATTTCGGACACTTCGAAAATCATAGAAAGAGCAATCGCCAATTACTTTTTGATCAAAGAAATATAATTTGAACATTGTTAGCTGTTGGATGCGACGAAACAAACGTGAACGTTGGAAAATATGGCGGTATCATACGTTTGCTTGAAAAGAGATTGGAGAAACATTTACAATGGATAATTTGCTTGCTGCACGTGAATGAGTTACCGTTTCGACATTTGTTTGAATGTCTTGACGGTATTACATCGGGACCTCAGACTTTTTCAGAAACAATAGGAAAAGATTTAGAAAACTGAAAAAAACGCCTGTTGTTCAGTTTCAGAAAATTAATGAAGGGTTACCCCAGTTATCAACTCAAGATTTAAATAAGATTAATTATATCTATACCGAATTGTCTGTGCAATTACAACGGGCTTATTTGCTGAAGACTTTGGCAACAAATCACCACGGTAAATGCAGCATCGTAGATGGCTAACGCGTGCTAACAGAATTCTTCGTCTTTATGTTTCGACGGAATCTTCTTCAGAAAATCTGATTATTTTAGCAACTTATGTTGTTAAAGTTTATACTCCGACTTGGTTCAGCACTAAAACTCATCACACCTGTAAAGATGGAGCACGACACCTATTGAAATTAATCTCAGCGTCTAGATACCTGACAGCGGAACTGTCACGGAAAGAAATAATTACTTCGTACACCCCTAGAATTTGTTACTGGCAATGTTAAATGACCCCCAAAAGCATATCGGAAAATTATCTGCGCGTCGTATTCTGAAAGCGCTCAACATGAAACCAAATAAAACCAGGCTCTTCCAACTTCCAGATATAAATCTTGATGCATTAGTTTACTATGATCTCATTCATTGGCAGCAAAATGTTAGTGAACCCCCAATACTGAAGAATGTAACCGATAAAGTTCTTCAACCAATTGTCGCACAAGAAGGGGAATGTGAATTGCCTCTGGCTCTTCCACGTCTGCCATGTCAAACAGTTGAAAGAGCTGTAAAGACTGTGACAGAAGCCTCGAGTACTTTACGCACAAAATCAGAAAGAGAAGGCTTTATTAAGACGAAGAAAGAATCGTGCACATTAATGCCGAAATTTGACAGTAAGATGGATTTTGCTGCTAATTAAATATAATATGTTGAGAGTATTTTATGTTTTATTACAATTTAGTGTTTTATTGCATTATTAGTGCATTTCAATTGGTTTTCAAAACTCCATTTTAGGTTTTAACAACACATGGTGTTTCTGAATTTTAAGAAATTTCATTGTCAATCCGGAGGCAAAAGACGATATACCTACTATATGTTACAAAATTTTATACGCGATTTAAAGACATCATTTAGCACAGTACTACAAACCGATATTGGACAAAAAAAATCCCACGAGGTCGTGACAAACAGACGATTTTTCTCAATTTTATGACATTTCGAGGTCGATCCGGAGGCAGAATATATGCAATTGTTACAAAATTTTATACGTGATTTAAGACATCATTTAGCACCCTTTTATCACTATTACAAACTGATATTGGGCAAAAACATTTTTCTCATTCATTCGTGACTCACCCCAATGATAGCGTTATTAGGAACAGGTAGAAATGCTATCTACTCTGTAACATAACATTACGAAATATTTTCCTCCAAACCTAGCATTACTTAACCAAAGTGCAACAACACCAAAGCTATTTTGCGCTTGTGTAACAAAATCATAAATGTTCATTCATTACTAAGTTCATGCAGCTGGAACAACAGCTGTAACATGCAAAAATATGTTATGAACTTACTGGGTTATTAAAAAGAATCATATGGGATAAAAATACAATCTTTCACACAATACAAACAATGTGTTATTATAGAAACGTTTGAAAATACATAAGAACTTGAAAATGTAAAGGGAGGGAGACATCACTCTGCACATTCTGGACATATGCAAGTTGAAATATTTGTGTTCTTTCTGATGCCTCCACACTTATCACGTAAATAGCTCACCCGAAATTTACACAAAGACATATTCTCTACGCGATCTTTATCACAAATAAAACACATCCAGCCTTTGTGTGTGCTTGGTTGTTATTCAATCTCTTCACTTCTGGTTGGGGTGGTTTAGATAATTTCTAGGTTTTCTTTCCGTGTTTTTCATCAGTGACTTTGCATCTTTAAACATGGAAATCTTAATTACGCTTCTCTTGTAGCTCAATGATCTACGTGTGATCCGTTGACAAAATAGAAATGAGTTTAACATGACGACGAATTAGGTATCAGTGTCGTCAATAATACGGCAGCTGGGTTTTACGAAAGCAGTAAAAACAATCCCTTTCGCCTCCTATCTCAGCAGTACAGGCCATGAACCTGGCACAAGTGATAATATCTCAGTTTTAGTCATCTATTTTGATCTCCATGATCCAATGCATGACGAGGATGGCCCAGACTAGGAATGGGCATAAAAACATCGATGTTTTGGCACCAATGATCGATGTTTTAACCTTAATGTTGCAGAAGCCGATACATCGAAAAACCATCGAGGTATTGTGACCCATGTCTGGAACTGGTAAAGAATATCTTCTATGAAAAGTAAATGCATTTCTTTATGTTACATTCTTTTAAAGAGGAAAGAAATATCCCATTTCTATTGGCTGTTTTAGTTGATTCTTTGGCGAAAACCGAGATCTTTTTCTCGAAGGTACGGTAGCCCATGCCTAAAAAAAAACATCGAGGTTTCCACTGATACATCGAAAAAACATCGGGCATTTTAAGAAATATTATTAGTTACTTGGGGTTGAATAGGTGAGCAATCACCACTATATTGAACAGAGATTTTACCCACAGATTTTCTGCTGTGCAGATGAAAAAGTGTGAAATCTTCGGCTTGATAGCAAGACACTGCGGTTCACACGGATACATCGAAAAAACATCGAGGTTTCTACCGATACATAGGGCGTTTTAACAAATAATACGTTACTAGATGTTGCATTGGTGAGTAGCACTGTTACATTAAACATAGATTTTACTAATCGATTGCCCATTCATTGCTGCAGATGAAAAATTGCTAATTCTTCAGTTAATTAGCGAAACATCGAGGTTCCCACCCATGCATAGAAGAAACATCGAGGTTCCCACCGATGCATCGAGCATTTTAACAAATATTATGTTACTGGATGTTGATTTGTGAGTAACACTGTTATATTAAAGAGAGATTTTGCAAATCGTTTGCCCATTCACTAGTCCAGGTGCAAAAATGCGAATTCTTCAGTTTATTAACAAACCATCGAGGTTCACACCGATGAATCGAACACAAAAATGAGGTTTCTGCTAATACATCGATCATTTTAATAAATATTATTAGTTACGCGATGTTATCATGGTGAGTAATCTCTGTTATATTGAACAAAGGTTTTGCACATTTCTTGCACATTTACTGCTGCAGATTGAAAACTACAAATTTTTCGGTTTGTTAGCAAAAACATCGAGGTTTTCACTTATACATCGAAAATTTCCACCGATGCTATCGATTTATCGATGTTTTGTGGATGAGTAACCACCGATGTCAATCATCGATGTTACCCACCGATGTGTCCCCAGCCTAGACCTTCCAAAACGGATACCATGCCACTGAGCAGAAACAAGTTATTCCAAATTCTTCTGCTTCATATCTTCGGTTCATCAACATTTTTATAGCTCACCTTGCTGGCAATCAGCCACAAAAGATTACTCATTCCTCCTCTGAACGACCAGTTTGAAAAACAAAGTGTGATGTACTGCAGACGGGAAGCACGTGTCAAGACGACTAACCTGCACTGCTACATTCCGTCGGTGTAGTTTAGTCGGTTACAACAAGTGGCTCCGGAGCGAGGAGACGTGGGTTCGATGTCGTCTCACCGACAAATTTGTGAATTTCACTTTGGCGCCTATTTGTGGAAAATGGATCTACTGGCCTTTGGAATCTTCGAAAAATGTGTGATGTTTGTTCCACATCATCTGGAATTAAAAAAAAATCTTTCTCCGCTTCAAAAACAAAAGAAATAAATAAAGAGAAGATAATGTGGTGTACTACGGAGGTGAAGCACGTGTCAAGAAGACAAATCTACAGCGATACATTCCGTCGGTGTAGTTTAGTCGGTTAGAACAACTGCTCCCGGAGCTAGGAGGCGCGAGTTAAATCTCCGTCACCGATAAATGTTTGAATTTTATAAAAGCTAAGAGCAGAAGCAGTGTTTCTAATGCGCGGGTTCACTCTCCCCACCGCCCAGTTCTTTGACACCGAATATACACTGAAGTGCCAGAAAAACTGGTACACCAGTCTAATACTTGGTAGGTCCCCCGCGGGAGCGCAGGACTGCAGATATACGACGGGGCATGGACTCCATTAGCTCCTGGAAATATGCTGTAGGCAATGCAAACCATACTTCCTGCATAGCGTTCCACGATTCGGGTGTATTCCGAGGTCTCGGATTCCTGTGTTCGACAGCGCGTTGCATGGCATCCCAAATGTGTTCTATCACGTTCATATCTGGGGACTTTTGTGAAAATAGCAACACCCCAAACTCAGATGAATGATCCTCTAACCATAATGTGGTGTTCCGACATTTGTGTGGAGGTGCATTGTCCTGTTGGTACAGGTCCAACCCATCAGCATGAATGCAGGACATGAACAGGTGAACCTCGTCAGAAAGGATGCGCACATTGCGTTGGCCTGTCACATACATTTATAGACGTACCAGGGGTCCCAGTGAAGTCCTGCTAAATACACCCCATACCATTACGGACCCCCCACAAGCCGGTACAGTTCCTTGTTGACAGGCGGGATCCCTGGCTTCATGGGGTTTGCGCCACACACGAATCCTTCCATCTGCCCGATACAGTTGGAAACGCGACTCGTCAGACCAGGCTACTTGTTTCCAGTCATCAAGCGTTCAATGGCGGTGTTGCCGTGCCCAAGCGAGACGCATAGCTCTGTGTCGTGCACCCATCAAGGGGACTCGAGTAGGGCGTCGGCTCCCAAAGCCCATATCGTGCAGGGTACGTTGCACAGTCCGGACGGTGATGCTTGTTGAGGCTCCAGCATTGAATTCCGATGATACTTGCCAGAGTGTTGCACGCCTATCGCGTGAAACGAT
Source organism: Macrothele yani (assembly GCA_039090855.1). Taxonomy (NCBI): domain Eukaryota; kingdom Metazoa; phylum Arthropoda; class Arachnida; order Araneae; family Macrothelidae; genus Macrothele; species Macrothele yani. Next base: position 21,041,576 of record CM077002.1, on the reverse strand, counting down.
TCTTGACAGCCGACGATGGTCACGTTCACCCAATGTCTTCTTCCGGACACACTGGTATCGTAGGTTGGAGGTTTTGCCGGAATCCTTGTAGTCACGGTACACCCTTGCAATGGTCGTCCGTGAAAATCCGAACTTCGTTTCTGCCTCCGAAATACTATGGCCCATCTCACGAGCGCCAACTATGACAACGCGTTGAAAATCGCTTAAATCATTATTACTTGTCATTCTCATGCCGAAAACAGGTGTGACAGATGGCAAGGATGTCTATCGCTTTATGTACGCACTGGCGGACGCAACTGAGTACGCGCATAGGTAACGTTGCTATGTATTTTACATAAGGTCGTCTGTACCAGTTTTTCTGGCACTTCAGTGTATTATTTCGAGCTGATTTTAGTCTAATTTCGAAACCCCAAGTTAATTCGTTTCAGCCGGTTAACTGGTTAACGAGGATTTCCATCGGTTCTGCGCTCTTTGTAATAAGCCGGTTCTGCTGTACTGATAAAATTTTTAGCTCAAATCTTCAAAGGAATTGCATCAGTTACAATATAGAGACGTTCGACATGGTATCAGAATAATCATGTTCTGTGAAACAAAATATGAAATTAAGTGCGCATTACCGTTGCTGAACATTTCATCATCTGTCGTCTGCCGAGCTTTAGCGTAAAGTACTCCGAACTTAAAGTTCACAGATCCCTAAAGGAAGAAAGAAAAGGAAATTGCACTTTTTTTTTATATTTACACAGGCACACACATCCAAATTCATGAGCCAATAAATTATGAATCAACAACTTAATATAGCAATGGGATATATTTTAAAAGGGGACTTTCACAGCGGAAATAACTTTCATACCGCGTGGCATCAACTTACAGACCGAGGAAGGTACTTTCAGATGTTTTGTGCCAGCTAGACAAAATGACCTCCCAAATTTCGGCGACTGGAGAATCCTACGTTCCATTACATCCCAGTTTAAAAAGATTCAAATCGTGGAAGTTTGGTTGCCATAAGTGCACACGAAATGCTTGGATATGAACCTCGAAACATTGCTACGCATTATATGTCTGCCCAACCGTGGTCCACCCCTTTGGCCCTGCTGGGTTTTTTTTTTCATCAGTTAAATGAAAAATTCTGGGCTCGGGGCGGTGCGAGTCGGCTCTTCACTGGAAGGTTTAGCACATTGCCCTGGACAAAAGGAACAATTTTCGACTCACAAAAACGAAGTTTGACTTCATCAGTAGTCAGATGACAAAAATCATTGAGTGAAACAAAGGGCATGGAAGCGCATCTGGCACCAGATGCGTTGATTAGTTACAGCTGAAATAAACAAGCCTGGCTGTAAAATGTGAGTAGGAAAAGGATCGGTTTGTTACTCCCAGTTCAGTTTTCACTTCGTTAGCTTTAATTTCCTTTAACACTATAACCACGGAAGCGGTTGGGATTTCAATAACTACCTTACGTACAATTTTTACCCACGAAAGAGTTAGTTCAAGACCTTATGGGAGTTTCTTGAAATTCAATTTGAAATGAAACTGAGTTATCAGCATTTTAGAAATGTGACAGCCGTCAGCTTGATTGGTGTTAGAATTGCTCGTAAAATGCAATAATTACCGTAGCGAACAAATTAATCCGAACAAACGGAAATTTTCGTCAAGTTTTTGGTTTGGGTTTGGTTTCCGATTTAGTTCACAATAATGTTAGCGTTGGTTCCAGTTTACGAGTTTCGGTTGTTGTCTTAGTTCGCAATATTGTTAGTTTCGGTTTTGGTTTACTAGTTTCGCTTGTTGTTTCACGATGTTTAACCAAAAACTACGATGTTTCTTAAAAGTACTTTCCATTTTTTCTGCTGTGAGCAAGTGACCACAAAATGGATACATCTCCAAGAAAGCGTTCAAAAATATGTACTCTTTCTCAGCACTCATTCACTAGTCAAACAATAGCCAATGAGTGTGCTGTTGCTTTGGGTAATATTAATGCGATTTTAAAGAGGCTTAGGAAGACAGATAGCTTTTCCGCGGAAAAAAAGGAAGATGTGAGGGAAATAGGAAAACTACACGTACTCAAGGTCGTTTACTAGTTAGGGATAGTAATATGAATCCAAGATTGCTTACTGTAGACTCAAACAGAGACCTGGCAGCCAGTTGGATTAATGTTTCTGGTATGACAGTCCGTCGAATAATTTTGAAAGCGGATAGGACAACCCGCAAACCAAGAAAAGAAACAAATATTGACGGAGGATATGCAGAAAAGGAGGATCCAGTGGGTGAAATGTGCATAAAGACTGGACCGTTGAACAGTGGAGGAAGGTCATATTCTCAGACGATAGTCATTTATTTGACCAATGATAGCGAATACCCTATCCGCAAATCAGCGCGGCTGAAAAGACTTCTTTCGCACACCTTCAACAAGCTCATAAACAACCAGCTAAACAGATCTTATTGCGTTGTTTTACATATGACTGTGGATCATCACGTGTTTCTGTTAACTGTCTGGTGAAAAGTAACGAATACACAAAAATATTGCATGAAGCCGTGTTTCCACAGATCCAGAAAGAAAAAGAACTCATCTTCCAACATGATCTTACGGCATGCAACACTTCGAAAATAGGTAAATAGTTCTTCAAAAATCACAACATCCAAATACTCCAGTGGCCAGGAAACTCTCCATACATTAACTCAATAGAAAACCTCTGGGCCATAGTGAGAAAGAGACTTAAAACACTTCATTGTGATTCAAGGGACAACCTATTACCCTGAACTGCCACAAGTCAGGGGATACGTACCTACTATTGAGCACAACCTCCTCTAGTCCGGCGAAGAGCAGCAAATCAACGTGGCATCGATTCCACAAGTTACCGGAAGACTTCTGGAGAGATGTTGAGCCATGCCCTCTGAATAGTCGCCCACAGTTCCCTGGTATTTGAAAGTGCAGGATGTTGGGTGCGAATGGACCTTCCCACAACGTCCCATAAGTGTTCTGTTGGGTTCATGTTGGGGGAACGTTGCGGCCACACCATCCGTCGGAATCCCTATGGGATGCTCTATGGGATTCAAATCAGGGGAGTACGCAGGTGATTTCATGCCGTCAATTCCTTCGCTGTTTATCAGGTCATAAACCCAGGTCGAACGTTGACAACGGGCATTGCCATCCATAGAGATGAAGGAAGTTCCAATAGCACCATCAAAATTGCGTACATGAAGAACGATAACATCCTGACAATAACGCTGAACACTCATAATTCCACTTTGCAAGTTCGGTACGTACATTTGTAATAATACCTGCCCAGAACATCACTCCACCACCTATGTAATAGTCAAATTCCACGATGTTGGTGGAGGAAATAGCAGAGCGTGGTTCACGCCAGATGTATTGGCGCCTGGAATCGGACGGTAAAAAATCTACTTTCGTCTGAGAACAGGACATTGCCCCATTGCTTGTCAGCCCAGTTGGCGTGTTCACGACACAATTGATACCTCTGTGCTTTGTGAGATGTAGTCAAAGGTACGTATCGTACCGGTTTGCGGGCATACAAATCAGCACTATTCAATTGCCTTGACACAGACTTGCCTTATAGTGTTCCCCCGTGCTTGCCTGAAGTTCTCGTGTTCGCCTGTCAGCAGTTATGCGGCGACATCTATTCGCCGTTACAGTTATATAACGATCATCAGCAGGGGTTGTTTTGCGTGGTCGACCACTGCTGTACCGTCGGGTAGCTGTTGAACTTTCGGAAAATTGTTTCCACAGCCGTGCGACTATGCTTTTGCCAACTCCAAACTCATTGGCTACATCTCGCGTTGAATGTCCTGCTTCCAATTTCCCCACAATCCTTCCACGGGTAAAATCATCGAAATGTGTTCTTCTTGATCTTGTGCCACTCGCCATAACAACACATAACCAACAACAACAAGTAGCCAACAGATTAGCACATGTAAAGATAACTCTATCGCTTCAGCTTTTATCACTATTTAGCAATCTCGTTCTCATGTATTTCCACATATGTAAATTATAAGCAGTTAATCGGTCGTTCCTGCCTCTTACGCCGGTTGCTACCGTCAGCGATTTTCCGCCAATAAAGACGCACTTTAATGCCCGCTAATTTGCATATTGCCGCTGCACCTTAATTTATGGACATCAGTGTATGTACACACTGCTGTGTGTGAGCAACACCAAGAAGAAACCATGCGATTTAGATGAAATTTATATCACACATTACTGATTTAGCTGTACACAAGTGACTTAATTTTCAGAACAATACAACGATTTCTACTTGCAAAAACCAGTATCTTGTGAAACCTCCGAGAGCTGTAATAATATCTTGTAGTCGGCGCGGCATTGAATCGAAAAGTTGGATGGTGTTCTGGGTAATTTCTTACCAGGCGGCGTGTATGCAAGTCCACAGATCATTATAGTACTGAAAACTGGAGGACTTTAATGGGCCAGTGGCCGAGTGACCATATCTCAGACATGTTCAATAGACGACATGTCTGGCGAACGTGCAGCCCAAGGAAGAAGCAGTATCTGCTGTGCTGCGAAGAGGGCTTGAATATTCCTGGCAATATGAGATCAGGCATTGTCCTGCTGGAATATAGCGTCAGGAGTGCTCTGAAGGAAGGGTATGACTTCGGCCTGTATAACTTCTCGGATGTAGCGATTTCTGCCAAGATTGTCCTCAACACGTAGCTGCCGAGATCACGAATGGTACCCAGTGGCACCCCACACCACCACACTTGGTGTTCGGCCCGTATGACGCTCGACAACGCATGCTGGAAGAAAGCGCTCACTACAATACCGTCTAATGCATATGCGACCATCATGGTACTCCAAGTTGAATCAGGAATCGTCCGAAAACACATGTTGCCAATCAGCACGGCATTGTCTGTATTGAAAACCCCATTCCAGCCTGGGGTGTCCATGGTTCAGAGTCAAAGGAATCCGCATCAAAGGGATGTGTACAACCAGTCCTCTGTGAAGCAGACGTCGTGGAGGTAGACAATGCCACACCCGTTGCAGTGCTCCACTATTGTGCTAACATTTGTGAAGATGCCGAACGGTTCGTCACTGCCATAAGGATGAGGTATCGGTCATCCCGCGGTGTCGTCACATATTACTCGGTCCACTGCCGCCACATGAGCATCACTGTCGTCGCGTTATGTCCTATCCGAGCAGCAATGTCACGATATGACGTTCACGCAGACCAATCATCCGTCGCCGTTCAAGCTCTCTCTTATGGCGATATTGCGCCCTTTGTCGATGCATTACTGAATCCTGAAGACAATTTTACAACACGCTGTCCGAGATGAACTACTGGTGTGTATCCTAAATAGCCCTCTCACTCGACTGTTCAGAGGGTGTTGCCGGGCACAGACATGCGCAATCACTCTTCACTTCTAATAATTTGCATATCCTACTCTGCTCTGGATATCCTGTAAGTTTCACGTGATTACGATCATTCCTTCATGGTGTTGCAATTTTCACAAACAGTAGTTTTTATGTACACTGAAGAGCAATTGAATTAGAGATACGGGTCTAGTAACGTGTAGCACCACCTTTCGCTCTGATGACGGCGGCGATTCGTCTCGGCATGGACTCGACAAGACACCAGAAGCGCTGGGAGGCCTTACGGATTCACGACTCCTGAACTCGCTCCCACAGTTCACGAAGATTTGATGGAGGTGGTCAGAGCCTCGAACATCGCTCTCGATGGCATCTCAGATGTGCTCGATGGGATTGAAGTCAGGTGATCTAGCTGACCAAGAAAGCGAGGTCACGTCGTTGGAGTGTTCATCCAACCATTCGGATACAATTCGGGAGCGATGGCACGGTGCATTATCTTGTTGCAGGAGGAGGTCCTCAGTGGGATGTTGAAGACGCACGAACAGGAGCAAATGGTCGTCCAGGATATCCCGGTAACGTTGACCTGTGAGGGACTCTGTCACACCTACTAGGGGTCTTATTTCAGTTCACGTAAACAGTCCCCAGACGAGAATGCCACCCCCACCAGCTTGAACAGGACCCTGCTGGCAAGAAGGATCTATCGCTTCATGTGGTTTGCGCCGTACTCGTATCCTGCCATCCGCATGTACCAACGTGAATCTCGACTCATCAGACCAGGCAACATTTTTACATATGTCTAAGTTCCAGTGGCGATGTTCCCGCGCCCATGCTAATCTTTGCACCCTGTGTTGTGCGGTCAGCAACGGTACCCTCGTTAGACAATGGCTTCTGTACCTCATAGTGAGGAGATGGTTCTGGATGGTGTGACTGCTTACATGTTTTTGTGCACCAGCGTTAAATTGCCGAGTAATTTCTAGCACGGTGGTCTGTCTATCCGCTGTTACAATACGAGCTAGCCGACGATGACTCCGCTCATTCACACGCTGTTGTCCACGGTAGTTGGCCCTTGCACGGATGGTTTTACCGGATTAGATGTACTCACGGTGTTCCCGTGACACAGTGGCTCGTGAAAATATCAGTGCCTGCACGACTTCCGAGATGGAGTGGCCCATTCGTCGGACCCGACGATTTGCCCAAGATCAAATACGCTTAGATCCTTCGTCTCACCCATACTGCGTCCGACTTTTACTGATCCCCGTCGCATCACTTCTTATATTGCAGGATCGCTGCATACGTCATGTCGTTCCCTTTTACAGGGCCACCCACAGCGCCCCATTTGCATAACGCCAGCTGTCTCTAGATCAATTGCTCTTCAGTGTATATATACAGAAATTCGAAAGCATGCAGGAGTAACATGGTGGAGATTGTATATTAATCGACGTATAAAACTTGGTTGGAGTGCTTTTGGAAAAAGCAGTACAATTTGTAAGAGTAATATGCCATTATGTCGTAAAAGAAAAGTGTTTAATCAATGCATCCTTTCAGTGCTTACGTACGAGCAGAGACATGGAGCGTAACTAAAAAACACATACAAAGACTGCAGAGAACTCAAAGAGGCATGGAGAGATGCATGCTTGTTGTAACCCCGAGCGATAAGAAGAGGAACTTGCTGATAAAGTAAATGACAAGGGAGGAAGAACACGATCAACGTAAAATCCCTGAAATGGCAATAGGTTGGACATGTTGCCAGAAGAACGGGGGCCCGATGGAAAACCGAAATTCTTGACTGTATTCCAAGGAACAGGAAAAAACACCGAAGAAGACCAAATAGGAGATGGGTGGAAGAAATTCCGAAAGCATGCGAGAGTGACATGGAGGGGACTGGCGCAAGATAAACAGTTATGGAAAAATCTTGGGGGAACTTCACCCAGCAGTTGATTGATGATGGTTGATGATGATACTAGTATATAGATATTATTCAGTGTCTTTGGATGTTATAAAACACGCTACTTCCATCTCCAAGCGATGTTTTTATACGCAGAATTAGCGACTAAAACTGCATTTTTTCTTTCTCGAGAAATGTTTACTTAAAGAGACTGTTTGGCTCCATTAAACCAAATAACCGAGCTTCTGGGAAGATTCGTTGCTATAAAGGAGTTAGAAAAGTACGAAGTATTTGTTTACATACTTGCGGAATCAGGATATCTTGTTTATACTTAAGTATGGAAGAGAAAATGCGTTTTTGTTTTGTTTTGTTTTTTGATTGGAGGTTTAACGACCACCGTGAGCAACTCAATGGGCTATAAGCAGTCGCCCGTCCATAATTTAGGGTCACTGGTTCCAGGGAAGGGAGAGAGCCAGTGCCGTAAGACAAACACAACATCCATGCCTCACCGGGATTCGAACCCGGACCCCGTTCGGACGAATGATCAGAGGCCATCGCTTAGACCACTGCGCCACCGGGGCGGCGAAAAATGCGTTTACTTTTGCAACAGAAGTAAGCAGTGTGGTGTAAACCTCATCTGTGAAAGTAATTCCTACGAGAAAGGGCACAACGTACGGCCAAAATTCGTAGGAATGAGGAACTTGCGTAAAAATTCAAGTAAGCTTTATTATCTTCTACTTCTAGAAGTAAAATGGTTGTAGAATTTTTACGGAAATATCAAGTTTACATACACTGTATTGACAAAAGTCACCGGTCACCTTGAAGAGAAACATAACATAATATTTGTTGACATACATTGGTATGGAGTCGGTCCACCTTTGGCCTTAATGAATGCACTGACCCTTCGAGACGTGCTTTCCACAAGGTTTTGGAACACAGCGATAGGTATGCATTTATTAGTAGTTCGCCGCATCACCTTCCCCATTCAGTACACAATGCTGCCGCTAACTGTTGCTTAATAGTAAAACTTCTCACGCGGCCCTCTAATTCACCCCATAGGTGCTCTATGGGATTAAGATTATGCCTCTGTGCTGGCCAATCCACACACGATACGGAATTATAGTCAAACCATGCCGTAACAGGCCTTGCTTTATGGCTGCTGGCCACGCCTTTCTGAGCTCCGTAATTTGTGCTCTGTATTCCTATTTCTAGCGCAAGTAGCCCTGTTATTTTGCTCTTACCTCATGCATGAACGTTCGTACCTTCCTCCTAGTCACTTTTCCGAGTCGGTAAGTGCTTATTTTGCGTGTATTCCTTCATTATTCTTCACTTTGGGTCTGTTTACATTACATCCATCGTGACTTGCCTTGACTGTCTGCTCTATCGTTGCCTGCTGCTTGTGCGTGGCTTCTTGTCTCATGCGTCTGCGTTCGTCTCTTGTGATTGTGCCCCGCCTTTTATTAGTGGTTCTCCGCATCGACTTCCCCTGTGTACAGTTTGTCTCAGCAGTGCTCCACCTTCTTTCAATGGTTCGCTGCATCATCGTTCTCAGCGTTCCGCGGGCTGAGTTAGAGCTCCGTCTTCCAGTAGTGGTGCCCTGTGTCATCCTCCATCTTCTGCTCGTTCCTGATTGTGCCTGTGCCTGTGCTTGTGCCTGTGCCTGCACCCATGGTTTGTGCTACTGCTCCTGGAATTGTGCCTTCGTCTCGACTTCCCAGTGAGGCTACGAACGACTGCCTTCCCACTGCCTCTAAGATAGCTGCCCTCCGGGATAGTTCTTCGGCTCCAGTTTCTTCGGTTATATGCTCTCCATTCTGAGCTTTTCTCCAGTTTTCCTTGGACCTCTTCATCGTTCGCCAAGGCTCTACTCTCGCCGCAACCGTGTTCGAGACATCCCAGCTTAGTAAGTCCATGCTCTCTTCTCTTAGTTTGGGCGTCAAGTTCGATGCGCTTCCTAATGTCAAGTCGATGTCTGCGTTGTCGTTTCTCCCTTCTGAAGCGATTACACGTTGCCAGGAAGCCCAAGTTGGTGCTTCTTTATTTTTCTTCCGATTTTGTTGCACAGGTTCTTTCTACCTGCATTTTTGTTGGCGATCAAAGTTTAATTTCCCAACCTCTGGCCCATTGCCCAGTTCTTGTTACCATGTATCCAGTGCCCCCAGAAGTCAGTGATGATTTTTTGCTTGCCTTTCCTTTGCGGTGCGGGCACGTCGTCGGCGGGTCCGGACGCTCCTCTCCGCTCACACCGATCGACGTGATGGGCCTTTCCTGAGTTTTCGTCGTCAAGCCCTTTTTCTGTTTCCGGACTCTTCCTTCATTACTTCCTGCCCTACTGCATTTCGAGTGATCCCTGGTCATCGCACAATTTCCATTAATGTCATATCTGCGTTCCATTGCTTCGCCTGCAAGGCCCCCGGCCATCATCGCTCACAGTGCCCGTCTTCTATCGCTTGCTCCTCTGCTGTGCCAATTTCTGTTTCCTCCACGCAGCCATTTTCTCCACCTGCTGCCCACTGGTGTCTTCAACTTCGTCTGTTCGCCCGTGCCTACCGCTGTGCCTACAATGCCTGCGTCCGTAGGACTCTTTCCGTCTCCGCAGCTACCGTCTTCTTCTTCCGCGCTGGCTCCTTCTTCTTTGGTTCCCGGCTCTGTACACCCTCAGCACTCTTCCCGCTTCGATGTTCTTTGGGTAGTGCCTCGTGCTGTCCCATGACTAGTGAACGAACTGTGTTGCTCTGTTTGTATTGATTGTGCCCTGCTTACTGATTTGGATTCGCCCATGTTATGTGCTCCTTCTCTGAATGGAGATTTGTTTGTTCCGCGCTCTATTGTTGTGTTTTTTGCCTCGTTCTGCTATTTTACCTATGCCAACCACCTCCCGTTACTGCCATGTAATGGTCCCAGAGACCCATTAATGTGATGTTGAAACCTTGCTTTATGGCTCGGTGTATTATCCTGCTGGTATCAACAGGGCTCTGTTCCATAATATTGCCACAGCGTTGGTAGGGCATAATTGTCCAGAATATCGAGGTAGACGTGCTGGTTAACAGGTTTGTCCACGATAAACAATGCGCAGGGCCCATACCACAAAAAACACTCCCACACGAGTACACTGCGGCCTCCAAACTTGACCGTAGGAACAGTACACTCTGGTAAATAACGTTACCCCGGCTGCCGCCATACCCACACACGGACATCAGACTGATGGATCGTGTATCTGGGTTCATCAGTTTTTAGAACCCGTTTCCATTTACCTACAGTCCAAGATAAGTTTTCTTTACAAAATGCTAAACGACGACTAGCATACCGAGTGGAGATGCTCTCTGCGAATGGTATGTGTATATGCCAAGATTCCAGCATTTTTATTCACTGGCACACTGAGGTCTTGTGCAGTATTCCGTCGATTAGCTGTAACACTCTCCCGAGGCTTCGTCGTCCTCTATCACTGATTTTCTTTGGTTTGCCGGAACGTTTTGCTGCTTCAGGCACGCCATTTGTCTTCCACTTATTCGGTGTATCCAAAACAGTTGACTTGGGTAGGTTCAAACGCCTCTCGGTTTCTCTTATGGACAACCCACTAATATAACACCCAATAATATTTCCTTTCTCAAAGTCAGTTCTCTCCCGCCGCGACATTTTCACTGAACGTCACAGTGCGACATGATCGCGGTCAGCTGTTGGCTTGTTTTCATACCGTTTGCAGCTGTACCGTGCATCTTAACAAAGCAGCGGATACGTTCATTTGCTTTTGAAAGGATGTCCGGTGACCTTTCTCAATATAGTGTATATCTTTGAACTCTCCCAGTATCAAGTTAACATGCCGATTTATATCAGCAAGTCTTCTCATGTTCGTACCACTATTCTAACCACACACTTTTTCCTATCGACAAAGTTCTTATTTAATATTGATCCACCGTCAGTGTTGCCAAAACATATAAGGAAACCCAGGTAGCACAGCCTTGTAATTTAACGAAGGCCCAACACTAAGCCACCGTCTTCTATTTTCTATTTCAGAAAGACGGCGGCTCAGTGTTGGGCCTACATTAAATTGCTAGGCTGTGCTACCTGGCAATTCAGAGAATTGATAAGCCATTTAGAATGAAAAATGGAGCGGAAAATAAGAAAAAATTACATAAGAATAGAAACTCGGAAAGGAATATTAAATTAGAAATATACGTCACAACCATTTATTACTGAAACCATCCTGATGAGGGAGAGAGAGAGAGAGAGAGAGAGAGTGAGACAGACAAATAGACAGAAAAACTGAGAGAGACGGGGGAAAAAGTCAGAAAGACTGAGAGAGACTGAGAAAAAGTCTGAAAGACAAGAAGAGAGAAACCGAGAAAGAGGGAGAGGGGCACAAACATGGAAAGTGACCTAAAGAAAGGGAGAGAGAGAGAGAGAGAGAGAGAGAGAGAGAGAGAGAGATTCTTCAAACTATGCACAGTTTTTTTTCTTAGGATAAAAAGACATAAAGCTTTCATCTTCTGGTCTTTGCTTCTAAATGCGCATTTGAAAAACTCTTTTACCGTCGCATAGCTCCAACCATGAAGAACATCTTGCGCATGTTTTCTATTCATAATGCACATTATTGCAGTAGAGGGCGTTAGTGAATCCGTATTTACAAATTTATTTCGTCTTGTAATGTTCACCTTGATTTGCAATTACGTTCAAGTTAATGAGGTAGAAAATTTTTCAGTAAGGATATTAAATTTTCACAAGATTTGAAACACTCGTTATATTATTAAAACGAAGACAAACAGATGAATGTTTAAAATCTTTCTTTCAAGAAACCTCATACATTATTTTTTCTTCAAAACTTTATCATGAAGATGGTAGGAGCAGAAACTTACCTCTTGTTCTTCCAAAAGTAAAAGATCCTAAAAATAAAAGAAATGAAAGTAAGTTTTAAGTAAAAAGGGAAGAACAATAAATCACAAATTTCGTGAAATATTAATACTACTTATTCAAATATTTGAAATGAAGATGTTTGCTGATAAATTGATCATAACTTGAATGATCTGTTACAGATTCGATTTTCTCAAGAATGGGGAGTTCATAAAATTTTACAAAAAAGAGTCCATGATAGTTCACCAAATTTCAGCAAATGCTGCACAGGACAAAAATGTACACAGAGTGATTTACCTTCAAAAAACAAAATACTTACGGCAATGGGATTTTGATGAATGATATTAATGATAGTCATAAATTCTTAAATGTAAGTTATATTGTATTGACCTTTTAAGCGGAGGATGTACAAATGGTGCCCAAACTTTTCTGCTCTTCTAAAGCAGAAATATTCACATAGTGACAAGAGTTTACAAAATCAACGGCAAAACTATTCGTTCTCCCTCACACCTCAGCTGTACCACCAATAAACCCGTCACTGGTAATTAGTGCTTCCTTCTAGTCCGTTATTCTCTGCTTCATAACAAAAGACACCATGGGTATGGGCTACTCCCCCTTAAAAGGACATCATGCCATTGGATAGAAACAAATGACTCAAAGTTCTTCTCTCTCCTTTCTTAAGTTCGTCGCTATTGTTATAGCCTTTTTGCAGGTAATTAGTTAGAAAGTACTAGTGTCAATCTATACTTCTTCGCTTTTCTATCTTAGGTTCGTCGTAATTGTTACAGCCTTTTTTTCAGTTAGTCAGTCAGAAAAAATTAGGGTCAATATAAATTTCTCTCTCCTTTCTTAGATACGTCGCAATTGTTATAGCCATTTTTGATTAGACAGAAAGGATTAGTGTCAATCAAAGCAACGCTCTCTGATGCGTAGGTTCACTCGTTCCAGCCAGGTTAAGTCGACTCCTTAGGCAGCGAATCTATTCGTTTCAGCTGATTTCAGCCAAATTTGCTAACCCCGAGTTAATTCCTTCCTGCCGGTTAAAGGATTAAATTATGGCTAGCAAAATTCCATCAAAATGTGTAGACCAAAAAGAACGTCATTTAACTGAAATCCCAAATCAAGTTTTCGATGATAACACCCTGTGAGGCGTCATCCCTGCTCACGGAGTATATTAACAAAAATTGATCTGAAGCGCATTTCCATAACTATTTTCATCGATTACTGACAGATTTCTGTAATAAGTGTACCAGAAATAATTAGGTTTCTTTAATTACTCTCCCAAACAGGTACGTTAAACCAGAAGGAAAACGTTTCCGGTTCTTGTAACATTTTTGGGTTTCGGTTGTAAAGTGAGTATCACCGTGAGCTACTAATGAGCAGTCGCCTGTCCCTAATTTAGAGGCGCTGGTTCAGATAAGGGAGAAGGAGTGTGCTGTGAGAAAATCACGCCATCCATGCCTAACGAACTCGCACCCATTTCGGACGAATTCTTTGAAGCCAACGCTCATACCACTCGGCCACCAGGATGGCCATAGAACTTTTGTTATAGATATAGCCAGAAGAATGCGTTTCCATAATTTGACTAGATCGTTTAGAAAATTCCATTTTGTCGAAAGATGAGCAAATTATGTTTCGGTAAAACATATGAGCTTGAATATAGATTACACATTAATCAGCCTTTTTTGGAAAAACTACTTGGTCTATATAAAACATTATTACTGCATAAAATATCGCTTTAACTACTTATCTACGTCATTTGAACGAATTAATATGTTTTATTGTTATGTCTCTCAAAACATTCGATTTTTTGAGATAGTTTGAGATAGCTAATGAAAATATAAATTACATTTTCCCCAACTTATCTGCATTTGAACCGATGATCTGGAATACAAGCAAATAAAGAACAAAAATATATATTAACAACAAGATATTTTTTATGAGTAACATTGGTACAATTAGGAGAATTAGAAGCCGCCAGTGTCAGGTACGACTTGGTGAACTGCAGTGCCATTTGCTGACGCTTGGCGAATATCAGATTATTGATTAGCTTTGGTTTGCGGCAGTAGATACACACGCAGAGGAGGCGTGCAAATCCAGTAAACATGGCTCCCAAAGCGCATACAGGAAAGAGAAATCACACCGAGAGCTTTTTATTCGCCTTGCTGTATACAACAGGTTGCTTTATCAGCAGCCGCTGAGACAAAACTAATGCATCAAGTTATTCAGTTTCATGATTCCATTCGCACTGTTGCGCTTGGCGAGTTGATTATGCAAATTTGGTTCTATGAAGCACTTCTAATTTCTGTAACTAACGGGGAATTTTATACACTTAGTGGAACTTGATTTGTTTATTATACTTGAGATGAATTCATCTAAAAATTAAAACAAAATTTCCTCCAGCAAACGATGTAATGAAACACCTGGTGTAGGGCGAGGTGAATATAATTTGCAAGAAAGGATTTCAGAAAGAAAACAAGAAAACCACGACTCATAATACCATGGACTACTGAGTTTACACAGTATATCGTAATATTTGAATTCATATAAAACTTAGCTGGTAGAACAAATATGTATAGGAAAGGAGCTTAGTTTGCATTTCGTAAAGAAATAATGCACTGAATTGACAGCACATTAGAGATACCTACCTAATAGCGTGTTGATCCTCTTCTAGCGCGAATAACAGCATGTAAGCGCTGAGGCATCGACTCCACCAGATGTCGGAAGGTTTCTGGAAGTAATGGCAGCTATGCTGTTACAGCATTGTGCATAACTGACCGACGTTTTGTCGGTCAGTTGTGGACATGTCTTGACGTCATGACCTGTCCTAATGGTCATGGATCCTGTACCGATGTCTTGTCGGTCAGTTGTGGACATGTCTTGACGTCAAGACATGTCCTTATGGTCATGGATCCTGTACCGATGTCTTGTCGGTCAGTTGTGGATATGTCTTGACGTCAAGACATGTCCTTATGTTCATGGATCCTTGACCGACGTCTTGTCGGTCAGTTGTGGACATGTCTTGACGTCAAGACATGTCCTTATGTTCATGGATCCTCGACCAACGTCTTGTCGGTCAGTTGTGGACATGTCTTGACGTCAAGACATGTCCATATGTTCATGGATCCTGGACCGACGTCTTGTCGGTCAGCTGTGGACATGTCTTGACGTCAAGACATGTCCATATGTTCATGGATCCTGGACCGACGTCTTGTCGGTCAGCTGTTGACATGTCTTGACGTCAAGACATGTTCATATGTTCATGGATCCTGGACCGACGTCTTGTCGGTCAGTTGTCGGCATGTCTTGACACCCAGACGTCAAGAGATGTCCATACGTTCATGGATGATAGGAACATGTTCATGTGTTCATGGATCCTGGACCGACGTCTTGGGCACAAGACGTCGGTCC
The DNA here is from genome assembly GCA_039090855.1 of Macrothele yani. Lineage (NCBI taxonomy): Eukaryota > Metazoa > Arthropoda > Arachnida > Araneae > Macrothelidae > Macrothele > Macrothele yani. The sequence continues at coordinate 21,026,103 of CM077002.1, read as the reverse complement.
AAGATCCATGGATCGGATGTTGTTTTGCTTCACGGCATCCCAGAGAACTTCCACACGATTTAAATCTGGAGATCTTCGAGGACACTGGATGGTTCCAAACTCAGATGAGTGTTCATCGAGATGTGTCTGGATGATTGTGGCCTGGTGGTGCGGCGCACTGTCCTGCTGCAACAGTCTATCGCGAGTAGGATGCGCTAAGACCATGAAAGCGTGAAGTTAATCAGCCAGCAAATGCTTGCACAGCGCGGCTGTTAAGGACCTCAGCAGACACACCAAGGAACATAATGTGTCCAATGAGAAGGTTTCTCAAACCATCATAGAGCTAGCATCGCCTTGAACAGAGCCTACCTGGTAAGATGGGTCCGCTGTCCTAGGCTGTCGACGCTACACCCGTATCTTCCTGTCAGTTTAGTGCAGCTAAAAACGGGATTCATCTGACTACATGACGGGGTAGCACTCTGCAGATGTCCAGTTTTAATATTCCCGGCACCTGGCCAAGCGTAATTTCCGATGACGAACGATCAACAGTGGCACATGGGGGAGGGAATCGGCTTCTGTAGCCCAGAGTATGCAGCTTGCGCCTTACCGTTTGCTCGCTGACGCTGCTAGGGGCCTACATTTAACGTGAATGGGATTTGCGCTGTCGTTGGCGAGAGGTTGGTCTGTACGAGCTTAGATAGCCTACTTCGGCCCTGGTCTTTAATGGCGTGTGATTGGCCATCGCTTGATCTCTGGGCGCTGGCACGTCGTCGTTGGTATACTCGCGGTTATACCCTTAGTACGGCTGTCCTCGGAAATTCTAGGCTTCTCACCTCTTATGCGATAGAATAACCCATCTGTTTTGCTCAAACAATGCGTTCACGATCAAAGTCGCTCAGATTTCTACTTTTTTCCATGCTCGTCGATTGCGACACACTATTGAGGAGCCCTGTTGCTTCCCTATTTATCGCCAACGTTCGGTTTGGGTCTGTTTTACTCTTTTTTTTTTTTTTTTTTTTTTGATTGGAGCTTTAACGACCACCGTGAGCAACTCAATGGGCTATAAGCAGTCGCCCGTCCCTAATTTAGGGTCACTGGTTCCAGGGAAGGGTGAGAGCCAGTGCCGTAAGACAAACACAACATCCATGCCTGACCGGGATTCGAACCCGGACCCCTTACGGACGAATGATCAGAGACCAGCGCCTTAGACCACTGCGCCACCGGGGCGGCCTGTTTTACTCTATCTGGATGATGCCCATGTTAACTGCCCATCACCCTAATCGCTAATGGTTTGCCTACTGAGTATATAATAGAGTGTAAAACACGTACGTTTATCTCAGACAGCAGATATCAAGTGAGGGTCACATTGATGAAGAAACTAATCGGCGTACAAAACTTGCCTGGAGAGCTTTTGGAAGAAACAGCATAATTTTCAAGAGCAATATGCCATTATGTATAAAAAGAAAAGTGTTTGATCAATGCATCCTTCCAGTGCTTACGTATGGTGCAGAGACGTGGACCTTAACTAAAAGAGACATACAAAAATTGCAGATGAGTCAAAGAAGCATGGAGATATGATGCTTGGTGTAACCAGGAGAGATAAGAAGAGGAAATTCGTGGATCCGAAAAATGACAAGAGTGGAAGACATCATGATCAGAGTTAAATCCATGAAATGGCAATGGGCTGGACATACTGCCAGAAGGACAGACCATCGATTAACAGCCGAAATTTTAGATTGGATTCCAAGGGATAGGAAAAGACCCAGAAGAAGACCACATGGGAGATGGGTGGATGAAATTCGAAAGTATGCGGGAGTGACATGGAGGAGACTGGCACAAGACAGACCGTTGTGGAGAAAACTTGGGGAGACTTTCGTCCAGCAGTGGATTAATGATGGTTGACAATGATGATGATGATGATGATGATGAAAACCGATGATAAAATAAATTGTGACAAAGCGAAATAATTTCTTTCGTTGTTTTCTGGGGGAGGGAGGAGTGTTGAATGACCACCGTGAAAAGGAGCTATAAGCACTCGTCCATCTCTAATTTAGGGCAGTTGGGTCCAGGGATGAGAGAGAGAGAGAGAGAGAGCTAGTGACGTAAGAGAAGCACATCGCCTATTCCTGATCCGGAAGACCAACATGGGATCACTCGGATGAATTGTCGGAAACTTTTGTTTCCTAACAATCAGTTTTCTGATAACGTATGTAGATTAGGTGTTTTACATTAGTTTTGTAACCCTAGTATCGTAGATTTTAACAACGGTAAACTTTAATAATCATTTTGAATATTGTAAGGTAAAATCATCTAGGTGTTTTTAGTGCTACTTTGAAGACTTTCCTTTGCCCTGTTCTATTCCAGCAGCGTTGATGAGGCAGAGCACTATCATTTCTTAACGCTATTATTTTCTATCCGAGGGAATTGCCGAGCTAGGTTTTATGACTTTCTATCTCTGCGAGGGGGTGAATGGAAAATGATACTTGTAGGGAGGCTTGAAGAAATTCTGACATCCTGAGTCTAATGCAGGTAATTTGAAAAACAGTTGATTGGGGACGGGGTCAGCAGCAGAGATGGAAACGGGTTTGAAATATATTTTGTTCTTTTCAAAAATAAAACGGAAAAAAAACCGGATAAAAATGGGGATCAGAAACACCTTGACCCTAAACGTTTGACCTACAAAAAATTGTTGATCCGCTGACCCGTGGCACTTTTCCATCTCTGGTCAACAACAGCAGAAGATGCAGAAGAAGTTGGGGTTACCGAGGGGCGTAAATGTGGGGGTCATAGAGTTGCTCGATAAAAAACAGAACAAAACAGTGAAGTACCTTTGATCGGGCTCTGGAAAAGAGCGTTTTGAAAGATTTTCCTCCGTGTCGTGAAAATGGCAGGAGGAGAAATGTCTCGTGTTGTGAAAGCAGAATGAACAAGAAAGATGACACCGAATTTTCGGGTGTAATAAGCACGTCTTTTGAATCCGTTCTGATGCAAATTAAATTTATCAAAGAAATTCAAAGTCAATGGAATTGGTACGGAAAACAAAAGATCTGACGAAAGAAAGAAGATTTTCAGTCGGGTTTTTAATCCCTCAGATATTGCTGTAAACGGAATCGTGAGCTTACGAACTCTTAGAAAGAGAGATATCAACTAAAATAAGATGTGACTTTACGACCCTTGGTGGGAAAACCATGCATTATTTTGGGAAGAAAGTATTGTCAAAAGGTTTATCCGTATAAGCGGTATCGGTCGAAAACAAAAATTAGTCGAGTTTTCAGGAGCCCAGATTTTGCAACAAATACTTCAGAAGCAGAAATTAACACTTATGACCCCTGGTGGCTAAACCATTCTTTACCAAACCTTAGAAATTATGTGAAAAATATTTTCCATGAGGTCTTGTATGCGATACAGGATTGATTTTCAAATCAGAGCTTTAGGAGCAGAAAAAACGCGGAAAATGCAATTTACCTTTGTGCCCCCTAGCAAAAAGTCTATGATTTACTTGAAAATTTTGAATTTATAGGAAAAACGTTTCGCATCGGAAACACTATCCAACAAAGAAGGACTTTTTCAAATCGTACTCTTAGAAGTTGAAATATTGACAAAAATAAGTTATACATCTACGCCCCCTGGCGTAGGAACCATGCACTATTTTTAGAACAAAATGTTTCTAAAAGGTTTGTCGACATGAGTAGTATCGGTCAACAAACGACGTTTTTTTCAATCGAGAATTTAGAAGCTCATATTTTGCTACAAATACATCAGAAGCGGAAATTGAGGCTTACGCCACCTTGTGGCAAAACCATTTTTTACAAAAATTGAGAAATTATGTGCAAAGGATTTCCCATCAGGAGCTGTACCCGGTGCAGAAATAATTTTTCAAATCGGAGATTTAGAAACAGAGATGTAGGGGGAAACAATTTACACTTACGCCCCCTAGCAGAAAATCTATGAATTACTTGAAAATTTTGAAATTTTATGAAAAACATGTCACACGGAAAACACTATCCAACAAAGAAGACATTTTTCAAATCGGACTCCTAGAAGTAGAGATATTGACAAAAATAAGATGTACATCTACGCCCCTGGCGGAGAAACTGTGAAATATTTTGAGAAGAAAATATTCCGAAAAGGTTTATGGATGTGAGTGGCATCAGTCAACGAAATAATTTTTTCAATCGATATTTTAGAAGCTCAGATTTTATGGCAAATACATAAGAAGCAAAAGTTAACACTTACGCCCCCTGGTGGCCAAAGTATTCTTTACTAAAAATTTGAAATTATATGCAAAAGATTTTCCATCAGCAGTTGTATCCGCTGAAGAAAAAAATCAAATCGGAGTTTTAGAAGAAGAGTTATCGGGGAAAATGTAATTTACTTTCACGCACCCTAGCGGAAAATCTATGCGTAATTTGAAAAAGTAACTATATCTAAAATACTCTTCGACAGAAATGGAATCGAAAGATAGTTTTTTTTTCAATCGGATGTTTAGAAGCAAATATGTGGAATAAAACGTATTTTTGAATTCGACATCATCTGCATTTACGCCCTCTACTGGAGAAATTGTACATCGTAAAAAAAACGAAATAAAGGATCATCATTTGCATATTTCAAGCTTCCGAATGCAAAAGAATTTTTCAAATCTGACAAATAGTTGCAGGGGCGTGGGTACAGACGGACGGACAAACCGAAAACAGAAGCACGATCTTTATTTTGCAAAAGACGTGCTAAAAACGAAATCGGAAATAACAAATTTAGTAGAGATATAACTTATAACGAAACCCTTTTTCGTGTGTGAGATTGGTGTTACGCTATGTCTAAAATCAAGGCGAAGGAAATGTTGAACGATAAAATCAGAATATGATGCAATAGTTGCACGAGATTAAGGTTTTACGGCCGGACAAAACATATACAGAAGTCAAACTTACGATAACCTGTTATTGGTCCAGCAGTATTTGATGAAATCCAACATATAGCACTGCGAGTTTTACACTTCACATATAATGCCTTAATTGTATGTCGTATAATCTATCTTAACAACGATCTAACATCTCCATACACACACACACACACACACACACAAAGCCACTGCTGTATCGTCCTTTTTATCAAACGTTCGTATCACATTCATACGTCACTCACTCTGACCTCAAAAGTGTTGCCAACCTCATGCATGTGAGAAAGAAGATATCATGTTAAGTGTGGAAAGTGCAAAAGAGAACAAACTCAAATTTACATAGGAAAAGGAACTAAAAAATGAAAGTGAAATTACAATATACGTCACAAACTCACAAAGAATTCCAGTGGAATAATATACATTTTCGAAGTTTTAGGCACAAAAATTATCATCGGGTTAATAATACAAAGTATAATAAAGAAAGTAGGACAAAGCTTTGAGATGCCTCCCCGTTATTAATTAAATAAACACTGTTCTTCACTTTAAAAAAAACCGACTCTTAATTTTAGCCGGTATTTTATTGGTTGAATCATCGGGAAAAGACACCCTAGAACTTCGAAGTTGTTTACAAGCGAAGGTATAACGAATACTTGAAATGTAGAGGATATTCACACATTTTTAGGATGTTTTTGATAAGAAATTACAGAAATGAAGTTCAAAGAATTGAAACTGGAAACATCGTGTTAGATGAACAAGAAAAAAACACCTGCTAAAATTAAATATCGCCGGCTAAGAAAATGGCGAACGTAAACAAGCTGTGAATATAAGGTAATGTTTTTGCTCTTTACGAGAAGAAATATTCGTATTTTGTAATTAAAAACGCTGTGAAAATCAAGGAATTAACCTTTCTTAATGTAAAATAAGCAATGTTATTTTTTTTAATATACTAATAGGGGAAAATCGTCAAGCGTTGCTTTAACAAGAAAAAGAACACCTAACAAATATCCTAAGAAGGTAAGTACTTTTACGACTACTTCAAAAGTAAGGTCTCTGGTCTTAAAAGAAAATCCAATGACTCAAAAGAGCAATCGCTAAGTCGTTAAAAAGCGATGTATCAAGTGTAAACAAGGCAGTAAGGAATGATTTTAATCTGAAAAAGAAAACAGGAACATAATTTTCACTGCCTTTCGCCTAGGTACGCGACTGAACTACGAACAGAGTGTAGACTTCTTTATGAAAATCACATCGTCGGATGCAGATGGAAATTTATTCTGACTATTGATGAAGCACGGATCTACCTAAACGTTTATAACGTCGATTCACCATCGCAAATGAGCTGAAAAAGGCTTACACACTTGGTTCCAATAATCCAAAGAAAGTTTCAGCAAAAGGATTCATGATTTTTACTGGTTTCTCATACAATGGGAAATTAAAGTTAGGAAAAATTGAAAAAAAAAATTTGAAATCAATTCTACATATTACCAAAATGATGTTTTAGCTCCTATATTAGAAGAGGAAATACCATTCCTTTATCCACAAAGCCTTCAAAGAGTGGAACTCCTCAAGATAATGCACATATCCAAATCTAACATTTTATTTCTTGAAAAATGAGAAAAAGAGACGGGTATCAAGTCTATACCTTTTTTTTACATTCCTTCAAAGTCCCCTGATTTGTTGCTAATGGACAATTGTGCTTTCGGTCTGCTAAAAAGAGCGCTTTCTGAACGCAGACCTAAAACAATGAGTGGACTAGGAAAAACAGTTGAAGAGGAGTGAAATAAAGTACTACTTCCAAATTTTAGAAATGGCTTATTATCTTCGAAATATAGATGTAGGTTCATACTACAAAAAAAGTACTAAGAAATTGAACATTTAAGAAAAATACAATTTTGCACTGCCGGAAAGTGAAAAAAGAACACCAATACAAATTGCAGCTGCATCTATGAGATTTATGTCGTAGCAACGGCTTATTAAGGAAGTAAATTGATCACACGTGTGAATTGATTCAACACTTGTTTCACCTTTTAATGCATATTACAGTGTACAGAAGGCACATTTTAATGAGGAGTTGCACCTCATCCTGAAGCAATACAAGCTTCCAATATGGCATGTGATTGGTCGTACTGGAAATCACGCTGCGGGATAGCATTCCATGCGCTTTCAAAATGGACGCGTAATTCAGAAATGGTCGCTGCCTGCTGGGGTCTGCGAAAGAGTCCTTGTCCGATCCAGCCCTAGACATGCTCGATTGGAAATAAAATCCGGAGAGCGTGCTGGCCAAGGGAGTTGACGCACAGCCTGAAGAGCATGTTGGGTTGCACGGGCGGAGTGTGCGCGGGCGTTATTCTGCTGCAATATCGCATCGGGGATTGCACACAAAAATGGCAAGACGACCGACTGCACAATATCGCTGACGTAAGTACAGCTATTCAGTGTACCCCGTATAAACACCAGAGAGGGATAGCTAATCGCTTCCTACGCCATGACACACCACGTGGGGCCTGCGTATCGTTAACGGATGCACGATAGTAGAAGCCACTCACCTAGTATCCATCGGACGCGTATACGATCGTCAGACGCTCCCAAGAAGAATCGGCTTTCATCACTAAAGGCCACTGGCCGCCATTCTTCCCTCCAATGAACTCGTCTTGACACCACCGCAGACGTGCTCGACTCTGAGCAGAGGTCAGTGGCAACCGTGCCATCGGTACGCGTGCTCGTAGTTCTGCTTCCAGCAAACGGTTCCGTATCGTTCTGGTAGACGCCTTTGGCATGGCAGAGGATCAAATTTTTGATGCCGTAGCCGTCTTCTTTGCAAAGCCGCCGTCCTGGTACGACGATACTCTCGTGCGTCCGTAACTCTGCATTGCCCGAAACCATGTCTCTGCGAGTGTGCGAATGCTCCTCTAACCACCGACGCCACCATCTTATCACGGCTGATACCTCTCGTCTCACTCGGTCCGCAATTTGACCGAAGGACTTACCTTCTTCCCGCAGACCTACTATACGGCCTCGCTCGAACATCGATAACTGAACAAATGTTGCGCGCCTGCATCGTCCAGCATGGTGACCTCTTCAACGAGCACTGAACAATACGACACCAGAAGAATGACTTCGTTCTGCACGCCATAATCATGAAATACGAGCTGTGTACATTTGCATGTTGTCGTCCGCAGTGACGTCATTATTTCATCCAATGACATTCCAACTAGGGTCACAGTTTATCCTGCCCTTAACAATTAACATATTATAATATGACGTTCCTGCCAGCATTCCTTCTGGGTATTCCTATTTTACGCTTTCTAACCGTAGGTTGAAGAAGCGTATATGTTCCAGCTTTGTCTATCTGTCTGTCTGTCTTTCTGTCAGCACGGTAACTCGCTTAAAAATGGTTCGATTTCGATGAACTTTCAGTATGTGGTAGAGGACAACATGTGGACGAACCCTATTGAAAATGGGCGGAATGGGATCAACGGTCAGGACATAGGAGCGGGATCCATTACATCGCCCTTATGCGTCATAACTTATGTAAAAACGTTTCGATTGCGACACAACTATATCATGTTGTTCCGGAGGCACACAGAACTGGTTCTGTAGAATATAATCGAAATGGGGTCAAAGATCAGGACACAGGAGCGAGATTTATACCACAACCATTATATATATATATATTTTTTATTGGAGGTTTAACGACCACAGTGAGCAACTTAGTGGGCTATAAGCAGTCTCCCGTCCCTAATTTAGGGCCACTGGTTTTAGGGAAGAGAGAGAGCCAGCGCCGTAAGACAAACACAACATCCATGCCTCACGGCATTCGAACCCAGACCCATCTCGGTCGAATGAACAGAAGCGATCGCATAGACCACTGCGCTACTCGCAGCCATTATCCTTATAACATGACTAAAAATGCTTCGATTGCGACGAAATACAATACGTTGTTCCATTACGACTTTGGAAGCCGTTCCGCCAAAAATGTTTTTTCTCAGCAATCGCTGGTAGTGCGCGTCCGTGAGATTCGTTAGCCATTATTTTCGCACGATAACTTCCGTAAAAATTGCCCGATTTAGATGGGATTTTTGAGCTCTTGATAACAGAAATAGGCAACACGGACACAAAGGGATTTAATATTGATATATGTGAACCTTAAATGTTATACCATAGTTTAGTCCCCTCAAAACCAGGGCATTTTCCTATGATTTCTGGTATGTTGGAAAACGTATCATAATTAATGCATTGCATGATTTTTCTAACTTGTTCACTTTCCGGCAGTGTATTTGAAACACTAATTATTTTGCTAAAAAAATCGTTCTGAAAATATCTGAACATCCTCTGTAGGGCACTAAAGCAAGGCTCAGCGAATATCTCTGTTACGGTTTCGTATATGAGATAAATGTGAAATTTGTAACTGTCAGAACCAAAAGTCGGTTTATACAGCGTAATAAAGTATGCATCCTTCAAAGCGTTTAACAAGTCATAAGGCCTACATTTTCTTTGGGGAAATAAATGAGATTCTTGATCTCAGTCTTGTAACGATTATACATATTAATAGAATACAACGTGGTTTGTTGCAAATATTGATTTTTGTTTTCAAGTCGACCATGGTTTCGCTGGGTATTGACGTTCATCAGGACGAATGGCACACAAATATTCAAATTGCATATGCTATCATAAATGGTGTTTAAAGTCACGGGTTTTGGTTAGTTGTTTCCACACGCTTGATAAAAATGGGTGGATGCCATGTCATTAGCAAGTTGCAAAGACTTCTGATACATATGGAAAGCTTCCAAAATATTAAGTTCGGTGGTTGAATCTGCTTGTCAATTAATTTTGCTTCTTCAAAGAGAAATGTATGGTCCTTTTCATAACAGTGTTTAGCCATCGATGATTTCTTTAGGTCACAGTTCCGATTGTAGGTCTTGTGCTTCTTCAATGGGAAACGCAAGGTAAGGCTCTAACAAAATTTTGGAAACCGTAGCCTATCTCCACGTTAACTCCTGTGATTCGCCCATTGCGAGAGAATTTTGCTATAATTCCATTTTCCCGTGATATTGCCTTCAAAATTTCAAAAATTCTCGAAACCTTTAATTTTAAAGTAATTTTTAAACATATAAACAAAATGAACTTTTTAGGATCAAAGGACTATATTGAAGACAAAAACTCGTGGGGAATTTATTAAATTCCATGTGAATGTGGCGCTTCGTATTTAGGACAGACCCGTAGAGCCTTGCGTTTTTGATTGAAGGAGCGCAAGACCTACATTCGAAACCGTGACCTAAAGAAGTCATCGATGGTCAAACACTGTTACGAAAAGGACCATAAGTTTCTCTATGAAGAAGCAAAACTAATTGACAAGGCAGATTCAACCACCAAACTTGATATTTTGGAAACTTTCCATACATATATGAAGTCTTCGCAACTTGTTAATGACGTTGCTTTCACCCTATTTCTATCAAGCGCATGGAAGCAATTAACCAAAACCTGTGACTGTAAACACCATGTATGATGATGTCATATACAATTTGAATATTTACGTGCCATTCGTCCTGATGAAGGTCAATACCGAAACAATGGTCGACTTGAAAAATAATAATATTTGGGTCAAACCACGTTGTATTATCTTAATAAATAAATAAGATATTCGTGTGTTGCTTTTTGTGAGAGAAATAGCCCAGATTATTCCGAGAAAATTCCTGCCTCAGCTGAAGGCAGACAAAGTATCGATCCCAACACGCAACTTTGTTCTTGAGCACTGCAGCATATTCTCTGATGCTTATTTAAAGTGGCATGAACTAAAATTTCGATGTTATGCATCATCTGAATTCTGCGGAAACCCAAAACATCTGCGGTTTCAATACTCTGATCCATAGATTTGTTATGGACAATTAACATAACCTCTCTGAATTAACTTTAAAAATATTTTTATTACACCAAGGGAAAAATTCGAAATTTTGCAGGAATGCATTACTCTGAGTTTTTGAAGGCTGTTTCAAAAGGAAAATTATTAATAGAATAGGTTTGGGGGCAAAAACTGATTATTCACTTGAAACATAATTTAACTTATTTTGAATTTATTATTTTATCCGTGTAAGAAAAGTTCATCTTGTTGAAGCTTCATGTGTAATATCATCCAAAATATATGAATTAATGACACGCTGGGCTTAAAATAGCAGCATCTTGCAAAAAATTGTTTGAAAAGAAACACTATGGATTTTAACATCAATAAGGTTCTAAATTCCACGAATGTAAATATTCAATGTTTCGTGAACTAAATTATGATGATTTAATATAGCTCACAAACCTATTTCATTATAAGATACAAAATTCGAAATTGCATTCCCCTGAACAGTATTATTCGAAACTACGCACTACATAAATTATTCTCAATATGGTTCTTCGTTTCTCAATTCAACATTTCTATGGAGTTCATTTAAACTCAGGCACTCTCTAACGCATGAATTGGTGAATTTATTTTCAGGCTTGTCTGAGATCATGCCTGTCATATATCAATGAAAAGCAAAAACTGCAATTTAAAAAACATATTTGGAAAACGAAAATGAAAACACAGTTTTTCCGTTTTCTCAGGGTTAACTACTGTTTGGCTAATCTGAACACAAACGATAAAAATCCCTGGTTTAACAAAACATTTCAGCTCCTTTAGGTGACTGACATAGGCGACGAATCGTGACTTAGAACCGTAGGTTATACTGAATTTAGTCATAATTTCCAAGTGAAGATTTTTACCGATACAGTAGATTCCGGTTAATTGGGCTATCAGTTAATTGGAGCAGCCGCTTATTTGGGGCAATTCTTTAAGGACATCCCAAATTGACTCTTTAGGATAAAGCTTCGCATAATTAGAGTAGCCGCTTAATAGAGTCAAAGTTTTATAGTCGCTATGTGTCTCAATATAGCTGAATCTGATATATTAGGCATGAGTTTCATCTTTTCGCAGCATCAGCAAAATAGTTATAGAAACCCCTAGGTTAAAAAGAGCTCTGAATGTTGTTAAAAGAAGAGAGAGTACGAAATGTGCGCAGAATGAATGTTTAAATAAATCTGGAAAACATAATTCCATATCTCGCTTCAAAGAGATGTCTTGAGTGAGATATACTAGTATAACTAAAGTTTGCTGAAACAGGTTATACTTGGTAAAATTGGGACGACATTAAAGTTGTCTAAAATAGCATATATACGTTACTGGGTTGTAAAAACAACGAGGAAAACGTGAAGTACATTAAATCGATTAAAATCACTTTTCAGGATGAAAAAAATTTGACGTACCCACATAAAAATGCAACGCTAAATCAATCATGTGCTGCCCACGTAGACGACATTGTCATGTTTTTTGACTCAAAAGAAAATGCAAGAGAAAAAACGACAGCAGCACAGTGCGAGGCCTTTCAAGTAAAGGAAAGATTTAGTTAAATAAGGCCGTACGTTTCAGAAAAAATGCTTCTGTCAAAATTTAAAGCAGTTTTTTTATCAAACATGCAATTAGTGTGAATGTACTGATTGTACAAAAAACTATGATACGCTGATACAGATTTATTTTGACACTGGTTTTTTGGCTGGAGTTGGGTTCAGCAAGCAAAATATTCCAAATAAAAATTAAGTGCTTATATTCCAATGAGCGTTTTTATTGAAACTATTAATCACTGTCAAAAATCAAAATGTGTTTTAGTAAGGCTATTACATGTTCATAAAAGAAAGGATCTTCATTCTTTCTTTTATGAACATACTGTATAAGCGTTTTTTGACTTCCGTTTTGGTCTTTTCTTTAGCATTCTAAACAAATTTTAGAAGTAAAATTAAAGAAAAATATTAAATGCAAATTTAGCCTACATTTTAAAAATAATCTGCTTCGAAGGAGATTATCAATTTGATGTTGTCAGTATCTATAATAAATATTCCAATTTTGGGTCATACTTCTACTTTTCGTGAAGAGTTTTTACACTTTTTTGCGGAACATCATTTAACATGATGCAAAAACGTTTCTGCATTTTACTTGTAAACTTTATAGGCCGCACCTTTTCTGACTGATTACAAAGAAATTCTGCAAAAGAATACGTTTTCCAACTGCACTGTATTAAATTTTAACAAAGGGAGATATTATAATGGGAGACAAATGCTAATCACATGTACACTGTTGAATAGTAGTCTTACATTATCCGTTTTGTAAGCTTGTAATAAACTCACTCAAAAACTGTCTAGCTTTTACTTTCTTCGGAGTGTCTTCTAGGCAATACATTGAAGCAGTATTCGAGATAGAAAAACCTCCCTGTGGGAAGAGAGAAACCCCGCCAGTTTTTGAGTTTATTCTACGTCTAATAAAGGATAATTTAAAACCATTGTTTATCAGCGTCTATGTGAAGTGTGATATTATTGCACAAGCTGAAATATCGGCAACATGATATGCCGGAGCCAAAGATAAATTTATAATTCTGTTTTTTCAGTTCGAAAACAGTTGCAAGCAATAAATCAAAGCTGCAGCACAAAATCTAAATCACACGAAGAATGTCAACTATTAACTAGATGAAGTTATTTTTTAGATTAATGTTCCTAAGGTAACTTCTAGAAAAACTGGTGATTCTTAGCTTGGATCTTTTGCCAGAATAGAAAAGTCATTTTTACTGTGAATGACCTTTAATCCCTTGATTGGCGCAGTGTGATGTTTGTTCAGATTTCCGTAGCTACTCTGAACGGCCTTCTTTAGATTTTCGTGGCTTCTCTGAACTGCATTAGATATCTCGACTGGCGCATTCAGGTGTTTGTTCAGATTCCCACGGTTCATCTGAACAACATCAGGTTCGTCGACTGATGCACTGTGATGTCTGTTCAGATTTTCATGGTTCCTTTCAACGGCTTTAGGTGCCTCGACTGGAAAAGTGTGATGCTTGTTCAGATTTTAGTGGCTACTCTGAATCCCATTGGAGGTCATAACTGGCACAATCCAATGTGTGATTAAATTTCAATGGTTTCTCTGAAAGGCATTAGATTCCTAGACTAATGCAATGTGATGCTTGTTCAGGTTTCCACGGTAATTGTGAATGGCATTGAACGCCACAACTGGTGCAATGCGATGTTTATTCAGATCGCGCGCTCTTGTGTGTGTGTGTGTGGAGTGGTATCGGGGCAATTATGCTTTCGTGTTTGCTGATCTGTTCTAAAATGATTCCAGTTGTTAAAAACCCTGAAAGGAAGACCCACTGAAATGATTTTGTAGAAAAAGACTTCATACATTCGTATCTCTGCTCACATTCTGTTTTATTTTTATGTTGCTTCTCAGAAAATGTCTCCTTGAAGTTCAAATGTATCTTGTGCATTCGGGTACATCCTGCATATATACCGTGATTCTGAGTAAACAATATGTCCCACCACCAGCTGAAATTAATTAATAGTAATGAGTTGCACCACTTCCATAGGTTTTGTTCTTAAACGTTTTCTTAAAGTTCTATATGTAACAGCAACGAGTTGGAAAAAGGAATTGTGGGCACACTGAGAAAATCTGAGGATCTATAGTTTTTGTTTTTAAACTTCGGATCTTTATAGTTTTTGTATTTAAACTTCGTATTTCTATAGTTTTTCCTATAGTTTTTGTTTTAAATTTTGGATCTCTATAGTTTTTGTTTTTAAACTTCGGATTTTTTATGGTTTTTGTTTTTAAACTTCGAATCTCTATAGGTTTTGCTTTTAAACTTCGCATCTCCTATAGTTTTTGTCCTTAAACTTCGGATCTCTATAGTTTACGTTTTTAAACTTGGGTTTCAGGTTCTGTACCGTATTGAACACAATTACGTACTTTTTGATCTAACGATAACCAGTATATTAAGAATTTAAAAATAATTACGATTCACTTTGTATACTGTATGTGGTAATATTTGTGACTACTCAATGAAAAAGAAAAGCCTCAAATTAGGCTTTCAGAAACGATCAAGTCGTGCAAAATGCAAATATACGCTTTCATTACTTAACTTAAAACAGTGGCAACAAGATTGAGAAGCCTGTGGAAAATTATAACCATGATCAAAATTATCCGGTGGAATAGGAACATTTTCAATCCGATTCGTGAGACGCAGGCGTATGGTGTTCAAAATTGGGAAAATGCTAGGAGATCGATATTTAACTGAAATACCTTTGTCGAAAGACGACCTAGAAAACTAAAGCAAAGTAAGAAGTCAGTATCCAAACGTCTGTGCCATTCGTGCCAACTAAATACACCAAAAATAACAGAATGCTGTCTAGACACGGTACCAAACAATGGAGATAATTGCTAAATTAAAAGGTGAACTTCTATTTACAATCTAAAACCATATATACACACGCGAGATCTTTCGGACCCACTATGGGTCCATCATCAGGCACCGCAGAGGGGTGGGTCCGGGATTATATAGCCGGACAAAACAACCCACAATGCAACGGCATGGAGGCGCCGCTCATGTCCACGCATGCGCACTTGTTAGAAAATATAAACATCCAAATTTACAAAAGTACAAGAAACACGTTTACGGATTATGATGAAATATACAATGTTGTGAAATAAAATGTCTCCATGATGAGGGTAGTGTCGACGGCATTTCATCATTACAACACTGGTTAGCAAATAAAGGTATTTGCTTCCCGTGTTTCAGTCATGGAAACTTATGAACAACTTTTTCAAAGAACTCAATGCTTTTTATCTAGTGTTCCAACTTCTTTTCTCTTACTCTATCATTTGATTCTTGTACCTGTCTGTTATTAGTATTAGTTCGGATTTCTTTCACAGTAATAGGACCGAAGAAGAAAACGATATCCGTTTCTCCGAGAGTTTCTCCTCTCCCTTGATTAAACCGAGCATCCGCTTCTTCCTTTCTTTTATTTATGGATGTTTTGTAGATATCAAAGTGGCTTCTATTAGTTTTTCCGCATTTTCACAAAATATTGGTTCTCTTAAGAACTTTATTTTTGGGGAGTCTGTTTCTTTTAAGTTGCCTTTCACTTTTTCTAACAGCGTTACAGTACTTTTCCGATTTCGTAATGAAAACCAAGTCACCACACAATAAAGAATGGTCTGAATAAAACCATTTATTTCGGTTTCCATAAGTGAGAGTTTCAAACCCTTGTAATTATTTTGTAACTACAGAAACAATATTTGAGACCTGGGTTTCATTCAAACGGATAGTATCTGTGAAAAACACTGGCGGAAAGTGAAAAAAGAACACCAAGAATGAATTAGCGGACGATCATGAAATTTACATATGTTAATGGGGTCGAGTTTACGTAGGTGTGATGTTAATTTCGGGACCAACCGGTGAGCGCTTACGCCACAGCACGGCATAATATGCAAATTATCGTCGATGGTGTTTAAGGCGTACGGCGAAATGAATGTAATCAGTCGCCGGCGTACGGACACGTGCGAAGGCCCTGAAGAAGCTGCAATGCCTGGACATGAAAGACGTGTACGATTTTAGCAGTTATCGGACTTTGAGCGAGGTCGTCTAGTCACATTCTGCGAGGCTGGGTGGTTGTATCGTCGTATTGCGGAGCGAATTGGACGGGAAGTATCGGTGGTGGTACGATGGTTGCGCAGCTGGTCCGAGGAACATTCCCACACGAGAAGACGTGGAACCGGGAGTCACAGACGGACTAATGAGCGGACTGATCGACGCATAAGAAGAGCGGCGTTGTCAAGCAGAACATCCACTGCGACGCAAATCCGAGCTGCCGTTGCACCTGAGGTGACTGTGCGAACAAACCGCAACCGTCTACTGGATTCAGAACTACGTGCACGTGTGCCTCTGGCATGTGTGCCTCTGGCATGTGTGCCTCTGACACCAGCCAGGAACGGCTGTAGTGGTGTTGCCAACATCTGCACTGGAGAACACAATGTCGATCTGTCGTGTTCAGCGATGAAATCTGATTCTGCTTGTGAACCTCCGATGGCCGTATGCGTATTCGCAGACGCACGGGGGAGCGTCTCCACCCTTCTTGCATTCGCCAGCGACACACAAGGCCTACAGCTGGTCTCCTGGTATGAGGAGCGATCAGCTATCACTCCCGTACACAACTAGTGTTCGTACCGGGTACGTTAAACAGCACCTCCTACATCAACAACATCACTCAGCCCGTTGTTGTGCCATTTGTAAGGTCGGTCCATCGTGGTGTTTTCCAGTAAGATAACGCACGCCCACACACAGCACGTGCAACGCAAGATGCACTTCAGGGTGTGAGACAACTTCCATGGCCTGCACGTTGAACGGATTTGTCTCCCATTGAGCACGTGTGGGATTTTATGGGACAACGACGTATCTGGTCTCCACGGCCAGCCACGACCATCCTCGATTTGCGAGTCCAGGTTGAGGATGCTTGGAATTCAATATCCCAAATTTATATCCAACATCTGTACGACAGACTCCATGCCAGAATTACACAGTGTGACGCAGTTCATGTCGGTTCAACCTCGTACTAACCATGTTACATGGAAATGTTATTTTTCAGTTTACCAGCAAATATAGTTGTATTTTGCCATAATGTTTTGATCACGTTATGCTCTGTATTCCGGTATTATGCTGTATAAATTTCGTTGGTATCAGACGTCTCCTTCTTGGTGTTCTTTTTTGACTTTCCGCCAGTGTATAAGCGTTAAAGAGGCAGTGCTAATAAAAAATCAAATATGATCTTATACGACAAAACACAGGCTGTTTCTATTGAAAATCTATATAAATAGCGATATCTATGAAGTATCAAGAAAGCTGTTTTATCGGAAAAAAGTCTTAACCGATAATACAAAACAAATATTGTCATCTTCAAAACAATCATACGGTGAAACGCATTGTAAGTATCCGATCATTGATAGCTAGTCAAATACATGGGCAGATGGATGGCAAATTAATGATGCAAGAAGAAATGCCTCAGGAAACTTGAAAACCATAGGTTCTGGAACGAGAATCGAACCCGCATATCCCGATGTACGTTTGAGTATGTTACCGTTACTCAACCCATAACAAAGTACCTCCAAACAACTGAGGATGTCTTTTGGGACTCAGATGCAAAGATGCACCGTGCGCAAATACAAGTACTGGGTGTGTGCAAAAGTACTACCCGTTTTTGTAATAGATGCAAATTGCGATCGAAGTAGTTACGTCACAGATGACGCTGCGATGCCGGATATTCGGCCAACAAAGCGTGGAGCAGTACAGCATATAGAGGCACTAGGTTTGTCCGAGTAAGTCATTCGTAACGAAAATCACGGACGGTGTAACATGGCATGCAATAAGGAGCACATTAGACATTGTTTACTGTACGAATTCGATAAACGCAGTACTGCAGCCGCGGCTTGCAGCAACATCTGTCAAGTGTATGGGGAGGATGCAATTGATGATAGCACATGCCGCCGTTGATTTCGGAAATTCCGGGACGGAGACAGAAGCTGTAAAGATCAACTACATCCTGGACGTGCATCCGTTGTTTCTGACGAGGATGTGTACCATAACAAGCCATAACAAATGACCCACATCCAACCGTTCAGGAGTTAGCGGAAGCGTTGTCGGTACACAGAACAACAGTCGAAAGACGGATGCATGCGCTTGGGTTCATCACCAAGTTCGGTAACTGGATTCGGCACCAGCTTTCTGCAAAGCAACGAGAGGAGAGAATCCATATCTGTAATTCTTTATCAAACAGAAGTCGTCGCTTTTTCCACGTTTTTTAAGTAAGTCACGGTAAAATTCTCATTGGCCGCCACCGGGAAACGAACCCAAGGTATTCCAGTTACGCGCCGGATATGCTTCCACTACACCACAGCGGCCTTGAATTCTTCCAGACTCACATACACTGTGTTTCTTTGGTTGTGTTACTTTGCTTTCTCGTCGCAGAAATGAACCGTTTTTGGGGCGATTTGTAACGGGTGATAAGAAATGGGTACTGTACCGTAATGAAAAGCGTCGACGGACTGTGTGCCAGCGTGCGAAGCTTATTCCATCGACCTCAAAAGAAGGACTGCATCCCCAAAGGGTTTTGTTGAGTGTTTGGAGATATGTCCAGGGAATAATCTACTGAGAGATTGATGCACCTAACTGAACGATAAATGCTGACCTCTACTGCCAACAGCTGGACAGATTCCGAAAACTGCTGACATCGAAGAGGCAAAAGCGTGTTCCATCATCTCGTCAATCGCAAAGGCGTTATCCATCATCATGATAACGCCAGATTTCATGCTGCTTTAATTATTCGGCAGAAATTACTGGAATTTGGTTGGGAAGTGCACCGACGGTCTACCATTTTTTTCCTTTTTTTGATCATCAGAGAAAGCCTTCGCTCTCCAAACCTTCGATGATGAGGACGATGTGAAAACGGCATTACATTACTTTTTTTACTCTAAAACCATAGGAGTTTTTCCGACGTGAGATTTACCTACTCATAGACAAATGGCAAGAGGTCATACAGAATGATTGCAATTATGTGAAATCTTAGGTACGTTATTTGTTCTGTTGTCCTGTTTTCTTTGTAACCTACAAAAGTGGGTAGAACTTATATATATGATCTTCACCCATAAATATGAGCTTCACCTAAGCTTCACCTAAGCTTCATCTTACAGTGGAGCGCAAAATCGAGTCCCAAAAGACATTCTCAATTGCTCGGAGGTTCCTTGATCTAGGCGGTGTACCGTTAACATACTCGAACATAAATCGGAAGATGCGCGTTCGATTTCCCTTTCAGGACGATGTGATTTTCAAGCTTTCTGGGGCACGTCTACTTGTATGATATCCGATCATTGCTCAGGTTTTAATAGAATTGAACTTTGCTGTCTAAGAAGTGGGCCGAATGCAGCTGGAACGAGTGAGAGCATCAGGAAGCGTTGCTTTTCCTTTAGAAATCTTATTCGAAGTGGTCATTTAGGAAGATGATTGACACTGTCTGATTGTTAGCTAAAATGGCTACAACAATGGCGATAAACCTAATAAAAGAGATACTCGTTTGTGTCACTTGTTTTACCCAGTATCATGATGCCCATGTCAGAAGGTCTTGCTTGGCACGAACATCATGCCATTGGCTCATGCAGTGGCGCTCATTTCATGCCTTGGATCATAGAGAAGAGAATAAATGACTAGGAGTGAGCGCTTCTCAGCTGTGACATGTTTATCGCTTGTACTGCTGAGATGATAGGGGGAAAATAATTGGTTTGCCGTATCTTTTGTAAATCCCGGCCGCTATGCGAGCATTTCTTTTTGCAGCGAGCAGAAAATTTTGGGCATCAGTTTGTTCGGGTGCATCAGTTGCTTAAATACCGTGGCGGCTACAGTTGTGACGCACATGTCCAGATGGCAAGTAGCAGTGAAAAGCCCTTGTCGGTGAAGCTTAATTGGGAAAATATTCGGCTCCGGAGTAAATGGATGTGGTTTCATGTTCCGCCACCGACAAACTTGCATTCCACAGTGGCGCCCGAACGTAGAAATGAATCTACTGACCGTTTGGCTCTTCTAAAAGTATGTGATGTTTCTTTCACACGTCGTCTAGATTTAATAAGGATTCCTTCTTCGCTTCGAAAAATGTAGGGTGCTTCTTCCAGACATCGTCTGGAATTAGTGAGAATTTTTTCTACACAGAATCACTTCAAGCATGGTTTGGGGTGAACCCGAAACCTGAGATTTCGTTCCACTGCCCTTTTTAAAAGGAGGACAAGTGGGACGTACTGGAATGATGACGCACATGTCAACACGGCAAGTAGCAATGAAAAGCCCTTAATAGCATAGCTTAATTGGAAAATAATTCGGCTCCGGAACAGAAGGATACAGGTTCTAGTTTTGCTACCGGAAAAATATGGGCTTGCCAAGAGTTAAAGTAAATCCTCATAAAGTGCAACATTTAATAACACAGAGAGTTTGACTTGACGCTGCCAAGTCAAAGTATGTTTACACTGTTATTTCAGGCCTGTACGGTGCTGGTCAAGAAAAGTTTGAAGACGAGGTTCTCTGTAAAAGGAAATTGTGGTTGTCTTTATGAAATGCTGGATAGTTTTTGGTTCCAAGTTGAGTGCTCATAATGATTTTTTTTCTTTTTGGCAGTGGAATAAAATTTCCTTGAAAGAACACACAGAAATACTTCTCCAGCTTCACTCACACGTGCTAATGACGACGATTTCTTTCTTTCTGATGACTTGTTCTTTCTAATATGCGGAGCATCACAAGCGGTTGGTATGAAAAACTCAATGTTAAAACATATTCAAATTGACGCGTATCAAAGACGTGTTAAGTTTAATCCGTTTGTATTATGACATAACGATGGAAGGAACATCGAACAGCTGTCAAATACATTTTGCGCAAAGAATGTGCTTTGACGCCAAGTAATTCAATAATCCCGGCTGGAACAGAAAGTCAGATTTTATTTTAGACTTTATTTTTCCTGCCGTGCCGTTCGGGTAAGAGAATTACCAAGCTCTGGAAAAGTACAAGACAGGCGAATTTTTTATCTCTTACTCAAGGAGTGAGCAGAAGAGAACCCAAAGCGAATTACGGAAAACATTTTCTCCTGAAAGGTCGATAACGCAGTTAATAATAAAAGCGGAACTTACTTTTCAATACAGCAATATAACATCATTAATTCCTAAGTATGCGCCCCAAGGAATGTTTGTAAAAAAATACCATATTTCTCATGGGAAGAAGGCACTTATGGGATCATTTTCACCGTCAAGGCCTGCTGCGTACTTGATTGCGTGTCCATTTACACTCAAAGCAACTCACTTTTCATTTCCACACCTTTATCAATTTTCTCTTCATAAAAGTGCTGTCTGAATGTTCCGCTTTTAGGAAATTTGACATTTTCCTTAACGACCTTTTTTTTTTTTTTTTTTTGATTGGATGTTTAACGACCACCGTGAGCAACTCAATGGGCTATAAGCAGTCGCCCGTCCCTAATTTAGGGTCACTGGTTTCAGGGAAGGGAGAGAGCCAGTGCCGTAAGACAAACACAACATCCATGCCTGACAGGGATTCGAACCCGGACCCCTTACTGGCGAATGATCAGAGGCCAACGCCTTAGACCACTGCGCCACCGGGACGGCTCTTAACGACCTTAAATTTCGCGCTCGTTTCTTTGCAAGAAATGTCTATTTCGAGTGCTCACAACAGATAAGGATTTAGCGTTATCCTCTATTTAGTTTAATAGAAATTCACTTAGTTGCTTTAGAAGTGTATTACGAATGTCAAATTGATAAAATTTAGAATTCTTCTCCCGATGCTTTCAATAATGAAGGGAAAACATTACATTATAGCCTCTTAAAATTCACTTAGTTGTAGTTAAAGCGGCTTTTTCGCGTCCTACATTGATAACATTTAGAATTTATACCCAAAACGCTACATTTATTTATGTTGAAATAATGTTCGAAAATCCCAAGTTAAGAAAATGTTTCCTAAATAATCTAATTTAGTTGGAGGTAGAAAAGCATACGTGTTCGAACGATTCACGTTAAAATGGAAACTAGGGTTGCGAGTTGTGATGTACATCTGATATAATAGATATCTGTGTTCCAGTATTTTATGTAAATTTGGTACCTTTTCGTTAAAATATTTTCAAAGCTTAACGTCACGAGTTTCTCCCGAAGAATTTGAAGGTGGCAACTCCTGGCAGGAGGTCAAAGTGCAAGTTACCTAGTAAGACTGTTGAGATAAAAACTCAATGCTGAATGTGAGAAGAGGTAAGGCCAGCGCAGTTATCCCTGGCTTCCTTCACGGAGTCTTACAGCAGTTTTCGATGTGCAGGGTGTATATAAATGGCAAGGACACTTGCAGTTACTTATTGAGCCGCGGATGGCTTAGTGGTTAGCATGTCAGACTATCAATGTAAGGTCCTCAGGTTCGAACCTGGGCCGATCTTTCAAAGATGGTGTGATTTACTATATAACAATCGCTGAATATCCGCCGTGCATCGAACGAGCACGTTAAGTGACGGCCCCCAGGCTGGACCCACTGGTTAAATGGGTATCCTTTCCTATGCACCCCCCTGAAATTCTCTCACCCCTCTGTGTGCAACATCGTACTTGTACGGTGGCGCCATGTACTGTACTCTAATTTCACTACAAACTGTTCTGTCAAACTCACTAGACTTGCTCTCATTCCTTCCGTTTCTGTGTCCTGCCCAAAAGGCGATCTCGCTGTAGGAGGCTGGGACCTAAACTCTACTCACTGTGGACGGAAGTCCTACAAGAAAATGACAAATACTGTGGCAGTTACTTATTGCCCAAAGACTGGGACAGATATCAGTGTCATGTACATACCTTGAGAAAGGGAAAATGTCCAAGTTTATATTTTTTTAAATTACATCAGAACGATTTAATTTGGGAACAACGTGTGACACGACAAATGTTCATGCGGTAATTAAACTCTCGCCGTACCCTGTCCACCATGTCCTGTGTGATTGTGGTGGTATATTTTTCGATTTTTTTGTTTTAGTTCCTGGACGTCATGTTGCAAAGATAGTACATAAACACTATCCTTTAGGTAAACCCACAAGAAGAAATCACACGGAGTTAAGTCAGATGATCTCGGCGGTTATTTCAAGAAACATTCGCCCCTTTCTCCATTACGTCCGATTCAGCGCTTGTGTAGCTCAGTGAAAAGGTAGGCCGGACGTCATTAGAGCCGCAAATGGCTTAGTGGTTAACGAATGTGACTACTATAGAAGGGCCCCAGGTTTTAGCCTCAGTGGTGACATATTTTAACAATCGCTGAATATCCGTCGTGCAACGGACGAGCACGTTAAATAACGGCCCCCGGTTACATACAAAGGTGTCAATTCCTAAGTTCCCCTGATTATGTTTCTGACACTTTTATGTGTTCCATCGGCTTGCACGGTGGCGTCTTCTACTGTGCTGTCTCTTACTTACAAACTCTTCTGTCAAAGTCGCTAGACTTGCTCTCATTCTTTCCGTTTCTGTGCCATACCCGAAAGGCTGTCCAGCTGTAGGTGGGTTGGGCCTAAACCTCGCTCTGTGGACGGAAGTCCTGCATGAAAAGTGATAGCTGAGTCAGTGATGGTGAACAATTGCCGCTGGCAGTACCATCTGAGGGAAAATAGAACCCAATTTGGGAATTAGTACAGCATTCACGGCATGTCGTGCATAAATGGGTAACACGGCCGAACATCATTACGGAAGTGAAGAGAGGCGCCCCGATGTACCGGTAAATAAAGTAATCGTTATCACCCTGAACTTGAGGCATCAAAAATAAAGTCATCGTTATCACCCTGAACTTGTGGCATCAACAATAAAGTAATCGTTATCACCCTGAACTTGAGCCATCAACAATACAGTCATCGTTATCACCCTGAACTTGAGGCATCAACAATAAAGTAATCGTTATCACCCTGAACTTGAGGCATCAACAATAAAGTAATCGTTATTACCCTGAACTTGAGGCATCAACAATAAAGTCATCGTTATCACTCTGAACTTGAGGCATCAACAATAAAGTCATCGTTATCACCCTGAACTTGAGGCATCAACAATAAAGTCATCGTTATCACCCTGAACTTGAGGCATCAACAATAAAGTCATCGTTATCACCCTGAACTTGAGGCATCAACAATAAAGTCATCGTTATCACCCTGAACTTGAGCCATCAACAATAAAGTCATCGTTATCACCCTGAACGTGAGGCATCAACAATAAAGTCATCGTTATCACCCTGAACGTGAGGCATCAACAATAAAGTCATCGTTATCACCCTGAACTTGAGGCATCAACAATAAAGTAATCGTTATTACCCTGAACTTGAGGCATCAACAATAAAGTCATCGTTATCACCCTGAACTTGAGCCATCAACAATAAAGTCATCGTTATCACCCTGAACGTGAGGCATCAACAATAAAGTCATCGTTATCACCCTGAACGTGAGGCATCAACAATAAAGTCATCGTTATCACCCTGAACTTGAGGCATCAACAATAAAGTAATCGTTATTACCCTGAACTTGAGGCATCAACAATAAAGTCATCGTTATCACTCTGAACTTGAGGCATCAACAATAAAGTCATCGTTATCACCCTGAACTTGAGGCATCAACAATAAAGTCATCGTTATCACCCTGAACTTGAGGCATCAACAATAAAGTCATCGTTATCACCCTGAACTTGAGGCATCAACAATAAAGTAATCGTTATCACCCTGAACTTGAGGCATCAACAATAAAGTCATCGTTATCACACTGAACTTGAGGCATCAACAATAAAGAAATCGTTATCACCCTGAACTTGAGGCATCAACAATAAAGTCATCGTTATCACCCTGAACTTGAGGCATCAACAATAAAGTAATCGTTATCACCCTGAACTTGAGGCATCAACAATAAAGTCATCGTTATCACCCTGAACTTGAGGCATCAACAATAAAGTCATCGTTATTACCCTGAACTTGAGGCATCAACAATAAAGTAATCGTTATCACCCTGAACTTGAGGCATCAACAATAAAGTCATCGTTATCACCCTGAACTTGAGGCATCAACAATAAAGTCATCGTTATCACCCTGAACTTGAGGCATCAACAATAAAGTAATCGTTATCACCCTGAACTTGAGGCATCAACAATAAAGTCATCGTTATCACCCTGAACTTGAGGCATCAACAATAAAGAAATCGTTATCACCCTGAACTTGAGGCATCAACAATAAAGTCATCGTTATCACCCTGAACTTGAGGCATCAACAATAAAGTCATCGTTATCACCCTGAACTTGAGGCATCAACAATAAAGTCATCGTTATCACCCTGAACTTGAGGCATCAACAATAAAGTCATCGTTATCACACTGAACTTGAGGCATCAACAATAAAGTCATCGTTATCACCCTGAACTTGAGGCATCAACAATAAAGAAATCGTTATCACCCTGAACTTGAGGCATCGACAATAAAGTCATCGTTATCAGCCTGAACTTGAGGCATCAACCATTAAAGCTGCATATCGAGGTAGGAATGCCCAGTTACATTGCACTCGGCAAATCTGAAATTTCTGTACAGTTTTCGGCGTGACAACAAGGCACACAAAACATACACAGTTGGCGAATCACTCTCATGTTCAACTATATCTTCAGGTTTCTGGGTTCCCCAGATTCGACATATATGTCTGTTATTCTTCCCATTGGTATGAAATGTGGCCTCAGCGCCAAATATTTCGCAATTAAAGAAGTCGTCATGTCATTCTGTCAGAACTTGCACAACAAAATAGGAAAATTTTATCTTCGCCGTCTTCCTTTATATACCAACTGCAATTTATGCGGCTTCATATAAAGTTTTTTACGAAGGATCTTTCACACTGTCATGGCTGACATCTGTACCTCACGTGATTCACGCCACACTGATTTATTAGGGCTCCTTGTGAATGCCTCTCTCACTCGTTCCACATTATCAACAGTAACACTTGGTCTGCCATTGCTCTTTCCCGAACGCATGCAACCCGTATTTACCAATTGTTGATGCCACTTGCTAATAGCCTTTCCGGTTGTTGGCTCTTTACCGTACACAACTCGAAATTTCTTTTGAACGTCTGTTACACACTTGCTCTTATCAAACAATAGCACACGAAACGCCTTCTCGGGACCGGAAGCCGCCATCGTTCAACAAGCGTGTGGTACGGATACGAGAGGTAACGCCAACTGGCAGGGAATGATGGAAATGCATACCTCGGCAGTAACAACGGGCAAACTTTCTCGTTTCCTCTTTCACGTGGTATGGATAAATAAATGGTATCTCTCTTACTCTACGTGCAATTAATTATTGAAAGTGTTCCCACCATTTATAAACACACTGTACTTGCCTTAGTCCACTTAAACAACTTAAAAATTATTTACTTTATCTTCAATGAGCAACCCGCTTCCTCATTTTTACTATAACGAATCCGATAATCAAGGCGGCCGAAAGGCGTTTCTTCCATCAATAAAACAGGCATAAATGTGCTATCAGGATTTTGGAAACGTAACTCGAACTTTATTAAAAAGTCAATTGATTTTCCGTCTGGCTGCTCTCCATACCGGCGAAGAGAAGATTTCGAGGAATGCTGATTCAAGCCTTGCGTATTCGATTGCCACTCCTAGGCTCGGCCATCGATACTGGCTTCTTTACTCCGGGAACTTTCTTAGGCATGCCCTTAAGGCCTCGCTGTGAACCCGCCAGTGTATGTCTCTTTCGCTCGTTCACCTTCCCCACGTGATTCCAATATCTTTCAGTCAAAAAGTATCTCCCAATTTTAACATCAGCATATAATTCTGTGACTTTTTCGCTGGAGCTGTGCCTAACAGTCGGGCGCGCGAAACTAGTTCTCATGACGTACTTGTCCTAGAATATTCTTTTCGGCAACTTATTTTCAGGACAGTCAGCAATGATAACACCATACACAATCACTAATATAGTTTTTGAATCCATTTCCTGCTGCGCATTTGTACATCCAACGATTTCCTGGCTCTACTTCCAGTTGTTAATCCAGATTAACGGTAGTTCTCACAATGCCAAGTGCCATCATCTACAGAGGTTACACTTCCTTATGTCCGCCCATCCCTTTCGTACGAAATACATTGTGGCGTCGGCAAGGTGTCACGTCAATTCGTCTTGCCCAATTCGTCCAGCGACAATTCGTCGCCGACTCAGTTCGTCGAGTGCAAAATCATCGCGCGTCAGTTCGTCGCAGTTACCAATTCATCGCATGCTCAGTTCATCGCGGGGAAATTTATCGCGCGTCAGTTCGTCGCTGGGAAATTCATCGTGCGTCAGTTCGTCGCAGTTACCAATTCGTCACCGACTCAGTTCGTCGCGTGCAAATTCAACGCGCTTCAGTTCGTCACAGTTACCAATTCATCGCATACTCAGTTCGTCAAGTGCAAATTAATTGCGCGTCAGTTCGTCGCAGTTACCAATTCATCGCATGCTCAGTTCGTCGCATGCAAATTCATCGCGCGTCAGTTCGTCGCGTGCAAATTCATCTTGCGACAGTTCGTCGCAGTTACCAATTCATCGCATGATCAGTTCGTCGCAGTTACCAATTCATCGCATGATCAGTTCGTCGCAGTTACCAATTCATCGCATGATCAGTTCGCCGCGGGAAAATTTACGGCGGCCGCACTGTTGGCGCAGTGGTCTAAGCGTTGGCCTCTGATCATTCGCCCGAAAGTGGTCCGGGTTGGAATCCCGTGTGAGGCATGGATGTTGTGTTTGTCTTACGGCACTGGCTCTCTCCATTCCCTGGAGCCAGTGTCCCGAAATTGCTGCCGGGCGACTGCTTATAACCCATTGATTTGCTCACGGTGGTTGTTAAACCTCCAATCAAAAATAAAATTCATCGCGAGCACATTCGTCGACTACTCAATTCGTTGTGGACGAATTCGTCGTATTTCGACTTTCCTTAGTGAAATACTTTGGAGTTTGTAAGAGGTCTTTGAACTCTCCAACCTGAAAAAAATCATTCGGGACGATGGTTGGGGGTAGGATGCAGTTACGATTTTGAATGTTGTATAGCTTGCGGATCTTTCATGTTCCATGTACATGTCTCCTGTTTCCCGGGGCCCCGGTGAAGTCCTTTTGAGGAATCCAATGGTTCAAAAGGGTAGGGGTCCCTGTCCCTCGGTTACTCTTGTACATTGCATTGATTTATTCTTAGTGTACTTTACATTGTGCTGCAGGTACGTGGTACATCAGTGGACTTCGATATCTTCGGGCCTCTCCGGAATCGCAGGACGAAATTTTGTTTAAGTCTAACGAAACTGATTTGTCCGCATGTTTCGTGTTTACTGTTGAATCGAGTAGCAGACTCTACCTGTGGGCATGCCCTTTCCCCCAGACCATTGGTGAAGTACGTAAGAGGGATCTGAGATTCTTGGGTTGGAGGGCTCTATCCCCAACTCCCGTAATTTTTTACCGTAGACCGCTAGAGTCTGTCAGTGTATACGGGATGTTAACCCTGAAGGGCCCGCAAGCTTAAGGTTGGGGGCTTCCCCTCAAAATGTTAAAATAGACGTAAAGATGTAAACATTAGTACTGTGCTTTATACACTGAGTGGCCACTTTATTATGACCACCTGACAGTTTTAAGCAAATGAGCCACGGCTGCACGCTGTTGCCGCCAGAGGGCGAGGCTAGTATAAAAAGGGGAAATGTTAGTGCTTGCGACAGTAGTAGAAGTGATTTTTGGGTGACGAGATAAGTAAAAATTGCGATTTGACGGACTTTCAAAGTGGGATGATTATAGGAGCTCGGAGCCATGGAGCGAGTATCGCCGAAACCGCCGCATTCGTGAAATGTTCCAGAGCAGCTGTTGTTAAAGTGTTTAAAGACTGGACTGTCAGCCAAAAACTGGGTATCTACGTGCAACGTATGGTCGTCACTGACTAGTGACTACTCGGGCGGAACGGAGAGTGTCCAGACTGGTAGCAGACAACAGAAGGGTAATAGTGCAGCAAATTACAGACCATTTTAATCAAGGATCCACTCAAATGATCTCTGCACGCACTGTTTGCCGTACACTGCATCGGATAGGATATGGCAGTCGGCCTGTTCGAACACCTTTCCTGTCTGCAGCTAACAAGAGAAAACGTCTCCAGTTCGCACAGGAGCACAAGGATTGGGCAGTCGATAACTGGAAACAAATTATGTGGTCCGATTAATCACGTTTTCAGTTGCACCATGCCGATGGCCGAGTGAGAATTTGGCTTAAACAGTGCGAAAGCATGGACAACAAATGCATTGCTGCAACCTTTCAAGCTGGTGGAGGCAACGTTATGGTTTGGGGAATGTTTTCCTGGCATGCTTTGGGCCCTTTAATTCGTGTTGATCAATGTCTGACTGGTACATCATATCTAAACTTCGTAGCGGACCAATTGCGTCATGTCAGTGCAGCAAATTACAGACCATCATAATAAAGGATCCCCTTAAATGATCTCTGCACGTACTGCTCGCCGTACACTGCATCGGATGGGATATGGCAGCCGAAGGCCTGTTCGAACACCTTTGCTGTCTGCAGTTAACAAGAGAAAACGTCCCCAGTTCGCACAGGAGCACAAGGATTGGACAGTCGATAATTGGAAGCAAGTTATGTGGTCCGATGAATCACGTTTTCAGTTGCACCATGCCGATGGCCGTGTGAGAATTTGGCGGAAACAGCACGAAAGCATGGACTACAAATGCATTGCTACAATCCTTCAAGCTGGTGGAGGTAACGTTATGGTTTGGGGAATGTTTTCCTGGCATGCTTTGGGCCCTTTAATTCGTTTTGATCAATGTCTGACTGGTACATCATATCTAAACATCGTTGCGGACCAAGTGCATCCTGTCATGTGGATGGTTTATCCCATTGGCGATGGCTACTTTCAACAAGATAATGCGTCCTGCCATAGCGCTCGTATTGTACAAGATTGTTTTCAGGAACATGCCGGTGAGTTTACTTTGCTTAAGTGTCCCCCACAATCTCCAGATCTCAACCCCATTGATAATTTGTGGGATGAAGTTGGAGTAGTCATCAGACAGCTGGATCCACAACCCTGCAATCTCACATTCTTGGGAAGTGCTATTCATCAAGTATGGTCTCAGATTCCACAAACAACCTATCAACATCTCGTGGAGTCCAGCCCACGAAGAATCGACGCAGTATTAAAGGCAAAAAGTGGCCCAACGAAGTACTGAGGGGGTGGTCATAATAAAGTGGCCACTCAGTGTATAATGATTCTGTACACGATCACGAATTTTCAGGAAGGCGGGTTAATTGAGCCAACCCTCCTGAAAATTCGTGTGTGTACAGAATCGTTATATTATATAAAGCACGGTACCAATGTTTATAGTTCTACTTTACGTCCATTTTAACATTTTGGGGAGAAGCCCCCAAAAACTCGTGGACCTCGTGGACGCTTCAGGGGGAGCATCTCGTATACGCTCACCGACTCTACCGGTCCACAGTATAAAATTAAAAAAGTCGGGGGTACAGCCTTCCAACCTAAGCGTATCAGATCCGTCTTACAGACTTCATTAAGGGTCTGGGTGGAGGGAGAGGGAATGCCTGCAAGTAGAGTATTTTATTCGATTCAACAGTAAACACGAAAAATGTGGACAAATCAGTTTCGTTAGGCTTATACAAATTTGCATCCTTCGATTCCAGATGAGCCCGAAGATACCGAAGTCCGCCGATGTGTCATGGAACTGCAGAACAATGTAAAGTACACTAAGAATAAATCGGTGCAATGTACAAGAGTTAAATTTAATACTGCAAGAGAAACTGAGGGACAGGGAGTCCTCTACCCTTCTGAACCATTGGACCCCTCAAAAGACTTCACCGAGGCCTCGGCAAGCAGGAGACATGTACATGGAACATGTAAGATCCACTAGCTATAAAACATCCAAAATCGTAACGGCAGCCTACCCCCCCTCCCAATCATCCTCCAGAAGGATTTGTTCAGGTTGGAGAGTTCGAAGACCTCTTATAAAGTCCAAAGTATTTCACTAAGGGGAGGGGGGGTCGAAATACGACGAATTTGCTCGCGAGGAATTTGCCCGCGACGAATTGAAGATGCGGTGAATGGGCAACTGCGACGAATCGACGCGCAATGAATTTGTAAGCGACAAATTGAAGTATAACCCTCCCGCAACAGCCTGCTCATATCTGTTGGGCGTCATGGTCCTCTGTTCTAACAAAGGAATTTTCCCTTGCACTTCTACCAGAAATGGCCATTAAATATAAAAGTCATACAAATATGTTGTTCATCAAAATTGTCCATCGATGTCCATTACTTAAATCTGATAATGTACATGTTTAATATTCGAGTCAATTAAACAGTCATCTGATTTCTGGCAACCGTTAGAGCAATGTTGATGATTAGACTTTGCTAAGGCACTGTTTCTTAGTAAATCTTAAAGGAAGCATTTCGCAGTTGGATTATGTAACATATTCCATATGATTTAAGCGAACTATTTATTATTCCTGCGAGATCGTATTGTGTTCTGATATCGAGTTCATTTCAGCGTATCGTACGCTATTAAGAAGTCTTGTTGATGCTTGGCTTTGAAGAGCCTGATATCTGAAATAAACAGTGGACTGAAAAATTGTACGTTACCTTGACTTCCGTGATTCCTACAGTGATTTTGAAGTAGCATTAATACGTTTTTGTTAGGACTTTCAGATACTGATGACTGATCATTTTTCGTGGTGCAAGAAAAGTGTGATTCAGAGAAAAGCTAATTCAATAAGCTTTAAATGAAGATTATAGTTTTACATTGACGCCAATAAACAAAGCTAAGCTTGCATAAGAGTGTTGCAGAGAATCTAAGTTAAAAGTAAGTTCGAAATCATAGAATTAAATTTTAAACATTCTAAGTGCAATTAACTTAAAACACTGTCGCGTAAAAGGAGATCCGCTAAGAAATATCGGAATGGGTAAAAAAAACCCGAAAGGACAAACGCTATGCTTAATAATGACGGCGAAAGAAATTTAGACAAGAGGTGGGCTTAACAGTGATTTTTCTGTCACAGTGGCAAGCGTGACAGT
Source organism: Macrothele yani (assembly GCA_039090855.1). Classification (NCBI taxonomy): domain Eukaryota; kingdom Metazoa; phylum Arthropoda; class Arachnida; order Araneae; family Macrothelidae; genus Macrothele; species Macrothele yani. The sequence goes on along the minus strand of CM077002.1, from coordinate 20,993,746 downwards.
TCCACGAAAGAAACGGTGACTTTAAGCTGTGACGAAATCACAGTTTACTACCGCGGTGATAGAGCTGTAAAGATGTCGGAACGGCGATTCATCGTCTCACTTGTAACAGTGACAAAACCACTGTTACAATTGGCACACTTTGAATTCTTTGTTTACGAGCGAACGCACAGCAGAATCTTAAGCGTGGGAAAAAGGGAAGACTGAAAGAAAGCCCACGTCACTAGCGACCTCTAAGTTGTTTCCACAGGAAATGAGACAAATTGTTTAGTTATGCTGACATAGTAACCGAAACTGTCACGTACCACTGATTTTGAATACCAAGCATTGTTCGGACACGGCTAACGGTGACTTTCTTGTCAATGAATTTGGAACATTTTTATCAATGATCTGTTGCTTTTTGTCAGTGTTCATAGTGGTAACAGTGATTTTTCACTAACGGTGGCAGTGATTTTTCGTTAACAATGAAAGTGACTTTTCAGTAAGGGCGACAAAGTAACAGTGACGGTATATCCGTCCTATCGCCATCTCTAATTTATACTTTAACCTCATCTAATTTAAAACTGATTTCCTTGTCGTACATACACAATCTACTAACAAGTATTTGGACACCCCTGCAATCGACGATATCTGCGTTTCTGATACACTTCACGGCCGCCGCCGTTAAATATCGTGTCGGAGACAACAACGCAACCAGTCGCATGCAAGATGCCACGCAGTTTGGAGCTCTCTGATTTCGAGAAAGGTGTAATCGTCGGGTATCACAGAAATGGCCGATCCATACGTGACATATCCAGCTAGTGAAGTACCCAAAATCGACAGTGGCCTACGTGATTGGCAAGTGGAAGATGAGAGGTGACTGTCGGAATGTGCCCCAACCCGGCAGACCCACAAAACTGGGAGTTAGAGACCGACGGGTGCTGGCCAGTGAAATTCGGAAGAACTGCACCAAATCGATGGGCCACATCCGCGAAGAGTTTCAACAGACAACCGGGAGTGTTCTTTCGATGAATACCATACGTAAGGAAGGAAGCCCATCTGCTCGGTTATCATGGACGTGCTGCCGCCCACAAGCCTTTAATCACCAAGTCCAATAGAGCTGCTCGGCTAACGTGGTGCAAAGAACGTCGACAGTGGAAACAGGTTCTCTGGAGCGACGAATCAAGGTTCACCCTCTACCGTTCGGATGGCAGGGTCTGGGTTTCGCGTCTGCCCGGAGAACGCCTCCTGCCGGAATGTATTGTGCCAACTGTGAAGTTCGGCGACGGTGGAATTATGCTATGGGGGTGTTTCTCCTGGTATAGCACAGGACCCTTGGTCGCAATTCCTGGTAGACTCAACGCCGAGACCCACTACACCATTTTGGATGACCATGCACTTCCTACGTTGTAGCAGTTTTACGGGGTGGACCCATGTTACTTTCAGGATGACAATGCCACCTGTCATGTTGCGAGATCCACAATGTCTTGGTATGGTGACAATGGGGTTAATCGAATGGACTGGCCTGCGCAGAACCCGGACCTTAACCCTATCGAGGAACTCTGGGACGATTTGGAGCGTCGACTCTCCCATCCCGTCCGAAATCGGTGAAGGAACTGACCTGTCTTCTCCAAGCCAAGTGGAAGAAAATACCGCTAGCCGTCGTACAACGCCTGGTTGAGAGTATGCCCCGGAGGGTCGCAGCTGTAATCGCCGCTCGTGGAGGCTCCACCAACTATTGAAGGTGAATAAACTTCGTTTTCCTTTGCTACCACAGGTGTCCAATTACTTGTTGGTAGATAGTGTATATTTATTGAAACTCTCACGATACTGAAAATACTGAATGCAAAGTAAACAGCAAAATAGATACACGAAAAGTGTAAATTCGTTAAAATTAGCATTCAGATCATTTAAAAGTTTCTGCACTTTAGTGATGTTTTTTTAAAATCAAACTTATGTACCATTCTCCTATTCCTCTCAAAATAGTTAAAATGTTCAGCTCGTACCGTTTCCTCAAATTTTAGAGAAGAATGAAGAGACCTTTATCCATTTCATTGGTAATGGGACGAAATTCATCAGCCGTCATCTCCTTCCTGACAGAAATTCTTGCACTTTTCTTTCTAGTTAATTCTGTTCTGGACGTTTGAACTCTAGTATTTTTTTCGTAGTTGCTCTTATGTCAAATCATCGCTGTCTGGGTATTCTCACGTATATAGCAAATTCAGTATAAACATACAAGTAAAGCATCTTCTGTAAGCCATTCAAGCTTTGCAAAGTGCCCCATTAGCTTGACAAGCATTAATGCACTTTTTGATTAAGTTTGTTGCATTTTCCGCGAAATTTCTTCTATCCTTCAGAATTATATCTAACTTCACTCTTTCGGTCTTTCTTTGCGCAAAGCTTTTACTGGCTTGTTTTGTACGGAATTCCCATACGTCTCCAGCACATGCTAAGATTGGAAGCATGAATCGATTGGAAGTTTTCGTTTGAAAAGGCTTTTCCTGAATATATACATTAATTTTAAAGAAACTGTCCAGTATTTTTAAACTATCACTCTGCTGTCAGTACAAGTCAGTTGAAGAATTTAATTGGTTCCTTGGTTTTCTCCTTCAGGTTAATCGCATCAGGTACATGGTATTTCTTACCGATTACACTTGCTAAGTAAGAAAAAACGCACGGGATATGCATTTACTACGAATTCACACCTTCGAGTAATGGAATGATATAAATCATGGAATGGAATGATTCAAGTAATGGAATGATATAATCATGGGATGTGTAAATACACATCTTATGGATTTGTATTTACCACGAATTCGCACATGCGAGTTAGAGAAGAATATAAATCAAAATCTACTTAGTTAGACCGATATTAGTTACAAACATTAATCTCAAGCACTATTTTTAGGAATATTTCGAACTGAATTTTTAAGTTTCTTCTAATTTGTACCAATCAGATGAGCTCAGCTGAGCTCCTAAATACCTAGTAATTTTCTAAAACAATTGAATTACCTGAAATCCTATGCGTATTATACGCTCATCGTCAAAAACAAAATAGTTCCACCTAGAAGGACATGTCGGATTGCAATGCTATTCAGGAGGAAGGTAAAGCCTACTAGGAACAATAAATGATTGAACATTGAGATGGGCAATATTTATTGAACTACACGCCAATAAGTAGTGCCTCTCAGAATGGCATCAAACCGCCATGTTTTCTCACACAGTATGCCAGACGTCTCGGAATGGAGTTGTACAGGTTCCTAAAGATGTCCTGCAAAAAGCCATCCCATACAGCTGAAATATTCTCACGCGATTCCTACAGATTGTGCGGCAGGGGTGGAGTGTGGATTGCTCGTTCAATAGCGTCCCACACATTTTCAATCGGCGATATGTCTGGTGCTTCGACTGACCATGGCAGAGTATCAGTGTTTTGAAGGCAAGCTCTCAAGACAGCAGCAGTATGCAGACGGGCGTTGTCCTGTTGGAAAATCGCACCGGATTGAGCATCCAGAAAAGGTAGTCTCACTGGTTTGCAGGACCTTAGTAACGTAACGTTGGATTGTAAAAGTGCCTGTAATAAACACCAAAGGTGATCTGGCATCGTAGGCAATTGCACCCCACACCATGACACCAGATCTTCAGGACGTGTGACGCTCGACAACAAACCGTTCATCTTGGCGCCGAAAACGGTGCCTCTACACACGGATTCGGTGGTCGTTTCCTCATAGACAAAAGCGGCGTTTCGTCACTGAAGATCTCCCGCTGCTATTCTGAGTAGCTCCTTGACAGTCTAGCACGACACCATTGCAGTCGTTGGCGACGATGCAATGGGGTTAAAGACAGTCATCGGAACGGTCTGCGTGCGTGTAGTCCTACATTGTGCAGCCGTCTGCCAATGGTGCTGGCACTAATCGGACGATGCATGGACGGCACCACTGATCACTGAATAACCGTAACCGTGGTTGTTGGTGAACTCCGCGCATATCGGACAACCCGTCGATCTTTTCTCTTCGCGGTTCGTCTATGTCTTACAGACCCTTCCTGCCGCTGCTGCGTGCCTTTTTCTATCCAATGCCACCAACAGCGTGCTATGGTGATATCCGCACGACCGGTATTGCGCGCAATATTTCGATAATACCATCCCGCTTTCCGGAGCCCGACGACGCGGCCCCTATCGAACTCCTCCAACTGCTCGCATTGCTTTCGAACGTTTCTCCGAGGCATACTTCACTTGCAAAGGATTCAACCAATACAACAGCACGAGTCAGAATGGCAAGCACGCGCAACGGCCTTATAGAGCCGGTCAGGCACAGCGCTACGACCCCCTCTTCGTTGGCGCCATATGCGTGGCCGAGCGTGTTACCTGAATCAGCTACATGCCTCCCGATGTCAAATCTACCTACCAAGTTCCATTCCTGTCGGTTGCTTCTTTCTGGGTGCAACTATTTTTTTGACGATGAGTGTATTCCATTGCTGCATTTCTACTTTATTTTATCTACATTTAGAAGAAATTTATTTTTTAAAAAAATTAATTCTCTATTGAAGTTTACAATAGTAGTTCACAATTAATGGCCAAAAAAAAAAGGATTTATTTAATTTTACTTTATGAGTTAAGATTTTTTTGGGGGAAGGAGGGATTTAACGACCACCGTGACAACTCAATGGGCTATAAGGTAGTCGGCCGACCCTAATTTAGGGTCATTCTTTCCATGAAGGGGAGGAAGCCAGTGCCATAATACAAACACACGATCCATACTACTTCCGGAATCGAACCTGGATTTGTTTTGAATGAAAGCTTAGAAGCCAAGGCCTCCTACCACTGTGCCATAGGGTCGACCAATTCAGATTCGGACGCAAGATATCCGAAAACGAGTTTTACTACCAATTCTGCCGTAAGCAGGTCTGTGAATAATCGTAATGGAGAGAAGTTTCAATATTTATCAGGCCGGGATCAAGTCAACCTGACGAGAAGGCAAGCTTCAATATTAATCAAGCCGGAAGTAAGTCTCAATCGCAAACTTGACTGAAGCAATAAATAGTGAAATTCTGGAAGTAAGTCGCAATAGCAATCATGAAGGAGGGCAGGTTTTAAAGTATATATAATCTATGACTACTAAGCTTGTGGTGTTAAGATAGAAAAAAACCCAGCATCGTTTCTCACAAGAAAATGTTTGTTATACATCGACTATAGTTTCGCAGAGCGTTTGGCTCGGCATCATTGAAACGAATGGAATGTAAACATTCAAATCATTGTGACATCATCAGATATCTGACGGTCACGGATTTTGCTGAGTTGTTTCCACGCGCTTGAGAGAAATGGAGTCGACGTCATGTCGTTGACAAGCCGTGACCAGTTCCGGTATATATATATTTTTTTTGATTGGAGGTTTAACGACCACCGTGAGCAACTCAATGGGCTATAAGCAGTCGCCCGTCCCTAATTTAGGGTCACTGGTTCCAGGGAAGGGAGAGAGCCAGTGCCGTAAGACAAACACAACATCCATGCCTTACCGGGATTCGAACCCCGACCCCTTACGGACGAATGATCAGAGGCCAGCGCCTTAGACCACTGCGCCACCGGGGCGGCCCGGTATATTTGGAAAGCTTCTAATATAATATTAAGCTTGATAGTTGAGTCAAGTTTATCAATGAGCGTAGCGTTTCCAAACAAAAATTTACGGTTACTTTCGTGAAAATGTTGGGCTATAGACGACTTCTTCAGTTCATTCGTCGATTCCATTTCTTTCAAGTGCGGAGAAACAAGTCACCAAAATCTGTAACTGTCAGAACTTTGATGATGTCACAATGATTTGAATGTTTGCGCTCCATTCGTCCTAATGATGCCGAGCCAAACGCTCTGCGAAACTATAGTCGATGCATAATAAACATTTTATTGTGAGAAACGTTGATATCTTTATTCTAAGTTTTAAAGCAAATTGTAACATGCTGGGAGTCAGACTCAATAGGAACCGTGACAGAGGTAAATTTTAATGTAAATCGTAGCATGCTGGAAGCAAACCTCTGGAATTATTGCCTCAGAGGTCTCAGTAATAAGGGTGTCGGATGCAAATCTTCGTATGAATTGTGGGTAAATTAAGTCTCAAAATTAAGTTCTGCATTTCAGCATCAAACGGCTGAAAGCAAGTTTTAGGTATTATTTGTGACGGAAACAAATTGATACATTAAGATGGAGCTGACTATCAGGATGGGTATACCTTAGCGTAATACCGTTTTCCCTATTAAACTTAGAGACACAAAAATTGGAGTAGATGCTGGCACAGTACAATAATGCAATTAATATCAGAACGTAATAATCACCTTATCGGTTTTAATCAAGTTTGGTATATTTAATTCATGGTTTTATTAAAAGAATGTGTGTGTGTGTGTGTGTGTGTGTGTGTGTGTGTGTGTGTGTGTGTGTAAAATTTTTTACATTCGTTTAGTTAGTGCGTAATTCCACCCATACACATGGACTTCCGTTATTACTTACGAAGTTAAATACACCGTTAAGTGAACCATTGCACGAGATAACAGTTATTAGAAACTCCAGACACTGTAATTCCTGACGAGGGCCAGCAAAAGACTGATAAAGCGCCGTTCTCAGGAACCTGTCTAGACACTACAAGTTCCAAATGTAATCTGTCTCCGGGTCCGAATTTTACACCATTAAAAATGTTTGTTTAGTTGGCGTGTGTTCCTTCATTACCAAGTTCTCATCCATATCATAGAGACTGAGGAACTAAACACGGAAAATGCATTAAGTGGAAAGAATGAGTTCCTTGTTAAGATGACAGGTTTATCTTTCGTTTATCTTTTAACAAATGTTAACCACTCTTCTGCAAGTACATTTATCGGAATCTAATATTTTACCATCCATTTATTTTGTTTTTATACAAACACTGGAATAAGGAGAAAGCAAAAATTGATCAACCTTTAATGACGTTTTCTGATGGCGATAAAAAGCGAAATATAAAATAATGCTCGAAAGAATTTATCATATACCATATAAACCTTACGAAAGATAATCTCATGTAATATTAAATCGCTGTTTCTTTTAATAATGCTTATAAAGTTAAGATGAAGGATCGGGAAATTTTTACCGACAAAGTGAGTTAACGAGCGTTCTTTTGACGTCAAATTTATAGGAACTGAGAGTTAAAAAGAGTTCCTGCGAACAATTCCAAATCTCATCAAGTTTGCTGAAAAAAATTATTATGCCGGCATTATTCTGCAATGAGCTTAGAACGGTATTCCATTTCTTTTTTGCACATAAAACCAACTTAATTCTGATAAGACCATTTTTAAATGTTCAGAATATTCTCTCGGAATGGAGCACGGTGTATTATATTCAGGTGGTACAACTCTGGAAACAAAATTCACCCGTTAATGTACCTTGAGTGGGCGACGAGTCCAGCTGGAAGATCCTTTATTGTTTAATGATCTTTGTCTGGTTGAGTGGTTTTACCATGTTCGGTAAATGTCTCACGACTTGGAGTCAAGCAGGTTGAAGGCTAGGCCTGAGGATGGCTATTTATCATATGACATGAACTCAAGTGCGTTATCCTGGAAACATATTTGGATGATTCTTGCCTTGTGAGTGGGTGACGAGTCCAGCTGGAAGATCCTTTATTGTTTATTGATCTTTGTCTGGTTAAGTTTTTTTACCATGTTCGGTAAATGTCTCACGACTTGGAGTCAAGCAGGTTGAAGGCTAGGCCGGAGGATGGCCATTTATCATGTGACATGAACTTAAGTGCGTTATCCTGGAAACATATTTGGATGATTCTTGCCTTGTGAGTGGGTGACGAGTCCAGCTGGAAGATCCTTTATTGTTTATTGATCTTTGTCTGGTTGAGTGGTTTTACCATGTTCTGTAATTGTCTCACGACTTGGAGTCAAGCAAGGTGAAGTCTAGGCCTGAGGATGGCCATTTATCATGGGACATGAACTCAAGTGCGTTATCCTGAAACATATTTGGATGATCCTTGCCTTGTGAGTGGGTGCCGAGTCTTGGAGAAAGATTCTCTATTGGTCATTGAACGTTGTCTGATAGAGTAGCTTCGTAAGTTTCTGTAAAACTGTTTCCTTATAGACTAGTGCGCTGCTCTTTAGTCCGTTTTCACACAAATTCACCTCCGATGGACTATGATACCACACCACCAGCTAAACTTTCACTGCCGCCTCGTGATGAAACCTATGGGCATAGAAAACAAAATGACAAAATTCCCAGTTATGTTTTCCATTTAACCCTCCGGTTGGGCGGCAAAAATTCGAGATTGCTTTCTTGCCTTCCTGCAGTTTTTCTCACAATATCACATCGACAAATTCTTTTCCTGTGTATTCTGCATCTGAAGTATTTAAATTTTTCCACAATTTGAATTTTCGTTCCATTCTCCGATTCAATGTCTTACTTCTATTTTCTTGTCAAGTATTCTGTTTAATTATATACGTTTTTAAGCCCCCAGCGTTCACATTAAGGGGACAGATTTCAGAACGTACAAGGGTTGTCCAAAAACCACTCAGAATGTTTATATAAAAAAATACTGCGTACTTTAATTATCAAGGAAGTGGTCATCTTTTTCGAAATACTGTCCATTGCATCGAATACAGGTGTTAAAACGCTCCTTTCACTTTTTGAATGTCTTCTGGAATTCTTCTGAAATGCTGCTGTAGCACCCCTTCATAATTGTACAACGTTTTTGATCAGTCTCTAATTGTCGTCCCCGTAATGTATTTTTTAAAATGGGGAACAACCAGAAGTCACAAGAGGAAAAGTCTGGATAAAATGCAGTTTGGAGCATACACTTAACATTCGTTTTCGTCAAATAAGAAATGACAGAACTGGCTATGTGTGGCCTTGCATTGGAACGCACATGAAAAGAAATGGGAAACCCAAGTTCAACAAACTAGTTTCATTCCCAAATGCTCGGTTAAAATTCTGTGAATTGATTATTTTAAATATGAATCCCGTCTTCGATATCTCTAACTGATAGGTGTGTGTCTTCCCGTATCATAACACCTGAAAAGTGAAAATCCTCCAAATAACGTCAGTGAATAAATAAAGACATCGCTCTTTCCACGTTTTATCAACACACAGCAACCGAAAAATGGTTATTCGGTCACCACTGGGGAACCGTGGTGTAAGGCTAACGCGCTCGGCTAGATATCGGGAGATCTGGAGTTCGATTCCCCAGCGGTGACCGAATAACAATTTTTCGGTTGCTGTGTGTTGCTCAAACGTGGAATAAGCGATGTATTTATTGATTTATAATAACACCCATTGTATTGATGTTTACCTCTGTAAAACTCGTTGAAGGTCTTCATCAATGCGCAATTAAAACCGCCAACTCATGACCATCCATAAATTCTTTATGCCATCTGTAAATTATTGATTTCCCTAGACATTCATCTTTTTAATCCTCTTGCATAAGACTGATTCGCACTTCCCCAATAACTGAACAACTTATGAACTCTCAGCATGAGCATTCGGAAAACTTTATGGTTAACATACGGCCAATTAATAGTCTTCTTACATTTACATCGATGGGAGAATGAGCCAGAACAAGGAAAAATACTTCCAGATTCCGAAAAGATATTTACAAAAAATATCGTGTACAAAGATATATTCCAACGTGTTTGATAAACGCTGAAAAAATCACAAACCCCATAAAAAATTATGGGGCAGCATGCGAAAGGGAGTCCACGTCCCTTACCAAGGGAGGATTATCATCCTGCAAACGCTTCCGTATTTTGTATTTCTATGCATGAACAAATCAGTACATCAAGGGTATGTTTCAATGCACACTCATTATTTGCAATAACTCCGCAAAAGATAATAATAAATGCTTGAATAGCAATAAGTGATTTCTAGGACCCGTTGAACTCTTATCTAAACGGGGTTTACAGCTAGTTTTGAATATAAACAGCTATACCTAAACTTTGAACTTGCATGAAGCAAAACGTTTTTAATTTATTCATGCACAAATTAGAAGAAATATGTATACCAAGTTTCATCAATTTATTTACATACCTATTCGAGTTAACATTTTTTCTATAAAGAGTTCGGGACGAAAATCTGATTCTTCAAAAAAATGCGTTTAAAGTTTTAAACACCAAGTTTTTCGCTAACAATAAGTTGCATCAAATAATTGTAACCAAAGTGCTGCCAGATCTGTAAAATCTTATAAAAATAAAATCTGCCAATTTTAATTATGATTTTATACAAAAAACAAAAAAAAAAAACAACAAAAAAACGAACCTAATTATATCCCCTATTCCGGGCTTTACAGTGTCGCGTTTGGTTATTTTGACATATTTGTTTTGATATAAAAATTGGTATAACTCGGTATCTGTTTATCGCAGAAAAGAAACAAAGGCAATTTTAGAATCCTAAAGAACGGGGCTTTAAAATGAAAGAATAAAAAAAGTATGAAATTTTGCCCAAAAGGACGTTTTCAACGTAGTCGAATACCTTAATGTATACCACCGACTTGAAATGAATATTTATTGATTCCTGTATTTGTTATACAGAGTGATCGGAAATTTCCCGAATCCTAATTTGAGCAATTTTTATTCGCTTTATACAGATACGTAAAGTTTACTTATAGCTGTGGTACATCTTCCATCGACTTTTGAGCAACTGATACTTACCTAAAGAATGTGCTGGAAGTGACCGCCGTGTTGCTGGAGGTAAATATCCACGCGGCAGCACATGTTTTTCGTAACACCTTTCAGCAACATGGCGGGATTTCCGCTATAGCCTGAATAATGTTTGTTTTCAAAGACTGCAGGTCATGCGAGTTGTCTGCATAAACACGATCCCTTAAATATCCCCAGAGAAAAAAAAGAAAGAAAACTTTATTCCGAAAATAAAACATTGTTCAATAAGCCCCTGTTGTATCGAGTAAATTTACGAAACCAACGGCAATACAGCAGGCACTTATGCGTATCATCAGGTGCTTTCACTTCTTGGACAACTTTCACTTTGTGTGCATGAAGCTGCAATCTTTCAGTCGCTTTCTGTACTGAGCCGTAAGAAAGTTTCACTTGCTGAGATAAGCGACGAAGCGATTTTGTAGATGACTGTTGCAAACGTTTTTCAACGTCGTTTATCCCTTCCGGCCTTAACACACTTAGCCGGCCGTTTCTAGGCATATCATCATCACTTACAGTTTACCGAAATCGTACGAGTAAACTGTGTATCGTTGATTTACTTACCACAGTATGCTGCGGAAATTTTTTCTTGAACTCTTCTATACACTGTAAGACTGCGTTTGCAAATAAGCTTCAAGTAAACAAATTCTCTGCTCCCTCGTCAAACCCATGCCTCTGTGCAAATGGCGACGCAAAAGCCGGCTAACTGCGTAGCACACATCGAACTGGTTAATATTCATTTCTGGCACTCTGCCAATTTCCTTCAGGCATTCGACAAGCGTAGTATTTGATCTCGACGAGTTGCTGACTCGTGTTGCCACGTCAATTGGTTAAATTTTTGCTTTAAGCATACGCAATAATTTTTTAAATTCAGGGTTCGAGAGTTTTACGATCCCTCTGTATTTACAGTTCATTTGATAAAATATTTTAAGATAACATTAAAGCAATTTTCTTCTAGATTCATGGAACACAATTTTTCATTTTGAGAAGTGCTCCATCGTAACAACACATCTTTTCTCCTCCCCCTTTCTGCAGACGTTTTGTCCTTGCGATGAAAGCATGATTCGAATAATAAATCTTCCTTCCTTTCTTTGTGAAATGAGGTTGTTTGTGCTTAAGTATTATTTGAAAGCTCGAACCTCAAATTATGTCTCCATAGGCAAAAACAGAAATAAATGAAAATGTACTTCCTTCGAGAAGTAATCGCTTGAATGTGGAAAAGCAATGTCCCGCCAAGTAAAGATCATTTTGGAAGAACGGAACTTTAAGATTATTAGTCAGCTGTCTTTGAATTTATTTCCGCATGCCATACAAAAGTTTCGGCTGTGTTTCATCATTCGTATGAAGTGAAGGACATATTTTACATCTCTAATTTTCAGAATACAAAAGCACTCAAATATTAAGGACAGTGGTTTTACCCAACGGTATGGAAGGAATTCTAATAATCTTTTTATTCTCCCATGACTCTCATTTCAGATAGATGGGTTGCCCCTGATGTTTCTATTCATATATCTACAAGAACCGCTCCCCAAAGGTTCCACACAAGAGAAAAAACTCCTATTGTGTTTCAGCCATCAGTTTGTTTGACCATTTTATTTTTATAGCAATTTCATATTTTTATTCCCTCAGCCTCAATTGGCGATCTTTTTCCTAAGCAAGCATTTTTTGTTCGTCAAAAGAAAAAAATTCTGAATAATGCGACTGATGAGTTTGGAACTCCGGTTAAATATATTCCTTTCTGAATTGGAACTGGTGTATTAAGACAGCTAAAGTAAGTATTTTGCCTATTACACTAGAGAGATAATTTTAAAAATAAAGACGTAGCCATACTTGCACGCAAAACGAGCTCACTCTCTGCGCCGCTGCTTATTGCGGCAGCAGGAACCAATTTCGTGTCCTTTTCAAAGCGAAGTGCTTCTTCCGAGATTTTGTTGAAAGAGAGTTTCAGAGAAAACATTCGAACTTCATTTGCTGATGTCAAACACAGTACTTAATAGATTTGATGTCTGGGAAGGAAAGAAAATTGCCTTGGTGTTTATTTTACTCGGTGAGATGCAAGGCTATGATTAGAACTGCCATTCCTGATACCACTGTCAGAAGATTGTTTGCATAATATTCAACACGTTAAGAAAAGGAAATACCCGAGAAACATCGCACACGTAAATGCCCTAAAGGTTAAAGAAAATGTGGTGTGGAATGCCATCTGCAGTATCTAAAAATAGTTTTTGCACTTATCGAGTTCACATCATGCGTTCGTTCGTTTGCTCTGCTCCACATGCAGATTTTCCATCAGTCCCTTTTCATTGGTGTAGGTAAACACACTGGCTTATGAGCCACGTAGCATAATTATCAAAATTTAACAGCCTCAGGTCTTCGGTTATTCTACGACTTGTACTGCGTGAAAGTGAATAATGTCCAATAAACTGCCATATAAATTTAAGGACAAGAAAAAAAAATAGCGAATTGTAATGTTTCACACAAGGAAACGCTGACGGGATCACAAGGAGTTTTACGTCCTAAGGGTGATAATCTATAAACTTTAACAATATACATATATGCACTATTCAGCTTCCTCTTAGTGGTTTATAAAATCTTCACTAATGTTCTTTCACATCGCTTGAAGGTAACACTGGACATGGCTCAACCGAGAGAACAAGCTGGATTCAGGAGTGGCTACAGCACTATAGATCATATCCACGTACTGATAGAACTAACTGAAAGAACAAAAGGGAATATGAGCTCCCATTACGTATGGCTTTAATCGATTATGAAAGGGCCTTTGATTCCGTGAAACCACCAGCAGTTACCATGGCTTTGAAATCCCACGGTATTGAAGATGCATACATTAGTATTATTAATAACATCTAAGGAAATGCAAGTGAAAAGGTTAGGTTATTTGAGTACATAACACCAATAAAAATTGGAAAGGGAGTGAGACAAGGTGACCCCATATCTCCCAAACTCTTTAATGCCACAATGCAAAAATGTCTTTCAATCATTGAACTGGGAATACAAAGGGATAAAGATTAATGCAGATTATTTAACTCACTTTCATTTTGCTGATGATGTAGCCACTTTTGCAACTGCCCCTTCAGAACTGCAGAGTATAATCCAGGAACTTGCTGATAAGAGTAACGAAGTGGGATACAAAATGAACTTTCAGAAGACAAAACTCATGTGCAGTGCTTTTACAAGAAATGAAGATTTATTCATTGATGGGGAAAACCTGCCCCATCAAAGTGCATTTACCTTGGATAGCAGATGACAAGCAAAGGTCACATTGATAAAAAAATTAATCGACGTGTAAAACTTGGTGAAAAACATAAAACAAAATATGTTAATGTATAAAAATTGGTATATGAAACTTGATTGGAGAGATTTTTAAAGAAACAGTACAATTTTTCAGAGCAACATGCTGCTATGTCTTAAAAGAAAAGTGTTAAATCAATGCATTCTTTCAGTGATCACAAACGGAGCAGAGACGTGGTACTTAACTAAAAAAGACATACAAAGACTGCAGACAACTGAAAGTAGCATGGAGAGAAGCATGCTTGGTGAAGCAAGGAGTGATAAAAAGAGGAACTCATGTATATAGAAAATGATAAGAGTGGAAAACATCATGATCAGAGAAAAAATCCCTAAAATGGCAATGAGCTGGTCATGTTGCCAGAAGAACGGACGACCGATGGGCAACCGAAATTCCAGATTGGATTATAAGAGACAGGAAAAGACCTAGAAGAAAACCACATGGGAGATGGGTGGATGAAATCCGAAAGCATGCGGGACATATTTGGAGGAGATTGGCGCAAGACAGACCGTTGTGGAAGAAACTTCGGGAGACCTTCATCAAGCAGTTAATAGATAATGGTTGTTGTTGAAGACGATGATATGCATTATACATGTGTGTTAACGGTTGGTGTTTAATAAAGGATTGGACGCCATACTGACTTCATTCTGAAGATCTTCATGTAGGTCCGTAGTGACAGACATCCCCACGAACGAATTGCAATTTTTAGGTGTGAGAGGCTTACGGCTAGTAAATCCTGCAAGCATTCACATATATAAAATACGCACACTTGTTGATTCCGCGTGTGTGATATTTTCCTCGTAGGGTTCGTATCGTGACACTGCTGCTTTGTTTTTTTCTTTCTCAATTAAAAACCGTTATAAGCAGCTAGAGCTGTATGGCGTAGCTCATCTCTAATTTAGAGATAGTGGTTCTATAGAATACAGGAAACCAGTGTTAGAAAAAACATATCCATGTCTTATCTTGGAGAATCGAACCTGAAAAGTTAACATTTGTAGTTCCGCTCGCATATTTAAAATTCCGATTCGAAATAATTATTTCTATGACGGACTGCTCTGCTCGTAATCTAAAATTCCCGCGTCTTCTTCAAACATTTAATGCAACATTTTCCCTGAAGGTTGTATAAATTTTTACTTTTTGTTCGACGATACCCCAGCTTTTAGAGATCATATTGCGAAAACAAAAATTGGATAGTTCTGATATATTACCCACGTTCCAGCTGTGGGTTGCAAATTTGTAAAACTTTAAAGTTGTTTGCTGTAAAATTTATAGGGTTAAAGGTTAATTGATGACTTGAACTGCTTGTACAACCCTTAGGTTTTACCTTTCTGCTTGCAGTAGAAGCTACAAACCGAACTAAGCATTGCAAAGTCTCTAATTAAACACTTTAAAGCATAAACGGTAAAGCGTAAATGAACAAGTGAATCAGAACTTACAAATGTAATGTCCAAGCAAACTTTATTCATGACACATGCGCGTCAAGACGAACAAAGCTGAATAGCTTTCACTCCACAATAATAAGATGACAGTGAATACCTTAACTCGCTATAACAAAGCGTTATTAACATACAACTTACATAAGCTCGTACAATACTTATCGCTCTTATTTAGCTCTTACAGTCAATTCTCGCTGTTCACCTACCACACAGCACATCGTAAACAACACGTAGCACGTCTAGCATGGCAGGCTTAAAATGGCACTTACATTTCGTTTTATTTTCCTTTGACCCACTGCCAGTGATTGCCAACTTGAGAAACATTCTGTTGCAAATAAATCTGTACGAAACCGAAATTTTGGACAAATTCCCACCAAGATCTTCAAATTGTTTATCTGCAGCCCCGGTGACGCAGTGGTCTAAGCGATGGCCTCTGATCATTCGTCTGAAGGTGGTCCGGGTTCGAATCCCGGTGAGGCAAGGATGTTGTGTTTGTCTTATAGCACTGGCTATCTCCCTTTCCTGGAACCAGTGATCCTAAATTGTGGACGGGAGACTGCTTATAGCCTATTGAGCTGCTCACGGTGGTCGTTAAACCTCCAATCAAAATAAAAAAAAAGTTTGTTTAAAGGTATAACGACCGCCGTGAGTAACCCAATGGGCTACAAGCAGTCACCCGTCCCTAATTTAGGGTTACTGGTTCCAGAGAAGATAGACAGAGAGAGAGAGAGCCAACGCCGTATGACAAACACAGCATTCATGTTTCACCGGGATTCGAACCCGGATTCTCATTTCGGAGTAATGGTTAGAAGCGAGCTCTTAGACCACTGCGCCACCGGGGAGGCCAAAACAGTTTCGCCTTCCACTACCACACAGGTCATTTAGTCTTAATTAGTCCCACAAATTTGTTCTCTACACCGATTACTTTTGCATCGGTGAATATCTAGTGACAAATCGAACGTGCAAGAGTAAGATGATTGTCATTTGATAAAGGAAACCTATGTCTATAGCGCATTTGATGAAGAGGATTCCCTGAAGATATCGTTCTACTCCGTCACAGAAGGGAAGGCGCATATAAAGCGCAATAGGTATTATGTGGTTAGATCTCTTCCTTTCATGTGTGCGTATTGTGTGATATGCATGAGTTGGTGACAATTGAATATCTTTATCCATTGCAAAGGGAGCTACCTATTCGTGGCGGAAACTGTGGGAACAATACCAGGGAAGGCAAATTTCGCAGCTACGATTCTCATGAAAGCATCTCGGGGCTGTCTGTTGGAAACAAGCACAGTTAATCTTGCGGTAATTTTGAGCACTGTGATGAAAGATCAGAGGTAAAGTATACGACAATAATGATATACTGTACATATTTATATAGATATATAGATAGAGACAAAATTTAAAAACAGGCTCTTACAGAGAATGAGAGAACAGAGGCCATGTATGATATGTTTCCAATATAAAAACTTACTAGATCTTTTATCAGGAATCTGTCACATACATGAGCAGAATTTATGCTCTATTTAGTACCACAAAATGATGTATATGTCACGTGATTTGAAGAATTGCTGTTGACTAAATTTTGGGACTGAATGGCGCTAATAAAGAACGCGTGAAGTGCAACTAGAAGAAGTGAATCTAGAAGTGATTCATAAGTATAACTGTATCATGTTATCATGTATGAAAAGTGGGAGGAACACTTCTCATATATGATAACGTGATATATGTTTGAAAAGTGGGAGGAACGCGCTTGGAATAAAGAAATATAATTCTCAATGAAGAATTGTCGTAATGTACAAAAAGAAGCGTACTGAGGAAGATTTATAATGCATGATCAGAAATATACATATCAAGACTGAAATTAACTTCAAAAAGATAAGAAGAGAAAAAAAAGGCAACAAGAAAACGGAAAAACTACAGGAATCGACCGTAAAAGAGAGACAAATGAAAAAGAGTAGAAATTCCGCAGATGCATACGTTATGTAAGTTTCGAATACGATCAAAGCGAAATGCACAGCGGTTTCAATAATTTTATTAATTTTATAGCATAATACAAAAGTCGCCGGACACCTAGAAGAGAAACACAACGTAGCATATATTGACATACATTTGTACGGTGTCGGTCCACCTTTGGCCTTAATGCATTCCCTGACCCTTCGAGACAAGATTTCGACAAGGTTTTGGAACACAGCGATAGGTATGCGCTTCCATTCAGTACATAATGCTGCCGCTAACTGCTGCTTAGTAGTAGGCCTTGGTTCCAAACTTCTTATGCGACGCTCTAATTCATCCCATATGTGCTCTATGAGATTAAGATCAGGGCTCTCTGCTGGCCAGTCCACGCACGGTACGAAATTATTGTCAAACCACGCCGTAACGGTCCTTGCTTTATGGCTCGGTGCATTATCCTGCTGGTACCAACAAGGCTCGTTCCCAAAGTATCGCCACAGAGTTGGTAGGGCATAATTGTTGAGAATATCGAGGGAGACATGCTGGTTAACAGGTTTGCCCACGATAACCAATGGGCTGGGACCATACCACGAAAGACACCCCCACACGAGTACACTGACAGCTCCAAAGTTGACCGTAGGAACAGTACACTGTGGTAAATGACATTCCTCCGGCTACCGCCATACTCACACACGGCCATCAGACTGATGAATCGTGTATCAGGATTCATCATTCCATAGGACCCGTTTCCATTGATCTACGGTCCACGATAAATGTTCTTTACGCCATGCTAAACGAAAAGTAGCATTCCAAGTAGAGATGAAAGGCTTATGAGCATCCGCACGACTACGGTAACCCATGGAATGACGTTATCTGCGAATGGTACGTGTACATACCGAGGTTTCAGCATTTTACTCACCTGTAGACGGATGTCTCGTGCAGTACTTTGTCGATTAACTGTAACGACTCTCCGGAGGCTTTGACGTCCTCTATCATTGATGTTCTTTGGTCCGCCGGTACGTTTTGCTGCTTCAGGCACGCCATGCGTCTTGCGTCTACCACTTATTCAGTATATCCAAACAGTGGAGTTGGGTATGTTTAAACGCCTCTCGGTTTCTCTTATGGACAACCCACTAATATAACACCCAACAATCTTTCCTTTCTCAAAATCAGTTCTTTCCCACTGCGACATTTTCACTGAACCTCACAGTGCGATATGATCGCGGCCAGCTACAGGCTTGTTTTTATACCGTTTGCAGCTGTACCGCTCATCTTAACAACACAACGGATCCGTTCATTTGCTTTTGAAGGGGTGTCCGGTGACTTTTGTCAGTATAGTGTGTATATATATATATCATCATCATCATCATTGTCAACCATTATCAATCCACTGCTGGACGAAGGTCTCCCCAAGTTTCCTCCACAACGGTCTGTCTTGTGCCAGTCTCCTCCATGTCACTCCCGCATATTTACGAATTTCATCCACCCATCTCCCATGTGGTCTTTTTCTGGGTCTTTTCCTGTCCCTTGGAATCCAATCTAAAATTTCGGCTGTCCATCTATGGTCTGTCCTTCTGGCAGTATGTCCAGCCCATTGCCATTTCAGGGATTTAACTCTGATCATGATGTCTTCCACTCTCGTCATTTTTCGGATCCACGAGTTCCTCTTCTTATCTCTCCTGGTTATACCAAGCATGCACCTCTCCATGCTGCTTTGAGTTGTCTGCAACCTTTGTATGTCTCTTTTAGTTAAGGTCCACGTCTCTGCACCATACGTAAGCACTGGAAGGATGCATTGATCAAACACTTTTCTTTTAAGACATAACGGCATATTGCTCTTGAAAATTATGCTGTTTCTTCCAAAAGCTCTCCAGGCAAGTTTTGTACGCCGATTAATTTCTTCATCAATGTGACCCTCACTTGATATCTGCTGTCCAAGATAAACATACGTGTCTGTTATCTCCAGCTTTTCTCCATCAATCGATAAATCTTCATTTCTTGTAAAAGCACTGAACATCACTTTTGTCTTCTGAAAGTTCATTTTTAATCCCACTTCTTTACTCTTGTCAGCAAGTTCCTGGATCATACTCTGCAGCTCTGATGGGGTAGTTGCAAAAATGACTACGTCATCAGCAAAACGAAGGTGGGTTAGATAATCTCCATTAATCTTTATCCCTTTGTTTTCCCAGCTCAGCGACTGAAAAACACCCTCCAATGTGGCATTAAAGAGCTTCGGAGATATGGTGTCACCTTGTCTCACTCCCTTTCCAATTTTTATGTGTGTTGTATTTTTAAACAGCCGAATCTTTGCACTTGCATTTTCATAGATGTTATTAATAATATTAATGTATGCATCTTCAATACCGCAGGTTTTCAGAGCCATTGTAACTGCTGATGGTTTCACCGAATCAAAGGCTTTTTCATAATCGATAAAAGCCATGCACAATGGAAGTTCATATTCCCTCGCTCTTTCAATTAGTTCTCTCAGTACGTGGATATGATCTATTGTGCTGTAGCCACTCCTGAATCCAGCTTGTTCTCTCGGTTGAGCCATGTCCAGTGTTACCTTCAAGCGGTGTGAAAGAACTTTAGTGAAGATTTTATAAACTACTGATAGGAGGCTGATAGGTCTGTAGTTTCCGAGATCCTCAATGTCACCTTTCTTATGTAGCAGGATCATTGTAGCGGTGTTCCAATCCTCAGGAATCTTTCCTTCATTAAGGCATCGAGTGAAAATTTGGGCGAGTACTGTTTCGATTTCTCCACTTGCTTCTTGTATGATGTCTACAGTAATTCCATCTTCTCCTGGAGCTTTTCCCCGCTTCATGTTCTTGATTGCATGTGCAACTTCTGCTGGAAGGACTGGAGGAACTCTGGTACTGGTATCTTTCATGATGTCTGGAGTGCATGTATCATCCCTTTCATATAATTTGGAGTAGAAATCTTTCACTCTTGTCAAAATTTCGCCTCTATTTCTTGTTACAGAACCATCTTCTTTTCTCAGTGCCATAATCTGTTTTCTTCCCTTACTGAGATGTCCCTTTGCTATCTTTAGGCTTTGGTTGTTTTCAATTGCTTTCCTCACTAGTTCACGGTTGAATTTTCTTACGTCTTCAGTGATACTTTTCCTTACGGTCTTGCATAGCTCTATATATTCCACTTTGGAAGTCACATCTTCTTTAGTTGTCCTCATCTCTCTTCTTTTTTGCATCAACATTTTCGTTTTTCCTGATAATTTATTTACATGCAACTTGTTCTTAGACCCAGCTAATTTTGTTGCTGTTTCCATAAGAGCTTTGGTTACTTTTCTGTTAACTTCAGAGATGTCCACTTCTTCCGATGTTAGGCCTTCTAAAGTAGAGAACCTGTTCTTCAGTTCCAACTTGAAGGTATTATGGTGTTTTTTAAGGTTGGTTATGTCAATAGATTTTGTTTGTCTTATGAGCTTGCCACGTTCAAGTTTAGTGTTGAGGTGCATCTTACATCTCACCAATCTATGGTCACTACCTGTGTTGAACTTGTTTAGCACACTGCAGTCTTCTATGACAAATTTTTTGTTACACATAATAAAATCAATTTCACTTGTCGTCCCATTTGGATGTCTCCATGTCCATTTCCTGTGTGGCTTTTTCTTGAAAAAGGAGTTCAAGATGAAAAACCCTTCTGCCTCTGCAAACTCAACGAGAGTATTTCCACGCTGGTTTCTGTTGCCATGACCGAATTTACCTACTGAAGTTTCATTCTGTTGCCGTTGCCCTATTTTTGCATTGAAATCACCCATAATTATTTTCAAGTGCTGCTTACCTTTATTATTTAGTTGACAAATTTCCTCATAAAATTCTTCAATTTCTTCTTCAGGATGACTTGTGGTGGGTGCATAAGTTTGAATAATCTGAGCCTGGTATCTTTTTGAGAGTTGGATTTATATATATATATATATATATATATATATATATATATATATATATATATATATATATATATATATATATATATATAAATATATATAATGTGGGATGTAAGGTCAGGTGATGCGTAACATCACAGCCTCTCCTTAACAAATGTCAACTCAACCCCGCCTTCTCGTGGTGCATCCTGTTCCCACTAAAGGGGCTCTGACGACCGCCAATAGCGGTATAACTATACCATCGGGATTAAAGGAAATGCTATCCCACACTCACCAACCGCTTGGACAGCGTGGTGAGTTATGGCCAAACCCCTCCAAAGTGAGTCCACAACTTAAATCTTGGCCCTCAGTCTCCGGCAGCTGGAATGTACCGTACCAAGACAGCGGGAAGTGCGACATGAAGGCAGAGGGTGCTACGAATCCCCGGAGGACCGGACTAGGCTGCCATCTGATGCTGACCTTGGCTACGTATAATGGACGCTCCCTATCTTCTGATTCAAGGCTTCTTAAATTGGAAAAGAAACTACAAAGGATCAAGTCGGACATCGTCGGGCTAAGTGAGGTAAGGAGCAAAGGAGAAGATCTCATTGAACTGAAAAGTGGACATCTCTTCTACTATCGTGGGACAGATACTGGCAGAACTAGTGGTGTTGGATTTATACAAGAAACTGAAGGATAAAGTTGTAGAAGTTGAAAGTTCTTCTGACAGAGCTGCACGACTCGTTATCCAACTCTCGAGAAGATACAAGGCTCAGATAATTCAAACTTACGCACCCACCACAAGTCACCCTGAAGAGGAAATTGAAGAATTTTATGAGGAAATTCGTCATCTAAATATTAAAGGTAAGCAGCACTTGAAGATAATTATGGGAGATTCCAATGCAAAAATAGGGCAACGGCAGCAGAATGAAACTTCAGTAGGTAAATTCTGTCGCGTCAACAGAAACCAGCGTGGAAATATTCTCGTTGAATTTGCAGAGGCAAAAGGGTTTTTCATCTTGAACTCCTTTTTCAAGAAAAGGCCACACAGGAAATGGACATGGAGACATCCAAATGGGACGACAAGTGAAATTGATTTTATTATGTGTAACAAAAAATTCGTCATAGAAGACTGCAGTGTACTAAATAAGTTCAACACAAGTAGTGACCATAGATTGGTGAGATGTAAGATGCACCACAACACTAAACTCGAACGTAGCAAGCTCATAAGATAAACAAAATGTATTGACATAACCAGATTTAAAACACCATAATACCTTCAAGTTGGAACTGAAGAACAGTTTCTCTGCTTTAGAAGGCCTAACATCGGAAGAAATGGATATTTCTGAAGTTAACAGAAAAGTAACCAAAGATCATATGGAAACAGCAACAATATTAGCTGGGTCTAAGAACAAGTTGCATGTGAACAAATTATTATCCACATTGGAAAATGTCTTTCAATTACTGAACTGGGAAAACAAAGGGATAAATGTTAATGGAGATTATCTAACCCACCTTCGTTTTGCTGATGACGTAGTCATTTTTGCAACTACCCCATCAGAGCTGCAGAGTATGATCCAAGAACGTGCTGAAAAGAGTAAAGAAGTGGGAATAAAAATGAACTTTCAGAAGACAAAAGTGATGTGCAATGCTTTTAGAAGAAATGAAGATTTATTGATTGATGGAGAAAATCTGGAGATAACAGACACGTACGTTTATCTTGGACAGCAGATATCAGGTGAGGGTCACATTGATGAAGAAATTAATCGGCGTACAAAACTTGCCTGGAGAGCCTTTGGAAGAAACAGCATAATTTTCAAGAGCAATATGCTATTATTTCTTAAAAGAAACGTGTTTGATTAATGCATCCTTCCAGTGCTTATGTATGGTGCAGAGACGTGGACCTTAACTACAAAATACAAAGGCTGCAGACAACTCAAAGTAGCATGGAGAGGTGCATGCTTGTGTAAACAGGAGAGATAAGAAGAGGAACTCGTGGATCCGAAAAATGACAAGAATGGAAGACATCATGATCAGAGTTAAATCCCTGAATTGGCAATGGGCTGGACATACTGCCAGAAGGACAGACCATCGATGGACAGCCGAAATTTTAGATTGGATTCCAAGTGACAGGAAAAGACCCAGAAGAAGGCCACATGGGAAATGGGTGGATGAAATTCGAAAGTATGTGGGAGTGACATGGAGGAGACTGGCACAAGAGAGACCGTTGTGAAGGAAACTTGGGAAGACCTTCGTCCAGCAGGGGACTGATAATGGTTGACAAAGATGATGATGATGATATATAATGCATTAAATATGGCAATCAATTATCTTTGATCTGATATGAATTTAATGTACTAATTGCTGTTCAGAAGGATTAAACCGTACGAACGTTAATAAGCAAAGAAAAAAATATATAAATGAAGGGGCTGAGAAACACTGGTACTAAGAAAAATAGACCGAGGGGCAGAAAGATAGCTATTGTTGCAGATCTACGACATCTGACGAAGAAAAATGGACAAATCAATTGAAAATTCAACTTTAAAGGCAGAAACAAGATAAATTCAACATAACTATATTAAGAACAAGGCACGCAATATATATATATATGTTCGGACATCCATATATCGAAGTCGATAGTTCCATAAAAAAAATTCGCAGAATGTCATGCAAACTGTCGGAAGGAAATCAATTCACATTTGATATTTCCGATGCTACATTATTATGAGACGGGCAATTGTCTGCAAAGAAAACAATTTTTCTTTTCTGCC
Organism: Macrothele yani; assembly: GCA_039090855.1. Taxonomy (NCBI): domain Eukaryota; kingdom Metazoa; phylum Arthropoda; class Arachnida; order Araneae; family Macrothelidae; genus Macrothele; species Macrothele yani. The sequence goes on along the minus strand of CM077002.1, from coordinate 20,969,767 downwards.
TATTCCTTTTTTTATTGAAATTTAAAATCCTCTTCTCAAAACATTAATTTGTCATTCGTACATTTCTATTATAACGGTAGTCAACTTCTAAAGACTTCACATTTTTGAAGCATCTAGGTTGCTTACTTTTTCCTATCACAAATAATCTCAGTTTTTCTTGCCGACCACGTTAGCGCCCAACAAAACTGTTTTCCTCTCTTTGCTTTTATCTCCATGCCAATCTTTGTATTTAAAAATAATGGCCTTGTTTGGCAAAAATTTTAAGATAAGTCCTGCTTCGTCGACATTGAAAAGTTATCTCATTAGTGGAGTCTTCTACAATCTTCTTCAAAACCGTGTTTTTCCATTGGTAGCAGTCGTCGTTACACATGTTTCAACTTTCCTCCGAAACACTTTTCTCTTATGCCATACCGCTTCCTAAATTTACATTATCAACTATAACTAGCTTGGAAATCCACTTTCCCCAAACGACTGGCAAACTCTAATGTCTTTTTTTTTTTTTTTTTTTTTTTTTTTGTAAGAGGACCTGAGATTGGCAAGTTTTTGTCAGGAACAATTTTAACCCAGTTTAAAACGGCGACATCTACTTGTCCAAAATGACACGTTTTAGAACGTTTTCTGTCAGGTCCGACATCTTCAAAGATTTTCATAACGAACTATCGGTTTTTTATCATTGTCGATACTGTATTTGTGGGAACACCAAATTTAACCACAACATCTACAGAGGAGGAAGGTTACTTGAGGAGGGGTTGAGGGGAGTTTGGAGAAAATACCACTTCCCCGCTAGGCGACCCGTCAGTGTCGCAATGACCTGGACGACCCTTTCCTTCTTCCTCTCACGACATCTCCGTTCTGTTTCTGTCACTTGTTTTGCATATAATCGTCATTACGTGGGAGAAATCTCGATTTGTCTTGAAAAAATTCGATATAGGGAACTTTTTTTTCGATATATAGAAATAGTCTTTCTATGTAAAGATCACGGAGATTCACAAAACTTCGGTACCTACAGAATTTCGACATACGGAAGTTCGATATATGGAGGTGCAATAGTTTGGGAACATATTATTGATAATGTGGAAACTACTAATAAATGCCCTCAAATATTGTAATAATTGGTTTTCTATTGATAGCATATACACACATATATATTGCCGTGTTAACTTGATACTACGAGAGTTCAGAGATTATACGTAGGTGCTATTTCATCTTACTGACATTATCGTGAAATTTCTGCAATTGTGTTACTTTGACACACAAATAGAAGAAAATATGTAATATTTGGATTTTTACGCAATTTGCTCTCATTCGTACGAACTCGTGTTGCACTTTCTCTTTGTTAACGTTAAAGTGCTTGTGTTATTTCAGCATTCAATCTGCAAAAAAATTAGATGTAGGGGTGATCAACCTTAAAACGGTAAAACACAACACCACACAGAGTTTTACCTTTTTTTCTGCGGTTAACGCAGCAGTATTAACCCAGTTTAACCCAGCAGATTTAAAATATTTTAAAAGCCAGTTAGGCTTTTGTCGTAAAAAACGTTTTACTTCGCGCTCGGTAGGAAGTGACATCAGAAGCACGGATGAAACGAAAACATGGCACACTTTGAAATCTTATATCTTCGAAACTGATAATCGTAGAGTAATACATAGTACATCATTAGATAGTGTATAGAGCCCCATTTATGACAAAACAAATTTCAACCATCCACCCCTTAACCCTTCAAAACAGTAGCGTTAGAAAATTAAGTGAAATTTCGCATGATTTTCTTTCGCCGCAGGTCGTTTGAAGGTTGATAACTAGTGAATAGATAATGATAGCGATGGCTTTAGTCCTGTATGTCGTACCTGATGTGTAACGTACCAGGAGATGTGACGTACCTGCCAGCAGGACGCACACGACATAAAGGCAGATAGAAATCAGAATAAAACGTCCGCGTAGCTCAATTGGTAGAGCAACTTATTCCGGAATGAGGGGATCCGGGTTCGGGCCCCGGCGCGGATAGAAATGACGGAGAGATTCACTTCGTTATAGATAGACATATGTAATAAACCGAAATAAAGTGGATTTAAAATTTATTTATTTTTAGATAAAAAAAATTGGAAACATAAATTTAGATATTCCGCGAAAATCTATGGAAAATTACTATAAGCACCGATGAAAGTTGAAAAAACAGCTAGGGAAGAATAAGAGGAATCCAAAAAGGCCTGCTAAGTCATCAACCGAAAGGTCACGGACTGTAAGGAGTATCAAAAGTCCGCGCGCCAGGATGCTTTTCACCCGAATTCGACCCTAGATCCACAAACTTCCACTTCAACTGCACAAATTGAGCCTGAACAGCAAACACAGATTTCATCGATCCCAATTTTCAGATTTTCACACCGAGCATGTAAAACCAATGTACGCCACTTGTGTTCACAGCTTCTCTGGATAATGAATGTATTACGTCTCAAACCTTTACATCGCCGATGCATTCTGAATCTACATAGACAAGAACAAGAGCAACAACAAGAAGAGTACATTAGGCCCGAGATGTATCGCCAAATTTATAAAAAGGCAAATAAAGAGTTTGAAAAAATTGTTTCTCATAAACGATGTCTTCAGAAACTATTTTAGCAATAAATATTGGCAACGATTATACTACTTATTCTACTTCTACTAACGTTAATTTATAATCAGCAAACGTTACTATGAATTGTATACGTATACATAGTATAAGTGGCTTTTAAGCAAATAAAGTAAAACATTTTTTTCGTTTTATTTTTTTTTAATTTTATATCTGAAAACCACTGTGCCGCAACCTAAACCGTAGGGCTAAGTCGACTGTCCGCTGAATACTTTAAGGACGTAGAGCTAGTGAGAAAGTGCCATAAAATAGTGATGGTGGACGTAATTATATATTAAAGGTTGCCATACATTTGCTAGTGTGCCCCTTAGATATCTATTTTACGCTTTCCAACCGTAGGTTGAAGAGTATATGCTCAAGCTTTCTCTGTCCGTCGGTCTGTCCGTCTGTCCGCACGATAAGTCGCGTAAAAATGGTTCTACTTCGATTAAATTTTAGCATGTGGTGGCGGACCACCTGGGGACGAACCCAATCGAAAATGGGCGAAATGGGGCGGGATCCATTAGATTGCCTTTATGCGTCATAACTTGCGTAAATATGGTTCGATTTCATTGAAATTTTATTATGTGGTAGGGGGCCACCTGGGGACAAACCCTATTGAAAATGGGTGAAGTGGGGTCAAAGGTCAGGACATAGGAACGGGATGCATTCCATTGCCCTTATGCGTCATAACTTGCGTAAATATGGTTCGATTTCGACGAAATTTCAGTACGCTGTAGAGCAGCACCTAGGGACGAACGCTATTGAAAATGGGTGAAGTAGGATCAAAGGTCAGGACACAGGAGCGGGATGCATTCCATTGCCCTTACGCGTTATAACTTGCGTAAAAATGCTGCGATTGAGACAAAACGTTAAATGTTGTTCCGGAAGTATACTTTACCGGTTCTTTTTAATGTCTTCGAAATGGGGTCAAAGGTCAAGGCACAGGAGCTAGATTTATTCCAAAGCCATTATCCGCATAACTTGAGTAATGATTTCTGGTATGTTGGAAAGCGTATCATATTCAATGCATTGCATGATTTTACTAACTTGCTTAAATTTTGTAGACAATTAGCATTAAACAAATTTACCTATATGACTTGATATTTTGCGTATGCTTTTCGTGCTTTCCCTTAGTCAAATAAATAAAGCCATAAGTTCTAATTCCACATCGAGAGAGAGAGAGAGAGAGGGGGGGGGGGTCATCGTTGAAACGCTGTACTGAAATTTTCTGTGGAATAATCCGGTGCATATCAAGGGCAATGACCTGTGATGTGAATATTAAGATTAATGGCTCATGACTAATGGAAATTTATAGTAGGCAATTCATGGCTGCTATGCATGTCTATCTAATAGGCAATCAGTACTTGATCACTGTATAACATTTCTCTAAATAGCGTACCTGAGAAATTTCTAAATTTATGTTAATTTCGTACTTTTCTGAATAAAAGTATTTCGCTTTAAAAGGAAAGAAAATCAATTTTCAGAAGCGTTTTCGCAGAGTAAAAAATGCCGGCAGCAATTTATTCGAATATGTGCAAAGAAAATTTTCAAGCTGATGCACGCAAACATTCTAGTTGTGTTTGGGATTATTCTTTGTTTCTCGGAAAACCTGGTGTTTATTTAAGCCAACTTTACAGATTCTGTCAAAAAATAAACATTTCGAGAGACGTTTCACAAATCTAAACATCGAAAGCCTAGTACTTAACAAGCAAAACTTTTGTCTTTACCGACATCGCTATTGTTATGTTTGTTTATTTGCACTCATAAGAGGATTTTCTTCCACCATAGCATTAGTCAGGTTTAAACATCACAATATTTGCGCATGTAAATCTTTTAGGGTCCATAAAGGCTTGAACAGGATTACATCAACTTCTCTAGTGTTCCGCAATTCTGTATTTTCTTTTTTTAGCGGTAGTAATAATTTCTATATTTAATGCAGAAAAATACTGCCATCAGCATTTTATTCTACATTACATAGGAACACATTTAATTAACATTATAACAACAAATTGGAAGCACATGAAATAATTAATATATCATCATCATCATCATTGTCAACCATTATCAATCCACTGCTGGACGAAGGTCTCCCCAAGTTTCCTCCACAACGGTCTGTCTTGTGCCAGTCTCCTCCATGTCACCCCTGCATACTTTCGAATTTCATCCACCCATCTCCCATGTGGTCTTCTTCTGGGTCTTTTCCTGTCCCTTGGAATCCAATCTAAAATTTCGGCTGTCCATCGATGATCTGTCCTTCTGGCAGTATGTCCAGCCCATTGCCATTTCAGGGATTTAACTCTGATCATGATGTCTTCCACTCTTGTCATTTTTCGGATCCACGAGTTCCTCTTCTTATCTCTCCTGGTTACACCAAGTATGCACCTCTCCATGCTTCTTTGAGTTGTCTGCAGCCTTTGTATGTCTCTTTTAGTTAAGGTCCACGTCTCTGCACCATACGTAAGCACTGGAAGGATGCATTGATCAAACACTTTTCTTTTAAGACATAATGGCATATTGCTCTTGAAAATTATGCTGTTTCTTCCAAAAGCTCTCCAGGCAAGTTTTGTACGCCGATTAATTTCTTCATCAATGTGACCCTCACTTGATATCTGCTGTCCAAGATAAACGTACGTATCTGTTATCTCCAGCTTTTCTCCATCAATCGATAAATCTTCATTTCTTGTAAAAGCATTGAACATCACTTTTGTCTTCTGAAAGTTCATTTTTAATCCCACTTCTTTACTCTTGTCAGCAAGTTCCTGGATCATACTCTGCAGCTCTGATGGGCTAGTTGCAAAAATGACTACGTCATCAGCAAAACGAAGGTGGGTTAGATAATCTCCATTAATCTTTATCCCCTTGTTTTCCCAGCTCAGTGACTGAAAAACACTCTCCAATGTGGCATTAAAGAGCTTCGGAGATATGGTGTCACCTTGTCTCACTCCTTTCCAATTTTTATGTGTGTTGTATTTTCAAACAGCCTAATCTTTGCACTTGCATTTTCATAGATGTTATTAATAATATTAATGTATGCATCTTCAATACCGCAGGTTTTCAGAGCCATTGTAACTGCTGATGGTTTCACCGAATCAAAGGCTTTTTCATAATCGATAAAAGCCATGCACAATGGAAGTTCATATTCCCTCGCTCTTTCAATTAGTTCTCTCAGCACATGGATATGATCTATTGTGCTGTAGCCACTCCTGAATCCAGCTTGTTCTCTCGGTTGAGCCATGTCCAGTGTTACCTTCAAGCGGTGTGAAAGAACTTTCGTGAAGATTTTATAAACTACTGATAGGAGGCTGATAGGTCTGTAGTTTCCGAGATCCTCAATGTCACCTTTCTTATGTAGCAGGATCATTGTAGCGGTGTTCCAATCCTCAGGAATCTTTCCTTCATTAAGGCATCGAGTGAAAATTTGGGCGAGTACTGTTTCGATTTCTCCACTTGCTTCTTGTATGATGTCTACAGTAATTCCATCTTCTCCTGGAGCTTTTCCCCGCTTCATGTTCTTGATTGCATGTGCAACTTCTGCTGGAAGGACTGGAGGAACTCTGGTATTGGTATCTTTCATGATGTCTGGAGTGCATATATCATCCCTTTCATATAATTTGGAGTAGAAATCTTTCACTCTTGTCAAAATTTCGCCTCTATTTCTTGTTACAGAACCATCTTCTTTTCTCAGTGCCATAATCTGTTTTCTTCCCTTACTGAGATGTCCCTTTGCTATCTTTAGGCTTTGGTTGTTTTCAATTGCTTTCCTCACTAGTTCACAGTTGAATTTTCTTACGTCTTCAGTGATACTTTTTCGTACTGTCTTGCATAGCTCTATATATTCCACTTTGGAAGTCACATCTTCTTTAGTTGTCCTCATCTCTCTTCTTTTTTGCATCAACATTTTCGTTTTTCCTGATAATTTATTTACATGCAACTTGTTCTTAGACCCAGCTAATTTTGTTGCTGTTTCCATAAGAGCTTTGGTTACTTTTCTGTTAACTTCAGAGATGTCCACTTCTTCCGATGTTAGGCCTTCTAAAGCAGAGAACCTGTTCTTCAGTTCCAACTTGAAGGTGTTATGGTGTTTTTTAAGGTTGGTTATGTCAATAGATTTTGTTTGTCTTATGAGCTTGCCACGTTCAAGTTTAGTGTTGAGGTGCATCTTACATCTCACCAATCTATGGTCACTACCTGTGTTGAACTTGTTTAGCACACTGCAGTCTTCTATGACGAATTTTTTGTTACACATAATAAAATCAATTTCACTTGTCGTCCCATTTGGATGTCTCCATGTCCATTTCCTGTGTGGCTTTTTCTTGAAGAAGGAGTTCAAGATGAAAAACCCTTCTGCCTCTGCAAACTCAACGAGAGTATTTCCACGCTGGTTTCTGTTGCCGTGACCGAATTTACCTACTGAAGTTTCATTCTGTTGCCGTTGCCCTATTTTTGCATTGAAATCTCCCATAATTATTTTCAAGTGCTGCTTACCTTTATTATTTAGATGACAAATTTCCTCATAAAATTCTTCAATTTCTTCTTCAGGATGACTTGTGGTGGGTGCATAAGTTTGAATAATCTGAGCCTGGTATCTTCTCGATAGTTGGATAACGAGTCGTGCAGCTCTGTCAGAGGAACTTTCAACTTCTACCACTTTATCCTTCAGTTTCTTGTTTATTATAAATCCAACACCACTAGTTCTGCCAGTATCTGTCCCACGATAGTAGAAGAGATGTCCACTTTTCAGTTCGATGAGATCTTCTCCTTTTCTCCTTACCTCACTTAGCCCAACGATGTCCCACTTAATATATACATATATATATATATTGATTGAAGGTTTAACGACTACCGTGAGCAAATCAGTAGGCTATAAGCAGTCTCCCGTTAATAATTTAGGGTCACTAGCTCCAGGGAAGGGAGAGAGCCAGTGCCGTAAAACAAACACAACATCCATGCCTCACCGGAATTCGAACTCGGAACCCTTTCGGACGAATGATTTTTTTTTAATTGAAGGTTTAACGACCACCGTGAGCAACTCAATGGGCTATAAGCAGTCTCGCGTCCATAATTTAGGGTCACTGGCTCCAGGGAAGGGAGAGAGCCAGTGCCCTAAGACAAACACAACATCCATGCCTCACCGGGATTCGAACTCGGACCCCTTTCGGACGAATGATCACAGGTCATCGCTTAGCCCACTGCACCACCGGGGCGGCGAATAATTATTACAGACATAAATCAAACTGTTCTTTCCAAGTAACATAACAACAGAAATTTGAAAATTCAATCGTCCTGGAACGGGACTTGAATCCTCGCATCTCCTAGTTTGTGGGTTCGAGTCCCGTCCCAGGACGATTAAATTTTAAAATTTAGGACTGAACCTGCATCTTCCAATTTACTGTAGCATGCATTCAGGATTGTTAATGAATTTTTGGAAGATAAAGGAAAAACTTCTAGTTCTCATTTACCTTGATTATTAAAAACATTTTGTAAAACGGCAGAACACAAATTGTCAAACCATGGGTTTTTTACGCTTTCCAACCGTAGGTTGAAGATGCGTATACGCTACAGCTTTGTCCGTCTGTTTGTCCGCACGATAACTCACGTAAAAATGATTCGATTTCGAAGAAATTTTAGTATATGATAGGGGATCACCAAACACAACATCCATGCCTCACCGGAATTCGAACTCGGAACCCTTTCGGACGAATGATTTTTTTAATTGAAGGTTTAACGACCACCGTGAGCAACTCAATGGGCTATCGAAAATGGGCGAAATGGGGGTCAAAGGTCACGACATATGAGCGGAATTCATTCCATTGCCCTTATGCGTCATAACTTGCGTAAATATGGTTCCATTTCGATGAAACTTTAGTATGTCGTAGAGGGCCTCCGGGGAACGAACCCTATTGAAAATGGGTGAAGTGGGTCAAAGGTCAGGACATAGCGGGATGCATTCCATTTCCCTTATGCGTCATAACTTGAGTAAATATGATTCGATTTGGATGAAAGTTTAGTATGTCGTAGAGGACTACCTGGGGACGAACCTTGTTTTAAAGTGAATGAAGTGGGGTCAAAGGTCAGTACATAGGAGCGGGATCCATTCTATCGCTCTTATGCGTCATCACTTATGTAAAACTGCTTCGATTGGAGCACAACTTTAGTATGTTGTGTCGGAGGTAAACTGAACTAATTTTGTTGAATATAATCGAAATGGAGGCAAAGGTCAGGGTACAGGAGCGAGATTTATTCCTTAGCCATTATCCTTATAACTTGAGTAAAAATGCTTCTGTTGTGACAAAACGTTAGCATGTTGTTCCGGATGTATACTGAACCAATTCTGTTTAAAATCATCAAAATGGGGTCAAAGAGCGAGATTTATTCCACAACCATTATCATTATAACTTGAGTAATGATTTCTGGTATGTTGAAAAGCGTATCATAATCAATGCATTGCATGATTTTACTAACTTGTTTACTACTCGAGTATGCTAACCATTACACCACCCATAATAATGAAATCCAAACAACTGAGGCATTAATCTGAAACGTCAGACTTTGATTTCACTGCATAAGTCGAAACAAACGTGTCTCATCGTAGTGCTAAGTAAGCTCACCTGCAAATTAGTAAATACCAAGTTGGAAACACATGGAAAAATTAATATAGACACAAATCAAACTTTGAGTTGTCCTGGAACGGGACGATTAAATATATTGAGCATACTCCAGCGTAATTTCTTTTTCTTTTTTTTTTTTTGATTGGAGGTTTAACGATTACCGTGAGCAACTCAATGGGCTATAAGCAGTCGCCCGTCCCTAATTTAGGGTCACTGGTTCCAAGGAAGGGAGAGAGCCAGTGCCGCAAGACAAACACAACATCCATGCCTGACCGGGATTCGAACCCGGACCCCTTACGGGCGAATGATCAGAGGCCAGCGCCTTAGACCACTGCGCCACCGAGGCGGCCCAGCGTAATTTCAGACATGCGGGTTCGATTCCAGTTCCAGGACGATTAATCTTTCAAATTTCTGTGGTTATGTTACATGGAAAGAACAGCTTGATTTATGTCTAGACTAAAATTGGAACAGACTAAAATTGGAACTTTGCGTCTCATTTTCCTTAAAATCAACTGCTGAAATTTTCAGATCTTCATTTTATATCAGTAATGTTCTTCGCACTCGAAAACATTCGCTGTGACGATTTTCATTGTGGTTTCGCTACCTAGAAAATTTATTGTAGCATGCATTTGTGATTGTTAATGAATTTCTGGGTGAAAAAGGGAAAACGTTTAGTTCTCATTTACCTTGATTATTAAAATAATTTTACAAAACGGCAGAACACAAATTTTCAAAGCATGGCTTTTTTTGTTCGAAGGCACGTGTAGTGAGCTGGCTTGGAGCGGATCTAAAGGGTGCTGTAGGCATTCTAAAAACATATCACTCGTTGCTGTCATGGATGAAAAGAGCGATAGATATAGCTTCAGGTATGTGGAGCCATGCTGAATGCAGTGCATATGACAGCTCCTGGAAAGTGCGTGGTGGAGGATCCATAGAGCGAACAACACGATCGAGGTGGTCTTACAGATGCTCAATCGGGTTTAAGTCTGGGGAACTAGGATGCCTGGAAAGTACTTTAAAGTCTTCACCGTGCTTTTCCAACCACTCTCAGACATTTCTAGCTGTGTGACACGTCGCATTATCCTGCTGGAAAATCCACAGGGAAGACAATCAGCTTAAATGGGTGTACGTGGTCCGCAAAGGATGGATTCATAACGAATATGGTTCTTAGTGCATTCCACAGGTATGAGTGTACCCAGAGAAGGCCACGAAAACATTTCCAAGACAATAACGCTGGCACCACAAACTTGTGGTCTTCCAGCAATGGTTGAAGAGTGTTTGTTCTCCGATGTTTCTCAATTTATACGCGAACGTCTATCCGTTATATGAAGCAGAAAACGTGACTCATCGGAGAAGGCAATTCTTTGCCAATCAGCGGAGGTCCAATTCCGATACTGCCGTGCAAATGTAAGCCTTTTCTGCTGATGCATCTTCGCTAGTATAGGTGCAGTAACCGTCCGTCTGCGTCCGAGCCCCATACGCCGCAGTGTTCGCTGAACTGTCGTTTTAGACACACTTCTGGTAGCCCCCTTGGTTCATTCGTCCAGTGAATTGCTGCACTGTATCGTGTCGATCAGACCTCACGCACCTTCGCATTCGACGTTCACCTCTCACATCAATGGCACGTGGTGCTCCGCAGTTTGCACATCGCTTATTCGCAATGGTGCCATTTCTCCAATCACAATACACTTTAACCACAGCAGTACGCGAACAGTTCACAAACTGCGCTGTTTCAGAAATACCGCCACCTTTGGCCCGAAAGCCAATAATCATCCCTTTTTGCAAATCTGATAAATCGCTTTGTGACGTACCTGCCAGCAGGACGCACACGACGTAAAGGCAGATTGCAGTCAGAACAAACGTCCGCGTAGCTCAATTGGTAGAGTGACTTATTTCGGAGTGAGGAGATCCGGGTTCGAATCCTGGCGTGGACAGAAATGACGGAGAAATTTACTTCGTTATAGCTTCTCTTGTCCATGACAGCAACGAGTGATGTATTTACACTATGCCTATAGCACACATTATATACCCTCCAAGCCAGCTCTCAACACGTACCTTCTTTCATTGGCTACGCGCTGTTGATGTCAAAAGTAGGAAGTGGTCACAATAATGTAACTCGACTGTGTATTTTGCTCCCCATAAACCTAAATTTTAAAGCTAACTACTCAAAATTAAAACAAATTCGTAAAAGACACAGAACTGCAACTTCACAATCCTTCTTACATACACTGACGGAAAAAAATCCCAACACCACGAAAAAATAGTTGTAGAGGAATGAAATGGTGGCAATACATTTGTATAGGTAACATATTTAATCGATTAATGTTTCAAGATCACAGCTTATTGTAAGCGCGAGAAGAGCTATTTTAAATGTGAAATGCTGGTACATTAATAACCAGTGTAACCGCCAGAATGTTGAATGCAAGCGCGCAAACGTTCATGCATTGTGCCGTACAGGTGCTGGATGTCAGTTTGTGGGATGGGGTTCCATGCGTGTTGCACTTGGTTGGTCAATACAGAGACGGTTAATGCTGGTTGGGGGTGACGCTGGTGTTGTCTTCTAATGATGTCCCATACGTGCTCGATTGGTGAAAAATCTGGTGATCTAGCAGGCCACGGCAACATGTCGACACTCTGTAGAGCATGTTGGGTTACAACAGCGTTATGCGGGCGAGCGTTATCCTGTTGGAAAACACCCCCTGGAATGCTGTTCATGAATGGCAGCACAACAGGTTGAATCACCAGACCGACGTACAACTGTGCCGTCATGGTGCGTGGGTTAACCAGGAGAGTGCTCCTGCTGTCATAGGAAATTGCTCCCCAGACCATAACTCCAGGTGTAGGTCCAGTGTGTCTCGGCCGCAGACAGGTTGGTTGCAGGAGGTCACCTGGTCTCCTTCTAACCAACACACGGCCATCACTGGCACCCAGACAGAACCGGCTTTCATCAGAAAACACAACAGATCTCCACTCCGTCCTCCAATGAGCTCTAGCTTGACACCACTGACGTAGCAAACGGCAGTGGTTTGGAGTAAGTGGAATGCACGCTACAGGGCGTCTGGCTCGGAGCTGTCCTTCAAGTAACCGATTTGTAACAGTTCGTTGTGTCACTGTGGTGGCAACTGCAGCTCGAATTGGTGCCGCAGACGCGGTACGATGCGCCACGGCCATACGCCGTACACGGCGGTCTTTCCTCTCAGTAGTGCCACGTGGCCGGCCGGAACCCGGTATTCTTGAGGCAGTACCTTCCCTTGACCACCGCTGCCAACAATCATGCACAGTGGCTACATTCCTGCCAAGTCGTTCTGCAATATTGCGGAAAGAAAATCCACCTTCTCGTAGCCCTATTACACGACCTCGTTCAAACTCCGTGAGCTGTTGATAATGGCTTCTTCGTCTTCTTAAAGGCATTCTTGACTAACATTAACACCCTACGTCGAATCTCAACGATAACTAACGCTCACGAACGTTACAGTGCGTATTTACAGCAAACCTGCTTTGCATGTTCCGAGGGGTGCTACACGTATGCGCCGAGCGCGAAATTTGCATATACGTCATCTTACAGATGTACCCTCACCGCCTACTAACTGTCGTTTATCTAACACAACCCCTTCTTGGTGTTGGGATTTTTTTTCCGTGAGTGTAGTTAAAACATTATTAAATTATCTATGTCTATTTAGTGTATTCTTTGCTTTCCTTCTTTTTAACAAAAACTCGTGAATGAAGGAGAGAGCACGTTGCAGGCCATTGGCATAATAACAGAAAATTTGATGCACTAATAATTTGTCTAAATGGATGCAAACCCTCAGTCGCGTCCTCTGCGGATGACGTCATAACAGCCACATTTCGAAGCGCTCAAACTCCTCGATGGTGGCAAAATGATGGTAGTAATGGAAGATAATGTTGTTTGCCCCCGTGTCACGTTTCGTGGAATGCATTCCTCGCTGCTGGATACAACTGCTGAGTTTCAGAAATAAGCATGCCAATCAAAAGCATTATCTACCGCAACCTGCAATAAAGCGAATGTGTTCACGAAACTCTTTTGAAGTCGTAGTGACGGGTAAAATTTTATGTAAACGTGAATTTCGGCACATTTATTCTTGAAAGCTGGAAGGACTGTAGCAGAGAATGATGCTAACGAATGAAATCACCCAAGTCTTCCTTCATTATCACCACAACGTGAGCCGAGAGCTATGGAGCAATGTAAACTTTCAGTTGCTAGTCGTGAAATATCTTTCAAATGGGGGTTGTAATGAAATGCGTTTAATGCTGGAAGATAGGCACCATGCTTGAGATTTCCTGATATTTGTTCCCGATGGCATTACTTCTCCATGGTGGGAGTCAGGAGTATTCTTCAAATTTTATTCACTTTCGCCTCACATTGGGATTTTTCATGCTGAAATGGTTGTGCTTTACTTCTGAACGCAAGTGTTGGACCTACCTTAGGGTTTATAACCCACCAACCTTTAAGGTACACTAAAAGACCACTTCATTGTGGACATCCAAATGCTTACGTAATGTAATAGATAAGTTATTCACATAGCCATTGAATCGGAAGCAATTCTTTAAAGTGTTTCATATTATAATCTCTCCTTACTTCTAAACATTTTTTCTAGTTAATAGGCAAATACTAAAAATCACGGAAAACCAAATTATTCCCCCTCCCCTCAAAGTATTCAGAAATCAAATACTTCAGTTCAGTATTGTCTGGGAAACGACGTCAGTTCAAAATCAGGAACTCGAAAGAAATGATTACTGAATGGTTAATATAAACCGTATGATGTATGATTTTGGCCCTTAAATCTATCGTCGTTCACAGCAAACACTACATTTCTTGATTGCTGCATCTCCAACGACTCAATTGCATCATTTTTCTTTCCTATCTTCTATTGCAATACGAAACGTTGCAACATACGAATACCTGGGAATTAATTTTTTGGCGTTCCAAGTAGTCTTCTAACAGAACTCCTCCAGAATCTTACAGCATAGAAGCTATTATCTTCGCAGCCGATCTCTCTCTCTCTCTCTGAAATCGCTGGGAGAAATCTGTTATGCTTTTACTGCATGCATTTAATCGGAAGTCAGGATCTCAGCAATGAAATCATGTGTCACAGCTGCTAACTATAATATAGATAAAAGTTTCTGCATGCGCTTCATGAAATTTTAAATTTTCTTCGGAAAAGGAATGCTGCATTTGCATTGAAGTGAGGTATCCGCATTTGCATTGAAGTGAGATTTCTCGGATACCAAATGCCCCCTGAATCTCGACGTTGGCAACTTTATACAGGAGTTAGTCAGAATAATATGAACACCTAGGAGAAGAAGGTTTCTACGTACCTAATAGGGTGTTGAAAGAAAAGTTTTACGTATCTAATACCTTTGGCATTCAAAACCGCCTGGATCCTCTTTGCAATGGACGCATACAAATCCTGGAAGGTGGTTAGTGGAATGTTGTACCATTTTTCATGCAGAAACTACCCCAGGTGCTTAAGAAATGCAGGAGGAGGATAACGGGATCTTACTGTGTTTTCCAACACAGACCACATTGGCGCGCTGATGCTTAACTATGGTGACTGGGGAGGCAAAGGAAGGTGTGAAAGTTAATCCTCATGTTCCTCAAACCATGATTGAAGATTCCGAGCTCGGTGATTTGGGGCGTTATCATCTTAATACACTGTAAAAAAAATTGCAGATTTTACGGTTTTAAACCGTTTTCCATTGTGCCAAAACAAAACCGTAAAATCTACAGTTTTATGCCGTGTTGGAACAAAGCTATAGCTTTGCTCCAACACCGCATTTAATGAAGAAAACAGCACAGAATTTGGCTGGAGCGAGCCACAGTCCAAATAATCTCGAAAACACAAAAATTTGGCTGGAACGAATGTGTTGATTGTGTTGGAGCAAAGCTATAGCTTTGCTCCAACACGGCATAAAACTGTAGATTTTACGGTTTTGTGTTGGCACCCTGGAAAATGGTTTAAAACCGTAAAATCTACAGTAATTTTTTTACAGTGTAGATGGCATCCCTGCAGGGAATAATGCCTGAGCCATTGGATGCACTTGGCGGCCAAAATGGTTTCATACGCCCCAACAGTCATCCGTCCTTTCAAGGTGATCAAAGGATCTGCTGAAAACCACGATATGACAGCCCAGAGCATGACACAACCACCACCATGCTGCACTGTTGGGAGCAGACAGTCCGGTTTGTAGGCTTCTGACGGTGTTCTCCACACGTAAACACGTCGTGTGGTAATGAAAAGTGTGAATGTGGATTCATGCGGCCGCATTATTGGTTTCCATGCATCGGCAGTTCACGTTGTATGCTCCTGGCACCACTGCCGTCGCCGTTGTGCATTCACCCGGATCACCAAAGGTTTTGCAGCAGCTCTGTCATGAATATCTGGTTTAGGTTGTTCTCTGCACACTATTTCCTCTGATACTGGGGTCTAGAGATGCAGATTGAGCTCCTCACTAGTTTTCGGCGGCGTTATCTTCTTATTACGGGTAACAATCCTCTATAATGCTCTCCTGTCTCTATCAGTCAAGGTCGTTTTCTGACCGTTCTTGTGTTTCTCAGGCAAGATTTTGCCACGAATTTGGTATACTGTCATAACGCTAGACACAGTGGCTCTCGATACCTCCACTTCTCTGGCGAATTCTGTCACGGAGACACCGACAATTAGCACTCTTCCGAAGTCCGTTACGTCTCTCATTTCATTGTCACGCTGAAATAAATTTTGCGACAAGACCCTTTAAATACACTTAAACATGACCTTGATGTTTGTGACGTGCCTGCCCAGCAGGACGCACACGGCATAAAGGCAGATAGCAGTCAGAAAGAACGTCCGGGTAGCTCAATTGGTAGAGCGACTTATTCGGGAATGAGGAGACCCGGGTTCGAGCCCCGGCGTGGACAAAAATGACGGAAAAATTTACTTCGTCATAATGGCGCCCGAACTTTCCGGATGACCTGGCAGTTCAAAATCTCGCAATGGTGTGATGTTCTTTCCACACCGCGAGATAGGAAAAATAAGAGAATCCCTTCTCCAGCGCTTCAAGAAATAAATGTGTGTGACGTTGCATTCCACACACCAGATTGACTGGGAGTTATCAAGTGCACGTTCTACAGCGGGTTTCTGCCTGCAACGACTCATGGTTACGGATGCCCCGTGGGCCGTGCCCCCGGCCCTCTTTCGGGAGGGGGATGGAGATGTTACGTGCCTGCCCAGCAGGACGCACACGACATAAAGGCAGATAGCAGTCCGAACGAACGTCCGCGTAGCTCAATTGGTAGAGCGACTTATTCCGGAATGAGGGGACCCGAGTTCGAGCCCCGGCTTGGACAAAAATGACGGAGAAATTTACTTCGTTATAGGTTCTAAAGAAAGCCTATTACAATAAAAAAAGTGGTGGGTACCTTTGCATATTATGACTTATGCAGCTGCATTAAAAGTCACGTGTCTGAGCATGGTGTGCGTATTATTTTCTCCAACTTTTTTATGAAGAATAGTTAAAAGTGTTTGTTCAGATATGTTGTACTACAAAGCAACGGTACGCACTTCAAAACACCTGTCTTCTATCAAAAGGCTTTTGCCGTTTCTTTGTACAATCTCTCTCTATAAACTTACAGATTTCTCTATACAAACATTGGGGTACAAAATTGAATAACGCAAAATCCACACGCCAGAGGTTAATAACAATTGGTGCGGAAATTCGTGCAGTATATTGATAAAGTCGCAACACACAACAGAAAATTAATGACATCTCCGCATGGGGAAGGAGCATGCGCATGACAGTATGAAAGGCCAAAAGTGATGTACAAAGTGGCGCTGATTAGGGGCTGATAGGGAGTGTCATTACCCCGAACATCTTTAAAGTTCGCTCAATGAGCCCTCATGCTGTTTAAGAGGCCGTGAATGAAAGTTTGGGGCAAGAAGTACCACTCCTCCACCAATCCGCGTAGGAGTCCCGGAAGGGTTCTAGAACAGGGCTTCCAGCCTGCAAGCCTGCAATTGTTCTTTTCAGGGGGTCTGAGACAGACTTTGTCCGGTTCATATCCGGAAAACTGGCAAGACATTTCATCCTGTGAACATCTTTGCTTTTTTTTTTTTTTTTTTTGATTGGAGGTTTAACGACCACCGTGAGCAACTCTCAATGGGCTATAAGCAGTCGCCCGTCCCTAATTTAAGGCCACTGGTTCCAGGGAAGGGAGAGAGCCAGTGCCAAAAGACAAACACAACATCCATGCCTCAACGGGATTCGAACCCGGACCCCTTTGGGACGAATGATCAGAGGCCATCGCTTAGACCACTGCGCCACCGGGGCGGCCATCTTTGCTTTCCAGGTATACGTTGACGAACAGAGCCATATGAAGACAGGCGTTATCGTCCATAAAAAAGGAAATGGGGGCCAAAAGCTCCCCTGAAAAGCTGTACATAAAGGTCTAGGATGCTATATCCCTGTAGTCTGTAGCAGTATAGGCGTCTCCTGGAAATACCTGCAGTGGCGAGCGTACATCCAACATGATGCCAGCTGAAACGAAGAGTCCTCCACTACAGCAATGGCCAATTTCTCTAATGTCGGAAGGAAGATTTCTGGTTTTCAGCCTCTCTCCGGATGTACAAACGTAAAGAAGCCGTGTTTAGGCTGTGTGGCGACTCGTCACGGAAGAGAACACATGCTAACTTATCATTGGTCCAGGGGTGATGTTGTCGAGCCCAATTCAGACGGACCCTTCTGCCTGATGCGGCTAGTTGGATACAGACCATTGTCCTTCTTGCATACAGAGCTCTTTTGGGGAGTTTCCTGTAAACATTTTGCCTCGATATCGCGGCTTCCGTAGCAGAGGAAACCTCCGCCGAGAGTTTGCTGCTGTCGACTCTCTAAGGCGGCGAGCTGTTAGAGACAAATGCCGGTCGTCTTGACTTGTGGCTCATGGGAGTCCTTTTCCCATGCCTTTTGGTTATTTTCCGGTTTCCTGAAACTGTCTGCAAAGATTAGAGACTACTTGTTTTAGCACATTCAGCCACCTTGCTATCTCAGCTTGCGCTTGCCCAGCTTTCATTCTATTAATGGATCTCCACCATAAAGATCCTTCTAAGCGATGGTGCGAAACCATTATCTTAGTAAGAGTCCAGCTAAAGCTTCAATCGCCGCACCCAGCTCAGAACAACGTTTATCTAGGTCGCGTGTCTGCCAGATATATGACGCAAGGACAGAGCTATATGGAGACTTCGGGATTTGGGTATTTCCATAACAGCGTATTTCCATAACAGCTAGCACAATGTTGCTTGGGTGCGTCGACTAAGCATTTCCCCTTGGGCATGTCTCTAAAATAGTCTTTATAATCATTCTTCTCGTTTTGGACACATTCTGGAATTTGTATTTGTCACGTAAATTTTGGACACTAGTGTAAATTGTCCACACAGAACTAGCCAGCGTATCTGCATGTATATTGATAAGTGCGTGCAGGAATGTGGAATATTCAAATGATTTGAGAATAAAACTAATCGGGTGAAATCACTACCCATGTCCCAGATCGTATGGAACAAAGAAACGAGGTGTTGAGTGCTGCTGGAGCATACCCAAGCACCGAGATGTCTCGTATATCTTTTCTTTAACCCTAACGCAAGCTGAACGCGTTTCAGAGAGGAAGGACTGTAGACCTCCGTGAAGCTGGTTGGTCGATTCACCGAATAGCTGCTCATAAGCATTAGGATTCGAGAAGTGTTAGGCGTGGTTGCAAAACCATAATTTCAGTCACCCAAGTGCAACCAGTGCACACAAGCGTACGCCAGTATGCATCGATCGGCGTGTTCGTCACCAGGAGGTTGTGGTGCCATGATCTATTACAGACAGGGTTCGAGGGGCTGTAGCGGGGAATGTGGATATTTTTTTAACAACTCAGACTTGAAAAACAGATTAAGGGAGACAAGGAAGTGCTACCAGCAGCAGTCGTTTCGTAGATTATCATTAACCACTGGGCATCACCAAGGCCGAGATTGTTGCCATTTCTGGTTGGTATTAGTAGACCGTTTCGCAGGACGATAATGCTATTTCACACACCACATGCATCTCCTGTGTGAGCGGGCCTACAAAGGGTCTATATACTTCCATGGCCAAGAAGATCTCTGAAGCTATCACACATAAGGCATGAATAGCACCTCATTAAACGACGATCGCAAGCTTTCCTGGGCCCATTGAAGTATGGTATACGTTGCGAAATCCCTGATATCCCAGGTCATCAGTAGAGCGGTGTATCTATGCTGCACCGTGTGTAACTGATTGCTTTGCACAACATAGTGGTTAAGGTTACGATGTGTTAACTATTGTCATGTGATCTTGCCGTGTAGTCTATCTAATTTGTGTTCTGCCTCGGAAACTAATGTACACTGCTGGCCACCCAAAATGCAACACCAATGAGGAAGTATCCGATTGGCCTGAAATTTGCAGCATGCGTCGCCCGCGAGAGGACAAGCAAACGATAAGTATTGAAGGGCATATGCAAATCATGTGCACACGACACGCCACCGAGAAGCACTATAAGAAGGATGCACAGAAAGCAGGTTGTAAGTAGTGGAAGTGTGTTGTGCTGCTGGACCTGTGCGAGGGAAGCTTCCTGATGCCTAGTCGCAGAATACGGCAGTCATTCCAGCACGTTTCGGAGTTCGACAGAGGACGACTAGTGGCTTATCGCAACAGCGGTTTATCGTAACGAGACATCGGAGCTCGTGTGGGACGACATCCAGCCACAGTGAGGCGAGTATGGCTTCGGTGGGTACAAAAGGAACGGACGGACCGACGTGAGCGATTGCCGCAGCCGCGGCACACTACCAAACGAGAGGACCGTCATGTTGTGCGGCGGGAATTGACGGCTCGCATCGCCACATCTTGAACGTTTCGCAGGAATTAAGGTGTGTTGCGCAACAACTTGTGTCAGCACGTACCGTTCGACGTCGTCTGCAGGAGCGGGAACTTGTCGCAAGGCGCCCATTGCTCCGATTACCATTTACGTTACAGCACCGGCGAGTGCGGTGGCAGTGGATCGTTGAACGCCGCACTTGGACTACGGAATGGCACGACATTGTCTTCTCCGACGAGTCCCGCTTCTGCCTGTAACACCAAGATGGTCGTATCTACGTGTGGCGGCACCGCGGTGAGAGAATGTAAGACGCCTGCATTATGCATCGCCATACCGGTCCGTCCCCTGGAGTTATGGTTTGCGGCGCAATTAGATATGACACACGCACACCTCTGGTACGCATCGCCGGTACACTCAACAGCCACTGCACCATCTCCGACGTTTTGGAGCCTGTAGTCCTCTATTACCTGCAGGACCTGCCAGCGGCCACGTTTCAACAGGACAATGCGCGCCCGTGCGTGGCACGCATCGTACAACAATTCATCATGGCCCACCAGGCGTAACTGCTGCCGTGGCCGGCCTGCTCTCCCGATATGTCGGCCATCGAACAAGTCTGGTTGCTGATCGGAAACCGAGTGGCCCGGCAACCACCAGCCGCGGCTACGCCTGATGAACTGTGGCAACGTGTGGAAGTAGCCTGGACCGACATACCCCAATCCCACATCCAAAGCCTCTTTCGTTCGATGCCGCGGCGTGTAGCGGTCGTTCTTGCCAGCCATGGGGGCCTCACGAACTATTGATGTCTGCGTGTTCCGCAAGTCGCACGGACCAGTAAGCCCAATCGTTTCATCTTTGTATCTGTTGTTATGTGTCCAGTAAATCTGGCTTTGCTATCTCGCGTCCTCCTTGGTGTTGCATTTTGGGTGGCCAGCAGTGTATTTTACACCAAATAATCTATGTATCTAGTTATTTTCAGCTCCTTTTGGCTCACACTCTCTGCCTGGGGTAAATCCAACATCCTGCATTTAATATCTGAGGTAATCATCTCCACAGGCTATTCAAGGAAAATATAATCTCCGACAGATTCTCTGCAACATTTACACCATTCAGACCAGAAATCCACCCAAAAGTTTGAAAGTACAGTACTGATATACTGAACTAATATCCATTCATGATTGGCCATTACTCCGTCCCCTTTGTAAGAGACCTTATTTACCAGTCTTATCTCATCTACGGTATCACATATTTTCTTTGTTTATTTTTGCAGCTGTGTCACAACTTAGAAAGAAAGTGAAGGAAAAAGTGACCAAAGCATGTAAATGCACGTCACGACATGAATCGTTGTAATCAAACAGAAATACACTCACTGACAATGAAATTTGCGCACCGAGTGAGAAGCATCGGATTGAACTGAAATTTTATGGAAGTAATGATACAGATAAATGATATACATGATGATATGATGGCAAAAACACAGCTGTAGGACAAATACAGAGGGATCTGTGGCATGCAGTCCGGTCATCTTCAATAGCGCGTCGCACCGCCTCCGTGCGGCTATACATGCTGCAATACGGTCCGGCATGGAAGCGAAGAGGCCCCTGATGTTGTAGTGCGGCAGAATGGCCCGTCAATGATCCACGTACAACTACTAAATCTGATCGGCTATCGTAGACAATGACTCCCCAGTCCATAATGTCAGTGGTGGAGGAGTGGCGCTCGATAAAGAGGTTGGGATTGCGCCGTTGACCCGGGGACCTCCACACCTGGACATGATGATAATCTTTCCCCAAAACGAAGCGGAACTCAGAGATAAACACTGCCCGTTGACAGAGTTTGGCGTTGCACGTCAATCTGGCCTGGTACTACTGCACACGGAGCCGGTGATGTTCCGATGTTAATAGCAGCACACGTAAGGGACGCTGGGCAGCAGATTCGCACCCGCAAGGAGTCGGGAAATGGTTCGTGGGCACACAGGAGCTGCTACATCTGCTTGCATAGGGGACAGGTTCCCTGTGAGATCCGCTCGCGCCAGGCTCACGGTCCGTCAATCCTCTCTACTGGTGGTCCTCCTGATCGGTCCGGAGCTTCTCCGCCGTGTGGCAATGCCGTCACGTGTCCAGAACAATCCAGGTGGCGGGATGTACGGCGCGCCGATCTCCCGGCGGTTTTCAGCCCGATTATCCGGCCTCTCTCAAAGTCCGTACGTTGCGTAAATCGACGTCTCTGGCGTCTCCACTGCATTCTTCTCACTCTGTACCCTTGCTTGCGTCGGCTGGTTGCTTTCGCTTTCATGGGACATCGACTACATGCCTGTTTATAAGGCTGCCGGTTCGTGTTTGCAGCCGCACCACAAGGTGTGCGGTCATGCCCAGTCGCACTAAACGTGGATCATTTACATACCAGCACGCACTATAGATATTTGTGCCGTGCCTGCACAGCAGGACGCACATGAGATAAAGGCAGATAGCAGCAAGAGCATACGCCAGCGTAGCTCAGTTGGAAGAGCGACTCATTCCGGAGTGAGGGGATCCGAAGTCGGGCGTGGACAAAAATGACGGACAATGTTACTTCGTTATATATTTGCAAAGTTTCGTGGTTGTAGCATGTTTTCTTCTAGGTGCGCAAATTTCATTGTCCGTGAGTGTACTTGTCATATGACTAACACTAAGCTGTTCTCTGATATTCAGTGGTTAGCTCCACAAAGAAATACAAATTACCAGAAAGTTTTTACGTACTGTTGCCATATCAAACTTCTCCATTAACAGCGATCTTGACTTACAACTCGGGCCTCACTAACATCCATCACACGCCTTACACAAGATCTTCTATACTTCATACTCATAATCTTTTTCTCTTGCAGACTCTCCTGAATCGCATCCTCCCATGAATTCCTTAGCCTTCCTCTGCCTTTCCTTCCTGCCACTTGGGCTAAAAATATTTTCTTAGCAAGCATCTCATCACTCATTCTTTCAACGTGGCCAAACCAGCGAAGCATATTACTCTCCACTTTCCTAACAACATTTTGCTCCACATTACACAACTGCAACACATCTTCATTCCTCACACAATCAGAACGTGTCTTGTCACAATCCCCCCGTAAGTAACGCATTTATCCAGCACACAAACATCTGTAACGTACTAGGAGATGTGACGTACCTGCCAGAAGGACGCACACGACATAAAGGCAGATAATAATCAGAATAAAACGTCCGCGTAGCTCAATTGGTAGAGTGACTTATTCCGGAATGAGGGGACCCGGGTTCGAATCCTGGTTATGTATTTACCTAGTAGATGTATTTACTTCGTTATACATCTACTAGGTTTCTTCGGTAGCACCCAGATTTCATTGCCATACATCAGAGTAGGAACAATTACACTTTCATTCACAGCTATGCGGGACTCTCTTGAAAACCCAGCATTTCTGTGAAAGCCTCCCAAAGCAGCCATGACTTTCAACAAGGAATTCACTAGCTTACTAATTTCACCATTCAATTTGTTTAGAGAGATAATTGTAATTTTGAGATATGATAAATATTTGTCTAGGGAGATAATTCTTTAGTACCTGTCTAAGATAAAAAATGTAAACTTAGATGAAAATCTTGGGAATATCTGAGTTTCTTTTTCTTCTGTTTCGAGAAATAAAGACTATTGTGATCAACGCTTAGAGCTACATCATGTTTTTGATTACTGATTCTAGGGAAATGACTGCGTTAGCGTTATAAGACAAACACACCATCTATTTCTTATAAGATTGCTAGCTAAAAACCCGCATTCTTAACACTCGGCTACTAGGACAGCAGATATGAGGAATCTGCTGGTCTTTATGGCACTTATTGTGTACATTTCCTAGAACCACTGGGGCTGGCTGTGTTCATTTCCTACTACCACTGGAGAAACTCGGCGATTCATCGAGTTTTAGAAGCTCAGGATTACTTAGCCTTGGAAGAAATGAAGGTAAGGAAAGACGAAAAATAACGCTTTGCGAAATATTCTCAACATTAGTGGTACTAGTTTTAAAACCGAAAACTGTTCTCCGTCTTCTGTTGACACTCCTAGCATGTTGCAGCCAAAAGATCACGGAAAAACAGAAAATATGAAAGTTGTTATCAGACGAAGTGCATTTCGGACGAAAAGTTCTGATTAATGAAGAAGAAGATGGAGCAAGAGTTATTGACATTAGGATGCCATGTCATATGCAAAGCTATGCTTAGAAATCTGTTTCAAAAGAAAAAGTTCCAAACTGGTGGAAACATGCTGGTCCTTTAGGAAAACGTCTTTCAGTTCAACAAGGCAGACCTATCTGCAAATCAGATCGAAGATAAAGGAAATCATGTTTCTTTGCAGCTAGTGTTTCTTCCTCAAAATTATGGGGCCGCCCCGGTGGCGCAGTGGTCTAAGCGATGGCCTCTGATCATTCGTCCGAACGGAGTCTGGGTTCGAATCCCGGTGAGGCATGGATGTTGTGTTTGTATTACGGTACTGGCTCTCTCCCTTCCCTGGAACCAGTGGCCATAAATTAGGGACGGGCGACTGCTTATAGCCCATTGAGTTGCTCACGGTGGTCGTTAAACCTCCAATCAAAAAAAAAAAAAATTATGGGAACATTGGGGCTCTCGATTGAATCACTGAACACAGATGCTGACGTTGCGCACATTCAGGGCAAGAGTGGTGATCAATCAACTGATAAAAAAGTTACTTTCGAAATAAACTCCGACTTGTTATTGAAAGTTTAGAAAATATGAGATTTATTTCGCATCTAGAAGCATTTCAACCACTGCGTTGCAGGATGTTGATAAAAAAATTAACAGATGCTATCATAAGAAACACAAAAGACGTGCAACAATTGGCTCGTATTTTCGACGTAGCGTGCAAACAAGAAAACAGATGTAACTGAGGAATTTTTAATGTTTTTGCAGTTATTCTAATTCTTACACATATTAAAGTTTTTATTTGAAAATCTCATTCTTATTTTTATTGCCAACTATTGATTTTAATTTAGATGCATTATTTATCTTCGATTAATTGATAAACACTTTATGTACGACTAGTTTTAACCTGACATAATATAACATGCCATAAATGACACATTTAATATGTTCAGTATATTGAAATTTACATATATCAAATATTTGTAACTCTCCCTTTGACTTCGTTATAAACTTTTGAGACCCGACTTTTATAACGTCGCCTAACTACGTAAGAGGGCATTTTCAAAATCGAATGAAATGTGGATTATGAATTCTTTTAACGACTAAAGATGGACGACTTTAGATTAATTTTTCTTGTCATACAGTTAGGAAAGGTGTATGATTAAAACCGAAATTTCCGCCACCCACGGTAAAATTTTAAAGCCTTGCATATTTATTATGAATTTTGTTTTGTAATGACAGCAATTTTTTTATTGTAGGTTTAACGACCACCGTGAGCAACTTAATGGGCTATGAGCAGTCGCCGGTCCCTAATTTAGGGCCACTGGTTCTAGGAAAGGCAGAGAGCCAGTGCTGTGAGACAAATACAACATCTATGCCTTACCGGGATTCGAACCCAGACCCTTCTCGGAAGAACGGTCATACGCCAGCGCTTTAAACCACTTGGGCGGTAATGACAGCTATTGGATACATAATGTTTCAGATCGAACACTGAGAAATGGAGATATCCTGATTGTATATGTATACGTCGAAAAAATTTGCATATGCATCACTTTGCGGCAAAAAAAACAAATCCCGTTAAACAATATATGCTATCTTCCGTGCTTTCCTTGTGTAGAAAGGAAGAATTACATGGAAAACTTGACCACTCTCTGTCTGAGATATCAGAGGGGTAGGTTTGTAGTCATCTAAAGTGAACCTGGGTACCAGTCTCAAATGAGGCACGGGTGGTCTATTTATCCGACGGCCCTGATTCTATTACTTCTTCGAAACCATTGGCTCTGAATTAGGGACGGGCGACTGCTTATAGCCACATAGCGTTACTGACGGTGTTCGTTTTACCTTGAACAAAAAAAAGGCACTCTTGGAGAAAGATCGATGGACTGATGCATAAATATGAATATCCTCCCACAGGGAAAGTAAAAAAAATATTACCGTTCAGCTCATATTCGCAACCGGAGTGTGAAAATTTCGAACTAATATCGGACCGCTCTGAACCCCTATATGTAAATTGCGAACTAAGAGACAAGACCCCTATGTGTAAATTCGAACCAACTTTTCTGCGCCCCTTCTGACGATATCAAAAAGTAAACCAGTATAAAAAAATATTAATTAAAACAATGTAAAACAATTTAAAGCAATGTGTTCACGAAAACAACAAAACAAGTTTGTCATCCTTGCGCAGGGGCCATATAAATTTTCTCCGTGATGTTCCATATTTAGTATATGTACATTTCTACTTAATTCATTGAATTCACGAAAATATCTTTATTTTGCAGTAAGTGTAGACGTCTACAATTAACAAATATTTTCCTTTTTCAGAGATTGAGAGCGTCACTTCCATCGTAAAACTTGTCGAACAACAAAAGACATATCTGAAGCAAAGCAATCAAAACAGACGAGCTAGCTTAGGAAATTCCAGCAGATGTTAAGAGAAGTCGGTTCGGAATTTACAAATAGAGGTCATGGGCCATGGCTCGCAATTTACATATAGAGGTTTAATGGCGGTCTGATTTTAGTTCGCAATTTACACACTCTAGTTCGCAATTTACATACCACCTTCGCAACTACCGCTTCGTGAAAATGCGAATTTTAGAGGAAAATTTAGCGCCTATTTGGGCAAGGGTGGCAAACACATGTCACAGAATTTTTTCTTTGTGGAACATGTACATGCAGTTCCATTCATTGAACAACACAAACATAATAACACCTGTTAATTGTAGTTTGAGTTACAGGTAACTACACTGACGGAAAAAAATCCCAACACCAAGAAGGGTTTGTGTTAGATAAACGACAGTTGGTAGGCGGTGAGAGTACATCTGTAAGATGACGTCTATGCAAATTTCGCGCTCGGCGCATACGTGTGGCGCTGGTAGCGCCCCTCGGAACATGCAAAGCAGGTTTGCTGTAAATACGCGCTGTAACGTTCGTGAGCGTTAGTTATCGTTGAGATTCGACGAAGTGTGTTGATGTTAGTCAAGAGTGCCTTTAAGAAGACGAAGAAGCCATTATCAACAGCTCACGGAGTTTGAACGAGGTCGTGTAATAGGGCTACGAGAAGGTGGATTTTCGTTCCGAAATATTGCAGAACGACTTGGCAGGAATGTAGCCACTGTGCATGATTGTTGGCAGCGGTGGTCAAGGGAAGGTACTGCCTCAAGAAGACCGGGTTCCGGCCGGCCACGTGGCACTACTGAGAAGGAAGACCTCCGTGTACGGCGTATGGCCGTGGCGCATCGTACCGCGTCTGCGGCAGCAATTCGAGCTGCAGTTGCCACAACAGTGACACAACGAACTGTTACAAATCGGTTACTTGAAGGACAGCACCGAGCCAGAGGCCCTGTAGCGTGCATTCCACTTACTCCAAACCACTGCCGTTTGCGATGTCAGTGGTGTGAAGCTAGAGCTCATTGGAGGACGGAGTGGAGATCTGTTGTGTTTTCTGATGAAAGCCGGTTCTGCCTGGGTGCCAGTGATGGCCATGTGTTGGTTTGAAGGTGGCCAGGTGAGCGCCTGCAACCTACCTGTCTGCGGCCGAGACACACTGGACCAACACCTGGAGTTATGGTCTGGGGAGCAATTTCCTATGACAGCAGGAGCACTCTCGTGGTTATCCCACACACCCTGATGGCACAGTTGTACGTCGGTCTGGTGATTCAACCTGTTGTGCTGCCATTAATGAACAGCATTCCAGGAGGTGTATTCCAACACGATAACGCTCGCCCGCATACCGCTGTTGTAACCCAACATGCTCCACAGAGTGTCGACATGTTGCCGTGGCCTGCTAGATCACCAGATCTTTCACCAATCGAGCACGTATGGGACATCATTGGACGACAACTCCAGCATCACCTCCAACCAGCATTAACCGTCCCTGTATTGACCGACCAAGTGCAACAGGCATGGAGCTCCATCCCACAAACTGACATCGAGCACCTGTACGACACAATGCAGGAACGTTTGCGTGCTTGCATTCAACATTCTGGCGGTTACACCGGTTATTAATATACCAGCATTTCACATTTAAAATGGCTCTTCTCGCGCTTACATTAAGCTGTGATCTTGAAACCTTAATCGATTAATTATGTTACCTATACAAATGTATTGCCACCATTTCATTCCTCTACAACTATTTTTTCGTGGTGTTGGGATTTTTTCCGTCAGTGTATTATACGAGTTAACACACACATAATAGTTACCTGTTAATTGTAGTTTGAGTTAAAATTATATTAAGCAAATAAATTTCATAAACCTTGATGACTGCGGTTGAAACCTAATTATCCGTGGCCTGTTCCATCGGATCATCACGCAAACAATTAAATACAGTAAGAGGCAATCCAAATACAGAAATGCTCGAGGATAATACGTCTTTTGAACAAAAGTAAGCCTCTTCTATCTGCTCTAAGTATGGGTACATTCCTCGAAATATTCTGTAGCAAAAGTAGACTAAGCCGTAGACGTTTCGCTAAATCACGCCGTTCATTAGAAATCTATTTCGAGGGGCAGACGGGAAGAGAAAGATTATACTTACCTCGTTTGACATGATAATCTCCTAAGCTCTGCTAAGATGACAAGAAATGTGGTACTTTTAGCTGGTAAGCGACATTGTATCCACATCTTAGGCCGCGCTACGGATAAAACAATACTGCCAAACCAAAATCAGAGGGAAGAATTTAGCCGAAGATGCTGAAATTAATTCCGAAATTATATAAGATTTACACGATGCGGAAGTAGAAAATATCTGCTTTTCATTTTATTACGCGCGATAACGATAACTTGAAAAAAACCTCATAATTTTTCTGTCTCACTGAGATTAAAATAATCTTCTCTCAGCCAAAAATTAATAAGAGACAAACTAGCATAACTTGGAGATAAATTGAGTAAAGAAAATTTGGTAAATTACTAAGCTTTCCTGTAAATGCCTGAGTATGCGTTATGTATGTATATTGGAAACCAAATGCTTTCAAAACATTTCTGATGCTTCAGAAATTGTTGATCTTTTGTACAAAATAGCTGTTTAGCAGTTTTATATATTTTATGTATGCATATACACTCAGTAGACAAAACAGCAGATAGGGATGAGGAGCAGTTGATATGGGCATTCGTCGCGTAGTGTGGAACAGACCAAAACAGAACACAGGGGATAAATAGGCGGACAGCAGGACTTCCCTCATTCGACGAACATGAATAAACGTGGTGATCTGAGGGATTTTGATCGTGGACGCATTGTCGGCGCAAGAAAGATGTGTCATTCTATCGCCCAAATGGTAAGATTCCTAGTGTTCCCGAGGGTAACCCTATCAAGGGTGTACTGCGAGTATGCCATCAACTGACGTACCAGCGCCACGAGAGCAAGCGTTGACCGACCACACGCCACTGATGACCGGAAACGACGTAGATTATCTAGGCTCCTACGAATGGATCGTTTGGCATCACATTACGGTTAAAATATCGGAGGTCCAAGCAGCGTTGGCGAGCAAATGGTAAGTCGTATGTTACATAACCTGGGCTATGACAGCCGACACCCTACTCGTGTGCCATTTCTCGTCATTGGGCATTACACCTCGCCTAGGGCCGGTAACATCATAAGTGGACCTCTGCAGAGTGTCTCCGCATCGAAAATGCAGATGAATCCCATTTTAAGCGGTACGTGCTGACGGAAGGGTGCAGGTATGGGGTCCACCCGTCGTACCAGTTTGAGGTATAGCCTGTCGTGCCAGGACTACTCTGTTCAAGGCGCTGGTGGCTTTGTAAAGGTCCGGGAGTCCTTTTATTGGACACATCGGGTCCTTTAGTTTCTAAAATGGTCCTTAACCGCTGCTCGTTACAAGAAGTGCTGGCAGGTCACCAACACGGCTATCATGGCTTTCGCACATCCTGCGGCCGATGGTCTGTTTCAGCAGAGCAATACCCCTCTTTGGAACCATCCAGTGCCTCTTGAGGAACACTTATCTGACTTTGCAACCATCCAGTGCCTCCTACGTTCCGCAAATTTAAACCATTTGGAAGCTCTCAGTGGTGGCCTGGAGCAGAACATCAGATCCATGGATGCTAGACAGATGTCTCTGGTTGAGTTGATGCCTTTGCGCAAGAAAAGGACCAACACGCTATAAAGTAGGAAGGAGGGTCCTAAAAAAGTTCTGTACACTGTCCATTTTTGAGAAAAGTGTGAAGTAACGGAGAAAATTTACCTTATTAGCGTTCAATATACTCCTCTTCGCTGCTAATTACAACTAGCCAGCGGTGTGGTAAGTCCTGCATGCCCCGTAGTACGCCATCTTTGTTCAGCTGTCGTATTACTCGGGTCACATCCAATGGCAGTTTGTCAAGCTATTCGTAGCGGATGCCACGGAGCCTATTTTTTAACTTTGGGTTGGGAAAACATCGAAGTTGGGTGGACTAAGATCAGGGCTGTATCGTGGGTGGAATAAAGTTTCCTAACTATATTTCAACAAAAGTCCACGTACCGACGCTGCATTATGACAAGATGCATTGTCACGCTTCCAAAAATTTTCGGGTGTAATTTGACAAATTTTCGGTTTCAAATTTGTCCTCAGAAAGCCACGATAACATTGCTCGTTGACATTTTGCCGTACTGGTACTCTATCAGAGACCACAACACCCTGGGCATCGCACGTAAAAATCATTATTTACTTCACTTTGGATTGTTGCCGAAGACCCTTTGGGAGGTATAAGGAAATCGGATGCCTCCATTCCGCTCATTGTGACTTCTGTTTCGGCTCAAAATCACGGATCCAAGTCCCATCATTTGCGAAAATACTGTTCAGGAAGGTATCGCCTTCCCTTTCGAAACTGTGGAGGCGATCCTGTGCAATGCTCACTCTGGCTACCTTCTGCTCGGGTGTGAGTTGATGGGGCATCCAGCTGGCAGCGATTTTATTTTTTCCTAATGAGTCGGTCAAAATCTGGTAAACAGACATGGTGGAAAAACTTGCATGATGAGCAATCTCCTCGACTGTAAAACAGCGATTATCCTTGAGAAGCGTTGCAACGATGATGACAGATGTTTTATCTGTCGCCGTTTGAGGTCAGCCTAAGCGGGGATCATCTTCGATGCTGATTCAGCCCTCCCGAAAGTGCGATGCTGAGCAAGAAATTTTGCTTCGATGAAGAGTTCCTTTGCCACAAATTTCTTGTAAGGTAGTGTGGATCTGTGTTGGAGTTTCACCCCGCTGAGTTTCTGTTTTCACGTACGAGCGCTGGTCAAACGCTGTGACTCAATCTGAGGAGCTACGCGGTTATATTTCCAAACCCTCCCACGTCCACACAGCAAATGATAGAGCGTCGTTCTGACACCACTGCGTTGCTGAGAGTCTGACCATGACATGACGCAATCATTTCCCCAATGGTATCATCCGCTTCCGTTTTAGATTAACGTGTGCAAAACTTTTGTTATGGCCCTCGTGTCTTTAATGTTTTGTTCATTGAGCGTACAAATGGTTCTCTGCACGAGAAATTCTAACAGCAGAAGGAGTAGACGTCTACGAATATGTCTACTCCTTCTGTTGTTACGAATTATAAAGGCCGTTGTGGAAACAGCAACGATAATGGGTGGTACTAAGAGCAAAAATAATAGGAAGATATAATATGAACAAACACTTTTTGCTCACGTTTTTCCTTGTGCGAAAAAGAATGCCTTTCGGCAGTGTAACTTCAGAAGTGGAACATACAGAAAAATGAAAGACGTCGAGTGAACGTTTCAATGAAAACAAAGGAAATGCGGTATGTGAGCTAGTTAAAAAAAGAATTGAGAAAAACTAAAGCTACAGAAAAACAAGGACCGTCTCCGTAATGTAGAAAAGCAGGTTAAGGCACTCAGAGAAGAAGATGGTGCAGTAATAAGAAATATGGGCGATCTTTTGAGGGTTTTTTTTTTATTTTTTTTCAAATTTCATTTTCTTGGTCTCATCGCAGAATTGACATAAAAAACGGGGCAGCCCCGGTGGCGCAGTGGTCTAGGCAATGGCTTCTGATCATTCGTCCGAAATGGGTCCGGCTTCGAATCCCGGTGAGGCATGGATGTTGTGTTTGTCTTACGGCACCGGCGCACTCCCTTCCCTTGAACCAGTGTGACCCTAAATTAAGGATGGGCGACTGCTTATAGCCCATTGAGTTGCTCACGGTGGTCGTTAAACCTCCAATAAAAAAACAGAAAATAGGAGTGACATACTTTAATGTAGTAAAGACTGGAAGAACTGTGAGAGAAAATTGGGAACACTTTTAACAGTGATTTCATATATTCGACATTAGCCCAGTGTGGTAATTTGAAAATATTTTTGATATGCTGTAAATTTGGTTGTGTGAAATGATGTCTTCAGTGTTTTCTGTGCGAGTAGACTCTCGTAAGATTAGACTCTCGCGAGTGAGTTCTCGTCTAAAATTTCAATACAGAGCCAGTCTCTATGCATACTCATCGTCAAAAAAAGCAGCTGCATCCAGAAGGACGCGTCGGATTGCAATGTTATTCTGGATGAAAGTAAAGGTTACCAGGAACAATAAGTGATTAAATGTTGACACTAATATGGGCAATATTTATTGAGCTACACGCTAATAAGAAGTGTCTCTCAGTATGGCGTCGGGCAGTCATGTTTGCTCACACAGAATGCCAGACGTCTCGGCAGGGAGTTGTACAGGTTCATAATGGTGTCATGCGATAAGTCTTCCCATTCAGCTTGAATCTTCTCACGCAGTTCCTGCAGATTGTGCGGTAGTGCTCGAGTGTGGATAGAGCGTGTAATAGCATCCCACACATTTTCAATCGCCGATAGGTCTGGCGATACGGCTGGCCATGGAAGAGTGTCAGTGCCTTGAAAAATAGTTCTTGAGACAGCAGCAGTATGCGAACGAGCGTTGTAAAATCACACCAGAGTGAGCGTTCAGAAAAGGTGGGGCCACTGGTTTGTAGGACGTGAGTAGCGTGACGTTGGGCGGTCAAAGTACCTGTAATGAACGCCAAAGGGGATCTGACATCGTAGACAATTGCACCAACCCCTTGACACCATGCCTTCTCGACCTTCGACGTTCTACAATAAACCGTTCACCTTGGCCCTAACCACGGTGCCTTCACACGCGGATTCGTTGGTCGTCTCCTCCAAGACAAAAGCGGGACTCGTCATGGAAGGTCACCCACTGCTATTCTGAGTGGCTGCGCTTGACAATCTGACACCACTGCAGCCTTTGGCGACGATGCAATGGTGTTAAGGGCAGTCGTCGTAACGGTCTGCGTGCGTGTAGTACTACGTCACGCAGCCGTCTGCCAATGGTGCTGGCACTAATCGAACGATGCATGGAGGGCACCGCTGCTCGCTGAATATCCGCAACCGTGGCTGTTAGGTCACTCCGCGTATGTCGGACAATCCATCGGCCCTCTCTCTCTCTCTCTATGTGGTTCGTCTAGGTCTTCCACACACTTTCTGTCGCTGCTGCGCGCCTTGTTCTATCCACAATATGGCTATAATACCATCCCACTTCCCGGAGCCCCAATATGCGGCCCATCTCGAAGTTTTCCAAAGGCTCGAATTGCTTCTGAACTTTTCCCTGAGGCGTACTTCACTTGCAATGGATGCAACCAACACAATATCACGAGTCAGAATGGCAAGCGCGTGGAACGGGGTGACCTTATATAGCTAGTCAGGCACAGCGCTACGACCCATCCTTGCTTGCGTCACATGCGCAGACGAGCGTGATGTTTGAATCATTTGCATGTCTCATGATGTCAAACCTACCCACCACGTTTCATTCCTGTCGGTTGCTTCCTGCTGGGTGCAACTATTTTCTTGACGATGAGTGTTTAATATAAGTACAGTTGTACACGACTGATCACTGAATTATGACCACTCCTATCAAAAGTGGATTCGGCCCGTTGACCACCGTGATTTCCTGACGGGCAGGTTTAGTTGACCAACGTAGCATATTAAGCTGTGAATGGTGCAGTAGATAGTGAAATTCGGAGAGTGATGGGGAAACGGAAGGATTTATAGGACTTCGACAAAACACTGATTGTGAGAGCTCGGAGAGTGAGTACCTCGATTTCCCAAACGGCTGCGCTGGTAGATTGTTCGAGGGTCGCTATAGTTAGAGGGTATAACGGCTGGCGTGAAAATGGTCAAGCAACGACCAGGAGGCAAAACTGTACTGGGAAGCGAAAAAGTGTTGTGAGAGGTGAGCGCTGGGTTCGACGACGCGTACAGGGCATCAGACGCAGCACTGTTCAGTTGACTACCCAATAAAACATAGTTCAACCCAGAACAGTATATGTCATAACCATGAGTCGCACGCTGGCACGTATGAGTTATAACAGAAGACGACCTCGACGACATCCTCTCGTAACCACTGTTCATCGGTGCAAAAGACTCGCCTGGTGCAAAGGTCACGCAAACTGAACTTCGGATGACTCCAAAACAATACGCTGGTCTGACGAGTAATGTATTTTACTCCACTCCGTGGATGGTGCATACGTAATTAGCAGAAGCAACATGAGGCACACGTTCCATCCTGCACTATCTCCACAGTGCAGAATGGTGGAGGCTGTTTTATGGTGTGGGGTATGTTTTCCTGGTGGGTACTTGAACCCGTGGTGAATATGGAAAAACGCATGGCTGGTGCATACTATCGTGACTTACATTCTGACTCTGTACCCCCAATGCTGCACTTTTTCTCGAATGCCATAAGATGACAATGTGCCAAGACAAAGTCCGATGTTGTGCAAGAATGGTATTAGGAACACAGTTCATACTTCTAGTATATCGACTGGTCTCCGAAATCCCCCGATATCTGTCCCATAGAGCACTTGTGAGACTCTATATGGAACGGTATATCAGGCGTCTGGATTCACCAATCACCCTCATAGCTGCACTGAAGGCCGCATTTCCCAGAGCTTGGTTGGACATATTTCTCAACTGCTTCCGGCATCTTAATGAATCGATACCACGTCGGATAATTCCTGCAAAAGGAGGACCTACAAGGTAATAGGTAGTTGGTCATAATTCAATGATCACTCATACATCGGTCAGTCATAGCATTAAAACCACCTCTGTGTTACGCAAATAAGCTGGCGTGCAGCCAGTCAACGTCACGTGGCAAAGTCGCGAATGTTATACATAACCCCCGTGTCGGAGCTCTCTCAGTCAGGGGCCGCGAGTGGCCTAGTGGTCTACGTTCCTGACTGCCACAGAGAAAACCTCAGGTTCGATCGCAGGCAGGTACGAACGCTCGAACCACTAAATATCCGCTGTGCGTCGGATGGGCATGTTAAGCTGTCGGACCCCGGGTACTGGCCCCCGGTTATAAATAAGGGCGTCTTCCTCCCCCTTTCCACCTCGCTTTCGTGTCATTTTCCTATCGGGCACTCTATCTCAAATCTCTTAGATTCCTATTTCTAAGGGTTGTTCAAGACCTGGGGTCCGACACTCCCTTTCTAAAATCCTCTACATATGATATGAGGATATATCTCTCAGCCAGTCTCTCGTTTCATCTCAACGCTGAAAAAGCTAAGGATTTATCTGCTTTTGACCAAGGCCAGATCGGTATGGCAAGACGCCTTGGTAAGAGTATCTCTGAAACATCGACGCTGGTAGGCTGCTCACGCTATGCAGTAGTTAGTACCAATTAATGATGGTCCGAAAGAGATGAACCTTCACTCGTAGATAAGGCGTGGGTAGGCCACGCCTGATTAATGCCAGAGGTAAGCGCAGGCTATCTTGTTTTATCCGCAGCAACAGGAGAGCTACCGTGGCAGACGTTCCTCATAATTTCAATTGTGGTGAAGGGCCCAGTGTGTCCGAACACAAAGTTCGTCCCACGCTCTTGGAGAGGACTCTCTGCAGCCGCAAACACATTCGTGTGTCTGTGCTCACAGCCATTCCCATTCGTCAACGCTTGCACGAGGCACGTAATCATCGACATTGGACCATAGAAGACTGGACGGAGGTCTCATGGTAAGACGATTTCCATTTTCTGTTACACCATATCGACGGACTAGCTTGTGTGCAACTTTTACTCAAGGAAGTCTCATTTTCTCTTACACCATATCGATGGACTAGCTTGTGTGCAACTTTTACTCAAGGAAGCCTCATTTTCTGTTACACCATATCGACGGACTAGCTTGTGTGCAACGTTTACTCAAGGAAGTCTCTTTTCTGTTACACCATATCGACGGACTAGCTTGTGTGCAACTTTTACTCAAGGAAGTCTCTTTTCCGTTACACCATATCGACGTACTAGCTTGTGTGCAACTTTTACCCAAGGAAGCCTCATTTTCTGTTACACCATATCGACGGACTAGCTTGTGTGCAACTTTTACTCAAGGAAGTCTCTTTTCTGTTACACCATATCGACGGACTAGCTTGTGTGCAACTTTTACTCAAGGAAGCCTCATTTTCTGTTACACCATATCGACGGACTAGCTTGTGTGCAACTTTTACTCAAGGAAGCCTTCTCACCTGGATTCACTGTGGGACGGATCCTGGTGGCTGGAGAGAGTGTGATGGCCTGAGAAATATTTTCTTGGGGAACACTTACACCCGTTATCTCTGTAGGGCGAACTCTGGCAGCTGTAACGTATCTGACATCAAGACTGACCCAGTACACCCCTTTATGGCGACTGTATCCCGCAGTGTGGTAGCATGTCCATGATGCCATACTGCGAAGAAGATTCAGGAATGGTTCTAAGAACATAAAGAGAAATTCCATTTTTTGCCATGGCCTTCAAATTCGCCTGACCTGAATCCTATCGAGCATTTGGGGTTTGAGTTGGCGAAACTGTTATGAGCAGCATCACTCCAACCACGGAACTGCGAGATCTTCTGTTGTAGTCATGGTACGAAATATGAAGAGACACCTACACACATCTCGTTGAATTTATGCTTCATCTGGTGATAATTCTTTTGGCGGCGAGAGAAGGACCTACATTGTATTAGTTAGGTGGTTTTGATATTTTGGCTGATCGGTGTATATATATATATTCCAAAATTTCATTACAGAGCTCCTCTCTCTCTCTCTGTGGCAATATGTATCTATATGTATCTATGCACACACACACACACACACACACACACACACACACACACATAGAGAGAGAATTTATATGTACATAAATTCTCATAATCAAAATTCCCAATACAGAGCCAGCCTATCGATCGTTTACGGCAACAAAAGTCGATCCTCCTCTCTTTCGAAAGATTAAAACTCATTTGTATTTTTTCTCAGTAATGTCGCTTCTTGTAAAAAAAGTAAACCCCCTTGGGAACAACGGAAATCAATAATTTCCAGGAAAAGTCGTCAAGAAATAACGCACGTTAGCTGACGTACCACCACCAAACCCATTGTTCGGCAATCGCACTTTTAAATTTTTAAAATATCTCAGGTCTTTACATCTGGGAATTTTCGTCTCCATACCAACAATTTAAAGTAGCACAAAACGTCAGTGCCGAATTCATTTCTACCTTAACAAAGCTTCCACTTTCTCCGGCAGTTAGATAGAACTACTTAATGCGACAATGGCTTATTTTTGATGATATATAATTACGCGGCATAGTTTACGGGTCAAGAAGAGTGGAACCATCTGCCTTGCAAGCGTAGTACAGCACAAAGTACAGTCATTAGAAATAGGTACATGGTTGACACTTTTGAAATATTTTTCACATTTTAATTTTCCTTACTCTAAATATAGGAATTTTGCTGAAGTTGAAAACAAACGGTATCTGGAAAATCATATTTATAATCCAATATGGCATTTAACTGATGCTACAAATTACAACACACAGAACACCTGAACGTTCTTTGAACATTATCAGAAATGTACACTATAAATTCATGTGTTCAGTATTCCAAACATAATTTCTACCGCTTTGAGTTGTCAATATCCCACAAAGGATATTAATAAGTGTAGCCTCTTTGTGGACATGACATAACACTCTTATCGGTTAGTGGCTGATTGAGATATTTTTCCCGAAGTAATCGCTAACAGTTTTCTCTTCCTTTCCCCATCTTCCTTTTTCTTTCAACTTCATGCTCTCTCTGTCTCTTCCTTTGGTCACTCCACTATCAACTCACCTCTGTCTTTAGATATATCTTTTTCTTCTCATGGTCTCTTTCCCTCTCATATACGAGCGTATATGTTATTCCTTCTATCTGTCGTGTTATTTCTTCCTCACATTCATTTTCTCTCTTTCGCTAACATTTTCCCTATCTTCACTCCTTTTGTCATTATATCTTTATTACCGCCTATCTTTCTTTCAGTCTTCTCTCCTCCCCTTCTCTCAATTCCATCTAACTCATTGTATCTTACTCTACATTTTGTTTAATCTCTTCTTTCTTTTTCTGTAATTTTGCGATTCCGTCAACTGCTTTCCCTAATTTTTTGTTCACCTTCTCTTTTCTGAATGATTTTCTAAAAGTCTTCTCTCTCTTCTCTCTCTCCCTCTCTCTCTCTCTCCCTCCCCCTCTCTCTCGCCCTCCCTCCCTACCTCCCTCTCTCTCTCTCTCTCTCTCTCTCTCTCTCTCTCTCTCTCTCTCTCTCTCTCTCTCTCTCTCTCAATACTCTCTCCTCTTTTTCCAGTTTGTATTTGACATTCCATACCTGTGTTCATTTTCTATCTTTTGCTTCCGTTCTCTTATTTTATTCCTTTCTCATAACCTTTCTCCATTTCTGTCTCTCCTTCCCCTGATTAACACAGCGAGTTGTTTTTTCTGAAAGGCATAGTTATAAAAAAAATATCGCATGGTAGTGCTGATTGCTAATGTTTTGAACTGATTAATCGCAAGATCTAATTGCGCAAATAAATGAAAATTAGGCAGCCCAGGTGGTGCAGCGATGGCTTCTGATCATTCACCCGAAAGGAGTCCGGGTTCGAATCCCGGTGAGGCATGGATGTTGTGTTTGTCTTACGGTACTGGTTCTCTCCCTTCCCTGGAACCAGTGACCCTAAATTAGGGATGAACGGCTGCTTATAGCCCTTTGAATTGCGCACGGTGGTCGTTAATCCCTCAATCAAAAAAACAAACAAACCTCATACCGTTTAGATGTCTTCAAGGTTTGCGCTGGTCATACACATTTTATTTGCTTGCCTGTATGAACGGAAGTTGAAAATATGCCGTTCTAGAATGAGCGAAGTAACGAAGAACTCACTATAAATGCTACATAACATTGATGGATTAATTCTTTCTGCGATGCTTATCTACACCTAATTTACTGAGTAGTCTGGAACAAGAATGCGTGCAAGGACATACGCAGCTTAATTGTTACTATACACTACGGCTTTTTCCAATCCGGATGACAGCATTCGAACTTGAAAATACATATATATATATATAGAAAGAAACACGCAAAAATTTTGATGGATGTTGTATTCCTTGCGATCATTTGTCAAACATCTGTGAAGAAAAATGAGGGAAAAGCTATCGTGAAGGGATTAAAGAATAGTGGAAGAAAGCGAAGGAGATTAGACTGAATGATGTGTGTGTGCTCAGTGAATTGGGAGTAAGGTGACGGCTATGATGGATGACGGGTTTCCAGGTAGCACAAAAGATTACTGCCCGTCTACGAGGCTTCAAGGAAATGGGGAAAATACCACAAAAGCCCACACTTCCTGGAAAATGCTTCACCTCAGATGTTCCAAACAGATACGCACGGTTTCAGGGAAACTAACGACGAAGATACATTATATTGCTAAAAATATTCGAACACGCTTCTGTGGCAGCAATAAACGCTTTATTTATTTTTTCGATTGTGTGTTC
This sequence comes from Macrothele yani, assembly GCA_039090855.1. NCBI lineage: Eukaryota > Metazoa > Arthropoda > Arachnida > Araneae > Macrothelidae > Macrothele > Macrothele yani. Next base: position 20,929,788 of record CM077002.1, on the reverse strand, counting down.
GATCACCATGAGCAACTAAGTGGGCTATTAAAAGTCGTCAGTCCCTAAGTTAGGGCCAATGGTTCCAGAGAGAGTCAGTGCTGTATGACAAACACAGCATCAATGCCTTACCGGGATTCGAACCCGTACCCAACTCAGCGCCTAGAACACTGTAAAAAAAAAGCCAGCACCCAGAAAACTACGCCAGCGCCTAGAACACTGAGCCAACGTGCCGGCAAAGTCTTTAATTTCAAAATCTTTGTGGGTAGAAGACTTTAACGACAGTGACAACCCTTTTTGACAGGCTTTCTATTAAATTTGTTTAATTCTCGACTAGGATATTCCTTTTCTATTCCTGGAACTGGGGACGATGGTTTGGAGCAAGAGCCCTGTGGTAGATATTTAATTTAGCGTTCCAATGCGCTCCAAGATGTTACATCGGGTTGAGATCCGAAATTTGAGCTGGACCATCAAACATCTTCTACGTTGTTCTCCCCAAACACTAGTCTCGCACAGATCGTGCCGCGTGCATACTTTAGGTATTAGTGCAAGTTTAGTAAATTTGTAGAGTTGTAAGTGTGCATTTGTGTTATTGAGCTTGGTTTAAAGGTGGGGATTTTGATTTTATCGTGACAGTTTCATGTCTTATTGTATTGTTTTCTTCTTCTCACGCATCTGATACCCGGAGATTCGAAATCCTGAGATTAAAATTTAAAGACGGCTACCGAGGGTGAAGTAGCCATCTTGAAATTGCGTACACCATGTACTCTAGCAGCATGTGCGTACGCAGCTTGTACCATGGTGTACGCCCAAATTGCGTACACCATATATCTTAGGATTAAAGTCTGAAGATGGCTACCCCGGCGGGAGTAGTTAACTTCCCCAAAGTACGTACATCATGTATTGAATTATTCATGACGTCGCTGTGTCGATCTGTGGCATCTAAGTTTTCTTCAATGACACTGATGTGGTGTCATTCATAAATTGGGATCGGATGCTTTAGTTTCTACAGTTTTATTATCGTCTGATATTCCTGACTTAGCCTCTTCTTCTGTTTCCGATTCTGCTCCTTGTGAACAACTCACCTATGCAGACACATTGGCACCCCTCATCAGATGTTACAATTCATACCTCTTCTCGCTTGAAAGTGGTGCCGACGTCACAGAAAATGATACAGACCTTATAACGAAGTAAATTTCTCCGTCATTTTTGGTCTACGCCGGGATTCAAACCCGAGTCTGCTTATTCCGGAACAAGTCGCTCTACCAACTGAGCTACGCAGACTTTTATTCTGATTCCTATCTGCCTTTATGTCGTGTGCGTCCTTCTGGCAGGTACGTCACATCTCCTGGTACGTTACAACCTGTTCTGCTTCTAATACCCAAAGTGTTGATGACGTCCCTGAAATAAATTCTTGATCAACTGAAGTTTGAGGTTACCCTCGCCTATCTTCTTAACTCCATTCTTGAAATGTATATGGATACAGTTGGTAATTTAATTTACTCCCTCCACGTTTGTGACTTCACACATTCTGTTTGAGTTGTGTATGTACAACTTAAATATGCTTTGGAGAAAGATATACTAATGGCAAGGGGAATTACAATGAATCAGCTGTATTTTTCTGCTGAACCTTCGTCTTAATCGCCTACAGCGGATACTATTTCAAAACTATCGCCTGTAATTTCAAATGAACTGATACGAAATCTTCTTTGTCACTGTGAAATGGTCATGGTCCATTGCTTATATACCTGAAGAATAAAAAGATCAAGGATTTTGCATGTAAAGAAATTTAGCCGTATGGTGAAAATGGTATTTTACTTTGAGAAGAACCTGCAAAAGTTGACGAGATGGGTGGCACCAACTGTCGCATCAGCATCATCATCAACAAGCAGGAGACAAATGTCCGCAGGAGCCAGCCACCAGATGGCAGCAGATTAGAATCGTGTTGTATTTTCACTACCACCCATCGACACTCATCTGGTAAACCCACTTGAGGAAGGGGAACCAGGAACTGAATTCTTCCGGGGCCGACTTCAGGGGTAGCCCCTGAAGTCGACCCCGGAAGAATTCAGTTCCTGGTTCCCCTTCCACGCATTTGCGTGCCCACACCCGAAGAGTCTGCAAGAAAACCCCGGAAAAACTGCAGACTAGATTGCCGGCAGGACCGGGCTCGAACATACGTCAGGAACATCCGCCTTCCATCTTAAGCACAGCGTGTTATCCAACTGCGCTACGTCGGGGATTAACTGTTGCAGGAATCCATTATTTGTTATGTTTGTACAAACGGCGTGACCTGCTTCAAGTGTAGAAAGAGAGGCTATATCCTGAGTTAGTGTCCAGATACTGATATGCCCAAACCCTTCGTGCTTTGGTTGTGATACTGATTCACAAAGACACTTTGCAGATTCAAAAGCAAAACCTCAGTTGACGTGTGGAATACACTGCTCGATATAGAACATGCAACACCAAGAATAATTTGTCGGAGCGCCATGCAAATTGGTGGCTATGTGTCGACAGTTGGGATATAAATGATTTCAGTTGTGAACCAATCACGTGAAACGGTATGGAGTTCAACCATTCTAGGTAGCTAAGATTGGTAACCCTATGCCTGGAATGTGGACCATTGCATCGAAGTGATATTGGTGGCGAAAGCAGGTGTGAGGACTGAGGAACCCTGGGAGAAGTCGTTGGAAAATAAACTACCACAGGGACACCATTACCAGAGGCTTCACCGTAGGGCTAAGTACGGCTTTTTGGTCAATACGTCATATTGCGTATGAAAAGCATCGGGATGAGACAACTATTAGACCAATCTGGCGGTAGTGGTTAGATGAAGGTAACGTGTAGTAGGCGGACTTTTGTAACATTTCGACTACCACTTTCGACTGCAAATCGTAGCAGCCCCGCAATCAACATCGAACGATATTCGATTAGGTGCCCTGACAGCTGAGGACACCCCGTATCGACGTGGATTGTAAATCACAGATTAACTGAAACAGGTTTGCACTGCCGTCAACATTGCGACGACTGCAAGTCACTACAGCACATCGACTCTAAAAATTACAGTAGTGCCATGCCAGATATGCGTGGCAGGAAGATTGGAAACATAAGTTCAGCGACGAGTTTTGCACCTGTCACAGCACCGACGATTGCCGATTAAGAGTCTGGAGACAAATGGTAACCAGGATGATCTTGTTCCTATTTGTGAGCGCCATACTGCTCCTAGCCTGGAGTCGTTGCTTAGCGTTCGATTAGTTTCAACAGCCGTTCATCGCTGACACTCATATTGGGTTTAATAGCAGCCCGACGGAACGTCCATGAGGTTATGAGGTTCTTCAGCCAGTTTTGTACCCGTATCTTCGTGGTACCCAGGATGCCCAATTTCAACAAGATAACGCCCATTCGCACACTGCCTACATCAGCATACCTTGCCTACATGGTGTCCAAGTTCAATGCTGACCAGCAAGATCTCCAATACAATTCCCAGACTTTTACTCAATGAAGAATGTGAGGGACGTCACTGGCAGAAGGTTTAACCCCTCTGCCCGATCCCCTCGAAAATAACAATGAACTGGGGGCAAAGGTCAATGACGCATGAGCAGCGTCGCTGACCTTTGTCTGTATTTTGCAATAGAAACTCACAACGGAAAATTCTAACGTTTACTTATTTTCTTTCCAAAATAAATTCAGTTTCCCCGCTAGGGGCGCGCTAATGTAAATTTTGGTAATGAAAATATTTCCGCTTCTAAAAGTCCGATTTCAAAGTTATTATTGCAATTGATATCTGCTGTGGTGAGTAATATTTCCCATATATGTGCAAAGTCTTGTACCACACAGATTTGCCACTAGGGGGTGTAAGTGTTAATTTCTGTTTGTACCACACGTGAAACCATATCTTCTTTCGAAAGAACACGAACTCAAAAATTCGCCTTTCTAAGGTATCTTCCGATATGAGAAATGGTTTGTGTACAATGTGCGCGTTTTCGGAGCAAATATTTCAGCCACTAGAGTGGACAGAAATAACTATTTTTATTTGTGGATGTTTTACCGTTTTCACAGAAAACTATTTGGTGCCTTTTTTGTAACCAGTTCAATACAGTGTGAAGAACACTGCTTACATCGCTCATTTTAAATTATGTAGAGATTTTTCGCTGAATTTGTTTCTTCTAAAATATACCTTTTCTTCCAACAGTCTGCTTTGAAACACTTTCGCGTGTTGGAAAGGATTCAAAAGACGCATTATTACGCTCGAGAATGCGGTGTTATCTTTCTTCTTTGTGAATTTCTGATAAAAGACTAACGTGGAATCACGACGTCTATTAACTCTGCAGCGAATTCAGTTCATGTTTTTCCCATTTCATGATGTATACCTGGACCATCTCAATACACCGGAGTAGTAGTAAAAAACAGTCGCAGCTTTGGTCTACTGGTATAAGAATTATTGGGATCTTTCCTTTAAAAGGTTTCCTGATATCCTTGTAAATTTTTTCGGATATATTCCTGACGAGAAACAAAAGGCTAAAATGCACTCACGGACAATGAAATCTGCGCACAAAGAAGGAAGCATCAGATTGAACTGAAATTCTATGGACGTAATGATACGGAAGAATGATGCACATGATGGCAAAAACGAAGCTGCTGGACAATTACAGAGGGATTTGTGGCACGCAGTCCGGTAATCTTCAATAGCGCGTAGCACCGCCTCATGTAGCGATATATGCTGCAATATAGTCCGGTATGGAGCCGAACAGACGCCTGATGTCCTGCGCCAGACGTTGTTCGACCGTGTGCTCCAAATCCCGTACAGTACGGCACGGCGGCAGCTAGCGTTTCAACAGGTCCCACACATGCTCTATAGGGAACATGTCCGGGGAGCGGGTAGGTCGTGGAAGTGTCTGGACATGAAATCGGCAGTCCTGGGCAACCCGAGCAGTGTGCTGGCTGACATTATCCTTCTGGTAGAGCGCACCTAGAATCCCGGCTAGGAATGGGAGCACATGGATTTCATCTGCATACCGCTTGCCCGTCAATGATCCACGTATCACTACTAGAGCTGATAGGCTATCGTAGGCAATGGCTCTCCAGACCATAATGCCTGCTGTGGAGGAGGTGTGGCATTCGACGGCGAGTTTGGGATTGTAACGTTGACCCGGGGACATCCATACCCGTACACGATGATCACCTGTCCCCTAAACGAAGCGGCACTCATCGCTAAACATGCCACGTCGCCAGTCTGTGGCGTTCCACGTCGATCTGGCCTGGCACCACTGCACACGGAGCCGGCGACGTTCCGGTGTTAATGACAACACACGTAACGGGATCTGGGATCGCAGATTCGCTCGGGAGGCGTTGAGACATGGTTCTTGGACGCACAGGAGCCGCTACATCGGCCTGTGTAATGGACCTCGTCCCCAAGTGATCCGTTCGGGCCTTGCGCACGATCCGTCGATCTTCTCTACCGGTGGCCCTCGTAGTCCATCCGGAGCCATTCCGTCGTGTGACAGTGCCGTCACGTGTCCATTGCTCCCAACACAGTCTGACGGTATGGCCAGAACGGTCCACTTGGCGGAATATACTGCGCGGCGACCATCCTGCGATTTTCAGCCCGATGATCAGGTCTCTCTCAAAGTCCGTACGTTACGTACAGCGACGTCTCTGTTGTCTACCCGCCATCCTTGTCACTCTGTATACTTGCTTTCGTCGGCCGGTGCTTTTCGTTTTAATGGGGCATCGACTACACGCCGGTTTATGAGGTGTCCGTTTCGTGTTTGCAGCGCCACCACGAGGTCTGCGGTCATGCTCAATCCCACCAAACGTGCATCATTTGCATACAAGCACGCACGCTAGCTATTTGCAAAGTTTCACGGTTGTAGCAGGTTTTGTTCTAGGTGCGCAAATTTCATTGTCCGTGAGTGTATATAAACGGTGATGCCTACGAAAACAGAAACAGCAAATTTCATCTTTTCGAAGTAAACAGAAGATAAAAATTTATCTCATGCGAAAGTGATGACATTCATGATCATAATTTACTTATTATCTCTTATTCGCTTTTGCAAACAAGTGTTCTGAGGGCAATACAAATTATTATTTGTATGAGCTTTCGCAAACTGAAAAAGAATGTACCGCAAAAGCAAAGCGAAATCCAAAGTTAATAGAAAAAAAGCCTTCTCTTTTTTTTATTTTCAGAGCGCAATAAAAATTGAATATATGCAATTCAAAAATCATCAGATCGCAATGTTACTAGAAACTAATCAGTGAGAATTTTCCTACATTTAGAGTCAAATTTGTAAGCACACAAACAGGAGCTGATAAGATATGTTTTTGACAGCTTGAATTGAGAAATTTGAGAAATGGAATTAAATTTCGTGTTGAAGAAATTACTTTTCGCCATTACACTTTGTGAAACCGAAAGTTATACTTAAATGAAGTGGTTTCATTTCAGTTCAGATAACGCAAACATACGATATTTTCTTTGGTGAGATACACGTGCAACAAACACATTGCACATCATCTTAATTTTTATTTGAAGTCAATATTTGAATGCTGCTGCAATTGTGAAAACCTCTTTTACCACTCAAATTGAGATTTCAAAACAATTCTGACATTTCTTGAAAGCATACGAGAAGGTGATAAATATATCCATTTAAAATTAATTTGTGTTCCAATGTTTAATTCTGCAAAGCCATTTTTTTATATTATAGATACAACATTTAGAATACCTAATTGTTTCAGTATCAGTTGTTTTTGTGCAAATAAGCAGCTTTAAAAGTACTTTACTTTTTAGAATTTTATTTGAAATATCTTCGCTTCTCTCAAGAAATATATTGCTCATGAATTTTAATCTGTGCGTGAGCTACGAATTTTTCAAAGTCTAACTTCATTTTATTTTAAAATGCAATTATTCGGAAAAACCACAGCAAACTGTTAAAAGAAGATCTTCGAATTCAGCAAAGGTATTCGAAGTTAAATCATATTATACAAGCGAGATTCTGATGTACGACAGAAATATTTATCTTCAAATAAAGCCATACAAGTCTGTTTCAGCATACAAAAATGTACAGCAGGGATACACTGCAAGTGTATGAGGATTACATATTTGCAAAAACATGAAAGGTCAAGGGGTTTGTACGTTTTAGCCGACAAGAAGTCTTTTAATCTAATCAAATTAAATCAAGTATATGTACTTTACCATTAAATACAGCCCACGGGTATGATGGTTTTCCTACTACTGTGTTGATGCATAAGTTCATGCCGTTTTATTTCATGAGAGTTTCCCAGATTAGTAGTGACGGTACAGATGGTCAGTTGTATATCAAAATGTAGCCAGTAATATCGTGTATCTAAATCTTATAGTTTTGTGTGATTGTGGCTAATAGTTATTTGGTTTTCAGGTCCGGAAGTACGTAGTGTCAAGTAGAGAGGAATGAACGTTTCCGACGTCTGGTCATCTACGAGATTAAAAGGGATCCACAGCCGCCAAGGCTACTCGACAAATTTCTGCTGTGTATGGGAAAGATGCTCTCGCACCGAGGACAGCCCGAAAATGCTGTGCGCGGTACCGAGGTGGCAATTTTGACCGCAACGACCCTCCACGCTCAGGTCGTCGATCTCATTTTGATGAGAATCACTTGAACCGTCTCATCCACAAGGAATAGCGTCAAACCCCAAGCGAATTGGCCACTGAAATGGACTGTGATCAGACCATAGTGGCGCGACACCTGGAACATATGGGAAAGGCCCGGAAATTGTGGTCTTGGATACCTCACGCTCTCACCGAGGACAGCAAGAATCAGCGTGTTACCATATGTGGTTCCTTGCTCGCCCGTTCTTGCGTGTGTTCTCAGCAACACAAACCCTTTCTGTCACGTATTGTTACTGGAGATGAGAAGTGGTGCCTGTACGTGAATTTTAGGCATCAGAGGGAATGGTTAAGCCCACGCAGGACGCCCACAATACGTCCAGAACATGACTTTCATCCTGCGAAGATCATGTTGTGTGTATGGTGGGACATAGAGGACATTATTCACTGCGAAATGCTGCCGAGTAATCGGACCATCAACGCTGCACTCAATTGTGGGCAACTCCGCCATGTGGATGGAACAATTTAGCAGAACGGCCACTTTGGCGCCATGATGTCCTCTTCAACATGATAAAGCACGCCCTCATCGTGTAAACATGACCAAAATGGCCATTCCGGACATGAAGCAGGAGATCCTTCCACTTCAGACTATCACCTGTTCCGATCTCTGTCGAATGCACTCCGTGGGAGAAAGTTCAGCAATGATGTTAATCTCCAGAATTTTCCTGATGATTCCTTCGCAGCAAAACCTGGATGTTTTTCCGAGAATGGCATTGAGACACCATCGTCAAAAATGGGAAGGAGGGGGAGGAGATGCAGAGTTAATTGATTCCGTTTTCCCTTCCGATGTAATACATTCCTGTAGTACTGTGGAAAAAACGGCATGGACTCATGCATCAACCCAATGCAATTCCATTTCTGTGATTTTAAATACGTCATAGTTTACATAACGAACACAAGATACGCTTAAGAAGTTCAAAACCAACACACCTGCGCCTATTACTCTATCAGTATTGCACGTATAGTACCGTGACGGTTAATGAAACATTTACAAAGACGGTTGAAATACACTATCTACCAACAAATAATTGGACACCCCTGCAATCGACGATAACTGCTGTCCGGATACATGCCACGGCCGCCGCCTTTAAATATCGTGCGGGAAACAGCAACGCAACCAGTCCCATGCAAGATGCCACGCAGTTCGGAGCTCTCTGATTTCGAGAAAGGTGTAATCATCGGGTATGACAGAAATGGCCGATCCATACGTGACATATCCAGCGAGTTGAAGTACCCAAAATCGACAGTGTGTGACGTACCTGCCAGCAGGACGCACACGACATAAAGGCAGATAGGAATCAGAATAATCGTCTGCGTAGCTCAGTTGGTAGAGCGACTTGTTCCGGAATAAGCGGCCTCGGGTTCGAATCCCGGCGTAGACCAAAAATGACGGAGAAATTTACTTCGTTATAATGGCGCCCGAACTACCCGGATGACCCGGCCGTTCAAAATCTCGCATTGGTGTGATGTTATTTCCACACGGCGAGATAGGAAAAATCAGAGAATCCCTTCTCCAGCGCTTCGAAAAATAAATGTGTGTGACGTTGCATTCCACACACCAGATTGACTGGGAGTTCTCAAATGCACGTTCTACAGTGGATGGCTGCCTGCAACGATTCATGGTCACGGCTGACCCGTGGGCCATGCCCCCGGCCCCTCTTTCGGGGGGGAGATGTGACGTACCTGCCAGCAGGACGCACATGACATAAAGGCAGATAGGAATCAGAATAATCGTCTGCGTAGCTCAGTTGGTAGAGCGACTTGTTCCGGAATAAGCGGCCTCGGGTTCGAATTCCGGCGTAGACCAAAAATGACGGAGAAATTTACTTCGTTATAAGTGGCCTACGTGATTGACACGTAGAAGATGAGAGGTGACTGTCGGAATGTGCCCCGACCCGGCAGACCCACAAAACTGGGAGTTAGAGACCAACGGGTGTTGGCCAGAGAATTTCGGAGGAACCGCAACAAATCGCTGGGCCACATCCGCGAGGAGTTTCAACAGGCATCCGGGAGTGTTCTTTCGATGAATAACTTCCGTAAGGAAGCCTATCTGCTCTGTTATCATGGACGTGCTGCCGCCCACAAGCCTTTGATCGCCAAGTCCAACAGCGCTGCTCGGCTAACGTTGTGCAAAGAACGTCGACAGTGGAACGTTGAAGAGTTGAAACGTGTTCTCTGGAGCGACGAATCAAGGTTCATCCTCTACCGTTCGGATGGCAAAGTCTGGGTTAGGCGACTGCCTGGAGAACGCCTCCTGCCGGAATGTATTGTGCAAACTGTGAAATTCGGCGGTAGTGGAATTATACTATGGGGGTGTTTCTCCTGGTATAACGCCGAGACCTACTGCACCATTTTGGATGACCATGCGCTTCCTACGTTGTTGTAGTTTTATGGGATGGACCAATGTTACTTTCAGGATGACAATGCCACCTGTCATGTTGTGAGGTCCACCATGGCTTGGTACGGTGACAATGGGGTTAATCAAATGGACTGGCCTGCCCAGAGCCCGGACCTTAACCCTTCGAGCACCTCTGGGTCGAGTTGGAGCGTCGACTTAAGGGGTGTCCCCACCGTCCGAAATCGGAGAAGGAACTGACCTGTTTTCTCCAAGCCGAGTGGAAGAAAATACCACTAGCCGTCGTACAACGCCTATTTGAGAGTATGCCCCGGAGAGTCGCAGCTGTAATCGCCGCTCGTGGAGGCTCCACCAACTATTGAAAGTGAATAAACTTCATTTTCCTTTGCTATCACAGGTGTCCAATTATTTGTTGGTAGATAGTGTATATTCAACTCGTGGATGGAGATTTACTTGTTAAGGTGTTGAATACACACAGTTCCTTTTCAGTATTTCAGTTCTTACACAGCAGTGAGAGTTACATCGAGATATACACACTGTCCAGTCATGGTTCATGAGTCATGGTGATGCTACAGGTCTTTTTCGTCAGCAGCGGCATCGAAGTGTTCCTATTAAATACCGCTCAGGGTAGTGACAAAACTGCTACGGAAAACAGAGGGAGTGGCTACTCCTTACCAGCTATCTAACTTATGTTACATGCCTAGACCTCGGCCTAGTGCTGATAATGATCAGGTTTAATTACTGATCTCAGCTAGTGAAAAAATTACGCTGGCGACCCAACCGCAGATGAGCGCCCAAACTTTTAGGCTTCCTGGTTCATCCTCAGAAAAACCTGACCTCCATTCCAAACGATAGCTACCTCCGAAGTTTCCCGCCAAAATCTAACTTTCTGCGTCTCTCAAATTTCTCTCAAACCCTAAACAGTGCACGACCAATCACAGGGGTGCATCCTTACCTCTTCCCTGGGCTCCTACGCTCTCCGCGTCCTAATACTCCTCCCCATGACATAATCGAGGTGGTCACTCTTGCTGTTGCTATGGTCCTCTCTGTGATTTCCACGTTCGAATTCTTAGAATCTGACGACCCCACCCTCGTTTTGTGACCTTGTCGCAAAGATGGCCGCAGCTTCATTCTTTCTTTGCCTTTCGCTCAGCAATGGCAGCAATGGCAGTTTTCCGATTTTTTTTTCAACGTTACACTGATTGCTTTTTTACTACCGGCGATTTTTTCTCCTATTTGTTTTTCTAAATCACTCCACGTCACCACTACTATAGGTAACATAAAACTTTTGATTTTGAAATTTGGAATAATTATTAATTTAAAGTACTGTAACAACCGTAATATGTACGATATGCAATTACGTTAGCATGTGAGGAAGAGAGATGGTGGTAGTTAATCTCTTGCGTTGATTTTTTCCAAGTTGTACACGGTAAAGTTTTTTCCCTGTGCATAGTGTATCGCTGTTCAAAAGTTGAACAACGATATATTAGATATACAGGGAAATACAGTATATCGTGAAAAGGAAATCAAGAAGTTATCTAACGGATTTCCACTAGATTAGAGAGAGGCATGATTCGCGGTTTCGACGAATACCTAAAACTTCAAGGAAATGAAAAACCCTGAGCGACTTTAAAGGCTGCGTGTTTTTCAAACCACTGTGGTAGCTTTCAGCACATATGATGGATGATTCAGTAATAAAGAATGCCGTCTGGTACACGATATACAGGGTGTCCGAGAATTATTGGACACATTACAAAATTATATAAAACAAAACATTAAACAGATAGAAAGAAACAGACTGTACTAACTTACAATGTAACTACACAAGTTTATAAATTTCGATGTGAGATCCCTTGGTTGCTCGTAGTACGTATAAGCGATACTCGATTTCATGGCATGTATTGGCAAGCATCTGAGGAGTTATGCAATTAATGGCAGCTGTGACACGCTGATTCAGTTCCTGCAAATCAGTACAAGGCGTCTGATAGACACGGTCCTTCACATAACCCCACACGAAATAATCCAATGGAGTTAAATCTGGAGAGCGAGGAGGCCACGGAATTGGACCACCACGCCCAATCCATCTGTTGGGGAAATGCTCATTTAGGCACTTACGTACGCACGTTGACCAAAAACGACGTTGTCATATCTTTTAATCTGGCGTATAGCGAAATTTTCTAGCATATCCAAGTAAATGTCACCATTTATGGTTGTTCTATTAATTTAAGCTCTTTGGACTGTGAAGACCATATTAGCACTTTGAACACATTGCTTTTCTCCTAAGATGAGATTGGCATAGCCATTCGCAACAGAGGATACTCCTCCAACGAATATTCACCAATTATCGATGTCGTAATTCTTGTCGGATTTGTTACCAAAATTTATATTTAATCACATGAATTTAAAAATGCATGGATCATGAGTCTCAAACACATCTTGCGAAACGTTCCATATATGCGCCTCAAAAGTGCGGAAACAACCTCTCAATTATATTCTTCCATTCTGAAATATCTGCTATAAGTAGTAAATAAGAGCTACGAATGGATACGATATTTAAATCGATAAAGAGGCTGCTGAATGAGAAAATTATTCCCAAATCGTCACAGAAATTATAAACATTCCGAGAAAATTTCACAATCCATTGAAAATATTCGAATGATAAATTTTACCTATGAATGAAACGCTCAGTCGTGGCTTATTTTTAAGCTGTAATAATTTTCGAATAATTTAAATTTCGCTGCTCTTAAAAGCAGCTAAATATAGGTTCCACTTCTAATTCTTGACGAATATATGGGAAGTAAGTAATAACGGTACCGCGGGATTTTATGGCAAACTGGAGGAAAATAGTTGCCAAGTAATTACAGCATTCACGCCTTACAATGTGATCGCAAAAATAATTACCTGTGGGAAATTTGCCGCTCCGTTCTCCCTTTTCCTACGGTTATTAAAATGAGTTGAAAAGAGACGAGCGTTCACCGTTGAAGGGTAGAAAATCCTAAGATTTAAAATCTGAATAATTCTCTATTTTCATTGGGAAATGCCAAGATCGTTAAAGCAATTCAAAGCGGCGCGACTGATTGGATTAGTTAACAAGACCGGGAAGAGGCACATAACAACGTTGGAGAAAGAAGGCTGTGTTGCCGTTCTCGATGAGGTTTGTCACTGTGCTTCTCAACAAGGGAATAAAAAGTAATGAAACTCATTACGTTTATCACTCGGAGCGTGTTGTTTATCAGGGAGATTAAACAGACGGCGAGAGAAACATAGAAAGTTCTTTGTGAGTATGCAGTGCCATAGGTATTCCCTAGCAAATTCAACGTATTGCCGTTTAAGGGGAAGTACTTCAGGAACAAACGAAGGAGCCTCAATTTTCATTTAATTCTCAGATTTCCAGCAGTTTCAACATCCTGGGAAATAAACATTTCATTTCATTGTGCATCACACCAGTAATTTGATGGTGAAGAAAAACTAGTTTTTGAACATTTCGTTTGAAGTCAATGTACATTCAAAAGTAGTAAAGAAATGCTATTTTAATGTGATGTCAAAAAGGATCGTTTTATTTCTATTGTAGGAGACAGAGCTGAAAGTGACTACAATTTAAGATACATGTTCAGTAATTTCTATTCGTAACAATGCTTGATCTCTACCTATACACCAGTGTTTCTCAAAGGGTGGTCCACGGACCAATGGTGGTCCGCGGCGGCCTATGAATTGGTCCGCAGGAAATTTCAGAAGAAAAATTAATGAAGAATGTGAGAATCCCTCCTCTTAAATTTTGAGTGCATGGTTGACACGAATATCCAGAGCTATCAGATGGAGCCATCAAACATCTTCGGTTCCAGACGACTTACAGCTGTGAGTTTGGATTTTCGAATCTAGGCGAAATTAAGAGCAAGAAAAGAAATAATCGTAGATTAGATGTGGAAGCTACTGTACTACTCAAACTATCGGTCATCCAACTGGATATAGATAGCTTGATAAAGAACGCAAGCAGCACCATCCCTTTCACAGACGGTATGATTATTATTTTAGTTGTTATTTTTGTCATTAATTACTGTATATTTATACGTGGACTTTCAGAAAAGTATTCCAAAAGAGAAAACCATATAACATTTTGCATATGACGTAACTTGAATTGTATGGATAAATTTTTTACCGTGGCTCATGAGCGTAGCCAGGATTTAGGTGTGTGTGTGTGTGTGGGGTGTGGGTGGGGGTGGGGATGGGACTTTCAGAGACGGTTTAAGTAATTTCCCATAAATATTACCTATTATAAATTTTACTTTTTGACGTTTAGAGGAAGGTTTGAACGACCAAAAATCCGTCCCCTGACTACGCCCATGCTGTGACTACATTGCCAATTATTTAATTAACGGAATGATCGCTTTTTCTTTATACAACTGATAAAATAAAATCAGAACTGACCAAACTCCTTTTATTTTTTATCAAATACTAGGAGCTGCGCCTCTAGGCTCGCTACGCTCTTTTCCAAAGTAGCGCTCGGGCCCTGCAGCCCGATCTCCAAGTATATCACATGAAATAAAAAACTGGAAAATTCATATAAATTTTATTTCTTATTGCATGTCTAAGCAAATAAGGCTTGTTATTCCAAAACGTCAGAGTTTTTTTCACTGTCGTTAAATTTCGGAAGGTCGGACTTCTGTCGTTTGAACTTACAGCACTTACTAAATTTACCACTAAGGAAAATTAAAGCGGTCCAAAAAGTATTTTTGTAAACCGTAATGCTAAACCGTTTAGGTGGACGTCAAGTAATTTTGCTTCCTATAGATCGTATGCGTATGACGTCACAGCAAGGTAAACCATTCTAGCAGACGCCATGGTGATCAACTGGTGCACAAACACTGCTTGGATTTGCATTGTGGTGCGTTAAGGAAGATGGTGTTATGTGCTATTTTCGGCTGCGATAACCGAAATGGGAGAGATGTGTCCTATTATAGATTACCATTTGAGTGAACGAAGTGGGATCAGAATTATAAAAAACATTATTCAGGAGCGCCAAAATTTGTGGTTATCACGTATCAGTAAGAGTTGACCTTGATGACTGGAAACGAAGGAACATTAGAGTGTGTAGTTTACATTTTGTAACAGGTATATTCATAAATTTACTGATGCGTTATCTACAAAAACTCTATGAAGATCTTTAGACTAGGATTAACCTTTCTTTATGAATGACTTCCACGATTTCACTTGCTCTGGAGTGAAGGCGTTAGTGAAAACAACGAAATAATTAACAATATCGCCGTGTTCTATTCCTGGCAATACCTCAATATTGTTCAGGAAAAATGAGTATGGAATTGCATATGGGTCACCAGAATTTCCCAATAACTTTTATTTATCAGAATAGAGCTATACAAATTTTGAAGATGACAATCCGATTTTTGGCGTAAATGTGACAGGGATGGTAAGCCAGACAATATCCGGAAACTTGATTTTTTTTTTCTTTTTTTTTTTTGATCGCCAGATAACCCACTTACGTAGCCCATGTAATGCATCTTTGATCTCACTTGTGCAACATCAGAAGCGGAAATTAGGAGTAAACCTTAATTTCCGCTTCTGATGTATTTGGAGAAAAATGTGACCTTCTAAATTCTCGATTGAAAAAAACGTCGTTTTTAGACTGATACTATTGATCTCGACACAGTTTTTAGAAACATTTTCTAAAATAATGCCAGTAAATTGCGTTTTTTGCGTTATTTCTGCTCCTAAAACTCCGATTTGAAAATTTTTTCCTGTATCGCATACAAGATCTGATAGTAAATAATTTTCACATAGTTTCTAATGTTTGGTAACTAATGGTTTGGCCACCAGTGGCATAAGTGTTAATTTCTGCTTCTGGTGTATTTGCAGCAAAATCTGGGCACCTGAAAACTCGATTATTATTTTTTTTTCTTGGACCGATACCTCTCATATGGAAAAACCTTTTGAGAATACTTTCTTCCTAAAATAATGCAGGTTTTTTTCCACCAGGGGGCGTAAAGTCACATCTTATTTTTGTCGATATCTCTGTTTCTAACAGTCCGATTTGAAAAATTATTTCTGCCTTGGAGAGTGTTTCCGGGGCGAAATGTTTCTCATATAAATTCATGTTTTTCTTAACGAACAAGCCTGCAACCAGAGGGCGTAAGCTCACGATTCTGTTTACACCGATATCTGAGGGATCAAAATCCCGATTGAAAAACTTCTTTCTTACGTCAGATACTATTGTTTTCCATACCGGTTCCATTGACTTTGAATAGCTATGATAAATTTAATTTGCGTCAGGACGGATTCAAAAGACGTGCTTACTACACCCGAAAATTCGGTGTTATCTTTCTTGTTTTGAATTTCGATTTAGTTTACGAGAAATTAAATTTCTAAATTTCACAAAATGCTCTATTTCGCGATGGGTTCCGTTAAAAAAACGGATATACGGCAAACTATAAATCATAAGGCATTGCAATTTTTACAGCATAAATTTACAACTATAGTACCTTTTTTACAGAAATCTTTTTTAAGAAGAAGTCATTTTCTGATTTTTAAGCACTTTTTTAAAGACGCAAAGGATAGAAACGAACGGGTTGTCTGTCTTCATGATAACCACAGAGAAACGTTCTGGTTATAGAAGATATTAAGTATTCCAAGTGATAATATGAAGTTATTTTAATCGATGTTCAAATTTTCATCCTTGGGAACACAATGATTGTGAAGGAAATAAAAGTTTTTCCATTGGAAGTATAGACCGTAGCATTGACGCCACGAAACCCCGTTTCGCGTCACTTTTTCGTCTGTCGCTTTCTTGCAGAACAACTGTTGCACAAGTGAGATCAAAGATGCATTACATGGGCTACGTAAGTGGGTTATCTGGCAATCAAAAAAAAAAAAAAGGAAAAAATAATTCAAGTTTTCGGATATTGTCTGGCTTACCATCCCTGTCACATTTACGCCAAAAATCGGATTGTCATCTTCAAAATTTGTATTGCTCTATTCTGATAAATTAAAGCTATTGGGCAATTGTGGTGACCCATATGCAATTCCATACTCATTTTTCCTGAACAATATTGAGGTATTGCCAGGAATAGAACACGGCGATATTGTTAATTATTTCGTTGTTTTCACTAACGCCTTCACTCCAGAGCAAGTAAAATCGTGCAAGTCATTCATAAAGAAAGGTTAATCCCAGTCTAAAGATCTTCATAGAGATTTTGTAGATAACGCATCAGTAAATTTATGAATATACCTGTTACAAAATGTAAACTACACACTCTAATGTTCCTTCGTTTCCAGTCATCAAGGTCAACTCTTACTGATACGTGATAACCACAAATTTTGGCGCTCCTGAATAATGTTTTTTATAATTCTGATCCCACTTCGTTCACTCAAATGGTAATCTATAATAGGACACATCTTTCCCATTTCGGTTATTGCAGCCGAAAATAGCGCATAACACCATCTTCCTTAACGCATAACAATGCAAGTCCAAGCAGTGTTTATGCACCAGTTGATCACCATGGCGTCTGCTAGAATGGTTTACCTTGCTGTGACGTCATACGCATACGGTCTATAGGAAGCAAAATTACTTGACGTCCACCTAAACGGCTTAGCATTACGGTTTACAAAAATACTTTTTGGACAGCTTTAATTTTCCTTAGTGGTAAATTTAGTAAGTGCTATAAGTTCAAACGACAAAAGTCCGACCTTCCAAAATTTAACGACAGTAAAAAAACTCTGAAGTTTTGGAATAACAAGCCTTATTTGCTTAGACATGCAATAAGAAATGAAAAATTTGAAATTGTGTGCAAACGATTTTCCATCAGGAGCTGTATCCGGTGCAGATATAATTTTTCCTATCGAAGATTTAGAAGCAGAGATATAGGGGAAAACGCAATTTACCTTTACGCTCCCGAGCGGAAAGTCTATAAATAACGTGAAAATTTTGAAATTATATTAAAAATATGTCACGCTGAAAACACTATCCAACAAAGAAGGAATTTTTTTAAATCGTACTCTTAGAAGTAGAGATATTGACAAAAATAAGATATACATCTACGCCCCTGGCTAAGAAACTGTGGAATATTTTAAGAAGAAAATATTCCGAAAAATTTTATCGGTGTGAGTGGCATGAGTCCACGAAATAATATTTTCAATCGATATTTAGAAGCTCAGATTTTATGGCAAATACATCAGAAGCAGAAATTAACACTTACGCCCCACTGGTGGCCAAAATACTCTTTACCAAAAATCAGAAATTATATGCAAAAGATTTTCCATCAGGAGGTGTATCAACTGAAGAAAAAAATTTCAAATCGGAGTTTTAGAAGGAGAATAATCGGGAAAAATGCAGTTTACTTTCACGCCCCCTAACGGAAAATCTGTGCGTAATTTGAAAAAGTAACTATATCTTAAATACTCTTCGACATAAATGGCATCGAAAGATAAAACGACTTTTCAATCGAATATTTAGAAGCAAATATGTGATGAGGACAACTAAAGAAGATGTGACTTCCAAAGTGGAATATATAGAGCTATGCAAGACAGTAAGAAAAAGTATCACTGAAGACTTAAGGAAATTCAACTGTGAACTAGTAAGGAAAGCAATTGAAAACAACGAAAGCCTAAAGATAGCAAAGGGACATCTCAGTAAGGGAAGAAAACAGATTATGGCACTGAGAAAAGAAGATGGTTCTGTAACAAGAAATAGAGGCGAAATTTTGACAAGAGTGAAAGATTTCTACTCCAAATTATATGAAAGGGATGATATATGCACTCCAGACATCATGAAAGACACCTGTACCAGAGTTCCTCCAGTCCTTCCAGCAGAAGTTGCACATGAAATCAAGAACATGAAGCGAGGAAAAGCTCCAGGAGAAGATGGAATTACTGTAGACATCATACAAGAAGCAAGTGGAGAAATCGAAACAGTACTCGCCCAAATTTTCAGTCGATGCCTTAATGAAGGAAAGATTCCTGAGGATTGGAACACCGCTACAATGATCCTGCTACATAAGAAAGGTGACATTGAGGATCTCGGAAACTACAGACCTATCAGCCTCCTATCAGTAGTTTATAAAATCTTCACTAAAGTTCTTTCACACCGCTTGAAGCTAACACTGGACATGGCTCAACCGAGAGAACAAGCTGGATTCAGGAGTGGCTACAGCACAATAGATCATATCCACGTGCTGAGAGAACTAATTGAAAGAGCGAGGGAATATGAACTTCCATTGTGCATGGCTTTTATCGATTATGAAAAAGCCTTTGATTTGGTGAAACCATCAGCAGTTACAATGGCTCTGAAAACCTGCGGTATTGAAGATGCATACATTAATATTATTAATAACATCTATGAAAATGCAAGTGCAAAGATTAGGCTGTTTGAAAATACAACACACGTAAAAATTGGAAAGGGAGTGAGACAAGGTGACACCATATCTCCGAAGCTCTTTAATGCCACATTGGAGGGTGTTTTTCAGTCGCTGAGCTGGGAAAACAAGGGGATAAAGATTAATGGAAATTATCTAACCCACCTTCGTTTTGCTGATGACGTAGTCATTTTTGCAACTACCCCATCAGAGCTGCAGAGTATGATCCAGGAACTTGCTGACAAGAGTAAAGAAGTGGGATTAAAAATGAACTTTCAGAAGACAAAAGTGATGTTCAATGCTTTTACAAGAAGTGAAGATTTATCGATTGATGGAGAAAAGCTGGAGATAACAGACACGTACGTTTATCTTGGACAGCAGATATCAAGTGAGGGTCACATTGATGAAGAAATTAATCGGCGTACAAAACTTGCCTGGAGAGCTTTTGGAAGAAACAGCATAATTTTCAAGAGCAATATGCCATTATGTCTTAAAAGAAAAGTGTTTGATCAATGCATCCTTCCAGTGCTTACGTATGGTGCAGAGACGTGGACCTTAACTAAAAGAGACATACAAAGGCTGCAGACAACTCAAAGAAGCATGGAGAGGTGCATGCTTGGTGTAACCAGGAGAGATAAGAAGAGGAACTCGTGGATCCGAAAAATGACAAGAGTGGAAGACATCATGATCAGAGTTAAATCCCTGAAATGGCAATGGGCTGGACATACTGCCAGAAGGACAGATCATCGATGGACAGCCGAAATTTTAGATTGGATTCCAAGGGACAGGAAAAGACCCAGAAGAAGACCACATGGGAGATGGGTGGATGAAATTCGAAAGTATGCAGGGGTGACATGGAGGAGACTGGCACAAGACAGACCGTTGTGGAGGAAACTTGGGGAGACCTTCGTCCAGCAGTGGATTGATAATGGTTGACAATGATGATGATGATGATGTGGAATAAAACGTATTTTTGAATTTGACATCATCTGCTTTTACGCCATCTACCGGTGAAATTGTACATCGTAAAAAAAAGCAATGAAGGATCATCATTCGCATATTTGAAGCTTCCCAATGCAAAAAGAATATTTCAAATCGGACTAATAGTTGAAGAGATATCGTGGGTACAAACGAACGGACAAACCGCTAACATAAGCACGATCTTTTTTTACAAAAGACGTGCTAAAAAGGCCGACGAGGTGCAAAATTTCGGTCATGGCACTACATGCCTACAAAGTTTTGTGGTTCTGTTGCTGTTAGTATGTCCGGAACGCGACCTGTTAGCACTTTTTTCCTTACCTTAATTTTGAAATACAACAGCTCTTGAAGTATCGCCTGAATCGCAAAACGGTTTATTTCAGTTTGTTCTCCAAACAATTCTCTACGAACGATGTAAATTTGGTATTTTTGAGTTCAATATGTTTTGCGCTGCGAACTAGGAAAGCAAGAGTGTCGCGAAATTTCTAAAACAACTGCCCAGTTACTTTATTACGCTTTCCAAGCGTAGGTTGAAGAAGAGCAACCGTAGGTTGCTCCAGCTTTGTCCGTCCATCTGCACGATAACTGGCGTAAAAATGGTTCGATTTCGATGAAATTTTAGTATGTGGTAGAGGACCTCCTAGGGACGAACCCTATTGAAAATTGGACAAATGGGGTCAAAGGTCACGACGTAGGAGCGGGATCATTCCATTGACCTTATGCGTCATAACTTGCGTAAATATGGTTCGATTTCAATGAAAGTTTACTACGTGGTAGGAGACCGCCTGGGGACGAACGCTATTAAAAATGGGTGAAGTGTGGTCAAAGGTCAGGACATAAGATCATGATGTATTCCATTGCCCTTATGCGTCATAACTTGCGTAAAAATGGTTCGATTTCGATGAAATTTCAGTATGCAGTAGGGGACCACATGGGGACGAACCCTATTGAAAATGGACGAAATGTGGTCAAAGGTCAGGACATAGGATTGCGATCCTTTCCATTGCCCTTATCCCATATTATTAAGGTGGACGTCAAGTAGTTTTGCTTCCTATACTTCCAATGGAAAAAGTTTTGTACACATTTCCTTCACAATTAATGTGTTCCCAAGGATGAAAATCTGAACATCGATTAAAATAACTTCATGTTATAACATGGAAAACTTAATATGTTCTAAAACATAATCATAATCATATTAAAAATAAATAACTTTTCCTTTGGTGGTGTTCAAAACCAGAGAAAAGGTGGCGCGACCTTTACTTTGATGACATCAGTGGGCAAAAAAATGTTGGATTGCATAATTACGGCTATGTTTCAGAAAATATTAAGTATTCCAAGTTATGAAATGAAGCTATTTTAATTAATGTTCAAATTTTCATCCTTGTGAACGCAATAATTGTCCGGAAAAAAGATGGCGCAACCTGTGTTTTCATGACGTCAATAGACAAACAAATGTTGAATTGTATAATTATGGTTATGTTTTAGAAAATATTAAGTATTGCAAGTTATAAAATGAAGATATTTTAATCAATGTTCAAATTTTCATCCTTGGGAACGCATTAATTGTGAAGAAAATGTGCACAGAAGTTTTTCCATTGGAAGTATAGGAAGCAAAATTACTTGACGTCCACCTTAAAGTAGCAATTCTTGTATGTATGTATGTACATTTTATCTTGAAAACGGCCGCTTCTGCTTGAAACACCACGATTGTCAGATCCGCGTGTGACGTCACCGCGGCGAGAGACTGTATGACGCCTGCATTATGCATCGCCATACCGGTCCGTCACCTGACTTTATGGTTTGGGGCACAATTTGATATGACACCCGCACCCCTTTGGTACGCATCGCTGGTATACTCAACAGCCACCGCTACATCTCCGACGTTTTGAGGCCTGTAGTCCTCCCTTACCTGTAGGACCTGCCAGAGGCCACGTTTCAATAGGACAATGCACGCTCGCACGTGGCACACATCGTGCAACAATTCTTCACTGCCGGCCTACCAGGTGTCATTGCTGCCGTGGCCCGCCTGTTCTCCCTATATGTCGCCCATCGAACACGTCTGGTCGCTGATCGGCAACCGAGTGGTTTGGCAAGCACCACCTGCGGTTTCGCCTAATTAATTGTGGCAACGTGTGGAAGCAGCCGACATACCCCAAGCCCACATCCAAATCCTCTTTCGTTCGATGCCGCTGCGTGTAGCGGCCGTTATTGCCAGCTATGGGGGCCACACGAACTATTGATGTCTGCGTATTCCTCATGTCGCATGGGCCTGTAAGCTCAATCGTTTCATCTTTGTATCTGTTGTTATGTATCCAGTAAATCTGGCTTTGCTATCTCGTGTTCTTCTTTGTGTTGCATTTTGGGTGGCTAGCAGTGTACATATATTCGTAGAAGTAGAATATATTGTCTGAATAACAATTACAGAAGAGAAGGAAGCGAAGACTAAAGCTTACCCCTTACTTTTCATTATCCAACAATATATGTACTCATTTTGAACTGTAAAACATTCCGTAATGCTGCTCTGCTCAAATTTCCTATAAGAAGTTTCACATTTTTGTAAACATCGGAACATTTCCGATACTTACAAAAATGTTTTATTTCGATATCTACAACATTGTCTTGAAACTGTAATCCTCGTCGAATGGTACCGAATGCTTTTAACATTTCTTCGCTTTTATGTGAGTCTCCTAATGCATGTGACAAAATTACGTATTGCCTCTTAAAAAACTTCTGCCACCTAGAGGGTTAAATTCTAAAGCGTTTTGTGAGAAATTCTGATATTAGAAGCTCTTAGAGATTCCCTGGGAAATTGCATTGTGAGATGACAAATCAGAATTCGCCTCGCCATTTTTTTACCAGAAAGTACGATTTTCAATAAATGCGTCGAAAATATGGTAAATTGCGATAATAAATCGCGTCTTTTTACAGTTATATCATGATAACAGGATTTTCTACAGATCTTTCATTAAAAATGCGTCTCATTCGTTTGAAATTAAAAAAACAATATGCAACTCATTATAAGGAGCAGCAACATAAAATATTCATTTTGAGATAATAATAAGGTCCGCTCCAAAAACTAAGAGTAGTCCTAGGTGCTGTGTGGTGTAGTATGTTAAATTGCAGGCCATTAAATGAATATATCTTCGCCAATATTGCACATTTAACACGAAGCAGATTCTGGGTTAATGGCGGTGAAAACTTTTACCGATGTGAGAAAAGTTCAGTATTGAAAGTGATGGCTTTCTCTCAACAGTGTGACAACTGTTTTATTTTTTCTTAACTATTGAATTAAAAACAACAGATGAACCATTATAACACATGATTCATATGAGTATGAAATCGTTAATGGCGTAAATGCAAACACTCAGAGATTTCGCACTCAGCTGAAAGGCTTCATCTGGGCTTAATTCTCGATGCTCAGAACTGTCACGGTTTCAGCACTGTCTGAGAACGGTATAAGCCCTGAGAATTTAGCCCAGTCGAAGCCTTCCACCGGAATGTTCAGCGTTGTCTGTCGGCGTTCTAAACTTTGAAAATTAAACTCAGACGAAACGTGCCGGAGAAGCGCTAAAGCACCCCAAATATTGAGTGTTTGTATTTACGCCATTAAAGGAGATATTATAGTAGTACGAGGCATGTGTTGTAATATGTGTATAGATGGTGAAGTGTATTCGATAGGAGGAATCATAACACCGAACAAGTTTTGTTACAAAGAAAACATTAACAGTTTTGTATGCATTTACGGGTTCTGAAACCAAATATGAAGTCGCAATGGCTCCGCTAGACTATAATTCCTTGTAATGGAAGTCTCTATTAGGGTGAATGTTTTGCTACTTAAAGGAATGTCCCTTTGTTATTCAACGGAGACATCTGTCTGCAGTCAGAATAGCTGTGTTTCTGAGAGTAGACATAATGGCGCCATTACTTCCTGTTGTGCAATTCCTTCTGGTAAGGCAGAAGAAAGCAGAATTTTTGTCCTTCAAATGCATTTAATCGGTATTGAAAGACGTGCATTTTCTCGTGGTTGTAAATATTAGTGCGGATTGTGCAAAGTTTACGTTAAATTATGCCGCGTACTTGTGTGAACCATCCAAACAGTTTTTGCTACATTTGTGGACAATCCACACCGCTGATTAGAAAATCGTATGAACTTTATTGCCATTGCAAAATTGGTGATGAATATAATATTGGGCGCCTCACATTTGTTGTAATTCATGCGTAACTTTGTTGACTGGCCTGTTGAAAGGATCACGTCAAATGTCATTTGCGGTACCAAAGGTTTGGAGAGAAACCCAAATACCACTCAACAAACTGTTGTTACTTCTGCATCACATAGATACCTGGAATTACAGCTAAGACCAAAGACACGATTCAGTATCAAAGTATTCCTTCGGCCATAAGACCTGTTCCACATTGTCCAAATCTTCTTCCTGCACCGCCACCGTCATGGAGTTTAGATGATAGTGATACTGATGAAATAAATCCTCACAGCGAAGAAGATATTGAAATACAACAAGACCCTGATTTCCAGGAAGATTTTGTTCCTTACCTTATAAGTCAGGAATAATTAATTGATTTGGTTCGTAACCTTCAGTTAGCAAAAAGTCAGGTCGAAATATTGGCTTCAAGATTGAAGGGATGGAATCTTTTACAACCACATACAAAAGTATGCAGTTTTTACACTTAATTTCGAAGAGTGGTAATCTTGTGTACTGCAATGATATAGATTTATTGTTTGAAGCCTTAAGACAGCAACACAAACCTGCAGAATGGAAACTTTTTAATAGATTCCTGAAAAATAATCTTAAAAGCTGTCCTTCATACCGGAAAAATGCATCCGCCAGTACTTGTTCCCCATGCTGCATACATGAAAGAAACGTATGCAAATATGAAACTGTTGCTTTAAAATATAGTATACGAAAAACACGCATGGAATATCTGTGGCGATCTTTTAGTGATAGCTTGATTCGTGGAAGTACTTAAGGTTTGATTAACTGTTAAATTTCGTGAATGAATTACGGGATTACACTGTATAACACAAATTTTGAAGATGACAATCCGGTTTTTTTGTGTAAATATGACAAGGATGGAAATCCAGATAAAATTCGCAAACTTGAAAATTTTGTCGTCCTGGAGCAGTAATCGAATCCGCGTCTCCCAGATAGCTCCCGGGTATGCCAACCACTACATTACCCAGAACGACCAAGTCTCAAGTTTCCGATTAATTTGGATATAACCATCGCAGGATTCGATAGTCGAAGCAACCGGCATTCACGTTTAGCGAATCTGCAGGTTAAGAATTCTATCCCTTGATTGCCCGGAAAAGCAGATAAATCGTGAATGAATTGCGGGATTAAACTATAAAATAAAAAATTTTGAAGATGACAATCCGTTTCTTTTGGTGTGTATAAATCGAAAGCTATTATGACGAAATTTTGAAGTTTTCAGATATTATTTGACTTACCATCCTTGTCATATTTACAACAAAAAACGTATTGTCATCTTCAAAATTTGTATTTTATATGGTGTAATTTCGCAATTTAGTCACGATTTATCCGGGCAATCACGGGATAGGATTCTGAAATTCCAGATTCTCTAAACATGAATGCCGGTTGCTTCGACTAGCGAATCCTGTGATGGTTATATTCAAATTAATCGGAAACTTGAGACTTTGTCGTTCTTGGTGGGGCAGTGTTTAGCATACCCGAGCGCTATCTGGGAGACGCGGGTTCGATTTCCGCTCCAGGACGACAAAATTTTCAAGTTTTTGGAAATTCTCTGAGTTACTATCCCTGTCATATTTACACCAAAAAACGGATTGTCATCTTCAAAATCTGTTAAATTTCAGTAGTCTGTCGATGAGTTTGATTTTGAAGTTCTGCAGCAAGATCGGATATTGTAGAAAGCATATCGCATGAATAAGGCAAAAGCTATTATAGCTATCAAGAGTAAATTTTATATTTAGGAGTTTTGCAAAATAATACTGTAAACAGTACATTTCGCCTTTTGTTAAAGAAAATTGAAAGTCATTGTCAGTTTAAAGGAAACTCAAGTTCCAAAGTATTCTGTTGCTTCGAAAATCACTGTGAGAAAATTATTTAACCCTTCAACCGGCTGGAACGAATTAACTCCCGGTTAGAAAAATGGGCAGAAATTAGCTCAAACGATTACATTCGTTTTCTAAGAAGTAGGCCGAACGCAGCAGGAATGCCTAAACCTGCGCATCAGAAATCGTTGATTTTCCTTTAGGTTTTTCATTCAAAGTGGTGATTTAAGGGGAATGATTGCAATCAATGCTTTCTGTTTAATTACCTTCTTCACTAAAAATGAAATAAAAATGGTTCTTAAAAAAGAGAGAAAGTAAGTTTTTGTAACTTGTTTTTACCTACTGGCATGATGCCTCTGTCAGGGGGACTAGCCTTTACCAATCATTCCTTGGGTCATGGAGCAGAGAATAGAGGACTATACGGGAATCAGACTATAGACTATAAAACTAATGACTTAAAGGGAGCACATATCACAAGTGAATGATTAATAGTCGGTATTGCTGAGATGAGAGAGGGAAAGAAATTTCTTTACTGTAGCTTTCGTAAAACCCGGCCACTATATGAACGTTTGTCTTTGAGGATCACAGTGGTCTAAGCGATGGCTCCTGATCATTCGTCAGAGATTGGTCCAGGTTCGAATCCCGGTGAGGCATGGATGTTGTGTTGGTCTTGCGGCGCTGGCTCTCTCGCTTCCTTGGAACCAGTAGCCCTAAATTAGGTACGGCGGCTGCTTATAGCCCACTGAGTTGCTCACGGTGGTCGTAGAACCTCCAATTAAAAAAAAAGAGGATCGCAGAAAATTTTGAGCAAAGTTTGGTTCAGGTACATCGGCCTCTTAAAGGGTTAATTTCTGAAAAATCAAAATTATTACAAGCTTATTCAAATAATAATAATAAGCTCCAACAGAAAATAAAATAACTCAATCACTAATATAAATGGAAAGAAAACCATTTTCCTCATCGCATGATTGGTTTTGCTATGAACGTGAATAGAATTTTGCGCCTTTCTAGCTCAGTGGTTAAGACGAGGAATATCTGGCGCAAAGGCTTAAAAGTTCAGGCTCTTCGATCTTACGAAACTTCTAGATAAAGACGGCAAAAACGGCAATGGGATTTTCTAAAATATACGGAATTTATTACTACAGAAAATCTGTGAAAATACGGGTTTAAAAAACGGGCACTTTTAGAAACGAAAATTTCGTTAAAAGACGGACACCTACCTGCAACTTTGCTTCACGTTATTTTCAGAAATTTTCCGTGAATTCACACCGCTTTTCTTTAACAGTGTACTTTCCACGTTCCAGTTTTAGTGAATTGCTTTGCTGCGTTACTTCCCGTATTCTAGCTTCAATGAATCAAACAAATAAAACAAGTTAGTAAAATCATGCAAAGCATTGATTATTATGCGCTCTCCAACATTCCAGAAATCATTACTCAAGTTATGGGGATAATGGCCGTGAAATAAATATCGCTCTTGTGCCCTGACCTTTGATTCCATTTCGATAATATTAAACAGAATTGGTTTAGTGTACCTCCGGAACAACATACTAAATGTTTGTCGCAATAGAAGCATTTTTAGTCAAGTTATGAGGATAATCGCTGTGCAATAAATCTGGCTCCTAACCTTTAACCCCATTTTGATGATATTCAACAGAACTGGTTCAGTATAGCTCCAGAATAACATGATAAAGATTTGTCGCATTCGAAGCATTTTTAGGTAAGTTGTAATGCATAAGGGCGATTGAATGGATCACGCTCCTATGTCCTGACCTTTGACACCATGTCGCCCATTTTACACAGGATTCGTTCCCAGGTGGTCTCCTACTACATACTAACATTTCAACGAAATCGAACCATTTTTACGCAAGTTATGACGCATAAGGTCAATGGAATGGATTCCTGTCCTATGTCGTGAACTTTGATCCCATTTCTCCCATTTTCAATGGGGTTCGTCCCCATGTGATCCCCTACAACATACTGAAATTTCATCGAAATCGAACTATTTTTAGGCGAGTTATCGTGCTACCAGACAGACGGACAAAGCTGGAGCATATACGCTTCTTCAACCTACGGTTGGAAAGCGTAAACAAGATTCCTAAGATAGGTTTGTCAATTGTTTGCAAATCAAGGAAGATTTTGATGATTGGCTATGCTATAAAAGCATAGGTTGTAGCTCTGAAAACAGGGAAAAGCCAGGACGACTTGACAAGACAGAAAAAGAAAAGAAATATCTGAGTTCTACGACTAGATGCCGAAGCGTTGAGCCGGGAATTGGAAAACAGTTTCATAGGAGCGGGATCCATTCCATTGCCCTTATGCGTCATGACTTGAGTAAAAATCGTTGGATTTCAATGAAATTTTAGTATGTGGTAGTGAACTACCTGGGGACGAACCCAATTGAAAATGGGCGAAATGGGGTCAAAAGTCAGGTCATATCCATTCCATTGCTTTTATGTGTCATTACTTATATAAAAATGCTTCGATTGAGACAAAACTTTATGATGTTGTTTGGGAGATGTACTGAACCGGTTCTGTTTAATATCATCGAAATAGGGTCAAAGGTCAGGATACAAAAGCGAGATTTATTACACAGCCATTATCCTCCTAACTTGAGTAATAACATGACTAATGATTTCTGGTATGTTGGAAAGCGTATCATAATCTATGCATTGCAGGATTTTACTAATTTTTTCTTCATGCTTTGTCAAACGACCCGAGACATGCACGAGTTGAACTGCAGAAACAGTGCCAAAGTTCCTGCAAAGCATTGTGGGTGGTGACGAAACATGGTGCCTTGGTTATGATCCTGAAACGAAGCTTCAGAGAGCTCACTGCAAGTCGTCGCATTAACCCAAAGTAAAGAAGATCAGGAAGAGAAGTCCAAATTCAAGACAATGTTTGCGTGCTTTCACGACAGCAAGGGAATTCCGCATCGCTAGTTCATTCCTGAAGCTACAACTATCAATGGCAATGCCTGCACTACCATTTTGGAATGAGTGTGGAAGAGGATAGCTCTTGTCATGCTTGAGTGCAAAAAGGGGCAATTATTCCTTCTTCACGATAACGCACCAGTACACGCAGAGCAGTAAGTGTACAGTAATTTTTGGTACGAACATCAGTGTGAGCACTCCACCCTCTTCCTCTATTCTCCAGATTTGTCACCGTGTGACTACTTTCTGTTCCCTAAATTGAAATTGCCTTTAAAAGGAAAGATTTTTCAAGACACTGATGACATACAAAGAACTGTGACATCAGTTCTTCACTCCTTACCAAAAAATGACCTCTGAACGTTCTTGCTTTCGTTGGCTGATCGTGCCACTTCTTGTATAAACTCAGTAGCAATACACTTCGAATAAAATATGTTCACCTAAATTGTCCTGCTTTTAAATTTTGTTTTTAAATTAAGTCGCATTACTCAATTGCCGCATTGTCTACTATGAGTACTCACCAAATTTTCTTTTGTCACACACGGGCAACTCTCACATCCCGGTGAGCATGATCTCCAAATGCTTTCTGAACACTCTAGTACTCTGACTATTATTCAAAAAATAAGATATCATGACATGCAGCGGAAGCCTCAAGGGTTAATTGGATCCAGTGAAACTTTGCATCTGGTTTTCGATGACAGTGAGATCTGATAATTGGGCAGAACGGAGAAAATGCTGGAAGTTTTTCACATGCTTCGTAAGCCAACCACACATGATACGAGGGCAATTTAGAGTTGCATTATTATTTTAGAATAAGTGGTCTTCTAGAGTGAAAAATGATTCATCATCGGAAGTAACTAATCTTCGAAGAGCCAATGTTTACGGCGTGAACGGAGTTCAGCTTAACGTGGCATCACATAAAAAGCAAAAAAGAAAGTAAATCTAGGCAGTGCCTAAAGACAATGTTCTTACCTTCTGTTTAGCAAGCCACCCAGTAATTTCTCATTAGGTTCGCATCCACGGGGGAGGGGGGCGGCTAGACACAACTGTCTGCGCCTTATGAGACTTTCGTACTGCGTATCAAAAACTAGGTTACATTGAATTGTTGCTTAGGGTCTCGGAAGGGGATGGCGGTGCAGGATTGGGAATGCGGGCAGGCATGGTTAGTTGTGGCAGTCTATGTCGTCACAGCGGACCCTCTATGCGAATGGGTAGAAGATGGCTTTTTTTTGGGGGGGGGGGGGGAGTCCAGTGGTCCGAGACCAATTGCTTGGCGTTCCCATACGGCGCGGGGTGGATGTTTGGTGGTTTAGAGACCTGCCTGCAATCTATCACCGTAATGTCTGATCGAAAGGCGATTGTTCTAACCACAAAGCCATTCTTGATTTGCGCCACTCACGGCTCACGCCGTTTCATTTCTCATCAAGCAAAAACTAAATATTAAGCAGATGTAACAGTGTCCAAAATCTGAAATCCTGCAGATGTCATTAATCGTCATTATCCCCGGTTATTG
Source organism: Macrothele yani (assembly GCA_039090855.1). Taxonomy (NCBI): domain Eukaryota; kingdom Metazoa; phylum Arthropoda; class Arachnida; order Araneae; family Macrothelidae; genus Macrothele; species Macrothele yani. The sequence goes on along the minus strand of CM077002.1, from coordinate 20,898,991 downwards.
CTATGAAAATTTTCCTTTTACATTATAGAAAGTCAATACAAATATTCATATTTAATTATCGATACAAATTTATTAATTAAGGGGATTATTCATGAAAGAAATACGGGATTACGCCATATATAACAAATTTTGAAGATGACAATACGATTTTTGGCGTAAATGTGACAAGGATGGTAAGTCAGATAATATCCGAAAACTTGAAAATTTTCATCGTCCTGGAGCGGGACTCGAACCCGCGTCTCCCAGAAAACGCCAGGGTATGCTAACCACTACACCACCCAGAACGACCAAGTTTCAAGTTTCTGATCAATTTGAATTTAACCATCTCAGGATTCGCTAGTCGAAGCAACCGGCATTATTAAATAAACGTATCGTGGAGGTTAAGAATCTTATCCCGTGTTTGCCCGGAGAAGCAGATAAATCATGAAAAAGATACGCGGTTACAGTTTATATATTTAGAGAGCTGGTTAAAATCTCCGCGCGTTGGTTTCTTGCTGTATGAGGAGGCCATCAGCCCCACCCTCACTGCCCCCCAGCGTCTAGGGAGTGGCGGAAGAGGTCAGCCATGTTCTCCTCTTGTGAGGAGAAAAGTTTTTGTAACACAAGAGGTAAGCTCTCTTCCTTGTTTTTGGGTTCTAGGTTTTATAAGTTCAATGTTTGTACTTCATGTACCTTTTCTCTGTCGTTTTTTAGCTTTTCAGCTTTTAAGCATTGGTTTTGTCTGTTAACATTTATGCGGGTTTTAACTCTTACTTTTCTTTGTAACTTTGAGCGTCTTTTGTGGTACCTAGGAACAGAAGATGGCTAAGCTTGTTCCTTTTCTATGCGCTGTCTATGCGCTGTTTTTTCAAAGTAGTTAAGTTCTTAATAACTAATTAATTATGCACTTAAAGCACTGCTGAAATACTTTGTACATATTGCAACTAACTGTTTAAGGTATATAACTTTCACAAAGTTTTCTTTAGTTAATTATTATCTTTAACTTATTCTCGTTTTCGTGCTGTCATAAGTTGTAGAGTAGGGGTTTTAGACTCAAGTTTTCTTTCAAAAATCTGTTCGTTATAAATTAACATTTCCTTTTTTTAATTGCAATGTAAAATTTGTTTTTCAGGTTTAAATTCTCTCTCAAACGAACTTGGAATTTCGTTATAGCTGAAAATCATTTCTATTTATTATGTCACTCTCACAGCTTGAGTTCTCTTTAATCTTCTTCTCTCTGTTTAATAGTAACAGATGAAGAGCATGGGTCGGGCCATGAAGGTTAATGGATGCAAGCGAAATTGTTAACTAGTGCTAGGTCATGCTACTCTACGGAGGACATGACTTATATATATATTTTTTAAACTATTTTAGGTGGGAATGTTACTTGCATCTATGGCCTTGCAGAAACCCATTTCCAACTAGGTCTTTGTGGAAGTGAGAAAATGCAGAGTTTTTGCTGGTCCTTGATAAAGCCAAGGCTCAGTATTCTCGACACCTTCTACATTCAGTTGTTTTATTTTATTTTTTTTTCTTTTCTCCTTTTACTCACACAGGTAGATACATAACCTTTTCTATGTTGTACTAGGTGTGAGTCAAAATTATATATGTATTTTTTTGCTTAGGTATCTTTATAGTATATATATATATATATATATACACATATATATATATATATATATATATACATGCCGCCAAAACAGCTCTTACCCTGCGCTGCAAGGAATGGACGCTACAAGATTTCTAAAGATGTCTTATGGAATCTGGTATTTACACGTTACCAGCATATCCTTTATCCCTATTACGTTACGGGGTAAAGTTGTTGCAGATCGAATCTGCTGTTCCAAGACAAACCACAAATGCTCGATTGGATTGATGTTTGGGGAATATGGAGGCCAGGGCAATTCCTGAAAGTTTTCCTCATTTTCCGCGAACCATCCCCGAAGAATCCAGACAGTGTTGCGTGGCGCACTATCCTGTTCAAAGAAGGTACTTCTCGAGGGGAATTACCGTTGTCATGAAATGATGTACTTGGTGCACAGTGATGTTTAGGTAGATCGTTGACGTCATAATCTCCTGCACATGAATGACTGGACCCAGAGTTCTCCGAAGAACTTTGCTCAAAGCCTTACACTTCCTCTTCTGGCTTGTTTTCGTCTCATGCTGCATCCTGGTGACAGCACTTCTTAAGGCGAACGACACACACGTTCCCGGTTGTCCATATGGTGCCGCAGGAAACGATATTCATCGGACCAGACGACCTTCTTCCAATCATTCCAGATTTATTTTTGATTCTCGCGTGCCCATTGTAGACGCTTTCGGCGGTGAACTGAAGTTAGTACCGGCACTCTCAGAAACTACGCAGCCCCATTTTCAGCGGGGATCGGAGTACTGTGTTTTGTGATAGGTATCTCCCCTCACCAGCATTCAAATTACCAGCGAATTTTTCCACAGTATTCCTTTTGTTGTCGTACATTACGGGTAGCTTTTGCTCCATTGTACTTTACGGGTGTGGTTCTTGGATTTATCTCTCCTCGGACAACATTTGGAAGGTACTAACTACAGCTGACCGTGAGCATCCGACAAGCCTTGCCGTATCTGAAATGCTCTGAGCCAGTCGTCTGGCCATTGCAATTTTGTCTTTGCCGAACTCGCTTAAGTTATTTATCTTTCCCCATCTCAAAAGCAAGAATATCACTGATTAACAGAGCTCGGTATTGGGTGTTATTTACACAGTTTCATGACTGTCACAAGCGCCGTTGTTTACCTGCACTTTTTTTGATTTGCATAAAGACGTCCTTGTCATAATGTTTTCCCTCCTCGGCGTAAATATACGTATACGGGAGGGGTGGGGTTGCCTCCCCCCAAAGAGTCTTACCTCCTTAAGGTAAGCTTCTGGGTCCGCCGCTGTCTCTTTATTCTCGAAACCTCGCCTCATTTTTTTACATGAACTACGTGTATTTTGAATTCCAAAAATTAAAATGTTGCTTTTGTGTAACCTTTACCTCAGCAGTTGCAAAGAAAACAATGACCGAAATATGTTCTTTAGAATATGTTCTTTGTAGCCACTCCCGGCTGCTTGTAAATTCTAATTTTCAGGATTATATGTCTCCTGAGAAATGCTTTACTCTCTCACTGTTTAAATTTCCTGTTTTAATTTTGATACCTTTCAAAAAATTCTTGCTTCGTCTAGTGAAAGCTTATTCCTTTTGCTCTTAGTTTTCGGAGAAACACTCTTCTTGTCCGCCGACCAGCGGGAAGAACTTCAATTAGCCCTCCGATGATAAATGACTTCTTCTAAAATTTACGAGTCTCAAGGAACGGTTTTCTCTCGTACTATGTCCTTTTTCGTAGCTCGCCACTTTTGCATAACCTTAAAGACATGCAACAGATGATCGAATAAAATATGCAGTATTCTGTAATGCTTGCGGAGAAAACTACTTCAGCGTAAAGAACATTAATAACGCTTTACTACTGAGGAGTTAATTTATCACAGTCTTAACCATTCACATCGACCACAACCCAAATGCGATCTCTTGGGATGAAAGAAAGAAAATAATACTTCAAATTATTTCCGCCTCGTCCTTTAGCTGCAGTAGCAGCGCAAGATGCATGTACACGCTTTAGTTAACGCGTTTAATAAAGGCACTTTCTTTTCGTCTTTGCTCCTTTGTTTCGCAGTTTAGCAAGCACGGTTGGCATTAGGGCTATAAGCAATCGTCCTTCTCTAATTTTGGATCACCGTTTTAGGGACGGGTGGTTGCCCGAGCCTTTGGGGAAGAATACATTCATGCTCATGCTGGAGCTTGAGTCTAGCTCGAGCGATTAACCACAAGCCCACTTATCTGAACACTTGGCTACAGGGGTGACTGTTTTCCTACACCAGTGCTTTTTCACTACATTTTTCAAAAATACAAGAACATCCGTACTTTAAGCGTAATTTAAAAATGCACTAGTAATGTATTACCTTTCAAAGTAACAGTTTCATGATGTAAAACCGGTTAATGAACATTAGCGTAAGAAAATATAACTGGTCAACCGTCTTGTTTAGTTTTGATGCCTGCAAATCTTCTTGAAAATAATGCTTCCCTAAAAACAGTCAATAACAATTTTCTCGATGTACTGCTAATCCTCAAGAAATTAATGCCACAACGAAAATAATGCAGTAATCTTATTATCTTAATCTACAGAGTGATTGTAAACTCCTTCATCAAAACAAGAGCGGTTATAGTACACATCAAAACAATATTTGCTATGAAACGTAGGGCCGAATTCCTTGAGGATTAATAAATCCTCATGGAACCTAGGGCCGAATTTGCTGGACGTTTGTTTCGAACGTGCTCTTTTGCTAGAAAAGAGCACGTTCGAAAAAACGTCCAGCAGGCACACGGAGTTCCAACCAGTGCATGAGAAGCACAGGATGCAAATCAGGTGAGCTGAACATGTGCGTAGACGATGAGGAGCAAGCATTTGAAAACGCAACCGATGTTACGGTGCGAGCTTCACGTGAGAATTGACGTATTCGTGAAGGGCATGGCGGACTACACATACGACATATCCCTGACGGTGGACCTGTGACTTGGCCTCCACGCTCCCCGGACCTTAATCCACTGGAATTATTCTTCTTCTGGGGGCACATAAAAACATTGGTGTAGGAGACACTTGTGGACTTCGTGGAAGATCTCGTCGCGCGAACCGCTGTCGCTGCGGACAAGATCTATACCACACTGTGAGTCTACGAGTGTCCTTTATTCGCCGCTGTGGGCTATGCAATGATGCCCTTGGACGCCAGTTTGAGCAGCTCCTTTGAGTCTTCTTCCGATGCGATTGGAATCGTGCAACTCATAAATTAGGAATGTCTCTTTGTTTTCAAGGTTGAAGGCTCAACGTGGATATGTAACTTTACTCTTTTCTGGCACTAGGAGTGGAATGCGGCCCTAGGTCCCATTGCAAATATTGTTCGCCTTGATGTGTACTATCACCCCTCTTGTTTTGTTGAAGGAGTTGACAATCACCATGTATAATCAAGATAAGAAAATAAGATTACTGTATTCGAATAATCAGTAATACACTAACGGAAAAAAATCCCAACACCCAGAAGAGGTTGTGTTAGATAAACGACAGTTGGTAGGCGGTGAGGGTAAATCTGTAAGACGAGGTCTATGCACATTTCGGGCTCGGCGCATACGTGTGGCGCTAGTAGCGCCCCTCCGAACATGCAAAGCAGGTTTGCTGTAAATACGCGCTGTAACGTTCGTGAGCGTTCGTTATCGTTGATATTCGACGTAGTGTGTTGATGTTAGTCAAGAATGCCTTTAAGAAGACGAAGAAGCCATTATCAACAGCTCACGGAGTTTGAACGAGGTCGTGTAATAGTGCTACGAGAAGGTGGATTTTCTTTCCGCAATATTGCAGAACGACTTAGCAGGAATGTAGCCACTGTGCATGATTGTTGGCAGCGGTGGTCAAGGGAAGGTACTGCCTCAAGAAGACCGGGTTCCGGCAGGCCACGTGGCACTACTGAGAGGGAAGACCGCCGTGTGCGGCGTATGGCCGTGGCGCATCGTACCAAGTCTGCGGCAGCAATTCGAGCTGAAGTTGCCACCACAGTGACACAACGAATTGTTACAAATCGGTTACTTGAAGGACAGCTACGAGCCAGACGCCCTGTAGTGTGCATTCCACTTACTCCAAACCACTGCCGTTTGCGACGTCAGTGGTGTCAAGCTAGAGCTCATTGGAGGACGGAGTGGAGATCTCTTGTGTTTTCTGATGAAAGCTGGTTCTGCCTGGGTGCCAGTGATGGCCGTGTGTTGGTTAGAAGGAGGCCAGGTGAGCGCCTGCAACCAACCTGTCTGCGGCCGAGACACACTGGACTTACACCTGGACTTATGGTCTGGGGAGCAATTTCCTATGATAGCAGGAGCACTCTCGTTGTTATCCCACGCACCCTGACGGCACAGTTGTACGTCGGTCTGGTGATTCAACCTGTTGTGCTGCCATTCATGAACAGCATTAAAGGGGGTGTTTTCCAACAGGATAACGCTCGCCCGTATACCGCTGTTGTAACCCAACATGCTCTACAGAGTGTCGAGATGTTGCCGTGCACTCCTAGATCACCATATCTTTCACCAATCGAGCACGTATGGGACATCATTTGACGATAACTCCAGCGTCACCCCCAACCAGCATTAACCGTCCCTTTATTTACCGACCAAGTGCAACAGGCATGGAACTTCATCCAACAAACTGACATCCAGCACCTGTACGACACAATGCATGAACGTTTGCATGCTTGCATTCAACATTTTGACGGTTACACCGGTTATTAATGTACCAGCATTTCACATTTAAAATGGCTCTTCTCGCGCTTACAATACGCTGTGATCTTGAAACCTTAATCGATTAAATATGTTACCTATACAAATGTATTGTCGTCATTTCATTCCTCAAAACTATTTTTTCGTGGTGTTGGGATTTTTTTCCGTCAGTGTAGATCTATCAATGACCTATAGATTAAGGTAATAGATTAATCAGTAATATTATTTTCTTAATCTATAAGTAATCTATAATCTTATTTTCTTAATCTATAAGTAATCTATAATCTTATTTAGTCTAATCCTGGCAATTCTTTGCTGAAATAAGGCGTATGTAACAAAATTAAACCATATTCTTTCACATCTTTCCAAAATACTTGCGCGGGAGGGGAAGGGGGCTGCTTAGGGAAAACCACCCAAAGCAGGTTTAATAAAACTAATTTAAAATCACTCCATCAGAAAGCACTATAAAGAGACCCGTACTGAAGTGATTCTTTAACAAGAAAGATGACACCGAATTTTCGGGTGTAAAAGCACGCCTTTTGAATCCGTTCTGACGCAAATTAAGTTTATCAAAGCTATTCAAAGTCAATGGAACCGGTATGGAATAAATAGTATCTGACGGAAGAAATACGTTTTTCAATCGGGTTTTTAATCCCTCAGATATTGCTGTAAGCAGAATCGTGAGCTTACACCCTCTGGTTACAGACTTGTGCCTTAAGAAAAACATGAATTTATATTTTTCTGGTACCTTTTTATTCTCCAACACCGAAATAATTTTTCAAATCGGACTCTTAGAAACAGAGACATCGACAAAAATAAGATGTGACTTTACGACCCTTGGTGGGAAAACCATGCATTATTTCAGGAAGAAAGTATTCTCAAAAGCTATTTCCATATAAGCGGTATCGGTCCAAGAAAAAAAAAAAGTCGAGTTTTCAGGAACCCAGATTTTGCTACAAATACATCAGAAGCAGAAATTAACACATATGCCCCCTGGTGGCCAAAGCATTCTTTACCAAACATTAGAAACTATGTGAAAAATATTTTCCATCAGGTCTTGTATGCGATACAGGAAGCATTTTTCAAATCGGAGATTTAGAAGCAGAAATAACGCAGAAAACGCAATTTACTTTTGTGACCCCTAGAGGAAAGTCTATGATTTACTTGAAAATTTTGAATTTATAAGGAAAACCTTTCGCATTGGAAACACTTTCCAACAAAGAAGGAATTTTTCAAATCGGACTATTAGAAGTAGAGATATTGACAAAAATAAGATATACATCTACGCCCCTGGCGTAGAAACCATACATTATTTCAGGAAGAAAATGTTTCTGAAAGGTTTGTCCACATGAGTAGTATCGGTCTACAAACGACTTTTTTTTCAGTCGAGAATTTAGAAGCTCAAATTTTGCTGCAACTACATCAGAAGCGGAAATTAAGATTGGTGGTCAAACCATTTTTTTACAAAAATTAGAAATTATGTGCAAACGATTTCCCATCAGTAGCTATATCCGGTGCAGAAAGAATTTCTTAAATCGGAGATTGAGAAGCAGAAATATAGGAGGAAAGGCAATTTACTTCCACGCACCTAGCGAAAAGTCTATGAATTACTTGAAAAATTTGAAATTATATTAAAATCATGTCACACTGAAAACATTATCTAACAAAGAAGGAATTTTTCAAATCGGACTATTAGAAGTAGAGATATTGACAAAAATAAGATATACATCTACGCCCCCGGGCGGATAAACTGTGGAATATTTTAAGAAGAAAATATACCGAAAAGGTTTATCGATATGAGTGGCATCAGTGCGCGAAATAATTTTTGCAATCGATATTTTAGAAGCTCAGATGTTATGGCAAATAATCAGAAGCAAAAATTAACACTTACGCCTCCTGGTAGCCAAAGTATTCTTTACCAAAATATTGACATTACATGCAAAAGATTTTCAATCAGGAGGTGTATCCGCTGAAGAAAAAAAATTTCAAATCAGAGTTTCAGAAGAAAAGTTATCGGGAAAAATGATTTTTACTTTAACGCCCCCTAGCGGAAAATCTATGCGTTCTTTGAAAATGTAACTATATCTAAAATACTCTTCGACATAAATGGAATCGAAAGATAAAAGAATATTTTCAATCGGATGTTTAGAAGCAAATATGTGGAATAAAACGTATTTTTGAATTCGACAACATCTGCATTTACGCCCTCTAGTGGCGAAATTGTACATCGTAAAAAAATCGAAATAAAGGATCATCTTTCTCATATCTCAAGCTTCCCAATGCAAAAAGAACTTTTCAAATCAAACTAATAGTTGCAGAGATATCGTGGGTACAGGCGGACGGACGGAGGGACTGACGAACGGACTGACAAACCGGCAACATAAGAACAATCTTTTTTTACAAAAGACGTGCTAAAAATGAGAGAAAAGGAAATAAAACTACACAAATAACCATGAAAGAAAGTGAAAGTACGAAAAACAATATAGCCACAGGAAGACAAACAGTTTCCAACACATGAAAAATGAAAATTTGACTCTGGATTCTACTATGAATTTGTGATTTATTAAATATTATTTTATTCCAATATTTTATTAAGAATAACATTATCTTTTATTATAAACTTATGGTTTTAAAGCTATCCACTTTTTAAAAGTTTTATTTGCATCATATTTTCTATTTTCCAATTTTAGAACTTTTCGAAAATCGCGTTTTATTGCTAATTTTATCTGCTCCGAATTTCGGTATTTCTGATTAAATGACATTAAAATTCCATTGTTCCACAGATTATATTTTGTAATTGCTATTAGACAATGAATTGCGTTACTTTTTAAATCACTATACTTTAAAGGTGCATGATATAAGATTTGTTTAATATCAAAACCCTCCTTTAAATTTAAGTAGTTCTTCATTCACATCCCAATGTTTTTTGCAAAATCACATTCAACAAAAATGTGTTCGGTGTTCTCCAAAAGACCGCAGTGTTTTCAATATGGATCATTTGCTAGATGTATTTTATGTAACAATTTACGATTAGGATTGATGTTGTGTGAAATTTTAAAATTTAGGTTGCACATGTGCATACTTAATTTAATCTGAAATTGTTGCTTCCAAATGGAATTTATAAATGGAGTGTTCATTATGATTTCGAATTTTGCCTAATTTTTTAAGTTTAAAGCTTTATAGATATTACTTAATTTATCGTCATGAGTAATGTTTTCTAGCATAGATATTTCATTTATTTTATCCCATAGCTTAAAAAAGAGAAAGACATTTCTGGTCTCAAGGAACAGAAACATTCTAGATCACGACCAGCCTGAAACATTAAAATCTTAAAAGCCGCATGTCTTTCGTTAAGGAAAAATTTTTAAGTGTCAAATGTCTTAGTATTTTACCTGCGAGAGTTAGACGCTGAATTCCCAGCCCACCAAACTCAAAATCATTATATAAAATTTCGCGTTTTATTTTGCCCCCCCCCCTCCCCTCTCCCTCCTAAATAAATCTGAAGGCTAATCTTTCGGCTGTTTTTGCAATAGTAACTGGTAATGGCGTGGTTCTCAAATAGAAATAGAATTTTGAAAAGTGCAGACAATTTGTAATTTTAACTTTTGTAAATAAGGAAAAAAAATTTTTTTCCAGTTTTTTATAATATTTTTAGTTACTCAGTCTTGCCATTTCTTATTTAGTTTTTCCTATGCTCTGTGCCCTAATTTTGCCGCCAAACATTAAAGAACTCTCGGCATTTAAGTCACGGTACACGTGCCTTAAGGTGCCTCCTCTAGTCTATATATTAATCATATTTAGTGGATTAAAACCAACTTAAGAAAACTGCAGAAAGGATAAAATGCGAATGTCTAATCAAACGTTCAGCGGAATGAAAAAAGTTAAGAAACTTAAAAGATTAGATAAAGCTTTCACTTGAAAATTCGGCGTGGATAAAACTTCAAATGTTTACCGCGGCTTTTATTGAAACAAGGATGTTTTAATTAAAAGCAGAATTGATTTGTGTAACTTTTAAGGAAAATTATAGAGTTGAATATATTAAGGTCAAAAATAATTTTAAACGAAGAGAAGGGAGATATGTAACCTAACAAGTTTTGCATTACTAATGGAATGGTTCTATTAACCAAACGTAAAAGTTGGTCTAAGATTTAATAAAACGGGCGCAGCTAATGAGCTAAGAATTTTTGTATATTTATTTTAATTTTTTTATATCCAACACTGCAAAAAATATTTATGCATTTTTATGAAAAACTTCGTTTAGCAGTGGATGATGCAACATTTTGCCTCAAGGAGAAATTATGTGAAACTCACAGACATCTGTAACAGAACTGTTAAGAGTGGAAACGTTAATCCGACTTAAAATATCTGGAAAGAATTGAAATTGGAAATCTTCCCAAAGAGAGAAATTCTAATGAAAAGGTGATTGGTTATAATTTCTCAGGAAAGAGAGGGAGTTTGATGAAATGTTGAAATGATGCACTCAACGATAAGTGACAAAAAATAGAACAGGAGGAATATCTACATATAGATGACTATATCTTTTACAATCTAATTTCGGCAGAGCGCGTTCAGTTAATTTTACGCAAGAATACGGAACAATAACTTCAGAAGGTTTAGAGTGCTGGTTAGTATGTAATATTCTTTGGCAGTATAAATACGAGGAGGCAGACAAAGGACGTCAGTTGATGGAATTTAGAATGTTGACTGATTGCTTTTAGAGTAATGGCTGTAGAAATGCATAATGGAAAGGATTAAATTACTAACGAAATCGGAAATGAGCTAACTTAAATTCGTGACCGTATAATTAAACTTTACGAACATTTCCTAGTAATCTTATGCCACACGGAAGACTTGAATTTACCGGGAAAACGTATCATGAAGAGCAGCAGTGAAATAAAAGGAGCTAATTTTCAACTCAACTGGAACGAGGAGGTGCTTATGTGATTGGAATTAAAACGACCTTTCCATAAAAACTGAACGTAAAATCACGCAAAGTGAAGAAATAAAGGTACAGCAAAATATATTTTATTCTTTCTCAAAGTATCTTCCTTCGGATGATACGCAATGGTTCCATCGTTCAGTTCACTTTCCAAAGCATGTGGCGAACGCATTTTGTGGAAGCTGCTTTGGTGACCCCTGTACAGCTGAAATAATGTTAGCGTTTGTGTTAAATGTTGCGCCACGGAACTTCTCCTTCATTGTTGGAAACAACCAGAAATCGCACGGGGCGAGGTCAGGACTGTAGGCAGGCTGTGGCATGATTTCAATACTGCATTTCGTATGAAACTATTAAACACAAGCAGCCACATTTGGGCAAACGTTATCATGTTGTAGGAATCCACTTGTCCATCAGTTCCGGTCACTTAATCGATATGTATCATCGCAGAAGTTTCAAGACTGAAATGTAATTCTCAGCATTGACAGTACTTTGTGGAAGAACGGCATGCTGGTAGACTACACTTTTATGATCAAAGAAAATTATCATCACCACCTTCCCAGCTGATTTGGTTTAGCGGAATTTTTTCCGGTGGAGGCGAGCCTGCGTGTTTACAGACACTTCTTGCGTGCTTCGTGAGGGAGTCGAAATAATTGGCCCATGTTTCATCGGCAGATATTACTGTGTTTAGAAAGTTTGGATCCTTTGCAATCATTTGTTTCCACTCATGACACACCTAAACTCTGGCTAACATTCTCTCGTCAGGTGATTAGGTATCTATCTGAAACACACACAATGCAGCAATAGATAGTCGTGTAGAATGCAGAATGTTGATGCTTTTGAAATATTAGTTGACGCCGCTATGTCTTCACACGTCATTCGTCGATTTTCTTGAAAGATTGCCCAAACAGTGTTAACAATACGCTCCGTAACAACACTTTCAGGTCTACCAGGCCTAGGAGCGAGTTCTGCCGACAAACGCCTTTTTTTTACGCTTTCCAACCGTAGGTTGAAGAAGCGTATATGCTCCAGCTTTTTCCGTCCGTCTGTCGGCACGATAACTCACGTAAAAATGGTTCGAATTCGATGAAAATTTAGTATGTGGTAGGCGACCACCTGGAGACGAACCCTATTAAAATGGGACAAATGAGGTTAAAGGTCATGTCATTAAGAGCGGGATCCATTCCATTGCTCTTATGCCTCATAACTTGCGTAAACATGGTTCGATTTAAATGAAATTTTGCTACATGGTAGGGGACGGCTGGGGACGAACCCTATTGAAAATCGGTGAAGTGGGATCAAACATCAGGACATAGCTGTAGGATGCATTCCATTGCCCTTATGCGTCATAACGTGCGTAAAAATGGTTCGATTTTTTCTATGAAATTTTGATATGTGGTAGGGGACCACCTGGGGACAAACCCTATTGAAAATGGACGAAATGGGGTCAAAGGTCAGGACATAGGATTGGGATCCATTCCATCGCCCTTATCCCATACTATTAAGGTGGACGTCAAGTAATTTTGCTTCCTATACTTCCAATGGACAAACTTTCGTACACATTTCCTTCACAATTAGTGTACTTCCAAGGATGGAAATTTGAACATCGTTTAAAATAACTTTTTATTATAACCTGGAATGCTTAACATTTCCTAAAACATAACCATAATTATATTAAACAAAACAATAACGTTTCCTTAGGTGGTGTTGAACCAGAAAAAAAGACGGCGCGACTTGTACTTTGATGACGTCAGTAGGCAAATAAATGTTGGATTGCATAATTATGGTTATGTTTTAGAAAATATTAAGTATTCCAAGTTATAAAATGAAGCTATTTTAATCGATGCTCAAATTTTCATCCTGGGGAACGTATGAATTGTGAAGAAAATGTGTACAGAAGTTTTTCCATTAGAAGTATAGGAAGGAAAATTACTTGACGTCCACCTTAAAGGAGCAATTCTTGTATCTATTAAAATTTTATTTTGAAAGCGGCTCTAAGGATTTTGATAAAAGTCGTTAACCTACCGTCTTCTGGTACTAGAAATCGATTTACCTTGATCTCGACTTTGGGAAAATTCGTTTAGTGGGTTAAATAACCACCCCGAGTTACCACGTTTTTAGTGTCATGACGTCGTCCAATTAATGTTTCCCATGCTTAGAAATCTTATGACGTCACACTGTCGCGATTCAGACGTTGGCGCGCGCTCACGCCACCTGCCTCATTAGGTCACACGTTGTGTGTGGATCCTATTAAAGTTTTATGACGTCACACTCTCGCGACCGTCTGCCTCATTACGTCACGCGTTGTGTGCGTGTTACGCTTTACTTCTATTTTCTCCTAGAACAAAAACGTGAGTTGGGCCAAGGCCATCTTTATTCCTCACCAGTCCTACAACAAGGTCACATGACTTGCCCGTGACGTCACAACACCCTAATTCCTGCGCTAATGTTCATCATGTGGCGGTGCGAGGCATCAATGCCCGCCGCACAACATGCCGGTCCTCTCGTTCGGTGGTGTGCCGCGGCTGCGGTAATCGTACACGTCGGTCCGTCCGTCCCTCCTGCACCCACCGAATCCACACTCGCCTCACTGTGGCTGGATGTCGTGCCACACGGGCGCCGATGTCTCGGTACGATAAACTGCTGTCGCGATAAGCCATTATTTATCCTCTGTCGAACTCCGAAACGTGCTGGAATGGCTGCCGTATTGTGCGCCGAGGCATCAGGAAGCTTCCCACGCACAGGTACGGCAGCACAACACACTTCTACTACTTACATCCCGACTTCTGCGCACCCTTCTTATAGTGCTTCTTGGTGGCGTGCTGGGCGCATATGTTTTGCATGTGCCCTGCAATGCTAATCGTTTGCATGTTCTCTCGCGGGCGAAGCATGCTGCGAATTTCAGGCCAATCGGATGCTTCCTTCTTGGTATTGCATTTTGGGTGGCCAGCGGTGTATAAAAAGGGATTGAAACGCATGTACGAAAGGTTTCAATTCAAAAGTTCAATTTACTGTCCAAACACAACTACATTTTCCGGTAGTTTTCATTTTATTTGATAAAGTTTTTACAATTCAAGTTCATTTCTATTTAACGAATTTTCTTTATAGCGACGGTTTTAAGTGGAACGGCAAGACTTCGTTAAATGGAGACTCAACTGAATATTTCAGGCAGATCAGCTCGTCGAGCATCGAATAAAATTCGATTAAGGATAAGAATGAGCAAACCGAGTGATCTGAGCAACTCTCAGCGTGGATGACAGTTGGCATGTGTGGCAGTTAGAGTATTGTTCAAGCAACACTTCCTGCGATTTTCGCACGCAACCGTAGCAAGTATTTGCCATCAACGGTGTTACATGCAAAAAAATAATACTCAGTACTCTGCGATCCTGTGGACAAATACTGCTGGTGAATCATGGGGGTCAAAGGAGACTTGCGAGAATCGTACAAGCGAACAAATCATTGCAGAATTCAACAATGGGGTGCCAGAGGTCATCTCCGAACGCACCACACCAGACTGTAACACGAATGTGCAACAGCAGAGGACGTCGATGTCTCCAGTCTCTCTGACCCCTTTCATTCACCAGTTGTTTTCGCCCACAATAGCCACAGGAAGAAAAACAGTTTCCAACATATGAAAAATTAAAATTTGACTCTGGATCCAACTACGAATTCTTGACTTCTTCAATATTTTTTTGTTCCAATATTTTATTAAGAATACCATAACCTTTTCTATAAACTGGTGATTTTAATGCTGTCCATTTTTTAAAGTTTTATTTGCAACATATTTCTTATTTTCAACTTTTAGAACTATTCGAAAATCGCATTTTACTGCTAATAGTATTTGCTAAGAATTTCGATATTTCTGTTTCAATGACATTAAATTTCTATTTCTCCAGAGATTATATACTTTGTAATTGCTATTAGATAATGAATTGCATTCTTTTTCAAATTACTATATTTAAAAGATGCATGATATAAGATTTGTTTACTGTCAGAACCCAGATTTAAATTTAAGTAATTTTTCAACCATGTCCAAATGTTTTTTGCAAAATTTACATTCAATTTGAGCTGTTTTCTTCTTAGGTCACCTCCCCTCCCTTCTTTTTACAAAAAATATTTAAGAATTCTGGTACCTTTTTATTGAAAAAAAGCACTGTATCTGCTTTAGAAGGCCTAACATCGGAAGAAGTGGACATCTCTGAAGTTAACAGAAAAGTAACCAAAGCTCTTATGGAAACAGCAACAAAATTAGCTGGGTCTAAGAACAAGTTGCATGTAAATAAATTATCAGGAAAAACGAAAATGTTGATGCAAAAAAGAAGAGAGATGAGGACAACTAAAGAAGATGTGACTTCCAAAGTGGAATATATAGAGCTATGCAAGACAGTAAGAAAAAGTATCACTGAAGACGTAAGGAAATTCAACTGTGAACTAGTGAGGAAAGCAATTGAAAACAACCAAAGCCTAAAGATAGCAAAGGGACATCTCAGTAAATGAAGAAAACAGATTATGGCACTGAGAAAAGAAGATGGCTCTGTAACAAGAAATAGAGGCGAAATTTTGACAAGAGTGAAAGATTTCTACTCCAAATTATATGAAAGGGATGATACATGCACTCCAGACATCATGAAAGATACCAGTACCAGAGTTCCTCCAGTCCTTCCAGCAGAAGTTGCACATGCAATCAAGAACATGAAGCGAGGAAAAGCTCCAGGAGAAGATGGAATTACTGTAGACATCATACAAAAAGCAAGTGGAGAAATCGAAACAGTACTCGCCCAAATTTTCACTCGATGCCTTAATGAAGGAAAGATTCCTGAGGATTGGAACACCGCTACAATGATCCTGCTACATAAGAAAGGTGACATTGAGGATCTCGGAAACTACAGACCTATCAGCCTCCTATCAGTAGTTTATAAAATCTTCACTAAAGTTCTTTCACACCGCTTGAAGGTAACACTGGACATGGCTCAACCGAGAGAACAAGCTGGATTCAGGAGTGGCTACAGCACAATAGATCATATCCATGTGCTGAGAGAACTAATTGAAAGAGCGAGGGAATATGAACTTCCATTGTGCATGGCTTTTATCGATTATGAAAAAGCCTTTGATTCGGTGAAACCATCAGCAGTTACAATGACTCTGAAAACCTGCGGTATTGAAGATGCATACATTAATATTATTAATAACATCTATGAAAATGCAAGTGCAAAGATTAGGCTGTTTGAAAATACAACACACATAAAAATTGGAAAGGGAGTGAGACAAGGTGACACCATATCTCCGAAGCTCTTTAATGCCACATTGCAGGGTGTTTTTCAGTCACTGAGCTGGGAAAACAAGGGGATAAAGATTAATGGAGATTATCTAACCCACCTTCGTTTTGCTGATGACGTAGTCATTTTTGCAACTAGCCCATCAGAGCTGCAGAGTATGATCCAGGAACTTGCTGACAAGAGTAAAGAAGTGGGATTAAAAATGAACTTTCAGAAGACAAAAGTGATGTACAATGCTTTTACAAGAAATGAAGATTTATCGATTGATGGAGAAAAGCTGGAGATAACAGACACGTACGTTTATCTTGGACAGCAGATATCCAGTGAGGGTCACATTGATGAAGAAATTAATCGGCGTACAAAACTTGCCTGGAGAGCTTTTGGAAGAAACAGCATAATTTTCAAGAGCAATATACCATTATGTCTTAAAAGAAAAGTGTTTGATCAATGCATCCTTCCAGTGCTTACGTATGGTGCAGAGATGTGGACCTTAACTAAAAGAGACATACAAAGGCTGCAGACAACTCAAAGTAGCATGGAGAGGTGCATACTTGGTGTAACCAGGAGAGATAAGAAGAGGAACTCGTGGATCCGAAAAATGACAAGAGTGGAAGACATCATGATCAGAGTCAAATCCCTGAAATGGCAATGGGCTGGACATACTGCCAGAAGGACAGATCATCGATGGACAGCCGAAATTTTAGATTGGATTCCAAGGGACAGGAAAAGACCCAGAAGAAGACCACATGGGAGATGGGTGGATGAAATTCGAAAGTATGCAGGGGTGACATGGAGGAGACTGGCACAAGACAGACCGTTGTGGAGGAAACTTGGGTAGACCTTCGTCCAGCAGTGGATTGATAATGGTTGACAATGATGATGATGATGATATATTTTAAATCGAATTTCGTGAGCGCTCAGCTCAGATAATAATTGCAAAAAATTCGTAGAAGAAGATGTACGCAACTCTTGCGGAATTTAGAACACTGTGAGGTCTTGACCCTTAACAGATATGTCACCCGTCTTAAAAGACAGGTGTCATATCCGCAATAACATTTTACTGCATGAAACGATAGCAAATGTTTAACGATAGACCACAGAAGAACGTAAAAAGAAATATCATTTGAGATAACACTCCATGGAAAGATATGTATTTGACGTGAATGTAATCTACCTTCAAATGTGTAACATTATATTTTTCGAAATGCAAAATCCTTGAATCATCGTAAATAAAAGACACACATTCTTTTTCAGTAGGTAACTGAATTATCGCTACACTGTTAGAAAAATCTACTTAAAAATGAGAACCTGAACCTACTCATTTTTTTAAGTACAATTTTATAGGAAACGAGTACATGACATGCTCAAATATAAGTAACCATACGTACTTACAAATAACTGCGCCAATAAATGTAATCTCGTATTACTTCATTTAGATATTATAGATTTCAAGAGAAATTGTTTAAGAAATGTGTAAAGTGGCACACATAAATAATTAGCACAACAAGGTTACTGATCACAAGTAATTTAATTATGCATAAAGTACCTTTGTGTACGTTTTAGCATTAACTATATTTGTGTCGATCTCATAAGTAATGTATTGTCGCTTCATCACTATATTTGTCATAAAATTTTGCGGTCCCTTTGCCCAGCATGTGACAACGAGTATCTCCATTATCCCAGATGTGCCATCAAATAATATACTTCCAGTTGATTATATGAACAAATGAATATGTATGGAGTATACGTATTCAAAATTTAAAATCCCTGGGTACTGGCCCCCCAATAATAAATAAGGGCGTTTTCCTCCCCCTGTCTACCTCGCTTCCGTATCACTTTCCTATCGGGCACTCTAGCCCAAATCTCCTAGCTTCGTATTTCTAAGGGTTGTTTAAGACCTTGGGTCAGACACTCCGTTCCTAAAATTCTCTACACATGATCTGATCTATAATCCAAAATCAAGTCGCGGATGGCTTAGTGGTTAGAGATTCAGACTACTGATAGAGGGACACCTAGGTTCCAGATCTCTCCGTGGTGGTCTGAATTTCTAATAATTGCTGAATATCGGACGAGCACATAAAGTGACGGCCCCCGGTTACATATAAAGGTGTTCATTCCTAAGCCTCCCCTTAGTTTTCTCTGTTTTCTGTGGGCAAAATCGTACGGTGGTGCCATCTAGTGAGCTCTCTCTCACTTATAAACTATCCTGTCAGAATCGTTGCTCTAACTTCCTTCAGTTTCTGTGCATTGCCCGAACGGGCACAAAAACTGAATGAAGTTAGAGCACACATATTTCAAATATATGTACTCAAAAATGAGCACATGTATTTCAAATTAGAAATACCAGATAATACTCACAATTGATTCCCTGTATGTACTAAAAAATGAGCACATGTATTTCAAATTAGAAATACCAGATAATACTCACAATTGATTCCCTGTATGTACTCAAAAATGAGCACATGTATTTCAAATTAGAAATACTAGATAATACTCACAATTGATTCCCTGTATGTACTCAAAAATGAGCACATGTATTTCAAATTAGAAATACCAGATAATACTCACAATTGATTCCCTGTATGTACTCAAAAATGAGTACGTATTGTTTACAAAAATGAGACACAAGTACTCGGAGCTATTATAAGCCCAGAATGTACTGCGAAACGAGTACATTTTGCTTATTTCTAAGTACCAATTTTTAACAGTGTATGGACCTATTTGTAATTTATTTGGAAATAATTCTCCTTTTCAGTTAAGGGGAACAATTGATGAATATCCTCTGTTATTTATAATTTTACCAATTAAAAATAAATATAAGTCTGACCAACTTTATTTTCGGAATGAAAAACTTTTGCAAGAAATATGATCTAACGTACATGTTATTTGTTTTGGGTTTATTTCAGTTACTTAGTAGCAAACAAATATCAATAAATCTTACAGCAATCATCATATCGATGTGTTTATCGGAATTTTCATTTTTTAAATTTAAAAGCCTGTACAGTAATAAAACACATGGATAGAATTTTCTTTCCTGGAACATTTTGTCTAGTTTTCAAGGCTCCAAAATAAAAGAAAAGCGCTGAAGGTATTACATGCTGTGCACCATAAAAACAACCAACAAAAATACAAATGTAATGATTACCCATTTGATATGTTTTATTTACATACTTTATTCTTTAAAATAATTAGGTAAGCAAACTTCTGTTTCTTGTTATTCTTAATGCGCTTAGATCTATCAGATGCAAATATAGTAGCAGAGAATAAGTTCCAATAAACGGACCATCGCGCAATATGGAAACACAAGCATGAACATTTTTACGTGTACAGATAGTATAAAACCCTCACTAAAATGTTTATTTAAATAAAAAGCAAACATTCATTTTTTAAATGCAAATTGCATTTTACGAAATAACATAAGCTCCAGACGCAATGCACTTTTCATGGAGTGCAAACACAGCACTTTCGATCTCTTTCGCTGTACTAACACTGCGAGAACTTGATTTGTTTGATGACTGTAAACAGATGAAAGAGTACTTTCTTGCATTAAATAAATAAAGCAAGTGGTCGTGTTTACAGAAGGACTTAGTGAAAGGTCGATGCATTCTGCGATAATGCTTCTATGAGAAAAATAAAAGCAGGAATTCTTAAATGTGAGAAGTTACGCAATCAACTCAAAAGTGTGACTAGGCAACCAAGCACTAAAAAGTAATGTCCGATTTTCATTTTTCTGTTCTAAAACATGCACAGGATGTTCCACGTACTTTGCCGCTATTTACATTGTGTTTAATTTGCAAAGCATGCACTGCGTGCTCACTGAATTACGACTCACGCTCTGCAAAGAATGTTATATCCGGTAGTGGCATAGAAGGCGTGTCCCGCGGGCTAAAAGAGTGTATATGAACTAAACTGAACAAAGACCCTCAAATATAAAATTCAACATAACACGATTTTTGAAAGGAGAAGGAATAGAAGTGGGAACAGTGTGCCTTGGTGGGAAAGATCCCAAAGTAAAAGCATGGAAATATTAAATACTGTATTAGGGTTTGAGCAGTACAGAGTTATCCGTTCCTTGCGGACGTTCTAATCTACCCGAAGTACTTACCTGCCGAGCTGCCCTCAGGGGCTCTGCCGGTAAGTCTGTGCGCAAGGCCCCGTGCTTAGGGGTGGGACTCGCGCTCGCACCTTAAGGAAAAAAAGAGGAAAAGAAAGCAGAAAGAAAATGAAAGAGCGAGAAAGAGAGTGAGCAAATTTCTTATTTTCAATTATTCTAATTTTATTTTTTAAACTCCCTCCCCTTTTAATTCTTCTTCTTTTTTTTGTAATATCGATTCCTGAATTTACACTGAAGAGCAATTGAATTAGAAATACCAGTCTAGTAAAGTGTAGCACCACCTTTCGTCCTGATGACGGCGGCGATTCGTCTCGGCATGGACTCGACAAGGCACCGCATGCGTTAGAAAGCCATGCGGATCCACGACCCCTGAACAAACTCCCACAGTTCACGAAGATTTGATGGAGGGGAGTCATCTTTCTCGATGGCATTCTAGATGTGCTCGATGGGATTGAGGTCAGGTGACCTAGCTGGCCAACGAAGTGAGGTCACGTCGGTAGAGTGTTCATCCAACCATTCGGATACAATTCGGGAGCTGCATTGTCTTGTTGCAGGATGAGGTCCCCAGTGGGATGTTGAAGACGCACAAACGGGAGCAAATGGTCTTCCAGGATATCCCGGTAACGTTGACCTGTGAGGGACGATGTCACACGTACCAGGGCTCCCATTTCAGTCCACGTAAATAATCCCCAGATGAGAATGCCACCCCCACCCGCTTGAAGAATACCCTACTGGTAAGAAGGATCCATCGCTTCATGTGGTTTGCGCCGTACTCGTATCCTGCGATCCACATGTACCAACGTGAATCTCGACTCATCATCGCAGGCAACATTTTCCCACATGTCTATGGTCCAGTGGCGATGTTCCCGCGCCCAGGCTAATTTTTGCACTCTGTGATGTGCCGTCAGCAGCGGTACCCTCGCGGGACGATGGCTTTTGTACCCCATAGCGAGGAGATGGTTCTGGATGGTGTGGCTGCTTACACGTTTTTGTGCACCAGCGTTGAATTGCCGAGTGATTTCTTGCACTGTGGCCCGTCTATCCGCTGTTACAATGCGAGCTAGCGGACGATGACCCCGCTCATCCACACGCTGTTGTCCACGGCAGTTGGCCCTTGCAGGGATGGTTTTACCTGATTCGATGCACTCACGGTATACCCGTGACACAGTGGCTCGTGAAAATCCCAGTGCCTGCACGACTTGCGAGATGGAGTGTCCCATTCTTCGGGCTCCGACAATTTGCCCACGATCGAATGCGCTTAGATCCTTTGTCTTACCCATACTGCGTCCGACTGTTACTCACTCCCGTCGCATCACTCCTTGTATTGTCCGATCGCTGCATACGTCATGTCGTTTCCGTTTACAGGGCTGCCCACAGCGCCACATTTGCATAACGCCAGCTGCCTCTAATTCAGTAATTGCTCTTCAGTGTATATTTACCCAAATATCAGCAGCAAACTACAATATTATGTATAGCGAAACATTAGTACCGAAGCAATATCTTTCAATGTGCACCTAGCTGACTTTGCTGGGATAAAAGCAAGAAAAGTCCAGTTCTTATATGGTGAATTCTATAACGTGAGTACTGTCCCATAATGGGTAGAGACGGAGCCACTACGAGAGGAAGGGTGTATGCTGGTGTGTTCGTTTTATCTACATCATTTAAAATACATTTACAGAATATCAGTAGTGTTCAAAAACTTTGAAATGCTGTCTTTCGTTATTTGTTAATTTTCAAACGTCTTGACGTTTTATTAAACTGCAGATATAATTTTCATAAACTATCTTTTAAGTCTAGTTATATTTTATGTCTAGTGTAGGCGGCGGGCGGGGGGAAGGTTAAAGCAAAGAGCTCCACAGCTGGGTTTGCACTTGGCTGCTAAGGGCGGCTCTGCTTACCTGAGTGCAAACCGGTTTCATCGCAACATCACGCTACGCCAAATAAAGGAGAAAAGGCACAAGGAGAAAGGGAGCTTAAAAAGAAAGAGAAAAAAAGCAAGAGAACATTGCAAAAAAACAACAAAATAAAAAAAAAACAAGTTTTTACAGCTGGTCTTCTGAAATGAGGCTTTATTTTTGCTTGTTCTCCAAGCGAACGGGCGACTCTTTGGCTATAAATCCACACCGGGATCTTCAACAGCCCAGGCTCAACAATAAGCTTTCAGGGCTTCCGCCCACAGAGAAGGTTTAAGCTCGACTTGCTACTCCTGGACAGGGTTTCTTTCCTTTTTTTGAGTGGAGGTTTAAAACATTATTTATTTGATCTGGTGGTACAGATACAGTGACACGATAAACAGATGTAGTTGTACAGTATAGTCAGGCGTAGACAGTATATTCATTTTACATCAACAATTTACATAGCGAACATGGTATACACAGTGCGTCAAAGAATTTTTAAGACTGGGTCTGTAAAATGAAATAGAAACAAGAAATTATAATTTGTTTTGGTTCGTTATTCAAAGTAAGTCCCTCTGACTTCAATACACTTGTTACAGCGATTTAATAATGATTCGAATGCCTGTAACAGTTCACTTTGCGGAACTGCCTCCAAAGCACGTGTCGAAGCTGTTTGTGTGGTCGAAATATCATCAAAATAACACCCTTTTAAAGTCATTTTAAGTTCTGGGAACAAAGAAAAGTCGCAGGGTGCTAAATCAGGCGAATACGGTGGACGATTTAACACACAGACGTTATTTTTTGCCAAACTCTACGAACAAGAAGTGAGGTGTAACTGGGTGCATTATCGTGCAAGAAACACCAACTGTTTTCATCTCAATATTCTGGACGAATACGACGAATTCTGCCCATCAAACGCCTCAAAATATTTAAATAAAACTCACCAGTAATTGTTTGTCCACTTGGAACACATTTTTTGTGGATAATACCCTTACTATCGAAGAACGTAATGAGCATTGTTTTGATTTTCGATGGAACTTTTCTTGTTTTTTTGGCTTGTGGCGAGGTTTTTGACTTCCATTCCGCACTTTGTCGCTTTGTTTTAGGATCATATTAAAAACACCATGTGTCATCATCAGTAACAATCGATTTTAAGAAGTTTGGATCATTTTCAGCGGCTGAAATGATGTCTCTGCAATGTGCACTTCTCCTTGATTTTTGTTCATTGGTTAACGTGTGTGGAAAACATTTGGTACAGACTTTTGTTTTACCCAAATCTTCATGCAGGATGGTTCGAATCGTTTCTTTGTTGAAGTTTAAAGACTCTTCCATCATTTTTAGTGACGCACATCGATTGTTTGCCACGAAATTACGCATTTTTTTCAATAATCTCAGGTGTCCTAGATGAACTTGGTCTTCCGGTATGCTTATCATCTTCCAGCGTCTCTCTTCCGTCCAAAAAAACGTTTGTGCCACAGGACAACATTTGATCTACTTAAACAAAACTCACCGTATACTTGTTTCATCATTTGGTACGTTTCCGAGGCACTTTTACCAAGTTTTGTGTTAAATTAAATAACAGCCCTTTGTTCCATCTTAATAATTCAACATGAAAAAATTTTACTTCTCTAATGAACGCCCGTTTCGTTTGAGTTACTTTAACAACTGCGCAGTACTTTTGGCAGAAAACAAGCAGATGGTAACGGTTTATATCGCATTCGCGATTACACTGGTGGCGCCACCGTAGGCTGAAATCTAGCGCCAGTCTTAAAAATTCTTTGACACACTGTGTACAGTATGCCAAATGATCAAGTAATAGAAGGAGAGCCAGTGCTGATCAATTAACATATTGAGAGCCAGTGCCGATAGACAAGCACAAACATCCATGCTTCATCGGAATTCGAACCCGAATCTATCACGGACGAATGAGTAGAAGCCATCGCTTAGACCACTGCGCCACTGGGTCAGCCTGGACACGTTCTTGAGTAGAGTAGGGAAACAGTAGGATATTAGGTGAAACTTAGAGACACACGATACGAAAGTTTGTTGAGAGAGAGAGAAGCCAGCAGACATAGCTACGGGTGTACGTCGCAGGAGTGACTGACGTTACACGACATCAAAGTACACACCAGTAATAGGGCACAGAGAAAAGGGTGGAGGAAAGAGCACACGTACTTACTTTTAATTGCAGGGATCATCACCCTGGTTCCAATGGCCTAACGTGCCCATTCGACGCACAGCGGATATTTAGTGGTTCGAGCGTTCGTACCTGCCTGGGATCGGTCCTGAGACTTTTCCATGGCAGTCACGAATGTTGACCACTAGGCCTTCTACGGCCTTTTTCCATTCTCCAACATTGCTCACCATGAGCAAAAATGCAGTTGCGGGCGTAATGGAACCAAGAATTGTTTAAGTTTTGTCCCCAGAAAATTTGTGACCGCTTTCTACACATTGACCAAACCGTTTTCCCCCTCAGCAGAAGATGGAATTACTAGTTAAATTAATATAAGTTGGCTGCTGAGTTTGTAGTCCCAGTACTAAGTGGATTTCTTCCTGGGATATTTTGTTGAATGTGTTCTGACCTTGTGTACTTTACTGGGGCCCTAATATGAAATCTAAGAGCCTCCCTGACTAAGGTATTTGGCCGATCCGTGGTTGTTTCGTACTTCCTCCTTGCAAGCTCATTCATGGTGTATTTATGATGTTTACATTAAGTAAATTTCGAATTTCGTGGGTAAAGGTACTAAAATCAAATTCCTCACCACACCTACCCAACCGCAGGCACTATGGTCGGAGGTGCCATAGCGTACGATAACCTGTCAGCTCTAGTAGTGATACTTGGATCATTGAGGGGCCAGCGGTATGTGGACCATTGACGGGCCAGCAGTATGTGGATTATTGACGGGTCAGCGGTATGTGAATGAGATCCTACGGCCTAAATGTGCTCCCATTCCTGGCCGAGTTTCCAGGTGCACTATACTAGCAGCATAATGCCTGCCCGCACACGGCCGGGGTTGTCCAGGACTGCCTACGTCATGTCCAGACACTTTCATGGCTTTCCCGCTCCCTGGACAAATCCCCTATCAAGCATGTGTGCTACCAGTTGAAACGCCGGTTGCCGCCGTGCCGCACTATCAGGGATTTACAGCACACCGTCCAACACGTGTGGGCCAGTCAGCCGCAGGACACCATCAGACGTCTGTTCGCCTCCATGCCGGACCGTATTGCAGCATGTATCACCGCTCGAGACGGTGCGACGCGCTATTGAAAATGACCGGGCGGCGTGCCAAAGATCCCTCTGTAATTGTCTTGCATCTCTGTTTTTGCCATCCATAAAATTTCAGTTCAATCCGATGCATCCTTCTTGGTGCGCAAATTTCATTGTCCGAGAGTGTAGTTGAAATCGGACAAAAATATCCTTAATATAATGCGACGCAGCTGTTTGTTTCTTCTACGCTAGGCTGTTTAAAACAATATTCGAACGAAATGTTTTTGAGGACTCCAAAGGAAAATCTTTCACAGAACACTGAAAATATACTGATTAATTTTTATACGATGAAGCGACATTACATGTTAACCGAAGTCTCACCCGCTTAAGATCGTATCATGATCGTGTCGAATAGAGGTTGGTACAGTGAAGTAGCGTATTATTTGCAGATGAGTCTCGCTTCTGTCTGGAATCACACAGCATAGGTGTACTAGACTGGCGAAATGTTAGAACACGCTACACCCCTCGAAACATTGTAGAACGAAGTTGTTTTTGTAGTGATAGTACGGCTGTGTATGATATATTTTCATTGTGTGGCCGTAACAACCAACATGTTTTTTTTTTTTTTGTGTTTTTTTTTCCGAAATCTTATAATAGTCGCGATGAGATTCTTGGTTTCAACCTGAGCTATTTACCAAACGAATGCGCATAGATTTCATGCTCATTGACAGTAAAACACGTTCTCACACAGAAAATAAGATATACAACGAACGAAATGGCTTGCGTTTTTTCCAGGTTTTAGTCTCATTGAACATTTGTGGATGTCCTAGGAAAGAGTTCTTCTGTCCTTCAGTCTTATAACGAAACTTACCGAGGAAGCAAAACAGTTCTCATGGGCAAGCAGCTACTCAAAAACGGTTTCCGACTTCCTGGCGAATGTTAATGAAGGTGTGCCTCCTCTGTAAAACGCTGCAATTATTTTTGCATTGTGACATTCCATGGTGACTGTATGTTTTGTAAACCAAAAGCACAGTCTCATTTTAGGTTGCATCTTGAAGGTGTACGCTTTTCTTTCATAATATTTTGTATTAACTGTAAGATATCTTTCAATCACTGAACTGGGAAAACAAAGGGATAAAGATCAATGGAGATTATCTAACCCACCTTCGGTTTGCTGATGACATAGTCGTTTTTGCAACTACCCCATCAGAGCTACAGAGTATGATCCAGGAACTTGCTGACAAGAGTAAAGAAGTGGGATTAAAAATGAACTTTCAGAAGACAAAAGTGATGTACAATGCTTTTACAAGAAATGAAGATTTATCGATTGATGGAGAAAAGCTGGAGATAACAGACACGTACGTTTATCTTGGACAGCATATATCAAGTGAGGGTCACATTGGTGAAGAAATTAATCGGCGTACAAAACTTGCCTGGAGAGCTTTTGGAAGAAACAGCATAATTTTCAAGAGCAATATGCCATTATGTCTTAAAAGAAAAGTGTTTGATCAATGCATCCTTCCAGTGCTTACGTATGGTGCAGAAACGTGGACCTTAGCTAAAAGAGACATACAAATGCTGCAGACAACTCAAAGCAGCATGGAGAGGTGCATGCTTGGTGTAACCAGGAGAGATAAGAAGAGGAACACGTGGATCCGAAAAATGACAAGAGTGGAAGACATCATGATCAGAGTTAAATCCCTGAAATGGCAATGGGCTGGACATACTGCCAGAAGAACAGACCATCGATGGACAGCCGAAATTTTAGATTGAATTCCAAGGGACAGGAAAAGACCCAGAAGAAGACCACATGGAAGATGGGTGGATGAAATTCGAAAGTATGCGGGAGTGACATGGAGGAGACTGGCACAAGACAGACCGTTGTGGAGGAAACTTGGGGAGACCTTCGTCCAGCAGTGGATTGATAATGGTTGACAATGTTGATGATGATATTGTATAGCTTATGCATAATTGTACAAAGTTATTAAATTTGATATATATTGTGTGCTTACAATTTGAATTATACTAATAATTCAATTCCTTTTTTAAACTACCCCTCTTCTTCTTTAACTTTTGAAAGGAAGTGTATTTACATTTGTATATAACTCAATAACGTTAAGGGTTATAACGTCACAAAAATAGCAAAGTTCACTGCTCTCAAATGTACCGTACCTCATATTATTTCAATTTAATGAGTAACCGTGTAAAATACCTGAGTATGAGATATATTAAGTTCATTTTGTTTTCAGGGTATTCCTTTGCGAGAAAATGCAATTCCACACATCCCCTAGTTTATGATAGTTTTTTTCCTGAGTAAAAAGTACGAGTGTGATCAAGGATATCAATAAAATGACCAGGCAGTGTACACGCTTGCAGCTTAAAAATGGGAAGAATAAATAAGGCGAGACCGTCAAGTCATCCCGTACGTATATCACAATAGCGACATGTATTTCAAACTTTGCTACTTCCAGTTATTTGCATAACACTGTACTAAAAAGGGAAAAAGGATTTTACAATTGTCAAAGATAAGAATTCATTAACGGTGTCGAAGCAACAAACTTTGAGAAACTGTGAAATTCCTCGTGTCTTAATGATTCCCAGTTTCGTGGAGTATGACACTGCACTTATTTAATTACAGTAACGTCTTGATACTTTGTTCTGTTTTCCGTATCCATGGTATTTGGCTAGTCTTAGATTAAGAACTTCGGAGTACAAAATGGTTGCTAGAGACACAGAGATGCATTTTAAGTAAAAAGAGTGAAAATTTTCCGCATATCATTAACTGAACAACAATCCCTTTAGAAGAAAGCACGATTGGAAGCGATTTATAAAAAAACCGTCTTAGAGATGGTAAAACATGAAAAGCTATTTTAATTAGCTTATGAAAATATTCATTACTTTCTCAAGGCACATTGTTACGTTGTCAAACCCCTATGGCGCAAAAG
This sequence comes from Macrothele yani, assembly GCA_039090855.1. NCBI lineage: Eukaryota > Metazoa > Arthropoda > Arachnida > Araneae > Macrothelidae > Macrothele > Macrothele yani. Next base: position 20,870,318 of record CM077002.1, on the reverse strand, counting down.
TGGAACTTAACATTATTTCCCGAGTTTTAAATTTCTGTTGTAAAACATTTTTGCTTCATCCATGCATACACAACCACTGAATAATAAATTCAGTAACAAAATCAATAGATCTTTTCTAGGGAGAAATTAAAAAGACCCTATAAAAGGAACAAATAGTAGAAAAAAAGATTTATAGGTTTCGATAATCAGTGGCTTTAATGTAAGTACAGGTGAACATAAACACACCGGACAAAAATTACAGAATGCCGATTGAAACACGCGCATAAGTATAAAATTGATGAGCGTAAAGAGTTGTATAAATATGGAGAGTGAAACCTATGGATTATGATGGTGAATGCTTGAGATGTGTGTTTAAAGCATTTGTAGCATTTTGTACTTCCTTTTACACGCACAACTCGGCGTCGTAAAAATGACGTTATGGAGTGGGAAAAGGAGGATACTCTATTTTTGGCCGAGAACATGGTGATTCCTTGCGAGAGGCGTCGAAGTTTGTTGGATTGTTCCAGACAACAGCCAGAAGTGTCCATTCTAGTGAAAGACGTGTGGAAGCTATCACTGCACGCGAAGCAACTATGGTAGGAGCTCTGTGATTACAAATCTGGATCGTAGGCGTTTGGTACGATTAGGAACTTTTGTACGTTTCCAGACTCGCAAAGAACTGCTTCAACAGCAGAACACTGAACCCAATAAACCAGTATCAAACAGAGTTGGGCAAGAATGCATTACGACGTAATGGAAGTACAGGTTACAATTAACGAGTAATGGAGTAACATGTAATGCATTACAAGGTAACCTCAAGTATGGTTTCCACAAAGTAATGGAATTAATCTGTAATGCATGCATTAGAGTGAAGAGGATATAATTCAATTATTTAATAATGCTATTCAAATGCAAAGGAAATATTTGTTAATGAAATTACACAATTTGCAAATAATAATTACATACTAATACACTGCCGGACAATTGCTAAGGACGGATGACAATAGCAACGAGAGCAACCATAAAATGGAAGGCAGGAAAATGTGGAAATTAGCATAAGTGCGGGATACAGTAAGACGTGTTGTGCGTATGCAAATTTTGGATAGCCGAACTTGTTCGTGACGTCATAGCGCTGATAAGAGACATAAAGGATTTGACGCGTATTGACCGTTGTTGTTCAAACGAAAAGTTGAAAGGGAAAGAATCAGTTGACAAACTTGCAATTTTCAGTATGGTCTTCCCGACATCACCTAGATGATTTTACGCGTGGCCGTATTATTGGCAGGATTGAAGAAGGGCGAAAAATAACAGATGTTGCCAGAGAGTTCGGCGTCAGCCACAGTGTTGTTTCAAGGCTTTGGAAATCATTTCAAACAAATGGAGAGTGTAGCAAACGTCACGGGGAGGACGTGTTCGCAGTACGACACCTGCAGAAGATCGGTACATAGTGCTATCAACAAAAAGACACCGGCGCAGCACAGCTAGTGAGGTAGCAAATCAGCTTATGGCTGCTATTGGCAAGCGGATCTCCCGAAAAACTGTCACCAGACGTTTGCATGAAGGAGGACTATACTCCCGCCGCCCTGTTGTGTGCATCCCATTGTCCAGGCGTCACCGTACCGCCCGTTTGCAATGGTGCCATCAACATCGCAATTGGACTGATAACGACTGGTCTGCTGTCCTCTTCTCATATGAGAGTAGATACAGTCTATCGTCTGATTGTCGACGACAACTGATCTGGCGTGATAGTGGTACTGCATATTGTCCAGCAAACATACAGGAAAGAGACCGATATCCGACATGTAGTGTCATGGTATGGGCTGGCATCATGATCAATGGCCGTACGTTCCCTCTATGTGCTTCCAACTGGGACTATGACTGGCCAACGATACATTAATGATGTTCTGCCACCTCATGTTTGCATGTTCCGTGGTGCTGTCGGTGATAGATTCATTTTCATGGACGACAACGCAACATGTCATCGAAATGTCGCTGACCAGGAGTGTCTTGAGAGCGAGGATATTCAACGCTTCGTATGGCCAGCACGTTCTCCAGATCTGAATCCCATTGAAAATGTGTGGGATGCTTTGGGGAGGAGTCTTGCTGGTCGCCAATGCCCTCCAATAAACAAGGACATCCTCATCCGTGCACTGACAGAGGAATGGAATAAATTACCCCAACAGCTGCTTGATAATGTTGTGCAAAGCATGACACGACGTGTGGAATCTTGCATCGCCCTCCATGGTGTCCATATCCCGTATTGACATCTTACGCCGGAACGCCTGCGCACAATAATTGCATTTTTTTCACGTTTACGTATTCTGCACAAAATGGCCTGTTTGTCCCTTGAACACGTTCCAAAGCCTTCTGGATTTCAAAGCACAATAAATTGTCTTTCTTGTAATGTCCTGGCATTCTGACATTGATTTATTTCACTTAGCATCCAACCACACTTACTTTTTTATGCGCTATATAGCCGTTTATGATCCGTCCTTAGCAATTGTCCAGCAGTGTAGTTTACAGAAATGTACGAGTGCCAAAAGCTATGTCTAGAAAAGTCGGCCATGTAACATAGCAGACAGAGACAGAAGTGCCGTGTAGAATGTTCTAGAAGCGGCAAGAATATGTTAGACGTTTGTAGAATGTTACAGAATGATCGCGCAGTGGGAAGTTGGAAAGCTTTATGTAAATCAAGAATATTTCAGAAGGTTCAGGTCCTGTCGTGAAGTATTTATTAAGGAGTCAGTCGCACGCTAGTCCAGTGTTCGTATCGGACAAGTAATGGACAACAACGCTTGAGAAGTACGGCAAAAATGTCAAGAGTTTGCAAATTTCTGTAATATTCGGCAGTGCACCCTGAGTTGCTGAACTGTGAGTGTAGTGTTGCTAATATGTGCTTGTGGCTATAGTGGGGTAATTATTTTGGACAGTGAAACGTATATAATGGAGGAGAATACAATGCCAGAGATGGACGAAATGAGTATCGCTAACCGAAATATACATCCCATTCGTACTTACTATATGTGTATTATTTCGTTGAAATCACTTTACTTGCGGCGAAGACTGGGCAACTACTCATGTCATACACACACAATCTCCAATACTTACGCATTTGAGGACCGAAGGGTGGTCAATTAATTGTCAAATAACCTACACAACGTGTAAGGGTGTACTGGTTGCTGGTTTATTCACGTTGTATTGTAACCCATAAATTACTGGTTAATTATCAACGTATAGTTAACCATTAACCATTACGATTATAATGGGTAACTGCTACATGCCATTACAATTACCATGTAATTCTAATGACAAGTTCACCATTAATATGTAATGGTAACGCTAAGTTCTTGTTCCCATTACCATTACGCTGTAATGCATTACAGGTTAATTCATTTACGATTTTGCCCAACTCTGGTCTCAGAACGAAATCTGCGAAAAGAAGTGTATGAATCAACCCTTTAAGCGGCAGATGAATCTGAAGTAAATATTGCCCAAAACTGTCAGCGTTTTCCAAACGGAAATGTTCACATTGCGTATGGGTTTTACGAAAGCTGCCGTGCTACAATTTTTTTTCCTTCTCACATGATCAGTACTTATCATGAACTTGTCATCGTTGATAGACATCCCACTAATCTATACTGGTATGCATCCCACTGGTACTTGGTGATAGTCCTTGATGATTGGTATCCCAATAGTCCTTGCATGGTGATAGGCATTTAAAGCTCTTTGATACCAAGAAATTATGGTGACATCATACCACTAGGTAGTAACAAGTGACTCAAACATCTTCTCTGTCCTTTCTTAGGTTCTTCGCCATCGTTACACCTCTTTTAAAGGGTAATAAATCAGAAAGGATTAGTGTGAATCATCCCTTTAAACGACCACTTTAAATGACATAGCTAAAGGGCTGAAGCAAAGCTTTCTGATGCTCAAGTGACTCTTTTCAACAGCTCTCAGTCCACTTCTTAGACAGTGAATATATCCGTGCGAGCTGATTTAAGCCCATTTTGCTAATTCAGAGTTATTTCGTTCCAGCCGGTTAAAGGATTAAGCATGGTTAGCATACCCGGGCGCTATCTGGCAGATGCGAGTTCGATTCCCGCTCCAGGATGACGAAATTTTCAAGTTTTCGGATATTATCTGACTTACCATCCTTGTCATATTTGCACCAAAAACGGATTGCCATCTTCTAAATTTGTATTGTATGGTGTAATCCCATATTCCACTCATGATTTTCAGTACTGTTGCCCGAATATGGCCGAAGTTACCAACTGTCCAGAAGAAAAATCGCCTTGCCTGGGTAAAACAGCATCGTCACTAGACCATTCAACAGTGGCGATGAGTATGACGGCCCGAAGAATTCATATGCTGCTCTTATTCTAATGATGGTCGCAGCATTGTATTTGTTAATTGTTTATTGTTGGTTCCATTTATTGTTAATTGTTAGTTGTTTATTTCTCTTCATATGTTTGCAGGAGAATCATTTAACCCAGAATGTGTCCGAAGAACTGTGCAAAAGAAGGCTGGTGGAAGTGCCTTGTTTTGGGATTGCACTTCAAAAACTGGATTTGGACCAGCCATTGAGTTTTCCAATCGATTACTGCAAAAATATGTTGAATCGATTACTGCAATAATATGTCGAATCCATTACGTCAATAATATTGTGTCCAATCGATTACTGCAATAATATGTTGCAGCACTGCAATACGAGCAGAATCTGCAATAGAAGCATTTAACCCAGAATGTGCCCAAAGAGCTGTGCAAAAGGCGGGTGGTGGAAGTGCCTTGTCTTGGGGTTGTCCTTCAAGAACTGGAGTTGGACCACTCACTGAGGTGTCCAATCGATTAATGCAATAATATCTTGCAGCATTTTAATACGAGCAGAATCTGCAGGAGAAGCATTTAACCCAGAATTTGTCCAAAGAACTGTGCAATAGGCGGATGGTGGAGGTGCCTTGTCTTGGGGTTTTATTTCAAGCACTGGAGTTGGACTATGCATTAAGTTGTCCAATCGCATGAAATATGTGGATTATGTGATACTTATTAAGTAATGCATTATTGCCATTTGTCCCGTTTTTGGAACAAGAAAGACACACAGTGGATCTTGTGTTTCAAGAAGGAGTGGAATAAACTCCATACGCATGTGATACTGATTCATATTGATAGCATGCCAAATAAAATTAAAGCTGTAATTAAAGCAGGTGGTGATATAACTCCATATTAAGAACTAAAGTTTGCATTCCGCAATATTTTGTCCGATGTGTTTGTTTTCTGCAGTGTTAGACTTCACTGAGTTTTTCACGCATGTCTCGAGGTTTTAGATTAAATGCCGATGGAAATTTAGTAGCGAGCGTATACGCACGTGAAAGTAAATTACTTCTTTTAGGTAGGTAGAATCTAGATGCATTGCTGATATCTAAAAGTTTAAGACATAATTGTGTTCTTCTACATTTCTTTACGAATGTATCTATTATTAAAAAGTGTATTTTGCGTTATTATTTTATATGTATTTAGGTTTGTTGACATGACGTGCCCTTATTTTAAAGCACCTCTCCTTCTCGTGTGTTATTTTAATGTCTTCCCACTGGTCCATTGATAAAATATCCCCATACCATGTGTTAGCTTGTTTTACGTATTACGATATTCTGCGCACTGCTAAAATTTATCTTGCATCCGACAGCGACAACAATTGCCACGCCAATTTTTTCAAACTACTAACACAAAGCGACGTCCGAATATATTGCTATTTAACTCAAACCACAACTTCATTATACACATTGCACTCATCCACAAGACTATTTTTCACCACAATAATGCATCCAGCCAAAAGCGCCTGCTCGCTATAAATATGATAGATACAAACGTTATATTGACGAAAGTCACTGGACACCTAAAAGAGAAACACCACATAGTATTTGTTGACATACATTAGTACGGTATCGGTCCACCTTTCGCCTTAATGCATGCACTGATTCTTCAAGACATGCTTTCAACAAGGGTTTTGGAACACAGCGATAGGTATACGCTTCAATTCAGTACTTAATTCTGCCGCTAACTGTTAGGTAGCAGTAGGCCTTGGTTCCGAACTTCTTATGTGGCGCTCTAATTAATCCTATAGGTGTTCTATGGGATTAAGATCAGGGCTCTGTGCTAGCCAGTATACATACGATACGGAATTATCGTCAAACCACGTCGTAACAGTCCTTGCTCTATGGTTCGGTGCATTATCCTGCTGCTGGTACCAACAAGGCTCGGTTCCATAGTATTGCCACAGAGTTGGTAGGGCATAATTGTCCAGAATATCGAGTTAGACGTGCTGGTTAACAAGTTCGTCCAGAATAACCAATGGGGCGGGGTCATACCACGAAAAACACCCACACACGAGTACACTGACAATTCCAAAGTTGACTGTAGGAATAGTACACTGTGGTAAATGACATTTCCCCCGGCTGCCGCCATACCCACACACGGCCATCAGACTGATGGATCGTGTATCAGGATTCATGAGTCAATAGGACCCGTTTTCAATGATCTACGGTCCACGATAAATGTTCTTTACATAATGCTAAACGGCGAGTAGCATTCCGAGTGGAGATGAAAGGCTTATGAGCAGCCGCACGACCATGGCAACCTATGGAATGAAGTTATCTGCGAGTGGTACGTGTACATACAGAGGTTCCAGCATTTTACTCACCTGTACACTGAGGTCTTGTGCAGTACTCCATCGATTAGCTATAACGACACTCTTAAGGCTTCGGCATCCTCTATCTCTGGCTTCTTTGGTCTGCCGGTACGTTTTGCTGCTTCAGGCACGCCATGTGTCTTCCACTTATTCAGTACATCCGAAAGAGTTGACTTGGGTATGTTTAAATGCCTCTCGGTTTCTCTTACGGGCAATTCACTAATATAACGCACAACAATCATTCCTTTCCCAAAGTCGGTTCCCTCCCGCCGCGACATTTTCACTCAACCTCACAGTGCGAAATGATTACGGTCAGTTGCAGGCTTGTTTTTATACCATTTGCAGCTGTACCGCGCATCTTAACAACTCAGAGGATCCGTTCATTTGCTTAGGAAGAGGTGTCCGGTGAGTTTTGTCAATATAGTGTATATGCTGTATGTACAGGGGTATATCAAAATAATGCAGCCACTCTAGTTCCGCAGCGCTGGTTCCGACCGTTCATCCGAGATGGGTCCGGGTTCGACTCTTGTGAGGCATGGATGTTGTGTTTGTCGTACGGCTCTGCCTCTCTCCCTTTCCTGGAAGCAGTGACCCTGAATTAGGGACGGACGACTTCTTATAGCCTACTGAGTTGCTCACCGCAGACGTTAAACCTCCAATAAAAAATAATGGCAACATTAATTCCGGCAGGATTAACGCAATTCGCCGTGTATAAATCACAAAGACGACATCACAAGGGATGTGAGATGTTACAACAAAGGGAGCCGTAAGATATCGGCTATCATGAAGCAGTACCGCAATCTGAGGTAAAACAGAGGACTGGTCTCCAGCAGTCTGACCCTCAACAATGAGACATCACCACGATGTTTTCGAACACAATGAGCCGTTCACCACGATGTTTTCGAACACATATGCGACCCTCAACAATGAGACATCAGGCTGCAATGGGTGCTGGAACATACACATTGGCCGGCTGATTGGTAACAGGTCGTTTTCTACTGACGAGCTAGGATTCAAACTGAAGCAGCATGATGGCCGCATACGTGTTCGAAAACATTGTGGTGAATGACACCTTTCAGCGCCATAGCTCCCCAACGTCAAGCGCCATGGTATTTCTAGTTTTGATGCCAAAGTCCAAATTATGCTGTTTACAAGCTTTCTTTAAGATATTAGTGACTTTCGGTACAAAGGTCATGGATCACACGAATTGTGTAGCACGTACGCTTCTAAGAACGTATGTCATAATAACGCAAGGAACTGTACACCAACTATGTATAAGATAGTACAACTATACTAGTTATAAGAATTTATTGGCGTAAATAAAATCAAGGTTTCCAAGCTTTCGCACATCAACCAGATGGCTTTCTCAAGGAAGGTAGACAGCAAACTGCAAACTGGATAATAGAACGTTTGAACAATTTGAACGCGGTGAGTTGACTTGACAATAAACGAAGAGATGCGAACGTAATTATTCAATAAAAGCACGAGACATCATGTTCGTTTTGCACGCGGAATCCTTGGAGGAAAACAAAAGGCATTCATTATTTGAATAATTGGTTCCAAATTCGTGGTAACTCTAGTGAGACGCTATCATTGCAGGCCTCATCGTTGGTAATGATCTGCAATGTTTCCCGAATGGCACTGGATTTAGGAGTAGAGTAGGCAGCTAATTTCTTTATGTCATCCCACATAGGATCGGCGGACTTGAACTGGACTTCTCAGGATAGGGCCGTGGTTAATTTGCCGTTCTTTATGTCCCTCTTATGCTCGTTGACTCTAATTCTAAATGAACACTTAGTCATCCCAATGTAGTATCGCTTGGAGCCATCCGGATATTGTAGAGGGACGGCATAAACACCTGCTTCGTTTGAAAGTGGGAGCTCGTCAGTATTTCGCTTAAGCATAGCATATAAAGGTGTCGGAGATCTTATGCCGACACCAAGGTTCATCTTTCTGAGCGCGTTCTGGAGTTTATAGGAAAGATTTGGTATGTAAGGAATAGAGCCCAGATAGCGTAGTCGCGGCATAGAAAGATCGGCATGCCTCATTTTGTTTCTTTCGATATATCTATGTACCATGTTCTAATCGTATCCTGCCTCGGTCGCCAAATCGATAACGCTTCTTAATTTGCTTAGTCTAGAAGGAACATCGGAGGAGATGTCGAATGCTCTTCTGATTCGAGAACGGAAGAAAGCTGTCTTGTAACCAGCCGGGCAGAATGAGCTACGGTACATCAGGTTAGGAACGGAAGTGGGTTTGTAATAGACTTGTGTACGGAAGCGATTTTCAGGCGATTTACTCAGTAAAACATCCAGATAAGGCAATGCAATATTGTGTTCTAACTCCATAGTGAAATTGATCGTACGGTGTATATCGTTGATTTTATCCAGGAAGAGCGGGCGAGTATCGTTTCCATGAGGCCATATGAAAAATACGTCGTCAGCATATCGGAGCCACGTGGTAGGTCTTGGGGTAATGCTGGTGAATATGTGCTGCTCGATTGGGCGAAGGATGGTTTCCGCGAGAATTGCTGAAAGTGGAGATCCCATCGGAGCGCCATTTGTTTGTTTATAGATTTTTCCTCGGAAACTATAGTAACTAGAATTTGAGACTAAATCCATTAATTTGAAGATGCTGTGGCAAGATTCTTGCGAATAAAGTGCTGAATTATATACAGCTTCTTTTAACGTTCTGATGGCTTCCGGCACGGGGACCGAAGGTTAAAGAGAAACCACGTCGAAACTACCGATAATGTCACGCTGTTCGACAGAGATTTGTTTGATTTTCGTGATAAAATCTCGAGTGAAGCCCTATAAACTCAAGAACGCGCTCAGAAAGATGAACCACGTTGTCGGCATAAGATCACCGACACCTTTATATGCTATGCTTAAGCGAAATACTGACGAGCTCCCACTTTCCAACGAAGCAGGTGTTTATGCCATCCCTCTACAATATCCGGATGGTTCCAAGCGATACTACATTGGGATGACTAAACGTTCATTTAGAATTAGAGTCAACGAGCATAAGAGGGACATAAAGAACGGCAAATTAACCACGGCCCTATCCAGAGAAGTCCAGTTCAAGTCCGCCGATCCTATGTGGGATGACATAAAGAAATTAGCTGCCTACTCTACTCCTAAATCCACTGCCATTCGGGAAACATTGGAGATCATTACCAACGATGAGGCCTGCAATGATAGCGTCTCGCTAGAATTACCACGAATTTGGAACCAATTATTCAAATAATGAATGCCTTTTGTTTTCCTCCAAGGATTCCGCGTGCAAAACGAACATGATGTCTCGTGCTTTTATTGAATAATTACGTTCGCATCTCTTCGTTTATTGTCAAGTCAACTCACCGCGTTCAAATTGTTCAAACGTTCTATTATCCAGTTTGCTGTCTACCTTCCTTGAGAAAGCCATCTGGTTGATGTGCGAAAGCTTGGAAACCTTGATTTTATTTACGCCAATAAATTTGGATAACTAGTATAGTTGTACTATCTTATAACGTATTTCATGTCCTTTATCCACTGACACGTCAATCGTCAATTATATAACATTAATACGTATTATTTAATTCACGTAGATATCAAATTAACTTCAATCTTTTTCGCTCTATGAAGTACATACAATCTATTCGCAATCTCCACTCTGTCCAAAACACCAGACTATTCACATCCAATGTCTTCTACTTATATATTCTGTTCTAACTCACTGTCACCTTTACCTCGTGGTGAACGACGCTTTTAGGAAAATTAAGGTGCCGTATAGTAAGAAAATAACAACATAAGAAGTAACACAATTTACCTAAGAAAACAGAATGAAGACTGTTTAGAGGTATAAGTGACAAACCTTTTTTTTTATTAAAAAAAAAGGGAAGGGGGGGAGGAAGCGTGCACGGTACTGCCTCACTCATGACTGTTATAACATTGCTAATAATGTTGTGAATATACGTAAAATGAAATTGATTCTTGCAATATAATAACTTTTACTGTCTACTCTACAGTACATTGTGTACAAATACACGAACCCAGATGAATACTGTTTCTTAGTTGCTCACAATGTTAATAAGCAGAGAAAACAATTCTTTGCGCTTCGTCATAATGTGATTGTTTCTATGAATGAAATCAATGAGTGAAATGGGGGATTACACCATTGTACAATACAAATTTGGAAGATGTGAATCCGTTTATTGATGTTAATATGACATGGACGTTAAGTCAGAAAATATCCGAAAGCTTGAAAATTTAGTCCTCCTGGAGCGGAAATCGAATCCGCGTCTCCCATATAGCACGCGAGTATACTAACCACTACACCACAACCAAGTTTCAAGTTTCCGATTAATTTGAATATAACCATCATAGGATTCGATAGTCGAAGCAACCGGCATTCATATATATTGTAATAGTGAATCTTGAGGTTTAGAATTCGTTTGCGTAATTGCCCGTAGGCGCAGAATATCAATGAATAAAATAAGGGATTACACCATTGTACAATACAAATTTGGAAGACGCGAATCCGTTGATTGGTGTAAATATAAAATGGATGTTAAGTCAGATAATATCAGACGACTTGAAAAACATCAAGTTAATAATCGGAAAGATACAAATTAACCGGAAACTTGAAACTTGGTCGTTGTGGGTGGTATAGTGGTTAGCATACTCGGGCACTGTTAGGGAGACGCGGATTCGATTCCCTCTCCAGGACGACGAAATTTTCAAGTTTTCCGATATTATCTGACTTAACACCCATGTCACATTTACACCAATAAATAGATTAACATCTTCCCAAGTATGATTGTTTCTAGCTGCACAGTTCTCTTTCTTACCTGACGCACTCTATCATAATGATGATATTTCACTTTCCCTAACAAGAAATATTTCCGCGACATATTGCTATTTTTAAGGAAAATACATGAGCATGTTTTGCTGTTTACTTGTGGTTGCAAATTTTATTTTAGATTCAAAAGAGATAAATTTAGCTATTCATTCGAAAGGCATAATGGGATATATACACTGAAGAGCAATTGAATTAGAGACAGCTGGCGTTATGCAAATTTGGCGCGGTGGGCGGCCCTGTACACGGAAACTACCTGACGTATGTAGCGATCCGACAATATAAGGAGTGATGCGACGGGAATCAGTAAGAGTCGGACGTAGTATGGGTAAGGCGAAGGATCTAAGCACATTTGATCATGGCCAAATCGTCGGGGCCCGACGAATGGGTCACTCCATCTCGAAAGTCGTGCAGGCTCTGGGATTTTTACGAGCCACTGTGTCACGGGTGCACCGTGAGTACATCGAATCCGGTAAAACCATCCCTACAAGGGCCAACTGCCGTGGACGATAGCGTTTGGATGAGCGCGGTCATCGTCAGCTAGCTTGCATTGTAACAGCGGATAGACGGGCCACACAGTGTAAGAAATCACTCGGCAATTTGACGCTGGTGCACAAGAACGTGTAAGCAGCCACATCATCCGGAACCATCTCCTCGCTATGAGGCACAGAAGCCATCGTCCCACGAGTGTACCGCTGCTGACCGCACATCACAGGGTGCAAAGGTCAGCATGGGTGCGGGAACATCACAGTGTCCACTGGACACTAGACATGTGGGAAAATGTTGCCTGGACTGATGAGTCGAGATTTACGTTGGTACATGCGGATGGCAGGATACGAGTGCGGCGCAAACCACATGAAGCGGTGGATCCTTCTTGCCAGCAGGGTACTCTTCAAGCTGGTGGGGGTGTTATTCTCGTCTGAGGACTGAAATGGGACCCCTGGTTTGTGTATCATCGTCAATCAAGGTCAACGTTACCGGGATATCCTGGACGACCGTTTCCTTCCGTTTGTGCGTCTTCAACATTCCACTGGTGACCTCATCCTGCAACAAGACAATGCACCATGCCATCGCCCCCGAATTGTATCTGATTGGTTGAATGAACACTCTGCCGACGTGACCTCGCTAACTTGGCCAGATAGGTTGCTTGACCTCAATTCCATAGAGCAGATCTGGGATGAAATCGAGAGAGATGTTCGAGGCTCTGACCTTCCTCCACCAAATCTTCGTGAACTGTGGGAGCTTGTTCAAGGGTCGTGGATCCGTACGGCTTCCCAACGCCTCCGGTGTCTTGTCGAGTCTATGCCGAGACGAATCACCGCCGTCATCAGGGCGAAAGGTGGGGCTACACGTTAGTAGACAGGTATCTCTAATTCAATTGCTCTTCAGTGTATATGTGTGTGCGGGTGTGCGGGGGTGTGTGTATAGATTATTTAACTCATCTTCATTTTGCGATGACGTGGTCATTTTTGCAACTACTGTGTCAGAGCTTCAGAGCATGATCCAGGAACTTGCTGACAAGAGTAAAGGACTGGGATTAAAAATGAATTTTCATAAGACAAAAGTGACGTGCAATGCTTTTACAAGGAATGAAGATTTACCGATTGATGGATAAAATCTGGAGATAACTGATACTTAAATTTACCTTGGACAGCAGATATCAAGTGAGGGTCACATTGATGAAGAAATTAATCGGCGTATAAAACTTGCCTGGAGAGCTTATGGAAGAAACAGTACAATTTTCAAGAACAATATGTAATTATGTCTTAAAAGAAAGTGTTTGATAAATGCTTCCTTCCAGTGCTTACGTATTGTGCAGAGACGTGGGCCTTAAACAAACAAGTTAGTAAAATCATGCAATGCATTGATTATGATACGCTTTTCAACATACCATAAATCATTACTCTAGTTATTATTCAAGTTATGAGGATAATGGCTGTAAAATAAATCTCGATTCTATGACTGACCTGACCTTTGACCCCATCTCGATGATATTCAACAGAACCGGTAAAGTATACTTCCGGAACAACATGATAAAGTTTAGTCTCAATCGAAGCATTTTTACCTAAGTTATAACGCATATCGAAATCGAACCATTTTTACGCGAGTTATCGTGCGGACAGACGGACAAAGCTGGAGCATATACGCTTCTTCAAATTAAAGTTGGAAAGCGCAAAAAAGACGTACAAAGAATGCAGACAACTCAAAGAAGCATGGAGAGGTGCATACGTGCTGTAACCAGGAAGTATAAGAAGAGGAACTCGTGGATCAGAAAAATGACAAGAGTGGAAAACATCATGATCAGAGTAAAATCCTTGAAATGGCAATGGTCTGGACATATTGCCAGAAGGACAGACCATCGATGGGCAACCGAAATTTTAGACTGAATTCCAAGGGACAGGAAAAGACACAGAAGAAGACCAGATTGAGGATGGGTGGAAGGAATTCGAAAGTATGCGGGAGTAACATGAATGAGGCTGGCACAAGACAGACCGTTGTGGAAGAAATTTGGTGAGACTTTCATCCAGCAGTGGATTGATAATGATTGACAATGATATGATGATGATATAACCCACCTTCGTTTTGCTGATGACGTAGTCATTTTTGCAACTACCCCATCAGAGCTGCAGAGTATGATCCAGGAACTTGCTGACAAGAGTAAAGAAGTGGGATTAAAAATGAACTTTCAGAAGACAAAAGTGATGTTCAATGCTTTTACAAGAAATGAAGATTTATCGATTGATGAAGAAAAACTGGAGATAACAGATACGTATGTTTATCTTGGACAGCAGATATCAAGTGAGGGTCACATTGATGAAGAAATTAATCGGCGTACAAAACTTGCCTGGAGAGCTTTTGGAAGAAACAGCATAATTTTCAAGAGCAATATGCCATTATGTCTTAAAAGAAAAGTGTTTGATCAATGCATCCTTCCAGTGCTTACGTATGGTGCAGAGACGTGGACCTTAACTAAAAGAGACATACAAAGGCTGCAGACAACTCAAAGAAGCATGGAGAGGTGCATACTTGGTGTAACCAGGAGAGATAAGAAGAGGAACTCGTGGATCCGAAAAATGACAAGAGTGGAAGACATCATGATCAGAGTTAAATCCCTGAAATGGCAATGGGCTGGACATACTGCCAGAAGGACAGACCATAGATGGACAGCCGAAATTTTAGATTGGATTCCAAGGGACAGGAAAAGACCCAGAAGAAGACCACATGGGAGATGGGTGGATGAAATTCGTAAATATGCGGGAGTGACATGGAGGAGACTGGCACAAGACAGACCGTTGTGGAGGAAACTTGGGGAGACCTTCGTCCAGCAGTGGATTGATAATGGTTGACAATGATGATGATGATGATATATATCGAAAAAGTTATGCTATGAATGAAAGCATTTATTCTTTATCGAATCATGTCGAATATTTTATACTCTCATTCTGCGTGAAACTTTCGAAGACAAGTCCCAATAAAAACCGGTAATTCTCAAGATAAGAGTCTTATAAAATTCTTTCTCCGTCCGGTCGCAACAGTTGTGTCGTTCACCTAGTGCTCCACGTTCAATGAAGCGAGAGTTCGAATCAACAGTAAGGTGCGGATATTGTAGTTTTATGGTTTTAGCCGGCAACGACTAGAAAAGGTAATAGCCCTAAAGTAAATGTGCCTGACTTTTAGTAGCCCAACGAATGGTCTTGATGTCATTAAACTTCCCCAGAGGAAGTTTGCCTTTTGCTTGAAAACATTCTGGGACTTAAGGCATGTGGAAAAGAAAACTTGTACGAGAATGCCTGTAAGAATACGTCATCAATGAGCCGCAAAATGTTTATGCATCTGATATTGATCTGGGATGTTGCTCATCTTGCTGTGAAACTGGAAACATCATTAGTAGGTCGGATGCTCC
The DNA here is from genome assembly GCA_039090855.1 of Macrothele yani. Classification (NCBI taxonomy): domain Eukaryota; kingdom Metazoa; phylum Arthropoda; class Arachnida; order Araneae; family Macrothelidae; genus Macrothele; species Macrothele yani. Next base: position 20,854,917 of record CM077002.1, on the reverse strand, counting down.
ATGTAAGGGAAATTGAAATTCACACCACGTGCGTATTTTGTATCACTAGGACGATTGTTTTTAAACTTTAAACAAATGTTAATACTTAGGGGACTTTTCCCATCCGAAGACGGGGTGAAATTTTTAATTGAAGCAGATTGAAATCAAATTCAATAGACGCAGGCATTTTTTAAGGAAATATAGTAAAAACCTTTATATTAAGAACTCATTCATGTTAGAACTGAAAATTATATGCTATTTATTTTCGGTCCTCAAAAGACCCCTCGGTAAATAAACATTCTACATAAGATATTTGTTGTTGTTTAACAATTTCCCTTATAGTCCAGCTATTTTTGTGTAAACTTGCCTTAATAACAAATTTTGAAGATGTGATCCGTTTTTTGGTGTAAATATGACATGTCAGATAATATCTGGAAACATCAAAATTTCATCTCCATCTTAGCATCCATGTCATATTACACCAAAAAACTATGACTTATCATCAATGCCATGTGTACATCAAACAACAGATAAAAATCTTCAAAATTCGTATTGCTTGGTGTAATACCGTATTCCATTCATGATTTACCTTAATAACTTTTGCTTTCATTTTTCGCGCTAGACTTTCTTCGGTACACTTGTTAGTCCTTTCATGGTTTGTTTTAGACTGTCCTATTGGACGGTTAGTTTGAAACTTCATACCGAAGCTTTTTTTTAATAATGCGACATCTGGTATTACAAATCGGAACTATCTAAATTCTTGAGAATATGCTATTGGGGCGACATCTATCTTTAGATGCAATTTTGCTCACTTTGACATTTGAAGATTTCATTTTTTTATAGTAGGTTAGAGCGTTTAGATAGAACGATATTTTGCAAAATGTCTAATATAATCACCACTATACTCGGAAAGTTAGTTAAATTCAAAAAGGAAAAATAATTAAAGCGTGCAAATCAGTAATCGAATTGTGCTAAATTAAATTAATATACAAACTCAACTTTCTGTGTCATTAAGATTTCAATTCGAATTTTGGAGATCGAGGACGGCGATGGCTTCGCACTTTCCATGCTCCGGAGGAGTTGGTGTATCTGACTAAGCTACACTGAAGGAATCTATCGCTGCAGATTTGTCGCTTTGACACGTGCTTCACCTCTATAGCACGTGACATATGTGGCGTGCCTGCCCCCCGGGACGCACATGAGATAAAGGAAGATAGCAGTGAGTTCACATGCCAGTGTAGTATAGTGGATAGCACTCGGAGCTCCGGGAGTTGCGAGCTCGAATTCCGACATAGGCATAAAAATGACGGAGAAATTTACTTCGACGTTTTAGCGCCCGAACTTCCAGGATGGTCTGGCTGTTAGGTTTCTCGCAATGGTGTGGTGTTCTTTCCACACAGCGAGACAGATAAAAATGAAAATCCTTTCTACGGTGCTTCGAAAAAAGAAAGCAGTGAGATGTTACGTTACACACACCAAATTATATCTACAAATTATCTAGGATTTCTCTAATGCACATTCTTCATTGTATGTCTGCCTACAGCTATGCAAGGTCCTGGCTGACCCGTGGACCATGCCCCGGCTCTGTTGCACTTATTAATCATTAAAGTATATTAACAGATTAAATAATACGAGCTGTAAGTAAATGACATGGCATAATCTGTTATATAAAATATGGATTGTACACAGTGATTATAATACACAGTCGTGGCCAAAAGTCCTGCATCAGTAGACTGAAAGTCAAATTTTTGATATTTGAAGTCAACTTATACAGCGTAATGGTAAAGTCAGGAATACATTATATACAACATTTTAAAGCAAATTTTGTGCTGAGTTCAAATATTTCTACAGAATGTTATTTCCAGTAACAGAAGTGAAGTTACAAGCAAACGTATAGCGTCTAGTCATAAAAAGAAACAAAGAGTGGAATTTCGGAAATTAGAATACAATGCATTTAACGTAAAAGTACTGTATAGTACATTTATTGACACTTGAAGGACACTTGAAATAACTAACCAACAAGCAAAATATGATTTAATATTTAATTGGATAACCACGGTTACTTAGTAACAATGTGCACCTTCTTGGCATGGAGCTAATGAGCTTCTCTAGTTGCCTATTAGTGATAACACGGTATATACTGCCCTTATAGACTCAATTAAAGACTTCAATTAAGAACAAAGAATATTAAAGACTTTAATTGAGAGTGTAAGGACCGTATAGCAACGTGTTATTACCAATGATCAACTAGAGAAACTCATTAGCTCCATGCCAAGAAGGTGCACTTTGTTACTAAGAAACTGTGGCTATCAAATTAAATATTAAAACGTATTTTGCTTGTTGGCAAGTTATTTCAAGTGCACTTCAAGTTTCAATAATGTATTGTACAGTAATTTTATGTTAAATGCATTGTATACTAATTTCACTATTTTTTGCTTTTTATGACTAGAACCTGCTTGTAACTTCACTTCTATTACTGATAATAACATTCTGTAAAAATATTTGAAATCGGCATAAAATGTCTTTTAACATGATGTATAATATGTATTTGTGACTTTACCATTACGCTGTATAAATTGACTTCAAACATCAAAAATTGACTTTCGCTCTACTGGTGCAGGACTTTTGGCCACGATTGTACTTCTCCGTAGAAAGTTATCAAAATAGCATCAGCAGGGCCAGGAAAATATAATTGTCCTCCATTTTCCGAAATCCTTAGTTTAAGTAATTTTTTCATGTTAGTATAGCCAGGAGCGAATGAGGAGGGTGAATAGGAATTCACTGAGACGGGTCATTACTAACTGATCTGCTGTTTGTTTTACTGAATAAGGGATATAACACAGGAGGTGGAGTCTAAAGCTAAACCAGTGTACCGGAACAGTAAGGGAGCAGGACGTGGCTGACGACTACTTTTGTGATGAGGAGTGCAAAGCGAGGTCGCTGACCTGAAGGAAGGGAGTTAGGGAAAGAGGAGAGGTGTTGTATCCTACCCGTCAAGACGTTAAAATTTGATTTAGATAAATAAATAGAGCGTTTTTTCTTTAAAATAGTGTTCAAGTACAGTAGTGTTATAATATAAAAACATGCGAAATTTTCAAAAGCTATTAAGACAATGCTTTCACAGCAAGAAAAAAGTTGAAGGCGACATTCCACCAACTCTGGCCTGTTACACCTCTAGTCATTGCCATGTTATCCTGTTGGTTCATCACCAGTGGTATAACTTGTCAAATCCATGTGTGTGTAAAAGGGTGGGCCGAAAATGCACTTTTTCACCGATTTTCGAAATCAATTTCAGTCGAGTGTGGAAAAGCTCTTGGGTTGTTTAAGTTCCGTGTATTTTTTTTTTTTTTTTTTTGAAATTGGACAATATCTTAGGGTGCCACTGACTCCTTTACATTCGGGAATTTAGGCCACAAGAGCCATCCCCCCCAATTTTTTTCGAGATCATTATCAGCCGAGTGCGGTAAATTTGCCCCTTGGGTTGGTTAGTCAACGTGTAAAATTTTCTTGAAATTGGACAATATTTTCCGGTGCCGCTGGCGTCTTTAGATTCGAGAATTTCAATGAAGCATTAAATGGTCGATTCAACAAAAACTGACTTTTCGACTAAATGTATTTTCCTGCTGAATAACCGAAATTTAAAGGCGCCAGCGGCACCGGAAGATATTGTCCAATTTCCAAAAACTTTTACACGTTTATTAACTAATCCAAGGAGCACTCGGCTGATAACGATTTCGAAAATCAGGAAAAATTGTATTTTCGGGAAAAAATGGCTCATGTGGCCCAAATTCCCGAATTTAAAGGCGTCAGCGGCACCGGAAGATATTGTTCAATTTCAAAAAAATTTTACACAAAAACAAAGCAACCAAAGCGGCAACTTTACTACACTCGGCTGTTATTGATTTCGAAAATCGGTGAAAAAAGTGCATTTTCGGCTTTCCGTAGTGTGTGTGTGTGTGTGTGTGTGTGTGTGTCGGGGAAAGGAGGCTGCGCTGAATTTTTTGTAGCCGGTACTAAACAGCTTTAAAGCGTCTTCTTTTTGTGTTACATATGTGTATATGAAGGTGCTATCGAACGTGCCCTAGCAAAAATAATACTCGCCCACCCGTAGTTCACCTTTATTTCAAAGTCCAGCGCTGTCCCTGCTTGCGTCACTTCGTAAGACAGCATTCGAAAATCGGATTTCAACAATGGTCTTTCATCCTTCTGTTATCCATTTTCTTTATATCGACATTTTTTCTGGGGATTTACTTTACCACTGAAGTTGTTGAAGAAATCCATGCCAATAATGCCAATTGTTACAATGCCGTCGTTGCACGATATGACATGAAGTTCAAATTTAACGATGAAACTGACTTTTATTTACACTGAAGCAAAAGTTAAAAGTCAAAATCTGGCTCCCAACACATCCTCAGGTGAATTCTAAAACAGATATTGTAAAAATTGTAAAAAGTATCCACCGTGGAACGTCACTCTTGTTCATATACACTGCGTTCAGCTCCCGAATGACTTCAAAAACGTCACCACACTGTGACTAATGATTGTTGTGCCATAATTGTTATTGGGTGAGTTCCGAAATAAAGTTCGAGTCAGTGGTTTATTTGGTCCTTGTTCGAAATTAACTGTATCCAATGTGGAGGTATGAATCTTGGTACTTCATCATTACAACATTTATCAGCGTTATTGACGATGCGTGAACTCTTCGCTAGCAAAGTCGCACTTCTGTTGTTGTGACAAGAAATAACTCTTGCTTCATTCCACAGAGGGATGTAGTGGAATGACTAATCTTGAAAGTGCTGTAAAGTTTGAATGTGTTTTAACACTGTACTTGTGTTCCATAATACGAAAGTTCAAATTCCTCATGGTGATCCTGCACTTGAAAATATTAGTTACCCAGGGTGCCCACATCCCTCTACGGAATGAGGTAACAGTTATTTCTTCTCACAACGGAAGATATGCGAGTTTGCTAGCCGAGAATTTACACATCGTCAATAACGCTAATAAATGTTGTAATGATGAAGTACCGAGATTCATACCACCAACTTAGATACAGTTAATTTCGAACAAAAAGGACCAATAAACCACTAACTTGAACTTTATTTCATAACTCACCCAATAACAATTAAGACACAACAATCAATCATTAGTCAGAGTGTGGTGATGTTTTTTGAGGACATTCGGGAGCTGAACGCGGTGTATATAAACAAGAGTGACGTTCCCACGGTGGACTCTTTTTCAAATTTTTACAATACCTTTTTTAGCATTCACCTGAGGATGTGATGTGAGCCAGCAGGAAAAATCTAGTGATGTGTTTTTGATTTTCAACTTTTGCTTCAGTGTAAATAAAAGTCATTTTCACTGTTAAATTTGACTTTCATGTTATATCGTGCAACGACGGCATTCTAGTAGTTAGTACTTTACCACTATCGGGAATGATACATAGATTCAAAACGAAAAAGGGGATGACATAATTCTTAAAACTATATATATTACCTTAATTTTTGAAATTCCCTGTACATAGAAAGCTATCCACATGTCAATATGGATTATTCTTGGACATTATAAATTTTCTACATATTTTATTTCTGTCCTTCTTTACCGGTTTACAATCTTTTAGATCATACTTCTGCAGCGGACATTTTTGCGAAAAGCCTTCTGGTTCAATACTTTCATAACAAATCAGCATACTGTTAGAGCTCTTAAAGCTACGATGAGCAAGCCTGAAAACATCCGAAATGTTCATGCCAACGAGATCCGCGATTTCATCTTTCTCGTAGTAATACTCGACCTGCCTTCAGTCAAGAGGATGAACTTCTACGATGATGATATCACAAGCTCTTGAATGAGTCCATGTGGCAGAGTGGAATACAGTGCACGATTAAAGTAGAAATACACTACAGTGTTTGGGTCCTTCTGCGCGTGACGAAGTATCACATCTTCAAACAGCAGCTACGGATTAAAATTGATAAAATAAGCATGGTGACAACAGGGAGCCACAAGGACATCTCCTCAGCACGGAGAACAACAATCAGTGCATCTGAACTGAGATGAAAACAAGGGATTACGAACTGTGTCGGAAGGTTCCTTGGGGAAAATAAAGTATTCCTTGGTCTTTTACGAATGTAAATATTGTTATTAAATTTTTTATTGTGAGAAGTGAAACATTTTGGTTAACTTCAGATATTTCACTTGTTCCGGAATTTCGGTTTTAGTATTGAGTTGTCTGATACAAATTTCACAGCAAATTTACATTTAAATTCCTTTTAATACCAGTCCTTATTTCACATTTTTGCTCAATGAACTACGTCACAAAGCAGTGTTATATAAGAAGCACCCTTTACTGTCGGTAGGGGAATTTATACCTACTCCGGAGGCAATGAGTTGCACAGCCGTTCCTACTCCGGAAGGGCTGTTCAACTCACTGAAGTACGCCGGTAAAGCTTATAGAACTCTTTAACAAGTTGAAAGCTGTGACTTGTGACCAGAAAATAAATGGATAGATGCGAATGTAATTATCAATTCAAAGAAATGAGGCGTAATGCTGGTTGGAGATATGGTATCTTGAAAAAATGCATTATTTCAACTACTGGTTACAAATTCGTGGCAACTCTAGAGAGAGGTGTTATCACGCCAGCCTTACAGTTGGCAATGATTTTCAAGGTTCTTTGAATGACATTAGATTTTGGGGGGCAGTATAGGAAGCTGATTTCTTCATATCATGCCACAACATATGAGCAGCGGACTTTCTGAAAGCACAAGTTTGTCCGCTCCCCCTCATTTTGCAGTAAGTTGCTCTCCCAACAAAGCTACACGGACGGAGTGTATCGCTGAAGATTTACATTCCCGATACGTGCTCCACCTCCGTAGCACGTCACATTATCTCCCTCGTATTTTATATATATATATTTTTTGAAGCGAAGAAGGAATTTCCATTAATTCCGCACGACGCGTGGAACAAACACCACAATCCTTCGAAGAACCCAACGGTCAGTACATTCGTTTTACGTTCGGGCGCCAATGTGAAAAAGCAAATTTGTTCGCGACGGGGATCGAAGTCGTTCCCCCTCACACCGGAGTAAGTTGTTATCCCCACTAAAGCTACACGGACGGAATGTATCGCTGCAAATTTGTCGTCTTGGCACGTCGCAACTTGAACTTGGTGTACAGTTCCCCGTTATTAACTAAAAATTATTCGTCATCTACGAAAATCGAAAAATATTTTCCGACTTTCCTTTACGGAAAAGAAAAATGCAGCTTTTATTTTGAAATAAATAACAGTATCTTAAAAAATTTTTGGTCCGTCGGAAAACCGCTGTTTTGATTTTATTGGTCCGACTCGATGGTCTTGATTTTTTATTGGTTCACTATTTGATTTTTTATTGGTCCGACTCGATGGTCTTGATTTTTTATTGGTTCACTATTTGATTTTTTATTGGTCTGACCCGATGGTCTTGATTTTTTATTGGTCCGACTCGATGGTCTTGATTTTTTATTGGTTCACTATTTGATTTTTTATTGGTCTGACCCGATGGTCTTGATTTTTTATTGGTTCACTATTTGATTTTTTATTGGTCCGGCTCAATGGTCTTGATTTTTTATTGGTTCACTATTTGACTTTTTATTGGTCCGACTCGGTGGTCTCGAATCAGCTTAATTTTGACGCTAAAGACGAAAAAGTTAATAAAAGCATGCATTGTATTGATTATGGTACGCTTTTTAACATACCAGAAACCATTACTCAAGTTATAACCCAAGTTATGATGGATAATGGCTGTGGAATAAATCTCGCTGCTGGGTCCTGATCTTTGACCCCATTTCGATGGTATTCATCGGAACCGGTTCAGTATACCACCGGAACAACATACTAAAGTTCCGTTGCAATAGATTCATTTTTAGTCAAGTTAAAAAAACCTGGTTCTAATGGAGGAAGATAGCCTATTGAATAAATACATCTGCGGATTCAAACACAGTGTGAGGAATTTGGAAGATGTGAATCCGTTTATTGGTGTAAATATGACATAGATGTTAAGTCAGCTAATATTGGAGCGTGAATTGAATCCGCGTCTCCCCGAGCGCTCGAGTATGCTAACAACTACATTACCCAGAACGATCAAGTTTTCAAGTTTCCGATTAATTTGAATATAGCCATCACAGTATTCGCTAGTTGAAGCAACCGGCATTCATTCGTTCTGGGTGGTGTAGGGTACTTTTCAAGCTGTACTTTTTAAGTGCCTACAGGGTACTTTTCAAGCTGGTGAGGGTGGCATTCTCGTCTGGGGACTGTTTACGTGGACTGAAATGTGATTCCTAATACGTGTGACATCGTCTCTCATAGGTCAACGTTACGTGGATATCCTAGACGACGATTTGCTCCCATTTGTGCGTCTTCAACATCCCAGTGTGGACCTCATCCGGCAACAAGACAATGCACCGCGTCATCAGCTCCCGAATTGTATCCGAATGGTTGGATGAACACTCCAGTGACGTGACCTCCTTTCCTTGGCCAGCTAGATCACCTGACCTCAATCCCATCGAGCACATCTTGGATGCCATCGAGAGAGATGTTCGAGGCTTTGACCCCCTCCACTAAATCTTCGTGAACTGTGGGAGCTTGTTCAGGGGTCGTGGATCCGCATGGCTTCCCAACGCTTCCGGTGTCTTGTAGAGTGCATGCCGAGACGAATCGCCGCTGTTATCAGGGCGAAAGCTGGTGCTGCACGGTACTAAACAAGTATCTCTAAGTCAATTGCTCTTCAGTGTACATACAGACTGACTGTTGCAGTAGAATATCAAATAATACTGATTCCTTTGTGCCCCGAAGCTATAATTTCACGCAGGTTACAGTACAAATTGTACAATAGTGATTCAAGACAGGACAGGAGTAATGGGAAGAACTGTCATTACATTCACAAGTTGTTTATATTCACATTGGATAACACAAATATTCCGTTTTCCACACAATCCTCTCCTGTTGCGATGTAAGTTCTCATCACAAACCTAAAGCACTCATTCGTTTCGTAATAAATGTCATGGATTATCGGCGTTCTTACAGTGGCACGGTTTGATGCATTACGTATGCGAAACGAAAGTTGTCACCTTGCAATTTTCTATTGGGAAGAAAAGGTGGAAATAATTGGGTGCCAACTACGGTGTTTGAAGTTCTACTACATCCTCAGGGGAGGATAGACTAATATTTTAAACCCGTTTGTATACTGTTGAAAGCGGAATTGTGGGGATGCATTTTGTCGTGCATACGTACATACAGTACATACAGGGTCATATCAGAATAATATGACCACCTCCGGAATCACAGTGTACCCGCCCAGGCGCGTCACAGAGTTCACGGGACAAGATCAACCACTCGGAGATCTAAGCAGCCGGCCATTACAGATGAGCCATAGTACGTGACGTGAGAACAATGGGCAGAGGTATTGATTTGAAGGACGTTCAAATAGGAATGAATACAGGCTACCGCGTCGAGGGTGGAAACATCTCAGAAATCTCATATGCCAGATAAAAGATTAAAAATGACGTTGTTGGATTTTACATACTGTTGATGTATCAAAGGTCTCTATTTACAGTGATCTCGGCCCACAACTCGAGTTTCACTGATATCCATCACGTGTCTCACGCACGACCTTTCTACTTCATATTCAAAAAGGTTTTTTTTTTCATGTAGACATTTTTGAATCTGCTGCTCCTATAATTTCTTTGGCCTTGCTTTACCTTTCTTTCCTGCCAGTTGTACTGAATAAATTGTCTTAGTATCTCGCAACTCATTCTTTCAACATGGCCAAACCACCTAAAAATACAAATTTTGAAGATGTGAATACGCTTTTTTGTGTGTAAATACTGTATGACATGGATGGTAAATCAGATAATATCCGAAAACTTGAAAATTTCGTCGTCCTGGAGCGGGAATCGAACCCGCGTCTCCCGAAGCGCCCAAGTATGCTAACTACTACGACCAATTCCCGAGTATACTAACCCAGAACGACCAAGTTTCAAGTGTACGATTAATAAGTCAGATAATATCCGAAAACTTCGATGTGTCGTCGGCCTCGAGCGGGAATCGAACCCGCTTCCCCCGAAGCGCCCGAGTATGCTAACCACTACGACCAAGTCCCGAGTATGCTAACCCAGAACTACCAAGTTTCAAGTGTCCAGTTAATTTGAATATAAGCATCACAGGATTCGCTAGTCGAAGCAACCGGCATTCATGTTTAGCGAATCTGGAGATTAAGAATTCTATCCCATGATTGCCCAAAGGAGCAGATAAATCATGAATGGAATACCGGATTACACCATAGAATACAAATTTTGAAGATGTGAATCGTCTTTTTTATCCGTTTTTTTTATATTTACACAAAAAAAAACCTAGCAAAAAAAAAAAACGGATTCACATCTTCAAAATTTGTATTGTATGGTGTAATCCCGTATTCCATTCATGATTCACCGAAAACTACTTGTCTCTACCTTTCTAACAACATTTTGGTTCACATTACGCATCTGTAACACATCTTCGTTCCTCACATGATCAAAATGTGTCTTGCCACAACCCTGCCGTAAGTAATGCCCCTACCCAGATCAAAAGTGACTCCCATGTTTTTTGTTTTGTTTTTTGCAGTAATCAGATTTGACCGCCCTACATCTGATAGGAAAAGTTACACTTTCATAGACAGCTAGCTATTCAGGATTAGTTTTTGAGAGCCCAACATGTGAAATATTGCTAAGGCAGCTATGGTTTGCCTTGCAAAGATTAGATAATTATCCTACTAATTTCACCAGCTAATCGCTTTTCTCTTTCTAATATACTTTATAAATATACAAATTCCTACACCTGGTCTATCTCTGTAACATTTGGACTGAGCTTGCACTGAGTTCTAACAGTTCCTCACTTAAAAAACCTGAATTCAGTTTTTCCCTTATTCAAACTCTGCAACTCACTTTAGCTCTCCTCGAACAAGAATGTGTCATCAGCATAATCAATATGCATACACGGATATTACGAAAACGGGCTTTGTCGTGCTAACGAGAAAACATTTTGCTGAGAAGTACCAGACGCTTGGTGAGGATTGTTCACACCTTTTTTAAGTAGAGTGTACAATCCACAGCTGCTCCCTTTTTGGAGATAACCTAAATTAAATTGAAGTTTATTTTGTCATTTTCATGTAGGACTTCCGTCCACAGGGAGTTGAGTTTAGGTCCCAGCCGCCTACAGCGAGATCGCCTTTTGGGCAGGACACAGAAACGGAAGGAATGAGAGCAAGTCTAGCGACTTTTGACAGAACAGTTTGTAGTGAGATTAGAGTACAGTAGATGGCGCCACCGTACAAGTACGATATTGCACATAGATGGGTGAGAGAACTTCAGGGAGGACATAGGAAAGGATACCCATTTAACCAGTGGGTCCAGCCTGGGGGCCGTCACTTTACGTGCTCGTCCGATGCACGGCGGATATTCAGCGATTGTTAGTAAATCACACCATCTCTGAAAGATCAGCCCAGGCTTGAACCTGGGGACCCAGCATCGATAGTCTGAAACACTAACCACTAAGCCATCCGCGGCTCAAAATTGTTTTGGAGATAACTGAAAAATGACTACCTTATAAGGCTTCCTCGTTTCGGTGAGGGTGAATGATGTTATTGTCTAATTACTCGATCACTTTCAAATTGAAAATGATGTGCTCATCCCACATACGTGGTCGTATTGCATTCTAAAACATATCACTGCTGTAATATCCAATTTTGTGCAACGTTCTGTACAGGGCCACATTGTTTTCCTTGCTCCTTTTTCCCAGAGTATAATCAAATCCTTTACAGTGAGTGTCATTTATAAGCACTAAATATTTCATAACGTAGATTTTCTCCTTCATCTCTTTTTCATTACGCTTTTACTATTTTAATTTCCATTTACTAAATATTTCATATACTTCGTAAGAGCACACACAACGACATTACATTACATCAACTTCAACTACATTTTCTGAAATGCTACTCCTAAATGACAGACATAAAATTCGCAATCTAGTAAATTATACTTACTGACGTCAATGGTACATTATAAAATACTTCAAAAATGTATAACAAACAAATTCCTGTTATTTAAATGGTAAATGTGGAAAACGTATGTATATACTAGGGGTGTTCAAATGAAAAGGTACGAAACGTCATAAGAACGTAACCGTTAACATATTTGCCTATGCCGCTATGGAAGAACGTAGCGACACATCTAGGGATGCGATTGGAGTCGCCGGCGTGGATCGGAGTATGCGTGGGCGCCCACATGCGCAGGAGAGAGCAGAGGCTCTTATAAAGAGCGCCGTCCAATTGACGCGGCAGTGCGTGTGAGGACAGGATGGCGTTCACATTGCAAAATTCGACTATTGAGGAGCAGCGAGGCGTTATCCGATTTCTGACAGCGGAAGCTGTTAAAGCGGCCGCTATTCATCGCGGAGGGTGTGGTTCTGCTCCATGATAACGCGCGTCTACACGTCTCCAGGGTCACACACGCGGAACTGGCCAAGTTCCAGTGGGAGCAGCTTGACCATCCGACCTACAGCCCGGACATGTCGCCCTGCGATTTCCATGTGTTTGGTCCCCTGAAAACACATCTGAAAGGGAAGCGCTTCCACTCGGACGACGAACTCAAGGACGCTGTGCAGGACTGGGTCTCCTCACGGCCACAGAAATTCTGGGAAGAAGGAATCCTTCGGCTCGTTAATCAATGGGATCGTTGTGCTGCGGCCTATGGTGTATACTTTGAATAAAGTCTTCATTTATACCCACAGTGTCGTTTCGTACCTTTTCATTTGAACACTCCTTGTACACTCTGCTGCACCCAGAAGAAGGCAACAGACAGGAAAGAAACTTGGTGGGTAGGTTTGACATCGTGAGGCATGCAAACGATTCAGGTATCACGCTTGGCCGTGCATGTGAAGCAAGCAAGAAGAGGTAGTAGTGCTGTGCCTGACGGTTATAAAAGGTCGTCCCGTTGCGTGTACCTACCATTCTGACTCGTGCTGTCGTGTTGAGTGCATCCTTTGCAAGTGAAGTATGCCTCGGAGAAAAGTTCGGAAGCAATTCGAGCACTTGGAGTTCGAGAGAGCCACATGGCCGGACTCCGGGAAGCCGGATGGACTTATCGCCGTATTGCGCGCCATACCGGTCGTGCGGATATCACCATAGCACGCTGTTGGCAGCAGTGGATAGAACAAGACACGCAGTAGCGACAGGAAGGTTCTGGGAGATTTGCACGAATTGCGGAGAGACAAGACCGACGGGATGTCCGACATGTGCGGAGTGACACAACAGCCATGATTGCGGACATTCAGCGAACAGTGGTCCCTCCATGATTCGTCCAATTAGTGCCAGCACCATTGACAGACGGCTGATGACTTAGTACTACACGCACGCAGACCGTTACGACGACTGCTCTTAATACCATTGCATGGTCACCAAAGACTGCAATGGTGTCGTGCCAGACTCTCAGAATGGCAGCGGGCGATCTTCAGTGAGGAGTCCCGCTTTTATCTTAGAGGAGACGACTAACGAATCCCTGTGTGGAAGCACCGTGGTCAGCGCCAAGATAAACGGTTTGTTGTCGAGCATCACACGTCTAGAAGGCCTGGGGTCATGGTGTGTGGTGAAATTGCTTACGATGACAGGTCCCCTTTGGTGTTCATTACAGTCACTTTGGCAGCCCAACGTTACGTCAATGAGGTCCAGCAACCAGTGATTCTACCTTTTCTGAAAGCTCACTCCAGGCAATTTTCCAGCAGGACAACGCTCGTCCGCATACTGCTGCTGCATCGAGATCTTGCCTTCAAGGCACTGACACTCTGCCATGGCCAGCCGTATCGCCTGACCTATCGCCGAAATAAAATGTGTGAGATGGTACTGGACGCACAATCCACCCGTAACGCACAATCCACCCGTAACGCACAATCTGCAGGAACTACGTGAGAAGATTTAAGCTGCATGGAATGGCTTATCGCAGGACACCATTAAAAACCTGTACAACTTCATGCCCAGACGTTTGGCATACTGTGTGAGCAAACAGGGCGGTCCGACGCCATACTGAGAGACACTACTTATTGGCGTGTAGCTCAATAAATATTCCACATATGAGGCTCAATGTTTAATCACTTATTGTTCCTAGTAACCTTTACCTTCCTCCCGTATAGCATTGCAATTCGACATGTCCTTATGGGTGCAATTAGTTTTTGATTGCCTAAATACACTGCGTAATTATTCAACGAACCAGCCATTGCCGGTAATGACGGCCTCGATCCTTTAGCGTAATCGGTCGCCGATATTGGCGAATGAGCCTTGTTCATGTTGGTCATGATATTGGTGATGCCGTGCTGACTGAGTCAAGTGTGTTATAGGGATGCTTGTTGGTCTCTCTTTCAACTACGCCTTACATGTATGTAGTAATCCAAGGTATTCAAGTCGGGAGGTATTCAAGTCGGTCCAAACATCTGGAGATCAGTGGTAGGGCAGGTTCTGTTCAAGCCATTTCTGAGTCGCTTTGGCTTTGTGCGCTGGGGCATTGTGCTGTTATAAGATATAAGATCAGCAGACGGTGTCCATCCAGGGATTCACTACCTAGGTGCATCTGTCAGCACCTTAATGTACCCCGTCTGCGTTGATTCTTAAGCCCTTCTTCAAGAAGCGAGGGGTATGACATCTCCCTCGATGGATATGACCCAACGGACAAGAACGGTGACAAGAAATTGTGTGTGCTTGACCCTAGGAACGTCATCAGGGTTCTTGCACAAGCACCTGTTGTTCCTTCGGTTGACCTTCTGGTTCTTGTCAAAATTCTTCTCGTCTGAGAAAAATCTCAGAACGTTTTTCTTTTCTCGGTGGTTGACTTTGTTGAGCAGTTTCTTTGCTTTCATCACACGCCTTTCCTGAGCAGCCTGGTGGATGAACTGACCCTTCTGAGGAACGTAGGAGATGTAGCGGGAGTCCTCCTGGATGGTAACCATAAGCAATACCCAAGACCCTGATTAAGACGTTCATTGATTTCCTGCGTTCGTCGTGCACCATCCATCGCACCTTGGTGACAAATTAGAGCATTCTGATGGTGTCGGAAGAAGGGTCGTGCTTATTACGTTTGGTAGGAATGTCGTAAGAGGGCTCTGCGTTGTCGACTTTGCTATTGATATTTCAGGTAAAAGACAAAGAGAATTCGTGGAACTCGGCATTACCCTTTAGGGTATTCCCGGCGTTGATAGCTGACAGCACGGATACTCTTTTCATTTCTTCTGTTACGGTGATGTTCATGACAATGTTATCAACGATTTACCTGGAAAGATAATATAGTGCGTCGCATAAATATAGAGACAAAACAAATTCTCGAATAAAAAAGAAACAACAGCGAGTTAAAATGAACACCTCATATTTATAGCAAAAATAGCATAGGACACGCAGCTGCACAATAGTTTGACGGAAGCATAACAATTCCAACGCTAAGTACAAGAAAAGAACAGAAATATGCTGTCTCAAAAATATAAAGATTTACTAGTTACGAGCACCTCCGGTACGAATAGTGGAGCCGTTGTTCCGAATAACACTAAAAACCCGATTGGGCATGCTCTCCACCAAATGATGTAAGTGTTCTAGACGGAGTGCGTACCAGCTTCGTTCAATCTGCTCTTTCAATGCCACCACACTTTGAGAACTTACGTCCATTCGCATACACATCACGAGCGAGGATACCCCAGAGGTTCTCGATAGGGTTCAGATCTGGACTGAGTGCTGACCAATCCATTATGGTCACATGATGAGTGTCAAACCAGCTTTTCGTTGATTCAGACCGATGGAAAGAGGCGTTGTCTTTCTGGAACAGATAATCAACACCCGCTAGAGTTTCGGCAAACGGTAGAAGGTGGCTGCTGAGTATGTCCTTATACGTTTCGGAGTTTTGCCTGCCTTGCAGGAAAGCGATATCCGTTGTTCCATTGAACGCAAAAGCTCCCCAGACCATCACAGATCCCCCTCCTTTCTGTCTGCTGAAGAAAGTGCGTGGCTTGCATCGTAAATCATGCCAATAGCAGGTCCAACCGTCAGGGCAGTCCAGGTTGAACTTTCTCTCATCAGAGAAAATAGTTGTGATCCTCTCGTCCGTCCAGTGCATGTGGCTGCTTGCCCATAACAATCTAGATTCCTTGTGCCGCCTCGTGAGGTGTAGCAGACGGCCCATTTTACGGAGCACAGTGTTGAGACTTTCCTTGATTCGTCGATGAACTGTGTCCTTTAAAACAGTGACACGAACAGTCCGAGAAACTTGACGTAGTGGTGACCTTTGCGATGAAACTAAACACGTGATGTCCCGATCATCTCGTTTAGTTGTTATTCGAGGCCTTCCAGGCCGTTTTCTGGCAGTTAACGCATCGCGTTTCGATAAAGTCTTATAAATGACTGCCCTACTCCTCCCCATGGCTTTACAAATTTTTTCTACAGGCAACCCATTCGCTCTCAGTCTCCAAATCGTCTGCACCTCCTTACCAGAAAGTTGACTGTTGCGTGGCATTTCGGCAAATGAATGTCTGACGGCAGGTCCGCTGTCTTTTGTAGGCTGGACCGAATTATGGCCCATGCGCGTGCGCGTAAAGCATGCTAATTTGTACATCTCATTTTCATATGGCTACTTTACATAGTTGTCTTTATATTTATGAGACACCTAACATTACACTATTTCACTTTGTGGTGTTCTTTTCACACAATCCGGTCATCTCGACGGATCGAAACGTTTGTTGTAGGGTTATGTCTAATTAGGTACCACTTCAGCTTCCTACCTATATTCGCATTGCGTTCACTCCGCATAGTAGACTGTCTCTATATTTATGCGACGCACCTTAAACTGTGCTTTCATAGGATGCTTTCTTAACTTTTTCATATACGTATATGTAATGTATGTATACACATGGAAATATGATTCTAAATAAGTAAAGATGATTTTGATCTGACCAAAATTATAATTTGACCCGTTTGAGCAGATATTATGTTGAACCACTGAAAATACCTCTGCAAAGCATAATAATTCAGTCACTTTCGGCACTTTCTTCTTAGCACTCTTCTGTACTTATGGTGCTTCATGAACACATCTTTAATTCCAGGATAGATAAATAAGACATTCTAGACAGAAGCTTGCTCGTTAACACAAGAAAAATAAAGAAACCAGTATCATAGTCAGCTGGAGGGTAAAGATAACCCATCAACACAACTGCCAAGCCAACTGTTATTACCCACAGCAGCTTCTGTACATAATAAACAAATTATTTTTTACGCTTTTATGCTTTTCAGTTCTCTGGTTTTGCACAGTAAGAATAGTTTGACTGTATTACTTTATTCTAAATGAAAAAAGATTAGAATGATTCAACCACCAAAAATAAAATTAAAAAAATCAAAATTCACAAACCGCGATTCTAAAGAAATGTGAAGCAGCCATAAAAAACATCAACAGGAAAACAACGCACTTGTACAAACCAAAAACACAAAATATAAGTGACACTTAAAGAGGGTAAGCAGTAAGTTATACTTTGGGGGTTTTAATATCGGTCATCTTACCTTTTGGATCTCAGGAGAAAATATTTCTTTTGGCCCTTTCTCGATTTTATCCATATTTTGAAAGTTGCTACAGACAGAAACAAATATATTTTAGAAATCATCGGATTAAAAATAAAAAAACAAATCGTTTGCATTTAATATTAATCAGAGTGTGTGAAAGAGAGAATGAAAGAGAGAGTATTGAGAAACTGGAAGAGTTAGAGATTGACAAAGAGAAAAAAAAAGAGACAGAGACAAAGTGCAAATGTATCACTGAGTAAAAATTCCTAAAAAGGAAAAGTCTTTTGAAGAAAATTCTTCTTACAAGCCATTATCCTTTTTATTAAAGACTCCAAGTCTTTCTGTAAGTTTATACAGGGTTTTAGCCCATCTTCAAAAATATTCCTTTCTTTTAATCAGTTATCTCAGAAAAGGATTTTAATGCATAAAAACCAGCGTACCGTTAGGTGTCTGTGTGATATCACGTTAAAGTTCTTTTCACATTTCAACGGAATATCAAATATCGTGGAAACAGTTTTTCTATGTATGTTCCTATTTCCGGTGTAATGAACAAAAACAGTCGAAACTTCTTCGAGATTTTTCGCTTTGTGCATTCGACTCATACGGAATTCTCTTAATATTCATCTGTAAATTTAGTCACCAGTTCAGCATTAGATGCATTCATAGATTAAGCAAAATGTAAGAGAATTGACTATGAAAATATGAAAAAGCACAAAGCAAGGCTCATAAACACTTTTTCCAGAGAAAACAGTTGATGTATAAATAATTGGTCTGATATCCATAGACTGTCTATGTGAAAACATTTCTAAACCAGATAAAATAAACATATATAAATAGTTTTGCCATAAATTAATATCGTATCAGTTTTAATTTGTTTCTTAGAGTTGTTAGATCTGTCTATTTGTCTAAAATCAGAGTGTTATTTTCGGCATTAAGGGAAAATTAAAAGATTCGGTTCCGCACGAAATTTAAAAAATAATATATTTCCATGGTAAATCCTGCATGTAATAGTGCGTCACTTTTTCGTCTCCACCCCAAAGTCTTATACGCGTGTGCAGGAGGCGTGTCTCTGACTTTGCGTGCCTCTCATAATATTTCTAATACTACCTCTGTTCCAACGCACCAGATCTCTGGTGCGTTTGCTCCTCTAGCGGGTCTTTCGGAGAGATCTTGTTCGCCTACTCTTCAGTTTGTCTGATACTTCCTTGCATGCAGTCTGAACCACTTATGCCATCGATACATCTGCCGATGTCAATTTGGTTATTTTTGGTAAAATCCCTTCCATGAATGAACAAATCTAGACGAAACCCGTCGGAATCGAAGGTTAGTTTTTTTTTTTGAAAAGAATAAACTCGTGTGAAACAACAAATATAAACTTTATTAAATTGACAAATACACTCAACCACTTCAGTAACGACAATAGTCCATGCTCGTGATCTTTTTTCGACTGAAGGTTTAACGACAGCCGTGAGCAACTCAATGGGCTATAAGCAGTCGGCCGTCCCTAATTTAGGGTCACTGGTTCCAGGGAAGGGAGAGAGCCGCGGCCGTAAGACAAATACAACATTCATGCCTCAGCAGGATTCGAACTCGGACCCTTCACGAACGAATCATCACAAGCCAGCACTTAGGCCACTGCGCCACCGTGTCGGCCTGGTTCGTAATGAGCATCACGACTGCACCCTTTTTCAGTCGCAAAATGTGAGGCTGATGTCCACTCATCTCACTCGTGTGCAAAAATTCAACTGGATAGCGTACTCTTTCACTCTCATCTTCAGTCACAACTGTGTTTGTAAATGTTGTCGGAATGAGATTCGCGTTGC
The DNA here is from genome assembly GCA_039090855.1 of Macrothele yani. NCBI lineage: Eukaryota > Metazoa > Arthropoda > Arachnida > Araneae > Macrothelidae > Macrothele > Macrothele yani. The sequence continues at coordinate 20,835,536 of CM077002.1, read as the reverse complement.
GAGTACTCTTCACCCGTTGGAATCAACGGTCAGTTTTTTTTGCTTTTTTTTTTTTTTTGAAAAGAATAAACTCATATGAAACAACAAATGCAAACTTTATTTGACTGACAAATTCATTCAACCACTTCAGTAAAATCTCCAGTTCGTGATTTTTTTTTTACTGAAGGTTTAACGACCACCGTGAGAAACTCAATGGGCTCACTTCGGAAAACCTTTTGCGAATACCTCCTACTTAAAATAGTGCATAGTTTTCCAGCCAGAGGGCGTACATGTATGTCTTATTTTTGTCGATATCTCTGCTTGTAAGAGTCCTATTTAAAAAAAAAAAAAATATTTCTTTGTTGCAGAGCGTTTCCAGAGCGGAATGTTTCTCACGTAGTTTCAAAATTTTCCAGTAATTCATAGATTTTCCGCGAGCAGGCGTAAAGTTAAACTGCGTTTCCCGCGGTATCTCTGGTTCTATAACTCCGATTTGAAAAGTTTCCATCGGCGTCAACTACTAAAGGAAAATGTTTTGATTATAATTTGATAAACACGGTTTGGCCACCAGGAGGCGTAAGTTTTTATTTCTGCTTCTGATGTATTTGTAACAAAATCTAAGTTTTTGAAGACTCGACTGAAAAAATTATTTCGTGGACCCATACTGCTCATCCCAAAAAATCTTTACAGAATATTTTTTTTGTAAATAATGCGTAGTTTTTCTGCCAGAGGGCGTAGATGTACATATTATTTTTGTCGACATCTCTGCTTGTAAGCATCCGATTTGAAAAATTCTTTCTTCGTTGGAGAACGTTTCTGGTGTGAAATGTTTCTCACATAATTTCAAAATTTTCTTAACGCACAAGTTTGCCATTAGAGGGCATAAATGAAAGTTTACGTTCATAACAATATCTGCGGCACTAAAAGCCTGATATAAAAGATTCTTTTTCGGTCAGATACTACTAACCATGAAAACACTTTTTTTGTATTTCCTTTTCAAAATAACGCACGGTTTTGCTGCTGAAGGTCACCGATGTTTAATCTGTTTTTTGTAATATCTCCGCTTCAAAATGTGCGATTTAAAAAATCTTTCAACACCGGATTCCGTATAACTTGTAGAACAATTTAGGTTAGTATTTAAGGAGTTTTATAGTTCACAATTCTGTTGATAGGTGGTGTTTGCGTACTTCTGCTTGCAGCTGTATCTCCGCTTCTTTAAACCCTATTGAGAAATATCTCTTTTTTACTGTATGCCATTAGATACAATAGAGATATGGAACTTAATCGTCTTGAAATAATACACAGATTTCCCGCTAGGAGATGTAAAGGCCATCACATTTTTTCTCTATCTCTACGTCTATATACACTGGTGTGCAAATATTAAGGACGAAGAGGAGAAATTAGCAAAACAGCGGAACGAGTACGCAGAAAGGACCGAAAGACCTTTCAGGAGATAGACTAGGGTCCGGTACGGTACGGCATGCGCATATCTGCAGCATGGCGTAGGGGGGGTCGGAAATGTATAAAGCACACGGGCGGTCTACGCTCAGCAATTCGGTGAAAGCTATCGCACGGTGTACATCGGTTTGAACGACGTCGAGTTGCTGCCACCGTGTGATATGGCCAACAGGCAATCCAGTAGACAACATCTGGATGACTTTACCCGAGGTCGCGTCATTCGGAAGTTGTCTAGTGTGGCCGAGGAGTTCGGGATCACTCACAGCATAGCTTCACGAGCTTGAAGAGCATTTCGAACGACAGGAACAGCTGTCCGAGAGTTTAGCAGTGTTCGTCCACGAGCAACCATGGCGGCGGACGACCGGAATATTGTCCTACAGGCGAAAAGAGACAGACGGCAGACAGCGGGAGAAATCGCAAGGCACATGTAACAGACAATTGGACGTCCATTATTGCGTTTTACCGTGGCTAGGGCTGCACAAAGGTGGTCTATTTGCACGACGACCAGTATGGTGTGTGCCATTAACGCCTGCTCATCGTAGATGGCGGTTTCGGTGGTGCCAGGAACACAAGAACTGGACACATCAGCAATGGGGTCGAGTTCTCTTTACGGATGAGAGCCGATTTAGTCTGACGTGCGATTCTGGACGTATACACATCTGGAGACAGCAGGGAACGTTCTCGTTTGGGGCGGTATTATGCTTGGTAGCCGTACTGACCTCCACATCTTCCAAGGAGGTTCAGTCACTGGTGTCCGCTATTGAACCGCGGTTCTCTTGCCTCACGTGCGTCTGTTTAGACGTGCTGTTGGTCCTGAGTTCCTTTTCATGGACGACAACGCTACACCTCATCGTACAGTGGCTGTCGCAGAGCTGTTGGTGAGTGAAGATATTCAACGCCCGCAAGGTCCCGGACCTACATCCAATCGAACACGTGTGGGACCTTCTCGGGAGACGCTTGGCAGCACGTCACTAGCCGCCAGCAACAATTCTGCAACTGCGATTGACGCTACAAGAGGAATGGGACGCGATGCCTCAACAGCTCCTTGACAACCTCGTCCTCAGCATGGACAGACGTTGTAAATCCTGCAACGCAGTCAGGGGTGATCATATCCCCCACTAAAGACTGGATTTTCTTGGGAGTACCCAGTCACATGGACGTTTCTGTCTTCTGTCCAGTTGTGCTCGAAACTTACTTTTCAATAAAGTGCCTTTGTATCCTTTGGATTCCTTGTTTTGACGGTTGCGCTTACTTGTCCCATACTCTTACATCTTGGGGATCTTATGGTATGATTTAAGTCGATGCGTAGCACTTCTGCACGACGTTACATTTGAAAAACCATCTCGTCCTTAATTTTTGCAGGCCAGTGTATATATATATCTTTTTAGCTGTTTGATTTGAAAACCTGTTTTTCTCCGTTACCTTCCTTCTGCTATGAGAAGCATTTTAGGCGCCATCTGGTAATTTTCGTAACATAATTTTTAGCCGTTGGTGGAAGTAAGTAGCTGTTTCTATTTCTGGATGCTTTATCGATTGCAGAAATACATTTGATTTTCTTATAACCGGTCACATTGACTTAGGATAACTTTGATAAATTTAGTTCGTGTCAGAAACGATTCAAAAGACGAGCTCATTACAACAGGAAATTTGGTGTTATCTTTCTTCAAACAGAAGTCATCGTCCTTTCCACGTTTAGAAGTGAGACACGGAAAAATTCTCATCAGCCGCCACCGGGAACCGAACCCATGGTCTTCCAGTTACCCGCAAGATATGTTATCACTGCACCGCAGCTGCCTTGAAATCCTCCAGATTCACATACGACTAACTGCCAAACCGCATGGCAGGTTGCGGCCGATGAGAATTTTTCCGTGATGATTCTCGGTGGCGACCGATGAGAATTTTTCCGTGATGATTCTCGGTGGCGGCCGATGAGAATTTTTCCGTGATGATTCTCGGTGGCGGCCGATAAGAATTTTTGCGTGATGATTCTCGGTGGCGGCCGATGAGAATTTTTCCGTGATGTTTCTCGGTGGCGGCCGATGAGAATTTTTCTGTGATGATTCTCGGTGGCGGCCGATGAGAATTTTTCCGTGATGATTCTCGGTGGCGGCCGATGAGAATTTTTCCGTGATGATTCTCGGTGGCGGCCGATAAGAATTTTTCCGTGATGATTCTCGGTGGCGGCCGATGAGAATTTTCCCGTGATGATTATCGGTGGCGGCCGATGAGAATTTTTCCGTGATCGTTCTCGGTGGCTGCCGATGAGAATTTTTCCGTGATGATTCTCGGTGGCGGCCGATGAGAATTTTTGCGTGATGATTCTCGGTGGCGGCCGATGAGAATTTTTCCGTGATGATTCTCGGTGGCGGCCGATGAGAATTTTTCCGTGATGATTATCGGTGGCGGCCGATGAGAATTTTTCCGTGATCGTTCTCGGTGACTGCCGATGAGAATTTTTCCGTGATGATTCTCGGTGGCGGCCGATGAGAATTTTTCCGTGATGATTATCGGTGGCGGCCGATGATAATTTTTCCGTGATCGTTCTCGGTGACTGCCGATGAGAATTTTTCCGTGATGATTCTCGGTGGCGGCCGATGAGAATTTTTCCGTGATGATTCTCGGTGGCGGCCGATGAGAATTTTTTCTGTGACTTACTTCCAAACGTGGAAAGAGCGATGACTTCTTTTTGTTGTTCCTAATCCACGTCAATAGTGCGTATTAGTTATCTTTCTTATTTTAGTTCTTAAGAAAGTTTCGCTGACAATGCGCACTAAGCTAGCGCATTGGTATTGCTTTAATCTCTCATAGGACTTACGTTTTCTCCTCTTAAGTTGTATGTTTGATGTGAGTTATGATGCGACCGCTTAATACGCTAGATTAGAGTGTCAACTGATTTTACTGGTTCCCGCGATTTAAAAGGTAGTCTACCCTTCTTGCTTTAATATTCGTTAATTGTACATAGTTTCTTTGGTTTGCAAATAAAGATGATTTCAAAAGACATGTCGTGCAGCGTCCTTTACACTGTACTCATGCTAACATCAGTATGAATAGTCCCACATAGGGTTTGCGTGATTTGAAACATTGTTGACTTTGCGTTCCGAGCGGGAAGTCCTTTTTTCGCAAAGTTCTCTTTTCCTGTTGTGTTAGCTCAGGAGCTTTAGTGTAGCATAGTCTAGTCTAGTCTCGCTCTTTCGCGCAAGGCGAGTTGAGTTCCTCGAAGACGGAGAGTCCATCTGTGAGGATTACTGGCGAATTGATGCAGACATCTCGCCACTCCTCTGTTTCATATCGGGACAAGGGTCAAAGTGCGTCCGGGGTTGACTTCACAGGGATCCATCTACGCATCCGCGTCCCCAAACACAGAGAGTCTGCGGAAAACCCGCTGACTAGATGGCCGGCAAGACCGGGATTCGAACACATGAGAGAAACGACCGCCACCCACAGAGTGCCCAGCGACTTAACCACCTTAGGAGCTCTATCGGGACGTTTCTTGGCAGATTCAGTCCCAGTCAGATTCCGTTTGCACATGACGTCACTAATGTTCTAATTTGGGGACATTCATCATTGTTTAAATGCCATGTACAGGCAGATTGCTTATCTTGCATACAATTATAAATTCCGTGCGGGAAAGCTGTTAGTTCTATCGATCGGGGTATCTTGCTTTCACAGGGGCTCTGTTGCCTCAATTTTGCCCCCGAATTTATTCATATTTGAATCTGAGATTTTGAAATTGCGTAGAACAGAATTTATTAACAATAGATTGGTTTCCGGTTAGTAATGGTAGGACAATGATTTTTCTGTCTTCGCTCGCTGGGGGGGGGGGGGGGGTAACGATCACCCTGAGCAACTCGATGGAATTTAAGCAGTTGACCGTCCCTGATTTAGGGCCACTAGCACCAGGGAAGGTAAACAGCCAGTGCCGTAAAAGAAACACAACATCCATGGGACGGCATTGGACAGTGTACATATGTTTCGTAGTAAAACTGGATTAAATCGAATAACAGGAAATTTCATATTTTTACTAAAGAAAAATAAAGCTGATATGTATTTCATAATACTTAATAAGTTTTTATCACTTCGAATAAAGGACCATTTTTAAACTATAATCAGAAAACGGTACATTTTTGTAAACCGGGAAGATGTAAAATAAATACTGAATTTCATATACTGAAAATCTTCTAAATAAAATCCTCTAAAGTCAGTTGAATAAATAAATCCATCGCTCTTTCCACGTTAAGCAACGCACAACAACTAAAAAATTGGTTATCAGCCGCCGTCGGGGAATTGAATCCCGAGATATCTAGCCGAGCGCGTTAGCCTTACACCACAGCGGCCAACAATTCACGGTGCTATGTGCAATTTTATTTTTCAATCAGCATCTGACATTATAAATCCGTAAGATGGGCTCAGCTATTGAGACGTCTCATCTGTTGGGTATTAACGGCACTGGCTATTAATTATAGCAATTAAATCCAAGGGCGAGATCCAAAGTGAAAATCTTCTAAATACGTGGCGTCAGTTGAATAAATAAATCCATCGCTATAGCAAAATATAGAATGCAGTTTTTGTTTTGGTATGCAAAGAAGCTCAAACGAAAATTGAAGAACACACTGTTTGTTTTTTCCAAACGTCGGTAACAATCGAAGGGCAGCCTTGGATTCATTAACAAAAACGAGCAAAATGCTCGTAAAAAATTCTGGCCATCACTGTGAAATACGATTTTCCCCCTCAAGTATTTCCATTGAACTTTGTTTTCTGAATCATCCTAATTAAATATTCCGCTGTAAATTGCCTGGGTTTTTTTTCTCTATCAAAGCATGCCGTTATTTATATTTGATGATTTGTTTTCTCATGGTTTTCCATATTAAAGAAACACAAATTTTAGTAGCTGTTCTTGTCTCAGTATTACTGCAGAATTAACAATATTTAATGAACGTTAGGTCTTTAACTTTGCGCGTTAAAGTTATTCTGAAGAGATCTTCGACATTTGATAGTTGATAATATTCAACAAAAATCCTAATTAAGGACATGGCGTATGCGTGAGGTCTAATAGACTTATCATTTGAATGTTGACGTTTGTTCATTTTTTTCAGAGGTGATTTATGGAGTTGATGAGAATACAGTTAAGGAAATTTATCTTCTTTTTCATGGCGGCAATGTTTGATCACTGCAAGTGAAAGCTTCGTTGGCCGTGATCCACACGCTGAATTTCAGCTCACTTGGCTATAGATTTTTTAGTTTCTGAGCGTAAAGCGCTGACCGTTAAGAGAAACATTTTTGCGCATTGCACCAACGTTTTCACTAAATGTAAGATCGATACTGATCCTATACTTACTGCCCACTGGCTGTAATCATCACTACCTTTTTGTCAGATGGCCAAGCGGTTTAGATCACAGTTCCTTATGCTGAACCTGGATTGCTATTTTGTTGCTTTCTTTGAAAGACGAGCGTTCCATTGACACACAATTTTCAGAGTGTACGGTGGTATTAACTCTTTTCATCGATATGATTTTGGTCATAAATGGAAAATTGGGACAGAACTTATGAATATTCTACGATGAAATCTTTTTCTCTTCTCAGTTAGCATAGCATGTCTTCCTTTATTATCTCCATCACCAAAGTTTCTTCAATTAAGCGGCTATGGACGTCATTTATCGTTCAGTTTTATCCTTTTCTCTCAGAGCTGGTATGGCCTTTTCAAGCAATACTTTTTTTATATGAATATAATCTTGTATTAAAAAAATAGCGGGCATGTAAATTTTTCTTTGATGGTTCTTTTTTTGCCATACAATTCCGCACGTATAACGTTTTTCTGAGAGGGGGGGGATTTAACGACCGCTGTCAGAGATTTGATGGGATTTAATTTAAGCCGTATCCCGTCCCTGACTTAGTGACACTGGTTACAGGAGGGGATGGTAGTCAGTATCGTAACACAAACACAACATCCATGCCTCACCGGGATTTGAACCTGGACCAATCTCCGACGAATGGCCATCAGCCAGGGCTTAGAGCCATGCGTCACAGGGGCGTTCGTAAAATGTTTATGTACATACAGGGGGTGAGTTAAATCTTTTGCATAATTTGCATAAACGCGTGTGCTGCGGCGGGTATGTCACGTGTTTAAACTACTTCAAGTCGCATACTGCAGTCAGTCGAAAGCGATATAAAGTGGTAGTCGTTGCTGTGAAGAGCATTGCATGTCGTCATTCTGTCTGTGTTTGGGACGCCTAAAAAATGAACAGCCACAACCGGCAAATTAGGGAACTTTTGTTTTACGAGTTTGAACTCAGTCATAACGCTACCCAAGCAACACGAAACATTTGTGATGCGAAAGGGGAGCGTTCTGTGGACCACAGCATCGCAACCGGATGGTTCAATAGATTTTGCTTAGGTGACAGAAACCACGACGATCAAACAAGGTAAGGTAGTCCGCGAATCGTGGATTTTGGGGGCCGTGCGCCAGGCAGTAGAAGTAAATCCGACAACCAGTACTCGGGGATTATCAGGAGAGCTGGACATATCCCAAACCACCATATATCGTCACTTTCAGGACCTCGCCAAGGTCTACAGGAGCTGCCGTATTGTCCCTTACGGATTGACACCTGATGAAGGAAACCGTCGAGTGGAAGTGTGCACGAAACTTCTAGAAAACCTGTGCGATGTACGTTTCATCAAGAGAATTGTTACGTGAGATGAAAAGTGGGTCTATTTCCGTAATCCTAGCACACAACGGCAGTGGTTCAGCCCGGGCCAGCTTCCAGAACGTTTTGCCAAACGTGGGCGTTTCGAGCACAAGGTGATGTTCGGCGTCTAATGAAATTTCGAGGAGATAATCCATTACGAATTTGTTCCAGATGGTCGAACCATTAACGCCAACCTCTACTCTGAAGAGCTGGAGCGGATGTATGCCGTTTTGGAGGAGAAGTACCCGGCACTGGTTAACAGAAAGCGCGCTCTCCTACAACAGGACAACGCTCGGCCTCATACCGCGCGAACGGCCCGGGCAAAACTCCAGGAACTTGAGGGCATCGAACTGATGCCATTCCCAGCATATAGTCCTGAGCTTTTTACGTCGGATTATTACTTGTTCCGGTCCATGACCCCACTTTTCTTCCATGGTGGCACTTCAACAATCAGGAGGAATTGACAGCTAGGATGAGGGAGTTCTTCGCTTCGAAGGAAAAGAAGTGATACCGCCACGAAATCAAACAACTGGCAGACAGATGGCTAAAGACGGTGCAACACGATGGCCTATAGTTTGAATGCTAGTCACCTTTCGTCGTAAAGGTACGTATGAAGACAGGAAGGGATCCAAATATTACAAAACTTTCGACTCATCCTCTGTAGCTGCAGCCTCAGAGCTTATGAATTTAGTTTTTTACCTGAATTTCTATCGTTTTTTATCTTTCTGTTGCATTCATGAATTTTTCTGTTTCGCGCGATAACTTCACTACTAAAAATCCAAAAACTGAAAAGCTGCTTTCTCATTGGGAAGCCGAAACTAATGAATTTCATGTATTTGATGCTTTTCACAATGCATAGTTTTTCCACTAAATGTCATGTATATAAATTGAATGAGCCAATTATTTATACACTAAAGTGTAAAAAGTTATGGTGTAACAGTATGCAAATTTTAACTGGTGCTGCCATCGTATAAAGGCTTCGACGCTCGCCACGATTTTAATCAGTTACGAAGTGTAATTTCGTGAGACAGTTTGAACAGCCGCCGGTGCGATTACGGCAAGTCGACAGGAATTATCTGAGTTTGAACGAGGCATGGTAGTGGGAGCCAGACGGATGGGACCATTTACGAAGTTGTGCAACCATTCAATATTCCTTGATCCACGGTATCACGTGTGTACCAAGAATACCTCAGGAAAGGCATTACCACCCAGCCTGGACAGTAGAGTGAATGTCCTATACATGGGAAAAAATAAAGTTGTTCCTTTCTTTGGTCCCACAATTTTAAAATATTCCTTTTGGTATTTAAAACAACCTCTTGAAAATTCATCTCATTTGGTTGAGATTTAGAGGTTGAACAACACCAGTTATTTATGTTCATTAAATGCTATTAGAAGGTACATAGTATATACCTTAACGTTACATCTCGGTGTGAAGCACGGCCTTGATAATTGAACCATGGCGCAATACCATTTTTGTTATGGCTTGTTTCTCCTTTCAGTGGATTTAATGCAAGATTGTTTTGTATTTCATGTTTATGCACTATTGTTGATTGAACAACCCATGCTCTTTTTGAGTCTGGTTGAAAGTTTATAGGAGATTCCGTGGCTAAACAATTAAATCCACTGAAAGATGACATGTTCAAGTTCATCAAGGATCAATTAACAGCATTTCAACCAAGGGATGGCAACAATGAATTACTATACCTCTCCATCTGCTATTCCTAGGAGATAACGATGCAAAATGGATTAACATTCATGCTCCTGGAGCTTTACAACCAGCTAATTGGACAGCTACGTTAATATACGGCATGAAGATCTACTTGTTTCGCTCGTTGTTCAAACTAACCGCCTGAGAACTCTATAGACTGCAAGATTTAATATGTTTGTGCTACAGATTTATTTCAAGTATTGGTAGGCTCATTCCTGTGGAGCATCAGCTCCTAATAATGACCTAAAACTCTTAAAGGAGCTTGATAAATACAAGGAAAGTAAGCCACTGCCGATGCTGCAGCTAAAAACATCTCAGGAAATCTCTGGTACTTAAGTGAAACACTTGTTGGATTAGTTTTTTTGACTCCCAAGTTTTTTCTGAAATGAAAATGAAGATGGTAAAAGCATTGGAAAGGAAGGTGCCGGCAACCCTCTACGCGGTATCCAACTTGTGGCAACAGCTGCTCAAACGAAGCAGTTGTGTGATTTTGTGTCATAAAACCCTCTCATATTATTTACAGCTTTGGATATACCTCAAGATGTTTTAAATCAAGATCTAAATACTTGGAAAAAAAACCAATGATTTCCTTGAAAGTCGTCGAAGAATCCAAAAAATGTAAGTTGTAAAGGATGCTGCCGAACGTGGAATCGTACTAATTCAGTCGTTCAATGGAATTCTCACCAACCAGGAAAGAGCAGAAAGAGTACATTTTGCATGTAATAGAAAAGCATCGACACGACTATCGAAACGCAAATAAGTCTACCATGGTTGCTTAAAATATTATTTAAGCAGTGATATATGACACTTTCCTTAATGTTGATATGTTTCTATTAGGCATCCTATGTTAATCGTATCAAAATTTAAAGTGTGTTGTACAACCAATAGATATTAATATATTTTCTTGAACTTTTCTGTTAGTGTTTTTTTCAGGTACATGAACAATTCCAGGGGATGGTATTTTGAAAATAATGAACTCCATGTTTTATTGTCACCCTACTGGACAGCGTAGTGACGAGCCAAGGGTGTTGAATGACCGCGATCAGCGGCGTCTGACTAGGATTGTTCATGCTGATAGGCAAGCGACACTGGCTCAAATAGCATCCACCCTGGTAGCAATATTATGTTGGACCAACCGTGGGCTTTCAACGGTCGGCCCAGCGACTCGGCGGCCCATAATTGGATATGTGTTGGTTCAACGGTTGAACCCACATTGGAAAACTGGTGCAAACAGTTTTCTAATGTGATCATGTGTTCCTGGACAACCATGGTTGGTCATGTGTTGTTAGACAACCATCGGACAACCGTTAAGTGGTCATTTGTTGATAAATGGTTGGTCATGTGTGGTTGGAAAAACTGTTGGCCAATCTTCGATAAACAACGCAACCTTCGCCCAACGCTACCGACGCAAAAATATCATTGGGCCAACCGTTAGCCAATGTCAATGTGCTACTTGGGTACATTCAATGCTGGAGGTACCAGAGACATATGTATCAGGTCAGTGCAGCGTAATGTAGCGTCAATAAGGAATGGGAGCAGAAGACTCACCAGAGTGATTTTATTAACACCGCGACATCCGACACAGCATCTCACCTATGCTTGTGAACATGTTAATTGGAGCCTGGAAGACTGGCAACATGTGGCGTGATCCGATGACAAAAATATCATTGGGCCAACCGTTAGCCAATGTCAATGTGCTACTTGGGTACATTCAATGCTGGAGGTACCAGAGACATATCTATCAGGTCAGTGCAGCGTAATGTAGCGTCAATTAGGAATGGGAGCAGAAGACTCACCAGAGTGATTTTATTAACACCGCGACATCCGACACAGCATCTCACCTAGGCTTGTGAACATGTTAATTGGAGCCTGGAAGACTAGCAACATGTGGCGTGATCCGATGACTCAGGCTACCAGTTGTTACAAGCTGCTGGTAGGGTTCATGTGTGGCGCACACCTCATGAGGTCATGGACCCAAGCTGTCAACAAGGCACTGTGCAAGCTTGTGGTGGTTCCATACATGTGTGGAATGTCTTTACGTGGCACGGATTGAGTCTTGAGTCCTCTGTTCCTCGCAAACACGTCATTAACCAGTACTCGCTTTATTGCTCTGTTGGGTGACCACTTGCAGTCCTTCATAGACTTCATGTACCCCGACAATGACGGGATTTTCCAGGCGAACAATGCACCATGCATCGGGTCCAGGTTGCCGAAAACTGCTTCGAGGAACATTTTGGGCAGTTAAGAATGGTGTTGCCAACACGTTCCCTGGACATCAACCAAATAACAAGCTTATGGAATGTGGCGAAAAGGTTAATTCGCACCCAGGATCCTGCACCTAAAAATACCAGGAAATTGTGGTAGGATGTTCAGACGGCATGGCTCAACATCACTCCAGAAGTCTTTCGGCGACTAGTGACATCGATGCCACGTCGAGTTGCTGAACTGTCTGGCTAGAGGAGGTTCTACACGATATTAGGTATCTGTCCCCGTAAGTTTTGGCACTTCAGTGTACATCCCGGTAACAGGATGCAAAGAAGAAACTTTAAGCCCGATCACGTAGGACGCTCACACTAGTAATGCCTGGAAATTGAGTAAGTCTCCACGCATTGGAAACTAGTCACGGAAAAGTAATCATTGGTATGGGCAACGATGTAAGTAAATTATGTCCCTGGGGAAATAGAAGATGCCAAGGTAGCCGGTTGTTCAATCGCTGCAGCTACTGAGATGTTAAAATTTCCTAGGCAGGCAGTCTCACGTGTATACCAAGACTACGTGAAATATAGCAGAACTTTTAACCAACGGGATAAATGTGGCCGTAACCGCGCATTTGATTCTCAAAGTGAGAGCAGTCTTTCTCCTATCTTTGCAAGAAAATAATGTCGGAATTTAATGAGGGCGCATGCACAGAGACAATCCGTCGCGTATACCATGAAGGAAATAGGCTGGGACTTACGACGTCAACATCGTGGCCACTTGTTGACTGCCAAGCACCTGAAGATAAGGTTGCTGTTTGTAGGGGCCTATCACAACTGGATTGTATATTAGGACTAAAAGAATAGGCTGCAGTTGGAAGGGACCTATCGAAAATGGAATGTGGAGGAGGAAGGGATAATTAAGCTGCAGTTTAAAGTGGACAATCACAACTGGAATGTGGATTAGGACTGGAAGATTAGGCTGCTGTTTGAAGAACCTATCATAAATGGAATGTGGGGCAGAAATGGAAGATGTGGCTGCAGTTTGAAGTGGACAATCACAACTGGAATGTGGATGAGGACTGGAAGATTAGGCTGCTGTTTGAAGAACCTATCACAAATGGAATGTGGGGTAGAAATGGAAGATGTGGCTGCAGTTTGAAGGAGTCATTCAGAACTTGAATGTGCAGGACGACTAAATAGGCTGCCGTTGGAAGGGACCTATCGCAAATGGAATGTGGAGGAAAATTGGAAGATTATGATGCAGCAGTTTGATGGGGCCTATCACAACTAGAATGTGTAGGATGCTAAAAGATTAATCTGTAGTTTGAAGGAACCTATCACAACTGGAATGTGGAAGACGACTAAAAGATTAGGCTGCAGTTTGAAGCGCCTATTACAAATGGAATGTGGAGGAGCAATGGAAGATCAGGCTGTAGTTGGAAGGAGCCAATCACAACTGGAATGTGGAGGAGGACTGCAAATACGTCCCTTGATCCGAAAAATCACGGTTTCAGCTGTATCATGAGGATGGGAGAGTGCATGATTGGGGTAAATTACACTAAGCGACGGATCCAGCTTGCCAAATTGGGGTTGTACTGGCAGGTGGAGACGGCGCACAGTTTCGGGTGCAATTCCATGGGCTTTCTTGAGGCCTCTTGTTCCGTGCGAAGCCTCCGTTACCAACAGAAGATTTGTAAACATCCTCGGCGACATTCCGTTGTTGTTCGTAACGATTCTCTTTCCGCAACATGACGCAATATTTCAAAAGAGCAAAGCCACACCTTATACTTCCCGAGTGACGACCAGTTGGCTCCAGGAGTATTCGAGTGAGTTTATCACATTCGAATGGCCTCTTTGATCGTCGGACCTCAACCTCATTGAGAGTCTGTTGTACGGATTGGAAAGATCTGTTGGAGGTCACCAACTCCAACAGGCAACTGTGCCTACACTACGACATGCGATCGTTGCTTTATGGGAGGTAATGCCATCCCAGTGTTTTCAGTACCTCACTGAGTCCTTACCAATACCTCTGGCTGCTGTTGTGAGGCCAAAGGTTGAGGGAACTCGGTATTAGGTAGTTGTACATACCAATTTTGTCCATCTAATGTAGAATAAACGCAGAATGTCGGCATAGCAATTAGTCCACCTAATTTTGAATAAACGCAGAAGGAAATAGGTATGTGTGAAATGCGTTGAATTGCGTTTCGTAATTATGAAACAAATCCCAAATTGAAATGATTTAAAACTGAAAATATAGTATAAAAGCATTTTTTTTATTTATTACACTAAACAAAGGTTAAGACGGGTTTAATATGCTTACCTTAGGATTGACTTTACTGTTAAAGGCTTTCCCGGAGAATGTGACAAACAGATCTTCTGAGCACCCTGAAAAATCCAAAAGATATGAAAGCTTTCGTTTCGCTCTGCTTGCACACAATAACACATATTCAGTCATAATTATGCACATGAATCACTTTGATAGCCTTCATCAAAATGGAATAGCGGAGACGTCTCATTCTGAACATAAAATGCGTCCTTAATATGCATCTTGAGAACAAAAACCAGTGTACAACACAATGGAAATTTCACTGTCTTTTAAATTATTCCCATGAAACGTTGTGGGCCTATAACGCAATTACGCAATGTTTGGTGGTACTGCTGTCCAACTATACGCTGCAACACTAAATGAACACATTTTGCAAGGTTTCTCATCCTTGAAAACTGCTACCGAGTAAGTTCATTTTTAGCACCTCTTTCATAATGGATCTGGGATTTCAGCTCTTCCGATATATGGAAATAGCATCATACATTTTTTAAGCAAATAATGAGTTTCGATAAATTTCAGACGATGGGTGGAAGAAACATCACACATTTTTCGAAGAACCCAACGACCAGGATATGCATTTTTATGGTTAGGCGTCAATATGAAATACACATTTGCCGGAGATTCGAATCCACATTCTTCTGCTCCGGAGCCGAATACTTTTGCAAGTAAGCTACGCCTACGTGGACTTGTCACTGTTAATTGCCATCTTGACATGGGTGTTACCTCTGTAGTACGTCACAAAATATGATGTCTCTTACAGAATAGCACTTCGACATCTTTCACGGGAAAAATTGCTTTCGAATTAAAGATCACTTAAAAACGCATCCCAAGAATTTCCTACATGCCGATGCCAACCGTTGTTTCCGTGATGGCATACAGACATTCTTTGATAAAAGTGTTTTGCTGCTCGCGGTGATTGTTGATTAATAAATTTTATTTTGCATCGCATTTTTGGTGTTTGAAATTTCCGATTATAATCCGACATTTTGTCTGCAAAAACCTGAGAGGTACTAATCCTCAAGGCAGCAACAACGATACACACAAAAGCAGCCACCTTCTTAGTTATTCCGATTGGTATAAATAGGTTTTCTTCTAAACTGAATTAATACAAAGAGAAAGCGCGACAACGTTTGTCCAAAGACCGTTCATGAAATTGGATTTAGGAAACACATTTTCAGACGCGATCATCTGTATTTTGAAACGATTCTTTTGCTGTAGTTTGATTAATTTTCCAATTAAGAAAAGATAGGGAAGCAAGAAAACGTAAAGCAAGCAAATTTTCGTGCACAGTTTTTTCATGTAAACCAAGCGTGAATTAGATTTATAAGGTTTTGATGAACACGCATTCTTCCGTTGTGCAGAAATTTTAACAATATATTCCCTCTCTCTCTATGCCGTCCGCACATAGTGGGTTGAGTTCCTCAAAGACGACATAAAACTGGCAAATTAATGAATAGTTTTGATTACTGGCAAATTAATGCAACCGGCTTGCCACTCCTCTGCTGCATATGGGTAAGGGACAAAGGCGTCCAGGGCTAAAATCACAGGGAACTATCTACGCATTCGCAACCCCAAACACAGGGAATCTTAGAAAACCCCCGGAAAAACCGCAGACTAGATGGGCAGCAGGACCTAGATTCGATCACCCATTAGAAACATCCTTCTCCCACACAGCGCATAGCCACTTAACCAACTACGCTATGCTGGTGATAATATTATACTACGTTAATTAAAACCTTACCTATCGTACTTGGATTCTATGATGAACACTTTTGTCCGTGCCGGGCATCGAAACTGGGTCCCTTCACTCCGGAGTAAGTCGCTCTCCCAACTGAGCTACACGGTAATGTGCTCTCACTACTATCTGCCTTTATCACATGTGCTACCTGCTGGGCATGCACGTCACATCCCTCCCCTCCCGAAAGAGGGCCGGGGGCATGGCACACGGGGTAGCCGGGACCATGTGTCGCAATAGGCAGTCGTCTCATGAACAACGTGCGCTTGAGAAATCCCAGATAATTTGGTGTGCGGAACGTGGCACCACACTGATTTATTTTTTCGAAGCATTCTGAAGACGGGATTCTCACTTTTCCTATCTCGCAGTGTGGAAAGGACATCACATCATTGCGAAAAATCTAACAGCCGGGTCATCCTGGAAGTTCTGGCGCCAATATGACGAAGTAAATTTCTCCATCATTTTTATGACAGAGGCAGGATTCGAACCTGCTACTCTCGGCTCCGGAGCACCGAGTGCTATCCACTTGGGAAAAACTCTCATATGTGCTCTCACTCCTATCTGCCTTTATCGCGTGTGCGTCCTGCAGGGCAGGCACGTAACACTTCATAAAATAAGCAGGTGGAAGATACTTTTCTGTTTGCTCAACATGCATTTCGTCTAGTCAGGCGAGAACAGCGGGTAGAGTGTTGCTTTATACGCTGGTGTCCAAAACTTAAGAATCGTTAAAGATACATATTTTAGAACAATCGAAAGGGGGAAGAAGGATAATAAAGTGAAGTACAGAGGATGTGGGAATATATAAATGTGGAAATCATGACGTCATACATGTAACGAACGAAAATTGGCATATAAATCGAAGCAGCAGGTTTGTGGAGTTCAGAAAGAGCTACAAAAATGCGAAAAGTGACATTTCTTGTCATTGCGCCTGCTAGTAGTAGAATGTATTGCTTTTATTAAAACAGTATGTTAGAAAGACAGCAGTTGGATATGTTTACACGTGGGCGGATTTTCAGATTGTTCGAATCCTGCCAGACGCAGAGTGATGTTGCCAGCGCCACCGCGGTGCATCAATCTACTGCATCCAGACTTTGGAGAAGGTACCAGGACACCGACGATGTTAATCGCTAACATGTGAATGGATTACAACGGCTCAGAAAGATAAATATCTGGCACTAACAGCGAGACGTTGCAGGTCGATTTCAGCAAAAAACGCTAGCGTTTGCGCTGCGTACGGTCGGTGGACCAAATGCAGCGCAAAAGTGTTACAGGGCTTGGTGCTGAGTTCTATTACAACGCCCTCTGTGGAGGGTTCGTTTGATGTTTGCTCTGTATATGGGATTTAACCCGTAATTATCCCAACTGGAGTAGATATAAAAAATAAAAGGTATCAAGAATCGACTCTAGTCAAACTCTTTTCGTGCAGTGAGGAAGCCTTTTTTCAGATGTTACAGGGAATGTCTCTAAGCCTTGTCCTGATCTCCGTTCTTTCTATATCTTACTAACCCTTCATAATCTCCTTCCGTCTCTCTCATCATCGGCTTCATTCCTTTCTACTTCTCTTTGTCCCGACGATACTCTCACCCGCGCTAAAATACTCCTCCTTCGTCGACTTTCTGCCACCGAGTTCCCTGTTCTCTAGCTCGGAGAGAACTCTTCTTTCTCTCGTGTGAAGTCCGACAAATTCCTCCTAAGCGAAGACACACCATAAGATGCCTCCTCTCCGAAAAACACAAAACTATTTTATTGCCCTCGCTGTCCCCGTCTTCTCCCTTCGTCGGGCTGCTTGGGACGGCGGAAAAGCAATAATGTCCAGTTTTTCTTCTCTTCACGTCCACGAAACTATAAATCTAACACCCCCTCTGCAGCGACGCGTGGAAAAAGAAGTACATTGACGTTTACTTCCCGGCTCATCAAAATGGCGGGAAATGAAGGAAAATGATTACAATTCACTATCACTAAAAATGACTACTGAGCTTTACTTCTGATAACTATGGAAACCCCGGTTACAAAAGCAAAACAGACGGCTTAACGCACAAGGATCATACATCATAATCGCGTAAGTATTCTGAATTTGTCATTTTCTTGTAGGACTTCCGTCCACAGTAAGTACAGTTAAGGTCCCAGCCACCTACAGCGAGTTCGCCTTTTGGGCAGGACACAGAAACGGAAGGAATTAGAACAAGTCTAGCAACTTTGACAGAACAGTTTGTAGTGAGATTAGAGTACAGTAGATGGCGCCACCGTACAAGTACGATGTTGCACATAGAGGGGTGAGAGAATTTCAGGGGGCATAGGAAAGGATACCCATTTAACCAGTGGGTCCAGCCTGGGGGCCGTCACTTAACGTGCTCGTCCCTTGCACGGCGGATATTCAGCAATTGTTAGTAAATCACACCATCTCTGATAAATCAGCCCAGGATCGAACCTGAGGACCTTGCATTGACATTCTTACTCGCTAACCACTAAGCCATCCGCAGCTCCAAGGATCATACATGGGAAGACCTGCATTTTTATTCCACTCCGTCAGCAAGTAATGCCGGAGCCATGTGGAGCAGACAGCATCAAGACTTGGACGAAAATCAATGACCGAATGTCCTTTTCCACAATGAATCCAGGTTCAGCCTCGAAAGTGACAGCTGTCGTGTTCTCATCTGCGAATAATCTTGAACCTGTCATTCTGCCTCAAATATCAGACAAATGTATTATAACAGAGGTGGTGGTGTGCTTGTATGGAGTGGAATTACACGTTCGTATCAGAGTAATATGACTCCTACCTAATTATTGAATTGACCACCCTAGGCCCGGACAACAGTGGCGTGAAGGCGTGGCATGGATGCAGTGAGACCCTGGAAGGTTGCCCTAAGCATACGTGCTCATTCGGACTGCAGCAGAGCACGAAGGTCCTGGAGATGACGCGGTTGTCGGTCGGCACGTCATATCTATCGATCCAAATAGTCCCAAAAGTGTTCTATGGAACAAAAGTCGGCCGATTTAGCAGGCCAAGGGTAAACGGAGACATGGCTATCGTGTTCCTAAAACCAGTCAAACACACCCTTAGCAGCGTGGCAGGGCTCATTGTTCTGTCGGAAGACAACATCCGCATCAGGGTAAATGTCAAACATGAAGGCAGGCATGTGGATGTACAGGCAGCCATTGGTATTCAGGGACCCATCCAGTGGTATAAGCGGTCCCAAATCATACCAGGAAAACATCCTCCAGACAAGAACACTGCCACATCCGGCCTGTACTTGACCGACAAACGTATCCGTGTGTCTAACGCCGCGTCCACCACCGCCCGTCATTTCTGTGGTGTAGAAACCTCGACTCGTCGGAGAAGGTAAAGTTTTTTCACTATTACATTGTCCAATGGCGGTAGTCCCATGAGAACTGCAGGCGTCATTGCCGATGGACCTGGGTTAAAGGTCATGGAGATGACGGGCGCCTTGACGCAGCGTCGACTCCGGAGACCCATGCGTAACAGGGTTCGCTCTACTGTTATCAGGGACACGTACCTAAGTGCCCCAGCGTTCATTTGCGTAGGCAATTGCTGCACTGTTGCACGGCGATTGTCCTACACCTGTCGGCGGAGGTGACGTTCTCATCTGGGGTCGATGGCCTTTGGGGCTCCACAGTTATGACGTCAGGAGGTACTCGGTGTGCCAGCAGTCAATTCTGGGTACAACCTTACCACAGCACCTCACGAACATCCCACGAAATCTGCTGTTTCTGAAACGCTTCCACCCTTTGCGCGGTAGCTAATGAACATTCCTTTTTGAAAGTCCGTCAAATCAGTACCTGTTCCCATTGTGCTCTCGTGACGCACTGGGGCTCATCTGTCCTGGCCGGACGCTTATATCTCCTTGTGGGTGACCTTGTTACGTGCCTGAGCTGGTAAACTGTGATTCGGGGTGGTCATATTACTCTGATACGACTACATATGTCCAACAGGCACACACAGCTCCATGTCTATTCTAATGTAGCTTTAAAAGGTCGGAGATACAGAGAAGAAAAGCTTTGTCCCTGTGTGAGGATTTTTCGGGATGCTGTTGGCCCAGATTTTCTGATCATGGATAATAACGCGAGAACTCATTGTAAGGGTCGCCAGAAATGAAAGAGTCCGATAATTAACGGCATTTTAGAGCAGTGAGAACGAACATTTCGTTTTATCCATTTCGGAAATGACAAAGAACTTTACTTTGCATAAACAAGATTGACATTCCTTTCAAAGGTCAGCAGTTAGTCCTTCTGACAGATAATCAGAAAGGGTGCGGTAACACCTAAGTCTCTCGACCTTGCGGAGACCAGCGATCACCTTACATTAACAGCAGAGAAGTAACTTACAACGGTTGTCAGACTGAGAGGGGAACATCGGTGTTTGTACTTACATCATGTATGTGATACTAAATTTCTGCTTCCGACTATTTCCGAGGATGTCGTCAAGATTCGATCGCTCGGGTAGACCACGTGGAGTATGGGCCATATGCTAAGCATGTAGTTCACGCACGCCAGCAGTTGGGGATCAACTCCCTGAGCTGAGAGCCAAGTGGTGATCGGCTGAGACCAGGAGAAGAGGAAGGGATTGCTTCTCGACCATCGAAGGGTTAGGGTCACGGAGTAGACGCCGGTGCCATGTGTGGCCTTCGGGTGTAGCGAGGCACAGAAGCTCGAAGAATACAAGCGGTGATTTAGTTTTCTGTCAAGAGCGGCGATTTAGTTTTCTGTCAAGAGCGGCGATTTAGTTTTCTGTCAAGAGCGGCGACAACAACGGCGATAACAACATTTAAGACCATCTGTGGATGGGGAGAGGGAATTTTAAAGCCAACGGCGGGTGTTTAAAAGTTAGCAAGTTAAAAGCCACACTTTACATCCTTATTGCTGTTTTTTCATAATTCCATTTAAGTTGAAATTTTGACAAGTTGAGCGTGTATTTTAATATTAAGCGTAGTGGAATCGCACAAATGTATTATAGAGGACTTGAAAGGATATCCTTTAGGAAGGGCCGCGGGTGGCCTAATGGCCAAAGTTCGTGACTGCCACGGAAACGGCCTCAGGTTCGATCCCAGGCAGGTACGAACGTTCGATCCACTAAATATCCACCGTGTGTCGGATGGGCACGTTAAGCCGTCGGACCCCGGGTACTAGCCCTCCAGTAATAACTGAGGGCGTCTTCCCCCTTTCTACTTCGCTTCTGTGTCCCTTTCCTATCGGGCACTCTAGCCCAAATATCCTAGCTTCCTATTTCTAAGTGTTGTTTAAGACCTGGGGTCAGGCACTCCCTTCCTAAAATCCTCTTCATATGATCATCATACGTGATCATGATCATCATGTCATTTCGGAAAAAAGATTACGGAAAAAAATTATTATAAATACCAAATCCTGAACTAAGTCTTACTGCAAAATACAAAGATAAAAATCTTGAATACACTAGGCACTTTTCCGATTCCATTTATTCCAAATCTCCGTGGTTAGCAAGATATTCAAATGCAAATAAATTTTGCTGGCCGTGTCGGCTTTTAGCTCTGAAAAAACTGCATGGGAAAAACCCTGGATTCAAGAAAGACTTAGTGGGTAAACACTTTTCAGTACAAAAATGGAATTACTGGAACAGTTCAGGAATGATAACCAGTTCCATTTCCATAATGCTGTAATAGAAAAGTTTTGGGCCCAAACGAGACTTCTAGAATTCATGTTTAAGTTAACTGAATGTCGTTATGTAATTATAGTTGTTGTGTAAATTAGTATGTAAATTAGTTGTTATATACACTGGTGTTCAAAATTAAGGGAATTTGCTCATTTTGTCGATTTTTACAAAAAGTACGGAACCAAAGGTACAAATTATGTCGCCGAATAAGAATGCAAATTTGCAGTGTCGAATACGTAAGCGTACACAAGCGTGTGGGTGGAGCTGTGAAAGCGTTGGGCATGAAAAGCACACGTGTCTTTTTCCGTGATTATTTCGCTCGTAATCCTCGGCGATATTGGTTGTGTTTCTTGCAAGAGTTGGTTCAATTTCATAAACAATCAGGTAAAATGAGTTTCCACGAACGTATTGATGACGGAATGAGGTGGAGAATCATCGGTAGATTGGAGGCCGGGCAATCTCAAGTGCGGGTTGCTACAGAGCTCAATGTAACGCCCAGTGTCGTCTGCAATTTGTGGAAACAGTTTAACAACACCGGATCCATATCGAGAAGGCCCGGGCAAGGTCGTCCAAGAGCCACGACGGCCAATGAAGATCGTTATTTGGCACTTTCAGCGAGGCACCACAGGACTGCTACAGCTGCACAGATCTCTACTGAGCAGCATGCAGCCACTGAACCCGAGTTTCAAGGGTTACTGTTTCCCGAATGCTTCATGAGAGAGGGAGGTTTTTGCCAGAAGACACGCTGTTTGCGTCCAGCTCACTTCAGCACACAAGTGAGCGCGTTTAGCAAGGTGCAGATAACATCAGCCTTGGACCAGACATCAGTTGGGTAACGTTCTCTTCACAGACGAGTCATGATTCAGCTTAGACACTGATCCTCAACGTACCTTCATCTGGAAAGAACCTGGGACCCGATAACTTTCTTCCAGCATCCGAGAAAGGGACCGCTATGGCAGCGGAGGTATCATAGTCTGGGCAGGCATCATGTTGGACGGCCGCACACCTCTCCATGTGTTTGACAGAGGCTCCCTCACTGCTAAGAGGTATAGAGATGAGATCTTACAGCCCTATGTTCAACTTTTCAGGTGCGCAGTTGGCCCTCGATTCCTTTTTATGGGCGACAACGCTTGACCACATATTGCTTACCTGGTCGACGATTATCTTGAAAGTGAGAATATTCACCGGATGTTGTGTCCAGCCAGATCGCCAGATCTAAACCCTATCGAACATGTCTGAGAAGCTCTTGGGAGGGCAATTGCAGCTCGCCATCCCCCTCCGAGAACCATCCAGTAGCTGAAAACTGCGTTGCTGTAGGAGTGGAACTGACTGCCACAGGGACTCGTCAACTACCTCGTTTACAGTATGACGTCGCACTGTGAGAGCTGTATGACTGAGAGGGGATCATACCCCATATTAGAGTCATTTTATGTTCGATCTTGCAACGTGGATTTTGGACATTCCTGCGCTGATGAGCCTTACTGACGATCATGAGTGCGTACCACGACTGTTGTATGGTATAATTGTTTCTCTTAGATAAGTGTGTATCCATACCAACTTTCATTAAATTGTGTCCATTAGTTTTTCAGAAATTCGACAAAATGTGAAAATTCTCTTAATTTCGAACATCAGGGTATGTTATGATGTATACATTAAAATGCTCTTAAATCTGCAACTGTAATGGTAATTGTATTACTGTAGTAAAACGAATTTTTAATGTATATTTGTATCTGCATTCCTTTGATTTACAACTAAGTATAGATTACCCACTTCTCAAGTAAGTATAAAAAACGTCATGCGAATTAATCACAGAGATAAGAAGAGTTGCCGTTAATGCACGACATATTAAAACCTAAGATTCAAATTTAAAATTTATTAGGTTAAAAATACAGAATGACATGAGATCTTTCGAAACTTTAAGAAAGGTCCATCATCAGATGTAAAAACCATTGCACGAAACACAAGCTCTTATAAGTACGTGATAACAAAACTTATAGGACGTAAGCTTTGATGTAATCAAGTAATGCCCAATTTTTCGGGCTTGGTAAGACACAGTAGTTCATGTTAGATTAAGTGTCCTGGTGGGAAAGGTATTGTTCCTCGGAATGTTCCTGGGAAACTCCAGATAAAATAGTCCTCCAGGGATTGGAACACACTCAGGAAGGGTATCATTTCAAACCGTATCTCCATAACTATGAATGTAAGCACTTTCTGTACACCGTAACATAGATCTGGAGGTTGGGGAATTCATCTGATGATGAAACATATTTGAAGGTAATAAAGATCTCATGTCGTTCTGTATTTTTAACGTAATACATATAGCATTGAGTCTAAGGTTTTAATATATCGTCCATTAACGGCAACTCTTCTTATCTTTGTACCCACTTCTCGGAATCACATACGCTACTGTTGGGGAGACGCATTGCAGGTCGTCAACCCTCAGGCAAGATTCGAGGAACTCAAATCTGCTCTTGTTCAGGAGTGAGATTTGCTGCCACAGTCTTCTTGTTTCCCTTGTCAATAGCATGGGTCATCAGAGTAGCACATGGATTGCTGTACGCGGTTACTATACGCATTACTAAAACGTTGTACAAATCAACAAGTTAGTAAAATCATGCAATGCATTGATTATGATACGCTTTCCAACATACCAGAAATCATTACTCAAGCTATGAGGATAATGGCTGTGAAAATAAATCTCGCTCCTATGTCCTGACTTTTGACCTCATTTTTGCCCATTTTGAATAGAGTTCGTTCTTAGGTGGTCCCCCACCGGACACTACAATTTCATCGAAATCGAACCATGTTTTACGCACGTTATGACACATACGGGCAATGGAATGTATCCCGTTCACATGTCCTGACGTTTAACCCCATTTCGTCCATTTTCAACAGGGTTCGTCCACAGATGGTCCCCTACCACAAACTAAAATTTCATCGAAAGCGAACCATTTTTACGCGAGTTATCGTGTGGACAGACAGACAGACGGAGAGACGGTCAAAGCTGGAGCATACTTCTTCAACCTGCGGTTGGAAAGCGTAAAAAACGCCTCTAGAAAATTTCAGCTTTTTTTACCATTTTGGACTATTGGTAGGCTTTCGTGGTTGATTATCTTTTTATGTGATTTGAACTGCGCATTTAATTTCTCACTAAGATATCTCTCAAACATCTACTTCGATGTGCTATTTCATTAACAGTCTATTTCATTGTACCTTCTTTTTATGTAATTTAACGGTTTTTGTCGATTATGCTTAGTGTGGACACTAGTGTGTATACAAACCAGGATAAAAATCTATATTAAATTTAAGAGAAGTTAAATCCATTAAGTGTTTTTTCTTTACAGATGTATAAAAAATCTCGATGAGAACTAAGTTCTCCTAGTAAAACTTTTTCTCTCCTAACGTGAATTTAAAATTTGCTTTTATTTTAATGCACTGATTTTTCTACGAAAGATGTGGAAAGCATAGCTTTCTGACTCGCCTACTTTCGTCGAAGAAGAATATTAAATTTGCTATCCCATTTTTTGTACGCTGTAAGCCACTTCTCTATCTATTTAAGTTACAGTGAGAGAGCCGAGTTGGCGCTTTGCGGTACTGCATTAAGACGAGGTTGCCACTGAAAGATTGACGCATATACTTTCCTGAAACACAAATGGACTTTTTTCTGCGCCCTGAACTGTCTTGCAGGATTGCCGCTCTTCCGTTATATTTAATAGCATATTCAGAGAAGAAAGCGTCAGCGAGAATGTAACATTTTCACTTAACAAAATTGAATTTAGAAATACACCGTCTACCATCGGCTGATGAAACAGATATGCGGATTTCGCCGTTTGTTTCAAATTATCGCTTGAACGCTGAATTCAAAATAACCAGAGTTTGTCTGAGTTGAAAGAATGTTTGATCGAGTATGCTGTCTTCCTTTCACAAGGGCCTTTTGAGAGGCCGAGTTAATAATTTCGGGTAAAAGCGTTTGAGAAAAGAATATGTACACCGCACATATCAAAGTTTATGGCGTCTTTTAAAAAATGAAGATACATCAATACCTACTCGTTTTTGTTTATGGTTCCATCAGACCAGGCAATCATTCGCCTTTCAAATTCTGAAATGTAGTATAGATTGTTAATGGCTGTAATGTATGAAACCGATCTGAAAAGATATTCTTTAAAGTTTAGTTAGAGATCTCTGAGATCTTTTCCACTTTATTTCTGCTACATCACGCGGATGGAGTTCAACTTTGATGTGCCATGTTTCTAGAGGAATGTTATCTACATTTTTATTATAAAATCGCAAGTAAAAGCACAGACGCAAGAGAACTACTAAACATTTTACATCTTACACCACCGTAACCGCTACTCTTCTAGAATCCAACTAATCAGTAAACGGTAAGTACCAAAAGTTCCTTCTTCGTTGCTCTACCGACGACCTTGTTTGGGTAGCTACGACATCTACTGTGCAACAGCGTAAATAAAGTCAGACTGATAATCTACCCTCATAAAACGATGTCATGATGGCAGCACGAATCATGACTATAATGCCATCATAATATTGAGAATAATTTGAATTACCAACCAAATACGAGTTAAATCGCTTTACACCAAAAAATATTGATGAAGTGAATATATATTTTAAGCTACGTTTGATGATCCACATGAACACCACTGCACTCGATATTAAATCGAATCATTTTTCGATAGTATCATGGAGTTTAACTTTGATGTACACGTGAAAGATTTCCAAGTGAAAGATCACAGTCAAAGGGAAACAACCCAACATTACAGCAATTTCAGAAAGGAAATTTCAGCTGTATGTTTTAATGTTTTACACTAACAATGAGAGAGGATGGAGATGTAAGAGTTTGACCAAACAAACTGCTTGTGTTTGGTTTCGAATCCCGGCTTACACACAGGGGTGTGTTGTATATTATTTCTCCTCAGCATGAAAAATTGACACTACTGTTGCGTGAACCCTGACTTAGGCCTACTTTGCGGATGCAGCACCTGAAGATGGGATTAAACATAAACTGGAAAGACTACTATTAAGCTCAAAACACCAATTACATTAACACTTAGAAATACACAAAATATCATGATAACCTAATAAAATTGATTTGTTTGAAAACTTACGTGAAACTGTAAACTTATATGCGAACGTTGTATTTTACTAATTAGTCACCTTAGACATTTTCGTATCTGCTTTAACTATTGTGGAAATGCTTTCAGAGCCAGCATCACATTGTTTGGAATTTCCTCAATGCTGGTCGGTAACTTTCCTCTGAAGGATTTGGCTTCGCAGTCAAGATGATTTCCTCTTCAAGATTTTAGCGCGTTATTTAAAAATTTCGGCACGTTTTAAATTCATTTTTATGTTTCGTTTTTATCAAGGATTTATTTGCCTTCATTGTAAAAATTCATCTTGTTCAATTTTATCTGGTGCAGATTTTACAGTATCATGAATTTTATTTTTGAACTTCACAACTGCAAATAGCTCATATTCATTGAGCGAGTCGGATACTTACGGCAACGTCTTGTGAGTAGATTCATTACAACTGTACATAAGAAACCCCGAAAGTCACTACGGATATTATAAGTACATATGTAGTTCATTATTTCTTGATTTTAATCGCTGATACTGTGCCCCATACGTATCTAGCATCATTTAATAATCTCCTGATTGCAGAACTTACGTAACGTGTGAAACAGTAATGGCTGACATTTAATGTCAAATAAGTTATATTCAAGATTTCTATTCTGCAGAAAATGAATTAGTGTACTGCAACAATATTTGCGCTGTGATGGATGTCCTTGATCATGAACACAAAACAACAGAGTGGAGATTGTTCATTTACTCTTCGAAACGCAGTTTGAAGGCTGTCCGTTTGCACAATGCGAACCAATTTTCTTCTGTGCCGTTAGCTTATGCAACAAACGTGAAGGAAACATAACATATGAAAATATGCAAATCCTATTGGAAAACATTCAGTATGATAAGTAGACCGTATGTTGCGATTTGAAATTCATTGCGTTGTTAATGGGTTTGCATCTCGGCTATACTACATTTTGTTGTTTCTTGTGCGAATGGGACAGCAAGGACAAGAAAAATCATTACGTCAAGAAGGAATGGTCAAAGCGTGAATCACTGACGCCTGGACAGAAATATGTTGTACATCTCCCACTAGTCAACTCTGGCATGATTCTTCTACCTCCACTTCATATAAAGTTTGGGCTTTTCAAAAACTTTGTGAAGGCAATAGATAAAAATGGTGATGGGTTTCCTTATCTGAAGGAAGCATTCTCTCGTGTGAGTGATGCCACAATCAAGGAAGGGCTTTTTGTGGGCGACCAAATGCAAGCTTTGATTGCAAATAGAAAATTTGAAGATCTGTTAAGCCAAGTTAAAAAATCAGCTTGGAAGTCAAAATCTCGAATATTAAGCTCAAAAATACCTTTCTTATACTTAGTGCCAAAATTTCACAAGAACCCAATTGAATTTCGATCTATTACAGCCGCTACCAACTGTTATGGAGTAGAAGCGAGTAGCAAACTAGAAAAATGTCTTTGCAAAATTTAGACACGGTGGAACACACTTGGATCATCCGAAACAACAATGCTGTTCTTGATATGTTGAGAAGTCATTCCTCTGACCTACCACTAGAGATACAGACATACGACTTTAAAAATCTCTTTATATCATTCAATCTTAACGACTTGGAGCGCATTTGCGATATTTTATATGACGAATACCACGATATACTAAAAATAACAAGAGACACTTGGAGTCACTTAAAACCCATGTGTATATTTAATAACTATCTGGCCGTGGATTCAAAAATATATCTCCAAACCCAAGGAATACCCATGGGCTCAGTCTTTTCTAGCATTCTAGCAAATTTATACCTGCATGTATATAAAGAACATTCACTCATCTGCCTGAAAACAGTAAAATTTTAGGTATATAGACGACTTAATAGTTTTTAACTCTCACAATTTTGACACACAAATAAAGGAAATCTATCCAGAGAGTTTGGACCCAGTTTCGACTGGATGTTGTGACCAGAATGTGCACTATCTAGGCATTGAAATCAATAATGGTGTTACCACTATTTTTGACAAAAGAAGAAGCTATACTTTTAAACTGAGTTTCTTAAGCGACTGGGAATCAAACATTTCCACCCAAGTCTTCAGAAATATTATAATATCTGAACATTTCAGATTCATTCACATTTGTAGTAACTCATAAGCTCTCATCATACAATTTAAACAGCTATTTAACACACTACTTTGTAATGGCTCTCCACTTCCATTTCGTAAGAGATATTTTGGTCAACTTTTGAACTGCAACATTTAAAAAAAATACTTTGTTCAGCACAAACCAATTACATTACAGCAACTGACTAACAAATGACCTCACAAAGTTAAAACTTTCTTCTTTCTAAATGCACCACATGACAGGTCTCTTGTGTTCGAAGATTTAGCTAACTCTTAAGGCAACACTGCCTACTTACCTATCTTTGCTATCTTCTCCTACACCTAGTACTTACGGCACAAAAGTCTGATACACTCCAATAACTGATATTGACTTGGTTGGATATCTAGTGTCTAAATGTCTGGAATGGTGTTCTATTTTCTTAATACTGTGTATCCCTGATTTGATCTACAATGATATTAGTGAATTTTCTTGTTTGCTTGCTGTTTTATAATATCTTAGCTTGAATAAACTTGGTTATATATTTCGGTGACCTCGGGAACACACGGGTGGTTTTCAACATTTGGCCTATACTCGTATCGAAAGGTCACCAGGGCCAGTATTCCCCTGAAGATATTGGCCCTATATTTCATTCCATATACTTATTGTATTATTTACCTGTTTACTTTTTATTTCATCTTGGATTAAGCATTCTATAGCTATAGAGTGTAAAAGCCTTTCCAGGCTTCTTGTTTTCTGTTCTGTGTGAGTTTCAATGATTTGCAATACTTTATATATATATATATACAGGGTGATTCAGCTAAGCGTGTACAAACTCCTGGGAGAGGAAGGTTGCACAAAGACAAATCAGAATAACATAGCAATGCAGGGTCGGAAATGCCATCTTCATGTGCTAGTGTACAGAAACGACAAGATATGAAAGAGCAGCACATAAGAGGTCAAAATGCTTTTTATTACTCACAAGACATTTGCGAAATGCATTGAGATTACAGAAGGTGTTTAAAGTTGCGACCATGAGCTGTAACCCACGCTTTACTTCGTCAGCGCATGGAATCACGTACATTTTGGAAAATTCCTAGCGTGTCGAAGCAGCTACTGAGATGCGTGCTTCAAGGTCCTCATCACTTTCAATGGAGGATGTCGTTCACCAGTCCTTTGCTGTTACCCCTGAAGAAGTAATAAAGACATGTTAAGTCCGGCGATCTTGCAGGCTAATAAACGGGACCACCACGCCCGATCCACTGATGTCCAAATGTCATGTTTAAGTGATGACGAACGGCTTTGCTGAAATGGACGGGAGCCTCATCGTGCTGGAACCAAATTGTACGGCGCAGCTACTGAGGGACCTATTGTTCGTTCAATAGCTCTGATGCAGCCGTGCAAACACTTAGTGGTCTGGCATTCGTCTCATCGGTTACCGTTCATGGTACAGTCGCACGGCGGCTCGTCCGTTACAGTCCGCTGCTTCGTATGCTAGGTACAGTTCAGCCACTTCCGCTTTCGAGAACTCAACCATCCTACTACCTCTGCGGGCGGTTTACAAATGACGGTATCCTGAAAGAACGTATAAGCAGTCTCGTGGCCGAACAACGCCATCTACCGCAAAAAGATGGCGTTTCCGACCCTGCATTGGTATGTGATTCCGATTTGTCTTTGTACCCCTCCCAGAAGTTTGTACACGCTTAGCTAAATCACACTGTATATAATTCAACAACTTTTAACCAATCACAAGCTTGTGTTGGTGTTCAACAAGCGCGCCTTTGTTAGTCTTGACGCCTGTTTCAATCGCCTCAACATTAAATTCATCCATACTAAAAAAATAAGGCATTAATTCTCACACGACATGCAGTCAAACGGGATGTTAGTTTGGCAAATGAAATTTCTGAATGCTCAATAAAAATAATGCGATGTAAAAAATAACTCTCAGTCTTACAATGTCACACGCTGGGTGTGAGAGAGTGAATCACCAGAGAAGCAGGTGAGAGGCGTTTGCCTGTATCTTGCTTTGGACAATCGCACTGAAAACAAACGCAAAGGAAGTATTGTTTTACAATATGGAATCGTTTACAATATTAGTTTTGCAATATTAGTATTGTTTTACAATATGGTATCGGTGAGTCTAGCGTCTACGGGGCATTGTTTGTGGGTAGAAATCTTCGTGGCTTTAAGAAAGAGACAGCAATATTTTTGCATGACAAATCATTTGCCTCCGCGGGCGCTAGTATCGAGAACAAAATTCCACAGTACGCATTTTTCTTTGAAATACTTTTTGATTTGCTTTCAAAAAATAAAACGAAAATAAAGCCTGGTCGAAATCGGAACACTTTGTCCCGACTCATTTGACCAACCAGAAATTGTCGACCCGTTGACCCGTGACCCGTTTTTATCTCTGCTGAGAGCTCGCTAAGTACGGGACCCAAGTTTTAGGACGCTACATGTTTGTGCCAAAATGATAACTCTGGCTCAGACACACACATTTTCAATACAATGCATATGTAACGGAGCTCTAAATGCCGAATTTCATACATGAATTTTCGAATTCCTGCGTTTATTATCATTAACTAAAATGAAAACTTAAGGAAGAATAAAATAAAAGAACTTAAAATAAATTGAAAGTAACATACCGTTTTCTTCCATAGAATTGCTCTGTATTGTTGGACACCTTGAGGATTAGCATCGGTTAAGACAACGGACAGAAAAAATGGTGACTTTTCAGCATCAGCGCCGACGTAATTTTGATGAACTACAAATAAAAAAGTAAAATCAATTAGATAAGCAACGTATCATACTACAGAGTTTTTAATTTTTCTAATTAGATCAACTAAGGAATAAGCTCATGGACGCGTTTCTGCGTACCTGAATAGTTTTTTTACCATAAATTCGAAATTTCAGATTTTGGTTTTTCTGTTCCAATCTATTTTGCTGGTTTTCATAAACCTTGGCTCGTAGGATACAGTAAGAGTTTAGTACACTTAAGTGCCAAATGTCACGGAATACGTTCCTAATATCGTATAAGATCTCCTCTAGCCCGGCGAAGTGCAGCGATTCGACGTGCAGTCTATTCCACAAGTGGCCATAAGACTTCTGGAGAGATGTTGAGCCATGCCGTATGAACAGCAGCTCACAGTTCCCTGGTATTTGTAGTTGCATGATCTTGGGAGCGAATGGACCTTTCTACCACGTCCCATAAGTGCTCTAATGGGTTCATGTTGGGCGAACGTAGTGACCACACCATCCGTCAGAACTATCCAGAATGTTCCAGAAACCAATGTTGGACAACTTGAACCCAATGACATGGTACATTGCCCGCATAGAAAATCCTAGCGTTGTTGGGGTACATGAAGTCCATGAAGGCTTGCAAATGGTCACCCGGCAGAGCAACAAAGCGATTACTGGTTACTGACGTGCTTACGAGGACCAGAAGACCCGAAGACACCCCACACTTGTATGAAATCCCCACCAGCTTTGGTCCATGACCTCATGGAGTCTGCGCCATCCCCTAACCCAACGGTCAGGTCGTAGCAACTGATAGAGTGACGTATCGGATCACTTCACAGGTTGCCAGTCTTCTCAGGTGCAACTGCCGTGTTTACGAGTCGAGGTGAGGCACTGTGTCCGATGTCGTGGTGTTGACAAAAGCACTCTGGTGGGTCTTCTGCTCCTATACCCCATGGTCGCTACATTACGCTGCACTGACCTGATGGATATGTCTCTGGTATCTCCTGCACTGAATGTGGATGTTATTTGAGCTAATATCGCTTGTCTGTTAGTTTGGAAATCCTGTCAGACGCCGCTGGTTACCGGCATTCAGCACCCATGGTAGGCCATTGCCCTGTCTACGCTGGGTGGTAATGCCTTCCATGAGGTTTTCTCGGTGCACATGTGACACCGTGGCTAGAGGAATGTTGAATGTTCGCACATCGAAATTGCATATGACAACCGTCTGGCACCCACAACCATGCCTCTTTCAAACTCCGATAATTCACGTTGGCTTGCCGTAATTCTACTGGCGGTTGTCCAACCTGATACAGGAGATTTCACTTCGCAACAGATAGAAATTGTGGCGTGTGTCGAAGTCTTGATACGACGAGTTAAAAAATTTCATACTGCCATCCTATGACTTTCGGTACTTCAATATATTTTAATCATACGGCAAAAAAAGAAAAAAATACAATGTTTTTGTTCCATTTCAAATGAAATCCTACTCAAATTACATTCGTCTAAGTCAGGTCAAAGGCACTATTTGTTTGAAAATTCCGGAGACCATTTTGCAGCCAGTGAAGCAGAAGAAATACATTGGTTACTGCAAATTAACACCATCACAATAGAAAAACCGCTACATACAAAAATTACACGATGAAATGCTATAAATTTGTTTGAAACGTGTAACATATCTTACGTCAGAGAAAGACCCTAAAACAGTATAATGTAGCCTAAATTGTTATCCGGTCACCGCTGGGGATCCGAATCTCAGATCTCTCGCACACATAACACATGTAGTGCCGTTGATTGTTAGCCACCGTTGCGTAAGGCTAACGCGCTCGGCTAGATATCGAGAGACCTGGGATCCGGATTCCCAGAGGTGACCGAATATCAATTTTTCGGTTGCTATGTGTTCATAAAACGCGGAAAGAGCGCTGTCTTTGTTTATTAACATGACAAATGTTTAATCTCAATCAGAACCAAGTTTAAAATGAGTTGTCGAAGTCAAATAGCCAAGTATCTCAATAGGGAGTGTGGCCACCCTCACAGTAATGCAGGCCTCACAGTGATGTTTCGTGCTGTTGATGATGGTGTCTAGGAGCACAGTAGATAGAATGACTATTGTTCGGGCAAAGCTTGTCTAAGTGCGTCCAGGTCTATCGGAGTAGGGTTGAGGGCAGCAACATGTCTTCCTAGAGCATCCTAGATATTCTCGATCAGATGAAGATCGGGTATTCTCGATTAATGAGCTCCTGTCCAAGGTTCATCTTAATTCGTTTATACATAACTTTGCCTAAGTTAAGACGAAACAGTTGCTGAATTGTTAGAATATTATATTTGTTTGGGGTGGCTCTGGAATTTCTGAATGTTTTTAACCCTAGTAAGTTGCCACCATTTAAATTATGTTTAAAATCTACTAATCGAATGTATTTATTTTGAAGAACTTGTAATTGATTAATTTTAGTAAGTGTTGTTTGACCCAAGGTTAGCAAGCAGTAATCGAAGTGTGGATGAATTAATGTATAATATAATAATTTTAATGTTTTAATAGATAGAGTTTTTAGCATATGACTAATTATTATTCCTATATTTCTGGATATTTTTTGATAAAATTTCTATATGCAGAATCCATTTTAAATTATTGTGAAAAACAATACCCAGATACGTGAGATTATTACTAACTCAATCTGATTATTATGAAGGGAAAAGTTAAAATTAAGAGTTTGATTAAGTTTTTGTCTGGAAAAAAGTAAGGCTTTAGATTTATTGTAATTAATTACTAATTCATTGGAAGACAACCAGTCAGTGTACTTCGATAATTCAGTAGTGGATATAAATATTATTTCATTAATAGGATATAAATATTATTTCCGAAAAGAGGAGTGTTGTATCATCTGCGTAAAAAATAAGGTTTGAGTTAGATTCAATATTAAAGATATCATTAATATATATATTAAATAATAGTGGACTAAGTACAGATTCTTGTAGAACTCGTGATTTTATATATGCGATGAGTAAAATAAATTGATCAATTTGAGTATATTGTGATCTATTACTATGATAGCTCTTAAACAAAGTATAAGTTGAACCTCTAAAACCTAGATTATGTAATTTTAACAATACAATGTTATGGTTTATGTATCAAATGCTTTAGTAAGGTCCAAAATGATAGCTACTTTAATGAGGCTGTTTTCAATTTTTTATTATTATTTGCTGAATGTGTAATACAGCTGATCCAGTAGATTTATTTAGTTGAAAACCAAATTGATTTCGATTAATAATTTTATATTTTTCTAGATATGTAACCATTCTGTTGTAAGGCAGTTTCTCCAAAATTTTAGAAAATATGGAAAGGTTTCAATTTTTTTTTATTATTTGCTGAATGTGTAATACAGCTAGCGATCCAGTAGATTTATTTAGTTGAAAACCAAATTGATTTTGATTAATAATTTTATATTTTTCTAGATATGTAACCATTCTGTTGTAAAGCAGTTTCTCCAAAATTTTACAAAATATGGAAAGGTTCGCAATGGGTCCGATAATTAGCAATATCATTTTTTAATCCTGATTTATATTTAGGTACTTCTTTAGTAATTTTCAAATCAGCAGGTAAAATTCCTGTTTGAAACACTAAATTAAAAATTACAAGTAGAGGATCAAAAATGATCTCAGCCACATGTTTAACTACCATACGGTGAATCATCATCATCATCATCATTGTCAACCATTATCAATCCACTGCTGGACGAAGGTCTCCCCAAGTTTCCTCCACAACGGTCTGTCTTGTGCCAGTCTCCTCCATGTCACCCCTGCATACTTTCGAATTTCATCCACCCATCTCCTATGTGGTCTTCTTCTGGGTCTTTTCCTGTCCCTTGGAATCCAATCTAAAATTTCGGCTGTCCATCGATGATCTGTCCTTCTGGCAGTATGTCCAGCCCATTGCCATTTCAGGGATTTAACTCTGATCATGATGTCTTCCACTCTTGTCATTTTTCGGATCCACGAGTTCCTCTTCTTATCTCTCCTGGTTACACCAAGCATGCACCTCTCCATGCTTCTTTGAGTTGTCTGCAGCCTTTGTATGTCCCTTTTAGTTAAGGTCCACGTCTCTGCACCATACGTAAGCACTGGAAGGATGCATTGATCAAACACTTTTCTTTTAAGACATAATGGCATATTGCTCTTGAAAATTATGCTGTTTCTTCCAAAAGCTCTCCAGGCAAGTTTTGTACGCCGATTAATTTCTTCATCAATGTGACCCTCACTTGATATCTGCTGTCCAAGATAAACGTACGTGTCTGTTATCTCCAGCTTTTCTCCATCAATCGATAAATCTTCATTTCTTGTAAAAGCATTGAACATCACTTTTGTCTTCTGAAAGTTCATTTTTAATCCCACTTCTTTACTCTTGTCAGCAAGTTCCTGGATCATACTCTGCAGCTCTGATGGGGTAGTTGCAAAAATGACTACGTCATCAGCAAAACGAAGGTGGGTTAGATAATCTCCATTAATCTTTATCCCCTTGTTTTCCCAGCTCAGCGACTGAAAAACACCCTCCAATGTGGCATTAAAGAGCTTTGGAGATATGGTGTCACCTTGTCTCACTCCCTTTCCAATTTTTACGTGTGTTGTATTTTCAAACAGCCTAATCTTTGCACTTGCATTTTCATAGATGTTATTAATAATATTAATGTATGCATCTTCAATACCGCAGGTTTTCAGAGCCATTGTAACTGCTGATGGTTTCACCGAATCAAAGGCTTTTTCATAATCGATAAAAGCCATGCACAATGGAAGTTCATATTCCCTCGCTCTTTCAATTAGTTCTCTCAGCACGTGGATATGATCTATTGTGCTACGGTGAATATCATCTGGTACATCACATCCTAGCTGAAACCAGGATGGAATATTTGTTTTCAATTTCGACCATTCAGCAATTTTCGGTAGTGCCAACTGCACCATTCGCCACCCGTAACTCAATATTCTGCCTTTTTGCGTAATAAAAAATATAGTTTTGCTCAAAAGTGGACAAGTATTCAAAATGCGCTGCTAACAAACCAAAAGTTACAAATCATATTAGGCAAAAAACGCACTCGTATCACCGAGTTATCTGTAAAAATAACAACGCCAGTGGACGCTTGGTGAGAAAAGCTCTCACGGGATGCAAATGCTAGCGGTCGCTTGATGAGAGAAATGTTCACACGAAGCGCACAGGAGCAAAGAACAGACTGTTTGAAGTTCAAAGACGCGCCAATCCATATAGGAACTCATAACAAATTGTTGAGAAGATTCTATAAGTCAGATACAGTTTAAATGGTGTCCCCAAGGTCACGTCCAAATAAATTGCGCTCTTTATATTCGAAACATGACCAAAATGCTTATAGCACGACGAACGACGGGATAAAAAACGTTACTAGATTGTTAATTCGTTGAACACGCTTACAAGAAGAGCAACATACGTGGGTAAAATAATATTAATAATAATAAATCAAAACAAAGAAAGTTTACAGGCTGAAAGCGTATTCGAGCACTGTAAATGCATTGCGATAGTTCAAAATAATATTTAAACAAGAAATTTGAAGATTTCGCTGACCGCTATCCATTGATAGCGTACTGAGTATTTGTGAACCATTAAATGTTCCCCACACAGATTGGTGGCTGGTAACAGATACCATGAAAGACGACAATCGCTACAAGCTTCCACATAAAACGAAATTTTCACAAAACCAATCAAATAAATGATTCAAATCTGCAGGCGACTTAATTTGAATGCAATTTTTATCTCTTTATTTTTAGCCATAGATTATTGATTGATTTCAAACCACAGCTTCAGAAACAGGACAAGAGGAAAAAAACAGACACAAAATTGCAGAATTTGTTTTCGGTGAATATATGAAAAACGAATATTTTAATTGGTGTTTTTATGTGGGTCATTCTAAACCAACAAATGCATCGGAAAGAATTACAAGCGTTGTGACATTACTTCAAAATCAGCATTCGAAATTTCCGTCTTATGTGCAACTTCAAAAAAAAAAAAAAAACAATGGATTTGCATTTTAATCGACAACTCTGCATTCGAACTGTACTGTTCGAAATAGCGTCGACTGTTAGGAATATTTTCATATAGACGCAATGTAGACGCTATGCGTAATAAAAATTATTCGCCAACAGGGTCTTCCAGAAGAAGAGATAGCAAGGAAAATAGAGTACCTATTTCCGGCTCTTTTTTAAAAAGTGTTTGTTTGGGGGTTTAAGGACTACAGTGGGAGACTCAATGGGCTATGAGAAGTCGCCTGTCCCTAATTTAGGGCCACTGTTTCCCGGAAAGGGAGAGAGTCAGTGCTGAACGTAAAAACATCTCCAATGCCTCATCCAGTAATCGAACCCGGTCCCACTCGGAAGGATGGTCAAAAGTCAGTGCTTAAATCACTGCGTCATCGAGGCAGAGAAGATAACGTTCATGGTAAGATCTGTACGAAGAAGAAACTTATTTATCCAGTCAAATATTAAGAAAAAATTACACGAAGACAACAATACTAACAACATTTGCTTTGACACCCATAGCGACAAGATTATGCATCGAAAACTTATTAAATACGCTGCTCGGCATACATTTTGCCGCACCATGAAGGAACGTACGAAATGGACGAAACTTACCACACATATAAGTGGAAGTGATTTAATTTATAGGGAAAACACGAATATAATGTGTGACGAGACAGTATAATGTAGCCTGAGTCATCGTATGACCGCCATGCTGGGCTATATATAGGCGGCAACATGGCATACCATCAAGTGTAAAGTTTCTGAAAGATGGCCTTACTATCGCTGACCATGCGCCGTTGTTCTATATCTACAGTTCGTCGACACTGCGCCTGCCATTGACGTCCCACTCGTTCTCTATTGCGGAAAAATCTGGGGATCGCGCTGGCCATGCGCTGTCCTGTTCACGTTTCAGGCATCTTGTTGAAAATGGGTATTGTGTTCACCATGGAGATACAACAACAAAATGGGCTACAGCACCTCATTGACGTATCGTTGTGCTGTCATTGTAAACACTACGCGTAGGAGCGTTGGATTGCTGTTGAAACTGGTAACGCCTCAAACCGTGGCACAAAACGGAGGAGCCGTATTACGCTGACGGATGGCAAAAAGATCATCCCAAAGACAACTTAGTGTCCAGACTCTCAATCGGCGTTGCGCTTAGACAGAAGCGAGAGTCGTCGCGTAATACAACACATTTGGCTTTAAATCATCCCAATGACAACTTAGTGTCCAGACTTTCAAGAGGCGTTCATCTGCGCTTAGACAGAAGCGAGAGTCGTCGCGTAATACAACACATTTGGCTTTAAATCATCCCAATGGCTACTTAGTGTCCAGACTCTCAATCGGCGTTCATCTGCGCTTAGACAGAAGCGAGAGTCGTCGCGTAATGCAACACATTTGACATTGCCCGGCAATGGATATCTGGCAGCAACGTAACCTTTAGTGACGATGTGCAACGTTAAGTGGTAGTCGTCGAAACGACTGGCGAGAGCTGAAATTTGCCTCAGCGAATGTGCGTTTCGCAGTCCGTGTCGATGCCTGGATGTACATAGTTGCCTGTCACCCCGTAAAATATCGTCACCTGTGAATTCAATGAAATCAATTGCGGCGATCCAGACATTCGGACGGCCACCAACGTGCACCAGCCCCACTGTGGCGACGCACATTACATTCCTGTCGCCACATTTGGTAGACACTTGTTCAATTTTGATGAGTATCCGCTTCGATGCAATGCAGGAACCAACAAGCTGTACATCGTTCTATGATGCATCCTCTCGTAGAAGTGTCTGTGGGGTGGTAGGATTTCGGATGAAGTCGCACAGAGATTCTAGCAGTTTTCACGTATTTTCGTCACCAAGACCACTCCGATACAATGGTCCACGCCAAGGTAAGGACTACCAAACTTATTTACGCCCAACAGTTTACTTCTGTAATCTCCCTTACTCATCCAATAATT
Source organism: Macrothele yani (assembly GCA_039090855.1). NCBI lineage: Eukaryota > Metazoa > Arthropoda > Arachnida > Araneae > Macrothelidae > Macrothele > Macrothele yani. The sequence continues at coordinate 20,795,894 of CM077002.1, read as the reverse complement.
GATTTGCAATTGCAATCATTTACATAATTGAACTGTCGACACGTACCCACCGGTTTGTATTGCGATAAAACAAGTACTTCCGGGTGAGGCATTTTATATGTCAAGCAGTGTATATTCCTAGTATTTTCCATGTCGCTTGTATTATCTATATCGAGACGTGTATATCGCTTGTATTGTGGATATATCGTTAGAATTTTCTATGCAGTGTATATCGCATCGCTGGTATATTCTATGTCGAGCAATGTACAAGTATGTCGCTAGTATTTCTTATGTTGTGCGGTGTATATTACTAGTATTTCTTATGTCGAGCAGAGTATATTGCTAGTATTTTATGTTGAGTAGTATATATCCTTTTCTATATCGAGCAGTGTATGTCGCATCGCCAGTATTTTCTATGAAGAGCAGATTATATCGTTAGTATGTTCTATGCCGAACAATGTACTGTATATCCTATGTATTTTCTATGTGGAACAGTGAATATCGTTAGTATTTTCTATGTCGAGCAGTGTAAATCGCTAGAATTGTCTATGTCAACCTGTGTACATTGATAGTATTTTCAATGTTTAGCAGTGTATGTAGCTTGTATTTTCTATGTCGAACATCGTATATTGCATTGATAGTATTTTCCGTGTCGAGAAGTGTAAATCGCATCGCCAGTTTTTAATTTTCCATGTCGAACAGTGTAAATCGCATCGCCAGTTTTTAATTTTCCATGTCGAACAGTGTAAATCGCATCGCCAGTTTTTAATTTTCCATGTCGAACAGTGTATTTCATCATTAATTATCATTAACAACAATTGATAGCATTTTCAGTGTCGAGAAGTGTAAATCGCATCTCCAGTTTTTAATTTTCTACGTCGAACAGTGTATATCGCTAGTATTTTCTATGTCAAATAGTGTATATCTCTAGCACTTTCTATGTCGAGCAGTGTATATCGCATCGCCATGTCGAGAAGTGTATATCGCATTGTTATGTCGAGAAGTGTATATCGCATCGCCATATCGAGAAGTGTATATCGCATCGCCATGTCGAGAAGTGTATATCGCATCGCCATGTCGAGAAGTGTATATCGCATCGCCATGTCGAGAAGTGTATATTGCTAGTATTTTCTAGTTCAAGCAGTGCATATCGCATTGCTATTTCGAAAAGTGTATATCTATATTATATTTTTCTATGTCGATCTATGTATATTTCTAGTATTTTTGAGAAATTCGGTATCCATCAGCGTCCTTCAACTGTTTTTCTTAGTTATGTGACCAAGTGTATTAATACTTCCGAATATTTTTCATAAATTACCACATACAACACATTTTCGTTCGTCAAGTGATTCAAAGGAAATAAAAGACTTTTTCTTGCATTTTTTTTTGTAATTACGCCTCGATAAGAAATTGGGACAATTGAAGAAATTGAAATGCGGTCTCCGAGTCGGCAGTGTTTCGTCGCTACTTTGATTTGTTGAGCAGAGTTGAATTAATATCGCCTTTAGTGATCTTTCGTGTTCTCTCCAGATTAATAACTGCAGTATTTGAGCTTCAGAGGGTCAATACGCCTTGTTAAACAGTATTACTGCAATCTTTTTCAATATCCTCCTCTTCTACTACTTCTGAAGAGATCCTCCGTAATGGCTCGCGAAACTTGATTCTCCTACATTGCCCTTCACATACAGAAACCATCCAGCTCAGCGCAGTAAATTAAATTTGAGCTTTCAGACGTGACTTCCATAGTTGCTTTAAACCTTCGGGCGATCTTTTGGTGGCCTCGAAAACTTTAAATTCCTTTTAAGTTCCTGAGTCGTCTGGAGACAGCGTTGATGTATATTTGGAGAAAAGGAATTTGGGGGACACACTGGAAAAGTCAGAAGATTCTTCCACAAATGCCATTCTTATATTGTGTCGCACATACATTCACTTGCATGCACAACTGAACAACGTATATTTTTGAGTCAAGAATATTTTATCAGCAAAGGCTATATTCTGTGCTACTGCTTAAATAAATATCATAGGTCATAATAACAAGCTTAGCGAAAGAGAAACAATATTCTGTAACCTAATGCAGTTTCGTGATGTCATTATTATCATCATCATCATCAACAACAATTTTCAAGCCACTACTGGATGAAAACCTCCCAAACTTCCTCCCGTAACTTTATATTTTGAGCCGATCTCTTCTACGCACCTCTGACACACTTTTAATTGTTATCCATCCATCTCCCAAATAATCTTCTTCTAAGACTTTTCTTGTTCCTTATAATCCAGTCTAGTAATTCAGCTGCCCAACAATGCTAAGTTCTTCTAGCAATAGGTCCAGCCCATTTTAAATTCCAGGAATTTTATTTGTTCATTATGTCATCAGCTCCAGTAATTTTCCTGATTCTTGATTTCCTCTTCCTATTCTTTCCGGTTACGCCAGTGATAGAAATACGACTTTTTAAACTTTTTCCACTGGTACTTTTGAATTTAGCACATTTCAGAAAGAGTCTCACGTTCCTTTATCGCATCAATTAATGTAAATGAAAGGGTTCCGGTTAGTTAATTAATTTTCACAGCTTCAAAAAAACACAAAACGGCACTAGTAATATCATTCTGCGTAACATCATTTATGGAATCTCGCATATTTTGTTCTTGTACTTCAGTTGCCCATGGGTGGTCAGTTCTTCTAGCGATATCACCAACCCATTGCCATTTGGGAATTTTTCCTTGATAATGATATCTTCAACTCCTATCAATTTCCTGATCTATGAATTCCTCTCCTCTTCTTATCCCTCTTAGTTATACCAGTGATGAAAGTACGAATTTTTCTAAAGTTTTGCCTCTAATGCTTGTGACTTCAGCACTTTTTAGGAGCAGTCATTAATTTCTGTTGCATAAACTAACGGGAATTAAAGGGAAACTATTGGTAAACTAATTTTTTTAAAGCTTGGAGCAGTGTATGACGTCATCACTAAAACTATTCTATGTAACGTCGCTTAAAAATAACGAAGATTTGCTTGATAGTTTCCTGCAAAAAAAAAATAAAAAGCATTCATGTTTATTTTTTTATTATGGGTTGTTCAACTGATATATGCATCTCCAGTAATTTTGATCCATAAGCAAGTTTTGCGGCGTTCTTAATTCATACGCAATGAAACAGTAATAAAATATTATGTATTAAAAGCTTGAATAAAATCTTTCTTTTTAATTTTAAAAGTAAAGGCCCGAATTTTAGGAAAACATAACGAGAAAAAAAGACAAAACAAACATAAAAAAAAACCGGCAGCTCTTAATATCCCTAAAGTAATTTAATTTGAATAGGTATTCTTAAAACCTGTTATCCAGGTCTATACAAAATTCAACTTATTAAAATGAGAAAACTTCCCTTATTATTTTGTTCTGATATTTTAAGCTGTTGCCTAACACTTTAAATTCTAAAGTAACACGAAGCGTGTCCAAAAAGTATTGCCTTCGCACAAGTGATTCGCACATAAATTTTTGCCGGCAAAGTTAAAGCTCACACCGGCTATAGGTATTGGAGTTTAAAGCTAAACCCTGTGGTTACAAAAAACAACCTGCCTGATATTCTACATTTTTATTAATACCTCTAATATTTACTTTTTAATTATTTTATCGATTTGTATTATTACCGCTTAATTTGAGTAATTTTGAATGTAACAATGAATGTGACTTGTGAGTCACATGCTAACAATATTATATTTTTCTTTAAAAAAAGAATAGAATATATGAATTGATGCGACTAACAGAGTCGCATCAATTCATTTGTACCTAACGGGCAGTTTTTGCTAAGATTATGGGATACATGGTACAAGTATCTTTTGTGTTGCATGTCAGTAATTAGAAAGTGAGCTCAAGAGATTACTTTACTGGAACCAATTGCCAGTGGCAAATTCTTTGGTAGAGAGCGACTTTTTTTTTTTTTTTAGCAGAGACATTTTTTTTTGCATATAGCACAGCAAAAACTGTAAGCCCTCTTACTGCCCTTATTTTTAATTGCAGCAGGTAGATTTAAACTCCATGAAGTAGCGACCTCCTATAACTTCCTTTCAAGGTACGCGGTTTGGATAAAGGGTTCACATCCAATTTACGCTCGAATAATTATAATTTGTGAGACCCCCTTATTGTGTGATCCGACTATATCACCTCATCTATACAGCGGGGTTTTTTTGTTTGTGTGTTATTTCCCTTTCGTGGTTTAAACATCACAACAAACAAATCTGAGGAATGTAAACAGTCGCGAGTTCTTAATTTCGGAATGCTGGTCCTAGGGAAGGGACAACTTCTACTCCATTGGCCTAGTGCACCAACCAAGCCCCGTGAAGGGCTCGGCCCCGTCTTGAAGGAATCGTCAGAAGCCAAGGTATTAGGTAATTCAACCACCGGGGTGGCCGTGTTTGAGGTACGAATATCCGACCAATATATGAGTATTCGAGTATATTTACAACAGAACACGTTTCCCTATTTTTTCCACATGCATGATCATCTAAAAAACCTTCCTATCCCTGCTTTTCCTTTCAGCTACCCATAAAAAGTGCTTTCGCGTCGCTAAGCCTAAAATAGAATTGGCTTACAGTGGCTAAGGCTCAATAAGCCTCTTCCACATTACTGGAAACTGCATTTCTCTTCTAAAATGACGATAGTAACAATTATTCTTCTGCTCTATAGAATAAAACAATATATATATATATATATATATGGAATTACTATAGACATCATACAAGAAGCAAGTGGAGAAATCGAAACAGTACTCGCCCAAATTTTCACTCGATGCCTTAATGAAGGGAAGATTTCTGAGGATTGGAACAATGCTACAATGATCCTGCTACATAAAAAAGGTGACATTGAGGATCTCAGGAACTACAGACCTATCAGCCTCCTATCAGTGGTTTATAAAATCTTCCCTAAAGTTCTTTCACACCGCTTGAAGGTAACACTGGACATGGCTCAACCGAGAGAACAAGCTGGATTCAGGAGTGGCTACAGCACAATAGATCATATCCACGTACTGAGAGAACTAATTGAAAGAGCGAGGGAATATGAACTTCCATTGTGCATGGCTTTTATCGATTATGAAAAAGCCTTTGATTCGGTGAAACCATGTGCAGTTACCACGGCTCTGAAATCCTGCGGTATTGAAGATGCATACATTAATATTATTAATAACATCTATGAAAATGCAAGTGCAAAGATTCGGCTGTTTGAAAATACAACACACATAAAAATTGGAAAGGGAGTGAGACAAGGTGACACCAAATCTCCGAAGCTCTTTAATGCCGCATTGGAAAGTGTCTTTCAATCACTGAACTGGGAAAACAAAGGGATAAAGATTAATGGAGATTATCTAACCCACCTTCGTTTTGCTGATGACATAGTCATTTTTGCAACTACCCCATCAGAGCTGCAGAGTATGATCCAGGAACTTGCTGACAAGAGTAAAGAAGTGGGATTAAAAATGAACTTTCAGAAGACAAAAGTGATGTTCAATGCTTTTACAAGAAATGAAGATTTATCGATTGATGGAGAAAAGCTGGAGATAACAGACGCGTACGTTTATCTTGGACAGCAGATATCAAGTGAGGGTCACATTGATGAAGAAATTAATCGGCGTACAAAACTTGCCTGGAGAGCTTTTGGAAGAAACAGCATAATTTTCAAGAGCAATATGCCATTATGTCTTAAAAGAAAAGTGTTTGATCAATGCATCCTTCCAGTGCTTACGTATGGTGCAGAGACGTGGACCTTAACTAAAAGAGACATACAAAGGCTGCAGACAACTCAAAGCAGCATGGAGAGGTGCATGCTTGGTGTAACCAGGAGAGATAAGAAGAGGAACTCGTGGATCCGAAAAATGACAAGAGTGGGAGACATCATGATCAGAGTTAAATCCCTGAAATGGCAATGGGCTGGACATACTGCCAGAAGGACAGATCATCGATGGACAGCCGAAATTTTAGATTGGATTCCACGGGACAGGAAAAGACCCAGAAGAAGACCACGTGGGAGATGGGTGGATGAAATTCGAAAGTATGCAGGGGTGACATGGAGGAGACTGGCACAAGACAGACCGTTGTGGAGGAAACTTGGGGAGACCTTCGTCCAGCAGTGGATTGATAATGGTTGACAATGATGATGATGATGATATATATAGGGCTTTGAAATTTGAAATCCTGCGGTATTGAAGATGCATACATTAGTATTATTAATAACATCATGAAAATGCAAGTGCAAAGGTTCGGATATTTGAGGATACAGCACAAATAAGAATTGGACAGGGAGTGAGACAAGGTGACACCATATCTCCCAAGCTTTTTAACGCCACATTGCAAAATGTCTTTCAATCATTGAACTGGAAAAACAAAGGGATAAAGATTAATGAAGATTACTTAACTCACCTTCGTTATGTTGATGACGTAGTCATCTTTGCAACTACCCTTTCAGAGCTGCAGAGTATGATCCAAGAACTTGCTGACAAGAGTAAAGAAGTGGGATTAAAAATGAACTTTCAGAAGATAAAAGTGATGTCCAACGCTTTTACAAGAAACGAAGATTTAGCGATTGACGAAGAAAAGATTGAGACAACCGATTCCTACATTTATCTTGGGCAGCAGATATCGAGTGAGGGTCACATTGATGAAGAAATTAATCGGCGTATAAAACTTGGATGGAGAGCTTTTGGGAGACGCAGCACAAATTTAAGAGCAGTATGCCATTATGTCTCAAAAGAAAAGTGTTTAATCAATGCATCCTGCCAGTGCTTACGTATGGAGCAGAGCCATGGACCTAAACTAAAAAAGACATACAAAGACTGCAGACAACTCAAAGAAGCAAGGATAGGTGCATGCTTGGTGTAACCAGGAAAGATAAGAAGAGGAACTTATGGATAAGGAAAATGACAGGAGTGGACGATATCATGACTAGAGTGAAATCCCTGAAATGGCAAGGAGCTGGATATGTTGCCAGAAGAACGGACCACCGATGGACAAGCGAAATTTTAGACTGGATTCCGAGGGACAGGAAAAGACCCGGAAGAAGACCACATGGGAGATGAAAAGGATGAAATTCGAAAGTATGCTGGAGTGACATGGAGAAGACAGGCCCAAGACAGACAATTGTGGATGAAATTTGGGGAGACCTTCATCCAGCAGTGGATTGATAATGGTTGTTGATGATGATGATGATGATGATATATAAACCGATGAGCCATTACATTATGATTACTTACCTAATGAGATGTAGGATCCCATTTAGCCCGCAAAGCGGCGGCCACTATAGGCAAGACATCGATTCGATGAGTGGCGATAGGTATCCTGGAGTAATTGGTACCATAATGTCCACAGCAGGTCTTCCAGTACCCGTACATTTCGGGGTGGTGGTGATTTAGCGCGAAACCGCTTTCCCAAGTCGAAGCCAAATTTTTTTATTGGGTTTATATCAGGTGAATTTAGAGGCCATGGCATTAACAGAAATTCAGCAACATGTTCCTCGAACCGCTCCTTCACGCTTCTGGCAGTGTGGCATGGCGCATTATCCTGTTGGCAATGACTATCACCTGCAGCAAACACAATTGCCATGAATGGGTGAACTTGGTCCGCAACGATGTTCAGATACCTAACAGCTGTCAGGGATTGTGCTATTGGAATAATGGGGCCTCAAGTGTCCCAAGAAAACATCGTGCACAGCATGACACCGCCGCCGCCGGCCTGTTTCCGCCCAAAAGTGCATCCAGGTGCCTCTTCGTATCTGCGCTCGGCTGTCTACGTGGTGCAACAGGATTTTTGATTCGTCAGACAAGACCACTTTCTTCCAGTCATCCACGATCCAATATCGATGATCTCGCGCCCATGTAATGCATTGTTGGCGATGACGTGCAGTGATCATGGGGACCCGGCCGGCTACGCAGGCCCATGCGCAGAACTTTGCGATGAACTATGTGCTGTGACACATTGCCCTTATCGAAACTGTTGTAGCTGTGGGTGATTGGTCGCACTGTGGCATGCGATCGCTATGAACAATGCGCCCCCCTATGGCATCAATAAGCTTCGGACGACGCGCAACAGGACGACGGTTCGTCATTTGGCCATTTGTGTACCACTTTTGGTACGCACTCACTACAGTGTCACGTGAAAAACCCACAAGCCACGCCGTTTCCTAGATCGTAGTTCCGAGGCTTCGTGCCATCACAATTTGTCATTTATCAAACTCTGAAAAATCGGCAGCTTTTCCCGTTCGGACTCCGAACACTCTGCTAACCGAAAGACGGTTCGCATGTTGTATATATACTGGTCTGTGATCTTTACCTGCGGCACCGTTCGGTCTCCAGGTGAGCTCATTTTTCTAGGCTGGGGGTAGTCATAATGTAATGTCTCATCGGTGTATATATATATATATATATATTATTAAGGCATAATGGCCTATTGCTCTTGAAAATTGTACAGTTTTTTTCCAAAAGCTCACCACCCAATTTTTATGCACCGATCAATTTCCTCAGCAATGTGACTTTTGCTTGATATCTGTTGTCCAAGGTAAATGTAAGTATCGGTTATCTCTGGCTTTCCCCCATAAATCCATAAATCTTCATTTCTTTTAAAACCATTATACACAAATTTTGTCTTCTGAAAGTTCATTTTCAATCCCACTTCTTTACTCTTGTCAGCAAGTTCCTGGATCCCACTCTGCAGCTCTGAAGGGGTAGTTGCAAAAATGATTACGTCATCAGCAAAACGAAGGTGAGTTAAATAATCTCCATTAATTTTTAACCCCTTGTTTTCCCAGTTCAATGATTGAACAATTTAATGGCCAAGGAAGCATATGAGAATCTTTGACATGGCATTTGATATTATGTATATTTGAGTGCATTCAATTCTGTAAAACGTGACGGCCATGGTAGCACACGGAGTTCTTTGACGTGGCATTTGATTTTGTATTTGAGTGTAGTCAAGTCTGAAAAACTTAACAGCAACGAAAGCACACGGAATTCTTTGACATGACATTTTATATTATATTTCAGTGCATTTAAGTCTAAAATTTGGCGGCCATGGTAGCACAGGAAAGTCTTCGACGGGGTATTTCATATTATATTTGAGTGTATTCAAGTCTCGAAAACTTGACGGCCATGGTAGTACACGGAATTCTTTGACGTGTTATTTGACATCATGTTTGAGTGTATTCAAGTCAGGAAATTTGACAGCCAGGAAAACACACGGAATTATTTCACATGATCATATATACCATGTTCCATTCCCCTCATGTCTTCCACTAAAAATTGATTTTAATCTAAAGCATTTGATTTGGATAGGTGTTTGAGGTAAACAATGAATTCACTGTATTTATCAATCTCAAACAAACTTACGTTTTCCCAAGAAAAATTTGAAATACCATCGTGTTTGATACTCCGGATTTTCCAAGACTGGAGTACTAGGTGATCCGTAGAGCTGAAAGGAATAACAAAATACAACAACTAAGTTAAAAAGAGCACATGTCAGAAATTTAAAGAGCTTTAATATTACAGCAATTTAACTCGCAAAGACTGAAGAGATAATACTGAACACATTTGCCTTTGCACCAGAACAAGAATACACCAAAGTTCAAAATGCTTATACAATGTCATATGAGAATAATGTATGAATTTTGCCTCTTGAAACAGCTTTAATTTTGCAGCAATTTAACTCGAAAAGACTGAAGAGATGTCATATCAGAATAGTGTGACCACCTACCTAATTACGGGAATAACCACCCTTGTCCCGGATGACAGCGGAGTGACGGCGTGGCATGGACGCAATGAGATCCTGGAAGGCTGCCCGGGGCACACGTGCCAATTCGGACTACATAGAACACGGAGGTCTCGGAGATGACGTGGTTGTGAGTTGGCACGTCGAACCTGTCGATTCAAATAGTCCCACAAAGGCTCTATGGGATTGAGATTGGGAGATTTCGCAGGCCAAGGGAGAGCGAAGACATCGCTGTCGTGTTCTAGGAACCAGTCACTCATCCCCTTAGCTACTTAGCACGGCGCATTGTCCTGTTGGTAGACCCCATCACTACTAGGGTAAACTTCCAACATGAAGGGATTCATGTGGTTAGCGAGGACGGACAGGTAGCCATTATCGTGGTTAGCGAGGATGGACGGTCCTCCCAGCGGTCTAATCGCTGGCTTCTGGCCTGTTCTTTGAGTTGGGTCCGGGTTCGAATCCCGGTAAGGCCTGGATGCTGTGTTTGTCTTACGGAATCCGTAGCCCTAAATTATACACAGGCACCTGCTCATATCCCATCACGTTGCTTACACTGGTCGTTAAACCATAAAAAAGAGGAGTCTTTCGTTAGCTGTCGTGTACTGGCTCCACTATACAGTACACTAATCCTTTTTTTTTTAAAGAAATTATTTATCCAGCTGCCAATCATTCTCAATTAAGGGGAATTTCTGTATGTAGGAATAAGCGTAATAGTTTACATTTACACGAAGAAACTACTCTGCTGTACTTAGACTATAATTTACATAGGAATGCGCATCGTGATATCGAACGCAGATTATTGAAATGTGACTTGCACTGCTGTTTTGTTTTGTGAACTATAAAAATATTTTTGTACTGACTGGTTTGTACACGACATCCAGCACGTAAATTGTTTCACATAACGGGACTTCTTGTGATAGTATTTAGTACATTCCCATTTGTTCCTTATTTTTTTATTAAAGTTTACTAAAGAGTCCTTTATTTTCTTCAAAAGACAAAAATAAGTATATTCAAATTAGAACAGTATCTTTATTATAGGTCAAACGGCTGGCCGTGAAGTTTGCTTTTCTAAAGCGGAAAACAAAGTAATTAGAAAATCTGCATAATTTCTTTTTTTATTGGGGATTTAACGATCACCGTGAGCAATTCAATGGACCATAAACAATAGCCCGTCCCCAATTTAGGATCACTAGTTCCAGGGAAGGGAGAGAACTAGTGCCGTAAGACAAACACGACATCCATATCTCATCGGGATTCGAACCCGGACCAATCATCATAAGCTAGCGCTTAAATCAGTGCGCCACCGGTGAGGCAAATTCGTTAAATAAGGCAGCATTAATCTGTTATACAGTAACTTCGTATAATTTGTATAAATCTGGAGAGCAACATACGGTTTATATATAGAAAAGAATGAAAAAACAAGCTTCTAAATCATAATGAATATCATTTTATTAAGGCTTGCTGCAAAACAGACGACGTTTATGGTGCAGCGCTTTCAAAAGCAGAAGCTCTCCGCGAACAGAGTGTGGATGGTTGTTAAGGAATTCAGAGCACTTTGGAATCTTCCGAATGTTCAACAATCGATAAAGAAGACGCTGTGAAGCGTGCGTTGCTGCCCGGGAAGATTTTGCGAAGAGGAACTGTTCGCATTGATGTAGACCTACATTATTGTTCTTATCGATCAATTATAGTGTGTGCTGCAATAATTCAAATAAAAATTTACTAACTTCATGGTCTCTCTTAAGGGCTCTCCAAAAATGTGCTGTAAATCTGAAGGGAAGAGTTTCCGGAACAACTTTTATAAGAACTTGTTGCATCACTACCTGTAGAACACATTCTCCAAAGAAATCGAAAAAAATATGAAATTTTAGTTTTCATCTGTTCTCTGAGAGGTGATATTTTTCACTCCTACCTAGAGCTGCGTGTGTCGAAAGACGAATGAATGAAATGTTTTGCACCATAAGCGCCTTTTGTTAGCACGTCTTTTATGAAAAAAAAAAACAGATCGTGCTGATGATATCGGTTTGTCCGTCCGTCTGTGGACATCATATCTCTGCAACTATTACTCCGATTTGAAAAATAATTTTTGCATTGGAAAGCCTGAAGTATGCGGAAGATGATCTTTAATTTCGTTTTTTTTTTTTCCATGTACATTTTCGGCGCTAGAATGTGTAAATGCAGATGATAACGAATTCAAAATACATTTTATTCCATATACTTGCTTCTAAACATCCTATTGAAAAATTTTTTTTACCATTCGATTCCATTTATATCGAAGGGTATTTTAGGTACAGTAACTTTTTGAAGTTACGCATAAAGTTTCCGCTTGGGGGCGTAAAAGTAAATTGCGTTTTACCCGATATCTCTACTTAAACTCCGATTTGAAATCTTTTTTCCTCAAAGGATACAGCTCCTAATTAGAAATCTTTTGCATATAATTTGCATTTTTTGATAAAGAATGGTTTGGCCACCAGGGGCTAGCGTAAGCGTTGATTTCTGTTTTTGATGTATTTGCCACAAAATGCGAGCTCTTAAAATCTCGATTGAAAAAATTCGCTCGTAGACCGATGCCACTCTGGTTGATAAACCTTTTCGGAATATTTTCTTCTTGAAATCTTGCATGGTTTTACCGCCAGGGGGCATAGATGTATATCTTATTTTTGTCAATATCTCTACTTCAAAGAATCCGATTTGAAAAATTCCTTCTTTGTTGGATAGCGTTTCTAGTGCAACATGTTTTTTATATAATTTCAAAATTTCCAGTCAATTCACAGACTTTCCGCTAGGTGGCGTAAAGGTAAATTGCATTTCCCCCGATATCTCTGCTTCTAAAGCTCCAATTTGAAAAATTGTTTCTGCACCGCATACAGATCCTTATCGGAAATTTCTTGCATATAATTTCTGGTTTTTGGTAAAAAAAAAAAATGGTTTGGCCACAAAGGAGCGTAATTCTCAATTTCCGCTTCTGATGGATTTGCCACAAAATCTAAGCTTTTAAAATCGCTATTGAAAAAAAATTCTTTTCCGGACCGATACTACTCACACCGACAAACCTTTTTTGGGATATTTTCTTCTTAAAATAATGCAAGGTTTCTCCGCGAGGGGTCGTAGATGTATATCATATTTTTGTCGATATCTTCACTTCTAAGAGTCCGATTTGAAAAATTTCTTCTTTGTTGGATAGCGTTTCTGTTGGGAAATGTTTTTCATATAACTTCAAAATTTTCGAGTAACTCATGGAATTTCCGCTACGGGGCGTTAAGGTGAATTACGTTTCCCCCGATATTTCTGCTTCTAAAACTCCTATTTGAAAACTTCATCCTGTATCGCATACAGCTCCTGATGGAAAATGATTTTCATATAATTGCTAATATTTGGTAAGAAATGGTTTGGCCACCAGGGTGCGTAACCGTTAATTTCTGCTTCTGATGTATTTTCAGCAAACTCCGAGCTCCTTAAAACTCGACTGAAAATATTCTTTCCTCGACCGATACCGCTTTCATCGAGAAACTTTTTGAGAATACTTTCTTCTTAAAATAATGCGTGCTTTTCCCGCTGGGGGCGTAGATACATATCTTATATTTGGCGATACTACTGTTTCTAATAGGCCGATCTGAAAAATTATTTATTTGTTGGAGAGCGTTTCCTGTGCTAAATGTTTCTCATATAATTTAAAATTTTTCTTATCGCAAAGGTCTGCAACCAGAAGGCGCAAGTTCAGGATTCCGTTCACAGCAATATCTGCGGAACTAAAAATCCAATTGAAAAACTTCTTTCTTCTGTCAGATAAAACTGTGTTCCGTACCAGTTCCATTGAATTTGAATAGCTTTGATAAATTTAATTCCCGTCAGAACGGATTCAAAAGACGTGCTTATTACTCCCAGGAATTCGGTGTCATCTTTCTTGTTTTTGTTTATGGAGTGCATATGTATACCGTTTGTGAATGAGGAGACAGAAATTATATATCGAAAGATATACGTAAAGAAAGCAGACTTTACCACTCTTTCATTTTATTAGAGCTTTCGCTGCTTCTGTGGAACAGTTGTCCAAGCGCTGGCCTCTGACCATTCTTCCGGCGTGACTCTGGGTCCGACTACCGATGAGGCATGGATGTTGTGTTTGTGTTATGGCAATGGTTTCCTCCCTTTCCTGGAACAAAAGGCGCTAAATTAAGAATGGGTGGCTTCATGGTTAGGGCAGTAATTCTGTAGCGGCGCGAATATGCGCGATTTGTTTCGCGAATCTTAAGGGTTTTTCTGTAATTTCCTGAGTATCAAATATATCCGCGAATATTAGATTTTTTTTATCTATTTTTGCTTGATTTCTATTATATTTTTTTGTTTACTGTATTTTTCATAATTAAATAATTTTAATACTGCCTTTGTTAGAATTTACGCGAAAAATATACTGCAAGTAATTCTACAGACCATTGTGGAGGAAACTTGAGGAGACCTTCGTCCAGCAGTGGATTGATAATGGTTGACAATGATGATGATGATGAATTCTACTTGAAAGTCTAAACCAGAGCTTTAAACTTTAAATTACCTCTTAAGATTGTTCATTACGAAGATACTCTTTTCGAACAAGCTTGAGAGAACACATGCACTCTGCTGAAAAGTGCACACACGGTATTTTGTGACCCCCCCCCGTTACTGTTGAATGACCTTCGCGACTTGCCGGACTAGTAAACCGTAAGCCGGATGTCATTAGTTGTATTAGTAATTTTAGCTGGGAAAGCAGCTCACAGAAAAGTATTTCACAGACGCTCAGCTTAGAAAATTTTTTCTTCCCTGTGAGTAGTTTATGAAGCTTGTAGATATTGTTTTTTTTTTTTTTTTTAGAATGAGCCACGTGAGTAAAATGAGTGCATCTGAAAGATGCAAGCAGTACAGCAAGGAAAAGTTTCATGTGAACAAAAATCCATTGTACTGTTGGTGTTGCAACATACCAGTGGATTTTTCAAGAAAGGACAGTTGTAAAAAGCATTTAGCAAGCAAGCTGCATAAAAAAAGAAGGGTGTGACTGAACAGTCAACCAAAAATAATTCAGACATGGGCTGATGAATTAATTGAGAAAAGGACTGCACAAGAACAGCATCGCTCAGTGGAACTTTCGAAATTAACTGGTGTTTAATGTGCAGCTAACATCCCACTTTCCAAAGTGGATATCCCTAAGCTAAAAATTACATGGAAAAATATTTGAAAGATATTGGTGTTATTCCAAATGCAAATTGGATGCGGAAATGTTGTTTGCCGAAAATATATCATATTCACAAGCAACAAGTCAAAGTTTTTTCAAAATCAGTATCCGGTGTAAGCATCGAAGGAGACGAAACAAGTGATTCAGAAGATAGATATATTTTGAATATTCTTGCTGTTCCATCAACGGAACCAAATATTGAAAGCTGCAATGATGAAACCTCTTGGAATGCAGCCTTCCTTGAGTACATCACTTTGGAATCCGTAAATTTTAATGCAGTCAGCGAGGCAATACTTCAGTTAATAAGTATGAAATTTCTTTTGCTAATATAATCACTTTTGTGACAGATAATGTATCTTACATGTCCAAAGCGTGGGGAAAGAGCCTGATAGCCGTATTTGTGAATGGTGTTCACGTCACCTGCAATGCGCATCTTTTAAATCTTTTGGACGAAATTGGGCAGAATGAATTTGAAAGTGTTAACTCTTTAGTAGTTGGTGTTAAACGTGTCTTCACAGTTTGTCCCTCCCGTAACGGACGTTTTCGATTGTTTTTGCAAGAGAAGGACAAAATATTTTGCTTACCACCAGTACTTGTGCAGTCTGGGTGGAACAGTTGGTTTGAAGCCGCGCTTTTTCACTGCAAATATTTAGAAGACTACACAGTTTTTTTTTTTTTTTTTTTGGTTGGAGGTTTAACGACCACCGTGAGCAACTCAATGGGCTATAAGCAGTCGCCCGTCCCTAATTTAGGGTCACTGGTTCCAGGGAAGGGAGAGAGCCAGTGCCGTAAGACAAACACAACATCCATGCCTGACCGGGATTCGAACCCGGACCCCTTAAGGACGAACGATCAGAGGCCAGCGCCTTAGACTACTGCGCCACCGGGGCGGCCAGTTTTTTTAAAAAAGAAAAAGACAGCAGTAGCAGTTGTAGATAAAATCATTGGGTATTGTCAAGATAGGGATTTAAAAGAAAATCTGAAACATGTTGAGGTTCATGCGCCGTATATTTCCGGACTGCTCATTTTTTTTGAAAAACAGCGAAATATCCGCGCACCAAATATATAATGAAATGTCGGTCATCGCCAACATTCTTTTTAGCAAGAGTCAAGACTGGTATCACGTCACAGCAAAAAGAGCTCTATCCACTTCTTATGATAAAATTAAGCATTATTTGCTTGAAGATAAAAAAGCATCGATTTTGTCTGCCAGCCGCAAATTTCTTAAAAGCATGTATAGGGTGTTTGATCCCGATCAATTTAAGTTATTGGACCTTTTAGACAACGAAGAAGATTTGTCTGTTTTCAGCTACATTCCTATGTTCGAAGATGAGGACCAATTAAAATATGAATTTTATTCATATAAAGCGAGTGTAAAAGAATTTCGTGTCAGGGAAAGTATGCTAGACTTCTGGAATACGAAAAAAGGCCGTTTTCCTAAGCTACGTAAGGTCGCCATCCGTTGTCTGTCAGTACATACAAACAGTGCGATGCTGAATGATCCTTTTCGAAATTTAAATGCCGGTTACAGGACAACAGACACATCATTAAAGAAGAAAATCTGTGTATGTACAATATACTGTATCAAAATGCCGTTCACTTAAATGATAATCTTGATCTCGTGTAACGGCGTTGATAACACTGCCAGAATTTGAATAGTTTATAAATGTAAGTATCAATTTGAAAAAGCCTTTGATTCGGTGAAACCATCAGCAGTTACAATGGCTCTGAAAACCTGCGGTATTGAAGATGCATACATTAATATTATTAATAACATCTATGAAAATGCAAGTGCAAAGATTAGGCTGTTTGAAAATACAACACACGTAAAAATTGGAAAGGGAGTGAGACAAGGTGACACCATATCTCCGAAGCTCTTTAATGCCACATTGGAGGGTGTTTTTCAGTCGCTGAGCTGGGAAAACAAGGGGATAAAGATTAATGGAGATTATCTAACCCACCTTCGTTTTGCTGATGACGTAGTCATTTTTGCAACTACCCCATCAGAGCTGCAGAGTATGATCCAGGAACTGGCTGACAAGAGTAAAGAAGTAGGATTAAAAATGAACTTTCAGAAGACAAAAGTGATGTTCAATGCTTTTACAAGAAATGAAGATTTATCGATTGATGGAGAAAAGCTGGAGATAACAGACACGTACGTTTATCTTGGACAGCAGATATCAAGTGAGGGTCACATTGATGAAGAAATTAATCGGCGTACAAAACTTGCCTGGAGAGCTTTTGGAAGAAACAGCATAGTTTTCAAGAGCAAAATGCCATTATGTCTTAAAAGAAAAGTGTTTGATCAATGCATCCTTCCAGTGCTTACGTATGGTGCAGAGACGTGGACCTTAACTAAAAGAGACATACAAGAGGAACTAAAGAGGAACTCGTGGATCCGATACAAAGGCTGCAGACAACTCAAAGTAGCATGGAGAGGTGCATACTTGGTGTAACCAGGAGAGATAAGAAGAGGAACTCGTGGATCCGAAAAATGACAAGAGTGGAAGACATCATGATCAGAGTTAAATCCCTGAAATGGCAATGGGCTGGACATACTGCCAGAAGGACAGATCATCGATGGACAGCCGAAATTTTAGATTGGATTCCAAGGGACAGGAAAAGACCCAGAAGAAGACCACATGGGAGATGGGTGGATGAAATTCGAAAGTATGCAGGGGTGACATGGAGGAGACTGGCACAAGACAGACCGTTGTGGAGGAAACTTGGGGAGACCTTCGTCCAGCAGTGGATTGATAATGGTTGACAATGATGATGATGATGATGATCAATTTCAAAAGACTTATAAAGTTATAATGTTATTTTGTTACGTACTAGTCACTTTGTATTACTGCTTTCCTAACTTGGTAGACTTTTTTTTTTTTTTTTTTTTTTTTTGGAAATGTTAGTGTATATCATCGGCTGCGAGCTTTTCGCGAAATTTAATAATTTACGCCCCCGAATTTTGTCTTTTTTCCCACGATAAAATTACTGCCCTACTCATGGTGGTCGTTACATCCACAACTGTCTTCTTTAAATTCATCTGTTTGCCGGCACACGGCTTTGTCATTTCAGGAAAAAAGCGGTGTCCCTTTCGGGGACCATATTCGAAATTTCAGCTGTAGCTGATGTGCTTAGTTTTGCAACAGAGGTTTAAAGAATCACAGAATGACCTGTGTGACTAAAAATCATTTATGTGACAAATTGGCCTCCTACTTTTGGATTTTTTTTTTTTTTTGCTTCTATGGCTTTTCGCATACACTGCACTATCAAAATAATATGACCACCCCCAGAATCACAGTGAATCTGCCCAAGCACGCCACAGAATGCACGTGGCAAGGTCGATCACATAACAGAACTTGTTCACAGAATTTCTGGGGGATATTCGTTTTCGTTTGTTTGGATGTTTAACGATCACCATAAGCAACTGAATGGGCTTAGGCAGTCGAACGCCCGTAATTTGGGGCTATCGGTTTTGTGAGAGGCGGGTCTGTAAGATAAACACACCACTCATGCCTCATTCAAGACGGGCCCACTAGGAGTGAAGGTAGGGCTAAGACCAGTGCGCCTTCCGAGCGGCCATTTTTATTGAGGGAAGAAGGTTCAGCTCCAGATTACCTCACAAAGTTTTTTACATATAGCAAAACCTGTTTGAGATGAAAGAAGGAATCGCCCCTACAACTACATTCCAGTGCATATTTTAACATAGTAACTGATGGGCCCGTTTTATTGATACTTTGATTACAGCCAGCGCCATCTATGAATGATGGTGGTAACTTACATAAGAATCCTTTACATCAACAGCCAGAACGGGGTTAAAAAACGGGGCAGGAGAATTTTCATTCAGCCAATTTATTATTAATAGATAATTAAAAATTAATTAAAAAATATCTAAAAATATACAAGATTTTTATTTTTATGGAAATTTAAAGGTTTTTCCAATTTATTATTTTATTTGTGGGACAGATTTCCACAACTGGTAGGCCAGATGTGTTCTCTGGTGGGCCCGGTTAAAATATGCACTGCTACATACAGTAGCGTCGCAAACATGTGGGGGGGGGGGTGTCACAGCGGGCAGCTGCCACCAGCATGCAAATGAGTGCGAGGGCATAACACCCCCTCACTTTTGCTTCTTTCCAAATAATGTTAGTGATTGTAAATCTCATAAACATTTGGATTTTTTCTATTTTTCCATTTAAAGCTCTTTTTGATAAAATTAGGTATTGTTTTCCATTTTTGCTCTGGATTATCTAGAATTCTGATTTTTTATTGCACTCCTGAGACGCGTGGTTTAACAGTTCTCGTAAAGTCCACTAAAGGAAAAAAATTTCAAAAAATACTCGCCCCATTAAATAATCCAGAGGGATATTTGCCGTTCGAAGGATAGTAACGTTTTGGTTTTTCATTAGGTATAAAAAGTCCATTCTTCTTCTAAAAAATAAAAAAATAAAAAATAAAATAAAAATAAAATGAAAGTACGGTATGGAATGAGATATCCCTTTATACGTTGCTTGATTGTAGCATCTACAGCTACACTAACGCGGAAGTATCAATATCGATGTGGTTTATGTGTACGGTTTACATTGATAAACTCTACATCGATATGAAATAATTGTTTTTATTAAATGAATATTTCAACGACATCCCAGCAAAAACACAAGTGTTGGGAAAATGTTGGGCACCAGCTGGCATTGATGGGTCACAGAGGGCTAAATTATGCCGCTCAGTTACGGTGACGGTCCTTTGATGGTAGCCATTGATGGCACTGCAGCATCGCCATGAATTACGGGTCCCCAAGCAAGTGCAACTAGTCGCCCGTAGCTGGCAACCGAAGCAACCCCAACTCAAGGTGGAAGCAACGGGACTGCACATACGCAGAAGCAACACGTACTCAGTTCTTTGTGGTACAAATTAGTTTAAGATGACGCCATCGCCATTGTATTATTTTAGTGTATGTTAAGAAAAAAAGCCATATGTAGAGAGGCGAATTAATTTCCTAATGAAATTCCACGTCGACGAAGATTGCCGCTGGAAGAAAATTATATAAATAATTAATGAACGGTAAGAAATAGTCAGTTACTCTCATGCACTTATAGAAACTCATTTTGTACCAAAATTCATGCACTAACACACAAAAATCTAGAATACAGACAGTCATGAAACACACCCACTCCATTCCCATGAATAACAACAAATCATTTTTGTATAATCTTTCGTTTAACGTGCACTAAATCGCTTCGAAGGAAAATCCCGAGAAAGACATTAAAAAATCGTTATGTTGGAAATAAATAAGAATTATACACGTACAGAATTTATCAATTATTTGAAAATGAAAATGCAACGTTATGTGGATATAATATATTCATCCATGGGTTGAATACAGAAGATTGGAGAAATTCGCTGCTAAAAAATAATGAGAAGTAAAATAAAATATATTTCTTCTTCAGAACAAATATAGCCTCGGACAGAGGACAAGAAAGATACAACGTTAAAAATGTAACAGAATGTGATATAAACGGGTAAATATATTAATTAAACAATCGCCTTTCAAGACCACAAGGACAGGACAAAACTTTGGTACACTCGTTGAAAATGAATATACTTCGCTTAAGGTAAATAAAAACAATCGTTGCCTTGAAAAAACAAATTTAGGAATTATATGAAACGGACATTTATGAAAAATAACTCCCAGTTTTGTAAAATTAAAAATAGAACCCCTCGTTTCACAACGCGCAGGAAAGACGCTCATCTTTAAGCAAACACTCGTGCGTGGCAAACTAGTCCAGTGGCTAAAATGCTCGCTTCCAAAAGAGGTTGTCGTTACTTCGATGCTACCCTGGTCCAAACTGGCGTTTTTCAGGACCTGGTAAGAAAATTTCCTCAGCGTCGTGCCGTCATGCAGAAATTTCGTTGGGAAAGAAAAAGGAGTTGTGCCTTTGGGGAACTGTGATTTTTTCTACGCTTTCCAACCGTAGGTTGAAGAAGCGTATATGCTCCAGCTTTGTCCGTCCGCACGATAACTGGCGTAAAAATGGTTCGATTTCGATGAAATTTTAGTATGTGGTAGGGGACCACCTAGGGACGAATCCTATTGAAAATGGGACAAATGGGTTCAAAGGTCACGACGTAGGAGCGGAATCATTCCTTTGCCCTAATGCGCCATAACTTGCGTAAATATGGTTCGATTTCAATGAAACTTTACTATGTGGTAGGGGACCACCTAGGAACGAAGCCTATTCAAAATGGGTGAAGTGGGGTCAAAGGTCAGGACATAAGATCGGGATGCATTCGATTGCCTTTATGCGTCATAACTTGCGTAAAAATGGCTCGATTACGATGAAATTTCAGTATGCAGTAGGAGACCACTGGAGACGAACCCTATTGAAAATGGACGAAATGTGGTCAAAGGTCAGGACATAGGATTGCGATCCTTTCCATTGCCCTTATCCCATATTATTAAGGTGGATATCAAGTAATTTTGCTTCCTATACTTCCAATGGAAAAAGTTTTGTACACATTTCCTTCACAATTAATGTGTTCCCAAGGATGAAAATTTGAACATCGATTAAAATAACTTCATATTGTAACTTGGAAAACTTAATATGTTCTAAAACATAACCATAATCATATTAAAAATAAATAACTTTTCCTTTGGTGGTGTTGAAACCAGAGAAAAGATGGCACGACCTGTACTTTTATGACGTCAGTGGGCAAAAAAATATTGGATTGCATAATTACGGTTATGGTTTAGAAAATATTCAGTATTCCAAGTTATAAATAGAAGTTATTTTAATCAATGTTCAAATATTCGTCCTTGTGAACGCATTAATGTCCAGAAAAGAGATGGCGCGACCTGTGTTTTCATGACGTCAGTAGACAAACAAATGCTGAATTGCATAATTATGGTTATGTTTTAGAAAATATTAAGTATTGCAAGTTATAAAATGAAGATATTTTAATCGATGTTCAAATTTTCATCCTTGGGAACGCATTAATTGTGAAGAAAATGTGTACAGAAGTTTTTCCATTGGAAGTATAGAAAGAAAAATTACTTGACGTCCACCTTAAAGTAGCAATTCTTGTATGTATGTATGTATGTATGTATGTACATTTTATTTTGAAAACAGCTCTAAGAATTTTGATGAAAGTCGTTAACCTACCGTTTTATGGTACTAGAAATCGATTTAGCTTGATCTCGACTTTAGGAGAATTCGTTCAGTAGGTTAAATAACCACCCCGAATTATAACGTTTTTAGTGATGGCGTTTTTCCATTATTCCATTAATGTTACCAATGCTTAGGAATCTTATGACGTCACAATCTCGCCGCGTTTGAGAATGTTGGCGCGCTGTCACGCCATCTGTCAAATTACGTCACGCGTTGTGTGTGGATCCTAAAATTTTATTAAAGTTTTATGACGTCACATCTTGCTAGCAGATGGTCGCGATTCCCATCTGTCTCATTACGTCACGCGTTTTGTGCGTATGTTCGTCCGCACGATAACTAGCGTAAAAATCGTTCGATTTCGATGAAATTTTAGTATCTGGTAGGGGATCACCTGGGAAGGAACCCTATTTAAAGTGAACGAAATGGGGTCAAATGTCAGTACATAGGAGCGGGATCCATTCCACTGCTTTTATGCGTCATACCTAACGTAAAAAAGGTTCGATTTCGATGAAATTTTAGTATGTGGTAGAAGGCCACCTGTCGACAAACCTTATTGAAAATGGGCGAAATGGGGTCAAATGGCAGGACATAGAAGCGGAACCACTTCCATCGCCATTATGCGTCATAACTTACGTAAAAATGCTTCGATTTGGATGAAATGTTAGTATGTTGTTGGGTCTTGCCTGGGGACAAATTCTGTTGAAAATGGGCGAAATGGTGTCAAAGGTTGGGACACAGGAGCAGGATCTATTCCATAGCCCTTATGCATCATAACTTACGTAAAAATGCTTCGATTGCGACAAAACTTTATCATGTTATTTCGGAGGTATACCAAACCGGTTCTGTTGAATGTCATCGAAATGGAATCAAAGGTCAGGGCACAGGACCGAGATTTATTCCACAGCCTTTATTCTCATAACTTGAGTGATAACTTGAGTAACGATTTCTGGTATGTTGGAAAGCGTATTATAATCAATGTATTGCATGATTTTACTAACTTGTTTTTATGGCAAGTACTCGGAAATTTTCGGCGAAGATTCGGCAGGTCATCAGTTACGTCGTGCGCCATAAAACTGGCTTTGATGGATAACCACTGGCTGTGATGGATAACTGATTTCCCTGCTCTGGCATATGACAAATGATGGGGGTGCCAACGCTTGGCCAACTGCTGGCCTGAACTGCGGGCCCATGTAGTTGCCACCAGGAAATTCAACTGACGGTTGGGCAGCGGCAACATAGTTCTGGACCAGTGCTAGCACTGCTAACTCCCAGTACTCTATTGAGTGCTGGCCCAGCAACACATTTTTTGCTGGGAATCGTTTTGTCTGCAGCTTCTTCTAATGACATCAGCACGTCCTATTTTGTAATAGTACGATACATTTTATGTTCTGAACAAAAACTTCGTATTCTGACGTCTTGCCCCCTCTGTCAAAAACAATCGCTCCTACGCCCCATAGGCTCATTCTTTCCTCCGTTCGTGAGTAATTAAGCTGAATAACCGGGAGTAGTAACGACATGCAACCTGTTATCAAAGTTTCTGCTAAACATTAAAATTCGAGTAGCTAAGCAAATGAAATGCTGTTTTGAGTAAAATTGTTGCGAAAAATAAATTTTGATTGACCAGTGGTGCTATTTCTAATATTTCATGCATAAACGCGAATTTACAAAAATGGTATCTCAGCATAATTGAACTCTAAATTATTTCATAACAAATGCTTTATTTTTTCATTCCCTTGGGTTTCAGAAGAAAATTTTCACTAGTTCTGATTTCCAGTTTTAGTTTCCCATTATTGTCCTGTCATGACAGGTTGTCGCAGGTTAGAATATATTTTTCTCAAGGTGGATCATCGTAACACCACAATTCATGATCCTGTATCTCTTTTTCTTCTTGTACAAGTTTTTCACAAGATATTTATATCCACAGGAACAACATATTTGTGTTTACCGTCCCGGTGGTACATTGGTCTAAGTGGTGGTTTGTGACGATTTTTTCGAGATGAGTACGGGTTCGAATCTCGTGAGACGTGGATGTTGTGTTTGTCTAACGGCACTGGCTATCTGTCTTCCCTGGAGCCGGTGGCCCTAAATTTGGAATGGATAACTGCCTATAGCCTACTGAATTGCTCACTGTGTTTGTTAACTCCCACTCCCTTAAAAAAAACAAGTTTTCTAGTTCCGCTTTGAGCATGACGTGCGTATACCGATGAACCATTACCTTATGACCAACTACCTACTAAGCTGTAGGACCCCCTATAGCCCGCAAAACTGCGGCCACTCGCCGAAACATTCATTTGATGAGGTGGCGATAGGTATTCTAAGGAATTTGGTACCATAATGTCAACAGCTGGTGCTTCAGTTACCGTACATTTCGAGGTGGTGGTGATTTAGCGCGAAACCGCTTTTCCAAGTCGAACTCCAATTTTTTTATTGGGTTCATGTCAGGTTAATTTGGAGGCCAGGGCACTAACAGAAAGTCGCCAACATGTTCCTCGAATTCTGGCAGTGTGGCATGGCGCATCATCCTGTTGGCAATGGCCATCACCAGCAGAGAACACAGTTGCCATGAATGGGTCAACTTGGTCCGCAACGATGTTCAGATACCTGACAGCTGCCAGGGATTGTGCTATTGGGATAATGGGGCCTAAAGTGTCACAAGAAAACATCTCTCACAACATAACACCGCCTCCGGCCTGTTTCCGCCCAACAGTGCATCCAGGTGCCATAGCCTCCCTTGGTAATCTGCGTATCCAAGCTCGGCCGTCTACGTGATGCACCAGGAATTTTGATTCGTCAGACCAGGCCACTTTCTTCCAATCATTCACGATCCAATCTCGATGATCATGCGCACATTTCATGCGTTGTTATCGATGATGTGCAGTGATCATGGGGTCCGAGCTGTGTCTTCGGCTAAGCAGGCCGATGCGCGGAAGGCTGCGATGAACTGTGTTTTGTGACACATTGCCCGGATCACCACTGTTGTAGCTGTGGGTGATTTCTCGCACTGTGACTTTGCGGACGCTGTGAACAATTCACGACAGCCTCTTCTCCGCTCTGCGGACGACACACGCCTGGACGACAGTTTGTCTCGTTTGGCCATCTGTGAACCACGTTCGACACGTACTAACTACAGCGGCACGTGAACAATCCACAAACCGCGCCGTTTCCTAGTTCGTAGTTCCACTGCGCCGGGTCATCGCAGTTTGTCCTGTATCAAACTCCGATAAATCGGCAGATTTTCCCATTCTGACTCAGAACACTCTACCAACCGAAAACGGGTCCTCGGATTGTATATATACTGCTATGTGAAATTCATCTGCGCCACCGTTCGGTCTCCAGGCGCTGTTACTTCTCTAAGCTGGGGGTAGTCATATTGTAATGGCACATTGGTGTATCAATAGTTTATCCTAAATCATCGCAAGTACTTCATATTTTTTTGTTCTTAATTGGAAATTTAATGACCACTGTGAGCTACTCAACGGGCTATGAGTAATCGCTCATAACTAATTTAGGACTACTGAGTCCAGGGAAAGGAAAGAGCCATTGCCATAAGATAAAAACACCATCCATGCCTCACGGGATTCGGACCCGGGCCCATTTTGAACGAATGGTCATAAGCCAGAGCTTAGACCACAACGGTGCGGACATCACACTTCGCCTAAAACAAAAGAAACTTTTATGCACTGAAACCATTTGCCTGAGAAAATAAATATGAACCGTTATTCCAAGGCCACGAAAAAAAGTTCATTAAGCATGAGATGTGTAAGCTGCTGTTTGACCTTTTTCAGAAAGGGGGTTTTAAATAGAGACACATTATTTGTTTTGTGATTTCGAAAGGAGGTAATTACCTGCTCCCGAAAGATAAATGGAATTTAAATGATGCAATATTTTTAGAAATTAAACTTCATTCTTATTTTCAGAATTCCACCCAAAAGGCGTTGGACAATTACGGTAATTGAGTAATTAAAAGTTAGAAACACATTCCATACATTCTTTTCTAGTGAAATACCACACTCTTTCTGACATCTTTTTGTCGTTCATGAACATTCCGTTAAGGTTTTCAGCGTTTATTTCGAAATTGAAAACAAATTCTACTGTTTTAGACAGTCTGTTTATTAAGCCAATCCGAAGAGAAAAATAATTAAATGACTGCTTCACACTGTTGATTTTTTTGAAAAGGTCAGCCGTAATAATCGTAGGTTACAGCTGAATAACCTTAATATCTGGAGGAGGTTTTGAGGAAATACCTTTCATAGCTCAAAGGAAACACTCATATAAATACATATAACACGGACGCACGGGCACATGTACAATTTACCGTTCATTTATATATATTCCTGAAAGTAATAATACCGAAATACATTACTTAATACCGAAATACATTATTTAATACCGAAATACATTACTTTTACATTACATAAATATATTACTTTTAGGAAATATATATTCCTGAAAGTAATAATACCGAAATATATATTATAGCGCTATAATATATATAGCCAGTGCCGTTAACGCCCACCAGATGGAGACGTCTCAGTAGCTGAGCCCATCTTACGGATTTATGATGTCAGAAGCTGACTTAAAAAAAAAATAATAAGCATAGCACCGTGGATTGTTGGCCACCGTGGTGTAAAGCTTAACGCGCTCGGCTAGACATCCAAAGATCCTTGGTTCTATACCACAGTTTGTAGACCCGCTTGATAGTATGCTTTGGCACATCAAGAAATTGGTCGACTTCATTCAGTTTGTGTCCGTGGACACACTGCGAAACACGATAGCTCCCTTTTGCCACTCAGTAACGTCACACTTACGACCCATATTGCAGAATAAATTCAACACACTTACTCTTTAGCTCTGCACGAGACAGAAATGATCCAGTGGATCACGTAATTGGTATGTATCTACCAACAATGCTAACAGGGCGCTCTCTGTGCAACCGGTAACTTTCTACTGTCATTTCTGTTAAGGGTGACAAATTTTATGTCCGGTGTGCTTATGTATTAAGCGAAAAACGTTTTTCAGTCCTTGAACTGTTACGTCAAAAGGATAAGTGTTGTTACGAAGAGACTTTCATCATGAATTGGAGGTGCTTTACTTTGAGCTTATATTGGCATTTTGTGACAAAGGAAGTCTGGCAGCAGACAGGTGGCCTTCCGTTACTGGTCGTTTACTAAGAGAAAATGGCTGGATATTTTTGCGTCTGCTTGGATCAAAGGCATCACAGCCTACGTGTGTTCACATATTTACGAAAGACTTGAATATTCCACCCTCGGGAATCGGTGAGTTTGAACTTACGAAATTCTCCACTTACAAGCAAATCTGTGTCACAGTTACGTTCGTAAGCAGTGTACTACTTTATTCAGTTTAAGGAAGGGAGGAAACCAGCTGCGTCAGAGTATGTACAACGTCCATGTTCTACTTGGTATTGGAACATGGGCCCAAGCAGATTACGCCCGAGATAGTTTGAAACTGTTGCTGATGAAGATAAACAGAAGAAGAGGTTATTAAATAAATAGGCTGTGTGTGTGTGTGCGTGGTGTGTGTGTTCGTCCGTGGTGTGTGTGTTCGTCCGTGGTGTGTGAGCGTGTGCTTACGTGTGCGTGTGTGTGTGCTTACGTGTGCGTGTGTGTGTGCTTACGTGTGCGTGTGTGTGCTTACGTGTGCGTGTGTGTGCTTTCGTGTACGTGTGTGTGTACTTACGTGTGCGTGTGTGCGTGCTTACGTGTGCGTGTGTGTATGAGCTCGCGTGTGTGTCTTTCGAAGTTCAACGAGTCTCATGTACATTGTAAGGAGTCTTCCACATTAATTTAGAGACACCAGTTCGAGGGAAAAGAGATAATGAGTGCCAGAAGAACCAAAACATTACACTTGTCTGAATACCAAATCAGACACAGCAGCATGAGAATTCAGAATATTAGAATTAATAGCGTAAGAAAATTTACTAAACTTCTAGTACCCTGGGAGATAAAATAAACAAATACTGCTACGTAGGCTGATCAACTATTTCCTTCCGACGATCTTTAACCACAGACTAGGAACGTATAAATCGGGTTCACCAAACGTCACAACCCCTCCTGAAGAGAGGGCGTTGCTTAGTACAGGAGTTTCAATAAGGAAAGTCAGGTAGGCTCAGTTCTGAATCAGCCGTCAGTTTGGAACGTAGGACTAAGATTTGCAGATCGAAGAGTTGAAATGAGATAGTCGCTATTTAAAGCGTCTATTTGAATTGTTATAGCCAACACAGGTCTATGATATGGAAAAGTAGCTTACATAATTTTTACAAATAATGCTGGATGCATTGCGAACGCAAAGCAGATCGATACACGAATTACCCAACGTGGTGCTCTGTTTTCTTGGGCTTCTTACATTTCTCATCACTTGCTCTTGCCTCTCGTTTTGATTTTCTCCACTTTTGTTTGCGTTCATTCTGCGAATTTCGCGGCATTGTCCAAAAATG
Source organism: Macrothele yani (assembly GCA_039090855.1). Lineage (NCBI taxonomy): Eukaryota > Metazoa > Arthropoda > Arachnida > Araneae > Macrothelidae > Macrothele > Macrothele yani. The sequence goes on along the minus strand of CM077002.1, from coordinate 20,767,355 downwards.
CTAACCCGTTCACACGAAAACATTTTTTTAAAAATTTAGCTTAAACCACTGCGATATGTTCTTTATATATTTGAATAGATCTCGTCGAGAGCTTTAAAACGATATCACACCTAGCCGTTTTGCGCTCACGGTTGCCGAAATGGTCTGAGTCAAACGCGGAGGCACCCCCAGAAACCTTTGCATCATCTACCTCGCTCCCAGGGTGCGAGGGGAGGTTGCGCGCACGATGTATTGCGCATTACGCGAATTGGAATCCTTGCTGTTTACGAATATGCTAACACGATTAGCATGCGGCACGTATTTTAAACGCTATAATGATTTCAGTTGGGACTTATTTTTGTCACAGGCGGTTGGCCGTAAGTCGCCCCATACTATCCGCGGAGTTAGACGTAGTCCTACGTCGAAAAGCAACGAGCTGTAGAAGAGACAAAGTAAAACTGATGACCTGCCTGTAAACATGGTCTTACTCTCAGAGGTATGCGCGATGATTATGTTTCTCAGGTAACGATCAATCCCAGTAGCAGATTTAATTCGCTAACTGCAAGACGTCTATGGTCCTCAAATCATGACCATGTGTAGAGTCTCAGAAAGCTGTTAAAAATTTCACAAGCGCGCAGGGCGTTGACGGAATAGAATAGCAACGGCAGGTCTTTAACATTAACCATCGACAGCAACGTGCCGTGTGTAGAGACTTGCATACAAAAAGACAGAATGGTGACTTTACATCAGACAGCAGCAAATATGTCTATTGGTGCCGCGCATAATATCGTTCAACCTAATCTTCCAGGCGGGTCGTCATTTTCATTCAATCTATTTTCCAGCAAGTTGTTATTCATTCGGGTTCCCTATCACTTTGTCCGTGTTCATTTCGTCCACGCTCACTTCGTCCAGTTCATTTCGTCCAACGTTCACTTTGTCCACTGTTCACTTCGTCCGCTGTTCACTTAGTCCAATGTTCACTTCGTCCACTGTTCATTTCGTCCACCGTTCATTTCGTCCACATTCATTTCGTCCTTCGAATGAATGGAACACTGTGAAAATTATCTGTTTTCATGGAGTTTTTGTGATAGGTAGAAGAAAAGATCAGCGGACATTGCTTGTATGCGTGTTTTTTTCCCTGTCTGAGTTTCTCGATTAAAATATAACGATTTTAAATATTATTTAAAGTGAAACAAGGAACTTAGTTTTGAAGAACTTTTTAACTCTTTTGTACGGTACGACGTCAATCACTATAGCATGACTCACGCTATGTTCATAAAAGGAGTGTAAAGTGGGATTTTTTAATAACGCTGCACTTTTATTTATGACATCCGTAGAATAAAAACTGTTGAAACGGCCTAAGCCTAGGGCGTATGAATTAATATTTCGTGCCTCAGTAAAAGCGCAATATGATTACCTTGAGTAGATACGTAAACGTTTTGAATATGACATCGGCAGAATAAAATATGTCAAAAGGGCCTACACATGAGGCATAGTAATTAGTATTTAGTGCCCAAGTAAGTAAAAGAGAAATATTAATAACTTGGCATCTTATGTAAATATTTAGTGCCTAAGTAAAAGTGCAGCGTTATTAAAAAATCCCACTTTACACTCCATTTATGAACATAGCGTGAGTCATGCTATAGGGATTGATGTCGTAACGTACAAAAGAGTTAAAAAGTTCTTCAAACTTAAGTTCCTTCTTTTACTTTAAATAATATTTAAAGTAAAAGAAGGAGTTAAAAAGTTCTTCAAACTTAAGTTCCTTCTTTTACTTTAAATAACATGCAAGCAATGTCCGCTGATCTTTTCTTCTACCTATCACAAAAACTCCATGAAAACAGATAATTTTCACAGTCTTCCATTCATTCGGAGGACGAAATGAATGTGGACGAAATAAACGGTGGACGAAATGAACAGTGGACGAAGTAACCATTGGACTAAGTGAACAGCAGACGACGTGAACAGTGGACAAAGTGAACGTTGGACGAAATGAACTGGACGAAGTGAGCGTGGACGAAATGAACACGGACAAAGTGATCCGTCACCATTCATTCGAACTCCTGCGCCGAACAACGTCCTTTATCCAAGAGAGTATAATGACGTTGGGAATGGCCGATTTACATGTCCTCCATCCTCCAATTAAAGGTCGTCAGCAGTAATACCAACACTAGTTTAAGAAATAATAGGACAACTTATAATTTATTTACTTAACGGTCAAATGTATACTATTAAAACTCGGATTTTTCATCATGTTTCATTCGTCGTTTTCTTACAGGCAATCTGCTCCCGCTTTTAATATTTCTCTATTTCTGCTCCCGCTTTTAATATTTCTCTATTTCTGCTCCCTCAGAAAAGGCTTATTGGGTAACAGGTAGGAACGGAGCCTCGTTAGGAATTCTCGATTCAATTAGTTCCTTTAAGAAATAACTGACGTATTTTGCTTTCATACGGAAACTACACAACTACACAGTTTGGAAGACTCCCATACGTTACTGAATGTTTGGTTTCCGGCCATTATGTTGTTTGGTTTCATCGCATCGTGTTCGACTTTTGGTGATGGTATAATATGAACAAAAGTCCGCCATCTCGACCTGTTCTAAACAGGATCTCGCAGCTCTTCAGAGATCATTCTGCAAACGTCTTTGGTCCGATCCAACAATCTTGTTCTGTGTCTTTCTCTTCTTTTGCTTTCTACAACCGTGCCAAGCGTGATCATTTTTTAAAGCATTATCAGCATGCATCACAAGACCAACATATGTGACTTTCTGCTCGCAGATCGTTGCCTTAATAGGACAACGGGCTTTATTTGTTCAAGTACTGATTGAATGTCCATGAAATCCAAATCAGCTACCCCTGGCCCATTATTCAAAAGCATATATTTTACTCTCACTCTTGCTCAATGTCCAGTTTTCACAACCGTACATTACCATACGAAGGACCATTGATTTAACAATTCTTACCTTTGTTATCATTTAAATATCTTAATCCTTCATAATCTTCCCTAAATTTGTCATTGCTTTTCTCCCTAGGGATAATCTCCTCCTTATTTCTACAGCACACTGATCCCCGTTATCGATTCTGCGTTCCAAAAGAATTAAATTGTTTATGACTATCAGTTCTGCATCAGTTATAAAATCTGTCACGTTGGAAGTTGACATGGCCTCCGCGTTTTTAGCATTTAATATTGCACCTGATGTTTGACACTCCACTTTTGCTTTCTTGATGTGGTCCTCTAAGTCTTCATTGCTTTCTGTAAAAACAGCGGTGTCATCTGCTTATTTTAAATAGATGGTTTGACCTACAACCTGAATGTCAGTTATCCTTTCATCCATGCCAGCCATTCTAAAGACAAATTCATTGAAGAAATACATTTTCGGAACGGCAGACTTGGATGATATGTCCCTTTAGGACATTACTGAATTTTTTCGTTTCAAGCTTACAGCTGATAAATATTTCTGTAAAAGTATCACAGAACAAGTGTTGCGAATTACAACAGCAGTCAGGATAAGGGCATTAGAAACACAAGTTAGTAAAATCATGCAATGCATTGATTATGAGACGCTTTGCAACATACCAGAAATTATTACTCAAGTTATGAGGATAATGGCTGTGGAATAAATCTCGCTCCTGTGTCCTGACCTTTGACCCCATTTCGACGATATTCAAAAGACCCGGTTCAATACACCTCAAGAATAGCATACTAAAGTTTTGTTGCGATAGAAGCAGTCTTACGCAAGTTATGAGAATAATGGCTGTGGAATAAATCTTGCTTTTGTGCAATGACCTTTGACCCCATTTCGTTGATATTCAACGGAACCGGTTCACTGTACCTTCGGAACAACATGATGACGTTTTGTCGCAATCGAAACATGTTTTGGTAAGTTATGATGCACAAGGGCAATGGAATGGATCCCACTGCAGTGTCCTGACCTTTGACCCCATTTCGCCCATTTTCAATAGGGTTCGTCCCCAGTGGCTCCCTACCACATGCTAAAATTTCATCAAAATGGAACCATTTTTCCGCAAGTTATGACGCATAAGGGCAATGAAATAAATACCGCACTTATGCCCTGCCTGACCGTTGACCCCATTCGCCCATTTTCAATAGGGTTCGTGCCTAGTGGTTCCCTACCACATACTAAAATTTCATCGAAATCGAACCATATTTACGCATGTTATGACGCATAAAGGCAATGAAATGGATCCCGCTTTTATGTCCTGACCTTTGAGCCCATTCCACCCATTTTCAATAGGTTTCGTTCCCAGGTGGTTCCTTACCACATTTTAAAATTTCATCGAAATCGAACCATTTTTACGCGTTATGACGCATAAGGGCAATGGAATAAATCCCGCTCTTATGCCCTGCCTGATCTTTGACCCCAATTTGTCAATTTTCAATAGGGTTCGTGCCCAGGTTCTTCCCTACCACATACAGAAATTTCATCGAAATCGAACCATTTTTACGCATGTTATGACGCATAAAGGCAATGAAATGGATCCCGCTCTTATGGCGTGACCTTTGACCCCACTTCACCCATTTCAATAGGGTTCGTCCCCTGGTGGTCCCCTACCACACACTAAAATTTCTTTGAAATCGAACCATTTTTACGTGAGTTATCGTGCCGACAGACAGACGGACGGAAAAAGCTGGAGCATATACGCTTCTTCAACCTACGGTTGGAAAGCGTAAAGAAGAGTCGTTCATAAGCTATTTTTAATAATTTTCAGCCATTCTGAAAACAAATTCATTGAAGAAATACATTTTCGGAACGGCAGACTTGGATGATATGTCCCTTTAGGACGTTACTGAATTTTTCGTTTCAAGCTTACAGCTGATAAATATTTCTGTAAAAGTATCACAGATCAGGTGTTGAGAATTACCACAGCAGTCAGGATAAGGGCATTAGAAACTTACAGGTCACAGAATCCATCTCTTTAGACGTTGGCAGAAACATAGTTTTTAATTCGCATCAGACGTATATCTACACCCCTAATGGCCAAAACATTAGGAAAGGCTAAACGGGACGACGGTAAATGTGGCGCCACAATACATCACTGAAAACAGTTTAAAACTGAATTACTGCAAATTAGCTGGAATCCCGAGAGGAGTTCTTAAAAGTCCCGTCTTACTTCTTCGCGATAAGTGCGGTTCTCTTGCCGATCGAAGAAAGTTGTTTTCCCAAGGTGACACTCTCCGATCTGACATATTTTTGAAATCTTTTTCTCACGCGTGCATTGCTTTCTATTGAACTCAGTACCGTGCATCGATTTTAGAAAGACGCGCTCAGGCTTTCAAGCAACACAAACTAAAGAAAAAATAAATTCTCAAGAGTTTCGTCGAAGTATTTATTTGTTGAATCACTGAAAGTATAAAATCAAACAATTTATCTCTTGAAGCAGAAAATATTTTTGGAACAAATATCAAGACTTCTTATAAATAAGAAGTACCTACTACAGGCCAAGCATGGGTTTCGCTTATTTGTATATTTTTGCGTGCACATACACTAGTTGTATACAGTGAAAAAATATTCAAAAAATCCGAAGCACAACTTGCGCACGATATTTAGTAAGGCTAAAGAGTGTGTGCTTACATGATAAAATAGGAGGCAATTAATTAACGATTTTCCAAATACATTATTTATAAATTAATAAAAACAGATAAAGTTGTACACACTTTTAGATTAGTGTGGTCCACTGCTCTAGGGAATCGGCTTTTGAATTATGTTGCTGTCGACGTTATGCTATTTTTTCCTGCCATTGTGTATGTGCGTACATATACCATCATCTCCAATCATTCTCAATCCGGTATTAGATGAAGGTCATTTCAAGTTTCTTCCAATAATCTCCGTCCAGAGCAATTATCTACCATGTAACTCCTGCACGCTTTAAAATATTTTGTACCTATATCCCATGTGGTCATCTTCGGAATCTTTTTATTGTACATTAGAATATAATCTGCTATCTCAGTTGTCTGACGGTGGTAAGTTCTTCGGGAAATATGTTCAGCCCATTGGCCCTTCAGGGTCTTCATTTAGTTTACAATATCATGAACCCTTGACATTTTGCTGATCCATGATTTTCTTTCCTATCATATTTGGTTACACCGAGCGTATATTTCTCCAGGCTTCTTTGCGTTTCTTTCAGTCTCTGAAGGCATTTTTGTGCTTAGCTTTACGTGTCTGATTCACAAAAAGACAGGAAGATATATCGATTAAGATGGATTAATGTTAATACGAGGGTTGTTCCGAAAGTAATGCAAAAGTGGGCATAACCTTTTCATTAATGACAGAGGTCGTTCGAATTGAACACGATTATAGAGTAACTCTTTCTCTATACAAAGGTACTACTCAACATAGTCCCCATCACAAGCGATGCATTTGCGCCATCGTTGAACCCAACTCTCGAATCCTCTTTGAAAAAAAAGCAGGTATGGATGGTTGTACCAATTTCTTCACAGCCACTTTCACCTTATCTGTGTCACAAATCGTTGTCCCGGAGACTGTACGTCATTGTACCGAACGGCTGGAAATCAGATGGCGCAGATCTGGCCTGTACGGTGGATGGGAGACACCGGTCAGCCTAATTTGCTGATGGTCTGATTTGTTGGAAAAAATGTGTGTGGTCTCGCATTGTCATGGTGAATGTGGATCCTTTTCAGATTCTTTGTCGGTCTCTTCCTCGTTATAGCTTCTCTAAGCTTCTTGAGTGTCTCAATGTACCGCTAGCTGGTCGTTCCAGAAAATCAAAGAAAATGACACCCCTGTCATCCCAAAATACAATCACCATGACTTTCTGTGCTGCTCGCTGGCTCTTGAACTTCTTGAGCCTTGGTGAAGAGGTGCGAAGCTATTCCATGGAATGATTCTTCCTTTCCGGATCGTAAAGATACGCTCACGTTTCATCCACTGTCACTAGATCCTAAAAAAGGCATATCATGATTGGTTTGAAACGCTTCCAGCAGATCATACCAGACTTAAACCCTTCTCTCATTCAAATCGGGTATCAAATGCCGAGGAACCCACTTTGCACACATTTCCGATAACCTACGCCTTCCACCATCTTCATAATGGCATTGTGACCACAGTCCAGTTGTGCAACAAGCTCACCGACTGTGACTAGTCTCTCCTCGTGAATGAATTCATCCACTCGCTCACGATTCGTTCCGGTGGTCGCAGGTGCGTGGTTTGTCTTCAGTTCTGGTTTCCCCTTCTTTGAACTGCATCCATCTATGCACATTGTTTTGTCAATGCTGCCATCTCCGTAAACATTCTGTAGCCTTCTGTGGATGTCGGACAGCTTGCAGCCTTTCTTCGTCAAGAGCACAATGACGGCACGTTGCTTCTGCTTGGAATCTATTGCTTACCAGTAATGAAAAAGAAGTGTTACTACCTAGGAAGATTTACTCCACAAAAGATCAAGAAGAAGACCCTGGTCTTCTTCTGGATCTATGTAACCTTGTATTTCAGTTGCCCAACTGTGGTCACTTATTCTAGGAATATGTCTAGCACATTGCCACTTGAGAGTCTTTGTTTTGTTCATGATGCCATCAACTCTTGGCACTTTGTTGACCACGAGTTCCTTTCTTATCGTGTTTGGTTATATCGAGCGTGCATTTCTCCATGTTGCTTGCCTGCAGCCTCTTCATGTCGTTTTCCCTAAGCTATATGTCTCTGAACTACAAGTAAAGCCTGGAAAGATGTATCGATTAACGATAAGAATTTCTCACATTGTCTTCTTCTGAATCTTTTCTTGTACATTAGTGCTTAACGTAGCATTTCAATTTCCCAACGGTGGTAATTCTTCTAGAAGTATGTCAAGCCCACTGACACAACAGGGTCTTCCCTCTTTTCATATTATTATCAACTCTTGTTCCTCTCCTGTTCAAGGGATTTCTTTCTTATCATTCCTGGTAACACCCAGCGTGCATTTGTTCTTGATTTTTGCTTGAAGCCTCTGTATGTCCTCTTTATTAAGCTATAATTCATTGACTTACAAGGGCAGGATGCGTATACTGATTAAACATTTGTCTTTTAAAGATTAATGGCACATTGTTCTTAAACTTTCATTATATCTTCGAAACGTACTACCATGGAAGTTTCATATATCCTTTGCTATCGTCGTCTACATAGCTTCCATTTCTTACCTCTTCTCCAAGGAAGATGTAACCAATCATTATGTCAAAATGTGCTTCATCAGCCTATAAATATTCCTTTCTTGTAAAGACATTGTACATCTATTCTGTTTTTTCTAAGTCATTTTAATTTCACTCCTTTACTCTTGTCAGCTCGTTCCTGGATCATGGATCATGTTCTGTAGATCTGAAGTGCTTGCAAAATTTGCCCTGTCATTAAAATGAAGGCGGGTTAAACTATCTCTATTGAATATTGTTCCTTTGCCTTTCCAGTTGAATGGCGGAAAGGCACACATATTAGGTGTACAAATAAGTTTTAGAGCATTTTTTGTGTGACGTATACCGCTAATTTACATATCTGATATTATCCTAACTGATCCAGAGTATAAAATGTGACACAGAATACGAATTTCATCAAGGAAAAAACGCTGCAAGCTGCAAAAGCATGTGCATCGATTTGTTTTGTCCTGGGGGGGGGGGATATTGTATCAAACAACACGTGTGAGTTTTGGTTTAGACCGTGTAAAGCAGGTGATTTTGATGTTAGCGATTGAGAACGTAGCAACGCTCCGCAGCAGGTTGCACATGAGGAACTACCAGCATTGCTGGATGAAGATTCATCTCAAACTCAAAACGAACAAGGTGAACAACTGGGGGTAACTCAACAAACCATTTCCAATCGTTTACGCGGATTAGGAAATATTCAGAAGGAAGGAGAATGGGTGCTACATGACCTGAGTCAGAGGAACATGAAGTGTTTGAATCTATTAAATAAACAACATAGAAAGCTTTTCCTGCAGAAAATCGTTATGATTGATGAATAGTTGATATGGTACGATAATCCCAAACGGAAAAATCACTGAGTAGACCACAGTGAAACAACGACTTTGACACCGAAACGCAATATTCACTCCAAAAAAGTTCTGCTGCGCATGTGGTAAGATATGAAGGGTGTGCTCTATTATGAACTATTGGAACAGGGCCAAACCGTTACAGCTGATCGCTACAGGCAACAATTTCTGCAATTGAACCAGGAAATCTGTCGGAAACGTCCCTTCACAGGAAAAGGATTGCGCCCCGTGAAATTACTGCATGACAACGCTAGGCCGCATGCCGCGAAATCGGTCAAGGAAACGTTATTGACGCTTGGCGTGGACGTTTCGGAGTACCCGGGGTTTAGTCCGGACATAGCCCCTTCAGACTATCATTTCTTTCGATCGATGTAACATGGTTTGTGTGCTGTACGGTTCCGGACATGTGACGAAGTGCAGAAATGGGTTGACGACTTCATCGCGTCACACGAGGAGATATTCTTCATGGCTGGAATCCGTCAACTGCCCTACCGATGACAGAAGTTGATAAATAATGACGGCGCATATTCTGATTCCCAAAGTTATTGTTCTTTTCCTTCAAATTACATGTTGCGTTGTCTTAAAACGCTTTAAAATTTATTTGTACACCTAATACATATGCGTATTTATGTTGTTCACTCACCTAAGTATGTATAATTAATTATGTATGTTTTTTCATTGATTATGAAAAGGTTTTTGATTTCGTGGAAGCATCAGCAGTTGTAATGTCTTTGAAATCCCGCAATATTGAAGGTACATAAGTTAACCTTTTGAGCAAACAATGTGCCTGAACCAAATGGCGCCCAAAATTTCCGGTGCTCCCCAAACAGAAATGTTTACATAGCTGCGGAGTTTCTCAGAAGATTCGCAAAAACAACTCCTTTCCCATTCTCATCGCAGAAGTATTGACCAAAACCTACCAAAGGTGAAAAGAGTTTCATTTTAGACCTTTTTTACTTGCTCCATGACTCAAGGTATGACGTGGAAGAGCTAGTCTCCTGTCACGGGTAATAACACCATTGAGTAGAAAGAAGCCACTCAAAACATAAGTTCGTCTCTATTGCTGTATCCCCTTTTGAGCAGGATACAATCTTTCAGAAAGGATCAGTCTCAAACATCCCCCTAAATTATCACTTTCAATAACAAATTTAAGGGGAACATCACTTTCTCAGGCGCATCATTTCACATTTTGTTAATCCTTAGATACCGGACATATTCGTTCGAGCTAATTTCAACCAATTTTGCTAACTACGAGTTCATTTGTTCAATCCGGCTAGAGTAACATATTAATAAAATCTACTCAAATGCAATTTCACAGCTTCTGCTGTTCGAGGACACAGAACTTACAAAATCAAGAAATGGGATGAGATAATGTGACGCTATATCTCCCAATCTATTCAATTCCACTTTTCAGAATCCTTTACAGTCATTTAACTTGGAAGGCAAAAGGATAAACGTTGGGGAAGATTATTTAACCAACCTTCGTCTTTCTGACATGATAGACATGTTTGCATGTACCCCACAGAGCTGCAGATTACTGTCCAGGACTTTGCTGACAAGACTAAACAGGTGGGCCTTAAAGGAACTTACAGAAACTAAATTGATGAACAATGCTTTTCTAAGAATTGAAGATTTAGTGACTGATGGAATAAATCGAGAAGAAACAAATATTTGCATTTATTTTGGAAAATAACAATAAAGTAAGGACCTCATCGAAGAAGAATTTAATAGGTCTATAAGATTTGGTTGGAGAGCATTTGGAAGAAACAGTGCAATTTGTCATTACATCTTAAAAGAGAAATGTTTAATCAATGCATCTTTTCAGCTCTTACATGGATCAGAGACATAGACCATAAACAAAAAAGACATCCAGAGGCTGCAAACTATTGAAAGAGAAATGGAGAGAATGCTTGGTATATCCAGGAAGGATAGGAAGACAAACTTGTGAATCAGAAAAATGACAGGTGTTGATGACATCATGAACCAGGTAAAATCCTATAAAGTGTAATGGGCTAGACATATTACTAGAAAAACTGACCACCGTTGAACAACTGAAATACCGAGCTGAATTCCAAGGCAAAAGAAAAGAGCCAGAGTAAGATCATGTGAGAGATGTATAGATGAAATTCGGAAGAATGTGAGAGCGGCATGGAAGAGCTGGAAAAACTGCCCCAAGAGAAAAAGTTGTTCAAGAAATTTAGAAAGAACTTCATGCAGAACTGGATTAAAATTGTTTTTAATAGTGAAACACACACACACACACACACACACACACTCACATATCTGCAACACGTCAAGGCATACGGTGAAACAATTTCCCGTAGCTCTCGACAAGAATGGCTCTCCATTCATACTGCACAGCTGCTGCCAGAGTAAAGGGCGAAGACTGTTGTTGTGGCATATTTCGTATCCGTCGCTCCAGTTTATTCCAGAGGTGTTCTATGGGATTAAGATCAGCTCTTTGAGCAGGCTACTCTAACAATTCCACGTCATTTTCAAGAAATCAGTCCTGCACACGCCGTGCGGTGTGGCAGTGAGCTCGATCGTGTTCGAAGAGACAACGGTCATTTCCAAAATACTGCCACATTATTGGTAGGATATGATTATCCAGAGCTTCAAAGTAGATTTAACACAGCGTCAAGGTTCACGGTGTGTGGTACAATAACTAATGGGCCGAGTCCCATTCACGAGAAAGAACTCCATACTATGATGGAGCCTCAGTCGAACTTAACAGTTGGAAAAACATAATTCTACAAATGTCGTTCTCCGGGCTGGGACCAAATCCAAATACGCCCATCAGATTGAACATACGAGTAGCGTGACTCATCATTCAAAAAAATAAAATACAGGTTTCCAGTTGCCGACAGTCCAGGAACAACGGAAGTCGCACCACTCGAAACAGCGCTTCTTATTCACGGTAGTTATGCATGGCTTGTGTGCCGCTGTTCGACCACCCTAACCCACACTATGCAGCTCCCTGCGGATAGTTAGGGTACCAACCGAGCCGTTACAAGCATTTTGTACTTTATCAGCCATGGAAACGGCAGAGGAAGAACAGGATTTCCTAACATTTCTTACCATGGCTTTTCTGTCACGTTCCGTCAGTTTGTGCGGCATTCGTGAACTGTTTTTATTTTCTTTGCTGTAGTTGAACAGTCCTGCTACCGTCTCTCCCAGACATCACTTACTGTACAGTCGATTTGAGTATGCTCGGATTACCTGCAATGCTCCGTGTGGAATCGTTACTGAAATGAAATCCTATGGCCAGCCCACTCGCAAAAAGTTCACCTCCAAATGGCATATCCGTCTCAAAGTTACTGATAACACGACAGAACATTTCAGCTTTATATACGTACCTAATCACTCACAGCGCGCCTCTCTCCACAACTGTTTTTTGGACTTATGCAAATATTTGGTAGTGTCCGAATACCTATCCCCAAACTCCCTGTAATAGCAAAATACGAAAGGTATTAATATCGAATTCGTCCGCCCTTTGGTGTTATCACACCCTGGCCTTTAGTAGTACGTTTTTACACTGGATTTTGGTACATTGCTGCGGACATCACTTTCCATTCTGCCACTAGTGAATTAGTTAAGTGTATCACCGGCGTCAGGTGGTTTTGCCAGGTTCGCATTTGGCTTTCGAATTTATCCCAGCGGTGTTCCATGGATTTTAGATCAGAGCTTTGTGCAGGCCAGTCAAGTTCTTTCACGCCCATCTCATCAAAACATTCCTTCATGGACCTCGCTTTCTGGAAGGTGAAAGTGTGCTATTGGTAAATAAAAGGACTTTCACCAAACTGTTGCGTAATATTGTAATCATCACAGAAGTGGCAAGAATGCCCTTATAGGCTGTAGCGTTAAGGTTCCCGTGCACTGAAACTTGAGGGTTCCATCCGAACCGTGAAAAATAGCCTCGGAGAATGATGCCTCCTCTATCAAACCTCTCAGTAGGCACAACATAATCATGAAGGTAGAATTCACCTCCTGGAACTATCCACAACCAGAGCCTTCCGTCAGACTGGCAGATGGTGAAACGTGATTCATCACTCCAGAGAACGCGTTCCCACATCTCCAGACTCCACTGACGCTGAGCTTTACAGCATTCCAACAGACACTTGGCGTTGAACTTGCTGATGTTAGGTATGTTTGTGTGTGCTCTACCATGGGAATTCATTCACTTTAGCTATCGTTGAACAGTTTTAATGCTGGACGGCGTTGCCTTCAGGGAACTCAGTAGACAGTGTTGCAACCCAGGACAGGCGATCTTTGCCCCACCATCGTTTCAGGTGTCCCCGCTCTGTTATTTTGCGTCGCCTACCAAATCGCGATTATGCTGTTGTTACTACTAGGCTTTCCACTTCACAATAGCATCATTTACGCTTGATCTGGGCAGTTGCAGTAGGACAGCATTTTTTTAACTGTCTTATTGCTAAGATGACATCCTATGACTGTGCCACGTTGAATGTTACTGAGCTGTGCCGTGTGGCCCATATTCAATCTTGTCGATTATATTTACCATGCCACGTGCGTCTTTTTCTATCTGTATTGGTCATGGTTTGGACCTATATAGGCAACTACGCTTTTCAAAATGTGTGTCAGGATACCTTTGATCATATAGTGCATATATATAGTGAGTTGCCAAAAAAAGTGTACAGAGCGCTACCATTTCTATTGCATCACATTACATCCATGTAGTAAATGTTATCGTACGCGAACAGCGTATTTATAGAGGCAGATATCTCAGCAAAGATCAAGTAATAGCATTACCAGTTCAGATGGAAACTGATCAGGATTTAAGCGATTTCGATCAGTTTATTACAGTCGACGTTAGGGATATGGATCGATCCATAACGAAAATTATCAATAAATTTGGATTTACATGACCAACAATTTCAAGAGTGTAACAAGAGTCTACGCAAACTCAGGGGTGACATCTATAATACCGGACCGCTATGGCCGTAGGAAAGCCCTGGGAGACCGTGGGCAACGGCATCTGGTACACTTCACAACATCCGCCTGGTGTACAACATTGCTGCAAATCACAGTGCTATTCAATGCTGGAGGCCAGTAGTAGCATCAGCGTTCAGACAATGCAACGTTCCTTGTGTCCTATGGAGTTCCGGAGTGGACGGCAAGGCTGATTGCTTCTTCTGGGCTCGAAAATACCGCCGCTGGATACAAGATAACTGGAAACGTGTAGCTTGGTCGGACGAATTGCAGTACCAACTGATTCGACAGATGACAGACTCCAGGTCTGGCAAAACCCCCACATGACAATGGATCCAGCATGCCTACAAGGAACAGTGCAGGCCGGTGGTGGCTCTGTTACGATGTGGGGTGTTTACATCTCTCACGCATTAGGATCCATCACATGTGTGCATACCGCTTTGAGAGGTGGATGCTACGTAACCATCCCTAGGGATCATTTGCACCCGTTCACGTCATGCAACTACTCCGACGGGTGCGACCTCTTTCAACACAACAATAAGCCACCGCACACGTCCACAATCTTCCGATTCTGGCTGGAGATATATTTCACGGAGTCTGCCATCCTGACTTGTCCCCCTAGTTCGCCGGATTTCAATGGCCAATGGCATCGCACACATTTGGGATAATGTTATAACGAGGTAAATTTCCCCGTCATTTTTGCCCACGCCGGCCATCGAATCTGGGTCCCCTCACTCCGGAGTAAGTTGCTCTCCCAACTCAGCTACGCGGACGTATGCTCTCGCTGCTATCTGCTTTTATCTTATGTGTGTCCTGCGGTGAATGCACGTCACCCCCCCCCCCAAAGAGGGCAAGGGGCATGGCCCACCGGTCAGCCGTGACCATGTGTCGCTGTAGGCAGTCATCCCATGAAGAACGAGCATTTGAGAAATCTCAGTCAATTTGGTGTGTGGAACGTAACATCACACACGTTTATTTTTCGAAGCGCTGAAGAAGGGATTCTCTTATTTTTCCTGTCTCGCGGTGTAGAAAGAACATCACACCATTGCGAGAACTTTAACTGCCAGGTCATTCTCCAAGTTCGGGCGCCAATATAACGAAGTAAATTTCTCCGTCATTTTTGTCAACGCCGGGCATCAAACCCGGGTCCCCTCGTTCCGGAATAGGTCGCTTTCCCGACTGAGCTACGCGGGCGTATGCTCTCACTGCTATCTGCCTTTATCTCATGTGCGTCCTGCGGTGCAGGCACGCCACAATGTCCAAAGTACCATCAATGCCGGGAATCTACACTGGCCAATTATAACGGAATTGTGAGATACTTTTCAGGAAGCATGGTGTACACTGTCTCCACAGTACAACAGAAAGTTAGTGAGTCCAAACATCGTCGCGTTGCTGCGGTTATCCGGTCGCGAGGAGAGCCAACTCTGTATTAGCGAGATATTGCAGTTTTTTTGTCAGTTCAATGTATATGCTTACATCCAGTAGTATAAACGGGTACTATAATAAGCATTTTGTTTTGCAGTCTTTGTTGCAATACGCCACCTTTTTTAGCCACCTTCGTAATCCATTGATTCTGACAGACTGATTGCTGCCCTGCGATATCCTTACTCCACGTACCGAATAGACGCTGAAAATCACCAACTCAATAGATTTCAGTTCTTCAGCGAACGAGTTGGAGCAGCGACGAATGGCGTTATATCACCTTCTGGGATGAAGCCCATTTCCGTCTGTGCCAAAATGAAGACCGCGCCAGCAAGTTCAAACCTACTGCTGCAGTCCTGGTGTGAGGTGACATCACTTACCGTAGTTCATCACCTACATTCATTGAAGAAATATTTACTTACCACAGCTGTATGGACTCCATTCACTGTTCTTTAATTTTCCACTCCTTTAGAGCATGCCAAATGCAACATTCCAGCGCAGGAATACTAGAATTACATACAGCTTGCGTTGCACAACGGTTTCTGCCAGTCGTTTCATGTTAAAAATAGTATAACTATACTAATAATCCGAAATGTGTTGGCGTAAAATAGAAATAAAACTTTCCAAGCTTTCGCACATCAACCAGATGGTTTTTCTAAGGAAGGTAGACAGCTAACTGCAAACTGGATAATAGAACGTTTCAAGAATTTGAACTCGGTGACTTGACTAGACAATAAATGAATAGGTGCAAATGTGATAATTCGAAGAAACAAAGTCCCGTTGATTGGACACGCGGTACCATGGTAAAAAACGCAGCAATATTTGAAGAACTGATTCCAAATACGTGGTAACTCCAGAGAGACGCTATCATTGCAAGCTTCGCAGCTGGTCTAGATTTCCAAGGTTTCGCGAATGGTAGTAGATTTTGGTGTGGAGTATGAAGCTGATTTCTTTGCATCACTCCATATGGTATCGGCGGACTTGAACTTGACTTCTCTTGGAAAGGCAGTGGTTATTTTTCCGTCTTTTGTATCCCTTTTATGTACGCTGATTCTAATTGGAAACGAACGTTTGGTCATTACAATGTAGTATTGCCTGGAGCCGTCCGGTTATTGTAGTGGGATGGCATAAACACCTGCCTCATTGAGAAGAGGGGGCTTGTCAATATTTCTCTTAAGCATCTTATATAAAGACGCCAGAGACCTTATGCCGACACCGAAGTTCATCCTCCTGAGCCCGTTTTGGAGTTGATAGGAAACATTTGGTATGTAGGGAATAGAGCCCAGGTGGCGAATTTGCGGCATAGAAACATTTGCACGGCTGGTTCTCGTTTCTCGATAAAGTTATGCATCTGTTACGACGTATATATTGCCTCAGTTCGACAATGTTTTTTAGTTCGGATTGTCTAGAACGAACATCGGATGAGATAGTGAAATCTCTTCTAATTCGAGAACGGAAGAAGGCCGTCTTGTAATCATCAGAGCAGAATGAACTGCGGAGCATCAGGTTGGAAACGGAGAAGGGTTTATAATAGACTTCCGTATGAAGGCGGTTGTAATGCGATTTGCTCACTGAGACTATGCTACTATGCTCGTTTACATAACGGAATAAGCATATCTGAGATGTCAATCAACGTCATTTGTAAACATCATAATTCCACTGCATAAGGTAATGGAGCTTCAGGTTGTGCGTAAGAAAATCTTGGAGAACAATAGAGTAGAACAGTTACGAACTTTTTTGATTAACTTCCAAACGGCATTAATGTGTGTATTGCCGGAAGAGCGGGACGGACAAAGTTTTGATATACGAAGAGTTTCCGAAAGATAAAGCAGCACATTTTCTCGATAACGGGAAATAGAAGTTAAATAAAATATCATTGACAGATAGAGCTATTGATAGGGTGAAAATACTGCCCGTGCTTGGTGGCACTACTATCCATGTAACACTGATTACAGTTGAAAGATGGAGGCAACTGTGAGAATGTGTTCGAAAGAGCTATCCGTGAAACGTTTTTCGTTTTTTTTGTCAACACAAAAGGAACTTCAAGTGACATTCACTGTGAAGTGGTTTCTGTGTATGGACAAAAGATCATACCTAAGAATCGGATCTGTTTACGATGCACTAAATTCGGAAAGAGCGGTTTTAACGTCCAAAATAAACATGTATCCCGCAGGCTATCAAAGAGCAATTCAAAAGACAACTTTTCGTGTACAAAGGGTACCGCTCTCAAAATCAGACTGGTGAAGCTCCGTGAAATTAAGTAAGAAGTCAACTTAACGAGGTCTCAGGAATCATCTTTCAAGAAGGCACTTCACGACAGATGAAGAAATTCTCTTGGAGGTGAGCTATTGAACAACGGGATAGGACATGGACATATTGTGCAGCGCAATACATAAACTTATCAAGCAGAAGAACATGTGCCTCAATAAATTTCGAAATAATGTGAAAAAGTAGTTCATGTTCACTTCTTTCTTTGTGTGTGTGTGTGTGTGTGTGTGTGTGTGATTTCAACTTTTTCTGATTAAGTATTTTGGAGAACAAAAGTACGTTACCTTATACTCTTCGGAAATTCCTCGTATTATTCATGCATTCGCCTGATTAAACAGGCTGCAAACGTGACGGTATGAGACTTATGCTTCTTCCTTTTAGTACGCATCTTTCCTTCGTACTCACGACATTCCTCCTGGGAAAAGGTGATTTTCTGATTAGGAGTTTGTTCATATGTAATTAGTGTGACGGGTCTCTCCTTTTTGCCTCAGAAATATTTCCGAAGTAATCACGGCATTTGTTTTTCCTGAATTATTTTCATACGTGGCGAATTTAAGAACTACTCAATATAGGATCGTAGGCTACCCAATGCGGAGATTTGGACTAGTACGCCTATTGTCACCAAGTACTTGCAAAACAAAACCATTGCACTGAGCAAGCAGTTAGCAGCAATATCTCAGAAGCAGATTTGTATTAGGCTGTTGTAGATGAAATATCGGATTTTGCAGACTCATGTAGCTGGCAAGTGATTTAGGAATTAACACTCGCGCGGTGTGATTTCTGATATGGAAATTTAAAGCGTCAAGTCTGCTGCGCATAAAGCACTGGTAGTTTCGTCAGTGGAATCAGTTCAAAGGGGATGTGTTATATAGCGAAGAGGACTATAGATCAGAGTTAAATTCCTTGTCATTGCATAAATGAGTTTAAATTTGGATACTGAATCGGACGCAGCTCGCAACATCAATACTGCGTTTTGGGAAGGCACCGTAAGCGAACGCAAGTCACAAGGTTTGTTTGCCGAACTCCAGTGCGGCGATATAAACCTTGAAAAGGAACCAAGGGTTAGAACAAAGCGAGGTATCGATGATGCACAGTTGGTTAGCTTCGTTGATTCCGACCCATGTCAAACGGAACGAGATTTGGCGAGAAACTCTGAGTGTACCATGCAACCATTCCTCGACATTTAATGGTCATAAACAAAGTGGAAAATTCGGATAAACGGGTCTCACATAAGTTGACGGAATGGCACTAATGACTACTCTTCTGTATTTTCCATCAACCAAAATGAACATTTTGAGACGTCACGTCATGCGCGTCTTGGTAATATACGTGTATGCAGATTGCTGTATGTTGATAACACAGTTCTGTTGGCAGTGTATTACAAATTACATATGTTGTCCTGGATGTATGAAATTTGAATGAAAATCAGAATGAGTATAAATAAGAGAAAAAACAAAGTTATGAATTTTGAGCGAAAAACTCTTTGTACAGAATGCAAGATAAGTCTAAATGGCACAGTGATTGACCAGGTGAATGAGTTTGTGTATTTAGGAAACATGTTTGAAAGGGAGAACAAATTAGATGGCGAAATTTGTGGGCGAGTGAACTGCTCATTGAAAGTCATAGCTGCTTTAGGAGGTTTCCACAGGAGTGATGGGCTCTCAAGAGAGTCCCAAATGGCTGTGTACGAATGTGTAATTGTTCCCACTCTAATGTACAGCAGTGAAACCTGGGTATTGCAGATGAGACATAGGAGTCGTTTGTGTACTGGAGAGATACGTTACTTACTGAAAATTTGTGGCAAGACACTCTATGATCGTGTGAGCAATGAAGATGTGCTGCCTTTGTGTAATGTGAGGCAGAATGTTCTTAGTGAGATGTAGACTAATATTCCTACGTGGTTTGGCCATGCTGAAAGAATGAGTGATGAGACGCTTACTAAGAAAGTTTTGCAGCAAAAAGGGGCAGGAAAGAAAAGCAGAGGAAGGCTAAGGTAGTCATGGGAGGATCAGATTCAGGAGTGTCTGCATGAGAGAATGATTATGAATATGACGTACAGAAAGGCTTGTGTACGTCGTGTGCTTGATGTCAGTAAAGCCCGAGTTGGGTGTCAAGATGATTGTAAATGGAGAAGTTTGATACGGCAACAGTAGGTAAATAATCAGTAATTTCGAACAATTTATCTAGTGGTTTGTACTTCTTTGTGGCGCTAACGTCTGAACCTTAGCAAAACAGCTTAGTGATATCCGTATGTGTAAGTACGTCATGTGTGATGAGAAAGGTAGTGTGTATCACTGTCGTTGATGTTCGGTGCAATGTCTCCATCCCGATAAATCCCTAAAATGCACACGGGAACCGGTACTTCTTCCCAGGGAGACGATGGTCAGTGTTTGATTAACCGTAGCTGATGTGACATACTCCTACTTTTTACAACCGGGTAAACTCATCACGGCCTACAGCCCTTGTCATGAACTTGACATTATGCATTGAAAACCATCGACCAAACAACCGGTAGTTTTCAGCCACCATTGGCCCATATTTCTCCATGATAAAACAAGACAACACGTTGCATGCCAGAAGACAAAGGAGCTTTACCTACTTAATCGAAATATGTCATGAATTGTTTAGTAAACTATTATAAAAACACGGAAACTCAAACGTTCGTGATCAGCTTTCTTGATGGTCGAGTGGTAAAACGAACAAGGTTCTATGTAATCTTTCTAATGAGGCGTCTGGTCAAATGCGCAAGCTTCTGACTAATTTCTCGAATTAGGCCTAGACTAAGCGCTAGGTCTATTGAGAACTTGCAGAGTATGTGGTGTGCTCGTTCCCTCAATTTGGGCGTTTGTTGTGGGGAAAGTGGATCACATTAGAGACAGGGAAACGTGTATAGTCCTAGATTACCGTGGGGTTGTTAAACCTCCTCAAAAATGCGAATGCGCCCAAGTTTGAGGTTCGTTCATCCACGCTTGCGCATGTGTTGAATTCATGCGATGACGTATTTCCTGTTTTTCCGCCTCAAACCAAATTACGAACAGAATAGTTGAAACGGAAAATGAATTTGATGTAACTAAGATTATACTCTCTTAAAATGGGATGAATATCATATGAAAGGTTTTAGTACTTTTTCGTACGCTGAAAGGGCGACTTTTATACACTCCCGTCTAATGAAGTGTGAGCTCAGCTCACGCCCTCACAAAAGCAGCAACACGTTGTGCTTTGGAATCTATCAGGAGTCGAAAACATTCTTTTGGTACACCGGGTAATGATTCCACTACAGCCGTTCGTAAAGAGATGAGAATTTTCGGTGATGGGCTTCAAGCTTAAACGTATCACTAAACGTCGTCTTGTAGATGTTCAATTGCATTCAGATAGGCGTGTGGCGAGTAAGAAAGTCATTCGAGAACTGAAAACTCAATTTTAGTATTTCTCCAACCTATCTACACTATGTAGACACAAATGATTGGACGTCCGCACGTAGGCGCTATGGTGTGTAACCGCAGCAGACACGTGCGCGATAAGTTATACAAACGGCAACGGGAGTACGTTCAGATCAATCGCTGATAAATGGCTAGAAGTAGAGAGCTCTCTGTGTTTGAAAAGGGCGTTCTAATAGGCTGCTTGTTTGGAAGTGTGGGCATCAGAAGCATTATTGTTGTCAGACAGATCGCTAAATCGACTGTAGTCTTTGTCATCAACAAGTGAAAGAAGGCGGGACGTTGCAGGAATTCACCTCGCCGTGGTAGGCCAACAAAACTTCAACCCAGGAACGCGAGGATGCTGCAGAATTATTTCCGGAAAATAACGTGCCGACCAATGCACGCCATAGCACATGAGTTCCAGATGACGTCATATGATATAGTCTGCACCAAGACACTTCGAAGAGAGGCCTGTGCAGTTGAGTATCATGGACGAGCAGCACTCCATGAACACGTGATCGCAAACGCAAATAAAAGCCATGAGGCTACGATGGTGTCAACAGTACAAAAATTGGATATTGGAGCAATGGCGGCAAGTGTTATGGAGCGACGAATCCCGCTTCACGTTATTCCGATCGGATGGACGTGTCTGTGTTTGGCTGTTACTCGGTGAACGTCTGCTTTCGGAGTATACAGTGTCGACTGTGATGCACGATGACGATGGATTCATGGTACTTTTATTTATTTCAGCTTGTACAGTGTGGGCGTACTGGTTGTTATTCATGGCAACATGAACTCTGCGCGGTATTAAGATCCTTGATAATTCAATGTTCCCAACGTTGTGGCAGTTCTATGGACATGTCGATTGTTTCTTCCAGGACGACAATGCCACTTGTCATGTTTCCAGGGCTACAATGAAGTGCTATGAGGAAAATCAAGTTTCGCTGATGGACCGGCCCACTCAGAGCCCGGAGTTGAATCTCATTGAATACGTATGGGATGAACTTGTACGACCAGTGACGTCTAGACCAACACTATCTTCTTCACTGACAGAGTTGGTCGATGTACTCAAGGGCGGAATGGAGGAAGATCCCGCTCTCCGTACTCCATGAACTTGTGGGCAGTTTACCTCGATAAGAGGCTCCTGTAATCTCTGAAAATGGAGGATTTACCCGCTATTGATGTAAATGCAATACTGATTTTTTATTTACTTACAGTGCCCAAATCACTTTTGTCCACATAGTGAACCTAAGAATCGCGATGAGATTGGTCCAAAGAATGGAAATTGTTGGAAATGGATGAGTGCAAGCGGCACGTCAACATACACCTGTTCGATGATGGTGGTCTCAATAGGTGCAAAAGGACTTTATGTGGCCCACGTAAGCATTACCTAGTATATTACACCAATTTGACCGTTCTGTAAAACTCCGAATTGACATTTCTGGTTGTGACACACCCGCATTCTCCCGTCCACATGTTGCAGTTGGAACCCTGATTCCTCCGACAAAGTTACCTGTTTCAAATATTCCTCTCTGCAGTGGCAATGTTCTTTCGCCCATTGTAGCCTCATAGCCTAGTGATATGGTGAGCTTCTGCTACCGGAAACCAGTTATGCCATAGTACGTCAAATGTTGTTCGCTCAAACATTTATAAGTCCCTCTCCTTGAATCACGACTTTATCGTCTCTGTTTTGACCCTAAGTTTGTACGTTGCGATATGGATGAAGTGGTGCTCCTCTCGAACATAAACTAACCATTCACAGCCACCCTCTCGGTTGTTATGTGCTTCTGGTATACACGTGCAAACGTCGCACATTGAAATCCCAAACGTTCTGCAGACCCTGAAAACGATTATCCTATCTTCCTTGCACCAGCTGCATGCCCAAGATCAAACTCTCTCACGTTGTCGTGTTTATCCATCATAAAGGTTGCAGGTGAGCTAGAGAGCTGGTTCGTACTAACATATTTATAACCCACAAGCGGTTTTGACTGGCTGCATTATCGTTGTGGGTGGGGTAGGTTCGCGGATGTGTGCGACGTTACTGCGAATTAATATTTTTTGTTCAACACTGCTTATGTCGCGGGTTCCTGAATTACTCATCTCCTGAATTTGGGTTTGAATCCTGGTGCAGGGAATAGATGTGATGGTTGTGTTTCGGCTACTGAATATCTCTTTTCAATGGAATTCAATTTGCGATGATCGATTCCGTTTAGCATTTGATAAGCATTAGGGTAGTTACTGTAAATCCTAAAAGAAAGCACGAAAAT
Organism: Macrothele yani; assembly: GCA_039090855.1. NCBI lineage: Eukaryota > Metazoa > Arthropoda > Arachnida > Araneae > Macrothelidae > Macrothele > Macrothele yani. The sequence continues at coordinate 20,744,065 of CM077002.1, read as the reverse complement.
GACACTAAAGTTTCGTTTGCACTGAAGACGTCTTTAAAATCCTGTCTTACACGAATAAAGTATTTCAAAGTTATTCGTAGTCAATGGAACCGTTTAGAATTAAAAATCAACCAGATTTCTGCAATCGAAGAAACGGCTGGAAATAAGAATAGCTAAGTACGTCCACTTGCGGCTGAAAAAATTGTTACAAAAATCAACGAGTTCTGCGCAAAAGGTTTCTCATAGCATTAGGATATATCAAAGACAAAAGGATTTCAAATCAAACAGGTAGAAGAAGAAATACAGAGGGAAACGTGATATTACTTTACACCCCGCAGCAGAACAATTTTGCAAAATGGAAAAGTTGAAAATATGAGAAAAGGGTCCTCCATAGCACAAGTTACGCTAACAAAAATTTTCCATACGTCTCCTGGAGGCACAGATAGCAAGAAAATTTTTTTGACATTTATATGAAGAAAATGTTCTTCACTTTATATGAAGAAAAAGATATCTTCCTAACGGGAAAACTGGACATTACTTAGGCGTGTCAAAAAAGAAGTTTCACATGTTTCGTATATCATTCATTAAGCAATGAGAGACCAAAAATATACAATTTCTGGAACATATACCTTTCCTTTACTTTTTCAATGTAATCGCCAAATTTTAGTTAAGAGTTGTCAAAACGAGAAACCAATTTTTCAATACCGATAAAGTAGAAGTTCCCTCCAAATTCACGAAGACATGTTTTCATATTTTCCTTGACTTCATCATCATTTGCGAAATGTTTGCTCCTAAGGTCATTTTTCATTTTTTGAGAACAAAAGGCAATTGCAGGGCGTGAAATCAGAACTATATGGGGGATGTGGTCATACCTCCCACTTAAAACTGCGAAGAATCTCCTGACGGCAGCTTTGTGTGGGGTTGCGTTGTCGTGCAACAAAACGATTCCTTTTGACAATTTTCCTCGTCTTTGATCCTTAATCGCTTCCCTTAACATCTTCAATGTCTCGCAGTACATTGTAGCGTTTATCGTACTCCCTTTTGCCATAAACTCTATGTAATCCGGTACCTCGTAGTCAAAAAAGACCGTTGCCATTCCTTTTCCGTCAGACAGCACGACTTTTATTTTTTTACAGTTGGTGAGCTGGGGTGTTTCCACACCATGGATGCCGATTTTCCACACCATGTATGCCGATTTTCCACACCATGGATGCCGATTTTCCACACCATGGATGCCGATTTTCCACACCATGAATGCCGATTTGCCTTCTGGTGAGGAGTGATGCACCCACATCTCACCGCCGGTGACGATGCGTTGCAAAAAATCTGTGCCTTCTTCAGAACAATGTTGCAGGAACGCAAGAGTGAACGCAAATCTCCTATTTTTGAGCTGTTCCGTTAAAGATCGTGGAACCTATCTTTGGCACAATTTTCTGAAATGTAGGTGCTCTTGAATGATAGCGCTTACACTACCATATGACACACCCAAATCTTAGACAATTTCATGAATTTCAATGCGCGGTTATCTCTAATCAATCCCTGGACGCGTGAAATGTGATCAACGATCATCCAAGTCGAAGGTCTGATTCTGTCCAGTTCTTCTTTCAAATCCGTACGTCCTTCTTCGAACTACTTACACCATTTTCCAACTGCCTGTGAGACACTGCCTCTTTTCCGTAAACAGCCGACACGTCACCATGGATTTCAGTTGGATTCAAACGTTTTGCCCGTAAAAAAACGCACTGCTCCGCAAACGTCCAATTTCCAGTAACACTCCAGCTGCTGCGCTATAACAAACGACCGTTAACGAATAATCTACGCAGTCATATTGTGCCACACCCCTTTAACAAGCAGATGACGAAATGTATGACGTCACTTTACAGCCGCGTTTTTTCTTCTTTTCATTTCCGATAGTCATCGCTATGTAGAACTTATTTTTCGCTACGCTCTTGCATTTAAAGAGGCTAGTGTTCTGCATATTTACTATAAGCAATAGCATACAGTAAAAACAATAAAGTTTACAATATGATTTTTGAAGCTGAGATACAACTGCAAAGAGAAATAATAACTAACAGCACTTAGCACCGCAACTGTGAATTTGAAAAATCCTCGAATACAGGTAAAGTATTCCAAAAGATAAATGGTATCCGGTGTTAATATAATTTTTTAATTGGACTTCTAGAAGCAGAGATATCGAGAAAAACTGATTAAAACTTTGCGACCGTATTGAGGAAATTATGCACTATTTGGGGAAGAAGATGCCCGCACATATTTTTCGTATTTAGTAGTATCTGACTGAAAAGGATTTTTCCAATCAAATTTCTACACGAGAAGATATTGCTGTAAATATGCTGTACATACAGACATGAATGTATGACCTCTGGCGGCCAACTTGTACGTCAAAAAAATTTTGAAATCATATGCAAAACATTTCACACCAGAAAAGTTCTCGGACAAAGAAAGAGGCTTTCATATCTGACTGTTAGAAGATGGGATTACGGGAGTAATAAAATGTACATTCACGCGCCCTGATGGAAAAACTATGCATCATTAAAAGTCTTTCCAAAATATCTTAAGTAAAATATATTTTAGAAAGTTTTTTCGTAGAGAGCGATATCTGACCATAAAAGACTTTTCCATCGAGTTTTCAGAAGCGCAGATAGTGCTGTAAATACATCAGAAACAGAAATATCTACTTACGCACCCTAGTGGCAAAACCATCCTTTATGAAAAATTAGAAATATAAGTGGAAAATTTTCCAACTGGAAGACTATCAAATGCCAAAATAATTTTTCAAATCGCATCTTATATCGCAAAATGTTATGTATAACTTGAAAGAAAGAAACTGCACCCAAAGTAGTTTTCGTTATAAATGATATCGAAAGGAAGAAACAATTTTCGTAGTCTGATGTTTAAAAATATAGATATGGGATAGAGTGTATTTTGAATTTGATAGCATCTGATTTCCGTCCTCCAGTCGCGAAGCTCTGTTTCGGAAGAATTGGAATTTTTACGTAATAGGAATTTTTCAATTCGGATTAATGGTTGCAGAGATATGGTGTCCACAAGGAAACAGACGGACAGATGAACAGAGTTTCAAAATTATACTGTAAACACGTACTTTTTTTAAACAAAAGGTGTGCTAAAAAGTCATCCTTTAAACACAGTTTTCTCATGCAGTTATTTTCTCAGTAATAACAGCAGCTGTGATTCTTCCTTTTCTTTAGACAGAATACGACGGAGTATTTAATGAAGTAGCCATTCAACGTAGCAAAGTTATTTCAATCCACTTATAAGAAAAGCAAAATTATTTTTAAAGTAATAATTAATCAGGAGGAATCTTCTTCCGGGGCTCTCATGCCGTTTAGGCATTCTGTGCCCCACTGATAAATCACCTGATGTCTCAAAGAGAGGTTAAAAGTTTTAACACTTTAGTGATTGATGTAATCACCAAGAGAGTACTGGAGTATTAATCATCGATAGGGAAAGCCGACGAAGTGTCTTTGGTGCAACAACCCTTTAGAAATGCTTACATCCCGCAAATTCTATGAAATGAACGAACAGCAAAGCGAGACATTCCAAAATGTTGGATAACCATCTCGATTTCCTTTTAGTGTCCCGTGGAGAAGTCTGTAGGCTCCGTAGACAAAAGCGCCGAGTTGCTGATTTATGTGACTTGAAGTCTTTCGGCGGACAGTTCGCCCCCAAAATCGGTCTTGATTTATGTATTTTCTTAACAGAATTCTTCGACCTGGCAGATTAGTCTCTGGCTGTAGACACTGTGACTATTTATTCTTTCTCTCCCGAACAAAAGAGAAATGACTTGAAGCGACATGAGAATGTTTAAAAAGTCAAAAATCTTGAATAATGACCCTGGGAGACTTCCATCAAATAATGAAAGCAGCAAAAATTTTAGAATGAAATTCCGAGATCTGACAACACAAATTTCCAGGCAAGAAGTCTGCCAAAGTGCTTGATGATTAATTTTAAGCAAAGCACAAGCAAAACGTATTTTTAATTAACAGAAATATTTTTGAATAGCTTCTTCGTTATGAGATGTATTTTGTGCCCTACATTTCTGTATGAAACTGTTTCATTGCGAAAATGTTTAGGTTGCCGTTTTCATGAAATATCTCGGAATTCTAAAACCTTTTCCATTGTGTTTGGCTCTTTTTAACATTTATCTGCCTATTTTGGTCTTTATAGAGTACCAGTGTTCAGTATAGCCTATGTTGGCTGAGAACTAGTTCTCCATGAAACTTATTTTCATGTACGAGGGAGAATTGAATATAAAAGTGAGTTTGGCAGAATTTTTAGAAATTTTTCATAGCCTCATGGCTGTTAGGAATTTCAAATATTTCTCATTATTCTTTCGCCTGCCTCTGATTGTAAAAGTTCTATTAATCCTTTGGAAGGGTTGCATAAAAATCCCCCCAAATATAATGAAAACTAACAGCTGTGCAAATAAAATGTGTTAGTTTGATTCATGAAATTTGACAATACTGGATCACATGCGGTACTCTTAATTTGCCTTTCAGAATCCTTTGACTTGTGCTAATCCTTCCATAGAATTGCAATAGGTTGTTCACTTCTACCATTTCTTCTTTCACCAGGTCTTATTCAGGAGTTAATCTGCCCAATTTGCAAAGGGTGGTTTTTGGGAAAAACAAGGCGAATGAGACACGTGGTGCATGTCGAAAGTGTGACTGGGTGATAATTGATCTTGAGCTATCCGCAAACGAAACTGCAAAGTTCATTCTACTCCCTGCCTTAGTTTAGTGACACGTGTCAATAAAAGTAGCGTGTGTTTGTCAGGCTTCGAAAAAATGCTAAGTTCAAAAATTAGGCAAAAAAAAAAAGGGAAATTTCTAGTGAAATTAACGAAAACACCAATGGAATCTTTTCGTATGTTAAGTTGCAGAGAAGAATGCTTGTCACGCGCACGTGTTTCTGCGGGGCATGAGAGGTTTACAGAAGGTCCGGAGGACACTGAAGAAAACGAAAGTCTCGGACGCTTAAGCACGCCAAAGACATAAAACAATGTGGAAAAAACATGTGCAGTTGTACGAAATGATGGACGGCTGAGTAATAGAATGGCAGTAAAAATGACAAGCATCGATAAAGAGCTGTTAGGCAGATTTCGCAGGAAAACCTGAACATGACATAGGTTTGTACCAAGATGGTTCAGAATTAAGAGAACCTCAAATTAAGAGAACCTCAACCTTTTAGAAAGTGTTATTACTTGTGATGAAATCTGGAACTTCTACCACCGCGTTTCCCAACCGCTGGTCCGCGAGTTTGTTCCTGCCAGTCCGAGAGAAACTAGTGAATGTATGTATTTCTTCTTTTGAATCAAAATGGAGTCAAAGCAAGAGAGAATCTACATTTTTTAACAGCTGTCGTGGAAGGTTAAAAGAAGCTCAGATCGCTAATTTCTTCACTCACAGAAGATCTGAACTCGCCAGAAAAAGCAAAGATTTGCTGTCCGGGAATGCAAAACGTTTGGAATCACTAACCCGACCCTAAACACAACAAACGAAAACAAAACATTCGATATATTGGAAAACACCAAAGTCAAAAGGCATGACAAAGCATGGTAATGGAAATCCGAGTTCAAGACCATGTTTATTGATGAAAATATTCCAAATACGTGGCGACAGTTAATAAATAAATACATCGCTCTTTCCACGTTTCAGACACACACAGCAACCGAAAAATTGTTTTTCAGCCGCCGCTGTGGAATCGAACCAACAGAACTCTCGGTATCGCGCCGAGTGCGTTACCTTTACGCCACGGGGGCCAACAATCCACGGTGCTATGTTTATTGATTTTTTTTACATTAAGCTTGTACTTTTTACAGAATAACTTCTAGAAGAAAAAACAGTGATTCAGCATTACTGCACACAGGTTCTAGTAATTTTAAAGAGCGAGCCAGGAGAAAGGGACTTGTGTTAAAGAAAAAATGGCTTCATCCTACAATAGACTAACGTACCAGTTCATTCAGCTCCTTGAGTGAAGCAGTTTTCAGTAGAGATAGGCATCACAGTGCTTGAACATCCTACCTACTCACCAGATTTGGCCACATTTGACGTTTTTCGTTTCCCCAAATCCAAATTTGAACTAAAAGGACCCATTTCGAAACCGTAAATTCGGTAAAGAAGCGAATCACGAAGCTCCGGATAGGAATCGCACCAGATGAGCAACAGCGATGCTCTGTCTAGTGGAAGATTAGAATGCAGTTGTGTATTGATGCGAAAGATAAGTACATTAAAGGTGATAAGATTCAAAAATTTAAGTTTCTTGTTTAACTAAAGTTACAGCGTCAGTCTCCTTATTTAATAGCCATACCTCGGAAGCAGTTCATATCCGCTTGTTTTTTTCTAGAACACACTGCCCATTCCCATGTTTTCTTCTAGAATACACCCTATCATTTCCCATGTGGTATTCCAGAGTTCTCCAACTCTTGTTACACGTAGTTATTACTTTTAACCGAGAAAATCTGCTCAGCTCATTATTCACGTAATAACTTTTACAGCGGACGAGCCAATCGTTTATTGACGATGTTACAAATGTTCCATAGAATAATGTTCTGAAAACGATCAACCTATCACTCGCATGTTTATATGTCCATCTTCAAATTCATCGTTCTCCAGAAAACGTCAGTTCATTTCACACTGGTCATTTCTCGAAACTTATCACCTCATTTTGTACATTGTCATTTTTTTAAAATCCAGTAGTACTTTTCCCTCGTAGTCGGGTTCTAGAATTCTGCAATCAATCTTTCAAGTTTGATTTTTGTTTTTCGAATTTTGTGGTTCATCATTCGAGTAACCATTTCATTAACTTCTTAAACTCATATTTTACGTAAGCGTTTTGTAGAACATCTTAGACCATCCTGCAACTACATGTGTTCTAGAATTTATCAATTTATCATTTACATTTCTATTTTATGAAGTTTCCCAGCCAATTCCCGCTCATTCATATTCCAGAAAGCATGAGATGATCTTTCAGGTACCACTTACCGGTGTTCATCACTTCATTTCCGCTTGATCGATTATTGGAATAAATCAACGGATGTTCCACGTAGGATAATTTTATAGTTCACCAGGCTATTCCATTAGCATACACTTTACCGTTTCTTTTAATTCATCAATAGATCTTCTACGAGGGAGTTTTCCAAAATTCAACAGCCCACCGACCATTTGGACACGTTCTAGAATTTTTAGGAAACAGTCTACATCGAAGAGTTCAAACATTATGACCACCTGCATAATATGACGTTGGTTCTCTTCGTGCCACCAAAACAGCTCTTAGCCGGCAAAGTACTGAGGGTAAAAAATGTCTAATGGTGTCTTGTGGTACCTGGTACCAATACGTTGCCACCAGATTATCTAACTTTTGTAAGTCACGTGGCTGAGCTGCCATAGATCGGATTTCGTTTTTCAAACACAAACCACAGATGATTGATTGGATTGATGTCTGGGGAATTCGGAGGGGGATCGGAAGTGTTCCCAATGTTCTGCGAGCCATTCTATAGTAAACCAGGCTGTGTGGCACGGCACATTTCGCTCCTGAACGAAATCATTACTAGAGGGGAATGCCGTTGCTATCAATGGATGAACCTGGTCTGCAATGATGCTTAGGCCGCGGATAGCATGGATTGCACCTGAATGACGTTATCCATGGTTTCCCAAAAGAACCACGCCCTACGGATTACACCAGCTTGTTTCTGTACCACGGTGCATCCTGTTGCAACACTTCTTCAGTTAAACGGCGCAATCGTACTCGTCTGTCCATGTGGTGCAACAGGAAATTAGATTCATTGGGCCAGACGATCTTCCTTTCAAGCATTCAAGGCACAGTTTCAATGCTCGCGTGCTCGTTGCATACGCTTTCGACGGAAATTCGAATTTAACATATGCACTCGGAGCGACCTTGTGCTACGCAGCCTAATTTTTAGCATGGTTCGATGTTACCTGTGTTGTGACACATTAACTCCGTAACCAGATTTCAGACTACGGGAGAGTTGCGGTACGATAACCCTTCTGTTTGCTCGTACCGTACGGGATACCCTTCGTTCACCTGTAGCATCGATGAGCCGTAGACAGCCCACACCCTCTGTGGTTCGGGATTTCCCCCTCGGACCCCTTTTTGAAGATACTAACCACGGCAGACCGTGAGCATCCCACATGTCTTGTCGTTTCGTAACTAATCGGACCCAGTCATGTAGCCATCATAATTTGGTCTTTTTCAAACACGCTTAAGTACGATACGTTTCCCATCTGAGGGACAAGAATAATACTGATTTACAGTGTTCAGTATCAGGTGTTATTTATACCTTTTCATGACCTTCACACGCGCCGTCTTTTACCTATAGTTGCTTCGATTTTAACAAAAACGTGCTGGTCATAATATTTTGTCACTTTGGTACATATTTTTTACTGTCGTCCATGTCGTACTTTTCTAGAATTCAGGACCCAATCTTTCACACGTTTGTTTTACCGAATTTTTCCGGTTTTCTGGCATTTTTCAATTCATACAGATTGCATGAAAGTAGATGGAGACAGTCCTCTGCCAGGGCCATAATTTGAAAAGTTCAGCCAGGATCTGAAATTAAAGGGGGGGGGGCTCTTCAGACTTTCATCGCACGTTCTCTGCAACTTACTGTAAATAAAGCAAGGCTTTCCTTGTGGAAACATAGCTGATCTAGTGAAGTGAACTACCTCAATAGTAAACGCAATGTAACGCAGAGAGACATGACTACTTCTTTTACAAATGTAAACGCTTTCCTATTCCACATTTAAGTATAAACAAGTATAACGTAACTTATTTTCGTGCTGAAATATTGTCGTTCTTACGTTATGTCTAAATCATAAGGTATGAATACGATGGAATACTTCCTTAATTAAACTTTTACGGCCAGACGAAACATAGGACAGAATCCAACTTACAGGTATTGGATTTATTCCAGCTTTATATCAATAGATAAGATATCACACTTTAAGGAATAACGTAATTCACATATCACATCTCCACCACTATATTAATAGCATTTATCACACTTCGAAAATAAAATAATTCACATCACCACCTATTCACCACCACCCAAACAACTGTTGTATCCTTGTTTTTATCTATCGTTCTTATCTCATACAGTCATACGTCACGTTCACTCTGACCTCAAAAGTGTTGCCAACAGTATTCGTTTGAGGAAAAAGATGTCACATTAAGTTTGAAAGTATAAGCAGAACAAACTCAAATTTACATAGGAAAAGAAACTAAAATGGAAAGTTAATTTAGAATATACGTCACACAAGGTAACCCTCTATCCCAAATATGTAAACAAATACTTCGAACTTTCTTATCTCCGTTGTAGCATCGAATCGGGCCTAAAGCTCGGTCATCTGCTACCGTGAAGGTGAGAATTTTGCTCAAGTAAACATTTGATGCAAAAGAAATAAAAAACCTCGCTTGATCACTAACTCTTCGTGTATAAGCGACAGACAAGTACTTTGCGACATTATAAGTCACGGACTAATGTCAAGTCACGGACTAATGTCAAATCCTCAGTAATTTTTGTGTTACACGAAACCTTATAACAGTCAAGCTGACAGCTGCCCTAGTTCTTGGAATAGGTGGTAATTGATTGAGTTTCCTTTTCAGACAAGAAACACACAAAGACAAAATGACATACTGAAGTTACTGTATCATGTTTAAAAACTGTGCGTAGGGCAGTTACTTAAATCCTGGCCGCTGCGGCGGTCATAGTGTTAAATGGGATCAAAGCCAAAGAAATGAAAACATAATTTGATTTAAACCTTTAAAGAAATAAACTGGCCCATCTCAGAGTCTCATCTTACATCCTCTATTGTCTAATTCGGTAGTAATTAATTAACCCACCCCTTGGAGGGTGTGCTTTTATTGCTTTCGTTTCACTCAATGATCTTGGACATATTGTTATTTAAGACCTCAGTGTTCGTTATGTGAGTCGAAACGTTTTTCCTAAATCCAGGAGCGAAAGGTAAAACTTTCCATGGCCGGGCCGGGCTCGGGCTTTACAGGCCAAGCCAAGCCAAGCCTATGCGGGCTTCTATATCACGACTTCTCTCACAAATGCTTTTTTAAAAGGAAATTGAGTTGGATATTGAGCCATGTATGTCACAAACAGCATCTTCCATTTCAATTAAATTAGAAGAGAGTGGATCCCGAAGTTTGATCTCTCCAGCTCTACTTCATCGCACAGATCGTCTATGGTAGTGAGCTCTAGATACCTCCTAGTAGCCATCGAAGCGGGGGAAAATGTTCATCATGTTCCTAAAGTTACTCGTAAAAAATATGGGTATTTTGGTGTGGTGCTGATGGATTCTTTTGAAAGTATCCATCAGCACGGGGTGAGAGAGTGACCGCGGTACGATAAACCTGCTCAGCAATGTATACATACCTTTGGGAATTCAGACATGGATCCACTCAATGGTCCCAAAACCTCTCAAGGAAACACATTCCTCACAATTTCGCATTTTCGGCCAGCTCGTAACTTAATGACCATGCAAGATTGATCCGAAATTTTATGCTACTCTTTCCAAATTCTCTCCCCGTTATCAGAATAATGCTGTTGAAGACGTGATTCACTAGCCCACGCGACAGTTCCCGATCATTTAGTGTCCAACACCAGTAGCCCAGAACAAACTGGGCACGTTTTACCTTGTTTTCCACAGACACCAATGGTGTTCGGAGGGTCTGTATAGTCTTTCGCTGTTGTGAAATAGACGATGCAATGTAGGACACATTGTGCCGTAGAATGTAGTTTAGCACTGTTCGTGATTTAAATCCACTGCATTTTGACTCGCCATTGCGAGACTGTTGGGCAGCACAAATCTGGACATACTTCGCTCACCTCGAACGTTGATTCACAGTTTATGATAAACAAGAATCACGACCGGACGTTTTGGCTTGCTCCGTTAACCAACCGAGTTCCGATATCCCCTTACTTCTGTTAAGCTTCCATACTTCAAAAATGTAAAGATTTTGCAGATGTCCGCATCACACCTCTGAGCACCCACTACAGTCCAGGCTCAAATGCTATTAGCTCACGTAGCTTTCCCATAGACATCTCGTAACGGATTTCAAACTATTACTGCGAGTGACCCCTTCACGTGATTGACTAGCATGAAGATGATGGATAACATATCACCTCATATGCATAAAAAGAAATACTACTGCTGATAAAAATTTCTCACAATATCTATGTCAAACCAAGTGCCATAAACATAGAAAATTCCACACCAGGAAGTATTTATCCGACGTCGACAGTTGGATTGTGTAAATGATTGCAGAACTAATCGGACGATAGGAAATGAAAATAAAAGGCTAAAATGACTCGGTGTAGCTAAGTCTGGTCATCCTCACCTGGGCGTCTGGACCACTGCGTCTGAAAGACGTTGGATGTCGAAAGCAGCTTTTAGGAGTGGGAATGTCTGAGCGACGTCAGGAGGAATTTTATCATTACACGGACACCCTTACCAGAGGTTTCGTCTTAGGGTTACGTACGACTAGTTAGTTTCTCTATCACAACGCGGCGGAAACATATCGGCATGCATCCATTGCTAACTGGCCGACACTGGTTGGAGAAAGATAATGTGCGTCGCAGTGGTGAGAGTGTGCACGTAGACCGATGTCCAAAGCCTAGATCACAGAATTCGAACCCAACCCACGTTGGGGCCGAATTTGAGACAATTCACAGGGTACTTCATTTGTAGAGATATACTGGCAGCTATGGATTTCTCTGTATCGACAAGAGCTCTCAACCACAGATCGGTTGAGACAGGTTTTCTGCCTCACCAGTTATCTACACGACTGCCAGTAATTGCAGCAAATCGTCGCGTAAAGTTACAGTTGTATTGTAAATGATATGTGTGTGGCTAGAGGAATGGAACAACTTCTTATTCAGCGACGAGTCTCGCTTCTGTCTCAGCGCAGACGATCAAAAATGAGTCTGGAGTAGACGCAGTCACGGGACTTATCTTGATTTTGTCCGTTCTGCTGTGCTACCATTTTTTACAGCCGTTCCATGGTCTTACGAATAGTGGGTAAATTGACAACGCGGATATGCGTCGGTGAGGTTCTGCACTCCGTTTTGTTTTCGTACGTCCGCTGTATTACTGATTCCCAGTTTCAAACATATAAAGCATGTTCACAACCTACCGACATCAGCAGAGAGTGCATACAAGGTGTCCAGGTGCTGTCTTGGCCAGCACAACCCTCAGACTCCTCCCCATTAAATAGACTGTGAGATGTCATCTAGGACACATCAGCGGACGTCTCGGTACACCATCAACGGATATTTTTTCCCACTCAATCCCAAGCCATGTGATGTATAACTTCAGAATAGCGGTCATCAAACCTTCTGGTTCAGGCTTCATCATACTGTATCCTCGCCTTTTGGTTTTTTGCAGTTCCTCATAGGTCAAGTCACTTCTTTCCAACCTACATTTTTACACGTGTGCCAAGCTTCGTCTGATTTTGTGTATTGCTCAATGATGTGGAATTTTCTTTGTGAAGCAGGGCAAAAGACTTGAATTTAAGACATTCATAGAAAATGCGAATCTTGAGAGTAACCCTTTTCATCGAGTTAAGAGATAGGATTTTTTTCGATTGCATTTCTGACGTTCACAATGGAACACATATCTAAAGAAAACACATATCCTGTTAGAAGTGTTGTATCATGTTGAGCCCAAAAGCGCTGCATCCCACTTTTTCGTGCAGCTTGCACATAATTGTGTAATGCCAAAAACAAATAACCCAATACAGTTAGTTACGCAGTATGTTATGTAATCCAGCCATGCTGCATATTTTATGATCCGCAAATTGGCCCTAAAATGTAGAACAGCACCATTTTTTGTTGCATCGTCCCACAGAACTTTTAACAGTGTATCATAAGATAAATCAATGCATTTAACAATTAACACTGTCTTGTCACCTTAATGAAAAAAGAAAGCCTATTCTAAAGGAAGCAGAAGTTCGAAAAATGTGCTTTAAGTATGAAAAAAGAAACGCAACTTCTTTTTTTAGTTTTAAAAATATGATTTTTTAGTTTTAAAATATATTTATGACGTTAAACACGATTTCGTTTATAATTGGCTGCGGTGACGCACCTCATGTTTGCAAGCTCACATGAACGTGCGAATCAAGCAGATAAAAATTCCAATAATTTTCATTTGTCCTACTGTCGCAGTATCAGTTTTCTGTTACCCAGCATGTAAAGAACGTTAAGTAAAATACTTTTTTAGACCTCATTTCCTCTCTGAACAAGTGCTATTTGTTTTTAGCTAAAATAAGAGGTATCTGTTTTCCACTTTTGCACTTTGAAGAAAAGAGAAATCCAATTAAAATTCAAGAAGCTAAAAAAGATGATTGTAAATAGTAACACTGTACTAGTGATCCAATGTATTGGCGTACGAAGTAGACACATTAGCGTTTCCAAGCTTTCGCACATCAACCAGTTGTCTTTTTCAAGGAAGTTAGACAGCAACTGCAAATGAAAAATAGAACGCATTAACAATTTAAACGTGGAAACTTGACTAGATACGACGTTATATTCATTTAAAGATATGACGCATCACGTTGGTTGCACGCGCGATATCCTGGTAGGCAGGAGCCTTTACTTGAAGAATTGGTTCCAAATTCGTGGCAACTCGAGTGAGACGCTATCATTGCAAGTATCGCTGTACCGCCTCGGTACACAAGTCTGCTAAAACCCACGTCCGTCTCCAACCTGATGCTCCGCAGCTCGTTCTGTCCCGCACAATACAAAACAGCTATCTTCCGTTCTCGAATTCGAAGAGACTTCGCCGTTTCCTCCGATAACCATTCTAGACAACACGAAATTAAAAGCGATATTGGTTGAATCAGATACGTAACTTTATCCAAAAAAGCCAAATTCAAACATTCTAATCTTCCTGTGCCACAGATTCGTTATTTAGGCTCTATTCCCTACATACGAAATGTGTCTTACAAACTCAAAAACGTCCTGAAGAAGATGAACTTCGGCGTCGGCATAAGGTCTCCTGCATCTTTATATACTATGCTAAAAGGAAGTAGTGAAGAACCACCTCACTCCTTCGAAGCAGGTGTTTATGCGATCCCCCTACAGTATCTAGACGGCTCTAAAAGATAATACATTGGAATGACCAAGCGTTCGTTTGGAATCAGAGTCAACGAACATAAAAGAGACACAAAATACAGTAAAGTAGCCACGGCACTATCCAGAGAAGTGAAATTCAAGTCCGCTACTCTTATGTGGGACGAGATAAAGAAATTAGCTACCTACTCTACCCCAAAAGTTACAGCCATTCGCTAAACCTTGGAGATCATTACTAACAGCGATACTTGCATGATAGCGTCTCACTTGAGTTGCCACGAATTTGGAACCAATTCTTCAAGTAAAGCCTTCTGCCTACCAGGATACCGCGCGTGCAACCAACGTAATGCGTCATATCTTAAAATGAATATAACGTCGTATCTAGTCAAGTTTCCATGTTTAAATTGTTAATGCGTTCTATTTTTCATTAGCAGTTTCTGTCTAACTTCCTTGAAAAAGACAACTGGTTGATGTGCGAAAGCTTGGAAACGCTAATGTGTCTACTTCCTACGTCAATAAATCGGATCACTAGTGCAGTGTTACTATTTACTACTTAATTGGTGTACTGTTTCTTGTTACCAAAATGATTGTGTTATTCAATTTATTTCCACTTTGTACCTTTCACTTTCTGCAATTCTGGTTAAACGATATTTTCTAAAAATATGGTAAGCTCTAAAATTCAAAATGGGCTTACAACTTTAACCCTTTAACGACCATAACGACCAAAACGCCCGTGCATACAAACGGCCAAAGCCGCCCTAAACGCCTGTCTAGACCTACCCTTTCCTGTTCTTCAAATTTTCTCGACCTAAGAGGGATTAGCAGGAGTCACCCTCAGTCACTATTGTTGTTATTGAACAAAGAAGTGAACCAATAGACAGTTTCGGGTGTTATGGTATTTGGAGTGATAAAAAATGTTTTGGACATCGTCGTTAAAGAGTTAAAGACATACGTATGAAAATTTCATTGTGAGTCTTGAACTCAAATCTGCATCACTGATCGTACTGCTTTTCTTTTTTTTATAGCGTGCTTAGAGTGTTAGTTAGAACCGTAACTGGGATCCTGAATTGTTTTTACGAAATTATTACGGCTGTGTTTTGTGTGCGTTTATTATCTGTATCTAAAGCCCTTTCAATCAATAGCTCACAGTGTATTATGATCTTTCTATTTCCCCTATTCCAGTTTTTGAATGATTCCTAGTAAACACGCGAGCTACAATTGCATGAAGAATCGTGCCTTAGTTCTTACTCTATACATTCACTTAGTTTATACCCTATTTGTTTCTTTCATTCACATTTGGTAGAAATTTTTATCCCTACAATGTCTTTTCTTAAATTTAGAAGAAAATAGAATTTACATTCCCGCCTTCACGGAGAGAGAAAATGCTTAAGACGTACAACGTTGATAATGTGTTTGTGTGGCTGCATGTTTGGGGGATTTTTCTTTCTTTTTTGCCATTTGTGCCCGCTCTCCGAAACATCCCAGAATCCTGTTTCATCCTTTTGGAATGCGGAAGTTGCTAACAGCCTTTGGATAAATTTCTGGAAGAAAAAGAAACGTGTTGAATAAATACGACGAAGAGCACAGCGTACATCTTCGGTTCCACATTTGCAATATCTCCGTGTGAAATGCACTAAACAGGAAAAAGGTGGAAATAATTCATCAAATTTTCTTTACATCGATGTCAGAATACTATTATGTTTTTACACTAGTGGACGTAATTAACTTCATCATTCCCGCTATGATGAATTCCAACGCGATTCTGATTCTCGCTGACGCTCTTACAAGATTTACCTACGACAGGGAATTATAAGTTATTTTAAGCATGCAGTATTAATGTTAAGGTATTTAGAATAAATCACTAAAATTGGAAATATAATATTAAATTTTTTGAATAAATATATCTTCTTTACCTGCAGTATCTTTATTCTCAGGGTTGTGGCGCCGCTTCTGCATGTATTTCTTCTCCACTAAGTTCCATTTTGCACCACTTCACTCATCACTTTTTACAAAATCTCCCCGACATCTATCTTAATATTTCCCCTACACAGTTTTCTAGTTTGTTCTATGCGCACGAAGCCATTTACTCCGCAAAAATATTTACCTAAACCAGCGTACTTTGGATGCTTGAAGCTTTCTATTAGCGGTGTAATGAGATGGTGGGGCTGCACTCGAGTTTTGTGCCTAGTTTTTCCATACTATAACGAAGTAAATTTCTCCGTCCTTATTGTCCACGCCGGGCTCGAACCCGAGTCCCCTCATTCCGGAAAAAGTCACTCTACCAATTGAGCTACGCGGACGTTCGTTCTGACTGCTATCTGCCTTTATGTCGTGTGCGTCCAGCTGGCAGGCACGTCATATCTCGCCACCCCCGAAAGAGGGCCGGGGGCATGGCCCACGGGTCAGCTGTGACCATGAATCGTTGCAGGCAGCCATCCGCTGTAGAACGTGCACTTGAGAACTTCCAGACAATCTGGTGTGTGGAATGCAACATCACACATTTTTTTTTTCTCGAAGCGCTGGAGAAGGGATTCTTTTATTTTTCCTATCTCGCGGTGTGGAAAGAACATCACACCATTGCGAGATTTTGAACGACCGGGTCATCCGGAAAGTTCGGACGCCATTACAACGAAGTAAATTTCTCCGTCATTTTTGTCCACGCCGGGGCTCGAACCCGGGTCCCCCTCATTCCGGAATGAGTCACTCTACCAATTGAGCTACGCGGACGTTCGTTCTGACTGCTATCTGCCTTTATGTCGTGTGTGTCCTGCTGGCAGGTACGTCACGATACATTCTGTCACAAATTTCACCTACAGGTTTTACATTGTGAAAATACTGAAGGTCATATGAGTTCCATAACCTTGAGCGAGACGGGGGTCATTATCACCACTCAGCTGTTCATTGTGGAATAAAATATGCTTTTGTTTTATGTTTCAGAGTTTAATAAATACAAAGTTGATGTGGATTATGAACATCAAATAGAAGTCAAGGCTGTTTCCACGTTTGTAATTGAGTCACAGAAAAATTATAATCGGCCGCTTTCTGTGACTCACTTACAAACGTGGAAAGAACTATGACTTATATTTGATATTTCAGGGTTTATTGACTTTTAATGCATACATACATACATACATACATACATACATACATACATATCACTAAGCTGTTCTCTTAGATTCAGAGGTTAGCTCCACAAGGAAATACAAACTACGAGATAATTTTTACTTACTGTTGCTGTATCAAACTTCTCCATTCACAGCGATCTTGACATACAACTCGGGTTTCACTGACATCCATCACACGTCGTACACAAGACCTTCTGTACATCATACTCGTAATCTTTATGTCATGCAGACACTCCTGAGTCTGATCCTCCCACGACTTCCTTGGCCTTCCACTGCCTTTCCTTCTTACTAATTGGGCCAAAATGATTTTCTTAGTAAGCATCTCATCATTCATTCTTCCAACATGGCCAAACCACCGAAGCATATTATTCTCTACCTTGCAAATAGCATTCTCCTTTACTCAAGACAACTGCAACACCTGTTCATTCCTCATACAATCAGAACGAGTCTTGCCACAAAATGCATTTCTCGGTAAAGCATTTCTCAAGAACACAAACTTCTCCTATGTTCCTACTGCAGTACCCAGATTTCACTGCCATATATCAGAGTATGAACAATTACACTCTCATACGAAGCCATACGGGACTCTCTTGAGAACCCATCATTCCTGTGAAAACCTCCAAGAGCAGTCATAACTTTCAATGAAGAAATCACTAGCCTACTAATTTCACCATCCAATTTGTTCTCTCTGTCAAACATGCTTCCTAAATACATGAACTCATTTACCTGGTCAATCATTGTGCCATTTAGACTTATATTACTTTCCGTACCACCAGTTCCTCTCTCAAAAACCAAATCTTTGGTTTTTCCCTTATTTATACTTAGTTTGAATTTCATGCAAACTTCGTACATCCGGAACAACATACTCTGCAACTCACGTTTGCACCCTGACAACAGGACAGTGTCATCAGCATACAGCAATCTGCACACATGGATATCACCAAAACATATACCAGTATTATCTATTTTGGCATCACGCATGCAGACATACATAAATACAGGGTGATTCAGAACTCATGGGACAAACTTTAAGGGGTGGTAGAACCCACTGTAACAAACATGTTTTGTATAGGAATGTACGGGCGCAAGTGACGCATTGAGGCACAAACACAAGAAATAGACATGAAAGGAAACATGAATTGTTTACTTACAGCATCGTTGACAAGTGCTTATCTACAGCAATATTTACAATAATTGCTCAAAATTGCGTCCACCAACAGTAATTCATGCATGGCAGCGTCGACGGATTGATTGGCGTACAGTTTCAAAGTTGCCAGGTATTTCTCGCACACGTGCAGCCGCAACGTATATTCGAGCGACGAGGTTCTCATCAGAGTCAACTGGAGTCTCGTAAACGAGGGCCTTCAGATGTCCCCATAAGAACAAATCGAGGATCGATAAATCGGACGATCTGGGTGGCCAAAGGACAGGTCCACCATGGCCAATCCATCGTCCCCAAAAGTGCCATCCAACTAATTGCGCACATTAATGCTCACATGTACTGGCGCCCCATCTTGCTGAAACCACAGTCCTTGTCGGACGGACAGTAGTGCATCTTGAAGCAATTCTGGTAAAACCTCTTCCAGAAAAAATACGATAACATCTGCCATTGCGTCGCGCTGGCCGTAGATATGGGACAAGCAGGAAGTAGTTCTCAATACCCGTCCACACATTCACAGAGAATCGTTCTTGCTACGTCGACGCTGCCACGCATGTATTAGTGTTGGTGGACGCAAATTTGAGCAATTATTGTAAACATTGCTGTAAAGAAGCCCTTGTGAACGATGCTGTAAGTACACAATTTATGTTTCCTTTCATGTCTATTTCTTCGGTTTGTGCCTCAACACGTCATTTGCGCCCATACATTCCTACACAAAAAATGTTTGTTGCAGTGTGATCTACCACCCCTTAAAGTTTGTCCCATGAGTTCTGAATAACCCTGTATATTAAACAGCCATGGTGACATTACACAACCTTTTGTCCCTCCAGAATTATTAGAAAACCATTTTGATAAAATACTATTCCCTAGTGCACAAGCTTTACTGCCAACATACATGGCTTTTACACTATTAAGAAGATTCCCAGTAACATCATATTCATTCAAATCCTTCCACAAAAGTGTCCAATTTACTTAGTCGTAAACTTTCTGTAAATCTATGAAGGCTGCAAAAACTTCCTTACCAAAACCCACATACTTTTCAATCATCATGCGTAATGAAAAAAGTTGGTTAGTACTGTCTTTATCAGGCATAAAACCACTCTGAACATCCCATACTTTCTATCTAGCACGCTAAGTAGGCTAATACCATGATAGTTCTTGCAGTCAGTCTGATCACCTTTTCCCTTATACAAGGGATCAATGATAGCATCCTTCCAGTCCCGTCCATCTTTAAATTGCTATAAGCAGTCGTCTCTCATTTAGCGGTGGTGGTGGTGGTGTGTGTGTGGGGGGGGGGGGCTACTTGTCGTAGAGAAGGATAACAGCGTGACCCATAAGACGAATACACCACCCGTGCTTCATTCTTGACTTTAACCCGGATTCAGATCTGGTGACAAGGCAAGAAACAATAAGGCCTCTGTCACTTGGTCACCCTGAAGACAGTGATGTGTCGGCTAGAGTATCGCATCATCATTTTTTGAACGCACTGTTAAAAGTGGTGCTGCAAAAGCTGCACCAATTTTTGCAGCAAAGGAAACAATCCATGAAACAAACAAAAAGTCATGAAATAAACAAAAACTGTTTTAGTTATGCACCGTATTATTTTGCCTAAACTGATTGATTCGAAGGTGTACAAATTGCACCATGTTGTTGAATGCTTCTTGAACCACCCAATATTCTGCTTCAAATTGTGTTGCAACTGGTGTGGTACCATGTTTTGGTGCAATTTCTACAAAATATTCAACCGTGTAGATGTATTTCTTCAAAAAGGGCATAAATGCAATTGCACAATGTTGTACTTCATGCACCACACAATATTTTGCTTCAAAACGTGGTGCAACTGGTGTAGTACCACATTTTAGTGCAACCTTCTACAAAATATTCAACAGTGGAGGTGTATTTCTTTAAACAGGGCGTATAAATACAATTACAAAATGTTGTTGAGTGCTTCATGCACCACGTAATACTTTACTTCAAGACCTGGTGTGGTGCTACTAGTAAAGTAACACATTTTGGTGCAACCTTCTACAAAATATTGAACAGTGTAAGTGTAATGCTTCAAAATGCGCATAAATGCAAGCCCAAATATCAGTGTAAACGGTTTTAAGGAATCTTATGAAGCTAAATCGGAAAAAGCTCGACGACCAACACTGGGTATTCGAGCAGGACTCGACACACACACTAAAAACGTCAGAACGAGTTAAGAATCTGACGCTCTAAGACAACGTACTTGAGTTCGTGTTTTATGACAATCGAGCATCCTTAAGTCTAGATATCAGCCAGCTTGACTACTAAATATGGGATATTTTGCAAAGCAGGGTCTACTCTTCCAATCATGCTCATATCGACGGCCTAAAGCAAAGTTTGAGGTGAACATTTGGAAATTTTGGCTAAAGACAGAAGGTGTCGCTTAAAGTCCAGTGTGTCGCCCCATGGGACACTGGTCTAAGCGCTGGCGTCTGACCATTCTTCCGGCATAGGGCGGGGTTCGAATCCTTGTGAGGCATGGATGTTATGTTTGTCTTACGGGAATAGTTCTCTCCCTTCCCTGGAACTAGTAACCCTAAATTAGGGACGGGTGACAGTTTTTAGCACATAGATTTGCTCACAGTGGTCGTAGAACCCCAAACAAAGTCCAGTGCATTAATGGTAGCCATCTTGAATGATTTTATGATCTGCGTGTATACCGCAAAGTATGCGCAAATGAAGTAAATCAAAAGGTGAGACCCAAAGGTTTCTTGCTTTTTCTTTGGTCACTTTTATTATTATGACGGTAATAATGGCATAACTCTAATTATGTTTCTGTGAGAACTTTAATAAAGTTTCATTTTGAAATAATCAGCACACATGCAGCATATTGTTTGAGCAAAGTTCCGATATAACGGGTTTGAAAGCAGCAAAGAACGTCCTGATGTAAAATAACTGTTACCATACAACACTAGTACAGGCAAAAAGAAATCATAAGGAATAAAAACAATATGAAAAAAAGCATCATATGGAAAAAAGGAATATTAAAACTATGCATACATTTTACTGTTATTTACGATTTAACTATTCATAACTTGATACGTCAACACAATGGCGTTACAATTTTAACATCAAATTGCATAATTATTTCAAGACGTATTAAAATTGGAGACTGTAGTAGTGAAAAAATTAAATTATGGAGAAAGTGTCCTGGTATTAATCGTAAAAATGAATGGAAACTTACCTCATCCTTTTCAGCTTGTTCACCGTTTTCCACTCTGAATCTACGTACAAGACTTTCAGAGCCTTCTCCGTCACATGAAGCGAGCTGACAAAAAAAAAATGCGAATTAGCTAATCAATTAAAATACGCATGTCAATAAAAAAACCATAATCACAAACCGTAAATATTATATAAATCACAGGGATTACTGGAACATTTTTACATCACAAAAATTTGACAGAATGAAACGTAAAGTAAAGCGTAGTAACTAGAACAAAGTGAAAATCCAATCTTACGAAATCGTCACCGCTTGGTTGCAAAACATACGGAGTTCAGTAATTAGGTTATATAGTGCGTCGCATAAATATAGAGACCGAACAAATTCTCGAATAAAAAAGAAACAAGAACGAGCTAAAATGTACACCTCATATTTATAGCAAAAATAGCATAGGACACGCAGCTGCACAATAGTTTGATGGAAGCATAACAATTCCAACGCCAAGTACAAGAAAAAACCGAAATGCGCTGTCTCAAAAATATAAAGACTTACTAGTTATGAGCACCTCCGGTACGAATAGTGCAGCCGCTGTTCCGAATAACACTGAAAACCCGATTTGGCATGCCGTCCACCAAGTGATGTAAGTGTTCTGGACGGAGTGCGTACAAGCTTCGTTCAATCTGCTCTTTCAATGCCACCACACTTGAGAACTGCCGTCCATTCGCATACACATCACGAGCGAGGATACCCCTTAGGTTCTCGATAGGGTTCAGGTCTGGACTGAGTGTTGGCCAATCCATTACGGTCACATGATGGGTGTTAAACCAGCTTTTAGTTGATGCAGACCGATGGATAGAGGCATTGTCTAGCTGAAAAAGATAATCAACACCCGCTAGAGTTTCGGCAAACGGTAGAAGATGGCTGCTGATACGTTTCGGGGTTTTGCCTGCCTTGCGGGCAAACGATATCCGTTGTCCCATTGAACTCAAAAGCTCTCCAGACCATCACAGATCCCCCTCCTTTCTGGCTGCTGAAGACGGTGCGTGGCTCGTGTCGTAAATCATGCCAATAGCAGTTCCAACCGTCAGGGTCGTCCAGGTTAAACTTTTTCTCTTTGGAGAAAATAGTTGTGATTCACTCGTCCGTCCAGTGCATGCGGCTGCTTGCCCATAAAAATCTAGCTTCCTTGTCGCGCCGCGTGAGGTGTGGTAGACGGCGCATTTTACGGAACACAATGTTGCGACTTTCCTTGATTTGTCGATGAACTGTGTCCTTTGAGACCGTGACACCAACAGTCCGAGAAACGTTTGACGTTGTGATAACCTTTGGGATGAAACTAAACGCATGATGGCCCGATCATCTTGTTTGGTTGTTATTCGAGGCCTTCCAGGCCGTTTTCTTGCAGTTAACGCACCGCGTTTCGATAAAGTCTTATAAATGACCGCCCTACTTTCCCCCATGACTTTACAAATGTTCGCTACATGCAATCCATTTGCTCTCAGTCTCCAAATCTTCTGCATCTCCTCACCAGAAAGTTGACTGTTGCGTGGCATTTCGGCAAATGAATGTCTGACGGCAGGTCCGCTGTCTTTTGTAGGCTGGACCGAATTACGGCCCATGTGCATGCGTAAAACATGCTAATTTGTATATCATATTTGCATGTGGCTACTTTACGTAGTTGTCTTTATATTTATGAGACACCTAACATTACACTATTTCACTTTGTGGTGTTCTTTTCACACAATCCGGTCATCTCGACGGGTCGAAACGTTTGTTGTATGGTTATGTCTAATTAGGTACCACTTCAGCTTCCTACGTATATTCGCATTGTGTTCATTGCGCAAAGTAGACTGTCTCTATATTTATGCGACGCACCTTATGTGTGAAGGTATGTTTTGATCAAACCATATCCCCCGACTCCGCTTGGTATTTGAAATTGGTGTTTTTTGGTCATGCAGAAGCTATAGCAGTTCCAATCTATTGATCAACCTGGTGCAAAATAAGGAGAGTAAAGCTTTCTAGTGCGTCAGTCTCATTAAATTGCCCTTTCAAATTTCTTTCTTTTTTTATAACACTTCGAAAGATTTGTTTTAACTTTAATTACTGTCTTAGGAGAAATCGTACAGGGTGGATAAAAAAAGCGTATATAAAATATAGCAGGACTTTTCGAGTGCTCCTATATTTACATTTTGTATCTTTCCCACTGCGTCGTGAAATACTGAACTGTGTGGTTAGCGCTTAGTTTGTATTTGCATAATTTAAAGTTTATGCGATATATGTACAAAAAACACACCCTCACACATGTACAAATTAATACACATATATGTACAATGAGTGGACAAAAATCGCAAGGTACTTGTGCAGTAACGGGTGGGCCCACCTTTCTCACGGATAATGGCACGGCGAGGCTATAGGCAATTAAATTGCGCATGTTAATAAAAAAACATAATCACAAACCATAAATATTATATAAATAACAACGATTACTGAAACATTTTTACATCACAAAAATGTGACAGATTGAAATGTAAAGCAAAGTGTAGTAACTAAAACAAAGTGAAAATCCAAAATCTCCGAGATCGATATCGCTTGGTTCCAAAAAATGCGGAGTTCAGTAATTGGGTTGCATATGTGAATTCATGTTTTTATCAAACTATATCTTCTGACTCCGCTTGATATTTGAAATTGGTGGTTTTTGGTCATGCAGAAGCTGAAGCAGTTCCAATCTATTGACCAAACTGCTGCAAACTCAAGATCGTAAAGCTTTCTAGTGCGTCAGTCTCATCGAATACCCCTTTCAAAATTTTATTTTATGACATTTCGAAAGATTTGCTTTAACTTTAATTACTGTCTTAGGAGAAATCGCACAGGGTGGATAAAAAAAGCGTATACAAAATATAGCAGGACTTTTCGGGTCTTCCTATATTTATATTTTTTATCTTTTCTACTGCGTCTTCAAAGACCTGTGTGGTTAGCGCTTAAGTTGCATCGGCATAATTTAAAATGAATGTGATATATGCACAGAAAACACACACTGACATACGCACAAATGAATACATATGTATGTACAAGGAGTGGAAAAAATCATAGGGTACCTGTCTAGTAACGGGTGGGCCCACTTTTCTCACGGATAAGGGCAGTCATACAGCGAGGCATAGGTTCCACTAGGGCGCGAAAGCGTTCCGCAGGTATCTCCACATATGCGTGGTGCACATCTGTACTTAAATGCGTCGCATTCCTGGGCGGAGTACCCATAGCTCGAACGGACCTTCCTATAGCATCCCAAAAAGTTTCCACAAGATTCCAGTCTGGTAAACTGGTAGGCCATACCAGGGTGGGAAGTTTGGAGTGCACTTCTGACTATGTTCTAGGCACTACGGCTCTGTGGAGAGACGCACTGTTCTGTTGGAAAATTCCATTGCCCTGTGAGGGTGCGATGAGCAAGAACGAATGCAAATGGCCTGTAGGGATTGACACGTAGCGTGGAACGTTCAGAGATGCATTTAGACGTTCCAAAGGTTCCAGCGTGAGGCAGCTGAACACGTCCCAGACCATAACGCATCCTCCACTAGCCTGAATAGTTCCTTGTTGACATACCGGGTCCATTACGAATGTCAAAATTTTAATCTATTTTTCGTTATATATCTGCTTCTTTTTGTGCGTATTTCGCAGTTCTGTCGCTAGGTGTTTTAGTGTGTATTTATGCTTACAACTGTATTGCCGCTTCTAAATATGCTTTTGATTTTTTTTACGGTATGCCATATTTTACAGTATGCCCTTTTTTACAGTAAAGATGGGAAACATTATCATTTTTAAATAATGTGCAGTTTTCCTGTTAGAGAGTGCGTAAATGTCAAAACGTTTTTCTCGCTATCTTTGATTCCCGGAGACGTATTTGAGAAATTATTTTACCTCAGCATAGCTTATACTGTGAAGAAAATTTTTGCTTATTTTCTACTTTTGCATTATTCAAAATTCTTCCATGATGTGGCGTCAGCTTAAATTTCTACTTGAAAGACTTCACTCGATTCTAAAATTCCATTACAAAAAAATTATAGTTTTGGTAATATACATTGCGAAGAACATTTTGTGCCAATTTTCTTCTTTAAGTAATCCAAAGCTTTTCCAATAGGGTACGAAAAATGCTTCCATGTTTTCCTCAAATCTCTTCTAACTGTTCGGTTTAAACATCTCCTTGTTTCTGATAACTTCCTCAATGAGAAAACGTTTGTGTACATTTTGTAAAGTTTCTTAACACAATTTTCAGCCCCTGATAGGAGTAAGGAGTTATTCTTATTTCCGTACGTTTAATCGATTGTAGAATTCGAATTGATTTTTTAAGAGGCTTCATTTACTCTGAATAACCCTGCTCACATTACTTATTTTAAATTATTCCCAGTTCGTTCTTAGGAAGAACGGTAATATTTATAGCAAGGATCTGAAGGCCGGATATAAGAAGGATGACATAGACAGAATACATAGCACTGTAAGAAATCGTATAATGTCAGCAATAACAAAATCGCCTAGTAAGACGATGAGATACGCAGGATTCATCACATATGTCCCAGGCTTTACATATTGGTAAAATAATTTATTACGTACATTTAACATAATTACAAAAATGAAAACTCCGATCCCGTTATCCCATATAATTTCAAGTTGCAAGAAGAGACAGTGTGAGAGAGAAAAAGCGGCTGTGCACGCTATACCGTTGGTAAATCCTGACAACACGGAAAAGATATACACTCTATTGACAAAAGTCACTGGACACCTATAAAATAAACACAACATAGCATTTATTGACATACATTAGTACGGTGTCGGTCCACCGTTGGTCTTAATACAGGCACTGACCCTTCGAGACATGCTTTCGACAAGGTTTTGGAACACAGCGAAAGGTATGCGCTTCCATTCAGTACATAATGCTGCCGCTAACTGTTGCATAGTAGCAGGCCTTGGTTCCAAACTTCTTATGCGGCGCTCTACCTCATCCCATAGGTGCTCTATGTGATTAAGATCAGGGCTCTGTTCTCGCCAGTCCACACACGATATAGAACTATCGGCAAACCACGCCGTAACAGTCCTTGGCTTATGGCTCGGTGCATTATCCTGCAGGAACCAACAGGGCTCGGTTCAATAGTATTGCCACAGAGTTGGTAGGACATAATTGTCCAGAATATTGAAATATTGAAGTATACGTGCTTTTTAACAGGTTTGTCCACGATAAGCAATGGGCCGGGATCATACCACGAAAAACACCCCCAAACGAGTACACTGCCAGCTCCAAACGTGACCGTAGGAACAGTACACTGTGGTAAATTGCGTTCCTCTGGCTGCCGCCATACCCACACACGGCAATCAGACTGATGGATCGTGTATATGGATTCGTAAGTCAATAGGATCTGTTTTTTGCATTGATTTACAGTCCACGATAATGTTCTTTACACCATGCTAAACGACGAGTAGCATTCCGATTGGAGATGAAATGCTTATGAGCAGCTGCACGACTACGGTAACCCATGGAATGAAGTTTTATGCGAATGGTACTTGTACATACCGAGGTTGCAGTCAGCATTTTTACTCACCTGTACACTGAGTTCGTGTGCAGTTCTGCGTCGATTAGCTGTAACGACTCTCCTGAGGCTTCGACGTCGTTTATCACTAATTTTCTTTAGTCTGCCGGTACATTTCGTTGCTTCAGGCACGCCATGCGACTTCCACCTATTCAGAACATCCGAAACAGTTGACTTGGGTATGTTTAAATGCGTCTCAGTTTATTTTAGGGGCAACCCACCAATATAACACCCAGCAATCTTTCCTTTCTCAAAGTCAGTTCTCTCCCGCCGCGACATTTTTACTCAACCTCACAGTGCGATATGATCGTGGTCATCTACAGGCTTGTTTTTATACCGTTTGCAGCTGTACCGTGCATCTTAATAAGGCAGCGGATCCGTTCATTTGGTTTTGAAGGGGTGTCCGGTATCTTTTGCCAATATAGTGTATATCGGAATGACAAATCGATCTTTGGAAACTAGATGTAAAGAACGTGTACGAAGTGTCATCCAGGACATGCAGAATACAGCCCTCGCCAGAGAAGTGATGCATTGCTCAGCCGCTCTTGTATGGAATAGTATTAGAAGAATTGCCCCTTACACAATTTTAAAGAGACAGCCATCTGGGAACAATCGAAATCCTATCGAATAAACTGGCATGCAATGAAATGTTTTCTACTGAACTACCAATGGTTTGGCATTTGTTATTAAAAGATGGAAACGCATCGCAACGCACCGTATAATTACGCGATAAAAATTCATGTAATGTGCTCGTAGTGTCTCTTACGTTATTTTCAAAAATCATCTTCGTTCTTTACGTGTTCCAATTCCCTGCATTTTTATGTCTACCATTGCTTTGAAAATGCCTCCCAGTGGAGTGCAAAAGCTTGGCGAATCTTTGTGCCGACTACACCACAAAAATAAAGGGATTTAATGCACTATATGCCTTTCATGAGTATTCGTGTAAAGGTATTTTCTTTTACGCTGAATTTTTAAACTTTCCAAAAATCTGCTTTGAAACATATATGTCGGAATGATTCAAAAGATGTGTTTATTACAACCAAATATTCGCTGTCATCTTTCTTGTTTTCGACAATCACATCAGCCTTATTGTTTTTTGCAATACAGAAAAGAGTGGAAGTTAAAACTGGGTAATGTTACATTATAGAATATGTGATACTTCACCGAAGACCACGTAGCACTGCACTGATGATTTCAAATGCAACCAAATTTCTAGTCTGCATTTCCGCAGAGTCCAGATTTTGCAAACTTCTCAGGAGGTACTACACACTCGCTGCAAAGAAGTAATTTTTGCTTAGTTAAAGCAATGGCTATATCGTGAAATTCAAATCATGAACGCCCAAAGAAACGACTCAGAAATGACACTGTATCAAGTTAGGTAACATTAGTCGTGTGTGCGTGTGTTTTCATCTCACTCTTGATATTTCCTGGAGCTTATCTGTACAGTCGTGGCCAAACGAGCTGTACCAGTAGATCAAAAGTCAATTTTTGATAATTGAAGTCCACTTATACAGCGTAAATGGTAAAGCCAGGAATACATGCTGAATTCAAATAGTTATACAGAATGGTATTACCAGTAATAGAAGAGAAGTTACAAGCAAAAATGTGCAAGTGAGGAAACACAAATCCAGTTCTGAAAAAGCATTACAGCCCCTCTAATCCACAATTCCTTTCTCCGACGTCCGCTAGTCAGATATAAAAGGATGTAGAATCGTCTGCCGACTTAGAGGGCCGCGGGTGGCCTAGTGGTCAAAGTTCGTGAATGCCGCGGAAAGGACCTCAGGTTCGATCCCAGGCAGGTACAAACGCTCGATCAACTAAATATCCACCGTGCGTCGGATGGGCACGTTAAGCCGTTGGACCCCGGGTACTGACCACCCGGTAACAAATAAGGGCGTCTTCCTCCCTTTCTACTTCGCTTCCGTGTCACTTTCCTATCAGGCACTCTAGCCCAAATCTCCTAGCTTCCAATTTCTAAGGGTTGTTTATGACCTGGGGTCAGACACTCCCTTCCTAAAATCCTCTGCATATGATAATTTGCCGACTAATAACGCTTCTGCGTGGAGTCAGTTGATGGAAGTTTGTGAAGAATCCCTGGTGATATTTGAATATCGAAATATCAAAGACCTGAAAATTGATCCTGCCTTTTTAAATCAAGGCAACAATTATTACTTTGCCTGAACTTGGATTCAGTAGTCGTAAACTTGTTGTTAAATGTGGATGTGATCATTCCACTGTCTTGCGCACCATTAAAAGAGTTGCAGAAACTGGCTGTGTGGGAAACAGAAAAAGAATAGGTCCACCAAGGCTGTGCACTGTACGTAATGATCGCATGTTGATTCATCGTTCCTTAAAATCAAAGTTTAGAGCAGCCACTGATTTAAGAAATGGGTGGGATAATGAAGTAGTCGTTATTGCATCTGCTCGTACAGTTCGTCGTAGGCTACAAGAAAATGGACTTACTGCATGAAAACCTTTCCTTAATCAAAAACAACGGCTCAAAAGAATTGCTTGGGTAATGGCACAGAAATATTGGACAGTTGGTGAATGGAAATATGTTATTTCCAATGATGAAACAACTGTTACTATTTCCGCTAATAATGGAAATAATTATGTACGTCGTCGGGCTGGTGAAAGATATAAGGCATGATGCACCCAGCCAACAATCAAGCACCCACATTCGGTGATGTTATGGTCCTGTATTTCAGCCAGTGGTGTTGGCCGTCTGCACATTGTCGATGGCACATTGAATGGATCGAAATATGTGGATATTTTGCAGTCCAAACTGCTACCATCTGCACAAGACATGGGTTTGCGGAATTTTATCTTTTAGGACGATAGCGCACCATGTCATCAGTCAAAGTGGGTGGACGAGTGGTTTAATCGAAAACTAATAAGAAAACTTCAGCGGCCGGCACAGTCACCAGATCTTAATCCCATAGAGAATTTGGGGGTGACATTGAAGCCCAAGATCCGTCAACAAGGACCCACATCTAAAACAGCATTAATTGAGTCTGTAAGGGCCGTATGGCACCGTGTTATCACCAATGGACAACTAAAGAAGCTCATTAGTTCCATGCCAAGAAGGTTGCACTTTGTTACTAAGAAACCGTGGTTATCCAATTAAATATTAAAGCGTATTTTGCTTGTTGTTAAGTTATTTCAAGTGTGCTGAAAGTTTCAATAATGTACTGTACAGTAATTTTACGTTAAATGCATTGTACACTAATTTCACTATTTTTTGCTTTTTATTATTAGACGCTGTACTTTTGCTTGTAACTTCAGTTATGCTACTAGTAATAACATTCTGTAAAAATATTTGAATGCAGCATAAAATATCCTTTTAAAATGATGTATAATATGTATTCGTGACTTTATCATTACGCTGTATAAGTTGACTTTAGACATCAAAAATTGACTTTCGGTCTATTGGTGCAGGACGTTTGGCCACGATTGTATATGTTTGAATTTGGGACAACTATAGTTTGCAAGGATGTGAAATGATCTACGCATGGAAGAAATCACACTGGACACAAAAAGTTTGGGATATTACAGGTTCGAAGGGAAAACTTGGTGATATGCATGTTTAACGGCTACTGGAGATCAGATATGCGCGTGGGTAGTTACGTCTATGCAAATTAGCATCACGACAACACAGTACGTGTCGTGCGAGCTTCGATAAACGTACTTGCGAGAATTGGAAAATGAGTCGTTTTTTTTTATTGATTGAGGGTTTAACGACCACCACCGTGAGCAACTCAATGGGATATAAGCGGCCTTCCGTCCCTAATTTAGAGTCACAGGTTCCAGGGACGGGAGAGAGCCAGTGCCGTAAGACAAACACAACATCCATGCCTCACCGGGATCCAAACCCGGACCCCTTTCGGACGAATGATCAAAGGCCATCGCTACACCACCGGGCCGGCATGGGTCGTTTCACCGCTTGATCTAAAAGTTTGATAAATGTATTGTCTGCAGTGTGAGATTAACTTGAAATTATATCCAGACTACATTTAAACATTGACAACAGAAATACGGCTGTTTTCATGTTACAAGCAGGTGTTCGGCAGATCCATGTGGCTGCTGTACCTTAGGATCTTCGCAAAGTGTAGTAAGGAGGCTATAAACACGATTTCGACAGCATAGAAATATCGCTGGTCGACTCAGGAGTGCTCGTCCGTGAATAACCACCAGGAAGCAAGATCTCTACCTGACAGTACGTACTCGAAGAAAGCCTGAAATCATCAGTAGGCAACTCCTGGACTGACCAGTATCAAACGTCCGGAATCACTTCGAGATGTTTTTGGCGTTACAGTATGTACTCAAACGGTACGAAATCGTCTTCACGAATACGTAAACAAAGCAAGGAGGCTGTAGAGATGAATAACATTCACATCATCTCACTGTCATCAAAGATGTACCTGAGTCCAACAGTACATGCCATGGAACTACGACGTGGTACAAAACATGTACAAGATAGTACAACAGTATATGCCATGCGATACAGAGTGGTACCATACACGTTTCACAGACGAATCCCGTTTTCCTCTTAATCCCGATACTTGACAAGAGCCCGTGTTGAGGAGATCCTGCACACGAATGCAACCATACTATGAGTAGTCCGTCCACCCTTACCAGAGGCAGTTAATTCAGGACTGGGCAGGAGTGTGCTATAATGGCGCACTCTCTTCGTTGTATGTTTAGAAAGATAACACGAATGCCTCCGTGCAACGAAACGAGATCATTGGGCCCATTGTGATACTATTTCACGTTGCTATTGAGCATGCATTCCGTTTTCTTGATGACGTTGCAACCATTCACCGTGCGTGGAGCTACGCGAGTGAGCTGTAACGATTCATGTGATTGAATCCTTACAGCTGCATCCAAGGTCTCCTGACCTTTATCCTATTGATAACATTTTTGACGCTGTACAGCGACATTTGTGTAACCACATTCCATACCCCAGTGCACTCGCAGATCTCCGTGACGTGTTGCCGCCTGTGATATAAGAAGACCTTTCCCAGACATTCATCAAAAATGTCATTGCAAGTATGTCTCTTAGGTATCAAGACGTTCCTTGAAACAGATGTAGTGTTACCGGGTACTGCAATTCAGGTATAGACATTTTCGAATTTACCAGTTTGTTTATATTGTAGTGCTACTTTGTTTGTGTGCAGAAATTGCACAATAAATTGTTTTTTAAGCGCACTCCTTATCGTTTGCATTACGTAGCCTCACTGATGCTCATTCAATGCGTGTTACTTGAGTCAGGTGCATACATCCTTCATTTCACATTTCATGCAATGTTGCCTCACTGATGCTCATTCAATATTTATGTTGCCTCACTGATGCTCATTCAATATTTATGCTGCCTCACTGATGCACATTCAATGAGTGTTACTTGAGTCAGGTACATACATCCTTCATTTCATGCAATGTTGCCTCACTGATGCTCATTCAATATTTATATTGCCTCACTAATGCTCATTCAATGAGTGTTACTTGAGTCAGGTACATACATCCTTCATTTCATGCAATGTTGCCTCACTGATGCTCATTCAATGAGTGTTACTTGAGTCAGGTACATACATCCTTCATTTCATGCAATGTTGCCTCACTGATGCTCATTCAATATTTACGTTGCCTCACTGATGCTCATTCAATATATATATTGCCTCACTGATGCTCATTCAATATTTATGTTGCCTCACTGATGCTCATTCAATATTTATGTTGCCTCACTGATGCTCATTGAATATTCATGTTGCCTCACTGACGCTCATTCAATATTTATACTGCCTCACTGATGCTCATTCAATGAGTGTTACTTGAGTCATTTACATACATTCTTCATTTCATGCAATGTTGCCTTACTGATTCTCATTGAATGAGTGTTACTTGTGTCAGGTACATACATCCTTCATTTCATGCAATGTTGCCTCACTGATGCTCATTCAATATTTATGTAGCCTCACTGATGCTCATTCAATATATATGTTGCCTCACTGATGCTCATTCAATATTTATGTTGCCTCACTGATGCTCATTCAATATTTATGTTGCCTCACTGATGCTCATTCAATGAGTGTAACTTGAGTCAGGTACATAAATCCTTCATTTCATGCAATGTTGCCTCACTGATGCTCATTCAATATTTATGTTGCCTCACTGATGCTCATTCAATGAGTGTTACTTGAGTTAGGTACATACATCCTTCATTTCATGCAATGTTGCCTCACTGATGCTCATTAAATATTAATGTTGCCTCACTAATGCTCATTCAATATTTATGTTGCCACACTGATGCTCATTCAATATTTATACTGCCTCACTGATGCTCATTGAATGAATGTTACTTGAGTCAGGTACATACATCCTTCATTTCATGCAATGTTGCCTCACTGATGCTCATTCAATATTTATGTTGTCTCCCTGATGCTCATTCAATATTTATGTTGCCTCACTGCTGCTCATTCAATATTTATGTTGCCTCACTGCTGCTCATTCAATATTTATGTTGTCTCCCTGATGCTCATTCAATATTTATGTTGCCTCACCGCTGCTCATTCAATATTTATGTTACCTCACTGCTGCTCATTCAATATTTATGTTGCCTCAGTGATGCTCATTCAATATTTATGTTGCCTCACTGATGCTCATTCAATATTTATGTTGCCTCACTGATGCTCATTCAATATTTATGTTGCCTCACTGATGCTCATTCAATATTTATGTTGCCTCACTGATGCTCATTCAATATTTATGTTGTCTCACTGATGCTCATTCAATGAGCGTTACTTGAGTCAGGTACATACATCCTTCATTTCATGCAACGTTGTCTCACTGATGCTCATTCAATGAGTGTTACTTGACTGTGGTACATACATCCTTCATTTCATGCAATATCCCTAACTTTTCGTGACTAGCGTATAACGGGGTATATTAGTATACTAAGCGTGAACAGAAATTGCAATGCGTTTGCCGTAGGGTACATTAGGAGCAGAACATTGTTTTTCACTGTAGAATGTAACAGAACGAACGACAGGGAAGGCAAAAAACAAAATAAATAACAACAGAAATTATGAGTTGGTGTATGGGTGTCCTAGACCTGCACGTTTCAACGCGATGCAAAAACTATTCATATGTCCAAAGATCTCATTCTTTTCCTGTTATTGACACATGTTTACTTGTTTTGTTATCTTCTGCAGTCAAACCAGGAAAACAAAGCCTGTAGTAGTTTCTCATTTTGCATTCCTATTTGCAACACATATTGTAGATTGGTGAGCATCTGACATAAACGAAGAAGACATCTTCTTTAGAATGGAAATAAATAACGGCCCTTTTTTGCTATTTTCTTTTCTCCTGAGTATTCTGCTCCTTTCCAAGGAACTTTGTACTCTCTCATATGGCTGGGAATCCATGTGTTATTGAAAAAGTTTGTGAAATAGCAACTTTCTATTTCGTCTAAAAAGTTTGTTTTTTAAGCTCTTCGCATAGCGAGATTCTCAAGATACCCTACAGTTCCAGCGATGAACTCATGCTAAGGGAAGAATAACAATTCTTTGTAGATCAGTGTCATGTAAGAAGATTTAACGTTGCTTCTCCGTGTTCCAGACAACTTTCGATTTCAGAAACATCTGCAAGATATATTTCTTTTACAATAGTTTCTACGGTCTTATTGCATTGCTTCAGATATGTCTCGTTTTGAAATAATAGTACGTATATGACAAAAAAACGTCTCGTTTTTCAATGTTCTTGACTCTACGAGACGTACACCACTTTTTAATGGTTTTGTTATTGAGTCCGTTTTTATGTAAATTCGTATCTGAGATATAGTGTCGAATACAGCAATCTGAGAAAGAATTCCGTATATTTCATGCAAATACTTTGTGTGCTCCGCTTCGAAGGCATTTCCGTTGGGCTAAGATACGCCAAACCCAGCGATTCTCCAATAGTTGAAGGCAACTAGGAAACACTTTATTGATGATTCACTCATGTATGGATCAAATCAGCGATTTCCACTGAATCTTCAGGATCGAGTGGAATCAGTCATTTTTTGCTGAATCCTGGATCAGATAAAATCAGTTTTTCACATAAAACCTCCGACGTTCTTCCATTGTGGTTAACCGGGTTCTTCCGGTCCTTCTCTGTCGCGCGTTTTTCTTTTCCTTGTTTTGGAGTTTAGCGTCCTTGCGAACAACTGAAATGTCAAAGTTGCCTGCATTTAGGGTTCATCCGCTCCTAATTTATAGTAACTGAATCGTGGGTAGAGAAAGAGACAGTGCTCTAGAGTAAGCATATCACCTATGTCAGATTCAGGATTCGAATCCGGTTACAAATCGGCAGATTAGCCGGAAGCCAATGTCTTTAACAACTCAGTCATGTAGCCGAACAAACCAGGTTTTAACCGCAACATTGGACTATTCTGGAGTAGATGTTAGGAGTTTTGACCTCGTAATGCATGTGGCTGTTGTATTATCAGACGCGCTGTGATCTTCTTGGATAGACAACTCCCCGAATCCACTCTCATGTCGCGTACAGCCCGTCACAGGACGAATCGTAGGGGTTGTATGAGCTAAAGATCCTTTACATTATGTGTGACGTACTACGGAGGTAAAGCACGTGTCATGACAACAAATCTGCAGCGATACATTCCATCCGTGTAGCTTAGTTGGGAGAGCAACTTACTCCGGAGTGAGAGGGCGCGCGTTCGTTCTTCGTCACGGATAAATTTGTGTTTTCACATTTGGCTCCCGAACGTAAAAATGGATATACTGGACGTTGGATTCTTCGAAAAAAGTGTGATGTTTGCTCTACACATCGTCTAGAATTAATGAAAATTCGCTCTTTGCTTCAAAAGGAAAAACAAATTAAGAGGGAAATGATATGACTTGCTACAGAGGTAAAGCACGTGTCAAGAGGACAAATCCGCAGCGATACATTCCGTCCGCGTAGCTTAGCTGGGAGAGCAACTAACTCCGGAGCGAGGTTTCGATCCCGTTCACGGACAAATCTGTGTTTCCACACATGCTGCATACGTGGTCATACATTTCCCCCTCTAGTGAGTATATATACGAACACTAAGTTAAGTCTTCAGCATTTTATGAATTCAACTCCTCATGATGAACAGAGCCGCCCTTAGAAGCCGCGGGTCCGGTTTCGAACCTAGATGCGGGGCCCTTACTTCAACCCTCCTCCCTACACCAGACATAAGACACACACCAGACATAAAACATATCTTTAGAGTTTAATGAAACATCAAGACGTTTGAAAATTAACCAATGTCTTGCAAATGTCTTAAATGATGTAGATAAAGCAAGCACACCGGCATACGTCCTTCCCTCACAATGTCTCCGTCTCTACTTATTATGTGACAGTACTTACATTATTGAACTCACCTTATAAGAACTGGACTTTTCTTGCTTTTATCCCAGCAAAGTCGGCTATTAAATCATCAAAATTTATTTTGCTTGCTTTATCCTGTTCAAATGACAAAGTTGCCAAAGACATCAATCTTTCTTGAGACATAACAGATCTTAAATAAGATTTAATCAGCTTAAAGCGTGAAAAGCTTTTTTCTAAGTTTGTAACCGTTACTGGGACAGAAAGTAATATCCTGTAGGCGATGAAGGCATTTGGGAAGGGATTCT
This sequence comes from Macrothele yani, assembly GCA_039090855.1. Lineage (NCBI taxonomy): Eukaryota > Metazoa > Arthropoda > Arachnida > Araneae > Macrothelidae > Macrothele > Macrothele yani. The sequence goes on along the minus strand of CM077002.1, from coordinate 20,707,255 downwards.
GAATTTTATTCATGTTTTAAAGCACCGGCTGCAGTTTTGACATCAGATGGAAGTAATTAACTCGCATAGCACTTTTTCGATAACTATCAGTACACGGTACACGTTGAAAGATATGACTCTAATACTAATGTTTCGCTAGACATAATACTGTAGTTTTCCTGCCGATGTTAGGGAAAATAGAAATTCAGCAATCGATATTAAAATAAATAAATACATCGCTCATTCCACGTTCCAGAAACACATAGCGACCGAAAAATTGTTTGCAGCCGCCGCCGTGGAATTGAATCACGGATCTCTCGATATCTAGCTGAGCGCGTTCGTTAGCTTTACCCCACGGCGGCCAACAATCCAAGGTGCTATGTGTATTTTTAAGTCAGCTTCTGACATCATAAATCCGTAAGATGGGCTCAGCTACTGAGCCGTCATAATCTAGTGGGCATTAACGGCACTGGCTATATACAGTACATCAGTTAAATCCAAAGGGCGAGATCCAAGGTGAAAATCCTCCAAATATGTGGCGTCAGTAAATAAATAAATACATCGCTCTTTCCACGTTCCAGAAACACATAGCAACCGAAAAATTGTTTACAGCCGCCGCCGAAAAAAAAAGAATAATTAAACGATACGGAGTTTAAAAAATAAAAATAGAATAATTGAAAACAAGCAATTCGCTCCCTCGCTCTTTCTGTCTCCCTCTCTCATTCTCTTTCTTTTATACGCTTTCCAAATGTAGGTTGCAGAAGCACATATGCTCCAGCTTTGTCCGTCCGTACGCACGATAACTGGCGTAAAAATGGTTCGATTTCGATGAAATTTTAGTATGTGGTAGGGGACCACCTGAGGACGAACCCTATTGCAAATGGGAAAAATGGGGTCAAAGGTCACAACGTTGGAGCGGAATCATTCCATTGCCCTTTTGCGTCATAACTTGCGTAAATACAGTTCGATTTCAATGAACGTTTACTATGTGGTAAGGGACCACCTGGGGACGAACCCTATTGAAAATGGGACAAATGGGGTCAAAGGTCACGACGTCGGAGCGGGATCCTTCCATTGCCCTTATGCGTCATAACTTGCGTAAATATGGTTCGATTTCAATGAAAGTTTACTATCTGGTAGGGGACCAACTAGGGACGAAACCTATTGAAAATGGGACAAATGGGGTCAAAGTTCAAGACGTAAGAGCGAGATCCTTTCATTGCCCTTATGCGTCATAACTTGCGTAAATAGGGTTCGATTTCAATGAAAGTTTACTATGTGGTAGGAAATCACCTGGGGACGAAACCTATTGAAAATGGGACAAATGGGGTCAAAGGTCACGACGTAAGAGCGAGATCCTTTCATTGCCCTTATGCGTCATAACTTGCGTAAATAGGGTTCGATTTCAATGAAAGTTTACTATGTGGTAGGAAATCACCTGGGGACGAAACCTATTGAAAATGGGACAAATGGGGTCAAAGGTCACGACGTAGGAGCGGGATCCTTCCATTGCCATTATGCGTCATAACTTGCGTAAACATGGTTCGGCTTCAATGAAAGTTTACTATGTGGTAGGAAACCACCTGGGGACGAAACCTATTGAAAATGGGACAAATGGGGTGAAAGGTCACGACGTAGGAGCGGGATCCTTCCATTGCCCTTATGCGTCATAACTTGCGTAAATATGGTTCGATTTCAATGAAAGTTTACTATGTATTAGGGGACCACCTGGGGACGAAACCTAATGAAAATGGGACAAATGGGGTCAAAGGTCACGACGTAGGAGCGGGATCCTTCCATTGCCTTATGCATCATAACTTGCGTAAATATGGTTCGATTTCAATGAAAGTTTACTATGTGGTAGGGAACCACCTGGGGACGAAACCTATTGAAAATGGGACAAATGGGGTCAAAGGTCACGACGTAGGAGCGCGATCCTTCCATTGCCCTTATGCATCATAACTTGCGTAAATATGGTTCGATTTCAATGAAAGTTTACTATGTGGTAGGGGACCACCTGGGGACGAAACCTATCGAAAATGGGACAAATGGGATCAAAGGTCACGACGTAGCAGCGGGATCCTTCCATTGCCCTTATGCGTCATAACTTGCGTAAATATGGTTCGATTTCAATGAAAGTTTACTATGTGGTAGGAAACCACCTAGTAACGAAACCTATTGAAAATGGGACAAATGGGGTCAAAGGTCACGACGTAGGAGCGGGATCCTTTCATTGCCCTTATGCGTCATAACTTGCGTAAATATGACTCGATTTCAATGAAAGTTACTATGTGGTAGAGGACCACCTGGGGTCGAAACCTATTGAAAATGGGACAAATGGGGTCAAAGGTCACGACGTAGGAGCGGGATCCTTCCATTGCCATTATGCGTCATAACTTGCGTAAATATGGTTCGATTTCAATGAAAGTTTACTATGTGGTAGGAAACCACCTGGGGACAAAACCTATTGAAAATGGGACAAATGGGGTCAAAGTTCACGACGTAAGAGCGAGATCCTTTCATTGCCCTTATGCATCATAACTTGCGTAAATATGGTTCGATTTCAATGAAAGTTTACTATGTGGTAGGGGACCACCTGGGGACGACACCTATTGAAAATGGGACAAATGGGGTCAAAAGTCACGACGTAGGAGCGGGATCCTTCCATTGCCCTTATGCATCATAACTTGCGTAAATATGGTTCGATTTCAATGAAAGTTTACTATGTGGTAGGGGACCACGTGGGGACGAAACCTATTGAAAATGGGACAAATGGGGTCAAAGGTCACGACGTAGGAGCACGATCCTTCCATTGCCCTTATGCATCATAACTTGCGTAAATATGGTTCGATTTCAATGAAAGTTTACTATGTGGTAGGGGACCACCTGGGGACAAAACCTATTGAAAATGGGACAAATGGGGTCAAAGGTCACGACGTAGCAGCGGGTTCCTTATATTGCCCTTATGCGTCATAACATGCGTAAATATGGTTCGATTTCAATGAAAGTTTACTATGTGGTAGGAAACCACCTAGTAACGAAACCTATTGAAAATGGGACAAATGGGGTCAAAGGTCACGACGTAGGAGCGGGATCCTTTCATTGCCCTTATGCGTCATAACTTGCGTAAATATGATTCGATTTTAATGAAAGTTACTATGTGATAGGGGACCACCTGGGGTCGAAACCTGTTGAAAATGGGACAAATGGGGTCAAAGGTCACGACGTAGGAGCGGGATCCTTCCATTGCCCTTATGCATCATAACTTGCGTAAATATTGTTCGATTTCAATGAAAGTTTACTATGTGGTAGGGGACAACCTGGGGACGAACCCTGTTGAAAATAAGACAAATGGGGTCAAAGGCCACGACGTAGGAGCGGGATCCTTCCATTGCCCTTATGCATCTTAACTTGCGCAAATATGGTTCGATTTCAATGAAAGTTTACTATGTGGTAGGGGACCACCTGGGGACGAAACCTATTGAAAATGGGACAAATGGGGTCAAAGGTCACGACGTAGGAGCGGGATCCTTCCATTGCCCTTATGCGTCATAACTTGCGTAAATATGGTTCGATTTCAATGAAAGTTTACTATGAGGTAGGAAACCACCTAGGGACGGAACCTATTGAAAATGGGACAAATGGGGTCAAAGGTCACGACGAAGGAGCGCGATCCTTCCATTGCCCTTATGCATCATAACTTACGTAAATATGGTTCGATATCAATGAAAGTTTACTATGTGGTAGGGGACCACCTGGGGACGAAACCTCTTGAAAATGGGACAAATGGGGTCAAAGGTCACGACGTAAGAGCGGGATCCTTATATTGCCCTTATGCATCATAACTTGCGTAAATATGGTTCGATTTCAATGAAAGTTTACTATGTGGTAGGAAACCACCTGGGGACGAAACCTATTGAAAATGGGACAAATGGGGTCAAAGGTCACGACGTAGGAGCGGGATCCTTCCATTGCCATTATGCGTCATAACTTGCGTAAATATGGTTCGATTTCAATGAAAGTTTACTATGTGGTAGGGGACCACCTGGGGACGAAACCTCTTGAAAATGGGACAAATGGGGTCAAAGGTCACGACGTAAGAGCGGGATCCTTTTATTGCCCTTATGCATCATAACTTGCGTAAATATGGTTCGATTTCAATGAAAGTTTACTATGTGGTAGGAAACCACCTGGGGACGAAACCTATTGAAAATGGGACAAATGGGGTCAAAGGTCACGACGTAGGAGCGGGATCCTTCCATTGCCATTATGCGTCATAACTTGCGTAAATATGGTTCGATTTCAATGAAAGTTTACTATGTGATAGGGGACCAACTGCGGACGAAACCTATTGAAAATGGGACATATGGGGTCAAAGGTCACGACGTAGGAGCGCGATCCTTCCATTGCCCTTATGCATCATAACTTGCGCAAATATGGTTCGATTTCAATGAAAGTTTACTATGAGGTAGGGGACTACCTGGGGACGAAACCTATTGAAAATGGGACAAATGGGGTCAAAGGTCACGACGTAGGAGCGCGATCGTTCCATTGCCCTTATGCATCATAACTTGCGTAAATATGGTTCGATTTCAATGAAAGTTTACTATGTGGTAGGGGACCACCTGGGGACGAAACCTATCGAAAATGGGACAAATGGGGTCAAAGTTTGCGACGTAAGAGCGAGATCCTTTCATTGCCCTTATGCATCATAACTTGCGTAAATATGGTTCGATTTCAATGAAAGTTTTCTATGTGGTAGGAAACGACCTTAGGACAAAACCTGTTGAAAATGGGACAAATGGGGTCAAAGGTCGCGACGTAGCAGCGGGATCCTTCCATTGCCCTTATGCGTCATAACTTGCGTAAATATGGTTCGATTTCAATAAAAGTTTACTATGTGGTAGGAAACCACCTAGTAACGAAACCTATTGAAAATGGGACAAATGGGGTCAAAGGTCACGACGTAGAAGCGGGATCCTTTCATTGCCCTTATGCGTCATAACTTGCGTAAATATGGTTCGATTTCATTCAAAGTTACTATGTGGTAGGGGACCACCTGGGGTCGAAACCGATTGAAAATGGGACAAATGGGGTCAAAGGTCACGACCTAGGAGCGGGATCCTTCCATTGCCCTTATGCGTCATAACTTGCGTAAATATGGTTCGATTTCAATGAAAGTTTACTATGTGGTAGGAAACCACCTGGGGACGAGACCTCTTGAAAATGGGACAAATGGGGTCAAAGGTCACGACGTAAGAACGGGATCCTTTCATTGCCCTTATGCATCATAACTTGCGTAAATATGGTTCGATTTCAATGAAAGTTTACTATGTGGTAGGAAACCACCTGGGGACGAAACTAATTGAAAATGGGACAAATGGGGTCAAAGGTCACGACGTAGGAGCGGGATCCTTCCATTGCCATTATGCGTCATAACTTGCGTAAATATGGTTCGATTTCAATGAAAGTTTACTATGTGGTAGGGGACCAACTGGGGACGAAACCTATTGAAAATGGGACAAATGGGGTCAAAGGTCACGACGTAGGAGCGATATCCTTCCATTGCCCTTATGCATCATAACTTGCGCAAATATGGTTCGATTTCAATGAAAGTTTACTATGTGGTAGGGGACTACCTGGGGACGAAACCTATTGAAAATGGGACAAATGGGGTCAAAGGTCACGACCTAGGAGCGGGATCCTTCCATTGCCCTTATGCGTCATAACTTGCGTAAATATGGTTCGATTGCAATGAAAGTTTACTATGTGGTAGGAAACCACCTGGGGACGAGACCTATTGAAAATGGGACAAATGGGGTCAGAGGTCACGACGTAGGAGCGGGATCCTTCCATTACCCTTATGCGTCATAACTTGCGTAAATATGGTTCGATTTCAATGAAAGTTTACTATGTGGTAGGGGACCACCTGGGGACGAAACCTATTGAAAATGGGACCAATGGGGTTAAAGGTCACGACGTAGGAGCGGGATCCTTCCATTGCCTTTATGCATCATAACTTGCGTAAATATGGTTCGATTTCAATGAAAGTTTACTATGTGGTAGGGGACCTCCTGGGGATGAAACCTATTGAAAATGGGACAAATGGTGTCAAAGGTCACGACGTAGGAGCGCGATCCTTCCATTGCCCTTATGCATCATAACTTGCGTAAATATGGTTCGATTTCAATGAAAGTTTACTATGTGGTAGGGGACCACCTGGGGACGAAACTTATCGAAAATGGGACAAATCGGGTCAAAGGTCACGACGTAGGAGCGGGATCCTTTCATTGCCCTTATGCGTCATAACTTGCGTAAATATGGTTCGATTTCAATGAAAGTTACTATGTGGTAGGGGACCACCTGGGGTCGAAACCTATTGAAAATGGGACAAATGGGGTCAAAGGTCACGACGTAGGAGCGGGATCCTTCCATTGCCCTTATGCATCATAACTTGCGTAAATATTGTTCGATTTCAATGAAAGTTTACTATGTGGTAGGGGACAACCTGGGGACGACCCCTGTTGAAAATGGGACAAATGGGGTCAAAGGTCACGACGTAGGAGCGGGATGTTTCCATTGGCCTTATGCGTCATAACTTGCGTAAATATTGTTCGATTTCAATGAAAGTTTACTATGTGGTAGGGGACCAACTGGGGACGAAACCTATTGAAAATGGGACAAATGGGGTCAAAGGTCACGACGTAGGAGCGGGATCCTTCCATTGCCCTTATGCATCATAACTTGCGCAAATATGGTTCGATTACAATGAAAGTTTACTATGTGCTAGGGGACTACCTGGGATCGAAACCTATCGAAAATGGGACAAATGGGGTCAAAGGTCACGACGTAAGAGCGAGATCCTTTCATTGCCCTTATGCATCATAACTTGCGTAAATATGGTTCGATTTCAATGAAAGTTTACTATGTGGTAGGAAACCACCAGAGGACGAAACCTATTGAAAATGGGACAAATGGGGTCAAAGGTCACGACGTAGGAGCGCGATCCTTCCATTGCCCTTATGCATCATAACTTGCGTAAATATGGTTCGATTTCAATGAAAGTTTACTATGTGGTAGGGGACCACCTGGGGACGAAACCTATTGAAAATGGGACAAATGGGGTCAAAGGTCACGACGTAGGAGCGCGATCCTTCCATTGCCCTTATGCATCATAATTTGCGTAAGTATATTTCGATTTCAATGAAAGTTTACTATGTGGTAGGGGACCACCTGGTATCAAAACCTATCGAAAATGGGACAAATGGGGTCAGAGGTCACGACGTAAGAGCGAGATCCTTTCATTGCCCTTATGCATCATAACTTCCGTAAATATGGTTCGATTTCAATGAAAGTTTACTATGTGGTAGAAAACCACCAGGGGACGAAACCTATTGAAAATGGGACAAATGGGGTCAAAGGTCACGACCTAGGAGCGGGATCCTTCCATTGCCCTTATGCGTCATAACTTGCGTAAATATGGTTCGATTTCAATGAAAGTTTACTATGTGGTAGGAAACCACCTGGGGACGAGACCTCTTGAAAATGGGACAAATGGGGTCAAAGGTCACGACGTAGGAGCGGGATTCTTCCATTGCCATTATGCGTCATAACTTGCGTAAATATGGTTCGATTTCAATGAAAGTTTACTATGTGGTAGGGGACCAACTGGGGACGAAACCTATTGAAAATGGGACAAATGGGGTCAAAGGTCACGACGTAGGAGCGATATCCTTCCATTGCCCTTATGCATCATAACTTGCGCAAATATGGTTCGATTTCAATGAAAGTTTACTATGTGGTAGGGGACTACCTGGGGACGAAACCTATTGAAAATGGGACAAATGGGGTCAAAGGTCACGACCTAGGAGCGGGATCCTTCCATTGCCCTTATGCGTCATAACTTGCGTAAATATGGTTCGATTGCAATGAAAGTTTACTATGTGGTAGGAAACCACCTGGGGACGAGACCTATTGAAAATGGGACAAATGGGGTCAGAGGTCACGACGTAGGAGCGGGATCCTTCCATTACCCTTATGCGTCATAACTTGCGTAAATATGGTTCGATTTCAATGAAAGTTTACTATGTGGTAGGGGACCACCTGGGGACGAAACCTATTGAAAATGGGACCAATGGGGTTAAAGGTCACGACGTAGGAGCGGGATCCTTCCATTGCCTTTATGCATCATAACTTGCGTAAATATGGTTCGATTTCAATGAAAGTTTACTATGTGGTAGGGGACCTCCTGGGGATGAAACCTATAGAAAATGGGACAAATGGTGTCAAAGGTCACGACGTAGGAGCGCGATCCTTCCATTGCCCTTATGCATCATAACTTGCGTAAATATGGTTCGATTTCAATGAAAGTTTACTATGTGGTAGGGGACCACCTGGGGACGAAACTTATCGAAAATGGGACAAATCGGGTCAAAGGTCACGACGTAGGAGCGGGATCCTTTCATTGCCCTTATGCGTCATAACTTGCGTAAATATGGTTCGATTTCAATGAAAGTTACTATGTGGTAGGGGACCACCTGGGGTCGAAACCTATTGAAAATGGGACAAATGGGGTCAAAGGTCACGACGTAGGAGCGGGATCCTTCCATTGCCCTTATGCATCATAACTTGCGTAAATATTGTTCGATTTCAATGAAAGTTTACTATGTGGTAGGGGACAACCTGGGGACGACCCCTGTTGAAAATGGGACAAATGGGGTCAAAGGTCACGACGTAGGAGCGGGATGTTTCCATTGGCCTTATGCGTCATAACTTGCGTAAATATTGTTCGATTTCAATGAAAGTTTACTATGTGGTAGGGGACCAACTGGGGACGAAACCTATTGAAAATGGGACAAATGGGGTCAAAGGTCACGACGTAGGAGCGGGATCCTTCCATTGCCCTTATGCATCATAACTTGCGCAAATATGGTTCGATTACAATGAAAGTTTACTATGTGCTAGGGGACTACCTGGGATCGAAACCTATCGAAAATGGGACAAATGGGGTCAAAGGTCACGACGTAAGAGCGAGATCCTTTCATTGCCCTTATGCATCATAACTTGCGTAAATATGGTTCGATTTCAATGAAAGTTTACTATGTGGTAGGAAACCACCAGAGGACGAAACCTATTGAAAATGGGACAAATGGGGTCAAAGGTAACGACGTAGGAGCGCGATCCTTCCATTGCCCTTATGCATCATAATTTGCGTAAGTATATTTCGATTTCAATGAAAGTTTACTATGTGGTAGGGGACCACCTGGTATCAAAACCTATCGAAAATGGGACAAATGGGGTCAGAGGTCACGACGTAAGAGCGAGATCCTTTCATTGCCCTTATGCATCATAACTTCCGTAAATATGGTTCGATTTCAATGAAAGTTTACTATGTGGTAGAAAACCACCAGGGGACGAAACCTATTGAAAATGGGACAAATGGGGTCAAAGGTCACGACGTAGCAGCGGGATCCTTCCATTGCCCTTATGCGTCATAACCTGCGTAAATATGGTTCGATTTTAATGAAAGTTTACTATGTGGTAGGAAACCACCTATTAACGAAACCTATTGAAAATGGGACAAATGGGGTCAAAGGTCACGACGTAGGAGCGGGATCCTTCCATTGCCCTTATGCATCATAACTTGCGTAAATATGGTTCGATTTCAATGAAAGTTTACTATGTGGTAGGGGACCACCTGGGGACGAAACCTATTGAAAATGGGACAAATGTGGTCAGAGGTCACGACGTAGGAGGGCGATCCTTCCATTGCCCTTATGCATCATAACTTGCGTAAATATTTTTCGATTTCAAGGAAAGTTTACTATGTGGTAGGAAACCAACTGGGGACGAAACCTATTCAAAATGGGACAAATGGGGTGAAAGGTCACGACGTAGGAGCGGGATCCTTCCATTACCCTTATGCGTCATAACTTGCGTAAATATGGTTCGATTTCAATGAAAGTTTACTATGTGGTAGGGGATTACCTGGGGACAAAATATATTGAAAATGGGACAAATGGGGTCAAAGGTCACGACGTAGGAGCGGGATCCTTCCATTGCCCTTATGCATCATAACTTGCGTAAATATGGTTCGATTTCAATGAAAGTTTACTATGTGGTAGGGGACCTCCTGGGGATGAAACCTATTGAAAATGGGACAAATGGTGTCAAAGGTCACGACGTAGGAGCGCGATCCTTCCATTGCCCTTATGCATCATAACTTGCGTAAATATGGTTCGATTTCAATGAAAGTTTACTATGTGGTAGGAAACCACCTGGGGACGAAACTTATCGAAAATGGGACAAATGGGGTCAAAGTTCACGACGTAAGAGCGAGATCCTTTCATTGCCCTTATGCATCATAACTTGCGTAAATATGGTTTGATTTCAATGAAAGTTTACAATGTGGTAGGAAACCACCTGGGGACGAAACCTATTGAAAATGGGACAGATGGTGTCAAAGGTCACGACGTAGGAGCGCGATCGCTCCATTGTCCTTATGCATCATAACTTGCGTAAATATGGTTCGATTTCAATGAAAGTTTACTATGTGGTAGGGGACCACCTGGGGACGAAACCTATCGAAAATGGGACAAATGGGGTCAAAGTTCGCGACGTAAGAGCGAGATCCTTTCATTGCCCTTATGCATCATAACTTGCGTAAATATGGTTCGATTTCAATGAAAGTTTTCTCTGTGGTAGGAAACGACCTGGGGACAAAACCTGTTGAAAATGGGACAAATGGGGTCAAAGGTCGCGACGTAGCAGCGGGATCCTTCCATTGCCCTTATGCGTCATAACTTGCGTAAATATGGTTCGATTTCAATGAAAGTTTATTATGTGGTAGGAAACCACCTAGTAACGAAACCTATTGAAAATGGGACAAATGGGGTCAAAGGTCACGACGTAGGAGCGGGATCCTTTCATTGCCCTTATGCGTCATAACTTGCGTAAATATGGTTCGATTTCATTCAAAGTTACTATGTGGTAGGGGACCACCTGGGGTCGAAACCGATTGAAAATGGGACAAGTGGGGTCAAAGGTCACGACCTAGGAGCGGGATCCTTCCATTGCCCTTATGCGTCATAACTTGCGTAAATATGGTTCGATTTCAATGAAAGTTTACTATGTGGTAGGGGACCACCTGGGGACGAAACCTATCGAAAATGGGACAAATGGGGTCAAAGTTCGCGACGTAAGAACGGGATCCTTTCATTGCCCTTATGCATCATAACTTGCGTAAATATGGTTCGATTTCAATGAAAGTTTACTATGTGGTAGGAAACCACCTGGGGACGAAACTAATTGAAAATGGGACAAATGGGGTCAAAGGTCACGACGTAGGAGCGGGATCCTTCCATTGCCATTATGCGTCATAACTTGCGTAAATATGGTTCGATTTCAATGAAAGTTTACTATGTGGTAGGGGACCAACTGGGGACGAAACCTATTGAAAATGGGACAAATGGGGTCAAAGGTCACGACGTAGGAGCGATATCCTTCCATTGCCCTTATGCATCATAACTTGCGCAAATATGGTTCGATTTCAATGAAAGTTTACTATGTGGTAGGGGACTACCTGGGGACGAAACCTATTGAAAATGGGACAAATGGGGTCAAAGGTCACGACCTAGGAGCGGGATCCTTCCATTGCCCATATGCGTCATAACTTGCGTAAATATGGTTCGATTGCAATGAAAGTTTACTATGTGGTAGGAAACCACCTGGGGACGAGACCTATTGAAAATGGGACCAATGGGGTTAAAGGTCACGACGTAGGAGCGGGATCCTTCCATTGCCTTTATGCATCATAACTTGCGTAAATATGGTTCGATTTCAATGAAAGTTTACTATGTGGTAGGGGACCACCTGGGGACGAAACTTATCGAAAATGGGACAAATGGGGTCAAAGGTCACGACGTAGGAGCGGGATCCTTTCATTGCCCTTATGCGTCATAACTTGCGTAAATATGGTTCGATTTCAATGAAAGTTTACTATGTGGTAGGGGACCACCTGGGGTCGAAACTAATTGAAAATGGGACAAATGGTGTCAAAGGTCACGACGTAGGAGCGCGATCCTTCCATTGCCCTTATGCATCATAACTTGCGTAAATATGGTTCGATTTCAATGAAAGTTTACTATGTGGTAGGGGACCACCTGGGGACGAAACTTATCGAAAATGGGACAAATGGGGTCAAAGGTCACGACGTAGGAGCGGGATCCTTTCATTGCCCTTATGCGTCATAACTTGCGTAAATATGGTTCGATTTCAATGAAAGTTTACTATGTGGTAGGGGACCACCTGGGGTCGAAACCGATTGAAAATGGGACAAATGGGGTCAAAGGTCACGACCTAGGAGCGGGATCCTTCCATTGCCCTTATGCGTCATAACTTGCGTAAATATGGTTCGATTTCAATGAAAGTTTACTATGTGGTAGGAAACCACCTGGGGACGAGACCTCTTGAAAATGGGACAAATGGGGTCAAAGGTCACGACGTAAGAACGGGATCCTTTCATTGCCCTTATGCATCATAACTTGCGTAAATATGGTTCGATTTCAATGAAAGTTTACTATGTGGTAGGAAACCACCTGGGGACGGAACCTATTGAAAATGGGACAAATGTGGTCAAAGGTCACGACGTAGGAGCGCGATCCTTCCATTGCCCTTATGCATCATAACTTACGTAAATATGGTTCGATATCAATGAAAGTTTACTATGTGGTAGGGGACCACCTGGGGACGAAACCTCTTGAAAATGGGACAAATGGGGTCAAAGGTCACGACGTAAGAGCGAGATCCTTTCATTGCCCTTATGCATCATAACTTGCGTAAATATGGTTCGATTTCAATGAAAGTTTACTATGTGGTAGGAAACCACCAGAGGACGAAACCTATTGAAAATGGGACAAATGGGGTCAAAGGTCACGACGTAGGAGCGCGATCCTTCCATTGCCCTTATGCATCATAACTTGCGTAAGTATATTTCGATTTCAATGAAAGTTTACTATGTGGTAGGGGACCACCTGGTATCAAAACCTATCGAAAATGGGACAAATGGGGTCAGAGGTCACGACGTAAGAGCGAGATCCTTTCATTGCCCTTATGCATCATAACTTCCGTAAATATGGTTCGATTTCAATGAAAGTTTACTATGTGGTAGAAAACCACCAGGGGACGAAACCTATTGAAAATGGGACAAATGGGGTCAAAGGTCACGACGTAGCAGCGGGATCCTGCCATTGCCCTTATGCGTCATAACCTGCGTAAATATGGTTCGATTTTAATGAAAGTTTACTATGTGGTAGGAAACCACCTATTAACGAAACCTATTGAAAATGGGACAAATGGGGTCAAAGGTCACGACGTAGGAGCGGGATCCTTCCATTGCCCTTATGCATCATAACTTGCGTAAATATGGTTCGATTTCAATGAAAGTTTACTATGTGGTAGGGGACCACCTGGGGACGAAACCTATTGAAAATGGGACAAATGTGGTCAGAGGTCACGACGTAGGAGGGCGATCCTTCCATTGCCCTTATGCATCATAACTTGCGTAAATATGGTTCGATTTCAATGAAAGTTTACTATGTGGTAGGAAACCACCTAGTAACGAAACCTATTGAAAATGGGACATATGGGGTCAAAGGTCACGACGTAGGAGCGGGATCCTTCCATTACCCTTATGCGTCATAACTTGCGTAAATATGGTTCGATTTCAATGAAAGTTTACTATGTGGTAGGGGATTACCTGGGGACAAAATATATTGAAAATGGGACAAATGGGGTCAAAGGTCACGACGTAGGAGCGGGATCCTTCCATTGCCCTTATGCATCATAACTTGCGTAAATATGGTTCGATTTCAATGAAAGTTTACTATGTGGTAGGGGACCTCCTGGGGATGAAACCTATTGAAAATGGGACAAATGGTGTCAAAGGTCACGACGTAGGAGCGCGATCCTTCCATTGCCCTTATGCATCATAACTTGCGTAAATATGGTTCGATTTCAATGAAAGTTTACTATGTGGTAGGAAACCACCTGGGGACGAAACTTATCGAAAATGGGACAAATGGGGTCAAAGTTCACGACGTAAGAGCGAGATCCTTTCATTGCCCTTATGCATCATAACTTGCGTAAATATGGTTTGATTTCAATGAAAGTTTACTATGTGGTAGGAAACCACCTGGGGACAAAACCTATTGAAAATGGGACAAATGGGGTCAAAGGTCACGACGTAGCAGCGGGATCCTTCCATTGCCCTTATACGTCATAACTTGCGTAAATATGGTTCGATTTCAATGAAAGTTTACTATGTGGTAGGAAACCACCTAGTAACGAAACCTATTGAAAATGGGACATATGGGGTCAAAGGTCACGACGTAGGAGCGGGATCCTTTCATTGCCCTTATGCGTCATAACTTGCGTAAATATGGTTCGATTTCAATGAAAGTTACTATGTGGTAGGGGACCACCTGGGGTCGAAACCTATTGAAAATGGGACAAATGGGGTCAAAGGTCACGACGTAGGAGCGGGATCCTTCCATTGCCCTTATGCATCATAACTTGCGTAAATATTGTTCGATTTCAATGAAAGTTTACTATGTGGTAGGGGACAACCTGGGGACGAACCCTGTTGAAAATGGGACAAATCGGGGTCAAAGGTCACGACGTAGGAGCGGGATCCTTCCATTGGCCTTATGCGTCATAACTTGCGTAAATATTGTTCGATTTCAATGAAAGTTTACTATGTGGTAGGGGACCAACTGGGGACGAAACCTATTGAAAATGGGACAAATGGGGTCAAAGGTCACGACGTAGGCGCGGGATCATTCCATTGCCCTTATGCATCATAACTTGCGTAAATATGGTTCGATTTCAATGAAAGTTTACTATGTGGTATGGGACCACCTGGGGACCAAACCTATTGAAAATGGGACAAATGGGGTCAAAGGTCACGACGTAGGAGCGGGATCCTTCCATTGCCCTTATGCGTCATAACTTGCGTAAATATGGTTCGATTTCAATGAAAGTTTACTATGTGGTAGGAAACCACCTAGGGACGGAACCTATTGAAAATGGGACAAATGGGGTCAAAGGTCACGACGTAGGAGCGCGATCCTTCCATTGCCCTTATGCATCATAACTTGCGTAAATATGGTTCGATTTCAATGAAAGTTTACTATGTGGTAGGGGACCACCTGGGGACGAATCCTCTTGAAAATGGGACAAATGGGGTGAAAGGTCACGACGTAGGAGCGGGATCCTTCCATTGCCCTTATGCATCATAACTTGCGTAAGTATGGTTCGATTTCAATGAAATTTTACTATGTGGTAGGGGACTACCTGGGATCGAAACCTATCGAAAATGGGACAAATGGGGTCAAAGGTCACGACGTAAGAGCGAGATCCTTTCATTGCCTTTATGCATCATAACTTGCGTAAATATGGTTCGATTTCAATGAACCTTTACTATGTGGTAGGAAACCACCAGAGGACGAAACCTATTGAAAATGGGACAAATGGGGTCAAAGGTCACGACGTAGGAGCGCGATCCTTCCATTGCCCTTATGCATCATAACTTGCGTAAATATGGTTCGATTTCAATGAAAGTTTACTATGTTTTAGGGGACCACCTGGGGACGAAACCTGTTGAAAATGGGACAAATGGGGTCAAAGGTCACGACGTAGGAGCGCGATCCTTCCATTGCCCTTATGCATCATAACTTGCGTAAGTATGGTTCGATTTCAATGAAAGTTTACTATGTGGTAGGGGACCACCTGGGATCGAAACCTATCGAAAATGGGACAAATGGGGTCAGAGGTCACGACGTAAGAGCGAGATCCTTTCATTGCCCTTATGCATCATAACTTCCGTAAATATGGTTCGATTTCAATGAAAGTTTACTATGTGGTAGGAAACCACCAGGGGACGAAACCTATTGAAAATGGGACAAATGGGGTCAAAGGTCACGACGTAGCAGCGGGATCCTTCCATTGCCCTTATGCGTCATAACCTGCGTAAATATGGTTCAATTTCAATGAAAGTTTACTATGTGGTAGGAAACCACCTATTAACGAAACCTATTGAAAATGGGACAAATGGGTTCAAAGGTCACGACGTAGGAGCGGGATCCTTCCATTGCCCTTATGCATCATAACTTGCGTAAATATGGTTCGATTTCAATGAAAGTTTACTATGTGGTAGGGGACCTCCTGGGGACGAAACCTATTGAAAATGGGACAAATGGGGTCAAAGGTCACGACGTAGGAGCGGGATCCTTCCATTGCCCTTATGCATCATAACTTGCGTAAATATGGTTCGATTTCAATGAAAGTTTACTATGTGGTAGGGGACCACCTGGGGACGAAAAGTATTGAAAATGGGACAAATGGGGTCAAAGGTCACGACGTAAGAGCGGGATCCTTTCATTGCTCTTATGCATCATAACTTGCGTAAATATGGTTCGATTTCAATGAAAGTTTACTATGTGGTAGGAAACCACCTGGGGACGAAACCTATTGAAAATGGGACAAATGGGGTGAAAGGTCACGACGTAGGAGCGGGATCCTTCCATTGCCCTTATGCGTCCTAACTTGCGTAAATATGGTTCGATTTCAATGAAAGTTTACTATGTGGTGGGAAACCACCTGGGGACGTAACCTATTGAAAATGGGACAAATGGGGTCAAAGGTCACGACGTAGGAGCGCGATCCTTCCATTGCCCTTATGCATCATAACTTGCGTAAATATGGTTCGATTTCAATGAAAGTTTACTATGTGGTAGGGGACTACCTGGGGACGAAACCTATCAAAAATGGGACAAATGGGGTCAAAGTTCACGACGTAAGAGCGAGATCCTTTCATTGCCCTTATGCATCATAACTTGCGTAAATATGGTTCGATTTCAATGAAAGTTTACTATGTGGTAGGAAACCACCTGGGGACGAAACCTATTGAAAATGGGACAAATGGGGTCAAAGGTCACGACGTAGCAGCGGGATCCTTCCATTGCCCTTATGCGTCATAACTTGCGTAAATATGGTTCGATTTCAATATAAGTTTACTATGTTTTAGGAAACCACCTAGTAACGAAACCTATTGAAAATGGGACAAATGGAGTCAAAGGTCACGACGTAGGATCGGGATCCTTCCATTGCCCTTATGCGTCATAACTTGCGTAAATATAGTTCGATTTCAATGAAATTTTACTATGTGGTAGGTGACCGCCTTAGGACGAATCTTATTCAAAATGGGTGAAGTGGGGTCAAAGGTCAGGACATTAGAGCAGAATGCATTCCATTGCCCTTATGCGTCATAACGTGCGTAAAAATGGATCGATTTTGATGAAATTTCAGTATGTGGTAGGGGACCACCTGATGACGAACCCTATTGAATGTGGACGAAATGGGGTCAAAGGTCAGGACATGGGATTGCGATCCATTCCATCGCTCTTATCCCATATTATTAAGGTGGACGTCAAGTAAATTTGCTTCCTATACTTCCAATGGAAAAACTTTTGTACACATTTCCTTCACAATTAATGTGTTCCCAAGAATGAAAATTTGAACATCGATTAAATTAACTTTATTATAACTTGGAATACTTAATATTTTCTAAAACATAACCATAATTATATTAAAAATCAGTAAATTTTCCTTTGGTGGTGTTGAAACCAGAAAAAGGATGGCGCGACCTGTAATTTCGTGACGTCAGTAGACAAACAATATTGGATTGCATAATTATGGTTATGTTTTAGAAAATATTAAGTATTCCAAGTGTGGTGTCATGGCGTCGGCCCATTAGATGTTGGCGCGCGGTTATATAATCTATCTCATTACGTCAGGCGTTGTTTGTTGGTACTATTAAAGTTTTATGACGTCACACCTTGCTAGCAGATGGTCGCGATTCCCATCTGCCAGATTACATCACGCGTTGTGTGCGTATGTTCGTCCGCACGATAACTCGCGTAAAAAAGGTTCGATGTCGATGAAATTTTAATATGTGGTAGGGGAACACCTGGGAAGGAACCATATTGAAAGTTAACGAAATAGGGTCAAAGGTCAGGACATAAGAGCATGATCTATTCCACTGCTCCTATGCTTCATAACTAACGTAAAACAGGTTCGATTTCGATTAAAATTTAGTATGTGGTAGGAGACCACCTGGGTACAAACCCTATTGAAAATTGGCGAAATGGGGGTCAAAGGTCAGGACATAGGAACGGAATCACTTCCATCGCCATTATGAGTCAACGTACGTAAATTTGTTTCGGTTTGGATGAAATGTTGGTATATTGTAAGGACCTGTCTGAGGACGAATCCTATTGAAAATGGGCGAAATGGGGTAAAGGTTAGGACACAGGAGCGGGATCTATTCCATAGCGCTTATGCATCATAACTTCCGTAAAATTGTTTCGATTGCGACAAAACTTTATCATGTTATTTCGGAGATATACTGAACCAGTTCTGTTGAATATCATCCAAATAGATCAAAGGTCAGGGCACAGGGGTGAGATTTATTCCACAGCCATTTTCCTCATAACTTGAGTAATAGATTTAGTAATGATTTCTAGTATATTGGAAAGCGCATCATAATCAATGCATTGCATGATTTTACTAACTTGTTTTCTTAGGGTGTGAGCGCAGGGTCCTGTGCGACCACACCTGTCACACACCCCTGAGAGCAGCTCTGATAAAGATATCCAGAGTAAAACACCGTTCAAAAGATTGTTGGCAATTGCGTAATATTTGATGAAGTTCAGTAACTGGTTATTCACTGAGTGGTCTGCTTTAATAGTGAAAATCTTTTCATGTTTTACTTGGAATTGGTGTACTTGTTAGTATGACTTTTCGATCTTTTGGGAAATAAAATAACACTTTGTTGAACACAGCTATCTTATCATTACCAGAAGCTCGACTCATTTCAATATCTACTTAAGAACAACATAGGTGGAAAATACCAATGATAAGAACGGGAGAAATGGCTGACAGAAAGACACCGGTTTTGGTGGGAGAGCGAAAGAAGAGACGCGAGAGGGACGGAAAAGATGAGGAAGAACAGATGATTGATCTAGAGAGAGAGAGAGAGGGAGAATGAGAACTGTAGTACCTGTTCTCCGAAAGAATAGCGTGCTCCATGTACCTGCTGTTCTCCCATAAGAGCAAATTAGAACACTCGAAAGAGAAACATAATTAAAACAATTGGAATTTCCTCTAATGAACTAAGTACATAAACCTTGCACTGGAAATACTTAGAGAATTTCCCAAATCAGCGAATAATAATGTATAGAAACTCATTCTAATGAAATAGTGTGTTAAATGGATCTTATTTCGGACTTTATCTACTTGTAATACATCACGAATCTCCATTACGGAGAGAAATACGTAAGATATATCTCCACTTCACATTTATCAAAAGCCCGTAACGCAGGCTCAAAGCTTAAATTGGAGCGCATAAATTCCTCGTTACTCCAAAAGCAAGCACCTGAATTTCCTTAGATGATAAGGACAGCTTTCTTGTTCTTAGTGTATCAACAAGTTTTGTTAATTATCAGGGAGATATGCTCGGCAATATGTTGCGCAATTATGTAACATCGTGTCTGAAAATAAGTAATTCGCAGTCATCTGACAGCAAATTGCACTCACGATGGATACACACACACACGCACGCACACACACGCATTTTCTATCCCATCGTTGCGAAACATAAAGAGAATACACTGCGTATAGAGGATCAGGTTTAAAAGCATCGTTGTAAACATACATACACTATATTGACAAAAGTCACCGGACACCTAGAAGATAAACTAAACATAGCATTTGTTGACGTACGGTGTCGGTCCACCTTTGGCCTTAATGCATGCACTGACCCTTCGAGACATGTTTTCCACAAGGTTTTGGAACAAAGCGATAGGTATGCGTTTCCACTCAGTACATACTGCTGCCGCTAACAGTTGCTTAAGTATTAAGCCTTGGTTCCAAACTTCATATGCGGCGCTCTAATCAATCCCATAGGTGCTCTAGGGGATTAAGATCAAGGCTCTGTGCTGGCCATTCCACAGACGATACGGAATTATCATCAAACCGCGAAATAACAGTCCTTGCATTATCCTTCTGGTATCAACAAGGCTAGGCTCGATAGTATTATAACAGTGTTGGTAGGGAATAATTGCCCAAGATATCGAGGTATACGTGCTCGTTAACAGGTTTGTCCACGTTAACCAATGGGCCGGGACCATACCATGAAAAAAAAACCCGCACGAGTACACTGACAGCTCCAAACTTGACCGTAGGAATGGTACACTGCGGTAAATAGCGTTCCCCGGCTGCCACCAAACCCACAAACGGCCATCAGACTGATGGATCGTGTATCTGGATTCATCAGTTCATAAGACCCGTTTCCATTGATCTACGGTCCACGATAAATGTTCTTTACACCATGCTAAACAACGAGTAGCATGCCCAGTGGAGATGAAAGGCTTATGAGCAGCCGCACGACTGCGGTAACCATGGAATGAAGTTCTTTTTTTTTTTTTTTAATTCGAGGTTTAACGATCACCGTGAGCAACTCAACGGGCTATAAGCAGTCGCCCGTCCCTAATTTAGGATCGCTGGTTCCAGGGAAGGGAGAGAGTCAGTGCCGTAAGACAAACACAACATCCATGCCTCACCGGGATTCGAACCCGGACCCCTTTCGGACGAATGATCAGAGGCCATCGCTTAGACCACTGCGCCACCGGGGCAGAATGAAGTTCCTTGCGAATGATACGTGTACATACCGAGGCTCCAGCATTATTGCTCACCTGTACACTGAGGTCTTGTGCAGTACTAAGTCGATTAGCTGTAACGACTCTTTGAGGCTTCGACGTCCCCTATCACTAATTGTCTTTAATCTGCCGGTACATTTTGCTACTTCAGGCATGCCATGTGTCTTCTACGTATTCAGTACATCAAAATCAGTTGACATGGATATGTTAAAATGCTTCTCCGTTTCTCTTACGAGCAACCCACTAATATAACACCCAACAATCTTTCCTTTCTCAAAGTCAGTTCTCTCCCGCCGCGACATTCTCATTCAACATTCAACCTCACGGTGCGACATGATCGCTGACAGCTGCAGGCTTGTTTTTATACCATTTACAGTTGTACTGCGCACCTTAACAACGCAGCGGATCCGTGCATTTGTTTTTGAAGAGTTGTCCGGTGATTTTTGTTAATATAGTGTATGTAAAAACAATTCGAATTACTAACAAAACTTTGCCTTCTGAAACTGCGTTTTTGAAATATCGAAAGGTTCAAATTTTTTTGTGGGGGGGGTGGGTGGGGTAAAATACCTCTGGGCACACCACTGAGCTCCAGAACTTTCACCGAAGCACAAAGAAAGGCATTTAGTGTCTATTACTCAACTTTTACAGCGACACTATAAAAAAAAATTCAGATTCTATTGTGATTTGTGACGAGACTTCGTTCACTCCTGAGTCAAAAATAAAGTGTAAAAATTTGTAGAGGTCATGAGATTCCCAGACAATGAGGAAGTCACTGCAGCTGTAAAACGTTAGATTGACAAACAGCAAAAATCCTTCATTGCAACTAGAACTAAGAAGGTTTTAGAACATTGGATTAAGTGCATTTCAGTTAACGGTGACGGATGAAAATACAATGTATGAGTTTTCTATTTTATTGTGAATATACAACGGCCATTCCATAAAAACTGACAGTAAAATCCCACAAAATGAAGAATTATAGGTACAGCAAACTCTATGTTATCCTTTCCGAAAGTATCTTCCCTATATGCAATGGTCCCATCGTACAGTTAATTTTTCAAAGCATGTGGCGAAGGCACTTTCTGAGGCTGCTTTAGTGACCACTGTACAGCTTGAATAACGTCAGCATCTGTGTTGAATGTGGCGCCACTGAACGTCTTCATTGTTGGAACCAAATAGCAATCGCACAGGGAGAGGTCAGGACTGTAGGAAGGCTGTGGCATGATTGCAATTCTGCTATTTGTTAGAAACTGTTGAACACCGCAGCAGCCACATGTAGGTGGGCGTTATTATGGTGTAGGGTACGATCGCTTAATCGCTATGTGTCGTCGGATACGCTTCAAGAAGGAAATGTAAACCTCAGCATTGACAGTAATTTGTGGTGGAACGGTATGCTGGTAGACTACACCTTTGTGATCAAAGAAAGCTATCATTCTCACCTTCCGAGCTGATTTGGTTCAGCGGACTTTTTTCGGAGGAAGCGAGCCTGTGTGTTTCCAGGCATTCGTTGCGCGCTTAGTGAGGGTAGTCGAAATAGTAAACCCGGGTTTTATCGGAAGTTATTACTGTGTTTATAAGGTGCGGATCCTTTGTAATCATTTATTTCCACTCATGACACACCTGAGCTCCGGCTAACAATTGTTCTCCCGTCACGTGATGCGGAACCCATCTGGAAAACACACGATGCAGCAGTAATTTGTCACGTAGAATGCGTAATGCTGACGTTCTTAAAAAATTAGTTGACGACGCTATGTCTTCACACCTCATTCGTCGATCATCTTGCAGGATTGTCCAAACAGTGTTAATAATACGCTCCGTAACAACACTCTCAGTTCGACCAGGCCTATGAGGTGATGGATTCGGCTAAGAGGTGACGATCGCCAATTGATAGGCCCCGAGACAAGACAAGCTCGGCCTATTCTTTTATCAAAAAATAAACAATCACAGTTCGTGGCTTTCGGGTGAGGTGGGTGATGGCACCAGAAGAAAGCATCTTCTTGAGAGCGGAGCTGAACTGTTTCAAAGGAGTGTTGGGCAGCGCATCAAAATAAACCCCCAACTCGAGGGTCGAATGAAGATGTTGAGCTGCAGGAGAGTTCTCGGGAATGTATAATAAGATGGTATCACTGTTGAGAGTATCGTAAGAATCCATAGGGGGCAGACCAGACGAGGAGAAAGCTGGTGGAAAACCAAATGCAACCGCAGAATACGTGAGTGCAGAAGCGCCTCCTCTGTAAGGCATTGACGCAGCATAAGACAATGTACTGGAAGCAGAGGCAGTAGAAACTGTAAAGGGCTGATTAGCAACTCCAAGTGGCAGAGTCGGAGACCTGAGTACGAGGAGACGTGCAAATGACAGGAGGAAAATTAAGAGGCTCTCCCCTAGCAAGCGAAGATCATTGATCGGCTGCGTCTGTCGTTGAAGAGGCGACGCGAGGAGCTGCAGCTATGCGGGCGGGAACAGCGAAGAAAAGGACCAGCTCGGTGTGGAAATTAAAACACTGTTAATGAAAAAAAATGAGCACTCACCAACTCGTAAGGGATCTTAAACGAAAGCACAGACCTTTAACTTCGGCACACACACAAGAGAACAATGATGGGACACACAAAATACGTACGTGAAGCACTCAAACACGGAGCTCGTGAATACACGTGTAGGCCAAAGGTGGACCGACATCGTACTAATGTATGTCAATAAATGCTATTTTGTTTTTCTCTTCTAGGTGTCTGGTGACTTTTGTCAATACAGTGTATGTGGAAAAAGCATCTGCTTTTATGATGGATTTGTCTATCATACTTTCTGTCACTACCAAAAATCGAAATAGAACGCAAATAGTATTTATGCCTACGAAATGGAAAATAGAGGAAATTGAACGAGATATAGAGGCATACAGATGAAACGAAAGGGTAAAACAGAATCAGGCCAACTGGCCTGATTCTGTCTCAGGCTATCGTTCGTGAAGGAAAGAAGAACAAGAAGAAGATATCTGGGGAGACCGTTTCGCTTCAAAAGTTTCATTTCTCAGAAAAGACACTGAATTCATTGATTCGCATCAAGAAATAGGCACATTTTTGAGTGAGTGGCTATAGTATATCTATCAGAATATTAATAGTGTGAAGTTTACCTTTTTATGAAAGTTTCGAAGAAACGAGGAGAGGCACTTCACTTGTTCAGTATCACTTTCAAGCAGAGCTCAGATGCGATTCCTACTGATTGCTAGAATTGTGAGAAGAATAAAATATTTGAAAACATGCCTGACTTTTAAGGATATTCCAGATATTCAAGATTGGAGTCCAAAATGTGATGAAATGATTGCTACACTGCCGGACAACTGCTAAGGACGGATGATAATAGCAACGATAGCAACCATAAAATGGAAGGCAGGAAAATGTGGAAATTAGCATAAGCGCGGGATACAGTAAGACGTGTTGTGCGTATGCAAATTTTGGATTGCCGAACTTGTTCGTGACGTCATAGCGCTGATAAGAGATATAAAGGATTTGACGCGTATTGACCGTTGTTGTTCAAACGCAAAGTTGAAAGGGAAAGAATCAATTGACGAACTTGCAATTTTCAGTATGTCTTCCCGACATCACCTAGATGATTTTACGCGTGACCTTATTATTGGCAAGATTAAAGAAGGGCGAAAAATAACAGATGTTGCCAGGGAGTTCGACGTCAGCCACAGTGTTGTTTCAAGGCTTTGGAAATGATTTCAAACAAATGGAGAGTGTAGCAAACGTCACGTGGGAGGTCGTGTTCGCAGTACGACACCTGCAGAAGATCGGTACATAGTGCTATCAACAAAAAGACACCGGCGCCGCACAGTTAGTGAGGTAGCAAATCAGTTTATGGCTGCTACTGGCAAGCGGAATTCCCGAAAAACTGTCGCCAGACGTTTGCATGAAGGAGGACTATACGCCCGCCGTCCTGTTGTGTGCATCGCATTGTCCAGACGTCACGGTATCGCCCGTTTGCAATGGTGCCATCAACATCGCAATTGGACTGATAACGACTGGTCTGCTGTCCTCTTCTCAGATGAGAGTAGATACAGTCTATCGTCTGATTGTCGACGACAACTGATCTGGCGTGACAGTCGTACTGCATATTGCCCAGCAAACATACAGGAAAGGGACCGATATCCGACATGTAGTGTCATGGTATGGGCTGGCATCATGATCAATGGCCGTACGTCCCTCTATGTGCTTCCAACTGGGACTATGACTGGCCAACGATACATCAATGATGTTCTGCTACCTCATGTTCGCCTGTTCCGTGGTGCTGTCGGTGATAGATTCATTTTCATGGACGACAACGCAACATGTCATCGAACAGTCGCTGTCCAGGATTGTCTTCAGAGCGAGGATATTCAACGCCTGGTATGGCCAGCACGTTCTCCAGATCTGAATCCCATTGAAAATCTGTGGGATGCTTTGAGGAGGAGTCTTGCTGGTCGCCAATGCCCTCCAGTAAACAAGGACACCCTCATCCGTGCACTGACAGAGGAATGGGATAAATTACCCCAACAGCTGCTTGATAATGTTGTGCAAAGCATGACACGACGTGTAGAATCTTGCATCGCCCTCCATGGTGGCCATATCCCGTATTGACATCTTACGCCGGAACGCCTGCGGACGGTAATAGCATTTTTTTCACGTTTACGTATTCTGCACAAAATGGCCTGTTTGTCCCTTGAACACGTTCCAAAGCCTTCTGGATTTCAGAGCACAATAAATTGTCTTTCTTGTAATGTCCTGGCATTCTGACATTATTTTATTTCACTTGGCATCCAACCACACTTACTTTTTTATGCGCTATATACCCGTTTATGATCCGTCCTTAGCAATTGTCCAGCAGTGTACTACATCAATACCCACAGCATGAGAACCAAAAAATAGTGGCTTTCAGCCGGACCTAAGAGTGAAATGCATATGTTTTGTTCAATCTCTTACCTCTAATTTACAATTTTCACGGCTTCAGTTAGTCGCGAAGTTTTTCCAATATTTATTGATTTCTTTTCAGAAAAAGTGGAAAGTATCCATATGTCTCTTGGCGGCACAAACTGACGGAAAGTGACAGGAAACGCCATGGTGAGAAACGTTAAGAAATCCCATTCTTCCTTTACACTTTCAATAGCTGCTGAAGTGGGAAATGCTTGTAAGGGTTCGGTTAGTAACATAATTATCCGCAGAGAGTTGCACAGTGTGGGTTAGTATGGTAGAGCAGGGGCACACAAGACACACATCACTACCATGAATGCGAGCGCCTTTTTGATTAATGTATCTCCCTTCGTTTCCGGACTGTTTGCGACTGCAAAACTGTTCTTTGGAGTGATGTGTCATGCTTTTTACTCTTCCAATCTGATGGTCGTGTTTGGATTTGACGACAGCCAGGCGGACGAGTTTTGTCAGACTGGGTTCTTCCAACTGTTAAGTTCAGCGGTAGTTCCATCATGATTTGCATTTGCTTTTCGTGGATGACACTCAGCATGTTGGTTTTTATACCACAAACCATTAACCCTGAAGTGTACCTCGACGTTCTGGATAATTCTACCCTATCAACAATGTGGAGGTGATAGAAATGACCATTGTCTTTTCCAACACGATCGAGCTCCATGCACGACGTATGCACGACTGGTTTTATAAATATGAGGTGGAACTGGCCTGCTCAAAGTCCTGATTTTAATCCCATAGAACACCTCTGGGATAAACTGTAGACCGTCGACCACAACGACCGTTTTCGCTCTCCACTTTGGCAGCAGCTTTGCAAGACTAATGGCGACCCGTCCCTATCGAGACCAAACGGAAATTGGTTGATAGTGAAATTGGTGCCTCGAAAGAAATTGGAAATATAGGAAATTGGTCCCTCGACGTGTTACCGCTGCCATAGAAGCAAAACGTGTACCGATTAACTACTAACTGCGTTAATAAAGCCATTTATCTCAAAACATTTTGGTGTCTGAATACTTTTGACGATATAGTGTATGTACAGTTTCCATGTTTTAAGGTTGAGTCTTGTGTGTTGGCAACGCAGTCACGTTAACATCAGCAAATACAGTACACCAAGAATTGGTAGAAGGAGCAGCTTACGTATTATACCCTAGTTAATTTATTTCCTTGCCACCTGCCCGAGTAACACATTTGTAGAAGTTTTAGATAATATCAGCATCATGTAACAGCACTTACAGATAATTTTAGAACTTTCGTAATATGAAGAAAACATGCAATTCAATTCCAAGCAGCAAAATATGATTACGTTTGCCACACCACACACATTGTTTACACTGGTGGTGGCTTTTTATTCACCTACGGCCCTCTGACAGTCGCTGCCGAAAAGTATAAGGAAATTCGGAGAAGTTCACGTGGCGTTCAATAAGAAACATAACGGAGGAGTAATGTAAGACGTAATTTGCGTAAGAACAGAAATTTAATATATAGGGTTATAACGAAGTAAATTTATCCGTCATTTTTGGTCTACGCGGGATTCGAACCCGAGTCCGCTTATTCCGGAACAAGTCGCTCTACCAACTGAGCTACGCAGACGTTCATTCTGACTCCTATCTGCCTTTATGTCGTGTGCGTCCTGCTGGCAGGTACGTCACATCTCCCCCCCCCCCGAAAGAGGGCCGGGGGCATGGCCCACGGGTCAGCCGTGACCATGAATCGTTGCAGGCTGCCATCCACTGTAGAACGTGCACTTGCTGGCAGGTACGTCACATCTCCCCCCCGAAAGAGGGCCGGGGGCATGGCCCACGGGTCAGCCGTGACCATGAATCGTTGCAGGCTGCCATCCACTGTAGAACGTGCACTTGAGAACTCCCAGGCAATCTGGTGTGTGGAATGCAACGTCACACATTTTTTATTTTTCGAATCGCTGGAGAGGAGATTCTCTGATTTTTACTATCTCGCGGTGTGGAATCAACATCACACCATTTCGATATTTTGAACGGTCGGGTCATCCGGATAGTTCGGGCGCCATTATAACGAAGTAAATTTCTCCGTCATTTTTGTCCACGCCAGGATTCGAACCCGGATCCCCTCAATCCGGAATAAGTCACTCTACCAATTGAGCTACGCGGACGTTTGTTCTGACTCCTATCTGCCTTTATGTCGTGTGCGTCCTGCTGGCAGGTACGTCATAGGGTGTCCCTAAATAAAGTATACAAATTCAGTATGCTATTGAAAAAAATTACAATAACAACTTAAATACTTCCATCTGATGACGGTCTTTAGGAAGACCGAAAGGTCTTATGGTTTTATTTTTAATCTGATAACCTATACATTAAATAAGTTCATCGGAAGCTTGCGTAGTGTTTTAATTATCGTTTTTTTAAGACTGCTACCTTAAACCTTTATGATTGACTCATTCCGCACGAGAACCTGATAACTTGACAACTTACTTTTTATGTTAAAACACATGGTAGCTGTTAAAGATTTTTTTTTATGTCAGTAGGCATCCACGTATGCTCCGTTGGTTCCTCCCAGGGTGTCTAAACGATAGTCCAGTTTCACCCACGTGCGGTGCAGAATGTCAGGTGTAACAAGGAGGAAAGTTGCAGTAATGCGTTCTTTGAGCTCAGTGATAGATGTAAACTTTTTCTTGTACACAATGTCCTTAATAAATCCCCAAACAAAAATGTTGCATGGGGTTATATAATTAAAACGGGGTACCTATACCGTCGGATCCCCACGTCCAATCTTACGCCCTGCAAAATGGTGGTCTAAAAAACAGGATTTTTCGTTACATGAGACACCTGGTGTCATCTATCATCTGACTTAACAAACTTTAACACTTGCCACGTCTCTTGACGTTTAAAGTAAGTTTTTTACTATCATATTTTTTTAATAGCATACTGAAGTTCTATACTTCATTTATATACATCTTGTACATCACAAGTATTAAAATCGCGACTTCTAACCTATAGTCACCATACATAAAATATATCAAATTAATAAATACTTATCACGGAAGTCAAAGCTAAGTTATATATGTAATGAAATTAACTCACAAGTAACATTTAAATATCTAATTACGTCCAATTTCACTGTGACCTTCATAATCACCACGCAAAAATCTTTCACATTTGATCAACGAAGAAAAAAGCCATTTTAATTAGAAGCTGTTTTGATTACGGAGAAGACAATAATCTTCTCTTCATAAGTTTTGAAGATGACAATCTGTTTCTTGGTGTAAATGTGACAAGATGGTAAGTCAGATAATATCCGAAAACTTGAAAATTCCATCGTCCTGGAGCGGGACTCGAACCCGCGTCTCCCAGATAGCGCCCAGGTATGCTCACTATTACACTACCCAGAACGATCAAGTCCCAAGTTTCCAATTAATTTGAATATAACCATCACAGGATTCCCTAGTCGAAGCAACCGGCATTCACGTTTAGCGAATCTGGAAGTTAAGAATCCCATCCCGTGATTGCCCGGAAGAGCAGATAAATCATGAAAGAAATACGAGATTACACCATGTAATAAAAATTTTGAAGATGACAATCCGATTTTTGGTGAAAATGTGACAAGGATGGGCGCTATCTGGGAGACGTGGGTTCGAGCCCGCTCCAGGACGATGCCATTTTCAAGTTTTCGGATATTATCTGACTTACCATCCTTGTCACATTTACACCAAAAATCGGATTGTCATCTTTAAAATTTCTGTTATATGGTGTAATTCCGTATTTCTTTCATGATAACTTGTGTAGTAGTAGTCTTCCCATTCAAGCAATTGCTAAGGTAGCGAAGTTGTGGCATAGAAATACGTATTAGCACTGCTGGTTCTGGCTTTCTCGATAAAGTCATGCATCTGGTTCGACGTATAACCTGAATCAGTGGCCAATTCGACGATGTTTTTAGTTTGGACACTCAAGAACGGACATCGGACGAGACAGCTAAGGCTCTTATATTTCGAGAACGGAAGAAGGCCGTCTTGCAATCATCAAGGCCGAATGAACTGCGGAGCATCAGGTTGGGAATGGAGGTGGGTTTATAATAGACTTCCGTATGAAGGCGGTTGTCATGCGATTTGCTCACTGAGACGTCAAGATAAGGTAAGGGCACCATTGTGTTCGAGCTCTATGGTATAATTGATCGTAGGGTGTATATAATTTATTATATCGAGGAAAAACGGGATAGTCTCCTTTTCGTGTGGCCATATGGAAAATACGTCGTCTGCATGTCGTAGCCAGGTGGTAGGCCTTGGAGTGATATTGGTGAATATATTTTGCTCAATGGGGCGAAGTATTGGTTCTGCGAGGACGGCTTAAAGCGAAGATCCCATCGGAGTGCCATTTACTTATTTATAAATTTGCCTTCTGGAAACTGAAGTAGCTGGAATTTTAGACCAAGTCCATTAATTGGAAGATGCTGATGCAAGAATCCTGAGAATAAACTGATAAATTAGATATATCCTTTTTCAATGTTCTGATGGCTTCCGTTACAGGGATAGATGGAAAAAGAGAAACTGCGTAGAAATTTCCGTTAATGTCGCTTTGTTAAAAGGTGAGCTGCTTGGTTTTCGTGATAAAATCGAGAGTGAAAGTTATAATAAAGTACGACTCCGGTAGATCCTTAGTTAGGAATTTGGACAATGCTTTCTCTAGATAGTACGTCGGTGCGGATTTTTTGGGCACGATCGGCCTCAATGGATTGCTGGGGTTGTGGTGTTTAAGTCTTCGGAAGAGTTGTAGGATCTGCGGGCCAGAGATGACGCTTTCAGCCGTACTCGCGGAAGGTTCGCCTCATTAAGAACATATATTCACCAACATCACCCTAAAGCCTACCACCTGGTAACGATATGCCGACGACATATTTTTCATACGGCCACACAAAAAGGAGACTACCCCGTTTTTCCTCGATAAAATAAATTATATACACCCTACAATCAATTTCACCATGGAGCTTGAACACAATGTTACCTTACTTTATCTCGATGTCTCAGTGAGTAAATCGCATGACAACTGCCTTTATACGGAAGTATATTATACACCTACCTTCGTTCCCAACCTGATGCTCCGCAGTTCATTCTGCCCTGTTGATTACAAGACGGCCTTCTTCCGTTCTCGAATTATAAGAGCCTTAGCTGTCTCGTCCAATGTCCGTTCTAGAGAATCCGAACTAAAAAACAACGTCGTATTGGCCACTGATTCAAGATATACGTCCAACCAGATGCATAAATTTTTCGAGAAAGTCAGAACCAGCAGTGCTAATATTTCTATGCGGCAACTTCGCTACCTGGGTCCTATTCCCTACATACCAAATGTTTCCCATCAACTCAAAAACGCGCTCAGCAGGATGAAATTCGGTGTTGGCATAAGGACTCCGTGGTGTTTGTATACGATGCTTAAGAGGAATATTGACAAACCCCTTCTTCTCAATGAGGCAAGTGTTTATGCCATCCACCTACAATATCCGGACGGCTCCAAGCGATACTACATCGGAATGACAAACTTTTCTTTTGGAATTAGATTCAGTGAACATAAAAGGGATACAAGAGACGGAAAAATAACCACTGCCCTATCAAGAGAAGTGAAGTTCAAACCCGCCGATCTTATTTGGAGTTATGTAAATAAATTAGCTTCGTACTCCAAACCCAAATCTACTGCCATTCGCGAAACCTTGGAAATCTTAACCAGCTACGAGGCTTGCAATGATAGCGCCTCTCGGGAGTTGCCACGTATTTGGAATAAATTCTTCAAATTATGCTTCGTTTTCTACCATGGCACCTCGTGCCCAACCAACGTGACCTCGTTTCTTCGAATTATCCCGTTTGCGCCTATTCATTTATTGTCTAGTCAAGTCACCACATTCAAATTGTTGAAACGTTCTATTATCCAGTTTGCATAGCTGTGTACCTTCCTTGAAAAAACCTTTTGGTTGATGTGCGGAAGCTTGGAAATTTTTATTTCTATTCTACGTCAAGAAATTTCGGATTATTAGTATAGTTATACTATTTTGAGTATAATTGGTGTACAGTTCGTACTTATTGAATGTTATTGTTGTTTAGTTTCTCTTCCATGGCTGGTGAGCAAAAGGTGGAGATATTTATCTGAAGGCTGAAAATTGAGGAACATCCGAGTGATATTGCAGTTATGAAAACTAGCTGCAGTTTTACTTACTGAAGCAATCTTTGTGACGAATAAAATTCGCTGAGAATTTTTAGAAAGTTGTTAGGTATACTACAGTTACCGAAATGACATTTGGTATGACCTGTATTATGATCTATTTTCAGCTTCTTTGGATTTACATTCATAGGTCTTTGTTTTTTGGAATATTCTCAGACACTGTTCTTGGGATGCTTCCTGTAATAGAAACTGTTGTATCCATTAGTTTTGTCTTTTCTTTTTTTTTTTTTTTTTTTGCGTATAATTATAATGTCAGGGTAGTTGTGGTCAGTAGTGTTGCCTGTTTTGATAGGTTTATCCTACTACATGATCGAATTTTGATTTTAAAGAATAGGTTTCTGTTGGTACTTGTACTTAAGTAGAATACATTCTTGGATCAGAAGTCGTATTTTCCAACAAGACCAAGATATATGAATGAAGAATGAATGAAGGAATGAGAGAGAGAAAGACGAGACGAGAGATAGATTGAGAAAGAGAGAGAGAGAGAAAGACGAGACGAGAGATAGATTGAGAAAGAGAGAGAGAGAGAGAGAGAGAGAGAGAGGGAGAGAGAAAAGCCGGCTAAAACGTGTTCTATGGTTTCATTGGCTGTTACACAAAATCTGCAGGTGTTACGTCACCATCGGCAACTCTCATTATTTTTTACTTGAAGTTATGGGCGACAATTACGCGGTTTTGAATCTCAATGAAGAGTTTCTAAATTGAGGAGCTTGCAGCAAAAGGGGATCAGCTCCTTTTCCGACATTTTGTGGGAAATAAAAAAACTTTTTATGAAAAATACGGTTTAACTGAGGTTGGCGAAAAATTCATCACTGTAAAGATAATATAATCTCTAATAAATACATGTATTTTCCAAAGGTTTTGTCCCTAAAATGAATATAGGATAAATATAATAACATTGGAGCTTTTCCTTTTTGCACAAAAATGTCATACATTTATTAAATTTCGCATTTAGTAAAGGATAGAAGAACTAAATAGTGTTAATAAAATGTATTTAATGACCACTAAATAACATTACAAATATCGTTTTTAATAAACAAATAAAATATTACAATTTTATTCATCGGCATGTATCGTACTGGCACCAAACAGGGATGAGGTCGCCTTCCAAAACATTAATATCTCACCTATTAATTATTGGATCTGCATCGTTCTTGCACCAATCAATCCGGCATATTTTTCTTACATTAGTAAACATCTTAAGTAAAAATCGATCAAAAATGGAGCATCCCTACTTTTGCGGCAAACTCCTCAATTTTTGGATAAAGCTAACTACTTTTTACCCTTGAAGTGAAGATTTGTTTCAGTAATTTCCGTATATACGGATCAGAAATATTTTCCCTACAGAGTAAAATCTAAATGAGAAGCATAATGTTTTCTAATAGGAGCATGCAGAATTTCTCTAAATCCTTGGTGAACCTTACTTGTTTTATTATTGAGGAGGGAGCTGGGTGCTATGGAAATTCAGTGAAGGAAAGCCTTTGTCAGCTGCAGCCTCCACTCTAACGATCGTATGTTTCCTCCCTAGGAAGTATTTAAGTTGTGTTTCAGGCTAAGATCAAAAACAAAAATCTGTTTTGTCCCCTTTTCAAAATTGTTTTTTGAAGTATGGTCTTTCAAGCTCCTGTACAACAGTGCTGTTTCACTTAAGGATGTGAGAAGAGTATCTTAATATAAGTACAGCCCACAAGTTGATAGCAACAATTTTATTGTTGTAGTATAATTTGGTGAACAGAAATTTAAGTCCACTGGTATAATTTGAAATAAATTCCTTAAGTGTGCTCTATTCGCACGTTCTATTTTGCTGTAGGCCTAGATAGTTATAAATTTAACTATCTTCAGTTTTATCATTATGTATGAAACAACTACATGTTCCAAGTATACACAACAAAAGAACATGATGTGAGATTTGGCTGAATGAATGTGTTTCTCAAGTTTGAATTTCATTTCATGAATACACGGCGCAAAAGCTTTGTAACAATTCTTGTTTTCCTCGTTATTTCAAGATTCTCTCAAGACCGAGCCTGATGCTCGAAAGCCATTTCAGATAGCCTTGGTGTTCACAGCCTGGCAGAGGGCTCTGATAGGTAAATGATCTCGGATGAACGCAGTAGTGAATTTGATTTGAATTCGCCATGATTGTGTATAAAAAGTTGAAATAAAAAATACATTTTCCTCAACAGAGTCGAAACTTTTTCTTTCCAAACTCGGGATTTTCAATGTTGTTTTTTTTGGCGCTCTGCACTGCATTTTTCTTTAAAAAACATTTATATTCGAGATCCCTGCATCTTTCTGTGGCGGAGCAAGGGAAAGCAAACACGGCTTAATATACATATTCTAAGGCTCTGAAAAGTATTGATGCACAATGATTTAATTTTGCTGTATTCACCTCAATACCGTACCCATTTTGCACAAGAAAACCTAATTACAAATCTGAAAGTCCTTGCAATTTTGAAAGAGAGGTTTAATTAGAAAACATTTACTCCATTGTGCTCTCGGAAGATTGAAGTAGGTTTAATCTTGCTTTTCAATTAAAACTCCACCAGTTTGGAGAGCAAACGATCTCTGGGCCTGATCTTACGAATTTAACATTCAAATGAGGCAATTAATTCATTATCGTTAGAAGAGAACATTGTTATACGAAAACAGCTCTGATCAATGTGGTCTAGCGGTTTAACCAAAGCAGAACTTATTAATTAGGGAGATCCTTGCTCTAATGGCATACCTAGCGTTGAAGGATAATGTATAAAACTCAAAGATGTCAAAATTTAAATGCCATTACGTTGTAATTAGGTAATGCAAGGGAGTCCACGGAGACGATAAGAATTAATCAAGTCGTTGAGAGCTCCCCTGGTGAAGGTTAAGAATTATTCATTGCAGAGACCTGAGCGTTCAGCTTATTTACGCTGACCAAAAATCAGCCAACTTTGTCCATTTATCTTATCAGGTGACCAAAAGGCATAAAGGTCGCACACAAGTTGTTTGCATGAAAATATGCATCAAAATGGGCACTTGACATTTCATTCATCTAAGCGAAATGCACAGCAACCACCTAACCTGGACGAAATATCCGGAAAAAGCTAAAATTCAAATGCATGACTACAAGTTACACCTATCATTTATTTGCATATGACACAAGTAGTAGTCTTGCAGTTATCCTTATCACGTAAGCTCAGACTAGCAATATACTGTTAAAAATTTGTGTTTGGCTAACACCAAAAAGTGGTGTTACCACTTTGTGAAATAGGATACCCTATTGTGTGTTTCGAACAAAAACCAAGAACATGGTGCAACAATATGGTACATGATTGCACCATATTGTTGGGGTTTTTTTTGCACCAAACAGTAGGGTATCTTTTTTCTGATAGTAGTGCAGCTGGTGTAGCACTACGTTTTGCTGCAACTTACCACACAACTGTTTTAACGGTGTAGAAATGGTTGCGTGGACGATTCGTAACAAACATAAATGTATGGCGTAGACATTTTTAAAGTAGGCATGATTTTATGACGGCAAAGACGAAAATATGTACAAGTCTTGGACTTTGAAATTGGCCGAGTAATTGGAATGGCATAAGCACAGTTGTCATTTCTACGAATTACGCCATTCTGGCAGAACTATACGACGTTAAGGAAGATTACTAACACCAAAACGTCATTCCTGCCTGTTCTTGTGTCAGACGACCCCTGCGTGGTTTAGACCTTTACATCAGCTGTTCCTTAGCCTTTTTTTTTTTTTTGATTGGAGGTTTAACGACCATCATAGCTTTTCTTCTTCTGACTCCAGCCCATCGTCGTGTACGTCAGGAGACAGTTTTAAACTCCCTGCGCAAAAGAATGTCACGTATCACCTTCACGAATCCTACTTTCTTAGGTGCCAGAGACTGTCGTGTGCATAAGTGGAGACTGACAAGTGACAGAGACAAACAAGAGTATATCCACAAGCACCATAACAGAACGCCACCGGGCATCATGGTGTTGAATTCGATTAGTAATACGAGCCGATCACCTGCGGATGTTATTGATGGCAGTTTGATTGCGACACGGTATGTTGAAACTGCCCTACAATTTGTTCTGTCGTTTCTATATACCGTAGCTAACGGAATTTTCCAACAGGGAAAAGTACTGCAAATTACCGCAAGGGTTTTCCATTCAGTACTTACGAGATGTGGAACTCCTCTCATGGCAGGCACGTTCACCGCAGATGTTATCCGCAGAACACCTAAGGAATACGATGGAATACGAACACCTAAGGAATACGATGGTACAGTTACATACAGTGCTCGACTTTCTACGACTTCCGAGGAATTGACCACCAGTGTGCACCAAGCATTGCTGGATATCACACTAGATGGCATTTCCTACCGGTCTTCCTCCTGCGAAGTTCTACAGCAGCTCATGACGGCATTAACCCATGCTTGTATATCTCACTTTTTGTCATTTAATACCGGTAGAGCACTTGACTTCTGTTATCATTGCTTGTTTATGCGTATAGTCACCGCAAAATTCAATTTATGTGAAATTCCAGCATAGGTAATCTCAATCGCGATGTACATAGTCGAGTGGTCTGAGGCGTTAGTTTCTGGCTAGTTGTCCGAGTTGCGCTTTCAGTCCCGAATGAGGCCAAATCGGTGTCCCTTTAATGCAACCAACGGCCCTAGATGTAAGAGTTGCTCACGGTTGTCGTTAATCCTGCACTGAAGAGCAATTGAATTAGAGATACCTGTATAGCAACGTGTAGACGACGGCGATTCGCCTCGCCATGGAATCGACAAGACACCGGAAGCTTTGGGAAGCCATACGGATCCACGAGCCCTGAACAAGCTCCCACAGTTCACGAAGATTTGATGGAGGGGGTCAGAACCTCGAACATCTCTCTCGATGGCATCCCAGATGTGGTGGATGGGATTGACGTCAGGGGACCAAGCCGGCCAAGGAAGCGAGGTCACGTCGGTGGAGTGATCATCCAACCATTCGGATACAATTCGGGAGCGATGGCACGGTGCATTATCTTGTTGCAGGATGAGGTCTCTAGTGGGATGTTGAAGACGGAAAAACGGGAGCAAAGGATCGTCCAGGATATCCCAGTAACGTTGACCTGTGAGGGACGATGTCACACGTACCAGGGATCCCATTTCATTCCACGTAAACAGTCCACAGACGAGAATGCCACACCCACCAGCTTGAAGAGTACTCTGCTGGCAAGAAGGATCCATCGCCTCATGTGGTTTGCACCATACTTGTATCCTGCCATCCACATGTACCAACGTGAATCTCGACTCATCGGACCAGGCAACATTTTTCCACATGTCTAGGGTCCAGTGGCGATGTTCCCGCGCCCATGCTAATCTTTGAACCCTGTGATGTGCGGTTAGCAGCGGTACCCTCGTGGGAAGATGGCTTCTGTATCCCATAGCGAGGAGATGGTTCTGGATGGTGTGGCTGCTTACACGTTTTTGTGCACCAGTGTTAAATTGCCGACTGATTTCTTGCACTGTGGCCCGCCTATCCGCTGTTACGCTGCGAGCTTGCCGACGATGACCCCGCACATCCACATGCTGTTGTCCACGGCAGTTGGCCCTGGCAGGTATGGTTTTACCGGATTCGATGTACTCACGGTGCACCAGCGACACAGTGGCTCGTGAAAATCCCAGTGCCTGCACGACTTTCGCGATGGACTGACCCATCAGTCGGGCCCCTACAATTAGCCCACGATCAAATGCGCTTAGATCCTTCGTCTTACCCATACTGCGTATGACTTTTACCAATTCCCTTCGCATCACTCCATATATTGTCGGATAGCTTCATACGTCATGTCGTTTCCGTTTACAGGGCAGCCCATAGTGCCACATTTGCATAACGGCAGTTGCCTCTAATTATTTTTTTTGATTGGAGATTTAACGACTACCGTGAGCAACTAAATGGGCTATAAGCAGTCGCCCGTCCCTAATTTAGGGTCACTGGTTCGAGGAAAGGGAGAGAGCCACTGCCGTAAGACAAACACAACATCCATGCCTCACCGGGATTCGAACCCGTACCCCGTTCGGACAAATGATCAGAGGCCATCGCTTGGACCACTGCGCCACCGTGGCTGCGCCTCTAATTCAATTGCTCGTCAGTGTATACCTAACCCATATTTCCTGTGTTCTCCAAAAAGAAATATGTTCGCATAGTTGCCGTATTTTACGAAAGATACGGCAAAACATTTCCTTTTCCGTTTTCATCTGAGCAATATAACCCATAAACCTGTCACATAAAGTAACAGACTCTCTGCTTGCTCAATGACCAAAGCATCATAGGGAAAGATAGTCCCTCTGACATAGACATCATCCCACTGGGCAAAAAAAAAGTGTTTTAAACATATTATCTCTCCTTTTTTCAAGTTCAACGTTACTTCTATATCCCTTTTGGCGGGTAATCAGAATTTGTGTAAATCATTTTCCTAAATGACCACTTTGAATAGCAAGGCTAAGATGAAAGCACGCTTCCTAATGCGCAATCCGTTTATTCCGGAAGCATTCAGCCCACTTCTTAGACAGCAAATGTATTTATTCCAACTGATTTCAGCACATTTTGCTAACCCCGAGTTAATTCATTCCAAGCAAAATAAGTATTTTTTTTTATTATTCAGGCTTTAATGGCCACCGTGAGCAACTCAATGAATATACGCAGTCGCCCTCCCTAATTTAGAGCCATGGGCAGCTGGTGGCCTAGTGCTCAGCGTTCGTGACTGCCACGGAGAAGATCTCTGGTTCGATCCCAGGCAGGTACGAACGCACGATATACTAAATATCCGCCGTGCGTCGGATGGGCACGTTAAGCCGTAGGACCCCGGGTACTGGTCTCCCGGTAGTAAATAAGGGCGTCTTCCTCCCACTTTCAACCTCGCTTCCTTGTAATTTTCCTATTGGGCACTGTAGCTAAAATCTCTAAGCTTCCTATTTCTAAGGGTTGTTTAAGACCTGGGGTCAGACACTCCCTTCCTAAAATCCTCTACATATGATCTGATCTGATCTGAATTTAAGGCCACTGACTCCAGGGAAGTGAGACAGCGAGTGTCGTAAGACAAACACAACATTTATGCCTCACCGCGATTCGAACCCGGACCCATCTCGGACCAATTATGAGAAGCAATCGCTTAGACCTCTTAGCTACCGGACCGGCTAAATAAATATTCAGTGGAGGGAAGTGTGCAGTATTATACTTTCAAATGCATTTTAGTAATTCATGTTAGGCACATTATTAACCCAGAAACCACTAAAATCGCTTATTGAAAATTATTTTGGTTTTCCCAGCTGCCTTTCAACTGGGCAAGTATTTTGAATAAATTCTTTTACACTCTCCAAAAGGCAATAGAAAGTTAAAAAGAGATATAGTAATTTCGGAATAGAAAATAAAACGAAATCAATGAAATCATCTTTGCCGCCCCGGTGGCGCAGGCCTCTGATCATTCGTCCGTAAGGGGTCCGGGTTCGAATCCCGGTCTGGCATGGATGTTGTGTTTGTCTTACGGCACTGGCTCTCTCCCTTCCCTGGAACCAGTGACCCTAAATTAGGGACGGGCGACTGCTTATAGCCCATTGAGTTGCTCACGGTGGTCGTGAAACCTCCAACCAAAAAAAAAAAAAAAAAAAAAAAAAAAAAAAGAAATCATCTTTGTTGTGATTCCACATGAAGTAGTTCCTTTAGAAATAAAAGACACCTCACGTCTTCAGCACAAAAGCATTAGATAATGCCTTTAATCCTCCCCTTCTTGTTACGTAATCAGGACATAAGTTCTTGGACGATTGAGATCCGGACATGCAATAATCCCTATGGCACGTGCTTTGACATTTGATTCTCTGAAACCAAGCAAAGAAAACTAACGTTTTGGTACAAATCTCTACAAATTGTACGGATAGCAGATATATTTTCACAGGAAATTGCTCAGATGGTTTTTATAAAAAAGCAAGTCACCCGTAGAAAGGTTCTTAACTTATCAATACAGGCATAAATGAGATATATAATTTCAAAATGAACACGTATCCCGTTTATAAAGGCTATTTATAATCCATATTTATGCTTTCCTAAAAAGTTACTTAAGATGTTGTGCTTTGTAAGATATATACTGGAACGAAAAATTAAAGGATAGTTGTTGAAAATGGACATAATCCTCGTTGTCCACATAGAAGCATGAATGTGTAAAAAGTCCTTATTTTGTCACATCGCATGAAATACTAAACCAATCAGCACACAACTTTGAATGTAACACAGTTTGTGACATAAAAGAGCAAAAAGACCGAAATAAAGAGATATGACATAATAGAAAAAGCAAGTTTAGGGACTCAAAAGAAAAATTCTATAACGGGTGAAGTTACCCCCTGATAGAAAAACAACATTAACAACAAATTTCATGCTGTTTATGAGATCATCGATGAGATTATTCTGAAGCAAATTCCACTGCTCCTTAAGCATACTTGTTAGAAAATTTGTGGTAGGTTGCACCAAATATTGGTACTACACACGCTGCATCACGTTTTATAAAAGATACATCATTCTGTGGTGAAAAATAAACCCCAAAGCATGGTTCAACCTTGAGTTCAAACTTGAACCATAACGTGGTGAAAAGTAGAACCACGTTGTTGGGTTTTGTTTGCAAAATACGATGCTGCATCTTTCCACAGAAAGTGGTACAGCTGGAGTAGCACCACTTTTTGGTGCAACTTACCACAAACA
This sequence comes from Macrothele yani, assembly GCA_039090855.1. NCBI lineage: Eukaryota > Metazoa > Arthropoda > Arachnida > Araneae > Macrothelidae > Macrothele > Macrothele yani. The sequence goes on along the minus strand of CM077002.1, from coordinate 20,666,664 downwards.
AATGTTAACACCGTAGCTTCCGGAGGGTCCTGGCAGGCGATTGCAGTTGAGCCATGAAGCTTCCCACACATGTTCAATCGGATTTAAATCCGAAAGGTAGGCAAGCCACTCCATGCTTTGGATTTCCTCACTTTTCAAGCAGTAAGGGACGACTTTCGTTTGATAGAGTCGTGCATTATCGTCCATTAGGATGAATCCTTCATCGACAGCTCCTCTAACTTGTTTCACATATTAGTCTAGGATGTCGTCCCTATATTTCTGACAGCTAGTGAACAAAATGCAAGTTTGTGCGGCAGTTTAACATTTTGCCTTCCTAAACATATTGAAGTTCTAACCAGTAACATTTTACGAAACATTGGTGTTATTGGCAATGTTATGACCTATCTATCTCCAAAAAATATGCTACAGTTGTATTCTACCCTAATTCAAACTCACCTGAATTACTACATTCTGACCTGGGGAAAAACCTCTAAATATAATATTAATACTTTACAACGATTACAAAATAAATTCATTAGACATCTGGAGTTGAAAATTCAAAATGGTTATTCTCGAAGTGTGGCAACACGATTAGGCCTACATCCTAATGATTTTAATCTCCTAACTATTGAACAATTATCTAATTGCAACTTAGGAATATTAATGTTTAAGAGAATAAACAATAATCTTTATCGGGATTTAATTTCACTAGATTTTCACACCCATCAACATTCTACTAGAAATAAAGCTAAACTAGTACCTCTGTTTGTACAAACAGAATGTTCCAGAGCACAATATTAATTATGCTGGACCAACTTTTTGGAGTACTTTGCCTGGTGATTTAACAAGCCTAAATAACATTTGTTTATTTAAAAAAAATCCTTAAACAATATTTATTATGATCAGCCTCATTGTTACTTTTTTTTCTTTTTTCTACATAGGAAGCAGCTACTTCATAAAAAAATTGGAACAGTCACTATGCTTACAAGTTCTTAAATTTAGTATTATGTATTAATAATAAGGATTTTAACCCTTGAATTATTAGACAAACTAATGTTTGATGTTACTGTCAATCTTAATGCTGAACATAACTATTCGGACTTCTTAAGTGGTATTGTCTTAGTTTACATTTTTAATAAAGATAAAACAATATCGGATGGAGACGCTTCGGCAGTTGACTTTAAATTAAAGTGATGACTGTCTCTCAGGGCTGTCAGTCACTAGTATATCTGCTTGACTTGATGTTTGTTTCAAGGATTATTGTTTTGGGAGGAGAGGGCTAGTTAGGCCCATCTTGCCTTTTCCCTCTTTTCATCCCTGTTGTTGCTTATATGCTCTATAATCACCTTCAATTAATTTATGTAATTTGTATGCGACAACTAAATAAAATAAATGAAATGAAACCATGCTTCCTCCATCTTTAAATCTGCGTCTTTCTAAGTTTTTTCTGAGGATATTTCTTGCCTTCGGCTTTCTAAAAATAATGATATCTAAGCAAAATCGAGATTTATCAGAGAAGAAAACTCGGCTCCACTATGTGGGACATTAGTTATGATGTACTCTCTACGCAACACAAACCTGCACTCTTGCCCATTGAAGTGAGGGGAACACAGAGCATTGGTCTTCTGGCTGCATAGAGGCCCTTCTCCTACAGCCTAGTACGCACAGTAAATCTCGTTACATACGTCCCTGTAAATACAGCAAGCTCACAGGCAATTTATTGTACTGTCATCTTTTTGTTTCTCTTCGCTGTTGAAGCTAGGAATCAGTCGTCTGATGTAGTGGTGGCCTGTGAACGGCCTTGTTCTTGACGTTATAGTACCACTGGAATCCTGCACTGCCTGTACAGTGTCGAGAGAACATTTTGGGGTATATGTAGCGCACGGGATTTTCCGACAGACACTGCCCGGCTTACATTCTACCATTCGCCCTAATCACTCAAATACCTTCTTGACACGTTCGAACGTGCACTATTCGGACTTGATCTGCACTAAGTGATGCAACATCTATAACCACAGTTATAAGTGTTTTAACTCCACCCAGAACTGGAACTTCTTTCGCAATTCCAGGACGATGGCATTTTCAAATTTCTGTGGTTACGTAACATGGAAAGAACACCATGGTTTATGTCTGTACAGTTAGTTGTTAGATTGTATCATCATCATCATCATCATTGTCAACCATTATCAATCCACTGCTGGATAAAGGTCTTCCAAGTTTCCTTCACAACGGTCTGACTTGTGCCAGTCTCCTCCATGTCACTCCTGCATACTTTCGAATTTCATCCACCCATGTCCCATGTGGTCTTCTTCTGGGTCTTTTCCTGTCCCTTGGAATCCAATCTAAAATTTCGGCTGTCCATCGATGGTCTGTCCTTCTGGCAGTATGTCCAGCCCATTGCCATTTTAGGGATTTAACTCTGATCACGATGTCTTCCACTCTTGTCATTTTTCGGATCCACGAGTTCCTCTTCTTATCTCTCCTGGTTACACCAAGCATGCACCTCTCCATGCTCCTTTGTATGTCTCGTTTAGTTAAGGTCCACGTCTCTGCACCATACGTAAGCACTGGAAAGATGCATTGATCAAACACTTTTGTTTTAAGACATAATGGCCTATTGCTCTTGAAAATTAGGCTGTTTCATTCAAAAGCTCTCCAGGCAAGTTTTGTACGCTGATTAATTTCTTCATCAATGTGACCCTCACTTGATATCTGCTGTCCAAGGTAAACGTACGTGTCTGTTATCTCCAGCTTTTCTCCATCAATCGATAAATCTTCATTTCTTGAAAAAGCATTGAACATCACTTTTGTCTTCTAAAAGTTAATTTTTAATCCCACTTCTTTACTCTTGTCAGCAAGTTCCTGGATCATACTCTGCAGCTCTGATGGGGTAGTTGCAAAAATGACTACGTCATCAGCAAAACGAAGGTGAGTTAGATAATCTCCATTAATCTTTATCCCCTTGTTTTCCCAGCTCAGCGACTGAAAGACACCCTCCAATGTAGCATTGAAGAGCTTCGGAGATATGGTGTCACCTTGTCTCACTCCCTTTCCAACTTTGATATATATCACTGGCTAAATACCCGCATATATATAATATAGATTGTATATCACTGGCTAAATACCCGTTCTTGGAACGTGATGATATTAAACATATTTCTATAATACAGGATTTCATACCATACCATAATATAATTTGTACCATAAATACACTTCATCGGTTTGTACTATAACTTTATTATATCATATCGGTAATAAAATGGATTTAAATACATAATGTTTATAGCATGAATTTCTGCATCCTTATTAGATGCAGAGTGTTGTCATTGGTAACTAAACATTTTTATAGCGATGAACGAATAAAAAAATATAATATATTGACTTATGTTAGCGCTTCTTTGTACACCACGTTGGCTGTTCTGGAAACATCAACCAAACTGCTGGGAGAATTAACTCTTGAGCACGCTACGTAAAACTGGCCATGAGAGAAACAGTTTTCTCTTAAGTCGATACCAGCTACTTTTTAAGGACTCTCTTTGTGATTTATTGATCGTCATAGCAAAGCAGATCTTCAAAGGAAACTGTAATCTCTTGAATTCGAATGGGTAATCAGATGGAATACAAGGTAATGTGGAATAAATACAAATATTCCCCATATCCGCAACCAGTAAATACGGTGGCCTGAATGACATTGCGATGTAGAGCATTGATTTGAAGTCTTGTACCATTGCAAAGTTTTGGAGGATTTTGAAATGGCTTTACACTGCATATTTCTTCGCTCTTTTGGGAAACACATGTCTGCCTGACTTATTTTGCAAGACGACACATACGCAATTTCGTTCATAACTGTAAATTTAAAAGTTCTAGCGTACAGTAAACAAACCAAAATACGTTTTTACTCTTCACTTTCATCGTTAAAATATTAATAGACAACAGAACAAACTAATAATAGAAAACAGACCAAAATACGTTCTTACTTTCAGCATAAATGCAAAAAGAACCTTGCTTATAAACAATGTCGTAAACAATTCCGTTCGAAACTGTACACTTAAAAGTTAGCAAGTCAGATGTCTTTTGGAAGCGTGAGCAAAAGTGTGTTGCCATCGCTAATATCTCAAGGGAGAAACTTTTTTTTCAAATTTAAATTACTATGAAAATCTACCCGCATATTTATATTTACTGCAGTCGCTTTACTACTTATATGACGTCACCGTTGCTTCGGTGAAAACGAATGTTGGTAATTTGATTTTGACTCAAAAAACTTTGGCATTCAATATGTCAAACGATGATATAAATGTTTAAATTCAAAGCCCATTATGATATAGCACTTTTCACGTGATTTTTAAGGTTTTTTGTTAAATAAATTCAGAACAAATAAATATAGAACAAAATATATACTGAGCAGATCAACTCAAGTCATTCAAAACTAAAGGCGGGGCTTCAGTTGTTGTGCCACAATGGCTCGATAATTGCAAAACGTCCTAGCATTATCAAAGCTGGGTTATTTAAAAAATCCATTTCGACCCACTTATAGTTATCGTAGAAAAAAATCCTTTCTTAGCGCGCCTCTGTGTTGTAAATGGGACATTCCTGCCAAATATAAAAGTTCTAAGTTTAGTAGTTTCTGAGATTCGGTTGATGAGTCAGTGAGGGCTTTCAGTTTTATATGTACAGATTACCTTGTACGCAAATTTCTTGAGTATTGATATTGCACATTTCTTTGTTCAGCTTTGTCCCTTTGTTTGGTTTCTTTGTCTCTTTGTTTTAACCAAACAATTAGTTTCTTTCAACAAGCGAGCTGTTACCAATTGTGTGTATCATGCAATTAAACTTGCTGCGGAAAGTTCAAGAAGTCTTTTGCGTCTCTTTCTATCTTACTTTTAACAATGCGAATTATAGCTACCACAGATAGTATCTACATATTTTCTTTTTCAGTTTTTCAATATACTGAATGATACATTTTCAGCTTAATGGCGAAAATGTATATTCAAGTGTCGTACCGTATTCTCGCATATTGGATTGGATTTTGTTTTAGAAAACATATATCGCCATACTTTCTTCTTATTAACGGATTTTTTCGGAAAGTAGGTTAATTTCCTTCTAAGTACCATAAGTAAATATCGACTGTAACTTAAATGCGAAGTGAAATAAGACGAAATTTTAAGTGTTGGTACGCCTCCCTAGTCGAATGGCGTGGTGGTCTAAACGCTGACTTCTTGAGCGAGTCAGAGTTCAAGTTCCACATGAGGCAATGGGTGGTGCACTTACCTAACCCAACTGCTGGACTGCTTCTACAGAACTGCTTCGAAATGTATGAGTGGACCCAGGGAATGACAGCTATATGAATGCGCTCTCTCATTTGCACGAAGCCAATGACCGCAACTTATATTAGGGGAGTGTACGTTCAGCCTTTAAATTTTCACACTGTAGTCGTCCCAAACCGAGAAAAGTTGATCGACTGCTGCTGACGCATTTTTAAAGGCTATTTAAATACTTTATAAATACCGAACTTACACTGATGAGTCATCATATTATGACCACCTACCTAATAAGCTGTAGAATCCCGTTTAGCGCGCAAAGAAGCGGCCACTTGGCGAGGCATCGATTCGATGAGGTGGCGATAGGTATCCTGGGGTGTCTGGTACCATAATGTGGACAGCAGGTCCTCTAGTTCCCGTACATTTCGGGGTCATGGTGATTTAGCGCGAAACCGCTTTTCCAAGTGGAACCACAAATGTTCGATTGGGCTCATGTCGCGTTAATTGGCAAGCTAAGGCATTAACAGAAAGTTACAAGCATGTTCTTCAAACCACTCCAGCCCTGGCAGTGTGGCTTGGCGCATTATCTTGTTTGTAATGGCCATCACCAGCAGGGAATACAGTTGCCCATGAATAGGTGACCTTGGTTCGCAACGATGTTCAGATACCTGACAGCTGTCAGGAATTGTGCTATTGGGATAATGGGGCGGTGAAAACACAAGTTTGTCCGGTTCCCCTCACTCCGGAGTAAGTCGCTCTCCCAACTGAGCTACGCGGATAGAATGTCTCGCTGCAGATTTGTCGTCTTGACACATGTTTACACCTCTGTAGTACGTCACAGGGCCTAAAGTGTCCGAAGAAAACATCGCCCACATCGTAACACACCTTCTCCGGCCTGTTTCCGCCCAACAGTGCATCCAGGTGCCATAGCCTCCGTTGGTAATTAGAGTATCCGTGCTCGGCTGTTTAGGTGATGCATCAGGAATCTTGATTCGTCAGACCGGGCCACTTGCTTCCAATCATCCACGGCCGAATCTCGATGATCTTGGGCCTATTTCATGCGTTGTTGGTGATGACGTGCAGTAAGCATGGAGACCCTGCTGTGTCTTCGGTTGCGCAGGCCCATGCGCAGAAGGCTGCGATGAACTGGATGAACTGTGTGCTGTAACATATTGCCCTGAGCTCCACTGTTTTAGCTGCGGGTGATTTGTCGCACTGTAGCCCTGTTCTCGTTGTGAACAATGCGGGACAGTCTCCGCTCTCCTTTGGCAACAATGAGCTGCAGACAACACATGGCTTAACGACGATTCGTCATTTGGTCATATGCGCACAACCTTTAACATGTAATCACTACAGCGGCACGTGAATGATGGCAACTACGTTCCATTTATTTTTTTTCCATTACAGTATTCCAAGAAAATTTTTATTTTCTCTTTATTGGGGGAAATATTTCATGTCAATTATTATTCCTGTGTTCTTGGAAACACTTTCGTTGCTTACAATCACCAAAGAAACATTTAAAGTAAAATATGCTGCAGACATTTCTTTTCGGATGACACGGAAAATAAAGATATACGAATAAATCATTCGGTGTAATTATAAATTCGCTGTCGTAATGAAATTGTGATCATTTATCTCTTTTTTTTTTTTTTAGATCTTCCTCCAGATGCGATTACCAGGTGCAGTCGAATTTCGGGATAAAAATAAACGACTCGCAGAAACGGAAAAAAAAAAAAGATTCTAGCAATTAATCAAAACTTGCTGAAAGTTTTCAAAGGAAATATCTCCTATCTCATTAAATAAATCGTCAACAGGAAAGTGGAAGGAAACGAAATCAATTAATTACTGACGAAAGCAATACACAGCGTGGTACAAATTATTTCTTGGAAGTAATTATGATATGCAGTGGTTTAAGAAACATCTAGAGCTTAAGCAAAATAGAATAACATTGCATTTTTTTTTTACTTTAGAGAAATTATTAAATGTTGAGTTAGAGACTAGAGAAAGATCCACGATGATTAATTTGTAATAACAAAACGCTATTTTTTTCATCAAGATACAGCTCGAGTTGTCTCTTGCGGATTGAATTACTGTACCGAGGCATGTTTTGACGTGTATACATATGTATACACAGAAAGGCAATTAACTAATGACTGAACTTAAAAAAATACCTGGAAAAGCGGAAAAACTCATGTGAATATATTTTATTCGAAGTACATTCCCCCTGCGTTAATACAAGTGGAACGATCCGCCAACGAAAGGAACGACTTGCAGAAGTTATCTTTTGGTATGCAGTGAAGATCTGATGTCACAGTTCTTTGTATATCTTCAAAGTCGTGAAAAACACTTCGTTTTAAAGGCAGCATTATTTAGGGAATAGAAAGTAGTCACACGGCGACAAATATGGAGAATAGTGGGGATGGTTGAGTACACACAATTGTGTTCGGGTCAGAAATTGCTGTACAATGACTGCTCTGTGCGTGTGTGCGTTATCGCAAAGAAGGAATCATTGCCCGCTTTTGTAATCAACCCTGATACGAACAATTATCTTTCACAATCTTTCCAAAATGGATATGTAAGCTTTGCCAGTGACAGTTGTACCTTGAGTTGTATTCAGGCCTGACACGAACAATCCTCTTCCACAATCGTTCCAAAATGGATGTGTAAGCTTTGCCAGTGACAATTGTACCTTCAGTTGTACTCAGGCCTGACACAAACAAACCACTTCCACAATTGTTCCAAAATGGATGTGTAAGCATTGCCAGTGACAGTAGTACCTTCAGTTGTACTCAGGCCTGACACGAACAATCCTTTTCCACAATCGTTCCAAAATGGACGTGGAAGCATTGCCAGTGACAGTTGTACCTTCGGTTGTACTCAGGCCTGACACGAACAATTCTCTTCCAGAATCGTTTCAAAATGGATGTGTAAGCATTGCCAGTGACAGTTGTACCTTCAGTTGTACTCAGGCCTGACACGAATAATCCTCTTCCACTACTGTTCCAAAATGGATGTGTAAGCATTTGCAGTGCCAGTTGTACCTTCAGTTGTACTCAGGCTTGACACGAATAATCCTCTTTCACTATTGTTCCAAAATGGATGTGTAAGCATTGCCAGTGACAGTTGTACCTTCAGTTGCACTTAGACCAGACACGAATAATCCTCTTCCATAATCGTTCCAAAATGGACGTGGAAGCATTGCCAGTGACAGTTGTACCTTCGGTTGTACTCAGGCCTGACACGAACAATTATCTTCCACAATCGTTTCAAAATGGCTGTGTAAGCATTGCCAGTGACAGTTGTACCTTCAGTTGTACTCAGGCCTGACACGAATAATCCTCTTCAACTATTGTTCCAAAATGGATGTGTAAGCATTGCCAGTGATAGTTGTACCTTCAGTTGTACTCAGGCCTGACACGAATAATCCTCTTCCACAATCGTTCCAAAATGAACGTGGAAGCATTGGCAGTGACAGTTGTACCTTCAGTTGTACTCAGGCCTGACACGAATAATCCTCTTCCACAATTGTTCCAAAATGGACGTGGAAGCATTGCAAGTGACAGTTGTACCTTTGGTTGTACGTAGGCCTGACACGAATAATTCTCTTCCACAATCGTTCCAAAATGGATGTGTAAGCATTGCCAGTGACAGTTGTACCTTCAGTTGTACTCAGGAGTGATGCGAACAATCCTCTTCCACAATCGTTCCAAAATGGATGTGTAAGCATTGCCAGTGACAGTTGTACCTTCAACAATGAACTCGTGAATCAGATTTCCTTTGCTGTCGTAAAAGCATACAATCATTGTCTCGATTTTGTACTTCAGTAATCTGATCTTTCCATTGGGTGACTGTGATTAATTCCACTAAACACGTTAAAGCTCGTTTAAGGATCATAACGAAAACACCATGTGTCGTCACCTGCCGCAATGCTTTTTAAAAAATTTTGCTTTGTTTCTGAAGTCTCAAGGATGTTTTTCGCGTACACTACTGGTGCATATTTCTGGTCGTGTGACAAAGCATGAGGAACAACAAGTTAGTAAAATCATGCAATTCAGTGATTATGATAGGCTTTCCAACATACCAGAAATCATTACTCAAGTTATGAGGATAATGGCCGTGGAATAAATCTTACTCCTGTGTCCTGACCTTTGACCCCGTTTCGACGTTATTCAACAGAACCGGTTCAGTATGCCTCCGCAATGACATACTAAAGTTTTGTCGCAATAGAAGCATTTTTAGTCAAGTTATGGGGATAATGGCTGTGGAATAAATCTCGCTCCTATGTCCTTAAATTTGACCCCATTTCGATGATATTCAACAGAACCGGTTAAGTATACCTCCGGAACATTATAATAAAGTTTTGTTGCAATCGAAGCATTTTTACGTAAGTCATGATGCACAAAGGGCGATGCAATGGATCCCGCTCCTATGTCCCGACTTTTGAATCCATTTTGCTCATTTTCATTAGAGTTCGTCCCCAGTTGTCCCCTACCCCATGCTAAAATTCCATCGAAATCGAACCAGTTTTACGTGAGTTATCGTGCGAACGGACGGCCAGACATACACGCAAAGCTGGAGCATATACGCTTCTTCAACCTATGTTTAGAAAGCGTAACAAAACCAGCACAAGTTCCACCTCTTATCTCCCAATCTTGCACTACAATTTGACGAATAGTCTCCTTATTAACACCGAGCTCACATTCTAGACTCCTCAAGGTCACACGATTACTTTTTACCCTTTCGCGAACTCTCTCAATGTGTTCACACGTGCGCAATAAAATCTTGTGGACGGGCCTTTCGTCATTTTTCAAATCATCCCGCCCATCCTTGAAGCGTGCATACCATCTGTGCTGGAGATAGGCAATTAACCGCATACACATCCCGCAACAATTCAGCCGTCTCAGATTCAGTATTACGGATTTGCAAACAGAAACTGATATTTTCTCTTTTCTCCATCACAGAATGGTGAGAATGTTTTTCCACCGAATGACGTCATGTGCAGCGCAACTCATCATGTGCGTAGTTCTCATGCAAACGCTGTTGCCATCACATGGCTGATAAATGACTTATTAAAGAAACCACGCCTTCCCGACCCGTGTGTTTGACCGGGATTTTTAAAAAAAAAATAATCAGTGTGATTATTTAATTGCAGCAGTGCGTTTAAATGTATTTTGAAACATCCGCAAAAAATGATGAAGGGTGTACATCAGGGAACTCAGTTTTCAGACTTGTTTATGCAAAAATGAAAATTTAATTTTTTGCTCTTAGTGTAATAAAAATAGAAATATGGTTCCAAATTGTCGGTTGTAATGAATATGTCTTTTGAATCCGTCTTATCGCGAAAAGAATTTATCGAAGCAGATTTTAAGAAAATAAGAAAATTAGTAAAACGGCATGGCGTTTGCGCCCTTTAAGTGGAAAGGTACTTGCAACGTTATTTAAAATGCACAATGCTCGCAGTGTTTTCCGCAGTGAAAAGGAAAACCTACGAAAATATTTTTTAATCAAATTTCTACATTAGGTGTAACATTTGAAAGTAGAAACAGCTACTTATTCTGACTAGCGGCCGGAATTTGCGAAACGAAAAAAATAAAACTTGTATACAAAATGTTTCTCATAACGGAAGATATACGAGACAACAGAAATTCCTTTGATCGTTGTTCATAATCAACAGTATGCGCTCCAGAAGAGACTTTCTCAATAGGATTCCTAGAACGGTGTATGTATTTGCAAATTGAAATGCACACATACTCCCTCTAGCGGCGGAACGAAAAGCGAGAAAATATGTAGAAAATATTTTAACAGCAGAAGCGATGAATTGGGAAAAAATGTTTACGCGTCTTTTAAAAAAAATACAGGCTGTAGAGAGAAAAGTTTGCGTATATACGCCGTCTCGAGGGAAAATAGTATCCGATAGAGAAGTATCATCATCTAGTAGTGAATCACGTAAAGTGTTAAATGTTCTTCGTTTTTATTTACGATAGCGAATGAAATAAATTATAACATGAACGTTTCAAATCGGATTTTCAGAATCAGCAATACATTTGCAAACACACATGCGCTGTGTTACCGAACCTACCCAGGTAGCATAGCTTTGCAATTTAACGTAGACCCAACGCTGAACCAGCGTTTTTAGTAATAGAAGACGTTGGCTCAGTGTTGGGCCTACGTTAAATTACAAGGCTGTGCTACCTAGGTAGCGGTAGAACTGTATATGGATAAAAGCTCAAAAGTCTGTGCAAATACTATTCTTGTGTATGTACGCTTAAAATGGCAGCTAGGAGACAAAAGTTCCAATTCAAATTTATACATTCGTTAAAAACAACAAAAAAAAAAAAAAAAAAAAATAAAAACGAAGCACCCAAAAAAGAATTATCCAATGACATTTGATGATTCCTTCAGTCCGCTTCCTTTTCCAAGATGAAATTTGCTACGGCAATGGACATTTAGAGGAAACGGAATGTTTGTAATTCCAGAGCAGTAGGGCCATTTTTCGGATGAAACAGCTACACGAGTGGAACAAGTCAGTACGTTGTAGCACCACTCTGGCTACGATACAAGCAGTTACCCGGCGTGGCAACAGTTTACTGATACTGTCCTGGGGTATAGCATGCCAGATTGTGTCCAAATTGCAGGACAGTTCGGTAACATTCAGGGATGGGTGTAGGTGGCACCCCATCCTATTCCAAACATGTTGGATCGGTGAGAGGTCGGGAGATCGGGCAGGCTATGGAAGGGTGTCGACATACGAAGACAGGCTTGGGAGAGCCTTGCCGTGTGTGGCCAGGTATTATCATCTTGAAAAATTGCTCAGTGATGCTGCGAAAGGAATAGCAACACAACAGTTCGTAGAATGTCGTCGACATACCGTTAAGCCATGAGGGTGTTACGGAGAATAACCAAGAGTGTTTCGCTATCTTAAGAAATGATTCCCTAGATCGTCACACCAGGTAGGTGAGCCGTGAGCCGTTCCACGGTAAAGGTGGGATCCGTGCGCTGGTCGGCTTGTTACATGACACGTATGCTTTGCTCATCCTTGCAAACCGTGACTCTTCACTGAGGAAAAGACGACACCACTGGCCACTATCCCACGTTGATTGGGTCCGACACCACTGGCCACTATCCCACGTTGATTGGGTCCGACACCACTGCAACCGGTGCCGGCGAAGCTCGCTGGTGAGTGGTAGGCGGCGGAGTGTCCTCCTGGAATGTTGTACCCTGCTGCAAGTCCAGACGACGCAGCATGACTTCGGATGGTTGAGAGAATCAATTCGGATCTGTTCGTGCGGCTCTCAAAATCGCTCGATCCTCACAATCTGTCGTTGCCCTCTGCGGTCCACTTTCCGCGTGCCTCTGGGTTATGCCCTCATCGACACATTAGCACCAACATTTCCGGTTCCCGCTTCGCTCCGAACCAAATGCCTAGCGATACGGCCACATGATCAATCGGCCTCTCTCAGCCCAATTATATCTTCTCTCAAACTCGCTGAACTGCTCGTATTATGCACAAGTCCGACGTCGAGGCATCCTCACATTTCGCGGAGGTAAATGCAACCGCGATCATGCGTCACAGTTGTCCCAGCGAGCGAGCTTTGTTCTTAATATACCCTACTTTATGCGCAGTTCCCATGCGCTGTGGATGGCCCCTATTTCGTCATTGGTCGTTATTTTTTAAACATTTGTATATTCGGCCCTACTCTGTAAAAAATAAGTGGTGTGAATTCACGGAAAATTTCTGAAAGTAACGTGCAGCAACATTGCCGGTAGGTGTCCGTCTTTTTCAGAAATTTCCGTTTCTAAAAGTGGCCGTTTATTTTAACTTCCGTATTTTCACAGATTTTTCGTAGCCAGAAATTCCGTTTTCTTCAGAAAAACCAATTTCAGAATTTTCCGTATTTACACTGAAATTCGGCAAAATCTGCGAACCTGTATTTTTCAGCTCTTACCTAGATAATCCTTCCACTACAGTCAGAATCGAACCCCTGTCGGTTAAGTAGGAAACCCACGCCTTTAACCACTGAGCTATAATGGCGAGGAAATAGGAATTACATTAATCGTAAAACAAATTGCACGATGGCTGATGATTTTTTGGTCATTAATGCTAGTGATTTAGTCATTTTGCTTTCTGTTTGATATTATTATTAATATTTTTCTGAACATGTTGATTTTTTTCTGTAGGAGGAAGTTTCATAAATTAATCATTTTTCATCGTGATTTTTCGAAGTAACAAAATGCTTTGAAACTTGATTTTTTTAAACTGACAGTGACTTTCAGTTATCTTCAAAAACGGTGAAATGTACTTTCTTAAAGTATTATTTCACAAAAACAAACTCCTGAATATACAATGTACTCTTGATAGCTATAATAACTTTTGTCTTAAGTTCTCCAAAGACTGATACATAGACATCGTATAATCATCTGTACAATAAGTTAGGTACCCGGTTTATTACAGTAATAAAATATACACTATATTGACAAAAGTCACCGAACAACTTTTCAAAAGCAAATGAACGGATCTGCTGCGTTAAAATGCGCGTTACAGCTGCAAACGGTATAAAAACAAGCCTGCAGCTGACAACGATCATATCGCACTGTGAGGTTAAGTGAAAATGTCGCGGCGGGAGAAAACTGATTTTGAGAAAGGAAAGATTGTTGTGTTTTATATTAGTGGGTTGCCCATAAAAGAAACCGAGAGGCGTTTAAACATAATCAAGTCAACTGGTTTGGATGCACTGAATAAGTGGAAGACACATGGCGTGCCTGAAGCAGCAAAACGTACCGACAGACCAAAGAAATCAGTGATAGCGGGACGTCGAAGCCTCAGGAGAGTTGTTACAGCTAATCGACGGAGCACTGTACAAGACCTCAGTGTACAGGTGAATAAAAATGCTAGAGCCTCGGTATGTACACGTATTATTCGCAGAGAACTTCATTCCATGGCTTACCATGGTCGTACGACTGTTCATAAGCCTATGATCTCCACTCGGAATGCTACTCGTCATTTAGCATGGTGTAAATAACATTTATATCGTGCACCGTAGATAAATGAAACAGGTCCTATCGACCGATAAATCCAGATACACGATCCATCAATCTGATGGCCGTGTGTGGATATGGCGGCAGCCGGGAGAACACTATTTACCACAGTGTGCTGTTCCTATTGTCAAGTTTGGAGCTGGCACTGTACTCGTGTGGGGATGTTTTTCGTGGTATAGTCCCGGCCCATTGGTTATCGTGGACAAACCTGTTAACCAGCACATCTACCTTTGATATCCTGGACAATTACGCTTTACCAACTGTGTGGTAATTCTATGGAACCGAGCCTTGTTGATACCAGCAGGATAATGCACCGAGACATAAATCAAGGACTGTTACGGGGTGGTCTGACGATAATTCTGTATCGTGTGCGGATTGGCCAGCTCAGTGCCCTGATCTGAACCCAATAAAACACCTATGGGATGAATTAGAGCACCGTATAAGAAGTTTGAAACCAAAGCTCAATACTAAGCAACAGTTAGTGTCAGCATTATGTACTGAATGGAGGCGCATATCTATCGCTCTGTCCCAAAAACCTTGTCGAAAGCTTATCTCGAAGGGTCAGTGCATGCATTAAGGCCAAGGGTGGACCGACACCATACTAATGTATGTCAACAAATGCTATGTTGTGTTTCTCTTCTAGGTGTCCGGTGACTTTTGCCAATATAGTTTATAATAAATAGCCGGTATACAAAATGGGGGAGAGAGGAAGGAATATACTGTTCCACAATAAACAAAATTCATGTGATATGCTATCTGCATTATCCGATCTCGTTACGGAACTTCAAAATCAGACAGAAAGAAATCTGTCCTCTGACAGATGACTGAGCTTTAAAAGTTATTCAAACCTTTTCACCAATCGCTCCTATTACCGGTAATTTCTTGTCATACGGATACGGAATAAGAGGGAACGGAGTTTTTCCGGTAATATACGAAAGCGATTGCGGAAAGGTTTCTGAAAATTCAGAATTTTCCGATAACAGGTGTCTAAGACGGTAATTTATCGTCAATATAAGAAAGAAACTTCAGAAAGTTCTCTGGAAATTTAGAATTTTTCCGTGGTACGAAAAATCCGTGAAATTTAGATTTCTTTCTGTCATTTCACGGAAAATGTTGTATCGGAAATATGCTTCGTTACTTCACGAAAGAAACCAGGGAAAGTGGTTCGTGAATTTCAGAAATTTTTTTAAAGTGTGAGGTATTCGCCTGCGAATTTTGAACAGGATCGAATGATATTCTTGGAGAGCTTCGGTTTTTTTTGACAAAGAGTGTAATTTCGTGTTATTAAAATTGTTTGTTTGTTGTGCAGGTCATTATGATGTAGAAAAATCACAACATTCAAATCGAACGATCCAGTAACAGAAGTTAATTTTATTTTCCACAAGTAGGGGTACCCGCTAGTTCCCCAGTAAATATATATATGCATACAAAATTTGGTTGTTCGAATTGAAAACTGTTTTACCCCAGAAGAAAAAAAAAGTTGATTTAATTAATTTACTTTTACGAAACAAAAAGGAAAGGAACAGGAATGGAAATGCTTACCTTCGAGGTGACAACTATAGAACTGCCGTACATCTGACGTGCGCTTCTGAGAATCCCATGTCATGAAATGCAATGTACTTATGTCATATCGCGTACATGCAACTTGACATTAATCATCCTTTTGTTTATCGTTTTGAATTTTGAATATCTGGAACTCTCTATTTACATAACATTATATTTCTGCCTAATGGAGCAACTTGTAGGGGGTGAAAGCTAGCGTAAAACAAAAAAAAATTGAACATTTTATGAAAATGTTGTATGGGGGCTCCTTGATCCCTTGGCTCCGGCCCCTCCCAAAAACTGTCTACTGTCTAAGTCAGAGTATCATGACATAATATACCAAATTTGCTGGTTGTAAATTGAAAACTGTAGAACTTTATACGAAAATTATGTATGGGGGCCTTTGACCCTCTGGCTCCGACCCCTTCCCGAAACCGTGGACGGTCTAAGTCAGAGTACTATGAGATAATATACTAATTTGGTGGTTCTAAATTGAAAACTGTAGAAATTTTAACTAACATAACGAACATTTTGTTTGGGAGCACCCTTGACCCTCCGGGCTCTGATTCCTTTCAAAACCCTTCTACGGTCTAAGTTAGAGAACCCTGAGGTAGTATACCAAATATGGTTGTTCTAAGTTGAAAACTGTAGAATTGTATAGTAGACAAACAAACAAACACATACATAAACTTTCGCTTTTATATACACTGCCGGCCACCCAAAATGCAACACCAAGAAGGAAGCATCTGTTGGCCTGAAATTCGCAGCATGCGTCGCCCGCGAGAGGACATGCAAAAGATTAGCATTGCAGGGTATATGCAAATCAATCATGTGCGCCCGGCACGCCACCAAGAAACACTATAAGAAGGGTGCACAGAATTCGGGGTGTAAGTAGTGGAAGTGTGTTGTGCTGCCGGACCTGTGCGTGGGAAGCTTCCTGATGACTCGTCGCAGAATACGGCAGTCATTCCAGCACGTTTCGGAGTTCGACAGAGGACGAATAGTGGCTTATCGCGACAGCGGTTTATCGTACCAAGACATCGGCGCCCGTGTGGGACGACATCCAGCCACAATGAGGCGAGTATGGACTCGGTGGGTGCAGTAGAGACGGACGGACCGACGTGAGCGATTGCCGCAGCCGCGGCATACCACTGAACAAGAGGACCGGCATGTTGTGCGGCGAGCATTGACCGCTCGCACCGCCACATAACGAACGTTAGCGCAGGAATTAGGGTGTGTTGCGCAGCAACCTGTGTCAGCACGTACCGTTCGACGTCGTCTGCAGGAGCGGGGACTTGTCGCACGGCGCCCATTCCTCCGATTACCATTGACGTTACACCACCGGCGAGAGCGGCCGCAGTAGGCCGTTGAACGCCGAACCCGGACTACGGAATGGCACGACATTGTCTTCTCCGTTGAATCCAGCTTCTGCTTGCAGCACCGCGATGGTCGGATCCGCGTGTGGCGGCACCGCGACGAGAGACTGTTTGACGCCTGCATTATGAATCGCCATTCCGGTCCGTCGCCTGGCGTTATGGTCTGGGGCGCAATTGAATATGACACCCGTACCCCTCTGGTACGAATTGCCGGTACACTCAACAGCCACCGCTACATCTCCGACATTTTGGAGCCTGTAGTCCTCTCTTACCTGCAGGACCTGCCAGAGGTCACGTTTCAACAGGACAATGAGCGCCCGCACGTGGCACGTATCGTGCAACATTTCTTCACTGCCCAACAGGTGTCACTGCTGCCGTAGTCCGCCCGTTCTCCCGATATGTCGCCCATCGAACACGTCTGGTCGCTGATCGGCAACCGAGTGCCCGGCAAGCACCACCCGCGGCTGCGCCTGCTGAACTGTTGCAAGGTGTGGAAGCAGCCTGGACCAACATACCCCAAGCCCACATCCAAAGCCTCTTTCGTTCAATGCCGCGGCGTATAGCGGCCGTTATTGCCAGCCATGGGGCCACACGAAGTGTTGATGTCTGCGTGTTCCACAAGTCGCACTGTCCTGTAAGCTGAATCGTTTCATCTTTGTATCTGTTGTTATGTGTCCAGCAAATCTGGCTTTGCTATCTGATGTCTTTCTTGGTGTTGCATTTTGGGTGGCCAGCATTGTATATAGATTTGTTTTAAGTGAACAATAGGAGACTTTAAATTGTGTTACATTTAAGTCTTTCCGACTGCAACAAATCATATTACAGAAGGCGCTGACTTATTTGTATTTACTTCCCAGTGCTTTAAACAAAGAATAAGAAACACGTTTTATGGTCCAATGTTAACTGTTTGAACACGGAGTGGAATTCATTTATTTCCTTAATTTGACTGTAACACAAAAGAGTTGGAACTAATTTAATAAAATTTATTCCAATCCGTCTTTGAAAGAGTTAATGATGTGTGTTTACGTATTATATTTTGTTTTCAAATATTTATAAGAGTGAATGATAATTAATAATATTAAGTAACTATGTTTTAATTATTCTTAACAAGGGAATATACTAAAATTAAGTTTTATTTATTTCCTGCGTAGAACATATTTACATATATAGAATAAATTGCGATTTCTTGAGACAATCTGAAAAATCATTTTATGATTTTCAGATACAACTTTGCCAATTTAACAAGTACAGTTACGAAGTTAAGGAATTTGGTTTTATACGCACCCATGCATTTTTTACTTTCTGTTTTTGTACTCTTTTTCTAGAGCATACTCAGGGTTAATTTATTTGAGATGTAAAATAAATAAACAGGCATTCTACTCCTGACAGCAACTAGAATCCTTGCGAAAGAACTATTTCTGCTCTTTCGTGATATGAACGTTAAAGAGAGAAATACCTGCTACCGAGGAAACTGCTTCGAAATATAATCTCAAGGAAAAAATTTCTTAAAAATCGAAGATTTTGGTGCTGTACTTGTCGACAGAAAACTTTTTGATTATTTCTTTTCAGTACTGGGATATCGTGTGGGCCGGGAGTGAATTCCTGGAATGCCAAGTACGTCTCACTTTGGGCGTAGACAACAAAGCTCAAAGGAACGCCGTCACATTGCG
Organism: Macrothele yani; assembly: GCA_039090855.1. Lineage (NCBI taxonomy): Eukaryota > Metazoa > Arthropoda > Arachnida > Araneae > Macrothelidae > Macrothele > Macrothele yani. Next base: position 20,647,803 of record CM077002.1, on the reverse strand, counting down.
AACCATGCAGATCAATGGAAAGGTTTGTTTCTTCTTACCTCTCTGTCTCAGTTCTATACACACGGTTTCCCCGAACCGTTACTTTGCGTTTTCTAGTTTCATTTCGTTTCTAAAAGTTTATTCTGTGCTTATACATTCGTTCTGCCCTTTGTTCGGGAGCACTTCGGTTTCTTTAAATTTTAGAACTATGGCTTTAAGAACAACTTAATCCTCCTGGAACTCAAATCCAACGACAGAAAAATGTAGTCATCTGAAAATATGCCGTTGTTGCAACACTAGATGTTGCAAAACGAAGGAATTTATTTCTTGGTTTCTCTTGATATCTTGTGCGAAGCGCAACTTAACACAAAATTTCCTAAATGTAACAATCAGGGCTGTGTTTCGTTCACATAAGGCTCTCGTTAAAGAAAAAAATAGAACTGCAATATTACCAATTTCACATCACATTTTAATTCTAAAACAAATGTTAGTTTTCAACGTCGCCACTTTCACTGTACGCTCTTTAGAAAGTTAATTAATGAAAAAAATTCTAATAACCGGAAATTAATATTCCTATGAATTATTTGTAAGAATATGTTAGGTGGAATTCCGTACGAGTAAATACCGATGGTGAAGGTACTGCAAATCTGCCTAATTCGGCACGCGATGACGCCCCTTGACTCTTTAAACCACACCCGCAATACAGTCATTTGTAAAATTTTAAGACCGCATGTAAACTTATTGAAAATAAAGATTTTCAAAGAAACAACTAATTACTAGTCAGAAATATTTGCGAAAATGGCACCACAGATGAATGCTTGCATTCTTTAGAACTCAAAAAGACCGAAATCAGTACTTTGTGTGGCCACCTTTGCTTTCATAACGGTCAGAATACGATGTGGTCTCTTAATGAGGGATTTGCAGTAGCCACTTAAAATGTCTTTGCACTACACCTACTTTATCGAGTCAATCAAAGCTTGAGTTTGATGGCTGTTTTTCTGTTACCTTGTCTTATAAAATGGCCCACGCATTATTTATGGGGTTAATGTCGGGACTATTACTGGGCCAGTGAAGCACAGTTATGTTTTCCCTCTAGAGGCAGTCCTTTATTAACTTTGGTCTGCGACATGGAGCACTGCATATGAGTTAACAGCTTCTCACGTAACATTTCCAATTAAAAAGGACCAGTCATGGTAATGCCTGTCGGCAAAAAGGATAATGAAGCAGTACCGGATGTTGACATAGCACCTCGTATCATCTGACTAGGCGGATGTCTCAAGGTGCTAACGCTATATTTTTTATCAAACCTATTGCCTGTTTGTCTTCGAGCATGTGCTTCACCTGATTTAAATTAACACACAGTTGATTCATCAGATAAAAAATAGAACTTGGCACCAATTTTCTTCAATTAGCTTCAGTTCAATATATCTTTGTAGGAAAGCATATCAAAAGAGGTTTTCCATTGAAACAGAGAAAGAATGATTGTTCGCTGCGATCGCTTAATAAGAAGCGCAAAAGGATTCTTCCTGACCGTAACTGGAAAGGACGTTAGTGCCCAATATTGCATGATTTTTGTGTGCACTGGCATGGTGACATTCCCAATAAGCCCTCTCTCTCTGGAACAGGAGGGATGGAAACCTGTTAAACCCCGCTCCTGTGAATTATAAGGTATTAATAACATATAATTGCTAAAGATGTTCCACTTAAAACTATTCAGAAGCGTTACTGATTTCCTAAATAAACTTTTAAATGTATGGTTTGAGGAATTTTGAGCCGTCCCGTCGACGCAGTGGTCTACGCGTTGGCTTATGATCATTTGTTCGAGATGGGTCCGGGTTCGAATCCGAGTGAAACATGATTGTTGTGTTTATCTTACGTCACTGGCTCTCTCCCTTCGCTGGAACCAGTGGTCCTAAATTAGGGACGGACGACTGCTTATAGCCCTCTGAGTTGTTCAGGATGGATGTTAAACACCCAGTAAAAAAATTATTTTGATCGTAAAATTGCAAGATATAATATCAACACATTTTTTATCTTTTGCTCAAAATTTTACCCAGGAAAGTCGATTAAGCCAGCAGCGTGTACTACAAATTTTGCACAAGAACCATGTGCATCCATATTCGTTTCATTCGCAGCAGGCACTGTGGCCTGGAGATGCGGAGAAAAGACTTGATTTTTGTGGTCATGTTAAATGCTTTAGAAGAGGACCCATAGTTTCAATCAAACATTTTATGAGCAGATGAGTCACGCTTCACACGAGATGGCGTTGTAATTACGCATAATGTTCACTACTGGGCACAGGAAAATCCCTATTGGACGAGAGACACACACCATCAAGTGAGGTGGTTCACCAACGTTTGGTGTGGCATTTGGGGGAACCAGTTTGTCGGACCTATCTTTTACAACGAAACTCTAAATGGTGAACGATATTTACATCTCCTTCAAATGGATGAAACGGATTTCTTGGACAATGTAACAATACAACATTTATTGAATATGTGATACAAGCAAGACGGGGCACCACCACAAAGGAGTGCACACGTAACAAGATGGCTAAACGATGTGTTTGACCGGAGATGAATAGGACCAGGAGGTCCCGTAGCATGGCCTGCACGCTCACCAGACCTTTGCCATCTGGACTTTTTCCTTTGGGGCCATCTTAAATCGCAGGTGTATGCAACACCACCGCTAAATGTAGAAGATCTGCAATAGCGTATAACATCCGCCCGTGCCTCTGTTGACGGGGATAAGCTGCAACGCATGCATGGTCAACTTGTAGAACACTTGTACGCGTGCATCGTTGCTGAACGGCAACATTTTGAGTATGCAAACATGTAAATTGTATTTTCTAAACTAATAAAATCTCCACAGTATTATGCACTCACATCTTGTAGCTTTGTCTGAATACTCAGTTGTTGCTTCAGGATGTTGCGATTTCCTTGGTGCCACATTCCCGGTCTCCTTCCATCTTTTTTTATGAGACAAAAACATTTATGATTTATTTTTGCCTCTCTGAACAAGTTTGTAATTAACTTTTTTGCCCTATCTGCAAAGGGAAGAGCCGCCCCGCCCCGGTGGCGCAGTGGTCTAAAACGCTGGCCTCTGATCATTCGTCCGTAAGGGGTCCGGGTTCGAATCCCGGAGAGGCACGGATGTTGTGTTTGTCTTACGGCAATGGCTCTCTCCCTTCCCTGGAACCAGTGACCCTAAATTACGGACGGGCGACTGCTTATAGCCCATTGAGTTACTCACGGTGGTCGTTAAACCTCCAATCAAAAAAAAGGGGGCTGGGCACGATAGCCCTTTCACCCCCAAAAAAGGAGGACTAAGGGATCCCTCGTGGCGTTATCGTTTGCGTCATAGAGGGCTTCCTATACAACTGCACAAGAGGTAAATCGTTAACCGCCATAGTTCATGAGATATTGGCCTGACCAAGGACTTTTCTTGTAACCCTGTATATGAATTGCTGCCTTTTTTTGTGTAAAGCTCAACGAACTTCATGTGCTAGAAAGAGTAGGGGAAATCCCGAAATTTATTCAGTCCACTGCCCAGCAAAAACATAAGTGCTGGGAAACTGCTGGCCACCAGCTGGCAGTGATGGGTCACTGCTGGCTGAAATCTGCCACTCATGGCGCGGTAGCGGTCCGTTGGTGGCAGCGCTATCAGTTGGCGAGCCATTGATGGCCCTACATAACCGCGGTGAATTGTGGGCCTCCAAGCAAGTGCCACTTGTGGTCCGTTGCTGGCAACCAATGCAACCCCAACAGCAGGTGGAAGCAACGGGACTGCGCATGCGCAGAAGCAACACTTGCTGTGTCTCTCATGGTACCAGTTAGTTGAAGACGACGTTATCGCCATCATGTTATTTTAGTGGATGTTAAGAAAAAAATCCAAATGTAGATAGGCGAATTAATTTCCTAATGAAATTCCACGTCGGCGAAGATATCAGATTAAGCTTGGAAAACCATTTAAAAAACGTTTGTTGGAAAAAAAAAATAATTATACGCGTACAAAATTTATTAATTATTTGAAAGAAAAAAAAAGCAACGCTACGTGGATATAATGTACTCAAGCATCGGTTGAATACACAAGACTGGGAGGAATTCGCTTCTAAAAATAACGAGAAGTAAAATAAAATATCTTTCCTCTTTAAAACAAATGTAGCTTCGGACAACGGAAAGGAACGATACAACGTTAAAAAAGTAACAGAATGTAACATGAACCCGGGTAAATATATATTAATTCAACAATCTCCTTTCAAGACGACAAGGATAGTACAAAACTTTGGAAAGCGACTCTAAGTATGTACACTCCTTGAAAATGAGTGAAGTTCCCTTAAGGTAAAAAAAAAAACTATCGTTACGTTGAAAAATTAATTTATGAATTCAATGAAACTGACTTTTATGAAAAATACCTCGCAATATTATAAAATGAAAGAGGGAACAATTCGATTACATATTCCGCCCAAAACAGATAGCTTCAAGCACACGCGAGAACGTGGCTAATTATTTCGTTCGGTAGAGAGCTCAGCTCCCACACGAACGGCCGTGGTTCGTATCCACTCAGATCCAAACGGGCGTTTTTCCGGTCTGTTGAGAAAATTTCCCCAGCGCAGTGATAAAATTCACAAGTTTCGTAAGGGTAAAAGAAAAAGTTGTAGCTTCGGAAAACTGCGGTTATCCCTGTTTTTTTTTTTTTTTTTAATGGCTACCACTGGAAATTGGCGGACAATATTCGACAAGCCACCAGTTACGTCACGTGGTTGCCGGCTGCCACCACCGCACACTAGCGGACCACATTAGGCTAGCCGTCATTTCTGGCACGTGCTTGCAGGGCCACTGAAGGGCTACTTGTGGCAGCTACTGCCTGTGATGGACAACTGATATCCCTGTTCTGGCATATGACAACTGATGGGGTGCCAACTGTTGGCCAGCTGTTGGCCTGAACTGCTGGACCTTCTGTTGGCCGCCCGGACATTTTATTGACGGTTCGGCAGCGGCAACATAGTGATGGGCTATTGGTGGCAGTGCTGGCTGCCAGCAATGGCCCAGTGCTGGCCCAGAAAGACCGTTTTTGTTGAGTAGTTTTCCGATAGATGAAACAACCAAAAGCGAACGCCAAAGTCAGTAGTGTCTATGCTCAAAGCAGATAGTTTCACAAATCCGCTAAAAGGCTTTTATTTTTATTTTTTATTTTTATGTAAAAACAGTGTCGCTTGATTTCATGTTCACTTCGAATCTAAACTCGATATTATATCATAACAGTTGCAATGTCCTGTAAGAAAGCAAACGACGAATTTTTTTATTTCGTTTTTTGTTTTTGGCGGATTGAATTTACTCCCGTGTAAAACTGCTATTCTGCTTCGTGTAACGTAAGGAAACATCCGGACTTCTCATCTTTCGATTCAAACCGGAATTCGGTTCTTTGATTAGGAAACGTTTACATAAAAAAAAAATAGAAACACAATTTTCAGCAAGTAAGATTACTCTAAAGAAAAAGCAAGTCGGACAAGCGACTACTACTTCGGAAAGAAATCTTTCACGACTTCCGGACATATTCTCAAAATATCTCCATGTCGTTGAATTTTTGATGAACGTGCATTTAATCAGGAAATTAGAAGCCGTTCTCAGGAAATAACCAATCTCCAAATTCTCTTTCAAGATCGGATGGCTTGTGCATTGCAGCACATGAGAGATATACGTAGGAATGAACAGATAAATGCAGTAGATCATCAGCGCGTCTTTCCTGGCGCAGAAATAGCATTTCCAATGTGGAAATTGTTGGAGTAAGCAAATGCTTTGTTCTGCTTACTTAACGCAGAAGACCAGCAAAGATTCAATTGAATTAAAGTTATTCACACGTTGACTCTTGCTCATATCCTGTGACGTATACCCCGTTTAAACTTCCTTCTGAGTTTCAGTTCTCTTATGTAAATTTAGTTACTTCTGCTGAAACGTTTACTCACTGAACGATAAATTACTTCCCCGAAGAGCTTTGACATTTTGTCAACACTAACAGCAAACCAGAGCTAGACAAGGATGTCAACATTGAATGTATAAAAGCGGAATGTAGCAACATTTGAACGTTGTAGCTGATGTGAAGTTGTCGAGAGATTTTATGTACGATAGAGATATTGCGACTGACACGTTACGATATTTATGTTCGAAACTAGTTGTTAGAGAGTTTCGTATTGAAGGCTGCTGTAAAAGTGATGGCTACCATTGGATTAAATGAATATCTTAGAGTAAAAATACATAAATAGCACTTACCTCTCGGCGCATGAAACAATAAAGTCCTGGAACAAATTAGGTGTATTTTGATACATTTATTCTGTACCAATACTTATGCGAGGAGCTGAATATATATTAACGAAGCTATTTTACAACATTAACTAGCCGAGATCTAAATAATCACACAAACTAAAATTATTTAAACTTTAATATGCGCATTCCATCGGCATGGAATTCTTAAGATTTCATGAACCAATTGATTAAAACCAGAATGATGTCCAGTATTATTTATCGATGAGACCCGTTACTACTGCTGTTTGAGTGATGAACGAATGGAAATTAAAACATTCCCAGAAGGACAGAAACAGCCAATTGATAAAAGGGCAGACATTAACAAGAGTAGACACACAGATCTCAAACTCCCGGTTTAGAGAATTAGGAAACCACCAGATACGATAAAATAACACTCATGTTTGTGGAGGAGGAAGTAATAGCTCATATTACGATGGAAATGAAGGCCATAAATACAGGGGTAATGTTACTTTTGGGAGTATAGGTATTCCGATGTATTCGAATTTTCCAATTTCCAGCAGAACAATGAATATTCTTATGCTTGATTACTTCGATCATGCCTTCCTTCTCATGGGCGGAGAAATTACCCACAGTCAAATTCACTGCCTGACAGAGAAAAGGCAACACCAAGAAGGAATGCTCGAAAACATGCCAAACTGCACACGCAGATACCCAAGTAGGTAATGAACAAATGATTTAATTGTCACGTACAGACTAAGCTCCAGTGGCCGAATATACAGTTTGGTTAATAAGCAGTGAGGCCCACATTTTGGGCGATACAGCGTTGAAGCCGACGTGACATTGAGGCAATGAGAGTCCGAATAGAGTCTTGGGGTATCGTGGACCATGTGGTGTTGATCCGAGTCCACAGTTCATCTTTATTCTGCGGGATTCAGAGGGCACTCAAGCAACGTCCAATCATGTCCCACAGATACTCTATGGGAGAGAGGTCGAGGGATTGTGCGGGCCACGGAAGCATTCGCACACCGTGTAAAGCATTCACGCTGATCCAAGCGGTAAGCGGCCGGGCGTTATCCTTTGTAAAAACGGCGTTTGGGATGCCTTGCCACTGGCCGCAGCTCCCCGGCAACATAGCGACGTGCCGTCAATGTGTCTGTAATGCGTACCAGCGGCGAGCGGCTGTTGGTGCTGCTATCGCTCTACACCATGATTCCACATTGCTGGGCCGTGTGACTCTCCACGATTGCGGAGGAATATGCCCTTTGGATATGTCGCTTCCAGACTTTCACCCGGTGATTATCCGTGGTGAGACAAAACCGGGATTCGTCGCTGAACACCACACTGTTACATTCGACACCCCAAGCAGCTCTGGAGGGACACCACGCCAAGCGGTGACGACGATGGCTCACTGTTAAAGGTAGCCTTCGCAACGGACTGCTGAACAGCAAACCAAACGCAGCCAATCGGCGTGACAATGTCTCCCAAAAATAAGTACCAGAATCTCACTCCCATTCAGTTTTGAAAACTACGTTCAACCAGTGATCCTGAACACTCTAAGACTCCTTTGTACTTCATTCTTAGTGTACTCTGTGAAGCATATATCTCTAAATTAACCTTCCTTTACGAGTTTATGTCCTTATTGTTACTCTTCGCTATATTTTTTTACTGAACGGTATGTCAAAACCTCCGCATTATTTATCCCTTTTGGCAACAGCTGACAGTGATACAGATAAATAAGAAGCCACGCACAGTTTGCAGGAGTACGCTAGTATGTGTGCGCGCGCAATACGACATACCGTGAAAGAAAGGACCACATTTTATCTCAAAATTACGCGAGTAGATTATGTGTTTGCTAAATGAATGTTAAAACAAGTTAGTAAAATCATGCAATGCATTGATTAGAATACGCTTTCCAACATACCAGAAATCATTACTCAAGTTATCACTCAAGTTATGAGAATAATGGCTGTGGAATAAATCTCGGTCCTGTGCCCTGACCCTTGATCCCATATCGATGATATTCAACAGAACCGGTTTGGTATACCTCCGAAATAACATGATAAAGTTTTATCGCAATTGAAGTATTTTTACGTAAGTTATGATGCATAAGTTCTATGGAATAGATCCCGCTCCTGTGTCCTAACCTTTGACCCCATTTTGCCCATTTTCAAAAGAATTTGTCCCCAGGCAGGCCCCTATAACATACTAACATTTCATCTAAATCAAAGCATTTTTGCGTAAGTTATGACGCATAATGGCGATGGAAGTGATTCTGCTCCTATGTCCTGACCTTTGACTCCATTTAATCCATTTCAGTAGGGTTTGTGGCCAGGTAGTCCCCTACCACATACTAAAATTACATCGAAATCGAACCTTTTTTACGTTACTTATGACGCATAAAAGCAGTGGAATGGATCCTGCTCCTATGTACTGGCCTTACACCCCATTTCGTTCACTTTAAATAAGGTTCCTTCCCAGGTGATACCCTACCAGATACTAAACTTTCATCGAAATCGAACAATTGTTACGCGAGTTATCGTGCGGACGGACATACGCACACAACGGGTGACGTAATGAAGCAGATGGTAATCGCGACCATCTGCTCGCAAGAGTATGACGTCATAAAACTTTAATAGGATCTACACACAACGCGTGACGCAATGAGACAGATGGCGTGACCGCGCGACAACATTCTCAAACGCGAGATTGTGACGTCATAAGATTTCTGAGCATTGGAAACATTAATGGAACGACGCCATGACACTAAAAACGTTATAATTCGGGGTGGTTATTTAACTCACTAAACGAATTCTCTTAAAGTCGAAATCAAGCTAAATCGATTTCTAGTACCAAGAAACGGTAGGTTAACGACTTTCATCAAAATTCTTAGAGCCGTTTTCAAATTAAAATGTACATACATACATACATACAAGAATTGCTACTTCAAGATGGACGTCAAGTAATTTTGCTTCCTATACTTCCAATGGAAAACTTCTGTTCACATTTTCTTCACATAGCATGGTTTTACGAAAAGTAAAACAATTTTTTTGTCCTTTGCGTCTCAGAAGTACTGGTCATAAGCCTGTCAATAGTGATAGACGCTCACTTCTTATGTCCTTAGAGTATATCCTAATTTCTTTATAGTATTCCTACAACTTTCTCCTTAGAATATTTCGACAATCACTTAATTTGTAGTATTTTATTCTCTTCTCCATGATCCAAGGCATGATAGGAAAGGGCTAGTTCCCCTGATACGACCACTATGCCACTGGGCAGAACAAAGTGACTCAAACAACTTCTCACTCTTTTCTTAGGTTCGTCGCAACTGTTGTAACTCTTTAAGCAGGTAATCAACCAGAAAAGATTGGGGTCAATCATTCCCCTAAATGACCACTTTGAACAACAAAGCTAAATGGGGAAAGCAATGCTTTATGATTCGCAGGTTCACTCGTTCCAAACAGATTAAGCCAACTTCTTAGACAGCGAATATATTTGTTAGATCTTATTTCAGCCCATTTTACTGGCCCCGAGTTAATTTGTTCCAGCCAGCTAAAGGGTTAAAGCGCTTAAGCAAAGAATGCACTGTCGTATCAGAAAAATATGACCATCCCGGGAATCACAGTATATCCCCCTCCCCCCGGCGCGTCACAGAGTGCAGGTGACAATGTCGAACACACGGTGATATAAGCAGCCGGCAAGGACAGATGAGCTATAGTGCGTTACATGACCACATTGGGCACAGATGGCGATTTGACGGACGTTCACAAAGTAATGATCATCGGCTACCACGAGAAGGGTTGAAGCATCTCAGAAACATTATGCTTCGTGGGCTGTGTGCGAGGTGCTGTGGTAAGGGTGTACCAAGAATTGACTGCTAGCACACCGAGTTCCTCCCGACGTTATAACTGTGGAGTCCCAAAGGCCATCGACCCCAGAAAAGAACATCGCCTTCGTCGACTGGTAAAGGGTAGTCGACGTGCAATCGTGCTGCTATTGAACACGCAAATGAACGCTTGGGCACCCAGGTACGTGCCCCCTATAACAGTAGAGCGAATCCTGCTAAGCATGGGTCTTTGGAGTCAACGCTGCATCCACGCGCCCTAGTTAACTCAAGTTCATCGACAACGATGGTGGCAGTTCGTATGGGACTACCGTCTTTGGACAGTGAAAGAGCGGGAAAAGGTTGCCTTCATCGACAAATCGAGGTTTCTACTCCACAGACATGACGAGTGGTGGCGAATACCAGCACCTGGACACACGTTTCGGTCAAGTACAGGTCGGAGGTGGCAGTGTGCATATCTGGGGGATGTTTTCCTGGTATGGCCTTCGGATCCCTTGTACACCTGGATGTATCCCGAAACGCCAATGGCTACTACACCTGGATGTGTGGCTTGTACACCTGGATGTGTCCCGAAACGCCAATATGCATCCATTCATTTTGCATGTTTACCATGGTGGTGAGGGTGTCAACCAACAGGGCATCACGTGACTAATTCCAGGAACTCAACAGCTATGTATCCGTTCTCCGTTGGGTGGCGAAATCGCCCGACCGCATACCAATAGAGACTTTTAGGACTATTTATATCGACAGGTTCGACGTACCGATCCACAACCAGGTCATTTCCGGGACCTCTGTGCTCTGCTGCAGTCCGAATGGACACATGTGCCTCGGTTCAATCTTCCGGGGCCTCATTGCGTCCATGCCACGCGGTCTCTCCGCTGTTATCCGGGCCAAGGGTGGTCATTGCGATCATTAGGTCAGTGGTCATGTTATTCTAATACGACTGTGTATATTCATTACTAGTCCACTGAAAACACACTGTTCGATAAAGCAAATACCACAAAACCAAGGAATGCACGAAATGAGGCAAATCTCCTGAAACATGTAGACAAGTAGTTGGAAAAGAAATGATTTAATTTCTGAAATACACTAGCGGAAAGTGAAAAAAGAACACCAAGAAGGAGTTGGCGGACGAACATGAAATTTACATATGTTAATGGGGTCGAGTTTACGTAGGTGTGATGTTAATTTCGGGACCAACCGGTGAGCGTTTACGCCACAGCACGGCATAATATGCAAATTACCGTCGGTGATATTTAAGGAGTACGGCGAAGTGAATGTAATCAGTCGTCGGCGTACGAACACGTGCGAAAACCCTGAAGTAGCTGCAATGCCTGGACGTGTACGATCTCAGCAGTTATCGGACTTTGAGCAAGGTCTTCTAGTCGGACTCCGCGAGGCCGGGTGGTCGTATCGTCGTATTGCGGATCGAATTGGACGGGAAGTATCGGTGGTTGGACGATGGTGGCGTAGATGGTCCGAGGAACATTCCCACACGAGAAGACGTGGAACCGAGAGTCACAGACGCACTGATGAGCGGACCGATCGACGCATAAGAAGAACCAGGTTGTCAAGCAGAACATCCACTGCGACGCAAATCCGAGCTGCCGTTGCACCTGAGGTGACTGTGCGAACAATTCGCAACCGTCTACTGGATGCAGGACTACCTGCACGTGTGCCTCTGGCATGTGTACCTCTGACTCCAGCCCACCGTCAGGAACGGCTGCAGTGGTGTTGCCAACGTCTGCACTGGAGAACGCAATGGCGATCTGTCGTGTTCAGCGATGAAAGCAGATTCTGCTTGGAAGCCTCCGATGGCCGTATGCGTGTTCGCAGACGTACAAGTGAGCATCTCCACCCTTCTTGCATCCTCCGGCGACACACAGGGCCTACACCTAGTCTCCTGGTGTGGGGAGCGATCAGCTATCGCTCCCGTACACAACTAGTGTTTGTACCTGATACGTTAAACAGCACCTCTTACATCAACTACATCATTCAGCCTGTTGTTGTGCCATTTGTAAGGACGGTCCATCGTGGTGTTTTCCAGCATGATAACGCACGCCCACACCTTGCACGTGCAACGCATTATGCACTTCAGGGTGTGAGGCAAATTTCATGGCCTGCACGTTCGCCGGATTTGTCCTCCATTGAGCACGTGTGGGATTTTATGGGAGAACGACTTATCAAGTTTCCACGGCCAGCCACGACCGTCCCCGATTTGCGCGTCCAGATTGAGGATGCTTGGAACTCAATACCCCAAACTTACATCCAACATCTGTACGACAGACTCCATGCCAGAATTGCACAGTGTGACGCAGTTAAACTTCGTACTAACCATGTTACATGGAAATGTTATTTTTCAGTTTACCAGCAAATACAGCTGTATTTTGCCATAATGTTTTGATCACGTTATCCTCTGTATTCCGTTATTCTGCTGTATAAATTTCGTTGGTATCAGACGTCTCCTTCTTGATTTTCTTTCTTCACTTTCCGCCAGTGTATTTCATGTATGCAGTGGACAAAAAGGCAGTGTAATCTGGACCTTGACAGTATGTTACATGACCGTCATGCTGTGCTATACATTCATTAAGACGGCGTGGCATCGAGTTAAAGATAACACTGACGGTGTGCTTCGGTATCGACGATTATGCTTCGTTAACTTATGTCCGCAATTCATCGACACTGAGATAAAGTTCTGCAGTGACGTTAAGTCGTCTTCCAATGAAATCCTACATGTTCTCTTTTGGAATAATGTCTGGGTTCGCGCAACCAAGGGCAGTCCCTAACTTATGGACGCTGTCTGCTGATGCTACCAGTGTGCGGACGAGCGTTACCTTACTTGATCCTGGCATCGGGAATCCCACATAGGTACGATAACAAAACGGGTTGCAGCACGTCATCAATGTATCGTCCTGCTATTATTAGCAGCATGATAAGCCCAGTGATCACGCAGTTTCCGGGAGCTCCATTGGCGAACATTGGTGCTGAGGTAGAAGCGGGATTAGAGACTGAAAACGATATGATTTCATTCTCCTCCCCACATACGCCTGGTACGGCACAACAGCGACATACACTGAAATGGTTAGCAAAATAGCCAATCTCCATCGGTCAATTTCCGATTCACAGTCCATGTGGATACGAAGTGGGGTGTCCATAACTGCTTTTATAATTAATAGGAAGTCGTTCTCTGTGGATTGTGGGGCTTCTACATTTTTCTGTCAAATGTTGCCATGGAGGCGTTCGGACGTCAGCCTAGGTGCACCAGTCCTGGCGCACGTTATCTTCTTCGAAGCACTGTCCCCATATTCGACCGACAACTGTTGCACTCTGATGTGTTTCAGCCGCGATGTGACTCAAGAGCCAACCAGCCTTACGTAGTTCTACGAAGGAGTCTCTGGTAACAGTGTCGGGTGATGGTAGCTTGTGGTAAAAGTGTCGGTGTGATGGCTGCTTGTGGTAAAGGTCTCGGCGTGATGGTAGCATGTGGTAAAATGTCGGTGCGATGGTAGCCTCTAGTAAAAGTGTCAGTGTGATGGTATCTTCTGGTGAAGGTATTGTAATGGTATCCTCTGGTTAAGGTGTCAGTATCATGGTAGCCTCTGGCAAAGATTCTGGGGTGAGGGTAGCTTCTGGCAAAAGTGTCGGTGTGATTCAGCCGCGATGTGACGCAGGAGCAAACCTGTCTGTGTTTTAGCCGCGATATGACGAAGGAGCCAACCAGTCGGTGTTTTAGCTGTTATGTGACACAGAAGGCAACCAGATGTACGTAGCTGTTTCAGCCGCAATGTGACACAGGAGCCAATCAGGCGGTGTTTCAGCCGCGATGTGACGCGGGAGTCAACCAGCTGTATGGAGAAGTCTCTGGTAAATGTATTGGTGTGATGGTAGCTTCTAGTAAAGATGTCGGTGGTATGGTAGTCTTTGGTTAAGGTGTTGGTGCGATGGTAGGCTCTGGTAAAGGTGTCGGTGTGATTATAGCCTCTGGAAAAGGCTATAATCACACCGACACCTTTACCACTGTGATAAATGTGTCGGTGCGATGTTCCCCAGTTTCAAAAAGATAATGCACCCGTGTATTGTGCGAAACCTGCCACGTTTTGGTTGTACTCGTAGAGCATGAGGATGATACACAGCAGCCTAGCCACCTGAATATTATTGAAGATTTGTGTGAATACCTGGAACGGAAGGTCAGATCACACATTCCAACTCCAACATCACTGGCACAGTTGGGACATAATTTGTAGGTAGAATGGTCCTAAATTCCATTATTGTATGTGCGTGACATGCACAAATCTACACCAATGATCCATTACATCATGACCACCTACCTAATAAGCTGTCGGAGCCTCTTTAGCCAGTAAAATAGCGACCACTATGCAAGACATCGATTCGATGAGGTGTCGATAGGCATCCTGGGTTATGTGGTACCATAATGTCAACAGCAGGTTCTCCAGTTCCAGAACATTTCTAGGTGGTGGTGATTTAGCACGATCTAGCTTTTCCAAGTCGAACCTCAAATGTTCGATTGGGTTCATGTCATGTGAATTTGGAGGCTAGAGCATTAACTGAAAGTATGTTCCTTGAACCAGTCTTTGACGATTCTGGCAGTGTGGCATGGCAGATTATCTGCTGGTAATAGCCATCACTAGCAGGGAACTCAGTTGCCATGAATGGGAGAACTTTGTCCTCAACGATGTTCAGATACCTGACAGCTCTCAGGGATTGTGCTATTGGGATAATGGGGCCTAAGGTGTCCCAAGAAAAGATCTCCCACAGCATAACACAAACGCCGCCGGCCCATTTCCTCCCAACAGTACATCCAGGTGCCATAGCCTCTGCTGGTAATTGGAGTACCCGTGCTCGGCTGTTTACGTGATGCATCAGGATTCTTAATTCGTCACACCAGGCTACTTTCTCCCAATCATCCACCGTCCAATCTCGATGATCTTGAGTACATTTTGTGCGTTGTTCTCGACAATGTTCAGTGAGCAGGGAGACCCGATCGGGTCTTCGGCTACGCTGGCCCATGCGAAGAAGGCTACGATGAACTGTGTGATGTGACACATTGCCCTGATCACCACTGTTGTAGCTGGGGGTGATTTATTGCACTGTGGCTCTGTGGTAGCTGTGAGCAATGTGCTACAGTGTCCGCTCCCCTGTGGCATCAATGAGCTGCGGACGACACATGGCGTGACGACGGTTCGTCTTTTGGTAAACTTTGCACTACTTTTGATACGTACTCACTACTGCGGCACGTGATCAACCCACACGCCGCGCTGTTCCGGAGATCGTTGTCCCGAGGCTCCGTGCCATCACAATTTGTCCTTAATCAATCTCCAAAAAATCGGCAATCTTTTTTACTTCGAACACTTTACTAAGCGAAAGCCAGTCCTCGGGTTGTATATATACTCCTCTGTGAAATTCACATGCTCCACCGTTCGGTCTCCAGTGGCGCTCATTTCTCTAGGATGGGTGTGGTGATAATGCATCGTTGTGTACTCTGATCATTATTTTGAACTCTAAGCATAAAAATCGATTTCATTGATTTGGCTCAATATTTCTATTATAAAGATTGACGATGTGCTTTAGAAACAACAGGAAAGGCGAGGCTGCAAAATTTCCCTTCCTAATGGATTCGAAAACTTCGGACACAGGTATGCATGGGAAGCTAAACATCCGGGCTCATAAAAGAGGACCACCATGAATAATGACTCCGGTACTTTCATCCATTGGTTTTTGGCCGGCAATCTCACGATTCCTAAATCAGATACGCTTTTCCGTGAGAATATTCTCGGCGAGTTCCTCCAGTCCTTTTGTAATCGTCCTTCCGTTCGCTGAGTAACATCTATGACAAGAAAGAAATGGGATTTCCTTTCAGCTGCAGGTACAGTCGTTGCGAAGGGCAGGAGAAAGGATTCCATATAATACAATTTTTCCGTCCTTCCACTACTACTCCAACCCCGACGCCCACAGGGCGCCAAAATGGGGAGAAACACGCCTTTCCACCTCTGCGGTGAGAAATATTATTCCGAATCAGTTTCCGAGATTTTAAAGTTCGAGGGAATGGGATGGAAGTCCAATGGGAGGTGACAAGGTTTCAGGACTAGGAACTTTCATCATATATTTTTGGATTTCATACTTCGTCTTTTATTTTTTTTTCTATCTAGAAGTTCTAGAAAATTTGACCCCAAGATCACAACCTAGAAATACTTACAGGCTTCCAATGTGAGTATAAGTATACTTCGTTAATTTGATATCGATTAATTCAAATTAAATTAAATTTTTAATCCTTTTACATAAAATTAAATTTTAAATTAAGTTTTTATCATAAAATTAAGTTTTACCCTTTTACATCAAATTAACAAAATATTTAAATTAATGACATTAACAATTTGTTTTATTAATTTACGTTAAATTAAATTTTTAATCCTTTTTAAAATTATTTGTTCGAAATAAGTTTCGGACCTGAGTGTCCAGCAATGGTTTGAAATTTCGATCATTTAAAATTATTTTAGGGCAACTGCTTATTATATTAAAAAAACATATCTTAGCAGTACTTTGGGAGTTTGTGATGTAACTATACCCTAGGATCAGGGCTCTTTTCTGTTGTTGATAATCCAAAACGGCTACGGTAAAATCTCTGGTTTTGAGAACATGCCTTCCACATTCAATACGCCTAGCTGGTAAAGATGTGTAAATTACTTTGTTAAGCTCTTTTATAAATTCGAGTGACGTGCACAGAATAGTTACTGAAGCTGAGGATGGACTTCAAGAATTTGTATTAACTTTTTATAAGGGCAATAGACTCACCTACCAAATAAGGTTTTTGAACTTAGGCCTTCAGAACAGCAGAAGGTCACACCCGGTTTTGATTCTTCA
This sequence comes from Macrothele yani, assembly GCA_039090855.1. NCBI lineage: Eukaryota > Metazoa > Arthropoda > Arachnida > Araneae > Macrothelidae > Macrothele > Macrothele yani. The sequence continues at coordinate 20,630,841 of CM077002.1, read as the reverse complement.
AGATTTTGGTAAGGCTCCAGTGAAATAATGACCCAGTCATTTCTAATAGTGAGTTCCCATTGAAGCAGATTGGATGGCAATGAATCCAGAAGTGATATAAATGCTCGATAAGGTTAATATCTTGTGATTGAAGTTTTAAAAGACGAAGGGATATGTCTTGGTCATATTCGTGAAACGATTCTGATATGTGTCTTGGTGCATTTTCCTCTTGGAGGTATCTATCATCACAAAGGAAGAGAGTGAACATGTTTGTATGAACTTGATCTGCAAGAATTTTTAAATGCACCACGATATTGATTTTTAGCTTTACTTGTAATAAGATTCCTAAGTCTCCCATGAAAACATGCTCCCACGTCATTAGAAAGATAGATCCATAGTGTTTTCTCTAAATTCTCTCCCTACTATCGACGAGTTGCAACTGAAAATGCAGTTGGTCAGACCACATGACCCTTTTCCAATTACTTAGGTTCGTCACCGTTGCTCTGCAAAACACGGTAAACATTTTACTTTATTCATTGCATACCACATTTGCAGATGTATAGGTGTTCTGCTGTAATGGACGCGGTGTAATGTATGGAGTACTGTACCTTGGGATGCCGTTGATACTGCTCCTTGTTTAAGCCCTGTGTTACTGAACAAACTGTGCCTCGTCTGTTGCGCAGAATAAATCAGGTTATCATAGGTTCATCTTGGGCCTACACTATCTGCTTCCGCTAAAAGCTTATGAACTAACTACCTGTTTTTCTCTTTCTTTCTTTTTTTCTTTCTGCTGCGTCGACCACTTCTTTATACTCTTATTACATTTCCAGTTCCACTTCCAAAAATGCAACAGTTTTGTTGATTTTCGCACCAATCTTCCACAAACCAACCATCATTACGTTAGATCACGTCGCTTTCCATTAGATTTCCAGCAGCTTATTCGGAACTACGATTATTACCCGTGTTCCTGTTCACTTGATTATGTAGCAGTAGTAGAAGGAAACGGATGACGTATCAGCCAATTTTCGTAAAATTGTATATTGGTGCTAATAAATTTGCTTCTAATGTATACGTTGGACGCCATTTATTATTATTACTGATAATATTGACAGAATCGTGAAGTTCGAACTAAAAGCATAAATGAATAATGAAAACATAATTTTGTTTAATACCCGTTTTCCATATTATTTGCTTGACATTACTATTGATTTATTACGTACAAATACATAAAATAGGCTGAAAAAACTTCTTTACTTCTCTCTGAGTACCCCAATTTTCTCTTTCTTTTTGTGGCAGAGTGGTCTGAGGAGTGGTCTTCTGGCCATTCGTGAGGGAGAGAGGTGTCTGGGTTCGAGTCCCGTAGGAGAAGAAAGTGGTGTGTCTGTCTACTCAGGGTAAGAAACTTGCTGTTAACGCACGATGTACAAACTTGCCGAATGGTTCTAGTTCCATGCAAACCTTAATGACTAAAATCACACACACAAGTTAAAATCTATTTACATGGTTTAAAACAACATGAGTACTTTCGTGCTCGCTACGAGCACATCATTAGATGAAAGACAAGTTGGAGTTCCAGAAAACACATTTATGTATCGGTGCCGTTGCCAATCGTTCACACTGAGGAAAGAAATACAAGAAAGTTCACTTGCTCTAACGTAATGTGAGCAAATAGAGGCCTATAGAGTTCTATTAATGATGGTCAGAGTCTGCTATGTTAGAAGAAGAAACAGGAATCGAGGACAGTAAAGTTTTCCAGGCCTGGGAAATATAGCTGGGTACTTCATCGTTGCAACAAGTGCCCACTCGATGCAAAATGTGCAGACTCTCTGTAAAGAGCACTGTTTCCCTCGTAGTAGAGGTAGAAAGAATGGAGACGTCTGTCCAAGATGGGTAATGTGTACCAGCTGAAGAAAGCCTGGCTAAAGCAGTCGATGAAGAGCCATTTTTTACACTATATTGGTGTTCCTTAATTCTTGTTTGCAGTCTCCGTAGGGTTGAGCCGATATATATGAGGTCCTTGTCTTGAGGATCGACAGATTTCATAGAAATGGAATAGATGCCACATTTGTCCAACAATTCAACACAGTATCGATCATTTTTAATCAGGGAATAAATGATCGATGTTTTTAACCCAAAACCGACACCGTGACTGTGACAGATGTTCAGTAAACTACCGTTCACATGAGGGACGTAAGTCATCGATCCAACATATTTGATATCCTTTCGTTCACGTGTCAGGGTTAAAAATGTTGAACTTTGGATTTTTCGGTAGATTCTATGGACATCTGAATGAGAAAATCCGTGCTGATAAGCAATGGTATATATTATGGTGTGTCTGTCATATGGCGCTGACGTTTTCCCTTCACTGGCAATATTAGCCCCTAACTGGGGACAGGCGACGGCTTATACAGGGTTTTTCAGCTGGTAGTCCATCTCCCCCCAAATAGTGAGTCATATTTTGCAACACACTCTACTTAGAAACATGGCATGTGGTTTACAACGTACCTTATCTCATGGGAATTTAGAGCAACTTACAAAAAGTGCTGGAAATATCATCCACCGACATCCAAACACACTTGAACGCGACGCTGCATATTTTCAAAGGTCCTCCGCGGCATGTCCTCATCAACAGTCGTGATTGCTGCACTGATGTTGCTTTCCAAGAAACGTTACCCAGTTTCTTGTGACAAACGTCGTAGTGACCTGCATCATGTTCTTTACCTATCTGATATTTTCTCCCACTAAAGGAGGATGTCCGCCACTGTATTGGTTCAAAACACTTCCCGTGATTTCAAATATTTTCTCGAAACTAGAGACGTAACATTTGTCTGGTGGTTTTCTTTCCACAAACCTCTCCAGGAATTCACGCTGCATTATCTTTATAGAATTTGTAACCCAATAACTTTACACAATAAACACCCGCTCAGCAACGGTATACACAGCCATCCTGAACGACGTTCAACGACGCAGTAAAACACTCAGCTCGCCTACGGACAGAATTAGGATGCCCTGCCATCTGGTGGGGGTGACTTCACAATGAGTCATCACCGTATTAGGAAAAACACTTCCGCTCATTTCTCAAAGGTGAAAGTCACTTGTAAACCAAACGAGAAAACAATAGTTGGTTCTTTAGAAGGACTACCTAGTAAAACACCCTGCAGCAATTATAGTTCTTCATGGTGTATATTAAACCACGAAGCAAAAACTAAATTAAAAATGACCACCACCCGGCATGCTCAAAGCATTCATTGCTTTCTTGAGAAACTCGTTCCCAAGATTTCATATCAATTTATATAAAAAAAAATGGACAGATGACAGACGCCTTGGTAATAGGACATTGTTTTGCATTTGTTAGTCGTTCACAGAGTGATATACCGATTAGAATTCCAGTTTATAAATACGGTTACCAAGGCATTTTCGAAAGAACTATTTTTCCCAAACAAATAATATCTGAACGAAAAAAAATAAGAAATATCAAACAGCCATTTCTTAAGAGTTTTTCATGAGAATATATAAGAACTAGATGAAGCTAAAACGGAGAAATAATAGCTAATTCTGCTTTTAATTTCAAGTGGTTTAACTGCCTGTGTAAAAACAATGAATGCTTTTTTTAACACTTTTAACCCTGTTTTGTGGAACAACACTAAATTCTCAGAAGTGCTGCAAGTTGTGACATGACAGAAACGCGTGAGATCAATGCTACAAATTCCTGTCATTTATATTTGACTTCTAAATTACTTCTTGCCAAGTAGGAGAGAAATGTCCTCCAACACCATCATGAATGGTAGCCGCGGTTCTTAACTTTACTCTCGCAGCTAAGGAAGGCAAATTACACTGCTGGACAGTTGTTAAGGACGGATCATAAACGGCTATATAGCGCATAAAAAAGTAAGTGTGGTTGGATGCCAAGTGAAATAAAATAATGTCAGAATGCCAGGACATTACAAGAAAGACAATTTATTCGGCTCTGAAATCCAGAAGGCTTTGAAACGTGTTCAAGGGACAAACAGGCCATTTTGTGCAGAATACGTAAACGTGAAAAAATGCAATTACCGTCCGCAGGCGTTCCGGCGTAAGATGTCAATACGGGATATGGCCACCATGGAGGGCGATGCAAGATTCCACACGCCGTGTCATGCTTTGCACAACATTATCAAGCAGTTGTTGGGGTAATTTATCCCATTCCTCTGTCAGTGCACGGATGAGGGTGTCCTTGTTTATTGGAGGGCATTGGCGACCAGCAAGACTCCTCCCCAAAGCATCCTACACATTTTCAATGAGATTTAGATCTGGAGAACGTGCTGGCCATACGAGGCGCTGAATATCCTCTCTCTCAAGACACTCCTGGACAGCGACTGTTCGATGACATGTTGCGTTGTCGTCCATGAAAATGAATCTATCACCGACAGCACCACGGAACATGCGAACATGAGGTAGCAGAACATCCTTAATGTATCGTTGGCCAGTCATAGTCCCAGTTGGAAGCACATAGAGGGACGTACGGCCATTGATCATCATGCCAGCCCATACCATGACACTACATGTCGAATATAGGTCCCTTTCCTCTATGTTTGCTGGACAATATGCAGTACCACTATCACGCCAGATCAGTTGTCGTCGACAATCAGACGATAGACTGTATCTACTCTCATCTGAGAAGAGGACAGCAGACCAGTCGTTATCAGTCCAATTACGATGTTGATGACACCATTGCAAACGGGCGGTACCGTGACGTCTGGTCAATGGGATGCACACAACAGGACGGCGGGCGTATAGTCCTCCTTCATGCAAACGTCTGGCGACAGTTTTTCGGGAGATTCGCTTGCCAGTAGCAGCCATAAACTGATTTGCTACCTCACTAACTGTGCTGCGCCAGTGTCTTTTTGTTGATAGCACTATGTACCGATCTTCTGCAGGTGTCGTAATGTGAACACGACCTCCATCGTGACGTTTGCTACACTCTCCATTTGTTTGAAATGATTTCCAAAGCCTTGAAACAACACTGTGGCTGATGTCGGAACTCCCTGGCAACATCTGTTATTTTTCGCCCTTCTTCATTCTTGCCAATAACACGGCCACGCGTAAAATCATCTAGGTGATGTCGGGAAGACATACTGAAAATTGCAAGTTCGTCAAATAATTCTTTCCCTTTCAACTTTGCGTTTGAACAACAACGGTCAATACGCGTCAAATCCTTTATATCTCTTATCAGCGCTATGACGTCACGAACAAGTTCGGCAATCCAAAATTTGCATACGCACAACACGTCTTACTGTTTCCCGCACTTGTGCTAATTTCCACATTTTCCTGCCTTCCATTTTATGGTTGCTATCGTTGCTAATGTCATCCGTTCTTAGCAATTGTCCGGCAGTGTAGATAATCACCCGAAACTCAGCAAAGTCGTGCTTTATTTGACTTCTGCTTGACCTTAACTATCAGTTTATTTTCCGTGCTTCGTTTTTAGACCACTGCTAATCTGGTAGCTATCGTGATATCCTAATGCACAGTCAGAGCGTTATCTCACCGAAAGAAGATGTTCTCCAGAGGGAATGAGAGAGAGAGAGAGAGTGAGAAAAAAAAAGAGAAATGGGTTTTAAAGTGGATTCTTTAACCTTTGCACAAACGAACCATCGGGTCAGCTAAGTCTTAAAGAAATGATATACCTTCAACATTAAAATGAAGACTAGAAACTCGATTTCTAAGTGTTTCAGGTTTCTTGTCTCGTGCATTTTGAAACTGTTGTATGGTTTCTCAGGGTTTTTTTTTACTGCAAACATTCTAGTTTAAGAAAGAAAAATCTACTTGCCATCACGACGATGAAAAGAATGGTGTAACGGATAAGCATAGAATGAAAGTACATCAGCCAAATTTTTTGTGCCACTCTCCAAGGGGGAAAACGAACAAGAGAGAAGGCGAAAGCATAAAACTCATGCCGTGCTATGTAGCTACAAACTCCTCGCGCCCGGAAGCCGAATGTAGAGATTTGGAACTTCTGCGAGCGGATACAGTTAAATAGGAATACATACATGCGATGGACAAAATAATGTGAACAGCTAGGAAATAGGCGATATGTCTTCAATAATAAGGTGTTGAACCACCATGTGCCTAGAATACAACTTCCAATCTTCTTGGAGTTAATTCCTGCAACTTTTGAATAGTCTCCAGTGGAATGTTGTATCATTCGTCCATCAGAACATCAACCAATTGCTTCAGAGAAGTTAAAGGGGGGGGGGGAATCTGCTTTTCACTTTGTTCTCCAAAACGGTTCACATTGGTTCGATGATATTCAGGTTATTCAGCTGGCCACGGAAAGTGTTGAAGTTCATCTTGATGCTTCTCAAACCAAGACTGAACTGTTCTGGCTGTGTTAGCATTATCATCTTGAAAATTATATTATTTTTGGGAAACAAGATTTGGATCATGGGAAACTCCTAATCACCTAGAATGTCCAAGAACACGCTGGCAGTAATTCGACTGCGAAATGTAATGATAGGGGCAGCCGGATACCAATATATGGTCACCCAATCATCACAAATCCACCTCCATGTTTGAAAGTTGGAACCAGACATTTTGAATAGCAAGCATCCTTGGGGGTTGTCCATACATAAGCCCGACTCACTGTTGGGAATAATATAAGTGCGTCTCATCGGATCATATCACATGATGGTGTCATGAGCATAAAACTGGGACATCTGATGTTTCGTGTCATCAGATGTCCCAGTTATATGCTCATGACACCATCTCTTTCGCCTTGAAGCGTTGGCTTCTGTGATTTAAGGTTTCGCAATCGCAGCTGTTCCATTAATGTTGGCTTTGCGAAGTCCTCTGCGGACTTTTTAGCACGTCTTTTGTAAAAAAAGATCGTGCTTCTGTTATCGGTTTGTCCGTCCGTCCGTCCGTCCGCCTGTACCCACGATATCTCTCCAACTATTAGTCCGATTTGAAAAATTATTTTTGCATTAGGAAGCTTGAAATATGTAAATGATGATTCTTCATTTCGTTTTTTTTTACGATGTACAATTTCGCCGGTAGAGGGCGTAAATGCAGATGATGTCGAATTCAAAAATACGTTTTATTCCACATTTGCTTCTAAACAACCGCTTGAAAATATTTTTATTATCTTTCGATTCCATTTATATCGAAGAGTATTTTAGATATAGTTACTTTTTCAAATTACGCAAAGATTTTCCGCTAGGGGGCGTAAAAGTAAATTACCTTTTCCTCAATAACTCGTCTTCTAAAACTCCGATTTGAAATTTTTTTTCTTCAGCGGATACATCTCCTGATGGAAAATATTTTGCATATAATTTAAAATTTTTGCTAAAGAACACTTTGGCCACCAGGCGGCGTAAGTTTTAATTTTTGCTTCTGATGTATTTTCCATGAAATATGAACTTCTAAAATATCGATTGAAAAAATTCTTTCGTGGACCGATGCCTCTCAGATTGATAAACTTTTCGGAATATTTTATTTTAAAAATATTGCATGGTGTCTCCGCTAGGGGGCGTAGATGTATATATAATGTTTGTTAATCTCTGTGCTTCTAATATTTTTAAAATTTTCAAGTAAATCATAGACTTTCCGCTAGGGGACACAAATATAAATTGCGTTTTATCCGATATCTCTGCTGCTAAAACTCCGATTTGGAAAATTCTTTCTGCACAGGATACAACTCCTGATGGGAAATCCTTTGCATACAATTTCTAATTTTTGTAAAAAATGGTTTGGCTGCCATGGGCGTAAGCCTTAATTTCCGCCTCTGATGTATTTGTAGCAAAATTCTGAGCGTCTAAAATCTCGTTTGAAAAACATTCGTTTGTGGGCCGATACTATTCACGTCGACAACCTCTTTAGGAATATTTTGTTCTTAAAATAATGCATGGTTTCTAAGCCAGGGGGCGTATATGTATATCTTGTTTTTGTTCATATCTGTAGTTATAGGAGTCCGATTTCAAAAATTACTTCTTTGTTGGATAGTGTTTTTGATACGAAATGTTTTTCATGTAAAATCAAAATTTTCAAGTAAATCATAGACTTCTTGCTAGGGGGCGCAAAAGTAAACTGCGTTTCCCCCTGTTATTTCCGCTTCTAAAACTCTGATTAGAAAAATTATTCCTATATCGCATACAGCTCCTGATGGGAAATGCTTTTCATATAATTCCTAATATTTGGTAAAGAGCGGTTTGGCCACCAGTAGTCATAAGTGTTAATTTCTGCTTCTGGTGTATTTGCAGAAAACATTGAGCTCCTGAAAACTCGACTAAGAATTTTTTTCTTGGACCGATAGTTCTCACACCGGAAAACCTCTTGAGAATACTTTCTTCTTAAAATAGTGCATGGGTTTCTCGCTAAGGGGCGCAGATGCATGTGTTATAATTGTCCATATCTCTGCTTCGAAGAGTCCAATTTGAAAAATTATTTCTTTGTTGAAGAGCGTTTCCTCTGCGAAATGTTTCTGATATAAATCTAAATTTTTTAACTCATAAGTCTGAAACTAGAAGGCGTTAGTTTACTATTCCGCTTACAGCAACATCTGCGGGGTTAAAAACCTGATTGAAAAACTTCTTTCTTCGGTCAGATACGATTGTTTTTCATACCGGTTCCATTTACTTTGAATAGTTTTGATAAATTTAATTCTTGTAAGAATAGATGCAAAAGACGTGCTCATTACACCCGAAAATTCGGCATCATCTTTCTTGTTCAATTAGTGTGAACGTGATATAACACAAAAACGCTCAATTCTTGTTTGCCGAGCAGTTGTTTAGAAAAATAAATAAATAAATAAATAAAACATCGCTGTACACGCCGCATCGGCATTTTTTTATTACACAAACCACGGTTCTTAATCCAAAAAATACGGTTTTTGGAATTACATGTAATTTATTCATAGCAACTTGTTTTACTATAAGTAATATGGAAAACATATATTTTCTAAAATACAAAATTATTGTAGCATTTACACGATATTTGGAAGTCAAAGTAAAACTTAGATGTAAGATAATGCTGTTTGAAGAAAATATTAAGAAAATAATTGGATCGATGGAAACCCCGTGTAGGTTTAATTTGTTCTGGCATTCGGTATGTATTCATTTCACAAACCCTGTGCCATGATGTAGCTGAAAGGATTCCTCGGAATTCGTAGAATCAATTTGATTTTAATTGGACGAATGCTGGATAAGAATAATGTGATTGTATTCACTAAGCTTTCCTTTGTGTGTCGATGCGTTTTAATGAATGTTTAGTTTGTGAGACCACATGTTAAATCACCTTGTGATACTCATTAGAGAAAAACGAGACGTGTTTGAGATAACTCCTTTTACGCCATTTCGTAGCTTCTAAACCGCATTTGTTGAGTTGCATATGTAGTCAAAGAATAAGTAGTTATTTCCGAGACTTAATTACATATCAACCAAGGAGATATCCAATACCTGTTAAGAATATAAAGGATACGCATTTTGCTGCGTTAGTGAGTTTGAAAACTGAGTTACTTATGCCAGCACGAGAAATAACTGAAAATTTAAGTGTATAATATATTCTTGTCAGGAGATTGAGATTTTTAAGTTGCATTTGCAATTAGATAAATACACTGCTGGACAATTGCTAAGGACGGATCATAAACGGCTATATAGCGCATAAAAAAGTAAGTGTGGTTGGATGCCAAGTGAAATAAAATAATGTCAGAATGCCAGGACATTACAAGAAAGACAATTTATTGTGCTCTGAAATCCAGAAAGCTTTGGAACGAGTTCAATGGACAAACAGGCCATTTTGTGCAGAATACGTAAACGTGAAAAAAATGCACTTACCTTCCGCAGGTGTTCCGGCGTAAGATGTCAATACGGGATATGGCCACCATGGAGGGCGATGCAAGATTCCACACGTCGTGTCATGCTTTGCACAACATTATCAAGCAGCTGTTGGGGTAATTTATCCCATTCCTCTGTCAGTGCACGGATGAGGGTGTCCTTGTTTATTGGAGGGCATTGGCGACCAGCAAGACTCCTCCCCAAAGCATCCCACACATTTTCAATGGGATTCAGATCTGGAGAACGTGCTGGCTATACGAGGAGTTGAATATCCTCGCTCTCAAGACACTGCTGGACAGCGACTGTTCGATGACATGTTGCATTGTCGTCCATGAAAATGAATCTATCACCGACAGCACCACGGAACATGCGAACATAAGGTAGCAGAACATCATTAATGTATCGTTGGCCAGTCATAGCCCCAGTTTGAAGCACATAGAGGGACGTACGGCCATTGATCATGATGCCAGCCCATACCATGACACTACATGTCAGATATCGGTCCCTTTCCTGTATGTTTGCTGGACAATATGCAGTACCACTATCACGCCAGATCAATTGTCGTCGACAATCAGACGATAGACTGTATCTACTCTCATCTGAGAAGAGGACAGCAGACCAGTCGTTATCAGTCCAATTGCGATGTTGATGGCACCATTGCAAACAGGCGGTACGGTGACGTCTGGACAACGGGATGCACACAACAGGACGGCGGGCGTATAGTCCTCCTTCATGCAAACGTCTGGCGACAGTTTTTCGGGAGATCCACTTGCCAGTAGCAGCCATAAACTGATTTGCTACCTCACTAGCTGTACTGCGCCGGTGTCTTTTTGTTGATGGCACTATGTACCGATCTTCTGCAGGTGTCGTACTGCAAACACGATCTCCCCCCGTGACGTTTGCTACACTCTCCATTTGTTTGAAATGATTTCCAAAGCCTTGAAACAACACTGTGGCTGACGTCGAACTCCCTGGCAACATCTGTTATTTTTCGCCCTTCTTCAATCTTGCCAATAATACGGCCACGCGTAAAATTATCTAGGTGATGTCGGGAAGACGTACCGAAAATTGCAAGTTTGTCAATTGATTCTTTCCCTTTCAACTTTGCGTTTGAACAACAACGGTCAATACGCGTCAAATCCTTTATATCTCTTATCAGCGCTATGACGTCACGAACAAGTTCGGCAATCCAAAATTTGCATACGCACAACACGTCTTACTGTATCCCGCACTTATGCTGATTTCCACATTTTCCTGCCTTCCATTTTATGGTTGCTATTGTCATCCGTCCTTAGCAATTGTCCGGCAGTGTATTTATAGAAGCGCCAAGGCAATTTTATGTGAAATTCAGACAAAATTTCTAAATATTTCAGTATGATATTTAAACAAGGGAACAGAGATGGAAACGGGTCACGGGTTAACGGGTCGGGTCCAGCTGTTCCTGACCCGATTTTGACCCGGTTTTATTCCGTTTTATTTTTGAAAAGAGAAAAATATATTCCAAAGAAAAATGCGCGTTGTGTAATTCTGTAGTCGATACTGGTGCCCTCGGAGTGAATAATAATTCGCCTTGCAAAAATATTGTCGTCCCTTTCTTAAAGCAACTAAGTTTTGCACCGAAGGATGTCAAACACACCGACATCATATCGTAAAAAGATCCTTCCTTTGCGTTCTTTTACAGTGAGATTGTCCAAGGCAAGGTACAGGAAAACGCCATTTGCCTGCTTCTCAGCTGATTCATTGTCTCCGTGCGAAGTTCACTGTATGACTAACAGTTACTTTTCACATCTCATATTTTATATTGAGCATTCAGAGGTTTTCGATTGGTGTGCTAACATCGCGTTCCCATGACATGTCATGTCGAAATTAACTCCTTGTTTGTTAATATGGATGGATTTAATATTAAGGATGTTGAGAAAGGCGTCGAGGCCAACAAATATGTGCTTGTTGAAAACCACAAAAGGAAGAGTGAATGCTGGAAATTGTTTCGGCTCATTAAGGAATGCTGTGTTGTTTGGTCTTGCTTGTTGTTCAAAATGTGGAAAGTGTACAATTACAAAGAAAGATGTCGACGGTGTAATAAAGGATTATGGAACAAGAAATCTAACGGGCCATACGAAAGTATGCCCACCTCCATCAAAGCATGGAAAGAACGAACAATATAAATACATTTTTAAAAAATACATTTCTGTAATCGTAAATAATGATTCCCATTTGTAATATACTCCATGTGTGACGTACCTGCCAGCAGGACGCACACGACATAAAGGCAGACAGTAGTTAGAACAAACGTCCGCGTAGCTCAATTGGTAGAGTGACTTATTTCGGAATGAGGGGATCCGGGTTAAAATCCTGGCGTGGACAGAAATGACGGAGAAATTTACTTCGTTATAATGGCGCCCGAACTATCCGGATGACCCGACCGTTCAAAATCTCGCATTGGTGTGATGTTCTTTCTACAATGCGAGAGAGGAAAAATCAGAGAATCCCTTCTCCAGCGCTTCGAAAAATAAAAATGTGTGATGCTGCATTCCACACACCAGATTGACTGGGAGTTCTCAAGTGCACGTTCTACAGTGGATGGCTGCCTGCAACGATTCATGGTCACGGATGACCCGTTGGCCATGCCCCCGGCCCTCTTTCGGGGGGGGGGAGATGTGACGTACCTGCCAGTAGGACGCATACGATATAAAGGCAGATAGTAGTCAGAACAAACGTCCGCGTAGCTCAATTGGTAGAGTGACTTATTCCGAAATGAGGGGATCCGGGTTCGAATCCTGGCGTGGACAGAAATGACGGAGAAATTTACTTCGTTATACATGATCACGGTCATAGTCAACCATTACCTCAGGATTACGAAAAATAGTGGCACTAAAAATGGCGCTAAAATTTAGCAAGTAATAACATTTTATTATCAAAAAAGGATTTCAGTTATTCAATAACAAGAAGTTATTGGGATGAATACATATATTACGTTTATATATACACACACACACACACACACACACACACACACATATATATATATATATATATATATAAATTAAGTTTCGAATTTATAGTTCAAAGCAGATTTGTCCGGGTCAGTTACGGGTCGGCATCGGATCGGGTCGGGACCGGTCTGGTCCGAGTTCGAAATTTTTGACCCGTTTTCAAGTTTGCAAGGGAATGGTCTTGCATTATTGTAAGCATAATATCCCCAGACCGATAAGGATTCAAATAATTCTTTATGTACAGGATTGAGCTACCCGGTTGATGATAATTCATGATTTTTAAAATTTCCATGGTACACAGTTTGATCCTAGTTACCGTTAGTGCAATTTCAATATTTGGAACAATGCATTTATTTGTGAAAAATGGACGGAAAATAATTTGTTTTGAATTCTACAGTTGAAACTGCAAAATTCAAGCTTTCCATGCTTCCTTTTTTTTTTTTTTTTTCCTTTCAAAATCTTAATACTGGCTGAAAATTTGTTAGGGAAACAAACCTAGTAACGTGTTAAACCACCCTCGGTCTTTCAAACAGTTTCATTTGATGCGGAGTAAATTCAAGGAGGGGCTGTTATCGTCCAACAGGTGTGTTCACCCAAACGAATGTGATGACATTCATCAATTACGGAATTTTCGCTGGAAAAAGATATATGTTGGAACTGTCTCTCTCAATCTCAATACAAATGCGTGCAAATGTATTAATATATCTAGCGATGGGATCAATTTTATTACCTAGGAGTCACTGACGTGCTGTAGGAAACACTGGGTGTTGTGGCATGGCTGCTGAAAACAGTTCTCTCCGTCATAAAACACCATAGACATATACGGGTGTCACGGGTCTACAGTGATATTAAGATACCCTGTGTCATCCGAATGTTGTATTGAAGGTTTTACAGGGTGTCCGAAAAATAACTGTGCATTGAAGGTAACACTTACCATGTCGAACTGGTTCCTACAGGGGGTGTTGGAAATGGACCCCACCGACGTCGAGACATGTCTGCACATGCTTCTGCATGTTGGTGAAGACCTTTCGTAGGTTAAGTGGTGTGATTTGCTCGACGTGGTTTGCTATTGCAACCTGTAGCATTTGAAGTGCATGTGGATTATCTGCGGACACCTCCCCATTCCCTCACGTGGTATGTTTCTTTCAGCTGATGCACGATAGACACTATGTATGGGTGGAAACGCAACTTCTTTTTCAGAATATCGTGGACTGTACGTTTTGGCACGTTAGCTTGTTGTGACAGCGGCCTCACGGACTTCTCTGTATCCTGTCCTGGATATCGTGTACGGTCTAGTCTGCCGTGGATTGCTTACCGGGGCGGGAGCATCCATAACGCTTCCAGTTTCCGGAAACTTCGCTATAAGCTGACGTACCGCATTACCGTGGTGGACGTCTGCAGCACGAAATTTCCTAGAAAACTGTTTTTGCACTTCGTCCGTGTACTTGTTGTGTTGACGAAAGACATGGTTCACCAAAAACACACTCTGTTCAACCGTCAACACCCTTTTTACTTGGGCCGAGACGAATGATCAATCGATACGTCTGCCTCCGTCTACCAAGCGCTCGGGATGACTGCTGCTCGCTCCTCCGGGGGAGGGGGGCATGAAGTTTACCTGCCACAGAGCACTTACACATGGCGTGACTTCTACTGTAATTCCATTCAAAATTTCTTTACTGCAATTCGTACATTCAGCGCTCAGACATTATTCGGACACCTTTTACATTTTAACAGGTCTAACAACACAATTTTACAGACAGGAAGATCAGTGGATTGGAACAAAATATTTTCCATACATACAATAATGAAATTTGAGAAAAACAACGACAAAAATCATAATGTTGACACAAAGAATGAATTTTTTTTTTGATTGGAGATTTAACGACCATCGTGAGCAACTCAATGGGATATAAGCAGTCGCCCGTCCCTAATTTAGGGCCACTGGTTCCAGGGAAGGGAGACAGCCAGTGCCGTAAGACAAACACAACATCCATACCTCAACGGGATTTGAACTCGGACCCCTTTGGGACGAATGATCAGAAGCCATCGCTTAGACCACTGCGCCACTGGGGTGGAATGTAAAGAATACTGGTAGAAAGAAAAAATACATAATGCAGCGCAATCAGCACACTGTGTGGTTCTGATAATGAGCAAAATTAAACGTCCTTCCATTCATCGAAAAAACATATATACTTTTTTGACAGTTGAGCAAGCTGCAGAAGCTAAGGACGGGTAATTGACAGATGTCATGTCTGTATACTGCTACCTTTGAAGGTAGCACGGGTTCTACGGTTAACAAGGAGCAAGCACTTTCAGTACAAGTGAGGATACAAGTTTGACAGTGTCTGTATTGTTGTTAATGATGTTACAGGAAAATTTCAAAAATTCAAACAAGAATTTTTTTTTTGTTGTAAAAAAGGCAAGGTGAAAAGATACAGCAAAACATATTTCGGCGCGCGCTATGGGTATCGTCGCAAAACGGTTTTTTTTATTGGAGGTTTAACGACCACCGTGGGCAACTCAATGGGCTATAAGCAGTCGCCCGTCCCTAATTTTGGACCACTGGTTCCAGGGAAGGAAGAGAACCAGTGCTGTAAGACAAACACAACATCCATGCCTCACGGGATCCGAACCCTAAAAGGGGTCTGCCCTTCTAGACAAATGATCATAAGCCATCGCTTAGACCACTGCGCCACAGGGACGGCTCACAAAACTCTTGTGTCAATGTCGATAATCTCCGCAACAGCAGTTACAGCACTATCGGCGCCTCTGACAGTGGGTTCAAAACTACTATTCTTATATTTTAGTGTTTTGCCGAACAAAAAGATAATGTCTCGTCACCTCAGAGCAAGTAAAATGCTGCCGTATGGGGCACTAGACACACACCTAGTGCCCCAAAAGGCAATTTTAGTCAATTCAAACCCCAAAATTCTTTTCAGAATCACTCAAAACATAACAAAATGCGCTTCGCATTTTGACAGGATGCTACTGCAGATCCTTTCTCCCCTTTATAGAGATTGAATTTTCTGGAAGCCGACGAAGCAGCAGGACGGTAACGGTATTGTTTGAGTTAAGTCGGAGAGACGGCGGGAAGGGAAGGACTAGCCAAAATATGAACAGCTCCATGACACATCTAATCGCAGCTCGCCTCTGAATGTAGAGCTACAGAGGGTCACGTTCAAGACAACCATTGCGGCTGATGATCCGCTGTTCATATTGTCTGCACACGCAGACTATCTATTTGGGATTACATTTGGTGACATACCAGTGATACTACAAAAATAACCAATAAATCGCTGAAGGAGTAACACTTCAACATTTTTATGCCGGATGAGTATTCTTTCAGGCAGCAGGCGTAATATCGGAAGTCGTGCCTCTTAAGCCCCTGAGGGAGCCCAGGATGTTGAGTCATATGTCCCAAGGTTTTTACATGTTACCAGGATCAGATAATGCAATGTTTTTCACAACTTGCGAAAAAAAAGTGTTTCCCATTATCGTGTTGTGCACGCTACAGAGCAATGGACAGTCTCTTTGTTTCAGCATATTCACGGATCAACCGGAAGCCCAAATGAGTACCCTGGCCCAATCGACAGATTACTGGAAAAATGTGAAAGCCACTTGCGAAAATACAGTTGCAAAATTTAAAAAACGTACACGTGATTCTTTCGAATACTGACTGAGAAGGTTTAAGTGCTGCCGCCTTTCCTGTGACACAATGGTCTTAGCGATGGCTTCTGATTATTCGTCCGAGATGGGGTCCGAGTTCGAATTCCGGTGAAGCATGGATGTTGTGTTTGTCTTATGGCACTAGCTCACTCCTTTCCCTGGAATCATTGATCCTAAATTAGGGACGGGCGACTGTTTCTGGCCCAATGAGTTGCTCACGGTGGTCGTTAAACCTACAATAAAAAAGTGTTGCCCAGCATCACCTGTCTCATATGCGTACAGCTATCTCTCGCCCTGTAAATTTCCGATCAGCCTAGCACGTGGAGAACCAGGAACGATCTTTTTGCGCTAATATCTCACCCAAAGTGAGTCAAAACTTGAAGATGAAGTCTATGTCTCTACGTATTGATAGAGAAACCCTCTAAATAACTTAAGATTTTTCCTAATTTCGTGATGAAAGTGTGTGATTTCGGTTGTTCACAATTAAAAAACACTGTGGATAGGCCTAACGAATTGCAAACTGTAAAGATTGCTTTTAGGTATAGATTAAGAAGGATATGAAAGGGCTAGTTTATCCCGACTTCCAATATAATGTTTTCTATGGTCACTTAGAGAATCTTCAGCTAGCCATGGTATTGGACGACAAGAAAGAGGTACGGCAGCAGGAAGGGAACTTCGGAAGGAACATGAAGTGCATTGCCTCAAATTTAATACTGCTGACTAGACCATCCGGTTTATATTAGGTGAAGTCAATACTCCTATCCACGCAGTACTAGCCGCCATACGTCACCACCAATGCTGCAGATTACGTCATATCCAGGCACTGCGCAGGCTAAAAGTCGCTTTGAAACTACTGAAACTAATGGAGCAAAAGCTTCGCGGCTTATAGACAAATAAAATGATGGATTTAATAATCTTTATCAACTACTAGCGACACTTGCCGGCTTCACACAGTAGCAATTTAGAATTTACGGCAAATCTAAAGAGGGACGATTATTAGGTTCAACAGGCGATTGTCTTTCTCTTTGTAAAGCCATTCTTAGTCTGTCATTTGCCAATCGAGATTCTGTGGCTTGGAAAGTTTCATTATGACGGAATAAACAAATTCTTTTAGCGTCCGATGTACTACGACCTATATTCCGTTTTCGTCTCGGCATAAGGTTACTACAATATGTAAATTTCAATTAAAGAGCTACTCAAGGAGATGCATACGTGTGGACAAAAACAACTACGCATTTAGCCTGTGCGAGTGCCGCTAAACTAATTATCTTTCAGCGTCCGATGTAACTACACATTTAGTCTGTGGCCTTACATGCTGTCGGATCGGCTACCGCGCATGCGCCTCGCGTTTTTTTCCCAACGGCCGCGGCGCATGCGCCTAGCGTCTTTTTCCCAATGAGAAAAATTGTAAACCGGTCGCCGCGCATCATTGTTTAGGCAGTGGAAGCCACGAAAGAATTCGAACGACTGTTTTTTCTTTGACTTGTCACTAAAATCGTTACTGCTCGGCTCCCTTTTGTGATAGAAGAATGTTTTATACGCCTAAACCTTCCTCGACAAATGCTCTATGGAATGGTGAAAACCGCATCAAAATACGCCCAGCGATTCCCGAGATTAGCCCAAACAAACAGACAGACGCTTACCGGGAACTTTATTTCATACTATGTACAGATGCAAGCTTACTGTTTTACCAACTGTATAATTTGGTTTGTTTTTGCCTGTATGTGACGTCACTCCAAAGATTAGATGTGATCTATGGCGGCAGAGCCAGTGGTGTCTTCACCTAAAAGTAAGCTCGAAGGACTACATCTATCTCATTGACTATAAAAGAAAAGCCTACTATAAAGCCGCCCATCATGCATGCATGCCTGGAGGCCCAAATTCAAGACATCGTTGAACGCGGAATTGCACGTGACATGAAGAGTTGCACTGTTGTGTCCGTGCCACATGTAGGCGATGGAACGCACCGTCAAGCTAGTCCCCAACGCTTGTAAATCTTCCTGCGTATATAAAAATCCGCATTGGCACATTCTCTTACTGTCAGAATCAAATATCTTCACGCGCAATTTCAGAACTAAAATGGATTACAGTATACCAATGAAGAAATAAGCTTACAGTTTTCATAAAATAGGGTAGTTGGGTTGGGCATGAGAAAACTGAAGTTCCATCACTGGCGGATATGACCTTTGCGACATTAAGCGCACTATGCTGGTGAACATACTTTTCAGTTATTTTGTTTGCGCTTATATTTCATAATTGAAGCATGATACGGAAAAACAACGAAAAACTTGACCAGAGAGTCACGCCTTTTCAATTTTTGGTCGCTTGAGTATTCTCACACACCCAAAGCGAAATACCGAAGTCCTGGCACCTAGGCTATTGGCAAGAACGTTGAGATAGAGAATTAGAATCTGGAAAAGACACAAAATGTTGACCCACGTGATCCAGCTTTGTACATGTTGTAAACATTAATTACCTAACAGAAAGTTTATTTAACTAGTGAAACAAATCTGTCGAAAAAATATGATTTTACGTCCTCCTGTAGCGTGGTGGCGCTGCGCAGGTACTTGGACACTGATATCACAGCAACCGACATACAAACATAGTTGAAGATTCCCGTTTCTGAAATGTCTGCGTTGCTAGAAATTATATATCACCGCGAAAATTTTTACACCCAGAGAACTACGCCAGTTTTTACTCAAAATTTCAAAAATCCAGAAGGTTATCTACGGTTAAACTATGAATTGAAGAATTCTACAGAAACTAGATATACTTTCAAAGTGAAATACTTAGAAAGACACTGAACGATAGCAAAACCTTTCGCCAAGTCACCGTGTGATCAAGGAAGGGAGATACTGAACTTGAATTTAGTATTACAGTAGTACTTCCTGCCTGTTAGTGATGACATAAATAAATCCTTCTTGCAAGTTTATACATCATTCGCTTAAAAGAGTCACTTTTGAATGACTATTCAACGGAATTACAGATTGATTCTACGCTCACCGAGTATTTGGCATTTCAAGGTCCAACTCTTTTTGCCAAACTGACCAAAAGCGCGCAAGCTCTTCACTCATCACGATTAATATTGTGATCGGGCACACCATTCGAATAAGTGGTATTTACGTATCATTCCCATTCTTACGTCTCACCATTATTTCTTAACTCAGAAGTGGGGAACCTTTTCATGTTGGAATGCCGCATTAATTTAGCTGAATACTAACAAAGTCGCATTCAAAAAACTTCAGATTAGATCAGATCATATGTAGAGGATTTTAGGAAGCGAGTGTCTGACCCCAGGTCTTAAACAACCCTTAGAAATAAGAAGCTAGGAGATTTGGGCTATAGTGCCCGATAGGAAAATAACACGGAAACGAAGTAGAAAGGGGCAGGAAGACGCCCTTATTTATTACCGGGGAGACAGTATCCGGGGTCCGAGGGCTTAACGTGCCCATCCGACGCACAGCGGATATTTAGTGGACCCAGTGTTCATACCTGCCTGGGATCGAACCTGAGGTCCTTTCCGTGGCAGTCACGAACGTCGCCCACCAGGCCACCCGCTGCCCTCAAGAAACTTCAATTAGATACACTTCGAAATGTACATCATTTTGCAAAAATCTTACTGTGTACTAACTAACTTCAAAACATGAAGAAAAAAACATTGTTAATTCTAAAGTTACCTAACCTTTTAATGACTTTGTTGTGACTGATTTTTGTTGGAAAGCATTTGAATATTTGGTTGCAATATAGAGGTATGTACTTTTAGCTGATCCTCTAGATGGGGATCCGTTAATTGTGACATTAAGGACATCATGATTTGTATTAGGTAGGAGAGTGTAGATTGGCATCAGTAAGTAGATGAAAATCAAGAAAGCATTTTTCGTGCATGTTGCCAACCGCGTGGGTATTCTATTGCATTTTTTCATATCTCAACTGGATTTTTCTTAGCGTCAAATGAGTACTTTAAAATTTCATCTTGTGAGAGCTCAATCAATTCCATCTGTAGTTCTTAAGGAGCACAGAACAAAATCATGAGCTTAGCAGGTGTCAAAATAGCCCTTATCACTTACTAATTCTTTAATTATGGCCGTCAGTCAGGGAGTTATATTTCCTTGAATCTTCTTTTAATCTTTGGTATTTTAAATGCTGTTAATTTAAGATTAAATAAAAATACGAATAAAACATGTAATAAGAAGTTAGTAAAATCATGCAATGCATTGATTATGATACGCTTTCCAACATACCAGAAATCATTACTCAAATTATGAGGATAATGGCTGTAGAAGAAATCTTCCTCCTATGAATTGACCTTTGACCCTATATCTATGATTTTCAACAGAACCGATAAAGTATACTTCCGGAGCAACTTGATAAAGTTTTGTCTCAATCGAAGCATGTTTACTTAAGTTATAACGCATAAGGGCGATAGAATGGATCCCGATCCTATGACCTGACCTTTAGCCCCACTTCACCCATTTCCAATAGAGTTCGTTCTGAAGTTGTTCCTTACCACACAGCAAAATTTCATTGAAATCGATCCATATTTACGCAAGTTATGACGCATAAAGGCAATGGAATGGATCACGCTCCTATGTCGTGACATTTAAACCCATTTGTCCCATTTTCAATAGGGGTCGTCCCCATGTGGTCCCCTACCACATACTAAAATTTCATGGAAATCTACCCATTTTTACGCGAGTTATCGTGCGGACGGACGAACAAACGGACAAAGCTGGAGCATATACGCTTCTTCAACCTACGGTTGGAAAGCGTAAAAAATGAAAGGATTTTTTCTTGGAACTTTGAATTCACTATAATGGCCTAGAAACCCGCAGGTTCTCCACTAGAGATGAGTCCGGGCTCAATTTTAGGAGCCCGGGGCCAACTGGGTTCAAAAGTCTGGAGCACAGGCTCAACCCGCTTTCTTTGATTGCATGTGTCTGCTAAGCCCGGACCCGGGTTCTCAGAAAATTTTGCTTAGCGAGGCTTGCATTATGCACATGGTAAAGCTATGACCCAACCAAGGATTAGTTTGAAAATCATTAGTTTAAAAATTTTATTTCAGTTAATCCACTTAATAATATAAATATGTTCTTCGAAACACTATTCATAAAAGCAAGTGTTCTGAAATGTGGACCAGAAAATAAATAAATAGTAATCGATGCACATGCCGTTCCACTATACCAGGAGAATCAGTGATTTTGTCGAAAGCTGAAGGTAAGAAAATCTTTTAGAAACACAAAATATTCCATTCGTTATTTCTTTTGGATTTCTAAATTTGTTTTTATTTTGAATAAATTGCATTACAAAACATACAACTCTTTACAGACAGTCGCACGTGTTTTAAATAGTAACTCTAAGATGCTAAACTTTGCAATGTAATTTACCTATATGCTAACTGATAAAGATAGTTTACAGTAAGGTAGTAGAGTATAAAAACCATGTAAGAAAATTTCAAAAGATAAAAAAAAACAAAAAAACAAAATCCTTATGAGCATTCCAGACTAGATTATTCTGTATTTTGTAACATTAACAAAGCTTAGCACTTAACAGTGTAATAAGCACGATATTATTTTATCTGTGTGCAGTTTACAGCAAGTTCCTCATGAAAATTACTTACCGTTTAAGCCTCTCGAAACTCCTCCTCAAAAAAAAAAAAAAAAAAAAAAAAAAAAGAATAGCATGTAATGCTTCAGCGCTTAACCTTGAACTTCTTTCCTCTGAAACTTGATTTGCTGCACTAAACACTCTCTCGCTAGGAGAACTACTAGCTGGTATACATAGTACACGTCTCGCAATAGCAGCTAGCTTAGGAAATTAGAATTCTTCCACCACGGTAACAAATCCACAGCTTCAAAGTGTGTTTCTCCCATGCGCAATTCCACATACTTACAAATTTCATCTGGATCAGGATCATGAATTTCAAACTCATCTTCCAAATCTTCAAATAAGCATGCTGATTTTTTTCCGGAAAAAAATCAGAAAATTGAAAAGAATCATTGCTGAAAAAATCAAGCTACAGATCTAGAAGTGGCAACACCCGTGTATTTAACACTAGAAATTCTTTAATTTTTGGTAACCAGCTTATAACAATAATATCCAGGGAATCATTTTTTAATTACAGATTTTCGTGAAGATAATTTATAAGCAATGAAGGATATATATAAAGAATTCAGTAATGAAATTCAACATGTTTAACGCCAAGCCCGGAGATGTCGGCTCTTATAGGCCCGCCAGAGCCCGGTTTCCGTAGACGACCCCGGGCCCGAGCTCATCTCTATTCTCCACCCCTGTCCTAGCTGATTGTAGTTTGCTCACTCACATAATGGTTGGCAATTTAATTATGTATATAGCATTAACAATTAACATTACTTTTCTTTCTGAGAGTTAGTTTCTGAATTCCAGAGGGCGGAAGGAAGTTAAACCTGCTGCGACTTCACTGTGTGTCGCAGTAATAAACAATTGATTGGTTAGCTGTGAGAGCGAACCATTTACCCTCCACGGTGAAGAGTAATTTGTTGAGAACAAATTTTTCTAGAATTGTGTGTCACTGCTGCACATCCACCTGCATCTGTTTTCTTTTTTCGCTCTTTATACTTGCATTCATTTAGACACAAAATCGTAACTATGAATGTTTACGTCGGATTCTTAATGCACTTTTTGCTTTAGGCAAAAACATTTTTAAAGTGATGCGCAAAATCATTTGTGAGAAACTGAAAATCAACTGTATTATAACATCCACACTGAAGACATCCCATAGGTTTTCCTTACGCTATGTACGGCGCAATTACAGTACTTTATTCCATTATTAATTTATGATAAAATATTTCTTAAGTTTCTGTAATAAAAATGAAATTGGTAAGTCAACTGAATCAGCTTCATTATATCTACAACAAACAATCCAACATAATTTTGATCTTAACTTATATACTATCGCTTTATTTTTGGACCTGTCAAAAGCTTTTGATACCATACACCATAATATCTTACTACACAAATTACACACTGTTGGAATAAGGAACAATGAAAATTCTCTTCTTAAAAGTTATTTATCAGGTAGGCAACAATATACTCACATTAACCAACATCAGCGCTCTCTTAAATTCATACCAACTGGTGTTTCACAGAGCTCAATTTTGGGACCACTACTATTCAGTATATATATTAACGATATCTTTACTTCAATAAAAGATATTGATCTCCTTCTTTATGCTGACGACATAACCATTCTCACGTCATTTAATTTAACGACTAACACTACTTCAAATATTAATACTCAACTTAATAACATCTCAGATTGGCTAAATTCAATGAACTAATAATAAATACTACCAAAACGAAATCTTTAACCTTTTCAAAACAAAATATTTCAGAACCACATTCTTTAACCTTTTCAAAACAAAATATTTCAGAACCACATTCTTTAACCTTTTCAAAACAAAATATTTCAGAACCACATTCTTTCACATTATCTATCAATAATACAAATTAATAACAGGTTAATTCCTTACTTTATTTGGGGATTACTTTAAATAGGGTCCTTAGGTGAAACCAAAATATGAACACTCTTCTTCTAAAACTCTCTAAAACATTGGTGTTATCAGTACGGTTTTCACAAGCCTTACCTATAAAACACTAATTCAATTACACTGAAGAGAAACTGAATTTGAGACAGCTGGCGTTATGCAAACGTGGCGCTGTGGGCTGCCCTGTAAACAGAAACGACATGACGTACGCAGTGATTCGACAATATAAGGAGTGATGCGACAGGAATCAGTAAGAGTCGGACGCAGTATGAGTAAGACGGAGGATCTGCTGTGGACAACAGCGTGTGGATGAGCGGGGTCATCGTCGCCAAGCTCGAATTGTAACAGCGGATAGACCGGCCAAAGTGCAAGAGATCACTCGGCAATTTAACGCTGGTGCACAAAAACGTGTAAGCAGCGACACTATCCAGAATCATCTCCTCGCTATAGGGTACAGAGGCCATCGTCCCACGAGGGTACCGCTGCTGACCGCACATCACAGGGTGCAAAGATTAGCATGGGCGCAGGGAACATCGCCACTGGACCCTAGACATGTGGTAAAATGTTACCTGGACTGATGAGTCGAGATTCACGTTGGTTCATGCGGATGGAAGGATACGAGTAAGGCGCAAACCACATGAAGCGATGGATCCTTCTTGCCAGCAGGTTGCTCTTCAAGCTGGTGGGGGTGACATTCTCGTCTGGGGACTGTTTACGGGGACTGAAATGGGACCCCTGGTACGTGTGACATCGTCCCTCACAGATCACCGTTACCGGGATATCCTGGACGACCATTTGTTCCCGTTTGTGCGTCTTCAACATCCCACTGGGGACCTCATCCAGCAACAAGACAATGCACCGTGCCATCGCTCCCGAATTGTATCCGAATGGTTGGATGAACACTCCACCGACGTGACCTCCTTTCCTTGGCCAGTTAGGTCTCCTGACCTCAATCCCATCGAGCACATCTGGGATGCCATCGAGAGAGTTGTTGGAGGCTCTGACCCCCTCCATCAAATCTTCGTGAACTGTGGGAGCTTGTTCAGGGGTCGTGGATCCGTATGGCTTCCTAACGCTTCCGGTGTCTTGTCGAGTCCATGCCGAGACGAATCGCCGCCGTCATCAGGGCGAAAGGTGGTGCTACACGTTACTAGACAGGTATATCTAATTCAGTTGCTCTTCAGTGTATATTATACCATGTTTCAGACTCACATTAATTATGCTATCTTATCGTGGGGACAGACGACTAAATATAATTAAAAAAACTTCAAATTCTGCAAAACAAATATATAAGAGTAATTGACCTAAAATTTGATAGAAATAAACCACTATCACTACATAATAACACAAGAGTTTTTCCAAATAAATACAACATTCTTACGATTAACCAACTATATAACTTTCATATTGGGAAAATTATGTTCAAGCGAATTAAGAATAATTTACACACTAACATCATACAAATTGTACCACAGATACACTCACATGACACACGTACTAAATTACATATTCGGTCCATTCATTCGAAGACGGAGACCATGAAGCAGAGTATAAATTACACTGGCCCACACTACGGCAATTCATTACCGACGTAACTGATTTCTTTAAATAACTTTAACATTTAAAAAAATTACAAAACTACATAATGACTTAATTGCGACTCCTCAAATTGATGATTGCAGTGGAGGGGGACTGTGATTATTACTATGACTTGTACACTATTTACCAACAAGTATTTGGACACCTGTGATAGCAAAGGAAAACGAATTTTATTCACCTTCAATAGTTGGTGGAGCCTCCACGAGCGGCGATTACAGCTGCGACACTCCGAGGCATACTCTCAACCAGCCGTTGTACGACGGCTAGCAGCATTTTCTTCCACTCGGCTTGGAGAAGACAGGTCAGTTCCTTCACCAATTTCGGACAGTGGGGGCATCCCTTAAGTCGATGCTCCAACTTGTCCCAGAGGTGCTTGATAGGGTTAAGGTTCGGGCTCTGCGCAGGCCAGTCCATTCGATTAACCCCATTGTCACCATACCAAGCCGTGGTGGACCTCGCAACATGGCAGGTGGCATTGTCATCCTGAAAGTAACATGGGTCCACCCCGTAAAACTGCCACAACGTAGGAAGCGCATGGTCATCCAAAATGGTGCAGTAGGTCTCAGCGTTGAGTCAACCAGGAATTGCCACCAAGGGTCCCGTGCCATACCAGGAGAAACACCCCATAACATAATTCCACCACCGCCGAACTTCACAGTTGGCACAATACATTCCGGCAGGAGGCATTCTCCAGGAAGACGACAAACCCAGACCCTGCCATCCGAACGGTAGAGGGTGAACCTTGATTCGTCGCTCCAGAGAACCTGTTTCCAGTATTCAACGGTCCACTGTCGACGTTCTTTGCACCACGTTAGCCGAGCAGCAATATTGGACTTGGTGATCAAAGGCTTGTGGACGGCAGTACGTCCATGATAACCGAGCAGATGGGCTTTCTTACGTTAGGTATTCATCGAAAAAACACTCCCAGATGCCTGTTGAAACTCCTCGTGGATGTGGCCCATCGATTTGGTGCGGTTCTTCCGAATTTCTCTGGCCAGCACCCGTCGGTCTGTAACTCCCAGTTTTGTGGGTCTGCCGGGTCGGGGCACATTCCGACAGTCACCTCTCATCTTCCACTTGCCAATCACGTAGGCCACTGTCGACTTTGGGTACTTCAACTCGCTGTATATGTTACGTATGGATCGGCTATTTCTGTGATACCCGACGATTACATCTTTCTCGAAATCAGAGAGCTCCGAACTGCGTGGCATCTTGCATGCGACTGGTTGCGTTGTTGTTTCCCACACGATATTTAACGGCGGCGGCCGTGACGTGTATCAGAACCGCAGATATCGTCGATTGCAGGGGTGTCCAATTACTTGTTGGTAGATAGTGTTTATCTCAATGTAAATTGATTTTCAATGGTATCACTTGTAATGTTTATCATCTTTTCAAATATCATTATTTTTTTGAAACACTGTTTTGTATGTAACTTTAACTCCTGACTTAAGTGTAAAATTTGTGTAGAGAGCATGGGACCCAGTCAGGCCTCGCTGGACTTTTCCCCCTGCTTCCTTGCTGTGTTGTTCGTTTGATATTTTTGCAACACTGGTTTTCTGCTCAGCAAAGTAAATGAATTTAATTGAATTGAATTGAAACACAGTGTAAACAAATTCGTTTCTTTCATGAAAAATTAAGTTGATTAAGGAAGAAAATTCTTACAACGACAAAAGCCGTGCTTTTCTTTCCTTTCCTATCAAAACCGGGTTTTCGTCGATGCATCCTCGTCTATCCACAAATAAAAAAATCATCTCAGGCTTTTATAAGATTACTGGTGTGACGCTAAATGCATGTAGTTAGAATACTCATCAGCGATTTTTGATGAAAAGTAAAGCTCCGTAATCATTCGCATACATTGGCGCTAAAAAGCGTATGATTAAAATTCAATGTCTCACAAAAGAAGATTCAAATCATGAGGTTTTAAAAATAAGTTTAAACAACGGAAGAGACCATGCTCTCCATGTTAACGTAAAAATTTCACGAACCTCAGAGTTAATTATATTTAGCGCAAAGGTATTATAAAAAGTTCGGCATTTCACAACATTTCGCATACAGGCAACAAAATTATTCTTGCTTTATTATTGAAAAAAATGTGCAAATTACAGTCGCATTCAAGTTGCTCTCCTAATACAGAAATATGTAGTAAAATGTTGGAGATTTAGGATTAGGTATTCTAGAGAGGGAGAAAGAAAGAGAAAGAAATAGTTTATTCGTCTCAGACAACTTGAAGCTTCACATCATAGTCCAGCATCGTCTTCCTGAAAAGCAGATTTTCATGCCAAATGTTTTGTGATAATTAATTTTATATTTTCTGAGTATAAAAAAATATAAATAATTGTTTACTAGGTAATGCTGAGACAACGTACTTTTAATAAAATACACTATATTATGTAAAATCAAAATCTCTCAAGGAGAACAAATTATCCTAAACAATTTTATTTACCTAAAATTAATTTTATTTACGTAGTATGTGTTAATTTATCAATTGTTTGCTTAGTTATCTTAATACAACGTAATCTGCAAAAGAAAAAAACAAAACATACTTTACATTATGTAGAATCTCTCAAGAAAATGCAAACGTTAGAACAGAAATAAATCGCCGGTAGCCCTGCCGGCGAATAGGACACTAAATTTTTTGTACTATTTCTGCTTCGCCCCTCTCCAGATTATGCGCTATTGCATTTATGATGCAGACTTCGATTTCTATTGTTATGCTTCTATTTGAATATTCGTGAGAGAGCTTACTAGCGTATAATTTGCAAAAACTGATATTGCATGAAGTTTCCATTCTTGCTTTTAGCGGTGTTTACTTTTTTGAGCGATCCTTAGTTTGAATAATTTACACTCAAATAGCTTAACTGTAGACACTTAATTTACACTCAGATAGCTTTTTTTATTATTTAATATTATTTAACCGGCGATCTTCCATTGTGTTTAAAAAGAAAAATCTTTAATGAATGTATTAACCCCGCATTTACTTATGGAAGTTAAACTTGGAGTGCCACAAAATGACAATGTGAAAGACTAAGAGTATCGGTAAGAAAGTTAGAGAGAAGAATGTTGGGAATAACAAGAAGAGACAGAGTTAGAAATGAAATTATAAGAGAAAGAACAGGAATAAAAGATATTATAAAAATAATAAAATAATCAAAGTGAAGATAGACTGGACATGTTGCAAGACTGAAAGATGGACATGATTAATAACAGAATGGCAGACGAAGAGACAAAGGGGGCGCCAGAGAACAAATATAGAGAGATGACCTTCAGAAATTTAGAGCTGCTAAATGGTGGACTGAGGCTAAGGATCGAGGAAGTTGGAAAAGACTGGGGGAGGCCTATACCCTGCAGCGGTGCCAACAGGCTAAGAAGAAGAAGCTTTATTGTACTGCTAATATTATAAATAGATTTCAAGCTATCTTTGCACAATCGTTTGGTCAACAGATTTGTTTGACCCCCAAGTTTCAGGATCATTTTGAGATTCTGCGTAACTTGCAATAAAATGTAAATATTCGATGCGTCGTGTGCTACAAAATGACACTTTTGTAATGACACTTTAAAAATGACACTTTTCACATCTTGACACTTTTGTTTAGTGCAGTGGAGTCATTTTTCTAGATTTTGCGTGACCCTGCATGCCTTAACGTTTTAACTAGTGTTGGGTAATAACTAAAAGTAATGGTTTTGATAAATTCTCACATAACGACAAGAAACGTATGGTCTTTTCTGGACAAACAAGGTGTCCCTCCAAAACTCTTCAATGCCACGTTTCAAAATGTATTTTTCAATCATAGAACTGGAAAGACAAGGAGATAATAATCAATGTAATATAGATAAATCACCCTCATTATCATTTTGCTCGCGACATAGTCATTTTACCGCAAAGTACGATGTGGGAAATTACTGATAAGCATAAGGGAGTGAGATTAAATATAAGCTTACTGACAACAAAACTGGTGTACAATGCATTTAAACGTAATGAAGATTTACTGGCGCAG
Organism: Macrothele yani; assembly: GCA_039090855.1. Taxonomy (NCBI): domain Eukaryota; kingdom Metazoa; phylum Arthropoda; class Arachnida; order Araneae; family Macrothelidae; genus Macrothele; species Macrothele yani. Next base: position 20,601,280 of record CM077002.1, on the reverse strand, counting down.
TGGTCTAAGCGATGACTTCTGATTTTTCGCCCGGAAAGGAATCTGAGTTAGAATCCCGGTAAGGCATGGATGTTTGTGTTTGTCCTTCAGCACTGGCTCTCAATGTGTTACTTGACCAGCACTGGCTCTCTCTGTGTTACTTGATCAGCACTGGCTCTCTCTGTGTTACTTGATCAACACTGGCTCCCTCTGTGTTACTTGATCATTTGGCATACTGCTACCATGTTTGCAATGTCAATGTGTTACTTAATCAGCATACACTTGATCATTGGCTCTCTCTGTGTTTTACTTGATCATTGGCTCCCTCTGTGTTCCTTGATCATTTGGCATAATGTATACCATGTTCGCTATGTACATTGCTAATGTAAAATGAATATACTGTCTATGTGTGTCTGACAATACTGTACAACTCTGTCTGTTTATTCTGTCACTGTATCTGTATCACCACCACCAGGTAAAATAAATAATTTAAAACCGCAATCAAACAAAAAAAAAAAGCCCAGAAGATTTGCTGCATGATGGGGCACATTTAGAAATAACGGATTCCTGCATCCAGTTTGGATAACAGATATCAAACGAAGGCCATCATCGAAGAAGGAATCAGTCAGACTATAATACTTGGCTTGAGTACATCTTGCAGAATGGTACAATTTCCAAGAGTAATTTATTATTATGCCTTAAAAGACTAATGTTTAATCACTGCATGCATTTACAGTAGTACTTACTAATGAACTTGAGACTTTGAATTTAACTTACAAAATACATGAGAGGCTTTAGACAACTCAAAGAATTGCTGAGAGATACGTCCATGGAATACACAAAAAAGACGGAAAACTGAAATCGAGGATAAACAAAGTGACAAGAGTGGATAATATTCATCAAACTAAAGACCCTCTAGTGTCAACAGGCTAGACATACAGCTAAATGAGCCGACCACAGTTATGCAACTGAAATGCTAGACTCGATACCAAGAGATAGACTCCGAAGAAGACCACGTGGTAGGTGGGTAGATAAAATTCGAACCCACGCCGGAGGGGCGTGTGTTGAGCAATTCGGCTGAAGGCAGAGAGTTGAGGAAGATATTTGTGGAGACCTTCATCCAGCAGTGAATCGTTGATACTGGAGACAATGACACAGTGCGGGCTTCTCAACACTTCACTTGTACATGCGCTATATTGATTAAAGTCACCGGACAGCCCTTCAAAAGCAAATGAACGAATACACTGCGTTGTTAAGATGCGCGGTACAGCTGCAAACGGTAAAACATAAACCTGTAGCTGACCGCGGTCATATCGCACTGTAATATTGAGTGAAAATGTCGCGGTTGGAAAGAACTGACTTTGAGAAAGAAAAGATTTTTGGGAGTTATATGTATTAGTGGATTGTCCATCAGAGAAACCGAGAGGCGTTTAAACATACCCAAGTCAACTGTGTTGGATGTACTGAATAAGTGGAAGACACATGGCGTGCCTGAAGCAGCAAAACCTACCGGCAGACCAAAGAAAATGAGTGATAGACGACGTCAAAGTCTCAGGAGAGTCGTTACAGCTAATGGACGAAGTACTGCACAAGACCTCAGTGTACAGGTGAGTGAAAATGTGTGACCTCGGTATGTACACGCACCATTCGCAGAAAACTTCATTCCATGGGTTACCATGGTCGTGCGGCTGCTGATAAGCCTTTCATTTCCACTAGGAATGCTACTCGTCGTTTAGCATGGCGTAAAAACATTTATCGTGGAGCGTAGATCAATGAAAACGGGTCCTATGGGCTAATGAATCCAGATACACGATCCATCAGTCTGATGGCAGTGCGCGATTATGGCGGCAACCAGGAAACGCTATTTATCATAGTGTACTGTTCCTACGGTCGAGTTTGGAGCTGGCAGTGTACTCGTGTGTGGTTGTTTTTCGTGGTATGGTCCCAGCCCATTAGTTATCGTAGACAAACCTGTTAACCAGCACGTGTACCTCGATATTCTGGACAATTATGCCCTACCAACTGTGTGGCAATATTATGAAACCGAGCCTTGTTGGTACCAGCAAGATAATGCACCGAGCCTAAAAGCAAGGTTTCAAAATCGCTTTATTATTATTCATCATAAGAAAACATAAGAGGGAGACGTACAGCGTTGGGCGTCTCACTGGGAAATAATACAAACTGTTAAAACATGATGGTATATACACTGCGATGACAATGGGGATGAATAACAAATGCTGCAAGCAAAGCTTACTGAATAAAAATTGCAGGAGAAGTGACAGAGAGAAACACATCGTGTCACATGACATTGGCTGGGCATGATTTACAGGATAACACAGGCGAAACAATAGTACACAATTAGAAAAAGAACAGCACAAACACCGCCGTGAAGGTAAAACATTACATACATGAGATAAAAACACAGCGTGCACAATTGTGCAAGTTATTTAACGAGGGCAACAAAGCAACATAATACAGGCGGAGTGAAGGTAATTAATGTACACGAGTAAGCATGAAAATATACTGAGATGACATTAGCATTCACAATTCAACGGTAGTGTGGATTGCACGAAAACAAAATGCAGAATCAACAGTAAGATCACAGAGCAAAACTAGGAATGCACACTGGGATGACAAGAGGAATTAACGCAAAATGAAAGCACTGTACGACGCAATAGATGCAACTGGTACATTAACAAGATATGATGAACCATATTATACACAGGGATGACCAAATAAAGTACACAATGTGAACACACGATACAGCGCAAGAAATGTTACAAGTATAGTAAAAAGCACACGATAAACCATGAGTGTAGTATGGGATGTTATGAGTATATGCATAAAGTGAAAGCACAGGACAAGCCATGGGTTCTGAAAGATGACAGAATTTATCATAAATTTGTACGTGCACGATCAAAGCATTAACACAATGTGAAAGCACGAAAATAGTATGTACACAATGTGGAAGTATAGAACTGTACAAAAATCAAACAGGTGCAATGAAAATGGCTAAACACTAAGAAGGTGTGTGAGTGCGGCAAATATAGCAAATGAGAGATAGACACGTACACCACATGACATCTCAAAGTAAAACACACTACAGGAACACGGTGTAATACACTAGGTGCAGAGACAGAAAGCACTTAAGATGACCAGGGTACAGCCCCAAGTACATAAAAGTGACGGGAGGTCACGGAATCAGAGGGCACACTGATAAACAATGTAAATATGGTAAAGCATAGTATGACACGAAGAACAGCAATTCAAATTTCAAGATCACAATGATATGCACACTGAAAACGAGAAAACAAAAACTTGGGTATTACAGCACAGGCTGTAGCACGATCACATGATATACATCGAGACGAGTCGTAGAGTGAAGGAGGGGCACCAGGGTGCCACGGAACTCAGCAAAGGAAGTGTAGAATGTCCTAGGGTACTGATAGGTGTAGCAGTCCAGAACCAACCGCAAACCATGGAGCGACCGGCGCCCAGGTAGCATAGAAGGTGGCTTCTCAACGACTGGAAGAAGCCGACTGGTACTCCAGGCGGAGTTGAGAAAGCAATCGATCTCGGAAATGGCACAAAAGTGCTGCGCTGGCCTGGTGTAAAGAGACCGGCGAGGAAACGCTGCGGAGTTGTTGAAGGTATACGTAAATAACGTGTTTAACCAGCACGAAAAGATAGGCACATACTGACGGAAGAGGCGTAGGTGGATGAGCCCGCAGAAGAAGATGTCTGTAGGCAGTGAACAGAAGATCTTGAGAACAAGAGCGACTGGCAATCCGGAAAGCCTGGTCGAGGAGAGGCATCATGATGGGACAGTAAAGGTAGACGTGAGAAACGTCTGCCTCCTGTGCGCAGAAGGAGCAGAGAGAAGGGACATGCGAAACGGAAACTACGGAACAGGGAGGCGATTATGCAAAAAGAGCCAGTGGGTATTAATTTCAAGAGTGGCGGATAAGGGTGAGCGGACAGCGGCCCAGACAAGAGGAAGAGAAGCAGGGGGAACCTCGAGAATAGAAAGCGGTGAAGGGGTGGCAAGGTGCACTAGAAAACGATAAAGAGATTTAGAGGAGAGAGAGGAGAAAGGAAGAACCGAGTCTGAGAGTCGGAGGAAAAACTGCAGCGGAAGAAGGGCAGAAAAGACAGAGACGAGACCGGTGGGGGAGACAAGATCAGGGAAAAGCGAAAGAATTGCAGTTAGCAGAGAGTCATAGAACAAATGGGCAGATGGGGACGAGAGAATAGCAGGGGGAAGGCCAGAGAAAGGGCGCCAGGATAGATCCGAGTTAGTGAGGTCTTGTACGGTTACTACACCTGCTCGAAGCCAAGAGGGGAATGAAAAGCAGGGGAGATGGGAGGATGAACAAGGGAGTTGAAGAAGAGGGGGTTCAGAAAAAAGCTCTAGAGTTTAAGAGGGAGGGGAGCGAATGAGGGGGAGAGAGCGAAGGTGAGTGAGGGCTTCATAATATGCAGGTGGGGGTTTGGAGGGGGGAAAGGACAGCAATCCATGAGAACTAAAGAAAGAAAGGGAAAATGTGGGTTACGCAATGAGGAAAGAACGTCACGTACCTGAACTGCGGAAGCGACTAGAGCCATGAAAAGGTGAATGAAGTTGATCACTCGTCTTGCTTTGTAGCACAGCGGGACATCAGGTAGGCCAGCACCACCATAGGAGGGAGGAATACAGAGCTTGTGGACGTTAATCCAGTGATGACCCGCCCATATTACTCGAGTAAGGCAGCGTGTAACCTCCTGGAGACAGAAAAGCGGGGTCGTAGATGCAATCCAAGAATGCTTGCAGATGGACAGAAGGTATGTCCTGGTGAGATCTGCACGCTGGTAGCAGGACGTACAGAACTGCGCAAGACACCAGAACGCAGCTGTGCGGAGGAGGCGAGGATGGAGTTCCGTGTGAGTTGCACTGGATGTAGCTTGTGGTGCGCCTAAGTGCACACCCAGGAAGCGTTGGGTAGTGGATGACCATGTGGCCCCCCATGGAGCATCCATGCGATTGGACCACGACCCGCACCACAATCCAGTGCTCTTAGACGTATTCAGTTCAGCTGCAGAACATGAAGCATATGCGGAGAACAAACGACGAAGCAGTTGGAACTGTGAGTCGCTACGGATGCAGATGGTAATGTCATCTGCATAGGCAGAGTAAATGACTGAGTGATGCCGTGAGCTGGCAACTGGTGGTGGAAGTTGTGCTAGGAGAGATGTTTGCAGAGAGCGTAGAAAGGGCTCGACGGCAATCGCAAACAGTTGACCTGAAAGCGGGCAGCCCCGACGAACTCCCCGCTTGAAGGGAACATGTGCTGTGAGAAAAGATGCCGTCTTGACATGGAAAACGGCGTCCTGGTAGAGGGAGAGAAGAACAGAGACAAATTGTGGAGGAAAGCCAAAGTGTAGCAGGGTTTGTGTTAAATAGGCGTGTGAAATATTATCGAAAGCGGAACGGAGGTCTAAGGAAAGGAGAGCAAGAGGTTCAGAATGAGTCTTGGCAAGATGAATGAGATCGCAAAGAAGTTGAACATTGGAGGAAAGAGAACGGCCAGGAACAGTATAGGTTTGAAAGTCAGCAAGGATGTGAGGCAGGATAGAGTTTAGTCGACGGGAAAGAAGCTTAGTATAGAGTTTATAATCTTGATTGAGAAGAGAAATGGGGCGCCAATTTCCCAAGTCAAGAGGGTCACCCTTCTTGGGAAATAGGACCACATGTGCGTCCGTGAAACTCCTCGGGAGGGGGAGCAGTTAAATGCAGCAGAAAAAGCGGAGAGGAGAAAAGGCAACACAAGAGGCAAGAACGCACGGTAAAAAGGGAAAGAGAGGCCGTCCGGACCCGGAGCGGCATGGGGGTTAAAGGAAGAGAAGGTGTCGGACACCTCCGTGGATGTGGGTGAGAGAGACAGGGTGTGAACAAGATGAGACGGAACTTGTGGCAGGTTATTGAGAAGATGAGGGAGAGCAGAGGGAGAAGGGGGAGGAGTTTCACTGAACTTGGTGATATAGAACTGACGAACGTGAGAGCAAATCGCTGCCGAATCGGATGTGATTTCGCCAGAGGGGAGGCGAAGATGGCGAAGCGAGGTAGAAGACTTACGTGCAGATTCCATTGATGTTAGAAAATCATAGGTGCACTCCTCCGGATTGAGATGTTTAATACGCAGACGTAAAAGTGCTTGCTGCGCAAGAGGTTTCAGCAAACCCTGGAGCTCCGCCTGATATGCTGGAAACAGCGGATGTGATAACCCAATCAGTGCGAGCATCTGCCTGGCGTGATCGAGGCGCATCTGACTAGAAGTCGTCATGGTGAAGGAAAGTTGCTTGATATGTAAGAGGAGCTGATGCTTGACACGAAGCCAATACGTCAAGTTACAGGGTGCGGAATGCAACCCTGCGCGACGATCAGCGAGGAAAGAACGGACAGAGGCACAAAAGTCAGGATCAGTGAGGAGATTGGAGTCAAACGTCCACTGACGTACAGTCCGAGGGAGTGACGCCGCAACAAACACTGTGAGGGTGACCGTGCAGTGGTCTGAGGAAGCAGTAGGTTGATGTCGCAACTCGCTAATAGACGCAAGAAGTGGTGTGGAAACGTAAACCCGATGCAAGCGTGCAGTCGATGGAAGCTGACTCCCAGACGAGCGCCACGTGTGCGAGGTCTCTTGTGGATGTAGGCGCCTGTAAGCATCGGTGAAGGAGAAATCAGCAACAAGGTCATGGAGTAGTGCGACGAGATCCGTCCGACGCTCTCGAGACGAGGGAGAGCGATCCAGTGCCGGGTCAAGGGTGCAATTGAAGTCTCCACCCAAGAGCGCACGATCCGAAGGCGAGACTTTCGAGAGAGCTTGACGGAGTTTGGTGAACAAGATAGATAAATGAATAGAGGTGCACGGAATATACACATTAAAGAAGTGAAATCAAGCTCCGCCAATTGTGAAGTAGACTTGTTGGAGTAAATCCCGGCACAAGTTCTGCACTGAGAGTGCAGTCAGGGTGGATCGGAACTGCTGATGTATTCCGATAGCAAGCCCACCATGAGATGAATAGCGAAATGCATGATGGAACACATAATCGCTAGCACGCCAGCGAGTAAACAGAGTGGAGGAATGGCAGTTTGTTTCTTGTAGTAGTAACAGATCGGCCCCGAGGGGCGAGAGGTCTTCCATTACAAGAGTATTCGCTAGGGGGCTAGCGAACCCTCTGCAATTAAGTGTCGTGACTTTGAAAGAACTGGTCAGTCGTTGATTGGAGGAGTCGCGTAGCAACTTTCAGGAGTTGTTGTAATCGGTTTACGCAGCCATGGGTCCATGAGTGGTGCAGGAGGTCATGTTCAAACCCACGAAGGTACTTAGCAATGCATCCGGCTTGCAGGAGCTGCACGGGAAGAATGTCTTCGCGCTCTCGGAGGTAGTCATACGTCGACTCCAGGTTCGTGGTGTGGGTGCAGAACTGATAGTAATCTCCAAGATTGAGAGGTTCTGAAGGAGCACCACATTTGGAGAGTATACTTGAAAAGACCTCAAACGAAGGCGGAGACCCATCATCATCAGTGTCCCTTTCAATTTCTGTTGGAGCAGGAGAGGGAGAAAAATCTCCTGAAGATTTGGTAGCACGGAACGGTTGGCCATCCGCAGAGTAAGATTTCTTCTTCTTCTTCTTCTTACGTCGGGTACCTGTACGAGTGCCAGAAATGCGTTTTCCAGGGAGCGACGATGCTCGGGAAGCAGACGCAGAGTCAGAGGAGTTATCGGCGCCGCCGTCACACTCGGAGACACTAACAGTGAAGACTGGTGGGTAACCAGCGGCGAGGTCTCCCGATGTTGCCACGGGATGAGGAGTAATAGGTGAGGCGAGCACTGGAAATTGAAGGTGGGAGGTGAGGTCAGCATCAAAAGACGCTCGTTGACGAGAGGCTGTAGATATACTTTTTGTGTAACTTGGCCCTGGGGCAGTTGGCACATTAGAAGACGGTGCAGGTCGAGAGCGAGATGTAGCAGGAGGCTGCTTAGAGGCGGGAGGCGCTCTAGAAGCCGTGGGAGCTGGATACTCTTTGTTGGGGCAGCGAGCACGCTGATGCCCAAGTTCTTTGCAATTAGCACAGTGTTCTGATGTTAGCATATCAATTCTGTAGGAGAGCTGCCCACAAAGGACGTTTATGATCCGTGGGAACTTACAGAGATGCTCCTCTGATGGAAAGATGAGTCGAACACTCCGGCGAAAACTACGAACATTCTTATTTGCAGGATCCTTGGGCGCTGCTGAATGTGTGATAACAGGACCTACAATCTTACCACACTTACTAAGTGCAGTACATATCATCGCATCTGAGATTTCGGGGGGCACCGGATGCAAGGAGACCTGAACAGGGCGCCTGGCGATCGGTTCAGCTTCGAGGTGGTGATCTCCCAGGTCAAGACCAAAGTTTAGAAGCGTGTCTGCATGCTCTTTGGATGTGAAATAAACAATCACCGTCCGCGGCCGGCGGGTGAGGTGAGTAATGGCTCCGGCTGGAAGAAAAGCAAGGAGCGTATCACAATAGACCTTCAACGGTGTATTCGGAAGAGCATCTAGGCACACTCCCAACTCGCGGGTGGAGTGAAGTTCCTGCGCAGCGGGTGAGAAGTGTGGAACGTCCAATTGAAGTGAGTCACCATGTATCTGGACATGGGCATCTGCAAGGGGAAGGCGAGTCGCTTGCGTCGGTAGGGACGCACCTGAGGTAACGCTAGAATAAGAGCGGGAAGGCAAAACTACACTGGGCCGCCCCGGCGGCAGTGGTCTAAGGCGCTGGCCTCTGATCATTCGACCGTAAGGGGTCCGGGTTCGAATCCCGGTCAGGCATGGATGTTGTGTTTGTCTTACGGCACTGGCTCTCTCCGTTCCCTGGAACCAGCGACCCTAAAGTAGGGACGGGCGACTGCTTATAGCCCATTGAGTTGCTCACGGTGGTCGTTAAACCTCCAATCCAAAAAAAAAAAAAAAAAAACCTCCACTGGAAGGCAGAGGTGCAACGCTGGATGAAGGAGCTGACACAACGCTGGATGAAGGAGCTGACACAACGCTGGGCAAGGCTACCGAGGGCAGAGAAGCAACGCTCTCAGATATATCCATTACGTCATCGGCAGCATCAGAAACGAACGACGTAGCATCACCACCAGGAGGGGTGGAGTCAGATAGTCGAAGAGTAGAAGAATAAGAGCAATAGGCAGCAGGAGGAGGAGGACGATATTCCTTGTCATTAAGGACAGACGCTGATTGGTTTGCTCCGTCAGAGATAAGGATCGACGTAGTAGGCGAAGCTGTGACGAGAGCGGGAACGTTGCTCTTATCAGCAGTCGCCATCGCCGATGGCGAGGCCTAAATTAGTAAACACGACCAACTGGTCGAGAAAATAAAATGCTGATAGCTAATTGAAAATAGTACTCACCGACTCGGGAGATGTCTTAAATGAAAGATACAACCTTCGTTTTGAAGGCACGCACAAAAGTTAAACGACAGAGCACACAAAACACACTCAGTAGACGGCGAAACACGGAGCTCAAAAGAGACACGACTTACGTCCCATAAAGCAAGGACTGTTACGGCGTGGTTTGACGATAATTCCATATCGTGTATAGACTGACCAGCACAGAGCCCTGATCTCAATCCCATAGAGCACCTAAGGGATGAATTAGAACGCCGTATAGGAAGTTTGGAACCAAGGCCTACTACTAATCAACAGTTAGTGGCAGCATTATATACTGAATGGAAGCGCATACCTATTTCTGTGTTCCAAAACCTTGTCGAAAGCATGTCTCGAAGGGTGAGCGCATGCATTAAGGCCAAATTTGGACCGACACGGTACTAATGTATGGCAATAAATGCTATGTTGTGTTTCTCTTCTAAGTGTCCGGTGACCTTTGTCAATATAGTGAACATCGATAATCCATATTTTATTGCTTCCTCAACGGGAAAACAAGAGGAGTTACAAATTTGAAGTAAAGCTTAGAGCTTTGAAATGCTACAATTATATAAAGATGGTAAAACGGAAGCAAACACTTTATCTTTTAAAAAATCTGATTGTTTCCACTTACCATCTCAACGGATCCATATCGTCTTCTACTGAAGACTCCTCGCCTTGCTGCAAGATCAGTAGTCGACGAACTATGAAAAAAATAAATGAAATACATTATTATACGGTGAAAATACATTTAAACATAACTTTTTACCTGTTATTTTAATACAGTAGCGTACTATTATCTGAACTACAGAAAAATACATACGCATGCGTAATCTTGGAGATAGCTAAATTAATTTTTCGGGAGGTGGACGCTTAAGCTAAGAGTGTAAATATTTGGAAATAAACTGAATAGTTTTGGAATAAATATTCAAATACATACTTGAAGATATTTGTGGATAACTTAATGGATTAATTTGTCTGCATTGTGAGAATAAAGAAAATTAAGTGTTAGTTAGTAGCACAGAGAGAAGTAGTGGCGTCGAAGTAAGGATAAGGGGTCGGAAAAAAAGAAGCCAGCATTGCGAGACCACTTGATAAAAAGGAATTTCAAGTGAAGAGTGAACTACGTCTCTTCAGAGGTACGAAGGTTGCCCTTAAAACATTTTTGAGACCACACAAGAAGCAGTAGAAGGCTACATGAGAATGGGAACAACGAGCGCCATAACGGTGCCAACGGCGTAAACATCTGGAAGGGGTCAACTAACATCGAGCTATATCCCGAGAAACACTTAAAAATTACAAGAAAAAAGGGATCTCAGAGTTTATGTGAATTCTGCTGAAGCAAGGTACAGTATAATGTTGCAAATTCTTCTGCGGTCTGCAGACATATCACATCTTTATTAAAAGATTTCGACGATAAATATAGCACGCGCAGGTGGAGAATTACGTGCATCAATTGTTGGTAAAAGAGATTAGTCTGTCCACGTGTTAGTTGCCAAGCTAAGAGGTCCAGTAGATTGAAGATTGAGAACTGGTTTTTGGCTGGTAATTAGCCACCAGACAAATTGAAAAGCACTCGCCTGTGGCCAGTGAATATCTGAGATATGGTTTAAAAAGCCCATACGTGAAAAATCCAAAGGATGTTTGCTAAATGACTGGCCCTTGCCGAGCTTCGGTTTCGAGCTCATCTCTTGCTGCGGCGTAGGAGGTGGAAGACCAACAATAGCTTTTCTGAAAGCTTCGATACGTAAATCCGCTGTGAAGTGAAGCGAATTGTAGTGGCTCAGAAGCGGAGACGGACAGACAAGGCAACTTGTGCCGCAAAAGTAAGAACTCTTGCTGGTTTGGAACGGAACCAAGAGAAGCGGCTAGCACTCATTTATGCATGGAGAGAGAGGCACACATTTTTCTTCGAGAGGAATGTCATCCAAAAAGACTCACTAATTAACTGCTTGCCACTCAACGCTTTCGTTTCGTCTTTGGAACAGCAGGAAGAAGAAGAACCCTGTTTTCCTACCCCGGCATGTCAATCAATGGGACGTCGAGAAGGAGCAGACGTCCATAGTTTATTCTGGAGTGAGTCTCACCTATTATGTGAGTTTATTAGTGTGTTTTGGGTGTGCCCACAACCTACAAAACTTATGTGAGAAACATCGGTATTGTAAGTACTGTTCTTCTTAACTGTTTGCATGCTTATACAAACCGAAGTGTTTGCATGCTTATACAAACCGAGGAAGAAGAGATAAATTTCATAATTCAGGAACTGTGCTCAGTAAAACGCACCTACATACTATAAATTGAATTGTAAAGTTCAAAAAGCTCGAAGAAATGTATCAGTGAACTAGAAACTGAAATCTAAATTTAAATTAATTTGTGGAAGATGATTATTACCCCCCTCATATTTTGGCAATGTTCCATAAAGTGACAACTTCAGTATTTTATATTTTGTCTATCTTTTATGCAAATTAAATATCTCTTGCCTTGTGCGAACCCCTCAGTAGAGATAATCATTTTCAGCATCAAGGAAATTGGATTTTATTGTTTGATTCGCATTAGGCTAAACTCTCTCGTCCACTCATTAAAATTTCGTTGGTAAACGAATTACCAAATTATTAATTTTTTTTCTAAACTATAATGCTTACCTCGGTGCTGTCAGCCAATGTGAGGACCGCTACCCAACTAAATCTTTTGAGTGATATTTTTCAATAAGTTGACACCCCGGAGCGTAACGCATGTCACAGAGCTTCTGTTTACAATTTCTTACTGTAACGTACCAGGAGATGTGACGTACTTGCCAGCAGGACGCACACGACATAAAGGCAGATAGGAATCAGAATAAAACGTCTGCGTAGCTCAGTTGGTAGAGCGACTTGTTCCGGAATAAGCGGCCTCGGGTTCGAATCCCGGCGTAGACCAAAAATGACGGAGAAATTTACTTCGTTATAATGGCGCCCGAACTATCCGGATGACCCGACCGTTCAAAGTCTCGCATTGGTGTGATGTTATTTCCACACCACGAGACAGGAAAAATCAGAGAATTCCTTCTCTAGCGCTTCGAAAAATAAAAATGTGTGATGTTGCATTCCACACAGCAGATTGACTGGGAGTTCTCAAGTGCACGTTCTACAGTGGATGGCTGCCTGCAACGATTCATGGTCACGGCTGACCCGTGGGCCATGCCCCCGGCCCTGTTTCGTGGGGGAGATGTGACGTACCTGCCAGTAGGACGCACACGACATAAAGGCAGATAGGAATCAGAATAAAACGTCTGCGTAGCTCAGTTGGTAGAGTGACTTGTTCCGGAATAAGCGGCCTCGGGTTCGAATCCCGGCGTAGACCAAAAATGACGGAGAAATTTACTTCGTTATATTACTTTATATGTATTTTATCCAAGCACTTGCATTCAACTCACGAACTTGAATTGGAACGATCCTCTATATGATATCAGTTGGCTTTTTTGTGAATGAGTGCATTTCGTCGAAGAAGACTCGTTTTGATATCATTGTCGTCTTGCCAAGGTTCGTATGTTCATAATGTATCACTATCACAGCACTCCCATCTTGCGAGATTCTTTTGATGAAGTTGAGGCATGTATTCAACATCTTCTCTCTGCCTTACGTTTATGGATGATGTTTCACATTCGAGCCTGTCATCCTTTCGGAATGCAGGGCAAGGAGGACTGCAAGACGGTTTAACGGACAATTGAAGCAAATGCAATCACGTTGTATCAGAAGGTACTTGAGGTGCTTACTGAACTGCTTTCTCTTTGTGATTAGAGTCCATACAATCATAACGATATGTTCACAAGGCGTCACATAATTAATAAGCCGCGTAAGAGTACTTCTTTCGTTTCTGGTGCAGTCACAAATGATAGCTTTTACTATCACAATTTTTAGAGTAATTAAACAGTTACCAGTTCATTTCGGTAAAAATTAAAATTTTCATCTCCAGCAATATTTTGGCTGTTTTCAGTCGGGTTTTATGCGTAGATTGCAAAAACGATATAAAAAACACCATATAATTTCATGATATCTGAATACATGGCTTTTTGTGTTTATAAGTAATGCACATACCTTACTACGATTTACTTAAGAAAATACAGCACCGATCTTTTGTATGACCTACAATATAATTGTTTTCAAAATAATAAGCAATAATATGTTTGTATGACACTAATCTGCTACATAACCAAAGATTGTTCGCATTTGCTCAGCGGTAGTCATAGTGTATAGAAAACCATCCTTGTTGAATTGCGCATATGTTCATACAACCACTATTTCCCTTACGGAGTGACAGCTATATAGTGTGAGCTTTAGATCGGGATGGCTGTGGTCCATCCCGATCACATGGGCTGTGGTCCGAGTTAATTCGGATAATTGGAGTTCTACTGTATATGCAAATCATTTTCCATTACAGACTCTCTTGGATGTAATAAGGAGTTTTTGAAATTTGACTTTTAGAAGCAGAGAGAAAAACATAAAGTCCCCCTAACGGAAACATCGCATTAATTGATGTAGAGAGCGTAATCGAAATTTTATTCGTGGCGAAGGGTATTAACAAAACAACGGATTATTAAAATTAATGATATTGAATAATATAAATGAATGATATTGAATATTATATTCACGTTGTTTCACGTTTCATGGAGCCAAACATTGTAAAACAGAAAAATGCCAAAAGGTATGAATCTTCATTCTTACAGTCCTAGTTTCCCAATACAAAAGACGTTTTTTAAATCGCACTAATGGATGCAGAGATATGACGTCCATAAACACACTTTTTTAATTCACCAGGTGTGCTAAAAATAATACTAAGATAACAGGTTGTGAACAACGGCATCCGCTTGCAAGCAGGATATGGTACCCAACTTTGGCTCGGAGACAAGCCTATTCCACGAGCTGAAAATTGATTATTCCTGTCGTTTCATTTTGCATTCAGGCAAAGAAACAATTTTCTGCGTGTTTATTAAGTCATGCAATGACTTTCTTTTTCTTTCGTTTTTTTTTCATTGTACAACTGGGAAATGAATGAAGTTTTGCAATTCTTTTTTGTTATTGGGACTGATGAAATGTGGTCTTCAGAGAATGGAAAATTATGCAAGTGAATATGAAGTCTTTTTCTTTCTGCTTGACAGGTAAAGGCGAGGCATGAATGTCACGTTACATCACAGAAGTACCTCACGCGACATATGAAGTCAATTTTGAATGGCATAAGGAAAGAAGAGTAATGCGAAGTCGGATGGCACTTAACCAAGTTTAATTAAGTAAAACATGATATATAATGGGACTTCGTACTTACACGCTTCAGCCTTTTTGTTGGAGCTAGACGTATTTTTGTTAGCTTCGAAATTTAACACCACCATGAGCAACTACAGTATTAAATCTCTAAGCAATCATCCCTCCCATGTCTCATCTAGAGCTCGGACCCAGACACACATCGTAGGAATGATAAGAAGGCAGAATTTCAGATCATTCTTCCAGCTGGGCAGTAAGATCATTTCTTCCTATCAAAGGTATTTATTTTGTGCGTTGATGAGTAAATATACATGCCTGGGATAAAAACGCTGAAAAAAGGAAGCATTACTTTTTCAAATCATTCCAGATTTCGTTAAATGAATTTATTAATAACTTTCCTCAACCTGCATGTCGATGCACACAACTATTTATTCATTGTTTCTTCCGAAATTTACTTTTCACGAGAATCGTACATATTTGCAGAACATAAATTCCAAAACTTTTCCAGGAGTTCATCCAAGAATTCAAGGAGTTCCAATTTTTGTTAGCATCATAAAGCTTTGTTTTATATTGTTCAAATTGTGGTGAAATTCACGAAGCATTTAGAATTCCTGTAAATTCACTATTGGCAATATTTTGCCTATGTTAATTGCTCTTCACGAAAAGCATATTAAGCAATCTGGAAACCAGCACAATGATAATAATACAAAATAATTTTGCAATGGCACTGAGAATTCCCAATTCCATAGCCATCTACACCGAAGTGCCAAAAATCATGAGATAGCAGTGTGCAAAATTTTAACTGGCGCTACTGTCTTATAAAGGCTTCGACGCACGCCACGATTTGTATCAGTTGCGACGTGTAATCTAGTGAGTCAGGTTGAACAACCGCCAGTAGGACTATGGCAAATCGAAGTGAACTGTCGGAGTTTGAACAAGGCTTGGTAGTGGGAGCCAGACGGATGGGACACTCAATTTTCGAAATTGTGCGAGAATACACCGAGAATATTTCATGGAAAGCATTAGCACTCATTGTGGACAGTGCAGTAGCCGACCACGGGTGCTGAATGACCATAACCAGCGGCGTCTGACCAGGATTGTCCAGGCTAAGAGACTAGTGACACTGGCTCAGATAACATCCACATTCAATGCAGGTGGTACCAGAGACATATCCATCAGGTCAGTGCAGCGTAATTTAACGTCCAATTTATATGGGAGCAGAATACCTACGAGAGTGTCTTTGTTAACACCACGACATCGGACACACTGCCTCACCTGGGTTCGTAAACACTGTAATTGGACCTTGGAAGACTGGCAGCATGCGTCATAGTCCGATGAGTCACGCTACCAGTTGCTAACAGCTGATGGTAGAGTTCAGATAAGGAACAGACACCATGAGGCCATGGACCCAAGATGTCAACAAGGCACTGTGTAAGCTGGTCTGGTGGTGGTTCCATTAATATGTAGGGTGTCTTTATGTGGCACGGTTTGGGTACTCTGGTCCTCGTAAACATGTCATTAAGCGGCTATCGCTTTGTTGCTCTGCTGGGTGACCATTTGCAGCCCTTCATGGACTTCATGTACCCCAACAACGATGGGATTTTCCAGGCGCACAGTGCACCATGTCATTGGGCCCACGTTTAAAATTGGCTCTGAAAGCATTCTGGACAGTTCCAAAGGATGGTGTGACCCCCACGTTCCTCCCACGTGAACCCGATAGAGCACTTATAGAACGTAGTGGAAAGGTCCATTCTCACCCAACATCCTGCACCTACTAATACCAGGTAACTGGGAACTGTAGGCGGCTATTCAGATGGCATGGCCCAGCATCTCTCCACAAATCTTCCGGCCATTTGTGGAATCGATGACACTTCGAGTTGGTGCACCTCGTCGGACCAGAGGAGATCTTACACGATACTAGGTACGTATCCCATAACTTTTGGCACTTCAGTGTATTTCAACGCATATTGGCGGCAGGGATCTCAGATATCAATTGTCTTCAGTAAAAAAAAGTGCATTCTAGAAGGAAGGGCCACGGGAAGGTATCCACACGCTGAAGTGACTCCAGCTGAAAACATCTTCTGTATACCAGAAACCAAAGTCGAGAATTGGTTCTCAAAAATCTTGCACTACAGCGTCACATGAAACGAAAGAGATGACTTTACGTCTCCACACTCCATGGAAGGAACTGACGTCATAGCGAGCAGACGCCGCAGAGAGCTAGAACGAAGCGATGCCATGAATACAAATATTTCTGCCATTTTTTTATCTTAAGAAACAATTCCACGACTATTCGAGGACCTTACACAAAAGTATGAAAAATGAAGGGTTTCCTAGGCGTAAATGCATCTTGATCATATGCAGAAATGATAAAAATCGGTTGTTGTTTCATTATGCATGCATAACAAATTAGAAAAAGAAAGCAAGGATTTAAGATAAATATTATTTACATTATCTACAAAAAGAAAAGAAAAAGAAATGCGCCAAGCACAAAAAGAAATAAGTTTTCTTCTGCAAACCGACACGAAACAAATGATTAAACGTCAGACATTGATTTTCGTAGAGTCAAGGCTGTCATGTAAGGCAAGGACCATGTCAGTAAGGGAATGCATTGTTAATACTGTACTAATGAATTAGGTTATCAATGTGATTGGTAACTGAAGAACTAATTGAAACACTAGCCATATGTGTTTCCTTCCAGCTAGATGCTGAAAAATACAAAATTAGGATGATGCAAATATTTCCAGGTGAAATGATTACGTCTGTTTCCTTTTCCCCCACAAAATTGAAGAGAGGAGAGGAGTGGAGAGGAGAGGAGAGGAGATGAGAAGAGATGAGAAAAGAGGAGAAGAGAGGAGAGGAGAGGCTTCAATATAAGGTGTTTTACAATGCTTCAAATCCAAGTAGATGCTTTAAAAACATGGATAATAAACAGATATATTTAGTCCACAGAAAGGCAAAAGCATCTCGTGTTTTGATCAAATATATTGTTCTTTCTGGAGTCTCTATATACACAAAGCTCCACCATTAATACCCTGACACCTTGTAGAAAAATAAACTTCATTTACAGAAAATTTCGTTTTGTTTGTTGAAACCGTGGCTTGTGAAGCCTGTGGTCTTCGCTGAATACTGAATAGCCATGTTTTGTAAATCCCAGCCGGTGTGTACCGCCATTCGGCTTTCAAGGAGTAAACAAATTCTGCTTTGTTTTCTGTATCCAATTCGTCCTAGATGTTCTTCATAGGGTTCAGGTCAGGATTCTGCCCTGGCCAGTCCAACATTTCGTCTGCCATGCCTTCAAACCAATCTGTAACAACGGAAGCGATATGACATGGTGCGTTGTCCTGCTGATTGGGGTACGGATCATGTCGAAAGTATTCCCACAATGTTATTTACGCATAATTTTCTGGGACAAATAGGTAAAGTTCAGATTTCATAGTTGTTTTCTAAAACGATTAATAGGCTTAGGCTGAACAACGGAAAATAGATCCATATGTACACCAAACTTCAGTGACGGCATGCTACAATCCGGAAGGTACCATTCTCTAGGCATCTATCGTACCCAAGAACGACCACTGTAAGACTGTGTACAGTGACTCATAAGTCTGAAGTATAGTTTCATTGGTATATAGTCGAATATTCACAACTCCTACACCACACAAATCAGCTTGTGACATTAATCAGAGAAATTAGCTGCCTGTGAATGGCTGCTTGATCGTATTACCGGATGCTGTACAGAGTCCTGAGGACTATAATAGTACTAGCCTTCACTCTCAAGACTCTCACATGCGATTTGCATGATTTGAGACAGTGTTAGTTTACGTTAAAAGCAGATAGACCTTTCAGGGCTCTCTGGTCACGTCCCGTTAGCTTCGGAAGTTTACTGGTCATTTGTTATGAGATCCAGTCCCAGTCCACTTCCATTTGCACATCAAGTCCCAAATGTTTGGCCTAGGTGTCTTCCATGTCATTCAAAATGTGACGAACGGTGTGATATCTTATGTAGTACCATATTACCGATTCGCGCTGGAAATCAGTCAATTATGTCGATCGCGGCATCTTGCATTAATAGTCGTGCTGTTGTCACCAGAGTTGGAAACGGATCACAAATGTTGGGCCAGGACTAAACCTGGACCTGGTAGTCACATGATCGGATCCGACCCGGACCTGACCCGGACAAATCTGATTTGCACTATAAATTCGAATATATCATCATCATTGTCAGTTATTATCAATCCATTGTTGGATGAAGGTCTCTCCAAGTCTCTTCAACAACGGACTGTCTTGGGCCAGTCTCTTCCACCCACCCATCTCCAACGTGGTCTTTTCCTGTTTCTTGGAATCCAGTCTAAAATTTCAGTTGTTCATCGGTAGTCCGTTCTCCTGGAAATATGTCCAGCCCATTGCCATTTCAGGGATTTTACTCTGATCGTCATGTCTTCCACTTCTGCCATTTTCTTTATCTACGAGTAACTCTTTTTATCTTTCTTGGTTACACCAAGCATGCATCTCTCGATGCTTCTTTCAGTTGTCTGAAGTCTTTGTATGTGTTTGTTACTTAAGGTACCCGTCTCTGTTCCGTATGTAAATACTGAAAGAGTGCATTGATTAAACACTTTTCTTTTAAGCCATAATTGCACATCGCTCTTAAAAAACGTACTGTTTCTTCCAAAAGCTGTCCTGCCAAGATTTCTACGCCAATTAATTTCTTCATCAATGTGACTCTCGCTTGATAGTTGCTGCCCAAGGTAAATGTAGCAATTGGTTATGACCAGCTTTACTCCCATCAATTGATAAATCTTCATTTCTTATAAAGGCATTGTACTTCAGTTTTGTCCTCTGAAAGTTCATTTTTAATCCCATTTCTTTACTCTCCTCAGCAAGTTCCTGGATGCAGCTCTGAAGAATTATTTGAAAGACCTCTGAAGTGTTCTTTGAAATATTTGTTTTTATTTTCAAAAATAAAACGGAAATGAAACCGGGTCAGGAACACGTTGACCCGACTCGTTTGACCCGTAAGAAATTGACAACCCAGTGACCCGTCGACCCGCTGATCCGTGACCCGTTTCCCTTTCTGGTTGTCACGTCCTAGTCCTACGAGCATACTGATAGCGGGGTCTGTAATGTTGTGATACAACAAATTCACTAACAGCAGAAGGGTGTCAGGATATTAATGGTAGGGCAGTGTATGTATGTGTGTGTTTTCGTATATACGTAAGTTGTATTCGATCCGAACTCAGTTTATTTCTCTGATAAATGATAATAAATCGCAATGACTTACATTTGCAGCAAGGTATTGCTATTAGCATTTCGTAACGTAAAAATGAATCTTTGAAGTATTTTTCAAATTCTTTTGGGGAAAGTGAGAGGTGCTGCGCTTGGCGTTTTGCCGTTTCCCATCATTGCTTTTAATTCTACTCTTTCGCTTCGTTGGGGTGTAGAATGCTATGAGAATGTTCCGGTCTCAGGATTTACTCCGATGGGATTTATTAGCGAATAGATCATTTATACGATTTCTTCTATCGTTTGGAGGTAAATCGCATTCAGGTGGCATTGAGGAGATAAATAATTAAGGAGTCTCGTGTAAACAACAAAATAGGTAAGGCAATATTCCCGTGCTGCCAGAACTCGTGAAAAAGAAAATGGTGGTTATATGTATTACTTAACTGTGGCATTCGGCGGTAATAAAAACCTCGCTCTTTCTTTTTCCATTAGTTTGGACGACGCCATTTTTGGAATGCTTCAGCAGCAAATGAACAACGCAATAACAGCAGAAGAATTACCAAACGCACATTAAAAATAAATTTCTTCTTTGTGCATTATGATCTTCCTCTGTAAGGAACTATGCATTGTTTTTAAGTAAAATAAATGGAAATCTGGCGAAATCACTTTCTCTTTTGCTTATCCTAGTCGGTTGCCTTCCGTTTGAATATGCAGTACTTCTGTTATTTTAAAATATTTCCTTATTTGATTTCTCAGAGAGCGGATCTCAAGTATTTTTTAACCTTGGCATTGTGCCAAACTGCTTCCCCACAGAGTCGTTGCTGTATTACTATTTCTCGGAAGCTCATAAGTCTTCTGAATCTGAAATACACCAGAAGATACTCAACTAACCCTGAGCTTGTGAAATACAGATTTTGGCATCGTCACCACAAAAATAAAAATAAATAGTAGAAATAAAATAAGGAAAATTTTAGAAAGAAAACTCCCGAGAAAAATGAAATTCACCATACAAGTATTCTGCTGTTGATGTTATGCCAAATGTGGAAATGTTACATGAAAGCCTATCTGCAGCAAGTACACAATGTTATATATGGTGCCATCGAAATCAAAGACGTGAAAAGCGCGCTTCTCTACAAACGTATCAAACACAGTAAGCTAAAGACATTTGAAAACATTTCTTTGGTGTGTAGTAAGCAATTTTTTCAATCGGTGTGGAGCAGTTGCCTACAGTGTGTGGCTGTGTGCAAGACCGCTTGATGGGAGCTCAGATCACAATTTTCAGAGGAATCAACGAATGTAACGTAAATAAACCATATGAACAAAAGTGATTAGATACCCCCCCCGCCCCCGCAGGCGGAATGGTGTGCTCCCGCAGCAGAAACGTAGTCGTTAAGTTATTAAAACGGCAACAGGAGTACGCTCATATCAATCGCTAATAAAATATCTAGCAGGAGAAACATTTCTGAGTGTGAAAAAGGGATTAGAATAGGTTGCTCAATGCTCAATCGGAGCTATGAGCATAAGAAGCATTACTGATGCCAGACAGGTCGCTAAATAGGCTGTGGTCTTTGTGACCAACAAGTGGAAGAAGATGGGACATTGTAGAGAATTCACCTCTCCCTGGAAGCCCAACGAAACTGCAACCCGGGAATCGGACGGTGCTGCAGAACGAGATCCCGAAACCCACATCCCAATCAATGCAGGCCACAACACATAAGTTCCATATAACCACAGATGTTACTCTCTCCACCAAAACACTTCGAAGAGAAGCCTATGAACTCGAGTATCATGGCAAACAGCAGCCCGTAAACCTCTCATCGCAAAGACAAATAATGCCACGCGGCTACGATGGTGACAGCAGAACAAGAATTGGACATTGGAGCAATACCGGCAGGTGTTATGGAATGACGAATCCTGCTCCACATTATTCCTATCGTGTCTGGATTTGGCGGTTACCCGGTGAAACTCTGCTTCCAGAGTGTGCAGTGCCGACTGTGAAACACGGAAGCGATAGATTTATGGTGTGGGGCTATTTCAGCTTGTACGGTATGCGTCCGCTGGTTGTTATTAATGCCAATTTCAACTCTGTACTGTATAGTGATAACTTGAATAATTCAATGCTGTTTCTATTAGGACGACAATACTACTTGTCATATTTCCAGGGCTACAAAGAAGTAGTATGGGGAAAATCAGGTTTCGCAGATGGACTGGCCTGCTGAGAGCCCTAACTTGAATCCCATTGAACACCTATGAAATGAACGTGAACGATGGCTGAGGTTCAGAACAGCGCTACCTTCTTGACTCACAGAGTTGGTCTATGTAGTCAAGGCGGAATGGAGGAACATCCCGCTCTCCGTACTCTGTGGACTTACGGATAGTTCCCCTCGACAAGTGGCTGCTGTAATATATGTAAATGGAGAACTTACCGGGTACTGATGTAAATACAAAACCGTTTTTCTATTTTCTTACAGTGTCCAATAACTTTTGTTTGCATAGTGTACACCGGTGGATCTTTATTATCTGACCTCAATGGGAAATCAAATCCCGTCATTCACAATCTATCTCACAGTTTTCAGAGAGTTCCACGAATGCAACGTAAATTCATTGATGGATTCCTATTATCCTCCCAGTATTTGACCACTAGAGTATTGGGACACCTATGTCAAACGGAAACAGGAGCATTCGTTAGCCGAAAACAGTAAATAGACAGACGACCTTTGACATTATGAATGCAGATGTCCTTCTATGCATGCTTTCTTCGAGATGCCGGTAGGTACGTACCAGAATTATCATCTATCGAGCCTGCAAAGCTTCTGCTGGAACTGTCGTAGACAAAGGTTTTACTGGAAGGGATTCGATTGGACGTCACACACACACACACACAATTCGTCCCATAAATTTTATGTTGAATTTTGATCGATATTTTGGATCGTCCAATCCAACAGTCTCTCATCCTTCTCTCCAAACCAAGACTGCACAGACCTTGAAGTGTGGCAAGCTGCTAGACTTCCATAAAACAGGCAAGGATATGTGTCGAAGTATTGCTACACCGTATTGTTCAGAATATCTTTGTAAATGGCCATAGTTAGGAAGGAGGGAAACACAACCAAAGAATAGAGTCCTTTTCTGGAGAAACAGCAGCATACTGCGATAGATTCCCCTCCAAACTAGACTGTAAAGACAAGCCAGTCTGCATGACAGTTTTCCTCGGGCAAACACCACGCCCACGGCGTATGATAGTCAGGTGATACAATTCCTCATATAGTTAACAGTTAGAACAAGAAAGGTGACACCCAATTTTCGGTATTAGTCAGCACGTGTCTTGAAGCCGTTCTGACGCGAATTAAATTTGTCAAAGTTATTCAAAGTCGATGCAACCACTTAAAAAAGCAATCAGCCAGCTTATACAATCAATAATCATCCATAAATAGAAACAGCAGTGGCTAAAAATCACGAAAATTAACAAATGACGCGCAAAAAGTTTCTCATAGCACAAGGAAGGTATCAGAGAAAAAGAGATTTTCAAATCGAACAGTTGAAAGAAGAAATATCGAAGAGAACATGATGTAAGTCTACGCCTGCTAGTGGAAGAACTTTGCATAATAGGAAAGTTGACAATAGGTGAAACATATTCTTCATATTACAGGTGGGTCAACCCTCCACCTTACGTATAGCACCCAACACATGCGCACCTGGTTCTGAAATGCACGCTGATTTGCATATGTGGATTATAATTTTCAGCGTTTTGTTGACTGCAGTTTTCTTGCTATTTGACGCAAGCATAAAAAAATATCTTAATTAGTAATTAGCAAGTATGTATGTAATGGTATATGTCACCATAAATCCTTCCGATGAAATTCCAAGTTTCACTTCGGTCAATTAGACATAACGGTGCCCCAAATTTTGTACATTCTTTTTTTTTTTTTTGCTCTTCTTTCCGGGTTTTCCAATCTTCTTGCTAAATAGCGTACATTTTCATTAGTATTTATCCTTGCGTTTCCAGGAAATGTAATGATAAAAATACCTTTTTTTCGCTATATG
The DNA here is from genome assembly GCA_039090855.1 of Macrothele yani. Taxonomy (NCBI): domain Eukaryota; kingdom Metazoa; phylum Arthropoda; class Arachnida; order Araneae; family Macrothelidae; genus Macrothele; species Macrothele yani. The sequence continues at coordinate 20,577,349 of CM077002.1, read as the reverse complement.
AAATACGTGAAACTTTTTTCTTAGTTTTTTTGTAATATAACACGTTCCTAGAATGAACAGTAACATGTACAACATCTAAAAACTACACTACTTTAATTGTTTCATCTGTCCGTCCAATTGGGCCCCCACTTTCCGGTATCTCTGTTGCTAAACCGTAGTTGCTTCAACAGCAAACAAAATTTGACATTTTTGTAACTATATTTTAACTTTAGTGGCTCTTATTTCACATAGTACGGAAGCCTTTTATTGTTTTAAGTGCATAAGCAGAGAGATAATTCCGTTCCTGGTATTTATTTTATTCAAAATTTCTTTTAAATTCGAAAACCATGTAATTCGAGAAAAAGCTACGTTTTCTTTTATTGCGCTTTTGGTCAGTGTTGGAAGCTTCTAACATATATTTTGTTGCTTCAGGTTTCTCTAAAAAATCAATACTCTTACAACATTCTTCTCGTCCAAATTCAACTAGACTGGAATTCAGCTTCAAGTCAGTCTTTATCGTGTTATTTCCTCGATTAGACCATCCATTATAAATCAAAACAAATACGCTCTTAACAGCAAATGCTAGGGTCACAAAAAGTTAATTTATTGCATGAAATGAAGCATGTGTGTACACTGTAAAATGTTTTCTAAAATTCACGGGCAACTTTCTTTCATTTCTTTCGTGAATTAACGAAGCATATTTCTGATACAACCTTTCCCGTGAAATGATGGAAAGAAACCTGGATTTAACGGGTTCTTCGTAAGACGTGAAAATTTTGAATTTTCAGAAACCTTTCCGCAGTTTCTTTCTTACATTGACAGCAAATTACCGTTTTAGAGGTGCGTTAACGGAAAATTCTGAATTTTCAGAAACTTTTCAGCAATTCCCTTTGTATATTAACGGAAAACCTTCGTTCTCACTTTTTCCGTATCCGTATGACTAGAAATTACCAGCAATAGGAGCGTCTGGTGATAATATTTTAGGTGGGATTAACTTTTAAATTTCAATCGTCTATCGAATTTTGAAGCTCTTTAGCGAGATCGGATATTGTTAATAGCATATCGCATGGATTTTGTTTATTGTAGCACAGGATATTTCTTCTCCTTTTTCCCTATTTGGTGCCCCATCTATTTATTATACAGGGTTCTTAGGAATGTCCGTTTACCCCCTTCCAACTTTTAAACCGCGTATCATACAGCCACGGAAGTAACGTGTACATATAGGAAAGTGACCATGCGCAATCGATTGGGCGTGCTTGTAGCGCCCCTAGTGGCGAAATACAGAACTTAGCAAAACTAACTCAGAAATCAAGAGAGATACGCAAAAAAGGTCCAATTACAGAATGAAAGAGCGGTGTTTAATTAGTACAAAATGACACTTGAGCGGTGTTTAATTAGTACAAAATGACACTTGAGCGGTGTTTAATTAGTACAAAATGACACTTGAGCGGTGTTTAATTAGTACAAAACGACCCTTGGTGTAACAGAAACACTTACAGAAAAGACAAGAAAATGCGTACAAAGCGTCAGATGTCCGGCCTGCTAGCACGCGACAGCAACAGAAAATTGGTTACGTGATATAACACGTAGATATGCTAATTTCAAGTTTGACGTAAAATGATGTCAGACAGCCGAAAGACTATGGGAATTGAGCGTGAATCAGAGTAGGAGGTCTGCAAGTAGATGGCTATCTTCACGAATGACGAGTACTGAGATATGGTCTTGTGGTCTTGCTGTACAGCGAATGTCATCAGAATTCAAAAAAAAGGCTGCGAGGTTGTAAAGAGTACGGTTTCCCACTGGTCAGCATCCAGCTGCACAGACAAATGCCAAAGTTGTCCGGCGCCTGCAAGAAACAGGAAGTGTTACTGAGCGTTATCGTTCCATTCGTCCCATTGCTGCTGGTGTGCGAGTACATCCTGCGGATGTTTTGGGCTATATTCTTGCAAATCCCTAAAGTAGTACTACGGCAGTGAGACGTGCGTGTGGAATATCGGCATCACGAGTGTGGCAAATCTTGAACGAATATGGTGTGCATCCCTACCGTGATGCTGTCGTGCAAACCCTGATGCCTGGAGACATTCAAAGGCGGTTTGACGTTTGTAACTTCGTCTTGAACACTTTACAGGAAAAGCCGTGGTTTGTGGACAACATCCAATGGACTGACGAGTCAATATTTACAAGAGGTGGGATCATCAATCACCAGAACAACTCCCAGTAAGAAATCCACACATGACGAGACAAGCACGCCATCAAATACGCTAGTCACTTAATGTATGGGGTGGGAAGTGGCAAACATCCGTAATTGGAGCTGCGTTCATTGAGGAAATTTAACAGGTCAGCGTTACTTGCAGCTGGTATGTGATCCAGTAAGCGATTGGTTGGATGATGTTCCTTTGAATACGTTACCACGCATATGGTTTCAACGTGACGGCTGTTCTTCCCACAAAAACCTTTCCACTTCACACGTTCTTATCTTGCAAGTTCGTTAACAGTATTATTGGGTATGGTGGTTGTACGGAATGGCCTCCACGGTCACCCGACCTAACACCGATGGACTTCTTCTTTTGGAGATACCTGAAAGATCACGTGTACTTTACGGAACCTTCCGGCGAGGCAGATTTAACAGGGCCTGTAATTCTTTAACCCCTGCGATGTTGCATGCTGTTCGACATGCATTTCCGTTCCGAGTGCAGATCTGCACTGTCGCTGATAGTGCACACTTCGAACAATGTGTACGGTAGACTACTCGGCAGGTTAGTTGCACCTGTACTACACGAACTGTGTGTTGCGTCTGTGTTGTTTTGTGTGTGTAATTTAAAGTTTACTACTTTAACATATCTTGTCTTTTCTGTAAGTGTTTATGTTGAACCAAGTATCGTTTTGTATTAATTAAACACCGCTCTTTCATTTTGTAATTGGACTTTTTTGCGCACATCTCTTGGTTTCTGAGTTAGTTTTGCTAAGTTTCGTGTTTCGCCGCTAGATGCGCTACAAGCACGTCCAATCGATTGCGTATGGTCACTTTCCTATAGGAGCACGTTACTTTCGTGGAGGTACGATACACGGTTTAAAAGATGGGGGGGGGGGGGTAATGGACTTTCCTAAAACCGCTCTATATTGTGTTATTTCAAAAAACCGGGTGCTTATTCAACAAATGAAATCAAAATCAAAACTTCAAATCAAAAACTCTTCAACGGAAGTATAAATTCGGGGTTTGTCACTTGGGAAATATCAGGTTAATCCATGGTCCTCTAGAAAATGCAAATCCATGATATTAGATGTATGGGTTCCCTCTTTGAATGACGTCACGCGGAAACCAAGGCTTCCGATTGGTTTTCCACGCTGTAGTGTATGACGTAAAACATGGCAGTGACTTATCAGGTGGTGTGACATGATAGTGACGTCACAAACGGGGGGAACTGATCTCCCTAATCTCATTTCCTTGTACTTTCTGGACGGCCTTGGGCTATTCTGGGCCTGATGGTATCTCTAAATAGTTTATGTCTACAGCATCTTTGTTTTCTTTAAATAAGATTTACAGCATTGTTAAAATTTGAACATTTTTTCAAAATGATACCAGCGTTTTGAACTCCGATACATCAATAGTAATTATTTTGTTTGTTCTCTTACCCTTATGATCCATTCGATTTATCAAAAACAAATTTAATCATACTGTAAATCTGAGATTTAACGCAAAACAAGTTTTTTGAACTATATTTAAGAGTTAAACTATTATTAAATTCATAAAAATAAACAACTCATACATCTGTGCTAGATGGGATGTGCACTAAACAGGAATGTGTTTCATTTCCGTAAAAGTTCTTCAATTTGCGGTTGAGCTGAAATGAACCGAAAGACAGAATAATAAATGTCTTCCAAACAATCATGGAGTTTAAGTCCTTTAGAACACGAAGCAATTTGCTCGAAACGATTTGTTCAGGAATGGAATGCCATTATTCCCGATCCCCTGCTGATGATTCTACCCACGGCATGTGTTACTGCTTCATAAGTTTCTTCTTGATACCTTTAAAATATGTTTAACTGCTGTTTCTTTTGTAAATCGCTCGGCAATCAGGTGCGCTCAGCAATTTGTCTCTAGTTTCCTGAAGAAATAATTATGTAGCAATTTATTGAAAAGAGCGCTGTCCGCAAGGAATTCATATAAAGTTATAGTGTAGCCATCTTGCTACAAATAACATTTCAATAACAAGAAAAATAAGATGAATGCATACAGGTATAGCAATTAAAAATGGAAATCAAAACGAGTTCTTAGAGAACACTTTTGCTTTTTGATTTATCGCCCAATGTCCATTGCATCTTAAACTACGGGTGTCTACAGTATGGCTGGAAATAAAGTTTACCGAACGTTATCTGGAGATATTAAGCACAAAAATAAGAATAATACGTGTTTAATTTCAGAATAGTACGTAACAAAGATCTTACCGTGCGCAAGTACAAGATTCAGATGACATATTACAGGTGTAAACCATTCAACTCCAGACATTTTTATACCGAAACTGGAGGTTTACAAACACTGCCACAATTGTGTCCTGTGAAATTGAGTGTAACTCACGTCTGATGTTGGCTTTCAACTATGCAATATCATGAGGCACTGGATTGCGATAGCCGCGTTCTTTCAGTATGCCCCACAAATGAACATCCGGTGGTGTGAGATCGGGAGAATTTGAAGTATACGGACAGTCCCCAGGTAGCGCATCCTTCCAATATAAAGTAGGTCCAAAGCCGAGAAAACGTTTTCTATTCCTAAAAGATGACTTTTCAGCGTTGGACCTACGTTAAATTGCAAGGGTCTCTTTCCCCTGAGATGATGTGGTTCAGAAAGTGTTGTCGAAAAAGCTGCAATGTGTCCCCAGAGGTGTGTTCTCTCGCACCATTCTGCTGATACCATCGTTGTCTGAAACCCAGATTTCTATCAGTACAAAATCGTTTCAAATCTGCCACAATGGGTGAGACAGCCATTTCTTTTCACCTTTCGTGATTGACAGTAACACGTCTACTATTCACATCTTCCACGAAATAGAGTCCAATGATGCCATGACCAGAAACAGAACTCCCCACAGTAACCTTTACAGAATGTAACAGACGTTCAAGAACTTTCAGGCTCCCGTTCAAACCCAATCAATCTGGTCGTCTGTTCGTCCACATAACCGTTCAGGATGACGTGACATTTATCAGAAAACCAAATATTGGACATTAAAAGCTCATCTTCATACACATTCACCACGTGCGAGCACAGAATAGACGCCTTTCTAACTTATCGGGGTCTCGTAACTTATAGCATACCTTTATACGATATGAGAATGCTCCCAATCCTAGAACAAGTGGATTATTTATCTACGACCTTCTTTTGCTCGACATAATCAGTTAACATAGAAACCAAATGAAGATGCACGCTATCAGTCCTAACTGAACGTTAATTGCCCTCTTTAATTGCTCAGTTGTGAAGGAAATGCAACAAAATGTAGTTATAATTGAACTGACCAAGCATCTTATTTTCCTCCAACAACCACGTTTAAACATTTCTAACGTTTGTGAATTATTTTTTGGCAGATTGGTCGGTGTGTCGTTACGCTTATAAATGCACCATCCAGAAAATAAGTATAAATAATAAGGCCGTCCAGAAAAACACACACACATATATATATATATATATATATATATATATATATATATATCATCATCATCATCCATTATCAATCCACTGCTGGATGAAGGTCTCCCCAAATTTATTCACAATTGTCTGTCTTGGGCCTGTCTCCTACGCGTCACTCCAGCATACTTTCACATTTCATCCTTCCATCTCCCATGGGGACTTCTTCTGGGTCTTTTCCTGTCCCTCGGAATCCAGTCTAAAATTTCGGTTGTCCATCGGTGGTCCGTTCTTCTGGCAACATGTCCAGCCCATTGCCATTTCAGTGATTTCACTCTGGTCATGATGTCGTCCACTCCTGTCATTTTCTTTATTCACAACTTCCTCTTCTTATCTTTCCTGGTTACACTAAGCATGCATCTCTCCATGCTTCTTTGGGTTGTCTGTAGTTTTTGTATGTCTTTTTTAGTAAAGGTCCATGTCTCGGCTCCATACGTAAGCCCTGGCAGGATGCATTGATTAAACACGTTTCTTTTCAGACATAGCAGCATACAGTACTGCTCTTAAAAATTGTACTGTTTTTTCCAAAAGCTCTCCATCCAAGTTTTATACGGCGATCAATTTCTTCATCAATGTGACCCTCACTCGATATCTACTGCCCAAGATAAATGTAAGAATCGGTTGTCTCGAGCTTTTCTCCATCATTCGGTAAATCTTCGTTTCCTGTAAAAGCGTTGTACATCACTTTTGTCTTCTGAAAATTCATTTTTAATCCCACTTCTTTATTCTTGTCAGCAAGTTCTTGGATCATACTCTGCAGCTCTGAAGGGGTAGTTGCAAAGATGACTACGTCATCCGCAAAACGAAGGTGAGTTAAGCAATCTAAATTAATCTTTATCCCTTTGTTTTCCCAGTTCAATGATTGAAAGACATTTTGCATATAAATATATATATATATATATATATATATATATATATATATATATATACTGAAAGGGATGTAAGGTCAGGTGATGCGTAACATCACAGCCTCTCCTTGACAAATGTCAACCCCGCCTTCTCGTGGTGCATCCTGTTCCTACTAAAGGGGCTCTGACGACCGCCAATAGCGGTATAACTATACCATCGGGATTAGAGGAAATTCTATCCCACACTCACCAACCCGCTTGGCCAGCGTGGTGAGTTATGGCCAAACCCTCCAAAATGACTCCACAACTTAAATCTTGGCCCTCAGTCTCCGGCAGCTGGAATGTACCTGGCCAAGGCAGCGGCCAGTGCGACATGAAGGCAGAGGGTGCTAAGAATCCCCGGAGGACCGGACTAGGCCGCCATCTGATGCTGACCTTGGCAACGTACAATGGACGCTCCCTATCTTCTGATTCAAGGCTTCTTGAATTGGAAGAGGAACTACAAAGGATCAAGTGGGACATCGTGGGGCTAAGTGAGGTAAGGAGAAAAGGAGAAGATCTCATCGAACTGAAAAGTGGACATCTCTTCTACTATCGTGGGACAGATACTGGCAGAACTAGTGGTGTTGGATTTATAATAAACAAGAAACTGAAGGATAAAGTTGTAGAAGTTGAAAGTTCCTCTGACAGAGCTGCACGGCTTGTTATCCAACTCTCGAAAAGATACCAGGCTCAGATTATTCAAACTTATGCACCCACCACAAGTCATCCTGAAGAAGAAATTGAAGAATTTCATGAGGAAATTTGTCGTCTAAATAATAAAGGTAAGCAGCACTTGAAAATAATTATGGGAGATTTCAATGCAAAAATAGGGCAACGGCAACAGAATGAAACTTCAGTAGGTAAATTCGGTCACGGCAACAGAAACCAGCGTGGAAATACTCTCGTTGAGTTTGCAGAGGCAGAAGGGTTTTTCATCTTGAACTCCTTCTTCAAGAAAAAGCCACACAGGAAATGGACATGGAGACATGCAAATGGGACGACAAGTGAAATTGATTTTATTATGTGTAACAAAAAATTAGTCATAGAAGACTGCAGTGTGCTAAACAAGTTCAACACAGGTAGTGACCATAGATTGGTGAGATGTAAGATGCACCTCAACACTAAACTTGAACGTGGCAAGCTCATAAGACAAACAAAATCTATTGACATAACCAACCTTAAAAAACACCATAATACCTTCAAGTTGGAACTGAAGAACATGTTCTCTGCTTTAGAAGGCCTAACATCGGAAGAAGTGGACATCTCTGAAGTTAACAGAAAAGTAACCAAAGCTCTTATGGAAACAGCAACAAAATTAGCTGGGTCTAAGAACAAGTTGCATGTAAATAAATTATCAGGAAAAACGAAAATGTTGATGCAAAAAGAAGAGAGATGAGGACAACTAAAGAAGATGCGACTTCCAAAGTGGAATATATAGAGCTATGCAAGACAGTACGAAAAAGTATTACTGAAGACGTAAGAAAATTCAACTGTGAACTAGTGAGGAAAGCAATTGAAATCAACCAAAGCCTAAAGATAGCAAAGGGACATCTCAGTAAGGGAAGAAAACAGATTATGGCACTGAGAAAAGATGGTTCTGTAACAAGAAATAGAGGCGAAATTTTGACAAGAGTGAAAGATTTCTACTCCAAATTATATGAAAGGGATGATACATGCACTCCAGACATCATGAAAGATACCAGTACCAGAGTTCCTCCAGTCCTTCCAGCAGAAGTTGCACATGCAATCAAGAACATGAAGCGGGGAAAAGCTCCAGGAGAAGATGGAATTACTATAGACATCATACAAGAAGCAAGTGGAGAAATCGAAACAGTACTCGCCCAAATTTTCACTCGATGCCTTAATGAAGGGAAGATTCCTAAGGATTGGAACACCGCTACAATGATCCTGCTACATAAGAAAGGTGACATTGAGGATCTCGGAAACTACAGACCTATCATCCTCCTATCAGTAGTTTATAAAATCTTCACTAAAGTTCTTTCACACCGCTTGAAGGTAACACTGGACATGGCTCAACCGAGAGAACAAGCTGGATTCATGAGTGGCTACAGCACAATAGATCATATCCATGTGCTGAGAGAACTAATTGAAAGAGCGAGGGAATATGAACTTCCATTGTGCATGGCTTTTATCGATTATGAAAAAAGCCTTTGATTCGGTGAAACCATCAGCAGTTACAATGGCTCTGAAAACCTGCGGTATTGAAGATGCATACATTAATATTATTAATAACATCTATGAAAATGCAAGTGCAAAGATTCGGCTGTTTGAAAATACAACACACATAAAAATTGGAAAAGGAGTGAGACAAGGTGACACCATATCTCCGAAGCTCTTTAATGCCACATTGGAAAATGTCTTTCAATCACTGAACTGGGAAAACAAAGGGATAAAGATTAATGGAGATTATCTAACCCACCTTCGTTTTGCTGATGACATAGTCATTTTTGCAACTACCCCATCAGAGCTACAGAGTATGATCCAGGAACTTGCTGACAAGAGTAAAGAAGTGGGATTAAAAATGAACTTTCAGAAGACAAAAGTGATGTACAATGCTTTTACAAAAAATGAAGATTTATCGATTGATGGAGAAAAGCTGGAGATAACAGACACGTACCTTTATCTTGGACAGCAGATATCAAGTGAGGGTCACATTAATGAAGAAATTAATCGGCGTACAAAACTTGCCTGGAGAGCTTTTGGAAGAAACAGCATGATTTTCAAGAGCAATATGCCATTATGTCTTAAAAGAAAAGTGTTTGATCAATGCATCCTTCCAGTGCTTGCGTATGGTGCAGAGACGTGGACCTTAGCTAAAACAGACATACAAAGGCTGCAGACAACTCAAAGCAGCATGGAGAGGTGCATGCTTGGTGTAACCAGGAGAGATAAGAAGAGGAACATGTGGATCCGAAAAATGACAAGAGTGGTAGACATCATGATCAGAGTTAGATCCCTGAAATGGCAATGGGCTGGACATACTGCCAGAAGGACAGACCATCGATGGACAGCCGAAATTTTAGATTGGATTCCAAGGGACAGGAAAAGACCCAGAAGAAGACCACATGGAAGATGGGTGGATGAAATTCGAAAGTATGCGGGAGTGACATGGAGGAGACTGGCACAAAACAGACCGTTGTGGAGGAAACTTGGGTAGACCTTCGTCCAGCAGTGGATTGATAATGGTTGACAATGATGATGCTGATGATATACTGAAAACTAATTTTTTAATGTGCGATTAATTTTACGTAACTTAATGTACTTTTTCAACATATTCTTCCTAGACGTTATGTCATTTGTCATATCGTGGCATAAGTTTCTGCATACCCTCCTCATAGAAGTCTTCTACCTGAGTTTTGAGCCACCGCTAAAACGTCGTCTTTAGGCCTTCGTCGTCACCGAAACAAATATCCGTGAAGAAATCGTTTCAAGTAGAGAAACAAATGATATACACTGGGCGCGACATCTGGGCTGTAGAGAGGGTGGACATAATGCTTCCAATTAAATTTGGTGGCCGGGCTTCACGCCACTTTAGTGGCGTGAAGCCATGGAGAACAACAACTCCTTTACTCAGCATGCCGCGCCGTTTGTTTAGAAATGCACGACTCAACTTTCTCAGTGTCTTGCAATAAACAACCGTGTATCGTACCTCGAGGCAGGAAATAAACCAAAAAAATTCCTTTCCTCTCCCAAAAGACAGTGCGCATGATCTTCCTCGTTGACATTGTCTGTTTGAATTCTTTGACCGTAGGTAAGCTCGTGCGCTTCCATTGCAACAACTGCTATTTCGATTCAGATGAGATATTAAGGACCCAAGTCTCATCTACCGTCACTATACCGCTGAAGAAATCATCACCTTCCTCAGCGTACCAGCACAAAATTCCCAAAGTAGATCCCATGAGCTTCGTTTTGGCCTCTTCCGTCAACATTTTTGGCACCCATTGTGCAGACATATCGTGGTATTGAAGAGTTTCTGTAATGATTTCGCGCAGTAATGATTTCCGAAACTTCAGGGAAAAGATCTGCAAAATCTGAAATTGTAAAGCGTCTATTTTCCCTAATGGTTTTCACTTGGTCGGACATTTTTTGCATTCAGAAACTTTATCACAGACCGGACTTCGCAGTCGGCGCTCCGTTCTATTAACTTAAACATTATTAATGCACTGCGCAAAATCCTTTAACATGTACACAACCTCACTAAATGGCTTAAGGGCGTGGCTAATGGATGAGGCAACACAAACTGCGCATGCGCGACTCTGAAACGAATACTTCCACGGGAGTGATGCATGAACAGTATTTATTTTCTGTTGATGGCCCTAGTATATAAACCTGTTGAACACGAACCTTGAATTTTAAACGGGAGTTTCGAGCTCATAACTGAAATATTATTTGTTTCGATAGATTCTCTTTGAGAAAACATGGCTTTACGAATGACAACGGTTTTCTCTGAATCATTGGAAAGTCACAGTTGATAGAATTTCAGATGGTTCAGTAGTTTCACCATCTCTTGTTTGTCCATTAATTGCTGTACCGTTGTCGATGTCTTGTTACAAATGAAACGCTAATTCAGGATATAGAAACATTGCCAAGAATCTCGTTAGTGCTTCTCTGCTAGAATAAGTGCAGGAAACACTTCTCGATTCTCCTCTCTCCAGCGAATTAACAATGCTTCGACTAATGAGGCATTCCTACGACAAAATGGAGATACACAGGAGAGACGCACTTCTGGCAGATCATTTGTGTTTAGTAGCAGTAATCTGGATAGCGTTCACCGAACCTTTTACGCCCTTGATGAATATGACTGACAAGATAGAGAAGTATACAGAAAGGCTACAAAAAGAATTTTGGACTGCATTTGCACCGTGAATGTTTCATGCACTTACTGAAGCACCTGAAAAGGAAGTAAAAACCCATACGGTAAAGTCAACAGATAAAGAATGAAAGCTTACGCCGAGGAAATAGGTGATCATTTCCAAAACTTAATATTAAAGTCTTGTTTTTGATAGTTTCCATGTCGTGTGGTTCTTTCCAAATAACGAATGAATCAAGAATGGACTGCGCTACGTCCGGAAAACATTGTTCTGAATACCACGGTTCATAACTCAGTGTATCCTCGAAAAAAAAGAAAAAACTCAATTTCTTCTATGCAATGGAGTTAATAAAAAACACGCGTTTGTTAATAGAAAACACGCGTTTGTAAATACACCATCCGGTTTTATAATCTTGGAAAGCCATATGCTTCGATTTAAGCACTAAGATAGGTCACTTTTTTGTTTCCACCCAAAATATCCCATTCAACAAAAGCATTTCTTGCTTTGTTCTAAAGCTAAATATTTCCTACACATTTCTTGATTTGTCGTATCTACTTTCAAAATATTAGGAACATCTCTTCGAAATAGATAATACGTTTATTGAATAACTTTTTCCACTATAGAACTAGTAAGCCAGAACAACTTTGGTAGTTTTTTTTTAAATGGGGTTAAAGTGTTTTATCATAGTATACATGGAAACTATGTATACTATGTACTACAAGTTTACCTCTCACTACGGATTCTAAAGTTACGAAGAAGAAATAAAATTTACATAACTCCTGCACACAGTTCTATCAGTTTATTTATCACCCACAATGTTAATCAGTATGCACAGTCGAACCATTAACAAACTCGTTATTACGAAGTCCCACATGAATCAAAGTTCTTGTAATTTCAACCGTGGATGACAAACAATAGTTTCTAAAAAAATCTCATTCTATATCAAAGTTCGGCATGGCTATTAGCAAACAAGAAGAGTGGTATTGTCACCTTTTTTCTTAAGGCTTCCACTTTCTCTAGGAAACTAAGAATTATCTGATGTGGACAGCACTCCATGGTTCTCTTTAAAGATAGGTCAGTTCGTTTCAAGACAAGAAGGTTGTATTTGTATTATTTACTACCTCCCGTTTCCCGCACGACGTATACCAAACATGCATATCTCTTTGGCAAATGTTATCATTTATGCCATACCATACCACCTTTCAGTAAGTTAAATTCTGGTTAGGAAATGTTAGAGTTTATTTTGCCTTTATACAAGTCTTAATCATCGCGTCAGAAGAAGGTCAAAATATTTCAAGCGATTTTAGTGGCAAGCACAAAACAAGCAAGAATTGGCTCATATATCCGACGTAACATGTAACAGTAGAAATTTCAGATATTTGGCAGTTACTTTAAATTTCAGATTCGTTAAATGTTTTCCTTATTGCATGATTTCACTCATATGATTTGCTAGCTACAGTTTTCAGTTAACATGTATTATTTAAATTCGATTAATTGGTCAACGTAAATATGGCCAACATAATATGGCTAATTGTAAAGCTAGGGTTTACAAAAATCTGGAAGGATTGCTACATCAGAAAAACCACCAAGCTGAGGCTGGTCAATGCTCTCGTGTTCCCCATCGCAACTTACGGTTCTGAAACATGGACTTTAAATGCAACATGTTGCAGACGAATTGAAGGGTTTCAAATGACCTGCTACAGACGTATGCTGAGAATATAATGGGTTGTGATAGGACTAACGCATCAATCTTGAAAGAGTTCGACGTAGACGCACACAAGCGACTTCTTCCGACAATCCAACGACATGTACTAACCTTCTTCGGCCACATAGTCGGGTGAGACGGTTTGGAAAACTATGTATTCAGGGGAGAGTTGACGTCAAAAGAACAAGAAGACGTCCCACGGACAGATTCGACAATCAAATAAAAACTTTCACAAATCTATGAGTTGCAGAAATCGTGAGAATTGTGGAGAATAAACTGGAATGGCAAACCTTCACTACCGACAGGACGTGAATTGGGTCACGACGCTCGAACCGAGCAACGAAGAGACAGAGAATTGATCAACAGTTCATGATTGACTATTTTTAAACTGACATAACATAATATGGTAAAAATAGCCCCTACATTTTATTTATCCGGCTATAACGACATTCGTTATAACGAATGTTTTTCGCGCTCCCTTCAGCTTTGTTACATACGGGTTCGATTGTAGCAATATTTAAGTTATTCAGCGATATCTGTGAATATTTTACAATTGTGTTCCAAAAGTTTTATTTATTGGGCTTAGTCTCACTATTGTAAAGACGATCTAAAGAAAGTAAAACAAAAGAAGAAAGATGACACCCAACGTTTGGTTCCAATCAGCATTTCTTTTCAATCCTTTCTGACACAAAAAAAAAATTCAGAGTAGCTTCTGGAAATGTAGAAAACCAATGAAAAACGAAAATGCGTTTACACCATTTACCAAGAAAACTGGGCAATAATTAAAATACAAAATGTTCCAATTGTTAAAAAAATTGTTAATTGTTCTATCCATAAAGGATAGAACAATTTAAGAATCATTTCAATTGAATACCTGGAACTGCTGAAATATTTCAAAATAGAAATTGCAGCATGCGCCTTTCTAGCAGCGAAAAGGCACATTACGATTTTTCGTAATGTGTAGGCAAACATTTCCACATGTGGGAAAGAGTCCGAAGCAATAGAATTTTTCAAATCGAAGAATGTCAAGCGGTCATGCAGTAAAAAATGCACTACGACCTCATGCCCACTGGAGGGAAAACTGTGCGTCATTTGAAGTTGCAAATAAGTGCAAAACTTTTTTCATAGTGAAGCGTATCTTAGCAAAAAACTAATTTTCCCGTTGGAGTTTTACAATGAGAAATATTCTGTGAAATAGAAAGTAACGGCAGAATTGTCCGTTATGAAAACGTATAAAAATACACAAAATATCCTTCATAACGGAAACTATGATATCAATTAAATGTTTGCAGCTACAAATTTCAGAAATAGAAATGGAAGGAAAATATCTTATGCATATACGCCCCGAGTGGGAAAACATTCCATTACTGAAAGTGGAAAAAGTTGGCAATCCTTACCATAGTGAATGGCCTAGAGTGAAAAATGGGGATAGGCTGTGTCCAGGACACACCCGCAGGTTTTATTTACGTAAATACATGTTTGACAGTAAAGGGTTTGAGGTAGAAGTCAGTTGATAAATGAAAGAGGAATGCAGTTGATAATTTTATTTACAAAAGGGCGATGATGTGAGAAGCAAAAAACATATGACATACAATTCACATCTGTGTTTCGTACAAAGTTTAAGTCGATACAAGTATAGCGTAAGGTAGTTGGTGGATAATTTACCTAAGTCAAGCCGAAATTGTCTTTCATGAACTTGAGTAAGTTGGTGTTTTTGTTGCACATCAATGCTATAGTCACCAGTGAGAATGATAGGCTCTTGGGCATCCGGTACCATACTTGGTATGATTTTCTTGATGTTTTCTGAGTAATCGCATAGCATCCGGAACATAAAGACCTCTAGTGATGTTTGTGAAACGTTGGGATGAATGTAAACCAAAGCAAGTATGAAGCGACTTTGAGCAGACACTGTCACATCAACTAGACACATGTCACCGACATAGTCTTTTTCAATCCTCAATCTGTTGTTGACTGAGATATTTACGGGTTGGCAATCTATTAGACTATTGATGTTTCAGCAAATAGCAACTCCCCTTGCAGTTTGTTTTGTATGTGAAGTAGTACGTTTGGAAGTGGATGGTTTGTGTTGGGCCGTCCCGAGTGGGAAAAACTTTCCATTACTGAAAGTGGGAAAAGTTTGCAATCTTTATATAGCCCTATTTCTTTTCGCCTTCAATTCGAAACCGGAAAAATGTATGGGACTAGAATAATCCATTCAAGTTTCACCCACGGACAAGTAGCCCATTGGTTAACATGTACTAGCTGTAGAAGTGCTTGGTTGTGGCTCCACGCGTTGCGCATCTTCGGCTTTCTTCTTCTGTCTAAAAACTTGCATCGTTCTGCATTAGTCGTTTTGGACATGTTTGATTCCTTTTGAGTTCTTCTTTCTTTGATATATGTTTATAGTATTTTGAGTCGGACGTTTGCTTCAAATATTTAGACAATTTGATTTTCTCACAAATATGTTTTCACTTTTATCACTTATAACGTATAAAACACTTATTAAATGTTTATGAATTATTGGATTTTCGATAGACCCGAAATTGGCTGACGCCCTTCGCTCTCCCCGTGCATGGGTATAACATTAAAATTTATATTTTTATAATTATTGTCTATTACTCTTTTTATGCCAGTTATCAGATTTTAACTATTTGTTATAATTTAGAAATCATAAGCATTTGATCAATCATAAGAAATTATGTCAGTCAAGTTTTCCTAGAGAATACCCCTATGGTACCAATTTTAGAGACATATCCACGTCAAAATTAATTTTTTTAATCGGATTGTGTTAGAAGTACAGACACAGTTGCCAGCAGAAAATGCACATTTGAACTATCTGGCATCATAACTGCGCATTATGAATGATTCAGAGATATATCCAAAAAATATATTTCGGTCTAAAGATTTAGAAAGAGAGATATTATGAAACCTGGAATATAGATATATGTAGCTAGCGGAAAAATTGTTCATTACTTTGCGCAGGAAATACCAGTACAATATGTTCCGTAGTAATTTGTATATATTTCAATTTTTTTTTATCGGTAGGATTTTGGAAACATATATGCTGCTGCAAATATAATATAAAGAGAAATGTAAACTTACGTCCTGTAGTGGTGCAGTTATGCGTTACAAAAAAAATTGGGAATTATGTACAAACTAATCTTTAGTATGAACGCTATCCGTCGAACAAGAAATTTTGAAGTCAGACTTTTAGAACGCCGGTATCGGAAAAGCTGTTTATTCGTTTACGTTCCCTATCGCAAACATATTATATTAGTTTGAAGAGCAAATGTGCACAAATTCTTCCTGCTGTGATTGGTGCTTGCCTCCCAATTTTTTTTTCTTAGTTGGGGATTCAGAACTATAGGTTTGGTGGCAAATATGTATATTACAAACAGAAATACTCCTCTACATACACTAGGTACAGGTTTTTTGCACAAAAAAATAGAAGACATATGCAAAGTATTCTTCGTAATGAACTAGAAGGTATATACACTGAAGTGCCAGAAAAAACCAGATACATGTACTTGGAGTGCCACTTTTCCAAAATAAGAAATCAACGCTGCCAACGTTTTGTACTAGTTTTGTACAGTTTTGTACACCACCGGAAGTGGTACTTTTCGGCTCTTTAAAAGTGGCACTCCAAGTACATGCTGGAGTGCCACTTTTTCGAAATCAAAAATAAATACTGCCAAAGTTTTGTACTAGTTTTGTACAGTTTTGTACACCCAAAAGAAAATTTTGTACACCACCGGAAGTAGAACTTTTTGGCTCTCTAAAAGTGGCACTCCAAGTACATGCTGAGTGCCACTTTCTCAAAATCGAAAATAACTACTGCCAAAGTTTTGTACTAGTTTTGTACAGTTTTGCACACCCAAAAGAAAATTTTGTACACCACCGGAAGTGGTACTTTTCGGCTCTTTAAAAGTGGCACTCCAAGTACATGCTGGAGTGCCACTTTTTCGAAATCAAAAATAAATACTGCCAAAGTTTTGTACTAGTTTTGTACAGTTTTGTACACCCAAAAGAAAATTTTGTACACCACCGGAAGTAGAACTTTTGGCTCTCTAAAAGTGGCACTCCAAGTACATGCTGTGTGCCACTTTCTCAAAATCGAAAATAACTACTGCCAAAGTTTTGTACTAGTTTTGTACAGTTTTGTACACCCAAAAGAAAATTGTGTACACCACCGGAAGTGGTACTTTTCGGCTCTTTAAAAGTGGCACTCCAAGTACATGCTGGAGTGCCACTTTTTCGAAATCGAAAATAAATACTACCAAAGTTTTGTACTAGTTTTGTACAGTTTTGTACACCCAAAAGAAAATTTTAGTACACCGCCGGAAGTAGTACTTTTCGGCTATCTAAAAGTGGCGCTCCAAGTACATGCTGAGTGCCACTTTCTCAAAATCGAAAATAACTACTGCCAAAGTTTTGTACTAGTTTTGTACAGTTTTGTACACCCAAAAGAAAATTTTGTACACCACCGGAAGTAGTACTTTTCGGCTCTGTTAAAGTGGCACTCCAAGTACATGCTTAGTGCCACTTTCTCAAAATCGAAAATAACTACTGCCAAAGTTTTGTACTAGTTTTGTACAGTTTTGTACACCCAAAAGAAAATTTTGTACACCACCGGAAGTGGTGCTTTTCGGGTCTTTAAAAGTGGCACTCCAAGTACATGCTGGAGTGCCACTTTTTCGAAATCGAAAATAAATACTGCCAAAGTTTTGTACTAGTTTTGTACACCCAAAAAAAAATTTTGTACACCACCGGAAGTAGTACTTTTCGGCTCTGTTAAAGTGGCACTCCAAGTACATGCTGAGTGCCACTTTCTCAAAATCGAAAATAACTACTGCCAAAGTTTTGTACTAGTTTTGTACAGTTTTGTACACCCAAAAGAAAATTTTGTACACCACCGGAAGTGGTATTTTTCGACTCTTTAAAAGTGGCACTCCAAGTACATGCTGAGTGCCACTTTCTCAAAATCGAAAATAAATGCTGCCAAAGTTTGTACTAGTTTTGTACAGTTTTGTACACCCAAAAGAAAATTTTGTACACCACCGGAAGTAGAACTTTTGGCTCTCTAAAAGTGGCACTCCAAGTACATGCTGAGTGCCACTTTCTCAAAATCGAATATAACTACTGCCAAAGTTTTGTACTAGTTTTGTACAGTTTTGTACACCCAAAAGAAAATTTTGTACACCACCGGAAGTAGTACTTTTCGGCTCTCTAAAAGTGGCGCTCCAAGTACATGCTGAGTGCCACTTTCTCAAAATCGAAAATAACTACTGCCAAAGTTTTGTACTAGTTTTGTACAGTTTTGTACACCCAAAAGAAAATTTTGTACACCACCGGAAGTAGTACTTTTCGGCTCTGTTAAAGTGGCACTCCAAGTACATGCTGAGTGCCACTTTCTCAAAATCGAAAATAACTACTGCCAAAGTTTTGTACTAGTTTTGTACAGTTTTGTACACCCAAAAGAAAATTTTGTACACCACCGGAAGTGGTATTTTTCGACTCTTTAAAAGTGGCACTCCAAGTACATGCTGAGTGCCACTTTCTCAAAATCGAAAATAAATACTGCCAAAGTTTTGTACTAGTTTTGTACAGTTTTGTACACCCAAAAGAAAATTTTGTACACCACCGGAAGTGGTACTTTTTGGCTCTCCTTTGTGGCTCTCGACCTTGTACTTGTAGTGCCACTTTTCCAAAATTGAAAAAAAAAAACACTGCCAGAGTGTTGTCCTAGTTTTGTACACCCAAAAGAAAATGTTGTACACCACCGGAAGTGGTACTTTTTGACTCTCCTTTTGTGGCACTCGAGCATGTACTTGGAGTGCCATATTTCTAAAATCGAAAATAAACACTGCCAGAATAGTGTACTAGTTTTGTACAGACAAAAGAGAGTTATGTACTCCTCCGGCGATGGTTCTCTTTGGTTGTCCAGCATGCTCTTAGAGTGTCATCTTTCGAAATCCAGAAGTTAACACTACTATCTCTTCTCAGTTTATTACATATTTTTACTCCTGTTAATTATACACAACCAGCTGTTTTGTGTTCATTATACGCAACTTTTATTTGTTCAAGGTCGCAAATTTTCGTGCGGTTGTCTTGTATAAACTAAGACATTGTCGGAGCCTTCATTTTTATAGCAAAGGAAGAAAAGAAACAGTTTTTTGTTGCTTTGTTAAGCAATGCTTTCGGCAAAAGCATTTCGGAAATGCGAGGAAAAGGAATTCAAATCAGCGCATATCATCGTTTCCAGTCTAGCAGGCATGCCGAGCAAGGTTGGGGGAGAGGGAAGTTGCAAAACACCTCGGCGCATTCGCAGTATCGTAACTAGCACCACTTGTGCAACCCCGGAAAGTTTATTTCAGCACCCCTAAGCATAATAATTTTTCCAGAATTTCGGACACTAGGGAGAATGTGTTTTTCACGGTGTTTGTTTTGGGAAAATGGGGATGTCAGGAAGTTAGGGAGACTGATGTCTGGTAAAGTAAAGGAACTACCTATAGAGCCCTGTAGTTTTAACTTTTAAAATAAATTTTGGAACAGAAGTACATAATGCAAGGTTATCAATCAGCCAGTCAGATTTAACACGGTGAGCTGTCAGATGCATAATCATGAATATACGTTTTATCGCATTGAAACGAATTCGGTAAAATACATTTAAATGTTTAAGGTTAACAACTATGAGACTTTAGTGATCGTTATTGGATATGGTTGTATACAAACAGGGAATTCAGTATTCTACACTGCAAGAATGCAATATGGATTTCGTAGCTGCAGATATTAATTTGCATGTACAACAAAACTTCAATGCAGGCCAGGAAAAAAAAAGTGCGTGTGGAAATGCAATGTGCAGGTATGTGTTGTTTACAAATATACGAGTACTATAATACCCAGTGTTCGAAATGTGCCGGTATGGCATACCGGTAGTTAACAAAATGGAAGTGAGCAAGCATACCGGCAGTTAAAAAAAACGTTATTTACCATCCCGGTATGTAATAAATTATAAACCCTTCACAAACTACGTAAAGATATCAGGATGAAAGAACAAATTTTAACGCAAAAAACGGCAAATGGCATTTTTAACGGATAAAATTGATAATTAGCAGCTGAGACTGAAAGAGACCGACCACAAACCCTTCAATGAAGTTTTTTTAATTTTTACATTAATTTTATAAAATTATATACATTAATTTTTCAATACCAAAAAAAAAAAAAAAAAAAAAAAAGAAGCAATTATACGGAATGGAATGTATTTCTTTCGAAACCTCCTATTTATACTATGTGGATCTATGGTCTACACCATACTGGCAGTAGCTCTGTGCCACTTCGACCACTGAGTGTACCACATAACTACATATTACAGATATAATATAAATTATAATTGTATGATTAAAATGCAAGTGGAAAATTAATTATGCGATAAGTGGACATTTTCATGTTTTTAGGCCTAAGTCTTTCTTTCTAGCCTTCATTTTTTGGCGAAATTATTAAGCGTTGAGGTCCATTCTTTTGGCAAACTGCCTTTCTATGCAGTGACAATTCCTGCAGCCTATCTTGTGACATGATGTTTCTCAAATAGTTTTTACAAATTTTAATTTGGAAAACGATCTCTTTACAGATGCAACTGTGACGGGTAGCCGTGAGTGTTAAAAAAAACATCAAGGCAATAATTACATAGTTTAGTACAACCACCGACAATTGTAGGATCCCCATCCTCCACGAGGAATCTCCATGTGGCCTCGCACTTTCCTTCAGCAGTGCACCAATAAGGCGATTGCAGAGCGATCGTATCACAACCCGGAGCCAAAGGGTCGAATAGCTTTAATGTGTAGGATATCCAGCAACCGAAAAATTGTTATGCCGTGTGTTGATAAAACGTGAAAGTGCGATGTATTTGTTTATTCAACTGACGCCATGTATTTGGGGGATTTGCACTTAGGATATCAGTGCTTCCAAAGTGTACCATCCATTTTTTAGTGTTCACAAATTTGGTACACATGTAAACAATTACTTATTTTACACTTGCAGGTGTCACAGCTCATCGTAAATTCAAATAACGCAAACTTTCAATAATAACTTTTGGAATGTCGTAATAACTTTTGGAATGTCCTAATTCCATTGCATTTTTATTTTCATTTATCATGGCCTTAATTGATTGAATTTACTTTTTGTTTCGAAATGCATCCACCCGTCTCCCAAATTTTAATTTTCACCTAAAGTCAATATTTACCTTAATTTTAACATTTGCTAAATTTAACTATTAATTACACACATGAGCAAAACCTATCCATAACAGTTTGAAATGTGGTCAGGAAGGAAAAAACAAGATGATGGATGTGAAAACGAACTTTAGGCGTACTCAAACACAGTGATCTGTTTCCTTCTGTTCGACAGGCTATTCTTATTGTTCAAACATTACCAGTAACAACCTGCCCAGTGGAGAGGTCCTTCAGCACTATGAGAACGGTTAAAAACCTGGTTAAGGTCAAAAATGGCAGATGGACGTTTATCTGGACTGTGCATGATGAGTATTCATCGAGAAAATGTTTTTGAGAATAAACATGAACTCATTCAAAATGTAATTGATAGATTTGGACAAAACCCAAGACGTTTGCAGTTTTTATTTCATAGTATCTCTTCTAAAGTGCAAGAAACATAAAATTGAAGGGGATATAAAATTAACAGATAAATGTCTATAAAAAAAGGGGGTTTATACTCATACTCAATAAAGGACGATGGAGCAGTGCAATTGTTTTACGTAACCCCAAGTGAATGCAATAAAGGACGATGGAGCAGTGCAATTGTTTTACGTAACCCCAAGTGAATGTTTCCATACAAAAAGACTTTATTAAGTTGATTATTAAATTTAGCAAGAAGCCTACAGTAAGGTTAAACTTTTGACTCAGATATGAATAATCAGTGACCAGTAATTGGTAAATGACATAATTATTATTATTGTCCGTTATTTCAATACTAAATATTGACTATAGAAAGAAAGATGTGTCCAAGTTCCCAAACTTTGGGGGCGGGGGGGGATATCAGTGCTCCGAACCCACTCCCTAGCTTTAGGGGCTCGATGCACTCGCCTGACCCAACCCCCGATATGCCATATAAAGACGCAGGGGTACTATAAATTTAAGCAATAATTATGATAGTGGGAGTATACCAGTTTTCCCCCTCCCCCGGAAAAGTTGCAGCTGACGCCCATGCTCATGGGGGATAACGCAGCGGGAAAAAGTTTCCGGCCCTTTATATGATTTTTTTTATCACCAAAATGGCGGTTAAACAAGTTCCCAAAGTTTGGCCAAATATTTTAAAAACTACATGACAAAATGATTATGTACAATTTCGCATTTTCAATACATGAAAAAAAAATCTTTACTTTTTAAAAACTTTGTTGTAAATCCGAATGTAATTTTGTTTTTATATTCATACCCCTACTACTCCTTCTTTATTAGCATCGCTCTTTTCAAAGCAAATTGTTTACAAGTTGATTTCTCAATAGTATTGAGTAAAATATTCTCTAATCTTTGCTTGTTTAAAATTTGTCAACGTCAGAGAAAAAACATAACTATGAACGTTATTAAGTTTTGCACCATCTATTTCATGGCTGAACTACAGGTGCATTTCACCAGCCCCCCCACCACGGAATTTTTTTAATTTTTCAGACACCATTCGTTTGTACCACGTATGAACCGGAATGAACTCGGTTTTTTTTCGTTTGAACCGCAATAGTTTTGGAGATATTTAAAAAACAAAGTGGGGGGGGGCTGGTGAAACGATAGCCCCCCACCATGGAATTTTTTAATTTTTTTTGCACCATTCGTTTGTACCACGTATGAACCGGAATGAACTCATTTTTTTTCGTTTGAACCGCAATAGTTTTTGAGTTATTTAAAAAACAAAGTGGGGGGGGGGCTGGTGAAATGGTACCCCCAAAAATAGATATTTCAAATTTCAGCATAGACATTCGTTAATAAATCGTATGAACCGGAATGAACTCCATTTTCATCGTTTGAACCACAATAGTTTTTGAGATATTTAACAAATAATATTGAGAATTTGCATATAAATATAGGAGGCCGACCATTTCACCATGGAAATTCAAAATTTCGAAATAGCCATTCGTTAGTAAATCGTATGAACCGGAATGAACTCCATTTCTATCGTTTGAACCGCAATAGTTTTTGAGATATTTAAAAAATAATATTGAGAATTTGCATATATACAGAAAGACCGACCATTTCACCAGCCCCCCACCATGGAAATTCAAAATTTCAAAATAGGCATTCGTTAGCAAATCGTATGAACTGAAAAGAACTCCATTTTCATCGTTTGAACCGCAATAATTTTTGAGATATTTAAAAAAGAATGTTACAGGCCATTTCATCCCCCTCCCCCCTCATCACGGAAATTCAAAATTCCGAAATAGCCATTCGTTAGCAAATCATATGAACAGGAATGGACTCCATTTTTACCGTTTGAACCGCAATAGTTTTTGAGGTATTTAAAAAATAATATTGAGAATTTGCACATATACAGAGAGACCGACCATTTCACCAGCCCCCCCACCATGGAAATTCAAAATTTCAAAATAGCCATTTGTTAGCTAATCGTATAAACCGAAAAGAACTCCATTTTCATCGTTTGAACCGCAATAGTTTTTGAGATATTTAACAAATAATGTTACAGGCCTACCATTTTCACCCCCTCATCATGGAAATTCAAAATTCCGAAATAGCCATTCGTTAGTAAATCGTATGAACAGGAATGGACTCCATTTTTATCGTTTGAACCGCAATAGTTTTTGAAATATTTAATAAATAATATTGAGAATTTGCATATACAGAGACCGACCATTTAACCCCCCCCCCCCATGGAAATTCAAAATTTCAAAATAGCCATTCGTTAGCAAATCGTATGAACCGAAAAGAACTCCATTTTCATCGTTTAAACCGCAATAGTTTTTGAGGTATTGAAAAAAGGATGTTACAAGCCTACACAATTACCCCCCCCCCCCCACCACCACCATGGAATTCGAAATTTCATAGCCATTCGTTAGTAAATCGTATGGCCGCCCCGGTGGCGCAGTGGTCTAAGGCGTTGGCCTCTGATCATTCGTCCGTAAGGGGTCCGGGTTCGAATCCCGGTCAGGCATAGATGTTGTGTTTGTCTTACGGCACTGGCTCTCTCCCTTCCCTGGAACCAGTGACCCTGAATTAGGGACGGACGACTGCTTATAGCCCATTGAGTTGCTCACGGTGGTCGTTAAATCTCCAATAAAAAAAACTGTTGCGGTTCAAACGATAAAAATGGAGTTCATTCCTATTCATACGATTTACTAACGAATGGGAATTTTGAATTTCCATGGTGGGGGGGGGGGAGTTAATGGTGTAGGCCTGTGACATTCTTTTTTAAATATCTCAAAAACTATTGCGGTTCAAACGATGAAAATGGAGTTCTTTTCGGTTCATACGATTTGCTAACGAATGGCTATTTTGAAGTTTTGAATTTCCATGGTGGGGGGCTGGTGAAATGGTCGGTCTCCCTGTATATATGCAAAATCTCAATATTATTTTTTAAATATCTCAAAAACTATTGCGGTTCAAACGATAAAAATGGAGTTCATTCCTGTTCATACGATTTACTAACGAATGGCTATTTCGGAATTTTGAATTTCCATGATGAGGGGGTGAAATGATAGGCCTGTAACATTATTTTTTAAATATCTCAAAAACTATTACGGTTCAAACGATGAAAATGGAGTTCTTTTCAGTTCATACGATTTGCTAACGAATGCCTATTTTGAAATTTTGAATTTCCATGGTGGGGGGCTGGTGAAATGGTCGGTCTTTCTGTATATATGCAAATTCTCAATATTATTTTTTAAATATCTCAAAAACTATTGCGGTTCAAACGATAGAAATGGAGTTCATTCCGGTTCATACGATTTACTAACGAATGGCTATTTCGAAATTTTGAATTTCCATGGTGGGGGGGGGGGGGGGCTGGTGAAATGGTCGGCCTCCTATATTTATATGCAAATTCTCAATATTATTTGTTAAATATCTCAAAAACTATTGTGGTTCAAACGATGAAAATGGAGTTCATTCCGGTTCATACGATTTATTAACGAATGGCTATGCTGAAATTTGAAATATCTATTTTTTGGGGGTACCATTTTTAACCAGCCCCCCCCCCCACTTTGTTTTTTAAATAACTCAAAAACTATTGCGGTTCAAACGAAAAAATTGAGTTCATTCCGGTTCATACGTGGTACAAACGAATGGTGCAAAAAAAATTTAAAAATTCCATGGTGGGGGTGCTATCGTTTCATCAGCCCCCCCCCTCCCCGCCACTTTGTTTTTAAATATCTCCAAAACTTTTGCGGTTCAAACGAAAAAAACCGAGTTCATTCCGGTTCATACGTGGTACAAACGAATGGTGTCTGAAAAATTAAAAAATTCCGTGGTGGGGAGGTGCTGGTGAAATGCACCTCTGAACTACAACAACAAAAAGACCTCCGCACCATGCCAAGAGTTGTAACTTTCCTAAGTGCACGTTTTATTCAGAGCAAAGATTGCGAAATAAAATTTTCATCCAAACCGAAACTAAACAACATATCCCTCTCTGATGAGATCAAGGTTCAACTTTGCACGAAGAAGGAACACAAGAACGCTAACCGAAAGTAAACAGCATACCCTTCTCTGATGGGATGAAGGTTCAACTTTGGCTGCACCAAGAACTCAGTAACGCTGTCTCGATTCTCTCAAACTTGTGATATACCGGTTACGTAAACGAATCAAAGAACTGTGAGTTTGTGATAATCAAAAATTACAAAATTTATGTACATCGCAAAAAGCGTATAAATGAATTAATTAGCTATTATCGAATTGGAAAAGCTTAGAAAATACAGTAAAATATCGGGACTAATGCAGAATTACGTATAAATATCAAAAAATATAACTGGAGTACGCATAGCCGAAGTTTCACTGAATGTCTTTTTATTTCTACAAAGCAATGCTTAAATATAAAAATTTTGTTTAAACTGAAAACCACTAGATTGAAAAAACATTGCGCAGAAATTCAAATTGCTTGAATTTCAGTCTGTGACTTATACCTGTAACTTAACCCTCCTTTCGAGTTGCTTCTAAACTAAAGATTTTCCCACTGAAGAGTCCGCTACTTCTCTAACAGCTTGTACATTTTAGCGACACTGACAGTGAGTCACAGCAAAATTTATAGACAACCTTGATTGTAAAAATGGGGGGGGGTGTAGAGAGAAAGATTGCAAGTAATTGTGGGGAACTGATATAAGGAAAGAGATTTAAACGAATACGTATTGTTGCTATATGTTGATCTAAGAGCTATTTTGTGTCAAATGATGAATCACAATGTGACGATTTTTTATAAAGATGACCTTCGAACTTTCATTGAGTGGAAAATTAAGGGAAAGGAGATTTTAAACATAAATTCTTTTGGTGATTCTTCCAACTTGGCCGTTCGGCTTCTGGGTTATTACAAAAGTGTGTTTTATATGCAACAAACTAGGAATATTAATCAAATTAGTTAACCATTTAAGCTACAGCTTCAAAAATCAAGAGTCAAAAAGTACCACTTCCGGTGGTGTACAAAATCTTCTTTTGGGTGTACAAAACTATGACATCACTCTGGCAGTGTTTTTTTTTAATTTTGGAAAAGTGGCACTCCAAGTTCATGCTCGAGGGCCACAAAGGAGAGTCAAAAAGTACCACTTCCGGTGGTGTACAAAATTTTCTTTTGGGTGTACAAAACTAGGACAACACTCTAACAGTGTTTTTTTTTTTCAATTTTGGAAAATTGGCTCTCCAAGTACATACTCGAGGGCCACAAAGAAAAATCAAAAAAGTACTACTTCCGGTGGTGTACACAATTTTCTTTTGAGTGTACAAAACTGTACAAAACTAGGACTGCACTTTGGCAGTGTTTATTTTCGTTTTCGGAAAAATGGCACTACAAGTACATGCTCGAGGGCCACAAAGGAGAGTCAAAAAGAACTATTTCCGGTGGTGTACACAATTTTCTTTTGGGTGTACAAAACTGTGACAAAACTAAAACAGTGCTTATTTTCCTTTTTTGGAAAAGTGGCACTCCAAGTACATGCTCGAGGGCCACAAAGGGGAGTCAAAAAGTACGACTTCCTGTGGTGTACAAAATTTTCTTTTGGATGTACAAAACTGTACAAAACTAGTACAAAACTTTGGCAGTAGTTATTTTCGATTTTGAGAAAGTGGCACTCAGCATGTACTTGGAGTGCCACTTTTTGAGAGCCGAAAAGTACTACTTCCGGTGGTGTACAAAATTTTCTTTGGGGTGTACAAAACTGTACAAAACTAGTACAAAACTTTGGCAGTAGTTATTTTCGATTTTGAGAAAGTGGCACTCAGCATGTACTTGGAGTGCCACTTTTAGAGAGCCGAAAAGTACTACTTCCGGTGGTGTACAAAATTTTCTTTTGGGTGTACAAAACTGTACAAAACTAGTACAAAACTTTGGCAGTATTTATTTTCGATTTCGAAAAAGTAGCACTCCAGCATGTACTTGGAGTGCCACTTTTAGAGAGCCGAAAAGTACCACTTCTGGTGGTGTGCAAAATTTTCTTTTGGGTGTACAAAACTGTACAAAACTAGTACAAAACTTTGGCAGTAGTTATTTTCGATTTTGAGAAAGTGGCACTCAGCATGTACTTGGAGCGCCAATTTTAGATAGCCGAAAAGTATTACTTCCGGTGGTGTACAAAATTTTCTTTTGGGTGTACAAAACTGTACAAAACTAGTACAAAACTTTGGCAGTATTTATTTTCGATTTCGAAAAAGTGGCATTCCAGCATGTACTTGGAGTGCCACTTTTAAAGAGCCGAAAAGTACTACTTCCGGTGGTGTACAAAATTTTCTTTTGGGTGTACAAAACTGTACAAAACTAGTACAAAACTTTGGCAGTATTTATTTTCGATTTCGAAAAAGTGGCACTCCAGCATGTACTTGGAGCGCCACTTTTAGATAGCCGAAAAGTACTACTTCCGGTGGTGTACAAAATTTTCTTTTGGGTGTACAAAACTAGTACAAAACTTTGGCAGTATTTATTTTCGATTTCGAAAAAGTGGCACTCCAGCATGTACTTGGAGCGCCACTTTTAGATAGCCGAAAAGTACTACTTCCGGTGGTGTACAAAATTTTCTTTTGGGTGTACAAAACTGTACAAAACTAGTACAAAACTTTGGCAGTATTTATTTTCGATTTCGAAAAAGTGGCACTCCAGCATGTACTTGGAGCGCCACTTTTAAATAGCCGAAAAGTACTACTTCCGGTGGTGTACAAAATTTTCTTTTGGGTGTACAAAACTGTACAAAACTAGTACAAAACTTTGGCAGTATTTATTTTCGATTTTGAAAAAGTGGCACTCCAGCATGTACTTGGAGTGCCACTTTTAAAGAGCCGAAAAGTACCACTTCCGGTGGTGTACAAAATTTTCTTTTGGGTGTACAAAACTGTACAAAACTAGTACAAAACGTTGACAGCGTGTATTTCTTATTTTGGAAAAGTGGCACTCCAAGTACATGTATCTAGAAAAACCGGCACACACGAGTTTATGCAAAATACATAGCAACATCACCTATGCGCGTACTCGGTTGCGTCCGTCAGTGCGTATATAAAGCGGTAGACATCCTTGCCAGCTGTCAGAGCTGTTTTCCGCATGACAATGACAAGTAATAACGATTTAAGCGATTTTCAACGCGGTTTCATAGTTGGCGCTCGTGAGATGGGCCATCGTATTTTGGAGGTAGAAAAGAAGTTCGAGTTTTCACGGACGACCATTGCAAGGGTGTACCGTGACTACAAGAAATCCGGCAAAACCTCCAACCTACGATACCAGCGTGGCCGTAAAAAGACATTGGGTGAACGTGACCATCGTCGGCTGTCAAGAATCGTTTCACGCCATAGACGTGCAACACTCTCGTAGGTATCATCGTAATTCAATGCTGGAGCCTCAGGGTCCGGACGGTGCAACGTGTCCTGCACGATATGGGCTTTGGGAGCCGACGCCCAACTCGAGTTTCCTTGATGGGTGCACGACACAGAGCTATGCGCCTCGCTTGGGCACGGCAACACCGCCACTGGACACCTGCCGACTGGAAACAAGTAGCCTGGTCTGACGAGTCCCGTTTCCAACTGTATGAGGCAGATGACAGGATTCGTGTGTGGCGCAAACCCCGTGAAGCCATGGGTCCCGCCTGTCAACAGGGAATTGCACCGGCTGGTGGGGGTTCCGTAATGGTATGGAGTGTGTTTAGCTGGACTTCACTGGGACTCCTGGTATGTGTACAAACGTCTGTGACTGGCCAACGCTATGTGCGCATCCTTTCGGACGAGAAGCGCACGTTCATGTCATGCATTCATGCTAATGGGTTGAGCCTGTTCCAACAGGACAATGCACCTCCCCACAAGTGTCGGGACGCCACATTATGGTTAGAGGAGCATTCATCCGAGTTTGGGGTGTTTGCCATTTCCACCCAAGTCCCCAGATCCGAACGTGATAGAACACATTTGGGATGCCGAACACAGGAATCCGAGACCTCGGAATACACCCGAATTGTGGAACGCTCTGCAGGAAGTATGGTGTGCATTGCCTACAACGTATTTCCAGAAGCTAGTGGAGTCCATGCCCCGTCGTATTTCTGCAGTCTTGCGCTCCCGTGGGGTACCACCAAGTATTAGACTGGTGTACCAGTTTTTCTGGCACTTCAGTGTACATGCAAAATATTCTTTCATGAAGTAGAAGGTGTATGTAAAGTATTCTTCGACATCAACTAGAAAGCATATGTGAAGTGTTCTTCGTCATGAACTAGAAAGTACAGTATATGCAAATTATTTTTCGTCAGAAATAGAAGGTATATGGAAATTATTCTTCGTCAAACTAGTATGTACAGTACACTCCTGTTATAAAAAACTCGGATATAAGAAATTTACGGTTATACGAAATAAATTTATAACGTTGGTTGGCCCAATGTTAAAGTATAGGAACTTTTCATGTTCATAAGAAAGCAAAAAAAGTCAAATTTTGGTTATAAGAAAGTTCAAAAAAATATATTTCCAAAATAAATATTTTTCCCACCTGTGCTGCAATGTTTCTTCTCTTTATCTCGCATGGAATTTCAAGGCCATTTTCGGAGCGGCTTCCACCAGATAATGCACGTAGTTTTTTGCCCTTCGCCCCTCCCTACAATGCATGATAAGCGTTTTCTCGGAAGGGGTAAATCCCCTTCTGACTTACCCCTTCCAAGAACTCTGGCTCATCACCTGCGCGTTAATAGATGAAGAGCGGTATATTGCTATATATAGTACGTATGTATTCTATGTTCTCATCTTTTCATGTTGCGCTTTTTTTGAGTTCTATTTCTACCTGTTTGCATTAGTGAGCAAACTAGCTATATGACTGTTTGATATGAAAGGAGAGCCTAAAATTGCGCACCAAAGATTGGAACGACCGAAAATTGATGTGAAAACTGCCAATGATTTTGTTCACGCCGCTTGAAATTCAGTGGACTTTACAGTTATTAAGAACTGCTTTCGGAAAGCTGCATTTTATAATGAAGAAAATTATGAACTGGAACAAGACTTTTAAGGATGAAGTTCCCCTTGATGAGATGTGGAAGGTGTTTCTTTTGAGGATTTTGTCACAGCAGATAACGGTCTGCAAGCATCGCCTGAGCTGCCAGACGCCGAAAGTAAGTTTGACCCAGGTGAATCCTGCTGAAGAAACTGGAAGCAGCAGTAAAGAAGAGGATGACAACTTTTCTGATTTAGAAAGTGAAGGACTATGTGAGTTGCATCCCAAGTGCTCAAAAAGCAGAGAGAGAGCAATGTTTGATTAGACTCCAAAAATGTGAGACGACTGTAATGGTGAAATTAAAAAAAACAACAAAAAAAACAGACATCTATAACATATTTTTTTTAATAAAATGTATTTATTGATGTACACTTATTTATTCATAAAGTACCTGTACTGTACGTTATGTATCTGCTTTAATTTTGAAGTTTTAACCATTTTAATCCAATTTCGGTTATAAAAGACTGATTTTTTATCTCATTTAACTTTCTTATAACGAGATTTGACTGTATATGCAAAGCATTCTTCGTCAGGACTAGAAAGTATGCTCAAAGCATTCCTCATCAGAATGTTATCCTTCTGAGAAAAAACTTTTAAAGCTGATTATTTAGAGCAAAGATATTAGGAAAAAAAAAGGTAGCATTTTTCGTCCACTAGCGGGAAAATTGTATATCATTTGTGGAAGAAAAGGCATGCAGTATGGTCTTCGTGCTGAAAGGCATAGGACGAAAAAATGTTTTAACCGGATTTTTAAAAGCAAAGATATGGAATAAAATATTTTTCGAATTTGATAGCTTCTGAACTTACTCTGTCCTCGAGACGAAATAATACATTGGAAAAAATCAAATCTGCAAGGATCATCGTTCTCACACTTCAGTATCCCCGACGCAAAGCGATGTTTTCAAATTGGGTGTAATCAGGCAGAAGAACAGAGCAATGTCACAAGCATGTACTTTCTTGTTCAAAAGACACGATAAACATATATAAAATATCAAAGTAACATATATCTTCTGGGACTAACAACCAGAAATGAGAGGCATTTCTGAGTTTCCAAATATATATTTGCATTTAAATAGAATAGCACGCGAGCACATTCAGCATTCATTTTTAAGATTTATGTAAAATTTAACGAGGCAAAAGTCACAGGGTAATTGCTTTCGTTTATTTCCTATCTTGCATAACTTAAAATTTTACAAAAAAATTAATTACGAACAGTTCACGCAAACGCAAATAATTCGAGCTTTTCTGCTGTAGTTAAATTCCGTCAAGGAACTAATTAAAGTAATCTGTCATTTCTTATGAACAAAAATTTTGATGAAACTACTAAATGCACGATTGAGATACATTTATCGCCATTTATCACTGGAAAATACGGTTAAACGGGGTGTTGTCATAAGCAGAGAGTTATTACAGAGAAAATAAAAGTAATACATTACACCAGAAACAAACCGATGGACTAGGCTTGTTGAAGCAACTGGAAATTTAATTTTCGAAGAAACATTAGCAGGAGTGTGCAGCTGTAAGTTTTGATAGTGGACACAACAGGAAATTTTATGTTACAATGGTAATGTGTTCTCTTTGGGCTTGATAAGACAAAATTCCTATCAAATTTAGTTCGTAAAATACATTATCAGAGGTGAAGACAAAGCACATTCTCAATTAGTGTAAGTATTGTTCTTTGTCAAGAAATGTATTGAAATATGTCATTTTAATCTGTATGTATGGTTAGACCAGTGGAATTCCCGAAACTTTCGCACCGTAGTCACCTAGAGATACATACTACGAGATCTTAAGGGCTTTTAGGCTAAGGATGAATACCTCTGGAATGGGTAGATCCTTTATGGGAAAAGAAGCGGAGAAAGCTCACAGCACACATACAATTCGTATCTCCCCCGGAGTTTGGGCCCAGATTCGGCTGAAACACGGGGATTAGCAATATACGTTCTGGTTAACAAAACCACTGGCGTGGCTTGCCATAATATACGGAAAAATTTAAAAATTGTCATGGCAATGAAATATATGCAGCGTAAGAAATTTTTGCAGTAGGGGGAATTATGAAATTGATTAAAATATTTTTGGCCGTGATTTAAAATAAAAGCTATTTGTTGAATGCATGACAGCAAAGATCATTATTTTAACATAGAAATAAATGGGAAGCGGATACCCGGAAGAATTAGTTCTGCGTGAATACTTGAAAAGCAGAAATATCTGAGACACTGAAGGTATGTATGTTGGCCAGCACGGATGAGAAATGGTCATCAACGTTAAGATGCAGCGAAGATTATTCGACTAGCTCACATAAGGAAACTTGTTCGATTCCCATGCTACATCTGCTTCAATTTCTTCGAACATATTTGCCCTGGGTGGTGTAAATCGGGAGATGCAGGTTCGGTTCCTGTTCCACGGAGATGTAATTATCAAGTTTTCTGAAGGATGTACAATACATAAGGCAAACAAAAACAAGTACAGCACCTACAGGGGTTAGAAAGAATAATGTAAACACCACGCTCAGAGACGTGACTGTTAATGCAGCTGAGTTCGTCGTAATACGCAAGGTAACACCACTTTTTCGTTGTAATAGCTTTTTTATAGCCTCAAATTCTTGTTTATGTGCATTTTTTAGATTGAAGGTTTATAAACCACCGTGTGCAACTCGATGGGCTATAAGTAGACGCCCGTCCCTATTTTAGGCCCACTGGCGCCAAGGAAGGGAGAAAGGCAGTGCCATAAGACAAACACAACATCCATACCTCACCGGGATTCGAACTCGGACTCTTCACGGACGAATGGTCATAAGGCAGCGCTAAGACCACTGCGCCACCGGGGGCGGCTGTGTGCATTTTGAAGTGTCATGCTTCGAAAATGTTTTCAGGGTAACGACGAAATGAGCTACCTAACGGAATTCGAAAAGTGTCTAATTGTTGGTGGCCGGCTAGTTGGTGCTTCCGTGACAACAGTCGCCAGGGTAGTGATGGCTATCGAGAGCTACTGTGTCTTGCGTCATGACAGTGTACCATGCTCGTGGCGAAATCTCGTCAGTGAAACACAAGAGCGGCTGGAAAACGACTCTGTCTGTTAGAGACAGGAGAACATTAAAGAATATTGTTACCCGTAATAAGAAGACCACGGCGCCGAAAATTAGTGCGGAGGTCAATCTGCATTTACAGACTCCAGTATCGTCGAAAGCAGTACACAGGGAACTGTCTCAACAAGACATTCATGGTAGAGCTCCTGTTTCAAAACCTTTGGGGACCAGGGTGAATTCAGAACTGCGATGGCAGTGGTTCCAGGATCATACAACGTAGACTGCCAAGGCATGGAAGCGTGTAATGTGTTCGGATGAATCCACATTCAAACTATTTCCCACCGTAGGGTGTCTTTACGTGTGGAGAACACCGTCAGAAGACTGTCTGTTTCCAACGGTGCAGCATGGTGGTGGTTTTGTCATGCTCTGAGCGGTTATATCGTGGTTTTCAGCAGGTCGTCTGATCTCCTTGAAAGGATGGATGACTGACAGGGCGTATGAAACATTTTGGCCTACAAAATCCACCCAATGGCTCAGGCATTGGTTTCTGCAGGGGATACCATCTACCAAGATGATAACACCCCATTTCACAGAGCTCGGAATGTCCAATCATGGTTTGAGGAACATGAGGACGAACTTTCACACCTTCTTTGGCGTCCCCAATCATCACACTTAAACATCACCGAGCCACTATGGTCTGTATTGCAAAACAGAGTACGATACCGTTATCCTCCTCCTGCAACTCTCAAGAAGCATGAAAAATGGTGTAAAATCCTACTAACCACCATCCTGGATTTGTATGCGTCCATTCCAAGGTGTATTCCGGCGGTTTTGAATGACACCCTACTAGATACATAAAACATTATTTTCCTAGGTGTTCACATTATTCTATCCAACCCCTGTATATGTCAACGAGATGAAGTTCTTTTTACATTTTTGAAACCCTGTTTATATACGGAAACTAACGAAGCTGATGCAAACCACAAAAGTATTCCTGTACTCTGTCTTGGTATTTGTAACACTTTGGAAATCGACAAGAACAGAGTGCATTTCCCAAGTTATTGGGGAAGCAGAGAAATTGGGCGAATTCTTAGCGAAACCTCATTTTACAGCTTATAAAACCTGAACATGAATTCAGAATAATCAATGAAAAAATCAATGCCGAGCACCATTCACCCAGCGCGAGCGCAATGTATTTCGAAATGACTGTCCATTAACTTGAATTATCGAACACCAAGTGATTCAAAGCCACCCTAAAAAGGTCGAAAGTTCATTTCGTTGGGGATAGAACCACCTGTAGGCAGCGCTGAGTGTTATTGATTTGCGGGGATCGAATCTGGCGCAGGCTCCGGCGCAAATGATTAAGCAACAACAGCTCGCTGACTCGTCACACGAAGGGGAAGGTGAAGTTACCAGGGACCTCATCGTACAGCAAGACGCTTAGAATGCCTGTCTAGCACGCTTAATGAAATCTAAGCATCGTATTCAATTAACAATATAGCAACAGCAATCCTCTCGCTGGAAAATACAAAACGTTGCCTTTAATAAATATCTTACTTTTTAACGTAATACCAAAGACATGTGCTTAAAACGTGAAGCAAACTATTCTTTATTCATCGTCGAATTACTAAAAGGTCGATCACATTATTTCATTTAATCCGTAGGAAGTAAAATGCTAACTGATAAGAACTGCACAGATTGATAAAAAAATTTAAATCTCATTTTCCACACTTTTTTTTTTTTTTTAAAGTATATTATACCCCTTTTTTCTGTCCACCAATTTTCACGAAATCTTTGCATCTACAAATCCGATTACAGAAAGCCTTTTGGTTTCGAAACTTGTCACGAGGAGAACACTTCGTAAATTTATGACGAACATTTTTGGCGTAAGGTATAAAAATATTGAACGTGGGTTTCGTATATTTATCCCTGTGCAGCAGAAAAGGCGTAGGAGTCGTTTGTGGGTGCTGGAGAGATGCGATACTTACGGGGTTTATATCAAGACGCGTAATGTTAATGTGTGGAACGAAGATGTGTTGCAGGTGAGAAATGTGAAGCAAAATGTTGTTAACATGGTTTAGGGAAATATTCTAATGTTGTTTGGCAATGTTGAAAGAAGGGGTTCCTAGATGCTACGATAATTTATTTAGCCCAAGTGGCAGGACATAAAAATTGAGTAAGACCAAGAAATACTTGAGGGGATAAAATTCAGGAATGTCTGCATGAGAAAAAGATAACGGGAATGAAGTACAAAAAGGTTTAGGGCGAGGCGCGTGATGGATGACAGTGCGAGGCGTGTGAGGCGTGTTATGGATGACAGTGAAGCTCCAGTTTTGCACCGATATCGCTGTAAACGGAGATGTTTGGTATCATCAACAGTAAGTACACTGGTGTGCAAACATTAAGAACGAAGAGGAGAAATTAGCATAACAGCGGAACGAGCAGGCGACCGAAAGACCCCTCAGGAGATAGACTAGGGTCCGGTACGGTAGGGCATGCGCATATATGCAGCATAACGTGGGGGAAGGGGGTGTCGGAAAGGGTATAAAGCACACGGGCGGTGTACGCTCAGCAATTCGGTGAAAGCTATTGCACGATGTACATCTGTTTGAAGGACGTCAAGTTGCTGTCACCGTGTGATTTGGCCAACAGGCAAACCAGTAGACGACATATATAAATGACTTTACCCGAGGTCACGTCATTGGGAAGTTGGAAGAAGGTCGAAATGTGACTAGTGTGGCCGAGGAGTTAGGGATCGCTCACAGCATCGTTTCACGAGCTTGGGGAGCATTTCAAATGACAGGAACAGCTGTCCGAAAGTTTAGCTGAGGTCGTCCACGAGCAGCCACGGCGGCGGACGACCGTTATATTGTCCTACAGGTGAGAAGAGAAAGACGGCCGACTGCGGGAGAAATCGCAAGGCGCATGCAACAGACAACTGGACGTCCTTTATCGCGTTCTACCGTGGCCAGGAGGCTGCACAAAGGTGGTCTATTTGCACGACGACCAGTACGGTGTGTGCCATTAACGCCTGCTCATCGGAGACGGCGGTTTCTGTAGAGCCAGGAACACACGAACTGGACACATCAACATTGGGGTCGAGTTCTCTTTACGGATGAGAGCCGATTTAGTCTGACGAGCAATTCTGGACGTATACACATCTGGAGAGAGTAGGGAACACGCAATCACACCTCCAACATCATTGAAAGGGACCGGTTCGGAGGTGACGGATTCTCGTTTGGGGTGGTATCATGCTTGGTTGCCGTACTGACCTCCACATTTTCCAAAGAGGTTCAGTCACTGGTGTCCGCTATTGTATCGAGATTTTCCTGCTTCACGTGCGTCTGTTTAGAGGTGCTGAGGGTTCTGAGTTTCTCTTCGTAGACGACAACGCTACACCTCATCGTACAGTGACTGTTGCAGAGCTGTTGGAGAGTTCGATTGGATTTAGGTCCCCGGACCTAAATCCAATCGAACACGTGTGGGACCTCCTCGGGAGACGCTTGGCAGCACGTCGCCAGCCGCCAGTAATGATTCCGCAGGTGCGATTGGCCCTATAAGAGGAATGGGCCTCGATGTCTCAACAGCTCCTTGACAACCTCGTCCTCAGCATGGACAGAAGTTGCAAATCGTGCACCGCAGTCAGGGGTGATCATATCCCCTACTAAAGACTAGATTTTGTTTGGCAGCCGCCTGTCACATGGACGTTTCTGTCTTCTGTCCAGTTGTTCTCGAAGCTACCTTTTCAATAAAGTGCCTTTGTATCCTTTGGATTCCTTGTTTGGACGGTTTTGCTCACTTGTCCCATATTCTTGTATCTTGGGGAATTTATGGTACGATTTGAGTCAATGTGGAGCACTTCTGCACGACGTTACATTCGAAAAACCGTCTCGTCCTTAATTTTTGCACGCCAGTGTACATAGCTTTATCCGATTTTCCTATCACTGTAGCTTTGTCCAATCCACCAGGTGTATGACTTAAACTACCAGCAGCCAAAAAGAAAGACCAAAACGCTGACAGACACAATGCCGACAACTGTAGCAAACAGGAAAACCTCCGACAACTAGAACAGACAAGGAAACCGACGCTAACTAAAGCAGAGAAGCAAACTGCCGACAACTAGGGCAGATAAGTGTACCGCCGACAACTAGAGCAAACAATGAAGCCGCCGACAAGATAATCGGAAAATTTTGGCAGGACAAAGCACCGATATATTCTTTGCCTTTCATTTTTTTCCATTACAAAATACGAAACTCTATCTTGAGTTTTGTATTCAGCACTGCAGTCAATAGCATTCACCTTATACACAATGAGATGCCAGTTTATTACGTACATCTACGTAGTAGCCTGGTGTGCCGTCCTTGGCCTATAGGAAAAATCGAATTCTACAGAGAGTGGAACATACTAGACGCTATAAGCGCCGTACAGAAATGCTGCACTTTGAAATGGCTACAGATTGGACAGAGATCCCAGTCTTACAGAGAACAGCCCGTTCCTACTCATCTAAATGATGTTCGATAGGGTTTACATCCGGGGATTATGTGGACTATTTAAGCAGCGAAAACTTGTTGGCATGTTTCTGGAACCACTCGGAGACGATACAAGCCTTGTGAGTGTGTGCTTTACCTGATGAACGTGTTCCACCGTTCGAGGATAAACAGTAGACATGAAGTTGTTCGACAGCAATGCTCAGATACGCCGTTGCGTTCAGATGTTTTTTGATGATAGTCAGGAGACGTGATGCATTCCAAATAAAGAAAGTATTTCATTGCCAAAAAGAGTTAAGAGCACACTTGTTTCAGTGGCCCGCTCACTGATTATAACATATTTTAAATTCACTTTTAGAGATCGCCAATATGTGATGCGTCGCATTCTTTTTGATCTCACCACCTGTTTACTCCAACAGGATAACCGATTTCTGGAAGTATTTTGCGCGTCGCACATTCTGTACTATGGTTGCGCGGGAAAACCCTAAGATGCGGCCACCGTTTGGATATGCCTGAACTGGTACTACTGGAACCAACTATCATGTGACGTTCAAAATAGATCAGATCACTTGTTTTGCTCATTCCTTCTGTCCATTTATGCTTGACGAGCTGGTCTGCCGGACTAATACCGCACACCGTGCTTAGGTGTTGAAGTGAGCCATTTATGTCACGAGTGCAAGTGTGCCTAGTACGCTGACATCTCGTTACGTATATGTCACTTAAGCTGTGGCTATGTATAAACGTCATTCAAATTAAAATAAATCCTCTTGATTCGTCTACAAAAGCATGAAGAATTTGATAGTAATAACACGCACGAGGAATTCGATAACAACATAATTACGCGGACAATTTACAGTGAATGAGTGGGTATGGTGCAGAACTACGGCAGAAATGTTTTGCAAGACCAGTTTTTACATTGTTAATGCCTCCCTCACTTCCCCATTGAAATCCCGTATCACTTCGGCTTCCTGCAGTATTAGTGAATGAAACAAAGGTTAGCAGGTTAACGTAGTTGAAACCAAATGACGTTCGAAAACCCAAAAAGGAAAAAAAAAATTAAAAATCGTATTTTAGAGAAGCAATTTGATCCGTACTCTGGTTTAAATCTTTGGCAGCTGAAAAAATCTAGATAAAATATACGAATGCATATTTAAAAGTGGTAATTCCAAAGTTGTACACGATGTATTACATAAAAATGTAGACGCTATATCAAATTCTTGGTGTGCCAGTGGGTGCAACCTCTCTATTAAGTTAACGCATTTGACAAATGAGGAAGGAATGGAAATGTTCAGATTTAAAGGGACAGATTATATCTTTAGATGGCGTTGACGATTGGTATTTTCTTGCCTGCAACAGACTACCGACGATATAGAAATAAAGAAAACACTTTTTGGTGAAATCAAAAACCATACCTCTAGGACAGCCCTGGTGCTTCAAAGTCAAAACCAAGTGTGAAGTACGTAAGGTCACTGAGTGAACATTTAAACCAAAAGCCCATTTGGTTTAAATGTTCGCTGTATCCGTGAACATTTAAATCGGAAAACCAAAGATTATGAGGCTTACAAATATTTCCATAAAGACTTTAACTTCACTTATTCGATTTTCTGGAATTCTACAGATGAAATAAAAAATATCTGACAGCTGTAAAACTAATTAACGTTCATTTGCCATTTTGTCCTGTCGGTGATTAGGGTGTAGGAATTTTGTCTTTCTGCCCCGTTTCGTCTTTTGGGTGATTAGGATGTCAAAATTTTGTCTTTCTG
The DNA here is from genome assembly GCA_039090855.1 of Macrothele yani. Lineage (NCBI taxonomy): Eukaryota > Metazoa > Arthropoda > Arachnida > Araneae > Macrothelidae > Macrothele > Macrothele yani. The sequence goes on along the minus strand of CM077002.1, from coordinate 20,537,339 downwards.
TCCAGTTTTGTCCTGTCGGTGATTAGGGTGTCGAAATTTTGTCTTTCTGTCCGGTTTTGTCCTATCAATTGTTTTGGTGCCTATATTCTGTCAGTCTGTTTGTCGTCCTATCATTGTTTTTGATGTTTGGATTCTTTCCTCCTGTCTGTTGATTACATTCTTTAATGTTTTTTTATGTTTGGATTCTTTTCTCTCTTCTCTTGTCTCTCTTGATTTTTTCCTTATTAAATATATGTGATAGTCAACCACTTAAAGATAAATAGTTTTATTGCAATTGAGGGACGACGTGGAAATAATAGCAGCAACACCACTTTATAAGTTGCTATAACATTCAATTAAGTGTTCGTTGCAAAGGAATTACAGTACTGTTTACAGATTACTGCAGAGTTATACACATACACACTACTTTCTGAAACAAAAAATCAGACCCCGATACCCCAATAAATCATTCACACATAATCTTCAGATAGATGCAGACACCACCTTTTCAAACAGTAAACAGTCCAAGAAACCATTAAACAGTTTACACATACATTTCCGATCCATGCATTGAACAGGTTACTCATACACTTCAGAACCATGAATGCAAACAATAAACAATACAGGAGACCAATAATAATTTACAGATACACTTTAGATCCGGGCATATACCACCTTTTCAAACAGTAAACAGTCCAAGAAACCATTAAACCGTTCACACATACATTTCCGATCCATACATTAAACTGTTTACACATACACTTTAGCTCCATGCATTAAACAGTTTACAGATACACTTCAGATCCATGAACGCAAATAATAAACAGTACATGAAACCAATAATAGTTTACAGATACACTTTAGATCCGGGCATACACCACCTTTTCAAATAAAAAAGTTCACGTAACCGATAAACAGTAACAACGTAGGCTTCATATCCGTAACAGCATTACCTATTCAGACAATACATAGTTCATACGAATATTAAACAGTACATCTACCTCTACACACACACACACACACACACACACACATAGATTTATTTTTGGCTAATTTGCTGTTTTAGAAGCCCATGATTTGAATTAAAAACCTTGGTTTTCAACACAGACGAAAAGTACGGTAGAAATGAAATTAAATAAAAATATCGATATTTCGGGACATGAAAAGTTTCCATTAATAAAGAAACAATATCCAATAGTAACAGTTGTTCAAACGCGTTTTTCAAATTTCTTTTGGTTGGTAAGTCTTAAAATGCGTGTATAATTTTTTAAGTTTTCCCGGCGGCGTTTCCGCGTGTTTTATGTTTCGCAATAAAAGAAAAAGAAGACTTAAGTTGTACCACGTTGCTCGAGATGCACTTTCGTCATCAGTTACTTACTTCATAATAGAAAGAAGGATCCAGCTGTCCTCCTCAAGAACGGAACTGAAGACTTTCGAGATGTGCAAACAGAAGGAAGAAAGAAAAGGATCCCGAAAATTATACTACCGGATTTCCATCAAAAACTTTTCCATTAAGGCTTTTCATGTACCAAATTCCAACTCAAACAAACTGTGCTTTACATACACTCCACCCTTCACTCCAGCATTAAACCCGAAAGCAAAGCTAAAAAGAAAAAGAGGAAGAGGTATTCAATTTCAAGAGCTTGGCGCAGCAAATGGGTAGCACGGCGTTTATTGCGATACCAAATCTTTGGAATTAAGTCCTCCGTAGTGCTTTGGATGTTAACCGACAGCGGAAATAAAGGACTATTTTCGTCACGGGCTACAAAGGTCGGTGGTCGGCAACAACGGTGTTGTTTGTTACTGAACTATCACAGCTACGCTCTTTGCATTTAAATTTACTTTGAAGTCACGCAGAAATATTTTCTTGTGTAGATTTTATTAAACGGCAGTATTAAGTTTGAAAAGTCAAAAGACGTCTTTGCAAACGCGTGCATCAAATATATGTTGCATTTTCTGAGAAGAAAAGATGGCAAGAACACAGCAAGTGTTTATTATCCGTAGTTTGCTAACAAAATGTGCATGTGACATCTTGCTATAGAATTTATGCCAAAATATTTGGAAAAATGCGATTCAGTTATCTTTTATAAAATTACTACAAAATTCACTGAGCTTGGTTTGCTTGGGTGTTTTAGGTGCCAACAAACAACCAAAGCCAGAAAATATCGAGGACTGATTTCTTTTCCGTGTTTAACAACATCTAAATAACTTTAAGGGCTATAAAAAGTCATGCATCCCTAATTAGGGGTCACTGGCGTTTTGGAAGGGGAGGGTCATTACCGTAAGACAAACACTTCACCTATGACTCATCAGAACTCGAGCCCAGGCCTACTCGAACGAAAGGTCAGAGGCCAGCGCTTAAAAAGCTGCGCCACCCGGGCGATTACTGACTTTGTGAACAAGAAGACTCGAGCCTAGGGCCACTCGAACGAAACGTCAGAGGCCAGCGCTTAAAAAGCTGCGCCACCAGGGTGATTACTGACTTTGTGAACAGGAAGACAGAACACTTACGGTCAACTATGTATCGTCGCTAAGATTTAAAATGCATTAATTCATTATTGATAGTCTATTTGCCCTTCGGTGAGTGCAATGTGAGAGGCCCAGGCTTCTTGCTAGTAGGTTTCGGACCGGGATAAAGCTCCAGATGACAAATCTTTGTGTGTTTCCCCTTTGGTACCACCAATATCATTTCCCTGGATCTAAATGTGGAACGGGATTCTTCTTACAACCTAAACTGCTCATAGAGAAAAGCAAATCTGAATGGATTTTTCCAAAATTTGGAATAGTTGTTCTTTTACAGTATATAATTGTCCAGAATATACTCATAGTGACGACTATTCAGCTACTACTCGATTCACAGGGAAATAAAATCACGAAATAATATATCCTTTTAATTGAAAGTTCAACGACCACCGCAACTCAGTGGGCTGTCCAAGGCTTTTTTTTTGGTTTATTGAGGAAGGACCGTGACGAACTTAGTAGGCTTCAGAGACATGGTGTATATTCCATGTAATGCACATGACACTAAATATGTGGGATCCACCCTTCGGACAATTGGTACACGTATATCTGAGCACAAATACAGTGTAACTTGTCAATTCGAACGTTTTTAATTCGAATTCTTGGTTAATTCGAATTTTTTATTTGGTCCCTTTAATTTTCTATATAAATAATGTAAAAAAAACCCCTATAATTCGAACTTTTTTTCGTTTAATTCGAAGAAAACCCCATTTTCGTATTTTCAACAATAACCTTTTAAAATGGGTACATGCTGTTCTGGAGAAGTTCCGAGTTCTGGATGAAGCAACAAGTTAAACCTGAAACTATAGCCAACGGCTTCGGAAAAGCAGGCTCCCAGCATTCCGATGATGAGTCTCAACTACATCAAGGTACGGTGGCGAGATCACACCCACTGTGGAGTACTGGGAAGTCGTACGCAGTAATGTACCATATGAGGCTTTTCTGAGTGTTGATGACAATTTAGCTGTTTGTGGTGAGCTCACATATGATGAGATGTTGGCTGATGTTATGAATAAGAAGACCTGCTGTGTATCTTCAAATGAAGAACTGTAACGACCAGGATTTCCTGAAGAACGCCTTCCAAATTCAGTATAGGCCTTGGTTCACCTCCAACAGTTAAGGAAGTTTGTTGAGGGACAGCAGAATGTAAGTGACTCTCTATTTCATTCACTCGAGAAACCTTACCCATAACATAAATTACAAGAAGCAGGCCAAAATTTCACGATTTGTTTTACAAAACATTTTTAAATTTACCTTACTGTACTTTTTTTTGTATGTTATGAATAAATATGTTGATTTTTCCAGTACTTGAATGTGCTCATATTCAAACTTGCCAAATTCGAATTTGTCGATAATTCGAATTATTTTTGTGGTTCCTTCAGCTTCGAATTATCCAAGTTAAACTGTACGACGTTAGAACTAGTTCGAATTACACAGCTATATCTAGGTTAGTTAATCAAGGTAATCATGTCCCGGAGTGGAATAACACTTCGTTAATCGCATCAGCTACTACGAAATTTGACTTGTTTACAGAAAGTCTGTACATTAACATTCTTGCGGAACGCTGTTGTAAAGATAACGTGCCATGGATTCTACCGACATCATGTAAATATTTTATATCAAATACCTATACACACCAAAACTCGTAACCGAGCCTTGCAGTTTATTTACATGTTTTGTGCATGTATACATGTCAAATGCGCATGTGCAAAAGTTGGAGCAACACTTTGCCATGCTAATGCATTGTGGGTGATTATTTCTGCTATATAACCACGATGCTTTCCCCTCACTGTGCCTGACGACGGACCCATAGTAGGTCTGGAAGATCTTGCAATTTGTTTTTAGCTGGTTTTAATTGTAAATAAAAAGTATCGTTTTTTAAAGTTGCAATTATTTCCATTATTAATCGTGTCTCGACAGCATTAAGAATATCATTTGTATCAGTGGGCTGTTAACAATCTCCAAATATTAATTCAGGACCACTGCCCTAGAAAAGAGAGAGAGAGCCAGTGCTGTAAGAAAAGCAAAATATCCATGCCTCACCGGGATTCGAACCCGAGTCCAATCGGACGGAAATTTATAAGCCAGCGATCACACGAGTGTCATAGCGCCATTGAGGCCGCAGAATAAATCACGAGGAACACCTTAATGTGTCTTGTGCGATAACCTAGGTTTTTCTTTCGGGTGAGAGGAGTTAACGATTATCGCGAGATACTTGATGAAATATAATCAGCCGCTGTCCTTAATTTAGGGTCGGTGGTTCCAGGGAAGGGAGAGAGCCAGTACCGTAAGACAATCAGAACATTCATGCCTTTAACACCTGGATCTAACTTGAGAAAATGACCGGAGGTCATCGCTTAGACCACTGTGCCACCGGGGCAGGTGATAACGTTTTCATCGCACATGTAGAACTACTCTATCACGAAAGAGAAGTCACTTCAAGGATTCGGAATGATGGGCATGAATGCTCAATTTAAATAATGTATCACACATCTGCAATATTGTTACTGAACACATTTACCTCCAGTTGCCATGTTCTTTGTCATAGAAACATGATATCAAGGTCCTTTCTGCAATTCTGTGGCTACAGTTCTTTAAAGTCATGTAAGTACACTTTCCCGCAACGTACAGGCGTTTTGTTTAAAAATATACTATAGTCTCCAGAAGAAAATCATGTCATCATTACGCGTAATTTGCCAAATATTATCACCAGTCCAAAATGAGTTCCCTCTTTCTTTTGGGTCAGATTCCGTGTAAAAAATCAAGGTTTTAGTTTTCCATTGCCCTGATCTTCAGCCAAAATGGCATAAAATTATTTCGTTAACGTGAAGATCATCTACCGATATTCGAATAGCTATGTGACGAAATAACTTCGACGGAGGCATTTAATGATTTGAAAGGCCCATGCGACGGAAGTGCGGCTGTATCTGTCACCAACTTCGAGTGTCCCTGGAATCCCACTACACCATTCAAACAGAAGTGAACGCGTTGGCGTTATATCGCCATAATAATATCACAAAATTTTGTGAGTCTCAGTGACACATTTTTGCGACGTTTAGCAAAACTTAAGCTTAAGTGTCCACAAAAGCGCTGACGTAATGAAACTTGGCAAAAGTTGGACAGCCCAGTTGTGTTGGGGTCTTAACGAAAGATTCCTTTTTCACACTGCGTTGCTCAAAGTTCCTCACAGCCCCCACAGCGTCTTGCCTTTTCCTTGAGTTACCGTACTTCTAAGACATAAATCGTATTTTATTTGCGTGGAAAGCTGCGAAGCCCGTACTTAACTGATTTTCTTAGTTGGACTACAACACGTAAAGAAAGTTTTGTGCCTCTTGGAGTTTTCGGGTGAAATTTCCTAGATGTCTTATTTGGATTTTGTACAGTAAAGGTATCCGGTAGTGTTACAAGATGTTAAGGTGCAAAATATAGCTTCACGGTCTGCTTATGGGGACCAGTTCTACAAAAATGTTTCGTAATTTGTTTTTTATTTCATTTTTTTTCTACACGGTTTGCTGAATCGAATGGTATACGACTCTTAAGCAAGGCAGAGGAAGTTCAGTTAGGTAAAGCAGTATGACGCGAAAGGCTTTTATTCATAGGTGTTCTTCGTTTTTGCCTTCCCTGAAAAGTTGTGGTTTTGTACATTTAGGAACATTTTTCTCATAAACCACTGAAGATAATGGCTTGAAAATTGTTTTATACTTTACTGTATATATCAACAGCCACCTGAACTAGAATTATGACTAAATAATGTACGCAATTAAAATAATAAATACAATTGCTAATGAAAACGTCAGCAAAATCGACTGCAATTTTGATTAATTAATACAAAATTAATTAATTCACTGATTGCGATAATTCTAGTTCAGGTGTTGTATAATATTCTTAGGAAAATGCATGCCAAGTTCGCAATTGATAGGCCAAGTCTATCATGAGAAACATGTACCTAAGAACATCGAGACCTCCCATAAGGTTAACATGCGAAGCCGAAAAAGAGACAGTAATATTGTTACTCTAACGCCTCATGTTTCGTAGTGAATTTTAATATTCCAAGATCTAGATTCCGTTGGTTTCCTGAATGGTTCTATTTGTGTAAACTTGATGTTGTTTTAGTTGTGTGAGATTTATGTGCTTTTTTGTTCTGTACGCTTGATGTTGCTTTAGTTGTGGCATGGCGAGGAAAATTGCTTGCGAATCTGTCCTACTAGGGATTTCATGACTCAGCGGGCGAAACAGCTGAAATCTTTGCTCTCAACTACAAAGAGAAAATCTAGGAAAGAATGTAGTTTAGTGACGAAACCCACATGTAAATAGCCATTTTCTAAATATATCGCGTCGTGTTTTATCGTCCTCTGCTTGTATTATGCAAATATTTGTTTTACATTAAATATCCTGAAAAGACAGAAGTCACAAGGAGCCATATCTTGAGAGTATGTTGCTTGCCTCACTTGCAGGATCTGGTGTTTGGCTAAAAAGGCTTGAACGTGGTGATAATGGGCAGGGGGAATAGACAGGGTGCAACTGCCAATCACCTTGTTGCCACAGTACAAGTCTCTTCCGCCGAGCACTTCTTAGCGGACGTTCTACGCCTTTTTCAGCCTTGCAGACCCTGGACTCTTTAATCGGGATGATTAGGCTAATCATTTATATTGTTTCCGCTGATGTATGGCCGAATTTCCTACAAAATGTGTTGCAGATTCTCTGCTCAACTAACTCAGTCATTGATAGACATGATAAGAATACGATGGCCACGAAATTCCCAACGCCAAATCTTCACTGTCAGTCACCAAATGAGCCGGTCGACAGCAGGTAAAATATTCACGCATGCGCGCTAAAGTCCAAGGTTTCTCTCCACTGGGTCTCGACGCGGTGTTCGACTAGTTTAGGATAATAAAATATGCACTCGTATACTTTTTGATCAGATCTAGTAAAACACTTATTCGTCGATTCATATAAATCTACAACAAATTTCAACTTTTTTCGCTATTTCAAGTACGTATATAGCCAACATATCCATTTTATTAACTATTTCCACTCTTTTCATCCAACGTCATCTATTTAATTTTATTGGCTCATTGTCAGCGTTGTCAAAAAGAATAAACTGTTCTGAGAAGTAAGGATCTGTTCGGTAATAAAATCTTTAACTAAGAAATAAAGAAATTTACATAAGAAAACACACACAAAAAGAAACTCAAAAGAAAAGTTAAATAAAGGTTTGCGTCACAAGTTCTTAAATCTGACAGTACTATTAATCTCTTCGTGAAATTGCTAGTGCAGTGAGTGTAAATTTTAAGTTTCTAAAATGTGCTTTAAATTCCCTTCAAAAAAAAATTTTCTTTGCTTTTGTTGCATAATTTGTTCTAACTCAAATGCTAACCTGTATTTTCTGGGCAATTCACAATCTAGAGATATGAAAGGATGAGTCCTGTTAAACGATACACGTACGACATTTCTTCTTGTTTACGCTTTCCAATCGTAGGTTGAAGAAGCGTATATGCTCCAGCTTTTTCCGTTTGTCTGTCTGTCCGTCCGCTCGATAACATGCGTAAAAACTGATCGATTTCGATGAAATTTTCGTATGTGGTAGGGAACTACCTGGAAACAAATCCTAATTAAAATGGGCAAGATGGGGTCAAAGGTCAGGACATAGGAGCCGGATCCATTCCATTGCCCTTATGTGTCATAACATGCGTAAAAACGGTTCGATTTCGATGAAATTTTAGTATGCGGCAAGGAACCATCTGGGGACAAAACCTATTGAAAATGGGCGAAATGGGTTCAAAGGTCAGGACATAGGTGGGGGGGGGGCATTCCATCGTCCTTATGTGTCATACCTTACGTAAAAATGTTTCTGATTGACAAAACTTTTTTCATTTTGTTATAGAAGTATACTTAACCAAAGTAATCGAGGTAGTTGCCTTCATTCGAATTCTCCTAATATACTTAACGAATTCTCCTAATATACTTAACCAGTACTGTTGAATATAATCGAAATGGGGACAAGGATCAGGGCATAGAAGCTAGATTTATTCTACAGCCATTATCCTCATAACTTGAGTAATAACTTGAGTAATTATTTCTGATATGTTGGAAAGCGCATCATAATCAATGCATTGCATGATTTTACTAACTTGTTTTTTCGGAGTTCATGTTCATCGAGCTAACGTGGATATTTTTCTTCGATTTATATAAACTTGCCTCACAAAAGTGATGTACAGAAACGTAGCTGGTATTGATGACACTGGGCATCGGATCCAAAATTACCATCCAATTCATGTTGTAGCCAATCTCTTCGCTACAAGATGAATCTGATGTCCTAAGAAATATTACGCATACTGACGGGTAAAGAACTTCATTATGCTTTATGAATTCTTTTAAGACAAAAGAGCGTGGAGAAGCGTATTATTTTAAATGCGTAGAATTGGAATCACCATACAATAAAGAAAATAATTTTCCTACAGTAATCGAAAAATCCAAGCTCATTTTGTCGGTAAATGAAGTGGTTCAAGACGTATCCATAGTAACACAGAAAGCAAATGTGGAGAACTTTCACTTAGATAAAATGTTATCATAAATAAACTTTAGGGACAGAAAGCTCTGATAGCAGTTATATTAAAGTCAAAGGATAGCACGACACTCGTTTTATGAGAAAAACGGAAATATTATCAACAAAAAGCACAAAGGCGAAAATCTGTAGGGAGTAGCGTGAATACGAATTTAAAAACAACCAAAATGATTTTTCTGTCGGACTCCGAACGAATCCTTTTTCTGATCCCTGGTGGTTAAGGATTTATCTATTAGTACGGTAAGATGGGGATCCAAATTCCAAGTGATGAATGTTTTTTTGGGATGCTTTGATTAAAAAGTCAAGTGAGCATTTCAGACTGAAAGAAGTCTTCCGTTCTTAATTTAGAGTAATGGTTTTCCACAAAAGAAATTACCTGGTGCCCCAAAAACAGATACAATATTATTTCCGTTTTATCCTGGAATCGGCAGTAATAAGGGCCAGAAATCCTATTCCATGATTTTTTTTTCTGGTTGGTTGTCAAACTTAAATTAACCACTAAGTGTGCCACACAATGCGTTAAATGTCAAGACACATGCCCCTATGGAATTAAGGTTGTCTTTAAAATGAGAAGTTTTCTTTTGGAACCAGCTGCTTAACATGACTTCCAAGCCAAGGCGAGTTTTTGGTACAAGGGAACTCCAACCTGAGGTTCTGCGGCACTACGTTGTGTGCGTTCAACTCTCGAACCATACGTGACCATTTACAAAACAGATATCGAGTTTCCTTTTTACTTAGCGGCTCTTTACTTTGATGGCAAAATGGCTATAATATTAGGTACAGTCCATTAAAGTACAAAACGTTTCAAATATAATTCAGAGTCACTCAAAACGAATATTTTAGAAAATTCTTGTGCAATGGTAGAATTTTACCCTCAAAATGGGAAGAAACATAGTTTCTATGATTTTATATACGTATGTATGTATGTACGTATCCTATTCCAAAACGATCACGATTAGCTCCATTTGAGGACAGAATAAATTCTTAACTTGAACTGGGAGTTGACACTTTGAATAGCTGATGTCAGTTAAAACCTAGCTGATGATATGTCGCATACTTTTAATTTCCCCGTCATATTTCATTCGTGTTATCTATTAAAATAATAATTAAGAACAATGCTTCGTACAACAGTTGCCTACTGAATAAGATTTCAAACTACTCTAGTTCCACCATCTCTCGCTTCACGCAATCTTAATAATTACAAAGTAAAGTAAGGACATAGAAGTACACAATTTTTTCATCAGTTTTTTCATAAACCTGAGGTTGTGTTATGCGATAGATGAATAAGAAATATCATGATGGTTCTCATGATGACTTTCAGAATAAGAAAATGCAAACAGAATCCATCAATGTACGTCAAGCGTCGCCACTCAGGATTACACCTGCTAGGCCGCGAACTTAACGTGAATACATATATGCGGTAAATTATAAGGAAAACGAAATATCCTCTACTGAATAAAGCACACTGGAATTAATAATTTTCAGGAAATTACTTAATTTCAACGACCCGAATCGTATGATGTACCGGAGACTTTCTTATTCGAATTCAGGTTACAGAATGGAAGCACAACTTTCGTAAAATAAAATGTGCATTTCTGGGTCGAATATGTAAGAAGTAGAGAGATTGATAACCAACGTTATATAGCTGCGGCGGTTCAGCGTTTCGGATGTTTGCTGATGCACAGCCGGTAAAGTTAGGAACTTCAGTTCTAGTGGGTATATAGCGAATTTGAAACATTTTGGCCAATGCGCTGTATACGAACTGTTGTAATTCAAGCGGTTCTCACTCATTCAGGCAAACCTGTTGTTGATGTTAACGATATTCAGGAAAGCAGTAGAAGTATTTCCCTTCCATTAGTGCTTTTACTTTCTATCCTCCTTTGTTTGTTTTTCTGTGTTACATATTCTTTACTTCCGTACTGGCGTAGCAACTTTGTGAACGTTTTTAGTCACGCGAGAGAGCAGTGAACTTGATTTGATCCTACGGAGCTGAAATAGGCAGAACATGTTCCCCAATGTTATGAAGCAAGCTCGATTGTCGATATGGACTGAAAAACAACATGGGAAACTTCATAAGTACTTGTGGTTACTCGTTACTCAAAATAAGAGTACTAGATGCACATTTGCAGTACCGTCTGTAGCTTCAAATTTATTTCACTCCTTACTTATTTTTATGTTCACAAATAGGACACTTTAACCCTTTAAGAAGCCGAAGTTCCTGAAACAAATGGTGTCCAAAATTCTGTGCCAACCCCAAACAGAAATTTTCTCCTTGCGGCTGGGCTTTACGAAAGCTACGGCTAGACAATTCCTTTCTCTCTCTCATTTGATCAGCGGAAGCCAAAAACCCTTCACTGACTACAAGCGCTTTCTTCTATACCTTTATCACCCAATGCTTGCAGGCGAATGAACTTGTCTGCTCCATTCTAGTTCTCTGTGACCTAGGCATGCTGGCATAGTACTAGTCCCCCTGACTCGGTCATCATGCCACTGTGTAAAAGCAAGTAACTAAACCATTTTTCTATTATAGACATTTTTACAGTTAATAAATCAGAATGGATTCGTGACAGTCATCCCCCTAAATGATCACTTTGAACAACAAAGCTAAGAAAAAAAGCAAAGTTTTCTGATGAGCATGCTCAATCCTTAGAGCCGCATGCGGCCCCTTCTTAGATACTGAACATATTCTTCGAGCTGATTTCAGCACATATTGCTAACTCCGAGTTAATTCGTTAAAGCCGGTTAAAGGGTTAATCAACTATAACTTGTTAATCTCCAATGCATAAAGCCTATGTAAACGCTTGCAAAACAAATCCTGAGTATGGTACTCATTTATCAAAGTTAAGAAACATACACTGTATGATCAAATAAGTATCCGGACCCACATTTTGAGTAGTGGATTTCCCCATATACGTCAGAGCCGTGGTCAGTACAGGAATAAAAGGTTGCACGTAGTGTGGCGAATATCATAGAGAGAGCTCAGTGATATTCAACGTGGCACGGTCATGGGATACCATCTTAGCGACAAATAAGTTCTGCAAATTTCTGCCATGATGCAGATACCCCTATCAACTTTAAGTGATGATATTAGAACCTCTCAGGAGCAGCAACAGAGTAATCGCGTCCTGGTAGGTGATGTAAATCACAGAACAGTTCCGCCAATAGCTGAAGCGGGCGGTATGAAAAAAGCCTGTTCTTTATTGCAACATTCCCCACCGAGTTCTAAAGTAACTTTCGGGGCAACGCCAGTACCATAACGGTTCGTCAAGAGCTAAAGGGGTTGGTTGGGTTTCCATAACTAAACAGAAGCACACAAGCTAACATCAGCAAGATCAACGCCAAGTATCGGTTAGAGTGGTGCAAAGCTCAGTACCATTCGACTCTGGAGCAGTGCAAATGCGTTCTCTGTAGTGATGAGTCAGACATCCTGATCTGTCAGTCCAACAGACGAGTCTGAATGTGAAGGTGGCTAGATGAACTCCATCTTCCCGACTGTTTGTACCATATGTAAAGTTTGCTGGAAGAGGTATGTTCTGGAATTGATTTTCATGGTTTGAGCCGGTGTTCCTAGTTCAAATGCATATGAAGCTAAACGCTGCAGCCTACAATGCCAATCTTGCCAATTCTGTACTCTCAGCATTAGGGCAATAGTACGGTGAAGCCCTTCCTTTTATTTGCCAATAGAACGAAGTCCCTACCCAAAAAGCGAGGACCATGTATAGGAATGCTTTGATGATATGGGTATGGAAGTACCTTGACTGGCTTGTATACCGCTCCAATCTATGGAGCACCTTTGGGAAGAATTGGAATGCTGACTACGAGACAAACCAAACAACCCGACTCTGTTAACCAGTTTAACTAATGCTCTTGTAGCATAATGGAAATAAGATTCAGCAGCAACATACGAAAGTCTACTGGAAAGGTTGCCCAGCACAGTTGAGGCTGGGATAGCAACAAAAAAAGGGTTAACCGACCTTTCCTATTCCAGGCACTTTGTGGATATGAAAGCCTTCGGATACTTTTGATCACATAGAGAAGGAATAACACGGATATTAATGATGCCATAAATGTTTCCTTCTTGGGAGTTCATTCATTATTCATCCTGCACGCAAAAGAGTCATTCACAAATAATCCAATTTTCAGATTGTCACTATACTCATTGAGTAAATCCTTTGTTGGTGGGATCGCGTGCAGTTCTTTTAAGTACACGGTTCTTTTTGACAACTGACCAAAAGAGGGAAAGCTCTTAATCATTCACGATGAAGGATTTGCCACGACATGGCCTGCGATGAGTGATTTGATCACATCATGCAATAGCATGGCATTCACGCATCATTCCTATTCTGCATCATTATATCCTAGCTGATACATGCGCTATGACTTCAGAAAGGCGCTATGACTTCAGTTTGTGTCGCAATAATGGCGGATTAAATAATCATTCAGAACACTTCCGGGCAAAACAGCACAAATTAGCAAACGTTGTGAAAACACCAGTTTGTCCGCGTCCCATCACTCCGGATTAAGTTGCTCTCCCAGCTAAGCCATACGGACGAAATGTATCGCTGCAGATTTGTGGTCTTGACATGTTCTTTACCTCTGTAGTATGTCACATCATCTCCCTCTTTTTTCTTTTTTTTTTTTTTTTGAAGCGAACAACGAATATTCATTAATTGTAGACAATGGACTGTTCGGGCTGTTTGGCTTGTCTCTGATAGTTGAAAAGTGTCTGGCTGTTGGTAAAAAAATTTATGCTGCCTTCATAGGTTTAGAGAAAGCTTACGACCGAGTAAATAGGACACCTTTGTGGAAGGCTTTGAATGAATATGGTGTTACTGGGAATCTACTTAATAGTGTAAAAGCCATGTATGCTGGCAGTAGAGCTTGTGTACGAATGAATGGTGTTTTATAAACATGATTTTCTATTAGTGCTATAGTCAGACAAGGTCGTGAAATGTCACCGTGGCTATTTAATATATTTATGGATGCTACAACGAAGTAAATTTCTCCGTCATTTCTGTCCATGCCAGGATTCAAACCCGGATCCCCTCATTCCGGAATAAGTCATTCTACCAATTGAGCTACGCGGACGTTTGTTCTGACTGCCATCTGCCTTTATGTCGTGTGCGTCCTGCTGGCAGGTACGCCACAATGCGCGAGTGCGTGATGCCAAAATAGATAATACTGGTTTATGTCTTGGTGATATTCGTGTGTGCAGATTGCGTATTCTGATGACACTGTCCTGTTTTCCGAGAGCAAAAGAGTTACAGAGTATGTTGTCGTGATTGTATGAAGTTTGCATGAAATTCAAACGGAGTATAAATAAGGGAAAAACCAAAGTTATTGTTTTTGAGAGAGGAACTGATAATACTGAATGTAATATAAGTCTAAATGTTACAGTGCCTGACCAGGTGAATGAGTTTGTGTGTTTAGGAAGCATGTTTGACAGAGAGAACGAATTGGATGGTGAAATTAGTAGGCGAGTGAATTCTTCATTGAAAGCCATAGCGGCTTCGGGAGGTGTTAACAGGAATGATGGGTTCTCAAGTTAGTCCCGCATGGCTGTGTATGAGAGTGTAATTGTTCCTACTCTGATGTATGGTAGTGAAACCTGGGTACTGCAGAAGAAACATTAGGAGTCGTTTGTGTGCTAAAAAAATGCGTTACTTTCAGGGGTTTGTGGCAAGACGCGTTCTGATTCTGTGAGGAATGAAGATGTGTTGCAGCTGTGTAATGTGAAGCAAAATGTTGTTAGCAAGGTGGAGACTAATATGCTTCGGTTGTTTGGCCATGTTGTAAGAGTGAGTGATGCGATGCTTTCTAAGAAGATTTTTTTAGCCCAAGTGTCATTAAGGAAAGAGAGAGGAAGGACAAGGAAGTCCTGTGAGGATCAGATTCAGGAGTGTCTGCATGAGAAAAAGATTATGAGTGTGAAGTATAGAAGGTCTTGTGTACGGCGTGTGATGGATGTCAGTGAAGTCCGAGTTGTATTTCAAGATCGCTGTAAATCGAGACTTTTGATACAGCGACAGTAATTAAAATTTATCTGGTAGTTTGTATTTCTTGGTGGAGCTAACCTCTGAATCTAAGAGAACAGCTTAGTGGCATGTATGTATGTATACGATGTGTGGAACAAACGTCACGCATTTTTCGAAGAACCCAACGGTCTTCGAAAAATGACCGCGCCAATGTGAAATCACAAGTTTGTCCGTGACATGGATCGAACCCGCGCTCCCTCACTCCGACGTAACTTGCTCTCTCAACTAACCTACACGGACGGAATGTATCGCTGCAGATTTATCATCTTGACACGTGCTTTACCTCTGTAGTACGTCAAAAAGCTTTTCAATCATCCACGATTAACGATTCGGGAACACTATTCAAGTGAATGAATGGCATTTTTGAATCATTGAAATTTTAAAGTTTCACCATTAATTATCAGTTCACTGATGTTTGCTCACATACAATACATAACGGTTGCCACTTTTTAATCCTCGACATCACTTTTCTTATTCAAAACTTTTTTCAGAACTCATAGGGAAGGAAAAAGTTAAAATCTGCTGCGCCTTCAGTGAGTGTCGCAGTAGTGACGAAGTGAGTGATGAGCGATCAGAACAAACCATTCACCATTTACAGTGAATAGTCATTCGTTGTGAACGAAATGTTCACGAATGTCTATCACTAATGGATATGATGGTTTCATATTTATAAGATACAAGTAGTTTAGCCAAGAAAAAATGAAAAATAAAAATTTTAGTTGTTAAAATATTACTCAGCAAATGCAAATAGTTACTCCTAAGGCAAATAATTATATAAGTAGAATTTACTGTATTTAGTTACCAGGTCATTAACGTTAAGAAACATTAATTCAGAAATCCTAGATCTTGCAGTGCTTATTTTAATTATTCTTAGAAAGCGTGTTTCTGTAGAATTAACACATGTGTAAACATATTCACTTTAGAACACATGGTTAAATTCCCATTTCTTTCCTTGTAATCCGAGTAAGAATAACTCGAGCAGATAGCTAAAAGAAAACTTTTTCCTTCTAAATAAATCAACGATAATGATTAATGATATGGGTGCTGTTTTAACGTTACAAGACGAATAATTCTGGGTACCAAGTAAAGTAATGAGGTTATTTAACTTAGAGTTAAGTAGCTTGCTTTTCTTGATGAAAAAACATTCCTTTATTCCTTCTAATTTTCATTCATTGGCGTTCTTCATTAATGGATATTTTCAGTTCTGAACCCAATGAATTAATATTCACTCCAAGGAACTCTTTTTAAACTTACCTTTTTCATTCTGTTGCTTTTAATAGATATTTTTCCTTGAGTTCCGGAAACTAAAAGAACTCTGCAAGTGGACTATCGCCTTGCATGTTAATTAACGATAATAGTATCATCTCTTTGTCTCGTGTCGTGCTTTTGGCTTTCACATGCGTAATAAGATTTCGGAATTCCATTTTGTTTGTGGAATTACTATGTTAAGGATGAAAACCAAGAATTTATTTGTTAGTTCCCATCTCCTGAATCAAAAGGTAGCTGCATTTCATTTGGTCTGTGTATTAACCGATTTTTTTTTTCATTCATTCAGGGGATTCTATCCTTTCCAAAAATAGCTGATAGAGATCAGAATTTCCCTGTGTTTTCTCTTTTTGTTTCTCCTCAGCGCATTATTAGTAACTTAGTTGAAGCAAAGCCACTATTCACTACTATAATTAAACCCCTTATATGAAGTATAGAATGTACAGTGGAATTTCGGCTATACATTTTCCAAGGGAATGAACTCAAAAAAGCTCACATAAATATAAAAAAAAGGTATAGAAGTAATTTCAAAATGCTAGATACTATTATAAAATTTATCACTTGAAAGAGTACATGACAACACTTATTAATAATTCATATAAAGTTCAATTGGAGAAAAAATCCCTTACAAATTATAAGAAACTAGTGGCTTGGTGGGGTAAAAACCCCAATCTAGTAAGAAGTAATATTAACAATTTTCAAGAAAATGACAATAAAATTGCGCCATTTTTTCATGCTTTATGTATTTTGTACTGGGGATATAGAGAATGTGTAAATATATTATCAACAAAACGCAGGTCCAGGTTGTATATGTACATCTGTAGCTGCCAAGAAATCTATAAAGTACAACTGCAGTATGAAAGGTTTTCTCCATTAAGACGTAACAAATGCGAGATGTTCCGGTGAATCTGACCCTGAATTTTAAAGCAGTACTGACCATTGCCTGGAATCTTCCTTTTCGTGACCGGGAGAGGAGCAAATGACATCGTACTATTGTATTTCCGGATGTTTTGGACAAACGTACCACTGTTCAGAAGCATTTCTGCCCCGTGTTTATCTGTAGCTCTGAAATGGAAATAAGGCCGTTATGAACACAGGAATTAAAATGAGCATTAGTTTTTTCATTAGCGAAATGCAAAGCACGGCGGTGACACACTCAATATTCATTGCACCTAAGCTGTGCTTATGTATGGCAGTTTTGTCCAATAAAACGTTTCGGAAAGATAGGTTGCCAAGCATATTACTTTGATAACACTCATTACGTGTGCTGTCAAAATTCCTTTGCTCATATACATTACGAAAGCCCCGTCCTCCTTTGGGTAGTCTCCCTCGAAGACTATGCATTATAGAACCCTGTTTAGGTCTTCAGCGTAGCACAGTTCACATTTGAATGGCAGTGGAGGCACATGCAGCAGTGTTGCCCTTCATAATAGCCAGTCAGCTCCTTGCTCGCTGGCTCCGGATGGCTACATCTCCCAAGGTCGTAGGACGTACCCGTCTGCCCGCGTTGCGATGAGACAAAGTGACAAGATAGACTGAGTGTTGCGGCACGTACAGTAGACATCTGGTTAGAGGAAGATTAAAACTTTTATTTTCCCACTATTCTGAGAATCAGGATCGCTAAAACGAGCCATTTTCAAAGTTCGTACGACGTACCTATGTCTCGTCATTTTACGCAACACTGCAGAATTATATATAAGACTTTATCGCATTGCAAAAATCATAAATACTATGAAAATAGAACTTAAATTCATCGAAGCTATTCAAAGTCAATGGAACCGGATAGGAATTATATACACTGAAAAGCAATTGAATTAGAGATACCTGTCTAGTAACGTGTAGCACCACCTTTCGCCCTAATGACGGCGGCGGTTCGTCTCGGCATGGACTCGACAAGACACCGGAAGCGTTGGGAAGCCATACGGATCCACGACCCATGAACAAGCTCCCACAGTTCACGAAGATTTGATGGAGGGCCGAACATCTCTCTCCATGGCATCCCAGATGTACTCGAGGGGATTGAGGTCAGGTGACCTAGCTGGCCAAGGAAGCGAGGTCACGTCGGTGGAGTGTTCATCCAACCATTCAGATACAATTCGAAAGCGATGGCACGGTGCATTGTCTTGTTGCAGGACGAGGTCCCCAGTGGGATGTTGAAGACGCACAAACGGGAGCAAATGGTCGTCCAGGATATCCCGGCAACGTTGACCTGTGAGAGACGATGTAACAAGTACCAGAGGTCCCATTTCAGTCCACGTAAACAGTCCCCAGACGAGAATGCCACACCCACCAGCTTGAGTAGTACCCTGCTGGCAAGAAGGATCCATCGCTTCATGTGGTTTGCGCCGTACTCGTATGCTGCCATCCGCATGCACCAACGTGAATCTCGACTCATCAGTCCAGGCAACATTTTTCCACATGTCTAGGGTCCAGTGGCGATGTTCCAGCTCCCATGCTAATCTTTGCACCCTAAGATGTGCGGTCAGCAGCGGTACACTCGTGGGACGATGGCTTCTGTACCCCATAGCGAAGAGATGGTTCTGGATGGTGTGGCTGCTTACACGTTTTTGTGCGCCAGCGTTAAATTGCCGAGTGATTTCTTGCACTGTGGCCCGTGTATCCGCTGTTACAATGCGAGCTAGCCGACGATGACCCCGCTCATCCACACGCTGTTGTTCACGGCAGTTGGCCCGTCCAGGGATGGTTTTACCGGATTCGATGTACTCATGGTGCACCCGTGACACAGTGGCTCGTGAAAATCCCAGTGCCTGCACGACTTCCGAGTTGGAGTGACCCATTCGTCGGGCCCCGACAATTTGCCCACGATCAAATGCGCTTAGATCCTTCGTCTTACCCATACTGCGTCCGACTCGTACTGATTCCCGTCGCATCACTCCTCAAATTGTTGGATCGTTGCATACGTCATGTCGTTTCCGTTTAGAGGGTCACCCACAGTGCCACATTTGCATAACGCCAGCTGCCTCTACTTCAATTGCTCTTCAGTGTATATATATAATTCCTATATATATATATATATTTGCGGATCCTGGTGCACACATTTAAAACCAGGATGAAAATCCTCTAAATATGTGGCGTCAGTTGAATAAATAAATCCATCGCTCTTTTTACGTTAAGCAACGCACAGCAACCGAAAAATTGTTATTCGGCCGCCGTCGGGAAATTGAAACCCGAATCTCTCGATATCTAGCCGAGCGCGTTAGCCCCACACCACAGCGGCCAACAATTACCCGATGGCGGCCGAATAACAGTTTTTCGGTTGCTGTGCGTTGCTTAACGTGGGAAGAGCGATGGATTTATTTATTCAACTGACGCCACGTATTTAGAGGATTTTCACTTTGGATCTCTCCCTTGGATTTAATTGCTATAATTAATATATAGCCAGTGCCGTTAATACCCAATAGATGAGACGTTTCAATAGCTGAGCCCATTTTATGGATTTATGATGTTAGATGCTGACTGAAAAAGAAAAACACACATAGCGCCGTGAATTGTTGGCCGCTGTGGTGTAAGACTAACGCGCTCGGCTAGATATCGAGAATAACAATTTTTCTGTTGCTGTGCGTTGCTTAACGTGGAAAGAGCAATGTATTTATTTATTAAAATCAGCATGTTGAATAGTTGAATATTGATGATATATCAGGATTCTGTTCCGCAACGCCACGAAATGGAAGAACCACAAAGTCACGCCCCAGTAATTTATTAATTTTTAAATAGTGGAATGTGTGTGAGTCGTAAAATACAGTTATCACGTGTTTTGGCAATAAGAGTAAGTTGTTATGTATCGTAGTTTTTTTTTTCAACAGCATACTGAAGTTGTACATTTCATTTATGAACATCCTGTATAACTGTATAACTATATATAACAAGGTTTCATTGTATTTAATATGATACGATATATGACAAACTATTTCCTTGTATTTCAGGACAGAGGTATTGCTGCCGTACGTAGACGAGGGCATGATTTCCTAAAACACTGTGCTTTGGCGACTGAACTTGAACCGGTGATTTGAGACTGACTGATACTCAGGATGCATGTGTAATAGAAACATGCATGTCTTACGGTAGCGTCTGCAATATTGGATGTGGTTGTCGTTTACTACGTGAGAATAAACCGACAGATGCTATATCATTTCTTCATGAGGAAAATAAGAGTACTTAATTCAAACACTTGACATGGATCAGGAACATCAAACAGAAATCATCGCTCTTTCCACGTTAATAAATGAATCTTGGAAAAATTCTCATCGACCTCCACCGGGAATCTAACCCAGGGTATTCCAGTTACGCGCCGGATATGCTACCACTGCACCACAGCGGCTTCGAATTCGCCTCACTCACATGTGATTAAAACTACACGGCAGGTTGCTTCATGGAGCCCCGCGCAATGCTGGGTATTCACCAAAGATGGAAAGCAGCAACTGAACAAATAACTACACTGTAAAAAAAATTGTAGATTTTACGGTTTTAAACCGTTTTCCAGGGTGCCAACACAAAACCGTAAAATCTACAGTTTTTTGCCGTGTTGTAGCTTTGGTCCAACACGTGAGCAAAGCTGTAGCTTTGCTCCAACACCGCATTTAATGAATAAAACAGCACAGAATTTGGCTGGAGCGAGTTACAGTCCAAGTAATCAGGAAAACACAAAAATTTGGCTGGAACGAATGTGTTGATTGTGTTGGAGCAAAGCTATAACTTTGCTCCAACACGACATAAAACTGTAGATTTTACGGTTTTGTGTTGGCACCCTGGAAAACGGTTTAAAACCGTAAAATCTACAGTGATTTTTTTACAGTGTAGGAGGCGAATGGATCTAAACACTGGATGTGAATCAGAAACATCAAATAGAAATCATCGCTCTTTCAACCTTAATAAGTGAGTCTCGGAAAAATTCTCATTATTTGTTCAGTTGCTGCTTTCCGCCTTTGGTGAATCATCAGCATTGTGCAGGGCTCCATGAAGCAATATGCCATGTAGTTTGGCAGTTAATCACATGTAAGTCTGGCGAATTCGAAGCCGCTCTGGTGTAGTGGTAGCATGTCCGGGGCGTAACTGGAAAATCCTGGGTTCGATTCCCGGTGGCTGTCGATGAGAATTTTTCCGAGTCTCACTCATTAACGTGGAAAGAGCGATGATTTCTGTCTGAAAATAAGAGTACTTTTATTTGGCGCAATGATATCCTCTTATGTATCATAGAAAGGTGAAAGCTTTCTACTTGTATGAAAGATTCTAGTTATAATTTACAAACCGTTTCTTTAATGTCCTTTACATGATGTGTTAAAATATTCTTTTCATCTCACGACACGAAATACGCCCACACGGAGTACTTTTCAATCAGGTTTTCACCTTTAATGTGGATAAAATAATGGCTTATAAAGAGTTATTGCATTATCGTTGTTCATTCTCTTGTAAAGAATATATTTTATTCTCACAGGATAATGAATCGAAACTAAGAGCATCTTGCCCCCGCATCAGAGAGGTTCGTCCTAGTTCTCTTCCTTTTTACAATTATTATCTCAGCTATATGAGAAATGTGAGTTGTTTTGTGTTTTCCTCGCTACCATAAAACTTCGTTTACGCCACATTTACGCCTCTCGCTTTGTTTCGTGAAAGCTACGGTCTGGCGAACGCGAAGGATTAATTTCTCCCAAACGGAGGACAAGAAAATCCACCTTTATCGAAATAATTTCCAAACTGTGTTTACACGTTGTGAATATTAAGTACGTGTTTTCTGCTGTCTTTAGGTAATTTTATTTTTCGCAATCTTTCTTTCGTTCAGGATTTATATTCATAAGAATCCACTTAATTGTCTAGGAAGCAAAACATCAGGATTAACTTCTTACAGCTAAAAAAAATATATATATAAGATTATCACATTTCCTCGAAATCATCGTTAGCATATCCTGGAGTCATTAAAATGTAAAGTGAGCTGGGTGTGCCTAACTGCTTTTATTTGAGATTTTTTTCTCGAGAGTAAAATTTAGGAACATTTTTGCATTTCCATAGATACAAAAATGCATTCTCAACTGTTTAGTAAACAAGAAAAGAAAGTCTCGTGTTTGCAGGATTTCTGAAAAATCCGAGGACTACACTGTATTTCTATTCCTTTCATGAATATATTTCATGCACGTTCTCTTTATGCTCAAAGTATGCAAATACGTATTAGGAGTTATCCATAACATGAAAGAGTGACAATTTTTTTTTTACTCGGAAGTATTTTGAAATGGAAGTTTATACATCTCCTCCGTTTCTTCTTTAGGCATAGTTATCCCTTTCTTAGCACAACATATTCAGCGGGAAATATAAGTACAGGTAGATCTCGGTATACACGATTGATACGTTCCACGAAATCGCCGTGTGTACCGAATTCGCGTAAAACGGGAGTCATTTTATACGAACAATAAAGGGTTAGGTTCTCACATATTCACAAATTCAGTATAAAATAATCGGGTTATGTAGCATTTAGATAACAAAAAAAATTATATTTCTAAAATTTAATTTTAATGCAGAAATTCAAAATATAATACGGGTACCATCTACTCTATTCTTTCCATCACCTCCGAGCGACATTTGGACACTCTAGTTATACTCAAGTTGGTTGATGATTGAGCACTTTTTCGAATTGATTCCACATTATCACGAATAGTTCTCACAGTGGATTTACTAAGTCCCAAAGCACGCTTAATGTCAACAATACGCTCACCTTTCTCGCAGCGATCCAGAACTTCTAACTTTATTTCTAACGAATACGGCCTTTCTTACACGCTTCTTCCCCTCGAAAGACACACTTCTTACACGCTTCTTCCCCTCGAAAGACACATTTCTTACACGCTTCTTCCCCTCGAAAGACACACTTCTTACACGCTTCTTCCCCTCGAAAGACACACTTCTTACACGCTTCTTCCCCTCGAAAGACACACTTTCCTGACATCGTAGATCCTCTCACACGCAGCTTTACAGCTCCACTGATCTAATCTGAGTGAGCACTCATGTCTTGTCAAAAACACCGAAAGATGCGCGTCACGATGCGCAAACCCATTATTATATTTATTGTTTCCTCGTAGTGTTAACAGATGGCACCACTGAATCGCGTAAACCCGAAAACGCGGTTAACGAAACCGCGTATACTGAGATCTACCTGTACTCGTAACATTATACTGTCCATCTGCTTGTCGGGCGGTAGGGTGGGATTTAGTCATATCTCGAGATCGCGTAGAAACTTACCATTATACGTTAAGGCAGACTAAACCACGAAAATAATTTACACACATTCGTGTACGAGGTGTGACAAGAATCTCGGTAAATGCTATCGTAACGCGTGAAGGGTAAGGTAATGGAAGGTGCGGTACTTGCACGGCACAGAAAAGTAAATGAGCGAACATATCCGTAACCGAAACGGAGCTGTGAGAAAGAATTAAGCAGAGAGACTGATAAGGTGCACGCATTTTGGGGTGAGGAGGGATGGGGCGAAAACAGAGCAAAGAACCAGTATAAAATTTTGTTTTGAAATTGGAAAAATTCGCATCAAAAGTTGATGCGATGCGGAAAGAAGTTTTCTGGGACGATGCGGCAAACTTGAAATAAATGTATTATACCTGATTGGTTCAAGCTTTTCCACGCAAAAAGTGATTCGTTGTCGACGATCCTCGGAGTGGACAACGTGCTAGCTCAAAAAATCCTGAAAACATGGAAAAACTGCGTGAACTCAGGACGAATTATCGTCGACTGACTGCGAATGACAGCAGAGGGACTGGATATAAATCATGAAACATTCAGTATGTTTTTAAAAGCCGGTTTGGGGAAGCGCAATATCTGTTCAAGATTTGTCGCAGACTTTCTGTAAACGAGCTGATGTGGCTTTGAATCGTCCACAGTATTCACCCGATCTGACACCGGTTGACTACGTTTTTATTTCCCTCGGGTGGTCAATCGGTCAACGTTCGTGACAGGCACGGAGAAAACCTCAGGTTCGATTCCAGTCATGTGCGAACGCTCGAACCACTAAATATTCGCCGTGCGTCGGATGAGCACGTTAAGCCGTCGGACCCCGGGTACTGGCGCCCCGGTAATAAATAAGGGTGTCTTTCTCCCCCTTTCTATCTCGCTTCTGTGTTACTTTCCTATCGGGCACTCTAGCTCAAATCTCATAGATTCCTATTTCTAAGAGTTGTTAAAGACCTAGAGTCAGACACTCCCTTCCTAAAATACTCTACATGTGATCTGAACCGCCCACCGTATTCACCCGATCTGACACCGGTTGACTATGTCTTGTTTCCCTGACTGAAATTATCTTTGAAATGGAATAGGTTTTCGAACGCTTTAGGCATTCAAGCGGACCTGACGACCTAGTTGCAGGCGATAAGAAAGGAGGAGTTTTATCAAAGCTTCCACTAGTTATACGAACAATACCAAAAGTGTGTTGTATGGAAAGGGATTATCTCGTCGGCCAGTGAAATAAGCTTTCTAAGACTCTACCTGTTGTTCATTTTACCGTGCATTCACCAAGTGCTAATTACACACCTTTTACATCACTAAGCTGCTATCTGAGTTTCAATAATTAGCTCCTCAAAACAAGACTAATTGCAGAATGAAAGTCACTGATGATATTGGTTTTATTTAATTCGGATTTATCAGTGTCACCATTTACAGCTATGTCAACACGCAACTCAAGCTTCACGAATATCCATCACATATCGCACACAGGTTAGTAAAATCATGCAACGCATTGATTATGCTACGCTTTCCAACATACCAGGAATCATTACACAAGTTATTACTCAAATTATAAGGATAATGGCTGTGGAATAAATCTCGTTCCTGTGTCCTGACCTTTGACCCCATTTCGATTTATATTAAATAGAATTGGCTCAGTGAACCTTCGGAACAACATACTAACGTTTTGTTGCAATAGAAGTATTTTTACGTAAGTTATGACACATAAGGGCGATGGAATGAATCCCCTCCTATGACCTGATCTTTCCCCCCCTGTTATGACCTGATATTTCACTCCAATAGGGTTCCTCCCCAGGTTGTCCCCTACTGCATACTAAACTTTCATCGAAATCGAACCATTTTTACGCGAGTTATCTTGCTGACAGACAGACAGACAAACGGACAGAGCTGGAGCATATTCGCTTCTTCAATCTACTGTTGGAAAGCGTAAACAAAATCTTTTGTACTTCCTATCCATAACTTTTTTCTCTTGCAGAAATTCCTGAATCTGATTCTTCCATGATTTCGTGCGATTCTTCTACATTTCCTTTCTGCCAACTAGGCTGAATAAATTCCCTAAATTAGCATCTCATCACGCATTTGTTTCGCTGGGGCTGGACCATATCATAATATTTGTTTTCAGCCTGTTTACTCGTACAACATTTTTCTTAAAAAATATCACGCCAGCAGGGATGATGGTGTTTGCACACAGGATGGTTGGCGCTCTTTGGCCACACATGGCCCTTGCGCCATAAAAATTCAAAAACCACACGGGTTGGATTGAATGGTGTTTTACAGGTGCGCATGCAGGTCCGGTTTAAAAGGACTGATTTGAGAGGAAAGTGAGTTAAAACCTTTCACATTATTAAAACATTTCGAAATTTGTTTGCGCTTATACTACTTGTAGAGAAGTAACTGAAATTTTCTTTACTTGTAAGGAAACATATACGTATGTTTCCTTTGCACTTATGCTAATCGTAAGGACGTTACTACAATTTGCTTCTTCTTGTACTTCTTGTAGAGACGTTATTGGTGCGCATTAACACCGCTTGCTGAGATATTATTTGTTTATACTTGTATTAATTGCAGATACACGATTTGTGTTTACGTATGGCATAATGTTTTTGTGTTTACGGTTTGTATTTGCAGTGGCATAAATTGTTATTACTTGTACTTCTTCTATAGAAGAATTACCTTGACTTTGGGCCATTTACAGAGACATAACATTTTCTTTGTACTATTACTACTCGTGAATATATAATTAAAAAAATAAAAGTAATTTATAATTTGACTTATATGAAATATACTGACGATATGTTAGCATGTGAAATAGGATATTTACATATGAATAAATTTACGATATATATGAGATATTAATATACTGTAGTTATGATATATATATGGTAGGTAAATATATTGATGATATATATGACATATTAATACATTTATATTATACACTATATTGACAAATGTCACCGGACACTAGAAGAGAAACACAACATAGCATTTATTGACATACATTAGTACGGTGTCGGTCCACCTTTGGCCCACATGTGTCTTCACGAGCTCCGTGTTTGAGTGCTTCACGTACGTGATTTGTGTGTCCCATCATTGTTCTTCTGTGTGTGTGTCGAAGTTAAAGGTCTGCGCTTTCGTTTAAGATCCTTCACGAGTTGGTGAGTGTTTATTTTTTCATTATCAGAGTTTTAATTTCCACACCGATCTATTCGGTTTTTTTCGTTAACCCTTGCCATTGATTATGGCATCTGCCGATGAGGGCGTTGTTCCCACCCGCATCGCTGCAGCTCCTCACGTCGCCTCCTCAAAGTCAGTCGCAGCCGACCAATCATCTTCGCTTGCTAGTGGAGAGCCTCTTAAGTTTCCTCCTGTCATCTGCACCTCTTCTCCTGCATGGGTCTCCAACTCTGCCATTGAGGACGTGGATGGGACGTTCCTGGCCTCTGCTGGCGATGATGAATTCATGAACGTCTCTGATGGCGTCGCTAATCTGCCCTCTACAGTTTCTACTGCCTCTGCTTCCAGTACATTGTCTAATGCTGCGTCAATGCCTTCCAGAGGAGGCGCTTCTGCACGCACGTATTCTGCGACTGCCTCTGGTATTCCACCGGCTTCCTGCTCGTCTCGTCTGCCACCTATGGATTCTTAGATTATTCTCAACTGTGACACCATTTTATTAAACATTCCCGAGAACTCTTCTGCTGGTCAACGTCTTCATTCGACCCTCGAGTTGGGAGTTTGTTTTGATGCGCTGCCCAACACTCCTTTGAAGCAGTACAGCTCCGCTCTCAAGATGATGCTTAATTCTGGTGCCATTACCCACCTCACCCGAAAGCCACGAAGTGTGATTGTTTATCGTTCGAAGAAAGAATATGCCGAGCTTGCCTTGTCTCGGGGCCTTTCAATTGACGATCGTCACCTCTTAGCCCAATACATCGCCCAGCGTCCTGTCTGGTCTCTCTACATCAGATACCCCCGGAGATCTCTGATAATATGCTGTGTGCTGCACTTAGTCGATGCGGCACAGTAGTCGGTCCAATGAAGATTCTCTGCTCTTCCCCCTCCGACCCCGATGATTAACATATCTGTGTCTTCCGTAGAACTGCTCGCATCACATTCCCGTCGGAAGAGCATCTCATAAAGTTTCCACGGATCCACGATGTTCGTTGCGGTAACGAGCGCCGCCGGATTGAGCTTCTCACCTCTGCTCATTGCTCACGCTGCAAGGCTTACGGCCATCAGCAGACTCATTGCCCCCATGCAGAGCCGCTGACTCTTGAAGCTCCAAGGGTGCCGCCCCGGTGGCGCAGTGGTCTAAGCGATGGCCTCTGATCATTCGTCCGAACGGGGTCCGGGTTCGAATCCCGGTGAGGCATGGATGTTGTGTTTGTCTTACGGCACTGGTTCTTTCCCTTCCCTGGAACCAGTGACCCTAAATTAGGGACGGGCGACTGCTTATAGCCCATTGAGTTGCTCACGGTGGTCGTTAAACCTCCAATAAAAAAAAAAAAAAAAAAAGAAGCTCCAAGGCAGCATTCTACCTCTTCCTCCGCTTCTGCTGCCATGCCTCCTCCTGTGTCTGCACCTCCTGGACCCAGTTCTGCCGAAAATCTGATTAAAGCCTTCGATCAACACGCGTCTTCCTATGTTGATTTCTCCACTCTGTCGGATTTTCCTCCGCTTGACTCCTCCTTGCCTTTCCGTGTTCTCTCTCCATGAGAGGACATCACGGCTGATCCTCAAGCTTCATTCACCGTCGGCACTTTTATTCCCGGCGATGAGGTGGACCTTTCTTCTGATTTTACAGCAGTTTGAAGCAGTTCTTCCCGAGGTCTTTGACCAAGCAACTTGTGTGAAAACAAACCGACCTGAAAACAATCATATAAAGTGTATGGAACACTAAACGTCACTTCGTGAAGAATGAACAGTTGATGTTCCTGTAAGTACTGACTGTTTTTAACCTGGCCGTTTTATCCAATTAGCTCTTTCTCTTGTGAATTATACAAGTGTTCAACAAGTTAAGTAAGAATTAATAAAGGATATTAGGTTATTCATTAATCAAAGAATCAGATAAAGACGCTAACTAGTAATTCAACAACTAAAAACAACTCTAAGTACAAAACTAAAATCACTACAGCACTGCTGATAGTACTTTAAAATTCTTATGTTTTTACATAAAATAATCTAAGAAATAATTTTTCAAGTAATTAAAAAAACTATTTTTGTCAAGTGAGTATAACATCTGTTTCGTCTTTTCCATTTCAATTGGTAACAAAAAGTATTCAGCCTCAAAGACTAAGCAAACAGCTCACCAGCCCTTTTCGTCAGTTACCCTAATGTTTATTGGCAGAAGCATTTCCCTTTTTCCCTAGGGACAAGTTACGTGAATCATGAAGCATCTACTTCTCTTTATAGTCCTTCCAGGAGAAGGGAAATTGGTATAAACTAATAGATACATTGCGCTCGTGATATGAGAAAATCGATATGACATGTACCTCTATCAAATTAATGATTTATTTTTCTAATTAATTTGTTTGTACTTATTTCACATGGAAGTATTTCCTGGAAGTAAATGTTTTCCGCTTTCTTCACTTAAATGCACAAAACTCCTTCTAGTATGAATATGGCAATAGTTGAGCCTAGTTAATGCGATAATAAGATATTCAAATCACAGTTAAACTGTTAATCTGAAGGAAATGCTTGAAGAAAAAAAGAATCAGGACTTGCAGAATACAGCCCTCGCCAGGGAAGTCATGTATTGCTCGGTGGCTCCTGTATGGAATAAAATTAGAAGAATTGCCGCTTACACGAATTTCAAAGTGACTGCTATCAGGGAAACAGTGGAAATCCTATCCAGCAAACCGGCATGCAATGATACAGTCTCTGCTGAACTACAAATTGTTTAGCATGCGTTATTACAAGATGGAAACACATCACAGTGCACCGTATAATTTGCGTGATAAAAATTCGAGTAATATGCTTGGGATGCCACCCACGTTATTTTCAAAAATCATCTCCGTTCTTTACATGTTCCAATTCTCAGCATGTTTATATCTATTATTGCCTTGAAAAAGCCTCCCAGTGGAGTGTGAAAGATTGGCGAATCTTTGTGCTGACTACACCACAAAAATAAACGGATTTAAAACGCTAAATGCGTTTCATTATTATACATGGATGGTCATTCAGATGAAAGACATCTGAGTTAAAAAGGAATTTCAACCTCCACACAGCATATACTTTATATCTCCATGCATTTTAACCATTATGATAAAAATTGAGGTCCTTCGTGTTGTCATAAAAATTAAGTTACTGCTTGTAGAAGAAACTAGTAATTGTTAACGTACACGGTCGTATCAGAATAATATAACCACCCACGGAATCACTGCGTACACTCCCAGGCTTGTCACAGAATGCAGGTGACCAGGTCGACCACACAAAAATATATGCAGCCGGCCAGGACAGATGAGCAATAGTGCGTCACACGAGCACAATGGGAAGTGGGGTAGAGAATTGACGGACGTTCAAAAATAAATTATCATGCTGTCGCGCCAAGAGTGGAAGCATCTCAGAAACAGCAGACTTCGTGTGCTATTCCCACGGTGCTGTAGTAAGAGTGTACCAAGAATGGACCGCTGGCACACAGAGTAACGTCGTATCTGTGGAAGCCCTAAAGGCCATCGACCGCAGAGGAGAACGTCGCCTCCGTCGACTGGTAATGGGCAATCGACGCTCAACAGTGCAGCAATTGATCACGCAAAAGAACGCTGAGGCACCCAGATACATTCTACACCACAGAAGTGACGGGCGGTGGCTAATGCTGCGTCAGACATACAAGAACCAACATGCGGACATGGTTGTTAGTCAAGTACAGGGCAGCCGTGGTAGTGTGCATGTCTGGGGGATGCTTTCTTGGTATGACCTGGGACCACTGGTACAACAGGATGTGTCCCTGAACGCCAATGGCTACCTGTCCATCCTCGCGGACCACTTGCATCCCTTCATGTTGGCCGTTTACCCTGGTAGTAATGGTGCCCAGAAACATGACAATGCGCAGTCTCGCGTCGCTAAAGGGGTGCGTGACTGGTCCCAAAAACACGACAGCGATGTCTCCTTTCTCGATTTTGCAGGCGAAATCCCCCGACCTCAATCCCATAGACCCCTTATGGGACATGGAATCGAGGTAGGTCGATTTCGACCTCAATTCCATGTGCCCATTTGGCACCGCAACACTCCTCCGTGCTCTGCTACAGTCCGAATGGGCACGTGTGCCTCGGGCAACCTTTACAGAGGCCCATTGCGTCCATGCCACGCCGTCTCACCACTGTCATCCGGGCCAAGGGTGGTTATTCCCATTATTAGGTAGGTGGTCATATTATTCTGATACTACTGTTTATAGTAGCACGATCTCAAGATCTTCAAGTCTAGGAAAACGGAATAATTTCGTTCCCTGGGTGACGGATAACGTTTCCTAAAAAAGTGCTTTAGAGTAACGGTTTTGACAAAGCGTAAATTTTGTAAACTAGCTCATCACAGTGTTATTCCGAAACTTATATAACAGTGCTGTAGAAGAGTAAGATGGGGTTCTGCTTTTAATTTTATAATATTGCGAGTTATTTTTGGTAAATGTCCGTTTCATATAATTCATAAATTTATTTTTTCAACGAAGTGTTTTCCAACTTAAAGACTTTTTCCAAAGTTTTGTGCTGTCCTTGTGGTCTTGAAATTTTAACTAATATATTTACCCGTTAATGTCACATTCTGTTACATTTTTAACTTTATATCTATTTTTTCCACTGTCCGAAGCTACATTTGTTCTAAAGCGGAAATAAATATATTTTATTTTACTGATTATTTTTAGCAGCGAGTTCCTCCAGTCTTGAGTATGCAACGCATGAATGAGTACATTATATCCACATAGCGTTGCTTTTTTTAAATAATTGATGAATTTAGAATGCGTATAATTCTCATTTTTCCCCAACATAATGATTTTTTAATGTCGACTTTAGTTTGGAGGGGTTTAGTGTATGTCAAAACGACAAGTTATAGAGAAATTATTTCTTGTTATTCATGGGAATGAAGTGGGTGTGTTTCATGGATGTCTGTATTCTCGATTCTTTGTGTGTTAGTGCAGGAATTTCGCTACGTAATGAGTTTCTACAAATACCTGACAGTAATTGACAATTTCTTGCAGTTTATAATTTTCTCATTATCATCAGGAATTTCCACTACTAAGTGGATTTCCTCCACCATATAGTTCAGCTAGAGTCTTCCTCCAATTCTCTCTATCCAAAGCCATCACTTCATCCAGTACATTATTTTTTAAATTTGATTTAATCTCCTCCATCCGCTTTCTCCCTGGTCTTCATCTTTCCCTCTTTCCTGGAGCCTCCCACTCCATCAGAATTTTAGGAAGTCTCTTTGATCACATTCTCCTCACATGGCCAAACCATTGTAATCTACACATCTGAATAGTTTGAAGAATGTCTACTTTAGCACTAATAATATCTCCCATTTTTGTATTACGCACATATTTACATCTGGATTTTCTTGCAGAACGCCTCCAAAAGTCCATCTCTGCAGCCAATAATTGTTGTTGATGTCTTTTATTCAGTGTCCACGTTTCCGCACCATATAAATGATACTATAATTTTCTTCCGACGGTAATCTTCGTCGACGTGACATTTCATTAGGAAATTAACTCGCCTAACAGCACATGGGTTTCTTTTTTCTTAACATCCACTAAAATCACCCGATGGCGGTGGCGTCGTCTTCAACTAAATGGTACCACGACGAACTGCCCACCTGTTGCTTCTGCGCATGCGGAGTCCCGCTGCTTCAACCTCGTGTTTGGGTTGCTTCGGTTGACAGCTACGGGCCACTAGTGGCGCTTGGTTGCAGGCCCGTAATTCACGGCGATGCTGCAAGGCCGTCAACGGCTGCCAACTGATGGCGCTGCTACTAACGAATCTCTACCGTACCGTGAGCGGCATATTTCGGCCAGCAGTGATCTGTCACTGCCAGCTAGTGGCCAGCAGTTTTCCAACACTCGTGCTTTTGCTCGGGAATTTTTGCGACGATCTCGGTTTAGGCTTCCTTTGTCTTCCCTTCTTTCTTCAAGATGAAAAAAACAACAATTGGGAAGGGCGCTACCATTTCCAATACATGACACTATACCCATGTGGTAAAAGGTATAGTCCGTTAACGACGTATATGTGGAGACAAATACTCCCACGTGCCGCCCCAGTGACGCAGTGGTCTAAGCGATGGTTTCTGATCATTCGTCCGGAAGGTGCCCGGGTTCGAATCCCGTTGAGGCATGGATGTTGTGTTTGTCTTACACCACTGGCTCTCTTTCTTCCCTGGAACCAGTGGCCTTAAATTAGGGACGAGCGACTGCCCATTGAGTTGCTCACGGTGGTCCTTAAAACTCCAATAAAAAAAAAAAGAATACTCCGGCAAGCTCAAGAATAGCCATCCGCAGTTCAGATAGTAGTTTGTCAGGATTTAAGCGATTTCGAACTTGGTATGACAGTTGGCCTCCATGCGATCTCGGATATTACTACTAAATTTCGATTTACACGATCAACAATTTCAACGGTGTACCTGGACAAAAAAAATATATATATATCCAGAGTGCGAGACCGGTGTTGCCGTAAAAAAGTCCTGGACGATCGTACAATGGCGTCTGGCACGTATTGTGTGCAACAGAGAGGCGAGAGGCGTCTGGCACGAATCACCAGATGTGCAGTAATGTCGCGAATCCCAGCGCAATTCAATGCTTGTGCCAGTAGTAGCATCAGCGTTCGGACAGTGCAAAGTTTCCTGTGTTCTATGGAGTTCCGGAGTCGACGTCTCACCCGAGGGCCATTGCTGACCTGACAACTCAAGTTTGTGTGCTTCACATGGGCTCCGGAACACCGCCATTGGAGCAGAGATGACTGGAAATGTGTAGTTTGGTCCGACAAATCGCGGTGCCAAATGTTTCGGGAAAATGGTCGACTCCGGATGTGGCGATAATTCCCCGAGGCAATGGATAGCACATGCCTACAAAGGAAAGTACATATCGGTGGTGGCTCTGCTATGAAGTGGGGTGTTTTCAAATGGAACGCATTAAGACTACTCATACGTTTGCAGACTTCTCTGAACGGTGGAGGCTACGTAACCATCCTTGAGGACCCTTTTCACCCGTTCATGTGATACAACCATTCCGACGTGTGCGACCTCTTTCACACGACAATGCACCCCCACACATCCGCAATCGCCTGATTATGGTTGTAGAAACGTTCCACGGAGATTATCATCCTGACTTCAGATCCAGATCATATGTAGAGGATTTTAGGAAGGGAGTGCCTGTGACCCCAGTTCTTAAACAACACTTAGAAATAGGAAGCTAGGAGATTTGTGCTGGAGTGCCCCATAGGAAAGTCACACGCAAGCAAGGTAGAAAGGGGGAGGAAGACGCCCTTATTTATTACTGGGTGGCAAGTACCCGTGGTCCGACGGCTTAACGTGCCCATCCGACGCACAGCGAATATTTAGTGGTTCGAGGGTTCGTACCTTCTGAGATCGAATCCGAGGTCTTCTTCGTGCCAGTCCCGAAAGCTGACCACTAGGCCACCCGCGGCCCACATCCTTACTTAGCAGCTCGTTCGCCGGATTTAAACTCCATCGAAAACATTTGGAATGCTGTTCAACGTGACGTCACTGCCAGGAGTCCTCCACCGGCGAATCTCGTATTTGAGTTTTGTCCAGGACTTCGAGTTGTTTGCCAATTCAAATAAAGTTAGTACTTTATTATTATTTTATTTACCCCCTTATGTCTTACTGTCTTTTAACTTGGGGAATGACAACTAGAGGAAATATTAATAGAATTTTTACTTTGTACAAAAAATGTGTTCGATTGCTAAATCAATCGGAAAATGTGGATAGTTTGTTTCTACCGTTATAAGTTACTGATTTTTGAGAAACTGTACATTTCAGGACTTATGTGGTTAATGATTGAGCGTGTCTACGCTAATAAGCATTTAAATCTAATTACTATGTGTCGTCATGCGCATGCTTATCACACTCGTGGGTATACTGATTTGGTGATCCCCAGAGTTGGGACAAATGTGTTATGTTATAATATCAGTGCCACTTACCCTCGACTCTGGAACGGGTTGCCAATTTATATTAGATCAATTGTTAACTATGCTTTATTTAAAAGTCAGTTAAGGGAATACTTGATATACAGTTAATATGTTTCTGGTTTGATTATCTAAAATTGTGATTATGAAAATTGCAGTTCTATAGGAGGATAATTTCTTGACTTGGCATTTTTGTTTTTTAGTAGGGAACTAGGGGCTCGTCAGGCCTACAATAGCCTTTTTCCCTGGCTCCCTGCACTACAGTTGATTGTATAAGTGCTTGTAATATACGCAGTACTATTCGTATTGACTTAAGTGTTTTTATATTATTATTACTTCATTTGTACTTTGTATTATATGTATATTATTATTGTATAATATTTGTATTGATATATTTGATGCTTAATGTGTTTGTATTAGTTGTATTATTATTCATATTTTTGAATTTATGTGTTGTATTAATGCATTCCTTACATATATGTATTGTATTTCTTTTGTGTTTGCATATGGTGTGATTTGTATTTGGTTAATCTTTTTTGGGTACAGAAATTGTATGTGCGATTTGATTGTATGCTAGATAGTGTAACATGGCAAAATTAAATTGAAATTCAAATCCAAAATTCAATATTAGGGAATTGTGGGGCACTCTTTAGGAAGCATCTCCACAGTGCTACAGAGAGCTGGCATGCTGCATCGCGCTGCCGCCGTTATCCTATCGTGAGTAGGACCAATGCGGTATTAGAGAGGTGTCTCAGTTTTTTGCACTTCAGTGTATATACCAAATATATTTATTAACGTTATCTTTAGTTGACAGTAATGATTCCTGGGCTACATTACATTGGTTTTTCTCGTCGTACAGTTTACAGCCTATTCGTCACGTATCTGTATCTAGTGTGGCATTTTTGAAATAATAAAATTGCGTTTGGCAGTTTCGCTGTGGTATAATTATGTTTGGCATTATTTTGCTGTCTTATAATTACGTTTGGCATTACTTTGACATATTTTCTTTTATGTAATACTAGAGAAACCACCTCGGTAAAAGCTTTCCTGCCTTTTCTATGTAGTTTTGAACTCCGAAGAAAGGAATTTCCAAACGTTCCATGCATGTGAATTTTTATTTATTTTGTCAGCTACCTATTTGCCCAAAGGAAGCATGGGAAAATAACTTCAGAGCCGGGCACAGCTGGGGCTGAATCCGATTTCTTATACTTCTTTCTACAGGATATCTTACCTGGAAGGCAGTAATACACTGCTAAAAATAAAAATAATAAAAACGGAAAAAGCTCTATGTTGCTATGTATCAGATAATGCAATGTTTCCATTTCTCTGTTTACATGAGTTTCTGAAGAACAGCAAAATTTTAAATTTGAGATGTTTTTTTGAACGGAAAGAAGGAAAGACAAGAGAACAGGAAGATAGAAAAGAAAAATAATGCTCATAGCATTCGAGTCATACGTGCTATCGTCTCTGATTTTAGCTAGTGATTTGACATAAAAGTGTACGAAATTTTTGTATCATTATGTTCGTCCCACTGTCTGTTCGGATATTGACTCAATATCGTCACATCTGTAAGTGAAATATAAAAAAATTAAATCACAGGAATAAATTCAGCCATTTCTACAGGAATCGTTCAAAATGTTCGTTTTCTACCTAATGCAAAAAATTTGCGCCATTTACATTCCTTTTGTGAAAACAGGAAATTGTCGATCGAACCCGCGTATCCTCGCTCCGGAGTGAGTTCTTCTAAACTACACCAACGGAATTTATCGCTCCAGAATTTTATTCTTGACACGTGCCTCAACTCATTAGTACGTCACATCATCTCCCTATTATTTTTTTCTTTTGAAGTGAAGAAGGAATCTTTCATTAATTCCAGACGAAGTGTGGAACGAACATCACACATTTTTCGAAGAACACAACGGCCAGTAGATCCATTTTTATCTTCGGACATTAATGTGAAAACAGGAATTTGTCGGTAACGGGGATCGAACCGGCGTCTCCTCTCTCCGGATTGACTTGCTCTAACCGAATAAACAACACCAACGGAATATAACGCTGCAGATTTTTCGTCTTGACACGTGCTTCAAGACTGTAGTAGGTCAGACATTTTAATTTTGAGTTATACTCCCCGCTACTGCAATGCACCTCTCCAGCCGATGCTACAATATCTTGATTCCGGTGCAAAAATCTTGCTTCGTCTTACAGCGACACACTGACCGTTGCTACTACATCACAGTCGAAAGCCTACGGATATTTTCTTTTAAATTTGGTAAGAAATAAAAATCTTCAGGGGTAGGGTTTGGTGAATAAGGGCGGTACTTAAGTAACTCAAATCTTACAGTCTATATAGCTGCCTTCGCATTTTGGAAAGCATGATACGCTACATTTTCTTGATGGAAGAAGATAACTTTTCGCAGTTTTCCGCGTCTCTTTTCCTTGATGACAAAATGAATGACTAAACATCTCTTTCGATGACGAGACCGAGGGAGAAAAATGCATCCTTTATGAGCTTATATTTTGTTAAGGTCTCCCTCCGGTTTGCACTATTCAATGAAAAGGTGATATATTTCTAAAAGGAAACCAGTATCAGCTAAAGTTGAGTTGTTTTATCATACAGACATATTGAATTGAATTGAATTTATTGTAAGTTTCTGCTATGCCACACCAAACAGAATTAAATACATCAAACGCCATAACAATACAAACTGGAAAGTGGCTAAAACATAATGTGAATACATCAAGATATCCAAGTCATTTGCTACACTTAGTAGTGAAGGAAATCATAAAACATAAAAGATAAAACGATTTAGTTATAAAGAAAATACAATAAAAATTCAATTCATGTCTTTGTTGACTAATATCATATAGATTATGATGTTAGTCAACAAAGACACTGCTTTTGATATGTTACCAATATTACTTTAATTACCTTTAACCATAATTTATTACTATTTAAGAAGTGGGGATTAGGGTGGGCCGAAGAAAACGTTTTTTAAATTTGCATATCACCTAGTGCGGAAAAGTTGCCATTAGGATAAACACGAATAACAAAAGACATTTCTCTGAATTCGATTAATATCTTACGTCTCCGCATGGCAGACTAATTTCGCATTTTTCCGACCGTATTGGGCCGTAAGCAAAAACGGATGGAATTTTTTTGTAATTGAAATCGAGTAACCCCTAGTGCGGAAAAGTGTCCTTTAGTGTTTCCAATAATAGTGATAAAAAGTTTTGAAGTTCATCAATATGCTATGTCACCGCACTGCACGCGAAGTTCACCATTTTCTTCCCACATTTGGCCCGTAGGTCTAGGCTAGGTAAAGGCATCCTGGCATCTAGGGCATCGGAAAAATCCGTTGGAAATTGCACTGTTCTGAGTGCACCATGCGTGCGCATGTGTAGTACACCCAGTTTGCTTTGCAATGTGTAGCGTGTAGCTCTTCGCGAGCCTCCAATACCAGATATGGAAACAACCTGGAACTCACCACGAGGAGATGGCTACATCTCAAGTTCCTTCCTCTAGCTCAGAATTTTATTTCTACGAGGTATATCACGCTCGGTAATCCGCTTTGCTCAAAAAATGTGGGATTCCTTTCCGTGATGCAATTGTTGCTCATATGAACGAATCTCTAGCTTCAAATCCACACACTGAGGCGACTGCTTCGGTCACCAGTTTCACGAAACGTTCCACACCTTGCGTGTGGCAGGGAAACTTGGTTATTTCTTCGCCAGTTGGGGCAGAAGTTACGATTAGTCGAACCAGATTGTCATGTGAGGTGTGTTTTGTCAGGGGTGATTCGGTAAGACGCGTTTTAGTGCAATCGATCATTTCATAATATTCATTAGCATCCAAATTTAATTGCGACACTTCGAATTCTCTTATGACATCATTCATTTGTTGTTGTCTAGTTTTCTTTATTTTTCTCCATCCAAGATCTCTAACGTGGGTGCGTTTGTCCGCAATCACACTTAGCAATATTTTCTCTGGGTGACTGAAGAACTCGTTTCTCTTGATCACTGCATCAATGATTACTTTGAATTTCAAATCCATGAAGCACGATAATTTCATCAGTTTCCAAAAGTGTTTGGAAACTGATCCCACAACTCGTTCAGGAGAGATTGGGGCAGCTCTCGACGGATGTGAAAACCTTCCAGTAGTTGACTTTGCAGCTTATAACGAAGTAAATTTCTCCGTCACTTTTGTCCACGCTGAGGAGGACGTTCGTTCTGACAGCTATCTGCCTTTATGTCGCATGCGTCCTCCTGGGAGGCACGTCACCCCCTTCCTCCAAAGAAGGCCGGGGGCCTGGCTCACGGGTCAGATGCTACCATGAATCGTTGCAGGCAGCCATCCGCTGTAGAACGTACACTCGAGAACTCCCAGTCAATCTAGTGTGTGGAATGCAACGTCACACACATATTTTTCCAAGCGCTGGAGAAGGGATTCTCTGATTTTTCCTATCTCGCGGTGTGGAAACAACATCACACCATTGCGAGATTTTGAACGGCCGGGTCATCCGGAAAGTTCGGCCGCCATTATAACGAAGTAAATTTCTCCGTCATTTTTGTCCACGCCGGGGCTCGAACCCGGGTGCCCTCATTCCGGAATAAGACACTCTACCAATTGAGCTACGCGGACGTTCGTTCTGACTGCTATCTACCTTTATGTCGTGTGCGTCCTGCTGGAAGGCACGTCACAAGCTATTCATGTAAAATTACTAGAACACAGGAAAGAATTGTAGGATGCACGTGAACTGAGTACCGACCAGCAGCATTTACTGGAAATCTGTTGCGTCGTGTCATAGGGAGACTGTGATGTCAGCCTTTCTAGAAGAAATCCAGGACCACTGTCACATTTGCGGTGGCTGACGACAGCTAACAGAGTCATGCGCCTTTATGTCGCCACTCAAATCCCATCGCAAACTTTGATCTGTGTCACCAACTACATAATGAAGGTATATACCCCGGTCTAGTTCTCCTTAAAGAAGAAGCCTCCGTGCACAGAAGGGGCCAAACACTTTTGGAAACTGATCAACTTATCGCGCTTCACGGATTTGAAGTGCAAAAATAATAATTGATGCACTGATCAAGAGAAACGCGTTCTTCAGTCACCCAGAGAATATACTGCTAAGTGTGATTGCGGGCGAACGCACCCACGTTAGAGATCTTGGATGGAGAAGAATAAAGAAAACTGGACCACAACAAATGAATAATGTCATAAGAGAATTCAAAGTGCCTCAATTAAATTTGGATGCTAATGGATATTATGAGATGATCGATTGGGCTAAAACGCATCTTATCGAACCACCCCTGACAAAACACACCTCAGACGACAATTTGGAACGGCTAATCGCAACTTCTGCCGCAGTTGGCGAAGAAATAACCAAGTTTCCCTGCCACACGCAAGCTGTGGAACTTAGCGTGAAACTGGTGACCAAAGCAGCTGCCTCAGTGTGTGGATTTGAATCTAGAGATTCGTTCATAAAATCAACAATTGCATCACGGCAATTAATGCCACATTTTTCGAGTAAAGCGGATTACCGAACAAAATATACCACGTAGAAATAAAATTCGGAGCTGGAGGGATGGTAGGCGGAACTCGAAGTGTGGCCAACTCCTCATTGTGAGTTCCAGGTTGTTTCCATATCTGGTATTGGAGGCATGCGAAGCGCTACACGCTACACATTGCAAAGCAAACTGAGTGTACTACATATGCACACGCATGGTGCGCTCAGAATAGCGCAATTTCCTACGGATTTTTCAGATGCCCTACACGCCAGGATGCCTTTACCTTGCCTAGGCCTATGGGCCAAATTTGGGAAGAAAAGGGTGAACTTCGCGTGCAGTGCGGAGACATAGCATATTGATGAACTTCAAAACTTTTTTATCACTATTATTGGGAACACTAAAGAACACTTTTCCGCACTACGGGTTACTCGATTTCAATTACAAAAGAATTCCATCCGTTTCTGTTTACGGCCCGATGCGGTCGGAAAAACGCGAACTTAGTGCGCCATGCAAAGACGTAAGATATTTATCGATTAAAAAAATTACTTTGGTATTCTTGTTGAACAAAATGGCAACTTTTCCGCACTAGGTGCTATGCAAATTTTAAAAGAGGTTTTTTCGGCCCATCCTAGTGGGGATGTAGAAAATAATTTCATTACTATAATAGAAAATATACTAATGCATATTTTCCTGTAACAGAATAATGCATTTGAAAAAATCAGTGGGCCATTTAAGCTCAAATGCTCTATACTATAGTATGTCGCATAAATACAGAGACAGAACAAATTCTCGAATAAAAAAGAAACGACAACGAGCTGAAATGTATACCTGATATTTATAGCAAAAATAGCAAAGGACACGCAGCTGCACAATAGTTTGATGGAAACATAACAATTCCAACGGCAAGTACAAGAAAAAAACAAAACAGAAATACGCTGTCTCAAAACTATAAAGACTTACTAGTTATGAGCACCTCCGGTACGAATAGTAGAGCCGTTGTTCCGTATAACACTGAAACCTCGACTGGGATTGCTGTCCATCAAGTGATGTAAGTGTTCTGGACGGAGTACGTACCAGCTTAGTTCAACCTGCTCTTTCAATGCCACCACACTTGAGAACTGCCGTCCATTCGCATACACATCACGAGCGAGAATACCCCAGAGGTTATCGATACGGTTCAGATCTGGACTGAGTGCTTTTTTTTTTTTTTTTTTGTTTGGAGGTTTAGCGACCACCGTGAGCAACTCAATGGGCTATAAGCCGTCGCCCGTCCCTAATTTAGGGTCACTGGTTCCAGGGAAGGGAGAGAGCCAGTGCCGTAAGACAAACACAACATCCATGCCTGACCGGGATTCGAACCCGGACCCGTTACGGACGAATGATCAGAGGCCAACGCCTTAGACCACTGCGCCACCGGGGCGGCGGACTGAGTGCTGTCCAATCCATTACGGTCACATGATGAATGTTAAACCAGCTTTTCGTTGATGCACACCGATGGATAGAGACTCTGTCTTGCTGGTACAGATAATCAACACCCGCTAGAGTTTCGGCAAACGGTAGAAGGTGGCTGTTGAGTATGTCGTGATACGTTTCGGAGTTTTGCCTACCTTGCAGAAAAGCGATATCTGTTGTCCCATTGAACGCAAAAGCTCCCCAGACCATCACAGAAACCCATTGTTTCTGTCTGCTGAAGAAGATGCATGGCTCGCGTAGTAAATCATGCCAACAGCAGTTCCAACCGTCAGGGCCGTCCAGGTTGAGCTTTTTCTCATCGGAGAAAATAGTTGTGATCCACTCGTCCGTCCAGTGCATGTGGCTGCTTGCCCATAACAATCTAGCTTCCTTGTCGCGCCGCGTAAGGTGTGGCAGACGGCGCATCTTACGGAGTACAATGTTGCGCCTTTCCTTGATTCGTCGATGAACTGTGTCCTTTGAGACGGTGACACCAACAGACCGAGAAACATGACGTAGTGATAACCTTTGGGATGAAATTAAGCGAATGATGGCACAATCATCTCGTTTGGTTGTAATTCGAGGCCTTCCAGGCCGTTTTCTGGCAGTTAACGCACCGCGTTTCGATAAAGTCTAATAAACGACTGCCCTACTCCTCCCAATGGCTTTACAAATTTTCGCTACAGGCAATTTATTTGCTCTCAGTCTCCAAATCTTCTTCACCTGCTCACCAGAAATTTGACTTTTGCGTGGCACTTCGGCAAATGAATGTCTGACGGCAGGAATTACGGCCCATACACGTGCGTACAACATGTTACTTTGTACATCTCATTTGCATGTGGCTACTTTGCATAGTTGTCTTTATATTTATGAGACACCTAAAATTACACTATTTCATTTTGTGGTGTTCTTTTCACACAATCCGGTCATCTCGACGGATCGAAACGTTTGTTCTAGGGTTATGTCTAATTAGGTACCACTTCAGCTTCCTACCTATATTTGCATTGCGTTAACGGCGCAAAGTCGACTGTCTCTATATTTATGCGATGCACCTTTTCTGCATTTTTTAACTTAAAATAAAGACTTCCATTAAGAGCCGTCACTCGAATTTCGGTTGTCTTGTTCTACCGATATCCGTTGGAACTCCCTATATGGAAGGATAAATGTCAAGGAAGATTTCGTGGGGAAAGACAGAAAAAATCAATGCTAAAGGAAAGTTTAAAATCTCGTCTAACGAGTTATTAAACTTTCCTTTAACAAAATAACAAACGGTAATAATAATAATAATAATAATACAAAGAAAGCTGAAAAATATTAACCTTTTAAGCAGTATATGTACCCAAACCAAATGGTGCCAAAGTGCTTCGCTCTCACCAAACACAAATCCTCACATATCTGCTTTGTTACACGAAAGCTGTAAAACAGTTTATTTTCCCTCTCATTTCAGTAGTACAGAACATAACTTTGTCAATGATAATAAACACTCTCTTCTAGTAACTTATTCTCTGCTCCATGACCCAAGGTATGATGGGAAGGGGATAGTCCCCCTGACACGCAGCATCATTCCACTGGGCACAGACAAATGACTCAGACATCTACTCTCTCCAGGTTCGTCGCCGTCGTTATAGCTCTTTTAGCAGGTAATAAGTCAGAAAGTATTATTCTTAATCGCCCCGCCCCCCCTATATGTCCACTTGCAACAAAGCAACTTAAAAGCAACGCTTTCTAATGCGCAGGTTCGGTCGTTCCGGCCCATTTCTTAGACGGCGAATGTATTCATTCTCTCGAGCTGATCTCATCCCATTTTGCTAATCCCCAGTGAGTTCGCCCAAGCTGATTAAACGGTAAAGACGATCACACGATTAAATAAAATAACATGCGTGAAGCTTATGTTGAAAATTGTCTGAATAGAGTTTGTTAAATTGGATTTTTGCGTTTTGTTAATTAGAATTTTGGTCTACACTCAGAATGTATTAAATATCTCACATGTTCACTAGGAATATTTTAGAGATTTCCTGAAGCGCTCTGAAGAACGTTTTTGTGAAGGAAGCTTTCTTTACATTTTTTCCATTAGTTAACAAATTGGCCAGCTCTTTTGATCGGTCGAACAATTTCGCAGCCAATACCTTTGCCTTCACTGCTATAGCTGCTGTCATTAAGTGAAGTTAAACATGAATTATCCAAATTAAAATTTACCTAATTAAAAAAAGTAATAAAACTTATATAATAGGCTACGTTGTGCTTAACGCTCAGACGTCATTGAGTACTTGCAGCGCCATCTGCTTTTATTCGGTGGCCGAAATCAGAACTAAGCTCGCCGCTATCGCACGATACGTAAAATCAAGCAGTAATACCGGAAAATAAAATAAAACTAGTAAGACAAACGACTTCATCTGCGACAACACGCACGTGCTCGAACAACTGTCTGCGACATTTGTTCTGTTACGTGGGTGTTATATCGTGTTTTATTTCTTTTTCTTCGCATTGCAGAGTAATTTCATAAAAATGAATAAAATTGCAGAGTAATTTAATAAAAAGGAATCAGCGTTATTGTAAAAATTTCAGTCACAGCTTTTTCATCCGTGCATGGCACGGGCTATGAGCTAGAGTCCTATAATTTGATAACTTGCGTGACATCAAAGAAAGATGTGGAACCATGCAAAACCTCCTAATTAAAAATACTATTCAGCAAAAGAAGTTCTTGCCTTAATAATGGTACAAAAATATATACGAGTTCATCATACGTCAGTTCTTCAACGAAGTTTTACGTTGTAGAATATAGTAATACTCGGTGGCGTATATTCGAGGCTAGCTAGGCTAGCTGCGAAGCCCAGATAATGCACAAATAAAAGTTAATTAAATATACACAAATAAAAGTTGAATTAAATATACACAAATAAAAGTCAATTAAATATACACAAATAAAATTCATTTAAATAT
Source organism: Macrothele yani (assembly GCA_039090855.1). Classification (NCBI taxonomy): domain Eukaryota; kingdom Metazoa; phylum Arthropoda; class Arachnida; order Araneae; family Macrothelidae; genus Macrothele; species Macrothele yani. The sequence continues at coordinate 20,492,700 of CM077002.1, read as the reverse complement.
ACACAAATAAAAGCCAATTATCAACGGTATTAAGATATGTCGATGCTTTTGATGAAAAAAACACACGAGCGAATTCGCTTCTTTCGATTATGAGAATCAGTCTGGCGAGCGATGAACAACGGCATAACGTAGGTCTTCGAGAGACTTCGCTGTTCTGATGCGAAGAGCTTCAATACTATCTCCTGCTAGCGTTTCCATGACAACATGAATGAGCTACGGAACTCGTGAGTGTCCATTGCTTTGGCCAAGGGTTCGCTCCGGAAAACGTAGCCTTCGGACAACCTCATTCCCTCAATGCTTCCAGCGCGTGTTTCGCGAAAGTTGTTTCAGTTTGTGTAAAATTTCAATGAATTAAAATCAGTGATATTATACCTTAAATTCGTGGCTTTGTTGGATTCGAACTGTTTTGATAAATTTTGTGAAATCTTCCCTGAACATCTACTATGAGAGCTTAAAGAATCCTATGCTTCAAATTTTGATGCAGCTCGATTAAAAAATGAACTGAAGGTGTTTAATTCCCTTGATGAATACAAGACAAATCAGTAAGAAACATTACTTGTTACATAAAGTTAAATAATTGGACAGTGTTTATTGAGGTGTACAAATTAGCAGATCAATATTAAACTGTTCATCAACAACTGCAACTGCCGAAAGTAGTTTTTCCGTATTAAAAAGAATCAAGATATATCTTAGTATCTTAGAGCCACACAAGGACATGTACATTCGAGCAACTTGTCTGGTTTGTTAATAGAGAAAAACATTATCTTTAAATATGAAAAAGTACTCGAAAGAAACATTTTTGTGAAAACGTTACACTCAAGTTCACACAAAAGGAGAGAAGAATGGAGTTCATGTACAAATAAGTGTTCAAATCTTAATCCTCATAATTATTTGGTATCATGTTAGCAATAGCATGTACCTAAAATTTAGAAAACAAATGTTACTTCCATTACTTACCAATTAAAAAATAAACTTCGCAATTTAAAAAAAGCAGTACTGTGCGGGGGGGGGGAGCCCAGGTCTCGGACCTGATTGATTGGCGTACGAAAATATACATAAGCGTTTCCAAGCTTTTTGCACATCAACCAGATGGCTTTTTAAGGAAATTATACAGGAACTGCCTTTCTGTCAGTTTCTAACTTACTTGAAAAAGCTATTTGTTTGATGTGCAAAAGCTTGGAAACGCTTATGTATATTTCCCTACGCCTATAAATCGTATCACTAGTATAGTGTTACTATTTACTACTTAACTGGTGTATTGTTCCTCCTTATCAATTTTTGCGTTGTAGTTTATGTTATATACACTGAAGTGACAGAAAAACAGGTACAGACGAGCTTATGCAAAACACATAGCAACGTCACCTATGCGCGTGCTCGGTTGCGTCCGCCAGTGCGTATATACAGCGATAGACATCCTTGCCAGCTGTTAAAGTTGTTTTCGGCATGAGAATGACAAGTAATAACGATTTAAGCGATTTTCAAAGCGGTGTCATTGTTGGTGCTCGTGAGATGAGCCATAGTATTTCGGAGGTAGAAATGAAGTTCGGATTTTCACGGACTACCATTGCAAGGGTGTACCGTGACTACACGAATTCCGGCAAAACCTCCAACCTGCGATACCAGTGTGGCCGTAAAAAGACATTGGGTGAAGGTGACCCTCGTCGGCAGTCAAGAATCGTTTCACGCGATAGGCGTGCAACACTCTCGCAGGTATCATCGGAATTAAATGCTAGAGCCTCAACAAGCATCAGCGACCAGACTGTGCAACGTACCCTGCACGATATGGGCTTTTGGACTCGACGCCGAACTCGAGTCCCCTTGATGGGTGCACGACACAGCGCGCCTCGTTTGGCCACGGCAACACTGCCACTGGACACCTGATGACTGGAAACAAGTAGCCTGGTCTGATGAGTCGCGTTTCCAACTGTATCGGGCAGATGGAAGGATTCGTGTGTGGATCAAACATCATGAAGCCATGGATCCCGCCTTTCAGCAGGGAGCTGTACCAGCTGGTGGGCGGTCCGTAATCGTATAGGGTGTGTTTAGCTGGATTTCACTGTGACCCCTGGTACGTCTACAAAGGTCTGTGACCGGCAAACGCTATGCGCATCCTTTCTGACGAGGTACACCCGTTCATGCCTTGCATTCATGCTGATGTGTTGGGCCTGTTCCAACAGGACAATGCACCTCCACACAAGTGTCAGGACGCCACATTATGGTTAGAGGAGCACTCCTCTGAGTTTGGGGTGTTGCCATTCCCACCCAACTCCCCAGATCTGAACGTGATAGAACACATTTGGGATGCCATGCAATGCGCTATCGAACACAGGAATCCGAGACCTCGGTATACACCCGAATTGTGGACCGGTCTGCAGGAAGTATGGTGTGCATTGCCTACAGCATATTTCCAGAAGCTAGTGGAGCCCATGCCCCGTCGTATTTCTGCAGTCCTGCGCTCCCGTGGGTGATCTACTATTTAGTAGACTGGTGTACCAGTTTTTCTGGCACTTCAGTGTATATGTACTGTTAAAAACACATACGCATTTCCCTGGAACTGCCTTCACAACGACCCTGATCGAAAAAGCGAAGCAAATCCCATATAAGGTGCAATTAAATAGTGGGCATAAATTCAGGGAAAATCCCGATGCATTAAAAATGAGATTCGGGATATACGTATAACCATCTATCCTGCTTTCATTCCTACGCAAAATAATTTTTGTTGTTCCGTTCAATTGTGAGAAATGTGGTGCTAATGTCAAGAAGTAGTAAGGGCATAAAAATGAGCAGTATTGTTTCAATGTGCAGCCGATTTTTTCAGGGACGCAATTCAAGGAAGTAATGTTGAAACCTCCCACGCAGCTAACAGCAGGGTTTCGTTTCCGGAATATGGCAGAGCTCTGCAGGTGTTCGCTCTCCTGTTGAATGCTAAAAGGGTTTCACCCCAGGGAATGCGGAACGTAAATCATTCTCGACGTGTAGTGCAATAAATAAAGTACCTCTATACGAATTAAAACAAAGGAACAATGAATAAGTTTGCGTTTCGAAGCCCCACACGAAGATAGGTGCTGGCCAAAGTGCTCCAAGTTTTTGAACAAAAGAGCGTTTTCTGAATTCCTCTTCTACGGACGAGCAAAAACGTTACTACATTCCAAATTCAAGGCACGCAAGTCACTGCCTCAAGCAAGGAACACTTACTCATCGCTCTTTTCTAGTAATAAAATTCTAGCATTTGAAATAATTTGTTCAAAATGAAACGTTTTACATCTGTACTACCAGGGGCGGATTGGCCCACCGTGACACCGGGATATATTGCGGTGGATCACTCGAAAAATGGCCCACTATTTCTCGTATCCGCTTATTTTAAATTATTTGGAAAGAAGGAATAATTATTTTGGTTCTTGTGAATAAGTATAATTAATTATTATCTGTTTAAAACGTTATGGTCTTAAAAAAATAATTGTTGCTTATTTCTATCTACATAATGTTGGCCGTTTTGCTCTAAAATTAGAAAGCAAAATTCTCTCTACTTCAGTAAAAAAATTGACATCAGGCCAAGCGCGCTGTTCTAATAAAATTAAGCCTAACTACGGTTAGGAATTAGCCGTTGGATTTAGAGTTTAGAGGGACATTAGTAGGCCCTGCCCACTTTTTGAAATCTTGAATGAGGGACTAGTAACAAATTTGATGGCCCATAACCACGTACAGATTCAGAGCACAAAGCGATTCTTTGGCAGAGATGTTCCGAAATCCGTGCCCACTCACATCTATCTTAAAAGTAACAAAGATTTATGTGTACTGGCTCATTGATCAAAATGGTAGCTCATGAGTCAAAATAATAGGTAGACTTAAAAAAGGCGTCTACTCAAGGAGGTGGTAAGAATACCGTTGCGCAGTATAAAATCAGTGAGCAAATAAATATAATTAAATATCTGGTACAACACCCCGTTTTGAGCATGGTCTGATGTGCTACATTCAATCATGAGTTGATTTTTAAAATGCTTTCACCTTTAAATTGCTTCTAAAATTTGTTCACGGCCGAATTAATTTTACAATGCATATTTCAACAATTCTGTTTCGTCCAGGAGTTAGCAGAATTTTTTCATGAGGAAATTTATGAGATATTTGGGTACTTGTGTTTCTGTAATGGGCCACAAGGCTAAAATTCCCGGCCCGGTTTCGTCGACCCAATCCGCCCCTATGTACTACCATTTAATGAGCAAACATAAATTTATGAGCTGAACGGGAATTTAAAAAATAACTGCGAAACATAACTACATTTGGCATCCACATAAGGTCATCTCAGTGAAGAAATAACAAAATAATATCTTAGAAATATAATTTCATAGGACGGGAATTACTAAAATAACACTTATTTACCGTTGTTTGCCAAATGTTAGGGTTGCACATCAATAGTACGATTGTTTGTTTTTTGTTTGGGTTTTTAACGACAGACGGGAGCAACTCAGTGGGCTATAAGCAAATCGCTCCTCCCTAAGTTAAGGCTACTGGCTCCAGGGAAGGAAAAGAGAGCCAGTGCCGTAAGATAAACACAACATCCATGCCTCACGGGATTCAGACCTGGACCCATCTCGGACGAATGGTCAGAAGCCAGCGCTTAGACCACCCCAAGAGTGGCCTATTTGGAATTGCATCTTAAACACTTTCTACAATATTATTATACCACACTGCAACTGAAGATAAACAGATACAGCTTCAGGACCATGACACTAGGTCAAAAAGAGATGCAAGTGCCTCATTGAGGCGGGAGCATTAAAAACATTATTATGAATGCATTCAGTCTTCACCTGAGGAGAGGTGACTTCCCATGCAATGTAATTTACTATTTGTGGTTTACAGGGCCACACTTAGGAGTGAATAAATCACTTCTCAGCTAGCTTGGCTGATTTTTTCAAGTTTCTTCCACAGTTGCTTCAGTAACATATAATTATTTATCAGTTAGGTTAAACATATGATATAACACTTGTTGTTACAGTACGCGCAACACTACTCCCAGCACGTTAGATGTCTGCTATACGAAGGATTTCTATTCTGTGTGTGCAATTTCGACGTAGTGTGTGCGAACAAAATTCGTTTCCGTTAAGACCCAAGGTGCGAATTAAATTCGTTCCCGTTCCGAACCAGCGTGCAAACAACATTCGTTTCCGTTTGGACATAGGGTGCGGACAAAATTCGTTTCCGTTTCGACCTAGGGTGCCAATAAAATTCGTTTCCGTTCCTCCCTTGGGAGCCAATAAATTAGCTTTCGTTCCTACCTAGTGTGCCAATAAAATTCGTTTCCGTTTCGCCCTAGGGAGCCAATAAATTAGCTTTAGTTCCGACCTAGGGTGCCAATAAATAAAATTGGTTTCCGTTCCGATCTAGGGTGCCAGCAAAATTCGTTTCTGTTTGGACCTAGGGTGCGATCGAAATTCGTTACTTTTCAGATCAAGGGTGCGAGAAAAATTCGTTTCCGTTTCGACCTGAGGTGCGAACAAAATTCGTTTCTATTTCGACCTAGGGTGCGATCAAAATTCGTTTCCGTTCCGACCTAGGTTGCAACCAAAATTCGTTTCTGTTCCAATCTAGGCTACGAGCAAAATTTATTTATGTTCCGACCGAGTAAGCGAACAAGATTCGTTTCCATTGCGAACCAGCGAACACACAAAATTTGCTTAGGCTCCTACCTAGGAAGCGAATAAAATTAGTTTCCATTCCAACCTGTAGTGCGAGCAAAATTCATTTCCGTTCGACCTAAAGTGTGAACAAAATTCGTTTCCGCTCTGTCCAAGTGTGCGGCAATATTGGAAAACACAATTTGAAACCGTGTAAAATTTTGTTCACCCACACATTAGGATGTAATAATTAATAATTTTCATTTTGGTTGTTTGCGGAATAATATTTTTCGTGGCAGAAATAAAATACCTAACAACAAGGTATTTCATGATGAAAAGCGTTTTCTGAACACAGTGTTTTTGTCAACGCTTCTAGTAAGTACAACGCGCCAATTATGAGATCATTCTCGTGGTGCTTAATAATTTGCATGTCGATCACTCAACCTAATCCAGCAAAAACAGTCTTGCTGGGCCAGCACTATGTTGACACCGCTCAACTTCCATTAAAATGCCCCAGTGGCCACCACATGGGCCAGCAGTTCGGGCCAGAAGCGGTCCAACAGTGCACCCCTATCAGTTGTCATATGCCAGAACAGGACCATTAGTTATCCAGCACAAGCAGTAGCTGCCATAAGTGGCCCTTTAGCGTCCATGCAAGCATGTGCCATAAATGATGGCTAGCCTAATATGATCCGCTAGTTTCTTGGCAATCACGTGACGTAACTGGTGGCTTGCCGAACTTTGTCCGCCAATTTCCCAGTAGTAGCCATAAAAAAAATAAAAAATATATAAAGGATAACCGCAGTTTCCCGAAGCTATACCTACTTTCTTTTTGCTTTACGAAACTTCTGCATTACATCATAGCGCTTGGAAAATTTTCTCAACCAGTCCTGAAAAACACCCGTTTGGATCTGGGTGGAAACAAACTAAGGGCTGTCTGCGTGGGATGCGGGTGCTCTACCAACCGGACTGATTTGCCACTCACGAGCGTTTGTTTGAAGCTGAGCCTCTTTCTTGCGGAATGTGTAACGAATGGTTCTCTTTTTAATTTTACAATAATGCGAGGTATTTTTCATAAATGTCAGTTTCATATAATTCATAAATTTATTTTTTCAACGTAACGATTTTTTTTTTTATCTTAAGGGAACTTCACTCTTTTTCAGCGAGTGTACCAACTTAAAGACCCTTTCCAAAGTTTCGTGCTGTCCTTGTCGTCTTGAAAGACAATTGCTGAATTAATATATTTACCCGTTCATGTCACATTCTGTTACATTTTGAACGTTCTATCTTTCCTCTGCCCTGTCCGAAGCTACATTTGCTTTAAAGAGGAAAGATATTTTATTTTACTTCTCGTTATTTTTAGAAGTGAAATCCTCCAGTCTTGTGTATTCAACCCAATGATGAGTACATTATATCCACATAGCGTTGCTTTTTTAAAAGTAATAGATAAATTTTGTACGCGTATAATTCTTCTTTTTTTTCCATCATAACGTTTTTTTTAATATTTTTCCAGGACTTTTGTTTTAAGCGGTTTAGTTTATCTTAAAACGAAAGATTTCTCAGAAACTATTTCTTGTTATTCATGGGAATGGAGTGAGTGTATTTTATTGCACAGAAAGCATTCCTTGTTATTCATGGGAATGGAGTGGGTGTATTTCATTGCTAAATCTGATATCTTCGTCGACGTGGCATTTCATTATAGGAAATAAATTCGCCAGTCTGCATATGTTTTTTTCTTAATATCCATTAAAATAACACAATGGAGATAGCGTTGTCTTCAAATAACTGGTACTACAAGAGACCCAGCACATGTTGCTTCTGCGCATGCGCAATTCCGTTGCTTCCACTTGGTGTTGGGGTTACATCGGCGGCCAGCTACGGGCCTCGAGTGGCACTGGCTTAGAGGCCCTCAATTAACGGCGATGTGCAGGGCCATCAATGGCTACCAGCTGATGGCGCTGCCACCAACAGACCGCTAAAGAGCCGTGCGCGGCAGATTTCACCCAGCAGTGACTTATCACTGCCAGCTGGTGGCCAGCAGTTTCCCAACCCTTGTGTTTTTGCTGGGAAACGTCACAGAAAGCATTTTCGTGACGTCACCCAAACGTCATGGAAAGCATTTTCTTGATACTACTGGTGAATCTGCAGAAGAGCGTAGAATCCGCATCGCTATAGGTAAACCTCGCGCTCCGTTTGTTCGGAAGCAGTAAAAAATAATGCAACAGATAATAATCGCCGGATTTCAATGGGCCGAGAATGCATGAATAAGAAACGAACGAAAAATGCTAGACAACGAAGCTTTTATTGCTAGTCTAACAGACATTACACTTCGCCGACTTTGCAAATAACAGCACTTTTATACTCTCCATTTTAGAAGTGCAATGTATGGCTTCCTCTTTCTGTGAAGAGGCAAAAGAAGCTATTTCAGTCTCTTGAGAAACATCTAGAAAAGCGCAGCTACTACATACGTTTCCTTTTCCAAAAGAAAAGCGCAAAGCATCTCGCTCTTTGCGAGTAAACGCGAGCGTGACTTAGAAGTATAACAACAATGATACCAGCCATCTCATGGGGCCCACGAAACAAATGTTTTATTTATTTATTTATAGTACATTTCTTTGCTTGCACGTGGTAAAAACTCTATTCTGCTTTAAAACACTATTAAAATACAGTCCAACCCTTATATGAAGTAGTTTAACGGAGACTTATACGTGTAGAAGCATTCAATCCATGTGACCTTTGTTGTAACCGAACGGATGAAAAAAGAGCTAGGTGAAAATACTCCTAATACGTGGCGACAGTTAACAAATAAAGAAAAACCTCGCTCTTTCCACGTTCCAGAAACACACAGCACCCCGAAAAATTATTTTTCAGCCAACCGCTGTGGAATTGAACCAACAGAACTCTCGATATCGCGCCGAGTGCGTTACATTTACGCGACGGTGGCCAACAATCCACGGTGCTATGTGTATTTAAGTCAGCTTCTGACATCATAAATCCGTAAGATGGGCTCAGCTACTGAGACGTCTCCATCTGGTGGGCATAAACGGCACTAGCTATATATATTATAGCAGTTAAATCCAACGGGCGAGATCCAGGTGAAAATACTCCAAATACGTGGCGACAGTTAATAAATAAAGAAATACATCGCTCTTTCCACGTTCCAGAAACAAACAGCAACCGCGTGTGTTTCTGGAACGTGGAAAGAGCGATGTATTTCTTTATTTAAAAAAGGGCTATTTTTGGTATTTTATAATTGCGTCAGGTGAAAACTACTCATTCATAAACTGTTTAGCAACAATGTTTGCTAATAAAAATCTGTTTTTTTATGGTGATTTCTCCTTCATTGCTTTTCGATCATCATTCTTGCTTTAAATGTTCACTATGTCCACATCTGTGTTTAACGATTCCGCCGAGAGCTCGTCCTGAATGTCCAATTATCTTGAAAAGAAAAATCAGAGTCGCAATGACTCCTTCTTTAATAAGAAGACTCCGTGTTTCATCGTCTTCATGATTTTCATTTCCTCTACCTTTGATCTAATTTGCAATTACGTCTTCATTGCTTATATGAAAGACTTTCATTTCGGAACGGTTTCGAACATGAAGGACTTGCATTTTGGTACGGTTTCGAACTGTTTCTTTTAAAGCATTTTTTTTTTTTTTTGGACACTTAAAGACGCGATGGAAGGAAAAACTTTCAGGTCCGATGAAGAGGTGCAGCAGATGGTGCGCGAGTGGCTGCAGACGCGACCGAAATAACTTTTTTCTACAGGAGCCTATACACTATGTAAGCTCTGTATCGCCTAAAATGGAGATTACATTGAAAAATGATACAGGTGTGTGTGTACCACTTTTGTTCAATAAATTGCGAGAAAAAATTATTAAAGGTTTTCATTTGAATCTCCCTTATAACTCAAAAATATTTCAGAATACAGATTTGATTCTATGTACTGCCACCTGTCTGGCGTACCAATCTAACTGAATCGCAAAATCCAATTTTCAACAGAAAGGCACTTTAAGAATTCGTAGGCAAAAAAAAAAAAAATTAGTGCAAATTGTCTATTATATAAGACCCAAACATCTTACGTCTCAGAAATATCAGATAGTTAACGGAAAGTAGTAGCTTTCTTAAAAAAGAAAATTAAAAAATGTCTTGCGCACTGACAATCGAGTTCAGAACAATTGTGGTAAGAAAAAGATATAAGTAGATCTCGAGGTGCGGGGTTCCCGGTTAAGGTATTCAAAAAGTGGTTTTTCTCTTCTCATGTCGCAAAATCTGACCCCAATTTTTCAGGCATTTACAATTAGGCTGACTTTTATGGCATTTTATAAGATATTCTCACTTTATTTATTTGAGGCATTCTGGGCTCACCTCCAGAGACGCGCCAAGCGGGGGTTCATCGGGTGCAAAGCACCCAGGCGTCAGATTCCGGGGGCGGCAGGAAGCCTCGATCAAATTCTACAGTAGATAAATTAATATCAGTGACGTGGAAGAAGTTAATAAAACGTTTTACTTCGAGAAATAGTAATGCAACGTGGCACGATTATTGTTTTAGTAAAAATAATTCATACATAATTCAACAGAAAACGTCTTGAAATCAGAGAATAATTTTGATTGTTTTGTTCAGTAACGGATTGCGCGGGCAAAGGATTAAAAATTCTTCTTCTGAATTTTCTTTAAATCTTGAAGATTTCAGCATTCAGGATATGCGTGACCAGCGCTATAACAATGGGGCCCATATGAAGGAAAAACAATAGACTTCAACAAATAAAATTTTTAGACCTAAAACTCTTATGCAATTTATGTTCTTTGAGCATCATACTTTATAAATGGTCGTAAATAACGATGAAAACATTTGTGTACAGATTTTGAACATTTCAGGTTCCTGGTCTAAGTTAAATGTCTGTATTAAGTGTATTAATTTCAGGTATATAACTTTTTTACCGATAGAGAAGATTTTTGTGTGAATTGAAAGAAAGATAGGAAGAAAGAGAGAGAGAGAGAGAGAGAAGGAGGGAGAGAGGAAGCTGACTTCTTTGATTATTCGCAGCGTCATCTGAAGCAGAATTTTATAGATTTTGAATAAAAATTGCAAAATATTCTCGTATAAGGGGTGTAACGTACCAGGAGATGTGACGTACCTGCCAGAAGGACGCACACGACATAAAGGCAAATAGGAATCAGAATAAAATGTCCGCGTAGCTTAATTGGTAGAGCAACTTGTTCCGGAATAAGCGGCCTCGGGTTCGAATCCCGTCGTAGACCAAAAATGACGGAGAAATTTACTTCGTTATAATGGCGCCCGAACTATCCGGATGACCCGACCGTTCAAAATCTCGCATTGGTGTGATGTTATTTCCACACCGCGAGATAGGAAAAATATGAGCAGCACTTCCAAAAAAAGAAAAATAAGGGGGAGGTGATGTAACGTACCAGGAGATGTGACGTACCTGCCAGAAGGACGCACACGACATAAAGGCAGATAGCAATTAGAAACAATGTCCGCGTAGCTTAATTGGTAGAGCAACTTATTCCGGAATGAGTGGACCCGGGTTCGAACCCCGGCGCGGATAAAATGACGGAGAAATTCACTTCGTTATAGGGGTTGTCAAACGCTCTTGGCGCGACCCTGCTCACCTCTAAGTTCTTCCTTACTGAGGCATAGAGCTTTATTCTAGGATGTTTTTGACCCACTAACTTTAATTTTATTAATTTATGGGGCGGGAAGGGCGCATCAACTATGTGGTGCTTTTCTTAGGTTGCTTGTTTTATTTATTTAAATTTCTGAAGATCTTGCTCGACCCCATGCCATGTAGTCATAGGGGTGCGCAGTGGTATTAGATTTTCTGCGTTTACAATTTCTCCGATTCAACTTTTTTTTTAATCACCATATTGCAACGTAACACAGAAAGCGATAGATAACCATATTCTTTTTATTACATACTGCTTCATTTGTTATTTTGTCGTGATGAAAAGTCAGCTCTAATCACAGCAGGAAGTTTGATCTATGGAATATACCAAAGGAATATACCTAACTGAAGTTTTCCCAGTTTTATATAAAGATTGCAAAAGGAATGAATTTATGAGAGTAATTTCAAATGTTTTGTACACTGTGGGCTATATCTTGAAAAAACGAATTTATTTCACAACTGTTACAGGGCTTAGTGCTGAGTGATATTACATCGCCATGTGTGGAGGGTTTGTTTGATGCTTCGTTTTGCCGCAAGTTCTTTATCGTTGGTTTAACCCGTATTTCTCCCGACAGTAGCAGACAAATAAAATACGAAGTATAAATAAAAACAACTAAAGTCAAACTTTGCGTTTGCAGCGGGGAAGATGTTTATTCAAATGTCCTGGGGAATGTCTCCAAGCATTGTCCTGATCACCTTTCCTCTATTATCATCAACAAGTTGATCGCTCTTTTTTCTCCTGGCCACTTTTCGCCTCGCACCTTCTCATTCTCCGTCGATTCTCCCCATTTTTCTTAATTCCCCCTGACAGGCGAGATTTTACACCTCCTCTCTCACCGAATTTCCTGCCACCTAGTCCCACGTCCTGTTGCTGAGAAAACCCCCAAAAAAGTCGTCCCCTTTCGAAGAGTAAAGTCCAAAGCCTTCCAAGAAAGCGCGGACACTCACTATAAATGCCTTCTCTCAATGACCTCTCTTAGAGCGTTCTCTTCTAACATCTTCCACTTGCGTTTTTTCCTCGCCTGAGAAGGCTGAAGAGCAATAATGTCCTATTCCACTTTTCTCACATCCACAAAACCACAAATCTAACACCCCCTCATTTGAAGAGACGCGTGAGAAAAAGCGCATTTTCACCATTCGTTGCCCAGCTCATCTAAATGGCGGGAAAATTGAGAAAAATTATTACAATTCACTATCTCTAAAATGGCTACTGAACTTCACTTCTAATAAATATGGATGCCCAGGTTACACAACATACCTTTGCAGTCCTTTGCAGTAATATCCATGTTTTTTTATGACAGCAGCCCGATGTTTGGGTAAGCCTTGTATTCATTCAGGACATCTCCATTGTTGAGGCGTCGTATTACTCGGGTCACCTCATTAGAAAGTCCGGATTCGTACTGAATCGTTTCCCGCGGAGTGGTTTTTTTAGTTTTGGGAACAAGTCATTGTCTGGTGGACACATGTCAGGACTGTATGGTACGTGGAGAAGTAACTTCCATTCATACTTTTCTAGAATGTCTCTTATCGTACGAGTAACATGTGGCGTCACGTTGTCGTGCAAAATGATGAAACCAGCTCCAAGCATATCGGGCCTTCTTTGGCGAACCTTTTGCGTATTCCGCTGTTACAGTGATCTCCTCGGGCACTCTGTCTGTTGCTATGACTCCAGCCTTGTCATAGGACATAATCATCATCAGCTTAACCTTCTATTGTAGGCGGCGGAATTTTTCTGGAGAGGAGATTCTGGATATTTCCACTGAGCGGACTGATAATTCAGTTCTGCTTCAACGTATCCAGGTTTCGTCTATAGCAACAATTCTGTCCAGAACCATTTCGCCTTCTGTCTCTTCACGTGTTTTCCGTCGATTTTTTCGAAATGCTGATGACGATGGCCACAGAAGAGTCGTTCGTTGCATCTGATGGCCGGTCGCTTCTTGAGCAGTTTTCGATGCTTTCCCAACCTTAGCGGAAACGAGGAGCACGCTTTGACATTACGCTACGATCCACTGCACTAATTCCACAAACTTCACACAAAGCTCTTTCGGTTGGCCATTTTCCTCGAAAAGTTTCAATTTTAATGTAGGATTGATGGTCGCTAAGTGAGACCTAACCTGACTCACATTCTTTCTCCATTTGTAAGCAGCATGTTTTTGGAACTGTAAAAAGTTATCCAGCGGACGTAGACACAAGCTTGTATACTTAAGTCTGACACACAACTGGCGCAACGATTGGAGCGATTACATCATCCTACGGGCAACGCCTGGGCAGTATCCAAAGCTTTTGAAATGACCTACGTACATAATTTTAGTTTCAAATTATACGAGCCTGAAGAAGCAGAAGCTAAAAAAATAGAACATGCAAGTAGTTTAGGTAAAATGCTTAAAAAACTTAAGTATGTAAAAATTATGTAAATATTAATATATATATATATATATTATTTTACAGTAATATATATATATCATCATCATCAACCATTATCAATCCACTGCTGGAATGAAGGTCTCCCCAAATTTATTCCACAATTGTCTGTCTTGGGCGTGTCTCCTCCATGTCACTACACCATACTTTCGAATTTCATCCATCCATCTCCCACGGAATCTTCTTCTGGGTCTTATCCTGTTTCTCGGAATCCAGTCTAAAACTTCGGTTACCCATCTGTGATCCGTTCTTCTGTCAACAACATGTCCAGCCCATTGCCATTTCAGTGATTTCACTCTGTTCATGATATTGTCCACTCCTGTCATTTTCCTTATCCACAAGTTCCCCTTCTTATCTTTCCTGGTTACACCAATCATGCATCTCTCCATGTCTCTTTGAGTTGTCTGCAGTCTTTGTATGTCTTTTTTAGTCAAGGCCCATGTATAACGAAGTGAATATCTCCGTCATTTCTGTCCACGCAAGTATTCGAACCCGGGTCCCCTCATTCCGGAATAAGTTGCTCTACCAATTGAGCTACGCGGACGTTTTATTCTGATTCCTATGTGCCTTTATGTCGTGTGCGTCCTTCGGCCAGGTACGTCACATCTCCTGGTACGTTACATCATCTCCCCCTTGTTTTTATTTTTATTTTTCTGAAGTGCTGGAGAAGGGATTCTCTTATTTTTCCTATCTCGCTGTGTGGAAATAACATCACACCATTGCGAGATTTTTAAACGGTCGGGTCATCCGGATAGTTCGGGCGCCATTATAACGAAGTAAATTTCTCCGTCATTTTTATCCGCGCCAGGATTCGAACCCGGGTCCCCTCATTCCGGAATAAGTTGCTCTACCAATTGAGCTACGCGGACGTTTTATTCTGATTCCTATCTGCCTTTATGTCGTGTGCGTCCTTCGGGCAGGTACGTCACATCTCCTGGTACGTTACACATGTCTCTGCTCCATACGTAAGCACTGGCAGGATGCATTGATTAAACACTTTTCTTTTGAGACATAATGACATATTGCTCTTAAATTTTTAAGTTTTTATGTCGCGTATAAAACTTGCCTGGAGAGCTTTTGGAAGAAACAGCATAATTTTCAAGAGCAATATGCCATTATGTCTTAAAAGAAAAGTGTTTGATCAATGCATCTTTCCAGTGCTTAAGTATGGTGCAGAGACCTGGATCTTAACTAAAAGGGACATACAAAGACTGCAGACAACTGAAAGAAAGAAGGCCGCCCCGGTGGCGCAGTGGTCTAAGGCGTTGGCCTCTGATCATTCGTCCGAAGGGGTCCGGGTTCGAATCCCGGTGAGGCATGGATGTTGTGTTTTGTCTTACGGCACTGGCTCTCTGCCTTCCCTGGAACCAGTGACCCTAAATTAGGGACGGGCGACTGCTTATAGCTCATTGAGTTGCTCACGGTGGTCGTTAAACCTCCAATCAAAAAAAAAAAAAAAAAGAAAGAAGCATGGAGAGGTACATGCTTGGTGTAATCAAGAGAGATAAGAAGAGGACAAGAGTGGAAGACATAATGATCAGAGTTAAATCCCTGAAATGGCAATGGGCTGGACATAATGCCATAAGGACAGACCGTCCATGGACAGCCAAAATTTAGATTGGACTCCAAGGGACAGGAAAAGACCCAGAAGAAGACCACATGAGAGATGGGTGGATGAAATTCGAAAGTATGCGGGAGTAACATGGAGGAGACTGGCACAAGACAGATCGTTGTGGAAGAAACTTGGGGAGACCTTCGTCCAGCAGTGGATTGATAATGGTTGACAATGAGGATGATGATATATATATATATATATATATATATATATATATATATATGTATCTTGCCGGAATCTTAACAAAAGGAAATAGTTTAGAATCCCATCATTTCCGAAAGGTGTAAACACGATCTTTATATTTTGAGGAAATATATATCTCTTTGTAATTTCCAGCACAATTTGTCTGACTTTTCTCTGTTTACTAACAGAAGAGAAACAATATATGCCACATGCTTCCGGCTGCCGATTTTATGGAGTATGAAATATGGTACAACTGAATGAATGAGAATGTCATCGAAAAGGAAGGGAATTTCAATCAGTAAACTTCCTTACATCTACAGAAACTCCGCAGCAACAATGACATCGTACAGAAAAGATGTTATTATTAACGTTTCAAGTCTTTCACAAAGGAGATAGGATCTTGACGAAACTTCACAATAGTTTCAGAACAGAAATGTTGTAACGTACCAGGAGATGTGACGTACCTGCCCGAAGGACGCACGCGACATAAAGGCAGATAGGAATCAGAATAAAACGTCCGCGTAGCTCAATTGGTAGAGCAACTTATTCCGGAATGAGGGGACCCGGGTTCGAATCCTGGCGCGGATAAAAATGACGGAGAAATTTACTTCGTTATAATGTTTGACAAAAAACTGGATTTCATATCAGCTTTTCAGAAAACCTTGCGGTTCTAAAGTTCACATAGACAAGAAACAAAAATACGACGTGCCACACAGCTAGAAATGTCCGAGTATGGTTGGAAGAGCACGATGAAGTATTCAAAGTAC
Source organism: Macrothele yani (assembly GCA_039090855.1). Taxonomy (NCBI): domain Eukaryota; kingdom Metazoa; phylum Arthropoda; class Arachnida; order Araneae; family Macrothelidae; genus Macrothele; species Macrothele yani. The sequence continues at coordinate 20,476,414 of CM077002.1, read as the reverse complement.
TTCCCTGGCCCCCTAATTCCCCAGACATAAACCCAATTGAGCATCTGTGAGACCACCTCGATCGTGTTGTTCGCTCTATGTATCCTCCTCCACGCATCCTCCAGAAGCTGTCAGATGCACTGTAGTCAGCATGGCTACACATACCTATGAACACCTTCCATTCCTTGTTGAGTCACTCCCAGCCCGTCTAGCTGTTGTCCGCGCTGCACGCGGCGGTTACTCTGGATATTAGCTGGTGGTTACAATAATATGACTCGACCGTGTATATCTATATTACAGCAAATATGAAAATATGTTTTACGCCACGTAGCGGAAATTCTGTGAATTACACTAGTTCGACAATGAATCAGTTTTCAATCCCATGGTTATCCCTCTTTTATTGGGTTGGATCTTTGAATTAGAATTACGGATGCGGATATATCATGTCCACACATGGACGAGAAATATAATACTAATGGTCGATAATTTCAAAGGAAGAGATAAAACGTAAGAAACAAGTGTCTTCACAATTTATTGCCTTGCTTTTTGCCAACATTTCGTTGTTCAGTGGCCCAGTTATAAGCTGCCCAAGTGACTGCAAGTTCTTTACAATGCTGTTAGTAAAATAAAATTTGTGTCATTGATCAGTCGCTTACTTAGTCATGTTCTCCGCGAAAATAAAAACCTAATACATTTGTACATCAAGGGAGAGTTTTGGTGGCTCCCGAGAAATAAATTCGAAGGGTGTTTTGATCGGTAATCTGAATTTCTCCTTGCGTTTCTTCACTCTGTTTATCTAAAAACATACATAGAAACAAGAACAACAAAAAGGGAACTGTGAATACTTCTGTAATGTATTTGACAACTAAATTGTTAATGTAACGAAACAAAAAAAAAATATAATCAAATCACGGCTTTAACATCAATAACTTTGATTAATAATTTTGTTTAGCGTACAAATTCTTCCATGTCCAGACTCTGTAGATAAAGGTGGAAGAAAACAAAACCGATCCTCATGACCTAGCGAATTCCCAACTTGAAGCTTTAAAGAAAGATATTCGACAACAATGGTTAACGCGCATCAGAAATGACGAGGAAAATCAGAGCAACAATTAATTTAAAACCTCCTTAATAGAAATTTTTTTCTTAAATATATGGTTATCAAATATCTTTTCTTCATAGAGGGTATCATGGAAGTGGATTTTCAAATTTTATGATTGCGGTCTCTTGTTAAGGCTGGATAGAGTTGTCCGTGCGCAAAAACAGGCTCTGGAAGATACCCAGAGACATGATCAAAAGATTGTCGCAACGATTAATTAACGGTTTTCGAAAATGTTAACATGACTGGAAATTGCCGTCGTATAATGCGGAATGGAAGGCTGAATTAATTTTTTTCGGCATTTAACGACCAGTATGAGCCACTCTGAGGGCTATAAGTAGTCACCCATCCCTAATTTAGGGTCACTAGTTCTAGGAAAGGGAGAAAGCTGGCACTTCAAGACATGCACAACACCCATGCGACATCGGGAATTCGAACGCAGACGCAGCTCGGATTACTAGTCAGAAACTAAAGTCTGAGAACTCGGCCGTTGCAGAGGCTGAAGGCTGGATTAGCTTATTTAAAAACGATACGTGTCATAAAAAAACTAAAGAAACCTACAAACTTATAGCATTGTTGATGTACACTGAGATGCCAGTTTATTAGGTGCATAGTCACTCCTCATATAAATGGCTCATTCCAATGCGTAAGACATCAACTACGCTCGATTTGTAATATAAATCAGAATGAACAGCTCGTCAAGCTTCAATTCACGTTCATTGAAGCACAGAGTATTCAAAATGAGTGACCTGAGCGACTTCAACTTTGTATGATAATTGGTTAAGTCGTGCCGGTTCAATAATATTCCGAACAGCCGTCCTTTTAGGTTTTTCACACACATACGCAGCAAAGGTTTACAGTGTACAGAGCGACACGAAAAAAAATGAACGCAGCCATCGGTGATACTCGGACGTAAACAGCTTGTGAATCAGAGTGTCCAATGGAGACTTGATAGAATCATGCAAGCAGCATGCGGCCATTGGAATACACGGTCAGGTGTCAGGCTGGTGGCCGCCTTACGCTATTGTGGGGATACTTCTGTAGCACATAATAGACCATCTAAGGTGTACTACAAAATATTACTTTTCAAAAATCATGTGAGTGCCATGGCATATAGGAACATCGTTGTCAATCAAATTCATCGTCTCACTGCTAAAATTCATCTCCATGCAAATGAACCCGTTCATCAGTATAACACACCCTCTCACACGGCTCATATTGTCACTTCATGGCTCTAGGAATATGCCCACGAGTTTTCCTATCGTTAGTTTCCTACACAGTCCTCTAATTCAAAAACCACTGAACATCTCCGGAGCGAGGTCGAAAAGGTTGTTCATCGCGATACTGTAATACTGTACTACGTTTAGTCACGCACGAGGCATAGGTGATGTGTTCGGATTACGGCTTTGCCTCTTAGGATGAAACTGATGTTGGACCACTCCAGTGGCGCAGTGGTCTAAGCGTTGGCTTATGACCATTCGTCCGAGAAGGGTCCGGATTCAAATCCCGGTGAGGATTGGATGTCGTGTTTGTCTTATGGCACTGGCTATCTCCCTTCCCTGGAACCAGTGACTCTATATTAGAGACGGGAGACTCCTTATATGCTTATAACCCAATGAATTGCTCATGGTTGTCGTTAAACATTCAATCAATCAAAAAACAAACTTTGAAAAAATAAACTTAGATCTGCATTAGGTGTTCTCGGTGGTCGCTGAAGCTCGAAATACAAAAAAATATAACTGTAAGTAATTAATGCAATTTTACTAAGCATCGAAAAACTGGTCAGAACACGATGTGCAAAATGTCGATTAAAGTGCAGCAGGAAAAATGACAACTTACAATCTCACGATTGGGAGATTGAGTTTGTCACTTTAGCATTTAAATTCAGCTAGAATATCCGGCAGATGCACTTGGAGAACAGTTTTCGAGTCCCAAGAAAATATTTGCATACATTTCAGCTCATGGAGACATACCAAATATGAATAAAATTATCAACATTCATTTTCTGCTTTTGTGACTAAAAAGACAAAAAGATAAGCGAGCTCCTGGGGCACTATCATGCGTTTTCCATTTCACACCTAATCGATAAACGCGAAGGTTTCCAGGAACGTACGTTATGCACATACCAAAAGCCTACCACGTATGAATTTCCCCCCAACAGAAATGAGCGCAATATATCATCATCAAAATTAATTAATTCAAAGTTGCATGAAGATCTCACGGAATCTTTTCCACAACTTTTTATCTGGACCCAGTCTCTTTCAAGTGATACCAGAATGCTTTCAAATTTCATCCATTCATCTTTCACGTGGGCTTCTTCAGTGTATTTTCCTGTCCTTTGGTACGAGCAGTTCAGGTGTCCAAGGATAATCAGTTTTTCAAGCAATATATCGAACCAATTGCAACTTAAGGTTCTTCTCTATAGTCATATTGTCACCAACTACTGTCGTTTCTCTAATCCAGGTATAACTATTCCTATCTTTCCTGGTTCCACTTGGCTAGGGATAAATAAAACCCCAAAGTTTTCAGGCTCCAGTTTCTTTTCTTCAGGAGCCAACAGAGTTTTTCAAGACATACGAAGAGAAAACCACGATCGATTTAAATAAAAACTCTACATACATAATTAGGGAAAACAGTCAAAATTAATGCGTTATTTTTTAGATATATTGTTCAATATTTTTTTTAGTTCAATATCCCCAACTAGAACTATGGAACATGTTTTACACTTGTGCTAGAAGTATTTGCACTTCAAAATAGATTTTCATTTCACAAAGTTCAGCTTTGTGTTCTGGTGTACAACATTTTTATTCTATATTAACACAGCAAGTTTAGTAGTCATTAATTATATACGAAGCATATGTATATTGTATATATAAATAGAAGTTGTACAAAATAATCTTTATGCTTATTACACCAGAAAAGAAACGGATTTTCTGCGCTATAAATACTTCTTGAGGGTGCACCGTCTGGTACACTTTGAAATTATGTGAACATCATGATTATACGGTCTAATGACATTCGTGTAGGCCACTGAAAAAATAAAAGGTTGTGATCATCTTTTGTGTGTGTTTTCTTTGTATATATTCTCTAGGTTGTGTGTTTTCTTTGTATATATTCTCTAGGTTGTGTGTTTTCTTTGTATATATTCTCTAGGTTGTGTGTTTTCTTTGTATATATTCTCTAGGTTGTGTGTTTTCTTTGTATATATTCTCTAGGTTCTGTGTGTCAGTGTAATACAAGTTGTGTTGAACAGTGGATCGTACGAGCGCTCGGTGAAATTGGGGTTGTGTCAGACTACCAAAGAGGACAAATCGTGGAAACCCGTATAGCAGGAACGTCTCAAACCATAACAGCAGAATTGTTTGGCGTTTTAAGAACTACAGTTTTCACAGTTATGATTGTGTACCTCAAGCATGGCAAGACTTCATCGGCGAAGAAGAGTGGGGGGGGGGGGTCAAAACCGAGACTGAATGAGAGGTACCGTCAAAATCTAACAAGGATTGTGTGCTAACAACACGGAACTACTGCAGCAAAAGTAACAGCAGAATTCAACATCCACCTGAAGGGTCCGGTTTCCACAAAAACAGTCCGCACAGAACTTCACAAAGCCAACATCCATGGAAGAGCTGCAGTTGCTAAACCTTTAATCACAGAAATCAATGCAGCAATGCGAAAAAGATGATGTCATGAGCATAAAACCTTGACAGCTCATGACTGGAAACGAATGATGTGGTCCGATGGGTCTCCATTTACCTTATCCCAAACAGTAGGTCGGGTTTATGTATGGAGAACACCCAAAGAAGCGTACCATTCGAAATGTCTGCTTCCAACTATCAAACATGGAGGTGGATCTGTTATATTTTGGGCAGCCACAGCTTGATATCCGACTGGCCACACCATTATCTTACATGGTCGAGTTACTTTCCGCAAGTACTTTGACATTCTAGGTGATCAGGTGAATTCTATGGTCCAAATATTATTTCCCATCCACTTTGCAATTTTTCAAAATGATGATCCATCCATAAACCAAGTCAGGACAGTTCCGTCTTGATTTGAAGAACACCTATATGAATTTCATCATTTGCCCTGGTCAGCTCAATCAGCTGACTTGAATACCATCGAACCACTGTGGGCAATTTTGGAGAGCATAGTGATCGAGAAGCAGATTTATTCCTCCATCTCTTAAGCAATTGGCTGGTGTTCTGATCGACTAATGTCACAACATTCCACTAAGATTATTCAAAAGCTGTATGAATCTATTCCAAGAAGGCTGAAAGCTGTAATAAAGGCAAATAGTTGTTCAACACCTTATTAATAAAAAAGATATCCGGTTTTCCTAGGTGTTTACATTATTTTGTCCGACCCCTGTATATTTTTCTGAAGTTATTGGGATGAGGGTGTCCATAACTCCCCACCGTGCTCAATAGGCGATTGTGGGATTGCATTTTAGTAGCACCATTGGACAACTGAAATATTAGACTTAAACCTGAGAAACAGGCAAAGACCAAGAAGAAGACCTCGTTCTAGATGAGTGGATGAAATTCGAAAGCATGCCGGAGTGACCTGGAAGAAAATTGCTGACAGCAATTATGGAAGGGATCTCAGGAGACCTTCACCTAGTAGTGGATTGAGAATGCTTGTTGATGATGATGATGGCTCATATATTTTAATTTAGCACTCATAATCTAGCTGTGTACATCATATGCCCATTGTTTTTGTAATGATTTGTAACTTCGTCAGTTTAGCGAAACGCTTTTTAGATTTTCAAAACGGATGCCATTTTGCTCTTTTTCTTATACACTGAAGAGCAATTGAATTGGAGATACCTATCTAGTAACAGTAGCACCACCTTTTGGCCTGATGACGGCGGCGATTCATCTCGGCATGGACTCGACAAGACACCGGAAGCGTTGGGAAGCCATACGGATCTACGACCCTTGAACAAGCTCCCACAGTTCACGAAGATTTGATGGAGGGGGTCAGAGCATAGAACAACTCTCTCGACGGCATCCCAGATGTGCTCGATGGGATTGCGGTCAGGCGACCTAGCTGACCAAGGAAGCGAGGTCACGTTGGTGGAGTGTTCATCCAACCATTCGAATACAATTCGGGAGCGATGGCACGGTGCATTGTCTTGTTGTAGGATGAAGTACCCAGTGGGATGTTGAAGACGCACAAACGGGAGCAAATGGTCGTCTAGGATATCCCGGTAGCGTTGACCTGTGAGGGACGATATCACACGTCCCAGAGGTCCCATTTCAGACCACATAAATAGTCCCCAGACGAGAATGCCAACCCCACCAGCTTGAAGAGTACCCTGCTGGCAAGAAGGATCCATCGCTTCATGTGGTTTGCGCCTTACTCGTATCCAGCCATCCGCATGTACCAAAGTGAATCTCGACTCATCAGTCCAGGCAACATTTTTCCACATTTCTAGGGTCCAGTGGCGATATTCCCGCTCCCATGCTAATCTGTGAACCCTGTAATGTGTGGTTAGCGGTGGTACCCTCGTGGGACGATGGTTTCTGTACCCCATAGCGAGGAGATGGTTCTGGATATTGTGGCTGCTTACACGTTTTTGTGCACCAGCGTTAAATTGCCGAGTGATTTCTTGCACTGTGGCCCGTCTATCCGCTGTTACAATGCGAGCTAGCCAACGATGACACCGCTCATCCACACGCTGTTGTCCACGGCAGTTGACACTTGCAGGAATGGTTTTACCGGATTTGATGTACTCACGGTGCACCCGTGTCACAGTGGCTCGTGAAAATCTCAGTGCCTGCACGACTTCCGAGAGGGAGTGACCCATTCGTCGGGCCCCGACAATTTGCCCACGATCAAATGTGCTTAGATCCTTCGTCTTACCCATATTGCGTCTGACTCTTACTGATTCCCGTCACATCACTTCTTATATTGTCGGATCGCTGCATACGTCATGTCGTTTCCGTTTACAGGGCCGCCCACAGCGCACATTTCCATAACGCCAGCTGTCTCTAATTCAATTGCTCTTCAGTGTATTATACCTGTGATGAAAGGTTTTAAAAATTGCAGTATCCTATAAACTGTGTTATAATTTATTTGATCATCTCGATTAGTATTTAAAAGAAAGTAGTTCCGAGCAAATTTATTTAATACAATCAAAAGTAATATACAAAAATAACTGTCTCTTCTCTTGAAACAATTATACTACTAACTTTTCACTATGTTTGTGTGTTTCTGTAGGATATAAAATATCATAATTAGAGTGCTACCTTCTCATTTCTGTGTCTATTTACGCTGCGTCCTTAGGTTCTCCATTACTGCTATTCAGAAATTCACTTACCTCTTGTTTTCGCATGAAGTATAATTGTGATTCCAATTTTCTTAAAGATGCTACATCGTAGAAGCCGAGAGTAATTAAACACCAGTTAACGTTTATGTTAATTGCATAAATACATTTACTAGGAGACCAGAGTCCTGCTTTAGGCACGGTAACGCCATGGGGAGGTCAGAAGAATTTAATTTAATATTCACGTAAAAATGTTCAGAAAAGAAAATATCGTTGCTGCTGAGGCTAGATGAATATTTATGTCGTAGGGAACTTGTTTTACGTAGTTTACTGAATGTTAGTGGAAGCAGATATCTCGTTCCGTGAATACTAACATAAGTGTTTCTATTTTTGGTATTTCCAAAAGATAAATATTCATGTGCTATATTTTCATTTAAAAGTAGTTAAAATTGTTTATAGGACAACGCTAAACGAATAACTCGTGTAATTGCAAAAAGAAAAATATTTAAATGTCCTTTTTTTGAAACTAATACATATCCTCAATTCAGATAATGAAACTGAGAAAACCTTAATAATACTGAGCACGCGTTTTTCAAATAAAAGAAAGTGCTATGTTATCACTACGAGTATATCCGTTCGCTTATCCGTTGGTTAAAAAACACTATATCTCTGTATTTTTCGTCTAATTGAAAATTTCTTTTTTCGTTAATAAGTCTGAAACTTAAATTTTTCGATTCACATCGTTTTCGCTAGAGAGCGTAAATCTACATGCTATTGAACTCAAAATTCATTTTATTCCATACCATTTGCCTGCTGAGTGTACGTGCTCGATAAACTTTTGGGCCTTTAAGGATACAATTAAAAAATAATCGATACCATATTTACAACGAAGATCATTTTTGAGTACAGGTTTCCCCATAGGGGTACTAAAACTCCAATTTCAAAAATCTTTTTTTGCATCTGATTGACTTCGGTGCGTGAAATATTCTAAATATGATCCCTAATTGTTCATAACGAATAGTGTTGCCATTAGAAGGTGTAACACATATTTATGTTTCCGCAGTATTTGGAGCAAAAATTCACTCAAAATTCGCTTGAAACAGTTCCTTTTCAGTCAGTTGTTTCACTCGCTAAGGATAACCTTTTGCGTATATCTTCGGCTCAGGTTTCATTTTTTGCGCAAAAGGTTGCTAGATGAATCTCCTATTTTTCACGATATCTCTGCAGCTAATATTTGTATTTGTAGAAAAAATGTCCCATTTCTAGTTTTCAATGTTTCTTAATACACAAATTGGCTGCTAGAGAGCAGGCGTCCATGAACAAAACATTTACAACAATATGTACGCATATGGAAACGCGATAGTACAAAAAAATTCATTTTTTGGTCAGATACATCTAACTAGGAAAACATTCTACATGCTTTTTTTACCCAATATAGTAGACAATTTGCGCACTTGGTGGCAAAATCTTATGATCAACTTTCTATTTGTATTTCTACTTTCTGAAATTTTGATTTGAAAAATTATTTTAAGAACGGATACAATTTACATTGTTCAAAATCTTCTATGCAGTCTTGGAATTTTTTTTTTTACAGTGCATGATTCTGAAGCTACGAGGAGTTAGCTTGTATTTCTGTTTGTAAAGTATCTACGGTTCCAAGAATAGTAATGAAAACATTTTGGTCCTACTATATGCCTTTCGCTACGGCAACTATTGGAAACATTTTCCTGTTTAAATAATGCCGATTTCCCCTATATATGGAAAGTGTTGTTCACGCCAGGGTTCTCCGTCCAGAAGTCTTATTTGAAAAATTTTTGGTTCACACAACTTTCGTTACGAAAAATATTTATGTGAATAATTTCAATTTCTTGAGTATTCAGAATTACATCGCCCGGTGCGTCGGCATGTACACTACTGTTTGTGAAATTTGCACCACCAAGAAAGAATCGCGCAGTTCAAATGAAATAATTATCAGAGGTTCCTCATGTAACAGGAGATAACTGATTACATTTGTAGAGCTGTACGAGATTTTTTGTGGTTCAAGACTCGTTATCGTGTGCAGCCTCCTCGAGCAACAACAACAATCTCTCCTAGAGCAAAACAAAAATCTCTCCTCGAGCAACAACAACAACCTCTCCTCGAGCAACAACAAAAATCTCTCCTCGAGCAACAACAAAAATCTCTCCTCGAGCAACAACAACAACCTCTCCTTGAGCAACAATAACAACCTCTCCTCGACAACAACAACCTCTCCTCGAGCAACAACAACAACCTCTACACAGCATGACATTGAATGGAAGAGGACTTGCATAGTGCGCACATGTGGCCGAGCATTGTCCTGCGGAAATATAGCACCGGGACAACTCTGAAGGTTATCACCTCAGCCTCTAAAACATCCCAGGCGTATGGCTGACCGTTGCGGGTTCCTTCAATCCGTACCAAGCGAGATAACGAATTACAACCATTGGCGCCCCGAACCATAACGCTTGGTGTTGGGCCTGAATGACGCTACAAGATGCTGTTCACCACGATGTCTTCGAAGACGTATGCGACCATCATGCTGCATCGAGTTGACTCGTGACTTGTCAGAAGACACGACCTGTTCCCAATCAGCGCACCAATGTGTGTGAATATCAGCTTGAGGTGCTTGTGGATGAGGGTTGAAGGAATGTGCAGAAATGGGCTGCTGGCTACTAGTACTCTGTTAATCAGACGACGTCGAGCTGTCCTGGAGGACGAATCCCGGCCTGTGACAGTGCTCCACTGTTGCGCTAACACCGTGGATGTTGCTGTGCGTTCGGTCACTGCCATGCGTTAGAGGTGTGTCTTCCCGTGCAGTCGTGAGAATTTGATAGTCTATTTCCCGGATTTTTGTGCGTCCGTGCCTCATCTGTTCACTGACATCACGTTCGCATCACCGTATTAGAGTTTCGTCCCGTACGAGTAGCAGTTTCGCTGCAGGATATTCCAGATGCTCTCATCGAAACAATCCTTCCTCGCTCAAAGTCCGTCAGGTGTTCGTAATGTGACGTCGTTCTTCGGTGACAGGGCATGTTGAAACACAAGAAACACCCTTTCGACTCAATGTCGGCTCTTCACTGATTACAAAATCTTGTGTGAGCCAGGTCTTTACTCTGAAGTGCCAAAGGTCATGGGATACGTAGTAGGACCTCTTCTAGTACGGCGAAGTGCACAAACTTGACGTGACATCTATTCCACCAAGTGGCCGGAAGACTTCTGGAGAGATTTTGAACCATGCCGTCTGAACAGTCCCCCAAAGTTCCCTGGCATTTGTAGGTGCAGGATCTTGGGTGCAAATGGACTTCCCCCACGTCCCATAAATCTTCTATTGGATTCATGTCGGACGAACGTGATGGCTACACCATCCGTCAGAACTCTCCAGAATGCTCCTCAAACCAATTTTGGACAACTTGGACCCAAAAGAAATGGCGCATTGTCGGCCTGGAAAATTCCATTCTTGTTGAAGTGCATGAAGTTCATGAAGGGCCGCAAATGGTCAGCCAGCAGAGGAACAAAGCGGTTAACGGTTACTGACGAGTTTACGAGGACCAGAGGACCCAAATCGTGCCACGTAAAGACACCCCACACAAATGTATGGAACCATCACCAGACCATCTTACGCAGTACCTTGCTGACAGCTTGGGCCCATGGCCTCAAGAGGTGTGCGCCACAACCAAACCTTACCACCAGCTCGTAACAACTGGTAGCCTGTTACGAGCTGGTGGTAGGGTTGGGGTGTTGCGCAGACCCCCATGAAGCCATGGCCCAAGCTATCATCGGACCACGCCAGATGTTGCCAGTCTTCCAGTGTCCAATTTCCAGGTTTACTAGCCCAGGTAATGCACAGTATCCGATGTCGTTGTGTTACTAAAGGCACTTCAGTGGGTCTTCTGCTCTCATATCCCATGGACGCTAACTTTCTCTGCACTGACCTGATGGATATGTTTCCGGTACCTCCTGCATTGAATGTGGATGTTATTTGAGCCAATGTTGCTTGATTGTTAGCATGGACAATCCTGGTCTGACGCCGCTGGCCACGGTCAATCAGCACCCCTGGTCTGCCACTGCGCTGTCCACGGTGGGTGGTAATGCCTTGCATGAGGTATTCTCGGTGCACACGTGACATCGTGTATCGAAGAATGTTGAATGTTCGCACAACTTTGAAAATTGGATATCCCATCCATCTGGCGCCCACTACCTTACCTCATTCAAACTCAGATAATTCATGTCGGCTTGCCATAATCCTACTGGCGGTTGTTCATCCAGACTCACGAGATTACGCCTCACAACTAATAAAAGTCTTAGCGGGCGTCGAAGCTTTTATACCACGGCATCGCCAGTTTAAAATTTGCACACTGCTATCCCATGACTTTTGGCACTTCAGTCCATACCCAAGACCGTACAGCTCAGAGGATGCTGCTCCTAAACTGCATGCGCATTCGCAATGACATTTTAATCATTTGCATGTCCCAATATGTTGTACATATCCTGTAAGTTCCTAGCTAATACCAGCAGTCGATCATGTTTTTGTAATTTTCACAAACACTGTTGTATTTCTATTCCTAAAAGTTTTTCCAATTCAAAAAATTCTAAAAGAAAGCCATTGTTTGTACAGGATTGTCTTCACTATAAAGAGTATTTTGCACTCCTTCTAATGTGTAAGTACGCATATCTCGTAGCTCAGGGTCTAATTTTTGGCATCTGTCAGTTCGACCGAGTGTGCTACCGTCCCGGTAGAGACACGACAGTTACGTGTCCCCTGCGACACTTGCCGTTCCCCATCTTTGAAACCTGTGTCCCGGAATTTAGGACGGGTGACTGTTGTTATTTCTCAGAGCTTTTCATAGTGATTGTTAGCCCAGCTCATTTCTTCCTCACAAAAAATTATGTCACGCACAACTTCCCCATGAATAGGGCTTAAAGTTAAGATAATCTCGTCTCCCTTCTTGTCACTCATTTTTCGATTTAAAAGATCTATCTTGCCTCTGATATTTTTCCACTACGAGAAGAACTTTTTGCTCAATTTGTGATTTTTCGTCACACACGTTTTTGCCGTAAGTGGGTGCTAGTAGGTAATTCGATATTTGGACATTTTACGGATGGTAAGTAGATATCTGGCTGATTTTTTTTAATTTCTATTTTGGGCAAAGTTTCATTCACTGTGACGAACTCTGCTCACACTGCGTATTTTAAAGTTGTACCAGGTTTTCCTATAAGGCCTAAATGCATTTTATTTTTTATCGGAATCTTTTATTTTTCTAAAAATATGCTTTTAAATTTTTTTTCATTCGTTGGAAATGATAAAGATTCAAAAGTGGTACTCATTACAAATGAGAATTCGATTTCATCATTCTTTTTAAACGTTATTTTCTGTACTATATTTTTTTTCTTATAAAAGAGAGACAGACAGAGATACAGAGAGAGAGGGGGGGGAGGGAAGGAAAGAGAAAAAGAGAGAGACAAAGATAGTGAGAAAGAGGAAAAGAGAGAGACAAAGATAGAGAGAAAGAGGAAAAGAGAGAGACAAAGATAGAGGGAAAGAGAGAGAGATGGAGGGAGAATGAGAGGGAGGGAGAGAAAGACAAAGAGAAAGAGAGAGGGAGAGACAGAGAGAAAGAGAGAAAGAAAGAGAGAAAGAAAGATAGAAAGAGAGAGAAATAGTGAAAGATAGAGGAAGAGACAGAGGGAAAAAAAGAAAGAAAGAGAGAGAGAGAAAGAGAGAAAGAGGAGAGAGAGAGAGAGAGAGAGAGGGAAAGAGCGAGAGACCGAGATTACAGTGTATTTTCCTTTCTGTCCTGCAAAGTGATACATTGTATCACTTCTCCACTCTGGCTGCGGACACCATATATCTGACACACGTTTATATCTGCGCATACGTTTCGAAATATATGACAGCTATAGCTGCACATTCGTTTCGAAATATATGACACCTATGGCTGCACATACGTATTATTCCTATTTAAAATACAATATTTTTGCATTCTGAAGATTAAAGTGTAAGAAGAAGATCCATAGGTCTGAATTTCTTTCGATGTAAAACTTTGTAGGTAGGGAGTATAAATGCAGATGTTACTGAGTGCGAAATACAGTATGCTGCTCAAAATGCGCTGGATAAAAAAATGTTCTTCTGTAAACACATCTTTCAGTAGGAAGACCATTTGTCGTACAGTCTCTACTTATAGTAACGCAGAGTTCTCTCTCTAGGGACGCGCCTATTCGAAAAAATCCCTTTTTTAATGCATGGAGATTGGGGTGAAAAATGTTTTTCACATATTCTCCTGTTTTTAACAACGAACAGTTTGTCTGATTGTGGGAGTAATTCGACATATGCATTGGAAAACATTTAGCAAAGGTATTTATGCTTCTAAGAATCCGACTGAAATATTTTTCCGTGATGCGTCAGCAACCCACCTGAGAATACATTGTATGTATATTTAATGCTCAAAATAATGCATATCTTCCGCAAGACTTGTAAATGTTAGCTGTATTATTTTTATACATCTGCTTTTAAAGGGCCGATTTAAAAAAAATCATGCTGCGTGGGATAGCATTCGCGGCAAAGGATATTTTTCATATTTTCTTTAAATTTGTTCAAAATGCACTTTATAACTACGAGACGTAAGTGCACATTTCTGTTTATCAAGCATATCTACGATTCTAGACATCCGATTGGAAAACCCCTTTTTTGTAAGATACCATTTATTACCCTAATATTTAATGCATATTTCCTACTCAAATAATACAATGTATTTCAGCTAGACAAAAATATACATAAAATTTTTCCGGATGTTACTTCTTGTAAAAATCCGATTTAACATTTATTTTTATGTAAAAGCACAATTTACTGGTAACATTTTGTAAACATCTTTGAAATACACAGTTTCTCCATATGTTGGAAGACGCGTAAATGTTTATTTGCAGATGCATCTCCACCCCTAAGAATTATATTGAAAAAAGTTATTTTTCGCTTACAAACCCTACGATATGATGAAGATAGCAAACGTTATGTGTTTCAAATATTGCAGTTTTTCCGCCAGTAGGGCATATGTAAGATTATAAAACTTTTTCTTGATATTTCTGCTTCTAAAAGGGAAATCTGAAAACGCTTTTCATCATCGTGTAGCGTCCACCATGAAGAATACTTTGCACATATTTACACTTCTTTATAATCCACACTTCGGCCATTGCGAGGCTTCGTCGTGTATGGTTCATTGCAAGTGTACCTCTCCTTCTAAAAATCTTTTCAAAAATGTTTTTTCTTGCTGGAGTTCTCTTGATTATGAAATGCATTTGTCGTCCATTCGCTTCCTTAGATTGTGTGCACATTTACGGTTATCGGGCGAAAAGTTTTCTTACGTTCTCTATCAATAGCAAAGATACACACCAAATGACGAAACTAATACGAAACTGGAAATCTCTCTAATCTATTTAATAATGCAGGAACACCAGAATAAAGGAGCACAGTAGGAGCATAATGGAGTAAGAACTATCCATTGCCCATACAACCAGACACATCAGGAACAAAATAAGCGTGTTAAAAAAGTGGTGTCCAATTGCTCAATGATTTTTTTTTTTCATTAATGCGAGTGAATTAGTTATTTCACTTTCTGTTTGACCTTATTATTTTTTTGAATAAGTTTGTAATAACCTTATTTTTTCTGTAGGACGACTTCTTGTAAATTACTTATTATTTTTCATCGTGATTTTTTAACACGACTGAATGCTTTGGACCTTGAGATATTTTTTAAACAGACAATCACTTTCGATTATCTTTAAAGAAAGGTGTAATGTACTATTTTATAGTATTATTTCACAAAACTTCTAAATATAAAATTTACTCTGGATAGTTAAAATAGCTTTTGTCATAGGACCTTCACAGACTGATACATAGACATCCTACAATCACCTGAACAATAATTTGAGCACCCGATTTCTTATTGTAGCACAATTTACAATAACTGGAGCACAAAACGAAGGAGAGGGAAAGGAACATCCAATGCCATATAAACCAAAATTTCATGCGATCCATAATATCTGATCTCGCTACAAAACTTTAAATGAGATCTTTCGATAGATGACTGAAATTTAACAGTTAACCAAACCTCAAAGTATTCCCGCGAATATTCCTATTACCTGAATGTTCTTTCATATGGATACGGAAAAAATGAGCACAGAGATTTTCTCCGCTAATATACGAAAGAATTGCGGAAAGGTTTCTAAAAATTCAGAGTTTTCAGTTAACACGTCTTAAAAATGGCAATTTACACTCAGTACACGAAAATAATTGTGCAACGTTTTCTGAGAATTCAGAATTTTCCTGGCGTACAAAAAATCCGTGAAATGCAAGTTCTTCACGTGATTTCATAGAAAAGGCTCTATCGGAAATATGCTTCGTTATTTGACAAAATGAATTAAGGACAGGGGCTCGTGAATTTTAGAATTTCTCTTACAGTGTACAACCACATACACCACTCATAAAGGAACAGTAGTTATAGAAACGATGTAACTTTTGACGTATGTAATAAATGTGTCGATTGGTCTGCCATCAGTTCCTTACAACTTTAAAGTTGCCATCGTTTTTTATGCTGCAAAGGAGATGTTACCAATTTCCTGGGATGCAGAAGTAACGGTGATTGGGGATTACCTTGAGAAAGGCTAAACTATCACCGGAGCAAAGTATACTGGCCTACTAAGGCAAGTTCGGCAATATTTAAAGGTCAAACGCCGAGAAAACAACAGCTCACTAAAGAGGTAGTGTTTTATCAGCATAGCTCTCCAAACTACAGATTAACAGTTTCCATGGCTACCATCCGAAAATATGGGTTTCAAATGCTACTAGGTCCTACTCACCTGAGCTTGGACTTTTAGATTACCATCTGTTCCAGAATATCTAAAAGGCATTCTTTCGTCTGAAATTTGTGACAACGGCGACAAACCTGTGGAAGCCTACACTGGAGAGCAATTGAATTAGAGACAGCTGGCGTTATGCAAATGTGGCGCTGAGGGAGGCCCTGTAAACGGAAACGACATGACGTATCCAACGAACCGACAATATAAGGAGTGATCCGACGGGAATCAGTAAGAGTCGGACGCAGTATGGGTAAGACGAAGGATCTAAGCACATTTGATCGTGGGCAAATTGTCGGGGCCCGACGAATATGTCACTCCATCTCGGAAGTCGTGCAGGCACTGGGATTTTCACGAGCCACTGTGTCACGGGTGCACCGTGAGTACTGCGAATCCGGCAAAACCATCCCTGCAAGGGTCAACTGCCGTGGACAACAGCGTGTGGATGTGCGGGGTCATCGTCGGCTAGCTCGCATTGTAACAGCGGATAGACGGACCACAATGTAAGAAATCACTCGGCAATTTAACGCTGGTGCACAAAAACATGTAAGCAGCCACACCATCCAGAACCATCTCCTCGCTATGGGGTACAGAAGCCACCGTTCCACGAGGGAACCGCTGCTGACCGCATATCATCACAGGGTGCAAAGATTAGCATGGGCGCGGGAACATCGCCACTGGACCCTAGACACGTTGAAAAATTTTGCCTGCATTGATGAGTCGAGATTCACGTTGGTACATGCGGATGGCAGGATACAAGTACGGCGCAAACCACATGACTCGATGGATTCTTCTTGCCAGTAGGGTACTTTTCAAGCTGGTGGGGGTGGCATTCTCGTCGGGGGACAGTTTACGTGGACTGAAATGGGACCCCTGGTACGTGTGACATCGGCCCTCACACGTCAACGTTACCGGGAAATCCTGGACAACCATTTGCTCCCGTTTGTGCGTCTTCAACATCCCACTGGAGACCTCATCCTGCAACAAGACAATGCACCGTGCCATCGCTCCGGAGTTGTATCCGAATGGTTGGATGAACACTCCACCGACGTGACCTCGTTTCCTTGGTCAGCTAGGTCGCCTGACCGCAATCCTATCGAGCACATCTGGGATGCCGTCGAGAGAGATGTTCTATGCTCTGACCCCCCTCCATCAAATTTTCGTGAAATGTGGGAGGTTGTTCAAGGGTCGTGGAACCGTAAGGCTTCCCAACGCTTCCGGTGTCTGGTCGAGTCCATGCCGAGACGAATCGCCGTCGTCATCATGGCGAAAGGTGGTGCTACATGTTACTAGACAGGTATATCTAATGCAATTTCTCTTTAGTGTTGTTTGACATCCTTGTCAAATCATTTTATTTGGAGGGCACATGAGCCTTAGGACACAGGTGGGAAAAGTATATGCACTTTTAAAGTGACAAGGTAGAAAAACTGGCCCTCTATATTTTAGCACGACGATTTATTTATTTCTGGACCAAGAACTATCGGGATAACCCTCCTGTGGATGAAGGTGTGAATTAATTGAAAACCTTCTAGGAGAATCGAAATTGTTTCATTGAATGTATAGTTTTCAAGTAGCAAATCGCCACTCCGGTGGTGCAGTGACCTAAACGCTGACTTACGATACTTCATCAGGGTTGGATCCGGGTTCGAATCCCGATGAGATCTGGATGTTGTATTTTTCCTGCGGCTCTGGCTCTAAATTAGGGACAGACGACTACTTATAGCCCATTGAGTTGCTCACGGTTGTCGTTAAACACCAAATAAAAAAAGAGCAATATAACTCAAGCCTGCTTCACTATCTTTCTTTACGCTTTCCAACCGTAGGTTGAAGAAGCGTATATGCTCCAGCTTTGTCTGTATGTATATCTGTCTGTCCGTCCGTCGCACGATAACTCGCGTTAAAATAGTTCGATTTCGATGCAATTTTAGTACGTGGTAGGCGACAACCTAGGAAGGAAGCCATTTGAAAATGGAAGAAATGGGGTCAAAGGTCAGGACATAGCAGCGGGATCCATTCCATCGCCGTTATGCGTCATAACTTTCGTAAAAATGCTTCGATTGCGACAAAACGTCATCATGTTGTTACGGAGATGTACTGAACCGATTCTGTTTATATCATGTAAATGGGGTAAAATGGCACAAGAGCGATATTATTTCCACAGCCATTGTCCTCATAACTTGAGTAATAATTTCTGGTATGTTGGAAAGCGTATCATAATCAATACATTGCATGATTTTACTAGCTTGTTTCTGTTATCTGCTGGTTTCAGTTATTTGCATGTTACAGATACAACGAACGAGAAAAAAAATATTTTTTGGGAAACGACAATACTTAACTGGACTTCATTTGGTAGGAAAGACGTCGGTTTTTAAAGCCAATAAGTAACATATTTTAAATATACGGCATCAAAAGTGGTAACTGTGCCATAATATAAGTTCAAGTATTTATGTAGTCTAATGACATATTTTCAGTATAATGTAGCCCTACGTATTTATGCGATCCAGTGTATCATTTTTTTATCGTAAATATCTAGGAGACTATGACATGTATCGCTAATCTTGGAGTAGGGTGCATGGCTGAATGCTATAGTTCAAATTGTAAAAAAATTGATATCGATGTTCCGTTTTTTCCTTCTGATTAACAGAAAGTCTTAATTTTGCCGCAGCATTTGAACCCTGCAATACCAGGGAATATCGATCGGAAAGAAAGAGCTGCATTTTCCTCATCGAGAGTCGAAATCAATTCCGGTTTTCGCGGCTGTTTTCGCATGTGTTGCATCCAACAGTTCACAAACAGCGTCGACTGAGAATCATGGGTTCGCAGGGCTCGTCTTGAAAGTTTTACAATATATTGTAAAAAACTAAGCAAGAGTCGCCATTTCTCAAATGCCAGAAATGTTTTTTCCTTATCTGTTCAATAGACAGTCATTTTTCCCAGCATGAAAACTCTTAAATACATTGTGCTAAAAAGTAAAGGATAATTTACAAATTCGTACATAATTCGAAATGTTTATGAGGAAATGAAATTAAAGTTGGTGAAGAGAATTAAAGTTGGTAAAGAGGTTTATTATTACATGTTTTATGCAGCGCAAGCAGAGGAAATTCATAATCTTATAATTTGCATGTGTTAATATAATAATTTTGCAGTTTACATGAAAGACCAGTCCATTTCCCTACGCCGCCCCGTTGGCGCAGTGGTCTAAGCGCTGGCTTCTGATCATTCTTTCGAGACGAGTCCGGTTTCGAATCCCGGTGAGGCATGGATATTGTGTTTGTATTATGACACTGACTCTCTCCCTTCCCTGCAACCAGTAGCCGTAAATTACGGACGGGCGACTGCTTATAGCCCATTGAGTTGCTCACGGTGTTCGTTAAACCCCCAACCAAAAAAAAAAACATTTATGTGCAAGACCACTCCTAACAGCCACACAACTCAAGCAACGATCACTCATACTGTATATGAGGGTATTGGCGATGTCTTAAGGAAATAACGACCACTCCTCAACAAAAGCTGCTCTGAGTTCTTGAACTGTTTCGTCAGGGAATAGGGTGTTCCAATGCGTCTCAGTAGAACTTTTCCTTCACGCTCATTGTGATTAAATTCAGGAGGTATGAATATCTACCTCTTCGAGAAAATAGTTTACCACATGAGCTCGATGAGGATGAAAATTATCGTCCATACGAATAAAAACTGGACCCAGCAGCTACACTGAATGGCATGATACGTACCCCGGTAGCACAGTAATGTCGAATCGACGTCAAATTTTTGTTACCAGGTGGACGATATTACGTCGGGCATAGTTTTCGACGTAAAATCGATGAGACGAAACGTCAAGAAAAATCATTACATTGAATTTCAGTATACATGTAGACCAGTGGTCTCAAACTCACGGCCCGCGGTACACATGCGGCCCTGTGCCAACTGTTTTGCGGCCCGCATGAGTTATTACAAAATAAAAATAAATCACTCTTTTTTTAAGTATATTATAATACATTAAATATAATATAAGCATAGTAATGCTTACGAAGCCATCCTCTTTACAAGTAACAAGTCTATTTACGAAGTATATAACTGTATTAAGCAAAATATGTATTTTCAATATATTCAAGTCTCCATATTCCTATAATGCTGAAAATGCACATGAAGAACTTCAGTTTGAATTAATAGACCTTCAGTGTGGTTCTTTCCTAAAGAAACATTGAACAGCTACAATCTAACACAGTTTTAACAGTTAGTTTCAATGGACAAGTACGTAAACATTCAAAACCTAGCTGCTCGGGATCTGTCTATGTTCGGAACAACATACTCATGCGTACAGTTGTTTTCAAGAATGAACCAAGTTATGGTGTTCAGTTGGTAAAATGTGATTGTTTTAAGATCAAGTGGGACATCGTGGGGCTAAGTGAGGTAAGGAGAAAAGGAGAAGATCTCATCGAACTGAAAAGTGGACATCTCTTCTACTATCGTGGGACAGATACTGGCAGAACTAGTGGTGTTGGATTTATAATAAACAAGAAACTGAAGGATAAAGTTGTAGAAGTTGAAAGTTCCTCTGACAGAGCTGCACGACTTGTTATCCAACTCTCGAAAAGATACCAGGCTCAGATTATTCAAACTTATGCACCCACCACAAGTCATCCTGAAGAAGAAATTGAAGAATTTTATGAGGAAATTTGTCATCTAAATAATAAAGGTAAGCAGCACTTGAAAATAATTATGGGAGATTTCAATGCAAAAATAGGGCAACGGCAACAGAATGAAACTTCAGTAGGTAAATTCGGTCATGGCAACAGAAACCAGCGTGGAAATACTCTCGTTGAGTTTGCAGAGACAGAAGGGTTTTTCATCTTGAACTCCTTCTTCAAGAAAAAGCCACACAGGAAATGGACATGGAGACATCCAAATGGGACGACAAGTGAAATTGATTTTATTATGTGTAACAAAAAAATTCGTCATAGAAGACTGCAGTGTGCTAAACAAGTTCAACACAGGTAGTGACCATAGATTGGTGAGATGTAAGATGCACCTCAACACTAAACTTGAACGTGGCAAGCTCATAAGACAAACAAAATCTATTGACATAACCAACCTTAAAAAACACCATAATACCTTCAAGTTAGAACTGAAGAACAGGTTCTCTGCTTTAGAAGGCCTAACATCGGAAGAAGTGGACATCTCTGAAGTTAACAGGAAAGTAACCAAAGCTCTTATGGAAACAGCAACAAA
The DNA here is from genome assembly GCA_039090855.1 of Macrothele yani. Taxonomy (NCBI): domain Eukaryota; kingdom Metazoa; phylum Arthropoda; class Arachnida; order Araneae; family Macrothelidae; genus Macrothele; species Macrothele yani. The sequence goes on along the minus strand of CM077002.1, from coordinate 20,454,974 downwards.
ATTAGCTGGGTCTAAGAACAAGTTGCATGTGAACAAATTATCAGGAAAAACCAAAATGTTGATGCAAAAAAGAAGAGAGATGAGGACAACTAAAGAAGATGTGACTTCCAAAGTGGAATATATAGAGCTATGCAAGACAGTAAGAAAAAGTATCACTGAAGACGTAAGGAAATTCAACTGTGAACTAGTGAGGAAAGCAATTGAAAACAACCAAAGCCTAAAGATAGCAAAGGGACATCTCAGTAAGGGAAGAAAACAGATTATGGCACTGAGAAAAGAAGATGGTTCTGTAACAAGAAATAGAGGCGAAATTTTGACAAGAGTGAAAGATTTCTACTCCAAATTATATGAAAGGGATGATATATGCACTCCAGACATCATGAAAGATACCAGTACCAGAGTTCCTCCAGTCCTTCCAGCAGAAGTTGCACATGCAATCAAGAACATGAAGCGAGGAAAAGCTCCAGGAGAAGATGGAATTACTGTAGACATCATACAAGAAGCAAGTGGAGAAATCGAAACAGTACTCGCCCAAATTTTCACTCGATGCCTTAATGAAGGAAAGATTCCTGAGGATTGGAACACCGCTACAATGATCCTGCTACATAAGAAAGGTGACATTGAGGATCTCGGAAACTACAGACCTATCAACCTCCTCTCAGTAGTTTATAAAATCTTCACTAAAGTTCTTTCACACCGCTTGAAGGTAGCACTAGACATGGCTCAACCGAGAGAACAAGCTGGATTCAGGAGTGGCTACAGCACAATAGATCATATCCACGTGCTGAGAGAACTAATTGAAAGAGCGAGGGAATATGAACTTCCATTGTGCATGGTTTTTATCGATTATGAAAAAGCCTTTGATTCGGTGAAACCATCAGCAGTTACAATGGCTCTGAAAACCTGCGGTATTGAAGATGCATACATTAATATTATTAATAACATCTATGAAAATGCAAGTGCAAAGATTAGGCTGTTTGAAAATACAACACACGTAAAAATTGGAAAGGGAGTGAGACAAGGTGACACCATATCTCCGAAGCTCTTTAATGCCACATTGGAGGGTGTTTTTCAGTCGCTGAGCTGGGAAAACAAGGGGATAAAGATTAATGGAGATTATCTAACCCACCTTCGTTTTGCTGATGACGTAGTCATTTTTGCAACTACCCCATCAGAGCTGCAGAGTATGATCCAGGAACTTGCTGACAAGAGTAAAGAAGTGGGATTAAAAATGAACTTTCAGAAGACAAAAGTGATGTTCAATGCTTTTACAAGAAATGAAGATTTATCGATTGATGGAGAAAAGCTGGAGATAACAGACACGTACGTTTATCTTGGACAGCAGATATCAAGTGAGGGTCACATTGATGAAGAAATTAATCGGCGTATAAAACTTGCCTGGAGAGCTTTTGGAAGAAACAGCATAATTTTCAAGAGCAATATGCCATTATGTCTTAAAAGAAAAGTGTTTGATCAATGCATCCTTCCAGTGCTTACGTATGGTGCAGAGACGTGGACCTTAACTAAAAGAGACATACAAAGGCTGCAGACAACTCAAAGCAGCATGGAGAGGTGCATGCTTGGTGTAACCAGGAGAGATAAGAAGAGGACATCATGATCAGAGTTAAATCCCTGAAATGGCAATGGGCTGGACATACTGCCAGAAGGACAGATCATCGATGGACAGCGGAAATTTTAGATTGGATTCCAAGGGACAGAAAAAGACCCAGAAGAAGACCACATAGGAGATGGGTGGATGAAATTCGAAAGTATGCAGGGGTGACATGGAGGAGACTGGCACAAGACAGACCGTTGTGGAGGAAACTTGGGGAGACCTTCGTCCAGCAGTGGATTGATAATGGTTGACAATGATGATGATGATGAATTGCTACATAAAAGTGACTGTTTTCAGTGATTGATGAAGCATTTGTATTTACTATTCACCGATATAATTAGAAATCATATTGCATTCTAGTGCCAAGCCATTTGTGTAGTTTTATAAAGTTAATATTTATTCATAAGAAAGTGTTTAATATTCCTGCGGCCCCCTAGATTCCTTCAAAACAGGAAAGTGGCCCTTCCAAGGGTCTGAGTTTGAGACCACTGATGTAGACGGTTTTACGCAGTTTTTCCCTTTAGTTCCATAAGGTCGAAGAGTCGATGTTTCTTACGCGAACTTCAGGCATCGCGCGCATGCGCCTTTGCAACCATTACGCCAAACAAACTTTTTGGATGCTTGGGTGTTGGTCGCTTTTAACATTTCTGTTGTAAGACGAGATTCTTACTTGTCTCCTTTTTCACCGGTAAGTTAAAAGTTTTTTTTTTTTGTTTTGCATAAATATGTTTAAAAGAATTTGAGTATCGTTCTTTTCAGTAATATTACTTTTTAAGATATATAATTTGTACGTACGCTTATCCCACTTAAGGATAGGCCTAACGCGATGCTGACAGATCACTAAAATTTCTGCGAAATTTTTGAGAATTATGTGTTTTTCGAAATGTGTCCGAAAAGACTTGGATGTTGAAACAATAAAACAAATTATATGATCGTTTAACCGTAGAGAGCGTTGTAGAATCGTACCACAAAAAAAACAAAAACGAATACATTCTACGTGTTATGCCATTATTAAAAGTTTAGAATTTCATGTTTCAACATCTAAATTGTAGAGTAAACCTAGATTCCACATTGCAACAGTACTAGAACATCAACGTAGAATCGACGTCAGCACAACGTAGCAACGATGTATATGTTTCTCTCGAAAGGTCGAAACTTCGTCTACTATTGACTTGATATCGACTTAATAGGTTTAAAATTGATGTGACAAAAGTGGACATGGATATGTACAATCGATATTTCATATAGACCAACAATCGATCAATTCGATGTCGAATCGATGCAATGTGCTACCGGGAGTAGCTTGTTCACGAAAGACTTGCACGTTTTTTTTAAATATTAGGTCATCCCAGAAGTAATGTCGTTTGACTCAAGCCCAACAGTAGTGATCCCCTTGGTGCCCAGACTATGACGTTGACCACGGTGAGTATAAGCTGAATCACACGAGCAGACCTTCAAGTCACCTGAGACCGCAAACGGGAGTTCTAGGTGCAGCCCTTGTGTACTTAAACCGCATAGGAAATGACAGTGTCAGAAGACCACATTAGGCACATTATGCTGTATAAGTTCCACCATCGACATTCAGTGAGGGAAGCAACACAAAACATCAATGCTGTATATGGGCCGGGTACCCTGAGGGTCTAGAAAGGTCAACGCTGGTTCCAGAAATTTCGAAAGGGAAACACCAGCCTCAAGGATATGCAGCAACCTGGACGGCCTGTTGAGCTGGATAACGACGTGCTGAAAGCTGCTGTTGACGGAAATCCGCAGGCAACAGTCGAGTAATTCGCCACACTTGTTCATTCAACCCATTTCAATGTTCACCGGCATCTGCAGGACCTCGATTATGTGTCGAAACTGGATACGTGGGTATCACATGATCTCACTCCACAAACGCTGCAACAGCGTGTGGACATCTTTGCTTTCCCGTGAAAAAAGGGAGCCGTGTTTGCATAGAATTGTCACGGGCGATGAAAAATGGATTGTTTATCACAACATTAAGCGTAAACGGCAGTGGCTTCCCAAAGGGAATGTGCCTGCATCAGTGGCGAAACCAGGGTTTCCCACAAAAGGTGTTCATGTCTGTGTGGTGGGATATCCAAGGCATTATGAGCTGCTGCCATCCAACAAAACCATTACAGGGGAAGCCTACTGTCAGCAGCTGCAGCGTTTACGCACTGTTTTGCAGGATAAACGTCCAGCATTCGTGAATCGTAAAAGCTTGCTGCTGCAGCAGAACAACACAAAACCACACACAGTGAAAATGACCAGTGCCACGTTGCAGGACTTCGCATCAGAAAAACTTCCGCATCCAGCATATTCCCCTGACATCACCCCATCCGACTACCACCTTTTTTGTGGCCTGCAAAACCATCTTGCAGGGATTACACTTCGAAATGTGGAGAAGAATATAACTACCGAGAGCTCTTATTATATGGATTTAAACATCTGTTCCAGGTACGTTTTCTTTCTTTTCTTCACACGTTAGAAAAACGACAGTATTTTTGGGATGACCTGATAATAGTATAGCTGCATATTGGAACTAAACATCGTCACATCATACACCCGACTACCTTTCGTGTGAATGAACCATTCCGAGCCGTTGCGTTGCACGTGTCCTTGAATACAACGATGTGAAGAAGTGTTTCTTTGGGTCCGACTCTCAGTCGAATCACGGATATCACAGTGGAACAGAGTGCAGCTTTTAATTTCTGTGTTCGTTTAGGGAAATCGAATTTACATGCGTGCGAAATGTTGGTGTATACATATGATGAGGGTATGATACCCCACTGTGCAGCCAGCAGTGGTTAAAAGAATTTCGCGAATGCCGCGAATCGTTTTAGAAACAAGGTAGACATGGGGTGTCGCCAACAGATATTACTGATAAGATGATAAGCACTGCGGCCGCGATTATTCGTGAGCATCGTCGGCTCACAGAGGTACAAATTTAATAACATTAACAGATTTCAGTTGGAAGTGCCCACACCCTCAGTAAGAAATTGCACATGACGCGAGACAATGCAAGATGGATTCCTCAATTACTGACGAGTTAACAAAAACCGATGCGTGTTGAGGTGTGTCACTTTTTTAAATAAGAAATTGCTTCAAACGAGGACTGTCAGCAGTCAGTAATTACCGGCAACAAAAATTTTAATCACTACGATCCTGAGGTCCAACAACAGAGCTCTGTCTGGGAAACGCAGTCGTCTGCAAAGGAAACAAGAAAGATGACACCGAATGTTCGGGTGTAATAAGCACGTCTTTTGAATCCGTTCTGAAGCAAATAAAATTTATGAAAGCTATTCAAAGTCAATGGAACTATAACGTAGAAGTCTTTTCGTACTTCTACGTTATTTTAAAAACATAACCATAAGATGAAATAGTTCCTAAATTAAACCTTAACGGCCAGACAAAACATAAACAACAGAAGTCAAACTTACGGAAGAGATGCTTTATTCAAGGTTTTCTCCAACACATCGTAACATAACATAGAACTTCGCATTAAACGCTCCACACACCACACAGCTCTTAACACAACGCTCCTTTTTGCAACAGTTTACTGGTAGTTTATATCTCTCGTTCTTATCAAAACAGGCATACGTCACGTTCATTCAACCTCAATTATGTTGCCAACAGTATTCGTTTGAGAGAAAAGATATCACGTTAAGTTCGAAGTATAACTGAGAACAACTCAAGATTTACATAGGGAAAGAAACTAAAAAGGAAAGTTAATATAGAATATACGTCACAGAACCGATATGGAAAACAGTAGTATATGACCGACGAAAGAAGTTTTTCGATCGGGTTTTTAATCCTGTAGATAATGCTGTAAAAAGAAACGTCAACTTACGCACTCTGGTGGCAGACTTGTGCGTTAAGAAAAATTTGAAATTATATGAGAAACATTTCGCAGCGGAAACGCTCTCCAACAAAGAAGAAATTTTTCAAATCGGATCATCAAAAGCAGAAATATTGACGAAAACAAGATATATTTATACCACCCCCGTTGCAGAGAAACCATGCATTATTTTAAGAAGAAAATATTCCGAAAAGGTTTGTCTACGTGAGTAGTATCGTTCCATGAAAGAATTTTCAGTCGACATTTTAGCTCAGATTTTGCTGCAAAAACATCAGAAACAGAAATCAACATTTACGCCCGCTGGTGGACAAATCATTTTATACCAAAAATTAGAAATTATATGCAAAATCTTTCCCATTACGAGATGTATCCGCTGAAGGAAAATGTTTCCAAATCGGAGTTTTAGAAGTACAGATATCTGGGAAAAGCAATTTACTTTTACTGCTCCTAGCGTAAAACATATGCGTAACTTGGAAAAGTGATTATGACTAAATTAATCTTCGACATGAAAGGAATCGAAAAGTAAAAAAAAAAAATTGAATTGGATGTTTAGAAACAAAAACTTTATGAAATAAAATGTGTTTTGAATTCGATATCATCTGCATTTACGCACTCTAGCGGTGAAATTTTGCATCGCAACGAAATAAAGGATCATCATTCGCACATTTCAAGCTTCCTAATGGAGAAAGAATTTTTCAAATGGGACATACGGTTGCAGAGATATCGTGTCTACCGCTGGACAAACCGTTAACATAAGCAGGATCTTTTTTCTGTAAAATACGTGCTAAAAAATGCAAGATGTGAAAAGTCTGCCAGGAAGGTAATGGTGACCACTTTCTTTGATTACTAAGGAATGGTACAACAGAATGCCGTGCCATCAAATACCGCGGTTAACGCGGATTATTACGTGTCTGGTTCGACATAGCTAATCGCACGTAGCAGTAAGAAGCGTCCAAACATTTACCAAAATGGTTAAACACTCCATCATGATAACACTCGTCCTCAGTGGCTGCAGAAAGACACTACGTTCTTGGCTGAAAAAATATTGGAGCGGTTTCACAACCTCCATATAGTACAGATTTCGCACACTGTGACTTTTTTTTGTCTTTTTCAGCTTTCAAAAAGAACCTGCGAGGGCTTAGGTTTGCGCCAAGAAAAGAGGTAGTCAAAGTTTCAGTGGCGGCTTTGAAAGGGATGCAGGAAAATGGCTTCCATCCGGGCTTCGGGTAGTGACATGTCATTTCCTCCTGAGGAGATTACTTTGAAAAGGACCACAGCCATATGTAGTTCAGGGTACTACATACATGTTTATAAATTACTGCGGAAGTCTTTCTTTAACGGGCTTCGTATATGGGTTCAGGATCTCGTTTCTGTATCTCAGGACAATAACACAGCTATTCTGAAAGTTGTGGACATCTATGCGCCCGATTTTAATGATTCCTGCTCAGACAATCACCCAATCTCTACCAGAGTAGTCTCGTTATGTGATGTTAGAGGGCCTGTTGCTGGCCTCCAGTTTTTTCCTTGGATTACTGGGGGTGGCGGAAATTAGAGGGGAAAAAATATCTAGTCTTATGGCATAAAGACAAACAGTGCGCAATGAGATTTGCCTAGGAGACTGTTCCGTTTAGCAGTCAGATTCATATAGCGTTAGTTTATCCTTGTCAAAGGAGGAGCATCTCCTTCTTGCTGAAACTGTATCAAGAACCTTGGTAGGGCACTTTTTATAGAAAATTCAATGCTTTAAAAACTGACTTGCTTCCATTTCACCAATCGCTCTCCAGCGCTGCAAATTGCCCCGAATTGCGGGCATAGGAAGGAATTGCTCCAGACTGAAGTGGCCGAGAAGCAGTTTAAGGACTGAATTGCTTCCATGCCCCAGTCGCTCTCCATCTTTGCAAATTGCTCCAAATTTTGTGGTCGGGAAGCTATTTAAGGACTAACATGCTTCAATGCAACCAATCGCTCTCCACTTTTGCAAATTGTTCTAAATCGCATGGCCGGGAAGCTATTTAAGGAATGATTAGTTTCCGTGACATCAATCGCTCCCACTGCTGAAACTTGCTTAAAATTGCGTGGCTGCGAGGCAGTTTAAGGACTGACCTTCATCCCTTCTACCATCGTACCAAATTTTGTGGCTGGGAAGCAATTTAAGGACTGGCTTGCTTCCTTGAGCCCAATCGCTCTATACGGCTGCAAATTGGTTCAAATTGCGTGGACGGGAAGCAATCGCGCCAAATTGTGTGGTCGGGAAGCTATTTAAAGACTGACATGCTTCCATGCAACCAATCGCTTTCCACCTTTGCAAATTGTTCGAAATATCATGGCCGGGAAGCTATTTAAGGACTGACCTGCTTCCTTGACATCAATCGCTCCACACCGCTGCAAATTACTTCAAATTAGGTGGCAAGGAATCAATCGCTCCAAACTGCGTAACTGGGAAGCAGTTTAAGGACTGACCTGCATTCATGCCACCAATCGCTCCAAATTGGGTGGCCGGGAAGCAAATGAAGAACTTTCCTGGTCTCATGACACCAATCGCTCTCCACCGATTCAAATCAGCCTTACGATGTCTTCGTAACATAACCAACTCGAAGTTCCACTGAGTTGTAACAAGAGTTGCTTAGAACAGCAACGAGATATGAGCAGATTCGCGCATCTTTTTACCGCAATACTAAGTTGCATATACAAATTTGCTTAATCGCCAATTTTCAGTTTATGATTTTACACACATCGTCAGCTACATGCGTTTTTGTGGATTATTTTTTAGGTTTGATCACCAGTGTAGGGTTTCGACTTTTACGCGGGATGAATGGAACGGACGTACTGATATAAACTGACATTTTGAGTCTTTAGAGATATCTAAACTACGTCGTCTTCAGCTTTTTCTTGTTACTTTCTCGAGAAGGAGACCTCTAAGAGTTTCTCTATCGTATCTCCAAACTTCACCCTAATAGGATCACTGCAGATATACGCTATGCATTCCATCTCATATCTGCCGCTTTTACTTTGCGTGGCCGGGAAGCAATTTTGCACAGATGCAAGATGATAAGAAAATGAGGCAGAAGATTTGGCGGAAAGGATAGAATATAATGAGGTCAATATGATTTTTTGTAGAACATAGAAAAGGAAAATCTCTAACGAGGCGGAATTGAAAAAAAAAAAAAAAAGAACTCCGGAAAGGGGCTGAAGAAGATCGTTACAAAGCGCGAGATTATTGTACAACAGTACGAGAGAAGCATTGATCGATGATTAATGGATCGCTGGAGAAACGTATATTATTAACCTAAGAAAATAGAGGAAACAATAGGTTTTCTTTTTTCTGAGAAAACAATTCTGTTATCCTAACAATCGGACTTAATAGCAGTGGACTATTACAATAAAAAAGCGGAAATAATGTCATATTGTTGGAAACTAAGTTCTTTTCTAAATTTCCTTTTTCCAAAGTTAAAAAAAAAAAAAAAAGGAAATCACACCCAGTTCTCAGGTGCAATGGGTGCACTTCTTTTTTTTCCTTTCTGAGGCTCGTTAGAAATGGAGGACATCAGTGAAAACGAAATCTTTTTACGCTTTCTCTAGAGAAACTGTTCGTAAAACCTTTAGAATTAACGAAGATATACAATGTGAGAGGATATCATGTAGACAATCGTTTACAGCAGATATGGAGTGTGACAGAAGATCTTTCGGGCAAACAAAAAATATATGTGTTTAATATTGTGCGTACATGTCGCCGGTTGGACAGAAAATTCTGACCCAATTTCATCAGTGTTGTACCGGGCTCTAATGAGGACCATAACTGGAAACGCTTACAAAATTTTCAAAACGAAAACTTTTTCAGCACGTTTTTTATGAAAAAAATACGTGCTTATGGTATCAATTTTACCGTGTATACCATATCACTGCAATTGTTATTCCGATATGAAAAATTCTTTTTGCATTGGAGAGCTGGAAATGTGAGAAAGATGATCCTTACCTTCAGGCTTTACATAATGCGTAACATCGCCGCCAGAGGATGAAAATACAGTTACCATTGAATTCAAAGCATATATAATTGTTTCTAAATACCCCATTGGAAAACAATCTTTTTCTATTCCACACCATTTAGAACGAAAACTACTGTGGATACAGTTTCTTTTTCAAGTAATATACACTGTTGAGCCATTACATTATGACCATCTTCCTAATAAGCTGTAGGACCCCTTAGCCTGCAAAGCAGCGTCCACTCGGAGGGGCATTGATTCGATGAGGGGCGATATGTATCCTGGGGCATCTGGTACCATAATGTTAACAGAAAGATCTCCAGTTCCCGTGCATTTCGAGGTGGTGGCAAATCAACGCGAACCCGCTTTTCCAAGTCGAACAACAAATGTTCGATTGGGTTCATGTCAGGTGAACTTGGACGCCAGGGCATTAACAGAAAGCCACCAGCATGTTCCTCGTACCACTCCTTGACGATTCTGGCAGTGTGGCATGCCGCATTATCCTGTTGGTAATGACCATCACCAGCAGGGAACACAGTTGCCATGAATGGGTGAACTTGGTCCGCAACGATGTTCAGATACCTGACAACTAACTGTCAAGGAATGTGCTATTGGAATAATGGGTCCTAAAGTGTCCGAAGAGAAGATCGCCCACAGCATAACACCGTCGTAGCCGGCCTGTTTCCGTTTAACAGTGCATTCAGGTGCATAGCCTACGTTGGCAATCGGCGTATCCGCGCTCGGTCGTCTACGTGAAGCACCACGAATCTTGATTCGTCAGACCAGGCCATTTTCTTCCGATCATCCACGGACCAATCTCGATGATCTTGAGCCCATTTCATGCGTTGCTGGCGATGACGTACATTAAGCGTGGGGACACGACTGGGTCTTCGGCTACACAGGCCTATGCGCATAAGGCTTCGATGAACTGTGTGCTGTGACAGATTACCCTGATCACAACTGTTGTAGCTGCGGATGATTTGTCGCAATGTGGCCTTGCGCTCGCTGTGAAAATGCGCGAGAGTCTCCACTCCCTCCTAGCATCAATGAGCTGCGGACGACACACGGCTAGACGAAGGTTCGTCTTTTGGCCATCTGTGCACCACTTTTGATACGTACTCACTACAGCGGAGCGTAAACAACCCACAATCCCCGCCGCACCATCACAATTTGTTCTTTATCAAACTCCGATAAATCTTCACCTTTTCCCATTCTGACTCCCAACACTCTATTAACCGAAAGCCGAACCTCGGGTTGTATATATATTGCTCTGTGAACTTCACTTGCGGCACCGTTCGGTCTCCAGGCGCGCTCATATCTCTAGCTGGGGTTGGTCATGATGTAATGGCTAATCGGTGTGTAGTTTCTCAACTATAGATCGTAAAACTAAATTGTTATTTCCTCTATATCTCTGATTCTAAATGTCTGATTTAAAAAAAATATTTTGCGTCAGATAGAGCTCCTTATGGAAGATGTGCTGCATGTCATTTCTCATTTTTGAAAAAGAACGTTTCGGCTACTGGAGCTAAGTCTGTATTTTTTCCCCCGATGAATTTGTAAAGATATCTGTGTTTTTGAAAATTAGATTTAAAAATTATTTCATGGTCAGATAGCGTTCACCACGACAATTTCTTTGAGAATGTCTTCTCCCTAATATATGCTTCTAACAATTAGATTTAAAAACATATTTTTGGTCGGAGAGTGTTCTGGTGCTAAAATTGAAAACGGATCAACACTTTTGGACCAGGACCCGACATGGACCCAGACGTCACATAATTGGACCCGACCCGGATCTGTAACTGACCCGGATCCGATCCGGGAGAATGTGCTTTGAACTATAATATATATACAAGGCGTTCAAGAAGTCTCTTCGCAGTGGGTATTTTAGGTTTTATGGAAATCAAGTAAATATTTCATAGGAACGTTTAGTTTACCAACTTATATACAGGAAGTATTGAAACTCTCGTCCTTCATTTGTATGACATAACCCAACTATTTTATACATGTTTCCAAACACAGTTGTCATAGCCAAAAAGTCTCTCCGCAGTCATTTTAAGGCTGTACCACCTGATTTAGATGGCGCTACAGTCAAAGCTTTTGAATTAAACAACTTGTTGTACGTTTAATTTCAGTTTTTGCTGTTTTCTTGATAACATATCAAGCTTCAGAAAATGTTTCACAGCAATATAAATTTTTGCAAGTTTATGATGCGTTGAAAGTTTCCAAAATGTGAATGTTGTTTTCGTCATTGCCTATTAACACTTAGGGGTCGAAAAAACATCTGTTTTAGTCAGCTACTACTAACTATCAAAATATTACTTGTGTATTTCTTGCCAAAATAATCTCCAACAAGGTGCACATGTTTAATTTGCTTTTGTCGATATCTCTGCCTCTAAAACACCGGTTTAAAAATATCTTAAAAACGGATAATATTTACCTTGTGGAACATTTTGCCTACCATCGTGCTTTTCTGGTTCTGTTGCTAAATGGTGTTAGTGTGCATTTCTGTTTTCTGCTGTATCTCCGCTTTTAAAGATCCGCTTTTAAATTTTCTTCCTTTACATTCGCAACAGTTAATATGGGGAACATTATCCCGTTTAAATCGTGCACGGTCTTCTACTAGGAGCGGTAAATATCGAAGTATTTTATTCGCTATCTGCGCTTCTAAGAGACGCATTTGAGAGATTACTATATTTTTAGTAGAACTGCCTTTTCTATGAAGAATACTTTTCCATTATTCAAAAATTTTCCCGCAGGAAGCTTAGAGTTATATCATGTTTTCTTATATACCACTTTCTCTAACTGTTTGTTTTGAAAATCCTTTTGCTTCTATTTTGTTTCAGCTATCAGAAGGTTTTTTGTGCAAACTTTGCAAAATTTTTATGACAATCTATTCAGCCGCTAGATCGGAAGGCAGCTACTCTTCCTAGAGGTTTAATCGATTGTAGAAATCCTGTAGATTTTTTTATTTACAACGGGCTCCATTGACTACGAATAACGAAATAACATTTTTTTCGTATCGGAAGGGATTCAAAAGACGTGCTAATAACAATCGAGTTTTCAGTATCATCTTTCTTGTTTGTTTGGGATGAGGAAGGTTAAAATACACATACCTTTATTTCAACGTTTTTTTTTATCGCGGAATAACAGAAGATATTTCTATAGAACCCCTTGGTTGGAAAGTGGCACAGAAAGTATTGAAATTATGGAGTGCAAAATTCTCGCTAATGTACCAGTTGCTGAAACATGTTTTAATCCTCCACCTGATATAATTAGGAAGGCATTCCATTCACATGAGGGAAGCTGTAACATCTCCACAAAGGAGGCAGTGAATGTAGGAGCAATAACGCTACCTACGCAAAATAAGTCCGAGAATGTTCCAGAAGAAGTTAAGAACTGCCAAGGTACACAAGAAAAGAGGGCTCTTCCGTATTTCATAAGAGGGCGTGATTTTCTAAGTTGGATACGACGAAAGCAAATAAAAAAAAAAAAAAATTAATGCTCAAAGAACAGTTTGTATTCGTACGTTTTTCTAACAATAAAGGGGTTGAAGTCATTGACTAGAAGGAAGAGAATCTCAATTATTTCGCTGTAGGGCATCTTGAACGTTAACCGTCTTGATTGCTGAATGGTCAAAGCTCGGTTTTCTGGTAAACGGTCCAAGTTGGTGCAGGTGAAGCAAGTTCTGACTTAAACATTGGTAGTGTGTTTGTCCTACTGCGCTAGATCTCTCCGATCCCTGGAGCCACTGGCCCTAAACTTTGGACGGAGGATCACGTACAGCTTTTATACGTACTAGGGGATATCGAAATGTATTGCACAGCAATTTATTTCTCTTTTCCAGTTGCAAGTAGAAGGTAGAAGTTTGGCAGATAATCAGTTTGAATGTCACGCTACGGACTGGTTTGGCCGGATCAGGTGTCGCTGTGGTGGATGACAGTGTGAACGATGGCACAAAGATGTCGCTTTTGTTAGCGTCGTCTACGAATGAAGAACTACGCAGTGTAGTTCGATTATTGTGGGCTAAACGGAAAACTCCGGCGAAAATTCACAAAGAGGTGGTCGAAGTGTATGAATGCGATTGCTTGGACAGAAGTAACATCTCTGGATGGCGCAGTTTCTTTGCAGAGGATCATGGCAACCGTACCGATTCGCCACTTTCTGGTCGACCTGTTGCCGCGTCATCACCTGCCTCTGTCAGAGGCATTGAACAGGCAGTTCTGATTGAGCGGTGGATCGCTCTGCGTTCATTGGTACATAAGTTCAACATTTCGTACGGTATATCGTACAATATTGTGCATGACATATATCGTAACCTATACTGCATTGAAAGGTCAGTGCGCGATGGGTGCCCAAGAATTTGACAGACGACCAGAAGGGACATACAAAATTGCGTAGTTGGCCGTCGTACAGTCTGGACCTGGCGATTTCGGACTTTCATCTGTTTGGTCTCTTGAAAAGATTCCTGGACGGCCAACATTTCGATTCGGCTGACGAAACCAAATCAGTTGTCCGCAGGTTTCGCTACTCCCAGGAAAATGACTTTTATGAACAAGGTATGCTAAAACTGGTACTAGGCTAGGATAAATGTCTCGAGCGTCTCGGTTCTTATGTTGAAAAATAGCTAAGAAATGTCTATACGCCAAGAAAACAGCTTTTATGAACAAGGTATACTAAAACTGGTACCACGCTGGGATAAATGTCTCGAGCGTCTCAGTTCTTATGTTGAAAAATAGCTAAGAAATGTCTATACGCCAAGAAAACAGCTTTTATGAACAAGGTATACTAAAACTGGTACTAAGCTAGGATAAATGTCTCGAGCGTCTCGGTTCTTATGTTGAAAAATAGCTAAGAAATGTCTATACGCCAAGAAAACAGCTTTTATGAACAAGGTATATTAAAACTGGTACCACGCTGGGATAAATACCTCCAGCGTCTCGGTTTTTATGTTGAAAAATAGCTAAGAAATGTCTATACGCCCAGAAAACGGCTTTTATAAACAAGATATACTAAAACTGGTACCACGCTGGGATAAATATCTCAAGCGTCTCGGTTTTTATGTTCAAAAATAGCTAAGAAATGTCTATACGCCCAGAAAACGGACTTTTTTGAACAAGGTGTACTAAAACTGGTACCACGCTGGGATAAATGTCTCGAGCGTCTCAGTTCTTATGTTGAAAAATAGCTAAGAAATGTCTATAAGCCCAGAAAACGTACTTTTATGAACAAGGTATAATAAAACTGGTACCACGCTGGCATAAATGTCTCGAGCGTCTCAGTTCTTATGTTGAAAAATAGCTAAGAAATGTCTATACGCCCAGGAAACGTACTTTTATGAACAAGGTATAATAAAACTGGTACCACGCTGGCATAAATGTCTCGAGCGTCTCAGTTCTTATGCTGAAAAATAGCTAAGAAATGTTTATACGCCCAGAAAACGTACTTTTACGAACAAGGTATAATAAAACTGGTACCACGCTGGGATAAATGTCGCGAACGTCTCGGATTTTATGTTGAAAAATAACTAAGAAATATCTGTACGCCAAGAAAACGGACTTTTATCAAAAAGGTATACTAAAACTGGTACCACGCTATGATAAATCTCTCGAGCGTCTCGGTTCTTATATTAAAAGTAGCTCAGAAATGTAGTTTTACGTGTATATGTTTTGTTTTGCCTATCTATTAAACTGTTGCCAAAAAATAATGTGCGTTACTTTTCGATTCACCATAAAAAAATATTTCTTTTCCCGATAATTAAAAAAGAGAAAGAATTTCGTGGGTTTTTTTTCAGCTAATAGGTTTACACCAAGATAAGTTCAATATTACTGCCACACTTTTTACGCAATCAAGGTTTGCCTTGCTCGACAACATAATTTTTATGCAGTCTGCCTAAATTAAGTTTCATTCCTCATATCAAATTGGGCGTCAACCTTAAACTTTGTCGAGGTTTTATGGTGAAGCTAGGCTTCAAAGAGGGACAAAGCTGGCACGAGAATTTAGTTCAGTGCTCCTGTACTAGCAGATAAACGGCCGTATTAAAGAGGGGCCTATAGCCTTGGGGCGCACTATTAACAAGGGCCCAGAAAGCATGCCTGGGAAAATAATGTATAGAGAGAGGGAGGTTTATAAAATAGTTTGTTTTTGTCTCGTATGATTTCCATTTGGTCAGACACAGAAGTGAAAGGCGAATAGATTGTAACAACTACCTATGATTTTCATGTACAGCGTCGTCGGTGATACAGTTTCAGCTTTTTCACTACCACCCACGCACACCTCCCAATTTGCAGATGGAACCGTTAATGCTGTAAATAACCTGTGGCTTCACATTGCATACAAAAAAGTTGCACTAAAAAGTATATAATGCAAAATCAATAGAAAGTTCAATACAAACTCTAGGAATCTTAAGCCTTTAACTCATGTTCTTATGAGAACAATGGAAACTGCAGAGACTTATGAAAACTTTGCAGGTAATTTATTCGTTTGAAGAATGCACTACATATCAATAGTCACATATTGTTAGGGTTCCGTGTTTTAACGGACTTCCTAATGATTCCGCATCGTTTAAGTTCTCTATGGCCCACTCAGATGTCTTAGCCTAGGGGCCAACTAAATCCTTAATCAGGCCCTGAGTAGATAAACATCAGTGTCCTTGACATAAAGAATAATTCGTAGAGTTAGGCATTTTTGCAAAACAGCAAACGGAAATAGTGCTTTTTCTGATGCATTATTAGTCCCACTTTCGAGCTCGGTACCTCTAGCAGATCGTTCCACACAATTGCCTTCTGTCTGGCGTCAACTCATTTTTTTTATTTCTTGTATTTCATGTACTTTTCGACACAATCCTTCCGTGTTACCTCAGATTATCGCTTCCCAGGAAGTATTGCAATCTCCACATCACACGTGTATCTTCTCAAAGCATGAAACAAGAAATATGACACCGAATTTTTGAGTGTAATGGCATGCCTTTTGAATCCGTTCTGACGCGACTTAAATGTAATCAAAGTTATTCAAAGTCAATGGAACCGGTTAGGAAAACTATGAGCCAGTTTCTACAATAGATAAAACATCCAGAAATAGAAATATCTACTTAGTTCCACCAGAGTGGCTAAAAAGCCTGTTACGAAGATTAACAAATGGCGCACAAAAAGTTTCTCATCGCCCAAGGAAAGTACTTTCAAAACCGAACAACTAAAAGAAGAAATATTGAAATTGGTACATGATATAAGTCTACGTCTGCTAGCGGAAGAATTTTGCACAATTGAAAGGTTGAAAAAAGGGGAAATATTCTTCATGGAAGAAGCTATGCTATGGAAAAATAACTTTTTAGATACATCTCCTTGAAGCAGAGACAGCGGAAAGAGTTTCGATCTTTACACACCTACCGGGAAATGTTTGCATTACTTAAACATAATAATGCCCAACACCTCTGTTGTAGCGAATGACATACAGTAAAAGAAATTTCTCAATAGTGTTTTTAGAAGCTGCGGTAGAGCTGCAAACTGAAGTACACAAACGCCATCTACCGACAAAACTGCGAACTACAAAATTCCTCATTTACTAGCCTAAAGTATTCTACAAGGTAAATGGTAACCGGCGTTGAAAGAATATTTTTAAATAGGACATGTAGAAACACAGATATTGAGAAAAACAGATTTAATATTTGTGCCCCTAGCGGCGAAATTGTGCATTATTTCGAGAAGAAAATACGCACCCAGAGTTTGCTTAGTTAGTAGTATCTGACCAAAAAAGAAGTTTTTAATCGGGTTTTCAGTCCCGAAGACATTGCCATAAACGAAAACGTGAACTTACGTCCTCTGGTGGTAGACTTGTGAGTAAAAAAAATTGAAATTACGTGAAAAACATTTTTCAGCGGAAACGCTCGCCAACAAAGACATTTTTTTTAATTGGACTGTTAGAAACAGAGCTATGGACAAAAAATAAGCTATGCATCTACGTACCCTGGGGGAAGAAACATCCCAGCAAAAACACAAGTGCTGGGAAACTGCTGGCCACCAGCTGGCAGTGATGGGTCACTGCTGGCTGAAATCTGCAGCTCACGGCCCGGTAGTGGTCCGTTGGTGGCAGCGCTATCAGTTGGCGAGCCATTGATGGCCCTGCAGCATCGCCGTGAATTGTGGGCCGCCAAGCAAGTGCCACTAGTGGCCCGTTGCTGGCAATTAATGCAACCCCCAACAGCAGGTGGAAGCATCGGGACTGCTCATGCGCAGAAGCAACACTTGCTGTTTCTCTCATGGTACCAGTTAGTTGAAGACGACGCTATCGCCATCGTGTTATTTTAGTTTATGTTAAGAAAAAATCCATATGTTGAGAGGCGAATTAATTTCCTAATGAAATTTTACGTCGACGAAGATATCTGATTAAGCCGTGAATTACTAGATTACAGCCATGAAATATACCCACTCCATTCCCATGAATAACAATTCATGGAATGGAGTGGATGAATAACAAGAAAAAATTTGAAACCGCTTGAAACACATATCCTGGAAAACCATTAAAACAACGTTTGTTTGAAAAAAAAAAAAGAATTATACGCGTACAAAATTTATTAATTATTTGAAAGGAAAAAAAGCAACGCTATGTGGTGTACTCATCCATGGGTTGAATACACCAGACTGGGAGGAATTCGCTTCTAAAAATAACAAGTAAAATAAAATATCTTTTACTCTTTAAAACAAATGTAGCTTCGGACAACGGAAAGGAAAGACATAACGTTAAAAATGTAACAGAATGTGACATGAACCCGGGTAAATATATATTTATTCAACAATCGCTTTTCAAGACGGCAAGGACAGTACAAAACTTTGGAAAGCGACTCTAAGTATGTACACGCCTTGAAAATGAGTGAAGTTCCCTTAAGGTAAAAAAACTATCGTTACGTTGACAAAATAAATTTATCAATTATATGAAACTGACTTTTATGAAAAATACCTCGCAATATTGTAAAATGAAAGAGGGAAGCATTCGATTACAAATTGCATACCAAACAGATAGCTTCCAGCACGTATCAGAGCGTCGGGAATTAGTCTGGTCGGTAGCGAGCGCGGCTTCCACGTAAACGGCCCAGGATCGAATCTAGTCTGATGCAAACGGCGTTTCTCCGGTCTGTCGAGAAAATTTCCCCAGCGCCGTGCGTTAATTCACAAGCTTCGTAAGGGTAGAAAGAAAAATTGTAACTTTAGAAAACTGCGGTTATCCTTGCTTTTTTTTTATTATTATTGCTACTACTGGGAAATTGGCGGACAAGATTCGGCAAGCCACCAGTTACGTCACGTGGTTGCTGGCTGCCACTAACGTCCCACTAGCGGACCACATTAGGCTAGCCAACATTTCTGGCAAGTACTTTCAGGGCCACTGAAGGGCCACTTGTGGCAGCTACTGCCTGTGATGGACCACTGATGGCCCTGTTGTGGCATATGACAACTGATGGGGTGCCAACTGTTGGCCAGCTGTTGGCCAGCTGTTGGCCAGCTGTTGGCCTGAACTGCAGGCCATTCTGTTGGCCGCCCGGACATTTTATTGACGGTTCGGCAGAGGCAACATAGTGCTGGGCCATTGCTGGCAGTGCTGGCTGCCAGTAATGGCACACTGCTGGCCCAGCAATACTGTTTTTGCTGGGATGCATTATTTTAAGAAGAAAATATTGTCGAAATGTTTTTCGATGTGAGTGGTATCAGTCCGCGAAATAATTTCTTCCATCAAGTTTTTAGGAGCTCAGAGTTTGCTGCAAATACATCAAAAGCAGAAATCAACTCTTACGGCCCCTGGTGGTCAAAACATTCTTTACCAAATATTAGAAATTATATGCAAAACATTTCCTACCAGGAGCTGTATCAGATGCAGAGATAATTTTTCAAATCGGAGTTTTAGAAGCCGAGATATCAGGAAAAATGAAATTTGCTTTTACGCCGTCTAGCGGAAAGCCTATGATTTACTTGAAAATTTTGAAATTATATGAAAACATTTTCCACTGGAAACTATTAAACAAAGAAGGATTTTTTTTCAAACCCGGACTCTTAGAAGCAGAAATATAGACAAAAATAAGATATAAATCTATACCCCTGGAGGAAAAACCATGCCTAATTTTGAAGAAGGAGATATTCGGAAAAGGTTTACGGACGAGAGTGGTATCGGCCCACGACAGAATTTATTCAGTCGAGATTTTAGAAGCTCAAATTTTGCTGCAAAAGCATCAGAAGCAGAAATCAAAGCTTACGCAGCCTGGAGGCAAAACCATTTTTACCAAAAATTAGAAATTATAAGCAAACAATTTACCATCGGGAGCTGTATTCGCTTCAGAAAGAATTTGTCAAATCTGAGTTTTAGACGCAGAGATATCGGGGAAACGCGATTTATTTTTACGGCTCCTAGCAGAAAATCTACGCGTGACTTGAAAAAGTGACGATTCCTAAAATAGTCTTCTGCATAAATAGAACCGAAAGGTAAAATAATTTTTTCAATCGGATGTTTAAAAGCAAATATATGAAATAAAATGAATTTTGAATTCGACATCAACCGCATTTACGCCCTCCAGCGGCGATATTTTACATCGTATGAAAAACGAAATAAAGGATTATCATTCGGACATTCCAAGTTTCCCAATGCAAAACAAAAAAATTAAAATCGGACTAATAGTTGCAGAGATGTGTCCAGGTGGACGGAACGGACGGAAAAACTGATAACATAAGCACGATCTTTTTTACAGAAGACATGCTGAAAACGTGGTTAATATTGCTACTGTTATATGAATTTACACAAAATAAACTAACTTAATATATAAAGAATTCTACGAAGTAGGTTAGTCCCACAGTTGAGATTCGGAACCATTAGTTATCATTTCTTTATAAACAACAATAATTAATTTAACTGCATAATATGTTAGATAAAAATGACAAGAGATGCTTACTTTGTTACTTGAAACATGAATAGCTATAATTTATGATGATAAAGTAACAAACATATTTCTGGCTATCCGTATTCTAATACTTGCTTCGATAGACCACACAAAAGCACAGCAACACACGCTCGTCCTATGCGCAGACGGACGAAAAACATCTGCCGAAGAAAGAGGCAGGCAGTGCGCACGCGCGCACCCTTTTCCCCTCATATGTATGCTGGTTGAAATAGGCTCTGCGTCATTTCGTG
Organism: Macrothele yani; assembly: GCA_039090855.1. Lineage (NCBI taxonomy): Eukaryota > Metazoa > Arthropoda > Arachnida > Araneae > Macrothelidae > Macrothele > Macrothele yani. The sequence continues at coordinate 20,434,357 of CM077002.1, read as the reverse complement.
GAACGTTGAATGTGCTGAGCACGTGCAGGAAAAATTTAGCTGGAACGCTGTGGTTTTTAAGACAGCTACTTTGGCCCCTATCAAACATTTGCCATTTTAGCTGTTGTCACGTTCCACCTCGGAATCTTAACTTTTCAAGTTTAGTCTTGTGCTCCAAACATCTTGCAACTGGACAAGTTTCAGGTGTGTACAGCAAAGTACAACTAAAACAGTGTGCGTGTCTGGCAGAGACGAAGGTGAAACTCAGATTGTCGGTGTTAATTTCCAGGAAGATGAGATCACAAAAGCAGGACAAGCGGAGTGCAAGCAGGATGAAAAATTTGGCGATGAAAAAAAGAAAAAAGAAGGCGTACTAGAAATGTCAGGTTTTCAAGGATATAGTGAATCCATTACTATAGTGGTGGACAAAAGTATTGGAACACAGCCGATTCCTGAAATTATTGTATAAAAATAATAGTTAAAACAATTGTAACCCAATGAACTGGTGGCATAATAATTAGATGTTGCTCGTCACGATAACGCTGAAGGAAAATTAAAACTTAGAAAGTATTCCAGGTACAAGATTTGCACGGACAAAAGTATTTCCACAGTGATGATATTTATTCATATAAATTTGGTTTACGCCATGTCACGTGCCCAAGACGGTAGATATATAAAACTCGAAGGCTCTCCTATCCTTATCAGGCGTGAAAATTGTTGTTATTTCGATCTATTTGCTGTAACTTCCGAAATAGATAGCAAAGGCGCTGAAACAACAATAGACAAAAGAAAAATCATCATGCATTTGCATAAACTTAGCAGATCGTATTCAGAAATCGGGGAAATATTTCAAAAGAGTCGATTTACGCTCGGAACCGTAATTAAGCGTTTTAAATCGATTCTCAGCTTGGGAAATAAACCGAAATGTGGCTGCCGACGGAAGCTGATCCCTAAGGAAGAGCGAAAGGTGGTCAGTTCCGCCGTGAAAAATCCAAAACTTTTGGCAACTGAAATTACAACAATGCTAAATGAAGATTTAAAAAAAGATGGTTCATCTCAAAAGTGTCAGCAGAGTCCTTCTTCGCCTTCGTAAATGAGCATTTAAATAAAGGTAAGACATTTCAAAACTAAAGTGTTGCTTTCAGACGACAGTAAATTCACTCTGCTGAGCTGGAATAAGAAGAATTTCGTTTGGAGAAAGCCCGAGACAGAACTGCAAGAAAAGAATGCTCAAGCCACAGTAAGGCACAGGAGTCGTGGGGTGACGGTGTGAGGTTGCATGTCGCCTGCTGGTGTGGAAAAACTCGTATTCATAGATGGTACAATGGACAAAATGGTGTATCTGAGTATTCTCCAAGAACATCTGCAGCAAAGTGCGAGTAAATGATTTTGGGTTGTTACTTTTTCTTTCGGCAGGGGCAATGACCCTAAACATGCGGCTCATATTGTCCATAAGTAGCTAATTTATTGTACCCCCTACATTTTTTTTATTGGAGGTTTAACGACCACCATCAGCAACTCAATGGGCTGTAAGCAGTCGCCCTTCACTAATTTAGAGCCACTGACTCCAGAAAAACGAGAGAGCCAGTGCCATAAGACAAACACAACATCCATTTCTCACCGGGATTCGAACCCGAACCCTTCTCGGACGAATGGTCATAAGCCAGCGCTTAGACCACTGGGCCACCGAGAACGCACACCCTACTTTCAAAAGTCCCACACAATTCACTTATTTGAATCGAATCGAACATTTATGAAAATAACTTGACAATAAAGTGAGAAAACGTGAGATATTGAACATGGACTATTTGAAAATATTACACCTTAAAGAATGGGGGCCACTCCGATGCGCGCAGTGGTCTAAGCGATGACTTATGACTATCATCCGACATGGGTCGGAGTTCGAATCCCCGTGAGGTATGAATGTTGTGCTTGTCTTACGGGGCTGGCTCTCTCCCTTCACTGTAGCCAGTAGCCCTAAATAATTAAGAACGGGCGACTGCTTATAGCCTATTGAGTTTCTCATGGTGGTTGTTAAACCTGCAATCAAAAAAAAATAAATAAATGGGAGTGGGAAGACATTTCCTCTGAAACAACGCAAAAATTATTGCATTTAATGCCCAATGAACTAAGAGCTGTATTTCCGAACCAGGAGTTCACTACAAAATATTAGATGTAATATTTTTCCTGTTTCGTGTTATACTGTTCCAATATTTTTGTCCTTTGTTTTGATGCGTAGGAAAATTCCTCAAATTTCTAATAATACTATACCGTGCAAATTAATTGGGACAAGCTATTTTATTCTCAGAATTGTAATGTGATCGCGAGTTGATGTCGGAAACCCACGTAAACCGGTTTTATCAGCTGTGAGGTGGTGTGACTGTTAGAACGTGATAGTAAGAATGTGGTTTGACCGGTTTGAAACAGGAAATAGGCACTTCAGCTTCAGTTGTAAGCTTTCATGTGTGACAGGTGGATGTTAGTGTTTGCTCTCTGTGAGTACGTGTTGGTTTCGTGTATTGAAAAATGGATATTTCCCCAAGGAAACGTGCAAAAATAATTGCTCTGAAGGATCACACTTCTATGACAGTGAAAGATATCGCTCTGCAGTTGGTGTAGGCAAATCAAGTGTATGAAGACTGCTTACGCGATACAATGCATCTGGATCGTCGTCTCCAAAAAGGGGAGGTAAATGTGGAAGAAAATGAACAACAACTCCACGAACCGATAAATATCTAATCAGAAATAGTAAAATGAATCCAAAAAAACCAACAAGCCCTGACCTTCAAAGAGATTTATTGGATAGTGATTTTGATGCTAGTGATTCAACTGTACGCCGTAGGTTTCTGGAAGTTGGCCGAAAGGCAAGAAGACCAACGAAAAACACTATTTGAATGCGAAAATGAAGATAAAACGTTTAGCATGGGCCAAAAAATATAAATCATGGACTGCTGATGACTGGAAAAAGGTAAGTTTCAGTGATGAAACTCATTTATTTGTGCAGGGTTACCAAGCAAATGTCGTTAGACGAAGCAACTGTGAATCCTTAAGACCTGAGCATGTCAAACAAACTGTAAAACACCCTCTGAAACAGATGCCTTTGGGTTTTTTCAAATCAAATGACACTGGAAGCTTAGTTCCTGTTCAAGGTATGATGAATTCAGCCAAGTACGTAAAAATATTACAACGTAGGATTGATCCATTCTTGCAAACTTTTGACGGGACATTTCAACATGACTTGGCCCCATGTCACAATTCGAAATTGGTCAAGAATTTCATGCTGGAAAATCAAATTCATTTGCTTGATTGTCCTGGAAATTCACCAGACTTAAATCCCATAGAAAACTTGTGGAGTATTTTGAAGAAACGTTAGGTAAAATGGACTGTACAACCAAAAAACGCATGCTAACGAATGCTATAAAAGTGTGGTTCCTAGATTAGGAAATAAAAAATATGTGCATTCAATTAGTAGAGTCGATGCCAAAACGAATTCAAGAGGTCATTTCTGCTAAAGGAGGACATACTTCATACTAATACTGGTATTTATCAGTGTATATCAACGTATAGGGATGTAAGGTCAGGTGATGCGTAACATCACAGCCTCTCCTTGACAAATGTCAACCCCGCCTTCTCGTGGTACATCCTGTTCCCACTAAAGGGGCTCTGACGACCGCCAATAGCGGTATAACTATACCATCGGGATTAGAGGAAATGCTATCCCACACTCACCAACCCGCTTGGCCAGCGTGGTGAGTTATGGCCAAACCCCTCCAAAATGACTCCACAACCTAAATCTTGGCCCTCAGTCTCCGGCAGCTGGAATGTACCTGGCCAAGGCAGCGGCCAGTGCGACATGAAGGCAGAGGGTGCTAAGAATCCCCGGAGGACCGGACTAGGCTGCCATCTGATGCTGACCTTGGCGACGTATAACGGACGCTCCCTATCTTCTGATTCAAGGCTTCTTGAATTGGAAGAGGAATTACAAAGGATCAAGTTGGACATCGTCGGGCTAAGTGAGGTAAGGAGAAAAGGAGAAGATCTCATTGAACTGAAAAGTGGACATCTCTTCTACTATCGTGAGACAGATACTGGCAGAACTAGTGGTGTTGGATTTATAATAAACAAGAAACTGAAGAATAAAGTTGGAGAAGTTGAAAGTTCCTCTGACAGAGCTGCACGACTCGTTATCCAACTATCGAGAAGATACCAGGCTCAGATTATTCAAACTTATGCACCCACCACAAGTCATGCTGAAGAAGAAATTGAAGATTTTTATGAGAAAGTTCGTGATCTAAATAATAAAGGTAAGCAGCACTTGAAGATACTTATGGGAGATTTCAATGCAAAAATAGGGCAACGGCAACAGAATGAAACTTCAGTAGGTAAATTCGGTCACGGCAACAGAAACCAGCGTAGAAATACTCTCGTAGAGTTTGCAGAGGCAGAAGGGTTTTTCATCTTGAACTCCTTTTTCAAGAAAAAGCCACACAGGAAATGGACATGGAGACATCCAAATGGGACGACAAGTGAAATTGATTTTATTATGTGTAACAAAAAATTCGTCATAGAAGACTGCAGTGTGCTAAACAAGTTCAACACAGGCAGTGACCATAGATTGGTGAGATGTAAGATGCACCTCAACACTAAACTCGAACGTAGCAAGCTCATAAGACAAACAAAATGTATTGACATAACCAACCTTAAAAAACACCATAATACCTTCAAATTGGAACTGAAGAACAGATTCTCTGCTTTAAAAGGCCTAACATAGGAAGAAGTGGATATTTCTGAAGTTAACAGAAAAGTAACCAAAGCTATTATGGAAACAGCAACAAAATTAGCTGGGTCTAAGAACAAATTGCATGTGAACAAATTATCAGGAAAAACCAAAATGTTGATGCAAAAAAGAAGAGTGATGAGGACAACTAAAGAAGATGTGACTTCCAAAGTGGAATATATAGAGCTATGCAAGACAGTACGAAAAAGTATCTCTGAAGACGTAAGGAAATTCAACTGTGAACTAGTAAGGAAGGCAATTGAAAACAACCAAAGCCTAAGGATAGCAAAGGGACATCTCAGTAAGGGGAAAAAACAGATTATGGCACTGAGAAAAGAAGATGGTTCTGTAACAAGAAATAGAGGCGAAATTTTGACAAGAGTGAAAGATTTCTTCTCCAAATTATATGAATTTGATGATACATGTACTCCAGACATCATGTAAGGTACCAGTACCAGAGTCCTTCCAGTCCTTCCAGCAGAAGTTGCACATGCAATCAAGAACATGAAGCGGGGAAAAGCTCCAGGAAAAGATGGAATTACTGTAGACATCATACAGGAAGCAAGTGGAGAAATCGAAACAGTACTCGCCCAAATTTTCACTCGATGCCTTAATGAAGGGAAAATTCCTGAGGATTGGAACAACGCTACAATGATCTTGCTACATAAAAAAGGTGACATTGAGGATCTCAGGAACTACAGACCTATCAGCCTCCTTACAGTGGTTTATAAAATCTTCACTAAAGTTCTTTCACACCGCTTGAAGGTGACACTGGACATGGCTCAACCGAGAGAACAAGCTGGATTCAGGAGTGGCTACAGCACAATAGATCATATCCACGCACTGAGAGAACTAATTGAAAGAGCGAGGGAATATGAACTTCCATTGTGCATGGCTTTTATCGATTATGAAAAAGCCTTTGATTCGGTGAAACCATCAGCAGTTGCAATGGCTCTGAAAACCTGCGGTATTGAAGATGCATACATTAATATTATTAATAACATCTATGAAAATGCAAGTGCAAAGATTCGGCTGTTTGAAAATACAACACACATAAAAATTGGAAAAGGAGTGAGACAAGGTGACACCATATCTCCGAAGCTCTTTAATGCCACATTGGAAAATGTCTTTCAATTACTGAACTGGGAAAACAAAGGGATAAAGATTAATGGAGATTATCTAACCCACCTTCGTTTTGCTGATGACATAGTCATTTTTGCAACTACCCCATCAGAGCTACAGAGTATGATCCAGGAACTTGCTGACAAGAGTAAAGAAGTGGGACTAAAAATGAACTTTCAGAAGACAAAAGTGATGTACAATGCTTTTCAAGAAATGAAGATTTATCGATTGATGGAGAAAAGCTGGAGATAACAGACACGTACGTTTATCTTGGACAGCAGATATCAAGTGAGGGTCACATTGGTGAAGAAATTAATCGGCGTACAAAACTTGCCTGGAGAGCTTTTGGAAGAAACAGCATAATTTTCAAGAGCAATGTGCCATTATGTCTTAAAAGAAAAGTGTTTGATCAATGCATCCTTCCAGTGCTTACGTATGGTGCAGAGACGTGGACCTTAGCTAAAAGAGACATACAAAGGCTGCAGACAACTCAAAGAATCATGGAGAGGTGCATGCTTGGTGTAACCAGGAGAGATAAGAAGAGGAACACGTGGATCCGAAAAATGACAAGAGTGGAAGACATCATGATTAGAGTTAAATCCCTGAAATGGCAATGGGCTGGACATACTGCCAGAAGAACAGACCATCGATGGACAGCCGAAATTTTAGATTGGATTCCAAGGGACAGGAAAAGACCCAGAAGAAGACCACATGGAAGATGGGTGGATGAAATTCGAAAGTATGCGGGAGTGACATGGAGGAGACTGGCACAAGACAGACCGTTGTGGAGGAAACTTGGGGAGACCTTCGTCCAGCAGTGGATTGATAATGGTTGACAATGATGATGATGATGATCAACGTATAGAATGATATAAAGGCATAGTTTTGGAAAAAAGAGTGATTTTTTACTTTGCCCAATTAATTTGCACAGTATAGTATAATAATTTAAAACTTTCGTTTAAATTACAAATTATTAAAACTCTTTAAAACTATGTGAGCATAGTTTTTGTTTTGAGAAAAATTACTTTTTCTTACTAATTTACAATATTTTTTTTTCAAACATATCGAATGTCCCAATACTTTTCTCCACTACTGTATATCCTTGAAAGCCCGACACTTAAACCCCATCTTAAGGGCATCTTCCAGTACACCTGTTGTTCGTTCATCTCCTATTATTCCACCCCGCTTGCACTCTGGTTGTCATTTCTGATGGTTTACGTCTGCCTTCAACATTGTTTCCAAGTATTTGAATCTTCCCACTTTTTTTATCACAACTTCCAGAAAATTTTCACCGTCAATTTGATTTTCACCTTCTTCCCTGCAGTACATGTACATTCTATTGGTTCTACCTACTTTTATCCTCCATCTACTAAAACTTTTCCAGTTTTGCAGGTTCATCTCTTTTCTTGGTACGTAATACCCCTCCATCTGCAAACAACATAGTTCCTGGTGTTTCACCGTTACTTCTGCTACAGATTTATTTAAAACAGTATGAAATAACAGCGAATATAACCACACCTGGGATACCATACAACCTGAACATGGTATTTACAATTGTCTTACTGATTCTGAGAGTTTGAAATAACAGCGAACAGAACCACATCTGGGATACCATACAACCTGAACATGGTATTTACAACTGTCTTACTGATTCTGAGAGTAAGCTATCCTCCTGAATGCAACTAATAGATCATCCGAATGATATCGTTTGTATGTTCCACTCGGCATTCGAAGGAGATTTCAGGCGACTGTTGCGATGCTCATAATGGAGGATGGTTTTTCTTGATTGAGATAATATCACGGTAAATACTATAATTCGTGCATAAATACTAGTATTAAAAGAAATCCGTCTTGTCGCACGATGATATTTATTCAGCTAAAAAATCAAAATCTATGTACAGGTTAAAAAACACATGAGCACTTTCGGTGTCACAGTGACACCTTCATCAGATGTAATTTCCATCATGTGGTTATATGCTCGTCTTAAATACGTGGAGCAGAGTTAAGACCAGACTGGGACAACGCTAAGATCATTAACACACCTAACTCTGTTTATTCCTTGTTATATACAGAAAGCTTCTATATTTTGGCTTATAATACAAGTTGCTGTAATGACTATTATCCTTGTGTTTTACCTGACCCCTGGAGCAATCTTATCGGGGAGGACAGCACAATAACTATTGTTTATATTGAGTAATTTTCGTTGCCTAATTATGTTTTTTCGACTGTTTTGTTATCCGGTATATCATATGACACTGCCGTTACCTTTCCCATGATGCATCTGCTCCACGTATTTAAGACCAGCATGTAACCACATAATGGAAATCACATCTGATGAAGGTGTCACTGTGGCACCGAAAGTGCCCATGTGTTTTTAAACCTGTACCCTGTACATAGATTTCGTTTTTTTACCTGAATAAATATCATCGTGCAACAAGACGGATTTCTTTTAATACGAGATAATATCACTCCTTTTGCACGGTGTTCTATTGAGCAGTATTTCAGCAAAAATGTTTCACTCTTTCTTGATTTCAAACACTACAGTCGTGTGACGATTATATATATTAAGATAATACGACGTAGTTTGTCACAAATATTTATTTTTTCAGGTCGACCATGGTTATAGACAACGTTCTAACAAAATTATAGACATTACAGACAACGCTCTAACAACATTCCGGAAACCGAAGCCTACCTCCACGTTAACTCCTGTGATGCGCCCATTCCGAGAGAATTTTGCCATTATTCCATTTTCCCGTAGCATTGCCTTCAAAATTTCAAAAATTCTCAAAACTTTAATTTTAAAGTGATTTTTAAACCCATAAACAAAATGAACTTTTTAGGATTAAAGGACTATGTAGAAGACAAAAACTTGTGGGGAATTTATCAAATTCCATGAGAATGGGGCGCTTCGTACATAGGACAGACCCGTAGAGCCTTGCGTTTCGGAATGAAGGAGCACAAGACCTACATTCGGAAATGTGACCTAAAGAAGTCATCGATGGCTAAACACTGTTACGAAAAGGAGCATACATTTCCCTTTAAAGAAGGAAAACTAATTGACAAGCCAGATTCAACCACCAAACTTGATAATTTGGAAGCTTTCCATATATATCAGAAGTCTTCGCAACTTGTTAATGACATGGCATCCACCCCATTTCTGTCAAGCGCGTGGAAGCAACTAACCAAAACCCGTGACAGTAAACACCATTTCTGATGCCATATACAACTTGAATATTTACGTGCCATTCGTCCTGATGAAGTTAGGTCAATTCCCAGCGAAACCATGGTCGACTTGAAAAATTAAATATTTGTGACAAACTACCTCGTATTAATTTAATATATGCATTGACGGAAAAAAATCCCAACACCAAGAACGGGTTGTGTTAGATAAACGATAATTGGTAGGCGGTGACAGTACATCTGTAAGATGACGTCTATGCAAATTTCGCGCTCGGCGCATACGTGTGGCGCTAGTAGCGCCCCTCGGAACATGCAAAGCAGGTTTGTTGTAAATACGCGCTGTAACGTTCGTGAGCGTTAGTTATCGTTGAGATTCGACGTAGTGTGTTGATGTTAGTCAAGAATGCCTTTAAGAAAACGAAGAAGCCATTATCAACAGCTCACGGAGTTTGAACGAGGTCGTGTAATAGGGCTACGAGAAGGTTGACTTTCTTTCCGCAATATTGCAGAACGACTTGGCAGGAATGTAGCCACTGTGCATGATTGTTGGCAGCGGTGGTCAAGGGCAGGTACTGCCTCAAGAAGGCCGGGTTCCGGCCGGTCACGTGGCACTACTGAGAGGGAAGACCGCCGTGTACGGCGTATGGCCGTGGCGCATCGTACTGCGTCTGCTGCAGCAATTCGAGTTGCAATTGCAACCACAGTGGCACAACGAACTGTTACAAATCCGTTACTTGAAGGACAGCTCCGAGCCAGACACCCTGTAGCGCGTATTCCACTTACTCCAAACCACTGCCGTTTGCGACGTCAGTGGTGTCAAGCTAGAGCTCATTGGAAGACGGAGTGGAGATCTGTTGTGTTTTCTGATGAAAGCCGGATCTGCCTGGGTGCCAGTGATGGCCGTGTGTTGGTTAGAAGGAGGGCAGGTGAGCGCCTGCAACCAACCTGTCTGCGGACGAGACACACTGGACCTACACCTGGAGTCATGGTCTGGGGAGAAATTTCCTATGACAGCAGGAGCACTCTCGTGGTTATCCCACGCACCCTGACTGCACAGTTGTACGTCGGTCTGGTGATTCAACCTGTTGTGCTGCCATTCATGAACAGCATTACTGGGGGTGTTTTTCAACAGGATAACGCTCGCCCGCATACCGCTGTTGTATCCCAACATGCTCTACAGGGTGTCGACATGTTGCCATGGCCTGCTAGATCACCAGATCTTTCTCCAATTGAGCACGTATGGGACGTCATTGGACAACAACTCCAGCGTCACCCCCAACCAGCATTAACCGTCTATGTATTGACCGACCAAGTGCAACAGGCCTGGAACTCCATCCCACAAACTGACATCCAGCACCTGTACGACATAATGCATGACCGTTTGCAGGCTTGCATTCAACATTTTGGCGGTTACACCGGTTATTAATGTACCAGCATTTCACATTTAAAATGGCTCTTCTCGCGCTTACATTAAGCTGGGATCTTGAAACCTTAATCGATTAAATATGTTACCTATACAAATGTATTGCCGCCATTTCATTCCTCTACAACTATTTTTTCGTGGTGTTGGGATTTTTTTTCGTCAGTGTATGTTTCAGTCTTTTTAATTTTACACAACCTTTGCGTCTCAGAATCTAAAAATCCTGACGGTTCTTTGTTGTTGGTGAACTTCACTATCATAATACATCATTTTTTGTTTTTGGTTTAACGACCGCCATGACCAATTCTGTGGACTGTAAGCAGTCACCCGCCTATAATTCTGAGCTACTGGTTCCAGGGAAGCGAGAGAGCCAATGCCGCAAGCCAAACGCACCACCCATACCTCATTTGGGACTCGAACGCACGCCCACCTCCAACGAATGATCATAAATCGGCTTAGACCACTGTGCCAGTGAAGCGACATGCTTAATTTTGGAACTTATTCCAGCCAAAAATTTTCCCTACCTTCCTTTGTTTGAAGTAGTCAATTTTATGTACACCGTAAATAATTCTTACTTTCTCTTTTTACAACATTTCAAACAAAAGTGAAAATGTGAGTAAAGCGCTTGTGACGTACTACAGAGATGAAACACGTGTGGAAGATGACAAATCTGCAGCGATACATTCTGTCGGTGTAACTTAGTCGGTTAGAGCAACCTACACCGGAGTGAGGATTCGATTTTCGTTACCGACAGATTTTTGATTTGGCACACATAACCCACGCTCTCCTAGTTTATTGGATTTTTTGTCAATACGGATTCTTATGAGAGTGATAAAAATTATGTAGTTAAACAAATCTTGCATATTCGGTTGTACTAGACAGTTTAGAAAATCCACAAGCAATATTTTCATTTGAAAATAACGTTGAAAAATAATTTTACCTTTGATTAGTAAGCAAAGCATTCCTGCGTCGTTTCATACCTTACGTTTCAGAAGTTTCGATCTACTTTGCGCGCAGAAGTATAAGCTGGTAAACCGAAGAACTCACTGACAATAAGTTCTAAAAGTGACAGTATTTTAAGCAGCTGGGCAGTAGCCATTAGTTCTTTTGTGTGTGTGTGTGTGTGTGTGTGTATTTCCTGCACTGCAATGAACAAGTTTCACCGGATATTACCCTTCCCCCTCATAGTTGTCTTCTACGTCTTATATTTCCTGTTCTGTTTGTTTTCTCTCTGAATTAAGAAACTTTTCAAAACGATGTACGTTCCGAAAAGAGTAACGACACAGAACAGTTTCTGTTTTATTTTTAAGTACTCTTTTATCCACTTTTTAAGATCATTCCTCGGTCCAAAAAGCATACGTTTCGAAAGCATATTATGCAGTACGAATAATTTTATCGTGGTTCATAAGTAATTAAAAATTACTTCCCAGTATTGTTACGTGGATCTGGGAGATTTTAAAGGATTTTTAGTGTTAATTCTTTTCCAAGCAAGGAATATTCTAGCGGTAAACTGGAAAGGAGCTATCTATGGCAGCAATCGGCAGTTAGAAGTTGCAAAACTGTATTCGCAGGCTGCCTTTCTTTTGTATGGAAGAGCCGTTTTAGAAAACCTGAAGTGCTTCAATGGTTTTATAGCGAAAGAGGAATCAGAGAGAAACGCTATCCACTTCGAACACGGGAAATGAGGCTCTGCTGGACACAGGAGATCACGGTAAGAGGACAAGGAGAACAGAAGGGTTTTGGAGGTAGACGATTTCGGAGAGATAGCGAAAGAAGAGATTAGTAGGATGGCTTTCGAACTGGGAAGCATGAATGATAAGAAAATGAAAGAGAAGAGAAATTAAGTATGACTGATTTAAGTGGAAATTAAAGCAATCATAATTAATTCAGTAATTGCTGTCATTTCAGGACAAACCTTTAAACAGAATTAGATAATAATAAAGAACAGATTTAATACCATAACTGCTTTAATACTTTTGTGAGTTATAATTATTTCGTAACATATGCAACGAGTTCCGTCTAGACATTAGCGTCAAACCCAAAGAAGCAATATACGATACAACTTAGTTACAGTACAGTCATTTGCAAAAGTTTAAGACCACCTGTTGGTATTAGGAGATTTCTGCCGATTGCGTCAGCTACTGTCTGTATTACTCAACTTTCTGTCGGTGTTGCATCATCCTACAGCTGCAGCTGTTGATAGAGTTCGGGGAAACGTGCGAGCGTCAGTTTGCTTCTGGTTTTCATGCTGAGAGGTTTTCTACGTATTTTCTATATAGCAAAAGATGGACAAAAAAGCGTCGTTAAGTGGTACTCAGAGGGCACAAATAGTGACTTTATATCATGCAGGATACTCCGAACACGACATAAGCAGAAAGGTGAATGTGACCAAGACTCCTATTCATAATAAGATCTTGAAATATTGAGATATAAGTGAATTTTAGCAACCGAAAGAGAAGAGCAATTTCAAGGAAAAACAACCCCACGTGATAACAATACCATAAGACGAATATATATGCGTTCTCCGAGGAGTTCGTGTAAAAACCTCAAGGCGTGTCAACATTCAAAAAGGTCTTATATTAGTATCAGCACTGTTTCCCGAAGTCTTAGCAAAAATTTCTGATTATAGTCTTATAAACCTTCACATAAACCTAGACTAACCTCTGTCATGAAAAAGAAGAGACTCCAGTTTGCGAAGTGTCATCAATCGCGGCTGCTGAAAATCGGAGACAAGTTCTTTTTTCCGAGGAATCAACTGTGCGTCACTTTGTATCACGTGAAGCACATGTTTGAAGACCTAAAGTTAAAAGGTTTGATGAAAATTACATTGGTAGCACCGTGACACATTCGCTTAGTCAGACGATATGGAGTGATTTGTCAGCATTCGGTACTGCTTCATCATATTTTTTTTTTTTTTTTTTTTTTTTTTGCTGACAGGATGATTGGTCCATTTTATGTGGAAATGTGGAATGAGCAGCTATTAACTCATATATATATGCACAGATGCACGATCTTTATGCATGATGGTGCTCCATGAATGGTGCTCTCACAAATCAAAGACAGTAAAGGACTACCTGCAGACGAGACACAAAACTGTGCTTGTCTGGCCCGGTAATATTCCCCATATTAACTCCATCGAAAATCTGTTGACCATTGCGAAAGACAAAGGTTAGCAGCAAAACAGCCATCAAATTCCCAAGCTTTGATTGACGTGATAAAGTACGTGTGGTGCAAAGACATTTCAAGTGACTACTGCAAATCCCTCATTGAGATCATGCCGCATCGTATTCTGTCCGCTATAAAAAAACAAAGATGGCCACACAAAGTACTGATTTCAGTCTTTTTGTGTTCTAAAGAATGTAAGTATTCTTCTGTGGTGTCATTTTCAGCACATCTTTTGCAAAAAAAGTTCGCGCTTATGGTATCGGTTTGTCCGTCCGGCTGTAGACACGATATCTCTGCAACTGTTAGCCCGATTTGAAAAATTCTTTTTGCATTGGAAAGATTGAAATATGCGAATATGATCCTTAATTTCGTTTTTTTTTTTTACGATGCACAATTTCGCCGCTAGAGGGAGTACATCCAGATGATGTTTATTTTAAAAATACGTTTTATTCCACATATTTGCTTCTAAACATCCGATTGAAAAAAATATTTTACCTTTCGATTTCATTTATGTTGAAGAGTATTTTAGGTATAGTTACTTTTTCAAATTACGCATAGATTTTCCGCTTGGGGACGTAAAAGTAAATTACGTTTTCCCCGATATCTCTTCTTCTAAAACTCCGATTTGAAAAATATTTTCTTTAGCGGATACAGTTCCTGATGAAAAAACTTTTTCATACAATTTCTAATCTTTGGTAAAGAATACTTTGGCCACCAGAGGGCGTAAGTGTTAAGTTTTGCTTCTAAAATCTCGATAGAAAAAATTGTTAAGTGGACCGATGCCACTCACGTCAGTAAACCTTTTTAGAATATTTCTGTGAATATCTCTACTTCTAGGAGTCCGATTTGAAAATTCGTTCTTATAGTGTTTTTCAGTGTGACATGTTTTTCATATAATTTCAAAATTTTCAAGTAATTTATAGAGTTTCCGCAAGGGGGCGTAAAGGTAAACTGCGTTTAGCCCTATATCTCTGCATCTAAATTTCCGATTTGAAAAATTATTTCTCCACCGGATGCAGCTCCTGATGGGAAATCCTTTGCAGATAATTTCTAATTTTTGAAAAAATGGTTTGGCCACCAGGGAGCATAAGTCTTAATTTCCGCTTCTGATGTATTTGCAGCAAAATCTGAGCTCTTAAAATCTCGATTGAAAAAATTTGTTTGTGGATCGATACTACTCACGTCGATAAACCTTTTAGCAACATTTTCTTCTTAAAACAATGCATGGTTTCTACGCCAGGGGGCGTAGATGTGTATCTCATTTTTTTCAATAATTCTACTTCTAGAGTCCGATTTGAAGAATTTCTTCTTTGTTGGATAGTGTTTACGATGCGAAATGTTTTTCATATAAATTCAAAACTTTCAAGTAAATCATAGACTTTCCACTAGGGGCGCAAAGTTAAATTGCGTTTTCGGCGTTATTTCTGCTTCTAAAACTCCATTTTGAAAAATTCTTCCTCTATCGCATACAACGCCTTTAGGAAAATATTTTTCATATAATTTCTAATGTTTAGTAAAGAATGGTTTGGCCACCAGGGAACATAAGTGTTAATTTCTGCTTATGTATTTGCAGCAAAATCTGAACTCCTGAAAACTTGACTGAAAACAATCTTTCGTGGACCTATACTGCTCAAATCGAAAAACCTTTTGAAAATACGTTCTTCTTAAAGTAACGCCAGTTTTCCCCGCCAGGGAGCGTAGATTTATATCTTATTTTTTGTCGATATCTCTGTTTTCAAGAGTCCGATTTGAAAAATTATTTCTGTGCTGGACAGCGTTTCCGGTGCGAAATGTTTCTCATATTAATTGATATTTTTTCTTAACGCACAGGTCTACAACCAGAGTGCGTAAGCTCAGGATTCCGTTTACAGCAATATCTGAGGGATTTAAAAACCGATTGAAAAATCTCTTTCTTCCGTCAGATACTATTGTTTTCCATACCGGTTCCATTGACTTTGAATAGCTTTGATAAATATAATTTGCGTCAGAACGGATTTAAAGACTTGCTTATTACGCCCGAAAACTCGGTGTCATCTTTCTTGTTTTGAAATGTCTCTGGCTAGTAATCAGTTGTTTCTTTGGAAATCTTAGGTTTTAATAAATTGACAGGTGGTCTTAAACTTTTGCAAAGGACTATAACCTAACAACAAGTTAGTAAAATCATTCAATGCATTGATTATGATACGCTTTCCAACATACCAGGAATTATTACTCAAGTTATGTGGATAATGGCTATGGAATAAATCTCGCTACTGTGTCCTGACCTTTGACCCCATTTCGATGATGTTCAACAGAACCTTTTCAGTATACCTCAGGAATAGCATACTAAAGGTTTGTCGCAATAGAAGCAGTTTTACGCAAGTTATGAGAATAATGGCTGTGGAATAAATCTTGCTTTTGTGCAATGACTTTTGATCCCATTTCGCTGATATTCAACAGAACCGGTTCACTATACCTGCGGAACAACATGATAACGTTTTGTCGCAATCGAAGCATTTTTAGATAAGTTATGATGCACAAAAGCAATGGAATGAATCCCACTCCAGTGTCCTGATCTTTAACCCTATTTCTCCTGTTTTCAACAGGGTTTGTTTCCAGGTGGTTCCCTACTATATACTAAACTTTCATCGAAATCGAACCATTTTTACGCAACTTATGATGCATAAAGACAATGGAATGGACCCAGCTCCTATGTCCTGACCTTTGACTCTGTTTCACCCATTTTCAATAGGGTTCGTCCCCAGGTGGTCCTCTACCACATACCAAAATTTCGTCCAAATCGAACCATTTTCACGTAAGTTATCGTGCGGACGGGCGGACGGACAGACGGACGGACAAAGCTGGAGCATATACGCTTTTTCAACCTACGGTTGGAAATCGCAAAAAAACTCAGAAACTGAAGAGTAGGTGTAATGTTTTTTGTTAAAAATGTCACTACTTAAAATATTACTGTCGCATTATCTGTCGGTTGAGCTCGCAACACTGTAACTTCGAAGTCTTAAGCAGCGGATGGATAGCACGCAAAAATCGTTAATTATGCACTGAGCTAAATTAGACGACCCAACGGCCAGAAAATATTCGACTTCAACTTACGAAAATCACTGTCCTTTACTATCCAAATATTTGAGGTCAAACAGGCATCTACGATAATCATCGGCCGCATAATAACAAGTATCTCTACTTTTCAAATGAAAACCACAACTTCCTTACTTATAGAAAGTCGTGAAATTACAACGTAACGCGACAACATTAAGCTATACAAAACATCACCACACCACCACACTTTTTCGCTGCTTGCTTCGACATTATATCTCTCGTTCTTATCTGTCAACGCATACGTAACGCCTCTGACCTCAAGACTGTTACCAACATACATTCAGCGAGTAAGAAAATATAACGTTAAGGTTGACAACGGTAAAGAAACTGAACTCAAATTTACAAAAATGAAAATTAAATTAGAGTATACAAAACTTGCAGAACAAAAAATGAAAGTTAAATTATAGTATACGTCATATCGCCAGATGCAATTTAATCGAGTTTATTTCGAGTTCTGTTTTGGATAAAACTATGATATACAAAATTCCATTTTCTAAGGGAAGATGCCGTACGAAGGGATCAGTCATCTTCAGGCTTGTGGAACTTGCGTGTTAGTCTGTAGTAACAAATTTGGATATAACACGCTGTTTTATCTCTGACGTAGACACAAGAAACGTACGCCATTTCTATGAAATGTACCGTTCAGCGAATGTCACAATCTTGAAAAAACTAGTAACAATACATTAAAGTTCCTTTTCTGAATTTTTCACTTTAAAATGTTTTCAGCATATGAGATAAAAAATGTTGTCAGCGACTCTTTGCTTTGCCCTCGTGCCTCGAAATTCTAAAGCCATAAAGTAACAGCAAAGTATATCTTGACAAACGGTTTTTCCTTTAAACTACTACAAAATTGTATCTCTTCGTTAACATAAGAATCGCCTTTCGTGTTGCATTATTAGGGCAATTAATCATTTATACATCGAACTTCAGAGATAACAAAATGTTATTTATTAATGATATCGTTTGGCGACAAGCTACCTAATTAATTCACACACATATGCATATATTTCATATTTTTAGAAAGCGTTTCTAGCACTTCAGAGCAACTCGCATCCTGTGCAATTATTTATTTACATCTCTAAAGAATTAAATGAGTTTAATTAATACAGCCTTTGCCGTAATTCTTTCAAAGTTTTGACACAGCGTCTCCCATCAACCTCATATGCATACAATTCAGATTCATTCTGAAAAAAAAGGTTGCACTTTAATGTAAATTAAAAACGATTTTTATGGTGCATTTTCTGCAGAAGATTTATGCAATACGATTCTCATTATACGTTTTGGAACGGGGCAGAGGTTTGAAAAAAGTTCACACACGCACAGCAAGCAAGAAGACAGAGGGGATTTACGGCTTTTCAGGGAAATAGAAAGACAAAACTCGTCTTTTAATTAAAACTGAAAACGATCCTGCTCCAGGATACATTAAACGAAGGTGGAAGCTATACGGAAATGTTTCTCCCGTTAATCTCGAAGCGCAACACCAAGTAAGGTCAAATGGCCACCATTGGAAACACATAAATCAAACGTAATGACAGGTACGCCATCATGTTTCTAGATATTTCTTTTTTTGAAGACCAAATTATTTCATTTGATGGCGATTTCGAAAGATGTTTCCCATTTAAGAGTAGCCGTCTTTATTAAAGTCAGAGAATTGTTTTAGAAAATAGCATCTACTCTTTAAATAACAGTATCAGAAATATATGATTTCTTACGAAAATGAAGTTATGTTAAAGTTATCAGATTAGTAAATTATTTGGAAGTCATATAAAATATATGGCGTACATATTTTTTAAATTTTTCTGGGAAGCTCTATTTGTGTCTTTCTTTCGATAGCATGATCATCATCATCAACCATTATCAATTCACTGCTGGATGAAGGTCACCCGAAGTTTCGTCCAAAACGGTCTATGTTGCGTCCGTCTCTCCCATGTCGCTCCATTATGCTTTCGAATTTTATCCACTCATCTCCTATGTTGTCTTCTTCTGGGTCTTTTCTTGTCTCTTAGAATCCACTCTAGAATTCCAGCTGCCGGAAACTGAGGGCCAAGATTTCAGTTGTGAATTCTTAGGGGAGGGGGAAGGGGCGGGCATTACTCACAACGCTGGCCAAGCGGGCTGGTGAGTGTGAGATAACATTTCTTCTAATCCCGATAGTTTACTTATACCTCTATTTGTCGGTCGTCATAGCCCCTTTAGTGGAAATAGGGTGCACAGTGAGAAGATGGGAGTGGCTTCTTTTTAATCTGAATTAACAGCAAGACACGTCCAACCGGTTGTTTAGTCTTCTTCACAGCGTTTTATAACTTTTAACATTTCTTCTGAAGTTACTGATGTTCGAGTTTTTTATACAACACGTGTTCCAGCTCTACTACTGAATGAACGCTCGAATGATACTACAACTGCGTAAAGAAAAATAAAAATAAAATCGGCTCACCAGATGCCCCAGTAAGATGTTCCATTGTGTGAAGTATCTTGCATGTCCAGCGGAAGTCAAAACGATTAGTACATGTAACCTAATCTGCTTATTTCGATACGATGTGGAACTAGAGTTTTTCAACTCCACCCGATCATACATTTAGCATCGGTGTAGTTGGTGATAATCCAATACTAGTCAGTGGCAGTTGTTGAATGTTTTCCCTGCTTCAATTTTTTACGCCAATTTCAAACGACAATCCAGGTGTCGCAGGGGTGAAAGTGCTGGCTTCTAACCACTCGTCCGAAATGAATCCGTGTTCGAATCCTGGTGAAGCATGGATGTTGTGATTATTTTACGGCACTAGCTGTAGGTCTTCCCTGGAACTTGTGGTTCTAGATTAGGGATGGAAGACTGATTATAATTCGTCGTGTTGCCCACGGTGGTCGATAAACCTCCAAACAAAAACAAGAATTCAAATTACCTCAATATTACATAAATTTGGAAGATGTTAATCCATTCATTCATTGATACCTGGATATTGTTAAGACCTTGGTGTTGGTATTTTATCTATACTTGGTTTTTGTGGTATAGTTAGTTTAGAGACCGCAATGCTAGCTCTATGTAACTTTATTTTCAATTCACCAAACATTAATAATAATGAAACGCATATAGCGTATTAAATCCGTTTATTTTTATTTTTGTGGTGTATTCGGCACAAAGATTCTCCAAGCTTTCGCACTCCACTGGGAGGCTTTTTCAAGGCAATGGTAGACATAGAATGCTACCATTGCCTTGAAAAAGTCTCCCAGTGGAGTGCGAAAGCTTGGAGAATCTTTTGTGCCGAATACAAAACAAAAATAAAAATAAACGGATTTAATACGTATATGCGTTTCATTATTATGAAGTATATGTATTTATTTTACGGTTGTACTTCAAATTCTAAAACATCAGCATTTGTGGATTCCCAAAATCGCACCACTAGAAATTGATATATCACTATTCAAAGTTTTAAAGTTACGCTCGCTACTTACAAAATTACGGTCACGTGGCGCAACACTTTTTTCCCGAGAAATGTTTTGAATTTCAAATATCACACTCCTATAATATTAAGTATAACAGTGCAACGTTTCGAGAGCTATCTCCCTTCTGTGGTCATACTACGTATTGTTTTTTCCATAAACAGCGTTTGAATTTAAAAATCGTACCACTAGAATTGAGATGGCATTATGCAACATTTCAGAAGATTACGATCGCTTCTCAAATCTCTGCTGTCACGCGGCGTGATTATTATTAATAAGAAAAAAATATTTTCACATTTGTATTAAGAAATCTAAGTAAAACAGTTTTTGAATATTCAAAATCGTGCTGAGATACTCAGTACACTACTGGCGCACGGTGACTGAAGCCCAAGCCGAGTTAGCAGTGCGTAACGTCGTTTCCTTAACGCTATTTTTACGGCACAAAAGAACGTATTTTACATGGCCTGTGAAGATGTTGCCCACCAAAAATTAAATAATAATAACATGAACGTCAAATAACACCGTGATGGTCACAAAAACCACTCGGAGAACTTTACTAGGGTTCGAAAGATACATACTATCAAATGACTGCGCATATTTTTGCTTACTAGCTACAATAAAGTAGAACTGCCATGTTGCAATAGCTAAACGTCGAGTACAATTAGCTCTTCTCACCAGCGCAGAAATTATGCTATACCTGAAAAAATTTCTAATTTATCTAAGAGACGCGTTATTGCAAGTTTACAATAAATCAAACCCAATTGTATTCTTTGTTATACGTAGTACGACCAAAAAGTTTAGAGACTAGGTACGTATCGCATCAACAGATGGCAGTACGCGGATGCGCGAGCAGCGATCGAGGGCAGTGACCTTCATGAGTCATTGTGCCGAGTGACGTCGTGCTGTGAACATTGGTAGCTGTGCAACACGATATTTGGTAACCACATGCAGAACAAATCTGAGATTTCGATATGGACTGCAAACTAGAGCAGCGAGCGAACAACAAATTCTGCGTCAAACTCGGCAAATCGGGAAAGCAGACGCATGAAATGTTGCGGCAGGCTTACGGCAATAAAGCAATCTGTCGTACAAGGTGTTTTGAGTAGCACTCGCGCTTCAAAAGCGGCAGAACGGCACTGGAACACGACGAGAGATCAAGGCGACCGACCACGAGTAAAAAGCCCGGAAGTGTGGACAAAATTAGGGAACTGGTATATGAAGATCGTTGGAGAACCATTCAAGACATTGCTACCATCGTCAATGTGTCATACGGAACAGTGCAAGAAATTGTGACGTCGGTTTTGAACATACACTGCATTGATGAAAAGTTTGTGCCAAAGATTCTGAACTCCGAACAGAAGGCGCTCCGTGTCCAACTCTTTCAAGATCTTGGTCAGCAGGTGGTGAATGAACCAACGTTCCTGTCGCGGGTCATCACTGGGAACGAGACTTGGGTCTACGGTTACGTCCCGGAGACCAAACAACAGTCGTCGCAGTGGAAGATCCCGGCATCTCCACGACCGAAGAAGGTCCGACAGGTTCGGAGCGCAACCAAAAGCACGCTCATCGTGTTCTTCGATATTCGTGGGGTTGTGCACCGTGAGTTTGTCCCCCAGTGCCAAAATGTCACCGCCCGTTTTTTACTGCGATGTTCTGCGGCGTCTTCGGAAGGATATTCGCCGCAAACGACCTGAAATGTGGCGCAGGGTCTATTTCCTGCTCCATCACGACAACGCAGCAGCTCACAAAGCGTTAGCAACATGCCTGTTTTGCAGCCGCAACAACATGACTCCCCTTCCTCACCCGCCTTACTCGCCGGATTTGGCCCCCTGCAACTCCTTTCTGTTCCCGAATATGAAGCTGAAGCTCATGGATCGCCGTTTTGAAACAGTGGGCGAGATCCAGCGCGAATCACAGACGGTGTTTGATACGATTCGCTAACAGGACTTCCAGGGAGGGTTGCAACAGTGGCAAAACCTCTGGCAGCGGTGTATCGCTGCCCAAGGAGGCTACTGTGAGGGAGATCATGGGCAGTCTTAAGTAACGTAAGTACTTTGTTGTATATTGGTTTAGTCTCGGAACGTTTTGAGTCGCTGGGAGTTATATACCATCTATAGTGCAAACTATCTGGGTAGCACGCGACGTGAGATTGGGTTCTGTACCCATTTTGAACTGTCTGAAACCCGTTCCGCGTGTGTCCATTTCTTATGCGCCTCTAGGCCACACAGATGTCCTGTTGTGAAGGACTTCATGCTTTGTCTTCAGCCATCCTTATATTTTGTCATTCAGAACATTGGGCATTAAAAATGGCAGTATTAACTGGAATAGACAAAGCTGTCCAAATATTTGGAAAACGAATTCTGTTTGCGTGCTCACGCCAATAGATCTCCTAGTACGAGAGAATTGGGCCGTTATCCAATTTGCTTCTCAGATTAGCTTCAGAATTTCAAGAATTGTCAAAATTTTTAATTTCAAAATTTGTTTTAAAACTATAAACAAGGTGAACTTTTACGGTTGAAAAGACTATGTTAAAAACATAAATTGCTTCAGAATTTATCAGATCCCTTGTAAATGCGGACTTTCATGTAAAGAACATACCCGCAGCTTTCAGTTTCCTTGTGAAGGAACGCAAGCCTTACATACGGAACTGTGAACTGAAGAAGTCGTCTATAGCCCAAGATTGTTACAAAAATAAATAAATTTTTTTGTTTGAAAACACTAAACTAAGTGGTTAAGCAAGCTTAACATATTAGAAGCTTTGTACATATACCGCAACTCTTCATTGCTTGTAGAGGACATGACACCTACTCCGTTTCTTCAATCCCATGGAAACAATTTACCACAATTGGTGATCTCTAGAACGCTGACAATGTTACAATGATTTGAATGTTTACGCTCGGTTACTCCATTTGTCCCGATGAAGCAAAGCCAAACGCTCAGCGAAGCTATAGTAGAACTTTAAGTAATATATTTAATTGTGAATGAACTTTGCTTATGTTTTTTAATGACTTTGCATTCCCGGTGGATGTGTGGTCAGACGCGTGGGTTTCTGACTAGTCGTCTGAGATAGGTACGAGTCTCCTGATAAAGCATAAGGCATGGTGTGTTTCTTTAAACCTGCTGGGCTTGCCGCTTCGCTGTAACCAATGGCACTACATTAGGTAAAGGCGACTGCTTATAGCCCTTGCAGTTGCTAAAACTAATATTTAAAACCCGACAAAAAAGAAAACAAATAATGGAAATCGACACTTAGCTTGGTGATCGCCAACAATATAGCGAACGATCTCGTCTCGAAAAATTGCACTCGTTTAATTCGTCGTAAGTTTCATCAGACAGACATTTTTTGCACCTGAACTCAGCACCTCGTAGACAATTTGATTATAGTTACCAAACATTAAACCGAGGAAATGTACTATTCTGTAAAGAGATATGGTAGCACTGAAGCAAGTAAGGCTATGCTAAGGTAAAACAAGTTAGTAAAATCATGCAACGCATTGATTATGATACGCTTTCAAACATACCAGGAATCATTACTCAAGTTATTACTCAAGTTATGAGGATAATGGCTGTAGAATAAATCTCGTTCCTATGAACCCATTTCGATGATGTTCAATAAAACCGGTAAAGTATACTTCCCGAACAACATGATAAAGTTTTGTCTCAATCGAAGCATTTTTACGTACGTTATAACGCCGCATAAGGGCCATGGAATGGATCTCGATCCTATGTCCTCATATTTAACTCCACTTCCCCCGTTTTCAATAGAGTTCGTCACCAGGTTGTCCCCTACCACATACTAAAATTTCATCGAAATCGAACCATATTTATGCAAGTTATGACGCATAAGGACAATGGGATGGATCCCGCTCCTATGTCGTGACCTTTGACCCCACTTCACCCATTTTTAATAGGCTTCGTCCACAGGTGGTCCACTACCATGCTCATACTAAAATTTGATTGAACTCGAACCATATTTACGCAAGTTATGACCCATAAAGGCAATGGAATGCATCCTGCTCCTATGTCCTGACCTTTGTCTTTGACCCCATTTCACCCATTTTTAATAGGGTTTGTCCCTAGGTGGTTCCCTACCACATACTAAAATTTCATCGAAATCGAACCATTTTTACGCGAGTTATCTTGCGGACAGATGGACAAAGCTAGAGCATACACGCTTCTTCAACCTATGGTTGGAAAACGTAAATAAAGGAAAAATGAAGACGAAGAGCAAAGAACGTATTACTTCTCCAGAAGTTTTCGGAAATTGGGATAGGAAGGAATCACCTCGTAGACAATTTGAGTATAGTTACCAAACGTTGTTTGGAGGAAATGCGCTATTATGCAAAGATAAATAGTAGCACCGAAGCAAGTAAGGCTATGCTAAGTTAAAATAAAGGAAATATCAAGACAAAGAACAAAGAATGCATTAGTTCGTCAGACGTTTTCTGAAATTGGAACAGGGAGAAAGCACCTCGTAGACAATTTGGGTATAGTTACCAAACGTTGTACCGAAGAAATGCACTATTCTGATAAGAGAAATAGTAACACCAAAATAAATAAGGCTATGCTAAAGTAAAATAAAGGAAATATCAAGACGAAGAACAAAGAATGTATTACTTCTCCAGAAGATTTCTGAAATCGGAACAAGGAAGGAAGCACCTCGTAGACAATTTGAGTATAGTTACAAAACATTGAACCCAAGAAATGTAATATTTTGCAAAGAGAAGTTGTAGCATCGAAGCAAATAAGGCTTTGCTAATGTAAAGTGCAGGAAATATCAAGATGAAGAACAAAAAACATGTATTATTTCTCCAGAAGTTTTCTGAAATTGGAACAGGTAGGAATCACCTCGTAGACAATTTGAGTATAGTTACCAAACGTTGTTCGGAGGAAATGCGCAAAGAGAAATAGTAGCCTCGAAACAATATGGCTATGCTAAGTTAAAATAAAGGAAATATCAAGAAGAAGAACAAAGAAGAATGTAATATTTCTCCAGACGTTTTCTGAAATTGGAACAGGAAGGAAGCATCTCGTAGACAATTGGAGAATAGTTACCAAACGTTGTTCCGAGGAAATGTAGTATTCTGCAAAGAGAAATAGTAGCCTCGAAACAAATATGGCTATGCTAAGTTAAAATAAAGAAAATATGAAGACAAAGAACAAAGAATAATGCATTAGTTCACCAGACGTTTTCTGAAATTGCAACAGGGAGAAAGCACCTCGTAAACAATTTGAGTATAGTTACCAAACGTTGTTCCGATGAAATGAACTATTCTGGTAAGAGAAATAGTAGCACCAAAATAAATAAGACTATGCTAAGGTAAAATAAAGGAAATATCAAGACGAAGAACAAAGAATGTATTACTTCTACAGAAGATTTCTGAAATCGGAACAAGGAAGGAAGCAGCTCGTAGATAATTTGAGTATAGTTACCAAACATTGAACCAAGGAAATGTAATATTCTGCAAAGAGAAGTTGTAGCACCGAAGCAAGTAAGGCTATGCTAAGGCAAAATAAAGGAAATATCAAGAGGAAGAACAAGGAAAAATGTATTACTTCTTCAGAAGTTTTCTGAAATTGGAACAGGAATGCACTAATCTCTCAGATCGCTCAGAAAAGCATTCCTCCCGAAATGCAGCAGCACAGTATAGCTCCTTTTAAATTTTGATCCTTACTTCACATGAAAGATTTCCTGCCAGTGAGAATTAAAGCTCACAAAGATTTATGTGTCTCTCCAAATAAGTGGACTTAAGAACGACATGACTTATATCTGGTTTCATAACTACTCGTGTGTCGTATGCTTTAAGGCTATATTGGAAAGCTTCATTTGTACGGAAAATACCTCCCTATGATGAAAGAGTTCCATGCACACATGCCTTGATTTGGAAATAAGTCGAAGACGTAACCTTAAGCTTTCAAATTTACATTTCGTTAGCTAGAATGCCTCGAAGCTCGTGATAAATGAAACCGTTATTAGCTGAGAATTGAAATGATACTAACATTGGCCACCACTGAAATGTGAGGAAGCATTTCTCTTGTGTCAAGATATTGTTTCATAGCAAGGAATTCATGGTAAATTGCTGTCGAAATGAGCTTACACGAGACCGCATTGTTCACCGCAGAACACAGTAAATATTTCAATATTCCTGAAGAAAATGTTAAAATAAATTGCACGCAATATTGTGCTGCAAGTAGATAAACAGCGTATTTTCTTTCTCATTTCATTAATACAGGGTCAGTGTGGAATGCCAAAGAATAAATTTTAAATTTAAATGCGTAGATTCAGTTTCGCACGTCTCTTAGTTTCTAACTTGACAGACTTGCCTTATGAAAACATATAAACATAGAAAAATTATACTTGATATGCAAATATGTCGTTCAAATTGACACTTGAACAGGTGAATTAGAAGTTTCATGGAATGAAGCAACTGCATTGCCGCTACGAAAGTCATTAATGCCGAAATTACCTTAATACTCGTAGTTTTTCTAACATGCTATTCAATGTAGGAGGAAATGCCGGATATTAACACAGTAGATGTGCGCATGGATTACTAAGTTAACTGCGGTTGTTTTCTGTAGTTCTGTGAGAAGAAAAGAACGGTAATTTGACATTTTTGTGCAGTGGGGGGGGGGAGGATTTAACGACCTCCCGGAGTAGCTCAATGGACTATAAGCAGTTAGGCTTCCCTAATTTAGAGCCACTGGTTCCAAGAAAGGGACAGAGCCAGGACATTAAGAGAGTCACAGAATACATGCCTCACGCGGACCCATATCGGACGAATGGTTACAAGTCAGCGCATCGTACAACTCGACCATTGGGGCAGTCACTTATTTCATGGATCGAAATTGTTCATTATTGTTTATAAAATCGCTTCATATCAATATTTCAACCTATCAGATTAATACGTTTACGATGCAGCAGTGAAACAAAATTATAGCATATGAAAGTTAATAGAAGCATCATAAAAATCTCGATCATAAAAATTACTCATTATTCTACTGCGAACAGATAGCGATATTGGATATAGATAACTCAGGAAAACAGCTCTATCTGGATCTCGCTCCTATGTCCTGACCTTGGACTCCATTTCGCCCATTTTCAATAGGGTTCGTCCCCAGGTTGTCCCCTACCACATATTAAAATTTCATCGAAATCGAACCACTTTTACGCGAGTTATCGTGTGGACAATCAGGCTAACAAAGCTGGAGCATATACGCTTCTTCAACCTACGGTTGGAAAGCGCAAACAAGTCAGTAAAATCATGCAATGTATTGATTATATGATACGCTTTCCAACATAACAGAAATCATTACTCAAGTTATGAGGATAACGGCTGTGGAATAAATCTCACTCCTGTGCCCTGAGCTTTGGCCCCATTTTGATGATATTCAACAGGACCGGTTTAGTATACCTCCGGGACAACATGATAAAGTTTTGTCGCAATCGAAGCATTTTTACGTAAGTTATTACGCATAAGGGCGATGGAATGGATTTCGTTCCTATGCCCTAACCTTTGACCCCATTGCGCCCATTTTCAAACGACTTCGTCCCCAAGTTGTCCCCTACCACATACTAAAATTTCATCGAAATCGAACCATTTTTACGTGATTTATAGTGCGAACAGACAGACGGACAAGGCCGAAGCATATATACTTCTTCAACTTACGGTTGGAAAGTGCAAATTAAAAGCAAAAAACTCAGGGACCGGCAGAATGGTAGTAAAAACTTCGAATAAGCGGTCGGGTGAATAAGGGATAAGCTTCGTAATTCTGCTTTGACAAACGTCAAATGTATCGTTAAGTACTTGAAAATTACTTATTGTGTTTGTCGCCTGGAATTTTTGGCTGCTGCCCTGGTTTTTACGCTTTCCAACCGTAGGTGGAAGAAGCGTATATGCTCCAGCTTTGTCCGTCCGTCTGTCTGTCTGTCTGTCAGCACGAAAACTCGCGTAAAAATAGTTATATTCCAGTGAAATTTCAGTATGTGGTGAGGGATCTCCTGGGGATGAACCCTGGTGAAAATGGGTCAAATGAGATCAAAGGTCAGGACATAAGAGCGGGATTTATTCTACACCCATTATCTTCATAACTTGAGTAATGATTTCTGGTAAGTTGGAAAGCGTATAATAATCAATGCATTTCATGATTTTACTAACTTGTTTCCTTATTCAAATGTTACGAAAAGAATTGATAGTGACCTGTTTTGATAACAATCTAATATTTTTTTTCGCAGAATAAACTTTAAGTACACCAGTTAAAAATCAAAATCATTCTGATTTTGACTTATGAAATGAAAAGTTATGTGGTTGCGTTTTTTTTTTTTTTTTTTTTTTTGTACATCATGAAATTTAAATACAGTAGAGAGCCGATTATTCAACCACCGATTACCCTAACGCCCACTTATCCGAACTACCTGTTGCGTACTGCATTCGGGGCTGTGGAGCATTTTTTCGGTGACACCTCTGTCTCTCTTTTCACCTTTGTATTCACGTAAGCATTATTCTATTTCTGAAGATCAGCTTGTTTCTGTGGTAAAAGGGCCAACCATATTTTTCTTGAAAGTCTCTCACTGCTGAGTATACAGAGAGCACATGATGGGAATGTTCTTAAGTTTGAGATTTACGCTTTGCATGCAATTCTTTTTTGACGTAGGACTACATCTAACTCCGCGGATAGTTGACGTAGGACTACATCTAACTCCGCGGATAGTATGACGTAGGACTACATCTAACTCCGCGGATAGTATGACGTACGACTACATCTAACTCCGCGGATAGTTGACGTCGACTACATCTAACTCCGCGGATAGTATGGGGCGACTTACGGCCGTCCGCCTGTGACAAAAAATAGGTCCCAATTGAAATAATTATAGCGTTAAAAATACGTGCACCACACTAATCGTGCTAGCATATTTGCAAACTGCATGGAGCACAGTTGGCGTACTGCGCAATTTATCGTGCGTGCGACGCTTCTCTCGCTCCCTGTGAGCAGGGGAGATGATGCAATATTTCCGAGTGTGCCGCCGCATTTGACTCAGTCTATCTCGGCAACCGTGAACGCAACACAACTGTGCGTGGTGTCGTTTTAAAGCTCTGGACGAGATTTATTCAAATGTACGAAGAACTATTCGCAGTGGTTTTAACTCAACATTTTAAAAATGGTTTTCTGATGAACCGGTCAACACTTTTGACAATATGGCGGTTTATCTGGACGTGAGCGCAAAACGACTGTGCGTGGTATCGTTTTAAAGCTCTCGGCAAGATCTATTCAAATGTACAATTTAAAGGGCATATCGCAGTGGTTTAAACTAAAACTATTTTTTTTTATTTTTCTGATTGTAGGTTTAACGACCACCGTGAGCAACTCAATGGGCTATAAGCAGTCATCATTTCCTAATTTAGGGTCACTGGTTCCAGGGAAAGGAGGGAGCTAGTGCCATAAGACAAACACAACATCCATGCCTCACCGGGATTCGAACCCGTACCCCTTTCGGACGAATGATCAGAGGCCATCGCTTAGACCACTGCGCCACTGGGGCGGCAAAAATTGTTTTCGCGTGAACCGGTTCACATTTTCGACAATGCTGCGGATTCGCAGAATGAACGTAAGCGAAAGTGGAGAAAATCAGAACGAGAAGCAAGATCAAGTGATGAGGAATGTAAGAAGCCCAAGAAGAGAGAGCACCACGTTGGGTAATTCGTGTAGCGATCTGCTTTGTGTTCGCAGCATTATTTGTAAAAATTACGTATGCTACTTTTTATATCATAGACCTGTGTTGGCTATAACAAATTAAATAAACGCTTTGAAACTCGACTAGTTCATTTCAACTCTCCCATCTGCAAGTCCTAGTTCTACGTTCCAAACTGACGGCTCAAACAGAACTGAAATGTGTTAGTGATCAACAAAAAGTCAAACTATCCGGGTCTTCACGGCTCCCACCGACTCGGATAATAATCGGCGCTCAAGTGCACCTCATTCACATTTCAAAAATTCGGGTTTCTAGACTAATTTCTAATTAAATCTAAAATCACAATTTCATGTTCCAAAATGTTTTCAAATTACTTTTTTTTTATTTTATACGCTTTAAATTAAAATGCAAGGAAACTCTCAAATGAGCACTTTATAGGTTCATTTTGATACTTGTAGCGCAAACAGAAAGCCAAAATGAAAGCCTAACTCATTTTGTTTCAATTTTAAAGAGATGCACACCATTAATCTGTAAAATACGAATGATAAGAGCAATATTAGTTGCTGTTACCCTAGTGACAGTTATTGAGATATGATAAGATTTATATTTACCAAAGTTCATTGATATACGTTCTCTCTTATATGGAACTTGCAGTGCTAGTATATACTCAGTTAATTAAACGGTGATTCCAGTTTCTTCATGTCTCAAGGACAAAATGCTTTTCGTCGTCATTTCATATTGCCATTTGGTATACACGTCGTTAAAATCGCTCCTCTCTCTATTCACATATAATGAAAATTATAATGTCAAAAACATTTTCATCAATGAAAGCTATCAATTAAAAATGAACATATATTATCAAAATGTACTGTTGTATATGCGCCACAACTAAGATTAAATTCCTTGATAAAATAATACAGACTCTTTATTAAATTTGTTGGACATAAATGGTATGGCGAACAAAGAATATCATGTTAGTGCTAATTAGGGAGTAATTAATTTTAACCAACAGAGAACATCTTTACATATTTTAAAGAAGATGTACAGCACGAAATGTCTTTAAAGAAGTTAGTGCGCAGAAACTACCAGATGTCCCAGGGATCGAATTAGTTTCAAAAATTAATACGCACTTCTTCAGTTTTTAGTTTCACAGTGTACTATGATGAATTTAATAATTATTATTGACCATATCGTTTCAAGAAGCTTTGGTATCAATTCATTTCTTAAGACCATTCAAAATACGCATTTTCGTTACATATATTCATTCGGTAAATAGCAGGATATTACTTGTTCCGCAAACCCATTTTTTACATCCTCGGTATTTTATAAAGATACATTTTTATGGTAAACCGTTAGTAATTATTAGGAACCATCTTGTTTCATGTTTATTAATTACTTATATTTTAAGAGGAGGAAAGACGCAAAATTCGAAAAACAAAATTTCTACGCAGTAACGTTCGTAGTTATTATGATATACTGTATCTAGTTCAAGACAACTAATTAAAGCTTTTCGGTTTTTAAAAAAATTGAAGAGAGTAAATTCTAAATTTACCTCGAGGATTCATTTTCTTCGAAAGAAGATGCGTGACACCATAACAACATGTTCCTACTGTGAAATACTGCCACAATTTCACTTGCCGATCTATGACGTCCAAGAAAATGACTTCCGCTTTCAATCCAATTTGAATCTTAAAATCCATTTCGCACTTCTTCAGTTCTTAACAAAGGTATAATATTATGGTAAACGGATAATAATTATTTGGGACCATTTTGTTTTATTCAACTAATTGATTGCTTATATTTTACGATAAAGGCATGACACAAAATTCTGCAAAACATTTTCTACACAGTAACCTTCGTAATTATTATGAGATATCTCGTTTAAGAAAATTAATTAAAGCTTTTCGCTTTTTGGCAACGTTAAAGAGAGCAAATTTTGAATTTACCTTGGAGATTCATTTTCTTCGAAAGTTGATGGATGACACCATAGCAACATATTGGTAGTGTGGAATATTCCCACAATTCCACTGGCCGATCCACGTCTTCCAAGTAGATGACTCCCGCTCTTAAAATCCAATTTGTGGAATAAAGGAGTTACTCTATCAACACATAGGGATCTGGACCGATCCCTCTTTGGAAGTCCATATTTCATTCCTGGCAACGGAGAATTCTGCGGACTGCCGTGTTTGAAAGGCATTGTCGAAAAATAAGTAGAATCTTCTCAGTAAAATAGTGATTATTTGAACTAAAAAAATCTTACGATTTTCAGCAATGTTTCTAAGAGCGTAGAATCTCTATCGTGGTCGTTACAAACAGCGTAAAGCAGAAACAGAAAGCTGCTGATGTAGAGGAGCTGCTGTATTGGGACGTCTCGTGATTTGACAAATATATTCGTCACACTACCAGCTACCTAAAAGTCTAAGGATTCCTGATTAACTTGTCATTTCGCTGTGCTGTCTTTCATTCTGTAACATGCAAAATCCAATATTTGCCAGATGTGTCAAGTGTTACGCAAAACGTGCTGCATGTACGTATATCACACGTATATGGAACTTTTGATAACTGAGTATGCTCTCCTGTGTTTATTCAAGCATTCATATTCTACTTTAACATGCTGCCTAATATGAGCAAGGGCACATGACGAAGTCTTCTGTTAGTTGTCAAGTGTTTCAATGCTATTCAAGTTAAGACCATACAGTCTTAAACGTATGATATTGCACAAGGACTATCCAGTCGTTCAGTTAAAAGCAACATACGGAAAGTTTAAATTCATGGTAACACCTGAAAAATACAACTTGCTGAAATTGTTTCTTCCCGATTTTCAAATACCTTTTTCCAGCACTGATAGACTTCACGAATTGTAATGTTATGCGTGTAATGGTTCTATATTTCTTGCTCTGCCTTTCTGCCAACATGAAAAAAAGGAAGCAAAGTATAACACTGATGAAAAGCACTAATATAAATTTAAAGTTAGATTTCGAAAGACACATATAAACTGTTTGAGAGAATTAAGCTGTAAGTGAAAGAACTTTCAAAACAAACGACAGAATATTTAGATTTCGTAGAACGTTTTCAGAAAATCAGGTAGCTCTGATGCTTTTCCAGTAATCCTTATTTCTTATTTTGAGAAAACTAAATGTTCAGATTGCATCTGCAATGAGATCTCTAATGTCTGACGCTGTGTTTGCTGAAAGGATAAAAAACCCGCAGTGTTAGCAAACACTTCAGTAGACTACCCTTTATCTACACGTAAAGGCGCAAATCTCATATTGCTTAGCAGTAATCTATTGGGATGTCAGATTTGTTCTTCCTAATGCCTTTGCTTGTAGTTCCAAGCAGCTTTACCTGTAATAGTAAGTCGAAATTATGTTAATCCGGCTTCTACAATTGTATATCGTTTCAAAATTTCCTGCTTTTTCCTGTTATTTATTCTACTGGTAGGAAATGAAATATTAATTTTTATCACTTTATAGTTAAGTGCATGCGTTGTTTTTAAGATTCCTTAACTTCCTTAGTTTGAAATCACGTCATGAAATACTTACAATTTCAGAGTTCCATTTTCTTTCCCTTTTTCTAACATGAAAAAATGTCTTCTTCCAAGGTGATTTACTAAATTTGGTTTTTAAAAGGAATCACTTTTCGTTAAGGTCTTCCACAAATATCTGGATATAAAACGAAGGTAAATTTCTTCTTCTTGATTGAAAATTTCAAATATTTATTTCTAGGAAATTTCTTAACTTTAAATTTATTTCTTACTTCTCCTGTCTCTGAAATGTATTTTTGAAAGTAATACTGAGAAGTGCAGTGTTTTGGATCACTTCAGTAAAGCTGTTTGAAATAATACGATATATGTTTTCATTATGGGGATGATGCCGTAAAAGAAATTAGTAACTACATTCTATTCTATCGATTAATGCAGTTTATTACCAGCTATTATGGCCTTATGATGAACTAAGATTTATACATGTCTGAGTACACTTGTGAGGTATATTTATCAAAATACCTAATTTATTCTATTAAATGTAGGAAATCATTCTCCTTAAAACGTCAGAGGGATTTTTATACATTAAACGTATTTTGTTGAGTAACTTTTGATTCAGCCAATCTTCTAATATATGATTTTCCTCCGAATAAGCAAGAATATTTTTTGCCTGAAAGTTTGGTGAATGCTCTCAAATATTATTGTATTCCGATAAGGAAAAATGTTTTGCGTCGTTCCAACTTTATCGTGACCAAATATTCGAGAAAAATTTAATATAATATTTTTAAGAGAAATCCAATATCATAAATTGAGTTTTTTCACCGTGTTTCTAAGCTTAGAGAAATCAATATATTCTCCTTAATTGCAAATTTTCTATTTCGTTTCAAACAAGAAAAACAGGCTACTCACACTGTACATCACACATCCGAAATTGTTTTGATATCGTATAATTTCAATTGCAACGTTTGGCAGACGCAAGTTTTGAAGGTCGCATTTGATTCTTCACACAACTTCAATTGTGCGGGCGCATTCCGCTTTTTCTCTGTTATATGTTTAATCTCACACAAGGTCAGCCACAAATTATTGCATCCACATTGTCGGATGAATTTAAAAATGCTTGACAACAATACATCGCTTACCCCGTCTGCAATTTGCAAAGAAGAAAATTGAAGAAAAAAAAATTCTAGCGAAAGTTTCGCCATATCACGGTTGTAATTATTTTTGGTAAAATGATACGCTTACTCAAACCTGAAGATAAGACAAAGCACCAGAATGAAGAAAAATATTTTCGAACCGACTGACTGACAGCCAGTCTTGAGGCTGCTGAACACTCGCCCACTTCTCATCCGAGCGCCTGACAATCTGCTAAGATCTGTAGCGAAAGACACAAAATCGCACGTGAATTTCAAGGCGCATGCGCGAAACGGAGAACGTCAGCTGCGCTTTGGAAAATGGAAAGTGATTGGATAGTGGGAGATCTAGGTATCCAATTTGACGCCTCTTTAGTGGTTGCCTAAATTGAAAGCGACGGAGTTGAAGCGGATTTATTAAGAATTTCGGACAAGGACACTTATCTTTTCAGTGAAAGAGGAACTATTAAATGGAATTCACCGCTCCAGCTAAAGAAGAAAATTCCTACGAATCCCAGGAAGGGGAATTTGAATTACCAAACTCTCAGTCTGAGCGCTTACGGGTCAGACTTTTCTGTTTACTTCGCCGAATTTGCCTATTTTACCAGAAGTCATTTTTCTTATGACATTTGCAAGTGTTGTTCAGATCTCAAATTTTAAAAAGGCGAATAAGTTATCCTTGTTTTCGTGGACCTAACCAAAATAAAACAAAGTCTCACTTTAGCTTGTTCGAATCAAAGCACAGTAACATAATTTATAATTTGATACTTTTTAATAGTTTGATATAAAGAGCTGCTGTTCCTTAATCATGTTAAATTTCATATATGAAAACAAAGAAATAAAGACAAGGCTTGAAGGTACGTATTGAAATCTCGATTAATCGGTGTAAAACAAAACGTAGAGATAATTCCAGCTTTTACTCGCACACGGACGGCTTTTTCAATTCTACCAAATGACTTTCTGGACCATATAGCTTCATTGGTTGCCCATCTTTATTCATATTTGTAGAAGCTTTGTAAAATAGGGAAAAAGAATAAACCCCAAAATAAACGAGGTGAAAAATATTTTGGTAAATAAGGCCTTCTACTTATTTAATTAATTATTATATCAGCTGCTCACAAATATCATAGAGCAGAGATTTGTAGCAATTACATAATTTGTCTACAAAAACAACAACAGAGAAGTTCAAAAATAAAACAAAAATTAAAATTAAAGTGGACAATATGTAGAGTGCCCCAGAATGTACCTACGAAGAGTAAGGTGATATGACTGATGATGAAAAAGACTAGGAAGAGGAATCTGACTGTATAGGAATCTTTAATGCCAGAATTTTTTTTTTAATTCGAGGTTTAACGACCACCGTGAGCAACTCAGTGGGCTATAAGCAGTCGCCCGTCCCTAATTTAGGGCTACTGGTTCCAGGGAAGGGAGAGAGCCAGCGCCGTAAGACAAACACAACATCCATGCGTCACCAGGATTCTTACCCGCACCCATCTCAGACGAATGATAAGAAGCCATCGCCAGGAATTTGCATTATAAAATATTCAATGCGTCTGCCTTCGACTGCAATGATATTACGTAACAGTTGTACGAAACTGGAGATCATATGGTCTACGAGGTCAGTGAAAATAGCAAAGATTTCATGTTAAATAGGTGTTCGGAGTTTCTCCAATGTCCATGAGTTGGAACCGTGCACCTGGTCTTTAAGATATTCCTATAAGAAGTATTCGCACGGATTATGAGAAATTTTCGCACGTCTGCCTTCGACTGCAATGATATTACGTAACAGTAGTACGAAACTGGATATCATATGGTCTACGAGGTCAGTGAATATTGTGCAGATTTCATTCTCAATAAGTGTTCGGAGCTCCTCCAATGACCATGAGTTGAAACCGTGCACCTGGTCTTTAAGGTAATCCCATAAAATAATTTCGTACGGATTATAAGAAATTTAAGCACGTCTGCCTTCGACCGTAATGATATTACGTAACAGTAATACGAAACTGGAGGTCACATGGTCTACGAGGTCAGTGAAAATAGCACAGATTTGATGTTCAATAGGTGTTCGGAACTCCTCCAAGGTCCATGAGTTGAAACCGTGCATCTGGTCTTGAAGATAATCCCATAAGAAATGTTCGCACAGATTAAGATGCGGAGCATAGGGTTGGAAATCCACTCCGGAGCCATAGTTTTTGCGATAGTCATACAGAGTTCCCCGAAATGTTCGTGAAGCAGTGCAAATACGGTGTTGTACGATACGGACGTGCACCGTCTTGCAATAAAACGTGGCCTTGCATGTCACTAAAACTGAAACCCTGCAGACATGGAATGAAAGCCGTTTTCAACACTCTCCGAAATATTGCGAATGTTACAGCTTCATTGATGAAGAAAGGCTCGAAGATTCCACATCGTGACAAGGCACACCACACCGTCACACCCTGTGGGTGAAGGTTTGCAGCAATAGCAAGGTGTGGAGTTGTGGCCCCCAAAAACCGCCAATTCTGTTTGTTGACAAAGCCTTTGAGGTGGAAATCAGTCTCATCGGAAAAACCAGATGAACCCTTTGTCGATGATTTGTGTCTCAATTCTTTGCCTCATCGAGCATTGTCTCAGCAAACGCCAGCCTTGCACCTGTACTGCTTGCTTTAAGAGGGTACTGTGCCTGGTTCTTGTACGAGAACAGATACAAATCTGTTGTGAGAATGCGATGAATACTGCTGCATGTCAGCCCCAACTGTCCTGTCGCGCAACCCGCCGGATAGACTTTTTCGGGCTTCTGTCAAATATTTTCATACCCTTTTAACTTTCGTTTTCGTCCTTAATGTGGAGGTCCCGCCACTTTGGGTCCGATCGTCCAACACAGACCTCGTTGTGTTAAATTTGGTGACGATGTTCCTTACAGTGTCTGTCTGGTCCAGCTTTGACGCTGAACTCCTGGAATGCTCTCCTAATCTTTTTCGGACTCTCGGATGATCCATAATACTCTTCCATGATGAAAATACGCTTCTCTATGGTACACGATGTAATTTTCCCGACTCCTGCAAAGAAACATAAACACTTGTGTATCACAAATTCCAACTATCTCCTAGAACAATGTTGAAATGTCTTTACATTCTCTGCAGCCGTTGTGGTGTTAACTCCGTTCCAACTTGGTAGGTATCTTTTGGGATATCCGGTACATGTTTGTATAACGCAAACGCGATACAATTACTCGCGATACAGTTTACATATACTGTAGTTTACCTAGAATCTAGGTGTAACAAAATAATAATTTGTGCAAGTGGTAAATCGGCTGAAAGGATATTTTTACATCCCTCCTGGAGAGAAAGTATTTCATTGGTCTTTCTAATTAACATTCCTTTAGCGAAACTATAAGGCGCCAATTAGTTCCAGAGTGATGTGGCTTCTTTGGATGAAATTTCTCCTGACAACGCTGTGGTAAGCTCGCCATGCTTAGCATTAATCTTATACTCATCAAGCCTGGTAGGAAAATATATCTTGGTGATGCCAGTGTAGATATTCATGAAACCATCATAGTACAATAAAGGGATAGAATACATCCCCGCACATTCAGAAGGAGCTAGCTTGTGATAATGCAGGATGACAAAATCAGCAAAGCTTTTGGTGAACTTATCCCCGAACTTCCTTTGGACTATTTTGAATCAGAATGAAAATCTTTGTACGTAGGGTATAAACCCAATATATTATACATTGTAATTCGGAAGGGACTTTACAAATTTGAAAGCACATAGAAATTTATTCAGAATACTTACAGAATAGATTAGACTTAGGATACTCTTTTGAGGCTTTAATCTGTAGCAAAACACATAAGGTTTACCCACACACTCATTTTGGTGTGATGTTACTGCTATTGGTGATTCGGCGCACATCTTACCTGAAGTCAGTTTCTTCCCAAACTCGAAACAACATATCTGTCGTCGCTTCTGCAACTGCAGCGATCATTCGAGTTTTGAGTTCAGCAAGATTTGCAGGGAATCTTTGAACAAGCAGTCAATCTTGAATGAAACCCCATGGGGAAAATCGAGAGGTGTCACGTCGGGAGAGAGAGGTAGCCATGCTGGCGGCTGTGCTCGACCAATCCACCAGCCTGGGAAACGTTTGTTGAGAAAATCCCTAACATCTGTACAGATGTGAAGTGGTGCACCGCCTTGCTGGAAGTGCATGCGTCTTTCTTGGACATCATCATTCAACAGTGGAATGAGGTATTAGTCTAGATACACGATACTGTTCATTATGTTTGATAAGTGCGCAACCCGCATTCACATTTGGGCAGTCACGAACATGTTTTGGAGATTCGCGTGGGTTTTCGGCGAACAAAATAATCCTGTAGTTGAAGGTGTAAACCTTGCCACTAACCTGAAATGTCGACTGATCACTGAAGATTACCTAGTCCACGAATCTCCCTACTTCTATAGACTGCAAAATTTCCACACAGAATTCCTGAGCAGCCACCAAATCTCCACTACTAATGTCTTGAGCCATGGTAAATCTGTATGGTTTTAAGCGCAATCGTTTTCGTAACACTCAACAAACCGTCGGTTATGAAGTACCCTTTCACAGACGCATGTCGCGTTGATTTCGTGGTATTACGAACGAATCTCTCCCTCACTTGTTCCACGACAGTAGCAGAAACACGCGGGACACCAAGAGATTTCTTACGGCGAACAGAACAAACACACGGTAGACAAGGGGGTTTCTCATGGCGAATAGAACAAACACACGAGAGACCAGAAGGTTTTTCATGGCCAACAGAACTAACACACGGGAGACCAGTGGTTTTTTCATGGCGAATAGAACAAACACACGGGAGACCAGGGGTTTCTCATGGCGAATAGAACAAACACACTGGTGACCAGGGCGTTTCACATGGAGAATAGGACAAACGCACGGGAGTCCAGAGGTTTTCTCATGGCGAATAGAACAAACACGTGGGATACGAGGGATTTCTAACAGCGAATAGAACAAACACACGGGAGACCAGGAAGTTTCTCATGGAAAATAAAACAAACACACGGGAGATCAGGGGGTTTCTCTTTACGAACAGAACAAACACACGGGAGACCAGGTAGTTTCTCATGGAAAATAAAACAAACACACGGGAGACCAGGGGGTTTCTCTTTACGAACAGAACACACACATGGAATACGAGGGGGTTTCTAACGGCGATTAGAACAAACACACCGTAGACCAGGGGTTTCTCATGGCAAATAAAACAAACACACGGGAGACCAGAGCTTTTCTCTTGGCGAACAGTACAAACACACGGGAGACCTGGGGGGGGGGAGGTTCTTATGACGAACAGAACAAACAAACGGGAGACCATGGAGTTTCTCATACCGAAAAGAACAAACGCACGGGAGACCAGGGGTTTCTCATGGCGAATAGAACAAACACACGGAAGACCAGGGGCTTTCTCGTGGCGAACAGAAGAAACACACGAGGGAGCAGGGGATTTTTCATGGCAAATAGAACAAACACACGGGAGACCAGAGTGTTTCTCACAGCGAATACAGCAAACACACGGGAGACCAGGCAGTTTCTCATGGCGAACAGAACAAACACACGGGAGACCAGGGGATTTCTCATGGCGAATAGAACAAACACATAAAGATCAGGGATTTTCTCATGGCGAATAGAAGAAACACACGGGAGACCAGGGAGTTTCACATGGCGAACAGAACAAACACAGGAAACCAGGGGATTCCTCTTGGCGAACAGAACAAACGCACTGGAGACCAGGGGTTTCTCATGGATAACAGAACAAGCACACGGGAGAACAGGGGGTTTCTGTTGTCAAACAGAACAAACATACCGGAGACCAGGTGGTCTCTCATTGCAAACAGAGCAAAGACACGGGAGATCAGGGGGTTTCTAACGGCGAATAAAACAAACACGTGGGACACCAGGTGGTTTCTCATGGCGAATACAGCAAACACACCGGAAACCAGGAGGTTTCTAGTGGCAAATAGAACAAACACACTGGTGAAAAGGGGATTTCTCATGGCGAATAGAACAAACACACGGGAGACCAGGGGTTTCGCATGGCGAATAGAACCAACACGTGGGAGATCATGGGGTTACTCATGGCCAACAGAACAAACACACGGGAGACCCGGGGTTTCTCGTGGCCAACAGAACAAACACACGGGGGACAATGGGTTTCTCTTGGCAAATAGGACAACCACTCTCAACAAAATTTTTTTGCCAAGAGTAAATTGTAGGTCTAGTGAGAGGATCCCTAAGCTACTGTGTGCGAAATTTCTGTTGTATTATTCTCGAGTATTTCGTTTCTTCAGACCAAAACGCACAGCTGGCGCACTCTGTTCCTGTGAAAGCAGCCATTTTGAAATGCACGCAAATGGCGGTCGTGGTTACAGAATTCGGTGGTATGGCAGTATGTGAGGTAAAACTTGGTGTGTTTTGCCACAGATCAACTCCTCCCAAAATTTTGTAAATATTCTTAATAAATTCCATACGTTTCAAAGTTGTAAAGTGCCTCTGAAGCACCTTGTATATCGCGGTACAGGTTTTCCAGTGCGTCAATTTTCAGTGTTATAGTTTAGAATTTTTGCTTTTCCATAACTCTGCAGATTTGATTTCGCTCATAATCTGTTAAATCACAAATGTTTTTGATTCACACATAAAAATTGGAGTACTATTTTGTACGAATTACATTACCAAGGCTGTGTGAATTTCGGATATCTTTTAAACGAAACAGCAATATGTGATAATTTAATGATGATTCCTTGGTGCATAGAGAAGTTTCGAAAGCTTTTTGTAAAAATTTAAAAAAGTAAGTAAATAAGTGAAAATCGTTAATGTTTTTCTTAGGTGAACCTTTAAGATTAACCTCCGGCATCCTAAAGGCTTTCTCTCTCGGAATGAGATTATTATATTCTCCGAATTTTGTCGATGTTATTTTTGTCAAATGCTATCACAGTTTGGTTCCTTGCTGAATTTTATTTTACGGTTTAACGGCAGCTATAATCATGAAAGGTTAGGAATAAGGAGCAGTCTCAAACTTAGACCTCCTGATATCAGGGAGAAAAAGGATACATCAAGCCATTAACGAAGAATAAAATCCACACAAAAATCTCCGCCGAGACATGAACTCATTCTCTCCAAGAGAGAGTATACCCAGCGGCAAATTTTAGCATTTAGATAAGGAGGTTACATTGAAAAGGCATGTATATTTAAGCAAAAGTATTTTACTTCACTAGCAGTAAACAGTAATCTGCTCTTTTCCGTGCTAACCTCGTCTCATTTTGCGGAAGTGCCTAAATATTTATGAATATAAAATAGGTATGATTAGATTGCAAGAAACGTCACTGGTCAGAAGAGAAAGAGTACCTTTTGTTTATGACACAAAATTAGCAATAAATGTCAATGAAAATGATCGACATCCTCTACAGTTAATTGATATTGCCTGAAACGTCTGTCGCTGATCTACAAAATTTCGAATATAAAGAAATACGAAAGTACAGATAAAGTTCTTCAGTGCAATAAATAAATTAGTTTGAGAATATGTGCAGGTTGTAAAAACCCAAATTATCACAATAACATATATTTGCCAAGAGCATTTAGGTATGTTTTGCGCAACCAAACCAAATAGTGCAAGAAAAATGTAATATGGATTCTACAAAATCGGCATTCTCAAGACAACAACGGAGTGGGCTGCAGAAGATAGAGAGAGAGACGAAGGTAACAGTAGTGGTCGAGAGGATTATATATATATATATATAATTGAAAATGCGTACATTTTATATATTGAAGATGCGTACATTAATATTTTTAATAACATGTATGAAAATGCAAGTGTAAAGATTCAGCTGTTTGAAAATGCAACACACATAAAAATTGGAAAAGGAGTGAGACAAGGTGACACCATATCTCCGAAGCTCTTTAATGCTACATTGGAAAATGTCTTTCAATCACTGAACTGGGAAAACAAAGGGATAAAGATTAATGGAGATTATCTAAGCCACCTTCGTTTTGCTGATGACAAAGTCATTTTTGCAAACTACCCCATCAGAGCTGCAGAGTATGATCCAGGAACTTGCTGACAAGAGTAAAGAAGTGGGATTAAAAATGAACTTTCAGAAGACAAAAGTGATGTT
Organism: Macrothele yani; assembly: GCA_039090855.1. Taxonomy (NCBI): domain Eukaryota; kingdom Metazoa; phylum Arthropoda; class Arachnida; order Araneae; family Macrothelidae; genus Macrothele; species Macrothele yani. The sequence goes on along the minus strand of CM077002.1, from coordinate 20,391,743 downwards.
CAATGCTTTTACAAGAAATAAAGATTTATCGATTGATGGGGAAAAGCTGGAGATAACAGACACGTACATTTATCTTGGACAGCAGATATCAAGTGAGGGTCACGTTGATGAAGAAATTAATCGGCGTACAAAACTTGCCTGGAGAGCATTTGGAAGAAACAGTATAATTTTCAAGAGCAATATGTCATTATGACTTAAAAGAAAAGTGTTTGATCAATGCATCCTTCCAGTGCTTACGCATGGTGCGGAGACGTGGACCTTAACTAAAAGAGACATACAAAGGCTGCAGACAACTCAAAGATGCATGGAGAGGTGCATGCTTGGTGTAACCAGGAGAGATAAGAAGAGGAACTCGTGGATCCGAAAAATGACAAGAGTGGAAGACATCATGAACAGAATTAAATCCCTGAAACGACAATGAGCTGGACATACTGCCAGAAGGGCAGACCATCGATGGACAGCCGAAATTTTAGATTGGATTCCAAGGGAGAGGAAAAGACCCAGAAGAAGACCATATGGAAGATGGGTGGATGAAATTCGAAAGTATGCGGGAGGGACATGGAGGAGACTGGCACAAGACAGACCGTTGTGGAGGAAACTTGGGGAGACCTTCGTCCAGCGGTGGATTGATAATTGTTGACAATGATGATGATGATATATATATATATGCGGCTTCACGTCCGTACAACCGACAATCTTAAAGCAGCTGTGCTACAAGCGCTCCCTAGATAGCGGTTCAGGTCCCGTTCTTATTTCCCTGTGGTTTGAAACGTAACAGCTTAACTCTCAAGGTGTGATAGATAAAATGAGCACCGCTTGAGTCTCACGGAGCAATGACATTCAACGTTATCATACGAGTTGCTGCAATATCGTTTTTGTTTTCTGTATCCAATAAAACTCGCCGAAGTTTGTCCTAAAGCTTTGTTTGGGGCTAAACGTAATTCCTTTGTGCAATGTTTTCGTGAAGAGGAGAAGATTCGTTGCTTCGTTCAGCAAACAAAACGTAGTAAGTAATATTTGCAGCTGCAGGAGTGCTATTTTACCATATATAAAAGTAGCAGGAGTGCTATTCCTCTGTTCACACACACACACACACACACACACACACACACATACATATATATAAAGCCACCCCCCCCCACCACTCGTGGTGTATAGGATGTTATTCCCGCTTCCCGCTAGAGGAGGACCAACAGCTGTTAGATAGGTATCTCTAATGTTTTGTACATTGAGTGATTATCTAATATTTATCTGTCTATGTATATATGTATGTATGTATTATCTATCTATATCTATCTATCTATCTATACACACACACACTCTCTCTCTCTTACACACACATATATATATTAGGGATGGGACATTAGAATCCTCGAATATCGCGAATCTTGAAAAGATTCGAGATTCGAAAACTCGAATCTTTGCCCTGGTTTCGTCATTCGAATCCTTCAAAACTTAACCTCTAAAAAAAAAAAAAAAAAAGTGAAAGAGAGAAAGTGCGAGCGAAGAAGAGACAAATAAAAAGAGAAACGGACTTACAGGTGGGCAAGGGAGAGTCAGAACGACAAGAAGAAATAAAAAAAAAGATGATGTGCAAGGTATTGAGAGAGGAACACAGAGAGAAAATGTCTGATATAAAAACGAAAATGAGAAACAAAAAGGAAAGAAAAAGTCGAAGGAAGACAGTGGTAGAAATGCAAAGTGAAGGATACAAAAAACTGTACGAAGGAAATGAAATTAAATAGAAAACAACGAGCAACAGACAGAGGAAGGGATGAGAAATGGAAATGATAATCAGAAATGAATCAGAGAAGACGAAATGGGAGAGAAATGGAAGACGAGACAGAAAAAGATGCAAATAAGAGTGAAAGAGAACTGGAAGGAAAGCATAAAGAAAAAGGAGAACGATGGTGAGAAATAGAACGTGAAATAGAGAGAAACAGAAATACTCTAAGAGGGCAAAGAAGAGAAAAGAAGTGCAGGGGAGGAGCAAGAGAGGTTGCTTTGGGGGTCTTCAATTACTGAGCCCGTCTTTCTATAACAAAAACCCAAAATTGTGCAATAACAATGAGACCATTTTCACAGGAAAGCACCATCAGTGTCAACACTTTGTCCTACTTTCTAGAATAAAAATTTAGTAACAATAGGAATTGGAAGATTTTGGTCGCGTTTAAACTTAAATAATAAAGCCAAATCTCCTGTCTGATTTTTACAAAGGTATGGCGGGATCTTTTCATGTATATACACAAGCTAACCAGTTAAAAGCAATATTGTGCTGATTGAAAACAAGAAGACATGTGGCAAACACTTTATTACCACTCGTCCTAACGTACTGTTTTGTACCCGAATTTTATAAACCAAAATTAGCGTGACAAACGTCAGTTTACATTAGCACTTCATAGAGAAACAATTTTGATCCCCTTAAGACTAGAAAGACGTTAGTTTCACATTTTCATTGCAAATTACGCGATTTTGATTGCCCAGGCAACACAAAAGATTCGTTTCAATAACTTCACAGGTGCAATTTAAATGCTTCACCATTAAAAAATTTTTGGAAGAGCATGAGGGCGATTTTCCTTTACATTTCTTCTGAAGTGACAAGTGTGTGTCCAGCCGTTTTCAAGAAACCCTTGAAGTACTTCACACTGGTCCGGTTTTTACTCCAATGAGTGCCATCTCTTAAGACAGCTGTGAGAGGGAAAGTACTGTCACGTGTTGTAGCGCCGCCTCTTACTTATGGATCTGCGGCGTCCGCGCTATATGGTTTCTCACAACAACAAGGAAGTGTTTATGCTTCTCAGAAACACTCCCTCCCATTCTGTTGGAGAGAACGAACGAAGCCTTCCCCACTTTAATATTAAATCTGTGATTCGGGAAGACAGAGGGACAACAGCTGATCGTACGGAATAATATTCACCTTTAGATATAATAATATCACGAGGAAACTTTATTGAAAACATACAAACATTTACTTCTTAACCAATTAGAAGTTAGTCGGCGGCGAATTACTGGTTCTCTAACATCGGGCCTTTCTAAGGATTGGACCTGACAAGAATCGTGAAACGCGAAAGCTAGTATGATCACTTCCTGAGGAAATCTCGCTCAGGGCTGAAGTTCTGGCATAGAGTCTACCTGACACTAGGTAGATCTATATCTCGGATACTCTTAAGAAATAGTATCCTAACTACTCTTCTCTACCCGATGTTCCAGTCTTAGATTATGCTAAGTTCGTATTCTCTGTAGTGAACTACCTACTACACCAATGGAATCCCTGACTAGGGCCTATTCCGCTGCAGCGGCGATCTATCTTTTCTAGGATAGATGCTCGCTAACTCCCCTTGAGCTTTGGGCACTATATCTCGTGGAGCGTCCCTTGGCCCACACACAACAAAAGGCAAACGCGTCGCGTTTCCTTCTATCGGAGAACTGCTCTCTCCGTTGACCGAAAGCAGACTAACTAACAGATCCTCTTCAAGGGACCTGATAGACTCCCTCCTCCATGCTGCGCCTGCGCCAAGACATCGGCGCTGACCTTGTCCTCACGCTGACCTGTTGATGTCGTTCGCCTCTCTGGTCACGTGGGTCACCTTTGGTGCCCTTCACCGGCTACACCCATGAGGGTTGGCCCAGCTTCTTGCTGATGGATTTTAATCCTAAATTCCTCGTCTTCGCGGCCCTCCTCAGATCTCCCATTAGTGGGTGCCCCCTTTGAGAAAGTGATCCTACCTTTGAAGTACATTCTTATAGTAACACAATACACAATGTTATGTTCATACAAAGGTGAATGGCTCTTTTCCAGACTTGTAGGCGGCTGGAAGACACTAACAATATACAGGGAAAGTCGACGTGTCATTGACGATACTATCAGTTCCTCGAAAAGGCCTCGCCCTTCTAAGGCGTGAGAAACTGAAGTCCTTTGTTGCAGCTCTCGACTTCTGAAAAAAGGAATGTTTGCGAACTTTCTGTCGCCATTTTTGGGCTTGTAATGCTTCTTTCGTCATGAAAAAGCAACATAATGTTCATCATTAATATTAATTAACATGGTTAATGTGTCCGTTCTTACAACAGCAAACAGTCAAATTTGGTAAACTGAATCGATTTTTTTATTATAAAGTAAATAGAATTTTGAGAAGTAAATGTGATTTGTAAATAAAAATCCTCTCAACACGAAAGCAGGGAAACTTTTCAGCGCCTTATAAGGCGTAGAATGTCTTTACCACTCAAATTAATCACGAGATTGAGCGGGGTAATCTGTTCATGTTTTCTTTATTTTGTTGTCATGCTTTTTGACAATTTGTTTGACATTCAAATCGGAAAATCTTAAATATTAAAAGACATGTATTTATTACTTTCAAAGTTACCTTTTTTTTTTTTTTTTGATTGTAGGTTTAACGACCACCGTGAGCAACTCAATGGGCTATAAGCAGTCGCCCGTCCCTAATTTAGGGTCACTGGTTCCAGGGAAGGGAGAGAGCCAGCGCCGTAAGACAAACACAACAGTCATGCCTCACCGGGATTCGAACCCGGACCCCGTACGGACGAATGATCAGAGGCCATCGCTTAGACCACTGCGCCACCGGGGCGGTCAAAGTTACTTTCCAGTATTCGTCAAATTCCTTCCTCACCTTCCATTACTTCCCGCTTTTCCTAATTTCTTTCTTCTTTTCAATTTGTCCACTTCCCTCATCGTCTCTATATATCCCTGTAAATTTAAGCGAGGGTCGTGCAAAACGTTCGCACCCTAATATGTAGATGAAATCGGGGCCATTATGATTTCTTTGGGGGCGCGAATGGCCTTGCTGTTGTTAGCACGCCTGCTTGCCAAGGGAAATGTCTCGATTCCAGGGGATCAATTCCAGGTAGGTCAGACGTGCTGAACCGCAAAATATCCGCCGTGAGTCGGATATGCACATTAAACCAACAGATCTGTAGTACTGCCCTCCCTCCTCAATTAAACATAAGGGCGCCTATTTCTTCCTCCACCCTTTCTCTCTCCCCTGCTGGCAGTGTGTGTTTTGACGCTTGTGACGTCAGTCGCGTTTGTCACACGCACTAGTAACTATACTTCGATTCACCCTAAGATGACACTGAAGGGGAAGGTACGTGAAATCTATCTCCGCGACTAAAAGAAGTTCCCAACATTTTCCGTGAAAACTAGCACATTTATTGCCAAGAATTATACTTTATATTGTCCTAACTGTTTATTTATAAGTACATGTAGCTATTTTAGACAAATCTAAAAGGATATATTTTCAGAAATTAAGTTTTAAAATGAGTGTTTGAGAGACAAAGATGCCAATGATTTGATGGGGGAAGTGATTGATAGCTGCTAACAGCAGGACACAGTGGGGAGTGACGCGGGTGAGCATAACTCTCGGCCGTCCCCAAAGGTTCGGTGAATGCGTAGGCTCTTGTACCTTAAACTGCCGTGTCATCTTAGCGTGAATCGAAGTATAAGCATTCTGACTTCCCTATGTATATTTACTTTCCTGTCATGAACCTCTAGGTTCCATCTAATGTGTCTATTTCTGTAGTACTCGAATCAAAAAAGTGTAACAGGCATAACTGGTCGAGTCTAAATATTCTCTGTGTGTGCAATTCCTACAACAGCGGTTGTTAAGCCAGTGGTTGTAGGGATCCTGGTTGGGATTTGTAGTCAGAGTCTCGTACCCCTCATGACCGGGGTTGATCACTTAATGAATGCGATGAGCAACATAGTTATGGTTTCTTTTCATTTTAAGACATAAAGCCAGACAACTGAAACCCAGGTTTTCCCATAGATGCCCTAGTGCTTTGATCACGGTGAGAAAAAGGATTACTTATCTTGCTATTCCAAATATGCACTCACAAATGCAACTACCTCATCCTATCGCTTTACAGAAATGTTGTCTTTTAGTTTGGAGAACAAATAAAAGTCTCTTGACGTAAGTTTTGGGAAACTGGGTGGTATTTGAAGCAACTAAACTCATGTAGTCTCTATGGTAGTCTTCGCAGTTAGAAAAGTGTGCATTGTCTTGAAGGAGGAAGACACCTTTTCGCAGTTTTCCGCGTCTCTTTTCCATGATGAGGTTGGTATTGTATGCACGAGTGACACTGCTGCCATTTTCCAGGTAGTCAATCGCAATGATCCTTTCTGAATCCAAAACAAAATTCATATATATACCGTAGCCTTGCCTGCCGATGAAGTAACACATAACCTTTTGGTAGACGGAATAGATGCATGCCTTCACACTGAACTTTGTGTTAGTCTTTGGGCCAAAGGGATGAACCATGATTAATCCATTGTAATCATCTCTCATTGATTTTTCATTTTTAAAGAATTTATCAGGACTGGATTAACACTGCTGACTGAAATGGCTGCAGAACTGCCATTTTATATCTTGAATTGCGAGATCATGCAAGCAGTTCATGTTTTCCTGAGAGGTTAACATAGAGAGAGGGTCGTCCAGACAAATATGCATCAAAGTAAGATTTCCTGCCACAAACAGAAACTTCTGTCCTACTTGATAATTGTGGGACATACAGGAACCACGTTCCAAATGTCTGCATCATATTATTATGAGCCTCCTGCAGGGATACGCCTTTCAAAAACAAATATTTTTTCACAGCCTGAAATTCCTTTATAATTTCGCAAAAGCTTCTATGATATGGCTCACAAAATTACCTTAGAAAAAAATAAAAGAGAGTAAAAATATAACGGTTTTCCTCACTTCACTCTCGTTACATTGGTTTCACTTCTTGTTTCCCTTAGAGTGGTTTTTTTAACGTTTTAATTTGCGCTTTGTATGGGCGTATCCTTTATTTCAGCTGCATTTATTTTCACGTTTCTTCTTTCCTCGGTTTCCATCACCTCAGCCGACATATGCATAAGAAGTCATTCCAATACTCGAGAAGAATAAAATATCTTTATCATTTCGGTATATATCGACAGAAGATCGGTAAAAACGCTGCTACCTTTTTTTTTTGATTGGAGGTTTAACGACCACCGTGAGCAACTCAATGGACTATAAGCAGTCGCCCGTCTCTAATTTTAGGGTGACTGGTTCCACCGAAGGGAGAGAGCCAGTGCCGTAAGACAAACACAAAATCCATGCCTTACCGGGATTCGAACCCGGACCCCTTTCGGACGAATGATCAGAGGCCATCGCTTAGACCACTGTGCTCCGGTGAGTACATGATTCATTTCGCAACGTTCATTAAATAAACTCTGCATTATATACATTGAAAAATGCTCTTTTGCGAAATATTAGTTAATGCAAAATATTAAATAAGTTAATGTTCATCAGACAAACGTTGAGCCATCATTTATTTGCTGTTAAATATGTTATGGATTCACTTTCACCTCGCCTTGGACGTTGGACCGAAATTTGCTCTTAAATATTTTAAAGTTAATTTTCGTCAATTATATGCAACAAAATACAATCGTGGCCAAAAATCCTGCACCAATAGACCGAAAGTCAAATTTTTGATGTTTGAAGTCAACTTATACAGCGTAATTGTAAAGTCAGGAATACATATTTTTCATCATTTTAAAAAAAATTGTGTTCTGAATTCAAATATTTTTTTCAGAATGTTATTACCAACAATAGAAGTGAAGTCACAAGCAAGAGCACAGCGTCTAGTCAAAAGAAGCAAAAAAAAAATGGTGGAATTTGTAAAATTAGTGTACACTACATTATTGACACTTGCAGGGCATTTTCAATAACTGACCAACAAGCAAAATACGCTTGAATATTTAATTAGATAAAAACGGTTACTTAATAACAAAGTGCACCTTCGTGGCATGGAACTAATTAGCTTCTCTAATTGTCCATTGGTGGTAACACGGTACCATACGGCTCTTACAGACTCAATGTAAGTTAAGTGAGTTTAATTAAAGTTAATTACGTCTGTAAGGGCTATATTGCACCGTGTTATCACCAATGTACAACCAGATAATCTCATTAGTTCCATGCCAAGAAGGTGCACTTTGTTACAAGGTAACCGATTTTATCTAATTAAATATTAAAGCGCATTTTGCTTGTTGGTCAGTTATTTCAAGTGTCCTGCAAATCTCAACAATGTACTGTACAATAATTTTACGTTAAATGCATTGTACACTAATTTCACAAATTCCACTATTTGTTGCTTTTTATGACTAGACGCTGTACTTTTGCTTGTAACTTCACTTCTATTACTGGTAATAACATTCTGTAAACATATTTGAATTCAGCATAAAATGTCCTTTAAATTGATGTACTATAATATGTATTCCTGACTTTACCATTACGCTGTATAAGTTGACTTCAAACATCAAAAATTTGACTTTCGGTCTATTGGTGCAGGATGTTTGGCTACGATTGTATTTTACCTGCATTGACTAGTGTGCAAGTACTTAATCTCGTAACCATTCCTTACTTCGTGTTTGTAACTGAGCGAAGCGTAGCAGAAGGCCCAGCGGAGCTCTCTTTAGAAGACTCGAGGTAATTAGTTGTTCGGGCATAGCTACGAGATGACACATCCGATCACCGTGATGTTTTGCATGCGATTGGACACCGTCCATGGCCAAGTTTTGATGCCTTTTGATTCCCGATATACCGTGTCATTGAGGAATAATCGTCCAAAAACTTGCAGTTTTAGGGGTCTTTCTGGGTTTTGAGAAGGGGTTGTTTGTTACCTATCTTCTCCAAAGATCTTCAGCCGATTGCGGTGACACTTGCCACAGAGAAAGGGAAGGATATGGTGAGTGACATGGGGTTGGTATCATGTTGATTAGTCGTATCGTATAAATATAATGACCATTAATAAACTGACAAATTTTAATAATAATTGAAAAAATCCGCTCTCTATACTAGACTCGGGACAATTAGTTGTTTGGGCATAGCTACGACATGACACATCCGATAACCATGAATTTTGGCATTCGATTGGACATCGTACATTGCCAGCCATAGACGATGTCGATGCCTTCCGATTCCCGAAATTCTGTGTCATTGAGGAAATTCAATTAAAACTAGATGGCCTTTTACTTGAACCGTTTCACGAAAGTCGGCTTACTAACATTAATTTAAAAACATGTTCGAGGAGTTCGGTCGTTCGCGTACGTGTACCAGCCCCAATACGGCGGCGCACATTACCTTCCTCCAAGCATTGTCTCCACATTCTTCCGACAGTTGTTATATCCTGTTGCTTCATTTTTGCGGCGGTGCGTAGTAGGTACCAACAAGTCGTACGTAGCCCTATGTTGAAGTCTCTGGTAAAGGTGTTCGTTTGATGGCAGATTTCCCGAAGATCTCATCCAGGCATTTTCACTCCTCACATGTGCTTTCGCCACCGAGATCTTTACAATGCACTGGACAAGACGCCGGGTTGTTTCCCCTTTTAGTCTCCCTTACATATCCCGTGATTGGTTCGCAGCTTCAATCATTTGCGCAACCATAGGCGCATACCCACCAATATGCATGGCGCTTCGATAAATACTTCCTGGGGTGGAATTTTCTGTGTTGAGCAGCATACGAGGGTTGATTGATTAGTAAGGTCTATAATCGTATAAAATAAGTTTCCGACAAAATAAAATAATGAAAGTGAACCATAAGCCATTGGCTGTGCATCATTTTCTAAGGCGTAGGTGTGAAATAAATACGATTTTCGGAGAATGCCGAAATACCGGTGTTTAACCGAAGAAAATACTAGTATTCAGGTTCATAAAAATTGCACAGCATACTAGTTTTCTGAGTACCGAAATACTGGTATCGCTATCACGTATTCTGACATAGCGGGCTTTAGCTGAATATGGCCGTCACGCCATATATCCTAAATATGCAAACTTCTCTTCTTTTTCTGAACGACGATGGCTTACTTTTTCTGCTTTTTTTCCCTCATTCCGTCTCTCACTAGTTTTTGATTCATATTTTGTTTAGTTTTATCCTTCAGTGTATTCCAGGCTTAATTTCTGCCTTTACTATTATGTTTTCTTAATACGAGGTCCCGTTAATGACTTCATACTTATTCTTTAGTTCCCTTTCCTCTACATTTTTTTGCCATTTTCTCTTTCTTCATTTACCATTTCTTTTGTTACTTTGCAAGTATCACCTATAGATTTTCCCGCTCTTTCATTTGGGGCTTTGGTTCCCCCACACGTTTTTTGCTATCTCTGTTATACTTTGCCTTCTGTGTTCCATTTTTTCTCTGTATATTTATTTATTTTCCTGTCATGCGCTGCTTACTGGCCTCTTTAATCTGGGAGAAGTTAGAGAGTCGATTTTAAGTACCACCACATGAAATATGTATAACACTTTTTTTTTCTGCTAGAGTATGGGTGAGAAATATTGACTCCTACGAATGATGACACTTTTCGAGAAAGCTATATTCAGATCATGTCCCGAGGCTTCTGTGATCACTTTAATGCTTGCCGTTCTGTCATCTGGAACAACCATTCCTGGGATTCGTCGATCGAACTAGTCTGTCACTCTTCGTGGAATACCCGATTTATGACATAAACGGAGGATCTAATATATCATTTGCGTCCTGACGCCCCGTCAATGTAGTCTCATTCCGACTCACTTCAGCTAGATAGTAATTAGGAAACTGAACAGTCGCATCTGAATAGTTTCTGTCACACTAATGGAATTAGAAATATTTTCTGCATTGTCGAGTTCGCTGGTGTGATTGTTCTCTAGCCGTGAAGAAATGGATATATCACGGAAAATACCGTAATTACCGCTGCATAGAAATTAATAAATTTCAATTCGCTATTTAACTGTCAGAATAATTTCGTGATTTTATTAGGAATACTACGTCTCTTTTACATCACAGGCACATCAATCTTCAAAATTTAACCACCATCATTTTGTACGCTGGGTATAATTTTTAGCTAAGAGGTAGACTGGGTATAGTTTCTTGCTACATAATGTCATCGTGGTCCATGAGAAGATGTGTAACGTTAGGGTTATGCCGAATAAAAATTCATCGCATTTCTGTTTCACACGTTTGTCCAATACAAAGAAGTGACACTCCGGAGTACTATACTGTGTTACATACATCCGTGACGAAAATTGTATTAAGCCTTAATGAAATACCCCGAATTAAACCAAATTAAATACAGGCATTATGCTAAACTTTGGTACTAAGCAATTTAATTGAAAAGCATGACTTAGACTCTAATTATAATCTAACTAGACTAATTAGAATCTAATTAGAATCTAAATCATGCTTTTCGATTAAATTGTTTAGCACCAAAGTTTGGCATAATGCCTGTATTTAATTTGGTTTAATTCGGGGTATTTCATTTGGCGTAAGGCTTAATACGGTATTATTTGTCACGGATGTGTGTAACACAGAATAGTACTGCGAAATGTCACTGCTTTACATTGGATAAATGTGTGAAACAGAAATGCGACGAATTCTTATTCGTCGTAACCCTAAGGTTTATTTCCACGTAATGCAGTATTAAGAACAGCTTGTTTGTCAGCTAAATACGTAGGTGTGTAGCGTTTATTCAGTTGCGTACCTACAATTTTAGGCTCTTAAAAAATATTTAATATCTCTACCCTACCCCTGCTTCTGTTCTGTATGAAGATATTTCTAAGGAAATCAAAATGAAAATATATACATTTTAATTTGTAAAAACATGTATTACCTTAACACTTTGAGGAGTGGGTTTTGTAACAATGCACAGCCCCAGGAGTGAGTTTTGTTTTTTTGTTTTTAGCACATTTGGCAGATAATTTATAGAAACACAAACATAATGCTATAAACGATATGATATTGTATTATAACTTGAAAATACAATATTGAAGTTAAATATTTACGTGAAATAGCAGTTCACAGTCTGAAATTATTTGATTATAATTTTATTAGAATAATTTTGATAGAGTGTGGTATTCCTCAAAGCAAGGGTTAACTCAGAGCACAACACCACAGCCAGTGCACATGAATCTTGTACTCTGTCTCTTTTGGTCCCTTCTTATGCGCTTGCACACGTGGAACTGTCTTTGAGTTCTAGTTCCTTTTGCTCTAGTTTCCTTCTCATGCAGAAACTAGAACAAATCAGGGCTGGTATATACATTGATAAAACACTGTGGTACTCATCCATACATTGAGAAACACCACGGCTCCCGTATTTTCATACTAACCTAAGCAAAAATAATCAAAAACGTACCGGTACGTTCATACTCCTCAAAGGCTTAAAAACCATATTTTTTTTATAGATAGGTTAAAAATGCTCACATAAAAAACTATTTATTCCTACTTTTTGCATTGACAAAGGCTCTAATTAAATCTTTGACACAGCATTTTCTGCCTATTGGGCTTCAACGGCAATTAGTGAAGACTATTTAAGTCCTTCTGACACAGTATTTCGCAAATAATTTTGGACTATTTTTAGCCTGATGAATGATCTTTCACACGTAGGTGCTGTAATAAGTAATGCTAGATATAAAATAAGTGCAATAGAGACGTCCAGGTAATTATATAACACATTAATTTTATTATTCGAGTTCTGCGAATACTTTCATTGAATTTATTGGTTTAACTTTTTCTTTTAAAAAGCGACTTCAAACTGTTTGCAAAATGTGAATGGAGAAATTTTTACATATATCTTTATTATATATACTTGTAGATTGTCATATCGTATTTTTATTGAGGGTTTAACGCGTCTACCGTGAGCAACTCAATAGCCTATATGCAACAGAGCTGAGTTCGGGCTCAAGTTTTGGAGCCCGAACCCTTCCGAGCCCGTGGTATGTCAGCCTCAGCTCACTCGAGCCCGAATTTTATATTGCAAGATAGAGCCCGGGTTCGAACGATCTCGAAAATGGGCTAACCTGTTCAACCATTAACAAAAAACATCTCCTTTTCCACACTTCCACTCTCTCCTCCTAATGCAATTAAACAATGTGTTTCTCAAATGGGCAGCGGAGAAGGGACCTCAATATGTTTTTATAGTGTAACTGTACGATTTGCTTTGACCGTTCGTTTCCACCTGAAGTGCTTCGGGCGGCCGGGTATCCAAAATGATCGGGTGGTGCTGCAATTGTATGTTGCTTAAATAATGTTAATATTATCGCGCCATAATGCACTGCAATATGCACGTTGCTAAATGGAATTAACAGGAAGCTACTGCGTGGAGATAGGGGGTAAATTATCGTTTCCAAGCTATCAGCTATCCAATATCTATAGTTCTTGAAAACGCTTTTTCTTCTCTGTAGAAAAACACTAATGCACGGTCTATGGTATTTTCTACCCAAGCTCGGAATAAATAGCCATCTCGAATGCCGCTCCACAAACAGAACCAGTTGCCGAAGAATTCCCTGTAACAACTATAAAGTGTATCATTTGCTATATTGTATAAATTCCCATTTTTATATAAAAAATATTTCGCTCTCCCTAAGAGCCCGAGCCCGCCCGAACCCAAACCGAAGTAAATATTCTATAGCCCGAGCCGAGCACGGGCTCTGCTTCGAGCTCTGACTCAGCCCGTCTCAGCTCCGATAAGCAGTCCCTACTTTCTTCTTTAGGGCCACTGACTCAAGGGAAGGGAGAGCTAGTGCCATAAAACACACAAAACATCCATGCCTCACCGGGATTTGAACCCGTACCCACCTCGGACGAATGATCAGAAGCCATCGCTTAGACCACTGCGCCACCGGGACGGCAAATTTCACTTTCCTTTAGTGTAAGCCAAATCTGGTGCTCAAAAAATGCGAAATTATTGAATTTCTTTTTGCACGCTAATAAATAATTATTTCCAATTTGTGTTATACATATATTTAAAACACTGTAAACTGCATTTACCCTGAATGCGTCTTCAGCTCTTTTAAATCTGCAATCCAGTGTTTGGTACTGTGCCAACGACGTACCCTGCATTGCTGATGCCACAGCAGAAACATAACTTAAAAAAGTTTCTTCCCAAATCGAGCATCTCTGCACGACACATACATTCCTTTGATTGATATCATGAGGAAAGGATCATTTCCTTTGGTTTTCCATATTTGCATTCATCTAAACGTGAAGTTTCAATTGAACATAAGAAGATATTTTTTAAACACAATCAAACTTCGGGAATTCCAGCATAATCGTTGCTTTTCCTTATACATTTCATTCTGCTATGAATTTCTTTTCACGTTTACTGTTCATTGTTTTCACGACAGTCTCTTGGAGATCGGTCTTATCTGAAACAACTGTTTGACTTTCCGCTCTTCACTCATACTTTCAACATATCCAGACCTTGTGAGCCGAGTGAATTTGATTTCATTAACTATTAAGGGCGCCACGAAAACACACATGCAATACAAACGCCTTTTTATCTGCTCAACTCTGCTGTTAATTAATCTCTAAGGGATCTAGATTCTTCCTTTGAATTTTGATTTTAAATTACTGTTGTAACTTTTAACATCTGTCTGTAAAACTCCAAAGATTCGTCATTTTATAAAATCACAGACTTAATAATTCATTTATAAATAATTTGACATCAATGAGATTTAGAAAAGGGAAGGTAAGGTAAGAAACAAGATGCTCTGTTACGCACTTTAATTCCGCCTTCAATTTTAGCATTTATTGTAGAATAAAAGTAGCAATGTTTATTCACAATTAAATGTTTATTTAACATTTTATCTCAGCATCACAAGTTTTGTAGTCATCAATTTAGTGTTTATTACTATTCTTAGCTGCGATGAGCACTTGAACATTATTTGAAATATGATACCATTTGGATATTTTTAATTGTTTGCTGAAAAATAACATGAATGTTAATGTCTCTTGCTATTCGTATGTGATCTGTATCAGCTTTACTGATATAGAAGACCAATTTTTCTGATTGGATGTTTTGTATGATTGAGAGTCATCGTAAGAACAAAAATTGTTTGCCGCAGGAATCTAGCCAGGATTGCGTTTTGTCATTTCACGAGAACCAAAACGATATAATTATTAGTTTACTTTCTGATGTCGGTAAACCGCTTGTTATTTCAAGATGTTTCCAGTTGTGTGGGTTGGAAAAGAGCAAGAACAAACTTCTACGATAAAAAGAAATACACTCCCAAACTTATCGTATATTTTTAGAGACCTGGACAGCCATTATTTGCAGATCATTCTGTTCCAGAAATCTCTTAGGAGAGACGGATCGTAGATTTTTTCATCAGCACAATTTTGTCGAAAACAGATTGGTTGGATTGTTTTATGACAAGACAGACGCAGCTGCAGAAGAGGCAGAAACTCTGTTTACGCGAAATTGTACCCTACATTGCTAGCCTAATTCTCTTTTGGCGGAAGCTTTATTGATCTTGTGACATTTACCCGCGAAGAGCGCTCAGAAAAGGAAGAACCTCACTCGCTGAGCATACAAAGCATTGTTTTGTTACTGTTTTTTTTTTCTGGAACAGACGTGCCTTCAATACAGCTGAAATATGCAAATGAAACAAAACCCCTAAGAGATTAAAACATATCCCAGATGTGTTCAGGTTTCTATGAATCTAATCAATATGAAAGGAATACTGCGGATATTAACGAGCAGAGATTGATACACACACACACACACACACACACACACACACACACACACACACACACACATCCAGATAGTTCTCTAAGACCCCAATAGACGCTATCATTTTTGCAACTACTCCTTTAGAGCTGAATATTACGATCCAGGAACTTGCTGTCAAGAGTAAAGAAGTGGAATAAAAAATGAACTTTCAGAAGACAAAACTGATGTACAATGCATTTACAAGACATAAAGATGTTACGATTGATGGGGGAAAGCTTGATGTAACCGATTCCTGCATTCAGCGTGGACAACAGATATCAATCAAAGGTAAAATTGATGAGGAAAATAATCGTCGTATAAAACTTGGCTGGAGATCTTTTGGAAGGAGCAGTAGCATTTTCAAGAGCAGTATGCCATTGTGTCTTAAAAGAAAAGGGTTTAATCAGTGCACATCCTTCCAGTTTTTACATATGGAGCAGAAACATGGAATGCTAATAAAAAATACATACTAAGGCTGCAAACAACTGGAAGTAACATGGAGAAATGCATGCTTGGTGTAATAAGGAAAGATAAGATGAGGAACTCGTGGATAAGGAAAATGGCCAGAGGGGAAGACATCATGATTAGAGTAAAATCCTTGAAATGGCAACGGGCTGGAGATATTGCCAGAAGAACCGACCACCGATGGACAAATGAAATTTTAGACTGAATACCAAGCGACTGAACAAACCCCCAGAAGAAGACCATAAGAAAAATTGATGGGTACAATTCGAAAACATGGTGGAGTGACATGGAATAGAGTGGCTCCAGACAGACGGGTATGGAGGGAATTTGGAGAGACCTTTATACAGCAGTGGATTTATAACGGCCAACAATGATGATGATGAAGATAGGTATGGATTTAGGAATGGCTACAGCACTATAGATCATTACGAACTAGGGAACACGAACTTCCACTATGTGTGCCCGTTGTTGAATATGAAAAGGCCTTCGTTCAGTGAAACCATCTGCAGTTATAATGTCGTTTAAATCCTTCGGTATTAAGGGTGCATACATTAGCATTACTAACAACATGTATGAAAATGCAAGTGCCAAGGTTCGAATATTTCAGGATACAGCACCATGTGAAAATAAGATAAGCAGTGAGAAAAGGTGACCCCATACCTCTCAAACTCTCCAATGCCACATTGCATAATGTCTTCCAACCGCTGAACTGGGAAAACAATGGGATAAAGTTTAATGGACTTAACTCATCTTCGTTTTGCTGAAAACGCAGTCATTTTTGCAACTACACTGGCGTGCAAAAATTAAAGAAGAGGAGAAATTAGCATAACAGCGGAACGAGCGGACAGAACGGAGCAAAAGACCACTCAGGAGAAAAACTAGGGTCCGGTACGGTAGGGCATGCGCATATATGCAGCATGACGTAGGGGGGGGGGGAGTGTGGGAAGGGTATAAAGCACACGGGTGGTGTACGTTCAGCAATTCGGTGAAAGCTATTGCACGGCGTAAATCGGTTTGAACGGCGTCGAATTGCTGCCACCGTGTGATATGGCCAACAGGCAATCTAGTAAACGACATCTGGATGACTTTACCCGAGGTCGCGTCATTGAGAAGTATAAAGAAGGTCGAAGTGTGACTCGTGTGATCGAGGAGTTCGGGATCGCTTACAGCATCGTTTCACGAGCATGGAGAGCATTTCAAACAACAGGAACAGCTCTACATAGTAACTCTGTACTAGTGATCCGATTTATTGGCGTAGGAAATAAACACATAGGCGTTTCCAAGCTTTCGCACATCAACAAGATGGCTTTTTCAAGGAAGGTAGACAGAAACTGCAAACTAAAAAATAGAACGCTTAACAATTTGAACGTGGGAACTTGACAATTAATAGATGCGACGTTATATTCGTTTAAAGATACGAGGCATCACATTGGTTGCACGCTGTCTGAGAGTTTAGCAGTGGTCGTCCACGAGCAACCACGTTGGCGGAAGACCGGTATATTGTCCTACAGGCGAGAAGAGACAGACGGCAGACAACGAGAGAAATCGCATGGCACATGCAACAGACAACTGGACGTCCGTTATCGCGTTTTACCGCAGCCAGGAGGCTGCACAAAGGTGGTCTATTTGCACGACGACCAGTACGGTGTGTGGCATTAACGCCTGCTCATCGGAGACGGCGGTTTCTGTGGTGCCAGGAACACAAAACTAGACATTTCAGCAATGGGGTCGAGTTCTCTTTACGGATGAGAGCCGATTTAGTCTGATGAGCCATTCTGGATGTATACACATCTGGAGAGAGCAGGGAACACGCAATCACACCTCCAACATCATCGAAAAGGACCGGTTTGGAGGTGGCGGAGTTCTCGTTTGGAGCGGTATCATGATTGGTAGCCGTACTGACCTCCACATCTCCCAAGGAGGTTCAGTCACTGGTATCCTCTATTGTATCGAGGTTCTCCTGCCTCACGTGCGTATGTTTAGAGGTGCTGTGGGTTCTGAGTTCCTCTTCATGGACCACAACGCTACACCTCATCGCACAGTGGCTGTCGCAAAGCTGTTGGAGAGTGAAGATATTCAACTCATGGATTGGCCTGCAGGGTCCCTGGACCTAAATCCAATCGAATACGTGTGGGACCTTCTCGGGAGACGCTTGGCAGCACGTCACCAGCCGCCAGCAACGATTCCGCAGTTGCGATTGGCGCTACAAGAGGAATGGGCCGCGATGCCTCAACAGCTAATTGACAACCTCGTCCTCAGCATGGACAAACGTTGCAAATCCTGCAAAGCTGTCAGGGGTGATCATATCTCCCACTTAAGAATGAAATGTTCTTGGCAGCCACCTGTCACATGGACGTTTCTGTCTTCTGTCCAGTTGTGCTAGAAGCTACCTTTTCAATAAAGTGCCTTTGTATCCTTTGGATTCCTTGTTTCGACGGTTTTGCTTTCTTTGTCCCATATTCGTACATCTTGGGGATCTTATGGTATGATCTGAGTCGTTGTGGAGCAGTTCTGCACGACGTTACATTCAAAAAACCATTTCGTCATTAATTTTTGCACGCCAGTGTATCTACTCAGAGATTTAGAATATGATCCATGATCTTACTGACATGATTAAAAATGTCGGATTAAAAATGAAATTTTAGGAAACATAATTGATGTATAAAAGCCGTACCATAAAAACTGAGAATATTTCTTGGGGGGTTGGCAACAGTGGGAAAGGAAAAAATAAGCACGCAGACGAATTAAAGAAGTACCTATGGGAACAATTATTGGCCGTTGCAGTTAATTCTGGTTTTGTTATTGCGCTGTTGTTTAAGGTATGTCTGCATTTTGCCATACAGCAATGGAGGAGAGGGATTCGGCGTTAAGAAAAGAAAAGCCTTGCGCGATAAAATTTTGCTATCGTTTGGGCAAAACGGCTCAATAAACAGTTGATTTAATGATAAAAGCTAACAAAGATTAATGTTCGGGTGAGTCAACGACTTTTAGCTGACACCATGATTTAACAAAAAATAGCGTTTGTCGACAGAATTCACTCCTAGGCCTTGTCGACCTTAAAGTGTTGTTAAGGAGCGTATTGTTAACACTGCTTGGGCAATCCTACAAGAAGATCCACGAATGACGTGTGAAGACATAGCGGCGTAATATTTCAAAAGCGTCGGCATTCCGCAATCTACCCCACAAATTACTGCTGCATCGTGTGTGTTCCAGATGGGTACCTCATCATCTGACGAGAGAACAATTGTTAGACAAAGTTCATTTGTATCATGAGTGGAAACCAATGACTGCAAAGGATCCAAACTTCCTAAACACAAGAACAACTGCCGATAAAACATGGGTCCAGTATTTCGATCCCCCTCACGAAGCACGCAAGAAGTGTCTGAAAACACACAGGCTCGCCTCCTCCGAAAAAAGTCCGCCAAACGAAATCAGCTGGGAAGATGATGATGGTAATTTTCTTTGATTATAAAGGTGTAGCCTACCAGCACGCCGTTCCTCCACAAATTACTGTCTATGCTGTGTAATTACATTTCGGTCTTGAAGCGTCTGCGACGAAACATATCGATTAAGCGACTGGAACTGGTGGGCAAGTTGACCCTGCACCATGTTAACGCTCGCCCGTACTGCTTGTGTTCAACAGTTTCTTAAGAAATGCAGTATTGAAATCATTCCACAGCCTGCCTACAGTCCTGACCTCGCCCCGTGTGATTTTTGGTTGTTTTCAACAATGAAGGAGAAGTTCCGGGCCCAATATGGAACACAGATGCTGACGTTACTCAAGCTGTACAGAAGCTCCGACGAAATGCCTTCGCCACATGCTTTGAAAAGTGAACTGAACGACAGGAGCATTGCATATCATCCGAGGAAAGATACTTTGAGAATGAATAACATATATTTTGCTGTACCTATATTTCTTCATTTTGTGTGATTTTACTTTAAATTTTTATGGAACGGTCGATACTTTTACAAGAAATGAAGATTTATTGATTGAAGGGGAAAAGCTGGCGATACCTCATATCTACATTTGTCTCGTCAACAGATGTTAAGCGAAGGCCACAATAATGAAGAAATTAATCGGCTTATAGATATCGAGATATCAAGCAACGGCTACGTTAATGAAGAAAAACAAAATCAATAGTTCCTCAACGGTTCCATAAGACTCCTTGGTGGCAAAATTATCAAATAGATAAAATACAAAGACACGATCCGAACTGTCAAAAACGACATGCTAAAAATACGGCGAAGTATTGCTGCTCATAACAAGGGAACGTCATTGAACACTACTCAACACGTACGTCAAGACCAAAAACATTGGGTATCGGTAATAGCTGTAAGGGGTCTACAAAGTAAAAATAATTAAATACATTTTAGTATCTTTGACAAGATTTAATTTATTTTATTAAATGGTTAGGCACAATAATGCATGCTAAAGTTCTTAAGGGTGGTAGAAATTATACAGCTATTAACATTCCCGACACAACACAAAGACAATGTTAGAAAAATACGAAGATTCACTATATTTGTCAAAAATACTAAAATGTATTTAATTATAATTATTACTTTGTTGATCCCTTACAGCTACTGTCCAAACCCAGTGTATTTGTTCTAGCCGTAAATGTGGATCAGTGTTGACTGACATCCCTTTGATAAGACTGGAAATGCTGAGCTTTATAGCATCACATTTTTGACAGTTGGAATCGTCTCTTTTCCCTTAATGGGGGATAGTTGATTTTATATTCTTATATATGTATTTATACGTATATACATTATACATTTTAACGGTTCCATAAGAATCCATGGCAAATGTAGCTTAGTTGTCAATAGCGGTAGTTCATATGGGTTCTTCATCTGCACCTTGAAATATCTTGTACCACAATGCAATAACGTTATTTAATCAAAGAAATAAATACCTCGCTCTTTCCACGTTCCAGAAACACACAGCAACCGAAAAATTGTTTTTCAGCCGCCGCTGTGTAAATGTAACGCACTCGGCTAGATATCGAGAGTTCTGTGGTTCATTTCCACAGAGGCGGCTGAAAAACAATTTTTTGGTTGCTGTGTGTTTCTGGAACGTAAAAAGAGCGATGTATTTATTTATTTACTGTCGCCACGTATTTGGAGGATTCTCACTTTGGATCTCGCCCTTTGGATTTAACTGCTATAATATATATATAGGCAGTGCCGTTAATGCCCACCAGATGGATACGTCTCAGTAGCTGAGCCCATCTTACGGATTTATGATGTCAGAAGCTGACTTAAAAATACACATAGCACCGTGGATTGTTGGCCATCGTCATGTAAATGTAACGCACTCGGCTGGATATCGAGAGTTCTGTGGTTCCGTTCCACAGCGGCGGCTGAAAAACAATTTTTCGGTTGCTGTGTGTTTCTGGAACGTGGAAAAAGCGATGTATTTATTTATTTACTGTCGCCACGTATTTGGAGGATTTTCACCGTTATTTAATCATTTCATATAATAGACTGTTTCTTTTCTAACTTTTCATGTTTAAAACATACGTTTAAAATTAGCCATGACAACCACAAAACACATGGGACTATCTCTTAATTTTATTCTGTAATTGATTTTGCAGATATAAACTATGTCAGTGCATGCGTTATGATCAAAGGTCGACCGACACCGTACTAATGTATGCCAATAAATGATATGTTGTGCTTTTCTTCTAGGTATCTGGTGACTTTTGTCAACACAGTGTACTTCTCAATCGTTTCAACATGAATATGATTCGTAAAAATGGCAATATATGCTTTATTCAGCAACTGATGTTAATACTTCTTTGCTGTAGAGAAGTATTTAGACATAAAAGATAAAAATTAATAGAGAAAAACTTCATGGTTTTAACTATTCTTAACCATACAAAATTCAGTTTTCCATTTTTTGACGTTATTCCCGTTTTTAATCCTAGGCATAAGTCCCAAATATTTAAGTATAAAAGGTTTCACTTTCAAAACATTTGTTTTCATCCAGACCGCTCTTCCCTAAACTTTTGCAGTATTTCCCCAATCTGAAATTCCGAGATAAACACCTGTTTGCAATTGCAGTAAAATTGCCTAGTTCAAAACAACAAATACGCAGTTCATTAAAAAAATATAAACTGGGCGTCAAATATCAAGAACGAAACATAAAATTGTAAATAAAGAACCACGCTGTAGAGAGTTCAATCACTGGGTTCCTAGAATAAAAGATGTAAATATCAAAATATCCTATGGATAGCAATTTGAACAGTCAGTGATATGCAAATCTAAACGCACGATAAAAGGCATGCTTTCCATCGAAACTTCTCAGCAAAATGCTTCGGCGTAAATTGAGACTATTCATTTTGCTGATCATTTCGCAGAGAATACGTTTCACAACACGTAGGACATATTTGTTAGTTAGAGGTAGGACAGTCGGTCATGGACGTTGCTCGGTCGGTGCTTTGTGTTAACCTGGGATGGATTTGGATTGGCTCGTAGCGACACCGGTACATTTCCAAGTGAACCACTTTAGAAATGGCCCACATGTTCGTATTCTACTTGTCTGAATATTTGGAACGAACGAATAATTGAGCGAAGCTCTTTTACTAGGGTACTGCTGTGTTTTTGCTCCGTAGTTTTCGTTTGGCTAGTGCCACTCTTCAGTGTTTCCGGTAATTTATTTTGTGTGTGAGTGATCCGTGAATGCCTCACATTTCTTTTCGTACACATACCAAGTCGGTAAATGAATAATTTGATTAGTTACCTTCGCGTTTCTGTCTTGGCCATGTCGGCCAAGACTGGATTTTCACTTCACCATTGCAAATGGCGGCATCCGGCTGGAGCGCAGTTCCAGCTCTCGATTATGAAAGTGGCTTTCCTCTTCTTCTTTCTTCCACCAATGGTGGACCTGCTTCGACAAGCCCCTCCTCCTCACAGCGTCGTGTAGCTGGCCTGCACACTATAGCTGCTTCTACTTCTACGCCACAAAGCGGTTACCTACTATATTCCCCGAAGCCGATAGAGGAGTAGATGGGCGTAACGATTTTGTCAGTGGATACTACGTCATCACAACGTACAACTACTTTATGCAGTACAACTACATAATAACAACTACTTATTATGCAGCAGTCTTTTCGACTGCACCTACTACTTCCGTTCAGTCGTCTGCTTCCAATGGCCCTTATCAGCTGAAGTGTGATGACAGTTCCAATTTCACGGTGGATTTTCCGTCAACTTAGCCAGCCGTCCAGCATTTTCTTAATAAAGTCGGCCTCGGGATTGCTTTTCCTGCTCTTCCAAATACAAATCTCACTGCTTATAGTGCTGCCCTTAGGTTACTCTTCCAGAAAACAACCGTGACACACATCGCCAGGAGAGATGGCAAAGTTCTTGCCTATTTTTCTTCCTCCGCATATGCCCTGCAAGTCACAAATGATGGCCTTACTATTGGTGACCGCTACATCACGGGAGATCCTCTCAACCATTTGCCTGCTGTTGTGAGCTTTTCCCTAGTTCCTCCTAAAATTTCTGATGAACTGTTATTGTCTGTCGCTCAGAACTTTTAACGCACTGTTGGCACAGTCACCACTTTCTCCTTTTTCCCTGCAGTGCCTGACGATCGCTATCTGCTCGGCTTCCGCTGGAATGTACGGGTGGTATTTCCTTCTGACGAGACCAGGGAGCGAGTTCCACCCAAGTTTCGTGAGCGTTGTGATACGCACACACGCGGAATCACCATCACAGTCGGCACTATGTGTTCCACTTGCAAGGGCTATGGACATCCTCGTGCCTTATGCCCGAATCGTGCTTCTACCATCACAACCTTGAAAGGACGACCTCAGTATTCTTTTACTTGAAATTTAAGTCAACGACGGCCGACTTCTGGTGAACGTAGTATTACAACCGTTGGTCGACGAGTGACATCTGGCGAACGTAGTACTACAGCTGTTGGAAGAGGCATAACTTCGCCACGACCTCCGGCTTCCGGACCTATTTCTACTCAGCCATCGCTTCCTTCATCAGGCTCACAATCGCTTAATGCTCCGTTATCTACAACTCGTCAACCTGTGGAAACTCAATTACAACCTTCTGCTTCTACTGGTGAGACCACTATATCTAGCAATTTCAAAGTGCCAGACACTCCTGCTGCCGCCTCTGTACCCTCTCAGGGACGAGAAAAACGTAACAGGACTCATAACACTCTTACAAACAAGGCTCGTATGGCAACAACGACTTGTGATGATCGGAGTAATCGTTCTGCCAGCCTCACTACCTCTGATGATTCCGTCACCTCTGACACCGATGTTGGTTCCGCTGACCCAATCGCTTCCGCCAATTTTCTTAAATTTCTGGATACGAATTCATTTCTTCAATCTCCAATCCCAGGGAATATTCTGTACAATTTTCTTGTCAGTTTCCGAATTAATAAGCTGTCATGCAAATTCTTGGCAGCTTATACTACAACTCTTCCTGACGTCCTTCTGCAACTGCAAGCGGTCCGCTCATATCTACAAGCGGTACCTCCCATGACTCTTGGCGATCCTCGTTGGATCAAGAAGTTCGTTCGCCGTCTAGCTAATCTGCACACTGCTGCAGACAATATTCTCCAGCCGCCATCTAATATGTCACTTCAAGGTAGCGACCTTCAATTGTAGGGGATTTAGCTCCCCACTAGCCAACGCACTAGTTCACGAGGATTTCACTCCTTTGAACCACGTCACAGTTCATCTCACCTGTGCCTTCATCAACAGTGACTTCAGTTTGTCCAATGTTCATCATCTGCTCCTGCAGTTTCGTCTTCAGGACCGTCCATTCACCCAGAATCCTCACTCTGTGCGCTGGTTTCGACTCGCTCATATCATCATCCTCCGCTTGCCAGGAAACGGCATGCTAAATAGTAAGTCTTTTATGACACTAGTTGTGTCTACCTTCTGACATTTATATCATGTTTCAGTGACTGTTTAACTACTTATGTATATATTTTTTTTCACACTTCCCACGAACTGTGCTCTGTATTTGACTTTTACCCTACCTTGTGGGGTTCATGTTGCTCACTCAGCAGTGAACTGCTTCCTCGGCTCTTCATTTTTATGATTATGCTCCGAACATTTTTCCTTACTTATATTTGTATATCTCGCGATAACCCTATGTTATTCCTTGTATTTGCTCATAATTTGATCTGTCAATATTCCTTCGTACTTATTAGAGTCGTCTAATAAAGCGATTTTGAAATCTCTTTACGACGCGTCCAGTCACGCCCATCTCGTACTCCTCAATTTCTCCCTCGCCGCCCCGGTGGCGCAGTGGTCTAAGCGGTGGCCTCTGATCATTCGTCCAAACGGGATCCGGGTTCGAATCCTGGTGAGGCATGGATGTTGTGTTTGTCTTACACCACTGGCTCTCTCCATTCCCTGGAACCAGTGACCCTAAATTAGGGACGGGCGACTTTTTATAGCCCAATCAGTTGCACACGGTGGTCGTTAAATCTCCAATCAAAAAAAAAAATGCTCCCTCATGCTTATGGAAGGGGATTGACCTACCTCGTGCGAGTGAGTCCCTCGTTATTTTGAAAATTGTCTGCTTCTTTCCACGATTCGTCCTCTCCTGTGAGTTCATTTTATGCTCTTATTCCACTTATTTCAAGTTTTTTATTTAACCCTAGTTGCTTTCCTCCGGGCAACATCGTCACTTGACTTGACTCCTTCCCGCTAATCATCAGCGTTCCTATACGCTGCCTTAGTGCTCTCGCTTATGCGTTTCTCAGTCTCCTTCCCGTATTTCGTCGCCTTCCGTTAGTTGCCCTCGACTGACGTCATCTATTCATCTCTTGTGTTTCGTTTATCTACTGTTATTGTTTTCCTCGTGACGTCATCGTTTCTCCTCATGGCTTGTGCTCTCTCTACTGATCATCATCCGCCATTGACGCCCCCTCCAGATGAACTGTTCCCCATTCCCTCAGATGTTCTGTCACAGATCTTAACTTTTTTCGTGACGGTTTCGTTTTCCAGTTCATATTCCTGAGTCCTCCCCGCAAGGTTAGTTTTACTAGCTTCCTTAGCTGCGGGTGTTAAATATGTTGCTTTACCGAATACCAAACTTTCAGCGTATATTTCTGCTCTCTATCTTCTTGTTCCGACTGCTACAATCACAGATCACACATAATGCTCGGAAATCCCGGTTCGTACTTGTTTATCTTTTCACTCCTGCTCAGGTTGAGCGGGTTCTTTCTTCACCGAATTTCGTTGGCTTACAGGATTTGTACGCTGTTCCTCTGGCGCAATGCACTACATTTCTTAGTTTGTCTCCAGTTCCTCCTGAGGTTTCCATTGATATCCTACATGATTTTCTTTCTCACTTTGGTTCTGTTATCGATCCTATACGCACATTGTCTGCTGCTTCCGACGATCAAGGAGATCGTCCTTACTTAAAAGCTCTCGTCGTTTTTCCTGATGAACATTCCATTGCTTGTTGTCCGACCACATTCAACGTAGTGTGTGGTAGCCATACTCGCACCGTTCATGTTTTTCCTGCTTTGCATTGTCTCATTTGTAAATCACCCGATCACCATAGTACGTCTTGCCCCACTCGGGATACCGATCGCCGTTCTTTGCTGTTTGTTAGCCCTTCTACTCCGGTGACCCTGTGGCTCATTCACCCTTCCCACATCTCAGTCTGTCCCGCTTTCTCCTTCCTTTCTGCTTTCTGTTTCGCCTCTTTTGTTTTCGGCTTCTGATACTTTATCTCGTCCGCTCATCTTTGACATTACCTTTCGTTCTCTTCTCCTTCCATCGAATCTTATGGATGTTACTTCCTCCGCAACCAGTTCACCACAATGTTCACCTTCTTCCAGTCCTGCTTCCGCCAAGACTTCCATTAAATTCCCCGCATCTCCATCCTCGCCGACTTCTTCTCCTGAAGATGTTTCTTCTCCGCGTGCCTCTTCAGCGTTTGTTGCTCCACCTGATCTTCAGAGCTCCGCTGTTACTGTCATTTCTTTACCTAACCTTACCTCATCGGTCACCTCAGCTTGCTTCCTGTTGCTGTTACTTTGCCTCTTGAACTTGAGTCCTCCGGCCTTTCGTATGCTCCGCAGCCTTCATCAGTGTCTTCTTCTACCGTTCCATCTTCTGCTGTTCTTCCACCGACTACTGTCATTATTCCTGACTCATCGCTCGATGTCTCTGCTACACCACAGCCTGTGCTTCCTGAAACTCCATTAACTTCTCCTCCGGCTTCCTGTGCAGCTCCTTCGGCCTCTCGACGTCGTCGAAGGGTTGATCGTGAACCTCCTTTACCTGAGACTTTTTCTTCTTATGAAGCCTGTCAGTGCTGGTTTCAGCGCGCCAAGCGTGCCGGAATCGTCGCACTTTGTCAAACTCCTACTCCGGTTTCTCCCCAGGTCTTCCAGATTTTTACATGACTTTCTCCAGTTCTACTTCCTGACGTACAGCGCGACTTTGCCCTGTGCTTTCCACCACAGCTCATTTATTGACTTCTCACGACGTCCGCCCTGTATTATATTTTGTACTTTGCTCACGTTTGTATAGTTCTCTTTTCTTGTATTTACCCAGATTCCCTATTTTTCCTACTTCTTAATAAAGCGATTTTGACATCTCATTACGGGACCCCATACAACTATTTGTTCGGGCATAGGTACGAGAAGACACATCTGATCACCGTGATTTTTTGCATGCGGTTGGAAATCGTCCATGGGCAGGATTTGACGCCTTCTGACTCCTGAAGTTCCATGTTATTGAGGAATAGTCGTCCAAAAACTTGCATGTTTAGGAGTTTTTCCGGATTTTGAGAAGGGGTCGTTTGTTACCTATCTCCTCCAAAGTTCTTCAGCCGATTGC
Source organism: Macrothele yani (assembly GCA_039090855.1). Classification (NCBI taxonomy): domain Eukaryota; kingdom Metazoa; phylum Arthropoda; class Arachnida; order Araneae; family Macrothelidae; genus Macrothele; species Macrothele yani. Next base: position 20,363,945 of record CM077002.1, on the reverse strand, counting down.
GGTGACACTTGCCACAGAGCAAGAGAAAGACATGGTGAGTGACAAGGGGTTCGTTTCATGGTGATTGGTCGTGTCGTATAAAGTAATGACCATTAAAAGCTGACCAATTTTAATAATTGAAAAAAATCCGCTTTCTATACGAGAATCAGGAGAATTAGTTGTTCAGACAATGCTACGACATGGTATATCCGGTCACTGTGATTTTTAGCATGCGATTGAACATCGTCGATGGTCAGGTGTTCACGCCTTCCGAATCCCGAAATTTCGTGCCATTGAGGAATTTCAATTAAAACTAGATGGTATTTTACTTGAACCGTTTCGCGAAAGTAGGCTCACTAACATTAATTTAAAAAAAATCGTTTGAAATGAAAAACGAAGAAAGGGAATGTCTCTGGCTGTTAGCTCAACCCTTGCTTATTCTATAATAATAAAAGGAAGTTTGTTTATGTGTGTGTGTGTTTTTCGCGATACAAAATGAAAAACGTTGTTCCCGATCAGAGTGTGTCTTTCTGCTTTGTTTACATGCAGTTTGATCACAACGAGCGTGAAGGCGTAAAAGAAAGTAGTTCATGATAAATTTTAACCTTTTTTTTTTTTTTAGAATGTTTCGTACTTTTGTTCTGGATATCAAATTTTACGCGTTTGTTATAATAGACGCCTTAATGAGCTTAGATTTTGTAATATACTGCTGGACAATTGCTAAGGACGGATCATAAACGGCTATATAGCGCATAAAAAGGTTAGTGTGGTTGGATGCCAAGGGAAATAAAATAATGTCAGAATGCCAGGACATTACAATAAAGACAATTTATTGTGCTCTGAAATCCAGAAGGCTTTGGAACGTGTTCAAGGGACAAACCGGCCATTTTGTGCAGAATATGTAAAAGTGAAAAAAATGCAATTACCGTCCGCAGGTGTTCCGGCGTAAGATGTCAATACGGGATATGGTCACCATGGAGGACGATGCAAGATTCCACACGTCGTGTCATGCTTTGCACAACATTATCAAGCAGCTGTTGGGGAAATTTATCTCATTCCTCTGTCAGTGCACGGATGACGGTGTCCTTGTTTATTGGAGGGCATTGGCTACCAGAAAGACTCCTCCCCAAAGCATCCCACACATTTTCAATGGGATTCAGATCTGGAGAACGTGCTGGCCATACGAGGCGTTGAATATCCTTGCTCTCAAGACACTCCTGGACAGCGACTGTTCGATGGCATGTTGCGTTGTCGTCCATGAAAATGAATCTATCACCGACAGCACCACGGAACACGCGAGCATGAGGTAGCAGATCTTCATTAACGTATCATTGGCCAGTCATAGTCCCAGTTGGAAGCTCATAGAGGTACGTACGGCCATTGATCATGATACCAGCCCATACCATGACACTACATGTCGGATATCGGTCCCTTTCCTGTATGTTTGCTGGACAATATGCAGTACCACTATCACGCCATATCAGTTGTCGTCGACAATCAGACGGTAGACTGTATCTACTCTCATCTGAGAAGAGGACAGCAGACCAGTCGTTATCAGTCCAATTGCGATGTTGATGGCACCTTTGCAAACGGGCGGTACGGTGACGTCTGGACAATGGGATGCACACAACAGGACGGCGGGCGTATAGCCCTCCTTCATGCAAACGTCTGGCGACAGTTTTTCGCGATATCCGCTTGCCAGTAGCAACCATAAACTGATTTGCTACCTCACTAGCTGTGCTGCGCCGGTGTCTTTTTGTTGATAGCACTATGTACCGATCCTCTGCAGGTGTCGTATTGTGAACACGACCTCCCCGTGACGTTTGCTACACTCTCCATTTGTTTGAAATGATTTCCAAAGCATTGAAACAACACTGTGGCTGACGTCGAACTCCCTGGCAACATCTGTTATTTTTTGCTCTTCTTTAATCTTGCCAATAATACGGCCACGCGTAAAATCATCTAGGTGATGTCGGGAAGACATACTGAAAATTGCATGTTCGTCAATTGATTCTTTCCCTTTCAACTTTGCGTTTGAACAACAACGGTCAATACGCGTCAAATCCTTTATATCTCTTATCAGCGCTATGACGTCACGAACAAGTTCGGCAATCCAAAATTTGCATACGCACAACACGTCTTACTGTATCCCGCACTTATGCTAATTTCCACATTTTCCTGCCTTCCACTTTATGGTTGCTATCGTTGCTATTGTCATCCGCCCTTAGCAATTGTCCGGCAGTGTAGCTTCGCTTACAATTTGCCAACTGTACCCGAGTTATCGGTTACCGTTGGCGGCTTGTCCTGGTTATTTTAATTCTTAGGAATAGTAATCGTTAACTTTATTTGAACTTTATTACTGTCTGAAAAATTATTTTCTTACAATTAATAGTTTCCTTCTACGTAAAACAAAATCAGTTTTCTTATATCTATATGTTGGGCATTTTCTTTGAAATGGCATACACAAATTCTCTGTACTGATATGAGAAAAGTTCATGTGACTGCTGTACCGTACAGAGGTAAGTACCTGGATTCCTTTTCAAGGCACCCTTCTGAAGTATTTGAGGCGGTTTTAATATTAATAGAAATTATTGCATGCTCTCATTGAGCTGACATTATTTTGAAGAATAAGATACAAGGTGATTCACTGGGGTCTGAAAACTTATTATGTGGAATATCTGAGATGGGGAACATACGGTGAGCGTGAAACCAGACTGAAGCGGTTCTTTATTCCCTCACGAAGCAGCCGACATGCATTACCTGTGAATAAAATGTCTCCCCGGCAGCTGGATGGGTGATTCACTCGGGACTGAACACTTATTATTTGGAATATACGAGATGCGGGACATACAGTAGCGAACTAAAGTATTTGGCGAAACACTTTTTCGACAATATTTTTTCGGCTGGACAAAATCGGGTCTTTTGGGGATATGATATGTGTTGATTCGTGGGTTACAATGCCGCGTAGTTTGTATTTCACACCGAGAACGAATTTGTCGTTCGCAATGGGCCATATTCAAGAGTCGCCAATTATTACCCATTTGTTTGCTGCATGTATGAATATTTTTCTTGTGATTTTTGTGGCTTTTGTGATGTGTAATGTGATAATAAGTCAATCTTAGGTTTTCAGAAATGGGTATAAAGGCGGATATCTCTGTTGGAGCTCGCCAGGTGGCCGTCAACATGATGGAATCCGGAATGCGTGTCACCAACATTCCGAGGGCTCTGAAGATCCAATACCAGTCCATTTCAGCTATCCTGCAACGCTATAAGAAGACTGGGACCGTCGAGAACAGTCCGCGATGTGGTAGGCATGGTTCCACTACGTTGCGTTAGGACAGGCGCATCCTCCGTCGATCTCGTGCTGATCCCACCTTGACTGCTGTGGACATCACCACCGAATTCCGCGACAGCGACGACCTAAACGTCAGCCGAATGACCATCTCCCGTCGTCTCATTGCTGGTGGATTGAATGGAAGACGCCCCGCCAAGAAACCATTCATCGCAGTCAAGAATCGACGAGCAAAATTGCGTTCGCGCGCCGTCGTCGACACTGGACCGCGGCGGACTGGAGTAAGGTGCGTTTCACCGACGAGAGCAAGTTCAACTTGTTCGAAAGTGATGGCATCCGATACGTACAACGTCCGTGTGGCCAGAGATTAAATCCCCAGTTTATTCAGCCGATTGTCAAGCACGGAGGAGGATCGCTCATGGTTTACGGCGCCTTCTCTCTCAATGGAATGGGCCCAATCATCAAGATTGACGGAATAATGACCGGCCAGAGCTACAGAAACATGCTCATCAACGGTGTCTTCCCATGGGCAAACCAGAACATGGCACCCGGATGGATCATGCAGCAAGACAACGACCCGAAGCACACCTCCACAGTAGCGAAGGTAGCCTTCCAGCAGCAACAGGTCACACTTCTAGACTGGCCAAGCCAATCTCCAGACTTCAACCCCATCGAGTACATGTGGGAGGAGCTGGAGAGACGATGAGCAAAGAAAACCTGCCGGAATAGGGCCTAGAAGTGCGACCAGCTCTCTGCAGAATGGGCGTGAATTCCGCAGGTCACCGTCGAGAAGCTAGTGTACTCGATGCGGCCCGTCGTGCAGCTGTTATTAAGTCTCGTGGTTATCCCACTAAGTATTAGTTATTGTTTTATCGTTTTCCCGTACTTGTTTTCTGTTATCGTTGCATTAAATAAATGTGATACACACCTACTTTGTTGGTCAATTTGTATGATCTTTGCGATTAAGCTCGGTACCTGATCTGTGTTAATGTTTCCGATCCATCTGCATATGGGTCATGTTTACAACTGAATAACACATATCATATTCTAAAATGACCCGATTTGGTCCAGCAGAAAAAAATTATGGTCGAAAAAGTGTTTAGCCAAATACTTTTTTCGCTACTGTACGATGAGCGTGAAATCGGAATGGATTGCTAGCTCTTTATTCCCTGAAGAAGCAGTCGACATGCATTACCCGTGAATAAAATGACTCTCCGGCGGCTGGATGGGCGATTCACTCGGGACTGAACACTTATTATGTGGAATATACGAGATGGAGCATGAAACCCGAATGGAGCTGTTATTTATTCCGTGACGAAGCAGTCGACATGCATTACCCGTGAATAAAATGTCTCTCCAGCAGCTGGGAGGGGGATTCACTCGAGACTGAACACTTATTATGTGGAATATACGAGATGGGGGACATACGATTAGCGTGAAACCCGAACGGAGCGGTTCTTCATTCCCTGAAGAAGCAGTCGACATGCATTACCCGTGAATAAAATGTCTCCCCGGCAGATGGATGGGTGATTCACTCGGGAGTGAACACTTATTATGTTGAATATACGAGATGGGGGACATGCGATGAGCGTGAAACCCGAACGGAGTGGTCCTTTATTCCCTGACGAAGCAGTCGACATGCATTACCTGTGAATGGTGGTGGTTGCTAAGAGGGGTTTTACTGTATTAAATAAACTGGTTAATTACTTTTTCAACTCAATTTTTTTGTTTCCTCCAAAATTCCTGACAAAAAAATGTGAAACTTATTTGCTTATTAACTTCTGATGTGGTCCTTGCTTGAAAGTCGAAGAGGTGCTAAAATATTTTCACGAAAATGAAATCCCGTCGCAATATCTTAAGAGCAATGCGCATGATAATAGCGTTAACGTATGCACAAAACTGACACTTCCCCGATTGTGAGCCAGAGTCTGAACAAAACCAGCGTCGCTACTCTGAGAACTGATCTTTTCACGAGAGTATCAAGAGTTTTTTTTGTTTAATTGGGGTGCAGTACCTCGCTTGTTGGAAAAATAAGATAGGGCAGGACGAATTATTGATTTTGTCACAAATACTTACAAGCGTGTTATCAAATTAGATAAGGAAGGCTAAGGTAATCTTCAGAAATCAAACACACATGATTGATTTCAGAAATGTCATTCTCTTAAAAGTTTGAAAACAGCATATATTACATTACAAAATCTCCTTAAGTTTCGAAAGAGTGTAAAATGCCTGCGAGAATTTCTGAATGTTTATTCTCATCTTTTAGCCCAGTGTATAGCGATAGGCGAAACATCCAAAAAGGCTGCGCGATAAAGATATATTTCGAAAGCAAAGTATCATCCTAGTACATCCTTGAGACTCAGTAGTTCTCCAGGATCCGCTAAAGTTCCGACGGGAAAACGAAAGTAGTCTTTTTCTCTTTCAAATTCTGAGGATGTTCCCATCTCTTTCTTTTTACGAACCAGAAAAGAGCAAATGAAAATGTAAAACAAAAATGGGGAGCGATGTGAGTCGACCCATATCACCAATCACGGAATAGAAATCTTCTCCGAAATGCAAGAACGTTTACAACAATTTGTCGTGAAAATTTAAAATAGATGTAGGTAAAGTAAATTGTTTTGAAAGAAATTTAAATTTCTGTTACCTTTGAAATTTAGGCCTTAGGAAGCACTTCTGGAAAAATTAATTTTTGTCGGAGTTACGTAAAAATTGTAACAAAAAATGATTCTCACTTGATCATTTAAAAGTACTGCGCAAAACAGAATTTACTCTTAAAAATGCTCAGCTAGGGATGTCCATTAATTTTCAATTTCTAATAACCCTGCCCTTTTTTATCCTTACTTTTAATTTAGGCTATAATTTGGCATTTTATATGAAAATGTGGGGTGAAACACTTTCTTAGAGAATCTGTATTTATCAAGTGCGAATATTCGTTACGTTTGCATTTCTCTTATGTAAAGACAGCAAACACTGCTGCAGGAAACTATTAGGAACACCTACCTAATAATGTGTTGACCCGCCTTTGGCTTTCAAAGCAGTCTCAATTCTACATGGAATGGATTAAAGAATTCAACGTGTGGCTGATATCATTCTACAGACATGTTCAGTTAAGTGTACGTGATGGCTTCCTATAATTTCCAAATGTTCGTTTTGAGAGGAAGACCTTTGTTAAGAATAGTTTTTGCAGTTTCTTCCTATGGGTGATGAAATGGATTACGATCAGGGGACTGTGGAGGGCAGTTTAGCATTCTGATATCACTGCGATGCCCCTGATACCACTGCATTGCGATCTGAGTTTAGTGGAAAGGCTCATTTTCCTTCTGGAAGTAGCTCTCTCCACAGAACGCACCGTGCACCTGTACCCGTGTGCCTGGTCCCCAGTGATTTTAAGGTACCTAGAGGCATCCAGGTGATATTCTATAGGTATCATGAAAACAAAGCGCTCCATAAATACCGACCGCAGACCATTACAGGGCCTCCACCAGCTTGTACAATTAACGTTAGGGGATCCATTCATTCGTGCTATTGTCTCCATATTGTATCCCTTACTTGACGCGAACACATTATTCATCGAGGCAGGTGACATTTTTCTCGTCTTCAAGTCTCCGGTTTTGGTGCTCCTCTGCCACTACAGACGGATCTGTCTGTTTTTAACAGAGATGAGTGATACACAAAAGGAACGTCTGCTGTTGTAACCCATGCGCGCCAATATGCTGGGGTACGTGTGGGCTGAAGCTTTCCTCTGGATATTGAAGTTGTACTGCTGTGGTTACTTGACTCAATAGATCCGGTCTGTTAACCCTTACAATCCTCCCCAGCGAATGTTGCCCTCGAACATCGACCAGTGGTTTCCGCACATTGGAAAACCGCTGACTGCTTGTTTTGTTGTTTGTCCATCACTCTTTTTACACCTTTGGTACAGTTGTTTTTGCATAGCCGAGAAAAATTACCGTTTCTGAGATGCTTGCATTTACTATCATGTTTCTTTCAAAGTCGATTGATCACGTGGCATTCCTCCATTGCCTCCATCTGCGCTTCATGCACTTCTGAACCCTCTGCATTCTTCTGTTCACAAAACCCATCTAAACGTCATAGTTGCGACGTAAGTGAGAAGGGAACGCGTCTCATTGCTATTTAGTTTTCCTAATAACTTGCTACTTCAGTGTATATTTATTTATCATTACTGGTTAGCCGTACGGGTGGCGCAGTGGTCTAAGCGATGGCCTCTGACCATTCGTCCGAAAGGGTCCGGGTTGGAATCCCGGTGACGCATGGATGTTGTGCTTGTCTTACGGCACTTGCTCTCTCCCTTCTCTGGAACCAGTGACCGTAAACTACGGACGGGCGACTGCTTATAGCCGATTGAGTTGCTTAGAGTAGGTCGTTAAATTTCCAATAAAAAAAAAGTTACTGGTTATTTTTTGGCAGTACAGTACTCCCTCCTCCGTTATCCGCGGGGGAACCTTCTTAAGCACCCCAGTGAATGCCTGCAACCTCGTATAGTACCGAACCCATTATATACTATGTGCTTTCCTGTACATACGTACCTATAATTAAGTCTAATTTATAAATTAGGCAAAATAAGAGATAAACAACAATATAATCAATAATATAGTAGAATAATTATAACCACATACTGTAATAAAAGTTATGCGAATGTGAAACTAGTACGAATTTTTTTCCCTTCTCTATAATTTCACGGTTAGAAGATTCCCATTTCTGTCTGATTTTTCTGATTATCTGAGCCAACTAGAAATACACTCACGGAAAATGAAATTTGCGCACCTAGAAGAAAACATGCTACAACCGCGAAACTTCGCAAATAACTAGAGTGCGTGCTCGTATGCAAATGATCCACGTTCGGTGCGATTGCGCATGACCACACATGCTGTAGTGGCGCTGCAAGCACAAACCGTCAGCCTTATAAACAGGCTTGTAGTCGATGTCCCACGAAAGCGAAAAATACCGGTCGCCGCAAGCAAGAATACAGAGTGGAAAGAATGCCGGGTAGACACCAAAGACGTCGATTTACGCAACTTACGGACTTTGAGGCAGGGCTGATCTCTGGGCTGAAAACCGCAGGGATGTCGGTACGCCGTATAGCCAGCCACATAGATCGTTCGGACCATACCGTCCGACTGTGTTGGGAGCAATGGACACGTGACTGCACTGCCACACGGCGGAGCGACTCCGAACAAACAAGGAGAACCAGCGATAGAGATGACCGGTGGTCCTCCTTGTCTGCCAGGCACGAATGGATCCCATGGGGACCCGGTCTACTATACAGGCAGATGCAGCGGCTCCTGTGTGTCAACGACACATTTCCAGACGCCTCGCGGAAGCGAATCTGCGATCCCGCGTGCTGCCATTAACACCGGAACATCACCGGCTCCGTGTGCATTGCTGCCAGGCCAGAGCAACGTGGAACACCACAGACTGGCGACGTATGGTGTTTAGCGATGAGTGCCGCTTCGTTCTGGGGACAGCTGATCATCTTGTCCGGGTGTGGAGGTCCTCGGGTCACCGGCACAATCCCAAACTCGCTATCGAGCGCCACACGTCCCCCACTGCAGACATTATGGACTAGGGACCCATAGCCTACGACAGCCAATCAGCTCTAGTATCTGTACGTGGATCATTGACGGGCCAGTGGTATAAGGCACGGTGTGCTCCCATTTCTGGCAGGGATTCCAGGTGCGCAATACCTGTAAGATAATGCCAGCCCGCACGCGGCTCGGGTTGCCCAAGACTGCCTACGTCATGTCCAGATACTTCCATAGCCTGCACGCTACCCGGACATGTACCCTGTCGAGCATGTGTAGGACCAGTTGAAACGCCAGCTGCCACCGTGCCGCACTATCCGGGATTTGGAACACACCGTCTAACACGTGTGAGCTAGTCTGCTGCAGGACAACATCAGGTGTCGGTTCGCCTCCATGCCGGACCGTCTTGCAGCATGTATCGCCGCATGAGGGAGGCGGTGCGACGCGCTTTTGAAGGTGACCGGACTGCATGCCACGGATGCCAATGTAATTGTCCTTCAGCTCATCATGTGTATCATTCATCAGTATCTTTACGTGCATAACATTTCAGAATTATCCGACGGTTTCTGCTTGGTGCGCAAATTTCATTGTCCGTGAGTGTAAATGAGTGGGGGCAAAAGTAAGATTGGAATCTTTCCTTTCGTAAATTATCTTAAATCTTATTGTACTTTCATGTTTTGAAGAAAAATGCGTACATTAGCACAGGACCCCTGAATCTGAGCTATAGAAACTCCACTTATTTACACAACTCTACCTACTTACTGAGCTTAACCCTCAAAGAAGGGCATTAGTTAAAACGTAACAGCGCGTATTTTGTCATTTATTTCTGGAGCCAACGAGAGACCGCTTCCATTCTGAATATGGTGAGGTCTGCAGTGATTCGCTGACGCCAATTTCTGGGACAGTCACTCAAAACGTTAAAGCCAGGCCCAAGGAGTGACTTTTTGCGCCATCTATGGTAGAAGATGGACCCTAACACATTCCCCAGCAAAAAGCAAAAACGTTTTGCTGGGCCAGCAAAGGCCCAGCACTACGTTGCCGATGTCGAACCGTCAAAAAAACGTTTGGGCGGCCAACAGAAGAACCAGCAATTCAGGCCAACAGCTGGCCAACAGTTGGCACCCATCAGTTGTCATATGCCACAACAGGGCCATCAGTGGTCCATCACAGGCAGTAGCTGCCACAAGTGGTACTTCAGTGGCCTTGCAAGCACGTGCCAGAAATGATGGCTAGCCTAATGTGGTCCGCTAGTGTGCCGTTAGTGGCAGCCAGCAAACACGTGACGTAACTGGTGGCTTGCCGAATCTTGTCCGCCAATTTTCCAGTAGTAGAAATAATAATAAAAAAAAAGAAAAGCAAGGATAGCCGCAGTTTCCCAAAGCCTTTTTTTTCTACTTTTACGAAATAAAGCACTGCGCTGGGGAAATTTCCTCAACAGCCCGGAAAACCTTCCGTTTGCATCGGAGTGGATTTGAACCACTGCCGTTTGCGTGCTAGCTAAGCTCCCTACCAACCGGACTAATTTTCCACGCTCGGGGATATGCTTACAGCTGTCTGCTTGGTATGCAATGTGTAATCGAATGCTTCCCTCTTTCATTTTACAATATTGCGAGGTATTTTTCATAAAAGTCAGTTTCATATAATTTATAAATTAATTTTTTTCAGCGTAACGATAGTTTTCTTTTTACCGTAAGGGAACTTCACTCATTTTCAAGGAGTGTACATACTTAGAGTCGCTTTCCAAAGTTTTGTACCGTCCTTGCCGTCTTGAAAAGAGATTGTTGAATAAATATATATTTACCAGGGTTCACGTCACATTCTGTTACATTTTTAACGTTGTGTCTTTCCTTTCCGTTGTCCGAAGCTACATTTGTTTTAAAGAATAAAGATATATTTGACTTCTCGTTATTTTTAGAAGCGAATTCCTCCCAGTCTTGTGTATTCAACCCATGGATGAGTACACCACATAGCGTTGCTTTTTTATCTTTCAAATAATTAATAAATTTTGTACGCGTATAATTCTTTTTTTTTTCAGCAAACGTTGTTTTAATGGTTTTCCAGGATATTTGTTTCAAGCGGTTTCAAATTTTTTCTTGTTATTCATCCACTCCATTCCATGAATTGTTATTCATGGGAATGGAGTGGGTGTATTTCATGGCTGTAATCTAGTATCTCACGGCTTATTCTGATATCTTTGTCGACGTAAAATTTCATTAGGAAATTAATTCGCCTCCCCACAAATGGATTTTTTTTCTTAACATCAACTAAAATAACACGATGGCGATAGCATCGTTTTCAACTAACTGGTACCATGAGAGACACAGCAAGTGTTGCTTCAGCTCATGTGCAGTCCCGTTACTTCCACCTGCTGTTGGGGTTGCATTGGTTACCAACAACGGGCCACTAGTGGCACTTGCTTGGAGACCCACAATTCACGGCGATGCTGCAGGACCATCAATGGCTCGCCAACTGATGGCGCTGCCACCAACGGACCACTACCGGGCCGTGAGCGGCAGATTTCAGCCAGCACTGACCCATCACTGCCAGCTGGTGGCCAGCAGTTTCCCAGCACTTGTGTTTTTGCTGGGTCACTCAAAGACAGCTTTAAAAGCGACCACAAAACCTCAGTCACAAACAACATGCTCCTTTCCTCTCGAACAGTCATTTGCGATCAGCCGACGATCACGTGACAGACCCAAGCTCGCGATTTCTGCTGCACTAATGGATTTTAATGTAAATAAAAAGAAGAGCGGAAAAAACTTCGTTGTTACCAGACACGGATTTCCCAACAGACCGACTAGGCCCGGGCCTAAGGCGGCGAATTTTAGGGGCGGCGAATTTCAGTGGTAGTAAAAATTACAAAATTGTTAAAATCCCATAACGAAAGAAAAAATTTAAATGAAAATAAAAGTGGAAAGTAGCATTTAGTCCGAAAACTGCTGTATACAAGTTTTTGTTTCCGAATTCCCGTAATCCCCTTCGACTTGACAAACCATAGATAAACATATGCTTATCTTTTTCGAACTTCCTTAAAGCTAGGCAGTTTTTATAATTTCGATACTGTTAAAATTTTAAATAATGTAGCACTTGAAGCATGAATTCTAAAATTCGCTTTTATTTCAAAATCAAGATTTATTTATTACTTCACTGCATTAAAAGAGACATGACACACCGTACTTTTTGTACTAAATTTTCTAACAGAATCAGTGTTGAAGAGACAAAGCGTCAATTAGATTTCAGCTAACTGGTGCCTTTAGCTGAGGAGAGAAAGCTATGCCGAAGCATACGTCCTATTTTCTTGCCTAAAAGGCTTTGAGCTGCATTATGTATCAAAGCAATAAAAATTCTTAAAAAACAAAAAAGGTAAAGAAATAAATTAAAGATGACAGAAACGTCTACCAAAGCAAAATAACAAATATTTATTTAATTTAGGAATTGATGGCGGAAGTCAAAAGTTTATGTCAAAGATAGACGAAATTTTGTTATTAATTGTTATAAGAAAAAAAAATCCTTGTTTATAGCTTCATCACATTTAAGGTGGAGATAAAAGCATATCTAATGCAGACTTCTGCTCATAGGTGAGGCTGAAAATCGAGCCGCTTTTGCGACTCCTTCTTGTTAGGGTGGCGGGTCTCAGTTTTGTGAGTATATTTCGTGAAGTTTTTCCCTTATCAGATGGTGATTTCTGAAAAGCTTCTTCTGAAAAGATTTCCAGCATCTGATTTCTGATTTACAAAAATTTGTGGGTGGAAAATAAAATAAACTGTCCTGTAAATAATTACTGACATCCTAAATAAAAGTCTATAACCTCTCAGTTATTACTGCTTGTATGAAAACTTTTAATAATCAGGAAGAAAGGTAAGGAAGTGCCACGTTTCCCGTACTTGACGTACGTAGAGTGCCACCTATTAACGATATACAACCTATACTCCAACACGCGGAAATTTAATTTTAAAATATTCCCTCTGATTTTTTCTAAAATTTGCAAGTCACTGACTATAGTTTAGTGTCTTCTTTGTCCGTGTGACAATTTTCACGAGTTAGGAGTATTTCTTGTATAAAATCTTAGGTAACTGAATTTTCACCAATGCAAGTATAGCGACGCATTTTTATTTGGTGGCCACCTTAAGCTTTAACCTGTTATTTTTATTTGTTCTTAGCTTAGGATGGGCTACATTCCTCTCCCACCTCCCCTAACATTTCGTTTTACTTCTGGATTGGACCCGAATGCGTTACATAGAATTATAGCCATCAAATTCTTTATTTCAAAGAGGAGTAGTGCCGACAAATTTCTCTAGGCCTAGGGGTGGCAAACCCCTAAATGCGTCTCTGGTTCTTACGGTGCTCGGTAGTAGAGATAGAACAAAGAAAGGTTTTCTTGTCGTCAGAGCGCAAAGCCGATGTTGCGCGGAAATTCTCCTAATTTCGGGCGCATTACTTCAGGTAAAGAAATACCCAAATTCGAGGTTTAATTACCTAATTAGTTAATATAATTAATTAATAATTTTAATTAGTTATCCATGATTAGATCTGCAGGGGATATTATGCCGCTCCAGTTAGCATAAACATTTGCTGCTTTCTTTTTACTTGCTTTTCCTTCGCGTGGGAAGGAAATCACAACGCAAACGTTAGGCCAGGTGCAAAATTCCGCAAGTGAAGTGAAAGGTATTTTAATTGCCAGGCATTTGCAAAGAACCAGCACGGCGGATTACCTACTACAGCCTTAGCTGACAATAGGCCAATGGCGACTATGCGTCGAATGTCTAAGAAGCCCTGGCTAAGTCGGTAAGAACCTAAAACTTTTGTAATAACTGTCACCGTCTCTGTGTTGGAGAAACATAACTCAGACGGGCGTACTAGCGTTCGAGCATTCTTAAAGATTTAGAAGGGTGATCTCGGATAGCCTAATAATACACTGCCGGACAATTGCTAAGGGCGGATCATAAACGGCTATATAGCGCATAAAAAAGTAAGTGTGGTTGGATGCCAAGTGAAATAAAGCAATGTCAGAATGCCAGGACATTACAAGAAAGACAATTTATTGTGCTCTGAAATCCAGAAAGCTTTGGAACGTGTTCAAGGGACAAACAGGCCATTTTGTGCAGAATACGTAAGCGTGAAAAAAATGCAATTACCGTCCGCAGGCGTTCTGGCGTAAGATCTTAATACGGGATGTGGCCACCATGGAGGGCGATGCAAGATTCCACACGTCGTGTCATGCTAGATTCCACACGTCGTGTCATGCTTTGCACAACATTATCAAGCAGCTGTTGGGGTAATTTATCCCATTCTTCTGTCAGTGCACGGATGAGGGTGTCCTTGTGTATTGGAAGGCATTGCCGACCAGCAAGACTCCTCCCAAAAGCATCCCGCACATTTTCAATGGGATTAAGATCTGGAGAACGTGCTGGCCATACGAGGCGTTGAATATCCTCGCTCTCAAGACACTCCTGGACAGCGACTGTTCGATGACATGTTGCGTTGTCGTCCATGAAAATGAATCTATCACCTACAGCACCACAGAGCATGCGAACATGAGGTAGCAGAACATCATTAATGTATCGTTGGCCAGTCATAGTCCCAGTTGGAAGCACATAGAGGGACGTACGGCCATTGATCATGATGCCAGCCCATACCATGACACTACATGTTGGATATTGGTCCCTTTACTGTATGTTTGCTGGACAATATGCAGTACCACTATCACGCCAGATCAGTTGTCGGTGACAATCAGACGATAGACAGTATCTACTCTCATCAGAGAAGAGGACAGCAGACCAGTCGTTATGAGTCCAATTGCGATGTTGATGGCACCATTGCAAACGGACAATGGGACGTCTAGACAATGGGATGCACACAACAGGACGGCGGGCGTATAGTCCTCCTTCATGCAAACGTTTGGCGACAGTTTTTCGAGAGATCCGCTTGCCAGTAGCAGCCATAAACTGATTTGCTACCTCACCAGCTGTGCTGCGCCGGTGTCTTTTTGTTGATAGCACTATGTACCGATCTTCTGCAGGTGTCGTACTGTGAACACGACCTCCCTCGTGACGTTTGCTACACTCTCCATTTGTTTGAAATGATTTTCAAAGCCTTGAAACAACACTGTGGATGACGTCGAACTCCCTGGCAACATCTGTTATTTTTCGCCCTTCTTCAATCTTGCCAATAATACGGCCACGCGTAAAATCATCTAGGTGATGTCCGGAAGACATACTAAAAATTCCAAGTTCGTCGATTGATTCTTTCCCTTTCAACTTTGCGTTTGAACAACAACGGTCAATACGCGTCAAATCCATTATATCTCTTATCAGCGCTATGACGTCACGAACAAGTTCGGTAATCCAAAATTTGCATACGCACAACACGTCTTACTGTATCCCGCACTTATGCTAATTTCCACATTTTCCTGCCTTCTATTTTATGGTTGCTATCGTTGCTATTGTCATCCGTCCTTAGCAATTGTCCGGCAGTGTAGAACCCCAAAACAGGGTGACAGTTAGGGCCAAATATTTTTTTAAAGGGCTTCGCTCGTCAGATGGTCAGTTGCCCAGAAGGATATCTGCTCGAAATAGCCAGTGGTCAATGTTAACGGGACGGCGGACGATTATTGGACAAGGAGAGGAGCCACTCAGAAACTAAGGAAGGCGATGGCTACACCTTCAAAGAGGTGATAATACGCATAGGAGCACGGCAGAAAGCGAAACCGGGAAGAAAATAAAAACGGTAAACGAGGAAATATCAGGATTGGGATTTTTTAATTTTTTTATTTTTTTGGTTGGCAAAATGCTTGTCCATGCGTCTGTCAAAAAGTCGGACTCACACATTTCATGACATGTTGGGTGTCATTGGAAGGTAGCGGTAGAAAAGAAGCTAAGTTTATGGTAGAAGATGTACAAGTATCAAAGGCTCACGGGTTGCGTTTTATCCAATGGGGATACCAGCTCCGTGCTGTTTAACGCCACGGGATTTAAAGACCCATCATCAACTCCAGGGACAAATAAACTGCAGAGGATTCAGGGTAAGGTATCATCCGAATATTTCAAATACTTGCATGCTGAGTAATCTTTGAAATTTCGAAATAAAATATTATTGCTCACCTCGTATTAGTTGGATTGCTAGAAAATGTTACTATGAACCATTTTACAGTGATATTTTAATATAACTTAGTCTTGTTCCACCATTAATTTGTAGTACATAAATTAAAAAATATGATAAAATAAATTTTTGTATTTGTTATTTTAAACAAACGTGTTTTTTCGCTGCTGCTTTGCAAATGAGTCTGAGTGTCGGGTTTTGGTTTACGTCTGGGTAAACAGTTCTCTTGCTTTTGAAGATACCATGACTTAAACTCGATACAGAAATATTAGTTTTAAAACTTAATTTCTTTGCGGCATATGAGTTCTTGCAACAACCTCGTACGAGCTCGTATGAAACACAACGTATACAGGTCCCAACGATAAGACTGGGTCGCTTATTTTTTCCCCAGCGTCATTGTTGACATTTTAGACGATCGGAATTAGTTAAAAAAATTTATGCCCGCAATTTTCCAAACGGGGCTTGGTGCGGTAATACCAAGATCCACAAAACACCGTTTCGGCAAATGTTGTTGTAAGGGTCGCCCGCAATAAAACTGTCAATTATGAATTTATTTAATTTTAATATTGTGATGAACACGTGCGGAAGGATGTTTCATTCCGTCATTTTGTTGTTTCAGATAAGAACTGATATTCTTTACCACCCACGTGGTACAATTTTAATCCTATGTGGGATTAAGAGAGGGATGCATAAACACCTGGAGCACCTGACCTTGAAGAGTCAGCTGCTCGAGTGCTTGTGTCAAACAAGTTGTCATACCGCTTTTGTATACGTGCAAGGTTGTAATCGCCTGCGGATATCCGACGACATTCCTGAGTTCAGGTATTTCACGTGCTGACCGGGGAAACCAGGTTTTCTTGCGCATGCGTGGTAGAGGACAAAAAGGGCGATGAGAATTGAGTGAGACAGTTGAGCTTCGGTCGTCAAGTAGAGAGGGTCCTGGTTTTGGACACCGGTTTTTGACTGAAGGGCTGCGGGTATCGCAGAAGTGCAGCGTGGTGAACGGGAAGGAGGATTCCTTCGTCCACCTGGTATCGCGGAAAGAATTGTGGAAAGGTAGCACGTGGTCAGCACGGGGAACCTGAGCGGAAAGTCATCGGAAACCCGTGAAGCAAATGTTATCGGAATAATAAAGTCTTGCTGTTGTTTTTATTTCCGTGTACTGGACGGAGTTTTGTCGAGGTAATTATTCTTCTACACAAGGACGCCTTCAGCCGCCTTGATAGCCAGATCGTACAGTAAATGCGAGGCGGAAACAAAAGGTATTAGCTAAGAATGGATATGTCTGGCCCTACAGTTATCATGCACTTAATTTTTTTTTTTTTGATTGAGGGTTTAATGACCATCGTGAACAACTCAATGGGCTATAAGCAGTCGTTCGTCCCTAATTTTGGGCCACTGACTCCAGGGAAGGGAGAGAGCCAGGGCCTTTAGACAAACACAACATCCATGCCTCACCGGAATTTGAACCCGGACCCATCTCGGACGAATGCTCAGAAGCCATCGCTTAGAATACTGAGCCGCCAGGGCGGCCATTTAATTACGGTCTCAACTGTAGTCATTGTTTCTGGCGTTATGGAAAACAAAGTCCCACAATTGTTACAATACAGACGATAAACGAAATAAATTGCGATTACGAGGCGCAGAAGACGGAAGTTAAAGCTATATACCACGATATCCGTAGCTCATACGGGAATCAAACCCAATCTGAAACTCAAGAAGTTAAAGTCGTAATGTCTGCGCTTCCGGGCTATTAAATATGGTCATATTCTGTTCTGGTTATCTCCTATGTACTTTATTTGCGAGGTCAAGATGTATCATTTTCCCGCTTAGAGTTTGCTGTAACCAGTTTAACGAGATAAAAAATTAAAAGCTTTCTTGGAAATCTTATACCTTAGGAAGTCTTGTTAAAATGTTATTTCTGGATTTGTCGGAAACAATTTCGAGGATTTAAAGCGCTCACTGTGTCGTCTTTTCAAGGACGTCACCAAGATGTAATGTATAAGGCCGCGTGAGACACACGATAAGCATTATTAAGCGAAGGAAAGCTCTGAGCACTTCGCCGAAGTCTTCTTTTTCTAAACATTTTCTTATTTATTTTATAACCGAAACGAAAAATCAGGTTGCTCGCCGTCTAATTTTTAATAAATAGAAAAATGTGAAAGTAAGGTATAATATTTCACTAGGAGGGGGAAGATAGTTGCACATAATTACGAGATTATATATTGAAGTTAAAAAAAACATGTAACCCTTTCAAAGACGTTCACACTTTACATTCTAATGGATGTCCAAACTTTCTACACGGAACTCAAAAACGAAAATCTATAAGGAACGAGCATGAAAGGAAAGTTATATTGTGCTCGGTTCAATAGAAGAGAAATAATTTTCATTTGTTCTGAACGGGACAATTACCGTTATGTAAATCTATCTGAATTTAATATACATACCAGCCACTGAATTAGGAACATTTATGCAAAACCCTTGGTCACGTGCGTCGCCATGTGATCCAGAAAACTATTTAACCCTTTAACCAGCTAGAAGGAATTAACTTGGTTTTAAAATAATGAGCTCTAAGGAACGGTCCGGACCGTTGTCGATAGATGCACAGTGCTAGTTATATCATTCGACAGTACCGAAGGGGTAATGTATAATGACAAACTTTTAGGTGCTATGGAATATAAATGATGAAGTTATAGGACATCAAAAAACACTGGCAGAAATAATATTCTTGGAATTTCCATTACTCGTGCGGCCCATATCGGAATTGTTTTTGTTGTTTTAAGCAATTGGTATACATTACAAAGTATTCATAAGTGGATATACAATATAGCGTGTTCAGTAATGAATATACATTACACTCACTTTTCATGTACGATAAAAAATATGAAGATCTTTAATTATGGAATGATCCAAACAAAAGTAGTTCTCACAGTGAGCACATTTCATGCTCTTTCCTCGCAATCTTCCTTACCACATTCCTCTATTAGGCCCGATTCAGAGTAATGCTGGAGAGGTGTTTGGAAGTATTCAGGGTGAGTAATGACTTAACTACACTTATGAAATATAAAGCGGATTAGGCTTTGAAATCGTGGAGCTGAAAACTGATACTGAACAAAAAACTGCAGACGGTGAAAGTGGTCTCTGTGTCAAAAGTTCATGTCTGATGTTACCAACATATGTTATGAATTTAACCATATTTTTATAGGGACTTCTTGCACTTAGTTTTATAGAAAATAATTGTAAGAAGTTCTAATATAACATTCATAATATACATACATTATATAGTATAATGTTCATGAACAAAGCTCACCCTATTTCCCATAGTAGCCCAAAGTTTGGATATAAATATATCTTATGATCCTCTATCTAAGCAACATACTTCGGTTTTACAATCAGCGACAACCACATGTTCGTTTCCTTGTAAGAATTAGGTCGAGCTTGGCTGGAAGAAGTGAATCTGAGAATTAGCGAGAGGTGCTTTCTCATTAGCTTTGTTATTCAAAGTAGTCATTGAGGGGACAGATTGACACTAATCCTCACTGATTATCTGCTAAAAGGACTGTAACGATGGCGACACATCTGAGAGAGGAGAGAGATTATATTTGAGTAACTTGTTTCTGCCTAGTGGCATGATGTCCGTGTCAGAGAGACTATACACTGACACCATGAGACTGGTAAGAAAGAAGACCTTTCCTTTTATTCCTTAGGCCATCGAACAGACTGGAAGGGCGCTCTAGAATAGAGGAGAGAGATCTTATCAGCAGTGACAGCTCTATATCGGTACGACTGTGATGAGAAGGGGAGCGGAAACGTTTTGCCCTAGCTTTCATTAAACCCCGTCGCAATGGGAACATTTCTGTTTGGGAAGCTCAGTAAGTTTAGGGCATCATTTGGTTCAGATACATCGGCCACTTACAGGGTTTTAAGACTGCTGCTCGTCGGTAATTGTCATTGGTGTTTATCACAACGGGAAAAATAAAGGATCTTTGAGAGCTCGTTTCGCTGGAGCGACTATTTTGAAAACAGTCGAGTTGATTATTTTCTCAAAAGGTAAGATGTTTCTGGTCTTTAATTAGTGTACAAATAAACCACACTGCTTGTTTAAGAGGCGTAATTGTGGCTGGACAGCAATCACTTAAGAAAGAGATCGCCATCGTCTGAGAAGGCTTGTACGGAGAAACAGGACATTCTGTGCACAGGGATTGCATCAAGCATTCAGTTAAGGCTGTTATCGACCTTGATCGCAGCGAACTATGCGCAGGGAATTGAATAGAATTGCTATGGCAGTCGCATGCTTACACGAAAACTACTGATTTCTGCGAGGAACAAGAAATTTCGTCTACAATGGAGTCAGGATCACCATTATTGGACAACAAAAAAAAGACATGTGGTCTAACGAGTCACGGTACACCTTGTTGTGTACCGACGGTACGCAGAGAATTTGGAGGCGGCCCGATGACGCAATGAACCCAACTTGCCTTGCAACTAAAATTCAAGTTTCTGGAGGTGGTGTCGTGGTGTGGGGTACGTTCTGTTGGTAGGGCACGGCTCGACTGATATTGCTGGAAGATCGTTCCTCCAAGGATTATCAGAACATTGATAATCCCAGGAGGAATGATCGTTTCTCCTGGGATTATCAGAACATTGTTGCCGATCAAGTCCATCTAGCAATATTAACCTTTTATCCAACAAGTGACGGCTGTTTCGTGCACGGCAACGATATTCAAAATGCATTCAGCAGTAGTTCAGCGAGCGTGAGAGCGAAAATCATTATCTTTGCTGGCCACTACAAAACCCCGATCTAAACTCCGTTGAAAATGTATGGCGCATGTTTGTAAAACAGATCTGGAAACAAAGTACACTTCCATCAAGTCTGAGCCAGATAACCCTTTAACGTCCAGAACTCCCAAAACGCCAGTACATACAAACGACCATAGTCGCCCGAAACGCTGTGATTCAGATTTCCTTCATTTACCTGCTTTTAAAATTTGCACTGTGAGAAAACAGCAGGTGTCACACTCAATCACAATTGCTGTTACTAAAAAAAGCGAAAAAACAGACAGTTTCCGGCTTTATGGTATTTAAAGTGATACAATATTTTTGGGTCATAGTCGTTTAGGGGTAAAGGGCTGTCTGGTGATATGATGTAGACGTTGATGTACGCCAAAACTTTGTGGAATCTACAATTGAATTAGAGAGAGCTGGCGTTATGCAAATGTGGCGCTGTGGGCGGCCCTGTAAACGGAAACGTCATGATGTATGCAGCAATCCGACAATATAAGGAGTGATGCGACGGGAATCAGTAAGAGTCGGACGCAGTATGGGTAAGACGAAGGATCTAAGCGCATTTGACCGTGGGCAAATTGTCGGCGCCAGACGAATGGGTCACTCCATCTCGGAAGTCGTGCGGGCACTGTAATTTTTCACGAGCCACGGTGTCACGGGTTCACCGTAAGTACATTGAATCCGGTAAAACCATCCCTACAAGGGCCAATTGCCGTGGACAACAGCGCGTGGATGGGAGGTGTCATCGTCGGCTAGCTCGCATTGTAACAGCGGTTAGACACGCCACAATGCAAGAAATCACTCGGCAACTTAACGCTGGTGCACAAAAACGTGTAAGCAGCCACACCATCCAGAACCATCTTCTTGCTATGGGGTACAGAAGCCATCGTCCCACGAGGGTACCGCTCCTGACCGCACGTCGCAGAGTGCAAAGATTAGCATGGGTGCGGGAACATCGCCACTAGACCCTAGACATGTGGGAAAATGTTGCTTGGACTGATGAGTCGAGATTCACGTTGGTACATGCGGATGGCAGGATACGAGTACGGCGCAAACCACATGAAGCGATGGATCCTTCTTGCCAGCAGGGTACTCTTCAAGCCGGTGGGTGTGGCTTTCTCGTCTGGGGACTGTTTACCTTGACTGAAATGGGACCCCTGGTACGAGTGACATCGTCCCTTCAAGGTCAACGTTACCGTTTGTGCGTCTTCAACATCCCACTGGGGAGCTGATACTGCAACAAGACAATGCACCGTGCTGTCGCTCCCGAGTTGTACCCGAATGGTTGGATGAACACTCCACCGACGTGACCTCACTTCCTTGGCCAGCGAGGTCACTTGACCTCAATCCTATCGAGCACATCTGGGATGCCATCGAGCGAGATGTTCAAGCCTCTGATCCCCCTCCATCAAATCTTCGTGAACTGTGAGAGCTTGTTCAGGGGTCGTGGATCCGAATGGCTTCCCAACGCTTCCGGTGTCTTGTCGAGTCCATACCAAGACGAATCGCCGCCGTCATCAGGCCGAAAGGTGGTGCTACATGTTACTAGACAGGTATCCCTAATTCAATTGCTCTTCAGTTTATATTAAACCGCATACATCTTGTTGCATGTTTCATGTCAGTCGAAGATTGGCCACCGTATTAACAAGTGCGATATGGAAATTTCGCAGATAATTTTTTCTTAGGGCTGGGGGAGGTAGCGATTACAGTGAGCAACTGTATGGGCTGTAAGCAGTATCTCGCGTTCGTAATTTGAGGACATCTGGTTCCAGTGAAGGGAGGTAGCTAGTACAAAAATACAAAAACAAAACCCACGCCTCAAATCAGCTCTCGAAGCCAAACTCAAGTGGACGAAAGGTCAGAGGCCAGCGATTAGCTCTCGAAGCCAAACTCACGTGGACGAAAGGTCAGAGACCCGCGATTAGATCGCTGGGCCACAGTAGCGGCATCAGAAAGTCGAAACTACACTTCATGGAAATTCGAAAGTAAGTATACCATGAAATATTTAACACTTCCAGTGCAAAAGGAATTGTTCAAATGCGAGTTGCGAGTCGAGTGATTTCCCCTTTCAAAATGATGGCGAGATAAGTACACGGAAAGGTAAATTTACAGTTCAGGAACGTGTAGGTACAGTATTGGTTCGTAAAAATGTTACCAAATATCGGCAACCCAAACATTCTACCTTCATAATAATGACTTTAAAATTGAATAGTGTTTCATTTAAAAATACAAATCTGCCTGTAATTTTGAATGGATAATAGCCAAATTTCGTCCCTCGGTTACCGAATAGCATACTGTGCTATCTTCAGGACTTAGGGCTTCTGGGTGTGCTTTAAAACTATGAAAATATATTAAGGTTTTGTTCGTCCTCAGAACAAGAGAAATCCAAAACAGCAAAAACAAATAAAAAAGCATGCAAAGATCAATGTATTTTTTCATACCATACAGCAAAATCAGTTCTTTTTAGAACGTGAAGTCACGATGAAAAAATGAACAAGTGCACGAAATTAATTTTAAATTTGTGTTATTAACAAAGTAAAATTTAAACATTTAGCGTGGAAAAAATTGTTTTTCATCTTATTTATCCTATGCTGAATGCTCGTTAAAAATTGTATTCATATCTACACCGATGAGCATTATGACCACCCCCAGATTAGAAAAATCAGCGCGCCTGGAGACCGAATGGTGGCGTACGTGAGGTTCACAGAGCAGTATATATACAACCTGAGGACCGGCTTTCGGTTAGTGGAGCCTTCGGAGTCAGAATGGGAAAAGCTGCTGATTTACCGCAGTTTGATAAAGGGCAAATTGTGCTGGCACGACGCTTGATAACTACGATCTCGGAAACGGCGCTTCTTGTGGACTGTTCACGTGCCGCTGTAGTGAGTACGTATCAAAAGTTGTCCGCAGATGGCCAAACGACGAACCGTTGTCCAGCCGTGTGTCGTCCACGGCTCGTTGATGCCAGAGGGGCGCGGAGACTGTCGCGCATTGTTCACAGCGACCGAAGGGCCACAGTGCGACAAATGTACCGCAGCTATAAGAGTAGTGAGCAGGGAATGTGTCAGAGGACACAGTTTATAGCAGCATTCTTGATGGGCCTGCGAAGCCGTAGACCTAGCTGGGTCCCCATGCTCACTGCACGTCATTGCAATAAAATGGCCCCAAGATAATCGAGATTGGACCGTGGATGATTGAAGAAAGTGGCCTTATCTGACGAATCAAGATTCCTGGTGCATCACGTAGACGGCCGTGCGCCGATACGCCGATTATCAACGGAGTCTATGGTAGTTGGATGCACTGTTGGGCAGAAACAGGCCGGCAACCGAGGTGTTATGCTGTGAGCGATGTTTTCTTGGGACCCATTAGTCCCCATTACCCCAATAGCACAATCCCTGACAGCTGTCAGGTATCTGAACATCGTTGCGGACCAAGTTCACCCACTCATGGCAACTGTGCTCCCTGCTGGTGATGGCGATTACCAACAGGATAATGTGTCATGCTACACTTCCAGAATCATTAAGGAGTGGCTCGAGGAACATGCTGGTGATTTTTGTTAATGCCCTGGCCTCCATATTCACCTGACATGAACCCAATCCAATATTTCTGGTTCAACTTGGAAAAGCGAGTTCGCGCTAAAACACCACCACCCCGAAATGTACTGGAAGTGGAGGACTTGTTGTTGACATTATGGTGCCAGATACCCCAGGATACCTATCGCCACCTCATCGAATCGATGCCTCGCGGGGTGGCCGCTGTTTTGCTGGCTAAATGAGGTTCAACAACTTATTAGGTAAATGGTCATAATGCAGTGGCTGATCGGTGTATATGCCGCCCAGGTGGCGCAGTGGTCTAAGCGATGGCCTCTGATAATTCTTCCGAAAGGGGTCCGGGTTCGAATCCCGTTGAGACATAGATTTGTGTTTGTCTTAAGGCACTGATTTTCTCCCTTCCCTGAAACCAGTGACCCCAAATTAGGGACGGGCGACTGCTTATAGCCCATTGAGTTGCTCACGGTGGTCGTTAAACCTCCAATAATAAAAATAAAAAAATCGGTGTATATGCTCCTATTAGGATGTGATAAGTGTAGTTTAATATTAATGTGATTAGTATCTTAATATTTTGATGTTAAATAAAATTAGAATGTGATTAGTGTGGTTTGACATTAAAAGTGATTGCAATGGGAGCCAAATAGCAATATTCTATTAAGAATATGTTTAATGTAGGTTAAAAATGAATTAAAATGTAATCAACCGCAACCATCATGCTGCCTTATCAAAATTCGACTTTTGCTGCTATGTCATGAGATTATTGTGGGAAAGGAGAATTCTACTTTTATTTGAATCGGAAAACGATTAAGATTATTTAGCCTTTTTCGAGATAACTAAAACTAAGCAATTCCCTCCTAATAAAAAATTGTCCCGGGGAATCAATTGCAGCTGGATCTATTCTCAAAGAGAAGCTATTTTATGAGTTTAGATACAGCGGGATTAAAACGTAACATAACTGATATCAGAAGTGATTACCTGCAAAGGGAAAACAAGCCAAGATGTTGGTTTTAGAGTCTCTACATAGGCTGATTAATGAGCAACTTCCAATGGCCTTAGCCGGCTGTTTAGGTACATTTATATCCGTGTCTCCAACGCCATTTCACTCTCCGTACAAGAGGCTGTTCTTTAGCACATGACGTCGAATAAATGGTCAACTTTCCGGAGAACAAATTCAACTGACACGTATGACATGCCAAGAAATATGGCGACACCGAAATACAGAGGCGTATCTAAAGGGGAAGCAGAGGGTCCTTGACCCCGAAAGTGTTTCACTTTTTTAAGTTTCTGGTAAAAATGGGAACTTGCATTACAAAAAAGTCTTAATTTGATAAAAATGCCTCAACTTACATTAGAAACAAGTGTTTAATTTTGTTCTTCTATTTTTCAGTAACATTAATTTTTTGTTCTGGTGGACTACAGAAACTTCCATTTTACGTCCACCCCCTGCACTTCCGAAAAAAATTATTTACGTCTCCGCTGAGAGGTATGAACGATCCCATTCAGAGGAATGAACTTCGAAAGCCGCGATTCATCGCCGAGCCATTAGCGTTCGGAGCGTATCAGAATGGTGCTCAAATTTTGCACACGGGTACAATGCACTCACGGATTAGAAACGCAGGCGATGACGTCCAGCACTAGCAACCGACCACAGTGTGGTGCATATGGAGGCTCTCGTTCAAGAGCACACACGGGTGACTTTTACGTCAGATTGTTGCGAATGAGAATGTTTCGTTCGGTAACACCTAACACATGGGTCAACCTAAGCACCGCGCTTACTTCTGAGTGAGACCAAATTTTCAGGCGATTCGTTATTTTCATTTGAATATTTTCTCCAGCACGTTAAACCCCTGTGCCAAACAGCGTCCTCTAGTCAGAAGAGTGCAATGACGTTATATCCCACACCGTAGGTCATGGGAAATTATTCGATGCACTTACGGAGCCCCAGTCACTGGAAGGAGGTACTGTAAATCCGTGCAAACTACTGTAGTGAGGTAATCATTTTCCATCTTCTGCTCCGAAGTGTGATTGGGCCACAGCTTGTGTTGATTGGACGATAACGCCACTCACCATCGTTAATGAGCTGTTGGAAAGACGAGATATTCAGCGGAAGTTTTGGCGATGGTTTGTCTCTTAATGTGGTATTTGAAAGTGAAGATATTCAGCGGATCCCATAGAACACGTATGGGATGCTCTGTGGAGACGCGTTCCGGCACGCCAACACTCACCGCAAACTTTCCAACAGAAGAAGACGGCGCTGAATGGGCAATGTTTCAGCAAGAACTCATCAACGACCTAGTTCGAAATATGGACATGCGGTGTAAATCATGCATCGACTTTCTGATCTGATTGGAGGTTCAACGACCACCGTGAGCAACTCAATGGGCTATAAGCAGTCGCTCGTCTCTAATTTTAGGGTCACTGGTTCCAGGGAAGGGACAGAGCCAGTGCCGCAAGACAAACACAAAATCCATGTCTCACCGGGATTCGAACCCGGACCCGTTTCGGACGAATGATCAGAGGCCATCGCTTAGACCACTGCGCCACCTGGGCGGCTGCATCGACTTTAGGGGTGATCATATCCCCTATAGAGAGCTCCTCTTCCCTTCGCACAGTCATAGGCAGTGATGCATCTGTATCATGGCAACCAGTGCTATATAATTAATTCTGAATAAAGGTGCCCTGTATCACTTGGTATGTGCAGTTGTGTCGTTGCTGTTTTCGTCATTTCGGTAAGTAATGGAGTTCCTATGATTTAAATTTTACATATCCAAGATGCTCCTGTGCGATGTTATAGGCCAAAACCTGGCTTGTCCTTAAGTTTTGCACACTAGTGTACGAACAAGCAACGATACAAACTAGAATAGTAAGTGTTCTTAATGTAGCTAAATCCAGCAGGTAAAGTTTAAGTCTAGGAACTTTTAAGTTTAAGTTGAAATGAAGTAAACCTTAAGCCGATAAGTGTACGTGCGTTTAACCCTTTAAGCTGCCGATGTACCTGAACCAAATGGTCACCAAACTCTTCTGCGCTTCCCAAATAGAAACGTTCACATAGCGGCCGGGTTTTATGAAAGCTACGGCAAAACAATTATTTTTTTCTCCTTCTCATCTGAGCAGTACGGAATATAACCTATCACTGTTGATACGCTCTCCCTTATACGTAGTCTGTTCTCTGCTCGATGATCCACTGCATGGTGGGGAAGGTATAATACTTCTGACACGGACATCATGCCACTGGATGGAAACAAAGGATTTAAGTATCTTCTCTTTCCTTTCTTAGGTCAGTCGCCATTGTTGTCCTTATAGTAGGTAATCCATCAGTAAGAATCAGTGCCAATCATCCCCATAAATAACTAATTAGCTAAAGTGGTTCTTTTTGTTTGCTGAAGTGGCCATAACAAGGCTGAAGGAAAAGGAACTCTTTCTGGTGCGCAGGCTTACTCGTTTCAGTCACGTTCAGATAGCGAATGTATTTCGTTCAAGCTTATTTCAGCTTATTTTGCTTGCACCGAGTTAATTCGTGACAGCCACTTAAAGAGTTAAGTTCTATTATTCTACACAATATACCAAACCACTGAGAGACACATTAAATAAACATTAGAGAATCACTATGCAACATGACATTTTACCACAAAATATAGTGAAGACAAATGGCAATTTTGTGCGTTTGTTTGCGTTGCTTCTGGGTAGTACCGTAGTTTCAGTGTAAGGCTCGAGTCGTGAATGAAAAGAAAATGTTACTTTTTTTCTAAAAAAGAGACATAAAGGTTTATTTCCATTGAAAGCTGCCACAAGAGGTCGGAAAGAAAGGGCAATTCATGGCAGAGAGCGAATGGAGACCTGTTCCAGGAAATATTTTTATCACGGGAATTCCTTCATATGCTTTTCTTTTGTCCACCAGCGCAAGCAGAGCAAGCCAAATCCTTCTTTTATCCTTGTGTTATCGGAGATGGGTTTTTTTCTGCTAAAGGATTACGGAAAGAAACAAATATCAGATGGATTCGGCTTCGAAGTGCCCGTCTGTCAAAATTTTGTTGTTCAGCAGTATGTTTTCAAAGCAGCCATGTTTTATAACAGACGTTCGATCCCTAACTGGTGCAAACGGAAAAAATAATCTAATATCAGTTGCACATATAAGGGGCTAATTTATAAAAGTTATCCTATCGTCACCAGAAGCTAACCTTTAGAAAAGGAATCTGAATGTTGCAACACATATTAACCAAAATGCATTACGATTACGGACGTAACAGCAGTAAATGACGCAAAGAAAATGGCGAACACGGGATGTTTAATACGTCACAAAAGAAGATGAATTCTGATTCAGAAACTGGTAAGGGGTCCCTGCTGTTCACCTAGAAATCTAAATTGCCAATTAGACAAAAATTCAAAATTATAATGTCAGCTGTACTTTAGTACTTTTAATCTGAAAAACCTTATACATCCTTAAAGGTGACGAATTGTAAATGAGAGACTAATAGTTCCAATCCGATATTCATTAGTGTATGTAGATAAACATACAGGGTGATTCAGAACTCATGGGACAAACGTTTAGGGGTGGTAGAGCACACTGCAACAAACATTTTTTATATAGAAATGTATGGGCGCAAGTGGCGCGTTGAGGCACAAACACAAGAAATTCCCAGCTCATGTGGTATTCACAGATGAGGCGATTTTTACACACGAAGGTGTTTTCAATGTGCACAATTGTCATGTGTGCGCAACCTCTTACCCTCACGCTACACGTCCACTTGCGCACCAAGAACGATTCTCTGGGAATGTGTGGGCGGGTATTGTGAACGACTTCTTGCTTGGCCCATATCTACTACCAACACGACTTGATGGCAGATGTTATCGTATTTTTCTGGAAGAGGTTTTACCAGAATTGTTTCAAGATGTACCACTGGCCGTCCGACAAGGACTGTGGTTTGAGCATGATGGGGCTCCAGCCCATTTCAGCATTAATGTTCGTAATTACCTGGATTCCACTCTTGGGGTGCGATGGATTGGCCGTGGTGGACTTTATCGTGCCTCGATTACTTCTTATAGGGGCATCTGAAGGCCCTCGTTTATGAGACTTCAGTTGACTCTATTGAGGACCTCTTCGCTCGAATATCCGTTGCAGCTGCACGTGTGCGAGAAATACCTGGCATCTTTGAAACTGTACGTCAATCACTCCGTCGACGCTGCCACGCATGTATTACTGTTGGTGGACGCAATTTTGAGCAATAATTGTAAACATTGCTGTAAAGAAGCACTTGTCAACGATGCTGTAAGTAAAGAATTTATGTTTCCTTTCATGTCTATTTCTCGTGTATGTGCTTCAACGCGTCACTTGCGCCCATATATTCCCATGCAAAAAATGTTTGTTGCAGTGTCCTCTACCACCCCTTAAAGTTTGTCCCACGAGTTCTGAATCACCCTGTATGTACATAACGTTGCACTTTCTCGCATCGACTAGGCAGCTTTTTCAAGTCTATAAGCCTAATTACACGATACGCAATGCAGAATAAACACAGCTGAAATTCGTTTACATATTTATTGTTTTGAAAATACTCATTTGCAATAAAGCACGCACCATCGTTTTCGATTATCCTTGTGTTCATGGAGCCCGTTTTACACAATGAAGAAATGTTACCCTAAACGCATGGTGTTTCAAAAGGCGGTATACAGCTCTGCAGGGGTACAGAGAATAACTCAGAAAACATGGAAAAACTGGGTCAGTCGCAAAATGTAGTGGAACACAGCAAATTTCTACCAAGTCACTGGATTACCGAAATCCGCCACTGTAGGGCGTTTCTTTTTTTTTTTTTTTTTTTTTTTTTTTTGATTGAAGGTTTAACGACCACCGTGAGCAACTCAACGGGCTATAAGCAGTCGCCCGTCCCTAATTTAGGGTCACTGGTTCCAGGGAAGGGAGAGAGCCAGTGCCGTAAGACAAACACAACATCCATGCCTCACCGGGATTCGAACCCGGACCCAGTTCGGACGAATGATCAGAGGCCATCGCTTAGACCACTGCGCCACCGGGGCGGCGTAGGGCGTTTCACGTCATACGCTTGGCGACTTGCGAAGAGGCAGAGCGAGCACGTTGTCTTCTTTAGTTCAAGAAAACCAAGCCTACGCCACAACATTAGAGGAATTTTTGCATGTAGTACGGTAAAGAACCTTCGCCGCCACGGTGGTGCAGTGGTCTGAACGCTGGCCGAGATGGGTCCTCAATCGGATCACAGTGAGGCATGGATGTTGTGTTTATCTTACAGCACTGTCTCTCTCCCTTCCCTGGAACCAATGTACCTAAATTTCGAACGGACGACTGCTTATAGCCTATTGAGTTGCTCACGGTGGTCGTAAACCCACAATCAAAAAAATTTCCTCCGATTAGAGGTACGATCTGGGCGTGGCACAATATTGTGGAAACAGGCTGTTCTCTCAGTCATCTGATGTCAAGCGGTCGCCCGCTCGACCCCAATACTGTTATGGACAAAGAGCTTCGTTGGAAGTCCTCGAAAGTCAACGATACGTGCGTCTCAGGAAACTGACATTCCGCATGTAACTGTGTGGCGCGTTCTGCGACATCGATTGCATTTCAAGCCGTATAAATTTACCATTGTGCATCAGCTCAAGACGATGGTAAGATACGCAAAGATTTCTGTACGGAAGTTATCTGTCAGATAAAAGAAAATGAGAACTTTATCAAGACGATCATTTTCAGTGTCGAGTGCACTTTTCACGTAAGAGGTCAAAGCAACACCCATAACTGCCGTTTTTGGGGAAGCGAACAACCACACCCCACCATAAAACATTTTCGTGACAGCCCCAAAGTTAATGATTTTGCATCATGAGCATAAAGAAAGTGTACGGACTCTTCATTTTTGCTGAGACCACCGTTACTAGTATTGCGTATCACGACATACTCTAACAGTACCTCATCCCGCACGACAATGACCACGATGGACGCTTACACTTCCAGCAAAATGGAGCACCTCCGCACTAACTAAACGACGCAAGGTCGTATCTAAACACTCGTTTTCCAGGCATGTGGATTAATAGAGGTGCGCCTGTAGCATGGCCACCTCCGACATTACTTTTTCTTGCGGAGCTTTGCTAAAGATCGTGTCTATGTACCACCATTATCAACCTATATCGATGAGCTGCGTACAAGAATTACTGTTGTCATTTCTGCTGTTACGCTTGATGTGCTATGCCGCATGTGGCAGGAAACTGACTACAGGTGCAGAATTACTGGAGGCAATCACATCAAAATATACAGGTGCAGAATTACGTCTGCAGAATTACTGGAGGCAATCACATCGAAATTTGAATCTCTTTGTTGAAGCTTCAAATGTTACTCGACATTTCCACAGGAAGACTTATTATTTATATGTTACTAGTTGCCTTGTTTTGTCTTGAGAAGTTGTATACCCCGTTTTATAACACCCTGCATACTACTTATCTAAAGACACGCTATACGCATGCGTCGCGCACGACGCGTTTTCGTTGAAAACACCTGGTCTGCTCAAAATCTCTATAGTCTCCGTCACGGCTGCTTCTTTTTGGGTGGTATATCTGGCTATGCATATTTAATCCTTCCAAATAGGCATGACTGCATTAAACAAAAGCTCTACAGAGATGGCAGTAACATGTCTTTTGTCTTTTATATCCCTACCATGCTCTTTTATTCTGGTCCGAATGGATTGCATGGTCATTCCTATATAAAGATTTAAGGTTCCATCTTGGTAATGTAGAGGAATAGCATAGATCCCCACGTAGTCGATAGTGACTTATTTCATTCTGCTACAATGATTTGGGAGTTCTAATGCTTATATCGTAACCAACATTTCAAAGCAAATTCTTGAAATAGTACAAAAACCTCGTTGTGTACAGATTAGCTCCTGTGAATCTGGTCTTTTTCATATTTTGCACTGTTCCGTGTCTATTAATGATGCGCTTTACTTGCTATTGTAAATGACAATCTGGGATGTTAAATTAGATGGTTGAATACTCATTGGAGGACATGCATTCCAGTTCACGAAGTAAATGCAAGTAATTCACCTGCGTAGTTAAAGTAAAATTTGAATACGTTAGCAAAATCAGAAATGCATGTTGTTCTACAATGACTAGTTATTAAGTAATGTCCGATGACTTTTGATGACTAATTAGCGATATGAAAATCGATGTCTAGCGATATGAAAATCTTGTCGTTTCGTTCCCCTTACTAAGGGCGTTATCCTGCACAAGATTTTGACTAAAAAAGCAACGTGCTGGAAAATAGATGAAGGTGACGACCCGCCTGAAAAAATGATATCAATCGGAATTAAGCGTGGTGATTAGATTGAACGATGTGAAGCTCGGCTACCGAAAGAAACTTTTGCAACAATCTTTCGCAAAGGTTCCTGTCTGTCTTCTTTTCTTCTTCCACTCCAGACTTCACACACGACACTCTCTGTTCTTGATGTTGTACACCTGTCACTGATTTTCGCATCAAGGCGTTTACAAAAATTTTACACCATTCCGACATGCCGTAAGCTCATGACTTGGGGACCATAGACCATGCCAGTTGGAGATGGATCTTTGCTCATATCGGATTCCCGTGGACAGAGAGACCTAATCATCGCACTTATAGTTTCTAAATTAAGTCCATGTTCCCAGGCGAGTCGCAACTTTCCCTTGAATTTGTTTTCCAGAAGTTTGCCAGTTTATTCAAATTCCTATGCTATACGAAGCCCTATAGTCAGGAGAGCGTAATGATTTTGGGAGATATTGGTTTACAAATCGAAACTCGCCACCAAAGTTCATGCGAAGTTACATAAATTTCAACCTACGTATTGGAGTGGAAATCTATTAATACCATTAGGTTGCAAGCCATAAATTCTACCCATGGAAGGAACCGTAAGGCATACATGTGAGCTGCTAAGATGGCAATTACGAAATATGGAAGGTAAATTCCAAGAGAACAACAGCAATGTAAACAAGTTGGTAAAATCATGCAATGCATTGATTATGATACGCTTCCCAACATACCAGAAATCAATACTCAAGTTATGAGGATAATGGCTGTTGAATACATATCGCTCCTGTGCCCTGACGTTTGACCCCATTTCTATGATATTAAACAGAACCAGTACAGTATATCTCCGGAACAACAAGATAAAGGTTTGTTGCAATAGAAGCATTTTTTGTCAAGTTATGAGTATAATGGCTGTGAAATAAATCTCGCTCTTGTGCTCTGACCTTTGACCCAGTTTCGATGATATCAAACAGAATTGGTTCAGTGTACCTCCGGAACAACATACTAAAGTTTTGTCGCAATAGAAGCATTTTAGTCAAGTTATGAGGATAATGGCAGTGGAATAAATCTAGCTCCTGTGCCCTGACCTTTGACCCCATTTCGATGATATTAAACAGAACCAGTTCAATATAACTCAGGTACAACATGATAAAGTTTTGTCGCAATCGCGGCATTTTTACATACGTTATAACGCATAAGGGCGATGGAATGGATTCCACTCCTGTGTCCTGACCTTTGACCCCGTTTCGCCCATTTTCAATAGGCTTCGTCCCCAGGTAGTTCCCCACCACATACTAAAATTTCATCGAAATCGAACAATTTTTAAGTGAGTTATCGTGCGGACAGGCAGACAGACAGATGGACGGACGGACAAAGCTGGAGCATATAATGTATTCTTCTTCAGCCTACGGTTCGTAAGCGTAAAAAACAACACTCTGCTTCTAAAGCTAACATTGGTTGCTACGGAAGCCAAGTAGTATGGAGCGCTGGCATTTGGGCATTTTTTCGAGCTGGACACCGGTTTGAGTCACGGATGAGATGTCGATGGTGTGCTTATCTTCCGAAGGCCACTGGTTTCCTCCTTTCATTGTAATCAATGGATCCTCATTAGAGACGTACGACAGTTTAGAATACTTAAAATTGCCTAGACATGAAACGTAAACTGAGGGGTCGATGAAATTAAGGAACTGTTAATAATTTTGATATGAAACACCATATGAATTGAATTCATTTGGAGATACAGGTGTTGTCCAAAATAATGGAAACACC
Source organism: Macrothele yani (assembly GCA_039090855.1). Lineage (NCBI taxonomy): Eukaryota > Metazoa > Arthropoda > Arachnida > Araneae > Macrothelidae > Macrothele > Macrothele yani. Next base: position 20,329,643 of record CM077002.1, on the reverse strand, counting down.
TTGAAACAATAGGTGTTACGCACCTAATATGGTGTATGGCGCACTCTTGGCATTAAAAACTGCTTCAATCCTCCTTGGAATGGACGCATACAAGTCCTGATGGTGGTAAGTGGTATGTTGTACCATTCTTCCTGCCGAAACTGATCCAATGCCTTGCGAGACGCCGGAGAAGGATAACGGGATCGTACTCTGTTTTCCAACACATACCACAGGGCTTCAATGATGTTTACTTCCGGTGATTGTGCAGGCTAGGGAAGGTGTGCAACTTCACCTTGATGTTCCATAAAACCATAATTGAACAGTTCGACTTCTGTGAATCGGGGCATTATCATCTTCAAAGGTGCAATCCTTTGACGGAAACAATTTCTGCGCCTTTGAATGCACATGGTCGGCCAAAAGAGTGACATAGTCACCGCTAGTGATCTGTCCGTGTAAGGGGATAACGGGACCTGCTACAAACCACGAGATCATAGCCCAAACCATTACGAAACCGCTCCCATGCTTCACTGTAGAAAGGAGACAGTCTGGGTTGTAGGTTTCTGCTGGGGTTCTCCACATGTAAACTCGTCCTGTAGTGAGGAATAGTCAGAAACTTGATTCATCGGAAAACATGTTTCCATTGCTCCGCAGTCCACGTTTTATGTTCCTGGCACCACTGTAGTCTCCGTTTCATATTCACTTGTGACACTAGGGGTTCTGAAATCGCAACTGTGCCGTAAATATTGTGCTTACACTGGGTTTTGGAGTTGTGCATTAAGCTCAGCAGTCACTTTCGTCGTCGTGGTCTTCCTCCTTGCGGTTACAATCTTCTTTAATGTTCTCCTGTCTCTCGCAGTGAATTTGCTTTTCGTTCCACAGTTGTGTCTCGCAGATGATGTTGTGCGGTGAACATTGTACGCCGCCATGACCTTCGACACGGTACCTCTCGATACCCCCAATACCTGTGCCACTGTGGTTACCGATGTACCAACCAGACAGGCTCCTACAATCTGCCCTCTTTGGAACTCCGACAGATCACTCATTGTGCCTTCACCTGGAACGAAATTATGCAAACACCGATTTACAATGCAATCATACATACCCTTGAAACTAGAAGCAACACTTTTTTACAAAACGAATTGTAGCTCGTTTTGCTTAAAAGCAGCACATACCAAAGTCACTGTTTTCAGCGACGTGTTTCCATTATTTTGGACATGTCTGAATTTATTGCTCATCTGCCTGGTTTGTTTGTTTGTTTTTCAGGTCAGACATTTTGATTCTTTTCAAACACACGACGGTTCGTCTTACTTTCCGAGGATGCGCACTTCATCAGGAAATCTGGGAGTTTTACAAAAAATCACGTAAATGACATGCAGAATCGATCGAAAATATTGACTTTATTTGAACCTCAGCTAAAATTAAACACCGATGCAAGTCTTACCGCGCTTAAAGAATCCATCGTATCTGCGCAGCTATGACAGTGATTGTCCGCTCGTGTTTGATTTATCCAGATTTCCCGACTACTGCGAGTATATGAGATTAGCAGCGACCTCCCGTTTCTAAATTTAGTGCTACTGATTTTCGAGAAAGGGGAGAATCAAGTGTGTTTTAAAGAGCAAATGTAAAATCTGCAGTATATATCGTCCGTCATTCAAACTTTTATTCAGCGATAGAGGAAAAGAAAGCTGATCCCCTAAACCACTCGAGAACTGGGAAACCTTTCCTGATTGAATCACAGTGCCTACTAGCGTAGTTTCAAGTAACGTAGACATTGTGTGTTTAATCCCATTCTTTATGTAATATTGAAATAGTATACGTGTTTTTCCGCCTGTGAACACGGCAGAAAACAGTGGCTGAAAACTATTTATTTACGCTTTCCAAATGTAGGTTCCAGAAGCGTATATGCTCCAGCTTTGTGTGTCTGTCTGTCAGCATGATAACTCGCGTAAAAATGGTTCGATTTTGATGAAATTTTAGTATGTTTTAGGAGAGCAGTGGGGACGAACCCTATTGAAAATGGGCGAAATCAGGTCAAAGGTCAGGACATGAAGAGGAATCCATTCCATTGCCCTTATCCGCCATAACTTGCGTAAAAATGGTTCGATTTCGATATAATTTTAGTATGTGGTACGGGACCACCTGGGGACGAACCCTATTGAAAAAGAGTGAAATGGGGTTAAAGGCCAGAACATAAGAACGGGGTGCCTTCCAGTGCACTCATGCGTCATAACTTGCGTAAAAATGTTTAGATTTCGATGAAAATTTAGTAGGTATTAGGGGATAACCTGGGGTCAAACTCTATCGAAAATGGGCGAAAGAGGTCAAAGGTCAGGACATAGGAGCGGGATCCATTCCATTGCCCTTATGCGCCATAACGTGCGTAAAAATCTTTCGATTTCGATGAAATTTTAGTATGTCGTAGGAGACCACCTGGGGACGAACCCTATTGAAAACGGGCGAAATGGGTTCAAAGTTCAGGACATTGGTGCGGGATCCATTCCATCGTCCTTATGCGTTATAAATTAAGTCAAAATGCTTCGACGAAGACAAAACTTTATCATGTTGTTCGGAAAGTGTACTTAACCAGCTCAGTTGAAAATCATCAAAATGGGTTCAAAAGTCAGGGCTGAGGAGCGAGATTTATTCTACAGCCATTATCCTCATAACATGAATACTGACTTGAGTGAAGATTTCTGGTATGTTGAAAAGCGTTTCATAATCGATGCATTGCATGATTTTACTAACTTGTTTTAAGATATTAAGCTTGTTCACCGAGGAGACAGAATACTGATTGCTTAGGTGCAAGGGGATTAAAACAAATTTCCTATCGGGGGCAAGTATTTCAGAGTATAAGGTCCACAAGCATCATCGAGAGTTTATAAATAAATCTTCAGATGGAGCTATACGAAACGCATAACAATTTTCTTCACAAAATTTATCAATTCGCAGATGAAGACAATGTGTGACATACTACATAGATAAATTACGTGTCAAAACGACAAATCTGCAGCGATACATTACGTCCTTGTAGCTTAGTTGGAAGAACAACTTACTCCATAGTGAGAAGGCGCGGTTTGATACCTCTCATAGACAAATTTGTGTTTTCACATGGGTGTCCGAACGTAAAAATGCATATACTGGCCGTGGGATTCGTCGAAAAATGTGTGATGTTTGTTCCACGCATCGTCTGGAATTAATGAAAAATTCCTAATTCGCTTAAAAAAAAAATTAGAAGGGAAATGATGTGACGTACTACAGAAGTGAATAACGTATCAAGACGAAAAATCTGCAGGGGCATATTCCGTCAGTGCAGCTTGGTTTGGAGAGCAGCTCACTCCGGAGGGGGGGGGGGGGGGGGCTCGGTTTCGATCCCCGTCACGGATGAACTTTTTTTTCTTTTTTGGATTTGGGTTGAAAGTTTAGCGACCACCGTGAGCAACTCAATGTGCTATAAGCAGTCACCCGTCCTTAATTTAGGGCCACTGGTTCCAGGGAAGGGAGAGAGCTAGTGCCGTAAGACAAACACTAACATCAATGCCTCACTGGGATTCGAATCCGGACCCTTCTCGGACGAATGGTCAGAAGCCAGCGCTTAGAACACTGCGCCACCGGGGCGGCAAACTTGTGTTTTCACAAATGATGCTGTGGTTGTTCTTAATTTCAATTAAATAAAACTACTGGGATTCACAAATACGGACACGTACAGGTAAAACTGCCTCTGATTCGCAAATGTGGATACATGAAACTGTATTTACACAGCGAGTGACTTTCAGTTTTTATCAGCATAGAGTTCATAAGGATAAGTAAGAAACTTCGAGTTTCGAAATGGAATTACTCTAAGAGAACAGTTTTTGTGCTATGAAATTGTAAATAGGTATTTTCTTCCGAATAAAAATAAAATCTTAAAAATATTTTCGCTGATGATTCTTCTTGCACTGAGAACAGACGTGCAAGAACGCTGCCATTATTCCTAATTCTTTACCGCTGATTATGAAAAGAATAGTGAACTGCAAAACTGTTTTAGTATACGTTAGTTATCTTACTCTCCAAATAAGCGGAATAAGCAATGATAATATGAGTGTTTTTGATTCCTTATGCTTGGTTCAACATTTTCTAAACACAGTTCTTACATTATACTATTTCTTTAATAAGTATGCATCCTGCTGGTGATCCTATTCGTGGAAATGACGTGAAGCTGATCTAGACAAAATAGAAACACAGAAAAGGTGTTCATTTTACTGTGAAGTGACAATCGCATTGTAATTTTTAAAACAGCGATGCGTGAAGTTGGAATATTTCCACTCTTCACCTTAACTGGGAAAAGACAAAGGTAAATAAAACCTAGCGGGGTGAAAGCGACCGTTCAACGCCGCGAAAATCGATTCTATCTCGTGCTTGAAAAAACACGGTTTATTACTCTGTGTTAAGCGACGTCTAAAAGTAATGATTACTACTTTTCATTTTTCCATGAGTCAGCGGTTGTCAAGTGGTCCGGTAAAACCATGGGCAAAACATCTCCTTAAACATCTTAGAAAAGGAAACTTTGGTGGTGTTGGTATTATCATGGTGTGATCAGGCATATGCTTGGACGGCCACTTATTACTTCAAACGTGCTCTACGACTGCGCATATTTTTAGGGATGAGATGCTAGAACGCTTTGTTAGGACTTTTGCAGGAGCAATCGGCAACAGTTTTACCATACAGCACGATAAAATTGTCGCCTAGTGCTTTATCAATTCAGGTCTTTACCGAACCAGAAGTGTTGAGCAACATCTTGAGAAGAACACCATTAACCAGTGGAAACGGCAGCTCGTTTTCCTGACCTAAACCCTATTCAGCATGTTTAAGATGCTTTAGACAAGCATGTTTAAGATGCTTTAGACAAGCATGTTGCAGACCTTCACTCCCCACCACCACAAAACCTTCATGAGCTTGAATCGCCTTGGTAGAGCAATGGTCTCCATTACGAGGACAGTGTCTGGACACTCATTAGGAATAAAAAATGTCGTTGTGAAGTATGTAATGTTCTGATGAGTGACCAAATTTCATGTTGGGTGATTTTGGTAATCTCGTTTTAAGCGTGTCTCAGGACCAGATATGCTTAATTGATATTTGCTCTTTAGTTTTTAATTTTCTTATTTTATACATATAGTATGAAAGAACATATTAAATCATTCCTTTTCGTAAAAATTCATGTGAAAACTCCTTACAGGTTTCGAAACATTTAAAAAAATTTTTGTTCCGTAACTTGTGGAATCCAATGTAAAATTTAAATATTTTTTTGTCTCGGTATTAGCCGTTATTCACGAGTATCGCAGGATGTAAGGGCTCATCAGTAAGTAATTTAAGGGCACTAGGTCTATGATATATATCGTTTTTACCGACGACGGAATTCGAACCCACGTCTTCCAATTCCGGTTTGGCTGTTCTCCCAATTGAACTACACCGACAGGATCATCGCTTCTTCATTGTCTACCTGACTCACCTCAGTAGCACGTCACCTACATCATGTCACGTAGAACGTTACAGTTGAAGATACGGAAGCAAACCCATAATTCAAATATACACTCCCTACCTGTTCCAGGAATCGAACTCGGAATCAACTAAGACGATTAGACCCAACACTAGCTACTGACCATACGGCCATCGGGACAGCATAAGGAATTGAGGAGTAACCTTAAACTTGTATAGTCTGAAATATTAGCAATAATGAATATGCTCACACTAATTACAAACAATACCGTCTGAGCACGATTTATAAAATATGAATATTATATACAAATTAAAACTATAAGTACTTTCAAGGTGACGATCTCCTCATCTTCAGATGTATCAGACGCGCCAACATAGCATCTTATATAAACTGTCCATGTGCACCATGGGTAAGACTTACTCCAGAGACACGTGACAACAACAGGAATTTTTTTAAAACATCTTATACAAATCATGATGAAGAAGGTAAGCTGTGGGAACAAGTTATTCCAAATTAAAGACATTATGCCACTTGAAACAACAGTTTGTTACGAAACGTTGCACCGATTACATCCATTTTGAACTGTCTGGAACTTGGGAGCACCTCATTAATACGCTTCGTAACAAACTGTTGCTTCAAGTGGCATAATGTGTTTAATTTGGAATAACTTGTTCTCACAGCTTACCTTCTTTATCATAATTTGCATAAGTTGTTTACAAAAAATCCGATTTTTGTCACGTGTTTGTGGAGTAACGTATCCACGGTGCACGTGGACAGTGTATATAAGATGTTATGTTGGCGTACCTGATCCATTTGAAGATGAAGTGATTGTCACCTTGAAAGTATTAATGGTTTTAATTTGTACATGTTACTCATCTTTTAATAAATCCTGCTCAGACGGTATTGTTTGTAATTAGTTTGACTCCTTTGCAGGTAGTATTCCGTTCTCACATATGAATATGCTCAACAGTAAAAGAGGTCTAACGCAAACTTTTGACGCACATTTACATTTTAAATGTTCTGCTTAAAGCTTCTAAAACCAATTTCTTCTTCTTCAATGACTGGACAGTCCTGTGTGGGCCCTGACTCGATATTAGAATCCTGTGTGGGCCCAGTCTCGTATTAGAATCCTGTGTGGGCCCTGTCTCGGTTTCAGTACCCTGTGTGGGCCCTGTCTTGGTATTTATTGGCCTTCGCAAGGAGTTTTTTTCCATTCTGTCCTTTTCTTGGCAATCACCTTCCAATTTTTGCCTTTTTGAATGTGCGAAGTCTCTATCAACATTGTCAATCCATCGTAGCTTGGGCCTTCCTCGAGATCCAGTTCCCCTTTGGTTTGTGGGAAAAAACGTGTTTTGAATTTCTTTCATCACATATTCACACTATATGGCCCACCCATTTCATTCGTTGAATTTTAATAAACTTCACAATATTTCTTTGTAGGCACGATATAATTCAAGGTTTGACCTTCTTCGCCATAAACCATCCGTCTGAACACCACCCAAGATACTTCGTAAAATATTTCTTTTAAATATTGTAAGGTTCTCTTCATACCTTAGAGGCATTGTCCATGCTTCGGATGTATATGTTAGTAGCCTTATCAGAGTCTTATAAAGTAGCAATTTAATACTTATTCTAATCAAGCTTGGTTTTAGACATTTTTTAGGCCATAGAAGATATGACTAGCAGCAATGGTTCTTTTTCTTTATTTCTGTACCTTTATCTTTCTTGGTATTGATTTCCAACCTGAAGTAAGTAGAGCTAGTTTCATTTTCAAATTGGTAAGTTCCATACAAACAAATTTAGAAGCTGTGAATCTGTTTAATGGGGTAAATATGACATGGATGTTATGTGAGATAATATTCGAAAACTTGAAAATTTCGTCGTGCTGGTGCGGGACTCGAACTCGTGGCTCCCGAATAGCGCCCAATCATTCGCTATACATGAATACAGGTTGCTTCGTCTAGCGAATCCTGTGATGGTTACATTAAAATTAATGGGAGACTTGAAACTTGGTCGTTCTGGGTGGTGTAGTGGTTAGCATACACGGGCGATATCCGGTTCGATTCCCGCTGCAAGACGACGGAATTTTCAAGTGTTCGAGAATTATCTGACATAACATCCATGTCATATTTACACCAATAAACGGATTGACATCTTCCAAATTCGTATTGTACTCGTATTTCATTCGTTGATATTTTTTCATTGGTAAGATACAATTTCTAGCGAATTGGTGGGGTTTGTATTTTTGTTGCGTTCCATATATTTAGTTTTGCTTTGGTTGATCATGAGGTGCCTTTTCTTTGCCTCACCTTTAAAAAGAACTGTTTTAATGCTGCGGGCGTTCTTACTATGATATCAATGTCATCAGCAAATGCAAGGATTTGTACGGATTAATTAAATATCGTTCCTCTAGTGTAAAGCCAATTTACCATTCATTAAAAAACATTGCGCACATTCTATGATAATTTCTTCCTTTCAGTTGCTGAAAATCACACATTGAGCGTTCGAGCAATTCTGCAACTCGAAAGAGAATTCATTTAATCCTTTCCCCAAGAATAAATATACGTAATTTCCTTTCACCTTCGAAGGAATGTTACCTAGAAGTTAACAGATGAAATGAAAATTACCAAAGCACCAGCATTATGTAAGCTCCTGTGCTTTACGAAAAGGGAAACGTACTGCATATCTAGAAGATAATTTAGGATACATGTCTTAAATGTCATGTGTCGTCCTAGGGGATTTTGAATTCTTATATTTAATTGTCTTTCATTTCAGGAAATATGTATTTACCAATTTAAATTACCGTCTATAGCAGGAGAAATACTTCTCGCATAAAATTCTCAAACTCACACAGGCGAATAAATATGTGTTGACATTCTGAAATGTTTCTAAAATAGTTCAGAATTTTGTTTAAAATTTCAAGGTACATATGAAATCCGACGCAATGTTTGGAAAGGATTTATCTGAGCTTACGCAGCCATTGTTTCACAGTTATTTTCCTTTTATTTTGAACAAAAAAATTCCGTGCAATGGAATACGATTACGCACATCTTCATAATACTATACAACGTTTGGCTTCAGTTTTAATACAAACTGATTTGTGCAACAGGCTATGTTGGCCGTTGATTTATCTTATTTTAGTGTTGAAACAGAAACTAATTAGAAATTCACTTCCGAAAGTAGATGAACTGTATGGTGTTGAAAGCTTGACTTTCTATGATGTATACATATAATTTAACATTCCTTTTGAGTTTCCGTGTCCTCGTGTAAATTTGTTTTTCCCTCGGCATATACAGGGTGTCCTAGAATTATTGGACACATTACAAAATTATGTACAAAAAAACTATGAGCATTGTTTGTTATTCTATGTCACGCATTACTAACATGGTTTCTATATTTTCGTTTTGCAGAATTGTTATTTCCAGAATCGGACAGATGGCGCTAGGTGTGGCCCGACAAGGAATGTATGAGAAACGCGCAATCAGTAGTCATGCCATCCGTACAGTAGAAGGCGATGTGTGTGTTATGGCTTGCAGAATTAAAGTTTGTCATTAAAGTTAAAAGACGGTACCGTTTAGAGTATATGGTTGTAATCATCCATCAACGAATTCAATTAAGCGGTGGATGAAACAGTTTAAAGAAACTGGCAATCTGGAACATCGTGGAGGAGCCGGTAGGCCTAGGTTCAGCGGTGACACAATTGACAAATTTAATGAAAGTTTCCGACGAAGCCCCAGAAAATCCGTTTGTAAAGCAAGCAGAGAACTGTGCATTCCGAAATTGACAGTTCACGATATCTTGCACAAGAAACTAAAGTTTCATGCTTATAAAATTCAAATAATGTAAAAGATGCATGTAAATGATCAAACTCTGCGAAACGATTTCGCTATCGATATGCTGAATCGAGTGAAAAACGACGAAAACTTTCTCAGTACTGTAATTTTTAGTGATGAATCCACATTTCATGTATCAGGTATTGTGAATTGTCACAACTGTAGGATATGGGGCAGAGAATCGCCTCATGCTACTATTGAACTTTAACGTGATTCTTCAAAAGTTAATGTGTGGTGCGCCTTATCAAAAAGAGAAGTAATTGGCCCTTTCTTCATCTGCGAAAAAACCATAAATGGTGACATTTACTTGGATATGATAGAAAATTTCGCTATACACCAGATCAAAAGATATGACAACGTCGTTTTCCAACAAGACGGCGCTCTCTGCATTGTTCAACGTGTGTACGTAAGTGCTTAAATGAGCATTTCCCCAACAGATGGATTGGGCGTATTGGTCCCATTCCGTGGCCTCCTCCCTCTCCAGATCTAACTCTATTGGATTATTTCATGTGGAGTTATGTGAAGGATCGTGTCTATCAGACGCCTTGTACTGATTTGAAGGAACTAAGGCAGCGTATCACAGCTGCTATTAATTCCATATCTCCTCAGATGCTTGCCAATATATGGCATGAAGTCGAGTATCGCTTGGACGTACTACGATCAGCCAAGGGATCTCACATCGGAATTTATTCACTTGTGTAGTAACATTGTAAGTTTGTACAGTCAGTTTCTTTATATCTGTTAAATGATTTGTTTTATATAATTTTGTAATGTGTCCAATAATTATCGGACACCCTGTATTTTCTTACTTAACGCCACAGAGATTTTCCCTACAAGGTTGTACGAGTGACCACCTTACAGTGCGTCAATGTGCAACCAAACGTAAATAATAAGTACTGAGTGTTATGAGATATGTACAGATGTATTGAGAAGCGGATGTAAAAGGTACATGTGTTCGATAGGTGTATTGTACGATCGAATTATATAAGCGGAGCTATAAGCGATAAGCAAAACGTTTTTGTATGAACATATTGAATTTGAGAGCCATATCACGTGTTGAAAGCGATATTGTGAAAGCTGTCTGCTGAGCCATATGATACATATCTATGTTCTGAGTATATTATATGCTATATTAAGGTTATTCATCTTGTTAATGAGAACGACGTATTTTGTAGGAGGATGTTTGACGTGCGTTGACTGATACAATAAAGAGTGGAGTTGGTTTTCGTAAGAACTGTCTAATAACTTACTCTAGCCTTTACTATGAAAAGTGATGCTCATGATTAATTAAAGTTTCATCTATTAAAAGAAAGGATACAAAATTTGGAATAATCTGAGCTAAAAATTAAATTTAAGGCATAGACATTTAAGCAAAGTTAAGTCTTTGAGTTTAACGATGATGTTTAAAGTAGAAGTGATATTACACAAATCAGCCCAAACATTAAAACAACCTACCTAATATGATGTAGGTCCTCTTCTTTCAGCTGCAAGCGTTCTCACACGATGAGGATTCGATTGAACGAGATGTCGGTTGGTGTCTTTTGATATTTGGTATAATGACTGCAGCAGAAGATCAGGAAGTTCCCGTAAATTAGGAGTTGTAACGTATACTCTAGATTCACTTTCCGTTTGATTTTACTATCTCTGGTTATTTTATTTTTCTATGTAAATTATCTTCTTACTGAACGAGATGTTATTTCTCCCGCTGAATGAGATCTGGCAATGAGTGTAAGTCATGACGTGGTGGTAGCCAGTATAAATAGGCGCGTTCAACGATACCTAAGGGAGCTTTTGTTTATGTGGAGGAGAGCTTTTGTTTGTGTTACGTGAGAGAGCTTTTGTTGATGTGCGTAGAGAGAACTTTTGTGTTACCTAAGAGAGCTTCGTTTATGTGAGTAGAGCTTCGTTCATGTGCAAGGAGCTACGTTTTATTGAGTAGCTGTGTGATCTATTAAGTGTATGCTGGATCATATAAGGAGTTTCCCTAATAAAAAGTTGTTTTAGTAAGTACGTTTTTCTCAGTTCATAGTTTTGTCAGATCTCTGTCTGGCTGTTAGGTTTATTTCATTAGTTGTTATTATTAACAACCAGCATAAGACTTTATTCATCTTAATTACTACCACAACATTACTAGCAGTTAAAAGCTTGTTCATTATTATTACTACACTACTAGCAGGAAAGTTTATTCATGATATAATTAACAAACAACAACTATTAGAAGAAGCTTAGTAGAAGAAGAATTGTATTCATTATAGAGTCTGGGATGATGATGCTCGTATCCGTTTCTCCAATTCAAACCACAAATGCTCGATAGGATTCGTGTCCTGCGAATTTTGGGATCATGACAGTAAATAGAAATGCCTCTTCATGTTCTTGGAACCATTCCTAAATCATCTTCTCAGGATGGCATTGTCTTGTTGAAAGACGCCATCTCCGCCAGATAATAACATATGCCACGATGTTCAGATACGTGACAGCTGTCAGAGGTTGCTCTACAGAGATAATGGGTTCAAATTATCTCCAACAAGATACTGCCCAGACCATCAAACGTTCCCACCAACCGCCTGGATCCGTCCCAGAGTGTAACCAGGTGAAAAGGCGTCCTTGGGTAAACGTCGCACACGAGCTCGTCCGTTAACATGGTTTAACAGAAAACGCGATTCGTCTGACCATGAGAACCTCTACTTTTTCTGCTGTTCAATTTCGACTGTTACGTGCCCACTGCAAGGGCTGACTACGGTGAATGGCTGTGAGCATAGACACACGAATGGGTCTGTGGCTGTGGATACCCATATCCAAGAGTTTAGAAGACGGCGCCAATTAGTAGGAATGGGACGTACTTCCTCCAATGATGTAATGTTTGAATGGCACGCTATTGTACATAGCTCGTCACAAAGCAACTGAGAATGTGTTTATGTAAAATGTGCAATACTGCGTTCGACCTTGGCACTAGTCTGAAGAAATATCGTAGTCGTTGTGGTAACCATAGAAACTGGTCACACCTGTTTATCACGCATGCGTCGTTGGTAGTGCGCACTTTAGTAAGCATTGTTTCGTGAACCCCTAACAAATTTTTTCGCGCTGTGATTTTTCGAAAAAATGGATGTAAGAGAGAAACAAAGATGCTCCATTAAAATTTTCTGTCGACTTAACAAGTCTGTCGGAGAGACTTTCCGTCTTATGCAAGAGGCTTATGAAGATAAATGTCTAGGAAAATCAAATGGCATAAAGAACTTTTGGACGGTTCTGAATCTTCGGCTTTAATCGAGCATGCAGAAGACCCTTAACCAGTGTTACAGATGTAAGAAACATCAATACAGTGGGTGTTATTATACGCAAAGGCAGCCCCCGATCAATCAGAGGTATCTGAAATATGGTTCACATTTTAAAATCATCAAATCACAGAATTTCAACCGAGCATTTGGGCATGAAACGAGTTTACTCAACTTGTGTTTTTCATTTCTTTTCATGTGGGGCCCCAATGCAAGGCCACACATGACAAGTTCTGTTTTTAATATTTTGGAGAAAATGAATATTAAATTGATGCCCCAACCTTCATATCGTCCAGTCTTGTCACCATAAGACTTCTGATTGTTCCCCATTTAAGAAACAGACATTAAAAGGGTGACAACTACAGACAAATCAATAACTTATTACAGCTACGCAGTGGTATTTCAACAGCATTTCGGAAGAAGAATTCCAGAACACATTCAAAAAGTCGGGGTAATGTTAGGACACCATTATTCGATGGAATGGACAGTATGTCGAAAAAGGTGGCCACTTCGTTGATAATTAAGGTATGCATATTTTTTTTTTATAAAAACATTCTTTGTTGTTTTGGGACGACCCCTGTACAATGAGACGCTTTTCAAACGAAGGTCCAAGGTCCTATATTTTGCGCCGGTTTGCGCTATCTTGTGAGACGATTTCAGAAAACTGGAAGTTAGCCGCTACACCCCATACGCGGGAGACCAAGGTTAAAGGAGTTCCGTTGAATGCTATGGGATCCAAATAGACGAACTAGAATCTCAAAACAAACGTGAAACCAACTTTTCTCCTGAAACGGCATGATGTTTTGGGGCAGCAAGAGCATGGGTAAATCGCATTCTTCACGGCGTGTTAAATCTGTACCCATACAAATTGCACACCTTAGACGAGCTACCGCCGGATACCACACAACGGGAGAAATTTGCCAAATGAATGCTGGCGAAAATCACAGAAGATCCCCAGTGATTGTTAAATATGTTGAGAAAAAATACTCATTTTTCGTTACATGAGTGTGTCAACACACTTAATTGCCTACGTTAGACGTGGTAAATGCACTGGTTCCTCTTTGTACGTATAATCCACATACGTACAAAGAGGATCCAGTGCATTTACCACGACTAACGGCGTGGCATGAATTCATTGCATCCGTCATTCTTTGGCCTTTTTATTCACGCTTTCCAACCGGAGGTTGAAGAAGCGTATATACTCCAGCTTTGTCCGTCTGTCTGTCTGTCTGTCCGTCCGTTTTTCTGTCCGTCGGCACGATAACTCTCCTAAAAATGGTTCTATTTCGATGAAATTTTATTACGTGGTAGGGGACCACCTGGGGACTAATCCCATTGAAATGGGGGAAATGGGGTCAAAGGTCAGGACATAGGAGCGGGATCCATTCCATTACCCTTATGCGTTATAACTTACGTAAAAATGCTTCGGCCGCCGCGGTGGCGTGGCGGTCTAAGCGATCGCCTTTGATCATTCGTCCGAAATGGAACCGGCTTCGAATCCCGGTGAGGCATGGATGTTGTGTTTGTCTTACGGCACTGGCTCTCTCCCTTCCCTGGAACCAATGGCCTTAAATTAGGGACGGGAGACCGTGAGCAACTCAATAAGCTATAGCCTATTGAGTTGCTCACGGGGGCGGTTAAACCTCCAATAAAAAAAAATTTTCTATTGAGACAAAACTTTAAAAGGTTGTTCCGGAACTGTACTTAACCGCTTCTGTTGAATATAATCGAAATAGGGTTAAAAGTCAGGCCATAGGTGCGGGAATTATTCTACAGCCATTATCCTCATAACTTAAGTAATGGTTTCTAGTATGTTGGAAAGCGTATCATAAGCAATGCATTGCATGATTTTACTAACTTATTTGAGGAACCGTGCATCAGAAACGGCTGGAGACTTGCTCAGTAAACACTGAACGCCACTTGAAACTACTGCGTGCAAATGCGATGCCATTTTTGCGTTAACAAAATCTGCTGTACACAATCGCCCTTGTGAAGGATGGTGCGTCAGCTCACGTTGTGTCTCCAGTAAAAAACATCCTTGTCACCACCTTTTGTGCAGAAACACTAATAAGCAGGCATTGCAGCATCCCGTGGCCACCTTGGTGTCCAGATCTGACATTCGGGGATTTCTAGTTGTGGGGTTACTTCAAATCCAGAGTGCACAAGACGAAAAGAGATTCCATTCTGCCCGAATTGAAAGGAAGATTTTCGTCTCGAAGTCTGTTACATTCACCAGGCCATGATACATTCGGTGATTGCTGGAGCCATCATACGCTCAAATCCTGCAATACCTTCTTGTGGAGGTATGTTGAACAGTTAGTATTGTGATAATATCAGCAAATTAATGCAAGTGTCTATTTTCATTCATTTTTCCTGTTTTTACAAACTTTTTAGTCGTTATTGCGCTGTCGGTGACTACTTGAAATAAAAGTTTTTCTGTTGCCAAACAGAATTCGCCTACTCCCTTATGCTTTTCGTGCAAACCACAGAATAATACAGGGATTTTTTTTCGTTATAAAGTTTTGAAATTTAAACGGACGTTTTGAGCCATCTGGTGCAGGTCCGTTATAACGTGAGTAAGCAACGCCGCGAAAATATAGTCACTACTATAACTGTCTAGAACAATGTCAAACTTTTGTAATAATTTAATGTAGACTCTTCTGACGCGCGCGCGCGCTTGTGTGTGTGTGTGTGTGTGTGTGTGTGTGTGTTTTAATTTCAGCATTCTGGCAATTCAGATCTTTTTATTCACTAGAAAATTGGTTCACCCGCGTAGGCCGTACTAGTAATAACGGCTATGTAATGACAAATAAAGGATTTCCACTGTGTAGTTTTAATTTCCTCTTTTCTGCATCTCGACCAGTTTGTTCTTTGGAAGTACAGTTCATTTTTCGCCATCTTCCCTGTTACCTAAACCACTCCACGATGAATCCCATTGTGAGTGCTTGGTGTCGTACATCTCCACATTTCGTACTCATATGCAGAAGAAAAAAATGAATGAACATCTCGCTTTCAATCTCACTGTTAACACCGAGGGGAAATAACATGTTCATTACAACATTCAACAAGAAAGTTGACACCGAATTTTCGGGTGTAATAAGCACGTCTTTTGAATCCGTTCTGACGCAAATTAAATTTATCGAAGCTATTCAAAGTCAATGGAACCGGTATGGAAAACAATAGATCTGACCAAAGAAAGAAGATTTTCAATCGGGTTTTTAATCCCTCAGATATTGCTGTAAACGGAATCGTGAGCTTACGAACTCTTAGAAAACGAGTAGCTACAAAAATAAGATGTGACTTTACGTCTCCTGGTGGGAAAGCCATGCATTATTTTAGGAAGAAAGTATTCTCAAAAGGTTTATCCGTATAAGCGGTATCGGTCGAAGAAAAAGTCGGTATCGGTCGAAGAATTAGTCGAGTTTTCAGCCCAGATTTTGCAACAAATACTTCAGAAGCAGAAATTAACACATATGACTCCTTGTGGCTAAACCATTGTTTACCAAACATTAGAAATTATGTGAAAAATATTTTCCATCAGGTCTTGTATGCGATACAGGAAGAATTTTTCAAATCAGAGCTTTAGGAGCAGAAATAACGCAGAAAACGCAATTTACCTTTGTGCCCCCTAGCAGAAAGTCTATGTTTTACTTGAAAATTTTGAATTTATAGGAAAAACATTTCGCATCGGAAACACTATCCAACAAAGAAGGAATTTTTCAAATCGTACTATTAGAAGTAGAGATATTGGCAAAAATAAGGTATACATCTACGCCCCCTGGCGTAGAAACCATGCATTTTTTCTAGAAGAAAATATTCCTAAAAGGTTTGTCGACATGAGTAGTATTGGTCAACAAACGACGTTTTTTTCAATCGAGAATTTAGAAGCCTATATTTTGCTGCAAATACAACAGAAGCGGAAATTAAGATTTACGCCCCCTGGTGGCCAAACTATTTTTTTACAAAAATTAGAAATTATGTGCAAACGATTTCCCATCAGGAGCTGTATCCGGTGCAGAAAGAATTTTTCAAATCGGAAATTTAGAAGCACAGATATAGGGGGAAACGCAATTTACCGCTACGCCCCCTAGCGGGAAGTCTATGAATTACTTAAATATTTTGAAATTATATGAAAAACATGTCACGCGGAAAACACTATCCAACAAAGAAGAATTTTTTCAAATCGGACCCATAGAAGTAGAGATATTGACAAAAATAAGATGTACATCTACGCCCCTGGCGGAGAAACTGTGGAATATTTTAAGAAGAAAATATTCCGAAAAGGTTTATCGATGTGATTGGCATTAGTCGACGAAACAATTTTTTAATCGATATTTTAGAAGCTACGATTTTATGGCAAATACATCAGAAGCAAAAATTAACACTTACGCCCCCTGGTGACCAAAGTATTCTTTACCAAGAATTTGAAATTATATGCAAAAGATTTTCCAACAGGAGATGTATCCGCTGAAGAAAAAAATTTCAAATCGGAGTTTTAGAAGAAGAGTTATAGGGGGAAATGTAATTTACTTTTACGCCCCCTAGCGGAAAATCTATGCGTAATTTGAAAAAGTAACTATATCTAAAATACTCTTCGACATAAATGAAATGGAAAGATATAAATTTTTTTTTTAATCGAATGTTTAGAAACAAATATGTGGAATAAAACGTGTTTTTGAATTCGACATCATCTGCATTTACGCCCTCTACCGACAAAATTTTACATCGTAAAAAAAAACGAAATAAAGGATCATCATTTGCATAATTCAAGCTTCCCAATGCAAAAATAGTTTTTCAAATCGGACTAATAGTTGCTGAGATTTCGTGGGTACAGACGGACGAACGGACTGGCGGACAAACCGATAACAGAAGCACGATCTTTTTTTTACAAAAGACGTGCTAACAAAGATGAATCAACTAATACCGGGAACTTAGTGACACAAGAAATTCTAACATCCATCTGTTTCTAAATATAGCCCAAACTTGTATTTAGATTACATGGAAATGTCAGCAACGATCAAATCACTAAGATCCTCTTGAAATTACCTTAATCAGAAGACAAGAAAAAACTTAACGAAAGAGCTCCACATCTTTAAACAATTGCTTAATACAGAAAAAATCATTTGTTCTAATTGAAAACCGGAAACCCGGAGTCTGGGAGGGAATAGTGAATGAAAACCAGTGTAATCCCTGAAATTGAACCAACATCACAGTAAAGTTAATCCTAGCTTTTCCATGTTATTGTTTCCTCAAAAAAAATTAGAGATTCCAGAAGATATTTTAATTACAAGAAAGAGATAAATCCACTTTGTTATTGCTGTGAAAAGGATATAATTTAATGTCAAGAACACGAGGGTACTTAAGTTATACGGAGATTTAAGGTATTATTCTTTGTTCTAAAGGGGGAGGAAGAATGCTGGTCTTCTACATTACCTGAAAACAATTAAAGTAAGATTAGTTGCGATGTAATTGCCGAAAAAAAGAAGGGTTGCGTAGAGATTTAAAGGCACAGATAAATATATAACTGGAAAGAAATTAAGCTGCGCGCTGTTTTCAACTTTACATTCAATGCATAAAAAACTACAAAGAAAACTGAGTCATATTTTCTTTTTCAAAAAATTAGGAAAAGCAAAATCCACTACTTTATTTCCTTAAAAGAAACATTTACAAAGCTAATATAGTTTTTTACGGGAAAAAAACGGTTTTGATTCATATTTGAGCGAAGTAATTGTTTTTGAAAGGGAAACCTAAGAAACAGGATTTCGTCTCTTACATTAAATTTTGAACAAACAAAAATCAAAGAAAACTTTAAAACTGAAGGTCCATCATACCTCGTAAAACCAAAATAAATTATCAACGTTCCCTTTTCTTTCTTCTCTATAATGTTTCAGTTTGCTTACAACAGTGGCAATAGAACTGGTAACCATGAAGTATTATTTGAGAAATCAATGAAAACAGATAGAACAAAATAAAACATGATAGTTACATCATCACAAAGATTAAAATAAAGATAAAGTAAGAAATTAATAAAACAAAAAACTCGATGCATTACTTATACATTAAATAATATACGTCATTTATCAACAAAAATATCTTTAAAAAATATATGAAGTTTAGTATTTTTCTCCGTATTCAGTTAAAAGATGCAAAAGAAACACACAGAGAAACAAATTCTTTAAGGTGGACGCCAAGCAATTTTGCTTCCTATGCTTCCAATGGAAAAACTTCTGTACACATTTACTTCACAATTAAGGAATTCTCAAGCATGAAAATTTGAACATCGATTAAAATAGCTTCATTTTATAACTTGGAATACTTAATATTTTCTAAAACATAACCATAATTATACAATCCAACATTCGTTTGTCTACTGACGTCATCAAAATACAGGGCGCGTATCTTTTTTCTAGTTTCAACACCACCAAAGGAAAAGTTATTGATTTTTAATATAATTATGGTTATGTTTTAGAAAATATTAAGTATTCCAAGTTATAATATGAAGTTATTTTAATCGATGTTCAAATTGTCATCTTTGGGAACACACTAATTGTGAAGGAAATGTGTTCAAAAGCTTTTCCATTGGAAGTATAGGAAGCAAAATTACTTGACGTCCACCTTAAACACAGTACGTATGGAAGCATACATTTTTTTTCTGTTGACTGAAACCGAGGAGCTTGACGTCGTCGTAACACTAAGAAATGCTTGCAGCACATACAAACATGAAAGAAAACAAACATTATCGTATAAAAATATGTATCACTTCGTACAATATTACTCTTGCCTGTTTCTAATATCAATGAAGGTAAATGACACAAAATAGAATTGTTACCAGAATAAAATTTACACTCATGAGCCATTATATTATGATCACCCCCAGCGTAGAGAAAGAAGCGCGGCTGGAGACCGAACGGTGCAACAGGTGAAGTTCACAGAGTAGTATCATACGTACATACATATCACTAAGCTGTTCTCTGATATTCAGAGGTCAGCTCCACAAAGAATTAGAAACTATCATATGATTTTTACTTACTGTTGCCGTATCAAACTTCTCCATTTACAGCGATTTTGACATACAACTCGGTCTTCACTCACATCAATCCCACGCCGTGCACAAGATCTTCTATACTTCATACTCATAATCTTTTTCTCATGCAGACACTCCTGAATCTGATCCTCCCATGACTTTCTTGGCCTTCCTCTACCTTTCCTTCCTGCCACTTGGACTAAAAGATTTTCTTAATGAGCATCTCATCACTCATTCTGTCAACATGGGCAAACCACCGAAGCATACTAGTCTCCACCTTGCTAACAACATTTTGCTCCACATTACACAGCTGCAACACATCATCCTTCCTTACACAATCAGAACGCGTCTTTTCACAAACCCACCGTAAGTAACGCATTTCTCCAGTTAAGTATATGGGAATAGCTGCCGATTTATCGGATTTTGGTACAGAACAAATTGTGATGCCACGGGGCCTTGGAACTACGATCTCGGAAACGGCGCGGCTTGTGTGTTGTTCACGTGACACTGTAGTGATTGCGTATCAAAAGTGGCGCACAGACGCCATGTGTCGTCTGCAGCTCACTGACGCCAGAGACTCGCGCATTGTTCACAGCGACCGCAGGGCCACAGTCCGAGAAATCATCCGCAGCTACAGCAGTGGTGATCAGGGCAATGTGTCACAGCACACAGTTCATCGCAGCATTCTGCGCATGGGCCTGCGTAACCGAAGACCCAGTTCGGGCATCATGTTCAATGCACGTCATCGCCAACAATGTACGAAATGTGCCCAAGATAATCGAGATTAGGCGGTGGGTGATTGGAGAAAGTGATCTGGTCTGACGAAACAAGATTCCTGGTGTCTCACGTAGACTGCCGAGCGCGGGTACGCCGATTACAAACAGAGGCTATGGAATCTGGATGCACTGTTGGGCAGAAACTGGCCGTCAGTCGTCGGCGGTGTTATGCTGGGGGCGATACTTTCTTGGAACACTTTAGGGCCTATTACACAAATAACACAATCCCTGATAGCTGTTTGGTATCTGAACATCGTTGCGGACCAAGTTCACCCATTCATGGCAACTGTGTTCTCTGCTGGTGATGGTCATTACCAACTGGATAATGCGTTATGCCACACTGCCATAATGGTGAAGAAGGGGTTCAATGAGCATGCCCTGGCCTCCAAATTCACCTGATATGAACCCAATCGAACTTTTGTGGATAGACGTGGAAATGCGGGTTTTATCTCAATCACCATCATCTCCAAATGTACGAAAACTGGAGGACCTATTGTTGACATTATGGTATGAGATACCCCAGGATACCTATTGTCACCTTATCGAATCGATGCCTCATCGAATGGCCGCTGTTTTGCGTGCTAAAGGGAGGGCATTCAACTTATTAAACAAGTGGTCATATTATAATAACTCATCGGTGTACATCATTGAGAAGAGCCATCCGTAGAAAGTTAAAGATCATACTGCTTGTTACGACAAACTGTCTTCTCAGGCCTGATTTTAACAACTACTTTAAACGAGGTTACGACGAATCTACACTGTGCCTTCTTTCATTCCACGCGAATTTTGAAATTATGCGGAAGACCGGAAAAATACGAAATTAATACTGCAAGTGCAGCTGGCCCAGCTTAAGCTTACTAGAGAATCGTTTTCTCTTGCGTTAACTCAGAATTTCTTTGCTTTCTCAGAGTATTTCGAACAATTTATCAGAACAAAGGACTTCACAGGAAATAGAGAACCAATTCTAATTTTCAGAAGCTATAAATATCATGTTTTTATTTACATTCCGCCAGAATAAGATAACTTTGAGTATTCAGATCATTTAAAATTAAATCCTTTGGTCCAGATGCATATATGATGTCATCCTGCGTTGTTGTGCACCTGAACTAGCATCAGTTTTATGTCGTGTATCTGTATACTGTTTTCTACAACTACACTAAAATATTTATTAATATATGGGGTCATAAATGTACAGCCCTGACGCCATAGATGTAGAGCACTGATGCCATAAATGTACACAAGTGACGACATAACTGTACACCACTGACGTTTTAAATGTACATTTCGGGCCATCTATTAGCAGGTCTCAAATTTACCCCAGGAATACTTATTGATTTTCAGTATTATTACGGCAAATGTTCTAGCAAATTTAAATATTCCTTACTGTAATTTAAAATTACTTTTATCGATTTGCAAATTTTCATCTTCGGGAACATATTAATTGCGAAGAAAATGTCTACCGTGGTTTTATCCAATGGAAGCTTTGAGCAGAATTTTTAAGTGGAACCATTTTAAGATACTGCAGTTTTTTTTGTTTCAGATGTGCTTTCGTGCATAAACAAAGAATTCAAAGAGAGCCTATTGTAACAGCGATTTTGTCACTGTTACAAGCGAGACGGTGTCTCACCATTTCGTTACTGTTCGATTCCTCCTCTCGTGAATCGTTATTTTTTCACTGTTACAAATAAGACGGTGACTCGTAGTTTCGACTTCATTACAGCTCCGCTGTCGTTAACGGTGATTTGTCCCGGTTACAAGTAAGACGGTGACTCGTAGTTTCGGCTTCATTACAGCTCCGCTGTCGTTAACGGTGATTTGTCCCTGTTACAAGTAAGACGGTGACTCGTAGTTTCGGCTTCATTATAGCTCCGCTGTCATTAACGGTGATTTGTCCCTGTTTCAAGTAAGACGGTGACTCGTAGTTTCGGCTTCATTACAGCTTCGCTGTCGTTAACGGTGATTTGTCCCTGTTACAAGTAAGACGGTGACTCGTAGTTTCGGCTTCATTACAGCTCCGCTGTCATTAACGGTGATTTGTCCCTGTTTCAAGTAAGACGGTGACTCGTAGTTTCGGCTTCATTACAGCTTCGCTGTCGTTAACGGTGATATGTCCCTATCACAAGTAAGACGGTGACTCGTAATTTCGGCTTCATTACAGCTCCGCTGTCGTTAACGCTGATTTGTCCCTGTTACAAGTGAGACGGGGACTCGTAGTTTCGGCTTCATTACAGCTCCGCTGTCGTTAACGGTGATTTGTCCCTGTTACAAGTAAGACGGTGACTTGTAGTTCCGGCTTCTTTACAGCACCGTCACAACTGTCATGAACCGTGATTTTGTGACTGTTACAAGTACGACGGTTAGTAGTAGTGCCGGCTTCTTTACAGCTCCACTACCGATGTAGTAAACGGCTATTTTATCGCTTTTACAAATACGACGGTGACTTGGAGTTCCGTCTTTTTTACAGCTTCGTCACCGCTGTCGTAAATTGGGATTTTGTTACCGTTAAAAGTCGCTGTTACTTCAGTGGAACCGTCACCAATAAAAGTCACTTCCACCGTATTAATTCCATGGTATTACTTCCACCGTTGTCACTGTGACAAGAAAATCACTGTTATGCCCACCTCTACCAAGCACATTGTGGTTTATACAAACACCAAAGTTTCACTTTGACACCAAATCATCGTTCTCGGCGTCGATCCTCTCACACCCTAAGGTTTCGAAAACAACCGGATCTCGATTTGATCAGATTTGATCTGAGTTTAGAGATCAAATCTGAACATCAAGCACTACAGCAACTCATGACAGTGGCACTATAGACCAGTTTTAACTGTCACGCCATGACAGTTATAAGAGAAATTCGGAATCAGGCCTGAATATAAAAATTCTCCGGCATTGATCGCCTCTTACTCACACTTCCTTTATAAGGAACTTTCTGTCGCCTCCTGAAGTTGGATCGTAATAATCGGCGTCTGACTTTACATATACTGGTGTTGGATGGTAAGAATCGGCGTTTGATTTTACATATACTAAAGCTGGATGGTAAGATTTAAACTCTAACTCTTTGTAAACTGAACTTGGATGGTAGGAATCGTCGCCTGACTTTACATATACTGAAGTTGGATGGTAATACTCGGCGTCTGACTTTACATATACTGAAGTTGGATGGCAAGACAACTTGTTAAAAATGAATTTCAACTGCAAAAAAGGTGAGGAAATTCTGGATGTCTGCTCAAGAAACATATCCAAGTCTTTCCACTGAAGCTATTAAAGTGCTGCTCCCTTTTGAATCCCCGTACATCTTCGAAATTGGATTTTCGGCGTTGGCAGAAATCAAAAATAAAGTTCGAAGCAATGTGCATCTGTCGATATCCTTGCACCGGAAACAAGCATACACCTCGCTCACACCTCTTTATGAGAAATAGACCAGTTTTTGTTTGAAAAATTTTGTGAACTAATAAATAAAAAAAATAGTAATAAATTAATTAAACAAATAATTCTCCCTTACCCCTCCTCATAGCCTTTAAAGCTATATGAATCGCGAAACTTAAAATCTAATCTAAAAATTAAATATAAAAATTGGCTCTCGATGCTGAAAAGTCTGGTAAGCACTGTACTAGAGGATTTCTACCTTGACAGTTATTACTGAATCATCTTTGATGTCTCTTAGGTATCATTTCTTGTTTCGTGTCGAACTTTCTTCTGCGCTCTTTATGTTTATCAATTTGTTGTCGTTCAGAAGCTAAGAGTCCTTTCATTCTGTTTCTGGGTTTTTTGTAATCAACAACTTTTGTGTCTATATAAATTTAAGAAATAGTGATAAATAAGATTCATGAAACAAATGATCGTGAAAGATATACACTAAGTAGAAATTTCAAACTTCAGGTTGTGTCAAATCTTACTAATGCAAAAACGAAACAAACCTTACTTGGTTCGTTGACAGCAAGAAACAAATTTAAAAGAGGGTTTGGCTGAAATCAGAAGAAACAAGAAAATAAGGAAGAGAAAACAGTACTTACAACTTTTGCATTCGAAATCATTTTACACCATACTGGGAAAATTGCAAAAGTATTTAGCACGCACATGCAAAAAAGAATATGCTGAAATACGAATCGTAGACGGTCTTCTTATTGAGGAAACGTTCAACGCAAACGGAATAACCAAAGCAAGCTATGATACGCATGAAAAAAATCTCATTCAGAGAGAAAACAAACACTCAAAAATGTTGTAAAAAGAAAAGCGAAGTCTCTATCAAATAACCTATAACAGATGGCAGCATATAACAACCAATAGAATTTTTTTCTACTTTTTTCGATTGAAGGTTTAACTCCCACCGTGAGCAACTCAGTGGGCTGTAAGCAGTCACCCATGCCTAATGTAGGATCACTGGTTGCAGGGAAGGCAGAAAGACAGTGCCGTAACTCAAACACAGCATCTATGCCTCACCGGGATTTGAATCCTGACCCCTCTCGGGCGAATGTTCATAAGCCAGTGCCTAGACCACTGCTCCACCAAAGCGGCAATACAATTCGAAATGTCGCCTTCTTAATACCTCCAAATCTATTCTAAAGGACTCATTATAAAAGTACATGACTGGGAAGAAAGGCGGAAGTAAGACTTGCAATGCATCACGTTTTTGTGTTTATAATTTACTTCTGGCTGAGAAACACAACAATAAAAAGAAATCCCTTGCATGCCAACCAAACGATAAAATTAAAAGATAACAGAAGTCGACTTGACGGCATAGGAGGCATGTGGGAGACTAGGTAGAGCTAAGCCCCCTCAAAGATTTAGTATTACAGTTGGAAAGAGACTTTCGTCTGGTACTGCTGCCTCCCAACTTCTGTAACCACATGCCGTCTTTAACGTTAGATGACACTTCAACATCGAAGTACGAAAAAAACAACAACCAGAAGGCCTTTTACCAAAGAAATAATATTCTCAACATTCACGGTAAACCGTTGCTACGGTTCTGCGTGAGATCCCCAGGAGAACGGCCATTTCAAAGGCACTCGAATTGACACGTCTGGTGCCAATAATCATGCCACGGTCGAAGTAGCTCATGTCCCTCGTTTTGCTAAAACGAGGGACATGAGCTACTTTGACCGAGCTGCTGGATTTATACTGGCCACCGTGTTCGCGTGTCGTCTTTCATGTTGGAGTCCCTCATTCATGTGACGATGGTAATAAACTGGCATCTTAATGCACTACTGTTTATAGAAACTGCAGCACCAAGAAAAAATCGCGCTATTCAAATGAAATTTATATTACAGAATTATCATCTTACAGGAGATAGTTGTTTACATTTGTACAGCTATACAAGATTCTTTCGCTTTAAAAGTCAATACCTAAACAACAATAAATGCCTCTACACAACACGCCATTGAATGGAAAAGGTTTTTGAAATCATCCTGGGGCCTGACAGGCTGCACCTATGCGAGTCCAGAGTTCGTTTCTGATGATTATCGGAGGATTTCCACGGGCCAGTCGCTGAGCTATCATGTTCCAGACATTGATATATCTGGCGAATGTGCAGGCCGGGGAAGAAGCGATGTTTGCTTTTCATAGAGGAGGTCTTGTACATTCTAGGCCACAGAAGGCCCAGTATTGTCCTTCAGGAATATAGCGTCAGGACAACTCTTAAGAAACGGTACCACTTCTGCCTCTAAAACATTCTTGATGTATCGCTGGCTGTTGAAAGTTTCTTAATTCGTATCAGACAAGATCGCGAATTGAACCCAATGGCGTCCCAAACTATGATGTTTGGAAATGGGACGGTATGCCGTTGCAAAGTACGGTTTACCACGATGTTTCGAACACGTACCATCATGGTGCATGGAGTTGAATCGTGACTCGTCGGAAAACATGACCTATTGTCAATAAGTACGCCAATGTATTTGTTCGAAACCTCATTGCAACCTGAGGCGTTTGTGATTGACGTTAAAAGGAATACGCAGCAATGAGCTGCTAGCGACCAGTATTCTGTTACGCAGAGGACCTCGATCTCTGCTGGAGCACAGAGCATGAGCCGGGAGAGTGCTCAACTGCTGCGCTAACACCGTGGATGTCGATGTGCGATCAGTCACTGCCTTGCTGCACAAGATTCTGTCATTAGTAGATAGTGCGATTTTGCTAACCATTTCCCGGATTAATGCGTTTCCGAGACTCATTCGTTCCCTTACGCCACATTCGCATCACTGGACTCGCGTTTCGTCTCGTACGGGTATCAATCTTGTCGTAGGAAACTCCAGCTTCTCTCATCCCAACAATTCCTCCGCGCTTAAAGTCCAAAAAGAATTGCTCATCGCTCATAATGAGACCTTCTTCGTCGACGGGAGACAGTGAGACACAAGAAACAGTCTTTCTACTCAATTTCGGCTCTTCACTGATTGCAACATCTCGTTTGAGTCAGTTCGTTATACCCAAGATTAGACAGTTCAGAGGGCGCTGCTCCGAAACCGCTTGCGCATTTTCACTAACGTTTTAATCATTTGCTTGTCCTAACATGTTGTACATATCCTATGACATTCAAGCTAATACCAACAGTCCTTCATGGAGTTGCAATTCTCACAAACAATAGTGTACACTGAAAAGCTTATGCAAAATACATAGCAACGTCACCTATGCGCGTACTCGGTTGCGTCCGCCAGACTGTATATAAAGCGATATACATCCTTGCCAGCTGTAAGAGCTGTTTTCGGCATGAGAATGACAAGTAATAACGATTTAAGCGATTTTCAACGCGGTGTCATAGTTGGCGCTCGTGAGATGGGCCAAAGTATTTCGGAGGTAGAAACGAAGTTCGGATTTTCACGGACGACCATTGCAAGGGTGTACGGTGACTACAAGAATTCCGGCAAAACCTCCAACCTACGATACCAGTGTGGCCGTAAAAAGACATTGGGTGAAGGAGACCATCGTCGGCGGTCAAGAATCGTTTCACGAAATAGGTGTGCAACATTCTCGCAGGTATGATCGGAATTCAATGCTGGAGCTTCAACAAGCATCAGCGTCCGGACTGTGCAACGTACCCTGCACGATATGGGCTTTGGGAGTCGACGCCGAACTCGAGTACCCTTGATGGGTGCACAAAACGGAGCTATGCGCCTCGCTTGAGCACTGCAACACCGCCACTGTACACTTGATGACTGGAAACAAGAAGCCTAGTCTGACGAGACGCGTTTCCAACTGTATCGGGCAGATGGAAGGATTCGTGTGTGGCGCAAACCCCATGAAGCCGTGGATCCCGCCTGTCAACAGGGAAATGTACCGGCTGGTTGGGGGTCCATAATGGTATGGGGTGTGTTTAGCTGGACTTCACCGAGAACCCTGGTACGTCTACTAACGTCTGTGACCGGCGAACGCTATGCGCGCATACTTTCTGACGAGGTACACCCGTTCATGTCCTGCATTCATACTGATGTGTTCGGCCTGTTCCAGCAGGACCATGCTTCTCCACACAAGTGTCGGGACGCCACATTATGGTTAGAGGAGCATTCATCTGAGTTTGGGTGTTGCCATTCTCACCCAAGTCTCTAGATCTGAACGTGATAGGACACATTTGGGATGCCATGCAACGCGCTGCCGAACACAGAAATCCTAGACCTCGGAATACACCCGAATTGTGGAACGATCTGAAGGACGTATGGTGTACAGCATATTTCCAGAAGCTAGTAGAGTCCATGCCCCGTCGTATTTCTGCAGTCCTGCGCTACCGTGGGGGACCTACCAAGTATTAGGCTGGTGTACCAGTTTTTCTGGCACTTCAGTGTATATGTAGCCGAAGCTGTTGGAAATATGACTATACGTACTGTATGTTGTACACATAAAATAAAGGTGATACTATAAGAAATGAACGGAAACTGAATCTTCGAAACTTTACCGTTTGTCAGAAATTGCACGAAGAAAATTAGGTCCCTTTTTGTTCTGAAAGAATATTCCCTTGACCAAATTAACGGATGGCTAAAAAAAGCCTGTAATTGCTGTATTTTTGTTGTGCTGTATGTGAAGAGATCTCGTCATTACCTTTAATGTTTATGTATAATTTTATTGAATTTAATAATAATGTTGTCGCACATTTAATCGTTTTTTGTTTTTATTTTGTCTTCCTTTATTTAATTTTGCCAGAAACTTTGCTTAACTTTCAAAACCTTTTATTTATGGTAAAAATATTATTTAGGTCTTTAAAATCGTACATCCTTTCTATTTTTATAGCTGCATTTTTTTTCCTTTCTGCGATTCTCCGCTTTCTCTTGCAACGGAACCGCGTGGATACACTAAAAAAGCTGGGTCACTTGTGCTCTATTTTAACAAAAAGGGAACGTGATCCGTGTAAGTACTGTTACTCTTCGTCAGCGTGGGATTTCAGCCGGTAAGATTCTTTTTAACAGCAGTTCTCATGTTTCCTATGAGCAGAGTACTAGGAAATCGCCAAAAATAAAATGCAATGCAATGAAAAAGATACTACAAATCCATACTCTGACGGAAAACTTGTTCTATTGCCGAATATTTATTCTTATATAGCTACATATTTTTGGTTTCCTCTGAAATAGGAAAGGGAACAATTAGTAGATAATTTTAGAAATCCTCTTCCGATTTTTATGTTCTCTATTTACAGCTTAAAACGATTCGTCTTTGTTTTACAAATGCGAAAGATGTTTCATTTCATCACAGACATGAGTGTGAATAACAATGAATATACATGGCGTTCGAGAAAGCATGGATACCTTTCAAACATGTTTCATGAGAAAATATAGCAAATTTGGAGAATACATTTTTTCCCGTCTAAACAGGCACCACAAATCTTATTAGCATTTCCCCTTGAGTACCTTCCATCTCTCTCGAAATGTTCATACGGTATCTAAATACACGGAAAGTGGTGACACACATTTCAATAATAATGCCACGACCGATAAGGTAAGTCTTGTAAAGAAGTGATTGGTGTGCAGTACACATATTCATTTTTGTACACCCGCAAGAAGTCCCTGTACGTCGAATCTTATAAATTGAATTCCCATCTGCCATGGAAAAGTTGTTCTTAGAAATTGCAGAACTGTTACACCCCAATGGGATAGAGCTCCATCTTGCTGGAATATGGCCATTCAGTTCAGTTCCTGAACCTGTGGAAGTGAACAGCACGTCAAGGTTGATGAGCTAAAAAATGATAGTCTCCGTATAAAAGAAATGACCAATCATTCTGAAGTGTACTATGATTCAAATGGCACTCACATCGGCGCTCGTTTTTCAAGTTCAGTGACAACATGGGGTAGTTTCGAATCCTGCAGGCGCCAGTTGTTTCTGCTCACATTCCCACTAATATAAAATGTTGCCTCGTCTGAGAAGTGTTGTGGTGCGTAATCGCATCATTAAAGATGTTGGATAACTTGGAGTTTATACGACTGACATTCCAAACATTCCTTTAAAACATCATGCGTCGTAAATTTCAGGACATCTGGCTGTTACTTCGCACGAAGTTTTTCAGACATCTAACGAAAGCTAACAGTACGGTTTAAACCACACTTGCGGAAGCGGATGGCCTTCAGCGAAATGTGTTGGTTCTACACACTAACGGATACATTAGACTGCTGCTTCATCCATCGCAGAATGCTATTACACATACCAGCCACTAAATTAGAAACTTTTATTCAATACCAAGTTGGACCTCTTTTAGCACAAATTACAGCACGTATGCGATTTGGCATAGATTCCGCAAAGTGATGAAGATAATCTACGTTTATAGAATACTAGACGTTTACCAGAGAGTCCTTTAACTGTCTCAGATTTGATGTCAAATAGAATTCATCGCTCTTTCCACGTTTATAAGTGAGTCACGGAAACATTTCTCATCGGCCGACACCGGAAATCGAACCCAGGGTCTTCCAGTTACGCGCCAGATATGCTTCCACTTCAGACTTACAAAAGACAAACGGCCAAACCACACGGCAGGGTTGATTCTTTGGAGCCCCGCACAATGCTGAGGATTCACCATAGATGAACACCAGCAACTGGACGATAAACTGGAAGGCAAATGAATAATAAATACACAGTTGACGTGGACCAGGAACACCAAATAGAAGTAATCGCTCTTCCCACGTTTATGAGTGAGTCACCGAAAATTTTCTCATCGGACGCCACCGGGAATCGAACCCAGGGTCTTCCAGTTACGCGCCAGATATGCTTCCACTCCAGACTTACAAGCGACAAACTGCCAAACCACACGGCAGGGTTGATTCTTTGTAGCCCCGCACAATGCTGAGGATTCACCATAGATGAACACCAGCAACTGAACAATAAACTGGAAGGCAAATGAATAATAAGTACACAGTTGACGTGGACCAGGAACACCAAATAGAAGTAATCGCTCTTTCCACGTTTATGAGTGAGTCACCGAAAATTTTCTCATCGGACGCCAGCGGGAATCGAACCCAGGGTCTTCCAGTTACGCGCCAGATATGCTTCCATTCCAGACTTACAAACGACAAACCGCCAAACTACATGACAGGGTTGCTTCTTTGGAGCCCGGCACAATGCTCGGGATTCACCACAGATGAACACCAGCAACTGAACAAATAACTAGAAGGCAAATGAATGATAAATACACAGTTGACGTGGACCAGGAACACCAAATAGAAGTCGTCGCTCTTTCCACCTTATAGTTATTTGTTTAGTTTCTGCTGTTCATCTATGGTGAATCCTGAGCATTGTGCGTGTCTCCAAAGCAGCAACCTTGCCATGTGGTTTGGCAGTTTGTCGTTTGTGAGTCTGGAGAATTTCCAGACCGCTGTGGTGAAGTGGAAGCATATCCGGCGCATAACTGGAAGATCCTGAGTTCGATTCCTGGTGGCGGCCGATGATAAATTTTTCCGTGACTCACTTAGAAACGTGTGGAAAGAGCAATGACTTGATGTTCCTGGTCCACGTCAACTGTGTATTTATCAGATTTCATGTAAGATGAATTTGTTCCCGGACCTGTTTTTCTAACATTTCCCCTACATTTTGAATAAGTTTTAGATCCCAGTTTTGTAGCGGCCAGGGAAAATGGTGGAAGTCGCTGTCGTGCTCACTGGACTATTGCTGAACCCAGCTTGGGCGATGGACAGTTGCATTGTCGTCCATAAAACAGCCCTCAATTACTGGATAAAATGTCAACATTGCAGGATGGACTTGATCGGCAACAATGTTTAGACAATAACTTAAGCTTCCGCATGCACACATTTCTGTGCACTCTATGTGGAACAGGCAGCACGAGAAACTCGAAGAGTACTGCTGTCTGTCGGAGAAAACTGTACTTTTGTGTCCTTTTTAATTTTTATATTGCTTTTTCTTATGACATATAGAAATGTGTATTGCTCTAACCTTCCTTGTGCCCTCAACAAGTATGTTTGAAACGTAGCCATTATTTCTCAAGTGAATTAAACTCTCAGAGTTGCTTGTTTATGTGGTGATATAATTGTACATTGCCGGAAAGTGTAAAACGAACACCCAGAAGGAATGCTGGTAGGAAAGTCATATAATAATATGCTAATTGTTAAAGGCAACGGGAACTGTAATCCAAGTTGGAATGCCATTGGATGAAATTATGACGTCACTACCTCTGTGTGGCGCAATATGACCAATGGTCACAGGAGTCATGCCTGGGCAAATACCAGACAAAGAGAGAGAGACAGAAAGAGAGAGAGAGAGAGAGAGAGAGAGAGAGAGAGAGAGAGAGAGAGAGAAAGAGAGAGAGAGAGTGTGTGTGTGTGTTTATAAAATACACTAAATTGACTAAAGTCACTGGACACCCCTTCAAAGGCAAATGAAAGGATCCGCTGCGTTTTTACGATGCGCAGTACAGCTGCAAACGGCATAAAAACAAGCCTGCAGCTGACCGCGATCATATCGCACAGTAAAGTTGAGTGAGAATGTCGCGGCGGGAGAGAACTGACTTTGACAAACGAAAGATTGTTGGGTGTTATACTAGTGGGTTGTCCATAAGAGAAACCAAGAGGCGTTTAAACATACCCAAGTCAACTGTTTGGGATGTACTGAATAAGTGGAAGACACATGGGATGCCAGAAGCAGCAAAACGTACCGGCAGACCAAAGAAAATCAGTGATAGAGGACGTCGAAGCCTCAAGAGAATCTTTACAGCTAATCGACGGAGTACTGCACGAGACCTCAGTGTACAGGTGAGTAAAAATTCTGGAACCTCGGTATGTACACGTACCATTCGCAGAGAACTTCATTCCATGGGTTAACGTGGTCGTGCGGTTGCTCATAAGCCTTTCATCTCCACTCGGAATGCTACTCGTCGTTTAGCATGGTGTGAAGAACATTTATCGCGAACCGTAGATCAATGGAAATGGGTCCTATGGACTGATGAATCCAGATACACGATCTACCAAACTGATGGCCGCGTGTGGGTATGGCGGCAACCGGGGGAACGCTATTTACTACAGTGTACTGGTTCTATGGTCACGTTTGGAGCTGGCAGTGTACTGGTGTGAGGTGGTTTTTCCTGGTATGATTCCGTTTATTGGTTATCGTGGACAAACCTGTTAACCAGCGCGTCTACCTTGATATTCTGGACAATTGCGCCCTACCAACTCTGTGACAATATTATGGAACCAAGCCTAGCTGGCAAAAGCAAGATAATGCACCACCTATAAAGCAAGGACTGTTACTGCGTTGTTTGACGATAATTTTGTATCGCGTGGGGACTGGCCAGCACAGAGCCGTGATCGTAATCACATAGAGCACCTATGGGATGAATTAGAAAGCCACATAAGAAGTTTGGAACTAAGGCCTACTACTAAGCAACAGTTAGCCTCAGCATTATGTACTGAATGGAAGTGCATACCTATCGCTGTGTTCCAAAACCTTGTCGAAAACATGTCTCGAAGCGTCAGTGCATGCACTAAGACCAAATGTGGGCCGACACCGTACTGATGTATGCCAATAAATGCTATGTTGTGTTTCTCTTTTAGGTGTCTGGTGACTTTTGTCAATACACTGTACTTTTAATTTTGTCTCGTATGATTTCCGCTTGTTCAGATACAAAGACTGGACGACGAACACATTTCAAGACAGTGACCCACCAAGGGTTCAGGTTTCATGTCGTTGTGTACAGAGGGGTCGGCGAGACAGTTTCAGATTTTTCATTACCATACCCAAGCTTCCCAATTTGCACTTGGAAATGTTAATGGTCGAAGTCCCTTGTGGCTTCCCATTGCATAACAAAAACGATGCACTAAGAACAGTGTACAATGTTAAATCATTCGAAAATCCAAGACAAAATCTAGGAATCTTAAACTTTTAACTCGTGTTCTTGTGAGAACAGTGGAAAATGGAGTTACTTGTTATGAAAACTGTGCTGGTAATTTAGTAGTTAGAGTTTCATGTTTTAACCCTTTAATGACCATAACGCCCAGAAAGCCCAGCCATATCCACCCGAAACGCCTGTGTAGAGTGAGTCAGAGTTACTACCATTGCTTGTTCTTCAAATTTTTTCGACCTATGAGGGACCAGCAGAAGTCACCCTCAGTCAATATTGTTGTTATTAAACAAAAAAGATACCCAACAGACAGTTTCGGGTGTAATGGGATTTATAGTGATACAAGATTTTGGGGTCATGGTCGTTAAAGGGTTAACGAACTTTATCATAATTTACCGTGATAAGTTCTTTGGGACCTCACTCAGATGATTTAGCCTTGTGTCCCACTCAAATGTCTTAGCCTAATGGCGCAGTAAGGTCTTAACCCCGCCCTGCAGTGCGGAAGACAACGTGGAAAACTACGCAGAACGTATTTAATGCCTAGGGCGTGCAGAACGAAGTCATTCGTCTAGTGTCGTGTTGTTCAGGGCTCGCTGAGGAAGCCACTATGCCTGCACGACGCAGGCGCGCAACATTTGTTTAGTTATCGGAGTTCCAGCAAGGCCGTAGAGTGGGACTGCGGGAAGAAGGTTGGTCTTTCAGTCAAATTTCGGGCCGAGGGGACGAGAGGTATCGGCCTTGGCAGAGCACGTTTGCGGTGGTGTCAAGAGTGAGGTCATTAGAGGGAAGAATGGCGGTCTGTGGTCTTCAGTGATGAATTCCGATTTTGCTTGGGAGATTCTGAGGGTCGTGTACGCGTCCCAAAGCGACAAGGTGAGCGGCATCTGCCGTTGCGCATCCGTCAACAACACACAGGCTCTACGCCGGGCACTATGGAGTGAGGAGCGATTAGGTATCACTCTCGTACGAGTCTGGTGTTTGTACGGGGTACAGTGAATTGCAGTACGTACGTCAGCGACATAGTGCCGCCGGTCGTTCTGCCAATTTGGAGTGCGATACCAAATGCGATATTCCAGCAGTTTGACGCCAGCCCACACTTCGCATAGGCAAATCAACATGCTCTTCAGGCTGTGCATCATCTCCCTTGGAAAGCACACCCTCCTGCCTTGTTTCCAATCGAGCATGTCTAGGACTGGATCGGACAGAGACTCTTTCGCGGACCCCGGCAGGCAGCGGCCATCTCTGAATTATGCGTCCAAGTTGAAAGCGCATGGAATGCTATCCCCCCCATGGTATCCAGCATTTGTACAACAGATTGCATGCCAGATTGGAAGATTGTATTGCTGCTGGAGTAGGTGCAACACCTTATTAAAATGTGGCTTCTGTACACTCTAATACGCATTAAAAAGTAAAGTAAACATTGAATCACTTCAGACGTGTGATCACTTTCCTTTCTTAACACGTTGTTGCTACGACATACATCTCATAGATGCAGCTGCAATTTTTGATGGTGTTCTTTTTATTTTGCTTTCCGTTAGTACATTTTACTTATTCCCTTTATTTCTTCATGACACATGTTTGAAATATATCCATTCTTTCTCGGGAATCCTGTATAAACGTTCGTTAACTCTCTGGACATCTATTACTTAACATTTTCTCGTTGTATCATAAACAGCAGATATTTTCGTTTACTCCAGAGGTTCGTTTAGTAGTAATACCGATTTCATTCATTAATAGCAACAAATGACAACATAGTGAATGAAAAGTATGCATTCCACTTGTTGGCTGTGAATCATCTTGAAAAGCCGTTCGTGTGTGTTGCTCTAATCCGAATTAGTCCTAACTATTGTATTTCCCTCCTGTACTCTTCAAATCTCTATTTCTTATGATGCAAACATAAATATCCAGTTGTAAAATAGCTTCTAAAGCAGCTAAGGTTTTATATTATCATCATGTCAGCTCATTATCATTGTTTTTTTTTATTGGTAGCAGGCCATCGTGTGAGATGAGTTTGCTCTGCTACCAAAGAACGCTCTGAGGATACTAATGTGTCACGTGATCAGCGTTTTGAGACCTGCTAATTTAAAGAGTCTTGATGAAGTAGGCTTCAGCAAACACGGTTTGAGATAGTGGCTAATTCTCTGTGGTATTTGTAAAAGGACTCCTGTCACCTGGGTTTATTCCACGATGCTTTGGTGGCGTGGACAGATTACAAGCAAGTTTAAGTTTCCTACCTTTCTTAACTTCAAGGAAGAACAAGTTAGTAAAATCATGCAATGCATTAATTATGATACGCTTTCCAATATACCAGTAATCATTACTCAAGTTATGAGGATAATGGCTGTGGAATAAATCTCCCTCCTGTGTCCTGACCTTTGACCCCATTTCGCTTATTTTCAACAGAACCGGCTCCGTATACCTCCGGAATAACATGATAAAGTTTTGTCTCAATCGAAGCATTTTTACGTAAGTTATGATGCATAGGGGCAATGGAATAGATCCCGCTCCTATCTCCTGACCTTTGACCTCATTTCGCCCATTTTCAATAGGGTTCGTCCCGAGGTGGTCCCCACCACATACTAAAATTTCATCGAAATCGAACCATTTTTACGCAAGTTATGACGTACAAGGGCAATGTAATGGATCCCGCTCGTGTGCCCTGAACTTTGTCCCCATTTCGCCGATTTTCCATAGGGTTCGTCCCCAAGTAACTCCCTACCACACACTAAAATTTAATCGAAATCAAACCATTTTTACGCACGTTACGACGCATAAAAGCAATGGAATGGATCCCGCTTTTATGTCCTGACCTTTGACCCCAATTAACCCATTTTCAATAGGTTTCGTCCCCAGGTGATCCCCTACCACATCCTAAAATTTCATCGAAATCGAACCATTTTTCCGGAATTATCGTGAAGATGGTCGGACGGACGGACAGACAGACAAAGCTGGAGCATATACGCTTCTTCAACCTACGGTTGGAAAGCGTAAATAAAACGACTCGGCTGTGCAACGTGACGCGATAATCGCGCAAGAGAAATATGGGCCATATTTTTAAATGAATATGTAGCGATTGCTGTTGAGAGTGATTACTTCAAGAAAAAATAAAATCTGCACGGGACTTTTCACTGTCGTTAGCAGCCAATCTACAAGTAAATGTGCTTATTCATTCTTAGCTCTCACCTTACCTCTTATTCGTCTGTCCCTTACTACTGCACTTACACATAGTTATACTGAACTTTGGCTCAATGCCAGTAATGCCAACTTTGAAATCTCGTCGGGAAAAAAGATCTGTCGTTAAGTCAGAAAACATCTAACGACAAGAAACCAAATTTACGTTTGAATACAGAAGAGCTGAATTAAAGGCATATGTCAGAAACTCAGAACGAAATAAGGATTATATTTAGAAATATCTACTACCAACTTTCACCAGCTGAGCTAGTCTCCATATTAAAATTATTAGAAATTTTTGTTTTGCACTACCGCTAATGGCATTATAGTTGAAGCACTAAAGTAAAAGTTTGTTGTTTCGTACATGCTTATAGAAAAATATCTGCCCATTTGTAAGACCCCTTTTGTTCCATTTTTGAATTGAAAGAAAGCTGTTGATATACACGGTCGAGTCACATTATTATGACCACCAGATAATATCCAGAGTAACCGCCGTGCGCATCGCGGACAGCAGTTAGTCGGGCTGGGAGTAACTCAATAAGGTGCTGCAAGGTCTTCACAGGTATGTGGAGCCATGCTGACTGCAGTGCGCCTGACAGCGGCTGGAGGGTGCGTGGTGGAGGATTCATAGAGCGAACAACACGATCGAGGTGGCCCTACATATGCTCAATTGTGTTGAATTCTGGGGAATTAGAGGGCTAGAGAAGTACTTTGAAGTCTTCATCATGCTCTTCCAATCCTTCTCGGACATTTCTAGCTGTGTGACACGTCGCATTGTAGTTCTGGAAGATCGCATCCGCTCCAGGGAGGACAATCAGCATGTATGGGTGTATGTGGTCTGCAAGGATGGATTCATAACAAATTCAGTCCATAGTGCCTCCCACAGGCATGAGTGGACTCAGATAATGCCACGAAAACATTTTCAACACCATACCGCTGTCTCCACTAGCTTTTGTTCTACCAGCAATGGTTGAAGAATGTTTGTTGTCCGATGTTTCTCGCCTTATACCCCAACGTCCAAAAAGAGAAAGCGGGACTCATCGGAGAAGGCTATCCTTTGACAATCTGCGGAGGTCCAATTTCGATACTGCCGTGCAAATGTATGTCTCATCTGTCGATGCACCTTCGTTAGCATAGGTGCAGCGACCATCCGTCTGAATCGGAGCCTCATACGCGGCAGGATTCGCTGAACTGTCGTTTTAGACACAATTCTGGTAGCCATTCGGCTAGTGAGTTAGAAAACGTAGTGATATGCAAATTTAGCGACTACTGGAAATCGGCTATCAGCGTGGTAGCTACACTATATTGACAAAAGTCACCGGACACCCCTTCAAAAGCAAATGAATGGATCCGTTGCGTCCTTAGGATGCGCGGTATAGCTGGAAACTGTATAAAAACATGCTTGCAGCTGACCGCGTTCATATCGCATTGTGAGGTTAAGTGAAAATGTCGCGGCGGGAGAGAACTGACTTTGAGAAAGGAAAGATTGTTGGGTGTTATATTAGTGGGTTGTCCATAAAAGAAACCGAGAGGTGTTTAAACATACCGAAGTAAACTGTTTTGGATGTACTGAATAAGTGGAAGACACATGGAGTGAATGAAGCAGCAAAACGTATCGGCAGACCAAAGAAAATCAGTGATAGAGGACGTCGAAGCCTCAGGAGAGTCATTACAGCTAATCGACGAAGTACTGCGAAGACCTCAGTGTACAGGTGAGTAAAAATGCTGGAACCTCAGTATGTACACGTACCATTCTCAGAGAACTTCATTCAATGGGTTACCGTGGTCGTTCGGCTGCTCATAAGCCTTTCATCTCTACTCGGAATGCTGCTCGTCGTTTATCATGGTGTAAAGCACATTTATCGTGGACCGTAGATCAATGGAAACGGGTCCTATGGGCTGTTGAATCCAGATAAACGACCCATCTGTCTGATGTCCGTGTGTGGGTATGGCAACTGCCGGGAGAATGGTATTTACCACAGTTTACTCCTCCTATGGTCAAGCTTGGAGTTGGCAGCGTGCTCGTGTGTGTGTGTTTTTCGTGGTATGGTGCCGGCACATTGGTTACCAATTAACCAGAACGTCTACCTGGATATTCTGGATAATTGCGCCCTATCAACTTTGTGGCAATACTATGGAGCCGAGCCTTTTTGTTACCAGCAATATAATGCACTGTGTCATAAAGAAAGGACTGTTTTGGCGTGGTTTGACGATTATTCCGTATCGTGTGTGGACTTGCCAGCACAGAGCCCTAATCTTAATCCCTTATAGCACCTAACAGGTGAGTTAGACCGCCGTTTAAGAAGTTTGGAACGAAGGTTTACTACTAGACAACAATTAGCGGTATGATTATGTACTGAATGAAAGCTCGTGTCTATCGCTGTGTTCCAAAACCTTGTCAAAAGATGTCTCGAAATTTCAGCGAATGCATTAAGGCCAAAGGTGGACCGACACCGTGCTAATGTATGTCAAGTAATGCTACGTTGTGTTTCTCTTCTAGGTGTCCTGTGACTTTTGTCAATATAGTGTACGTTATATAGAAATTAGCGTTATGACAATACAGCACGTGACGTGGAGCTCCGGTAAAAGTATCTTGCGAGAAGTGGGAAACGGGTCGTTTCACCTCTTGATCTAGAAGTTTGATGAATGTATTGCCTTCACTGTGGAATTAACCTGAAATGATGTGCACAACAGAAATACGTCTGTTGGCATGTTACATGTAGGTGTACGGCAGATCGATATTATTGCTGGGTTAGAGGTTTCACATAGTGTAGTAACTCGACAACACACAAGATTTTCACGCCACGGAAGCAGATCGACCAAGGAGTGGTCGCCAGAGGATAACCACCAGGAGATAAGATCGCAACCTGATAGAGAGGTGTCTGAGAAGGCTTAGTGTCACCAGTGTCCAACTCCTGGAATCACTTTGAGCTGCTTCTGGTTTTACAGTATGTACTCTAACGGTGCGAAACCGTCTTCAATGGTACAGACTCAGAACAAGGAAGCTGCTGAGGTGTACAGCATTGACATTAGCTCACCATCATGAAAGATGTACCTGGGTCCGACAGTACATGTTATGTACGAGGTGCAGTCCGTCCACCGTACTAACGTTAGTCAGTTCTGGTCTGGGAAGGAGTTTGTTTTACTGGCCGTACTTCCTTGCGGGTTTTTCAAGGGAATGCGAATGGCACAGTGTACCGAAGTGAGATCATTGTGACACTGTTTCACGCTGCTGTACTATATGCATCCCATTTTCTAGATGACAATGCGAAAAGTCACCGTGTCTTGAGCAGCTGTTGATTCAGGGGGCAGGGGGTGCAACTGGGGAGATTGCCACCCTAAACCCTAACGAAGTGTTTTCATGTAAAGTGGCGAAGATCGTAAATGTTTAACTTTGCTTACTTTGGTTTCAGTTGTTTTTCTAAGAAAAATAACAATTAAACTTAGTACGGAGGATTTAAAATACTTATTACATTGATTTAGGTTTAGTGAAAAAAAGAAAGAGAAGGGAATATAATAAAGAGAGAGAGAGAGAGAGAGAGAGAGAGAGAGAGAGAGAGAGAGAGAGAGAGAGAGAGAGAGAGAGAGAGAGAGAGAGAGAGAGAGAGAGAGAGAGACAGAGAGAGAGAGAGAGAGAGAAAGATAAAATCAAATCAGGGACAGCTGGGGTAAAAAACATGGGGGTATTCTTTGTTAGTTCTTTGCTATTGTCGTATTGTCTAGCACCTGTAACGTCTCGAAACAGGTAAGGCAGAGCTTGGTACTGAAATCAGAGTAGGTGGGAGAAACTGTGAATAACGATGTGGTCTACGTACGCATCTTAATTCGGCCATAAAGTAAATCAGTAAAAATGTCCCTGTCGCTTTCTCTCAGATGCTCGTTGTAGGATTTCTTTCTTTTTTCTTGTTTTTTGTGCTCCCTCTCGCGTCACGGGCGCTTCCCGTTGTTACACCCACTCCGAAGTCAATCCCCGCTTGGGTGGGGTGGGCTGGGAGGGAGGCGGCGCGACTAATACGGTGTAATTTTCGGCACTCATCAATAATGCCATTGCAAGTATGTCTCGTAGCTATCAAGTAGCGCTTTGACACAGAGGTGGTTTTACCGGATAACTCAACCCAGAGGTATGGACATTCTCAGAAATTACCATTTTGTCTATTTTGCAGTGCTACTCTGTTGTGTGCAGGAACTGCACAGTAAATTGTTTTTTTAAACACAATCTTCATCGTTTGCGTTACGTAGCCTCACTGATGTTATTTCATTGCGTGTTACTTGAGTCAGGTAGGAATGTCTTTCCTTTCATGTAATATCTTTAACTTTTTGTAGAGAGTGTATTATTAGCTTTCTTTTCAAAATACACAAATTCGTAAATTTTATCCATAGTATTGAAAGATAATGAGTTTTGATATTGACAAGTTCGAATATGCATATTTTAAAGATTTCGAAAACTTTCGGATGATAATATTAAAGAATAATATCGTGCCCCATAATTTGATTCAAAGGGTTTGTTTTGTGTTTCATATCATTTTTAGGCCGATGGGAGATTCGTGTCTCACAAAATAACTATTTTGTTTGAGTTGCGATGAGAAAACTAAGAAACACTATGATAAAAATGTTCAGCGAGACAATTTTCTAAAGGTTGTTACTGAAGTTTCTGTGTATCTTGTTTCTTGTAAGCATACTTCAAAAACATTTACTCAACACATATCACCCACATGCAAATTTTAAATCACATCATACTGCGACTTTGGAAAAACATTCAAAATTCTGCGCTTTTATGTGATGCTTTCATTAAAACTGTTTCCTAAAAAAATGTGGTACGATTCTGTTAACTGTATCTGAAGTACTTAAAACGTCGCATCATATTTTGAAAACAAGTGAAGCGTTTATAGCAAAAGATTTTTTTTGCTTGAGATTTCACGCAGATAACAAAAAGTATGCCCAGTGAAACAGATCGTGCCACGCGCAAACTTGGAATTCCGCTGAGTAACTTGCTGTTGACAATTTTATCCTAATTGTTTGTTATCTCCATGTTTTTGACGAAGTGAAAATCGCCTGTTAAACCTAAGTATTCATGCACAAAATTGGTTTTGTTGAGAGAATTCATACATACACGAACACAAAAAGATTTGAGATAGAAGCAAAATATTTATTTTCGAATGTTCGAGTCTTTTTTTATTGATCTGACCTAAATGAATGGGACCATGTTGTGGAATGCGTAAGAGTTGATTTCCTCTACGCAAAAGCTGTCTATCAAGGCGATATGGAAATCGAAACTTGTGAGTCTTAATGAAAAGTTTAAACGTTAATAATTTGAGGCCATTTCCATATTATATCCTTCATTGTGGTGTTATTTTGACCACTGTTCAAACGGGTGACGGCACCTCTTGCCTTCATAACATCATGAATCCGGTGTGGTAAGGACTTCACAAGGCTGTAGTTGTATTGCACATCGATTTGCAGCAACTCGTGTGTCAATTAGTAACAAAGTTCCGCCAGAGTACGTGGGTGTCTATTCCGGCGCCGTTTCACCTTATGTTCCAAATGATCCCACAGACTTTCAATAGGATTGAAATCTGGGAATTTGGCGGGCCGGTCTAGGTAAGACAGTGTTGCTTATTGTTCGCCGTGCCACTCAGACACAGTTTTAGCCCTGTGATCACTGCAATTGTCGCCTTGGAAGACAGGAGGGACAATATGATGCTGCACCTGGAGATGTAGAGCAAAGGTCAAAAACATCGTCTTTCAGAATGCAGAGGTACACACGGTGGTTCAAATGCATAATCACTGCATGCAACGAGATGGCCCGTTTCATGTTACGAAAAACACCCTCAAAACATCACAGGACACCCTCCAGCTTGAACAACACCTTCGACATAATCAGGATTAGAGGCGTCATTGGACCTGCGATACACTCGTCGCCTCCCACCACTGGAGTAAATACAAACAAAAACAAGTTAGTAAAATCATGCAATGCCTTGATTATAAAACGCTTTCCAACATTACAGAAATCATTACTCAAGTTATGAGAATAATGTCTGTGGAATAAATCTCGGTCCTGTGCCCTGACCTTTGATCCCATTTCGATGATATTCAACAGAACCGGCTTGGTATACCTCCGAAATAACATGGCAAAGTTCTGTCGCAATCGAAGCATTTTTACGTAAGTTATGGTGCATAAGGGCTATGGAATAGATCCCGCTCCTGTGTCCTAACCTTTGACCCCATTTGGCCCATTTTCAATAAGGTTTGTCGCCACGTGGTCCACTACCACATACTAAAATTTCATCGAAATTAAACCTTTTTACGTTAGTTATGGCACATAACAGCAGTGGAACTGATCCCTCTCTTGGGTACTGACCTTTGACCCCATTTCGTTTACTTTAAATAGGGTTCCTTCCCAGGTGATTGCCTACCAGATACTAAAATTTCATCGAAATCGAACCGTTGTTACGCGAGTTAACGTGCTGACGGACATACGCACACGACGCGTGACGTAATGAAGCACATGGGAATCGCGACCATCTGCCCGCCGCAAGAGAGTGACGTCATAAATCTTTAATAGGATCCACACACAACGCGTGACGTAAAGAGATAGATGGCGTGACCGCGCGCCAACATTCTCAAACGCGAGTTGTGACGTCTTAAGATTTCTAAGCATTGGTAACATTAATGGAACAACGTCATCACTGAAAACGTTATAATTCGGGTGGGTATTTAACCCACTAAACGAATTCTTCTAAAGTCGAGATCAAGCTAAATCGATTTCTAGTACCAGAAAACGGTAAGTTAACAATTTTCATCAAAAGTTTTAGAGCCGTTTTCAAAATAAAATGTATATACATACATACAAGAATTACTACTTTAAGGTGGACGTGAAGTAACTTTGCTTCCTATACTTCCAGTGGAAAAACTTTTGTACACATTTTCTTCACAATTAATGCGTTCCCAAGGGTGAAAATTCGAACATGGATTAAGATATCTTCATTTTATAACTTGCAATACTTAATATTTTCTAAAACATAACCATAATTATGCAATTCAACATTTTTTTGTCTTCTGACGTCATGAAAATACAGGTCGCGCCATCTTTTTTCTGGACAATTAATGCGTTCACAAGTATGAAAATTTGAACATCGATTCAAATAGCTTCATTTCATAACTTTTACTACTTAATATTTCCTAAACCATAATCGTAATTATGCAATCCAACAATTTTTTGTCCACTGACGTCATCAAAGTACAGGTCGCGCCATCTTTTTTCTGGTTTCAACACCACCAAAGGAAAAGTTATTGATTTTTAATATAATTATGGCTATGTTTTACAAAATATTAAGTTTTCCAAGTTATAATATGAAGTTATTTTAATCGATGTTCAAATTTTCATCCTTGGGAACTCATTAATTGTGAAGGAAATGGGTACAAAAGTTTTTCCATTGGAAGTATAAGAAACAAAATTATTTTACGTCCACCTTAATAATATGGGATAAGGACAATGGAATGGATCGCAATCCTATGTCCTGACCTTTGACCACATTTCGTCCATTTTCAATAGGATTCGTCCCCAGGTGGTCCCCTACTACATACTGAAATTTCATCGAAATCAAAACATGTTTTCGCACGTTATGACGCATAAAGGCAATGGAATGCATCCCGATCTTATGTCCTGACCTTTGACCCTATTTCACCGATTTTGAATAGGGTTCGTCCCCAGGCGGTCTCCTACCACATGGTAAACTTTCATTGAAATCGAACCATATTTACGCAAGTTATGACGCATAAGTGTAATGGAATGATCCCGCTCCTACGTCGTGACCTTTGACCCCATTTGTCCCATTTTCAATAGGGTTCGTCCCCTGGTGGTTCCCTACCCCATACTAAAATTTCATCGACATCGACCTATTTTTACGCCAGTTATCGTGCGGACAGACGGGCGGACAAAGCTGGAGCATATACGTTTCTTCAACCTACGGTTGGAAAGCGTAAATGAGAATTATGAGACCAAATACTCGTTTCTAATAATCCACAGCAACGTTTTGGTGCCTCAGTGCCCATTGGTAACGTGCGACTTTGTGACTTGCTGTTAAAAGAGGCCTCTTCCCTGATACTCTGCTCCAGATTTCCACCGTATACAGTTAT
Organism: Macrothele yani; assembly: GCA_039090855.1. NCBI lineage: Eukaryota > Metazoa > Arthropoda > Arachnida > Araneae > Macrothelidae > Macrothele > Macrothele yani. Next base: position 20,284,727 of record CM077002.1, on the reverse strand, counting down.
CGTGGCAATTCCCTTTCGAAAACTGGTACGAGTGGATTTTCATTGACAGCTTAAAGCAACTGTTGTCTAGTTTGAAACCGATTTGCAGTTACTAGGCATGAAACATCGCGGCGAGCTCTATTGGTGAGAATCATTTCCCGGCCATCGTTACGTGGCCGATTTTCAGTTGACTGTTAACTGTACCACTGTTTAGACCCACTGGACAATACGCTTCTACACATCAACGAATTGGGCGACTTCATTCACTTTGTGTCCGCGTGCACGGTCAAACACGATGGCTCCTTTTTGCCACTGAGTAACGTCTGTCTTACGACTCATATTGCAGACTAAATTCAATACACACGTTGCTCTTCACCACTGCACGAGACAGAAAAGATCCTGTAGATCACGTAAGTGCTATTTATCTCCCAACAATGCTATTGCGGCGCCTGCGTGCAACCGGTAACTTCCTATTGTCATTTCTGTTAGGGGTAACTAATTGTTTGTCCGGTGTGCTTATAATTTCATTTCTGCACGAATGCTGATTTTTCTCACGTTACATTCACGAGCACTCGTACTTAGTTAGGTAATATTATATTCTGCCTATTCTAAAAAGGTAGGCCATAATGCGTTTTTGCTTTTACTATTTTTTAGCTATTTATAAACGTAGCACTTATAATTGCTTGGTATTAATTTTTCATGGATAATTTTAGATTGAATTTATACGTATTACAACTGAAACAGCTTATTCTGTTTTTTCTTATTTCTTATTTGAACAAAATTAAACAAAGTTCCTTGTCTCACAGTGATGGCTTTCGTGAAACAAAAACAAGTTAGTAAAATCATGCAATGCATTGATTATAATACGCTTTCCAACATACCAGATATCATTACTCAAGTTATCACTCAAGTTATGAGAATAATAGCTGTGCAATAAATCTCGCTCCTGTTCCCTGACCTTTGCTCCCATTTCGATGATATTCAATAGCAACGGTTCGGTATACCTCCGAAATACCATGATAAAGTTTCATCGCAAATCGAAGCATTTTTAAGTAAGTTATGTTGCATAAGGGCTATGGAATAGATCCCGCTCCTGTGTCCTAACCTTTGACCCCATTTCGACCATTTTCAATAGAATTCGTCCCCAAGCAAGCCCATACAACTTACTAAATTTTCATCCAAATCGAAGCATTTTTACGTACGTTATAACGCATAATGGCGATGGAAGTGATTCGCATCTATGTCCTGACGTTTGACCCCATTTCGCCCATTTTCAATAGGGTTTGTCGCCAGGTGGTCCCCTACCAGATACTAAAATTTCATCGAAATCGAACGAATGTTACGCGAGTTGTCTTGCGGACGGCATACGCACACAACGCGTGAAGTAATGAGGCAGTTGGGATTCGCGACCATCTGCTCGCAAGAGTGTGACGTCACTAAACTTTAATAGGATCCACACACAACGCGTGACGTAATAAGACTGATGGCGTGACCACGCGCTAAAATTCTCAAACGCGAGATTGTGACGTCATACGATTTCTAAGCATTGGTAACATTAATGGAACAACGCCATGACACTGGAAACGTTATTATTCGGGGTGGTTCTTTAACCCACTAAACGAATTCTCCTAAAGTCGAGATCAAGCTAAATCGATTTCTAGTACCAGAAAACGGTCAATTAGCGACTTTCATCAAAATTCTTAGAGCACATTTCTTTACAATAATTTCTTTACAATAATAACTTCTGTACACATTTTGTTTACAATTAATGCGTTCCCAAGGATGAAAATTTGAACATCGATTAAAATAGCTTTATTTCATAAATTGGAATACTTATTATTTTCTAAACCATAACCGTAATTATGGAATCCAACATTTATTTGTCCAGTGACGTCATCCAAGTACAGGTCGCGCCATCTTTTCCCTGGTTTCAACACCACCAAAGAAAAAGTGATTGATTTTTAATATAATTATGGTCATGTTTTAGAAAATATTAAGTTCTCCAAGTTATAATATGAAGTTATTTTAATCGATGTTTAAATTTTCATCATTGTGAAAGAAATGTGTACAAAAGTTTTTCCATTGGAAGTATAGGAAGCCTACTTGATGTCCACCTTAATAATATGGGATAAGGGCGATGGAATGGCTCGTAATCCTATGTCTTGACCTTTGACCACATTTCGTCCATTTTCAATAGGGTACATCCCCAGCTTGTCCCCTACTACATACTGAAATTTCATCGAAATCGAACCATTTTTACGCACGTTATGACGCATAAGGGCAATGGAATGCATCCCAATCTTTTGTCCTGACCTTTGACCCCACTTCACCCATTTTCAATACGGTTGGTCCCCAGGTGGTCGTCCACCCCATAGTAAACGTTCATTGAAATCTATTCATATTTACGTAAGTTATGACGCATAAGGGCAATGGAATGATTCCGCTCCTACTTCGCGACCTTTGACCCCATTTGTCCCTTTTTCAATAGGGTTCGTCCTCAGGTGGTCCCCTACCACATACTAAAATTTCATCAAAATCGAACCATTTTTACCCCAGTTATCGTGCTGACGTACGGACGGACAAAGCTAGAGCATATACGCTTCTTCAACCTACGGTTGGAAAGCGGAAAAAAGGGGGATTGGGTTGTAGAAAAGTGTAGACATACATATGCGTGTGTGTTTCTGTACATCTGTACAAAACTCCACTTACGTCACTAAGTCTGACGTATATTAACAGAACAAAATATAACGTTGCACGTCACGTATCACCACTAGTTTCTCTCCATCCACCCTCATACTGTATACTGTAAATAGCGATCTAGATACCTCCAGTTTTACGCTTTCCGACAGGAGGTTGAAGAAGCGTATATGCTGCAGCTCCGTCCGTCCGTCTGTCCGTCCGCGCGAAAACTCGCGCAAAAATGTTTCGATTTCGTTGAAATTTTAGTATGTGGTACGGGACCACCTGGGGATGAACCCTGTTGCAAATGGGTGAAATAGGGTCAAAGGTCAGGGCAAAGGAGCGGGATCCAGTCCACTGCCCTTATGCCTCATTACTTGCGTAAATATGGTTCGATTTCGATGAAATTCTTGAATGTGGTGGGAGATCACATGGCAATGAATATTTTGAAAATGGGCGAAATAGGGTCAAAGGTCAGGATATAGGAGCGGGCTCCATTCCATTGCCCTTATGCGTCATAACATGCGTAAAAATGGTTCGCTTTCGATAAAATTTTAGTATGTGGTAGGGGACCACCTGGCATGGAACCCTATTGAAAATGGGCGAAATGAGGTCAAAGGTCAGAACATAGGAGCATGATCCATTCCATCACCCTTAGGTGTCATAACTTACGTAAAATTCTTCGATTGCGATAAAACTTTATCATGTTGTTCCGGAAGTATACTGAACTGGTTCCGCTGAATATCATCGAAATGGGGTCAAAGGTCAGGACATAGGAGCAAGATTTGTTCCACAGCTATTATCTTCATAACTTGACTAAATATGCTTCTATTGAGACAACACTGTATTATGTTATTTCGGAGATACACGGAACCGGTTCTATTGAATATCCTCGAAATGGGGTCAAAGGTCAGGACACAGAAGTGAAATTTATTCAGCAGCCATTATCCTCATAACTTGACTAAAAGTGCTTCTATTACGACAAAACTTTAGCATGTTGTTCCGGAGGTACACTGAACCGATTCTGTTGAATATAATCGAAATGAGGTCAAAGGTCAGACAGAGGAACGAGATTTATTCCACAGCCATTATCCTCATAACTTGAGTAATAACTTGAATAATGATTTCTGGTATGTTGGAAAACGTAGCATAATCAATGCATTGCATGATTTTACTAACTTGTTATGCCCTGGTTCTGATTTCGTTTGAAAGTTGCCTCGAAAGTTTCGTGTCCGGAAGATTAAGGAACGATTGCTGATACGAATAGATATGCACCAAAAGAAGTAAAAGAAATATAAAAGCGCAATTTAAAGAAAGGCAAATATAACACTGTCTTTACTTTATAGCATTTTAATACAGGAGTGAACATCCAAGAATATTGCCATTCCATAAAACATTTGAGTGTAAATTTTACGATGTTAAAATGTTAACGCCGCCCCGGTGGCGCAGTGGTCTAAGCGACGGCCTCTGATCATTCGTCCGAACGGGGTCCGGGTTCGAATCCCGGTGAGGCATGGATGTTGTGTTTGTCTTACGGCACTGGCTCTCTCCCTTCCCTGGAGCCAGTGACCCTAAATTAGGGACGGGCGACTGCTTATAGCCCATTGAGTTGCGCACGGTGGTCGTTAAACCTCCAATAAAAAAAAAAAAAAAGATGTTAACATGGCTGCCATCCCAAACCCGTAAAACTAACAGCTTTAGCGTGTGTCATTTACAGAAAATAATCGTAAAGATAGTAAAGCACCATAAATCTTATAAACCGTAAAAGTCTTCGGACCATCCTCCTTAGATGGGTCCGAGTTCGAATCTCGGTAAGACATGAATTTTGTATATGTCTCTACGGCACTGGCTCTGTATTTTTGATGTCAACAATGGCCTTAAATTAAGGACGAGAGACTGCTTATAATTTCTCAGTTGCTCACGGTGGTCGTTAAACCCACAAAAAAAAAAAAAAAGAATCCCCATAAAACTTACATTTACACATGTAATTTACTATATATACAGGCGGGTCTTTATAATTAAAGTTCCACTTTGAAATGGCCATAAAAGGAAAACTACTGGACGAAATGTTACCAAACTTGATAATGGTTAACAGGAGGTCATGGAATTTTATTTTCCGTAAAACAAAAAAATTAGTTCCAAAACTCACCACCAGCGTGGAATGGCGCTGTATGCAATATTGGGAAACGAAAGAAGACATGACGACATCAGTTGCAAATGTGTGTAATCGTGTCGAACACGTGTTACAACTCATGTTCAATGTGGCGGCCACCATTTTCAGAAAGCATGTGAAATCGCAGTACTGCGTTCTCAACAGTAGCTCGTAGCATATCAGGAGGAATGTTACGGACATATCGGTGTATGGCAGTTTTCAATTCCGCCAAATTCTGGATGTTATCACCATGGCTTTGAGGTAACCCCATAGCCAGAAGTCACAGGGGTCGAGATCTGGTGACCGGATTGGCCAAGCCATGAGGAAATGGCGGCTGATAATCCGATCATCCGTGAAATGTTGCTGAAGTAACTGTTTCACACATGTACCAATATGCGGTGGAGCCCCGTCCTGCATAAAAATCGTGTTGTCTAAAATGCCACTTTCCTGAAGTTCCGGTATCACGAAACGTCGTAACATCGACTCTAAGCGACACAGCAGTCACAGTGGTAGTCACGGGACCAGCTGGCTATTGCTCTTCAAAGAAGAACGGTCCAATTATGACACGAGGTGTCATACCACACCAAACGGTGACTTTTGGAGAATGCAATGGAACTCGGTGGATAGCATGAGGGATTTGTTTGGCCCAAATCCTGCAATTATGGGTGTTCACATCCCCATTGAGGTAAAAATGGGCCTCATCCGTCTACCAAATGTTCCATGGCCACTGTTCATCCACTGCCATCCGTGCAAGGAATTCCAACGCGAAAGATTCTCTTACTGGAGGATCGTTCTGTTTCAGTTGTTGAACACGTTTGATTTTGTATGGGTAGTACAGCAGCACTTTACGAACGATTTTGTACACCGTACTCAATGGTAAGTCCATGCGACGTGCAACAGCACTTACGCTGCAAGTCCCGTGTGTGCTTTCCATAGTTGCTTCCTCTACTGCTAATGCAACAGCCTCCTCGGTTTCCGCAGCAATAGTCTTTCGTCCCCGCACAGGTGCAACAGATAACAAACTCTGCGGTGTCATTGGGCCTCGGCGTAGTCGTCTGACGGTACGATACTTCTGCAAAGTACGCCGCGCATTGCTATCGCATTCATAATAACACTTTACGAGAAAAGCACTATCTTGCATGGTTACCGACATCGTCGACTCGGAACAATGACAGCTCCGACGGGAGGCTCCCTTTTAGGGTGGAAAATCCAATGACGTGTACAGCGCATTTGCGTACTTCTAATTTGCATTCCTCCTGCCGTCAGCCATTGACGAGGCTTTGCGTATTTGCATAACACCGCACACTGTTTCGTGTTCGACTCGATTACACTCATTTGCAACAGATGTCGTCATGTCTTCTTTCGTTTCCCAATATTGCATACAGCGCCATTCCACGCTGGTGGTGAGTTTTGGAACTAATTTTTTTGTTTTGCGGAAAATAAAATCCCATGACCTCCTGTTAACTATTATCGAGTTTGGTAACATTTCGTCCAGTAGTTTTTCTTTTATGGCCATTTTAAAGTGGAGCTTTAATTATAAAGACCCTGTATATAACTGCAAAGGACAGTTATGAGACAAAACTGAGACCAACATACTGTGTTATTTACTAGATAAAACGTTGTGGCGCAAAAACCATACATTGTAAAAATGTGACTTTATATAATGTGTTATTTACTGCAAGTGTCAACACTTACGATCCACGAAACTGGTGGTGTAAAGAGTGCGTAAACACAAAACTGTAAAATCTGCTCTGACGAGAACTTTTATAAATGAACGGAAGTGCGCATACAACAAATTACACACTGTTTTATTGCGTTTACATTGCACATATTGACACAATCTCACACACACAATAACAAGGTTTTCTCTTGGGTGTGATGAACCCTGTTCTCCATGCAATCAGACAGGCTTCAGAAAACTTGAAAATTGCATCTTTCTGAAACTAGAATGGAAAACGCATCTCCCGATTTAGGTTCCAGTATGTTACCGTTACACCAACCAGAACAAGGAACATCCAAGCAACTGAGGATGTGTTTTGGGACTCAGATGAAACGCTCCGCCGTGCGCAAATCGGGGCATATATTACCCTTCATCTTAGCGGCACGCTAGCAGAAAGCGTGCCGCTGAAATGAAGAAATATATACATATGTTTCTAGAGTAGCTACTTCAGTCCTTATGGTACGACATAAAATATGGGCTTTGACAAACACATCGAAATTCACGTTAGCAGCGTATTGGTTGGTACAGCCAATCAAAGACATCCTTTTTCCTGATTGGCTACTATGTAATGCTCTCCTAATCCTACTCCAGCCTTTATAAGGGTTGACTCAGAGCTACGAGAGCATTGGAAGCCGCAGATGGCTTAGTGGTTTGCAGTTCAGACTATCGATGCAAGGTCCTCAGGTTCGAGCCTGGGCTGATCTTTCAGAGATGGTGTGATTTGCTAACAATCGCTGAATATCCGCCGTGGATCGGACGAGCACGTTAAGTGACGGCCCCCAGGCTGGACCCACTGGTTAAATGGGTATTCTTTCCTATTCTATCACTCCTCTATGTGCAATATCGTACTTGTTCGGTGGCGCCATCTACTGTACTCTAATCTCACTACAAACTGTTCTGTTAAAGTCGCTAGACTTGCTCTCATTCCTTCCGTTTCTGTGTCCTGCCCAAAAGGCGGTCTCGCTGTAGGTGGCTAGGAACTAAACTTTACTCACTGTGGACGGAAGTCCTACAAGAAAGTGACAAGTACTCTCCTAACATACGAGAGCATTGGAGTAGTCGCCTTTCTTTGTTATTAGGGTATAATTTGTGTACATTCTCAATAATGGTTAAAACTGCGGAATTCTCCACAGCGGACAGAGCAAAATAGTTGTTCTGCACGAAGAGAGATATTTTTCAAGACAAATCGCTAAGTGGGCTGTCATCAATCTACAGTTATTTGGCTACTGAAGAAAGTAGAAGACACTGCAGTTATTAAAAACATGTGTCGCAGTGGAAGGCCCAGATCCACTATACAACCAGGAAGGACAGAGTGCTCAGAAAGCTAAGCTTGACAGACAGGAAGCTCAGTTAATCTGAATTGCTTCAAAGATGGTCTGACGTGACTGATGTTATTGTTTATACTGTTAGGAGGTTCCTGCTTTACTTGGCTGCGAAGGCAGGCGTAAACCGCTGTTAACTACAAGTCAGAGATAGCGTAGACTTCAGTGGGCAAAACAGCATGTCTCATGCATAACCAAGCAATGGGAAAATGTTCTTTTCATTGATGAATCAGAATTTTGCCTTAATGGGAATAAGAGTAGTGCCTATATAAGGAGATTCAAGCATGAAGAATTCCATTCAAGTTGCTTAGTGACTACTGTTAAGAATCTTGTGAAAGTCATGGTTTGGAGCTGAATGTGAAAACGTGGTGTTGAGAACATCCATATTGTCGATGGTACGGTAAACGCCCAGAAATACTTCTGGATATTCGAAAACATGATACTACCAACATTTAGAAGATTTTATAACGGCAATTTTATTTTTCAAGATTACAATGCTTCCTGTCATCGTGCTAAAGTAGAGGAAATGTAGTTTCACGAAAAAATGTTCAGCATTTTGATTGGCCACCACATTCATCGGACTTATCCCGATCGAACATTTGGGCTCAAAGTGTCGTATGAACTATAAAAAAACCGACAATCAAAATTAAACTCACTGAAGATGTGATTCAAATTCGTAATCGTATTGTGTAATCCGATCTTTTACAGAACCTTGTTCACAGTATGCCAGCAAGATGCAAAATAAATTAGAAACGTAAAAAAATAATTGAAGCGTATAAATTAATATTGGAATTGTGCTAAATTAAATTAATATACAAACGCAGCTTGCCCTGATATTAAGATTTTAATCCGAATTTCGTAGATCGTATAAATTGAACTCGAGTCATTGATAACACAATGTTTTAAAATTAGCACGCGATCACCTTGACATCTGAATGGGATCGCGTGAAAACGTAACTTGCTGTGATATTTAAATTCAGTCCGAATTTTGTTGATCGGAAAAATAGAACTGAGTCATTAATAATCCAGTGTTTTTAAATTAACAAGCGATCACCTTGACATCTAAAAGTGATCGCGTGCTATTATACAGCAGGCAATCATTTTTACATCGGCAGAGCACATACGAATGGTTCGATAAGTGATGGCGCAACAATGGAGACGTTGCTGTGACGTCAAGCGTTCCAGAGAGACAGACAGATAGATATGGGTGTTTATATATATTATAATGAGTTTTATTCAGCATTTTGGGAATGAACTGCATGGGCTCTTTCTGCGCATAAGTTTCGCACACCTACTTTGATTCTGTACAAAAACATAGGACTAGCAATGTTAACTTAGGACTAACCTTCGAACAACGGAAGCCTCCCAACAGCGGTCACGTTTTTCTTGTCTAAGCAGTGCCCGTTGTTCGGAGGTTTCACTGTATTATATTATACTTTTCAAAGTCACTAATTTCCACACTTACTTTGCAGCAACTGCCATGGTGTATGTCTATCTTCATCTCTTCCGTCTAAGGCGGGTTGAGTTTTCCATTGAGCAGATTCTTCCAATCTCCTCTAATTCTTGCTTTCCGAAAAATTTCGCCATATGTTCTGCAACCTGAGATATTCTTTATTAATTTCAGACAGGTACGTTCTGTTCTCCCAGGTCTTCTCTTTTCTGTTGTGAAAGTATTTATTAAATGTTACATAGTCTATTTGTGTCCATGCGTGCAACGTGACTAAACCATGCCAGTTGCTGTTTTCTAATGTTTTCCAATATTGTCATTTGATATGACAGTTCCCTTCTGACTCTGCTATTTGTTTTCTTTTCTGTCTACTTGGATTTTTTTAAACATTTCACTTCAAACGCCAATAATTTTTAATCCTCTCGTGTCTCAATTGTCCATGCTTCTGCTCTATAGATGACCGTTGGTATAATTATTGATTAATATTGGTATGATTATTGATTAATATAGTTTGGTTTTGGCTTGTTTGGATCAGAGTTGGAAACGGCTCAAAAATTTCGGACCCCGACCAGACCCGATCCGGTCCGGACCCGTAACTGACCCAGACAAATCTGCTTTGAACTATGAATTAGAAACTCAATTTGTATATATATATATATAAGAAAATTCAACTGTGAACTAGTAAGGAAAGCAATTGAAAACAATCAAAGCCTAAAGATAGCAAAGGGACATCTCAGTAAGGGAAGAAAACAGATTATGGCTCTGAGAAAAGAAGATGGTTCTATAACAAGAAATAGAGGCGAAATTTTGACAAGAGTGAAAGATTTCTACTCCAAACTATATGAAAGGGATGATACATGTACTCCAGACATCATGAAAGGTACCAGAGTTCTTCCAGTCCTCCCAGCAGAAGTTGCTCATGCAATCAAGAACATGAAGCGGGGGAAAGCTCCAGGAGAAGATGGAATTACTATAGACATCATACAAGAAGCAAGTGGAGAAATTGAAACAGTACTCGCCCAAATTTTCACTCGATGCCTTAATGAAGGGAAGATTCCTGAGGATTGGAACAATGCTACAATGATCCTGCTACATAAAAAAGGTGACATTGAGGATCTCAGGAACTACAGACCTATCAGCCTCCTATCAGTGGTTTATAAAATCTTCACTAAAGTTCTTTCACACCGCTTGAAGGTAACACTGGACATGGCTCAACCGAGAGAACAAGCTGGATTCAGGAGTGGCTACAGCACAATAGATCATATCCACGTACTGAGAGAACTAATTGAAAGAGCGAGGGAATATGAACTTCCATTGTGCATGGCTTTTATCGATTATGAAAAAGCCTTTGATTCGGTGAAACCATCAGCAGTTACAACGGCTCTGAAATCCTGCGGTATTGAAGATGCATACATTAATATTATTAATAACATCTATGAAAATGCAAGTGCAAAGATTCGGCTGTTTGAAAATACAACACACATAAAAATTGGAAAGGGAGTGAGACAAGGTGACACCATATCTCCGAAGCTCTTTAATGCCACATTGGAAAATGTCTTTCAATCACTGAACTGGGAAAACAAAGGGATAAAGATTAATGGAGATTATCTAACCCACCTTCGTTTTGCTGATGACGTAGTCATTTTTGCAACTACCCCATCAGAACTGCAGAGTATGATCCAGGAACTTGCTGACAAGAGTAAAGAAGTGGGATTAAAAATGAACTTTCAGAAGACAAAAGTGATGTTCAATGCTTTTACAAGAAATGAAGATTTATCGATTGATGGAAAAAAACTGGAGATAACAGATACGTATGTTTATCTTGGACAGCAGATATCAAGTGAGGGTCACATTGATGAAGAAATTAATCGGCGTACAAAACTTGCCTGGAGAGCTTTTGGAAGAAACAGCATAATTTTCAAGAGCAATATGCCGTTATGTCTTAAAAGAAAAGTGTTTGATCAATGCATCCTTCCAGTGCTTACGTATGGTGCAGAGACGTGGACCTTAACTAAAAGAGACATACAAAGGCTGCAGACAACTGAAAGCAGCATGGAGAGGTGCATGCTTGGTATAACCAGGAGAGATAAGAAGAGGAACTCGTGGATCCGAAAAATGACGAGAGTGGAAGACATCATGATCAGAGTTAAATCCCTGAAATGGCAATGGGCTGGACATACTGCCAGAAGGACAGACCATAGATGGACAGCCGAAATTTTAGATTGGATTCCAAGGGACAGGAAAAGACCCAGAAAAAGACCACATGGGAGGTGGGTGAATGAAATTCGTAAATATGCGGGAGTGACATGGAGGAGACTGGCACAATAACAGACCGTTGTGGAGGAAACTTGGGGAGACCTTCGTCCAGCAGTGTATTGATAATGGTTGACAATGATGATGATGATGATGATATAAACATCATATATATATTCATACCAATAACTGTTTGATATTTAATAACTGAAATCCTTTTTTAATAATAAAATTTGGTTACTTGCTAAATTTTAGAGTCAATTTTAGTGCCACTATTTTGCGTAATCCAGAAGTAATGGTTGACTATGACCGTGGACATGGAGTATATTACTAATGGGAATCACTATTTACGATTACACAAATGTATTTTTTTAATGTGTTTAGAATGTTCACTCTTTCCATGCTTTGATGGAGGTGCGCATAATTTCATATGGCTTGTTAGATTTTTGGTTCCATAATCTTTTATTACACCGTCGACATCCTTCTTTGTAAATATACACTTTCCACATTTTGAACAAGAAGCAAGACCAAACAACACAATAATTCACTGGTTCCTTAAAGGGACGAAACAATTTCCAGCATTCACTCTTCCCCTTGTGGTTCTCAACAAGCACGCATTTGTTGGCCTTAACGCCTTTCTCAACCTCCTTAATACACAGCTGGACGATTGCTAAGGACGGATCATAAACGGCTATATAGCGCATAAAAAAGTAAGTGTGGTGTAATGCCAAGTGAAATAAAATAATGTCAGAATGCCAGGACATTACAAGAAAGACAATTTATTGTGCTCTGAAATCCAGAAGGCTTTGGAACGTGTTCAAGGGACAAACAGGCCATTTTGTGCAGAATACGTAAACATGAAAAAAATGCAATTACCGTCCGCAGGCGTTCCGGCGTAAGATGTCAATACGGGATATGGCCACCATGGAGGACGATGCAAGATTCCACACGTCGTGTCATGCTTTGCACAACATTATCAAGCAGCTGTTGGGGTAATTTATCCCATTCCTCTGTCAGTGCACGGATGAGGATGTCCTTGTTTATTGGAGGGCATTGCCGACCAGCAAGACTCCTCCCCAAAGCATCCCACACATTTTCAATGGGATTCAGATCTGGAGAACGTGCTGGCTGTACGAGGCGTTGAATATCCTCGCTCTCAAGACACTCCTGGACAGCGACTGTTCGGTGACATGTTGCGTTGTCGTCCATAAAAATGAATTTATCACCCACAGCACCACGGAACATGCTAACATGAGGTAGCAGAACATCATTAATGTATCGTTGGCCAGTCATAGTCCCAGTTCGAAGCACATAGAGGGACATATGGCCATTGATCATGATGCCAGCCCATACCATGACACTACATGTCGGATATCGGTCCCTTTCCTGTATGTTTGCTGGAAAATATGCCGTACCACTATCACGCCAGATCAGTTGTCGTCCACAATCAGACGATAGACTGTATCTACTCTCATCTGAGAAGAGGACAGCAGAACAGTCGTTATCAGTCCAAATGCGATGCTGATGGCACCATTGCAAACTGGCGGTACGGTGACGTATGGACAATGGGATGCACACAACAGGACGGCGGGCTTATAGTGCTCCTTCATGCAAACGTCTGGCGACAGTTTTTCGGGAGATTCGCTTGCCAGTAACAGCCATAAACTGATTTGCTACATCACTAGCTGTGCTGCGCCGGTGTCTTTTTGTTGATAGCACTATGTACCGATCTTCTGCAGGTGTCGTACTGCAAACATGATCTCCCCGTGACGTTTGCTACACTTTCCATTTGTTTGAAATTATTTTTAAAGCCTTGAAACAACACTGTGGCTGACGTCGAACTCCCTGGCAACATCTGTTAGTTTTCGCCCTTCTTCAATCTTGCCAATAATACGGCCACGCGTAAAATCATCTAGGTAATGTCGGGAAGACATACTGAAAAAGCCATCGCTTAGACCTCTGCGCAAACGGGGTTGCATCATATATCTTACAGGCTTCATCAAGTTTATTTATCAAAGTCTGTAGTTCATTTAGGAGTTCTTGCAATAAGAACGAGATGGTCTGTGGTTATGGCTTTATGCGCTGTGTGGGAGAGGGAAGCTTTTGACATGAGTTCGAACCCCGGTCCTGCCAGCCATCAAGTGTGCGTGTTTTTCCTCAGATTTCCGGTGTTTGGGGACGCGAACTCCTTGATGGTTTCCTTTAAATTCGGTCCCGGACGCACTTTGTCCTTAGTCCTCCCTTCCCCAGGCTGCATGGGTTTACCAGACGAGTGTCTATGCGCTGAATAGAAATCAATGTAAGACGAATTAAATCTGATGGCAATTGGCATCCGGGACACCTACAGGATTTGCACCCATGGTTGTTGATGATGATGATGAGCAGTTAAAATGTGTTTGAGAATAAGTTCATAAATTACAACCCCACAGTTTTAACATATTGTCAAAGTACATAATACAATATAGATTTCCCACTGTATCTTAAAACATCGCTTTCTTTTATTCCAGTTTTTCATGCTAATTTTCAAAGAACTGACAAATCAAAACTATCAAGAATTCCAGGAAAAGACCTTTTCAGTAGTTAATTCGAAAATTCTCATGCGTGTTGATATAATACAGTTATTGCTGAAACGATTTCTCCAAAAAAATCTAAAATTTCGCATGAACATGTGCCTGAATTAGTTTCCCTATTACGGCGAAAGTGCTGTGTTCATTAAAAGCTTTCTATCAAAAGCACTTTTCTGAGACATAATGCATTTCTGTGTTTTGCATTAGGGAAATTCTGAACGCATCGTAAATGGGTCTAATATAATTTTTATACCTCTACGCATCACTAAATTGCATCAATTTACGAGCGAGCAAAATGGCATTTATGCACCCTCTCTTCGAAACTCTTGACGTCTGTGTGTATGTGTGTGGCTAAGAATATGTCCTTCTTATACGTTATTCGATTATTTCGTGAAAAGACAACCACTTTGCCTTCCCAACTTTTCTTTCCCTGAAGAATGAAATTTCATTCATTTACTCAATAACTCTAAAATGCTTTGTATATTCTTCATGAATATTTCTCCTCTTCTTTAAATATTCTTCATGCATATTTCTCCTCTTCTTTAAATATTCTTACGAATATTTCTCCTCTGGGTTATGCAAATGACTTTTAAGAGCAAGTGTCTTTAGAAAGAAATACAGGAAATCAATCTTCGTAAAGAAAAATTCGACAGAAATTGACGGGCAGCATTGCTTCATTATATTCTACGTCGTAACTAAAAAGCGACATGAAAACTATTAGAAAACAGTCTAAATTCTTTCAAAAGGATTACTGCTGAAACATTTCAATCAGTTATGATTCTATATAGGAAGAATGCCTAATATAACAGAGAGGGAGAAATAATGAAATAATACCTCGTTTGTGTAAATTCGGAGTCTATAATTTAAATTGGACTGATCGACACTCGTTGGAGTGTGTCGAAGCTGAAATAAAAATTCCAGCAAGTGTATCAAAACAGGAAGGGGCGTATTGAAATTCATAGAGTGTTAAGAAAAGTATATTTCTTCCAGTGATTGGATTAGAATACAGATCACTATTCTACCGATCGCGCTTACGGGACAAAGCTTATCGCTGCAAATTGCCGTTTTGACATGTGCTTGACTTCTGAAGTATGTACATCATAAAAGTTCTTTGTCATTTCTAGGAAAATTTTTTGAAAGCTATTGAAGAGGCCCAATATACACGTTAAGATGTATGTGAGGAGGCAGTCTCAATATTTTATGCTCAATTTTGGTAGAGCTTAGAAAGTAACGGGGCCGTTCAGTGTCGGTACATCCCAAAATGATTTTACATGATGTTGGAAATAATTCCTTGACGAGCAAACGCAAAGTTGGTTCTCACAAGGAGCTATTTTTCAACAATATTAAAGTATCGGTAAGGTATTCAGGACTTGCTAAAGGGTTTCACATTAGCTGACTACCAAACGAGAAATCCGGCACGATTAGGTCCTCGTTAAACCACTCGTCAATCCTCTTGAATATTATTTCATCGCGTTAAACGTTACATGCTATGAAAGATGTGCGCACTTTAGCACTTCAAGCATCCAAAGTAGTGGATCGATCCTGACCTACTCTCTCTTTTTGCTGGACAGTTAGGGCATTTCAAAGCAAAGCCAACGACCCCAATATCTGGATGAAATCTGAGGGAGTAATGCTCTTTGACTGGTTCGCGGATCACGTGCTATGAATCTCAATATCTACACAGAACAAATTGAGTTCATGCGCTCTGTGATGCTTCAACATGACCGAGGGTTGGCAAATGGACACACACATACAGCACAGAGACCCCTCCACTAAAAATAACTCCAAACTCACAACGCAATTCCAGCCAGAGAGTAACTCATAGGATAAGCATTTCGGTTACTTCCTCTCCCAGTATGCAGACTATAACGTCTTTTGCCCAAGTGCTCAGTTTCTTAAAAGGAGGTGTTTAGAATACCTAGTGCGTATTTTCAAACTAGGTACGTAGCTCACCAACAGATGGCAGTACGCGGATACGCGATCAGCGGTCGAGGGCAGTGACCTTCATGAGTCATTGTGCAAAATGGCGTCGTTCTGTGAACATCGGAAGATGTGCTACACGATATTTTGCGAAATTGTGCAGATCACAGCTGAGATTTCGGTATGGACTGCAAACTAGAGCAGCGAGTGAATATCAAATTCTGCGTCACACTAGGCAAATCGGGAAGGGAGACGCATGAAATGTTGCGGCAGGTTTATGGCAATGAGACGTTCCAGGTGTTTTGAGTCACACTTGCGCTTCAACAGCCGCAGAACGGCACTGAAAGACGATCAGGGGTCAGGGTGACCGTCCACTAACAAAACCCCCAAAATGTGGACAAAATTAGGGAACTGGTGCATGAGGATCGTCGGAGAATAATTCAATACATTGCTGCCATCGTCAATGTGTCATATGGAACAGTGCAAGAAATTGTGACGTCCGAAGCGCAACCGAAAGCATGCTCATTGCGTTCTTTGACATTCGTGGGGTTGTGCACCGTGGATTCATTCCCCAGGGCCAGACCGTCACCGCTCTTTTTTTCCTGCGATGTTCTGCGACGTCTTAGGGAGGACATTCGCCGCAAGCGACCTGAAATGTGGCGCAGGGGGGCGATTTCCTGCTCCATCACGACAATGCAGCAGCTCACAGATCGTTAGCGAACACGTCAGTTTTGCAGCTGCAAAGCATGACTACCCTTCCTCTCCCTCCTTACTCGCCGGGTTTTACCCCTGCGACATCTTTCTGTTCCCGATGATGAAGCTGAAGCTGAAGGGTCGCCGTTTTGAAACCGTGGGCGAGATCCAGCGCGAATCGCAGACAGTACACGATTCGCGAACAAGACTTCCAGGGAGCGCTCCGACAGTGGGAAAAACGCTGGCAGCGTTGTATCGCTGCCCAAGGAGACTATTTTGAGGGAGATCATAGCCAGACTTAAGTAACGAAAGTACTTTGTTGAATATCGACATAGTCTCGGAACTTTTTGATTGGACGTCGTATTAGAGGAATTAAAATATTCAAAAATTTTCGGACAAAGCAGTATCTAAGTGGAATCGATCGACTTGGTGACAGAAAGTTACTGATTCCTTCCCTATGGTTCGTTATTAAAGTCCTAATAATTGAGTATTAAATAAGCAGCCAAACGTTTAGAAAGATTGCCCTTTCTATCTGATTCTTTCTCGCGAGGATCCATGCATCAGAGATCTAGACGTAGTTCATTTCTTCCCCATACAATTACACACCTTCTAGTCGTAGATAATTTGTTCTTCATTCAATTACGCACCAAAGTCATCTCTATTACTTCTTGATGAATTAAAAGCATCCTTTTCCTTTATTAAAGCATTGGAATTCGTAGGTTTACTTCAGTTCCTTTCCGCAAGGTGAAAAATGGCAGCACAACCCTCTCTCTCTCTATATATATATATATCATCATCATCATCATCATTGTCAACCATTATCAATCCACTGCTGGACGAAGGTCTCCCCAAGTTTCCTCCACAACGGTCTGTCTTGTGCCAGTCTCCTCCATGTCACTCCCGCATACTTTCGAATTTCATCCACCCATCTCCCATGTGGTCTTCTTCTGGGTCTTTTCCTGTCTCTTGAAATCCAATCTAAAATTTCGGCTGTCCATCGATGGTCTGTCCTTCTGGCAGTATGTCCAACCCATTGCCATTTCAGAGATTTAACTCTGATCATGATGTCTTCCACTCTTGTCATTTTTCTGATCCACGAGTTCCTCTTCTTATCTCTCCTGGTTACACCAAGCATGCACCTCTCCATGCTGCTTTGAGTTGTCTGCAGCCTTTGTATGTCTCTTTTAGTTAAGGTCTACGTCTCTGCACCCTACGTAAGCACTGGAAGGATGTATTGATCAAACACTTTTCTTTTAAGACATAATGGCATATTGCTCTTGAAAATTATGCTGTTTCTTCCAAAAGCTCTCCAGGCAAGTTTTGTACGCCGATTAATTTCTTCATCAATGTGACCTTCACTTGATATCTGCTGTCCAAGATAAACGTATGTGTCTGTTATCTCCAGCTTTTCTGCATCAATCGATAAATCTTCATTTCTTGTAAAAGCATTGAACATCACTTTTGTCTTCTGAAAGTTCATTTTTAATCCCACTTCTTTACTTTTGTCAGCAAGTTCCTGGATCATACTCTGCAACTCTGATGGGGTTGGTGCAAAAATGACTACGTCATCAGGAAAACGGAGGTGGGTTAGATAATCTCCATTAATTTTTATCCCTTTGTTTTCCCAGTTCAGTGATTGAAAGACATTTTCCAATGTGGCATTAAAGAGCTTCGGAGATATGGCGTCACTTTGTCTCCCTCCATTTCCAATTTTTATGTGTGTTGTATTTTCAAACAGCCGAATCTTTGCACTTGCATTTTCATAGATGTTATTAATAACATTAATGTATGCATCTTCAGCACCGCAGGATTGCAGATGGCGGGTTAGATAATCTCTCTCTCTCTCTCTCTCTCTCTCTCTGTCTATATATATATATATATATATATATATATATACGTAAAATAATATTGACATACAAGCAATTTACCCTCATAAACAAACAAATAAGGCCAAAAACCTTCAGATAAATAAAAACTGAAGTGAATAACAAAATGACGAAACAATGTTGAGAAAATATTTATGAAAACATTTGCTCAGAACCCCTGGATCACTCTTCAGGAAAGACATCCAGAGGCCTTGAGCACACGAAGTTCACTTCAGGTTTCATGAGAATGCAAAAATCTCAAAAAAAACAATATTGGATATCCAATTTGAAATTTTGTGTTGTAAATAAAAATGTTTGATGCATTCTGTCTTCCCTGCCTGAACAATAGGAAATACAAAAGAGTCACTGGGATTAAAATTGAACTAAAAGATAAACTATAAAAAACCTTACCAAAACAATAATGTCACATGTACTGTTGTATAAATGAAAAAGAAACATCAAAACGAAAACTGAGTCAAAATTCTCCCTATAAGATTAAAAGACAGTAATAGTAACATAAATCCTTTTTTTCCCTGAAGAGTGATCCAGGGGTTCTGAGTAAATGTTTTTATAAATATTTTCTTAACATTGTTTCGTCATTTTGTTATTCACTTTAGTTTCTTTTTTATCTGAAGGTTTTTGGCCTTATTTGTTTGTTTATGAGGGCAGATTGCTTGTATGTTTATTTTCTTTTACATACCCTAACTACATCTAATACTTGCAGCATTGCGTAGTTTTGTTGTGGATTATATTATATTACATGAGTGAAAATTTTATTTTCCTATGCTATATATATATATACACTATATTGACAAAAGTCACCGGAAACCCTTTCAAAAGCAAATGAACGGATCCGCTGCGTTGTTAAGATGCGCGGTACAACTATAAACGGTATAAATACCAGCCTGCAGCTGACCGCGATCACATCGCCCTGCGAGGGTGAGTGAAAATGTCGCGGCAGGAAAGATTGTTGGGTTTTATATTAGTGGGATGTCCATAAGAGAACCCGAGAGGCGTTTAAACATACCCAAGTCAACTGTTTGGGATGTACTGAATAAGTGGAAGACACGTGGTGTGCCTGAAGCAGCAAAACGATCCGGCAGACCAAAGAAAATCAGTGATAGATGACATCGAAGCCTCAGGAGGGTCATTACAGCTAATCGACGGAGTGCACAACACCTCAGTGTACAGGTGAATAAAAATGCTGGAACCTCGGTATGTACACGTACCATTCGCAGAGAACTGCATTCCATGGTAACCGTGGTCATGCGTGTGCTCTTAAGCCTTTCATCTCTACTCGGAATGCTACTCGTCGTTTAGCATGATGTAAATAACATTTGCCGTGGATCAATGGAAACGGGTCCTCTAGACTGATGAATCCAGATACACGATCCATCAATCTGATGGCCGTGTGTGTGTATGGCGGTAGCCTGGGGAACGGTATTTTTCAAAATGTACTGTTCCTACGGTAAAGTTTCGATTTGGCATGGTACTCGCATGGGACTGTAATTCGTGGTATGGCCCCGGCCCATTCGTTATCGTGGACAACATTCGTTATCGTGGTTAACACGCGGACAAACGTGTTAACCAGTTCGTCTACCTTGCCATTCTGGACAATTATGCTCTACCAACTTTGTGGCAATACTATGGAACCGAGCCTTCTTGGTACGAGCAGGATAATGCACCGAGCCATAAAGCAACGGCTGTTACGGCGTGGTTTGAAAATAATTCCCTATCGTGAGTGGACTGGCCAGCACATACCCTTGATCGTAATTCCATAGAGCTCCTCTGGGATGAATTAGAGCGCCTCATAAGAAGTTTGGAACCAAGGCCTACTACTAAGCAACAGTTAGCGGCAGCATTATGTACTGAATGGCAATGCATACCTTTCGCTGTGTTCCAAAACCATGTCGAAAGTAAGTCTCATAGGGTCAGTGCATGCATTAAGGAAAAAGGTGGACCGACACCGTACTAATATATGTCAATAAATGCGATGTTGTGTTTTTCTTCTAGGTGTCCGGTGGCGTTTGTCAATATAGTGTACATACACTGACGGAAAAAAAATCCCAACACCAAGAACGGGTTGTGTTAGATAAACGAAAGTTGGTAGGCGGTGAGAGTACATCTATAAAATGACGTCTATGCAAATTTCGCGCTCAGCGCATACGTGTGGCGCTAGTAGAGCCCCTCGGAACATGCAAAGCAGGTTTGCTGTAAATACGCGCTGTAACGTTCGTAAGCGTTAGTTATCGTTGAGATTCGACGTAGTGTGTTGATGCTAGTCAAGAATGCCTTTAAGAAGACGAAGAAGCCATTATCAACAGCTCACGGAGTTTGAACGAGGTCGTGTAATAGGGCTACGAGAAGGTGGATTTTCTCTCCGCAATATTGCAGAACGACTTGGCAGGAATGCAGCCACTGTGCATAATTGTTGGCCGCGGTGGTCAAGGGAAGGTACTGCCTCAAGAAGACCGGGTTCCGGCAGGCCACGTGGCACTACTGAGAGGGAAGACCGCCGTGTACGGCGTATGGCCGTGCCGCATCGTACCACGTCTGTGGCAGGAATTCGAGCTGCAGTTGCCACCACAGTGACACAACGAACTGTTACAAATCGGTTACTTGAAGGACAGCTCCGAGCCAGACGCCCTGTAGCGTGCATTCCACTTACTCCGAACCACTGCCGTTTGCGACGTCAGTGGTGTCAAGCTAGAGCTCATTGGAGGACGGAGTGGAGATCTGTTGTGTTTTCTGATGAAAGCCGGTTCTGCCTGGGTGCCAGTGATGGACGTGTGTTGGTTAGAAGGAGGCCAGGTGAGTGCCTGCAACCAACCTGTCTTCGGCCGAGACACACTGGACCTACACCTGGAGTTGTGGTCTGGGGAGCAATTTCCTATGACAGCAGGAGCACTCTCGTGGTTATCCCACGCACCCTAATGGCAGAGTTGTACGTCGGTCTGGTGTTTCAACCTGTTGTGCGGCCATTTATGAACGGCATCCTAGGGGGTGTTTTCTAACAGGATAAGCCCGCACGGGGATAACTGGTTTACCAGTTATTTGGGGAGCGGCGCCCCCACGGCCCGAGCTGACCTTGTGACTGGTCAACATCTGATGTCATGCCACCGCTTGTTTTTTGTTTTGGTGTTTGCAGGGACGGCTGTTCATCCAGCTGTTGGGGAGTCGCGGCCCCACGTTCCCGAGCTGGTCTTGTGTCTCGCTTTTTCGTTTTTATTTATTTTCTCCACTGGCTAGTTGCCCGTGTTGTGTTCTCTACCTAATCGCTACCACGTTATGTACTAACACCCCGGTCTTGTGGTTTTGTTACCCTCCACCACTAACTTATTTATATTAACCGCTCAGTTCGTAGGTTGCTGAGATTCCGTTTAGGTTCCCTTCCAGGATTTGTCTTCTTTGGATTTCTTTTTTCCTTTTTGCTGGTTTGGGTGCTAGACCTACCTGCATGTTTGCCGCGTGCGGAGACCCGTGAGGCGGAAATGGGATGTCTGGCGGCTGAGGTCGCAGGAGACCGGTTAAGTGCCTCCTGTGTACCAACACTAATCTTCGACCCCGGCTTCGCTGTAAACGGGAGGCTAGAGACTAACCCACCTCTAGTCAGAAGTCTTGTACCAAGTTGTGTACAGGGCTTTAGCGGCTTTTTTGTCGTATAGCACGGCAGGGTAAGCCCGGAGGCTGTGGGATCATGCCAAAGGCGTTGGCATGACGGTACCCGGAGGCCGAAGTGTCCGCCGAGTGCGTGTGATCACAGCCAACGGACTATATCTGCAACGTATAAGCTCCAGAACTGTGTCCAGCGTCATTTTCTTGACTTGCAGACCTCCAGTTCTCCCTCGTAGGGCTCGGTGGTGGGTGGAGTAGTTTGCAGACGAATCCTCTTCCTTTTTTCCATGGGTAAAAACAAAAAGAAAAACTCCAAATTTAAGTCGCCTGAGAAAATGATTATTGACAATGACTCTCCTTCGTCTTCTCAACCTACCAAGTCTCATAACCTTAAACGATCTTTAGACCTTGACCTGGACCAAGAATGTGGAACCTCTTCTTCGGCAGCTGTTCCAGTCGCTCCGAAGCGTCGTCTCCCCTCGTTTGCTGTGACTACGCATGCTACACACTTAGTTGTGGAATCCATCGATCCGAATGAGAGACTGTCTACCAAATCTCCCTTTTTCATTTGTAAAGCTTTGGACGCTGCGGTTGGCCCCTTGAGGTCTGTGAAGAAGCTTCGCTCTGGGGACCTGCTTGTCCAAACTTGCAGTGTTTCTCAGAGTAACACTTTTCTGCACCTCACTAGTCTTCAAGGCATTCCTGTCAAAGTGACACCTCACCCGTTTCTTAACACCTCTCGGGGTGTTATTTCGGAGTTTGATCTCTTGCCATGCAGTGAAGAAGAATTGGTGACTGAACTTGCAGATCAAGGTGTTATTGCTGCACGTCGTATGATGTTTCGGCGCGATGGTTCTTTGATTAAGTCTAAAAATGTCATCTTGACTTTTAACTCCCCGAAAGTTCCAACCGAAATCAAGGCTGGCTACTTGGTCTGTGGAGTTCGCTCGTACATTCCCAGTCCTCTGCGCTGTTTCAGGTGCCAGAGGTACGGGCATTCACAACGTTTCTGTAAGAGTTCCGCTCGTTGCGCTAATTGTGGCTCCAGTGAACATGACGGGGAAGGTTGCACTTCTGCGGCCTGCTGTGTTAACTGTGGTGAGGCCCATGCAGCTTACTCCCGCAACTGTATGAAATGGAAGGACGAGATGGGGATCCAGCGCCTCAAAACCCTGGAAGGCCTCTCGTACCCTGCTGCAAAGGCCAAGTTGGGTATACCCACCAATCGACAGCGTAGTTTTGCCGCAGTAGTTAAGTCTCTGCCACAACCCGTGCAGCCCTTTGTTCCGCGCCCTGTAGCTCTCGCCGCACTTGCCAAGCGATCTACAGCTGAACAAGCGACACAGGTGGATTTCCCCGAGCTCCAGATAGCTGAGTCTGCGCCTTCTCTTTTGAAAACGACCGACTCTTTCAGTTCCCAGGAGAAAGCCTGCACGTGCGGAAGACCCGGCCCTCAATCCGCAAAGGTGTGCAGTGTCCATCCAACTGTCGCGGTCCGCCTGACCAACATTGCAACTGTCTCTGACTCAGCGAGGTCCCCACCCTCAACCAACATTATAGAGGAACATAGGGGGGAGGAGAGTGACAGTTCGTCCCCAGCCTCAACCAACATTGCAGAGGAACATGGGGGAGGAGAGTGACAGTTCGTCCCCGCCCTCGGCCAGCATTGCAGAGGAGTGTGGGGGTAGGAGGGTGACGGTTCGTCCCCCTCCTGTGACTCATCCTTTGTGTAGTTGTGTTAAATGAAAAACAAATTATAATAATTACAATAGTAAGTTAATAAATTTTTATATAAACCCAATTAACTAACTTGTCTTCACGGCTTTCATCATCCTTTTTTCCAACTTTTACCAAGCCTGTCTGCTCTTAATCATTTTCCACGCTTTTAAAAATCTGTAGCTGATAGTTCTTTGTCTGGCGCTCTTTGGCCAAACCTGCCCCTTGCGCCACTAAAATCAACCAACCAACCAACCAACCTCAGTTTTACTTAATCGGCTTGTTTCTCACCATTGTACCATGTTTTTCATACTGTTTGTTTCTTTGTCTTTTTTGGCCCTTCCTTCGTACTCATGGTTCGGTTTTACTTGGTCAGCCAGTTTTTGCGATTTATGCTCCGTTATTTAATTTTGTCTGTTTGTCTTGTGTCTGGCGCTCTTTGGCCAACCATGGCCCTTGCGCCAATAAAATCTAATAACCAACCAACCAACCTAACAGGATAACGCTCGCCCGCATACCGCTGTTGTAACCCAACATGCTCTACAGAGTGTCGACATGTTGCCGTGGCCTGCTAGATCACCAGATCTTTCACCAATCGAGCACGTATGGGCCATCATTGGACGACAACTCCAGCGTCACCCCCAACCAGCATTAACCGCCCCTGTATTGACCGCCCAAGTGCAACAGGCATGGAACTCCATCCCACAAACTGACATCCAGCACTTGTACGACACAATTCATGAACGTTTGAGTGCTTGCATTCAACATTCTGGCGGTTGCACCGGTTATTAATGAAGCCATTATCAATAGCATTTCACATTTAAAATGGCTCATCTCGCGCTTACAATAAGCTGTGATCTTGAAACCTTAATCGATTAGATATGTTACCTATACAATTGTATTGCCGCCATTTCATTCCTCTACAACTATTTTTTCGTGGTGTTGGGAGGTTTTTTCTCGTCAGTGTATATCACCATCGTCAACCACTAGGAAGGTCATAACGAAAGTTCTGCAGACGTTAATCTAAAACAGAAGCATATGATGCACTCGGGAAAATGATTGCATCATGTCAAGGACAGACTGGTGTAAGAAAGACCGGCTATAATTTGCTGTGTGGACGTGGTAGGGTTTGGAAATGGAAGAGTGCAGCTCCTCATGTCGAGTCACAGCGTTAGACCACAGCTCGTACTTGAAAATAGAAACTATGCGAGGGAAAACTCAGACACAGATCCACACTGTCTTGCAAGAAGTTTGTGAGGTAGGAACTCTTGATCGAAGCACAATGTCTCGCTGGGTATCGCGCTTTCAGGAGGGCCAAAACAGCATCAAAGATGATCACGGCGCAGGCCGACCTCAAACGTCAACATAAAAAACATTTGTCATCATTGTGGCTACGATCCTTGAAAAGAATCTCCGTTTGCCAGTCGAGGAGATTGCTCATCAAGCAAATTTGTCCACCATGTCCTTTTACCGGATTTTGACCGACTCACTCACTGGAAAACGTAAAATCGCCGCGTTCTGGGTGCTCCATCAACTCACCCCCGAGCAGAAGGCAGCCAGATTGAGCATCACACAGGATCGCTTCCACAGGTTCGAAAGTGAGAGCGACAACTTCTTGAACAGAATTATCGCAGTTGATGAGACTTAGACCCGTGAATTTGAGCTTGAACTGAAGTCACAATCAGCGGAATGGAGGCATCCAAGTTGTCCCACGCTCCTCAAAGTGTCGTCGGCAACAATCCAAAATGAAGCAAATAATGATTTTTCCGTACGATGCCCAGGGTGTTTTGGTCTGTGATCGAGTGCCGGTAGGGCAAACTATCAACGCACAATACTATCGTGACCTTCTAAGGACAAAGTTGAGACTGAAAATTCGTCAAAATCTACCCAACTTGTTGGAAGCGGGAGGGATCCTGCTGCATGGCAATGCATCGTGTTACGGTGGAGCGTCCGTATGGGGACTTTTGTCGGAATATGACTGGGAAACCTTATCCCACCCACCGTACAGTACTGATCTTAGCTCACCCGATTTTCATCTTTTCCCAACGTTAAGAAAAACGGCTCAGTGGCATCCGTTGCGAATCGCTGGACGAACTGTCTTTGGGCGTCACTCGAGTAATACGATACCTGCAAAAAGATGGCGTGCTAATGGGAATACAGGACCTACCTCACCGCTGGCAAGCTGTCATTAGCAGCGGAGGGTGTACATTGAACGCTAATAAGGAAAGTTTTCTCTGTTAATTCACACTTTTCTCAAAAATGGACAGTGTGCACAGCTTTTGTTAGAACCCCCGTATCTATCCACTGCTGGATGAAGGTCTGCCCAAGTTTCTTCCACAATTTGCTGCCTTGAGCTAGTCTCCTCCATGCCGCTCCAGCCGGCTTTCTAATCTCATTCATAAATCTTCTCCGTACTCATCATCTGAGTCCTCTTCTGTTCACTGGTATCTATTCTAACATCTCAGTTGTTCAACGGTTCTCAGTTTTCCCAGAAATATGTCCAGCCTGCTGCTCCTTGAGGGCCTTTATTTTGATCATGATGTCAATCCACTCTTTTCATTTTCGTGACCACAGGTTCTTGTTCCTATCTTTACTGGTAACACCAATCACGGACCTCACCATACTTGTTTTATTTGTTTGCAGCCTCTGTTTGTCGTTTTAGTTAAAGCCCACGTTTCTGCTTCAAAAAAGAGAGTTAAAACACTTTCCTTTTAAGTCACAATAGTGTATTACTGTTGAATATTGTACTTTTTCTTCCAAATAGTCTCCAACCAAGTTTCATACGCCGATTAATTTCTACGTCAATGTGGCCATCGCTTGATACCTGGTACCCAAAGTAAGTCTAGGTATCTCTTATCTATAGATTTTCCACAGCAATCATCAAATCTTTATTACACTGTCCATTGTTTCGAATACAGGTGTCACATCGTTCCATACAATTTTGAATGTCTTGGAATTATTCTTCTGAAATGTTGTTGAAGCACCCCATAAAGGAAGGATTTTAGAGTGGAAACAGACATAGGAGCCCGTGGAAACTCCTCCCATGGAAAGTGGTGCCCCCACGGACCTAAAACAGAACCAAATTGTGACGTGATCCATCCCGTCGGCAATGGTTGCTATGGTAGCTCCAACGCAGTGCTGGAGTGGTGAGGAGCAGCTGCTCTGCTCCACACTTCCGCTGCCCTCCCCCCACGACCTTTGTCCACAACTGCGACCCCAATGTAAGCCAAGTGAGGCGTCGAAAAGATGACAGTAACGAAATATCCATAGATATTGACGCCAAAAACGTGGATATCGAAACAGATGAAAATGGAATACAAATCAGAATTGAACGTAAAGCTATATTGAACAGAAAACAATGACAAAGTATGCGTGAATGAAATGTGCAACGAAAACACGTAGAAACCTAAGTAATGGAATTTACAAAGGAAAAGTTAACGATCAGTGAGGAATCAGCAAGAATAATGCCACTTATTAGAATGCTACAAGAAACTGGAAGATGCAAACCAAAAAGAATCCGGAAAATGATAGGTATATGTCGTATACGTCGTCTTCCACTCTGCAGGGAGGTCAATTGTCAAAGCTCAAATTGACAAAGTCATGTGGTTCGCGGTGATTTCTGGGAAGCCCAGCTGTCAATCAACTGTAGTTCTGTTATAGGCCGCGGGTGCGCTGCAGTCGACTTCATGGCGTCACGAGTTTCAGCTCAATACAGGCAGTGTCTTCTCCATGTATGAGCACCCCTACGCAGCTGTAGTAAGCTATTGATTAGTCTCAAATTATCGTCCCCGTAATGTCTTTTTCAAAATGGCGATCAGCCAGAAATCACATGGTGGCAGCTCTGGACGATATGCAGTTCGAGGCATTAAAATAATATTCGATTTCTCTAAATTATAAATGACAAAACTAGCAATGTGTCGCTTTACATTGGGCAACATATGAAAAGAAATGGGGAACTCAAGTTTAACAAACTCGTTTCATGCTCAAATTCTCGGTTAAAATTCTGTGAATTGGTGATTTTGAAATGTTAACCATATATTTGATAGTTCTAACTAATAAGAGTCTGTCTTCCCCTATAATAACACCTATTGCATTGATGTTAACCTCTGTAACACCCATTAAAAGACTTTCTCCATGAGCGATTAAAGCCGCTGACTCACGACCATTCATAAGCTCTTTATGCCGCCAGTAAATTGTTGATTTTCCTAGACATTCATCCTCATTAGCCTCTTGCATAAGACGGAAAGTCTCTCCGACAGACTTCTTAAGTCGACAGTAAAATTTGATGACGCATCTTTTGTTCGTTTTTCACATTCCTTTTTTCGAAAAATCACAGCGCAAAAACGCTGGTTAGGGGTTCATGAAACGACGCTTATTAAACTGGGCTCCACCGACAACGCATGAGTGATAAACAGGTGCAGCCTGTTGCTATGGTTACTACAACGACTACAGTGTTTTCGAGACTCGTGCTAATGTCGAACGCAGTGTTGCACATTTTTTATAAAATATTATTAGCTGTTTTGGGACAAGCTATGTATATGACGTTTTTTCCAATTAATTCATTACAGCTGTATCGGAACTTCGGATTTACGAAATAAATAAATACGGGATTACACCATGTAATACAAATTTTAAGATGACAATCCGATTTTTGGTGTAAATGTCACAACGATGTTAAGTCAGATAATAACCGAAAACTTGAAAATTTCATCGTCTTGGAGCGGGACTCGAATTCGCCTCTCACAGATAACGCCCGGGTAGGCTAAGCACTACACCACCCAGAACGACCAAGTTTCAAGTTTCCGATTAATTTGAATATAACCATCACAGGATTCGCTAGTCGAAGCAACTGGCATTCATGTTTAGCGAATCTGGAAGTTAAGAATCCTATCTCGGGATTGTCCGGAGAAGCAGAATCCTGTGATGGTTATATTCAAATTAATTGGAAACTTCAGATTTGGTCGTTCTGTGTGGTGTAATGGTTAGAAAACCCGGGCGCTATCTAGGAGACGCGGATTCGAGTCCCGCACCAGGACGTAAAATTTTCAAGTTTTCGGATATTATCTGACTTAACATCCTTGCCATATTTACACCAAAAATCGGATTATCATCTTCAATATGTGTAAAAATTCGGATTTACATTGTTTTTTAAGATATCTTCGAACGCTGCAACACTTATGCGTTTCAATAAAAGACTTACTGACTAATGTTGCGCAATTCCAAATTTTAAAGAGTAAACGAACAATCTTTCAGGGTATCTCTTTTCATAGAAAATGAATATTATATTTTTAGTTGTGTTTTATATGAATACCACGGAATAATCTTATATTTTTGTAATTACTTAAGGCTTCAAAGTTTTCAAGTACTTTTTTTCTTTGCTGCGAAATAACGCAATATATTACTTAGTAAACGTTTTGAATCCCCAAAATAGGTATTACCACTTAGGTACTCGTCTAAGAGCTTTTTTTCAAGTATTTTGAAAGAAATTTACTTTTCTGCTCTGCCACGTGTGACATACTTTTTGGTTGTTTCAAAAGACAAATTTTCTTACGAAGTCTTTTGCATTAATTTGAAAATTGAAAAAAAAAGCGATAACAGAGAAGAGCATAAAA
Organism: Macrothele yani; assembly: GCA_039090855.1. NCBI lineage: Eukaryota > Metazoa > Arthropoda > Arachnida > Araneae > Macrothelidae > Macrothele > Macrothele yani. The sequence continues at coordinate 20,255,187 of CM077002.1, read as the reverse complement.
TAATTTTTGTTTCTCCAGTTCACTCTAAAAAAATTTTGAGTCCAATGAATGCCGACATGTATATTCTGAGAAAATCTCTTTCATCATCTTTCCACGAATAATATGTGATAAACAGTGTAAACAAGGTTAAAAAATCGCTGTTTGCTTAGTCCGCTTTGTGACGGAAGACAGCGTACTTGGTTTCAATGTCGTCTTACAAATACAGTCGCTACAGTTCCTCACTTCTTACTCTTTTTCTTTCTTTTTTTTTTTTTTTTTTTAGGATCTCATGGTCTTAAAATTAGGTCGAAAAGAAGGTAAAGGCTTTGAACACTTTTTGAAAAGAAAGTTGTTCCGTGAAAGGAAGTTGTTTTATCCTTTGTAAATGTAGCTTGGTTTTTTGCAAAAGCAAAGAAAGAAGTCATACTGAATAAGTATCATATGTTTAGGACGTGGAGGAAGGGATTGGTTTTCACATCCATCTCGCTGTGATAGCGAACAATAATGATTTCCTAAAACTACTTTGAAAGCGAATAAATCTAACGAGTTTTGAGAATCGCGGATATAAATTTTTCGTAAAGTTCGTTCTGTGTGTTTCGAAACACACGATTTCATGCAAAATTCATAGTAAGAGATTTTCTATTATGTTTTATTTAATAATACGAATAATATTAAGTAATATTACTAATACATATACGTCGAAGAACAGAAATATTAGACTGGACACCGAGGAACAGTAAAAGACCCAGAAGAAGACCACATGGGAGATTCGTGGATCAAATATAAAAGAGTGTGGTAGTCACATGAAAGGGAATTGTTCAAGACAAAGAGCTGTGGAAGAGACGTTAGGACACATTTTTATAGAAAGAATAGTTAGGGAGAATAGTCAAGAGAGTTAGGAAGAATAGTCAATAGTCAAGAGAGTTACGAAGAATAGTCAATAGTCAAAAGTGTTAGGAAAAATAGTGAAGAGAGCGTTGGTAGAAAAAAAGGGAGACAAATAAAGGTGAAAAGGGGGAAGATAGCAAATATAAGGAGAGATACTGAGGATTAAGAGAAACTGGAGTACAGGGTATTTGAGAAGGGAAACAGGAATTTAAAGAAAGAGATAGAGCCGAGAGAAGGAGATAGAAAAGAAAAACAGGAAGGGGTAAATAGGTCAGAATAGACAGATATACAGAGAAAGACAATTTGATATGTGGAACAGAAGTCAGACAGACAAGGGCGTGGAAGAGAAAGACAGCATATGTAAGGATAAACAAACAAAGCTGAAAGAAAGATCGAGTTGGATGGTGTGGTCGAAAAATTGAGAGAGGAATCAAATGAAAGAGAAAATTATGAGAAGGAGAAAAAGGGAGAGTGAGGAAGGGAATGAAAATTTTGGGTGAAAACAAACAGAAATATAGATAGCGAGAGAGAAACGAGATGGAATACATAGAAAAAGAAGAAAAGGGAAACAAAGGGAAGAGAGGGGAAAAGATGGGGAAATTCGAAAAGAAAAAGCCATAATGGGGAAAAGGCAAGGACGGAGGAAGAGAAAATCATAGATAGAGGGCCAGTGGAAGAGAAGGACAAAAGTAAATTTTGGGAGGGAAGAGAAAAGAGCACCGGAAAAAACAACTTCCCGTTCTTCCAGCCATACACAAAATGCCAGATGCACAATCATACAATATTGCATGACCTGAATAGAAAAATTAGCCAGCCATAGAATGCACATAGTATTACTCCTAGTTTTTTTTAAATGTTTCTCCAGAACATAAAAAACATTACGCAAAAATGTTACCACAGAACCATTTTCCCTCAAAGATTGCAAAACTACTTCAACTAAATCCTTACAAAAACTTGAAAAATGGGATTTTTATAAGAGCATCTATGGTTGAAACCATATTTTCTGAACTCACGAAAATGTTTGCACAAAAACCTTGACATCGTTAGATTTCTTCTTCACGCTTAAAGCTGTATTTGTATCGTCACATGTACGCATCTGTGGACGGGGATGGCTGAATTTATAACTACAGCAGAATTTGGTGAGTTTTCCTGGTGTTTAACAGGAGCTAGAATTTCAAGGTACAGAAAAGTTTTTGTTTTGTTTTTGTTTTGAGGAGAACGTACGTGTTTCTACCATTCCAAGTTTTTTTTGTGCAAAAACAACTAAACCAAAATCCACAAATAAATTGAAAAGTGTAGCGTGAAGAAGAAATTTTTACCATTTAAAAGGCCCAGGGTGTGCATTCAATAAAAAAATATGCTCAATGATGAACATACATTTTAAGGCTTGACTTTGAATCACGCAAAAACACACAATCTTCAACTCAAAAATAGAAAGAGGTTAGCCTAACGTTTTGCTGAGAGGAAGACAAAAGTATGGACACTTTTGTTTGTTTATTTACATATTTTCAATCGCATGTAAACGTTTTCCCATTTAGATGAAATTATTAGCTGCTGATAAAAGAAAAATTATTCCTGCGAAACAGTGGCGTATCTTGGGTCCGAGAACTGGGCTATCTCACCCGCCCGCCAACCCTCTCCCAGTACTGTTTTTTTTTTCTGAATTACGAAGTTTAATTTTTAATTGTCAAGTAATAGAAGTAACTTTTTTCTAAATTTTAGGCACATGCCATTGCAAACATGATACCAAATAATTATGAGGATTAGGATTTAAACACTTATTTGTACATGAACCCCATTCTTCTTCTGAATACTTTATTTGTATATGAACTCTATTCTTCTTTCCTTTTGCGTGAACTACGTGTTCATAAAATAGTTTCTTCCGAGTATTTTTTCATATTTAAAAGAATGTTTTCCTCTATTGACAAAACAGCTAAGTTTTTCGACTAAGTTTTTCGAATGTGCATGTCCTTGTGTGGCTCTAAGATATATCTTGATTCTTTTTAATGCTAAAAAAACTTCTTTCGGCAATTGCAGTTGTTGATGGAAAGTTTAATATGATGTCTGCTAATTTGTACACCTCACTGAACACTATGTACAATTTATTCAACCTTATGTAACACGTAATGTCTCTTACTGATTTGTTTTTGTATTCATCGAGTGATCTTCAGTTCATTTTTTAGTGGAGCTGTATCAAAATTTGAAGCATAGAGTTCTTTAAGTTCTAACAGTAGATGTTCAGGGAAGCTTTCGCAAAATTTATCAAAACAATTCTAATCGAACAAAGCCACGAATTTAAGATATAATATCTCTGATTTTAATTCACTGAAACTTCACAAAAACTGAAACAACTTTCGCGAAACACTCTTATGGGCGGGAGTATGCGAGTGACTGAGATAGTCTAAGTCTTCTTTTTTCTGAGCGAACCGTTGCCCAAAGCAATGGCCCATTCCTCTCTACCAGCTGATTCATGTTGTCATAGAAACGCAAGCAGGCGATGTACGGAAGGTTTTCGAATCAGAACTGCGGAAGAGAACTCTGGAAGAGCTGCTTGCGTTATGCCGAAGGTTTTCGCTCGCCAGACTGAGTCAAAGAAGCGAATACGCACGCGTTTTTCTTTTCGCACCGAAAGTATCGACAAATTTTAATACCGTTGATAATTGACTTTTATTTGTGTATATTTAATTCAGTTTTATTTGTGCATTCTCTGGGCTTCGCGGCTAGCCTAGCTAGCCTCGAATGTACGTCACTGCTGCGAAACTACTTATGAGTTGGTTTACTAACGATAATCAAAAGTTACTTCATTGTTTGATGTGGGGATATATTCATTATATTTATCACGTTATTTATATAACTACATTTTTTCCCTTCCTTTAGATAAAATCACAATAACAATAAGAAAGAAAGAAACGTCTCTTCCATAAATCTTATTATCATTTCTACAGGAGGTTCGTAATGTAACTGAATCAGGATATCAAAATATGTTTTCCGATTACCTGCGGAAAGTTATCGAACTCAAAACTAGAAATGGCGTAGGATTTGTTTATGGTTCATGAAATTCTAATCTTTCGAAAATGGAAAAAAACATTCATTGGATCGATGGGGAAACGCATGACATCATTACATTACACATTTTCTTCTACCAATGCTTTTTCCGAATTGCGGCCAAAAATTTTAAAAGTTAATGGGGGAATGTAAAAGTACTGAGATAGGCAAGTGTGATTCACGGTACTTGAGAAACAGGCGATGACGTATGGGCGATGTCATCTTCTCAAGTGAGTTTATCTGCAAATGAAAAGTTCATTGTTTCCCATGGCACATGTGTATTTGTACAAGATTTTGTGACATAATTCTTTGCAGCGTTCGAATTCTTCTGTGGTCCGCTGATCCCAGGTCACTAAAAATCGATTTGAACCAAAAAAAATTTAAATTGCTGTGGTCCCATGTTTCAAACACTTTTCCAGGTATAACGTAATTTATTTCAGGAATAAAGCTACGATATTTTTCGTTTTCACAATCGGAAGTTGCAAAACAGTTTTGGTTCATGGTAGATCAACGTATTAATTTCTACTCTCCGCTCTAAAATCCACAGAATGAAAATTGCGTAGTCTATGCATTGATAAGGATAAATCCCTAAATAAAAAAAATGTTAAAAGCGAGCATCACTAGGCTATCACAAAAAAAAAAGCTGTAGGATTGGCATCCAGACAAATATATTGTTGAAAAGAATACCTGTTGCATCATGGGAATATTACGAGGAAAGTAGAGTAACCCACGTTATTGCGAGAATATTTAAGTAGGGTAGTGAGCTGTTCATGTTGCAGTGGTAGACTGGGAAGTGTCAGTTTAAACAACTGAAACTAAAGTTATTTTTACGTTTGTGAAATGGATAGGTTGGATTCTATTTACATGTCGTATTACGGCATCAATTCCGAGCACCTACCGAAAAAAAGAGGAAAGAATGTGAACTCGAAGCATTCGAAACCGAATATATGATTCTGAGCGACGATCTCGCACGTTTAAGTAGCTGTGACTGGCGATTTTCATTTAGTTACAGTTCAAACGTGAAGAGAAAACTATGTTTTGTTCACTTTGTAAAAATGGTAATCTTGGTGTAAACAGTCAGCATGTATTATTGCAAAAGGTAACTTCAAAATTGATTCCGTGACGGCGAAAGCATCGAGTCTACCCGTAATCGGGGAAATACATTTCAATACAGCCGAACGGAAGTGGGCTTCACAAATACAGGGGAAATTCAAATTACTGAAACTAAACTGAAACGGTTTCAGACTTAATGACGCTATTACAAGATTCTGCAGGTATTGCAGAATTTGATCCACTTACGTCAGTGTTACAACGTATCTAATGAAGTCAGAAGAAAACACAGCTAGTATCAAACACACAGCCTTCAAAATACAAAGCAAGGTTAAATGTAACCTTACATGTTCTTTGGTACGCATAAAATGTGCGAAAATATTTAGTAATATTTCTGCTATATTATTTAGTCAGTTTGTAATTCAAATTTATGCTTCACGGTACCGATTTGATGAAAAACGACAAAAATAATACAGTGCGTGCATTAAGTGCATTATTATTTGTGTCATTTGCGGACCGTTAAAATTTGTGCAAAAAACCAAGTTTTGGTATACGCTGGTTCTGAGGGACAGTGATTTTTTATTTCAAAATTTTACCACTGCTATTTTGGCAAGGGAGGATCAGAAGGCCATTATCCTCGTGATTCCAGTGGTGTGCAGAAAAGAGTGCGGAAATTCGTGAAAGAAATGTGATTCGTTGTAAATACAGTTCTGTCATAATCAACTGAAATATGGTATATTGACCTTGAATGGGAATGCTCTCACAACCCGTGTGATTATGACCACCTAAATAACAGCCTGTTGGAACCTCTTTCACCTTCAAACTTACTTGCCTCCGGCCTGTTAATGACTCCGTAATACCGCTGAAAATATTCTGAGATATTCTGCACCAACTGAACAGGATGATGTCTCGCATTTCTGCGATCGAGAGAGGTATTAGCGTATATCGGCGAATATAGAGTTATTGTGCATCCCACAAACTGTTAAGTTAAGCTAGGCTTTTGTGCGGCAGTAAAGTCAACATCATGATAAACTCTAACATTTCATATGCTTCAGTAAAGCTAACTTAAAGCAAAAGCAACAAATCACCTCCTGTTTAAAAAGCAACATTATAATTGGTTTGCCAGGTTATTAGAGATTTTCCGAAGTTAGGTGTCTATACAATTTATTTCGGATTGTCGTAACAATTCAGTAGCGGTTTCTTCTATTAGCAGTTACACATTTCAACAAAATGTGCGTTTGAACCATATAGTGGTGTAATTGTAGGTGCTAAACCAACTACACCACCTTTAAATGCCAAAGTGTATGTCACATAAACACCTGGTAAAATTATGTATGACGACGTGGTGTAGTTTTGCGCCAATCAAGTCGAATATTGGTGCAACACTGCCATATATTAAGGTGCTCTTTAGAACAACTATTAGACCTGAATGGTGCAAACATCCGTCATCATGGTGAATTATTGCGCCATCACTTTGTGTGATTCATGCACTTCGCAGTAGCATGCTTTTGCTTCAAGAAATCAGCTGCTGTAGCTCACGCTTTGGTGCAACATGCTACAAAATCTTTAGCGGTGTATGACGTTGGTTTATCTCATTACCTGCAATTAGTGTGCAGAATCAGGAACGAGACCCTCCTCAAAGCCATACGTACCCATAAAAGTCCATAACACCAAAAAGAAGAACAACATAAAATGACACCGAGATACGAGTACGATTGACAAAAGTTCTTGACACCTCTCTGTGCATCTTTACTCCTTCAAAGTTAACGAGTTATAACTTGTTTGAAAGCTCGTGTAAGCTTCTCGTTACGTGTTAAACACAAACAATGCGACGACCGGAAAAATAATTCGCACTGATTTAGAACAAGAGCTTGGGGATCGTGTCTGTTCATATGGCACTATTACAGAACACTATTAGAGGCAGATGCCCAATGTACTATTGCAGATGCGCAAATGCGAAATGGCACTATTACGGAACAGATGCGCATTGGCACTATTACGAGACAGATCCGCAGAGGCGTAATGGCACTATTACGAGGAAGATGCCCAATACGCTATTGCATGTGCGCAGATGCGTAATGGCACTATTGCGGAACAGATGCACAGTGGCACTATTACGAGACAGATGCGCAGATGCGTAATGGCACTCATACGAGACAGATGCGCAGATGCGTAATGTCACTATCACGGAACAGATGCGCAGTGGCACTATTACGAGACAGATGCGCAGATGCATAATGGCACTATTACGAGACAGATGCGCAGATGCATAATGGCACTATTACGGAACACTATTACGAGGCAGATGCCCAATGTACTATTGCAGATGCGTAAATGCGTAATGGCACTATTACGGGACACTATTACGGAACAGATGCGCAGTGGCACTATTACGGGACACTATTACGGAACAGATGCGCAGTGGCACTATTACGGGACACTATTAGGTGACAGATGCGAAATGACACTATTACGGGACAGATGCGCAATGACACCATTACGGGACAGATGCGCAATTACACCATTACGAGAGAGATGTGCAGTGGTACTGTTACGGGACACTATTACGAGATAAATGTACAATGTCACAATTAAGAGTCAATGCGCAATGACACTCTGACGGGACAGATGCGCATTGACGACATTACAGGACATATGCGCAATGGCAGTATTACGGGACAGATGCGCAATGACATCATTACGGAACACATGCGCAATGACACTATTACGGTACAGATACGCAGTGGCACTATTACGGGACAATATTACGAGGCAAATGCTCAATGGCACATTTCTGGACAGATGCGCAATGACACCATTACGGTACAGATGCGCAATGGCAGTATTACGGGAAACTATTGCGAGACAAATGCGTACTGGCACTAATACGGGACAGATGCACAATGACACTATTACAGAACAGATGCGCAGTGGGGCTCTTACGGGACACCATTACCAGACAAATGCTCAGTGGCACTAATACGGGGCACTGTTACGGGATAGATGCGCAATTTCAGATATGAATGGCAGAGCTTCGATGATTATTCATGAGCAAGAAGACCGAAGGAAGCCGTGAAAGGGAGTACCATGGCTGCTGCTCGTGAACTTAATCAGGAAAATCGGCGTGTCACAATTCAAATAATAAGTTTAGTTGCAGGTATATTCATTGCCAGTGTTTAAACACAATTATTCATCGATATTCAATGTTTCTTCAGATCTGTGCCAAATGCATAAACCACAAACTGACAGATCTTTCTAAATAATATTTTTAGATATCAGTTGGTATCGATTGGCAATGTGGAAATAATTATATTATTCAAAGTTCCGCAAGATCTGTGTCAAATGGACTACGAAAAACTGATGCAACAACAAAAATACTCCAGAGGTTACTCGTGCAAGAAAATACTCGCAAAGTTTGAACCTTGGGGCTCCGAACACGGTTAACAGATATGGTCATAGGTCATGAGACATAGATGTTTCTCTATGCAACTTCCAGAAAGATCGATAACTATATTTGTGTTGAAGGCAGATGATCTGTGTCCATGAAACCTCCAAGGAAGTGGTTGTTCACAATTATTTCCATTTCCCAAAGAGAGGTAGCCGCGGAAGTGTTATCCTAATATTGGTTTGCCCAAAATGGGTAAGAGATGAATGAGACACTTTCAAGAAAAGGTGTGTCAAGGATTCTCCTTCTTTATGGAAATGATAGTGCCTACAAAACTCGCCAAGTTACGGCTGATCTGTAGAAATAAATGATCAAACAACTACTCACATTGCATATTCACCGCAACTTGCACCATACGAATTTTGCTTGATTCCAAAATTGATAAAGGACTTGCTGGAGATAATTGAACACGGGTGCAAAACCTTGCGAAATGCTTTCATGCACAGATGCGGAACATTCCACAACTGGAATGCTACTGGTGTATCACAACTGACGTAGACTGCCGCAGATTTGAATAAATGCTGGAGGGAAGTGTTTTAAAGGATAATAAAAGTTTCGTTGAGTAAGAATAATGTATTTTTTCGGTAAATGCATGTGTCAAGAACGACCTCCGTAACTCTGAACAAAAGAACATACTTTGTGACATCTAACAAGAAAGCTGTGCATCCAGAACAGCTGAAGCATTATTGAGAAATGGTAATCACGGATGCATATGTTGCATTCAGTAAGAAATTCCATTCCTAAAGGTGTCTTTTACGTGGCCAGATATTGTTTGAAATGCTAATGCATAGTAGCTCCCTCCTAGCGTAAAACTGATGTATCTTCAAGATCATAGAGTTAATGCATCATATTGACTTTTCCCAAACCCAACATATATCAAAAGAAAAATCGACAGTTAGAAACCCAGATATTGCTAAACTAATAACCTAAATGTGTGCCTAGTACCTGGAACATTTTACGTGCAAAGGGTTCGGAACCCCATCAGGTATTTTCCACGTATCTTTATATAAGAGATATAGATTTTGTTTTCCCGAAAATGACAAGGAGAATTTGCAATATATATTAGAAAGGGTAAATATATACACTGCCGGAAAGTGAAAAAAGAACACCAAGAAGGAATTAGAGGACGATCATGAAATTTACATATGTCAATGGGGTCGAGTTTACATAGGTGTGATGTTAATTTCGGGACCAACCGGTGAGCGCTTACGCCAGAGCACGACATAATATGCAAATAATCGTCGGTGGTGTTTAAGGAGTACGGCGAAGTGAATGTAATCAGTCGTCGGCGTACGGAAACGTGCGAAGACCCTGAAGAAGCTGCAATGCCTGAACATGGAAGACGTGTACGATTTCATCAGTTATCGGACTTTGAGCGAGGCCGGGTGGTCGTATCGTCATATTGCGGAGCGAATTGGACGAAAAGTATCAGTGGTGGTACGATGGTGGTGTAGATGGTACGAGGAACATTCCCACACGAGAAGACGTGGAACCGGGAGTCACAGACTGACTGATGAGCGGACCGATCGACGCATAAAAAGAGCGGCGTTGATAAAACAGAACATCCACTGCGACGCAAATCCGAGCTGTCGTTGCACCTGAGGTGACTGTGCAAAAACCGCAACCGTCTACTGGATGCAGGGCTACGTGCACGTGTGCCTCTGGCTTTTGTACCTCTGACTCCAGCCACCGTCAGGAACGGCTGCAGTGGTGTCGCCAACGTCTGCACTGGAGAACGCAATGGCGATCTGTCGTGTTCAGCGATGAAAGCAGATTCTGCTTGGGAGCCTCCGATGGCCGTATGCGTGTTCGCAGACGCACAGGGGAGCGTCTCCACCCTTCTTGCATCCGCCAGCGACATACAGGGCCTGCACCTGGTCTCCTGGTGTGGAGAGCAATCAGCTATCACTCCCGTACACAACTAGTGTTTGTACCGGGTACGTTAATAAGCATCCTCCTACATCAACAACATCATTCAGCCCGTTGTTGTGCCACATGTAAGGTCGGTCCATCGTGGTGTTTTCCAGCAAGATAACGCACGCCCACACACGGCACGTGTAACGCAACATGCACTTCAGGGTGTGAGACAACTTCCATGGCCTGCACGTTCACCGGATTTGTACCCCATTAAGTACGTGTGGGATTTTATGGAACAACGACTTATCCGGTCTCCACGGCCAGCCACGACCATCCCCGATTTACGCGTCCAGGTTGAGGATGCTTGGAACTAAATACCCCGAACTTACATCCAACATCTGTACGACAGATGATGCGGAGGACATTTATATCCACTGCTCCTTATTTATTGCCATCTCATATCCGGGCAAATCTTCTTATATTAGACTTGCTTGTAGGATCAAAACAAACCTGTAAGGATATCAAAAGTTAATACACGATTCTTTCTCTCGTACTCAAAGCCATAATTTACGTCCGTTCATGTTTGTTCGCTTAAAAGACGCAATACACTTCATGAACTCTGTGGAACACCTGAATTGCTAGAATTCTCTTGTCTCAACAAATCACACTCTCAAATAAAATTATCCTAAGAATGTAGTCCAGATTTTCCTCTAGACCAAGACGAAAGAAAGAGAAAGCAATTTTCATAAAGATGAACTGAAAAGTAACTCTTGCTTTGCGACAAACAACGATCTAATAAGGCATCATCAACTTTCATGTAACTATCGTCACTGATCCACGCAGCATTAAAAGTCAACTATCATCAGTCCAAGATGATTGCATAGTACCAAAAATGCCTTTTTTTGTGATATCCGTGCAACATACACATGTAAAAAAAATTAATAAGGACAATAATCAACAACCATTTTAACTCCATTGCTTGATGAAGATATTTCTTCCATAGCTCTCTACTGGATCAGGTACCTTCCATGTCACTCACGCATGCTTCGTAATCTAATCCCCATAATCTGATCACTGGCGCAGAGGTCTAAGCGATGGCTTCTGATCATTCGTCCAAAAAGGGGTCCGGGTTCGGATCCTGGTAGGGCATGGATGTTGTATGTGTCTTTAGCCACTAGCTCTCCCTCTTTCCTGGAAAAAGGGGTCCGGTTTCGGATCCCGGTAGGGCATGGATGTTGTATGTGTCTTTAGCCACTAGCTCTCCCTCTTTCCTGGAACCAGTGGCCCTAAATTAGGGACGGGCAACTGCTGATAGCCCATTGAGTTTCTGACGGTGGTCGTTAAACCTCATATCAAAAACAAAATAATAATCTGATCCATTAATCTCCCACGTGGCTTCTCTGAGTCTTTTCCTGCCCATTAGTATCTAGGATGCTCTTTATTATAACATAATGTCTTCCCCTTTTGTCATTTTCTTATCCATGACTTCCTTTTCCATACTCCCAGTGATTCTTAGCACGCTCCGCCTTCGGGTTACTTTTGCTGCAGCCTTCGTGTCACTCATCGTGGGCGGTGAGTATAACATTGCATTTGTTTTATTCCCGGAATCACTTGTAAGAGCCCTTTTAATGAGACTAGGATGTACCACGAGTAGGTACCATTTGTCTAAGAGAAGCTATATATTGCGGAACGATAGATCTTTAGTATATATATATGTAAATATTTAACATTTCACTCAGGCTATTTTACATTATTCCGTGGTCCCTAAAATGACCAGTAATCCCTTACAGTTTTAACAAATGAGTAAAATAATTCGTTGGTATTGATGGAAATATCGTTATCTACAGACAGACGGATTGAAAAACTCATAGTTATACATACACTGTTTTCCAGAGAAAAAATTACGACGCTGGAAATTTCCAATTGCATTGTGTTAGCTGAAAATGGCGGGAGGCTTTCGGAGATGGAGTTTGGAGCCCGGGAAAGTACTTCAGATTCAAGTGCTTGAGTATTTGGGGATAAATTAGAAAACATTTTACTTAAACAGGACGTTAATCACTTTTTGAGGTACAGTGTCCCGCTATCTTTAATTTTTATGAAGCATGCATAATTAAAACTGCATCACAATGACTACCACATAAGTCACGAAAAAAAATATGCACAACGACCTGATCGCCAAGTAGCATATAATAATAATAATAATAATAATAATAATAATAATAATAATAATAATAATAATAATTTGGATCAAGTCGTAGAAAGCACAATCTGCCGGATTCGAAAAACTCATGGGAACACAAGGTTGAGGAAGTCATAGAAAATAATGAAGTCAACAACTTGTGGGATTTCAGAATTCAAACCGATCGACACATAGAACATAATACACCAGCCATAACAGTCATAGAAAATCGGAAAGTCTGGCTCTTTGATATAGCGATCCCTGGAGATGTCAGAGTCAATGAAGAAGAATTGGAAAAAAATGACTAAAGATAGAGACCTGGCCATAGAAGTTACCTGATTGTGGACTAAACACACAACGGTAGTTCCCATTGTCATCGGGGCACTTGGAACAATGTCAAAGAATTTTATGAATCATTTCAAAAAATTACAGCTTTCTGATATACCACCTACAGAACTACAGAAGATAGCTTTACTTAGGAAATGCATATATATATTTATGTTGATTCCTGACTGATACCTATGTCTTCGGTTGAAACTCGTATCAGCTAAACAGCACCAGTCAATGACAATTTTGTTGTTTATGCTCTTAGGCTGTGCTTCATATATTTTGAACAAAGAAAATAATAATAATAAATTGATACCTTTGTAGTCCCCGTTCTGACAAATTCTTTTGGTATCATCAGATAGTCGAAAACAGATTTTGAGGAAATTAACAGAACTGTGACATCAAGCATGACCCAACATCAAATGGGACACCCAAAGGCAACCGTAGAACGCATCACGCTCTCAGAAGAAGAAGCAGGATTAGGCACTCTTGATACAAAACGCATTCACAATGCGCAAATTAATTCACTGAAAAAATACTTTCACTCCACTTGTAATGAAAATAATATGTTTGATGTCATATGTGCTGCAGACAAAAAGAATACCCCATTAATCTTAAGTAAACCAGATGCTAAAATAGAAGAGTCGTCTATGAAAGAATGGATTCAAAAAATGTAAGCAAAAGGAACTTCATGCGGATCATTCAAACCAGGTAGACATGCCAGAAGTTGACAAAAAAGCCTCAAACCTGTGGCTAAAGCGAGGAAAATTATATGGAGAGACTATTGGGTTTATGATGGCTGTTCAAGTCGAAGTGATTGCAAACAAAGACTGCGGAAAATACATTTTGAAGGATGATCTGCAAAATTACAAATGCAGAAGATGTGCTATGTGCAGTGAGACCACTGAACACATCTGCAGAAAATGCACCACGTTAGCTATCGATAATTATATGCAGCGACATAATAATTTTGCTAAGATGATTCATCAAAAACTAGCACACGATACAGTGTCAGAAGTATCATACTATAAATATCAACCCACTGAGGTACTAAATAATAAACAATACTAATTATATTGGGATCGTGATATTTAAACAGACGTAACCATCTCTGTCAATCGTCCAGACATAGTGCTATATAACAAAAGGCAGAAGGAAGCAGTAATTATTGACATATTAAGATCGTCTAACCATAATTTTCGGAATACTTATGCATCAAAAATCAACAAGTATGTGGAACTGACTGCAGAGATTAAAAAGAAGTGGAAGCTGAAAACAGTTAACATACGTCCACTCATTATCTCTGCAACTGGCTTAATTCTTCAGACCCTTACAATTGAGTTTGATGCTTCAGTTCTACGAAACCTAAGGCCCAAAATCCAGGAAGCAGTAATTCTTGATACGTGCCACATTATGCGACGCTATTTAAACTATGAGTGACTATGTCTTTACGTGACTTTATGTTAGTACTAACAAGTGGACCATGCTACAGACGTCATTGCTACAGATGAGAAAATCAAATAAAATATAATAATGATAATAATATCAATAATATCAGCAACAGGAGTTGTACCTAAGATCATTCACAGCTCTATTCAGATACTAGATCTTCAACCTAACACCATGGAACTACAGAAGGCAGCTATCAGGATCCTGATTACTTGTAGGATAGTAAGGAAATCTCCGGGCAACTAGAAAAGAAATACACCACATCTCAGACTTAGTACATCGTACCTGTCCCAGAAGGAAGGCTCTAGCCTTCCCTCTGGGACGGGTACAGAGCATTTAACCTCTGAGCACCGCCCCTCCTCCTCGTTCCCTACCGCATGGAGCGATAAAAAAAAACGACTTCAACACTTATATATACCCTGAAGAATCCCCCAACAAGCGGGTGACGCTGCCTTTTAATGAGTAGGTAGTGGCGTTTTCCTAATATCATGAATTTGTAAAATTGAAATGTTCAACATATGTACAAATATCTGAGACTTTCTAACAGTTATCTCTATTATCCAGATGTCAGTAACATTTGCTGTATACAACTAACCGATGTAAAATAAATTTCTTCAATTGGAAGTTCTGTAGCTGAAATTTATTTTTCTTTGAGCTCAATATGTGACGAAACTTTCACATCTCGAAGTTCTACAGCTGTTAATTATTTTCCATGGAGTTGACATGTAATATACGGACATCATCTTTCCTGAAACTCGAGTTTTTACAAATTCGTTTGGTCAGGCATACATTTATAGGTTTATTTTGTTGCAATCACGGGGCGTAGGGCGATTGACACGACTGATAGGTTGCCCAGTTTTGGTGTCAGCCAAAGATTCACAGATCCTTTGAGAGATTCAAGAACATCATGTAAAAGTCGAACAATACAAAGAAGCTATATGTATCAAATATACACTTAACGTTCGATTTATTACACACACAGCACGAATCAACAAATCTTTCCTACCTTGCTTAGGTAGAGAAAACCTTTTGAGGGCTGCAAGCGAAAAATATACGTACATGAAACATACTGTACGAGCAACTGTAGTGATGAATAAGCACTGCTACCTGAGTGAGTTCGATTGCGGATAGATAGATAGCCCATGCCGGGAATGTAGAGTGCTTCTTTTCCGTGACTGTAGAACCTCTTAAATTTCTGCCTACGGCAGTCGCACATTTTACCAGGTCTACCCTGAAACACAAAAAAAACTGACAGCCGCCTGGGAAAACGTTACCATAAACGGACTGTTGGCATTCGAGGTGAGCGCCATCTATGTCCTATAGTAACGTCGAACCGAGAGGGCCAAAGCGATGAGAATAATATCAGCATTCTACGACGGAACATCTACGAAAATTTGTGCAAAAGCCATTCGATGTGTGATGGCAAGACATGACTACAGCAACAGAATCTTCCAACCGAGTACTATTTTCAACAGAAATTTACCAGTAGTGGACAAAGGAACGACATTATTGTCCGTGGAAGGTTGGAGAAGGGTAACTTGATCCGACGAATCGAAATTTCAACTACAACACGCCGACAGGAGGGTACAGCTACGGCGAAGACTACCATAGAACGCGATTCCCCAATTTATTGTCAAGCAGAAATGTTACAGGCCTGTGAAGACGGCGTAATGTTACAGGGTTCGGCACATGGGCCACCTTGGATCAACTTTTACCTATCAAAACCATCATCATTGCACAAGGCTGTATTGAATGCACTCCCATATCGCCTACACCCGTTCATTACTCTATCCATTTCCCAAAGCAGAATGCATTCTTTGAACAGGAAAATGACCCGTCACATCGCTCTCGTTTGACATAAGACTGGTTGTAGAAGCATTCCAGTGAGTTCAAAAACCTACAATGGCCCTCTCACACCCCGGATCTGAACCCTATTAACATCTGTAGTCTAAAGTGGAGCTATGCATTTGTGCCCAAAACCCTCCGCAGGCAACTCTCAGAGCTTTAAAAGCAAACGTCTTTAACCATATAAGCGGCTAAAACGAATTACCAAAATGGGCTGAAACCAACTTGAACAATATATTCGCTGTTAAAGAAGTGAGTCGAACGCTGCTGGAGCGGGTCTGTGCATCAAAAAGCGTTGCTTTCTCATTAGCTTTGTTATCAAAGTGCTATTTTAGAGAAATGACTGACACTAATCCGATCTGGTTACCTGCTAAAAGGGCTGTAACAATGGCGATGAACCTAAAGAAGGAGAGAGACGACGTTTGAGTAATTTTTTATATCTATCCAGTGCCATGATGTCAGTGTCAGAGACACTATCCGTTATCCCAGCATGCTTGGCGTTGTGTAGCAGAAAATAATTCGTATCCTTATCTTTTGTGCCAGGTTTATATCGGTACTTCGGAGATGAGAGGCGGAAAGAAATTTCGTAAACCACGAAATATGGTGAATTTAAGGTGTTGAAATGTTGAAAAATTGATATGCATGCTTTAATACATTACTCCGAATATAAACTATATACACATTTTATTATTCATATGTGGAGAGCAAAGTTCCATTCAGACATTTTGACGACAGTAACCAAATAAGGAAAAATTAGGTTGTTGTGAAGAAACTTCTGACCATAACAAGGCAAATGGTGAAACTGCTGGTACACTAGTCTAATACTTGGTAGGTCCCCCACGGGAGGGCAGGACTGCAGAAATACGACGGAGCATGGACTGCACTAGCTTTTGGAAATATGCTGTAGGCAATGCACACCATACTTCCTGCAGAGCGTTCCACAATTTCGGGTGTAGTCCGAGGTCTCGGATTCCTGTGTTCGATAGCGCGTTGCATGGCATCCCAAATGTGTTTTATTAAGTTCAGATCTGGGGACGTGGGTGGGAATGGCAACACCACAAACTCAGTTGAATGCTCCTCTAACCATAATGTGGCGTCTCGACACTTGTGTGGAGGTGCATTGTCCTGTTGGAAAAGGCCCAACCCATCAGCATGAATGCAGGACATGAACGGGTGTACCTCGTCAGAAAGGATGCGCACATAGCGTTGGCCAGTCACAGACGTTTGTAGACGTACCAGGGTTCCCAGTGAAGTCCAGCTAAGCACACCCCATACCATTACGGACCTTCTACCAGCCGGTACAGTTCCCTGTTGACAGACGGGATCCATGGCTTCATGGGGTTTGCGCCACACACGAATCCTTCCATCTGCCGATACAGTTGGAAACGCGACTCGTCAGACAAGGCTACTTGCTTCCAGTCATCAAGTGTCCAGTGGCGGTGTTGCCGTGCCCAGGTGAGGATCATAGATATGTGTTGTGCACCCATCAAGGGGACTTGAGTTGGGCGTCGGCTCCCAAAGCCCATATCGTGCAGGGTACGTTGCACAGTTCGGACGCTGATGCTTGTTGATGCTCCAGCATTAAATTCCGATGATACCTGCGAGAGTGTTGTACGCCTATCGCGTGAAACGATTCTCGACAGCCGACGATGGTCACGTTCACCCAATTTCTTTTTACAGCCATACTGGTATCGCAGGTTGGAGGTTTTGCCGGAATTCTTGTAGTCACGGTAAACCCTTGCAATGGTCGTCCGTGAAAATCCGAATTTCGTTTCTACCTCCGAAATACTATGGTCCATCTGAAGAGCGCCAACTATGACACCCCGTTGAAAATAAATTGTTATTACTTGTCATTCTCATGCCGAAAACAGCTCTGACAGCTGGCAAGGATGCCTATCGCTTCATATACAGACTGGCGGACGCAACCGAGTTCGCGCATAGGTGACGTTGCTATGTATTTTGCATAAGCTCGTCTGTACCAGTTTTTCTGGCATTTCAGTGTATATACACTGGCGTACAAAAATTAAGGAGGAAGAGGAGAAATTAGCATAACAGCGGACCGAGCAGGCAGAACGGACCAAAAGAGACCACTCACGAGATAGACTAGGGTCCGGTACGGTAGGGCATGCGAATATATGCAGCGTGACGTAGGGGTGGCGGGGAGTGTCGGAAGGGTATAAAGCACACGGGCGGTGTACGCTCAGCAACTCCGTGAAAGCTATTGCACGGTGTGCATATGTTTGAACGACGTCGAGTAAGCAGTGGTCGTCCATGTGCAACCACGGCAGCGGACGACCGGTATATTTTCCTACAGGCGAGAAGAGACAGACGGCAGACAGCGAAAGAAATCATCGCAAGACACATGCAACAGACAACTGGACGTCCGTTATCGCGTTTTACCGTGGCCAGGAGGCTGCACAAAGGTGGTCTATTTGCACGACTACCAGCACTGTGTGTGCCATTAACGCCTGCTCATCGCAGATGGCGATTTTTGTGGTGCCAGGAACACAAGAACTGGACACATCAGCAATGGGGTAGAGTTCTCTTTACGGATGAGAGCCGATTTAGTCTGACGAGCGATTTTGGACGTATACACATCCGGAGAGAGCAGGGAACACGCAATTACACCTCCAACATCATCGAAAGGGACCGGTTTGGAGGTGGAGGATTCTCATTTGGGGTGGTATCAAGCTTGGTAGCCGTACGGACCTCCACATCTTCCAAGGATGTCAGTCACTGGTGTCCGCTATTGTACCGAGTTTCTCCTGCCTCACGTGCGTCTGTTTAGAGGTGCTGTGCGTCCTGAGTTCCTCTTCATGGAAGACAACGCTACACCTCATCGTACAGTAGCTGTCGCAGAGCTGTTGGAGAGTGAAGATATTCAACGCATGGATTGGACCTCAATCCAAACAAACACGTGTGGGACCTTCTCGGGAGCTGCTTGGCAGCACATTACCAGCCGCCAGCACCGATTTCGTAGCTGCGATTGGCGCTACAAGAAGAATGGGCCACAATGCCTTAACAGCTCCTTGACAACCTCGTCATCAGCATGGACAGACGTTGTAAATCCTGCAACGCAGTCAGGGGTGATCATATCCCCTACTAAAGACTGGATTTTTCTTGGAAGCCGCCTGTCACATGGACGTTTCTGTCTTCTTTCCAGTTGTGCTCGAAGTTACCTTTTCAATAAAGTGCCTTTGTATCCTTTGGATTCCTTGTTTGGACCGTTTAGCTCACTTGTTCCATATTCTTACATCTTGGTGATCTTATGGTATGATTTGAGTCGATGTGAAGCACTTCTGCACGACGTTACATTCGAAAAACCGTTTTGTCCTTAATTTTTGCACGCCAGTGTATGTATATAAACACAACCACTGTGTCAACATTCCTGTTTGGGGAACTCAGAAATTTAGGGCACCATTGGCCTCTTGAAGTGTTAAAGCTCTGAGATTGCCTCCGAAAAGTCGATTTACGGACGTCTGCCTGGACCTCAATACCACCCGAGCATTTTCAAAACCCTGCAGAGTCCATATTACTGCGTGCTTATGCTTTAAAGATGAAAACAGACCCACACGTTATTAAGTGAATGTGTATAATAAACTGTCTTCTCAGTTCATATTTGAAAAAATATATTAGCAATCACAAACTCGTTCTTTCTATAACAATTTGTGGCATCTTCTTCAGATTTTGAAAATCGCTTTGAATTTTCTATCGGAATCACGGTAGATATTAGTTGTAATTACCTGTAACATTTCCAAAACAAAACACTGAACGAACATTTTGCATAAAACTATGCACACTTTAGCTCCTCTGGCTCACTGTATTTATTATTTAAGACGCCATTCAACTTTTATGGTTGCGCTGCTCAATCAATTTCAGGAATTCACCGCCACAGATCGACTTGCAGCGATAACAGTAAAGAATATAATCGCAAAGAGCTGTCGGCTCCTTCTAATGGGACTGTAATTAAACGACACCAATCAAGCCCACGTGACGAGGTTTGCCTTCGCTATTTCCAACAGAGAACGGAATATTGTACCCTGAAGCCAGGCAGCGAAGTAGGAGTTACCCTTTTCCTCGACACAGCAACCGCAGTTGATGAATTAACAATGATAAATGGGGAAAAGCGCGCAGTGCAGGTACGTTTGACCTGTCTCGTCCGAAAGGCAATGAATTTACAAGTTAACCTGAGCCAGCAGCTCATCTACTTAATTTGAAAGGCGCACGATGCAGTGACAGATATTTGTGCTCAACTCTTAAAAATTGCAAGTACACGCCCTAGCGGAAAATTATTACAGAATCCAAAATGTGCTTCTAATTTAAGATGAGCTCGATGAATAATTTGTCATATATATATCAGCCGTTTGAAATGAGTTTATGTAACATTTAAACAGATTGGGAATAACAAGGAGTTAGAAATGGACTTGCAGAGAAAGAAGAGGAATAGTAGATATTATAAAAATAATAAAAGAATTAAAGTGGAGATTGGATGGACACGTTGGATGACTGAAAGATGGACACGATTAATAACAGAATGGCAACCGAGAGATGGAACGCGACGAAGAACAAGATGGAAAGATGACCTTCAGAAATATTTGTGTCATAATCCATTTGTGTCATAAGCTTTGGTTGATAGCGGTTGTCTCTTACTCTCTGCAGCAGGCTCTGAAGAATTAAAGTGGAGATGAGCTGGACATGTTGAGTGACACGATTAATAACAGAATGGCAACCGAGAGATGGAACGCGACAAAGAACAAGATGGAAAGATGACCTTCAGAAATATCTGTGTCATAATCCATTTGTGTCATAAGCTTTAGTTGATAGCGGTTGTCTCTTACTCTCTGCAGCAGGCTCTGAAGAATTAAAGTGGAGATGAGCTGGACATGTTGAGTGACACGATTAATAACAGAATGGCAACCGAGAGATGGAACGCGACGAAGAACAAGATGGAAAGATGACCTTCAGAAATATTTGTGTCATAATCCATTTGTGTCATAAGCTTTGGTTGATAGCGGTTGTCTCTTACTCTCTGCAGCAGGCTCTGAAGAATTAAAGTGGAGATGAGCTGGACATGTTGAGTGACACGATTAATAACAGAATGGCAACCGAGAGATGGAACGCGACGAAGAACAAGATGGAAAGATGACCTTCAGAAATATTTGTGTCATAATCCATTTGTGTCATAAGCTTTAGTTGATAGCGGTTGTCTCTTACTCTCTGCAGCAGGCTCTGAAGAATTAAAGTGGAGATGGGCTGGACATGTTGAGTGACACGATTAATAACAGAATGGCAACCGAGAGATGGAACGCGACGAAGAACAAGATGGAAAGATGACCTTCAGAAATATCTGTGTCATAATCCATTTGTGTCATAAGCTTTGGTTGATAGCGGTCGTCTCTTACTCTCTGCAGCAGGCTCTGAAGAATTAAAGTGGAGATGAGCTGGACATGTTGAGTGACACGATTAATAACAGAATGGCAACCGAGAGATGGAACGCGACGAAGAACAAGATGGAAAGATGACCTACATAAATATTTGTGTCATAATCCATTTGTGTCATAAGCTTTTGTTGATAGCGGTCGTCTCTTACTCTCTGCAGCAGGCTCTTAAGAATTAAAGTGGAGATGGGCTGGACATATTGAGTGACACGATTAATAACAGAATGGCAACCGAGAGATGGAACGCGACGAAGAACAAGATGGAAAGATGACCTACAGAAATATCTGTGTCATAATCCATTTGTGTTATAAGCTTTGGTTGATAGCAGCCTTCTCGTACTCTCCGCAGCAGACCCTGAAGAATTAAAGTGGAGATGGGCTGGACATGTTGGATGACTGAAAGATGGACCCGATTAATAACAGAATGGCAACTGGGAGATGGAACGCGACAAAGAACAAGATGGAAAGATGACCTTCAGAAATGTAGAGGTGCTAAATGATGGGCGGAGTCTAAGGATCGAGGAAGTTGGAAAAGGCTGGGGAAGGTCTATATTCTGCAGTGGGGGTCAACAGGTTAAGAAGAAGGACATTTAAACAGTGATAGGAAGTACCACGGTACAGGTAACGCTGATACGGTACACTGTTAAAGATTTCGTAGTAGGTTTCCCCAAAAAGTGGTGCTACACCAGCACTTTCTGAGAAAAGATACACCATTTCGTGGTGCAAACGACAACCAAAAACATGGTGAGACCTTGCACCATAATGCGGTGCAGCCTTGTACCATAACGCAGTACAAAGTTGCACCATGTTGGTGGGTTCTGCTTAAACCGTACAATGATGTGTCTTTCCTCTGAAAATGGTGCAGTTGGTTGCACCACATTTTAATGCAATCTACCAGAAAGGTTGTAACAGTGTTGCACGCTACATTTACAGTAGCGTAGCGTGTAGCATCGGTGCAAATCGAAAATTGTGGATCTGTGTCAGAGTTTTCCCTGCAGAGTTTCTATTTTCACGTATGAGGGCTGGTCTAACACAATGACCCGACCTGAGGTGCTGCAGGTTTCCAGTTTCAAACCCTCCCGCGTCCATATAGCAAATGATAGCGCGTCGTTCTGATACCACTGCGATGTTGAGACTGTGACCTTGACATGACGCAATGATTTTCCCGATGGCATCATCCGTTTCTCTTTTAGATTAACGTGTGCAAAACTTTTGCCATAACCTTGGATATTATTTGTGCATTTTCCCTTGGTATTTAGCTCTTAATGCCATATGTAAGAAATGTACATATAAAGATCATCTTCAGAAATTACATTCTTAACTTATTGCTAAATGAAGAAAGAGTAGCGAAAGGAGCTACTATTCAATAAAGTAGTGTGCCTAGCTATTCTTTGGGAAAAGTCGTTGTAAGTTTAGCTAGCTACGTTTTCGAAATTGTAGCTGTGGTAGTAGCCAGGGGTTGATTAAGGGGAGGTCTAACGGGGTTATATAGGTGCCTACTATTGCTAGAGCGCGGGAGGAAAGCCACTACATCGGAAATAACAGAGAACTTACATATTTACACAGAGAGAGAAGTAAAATAGCTTTCTAGTTTTGTCCCGTATGATTTCCACTCTATCACAAAACACCGGCTAGGAGATGAACAAATTTCAAAGAAGTGTCTCTCTAAGAGTAAATGTTTTATGTCGCTGTGCACAGCGGGTAGGCAAAAAGTTTTAGCTTTTTAATTACCATCCACCCAGACCTCTCTTCTCGCACTTGGGACCGTTAATAGGCGAAATCCATTGTGATTTTAAATTGCATAACAAAAAAGAAAACACGAAGGAAAGTATACAATGCTAATTCATTAAAAAGTTCAAGACAAAATCTAGGAATTTTGAGGTGCCCGCACGGTGGCGCCGTGGTCTAAGCGATGGCTTCTGATCATTCGTGCGAGATGGGTGCGTGTTCGAATCCCGGTACGGCATGGATGTTGTGTTTGTCTTACGGCGCTGGCTCTATCCCTTCCCGGGAACCAGTGACTGCTTACAGCCCACTGAATTGCGTACGGTGGTCGTTAAACCCCAAATTAAAAAAAAGAGTTAGTAAAATCATGCAATGCATTGATTATAATACGCTTTCCAACATTACAGAAATCATTACTCAAGTTATCACTCAAGTTATGAGAATAATGTCTGTGGAATAAATCTCGGTCCTGTGCCCTGACCTTTCATCCCATGTCGATGATATTCAACAGAACCGGCTTGGTATACCTCTGAAATAACATGATAAAGTTTTGTCGCAATCAAAGCATTTTTACGTAAGTTATGATGCATAAGAGCTACGGAATAGATCCCGCTCCTGTGTCCTAACCTTTGACCCCATTTCACCCATTTTCAATAAGGTTTGTCGCCAGGTGGTCTCCTACCACATACTAAAATTTCATCGAAATCGAACCTTTTTTACGTTAGTTATGGCGCATAACAGCAGTGGAATGGATCCCTTGCCTATGTACTGACCTTTGACCCCATTTCGTTCACTTTAAATAGGGTTCCTTCCCAGGTGATCCCCTATCAGATACTAAAATTTCATCGAAATCCAACGGTTGTTACGTGAGTTATCGTGCTGACGGACATACGCACACAACGCGTGACGTAATAAGGCAGATGGGAATCGCGACCATCTGCCCGCCCATGGCTTTCTGCGATTAATCGTATTATACGATTAATCGCAGAAAGCCATGGCCCGCCGCAACCGTGTGACGTCATAAATCTTTATTAGGATCCTTACACAACGCGTGACGTAAAGAGACAGATGGCGTGACCGCGCGCCAACATTCTCAAACGCGAGTTGTGATGTCATAAGATTTCTAAGCATTGGCAACATTAATGGAACAAGGCCATCACTAAAAATTTTATAATTCGGGGTGGTTATTCAACCCACTAAACGAATTCTTCTAAAGTCGAGATCAAGCTAAATCGATTTCTAGTACCAGAAAACGGTAGGTTAACGACTTTCATCAAAATTCTTAGAGCTGTTTTCAAAATAAAATGTACATACATACATACATACATACAAAAATTGCTACTTTAAGGTGGACGTCAAGTAACTTTGCTTCTTATACTTCCAATGGAAAAACTTTTGTACACATTTTCTTCACAATTAATGCGTTCCCAAGGATGAAAATTTGAACATCGATTAAAATATTTTCATTTTATAACTTGCAATACTTAATATTTTCTAAAACATAACCATAATTATGCAATTCAACATTTGTTTGTCTACTGACGTTATGAAAATACAGGTCGCGCCATCTTTTTTCTGGACAATTAATGCGTTCACAAGGATCAAAATTTTAACATCGATTAAAATAGCTTCATTTCATAACTTGCAATACTTAATATTTTCTAAACCATAACCGTAATTATGCAATCCAACATTTTTTTGTCCACTGACGTCATCAAAGTACAGGTCGCGCCATCTTTTCTCTGGTTTCAACACCACCAAAGGAAAAGTTATTGATTTTTAATATAATTATGATTATGTTTTAGAAAATATTAAGTTTTCCAAGTTATAATATGAAGTTATTTTAATATGTTCAAATTTTCATCCTTGGGAACACATTAATTGTGAAGGAAATGTGTGCAAAAGTTTTTCCATTTGAAGTATAGGAAGCAAAATTACTTGACGTCATCTTAATAATATGGGATAAGGACAATGGAATGAATCGCAATCCTATGTCCTGACCTTTGACCACATTTTGTCCATTTTCAATAGGGTTCGTCCCCAGGTGGTCCCCTACCACATACTGAAATTTCATCGAAATCGAACCATTTTTACGCAATTATGACGCATAAGGGCAATGGAATGTATCCCGATCTTATGTCCTGACCTTTGACCCCACTTCACCCATTTTGAATAGGGTTTGTCCCCAGGCAGTCTCCTACCACAAAGTAAACTTTCATTGAAATTGAACCATATTTACGCAAGTTATGACGCATAAGGGTAATGGAATGATCCCGCTCCTACATCGTGACATTTGACCCCATTTGTCCCATTTTCAATAGCGTTCGTCTCCGGATGGTCCCCTACCACATACTAAACTTTCATCGAAATCGACCCATTTTTACGCGAGTTATCGTGCAGACAGACGGACGGACGGACAAAGTTGGAGCATATACGCTTCTTCAACTTACGGTTGGAAAGCGTTAAAAAGAAGAATAATTTTGAGACTTGAACTCATGTTCTTGTGTGAACAGTGAAAAATACAGTGACGTTTTACGAAAACTCTGCAGGTAATTTCTTAGTTTGAAGAATGTACTACCTATTGATTATCACACACATATCGCTACATTTTCGGGTATTAACAGACTTTATAATGATTCTTCGTCATAAGTTCCTAGAGGGCCTACTCAGATACTACTGCCTTGGTATCCCACTCAGATGGCGCAGCCTGTCGGCCCACTAAGGCCTTATTCTTGCCTGGAGAGTAGCTAGCTGCTTTTGAAAAGTAGTTTTCCGATCATTGCATGTAAGCCCTTTGTTCTTAAAGCGCAACTTCATTAAAACTGGCATCACACTGTTTTTAAGCACACAACGCGCCACCTTATTTTGAAAAACTACACATTTGTGATTACTAGCACATTAAGCGAGTAAATAAATGATTTCAGCCATTATAAAATTCCTTTTTAGAAAGGTAACATCGGGGCAAATGTAGAATCTCCGCCATTATGAATATCAAATCAAAGAGCTTTGTTCCACGCATGCGCTAGTAATATTTTCCAATTTCGTTGGTACTGTATCTTATAGGATTTTAAAGCTCGTTGTTTGTTATATTTTAAGCTTGTGAGAGTTGTAGCTTAATCATTCTTAAGGTAATATTCTTTGAGAACTTTGCAGAGCATAAACGAAACTCTTTGAATAATTAATTCACTACTAACGACTACAAATCGGAGAGAAGAACAGCATAACAGATAAGACACTTACATAACAAATCCAATACTTTATTATTTCACTCACTAAAGGGTCAAATCCACTGATACAATGTGCCCCTCAGGTTATCTCACAGAACTCAATACAATGACAGCAATAATCGATTATGTATATCTCAAAAATTCCATAAATCTACAGTAATTCAAAGTTGTAATATTATCTTTCTGTATCCCTCTGTAGGCACTGCCAAATAGTAAAGGCTGTTCGGGGAAGTAATGTGTCGTTCAGCCGGAAAACGTTTAACCAAGAACTAACTAAATTTATAAAAGAAAACAGGAACTCAAAAAGAAAGTTATTTAGAGGTATACGACCCAACTTCGTAAACGTAAAATGGCGAATCAGCCAGAAAACGCGCTCTGTGTGCTGGAGTTTCATTCAACGAAATGCGCAATAACTGTTCAGAGACAATTCAGAACAAAATTGAACAAGGTTCCGTTAAATACGAACTCCATTCCGACGCGGTATTCTCAATTTGTGGATGGATATTACATGTCTGAGAAGAAAAGTTTAGGTAGATCGAGTACTAGCCGATCTTGTTCGGCAGGAGTATCAAAGAAGTCCGACGAAGTCAAAGAGATGAGCTTTCCGTGAGTTAAATGTGCCATGTATCAAACAATTTTTACAAAAAAGTGTTTCTTCTACGGTACGCCTCTCTCTTCGGTGTTATCAACTTTCGCACCATTCAGCATCAAACGATACAGTACCACTGTAATATTCTCAGGCCCCACTCGCATTTAAATATGTAAATATGTTTTAATTTTCACTTTTGAACAGAAGGTATTTTTGCTTGCCCTATTTCTTGCAGCGTCCATGAGGACATAAATACCCTGGACTGAGCTGGCGCCTAGCAAGAAGGGATTAAAAGCCGTTGTAAACATGTTAACAATTTAGAGTACCCGATGAAAAATGTCTCTATATCACGTTGCAATAGCGAAATACGCTAACATGTATTTTCGAATATGTTTTACGAAAGATGTCGACTATTGTTTGTCGTTTTCGGGTCAGTAAATTGAGGAAAACATAAGAATTAGGAATTTAAAGACGTCTAGGTATACAGATTTAACGCTCAAACACACACTCCAATGGGCTTCGAGAAGACATATAATGTTTTGCGCAGGAGAACGGGCTCTTGTGGGTTAGGCCAGTGTTACAGGTCGGACGTATATGTGCGTCGTCCCTAGTTGAAACGGAAAGCATGAAGTTGACCAGCGACAAAATAACTGAAGGGTTTTTTGCCGCTTAGCAACAGAGTGCGAGAAAACGGTATTCTCGAAGTAAGGAGTGGACGGAGGTCCGTTTTTTTAAGAGTTAACGAGACCGCGGGAGGAAAATCAGCTTAAATGTCTTCATTCGCTGACGAAACGAAAACCGCTGCTATTATTGGGGCAACAACTAAATTTCATTGTTAAGTTAAATAAATAGACTTGGCGTTTTATTGTATTATATGATCCCACTTTGAATAAATAAATGAGTTTCTCAGATATATTTAAACAAGAAGAGGGAATAACTGCTTCCTACCTCAGGGGAAACGAAACAACTCATGCGTGATGGCTCTTGCAAGATCCTAAGGCAGATAAAGTTTTACGTAAGGTGACGGAAAGGGGCGAGGATTGTACAGTTACGTTTTTAATTTCTTGTCAGTACATTGAATCGCGATGTAGCATATGTAGCTTTTCTGTCAAGCATATGTTTTACAGATTAGACAAAGTTCATGTGTGTGGTAAAGTGCGCAGATGTAACATTAGTGCATGAGGCACTAAATATTTCCAAAATGTGGGCAAACACGTAAGAGACAATCCGAAGGTGAATATCTTTTGTGCTTTGACCCACGATTTGAAATTCAGGCCTTACTTTATTTTCCCGAAAAAAAAAAACATATTTACTGTAGTTATCTACCTTGCCAATAATTATGATTATCTTCATGAAGGGAAATCAAATATTATTTTGCAAAATGGGGAAGTTCCTCCACTAATCAGGCACCAAAATATTTGAATAAGCAGTTGCTCTGTCGATGAACTGGCCAAAGTAATTCGATGGCCACCATATTCTCCACATCTAACCGCACTCGATTTCTTTTTTTTTTGAAGCTTCTTAAAAGATAGGTTTGCTATCATCTGCTTCCTACAATGCTGAATGAAGTCAACATTCGCATACGTACAATGATCACTAAAATTTATCGTTACATATTCTCCACATCTAACACCCTTCGATTTCTTCTGAATTTCCTTTAAAACTAGGTTTGCTGTCACCAGATTCTATGCACCTAACTCTTCTCGATTTCTTCTTACTAAGCTCCATAAAATACTAGGTGTGTGATCATCAACTTCTTATAACTCTGAGTGACTTGAACATTAGCATACGTGCAACGATCGCACAAAAATTGATCGTTAGAGAATGTGGGGAAGGAAGTTGACCATCGGCTTAATGCGTTTCGGGCAACAAAAAAAAAGTAATACACACTGATCTTCACTAAAGTATGTTGCAGAACGTTTTGGGCTGTACTTTATAACACTACAGCTTTTATAGGTGTTTCATGCGGCTAATATTTTTCTGGAAATTAATTTGTGTAACCGCTCAAATCATTAAAAACATCATGAATACAATAAGTATTTTTTTTTGTATATTTATCTCTGCGAAAGTTTATCAAAAGCAAATCATATTTTTTTTTTTGTACGTGAAGACACTTAGAAATCACTTTTGCGAGAATTATTCCTCTCATACTTCACAACATTTCCTAAAAATCGAAAAAAGCGGCATATTGAATGGTGTTAAAAACAAGTTAGTAAAATCATGCAATGCATTGATTATCATACGCTTTCCAACATACTAAAAATCATTATTCAAGTTATTACTCAAGTTATGAGGATAATGGCTGTGGAATAAATCTCACTCCTGTGTCCTGACTTTTGATCCCATTTCTATGATATTCAATAGAAGTGGCCCAGTATACCTCCGGAACAACGTACTAAAGTTTTGTCTCAATAAAAGCGTTTTTAGGTAAGTTATGATGCATAAGGGCAATGGAATGGATCTCGCTCCTATGTGCTAACCTTTGACCCCATTTCGCCCATTTTTAAAAGGATTTTCCCCCACGTTGTCCCCTATTACATACTGAAATTTCGTCGAAATTAATTCATTTTTACGTAAGTTATGACGCATAAGGGCAATGGAATGGATCTCGCTCCTACGTCCTGAACTTTGACCCCATTTCGTCCAGACGGACGGACAGACAGACGGACAAAGCTGCAGCATATACGCTTCCTCAACCTACATTTGGAAAGCGTAAAAAAAGGTACCTTTTCCACTTTTCTGTTATCTCATATTTTTTCACAAACTCTCGAAGTACAGTCTCGATATCTGGTCTTCCGACATAACTGTCGAACGGAGGTCATCCATCCACATTTTTTTTATTGAGGATTAACGACCACCTTAAGCAACTCAATGGACAATAAGCAGTCGCCTGTCCCTAATTTTGTGTTACTGATTGCAGAGAGAGTGCCAGTGCCGTAAGACAAACACAACATCTATACCTCACCGGAATTCGAACCCGAACCCATCTCGGGCAATCGCTTAGACAACTGAGTCACCGAGGCCGTCCTCCTTCCTTTTTCGTATCATATGGAAAACTTGCAGGCAAAAACCTTCTCATAAAGTGTGAATTATGATGTCGCATGTCTTAAAATAAAACATGAAAAACATGCTGTTTATATAAACTTTAGTGCGTTAAGATTTTAGCTTATGTGTTTGGAGATTGTTTGTTGTATTAATAACAAAAGTTACTTAAATACTAAGTCGAGTTTAAACTAATATTAAACTGCCAGAGTTCATTTGACTAACAATAACTTACCTAGAAAAATAACGGGAACTTACCTGGAGAATTAAATATTGAAAAACAAAAAAATTGTACAGAAGATTTTTATCAGTAAGGAATTCATGAAACTCGAGAGAAAGACCATTTTCTAGTAACACATGTTCATCAGCACACAAAGATTTTCCCTAGCATTACTCTACATAAAATATAACCGAGAAATACCGAAAAATTACACTTACAAATACATATGTATATTATCTACGTAAAATATAATTTGGCTAACATGTGTGGAAGCGATACATTTCCATTACTACGAGAAATTTTGTTTGAACCTTTTTGATATAAAACACATTAGACAAGGTTGATAAATTGACAGATTGATAGCGCTCGTCGTAGAAGATTAAAGCATTTGGCTAGAATTGCTCCTCCATTTGTTTGCGTGTTGTTTTTTTTTCGCAATTTTTCAAAGCTGCAGTCACGAATAAATGTATAAAGTAAATTTCCGTAATACAGCTTGTTACAAAAAGACATGAAAATCGCTGTATTAACTTTGAGTTTGAGTGTAATTAACAATAAAACATTTCCCAAATGTTCGAAACATAGTGTCATAAAGATTACAACGGTTTTCAAAGGAAAGCTGCTTTACCTTTATGTGAAGTATTAATGATCTTACATGGACCAGAGAAGAAGAATATTGATCACTTGCAACATTTGGTTTCCTCAGCAATTGAAACTTCTTGTCCGCTCACTAGATGGCAGCATAGTATGAACATCATATTTAGAATTTTCAGATCAATAAACATTGATATGCTGAGATTAAATATTAATGTTCCTTGAACATAAAGTGACAAAATATATTGAATGAAGTATAGCCAATTTTTTTAATTTTTCGAGGAAATATCATGTTTTTTACGTTTCTTTGAGTTATCTCTCAGACGTTTTATCAGAATCCTGTTAAAATATTTCTCTAGTCTTTTGCGTATCTGAGAAATTTTATAAGCGACAAAGATATTCTAAATTTGATATCAAAAAGTGTAAAAGAGTTCAAATTTTATTCCTCATTTTTTTCTGGTGGAGGATATCGCAGTTTAACACGATATTTTTAGTCTGCAAAATGTAAGCAGCATTTTGAAAGCTATCAACGGAAGCAATAATTTTCGTCTTTCGAAACAACGCTGTGGCTTATTAGAGAGCAGTAGTAAGTCATTAAATTTTAGTTTCATTTACTTTTCGACTTCACGTAAATCATCTAAAAATCTTACACTAGCTAAAAAATTACCTGAGCAACATTTTTACGTGCAACAAAGGACGTAGTGATAAAAATTATTCCAGAGTGTGGTCCGAAGTTATGCGGCAAAAATAAAATTTGTTTAATTATACTGAGAAAAATAAAATAAAGAAATCGAACAGTATTCGTAAAAAATGAACAAGTACAATTGTAAAATGCATAAGTTAAAAATGTCGAACTAATGATTCGAAGCCAGTGTTTGAAGCTCCTGGCCCACTATCGCTGCAATGTAATTTTCAACAACAAGCAATCTCAGTAAAAGCAATGTTCTTCAATGTGCAAAAACATATAATCTAAGGAAAATACAGGGTGCTACAATCTCCAACAAAATACAATCTGAGTGAAAGAGTGCACGAATCTGCAACAATATGATATTTAAGGAAAATTAGTGTGCTTGTTGTACAAACCGAGTTTCGAGATAAGTACTCTAGTTCCTCCTCTAATCAGATTACTGCTGCTAATTCTCTTCCATAAAACAATTCTGAAAGGTTCACTGCTTACCGTTTTTCTGATACGTTGTTTTTCGATTTAATATAATGTACTATTCCTTATCAAGTACATCCTTTGGTTAGTTATTTAACATAAATAATTCTTCTTTTCAAAAGTTACTGCTTCTCAAACACTTAAAATGCATTTTCGGGGGTAGGACAAGCCCTGAATAAATACCTAAATCCAAATCAAATATTGTATATCCGTTATTTGTGAAAATTAGCAGAAAAACTTTTACAAAATCAAAATAATCAAAGCAAAAGGGAAATGGAATGCAGCAGTCGAAAGTGTAATATAGGTGTGCTTCTTATGGTTCAAACTCCTAAATCATTTGGGCATGTAGAACATGCTTTATTGGCAACTTTTCCTGTTCATTGGGAATTTCAAACAAAAGGTTTCACACCAAGCACGTAAATTTTAAAAGTTTCAGTTTCCGCTAAATGATTTATTATCACTTTCTGTCTGTCATTTCATTAATGAACAACTTTCAACCTCCACATAGCTTCACTAATCTGTCGTTTTGTTCTCACCTGTTTGTCTTAAATTTTTTTGTAGATACGATACGTTCCCTCCTAGGAATCGTGAAGGAAAAGGGGTTTGTCCGGGTGAAGTACGTGAAAGCACAGGCAAGATGTTAAACGTACTTATAGAACTACTTTTAAATTTAATTATCTGATTGAAGAAATATTTCTATATAAATAAATATTTTATTAACAGCATACATAACGTATAAATCAGATATTAATTTTCAATTGTAGTTTCCGTTGTACGGGCTTTTGTGGTTCCCAAAATATCTCTGTTTTTGGAGAGGGAGATTCATTTTGATGTGTTCGCTTTGTCTCAACGTAAAAGTTTTATCCTTTACCTTTTCTTTCGGCGGGGGGAGGGGGTGGAGTTTGAAAACATTACGTTTGTGGCTCATCAAAGTCATATTGCAAATTTGATGCATGAAAAATACAAAAAAAAAAAAAAAAAAAAAAAAACCAGGGAACAAATTCGCAATTAAATTTTATATGCACTTCAGAACTTTTTTTCCTTTGGGGATGTAGAGTTTTAAATATCAAAATTTTTAAAGCGACACTGCGAAGAAGCTATTTTGATTGATTGAGAAACATTTTGATTTACTGATTGAAAATTTGAACTCCAACTAAATTAGAGAAAATCTCCTGTCTACTTTCTTTCACCCGAAACAAAGCATTCGACCAAAAAAAAGAATCCATAAAAATTTACATAATAATGAAGTAAGAAAAA
This sequence comes from Macrothele yani, assembly GCA_039090855.1. NCBI lineage: Eukaryota > Metazoa > Arthropoda > Arachnida > Araneae > Macrothelidae > Macrothele > Macrothele yani. The sequence goes on along the minus strand of CM077002.1, from coordinate 20,221,875 downwards.
GCTGGCTCAAGAAAAGCGCAATCACAAAACAGTGTGCATCAGAAGTTGAAAAATTGGAGGGTGCGATTAGAATGTCTCAAATAAATAAAAAGTATAGATTAAAAAGAGCAAAAGGATATTTTAGCAATTTTTACCTACCAGGAAAACAAATCAGGGATTGGGAAAACCCGAGGAAGGAAGAGAGAAAAAGTAATAATTAAAGCTTAAAACGTTTCTTGGAAATTTCCATTCTATTTCAATTTAACACAAATAACCCATTATGAGCCGGATTCTTTCTGTTTTGGCTTACCATCTATTGTCTTCTAACATCCGCCTCAAAACATCTGAGAACCATGCATCTTGTTCACGTGACTTAAGAGTGCGATATCTTTATATTTATTTGCTGGTTAGAAAATCCTAAAAATTAACCTGCTGCTACTGTAAGTGGACAAGGTGGATGAATCGCTTTATTCGAATTTATATTTCTAGGCGTGATGTAATTTTAGCAAGCAGAAAATAAAACCTAATGGGTTTTGCCACACAATAACTTTTTTCTACACTTTTTAAAATATTCTGCTTTTAATTGAGATTTAACGACCACTACTCTTTGGGCTACAAGTAGTAGTCCGTCCCTAATTTGTGTCCACAGGTTCCAGGAAAGGGACATAGATCAGATCAGATCATATGTAGAGGATCTTAGGAAGGGAGTGTCTGATCTTAGGTCTTAAACAACCCTTAGAAATAGGAAGCTATGGGATTTGTGCTAGAGTGCCCGATAGGAAAGTGACACGGAAGCAAGTTAGAAAGAGGGAGGATGACGCTCTTATTTATTGCCCGGGGATCCGACGGCTTAACGTGCCCATCCGACACACGGCGGATGTTTAGTGGTTTCAGCGTCCGTACCTGTCTGGGATCGAACCTGAGGTTTCTCCGTGGCAGTCAAGAACGTTGACCACTAGGCCATCCGTGACCCGTAAAGGGACATAGCCAACGCTACTTCACATAAATATTCCACTCATGACTCATCCGACGCTCGAGCCCAAGACAACCACAGACGAAAGATCTGAAAGCAGCGTCTAAGACCATTCTGTCAAAATGAAGGTTCAAACTTTTCATGCATGTCTCTGTGTGGATGTGTGCGTTTCAAAGTGTTAAAAATTCTGCGGTTCGCCGAAATCTGTCGCCTAAGCATGGGTCTAGTATGCTTGGGGATAAATACAGCCCTGCGCTCATATTATGCTGCTCCTGCAGTTTGTTTAGCTACTACGTTATTGTTTTCGAAAATGTGCGCTTGCTGTTGTAAGAAAGTACTTCTGAGATGGCGGAGAAGAATAATTCCTTGTAAAGTGAAAAAGAAAGAGCCAGTGGAAATGTTCTTGAAATACACTCATGGACAATGACATTTGCGCACCCAGAAGAAACCATGCTACAACCGCGGAACTTTGAAAATAGTTAGACTGCGCGCTGGTATGCAAATGATCCACGTTTGGTGTGATTGCACATGACCGCACACCCTCTGGTGGCGCTGCAAAGCATGAACCGGCAGCCTTATAAACCTCAGTGTATTCGATGCCTCATGAAAGCGAAAAGCACCGTCCGACGCAAGCAAGAGTACATAGTGACAAGAATGCCGGGTAGGTGGCAGAGACACCGATTTACGCAACTTACGGGCTTTGAGAGGCCTGATCATCGGGCTGAAAACCGCGGGGTGATCGGCGCGCCGTATAGCCCATCACATGGATCGTTCTGACCATACCGTGTGACTGTGTTGGTAGTAGTGGACATGTGACGGCACCGCTACCAGGAGGACCTCAGGTAGAGAGGATCGACGGATTGTGCTCCAGGCACGAACGGATCCCACGGAGACCCGGTGCACTATACAGGCAGATGTAGCGGCTCCTGTTCGCCCAGGAATCATTTCACGACGACTAGCGGAAGCAAATCTACGATCGCAGCACCCCTTTCGTATGCTGCCGTTAACACCGGAACATCGCCGCCTCCGTGTGCAGTGGTGGCAGGCCGGAGCCACGTGGAACGCCATAGACTGTCGACGTGTGGTGTTTAGCGATGAGTGCCGATTCGTTTTGGGAACAGATGATCATCGCGTCCGGGTGTGGAGGTCCCCAAGTCAACGACACAATCCCAACATCGCTATCGAGCACCACACCTTCCACACTGCAGGCATTATGGTCTGACAAACCATTGCCTACGATAGTCGATTAGCTCCAGTAGTAGTACGTGGATCATTGACAGGCCAGAGGTATGAGGATGAGATCCTACGGCCCCATGTGCTTCCATTCCTGGCCGGGATTCAAGGTTAGCTATACCAGTAGAATAATGCCCGCCCGCACACAGCTCGTTTTGCCCAGAACTGCCTACATCATATCCAGATACTCCCATAGTCTGCCCGCTCCCCGGACATATCCCCTATCGAGCATGTGTGGGACCAGTTGAAACGCCAGCTGCAGCCGTGCCGCACTATTCGGGATTTGGAGCACACCGTCCAACACGTGTAGGACAGTCTGCTGCAGGAGAACATCAGGCGTCTGTTCGCCTCCATGCCGGACCGTATTGCAGCATTTATCGCCGCACGAGTTGGTGAGACGCGCTATTGAAGATGACAGGACGGCGTGCCACAGAACCCTCTGTAATTGCTCTGGAGCTCTGTTTTTGCCATCATATGTATAAATCATCTGTATCATTACGTCCATAAAATTTCAGTTCAATCTAATGCTTCCTTGGTGCGCAAATTTCATTGTCCGTGAGTGTACGTTGTAAAGCTTTTACGGAACAAATCTGTGAAAGTTTATCGTTCATAATCCTGTGTAATCTGAATTGGATATGATAGTGCGAATAAGGTGCAACGCTGGGGCAGCAAAATTGCCCTTTATTACGATATTAGACCTAAGTTAATACAAGTTTAGTTTACGTCAAAGCAAAATGGGTATGTGAAATCGATGCACATACATTATTTGGAAAATAGTGATTGGACACTGTAAGTAAACAGAAAAACAGTATTGTGTTTACATCAGTTACGGGTAGGTCCTAAGTTTGCAGAGATTACAGCAGCCACGCGTTGATGTTAACTGTCCACAAGTCCTGGAGTACGGGATATTCCTCCATTCCGCGTTGAGTACATCGACCAACTGGGTCAGTAAAGAAGGTCATGTTGGTCTAGACCTCACCCGCTGTTCAAGGTCATCTCATAGGTGTTCAGTGGGATTGAGGTCCGAGCTCTGAGTAGTCCAGTTCATCCGCGAAACCTTATTTTCCTCAAACCACTCCATTGTAGACCTGGAAACATGACAAGTGACACTGACGTACTGGAAGAAACAATCGCGATCTCCGTGGAACTGCCACAACCTTAGGAACATTGGACTATTCAGGATATCTGCGTACAACACAGAGTTTATGTTGCCATGAATAAAAACTATATACACTTCTTCAACCTACGGTTGGAAAGCGTAAAAAAGTGAGCTGAAGTCTATAGTTAACAAATGTATTCGCTGTCTAGCAACTGAGCAAAACACGCCAGAATGTGTTGCTTCCCATTTAGCTTTGCTATTCAAAATGGTCATTTAGGGGTATGACTGACACAAATCCGTTCTGACTGATTATAAAATGGCTACCCAGGTAGCACAGCCTTGCAATTTAACATAGGACCAACACTGGGCCACTATCTTTTATACTAAAAAGATATTGGCTAAGCAGTGGGCCTACGTTAAATTGCAAGGCTGTGCTACTTGGGTATAACAGTGAAGACGAACCTAAGAAAGCAAAGATGTGTTCGAGTCACTTGTTCCTAAGTAGTGTAATGATGTCCGAGTTAGGAAGACTAGCCCTTCCTCATCATGCTTTCGGTCATAGGACAAAGAAATAAGGAACTGGAAGAGAGCAATTCTCACCAGCCACAGGTTTATAGTCAGTACTGATGAGCTGAGAAAAGAGAGGGAAAGAAATTACTTTGCCACAGATTTTGCAAAACGCGATCACTGTGTGCACATTTCTGTTTTGGGGAGCGTGGAAACTTTCGGGCACCATTTGGGTTTGGTACATCGGACTCATAAAGGGTTAAAAATCCTCTCATGGTTGAAAGTAGCATCATACCTCGCTCAAAATGGGTGTTGTGTTAGATAATTTATTTCCTTTCAAAACTCTGGTTTTTACCAAAGAATACAAAAAGAAGGAACAATTCTGGAACCTATTGAAGACCCCATTTTCAACTAAATCACCATGAAGACTCTTGAAATATGTCCATTCCGTATAGCAATTTTCCTACGCAATTATTCTTTATATTTATTTAATCAGGGGTTGCCTTATGCGCAATGGTATTGGTACCTCCTCTTTTTTATTTACGCTTTCCAACCGTAGTTTGAGGAAGCGTATATGCTCCAGCTTTGTCCGTCTGTCTGTCTGTCTGTCGTCCGGCCGCACGATAACTCACGTAAAAATGGTTAGATTTTGATGAAATTTTAGTATGTGGTATGGGACTACCTAGGGAGGAACCTTATTGAAAATAGGCGAAATGGGGTCAAAGGTCAGGATACAGGAGCGGGATCCATTCCATTGCCCTTATGCGTCACATCTTGCGTAAAAATAGTTCGATTTCGATGAAATTTTAGTACGTGATAGGGCACCACATGGGGACAAATCCTGTTGAAAATAGGCGAAATGGGATCAAAAAGCAGGACATAGGAGCGGGATCCATTCCATTGCCTTTATGCGTCAAAACGTGCCTAAAAATGCTTCTATTGCGACAAAACGTTAGTATGTTGTTCCGGATATATACTGAACCAATTCTGTTTAAAATCAGCGAAATGGGGTGAAGGGTCAGAACATAGGAGCGAGATTTATTCTACAGCTATTGTCCTCATAACTTGAGTAATAACTTGAGTAATGACTTCTGGTATGTTGGAAATCGTATCATAATCAATGCGTTGCATGATTTGACTAACTTGTTTGACTCATTTTTAGTCCACCCATAAATCGCCATTTTGACCCCTGAAACGCGATTTGCACCCATGAAATAGTACTGGTAAATCGCTGTTTCTTTTCAGATAAAAGTGAGTAGGATACAGATTTTGGAATCTCTCTGCCAGACAATATGTGTCAATCTGTGGATAGGGGAGTCAAAACAGTGGCCATCACAATGGATATTAGACTCTCTTTGAAGATTACAAAAGAAGGGTAGCGCATACCAATAGCATTAGGTTGAAAATCCAGTTACCTACGGTTCGATGTAGTCAGATTTAGCTTAATTAATTCATAACGCCGTATTTAGTTCGGCTGAACTTTTCTCACAGAAGAACTGAGAATTTTGCTATCATTTTAGCGCTTAAAATGTAGATGGAAAGCAAGTGTTTTTTTAAGGAAATAAGTTTTCAGACAGCAATAAAGCTCAAATGGAATTAAAGATTATGATTTATAAATAACAAAATGATTGATTGTTTGTACCAAAAATTCCAGACAAACCAAACAAAATGCGAGGAAGTGGGCCATTTTTAGCACATCGTTTGTAAAAAAAGATCGTGCTTCTACAAATTTTGAAGATGATAATCCGATTTTTGGCGTAAATGTGACAAGGATGGTAAGTCAGATAATATTTGAAAACTTGAAAATTTTCATCGTCCTGGAGCGGGACTCGAACCCGCGTCTCCCAGAAAACGCCTAGGTATGCTAATCTGGGAGACGCGGGTTCGAGTCCCGCTCCAGGACGATGAAAATTTTCAAGTTTTCAAATATTATCTGACTTACCATCCTTGTCACATTTACGCCAAAAATCGGATTATCATCTTCAAAATTTGTATTATATTACGTAATCCCGTATTTCTTTCATGATCGTGCTTCTGTTATCGGTTTTTCCGTCCGTCCGTCTGTACCCACGCTATCTCTGCAACTATTAGTCCAATTTGAAAAATTCTTTTTGCATTGGGAAGCCTGAAATATGCAAATGATGATCCTTTATTTCGATTTTTTTAACTATGTACAATTTCGTCGGTAGAGGGCGTAAATGCAGATGATGTCGAATTCAAAAATAAGTTTTATTCCACATATTTGCTTCTATACATCCGTTTGAAAAACATAAATTATCTTTCGATTCCATTTATATGAAAGAGTATTTTAGACATAGTTACTTTTCAAATTACGCATAGATTTTCCGCTTAGGGGCGTAAAAGTAAATTACATTTTCCCCGATAACTCTTCTTCTAAAACTCCGATTTGAATTTTTTTTTCTTCAGCCGATACATCTCCTGATAGAAATTCTTTTGCATATAATTTCAAATTTTTGGTAAAGAATACTTTGGCCACCAGGGGGCGTAAGTGTTAAATTTTGCTTCTGATGTATTTGCTATAAAATCGGAGCTTCTAAAATATCCATTGAAAAAATTATTTCGTGGACTGATGCCACTCACATCCATAAACCTTTTCGCAATATTTTCTTCTTAAAATATTCCACAGTTTCTCCGCCAGGGGGCGTAGATGTACATCTTATTTTTATCAATATCTCTACTTCTAGCAGTCCGATTTGAAAAATTCCTTCTTTGTTGAATAGTGTTTTCCGTGTGACATGGTTTTCATATAATTTCAAAATTTTCAAGTAATTCATAAATTTTCCGCTAGTGGGCCGTAGCGGTAAATTGTGTTTCCCCCTATGTCTCTGTTCTAAATCTCCAATTTGAAAAATTCTTTCTGCGCCGGATACAGCTCATGATGGGAAATCGTTTGCACCTAATTTCTATTTTTATAAAAAAATAGTTTGGCCACCAGGGGGCGTAAATCTTAATTTCCGCTTTTGTTGTATTTGCAGCAAAATATGAGCTTCTAAATTCTCGATTGAAAAAAACGTCGTTTCTTCACCGATACTACTCATGTCGACAAACCTTTTAGGAACATTTTCTTCTTAATATAGTGCATGGTTTCTACGCCAGGGGGCGTAGATATGTATCTTATTTTTGTCAATACCTCTACTTCTAGGAGTTAGATTTGAAAAATTCCTTCTTTGTTGGATAGTGTTTCTAGTGTTACATGTGGTTCATATAATTTTAAAATTTTCAAGTAATTCACAAACTTTCAGCTAGGGGCGTAAATGTAAATTGTGTTTCCCTCTATATATCTACTTCTAAATCTCCGATTTGAAAACTGTTTTCTGCACCGCATACAGCTGCTGATGGGAAATCGTTTGCACATATTTTCTAATTTTTGTAAGAAATGGTTTGGCCACCAGGTGGCGTAAGTCTTAATTTCCGCTTCTGTTGTATTTGCAGCAAAATATGAGCTTCTAAAATTTCAATTGAAAAAAAGTCGTTTGTTGGCCGATACTACTCATGTCGACAAACCTCTTAGGAAAGTTTTCTTCTTGAAAAAATGCATGGTTTCTACGCCAGGGGCGTAGATGTATATCTTATTTTTGTCAATATCTCTACTTCTAGTAGTCCGATTTGAAAATTCCTTTCTTTATTGGATAGTGTTTCCGATGCGAAATATTTTTCCTACAAATTCAAAATTTTGCAGTAAATCATAGACTTTCCGCTAGGGGGCACAAAGGTAAATTGCGTTTTCTGCGTATTTCTGCTCCTAAAGCTCTGATTTAAAAAATCCTTCTTGTATCGCATACAAGACCTCATTGAAAATATTTTTCACATAATTTTTAATGTTTGGCAAAGAATGGTTTAGCCACTAGGGATCATAAGTGTTAATTTCTGCTTCTGAAGTATTTGTTGCAAAATCTGGGCTCCTGAAAACTCGACTAATTTTTTTTTCTTCTACCGATACCGCTAATTTGGATAAACCTTGTGAGAATACTTTCTTCCTAAAATAATGCATGGTTTTCCCACCAGGGGACGTAAAGTCACATCTTATTTTTGTTGATATCTCTGTTTCTAAGAGTTCGTAAGCTCAAGATTCGGTTTACAGCAATATCTGAGGGATTAAAAACCCGATTGAAAATCTTCTTTCTTTGGTCAGATCTATTGTTTTCCATACCGGTTCCATTGACTTTGAATAGCTTTGATAAATTTTATTTGCGTCAGAACGGATTCAAAAGATATGCTTATTACACCCGAAAATTCGGTGTCATCTTTCTTGTTTTTAATGGTACGTCGAAGGAAGAGGAAAAGAGAAAAAAGCTTTCACTGCAGAATAGACATTTTCCCGAGACTACCTTCCAAGCTAACAACACTCGTTTTTTTTCCTTTTATCCTTGAAGATTAACGACCACCGTGCGAGCCATTCATTGGTCTATGTGAAGCAAGCAGTCGCCTGTTCTAATTTAAGACCATTTGTTACGGGGAAGTAGGAGAACCAGAGCTCTAGAACTATAACCAGTGTGGCCAAAGTAGGGTTTTACCGTCGGCATTGGGCGATTTCGGTAAAAAAATTGGAGCTGTAGGGTGAGAGGGACTTTTCTCGAAAATCTGCCAAAATGTAGGGTATTTTGGATACGTTAGAGGATTGTTGTTGATTTTAAAAATATTTTTAAGATTTTATCCGCTCAACTTTTTATATTTTTGTCAGATCTATTCCATTATCATTTATTCCTTTAGACCGTTAACTCTTGGTGTAAGACGTTTACTATAAGCCTCATTATAATCATACCATTCCACCGAGAACCATGAATCAAAGCTACCATATGTTTCCATAGATCTAGACAGAAATTCCCTAGGAATATGTATATACACGTATATACTGTATATATATATATATAACTTATATACAGGGTGCCCAGTAAAGTCCTTCTCAGCCCCGTAACTTTCGAACGTCAACAGCTATAGCCATAAAAAAAAAACGGTGTCCAGGTATAGTAAAGTGGCTATGCGCTATTCGATGAGACCGCTTACGGCGCCTCTTGGCGGCAAAGTCAAAAGTTATCGTGCCTATCTCGAAAACTATACGAGATACGGCAAAATAGTCAATTACAAAGTTGTAGAACAGCAACGATTTTGTACGAAAAGACACCTTGCAGCACATGAATGCTAAGAATAGAACGCGTACAACGCTCGTTTGTTTGTTCGCGATATCGAAAACTGTTACGTCACGAAACGCGTCAGAAATTAGCAATTAGTTGTCACTAGGCACATTTACCGTCTGTGCTCAATGTGCTCTGCGTCAGCCACAATACACATTTGGACTCTAGATTGAATCTCACGCTGCACATTTTGCTGCATGTCAGGTGGAACAAGCATCAGTTATACGGCGTCGAAGGTCCTGTAACGTTGTCGGAGGAGTCTGATATACCTGCTCTCTGAGGTAGCCCCCACAGGAAGAATTCCAATGGGGTGAGGTCCGGTGAGCCTGCAGGTCACTCCACACAACCACCATAGCCGATGATTTGTTGCTCGAATATTTCGACCAGGTACCTTCTTACGTTTCCTGGTTGATGCGGAGGGGCGCTGTCATGTTGAAACCAAACGTTCCGCAGTTGAGTCGGGCTACTGCTTTGCAGAAGGCGATATTATCTCCTTCTGATGCGTTTTGTGACGTAACAGTGTTAAACATCGCGAACACACAAACGAGCGTTGTACGCGTTCTATTCGTAGCATTCGTGTGCGCAAGGTGTCTTTTCGTACTAAATTAATGCTGTTCTACAACTTTGTGTTTGACTATTTTCTCGTACCTTGTATAGTTTTTGAGATCGGCTCGCTAACTCCTGACTTTGGCGGTAGGAGGCGCTGTAAGCGGTCTCATCGAATAGCGCATAGCAACTTTAGTATAAATAGACACTGTTTTTATGGCTATAGCTGTCGGCGTTCGAAAGTTGCGGGTCTAAGAAAGGACTTTACTGGGCACCCTGTATATATATACTGTATATATGTATACGTATATCATCATCATCATCATTGTCAACCATTATCAATCCACTGCTGGACGAAGGTCTCCCCAAGTTTCCTCCACAACGGTCTGTCTTGTGCCAGTCTCCTCCATGTCACCCCTGCATACTTTCGAATTTCATCCACCCATCTCCCATGTGGTCTTCTTCTGGGTCTTTTCCTGTCCCTTGGAATCCAATCTAAAATTTCGGCTGTCCATCGATGATCTGTCCTTCTGGCAGTATGTCCAGCCCATTGCCATTTCAGGGATTTAACTCTGATCATGATGTCTTCCACTCTTGTCATTTTTCGGATCCACGAGTTCCTCTTCTTATCTCTCCTGGTTACACCAAGTATGCACCTCTCCATGCTTCTTTGAGTTGTCTGCAGCCTTTGTATGTCTCTTTTAGTTAAGGTCCACGTCTCTGCACCATATGTAAGCACTGGAAGGATGCATTGATCAAACACTTTTCTTTTAAGACATAATGGCATATTGCTCTTGAAAATTATGCTGTTTCTTCCAAAAGCTCTCCAGGCAAGTTTTGTACGCCGATTAATTTCTTCACCAATGTGACCCTCACTTGATATCTGCTGTCCAAGATAAACGTACGTGTCTGTTATCTCCAGCTTTTCTCCATCAATCGATAAATCTTCATTTCTTGTAAAAGCATTGAACATCACTTTTGTCTTCTGAAAGTTCATTTTTAATCCCACTTCTTTACTCTTGTCAGCAAGTTCCTGGATCATACTCTGCAGCTCTGATGGGGTAGTTGCAAAAATGACTACATCATCAGCAAAACATCATCAGCAAAACGAAGGTGGGTTAGATAATCTCCATTAATCTTTATCCCCTTGTTTTCCCAGCTCCCTCTATATATCTACTTCTAAATCTCCGATTTGAAAACTGTTTTCCGCACCGCATACAGCTGCTGATGGGAAATCGTTTGCACATATTTTCTAATTTTTGTAAGAAATGGTTTGCCACCAGGTGGCGTAAGTCTTAATTTCCGCTTCTGTTGTGTTTGCAGCAAAATATGAGCTTCTAAAATTTCGATTGAAAAAAAAGTCGTTTGTTGGCCGATACTACTCATGTCGACAAACCTCTTAGGAAAGTTTTCTTCTTGAAAAATGCATGGTTTCTACGCCAGGGGCGTAGATGTATATCTTATTTTTGTCAATATCTCTACTTCTAGTAGTCCGATTTGAAAATTCCTTCTTTATTGGATAGTGTTTCCGATGCGAAATATTTTTCCTACAAATTCAAAATTTTGCAGTAAATCATAGACTTTCCGCTAGGGGGCACAAAGGTAAATTGCGTTTTCTGCGTATTTCTGCTCCTAAAGCTCTGATTTAAAAAATCCTTCTTGTATCGCATACAAGACCTCATTGAAAATATTTTTCACATAATTTCTAATGTTTGGCAAAGAATGGTTTAGCCACTAGGGATCATAAGTGTTAATTTCTGCTTCTGAAGTATTTGTTGCAAAATCTGGGCTCCTGAAAACTCGACTAATTTTTTTTCTTCTACCGATACCGCTAATTTGGATAAACCTTGTGAGAATACTTTCTTCCTAAAATAATGCATGGTTTTCCACCAGGGGACGTAAAGTCACATCTTATTTTTGTTGATATCTCTGTTTCTAAGAGTTCGTAAGCTCAAGATTCGGTTTACAGCAATATCTGAGGGATTAAAAACCCGATTGAAAATCTTCTTCTTTGGTCAGATCTATTGTTTTCCATACCGGTTCCATTGACTTTGAATAGCTTTGATAAATTTTATTTGCGTCAGAACGGATTCAAAAGATATGCTTATTACACCCGAAAATTCGGTGTCATCTTTCTTGTTTTTAATGGTACGTCGAAGGAAGAGGAAAAGAGAAAAAAAGATTTCACTGCAGAATAGACATTTTCCCGAGACTACCTTCCAAGCTAACAACACTCGTTTTTTCCCTTTTATCCTTGAATATTAACGACCACCGTGCGAGCCATTCATTGGTCTATGTGAAGCAAGCAGTCGCCTGTTCTAATTTAAGACCATTTGTTACGGGGAAGTAGGAGAACCAGAGCTCTAGAACTATAACCAGTGTGGCCAAAGTAGGGTTTTTACCGTCGGCATTGGGCGATTTCGGTAAAAAAATTGAGCTGTAGGGTGAGAGGGACTTTTCTCGAAAATCTGCCAAAATGTAGGGTATTTTGGATACGTTAGAGGATTGTTGTTGATTTTAAAAATATTTTTAAGATTTTATCCGCTCAACTTTTTTATATTTTTGTCAGATCTATTCCATTATCATTTATTCCTTTAGACCGTTAACTCTTGGTGTAAGACGTTTACTATAAGCCTCATTATAATCATACCATTCCACCGAGAACCATGAATCAAAGCTACCATATGTTTCCATAGATCTAGACAGAAATTCCCTAGGAATATGTATATACACGTATATACTGTATATATATATATATATATATATAACTTATATACAGGGTGCCCAGTAAAGTCCTTTCTCAGCCCCGTAACTTTCGAACGTCAACAGCTATAGCCATAAAAAAAAACGGTGTCCAGGTATAGTAAAGTGGCTATGCGCTATTCGATGAGACCGCTTACGGCGCCTCTTGGCGGCAAAGTCAAAGTTATCGTGCCTATCTCGAAAACTATACGAGATACGGCAAAATAGTCAATTACAAAGTTGTAGAACAGCAACGATTTAGTACGAAAAGACACCTTGCGCACATGAATGCTAAGAATAGAACGCGTACAACGCTCGTTTGTTTGTTCGCGATATCGAAAACTGTTACGTCACGAAACGCGTCAGAAAGGAGCAATTAGTTGTCACTAGGCACATTTACCGTCTGTGCTCAATGTGCTCTGCGTCAGCCACAATACACATTTGGACTCTAGATTGAATCTCACGCTGCACATTTTGCTGCATGTCAGGTGGAACAAGCATCAGTTATACGGCGTCGAAGGTCCTGCAACGTTGTCGGAGGAGTCTGATATACCTGCTCTCTGAGGTAGCCCCCACAGGAAGAAGTCCAATGGGGTGAGGTCCGGTGAGCCTGCAGGCCACTCTACACAACCACCATAGCCGATGATTTGTTGCTCGAATGTTTCGACCAGGTACCTTCTTACGTTTCCTGGTTGATGCGGAGGGGCGCTGTCATGTTGAAACCAAACGTTCCGCAGTTGAGTCGGACTACTGCTTTGCAGAAGGCGATATTATCTCCTACTGATGCGTTTTGTGACGTAACAGTGTTAAACATCGCGAACACACAAACGAGCGTTGTACGCGTTCTATTCGTAGCATTCGTGTGCGCAAGGTGTCTTTTCGTACTAAATTGATGCTGTTCTACAACTTTGTGATTGACTATTTTCCCGTACCTTGTATAGTTTTTGAGATCGGCTCGCTAACTCCTGACTTTGGGGGGTAGGAGGCGCTGTAAGCGGTCTCATCGAATAGCGCATAGCAACTTTAGTATACCTAGACACTGTTTTTATGGCTATAGCTGTCGGCGTTCGAAAGTTACGGGTCTGAGAAAGGACTTTACTGGGCACCCTGTATATATATACCGTATATATGTATACGTATTGGGGAGACCTTCGTCCAGCAGTGGATTGATAATGGTTGACAATGATGATGATGATGATAGATATATATATATATATGATTAAGAAAAATAAAATATTGTGGACCTTATTCATGTGACGTCAAAAGTGGATTTCTGCGTACCAACATGGCTTCTGATTCCATGTTGTCGCGATTAGATTACCCCTTATTATTGTCCAATTTTTAAAATGTTAATCTTGAAGTATACCAACGAATAACAAGAGCTACAGGGCGAAGAGGGAGAAATTAATTTTCTAGAAGAACAAATCAAAGTTGCGAAGTACACCATTACAATTTTGTGTTCGATGAACCCCAGACAGGTACGTAATAAGGGAACAGAGCCTCGGATCCGGACCGCCTCTTGAAGGTGGATTGAGTACAAATTTAAAGCGATATATATGTTTATACGAGGCTTTCTCCTATGACCGAAATACATGGACTCCCCTCCCCTTAGGAAATGTCTGGCTACTTCACAGTATGGGAACAAACTAGGGTTATGAAAACAACAACTAAAGCCTTCCCGCTGTCGCACGTCGGGCAATATACTTAAAAATAGAACGTATTCATAACGTTAAATAAAAGAAAAATTATAGATATATTTCATTACTTGGGGAAAGAACTTAGAACTGAAAACGCAACTTACCGATCCAAATATGAAATCAGTTTCCCCCTTATCCCCCTTTTTTGCGATTAAAATTCGAAGGAACACTACCAAATTTTTAACTGCCTTCGATTTGTGTCATAATATTCCAAATCCTCGACTGCACTCGCACAGAAAAAAAATAGTAAATTGAACAAAAAATCTAAATAAATGAATTTCCTCGAAATTATGAATAAATCTTTAGAATTCTATCAGTTTTTCCTAATTCTCTGAAACATCTTGGAATTCCCTAAATCTAGGGAATTTTCCCTAGGGTTGACAACACTGCCATAAATCCGTGACCATACCGCCATGGTAGCTAGCAGGAGAATTCCTTCATGTCATGAGCAGCAGAGGGTGGGATATGAGACAATGGACATCTCTCGGCGTGACCTTCACAACACACGTTAAGAGAACCATCTGGTTTGAGACCTCAAGGACTGACAGCTTCTCACCGGACAGACCTTCAAAAGCAAATGAAAAGATCCGCTGCGTTGTTCAGATGCGCGGTACAGCTGCAAACGGTATAAAAAACAAGCCTGCCGCGGACCGCTATTAGGCGCCCAATGCGAGGTTGAGTGAAAATGTTGCGGCGGGAGAGAACTGAATTTGAGAAAGGAAAGATTGTTAGTTGTTATATTAGCCGGTTGTCAATGAGAGAAACAGATATGCGTTTAAACATACCCAGGTCAACTGTTTTCGATGTACTGAGTAAGTGGAATACACATGGCGTGCCTGACGCAGCAAAACGTACTGGCAGACCAAAGAAAATCAGTGATAGAAGACGTCGAAGCCTAAGGAGAGTCGTTACCGCTAATTGACGGAGTACTGCACAAGACCTCAGTGTACACGTGAGCAAAAATGATGGAACGTCGGTATGTACACGTACCATTCGCAGAGAACTTCATTAAATGGGTCGCCGTGGTCATGCGGCTGCTCATAAGCCTTTCGTCTCCAACCAGAATGCTACTCGTCGTTTAGCATGTTGTAGAGAACATTTATCGTGGACCGTAGATCAGTGGAAACGGGTGCCATGGACTGATGAATCAATATACACGATCCATCAGTCTGATGGCCGTGTGTGGGCATGGCGGCAACCGGGCGAACGCTATTTTCCACAGTGTACCGTCCTACGGTCAAGGTTGTAGCTAGCAGTGTACTCGAGTGGGAATGTTATTCGTGATATCGTCCGGGCCCATTGGTTAGCGTGGACTAACCTGTTAGCCAGCACGTCTACCTCGATATTCTGGAAAATTATGCCCTACCAACCTTGTGGCAGTGCTATGGAACCGAGCCTTGTTGGTACCAGCAAAAAAATGCACCGAGTCATAAAGCAAGGACTATTACGGCGTGGTTTGACGATAATTCCGTATCTTCTGTGGACTGGCCAGCACAGAACCCTGATGTTAATCCCATAGAGCACCTATAGGATGAATTAGAGCGCCTCATAAGAAGTTTAGAACCAAGGCCTAGTACTAAGCAACAATTAGAGGCAGCATTATGTACTGAATGGGAGCGCATACCTAATGCTGTGTTCCAAAACCTTGTCAAAAGCATTTCTCGAAGGGTCAGTGCATCCATTAAAGCCAAAGGTGGACCGACACAGTATTAATGTATGTCAATAAATGCTCTGTTCTGTTTCTCTTCTAGATGTCCAGTGACGTTTGTCAGTATAGTGTATGTAAATATTTAGTGTGGTGTCTGAAAGGCGGAACCGTCGTCGTGTAGTGACACTTACTTTTGCGTTGGTCTGCCTATCGCCAGTCGCCACTCGTCGGTGGTAGGAGGGTGTGAGTGTATAACTTCCAGCATTTCTCCTCCCCTCCCTTGGCTGAAGTCACGAGCCTTATGCTGGAACCATGAGAATCGCCTGAAGTACAGAGAAGTGTGACTGACTAACATATGTAAGAATTAGAAATAGTAAGGAGGTACAGTACGTCTTTGTTATTTATATTTTATTGCTCGCACATAGTTCTATAACCGAATTTTCTTTTATGTTTTAGAGATGTCAAAATGTACCTCTTTAAGTACATCAGTAATCGCCCCCCAAAAAAAAATACACGTGAAATAAGGCAAGTGCTTTCAAAAGATGAAAAATCTAGAAGAGAGCATCCTTTCTGCGGTGCATGGTTAAATCAACGAGTTTTAGAACAGTCGCTTGCTAGAGATTCTGATCCTTCAAAAGCTTTTTGCTGGCCATGGAGAAAACTTATGACAGATGGAATAATTGAGTTGAAGAGACATGCTGAGACTGTAGAGCACATCAGAAATTCCAAAGCCATGGCCAATTTTCCAAAACGTTCAACTTTTCAGACTGCTATACCGGAGAACGATGTTGCAGATGCAGAAATTATGCATGCATTATTTGCTGTGGAAAATAACTTGAGCTTCAGTGTAATGGGGAAGGCGACTGAATTTGCGAAGGCAATTTTTTCCGATTTAAAAATTGTCAAAGGATTAAAGATGAGACGCACAATATGTACTTGCTGTACGTATTGATATTTTTTCAAGGGTGGTATGTCTTTTTTTTCAAGGATATTTTTCAAGGATATATTTTCAAGGATTTTTTTTCAAGGGTGGCGTAATCGTTGAAGCGTCAAGCTGCCCTTGAACCAAGCCAATTCGAACGAAAGATCAAAACGCAGCGAGTAGACAATTGTGTCACAGTAGCGGCACAATACTCGTTTTCCTGAAACATTGCTTCACTGTAGCGCGACGATACTTTGGGGAGTAATTGTAATTTAACTACAGTATATTATCAAACATACCAAATATTTGCTTAACAGCAAAGAACAGTTGCGCAGAAAGGTACTCTGTGAGCGGGGAGGTGCGTATATAAAACTGAGATATTCTATCGTATTATCAGTAACTTTGAAGAGGATATGCTGCGTGGACGTGAACTTTTTGAGTTCCACCGTGGGGTGGTTGTAAGGTGTCGTTTGAGTGACGTTTCCATATGAAGTGTTGAAGCTAAACTAAACACACCAAAACCGAGTGTAAGTGATGTGAAGAAATTGAAGCAGGACGTTGTAGCTATAGCAAAATAACGTTCAGGAAGGCAACACAAACTGACGGAACACGATAGAAGAGCCATGGTAATAAATGTTAAGAAATCCCGTCCTCGATCTGCCATTTCCATCGCAGCTGAGGTACGAAATGCTTCAAATGGCTCGGATAGTACTATAACTATCCACAGAGAACTGCAAAGTATGGGTTATTATGGTACAACAGCCGCACACAAGCAGCACATCACTTGCGAGAATGCAAAACGCCGTTTGGAGTGGGGCGTCTTCCGCCGTTCGGCGACTGTAGGATACTGGAAAGCTATTTTTGGGAGTGATGGTTCACGCTTTTCACTCTTCCTATGTGATGGGCGTGTTTGAATTTGGCAATATCCCGGCGAACGATTTTCTTCGGGCTGTATTGTTTCAACAGGTAAGTTCGGCGGAGGCTCCGTCATGGTATGGACTTGTTTTTCTTGGATGGTAATTATACCACAAACCATGAACTATAAAGTGTACCTCAACATTCTGAATAGTTGTGCTCTGCCAACGATGTGGAAGTATTATGGAAATGACCCCTGTGACTTTCAACACGATGGAGCTCTCTGCCACACTGCAAGGCGTGTGCCGAACTGGTTTCTTGAAAATTAGATGGAATTGTTAGACTGGCCTGCTTCGAGCCTTGATCTTAATCCCATAGAACACATCTGGGATGAACTGGAGTGCCGAATACAAAATCGACCAATACGACCGTTTCCCTCTACTCTGGCAGCAGCTTTGCGGAATGAATAGCCAGACATTCCTGTCCAGACCTACCGGAAATTGATTGATAGTATGCCTCGAAGTGTTGCCGCTGTCATATGGGCACGTTAAGCCGTCGGGCGGCTGGTACTGGCCCCCTGGTAAACAATAAGGGCGTTTTCCTCCCCCTCTCTACCTCGCCTCCATGTCACTTTCCTATCGCGCTCTCTAGCCCAAATCTCCTAGCCTCCTATTTCTGTTTAAGACCTGGGGTAAGACACTCCCTTCCTAAAATCCTCTACATATGATGTGATCTGCCGCTGTCATACGAGCAAAAAGTGGACAGACTAACTACTAATTCCGTTAATAAAGCCATTTGTCTCAAAACATTGTGGTGTCCGAATGCTTTTGATTATAGAGTGTATATAAGCTCCTTTTAGTTACTTTTATTTCATTTGAACATAAACGAGTCAGGTAAACATAAAAATTAAAATCTATTTTCAGTCGACACATAGCTATTTTGAGACTGAAGTGATTATTCGTTTTATCGGCGTAAAAAATCAAAAATACATTTTTCGAAGCTTTCGCTCATTAACGAATGGCCTTTTCAAGCGTAAGCTAAGGCTATTTAGTTATAAAAAAGTCATCCGTTGATGAGCGAAAGATGGAAAAATGTATTTTTGATATCTTACGCCGATAAAACGGAGAGTCACTTCATTCTTATATAGTTGGTGTATCAATCAATATTTTAATCTGTACGAAGAGAGAAATATCTAAACACTGTGATAACCTTCTGTGACGTGCCTGCCGTGCAGGACGCACACGACATAAAGGCAGATAGCAGCAACAACGAAAGTCCGCGTAGCTCAATTGGTAGAGAGACTTATTCCGGAATGAGGGAACCAGGGTTCGAGCTCCGGCGTAGACAAAAATGACGGATAAATTTACTTCGTTATAGTGGCGTCCGAACTTTCCGGATGACCCGGCCGTTCAAGATCACGCAATGGTGTGATGTTCTTTCCACACCGCGAGATAGCAAAAGTAAGATAATCCCTTCTCCAGCGCTTCGAAAAATAAATGTGTGTGACGTTGCATTCCACACACTAGATTGTCTGGGAGTTATCAAGTGCACGTTGTACAGAGGATTGCTGCCTACAACGATTCATGGTCACGGCTGACCCGTGGGTCATGCTCCCGGCCCTCTTTCGGGAGGGGGAGATGTGACGTGCCTGCCGTGCAGGACGCACACGACATAAAGGCAGATAGCAGCAACAACGAACGTCCGCGTAGCTCAATTGGTAGAGCGACTTATTCCGGAATGAGGGGACCCAGGTTCGAGCCCCGGCGTGGACAAAAAGGACGGAGAAATTTACTTCGTTATACTTCATAATGCTATGGGAAATTATTTTCTTAAAAATACAGGGTGCTCGAAATGTCCCCTAGGGATTTCGACTGACAAATGTACAAAAACGAACAGATCGAGAGCAATGCGATTTGCGGCATTTAAAGGAGTAAATATTCGTGTTTAATAATCTTACGTTAATACATCTCTACATGCGCGCCTTTGGTGACACGTAACACATACAGTCGTTATTCAGTTTCTTGCCATGTGCGCTCCAACATGTGAGGATCGATTGTATCAAAACACTGCTGTAATACGCTGTTCAGCTCTTCTGACGGCACACTACCCAGCGTGACGTCACAACACGTAAGGTCAAGTCCCCAATGTGGGGGCGCGCCATCCTGTTGCAGTGTGACGTTTGGTTGCAAATCCTGTAGTTGAGGAACCGCAAAGTTTTGAAGAATGTCCAGCTAATTATTCATTTGCACTGTGGGCTCGGATAAGTAGAATGGCACGATTACACGATTATGCATGAGCTCACGCCAAACATTTACATTTGGACTGTGCGTGACGTGCTCCCTGACTAAATGTGGGTTTTCACTATCCCATATACGAACATTCTGAGTGTTGACATTTCTGTTCGCGCAGAAGGTTACCTCATACGCCGTAGGATATTTTCATCAACTTCCAGTCGCTCCAACATGACCCGTGCTAATGCTAAGCGCTGAGGCCCATCGTTCGGTTTAATCTGGTGTAGGAGTTGCCCTTTGTTTGCTGTTAGTTTCAGGCATTTGTGTAGCACTCCCATCAATGTGGATCTTGGAACATTCATTTGTAAAGAGGCCGTTTTGGTGGACTTGCTAGGACTGCGAGCGAAAACCTCCTGTATGCTGTACACGGTTTCTTCAGTGATAGAGGGTCTGCCGCTTCTTTGCCGGTCCAGGAGGTTACCAGTATGCAAGAATTTCTTCTGCCATGCTCTGATACTGGAATCACTCGGTGAATCTTTCCCATATGTCCGATGGTAATTATTTCGTACCGTAATTACACACTTCGTCTCAAAAAAAAAAAAAAAAAAACGCACGCACATTACTTTCTCCTGCAGCGACGACGTTTTCAGTTGTTTTGCAGTCGGCGTCGGTATTTGCGAGTACGTAACGCCATTTGTTGGAAAGGGATTGCGTTAAATTTTTGAATATTCACTCTTTTAAATGTCGTAAACAGCATTGCTGTAGATCTATTCGTTTTTGTACAGTAGTCAATCTAAACCCCTTGGGGACTTTTCGACCACCATTTACTTTCACGTGGTTCTTTCTTTTCATTCTGGATTGAAAATAAAATTTCATGATGGAAATTCAAGTAAGGCCCTTATAACGAAGTAAATTTCTCCGCCATTTTTATCCGCGCCAGGATTCGAACCCGGGTCCCCTCATTCCGGAATAAGTCACTCTACCAATTGAGCTACGCGGACGTTTTATTCTGATTCCTATCTGCCTTTATGTCGTGTGCGTCCTTCTGGCAGGTACGTTACATCTCCTGGTACGTTACATCATCTCCCCCTTATTTATTTTTTTTTCTGAAGTGCTGGAGAAGGGATTCTCTTATTTTTCCTATCTCGCGGTGTGGGAATAACTTCACACCATTGCGAGATTTTGAACGGTCGGGTCATCCGGATAGTTCGGGCGCCAATATAACGAAGTAAATTTCTCCGTCATTTCTGTCCACGCCAGGATTCGAACCCGGATCCCCTCATTCCGGAATAAGTCACTCTACCAATTGAGCTACGCGGACGTTTTATTCTGATTCCTATCTGCCTTTATGTCGTGTGCGTCCTTCTGGCAGGTACGTCACATCTCCTGGTACGTTACATCATCTCCCCCTTATTTATTTATTTTTTTCTGAAGTGCTGGAGAAGGGATTCTCTTATTTTTCCTATCTCGCGGTGTGGAAATAACTTCACACCATTGCGAGATTTTGAACGGTCGGGTCATCCGGATAGTTCGGGCGCCAATATAACGAAGTAAATTTCTCCGTCATTTCTGTCCACGCCAGGATTCGAACCCGGGTCCCCTCATTCCGGAATAAGTCACTCTACCAATTGAGCTACGCGGACGTTTTATTCTGATTCCTATCTGCCTTTATGTCGTGTGCGTCCTTCTGGCAGGTACGTCACATCTCCTGGTACGTTACATCATCTCCCCCTTATTTATTTATTTTTTTTTTCTGAAGTGCTGGAGAAGGGATTCTCTTATTTTTCCTATCTCGCGGTGTGGAAATAACTTCACACCATTGCGAGATTTTGAACGGTCGGGTCATCTGCATAGTTCGGGCGCCAATATAACGAAGTAAATTTCTCCGTCATTTCTGTCCACGCCAGGATTCGAACCCGGATCCCCTCATTCCGGAATAAGTCACTCTACCAATTGAGCTACGCGGACGTTTTATTCTGATTCCTATCTGCCTTTATGTCGTGTGCGTCCTTCTGGCAGGTACGTCACATCTCCTGGTACGTTACATAATCTCCCCTTATTTTTTTTTTTTCTGAAGTACTGGAGAAGGGATTCTCTTATTTTTCCTATCTCGCGGTGTGGAAGTAACTTCACACCATTGCGAGATTTTGAACGGTCGGGTCATCCGGATAGTTCGGGCGCCATTATAACGAAGTAAATTTCTCCGTCATTTCTGTCCATGCCAGGATTCGATCCCGGATCCCCTCATTCCGGAATAAGTCACTCTACCAATTGAGCTACGCGGACGTTTTATTCTGATTCCTATCTGCCTTTATGTCGTGTGCGTCCTTCTGGCAGGTACGTCACATCTCCTGGTACGTTACACACTTTTTTCTTTTCTTCCGCATATTGGGTAGTGTTGTGTTTCAAATGCATTGAATATCAATCTTACAGTGAAAAAAAAATTCCCGATCTATTCTTAATGCGTGGAAAGTAATTTCTTACGCAATCTTCAGTTATTTGACCACCGTTCTGAATATTTGCCTAGCGCAGGAACATTTTAATGAGAAGTTTTTCAGTTACCACTGAGCACAGCATAGTTTAAATAAACTGGAAATCCGGAGGTGTATTCAATACACATATTTGTTGTTACGGAATTTATTTTCATCGGTCTGTGGCGGCTCAGTAAGGAGCAACTACTTGGACGTGTTCTTATCACCGCTGGCCAACCCAGGATGGATGACTTTCACTGAATCTAATTCTCTTTCTACTACTAACCCGTAATTTCCTGAGAGAACTTCACACCTCCGGTAAGATGGGAGAAGGAAAGGGAAGAATGATCATATCTCTTCATTTCTCATTCGAACTAAAATTTATCATTCTTTCTGACAGGATCCAAACCAGTTTCTATCCTTCGTTTGTGCTTTTCTTTTCTTCCCACATGAAAAGTACAAATTCACTGCAGGGAAGAAAGAGGCCAAAAAGAAAAGAGAAAACCGAAGCGAAATCTGATTGGAAGTGATCCTCGTGAGATATGGGCTCATATAGAATCGATCTCATCGCCCTCCCAGTTGATTCAATAACAAATGATGCTGTTCTTCAGTCGCTTAAGGGCCATGTTGATGAAACACAAGGATTTTAACAGGTACAAAGAACTCCCTAAATCTCCGAAGCGCTACTTGGAAGCCTTTCTTTAAAACCAGCTGCTCTTGTATGTGATTCAAATGAAAAAGTGTAATAATGCACGCATGCGTACGTAAATACAGATGGAGAAATTTATGACGTTCCGAGATTCAAGAGAATTTTTAAAACCAATTTATAAAAGCCTCTCTGGCAGATGAATTGTAGGAAATATTCCTAACCTAAACAATGGCGCAGGTGCCTTGTTTCGGATTCAACGTTTCTTTTTTTTTTATTTCTTTTTTGTTGCGAAATTTCTTCAATCATTTTTTAAGATTGTTAGAAAACTGATGGCCCTTTCCTTTTTTTTTTTTTTTTCAGTTTTTGCCATTTGGACTTTTACACTTTCCAACCGTAGGTTGAAGATGCGTTTATGCCCCAGCTTTGTCCTTTCGTCTGTCTGTCGGCACGATAACTCATGTAAAAACTGTTCGATTTCGATGAAAGTTTAGTATGTGGTAGGGGACCACTTGGGGACGAACCCTATTGAAAATGGACGAAATGGGGTCAAAGGTCAGGACATAGGATCGGGATCCATTCCATCGCCTTTATCTCATACTATTAAAGGAGCAATTCTTGTATGTATGCACATTTTATTTTGAAAACGGCTCTAAGGGTTTTGATGAAAGTCATTAACCTACCGTTTTCTGGTACTAGAAACCGATTTAGCTTGATCTCGACTTTAGGAAAATTCGTTTAGGTCGTTAAATAACCACCCCGAATCACCACATTTTTAGTGTCACGGCGTCGTCCCATTAATGTTGCCCATGCTTAGTAATCTCATGACGTCACCATGTCGAGAGTGAGATGTTGGCGCACGGTCACGCCGTCTGTCTCATTACGTCACGCGTTGTGTGTGGATCAAATTAAAGTTTTGCGCATGCCCATCTGCACGATAACTCGCTTACAAATCGTTCGATTTCGATGAATTTTTTGTATGTGGAAGGGAAACACCTGGGAAGGAACCCTATTGAAAGTGAACGGAATGAGGTCAAAGGTCAGGGCATAGGAGTGGGATCCATTCCACTGCTCTTATGCGTCATAACTAACGTAAAAAAGTTCGATTTCGATTAAATTGTAGTATGTGGTAGGGGATCACCTTGGGACAAATCCTATTGAAAATAGGCGAAATGGGGTCAAAGGTCAGGACATAGGAGCGGAATCACTTTCATCGCCATTATGCATCATAACTTACGTAAGCAATCTTCAATTTGGATGACATGTTAGTATGTTGTACCTGGGGACGAATCCTATTGTTCTCCCTGGGGACGAATCCTATTGAAAATGGGCTAAACGGAATCAACGGTTAGGACACGGGAGCGGGTTCTATTCCATAGCCCTCATCATAACTTACGTAAAAATGCTTCTATTGCGACAAAACGTTATCATGTTATTTCGGAGGTATACTGAACCGGTTCTGTTGAATATCACCGAAATGGGATCAAAGGTCAAGGCACATGACCGAGATTTATTCCACAGCCATTATCCTCATAACTTGAGTAATGACTTCTGGTATGTTGGAAAGCGTATTATAATCAATGCATTGCATGATTTTACTAACTTGTTTGTTTTAGTTTTGGATTTCATTTCCTACTTAAGCATTACAATTTTCTCTACAAAAACTGCTTTGAGTATCTGATATACAAGAGTAGATCGAAAAGCAACGCACACTATTTCTTTTGGCAACAGTAATAGATAGGCAAAACAGAACACATACACAATAAAACTACATTTCTTAGCTGTTTTTCAACATAAGAACCGAGACGGTCAAAACATTTTTCCCAGCGTGGTACCAGTTTTAGTATACCTCGTTCAAGAGTCCGTTTTGTGGGCGTATAGCCGCCTGCAGACAACCACTTTGACGTCATCAGCCGAATCGAAGCTATGGCCGCCCAGGATTCTTTTCAAGGGACCAAGCAAATGAAATTCCTAAGGTGCCAGGTCTGGACCGTACGGTGGGTGCTGGAGCACCTCGCAGCCAAATTGCGCAATTTTCTGTCTATTTTCTGATCGTCTGTCACGTTCTTGGACACCCATCGCGCACTGACCTTGCGAAATTGATATTTCTCATGCACAGTCCATTACGCTATACCGTACGAAATGTTAAACTTCTGTGCTAATCTGCGCAGATGGATCCGCCGCACAGATGGGTATTTAATAGAAAAAGGTGGCCAACATTCACCTTTCCGAAACATGGTTTAAGCAGATAACAACTACAACCTATGGTTGTTGAACAGATATGACGTCACCCCTCACCGGTTTGGTGAGTGGACGCACACAATAGCGCTCAACGCGGCAATCGGAAGTTAGCCGTTATCACTTGTGCATGTCTCTGTTCGCGGCGCTCGTTCGGCTACGTTATTTAACCCTATAACCGGCTGGAACAAATTAACTCGGGGTTAACAAAATGGGCTGAGATCGACTTAAACGAATATGATAGCTGTCTAAGAAATGGGCCGACTAGTGATAGAAAGAGTGAATCTGAGCATCAGAAACCATTGCTTCCCTCTCTTAGGTTTGTTATTGGTCATTTGGGGTCACGACCTTTCTAATGACGTGCACCCAAACTGGTTAACTGGCCATTTGGGGGCACGTCTTTCTGATTGATTTCCAGTAAAACGGGGCTGAAACAATGGCGACGAACATAAGGAAAAAAAGATTTGAGTCACTTATTTGTAGCGAGCGGCATGATGCCCGTGTCAGGGGGACTAGGCCTTTTCCATCATGCCTTGGACGATAGAACACAGAATAAAGGGCTAGAAGGAGGCATTTATTATCAAACATAGGTTTATAGTCGGCACTGCTCAGGACAGAGAGAGAGAGAAAGAGAGAGATTGTTTTCCATATTTTTCGTCGATTGAATCTCTTTGTGAAACTTTCTAGTTGGGGAGCGTAATAAATTTTGGGCACCATCTGGTTCGGCTGCTTGAAGGGTTAAGTGTTGATTGTAGTAAGTAAACGCAGTGATATATAAGTTTGTCATCAAGGTATGTAAGCTCGAATATTACGTATTTTAGTCATCTCTTTGCAATATTCAGTTAGTATGACTGCTGTAAAAGTAGTATCGAAATGATTTAAACCTTCACATTATTTGTCGAAACGCGAAGGGTTTAGGTATGCTTCCAAGCCTTTCCAAGTTGTTTTTGTTACACCAAATCATTGAATGTGTCCTAAAGAACACACATTGAGCAGTTTCAGCCGTGAAATCCCGCAGACTAAAATTTTGTGATTTTTTGAAATATGGCTGTTTTTCTAAGATCCAACAGAGGCGTCTAGCATCACAGGCATTGACGAAGGATTAATACATGGATTTAAAATTATTTTGGAAACCCTCTGAAATGGACATGAGATAGACGTGGCGAAATTCAACAATTATTGCGTCGAGACTGCACAATTATATGTGAATCTGTATTCGTGGCATCCGATAACGCCAACCACATACAAAATATTGGTTCATGGTGGGGCAGTGATTTTCAAAGCACTTTTGCCTACCGGACAATTGTCAGAGGAAGCAGCAGAATCCAGGAAAAATCATTTTCGCCTGTACGGAACAATTTACGCCCGGAAAGTTTCAAGAGAACATTGCAATATGGACATACTTAATCGATTATTGCTAACTTCCGACACACTTATGTCTTCTTCAAGATCACTGAATAAAAAGAAGTCGAAAACGTTTTCAAAGAAGACAGTAGATATTCTTCGATCAGGTTAAACAGCGACAGGAGGGGTGGATGACGATGATGAAGAAAGTGGTGAAGAAGACGAAATACAATCCGATGCAGACTCACCGGACAGTTCGTAATATTTACTCGACTGTCGTATTTGAACCGATTCAAACATTTGCTTACATTTGTTTTGTTTGTTTTTAACATATGTGTTTTTTTCATTCAGATGAAATATACCTAAACAAGATTCATGCACATATTCTAAAGCCAAAACCGCAATAAAATAATTTTGACCATATTTTCGGATCAAATACCCCACTGTGCGCCGGTCACTCTCACATTGGCAGGTGATGACGCGAATTCTAGACGACCAGAACGTGGCGAATCGGTAAGGCTGCCACGGTTTTCTGAAAAAAAACTGCACCATCTGGAGATGTTGCTGCGGCCCAGACAATCACCACCATACACTTCAACCATTTCTTTGTGAAATTCCGTCTGGGTTTTCCGTTTAGACCACAAAAATCGGACTACACCCCGTTACTCTTCGTTCGTAGACGACGCTAACAATCGCGACATCTTCGTAGCGTCGTTCACACTGTCTTCCACAACGGCGACACCTGATTCAGCCAAACCGGTCTGTAGCGTTATTTTAAAACTCGTTGTTTGCTAAACTGCAACCTGCTCCTTCCAAATTGCAAAGAAAAAAATTGCTGTGCGTTGCTTTTCGATCCTCCCTAGTATAAAATTTCATTCCTAAAGTTCCTTTTGTTACAGAATGAAGCAAAGAGCAAAACGATTTTATCAGAATATGATTCCAGTATTATACTCACGTGTTCGTAGAAACTATTGCAACTGAATTTTTTCAACAAGAAAACTTGTAAATGATTTCAGCAAAATTCGCGTCACGCATGACCACACCGAAACACAGTCCGTTACATTGTAACGTAGAATTAAATCACAACTAAATATAATAAGGTTTATTATTTCCTGACATTGAGTAGTACTTACTTAGGTGAATTAATGAATGTTGTGGTAGAACCAATGAAAGAAGATACGAGAGTCATAAAAGTAAATATTTACTAAAGTATTGCGGCGAAAATAGTAAGTACATAGACTGTTTAGTTTTTCAAAAACAATATTTATTATTATTATACAATGTATATATTATTCAGATTTATACAAATCGACCCTGACACCGATGACATATGTTATACACTGCTGGCCACCCAAAATGCAACACCAAGAAGGACACGAGATAGCAAAGCCAGATTTACTGGACACAAAACAACAGATACAAAGATGAGACGATTGAGCTTACAGGCCCGTGCGACTTGCGGAACACGTAGACATCAATAGTTCCTGTGGCCCCCATGGCTGGCAATAACGGCCGCTACACGTCGCGGCATCGAACGAAAGAGGCTTTGGATGTGGGCTTGGGGTATGTCGGTCCTGGCTGCTTCCACACGTTGCCACAGTTTATCGGGCGTAGACGCGGATGGTGCTTGCCGGGATACTCGGTTGCCGATCAGCGACCAGACGTGTTCGATGGGCGACATATAGGGAGCACAGCGGCAGTGGCACCTGGTGTGCCGTGAAGAATTGCTGCACGATGCGTGTCAGGTGCGGGCGCGCATTGTCCTGTTGAAACGTGGCCGCTGACAGTTCATCTAGGTAAGGGAGGAGTATAGGCTCCAAAACGTTGGAGATGTAGCGGTGGCTTTTGAGTTTACCGGCGATGCGTACCAGAGGGATGCGGGTGTCATATCCAATTGCGCCCCAAACCATAACGCCAGGCGACAGACCAGTATAGCGATGCATAATGCAGGCGTCATACAGTCTCTCGTCGAGGTGCCGTAACTCGCGGATCCGACCATCGGGGTGTTGCAGGCAGAAGCGGGATTCGTCGGAGAAGGCAATGTCGTGCCATTACGTAGTTCAGGTGTGGCATTCAACGGCCCGCTGCCGCCGCACTCGCCGTTGGTGTAACGTCAATGGCAATCGGAACAATGGGCGCCGCGCGACAAGTACCCGCTCTTGCAGACGATGTCGAATGGTACGTGCTGACACAGGTTGTTGGTTGTTGCGCAACACACCGTTATTCCTGCGCTACCGTTCGTGATGTGGCGGTGCGAGCCGTCAATGCCCGCCACACAACATGCCAATCCTCTCGTTCGTTGGTGTACCGCAGCTGCTGCAATCGCTCACGTCGGTCCGTCCATCCCTCCTACACACACCGATTCATTCTCGCCTCACTGTGTCTGGATGTCGTCCCACACCGGTGCCGATGTCTCGGTACGATAAACCGCTGTCGCGATAAGCCACTATTCGTCCTCTGTCGAACTCCGAAACGTGCTGGAATGACTGCCGTAATCTGCGACGAGGCATCAGAAAGCTTCCCACACACAGGTCCGGCAGCACTACACACTTCCACTACTTACACCCTGCCTTCTGTGCACCCTTCTTATAGTGCTTCTCGGTAGCATGCCGGGCGCACATGATTTGCATATGCCCTGCAATACTAATCGTTTGCATATCCTCTCGCGGGCGACGCATGCTCTGAATTTCAGGCTAATCGGATGCTTCCTTCTTGGTGTTGCATTTTGGGTGGCCAGCAGTGTAGTTACGAAAGTCCATCTGCGCATACGCAGACTAAAATCTGACCTAATAATGGAAAGGATAGCTGAATCGCTTGTGTGTTAGTGAGGGGTGGGGAGGTTAGTGATTTTAAAGCTCTTGCCAATAGCAGGTACTCCCCCCTTCCTGGAGAGGTCGGCAGAAAGCCAAACTTTACTACAACGCGCCATTTTCATAGCATCAAAAATGCATTTCTCTGATAGTTTTATGACATTCAGCAACGGCTTTCCGTAATTTACGCATATTACGGGAAGATGCATACCATCGAAATGCATTTTTGTAATGGCGTTTAGGACATTTAGCATCCGGTTCCCGTAATTTACCCAAATTACTGGAAGATGCATAGCATCGAAATTAATTTTAGGACATTTAGCGTCCGGTCTCCTTAAATTACGGAGATTACGAGAAGATTCATAACATCTAAATGTATTTTTGAAAATGGCTGTTAGGACATTTAGCATCCGGCTCCTGAAATTTGCGTAGATTGCAATGCGATATTATCACTCTTATGTGAAACGTGATGAAACAATGTTCGGTGATAGTTTAGCAAAATGTTTTGTTGAGTAATGGAATTAACTATTCTTGCGTCAGTTCATGGGTCACTATTCAATAATCTGATTTTTTTTTTTTTTATGATTGGAGGTTTAACGACCACCGTGAGCAACTCAGTGGGCTATAAGCAATCGCCCGTCCCTAAGTTTGGGCCACTGGTTCCAGGGAAGGGAGAGAGTCAGCGCAATAAGACAAACGCATCATCCATGCCTCACCGGGAGTCGAACCCGGACCCATCTCGGAAGAATGATCAGAAGCCATCGCCTAGACCACTACGCCACCGGGACGGCAAAAATCAGATTTCAGCGATGGTTTTGACTTCTTCCGTTACATCGAAATTTTTTGCGTGGGATTTACGATATTGCTGTCGGGTAAGATGCTTATCATCAAAAACAAGCGGCTTCTTAAAATAAAACAGTTGTCATTTTTTAAATGGTGTTACTTTCAAACGAATACATTTTTTTCCAGCACTACGGCAGTTTTGTAGTTAAACTTGCGGCATCTACGAACGTTTTTAACTACGATCTACCCGTATCAAGTGGTGGTCTTCGAGAGATAATAATGCTTTCCGTTCAACATGATCGCAAGTAAAAAATGAAAAAATAATCTTTTCCAAATATTTGTGGACCACTATCTTTGCGTTATTCGGTTAGCGCATTTTTGGCAAATTTCCAAACATACGACACCTCCTGATAATTACGACGGGGACTTTTCAAAAATCAAAGTGTGGTTTCTTTTTTTTTTTTTTTTTTTTTAGTGGTAAATATCGGCATCGCCGTATGATCAGCAGAGATTGAATTCATAACATTTTAAACAGATAATCCGCGTATTGCAGGGACGAAAATCCGGGTATTTAAAACAAACTGTAAAATGAAAATGTAAAATTCAAATCAGACCGATTCTTACCCGGAATTATAGAAAAAGCCGAGTTTTAAACTCATTAAATTTCTATTTGTATTCAACGTATTTTGCTGGAAATGGATTTAATATGAGAAACAAAATTCACAGGGCTTTGTTTTAATAAATATTAAAACACTTCTGCAGTTAAATTGTTCAGTCTTTCCTGTGTAACTGTTTGCATTTGTTTGTTGTTTCGTGATGATCGATAATCCTTAGTTTCGCCAAAACGCTGGCGCAAACTCTTTTGGGGTTTGCAGTGATATCTTGGCCGCGTACCATCCATCGAGGGAAATTATAAATCTAAACGATATTTTCACATTTCTGGCTCCTTTCTGTAGAGTCAAGAGCACGGGTAGGAACAGAGCTCTAGTAATTCGACGAAAACAAAAAGCAAGATTAGCATAAAATGGAATTAAAGTGAAGCCACCAGGACAAACATTTTGCACTCTCCCTATGCAAAGACCTGTGACAGATTCTCATGTCATTATACTGACAAAGAATAAATTGCTTGAAACTTAGTGCTTTGCTATATATACTACTCATGCTTGTTCTCCGTACGGTGAATCTATGAAATCATTTTGTGAGCATAAAATTAAAGAAAGGGAAAAATAATTATGGGAAAGAAAAGTAATTTAAGATACGTAACTGCTTTATAATTTAGAGCAGGTTCGTGATGTCAATTCATACGATTTGACGTAAAACGAAGAAGGCTTTGGCGACTCTTAAATTTAAATTTCATGGAATTTATACAGCATTTCAACGTTTCTGGCATAATTATCTTTAAATCTATCAGCATTTTAAACAGTAAAGCCAACACAACGTTTTGAATTTTTCGGTTTTCAGAGTGTTCTATGTGCACAAGTGGTAGAAAAATTCCAGCACGCAATATTACAAAGTCGCCATTTTGATAATCAGTCTTTTCTAGAATATCAGACCCATCAGCGTAGGAATTTTGCGAGTTCTAGTCCATTTAGAAGAGGTCCAACAATTTCCCTACAGACTCAATGCTCCAAAACCGCCATTTTGATTTTTTTTCGGGCTTTTCTAGGTATGCGGACCTTAACGCCTATCAATATGCCAATTTTCAGATCTCTAGGTTATTTAGAAGAGGTCGAACAATCCGCGAAAGATTCAAGCAGACAATAATATAAAGCGGAATTTTGATTTTTTTTTCGGTTTTACAACTGTTCTATGTATACGGACCTTAATTTAGGTCTATCAACATGCCAATTATCACATCTCTACGTCATTTAGAAGTGGTCGAACAATTCGCAGACGAACACATATGCAATTTCTCTCTTTGCTTTATATACGTAGATTCTGCAAATTGATGCGAAGTTTAATACACATTTAACATACAAAAAATGAAAGCAGAAAGAAATCATACATTAGTAGATCATTTCTTTCATTATCCTTTTTTGTGAAATGCAGTTTGCTATAAAACACAAGTGGTGTGAATTCACGGAAAAATCCAGAAAATAACATAAGCAATGTTGCCGGCAGGTGTGTGTCTTTTAATGAAATTTCCGTCTTTACAGTTTCCCTTTCTTATAACTTCTGTAATTTGACAGAATTTTCGTAGTCAATAATTCCGTTTATTTTAGAAAAGTCCGCATTGGGTATTTCTGTATTTACATAGAAATTTCTCAAAATCCTCAATTTTGACATTGGCATCCCTTTTACTATGCTTAAGATTCTTTTTCCTAGTGTCTTGACACCAAGTCTTAAATAGCCCTTAGAAATAACAAGCCAGAAAATCAATGTTACTTCATCGTGTGGGTAGGTAATACAGGAAATATTTAGAGACGTTGAAATGTGAAGTCTCATTTACAAGCCATTACAGAACCGCTATCATATACACTGAGTGGTAACTTTATTATGACCACCTGACAGTTTTAAGCAAATGAGCTATGGCTGCACGCTGTTGCAGCCAGAGGGCGAGGCTAGTATAAAAAGGGAAAGCTTAGTGCTTGCGACAGTAGTAGGGTGAGTTTTGGGTGACGAGATGGGAAAAAAATGAGATTTGACGGACTTTCAACGTGGGATGATTGTAGGAGCTCGGAGCCATGGAGCGAGTATCACCGAAACCGCTGCATTAGAGAAATGTTCCAGAGAAGCTATTGTTATAGCGTTTAAAGACTGGACTGTCAGCCAAAAAACTGGGTCTCTACGTGCAACTGTGGTCGTCGTCGACTAGTGACTGCTCGGGAGGAACGGAGAGTATCCAGACTGGTGACAGACAACAGAAGGACAACAGCGCAGCAAATTACAGACCATCTTAATCAAGGATCCCTTCAAATGATCTCTGCACGCACTGTTCGTCGTACACTGCATCGGATGGGATATAGCAGTCGAAGTCCTGTTAGAACACCTTTGCTGTCTGCAGTTAACAAGATATAACGTCTCCAGTTTGCACAGGAGCTCAAGGATTGGACAGTCGATAATTGGAACAAATTATGTTGTCCCATGAATCACGTTTTTAGTTGCACCATGCCGATGGCCGAGTGAGAATTTGGCGGAAACAGGACGAAAGCATGAACCCCAAATGCATTGCTGCAACCCTTCAAGCTGGTGGAGGTAAGGTTATGGTTTGTGGAATATTTTCCTGGCATGCTTTGGGCCCTTTAATTCGTGTTGATCTACGTCTGACTGGCACATCATGTCTAAACATCGTTGCGGACCAAGTGCACCCTGTCATGTGGATGGTTTATCCCAATGGCAATGGCTACTTTCAACAAGGTAATGCGTCCTGCCATAGTGCTCGTATTGTACAGGATTGGTTTCGGGAACATGCCGGTGAGTTTACTTTGCTTAGGTGTCCCCCACAATCTTCAGATCTCAACCCCATTGATAATTTGTGGGATGAAGTTGAACGAGCCATCCGACAGCTGGATTAACAACCCTGCAATCTCACACTCATGCAAAGTGCTATTCATCAGGCATGGTCTCAGATCCCACAAACCACCTATCAACATCTCGTGAAGTCCATACCACGAAGAATCAACTCAGTATTAAAGGCAAAAGGTGGCCCAACGAAGTACTGAGGGTGTGGTCATAATAAAGTGGCCACTCAGTTTATAAGATTTGGAATGATGCAGCCTTGAGGGAACTGTTCTCCTGCCAATAGGTAGAACCAAACAGCTCAGTGCCGTCCCGGTGGCACAGTGGTTTAGACGATGGCCTCTGATCATTCGTTCAAAAGGAGTCCGGGTTAGAATCCTGGTGAGGCATGGATGTTGTGTTTGTCTTACGGTACTGGCTCTCTCCCTTCCATGGAACCAGTGACCCTAAATTAGAGAAGGGCGACTGCTTATAGCCCATTGAGTTGCTCACGATGGTCGCTAAACCTCCAATAAAAAACATATATACCTCCGTTCGGAAGGAAACATACTGAAACGAGATGCATGCCTTCTTACAAGTTTCTACGGCTGCTTTACTCTCCAGGAAGAGCACGGAAGTCACCAGTCCAAATGTCGTTGATCATTCCTTTTTATTGGAGCCTTAACGATCACCGTAGGCAACTCAGTGGGCTATAAGCAGTCGTCCGTCCCTAATTTAGAGCTACTGGTTCCAGA
This sequence comes from Macrothele yani, assembly GCA_039090855.1. Lineage (NCBI taxonomy): Eukaryota > Metazoa > Arthropoda > Arachnida > Araneae > Macrothelidae > Macrothele > Macrothele yani. The sequence goes on along the minus strand of CM077002.1, from coordinate 20,187,805 downwards.
AAAGGTAGAGAGCTAGTGCCGTAAGACAAACACAACGTCCATGTCTTATCGGGATTCAAACTCGTACCCATCTTAGACAAATGGTCACAAGCCAGCGCTTAGACCACGGCGCCACTGGGGAAGGTGGCGTTGAGCATTTACAAGAGATCTGTTAGGCTTGCCCGCAGTTTCTACACCAAGGAAACCTACGGAATGCAACTATCTGCTTACAGTTGTAGTGCTGGTAGATGTTTTTAAAATACTTTCAAGGTCGGAAGAGAAGTCTGCTTCAGATCGTATGCTTGATTAAGAATAAATTATCAAAGTTTATTCACAATTAAAAGCTTTTGCAGCATCGAATATAGTTTCGCAGAGCTTCTGACTTTGCGAATCTATAGCGTAAATATGTTTACGCCCCATTCGTCATGATGAAGCCGAGCCAGAAGCTCAGCGAAACATGCTAATAAAGCTTTTAATTGTGAATAAACGTTGATAATTTATTCTTAATCAACATCACAAGTGTGTAGTCTTTAATTATATATAACGTATGTTTGATATTTGTGTTTCCTCAAACAAGTTTCTTTGAGACAGATCCGTGATCATGAAAGGCTTCCCAGTGCGTGTTTTACTGCAGTAGTGTTCCTCTGGTGGCACAGTTGTCTAAATGCCATTCGTCCGTGATGGGTACTGGGCTGGAGTCCTCGTGAAGCATGGATATCGTTTTTGTCTTACGGCACTGGTTCTCTTCCTTCCCTTGAACCCTTTTAGCCCATCGAGGTGCTCACGACTGTCGTTAAACCCTCAAACAAACGGAAGAAAAGCTGCAGTAGCAGTGTCGGTTTTCCATCTTCGAACTGCGTGAGCTATAGCAGATATTAGTAAATTAACAAGTCAGTTAAATCATGCAATACATTGATTATGATACGGTTTCTAACATATCAGAAATCATTAATCGAGTTATTACTCAAGTTATGAGGATAATGGCTGTGGAATAAATCTTGGTACAGTGCCCTGTCCTTTGACCCTATTTCGATGTTATTTAGCAGAATTGGTTCCGTATACCTCCGAAACAACATACTAAAGTTTTGTCACAATAGAAGTATTTTTAGACAAGTTATGAGGATAATGGCTGTGGAATAAATCTCGCACCTATGCCCTGACCTTTGACCCCATTTCAATGATATTAAACAGAACTGGTTTAGTACATCTCCGGAACAACATGATGAAGTTTTGTCGCAATCGAAGCATTTTTACGCAAGTTGTGATGCATGAGGGCGATGGAATGGATCCCGCTTCTATGTCCTAACCTTTGACCCCATTTCGCTCATTTTCAATAGGAATCCTTCCCAGCTCGTCCCCTACCACATACTGATATTTCATCTAAATCGAACCATTCTTACGCGAGTCATCGTGCGGACGGATAGAGAGACAGACAGGTGGACAAAGCTGCAGCATATACGCTTCTTCAACCTACGGTTGGAAAGCGCAAAAAACAGTGGTATTTAATCATCTTCCCGCTTTGGCAGCATAACAGTTCCGTTTTACGCGGTTTATTGTCTGTTCGTGCGAGTGTATCTCTCTGCCTCGCGGACTGATTCTTCTATGGCAGATCCACGATTTTAATGCAGAATTACCAGAGATATACGAAGCAACTGTATGCGGATTCGTTAATCCGCAATTTGCATAATCAACATGGTGTGAGAATATTTTTTGCAGTCGCTCCGATGGCCGAATGGTACGAAGCATCGGCTTCTACTCATTCTCACTAGATTGGTCTCCTGGGAGAAGTACCCATGGTGAGTTTGTTTCATTGCACTGGCTCTCCCCTTACATGGCACCAGTGGCCAGAAATTAGGAACGGGCGACAGTTTAGACTCACGAGGTTCGTTGAACCTCGAGACAAACAAAAAACTTGTTTTTCGCTACGCAATGTACACCCATGTCTCACGGCCACTCTTTTACGAATATGAAGTAAGTGTTGCTGTTTCGTGATGATTTCCAAAGCTGCCTGATTCCTTGTAGGGATGTTTGACTGCTCAAACGTAATTTTGTACACAGCAAAATACACCAAAATACAAAATTCCGAAGCCTGGGAGTGGCCAAAATACGCATTATGACCATCCCAGCCTAGAGAAATGAGTCCGCCTGGAGACGGAAGAGTGGCGTAGGTGAAGTTCACAGAGCAGTATATATACAACCCGAATACCGGCTTTCGGTTAGCAGTCAAAATGAAAAAAAAACAGCCGATTTATCGGAGTTTAATAAAAGGCTAATTATGATGGCACCACGACTTGAACTACGATCTCGGAAATGGCGCGGCTTGTAGGTTATTCACGTGCTGCTCCAGGGAATACGTATCAAAAGTGGCGCACACGTGGCGAAACGACAAACCGCCGTCCATCTGTGTGTCGTTCGTAGCTCATTGATGCCAGAGGGGAGCGTAGACTGTCGCGCATTGCTCACTGCAACGGCAGGGCCACAGTGCGACAAATCATCCGCAGCGACAACAGTGGTGATCAGGGTTGTTTGTCACAGCACACAGTTCATCGCAGCCTCCTGCGCATGGGCCTGCGTGGCCAACGACCCAGCCGTAACCCCACGTTCACTGCACGTATTCGCCAACAACAAACGTCACCCCGGTGGCGAAGGGGTCTAGGCAATGGCTTCTGATCATTCGTCCGAAAGGGGTCCGGGTTCGAATCCCGTGAGGCATGGATGTTGTGTGTGTCTTACTGCACTGACTCTTTCCCTTCCCTGGAACTAGTGGCCCTAAATTAGGGACGGGCGACTGCTTACAGCGCATTGAGTTGCTCACGGTGGTCATTAAACCTCCAATCAAACAAAAAAGAATGAAATGGGCCCAAGATAACTGAAATTGGACCGTGGATGATTGGAAAAAGTGGCCTGTTCTGACGAATCAGGATTTCTGGTGCACCACATAGAAGGCCGAGCACGGATGCGCCGATTACCAACGGAGGCTATGGCACCTGGATGCACTGTTGGACGGAAACAAGCCTGCGGCGGCGGTGTTAAGCTAAGGGCTATGTTTTCTTGGGACACTTTGGGCGCCATCGTCCCAATAGCACAATCAGTGACAGCTTTCAATTATTCTGGAATAAGTTCACCCCTTCATGGCAACTGTGTTCCCTGCTGGTGATGGCCATTGCCAACAGGATAATGCGTCATGCGACACTGCCACAATCATCAGGGAGTGGGTTAAGGAACATGCTGATGACTTTCTGTTAATGCCCTATGCTCCAAATTCACCTGACATGAACAGAATCGAACATTCGTGGTTCGACTTGGAAAAGCGGGTTTGGGCTAAATCACCACCACCCCGAAATGTATGGGAACTGGAGAACCTGCTGTTGACGTTATGGTTCCAGATACCCCAGGATACTTATCGACACCTCATCCAGTCGATGCTTCGCCGAGTGGCTGCTGTTCGGAGGGCAAAATGGGGTCCTACAGCTTATTAGGCAGTTTCTCATAATGTAATTGCTCATCGGTGTATGTTTGCTATTAATTATCTTTCTCGATTGGTTGATCAGCATACACTTAAATAAATCTTTAAGTACAGAAGAAGACTCTTTGAAGAGACGAATATTTGCCATCTCCTGATTAGATTTCCGCAACGCAACCAGTCTTACATCTACATATGTACTGGTAGAAACGTCTGTGCCAGATGATTTTAAAGATCATGTGATTTCTCCCTTCGTCTTAATCGGAACATTCCCTGTAAGAGAATATATGTATTATTACAAATTGCAACTCAGGAAAACTAGCGTTTTCTGATTAAAAGAAACCTTTAAAGTTTCTATTAGTTTTAGCAGCTTTCCTTTAATTTTTTAGGACTCTTGCTATTATTAATAATTTTCATTACGACGATGGTGTGAATGCAGTTTCTCTTTTTGTGAATTCGCATATTTTTTAGTTATATACTAAACTTTTTCAGTCAGGATAATTGATTATAAGCTTGCCTATTTGATATCGCTATTGCAGATAATGTGTCGTTTCTCTCGAGAAATATTAATACCAGTGATTAATAATTTGCGTTTCTGTATTATCGCGAAATAAATATCCCCGATGCTAAATATTAAGGGTAAGTATGCTTTCTGGCAGATTTTTGCAATTAATTATGTTTGGTAGCAGGATATCTAACTTTTTGTTTTATGTTTATTCCAATGGTTTTTTACAAATTGATCTGAATTTATTTTATGAAAGTTTATGAAACTTTTTCAGCATTATCTTAATGTAATTGTTTAATGATGGCAATGGGAAACAAATTAATGTTTTAATTCGTGGACGGCATAAACTATGTAATCCCAAGGTGCACATATTCAAGTAAAATAATCGATAATTTATTAAAGGTTTTACTGAGATTAGAACTTTTACTCAAAAATCTTAATTTAGACGGCTTCGTAACTGCTATACGCATCAGACCTTCAAAAAGGTATTGTTATCTCACTTGAGGAAAAGCATCAGAGTATTGGTTTTTCGATTGCGTTATGAGTTGCTGACTTTCACGGGAATATTCTTTACCGGAATAAATTTTTGGTTATATTCAAGTAGCCCTTAGGTGTTATTTCTTTAATGATATATCACAACAAAACCGTTGCAACAGCTTGTTGTTGTTGTTTTGTGTTGTTTGAAGGTTTAACGAACAACTCGATGGGCTAAAGTATTCGCCAGTCCGTTATTTTGTGTCACTGCTTGCAGAGAAATGAGAGAGCTGGTGCTGTAAGACAAACACAGCATTCATGCTTCCCCATTGGGATTCTAACCCGGACCCGCTTTTCTTGATGCGTCACCAATGTCTTGAGTATATTCGTACCGACAGACATATTCCAAAATCTGCCTTGACCATCTAACAAGGTATTAAAATTCCTCCTATACAATACTAGCCCCCTGGTCTTATTCTGTTTAAAATTTGTTTTGCTTTTTTACACAAAATACCAAATCTTTGGTGGGTTTTTTTTTCAGAACGTTTTGAGGTAAAATGCTCGAATAGAAACCTCTTCACAGTCAGTTCCTGGGAAATAGGAGTTCAATAGTCGGAAAGCATGAGAGATATCTTGAAAACGTTGATCACACGTGCAACTATTCAGCTCATGAAGAATGTCCGTATATTCTATTTGAAACCTAATTACCCTATTTCCCGGAGCGTAGCCAATGAAATAAGACACGTGTCGTTAGCTGGCTTGGAGGATATATAAGGTGTGCTGTAGGTATTCTGAAAAACATATCACTCGTTGTTGTCATGGATAAAAGAAGCGATTTATCAGATTTGCAAAAAGGGATGATTATCAGCTTTTGGGCCAAGGGCGGCAGTATTTCTGAAACAGCGCAGTTTGTAAAAAGTTCGCGTGCTGCTGTATTTAAAGTGTATCGTGATTGGAGAAATGGCACCATTGTCAATAAGCGATGTCGAAACTGCAAAGAAACACGTGCCATTGATGTGAGAGGTGAACGTCGGCTTCGAAGGGGCGTAAGGGCCGATCGGCATGCTACAGTGGAGCCACTCACTGGCCGAATGAACCAGGGGGCTACCGGAAGTGTAGCCCCCTGGTTCATTCGGCCAGTGAGTTGAACGAGAGTTCAGCGAAACCTGCTATGTATGGGAATTCGATGCAGACGGATGGTTTTTTTTTTTTTTTTTTTTTTTTTATTGGAGGTTTAACGACCACCGTGAGCAACTCAATGGGCTATAAGCAGTCGCCCGTCCCTAATTTAGGGTCACTGGATCCAGGGAAGGGAGAGAGCCAGTGCCGTAAGACAAACACAACATCCATGCCCGCCCGGGATTCGAACCCGGACCCCTTACAGACGAATGATCAGAGGCCAGCGCCTTAGACCACTGCGCCACCGGGGCGGCCCAGCAGACGGATGGTCACTGCACCTATGATGACGCAGATGCATCGGCAGAAAAGGCTTACATTTGTACGGCAGTATCGGAATTGGACCTCCGCTGATTGGCCAAGGATTGCCTTCTCCGATGAGTCATGTTCTGTGCTTCATAGAGCGGATGGAGGTTGGCGTATAAGGCGAGAAACGTTGGAGAACAAACACTCTCCAACCATTGCTGGAAGAACACAAGCTTGTGGGGGAAGCGTTGTGTTCTGGGGAATGTTTTCGTGGAATTCCCTGGGTCCAGCCGTACCTGTGGAAGGCACTATGGACCGAATTCGTTATGAATCCATCCCTGCAGACCACGTACATCCACACATATTGATTGTCTTACCTGGGGAGGATGGGATCTTTCAGAACGACAGTGCGACGTGTCACACAGCTAGAAATGTCCGAGAGTGATTGGAAGAGCACGATGAAGACTTCAAAGTACTTCCCTGGGCCCCTAATTCCCCAGACTTAAACCCAACCGAAAATCTGTGGGACCACTTCGATCGTGTCTTTCACTCTATCCTAGCAAACACAGTCTTGCTGGCCCCGCAATATGTTGCCGCCGTCCAACCGTCAATAAAATGTCCGAGCGGACACCACATGTGCCAGCAGGGGGCCAACAGTGGCACCCCCATCCGTTGCCATATGCCACAACAGGGATATTAGTTATCCATCATGGGCAGTCGCTGCTACAAGTGGCCCTTTCAGAGGCCCTGCAAAGCACTTGGTATACATGTTGGCTAGCCTAATGTGGTCCGCTAGTTTCCCGGCAGTTGCAGCCGGCAATCATGTGAAATAATTGATGACTTGCCGAATCCTGTCCGCTGATTTCCCAGCAGTAGCCATAGAAAAATATGTATATAAATAAAGGATAACCGCAGTTTCCCAAAACTACAACTACTTTTTTCGCCTTACGAAACTTTTGCATTACAGCACTGCGCTGGGGAAATTTTCGAAACAGGTCCTGAAAAACGCCCGTTTGGATCTGGGTGATAAAAAAAAAAGGGACAATCTGAATGGAAAGCGGGCGCTCTTTCAACGGGACTGGCTTGCCAAGCACAATCATTTACTTCAAGGTGAGCATCTTTCCTGCGGAATGTGTAACGAATGGTTCTCTTTTTTTATTTTTACTGTGTTGCGAGGTATTTTTCATAAATGTCAGTTTCATATAATTCGTAAATTTATTTTTTCAACGTAATAATTTTTTTTTTTTACCTTAAGGGAACTTCACTCATTTTTAACGAGTGTACCAACTTAAAGGCGCTTTCCAAAGTTTCGTGCTGTCCTTGTTGTCTTGAAAGTCGATTGTTGAATTAATATTTTTACCCGTTCGTGTCACAATTTGTTACATTTTTAACGTTTCATCGTTCCTTTCCGCTGTCCGAAGCTACATTTGTTTCAAAGAGGAAAAATATTTTATTTTACTTCTCGTTATATTTAGAAGTGAATTCTTCTAGTCTTGTGTATTCAACCGATGTATGAGTAAATTCTATCCACATAGCGTTGCTTTTTTTTTCTTTTTCCAATAATTGATAAATTTTGTACGCAATATTGTAAAATGAAAGAGGGAACCATTGGATTACACATTCCGCACGAAACAGACAGCTTCAAGCACACACGCGTGCGTGGCAAATTAGTCCGGTCGGTAGAGACCTCAGCTCCCACACCAACAGCCCTGGTTCGTATCCACCCACCTCCAAACGGACATTTTCCCGGTCTGTTGAGAAAATTTCCTCAGCGCAGTGCTACAATTCACAAGTTTCGGAAGGGTAGAAAAAAAGTTGTAGCTGTGTGGAACTGCGGTTATCCTCGATTTTGTTTATGGCTAATACTGGGAAATTGGCGGACAAGATTCGGCAAGCCACCAGTGACGTTACGTGGTTGCTGGCTGCCACTACCGGCAAACTAGCGAACCAATTAGGCTAGCCATCATTTCTGGCACGTGCTTGCAGGGCAGCTGAAGGGCCACTGGTGGCAGCTATTGCCTGTCATGGAAAACTGATGGCCCTGTTGTGGCATATGTCAACTGATGGGTGCTAACTGTTGGCCCTTCTGTTGGCCTCTCGGACATTTTATTGACGGATCGGCAGCGGGAACATAGTGCTGGGCCATTGCTGGCAGTGCTAGCCCAGCAAGACTGTTTTTGCTGGGTTGCTCCGGAGTGAGAGGACCCAGTTTCGATGCCCGGCGCGGACGAACTTGTACGTTATAACACGTTCTATCTGCATGTGTGGTATTTCAATGAATGAGAATTGAACAGCAATTATTTCCAGATTAGTGCAGAAAATGGATTTGCGATCTCGACTCTCATCACCTCCTCTGACAACAACAGTGCCTTGACCTAGATCCCATTGAAAGTATGAGGGACATTCCTCAAAGAGATGTTCGGCGTAGACGTCCTCTTCCATCAACACTGATAGATTTTCACGATACTTTGCTGTAAGAAACATTATCTTTATATCAGAACGTACTCAGGCATGTCAAAGTCTCCATGGCGTGTCTCATGTTTGCTGTCATTGACAAAAATGCGTTGGTCTCATGTTTGCTGGGTCTCATGGTGTCTCATGTTTGCTGGGTCTCATGGTGTCTCATGTTTGCTGTCATTGACAAAGACACAGGTAACTCACTACTGCGGTGACGCAAGAGAAAAATTAACATTGCAGCACCGGTTAGCCTGCCGGTGCAGTTCAAGAAAGAGAACAGTCACTCCGGATTAGTAACACGTAGGTTCGAATTCCAGCACCGACAAAAGACAATATATTATAAACAATACAAAGTAAAGCTCTTTTTATTCTTTTAACCATTTTGCATATTTATATACAAAATTATCAAAAGTATTCAGACACTACCAAACATTGACATACGTGCAAGGATGGTTGCTCCGAAAGGTGCGCTGTGAGTGGGGAGGTAGGTACACTATATTGACAAAAGTCACCGGACACCTGGAAAAGAAACACAACATAGCACTTATTGACCTACATTAGTACGGTGTCGGTCCACCTTTGGCCTTAATGCATGCACTGACCCTTCGAGACATGCTTTCGACATGGTTTTGCAACACAGCGATAGGTATGCGTTTCCATTCAATACTTCATGCTTCCGCTAACTGTTGCTTGGTAGTAAGCCTTGGTTCCAAACGTTTTATGCGGCGTTCTAATTCATCCCATAGGTGTTCTGTGGGATTAAGATCAGCGGTCTGTGCTGGCCAGTCCACACACGACAAGGAATGATCGTAAAACCACGCCGCAACAGTCCTTGCTTTATGGATCGGTGCATTATCCTACTGGTAACAACAATGCTCGATTCCATAGTATTGCCACAGAGCTGGTATGGCATAATTATCCAGAAAATCAGGGTAGACGTGTTGGTTTACAGGTTTATCCACGATAACCAATGGGCAGGGACCACACCACGAAAAACACCCCAACACGAGTAAACTGCCAGCTCCAAACGTGACCGTAGGAACAGTACATTGTGGTAAATAGCGTTCCATCCGGCTGCCGCCATACCCACACACGGCCATCAGACTGATGGATCGTGTATCTGGATTCATCCGTCCATAGGACTCGTGTCCATTGATCTGAGGTCCACGATAAATGTCCTTTACACCATGCTAAACGAGGAGTAGCATTCCGAGTAGAGATGAAAGGCTTATGAGCAGCCGCGCGACTACGGTAACCCATGGAATGAAGTTCTCTTCGAATGGCACGTGTATATACCGAGGTTTCAGCATTTGTACTCACATGTACACTGATGTCTTCTGCAGTACTCAGTCGATTAGCTGTAACGACACTCCTGAGGCTTCGACGTCCTCTATCACTGATTTTCTTTGGTCTGCCGGTACGTACTGCTGCTTCAGGCACGCCATGTGTTTCCCGCTTATTCAGTACACCAAAAACAGTACTTTTGGTTTTATTTAAACGCCTCTAGGTTTCTGTCATGGACAACCCACTAATATAACACCCAACAATCTTTCCTTTCTCAAAGTCAGTTCTCTCCCGTCGCAACATTTTCACTCAACCTCACAGTGCGATATGATCGCGGTCAGACGCAGCCTTGTTTTTATACCGTTTGCAGCTGTACCGCGCATCTTAACATTGCGGCGGATCCGTTCATTTGCTTTTGAAGGAGTGTTTTGTGACTTTTGTTAATATAGTGTATATAAAGCTGAGATCTTCTGTCGTGTTATTAGTATCTCTGAAGCGGATATGCTGAGTAGACGTGAACCTTCTGAGTTCCGGCACGGGCAGCATTTCATTTTAGTAACGTTTCATACGGAGCATTGTAACTAAACATACAATAATCGACTGCAGGTGATCCCGAGAAGAGATGAAGTAGAAAGGTGCAACTACAGAAAAAAAGAACTTTTATAACGAAGTAAATTTCTCCGTCATTTCTGTCCACGCCAGGATTCGAACCCGGATCCCCTCATTCCGGAATAAGTCACTCTACCAATTGAGCTACGCGGACGTTTGTTCTGACTACTATCTGCCTTTAATGTCGTGTGCGTCCTGCTGGCAGATACGTCACACGTTCAGAAAAGCCGCACAAACTCACGAATCGTGACAGGAGAGCTGTGGTTAAAAACGTTAAGAAATCCCATTCTTCTTCCACCTTTTCCATCTCTACCGAAGCAGGGAATACTAGTAATGCTCGGTTAGTACCATAACTATCTGCAGAGAGTTGTACAATGTGGGATGCTACGGTTGAGTAACGGCACACAAGCCACACATCACTACCGTGAATGCGGGGCGCCGTATGGGATGGTGTGTCTCCTGTCGTTCCTGGACTGAGGACAACTGGAAACCTGTTCTTTGGAGTGATGAGTCACGCTTTTCACTCTTGGAGTAGTGTGTCTCCCGCCGTTCCTGAACGGTAGGCGACTGGAAAGCTGTTCTTTGGAGTGATGGGTTAGGCTTTTTACTCTTGTAGTAGTGTCGTTCCTGGACTGTGGGAGACCAAAAAGCTGTTCTTTGGAGTGATGAGTCACGATTTTTACTCCTGGAGTAGTATATCTCCCGCCGGTTTTGGACTGTGGGAGACTGGAAAGCTGTTCTTTGGAGTGATGAGTCACGCTTTTCACTCTTGGAGTAGTGTGCCTCCCGCCGTTTCTGGACAGTGGACGACTGGAAAGCTGTTCTTTGGAGTGATGAGTCACGCCTTTCACTCTTGGAGTAGTATGTCTCCCGCCGTTGCTGGACGGTGAGCGACTGGAAAGCTGTTCTTTGGAGTGATGAGTCACGCTTTTCACTCTTGAAGTAACGTGTCTCCCGCCGTTCCTGGACTGTGGGAGACTGGAAATCTGTTCTTTGGAGTGATGAATCACGCTTGTCGCTCTTCCAATCTGATGTGCGGGTTTGGATTTGGCGACAGCCCGGCGAACGTTATTCGTCAGACTCTGTTCTTGCAACTATTAAGTTCAGCGGAGGCTCCATCATGGTATGGACGAGTGTTTCGTGAATGGAAAACGTCCCGTTGGTTTTTATACCACAAAATATGAACTCGTTAGTGTGCTTCGACGTTCTGAATAAGTCTGCCTTAATTAAAAACTGGCAGTATAATGGAAATGGCCTTTGTCTCTTTCAACATGATGGAACTCCCTGCCGCACTCCACGGCGTGAGCAGGACTGGTTTGTTGAAAATTAGCTGAATTGTTACATTGGCCTGCTCAAAGACTTGATCATAATCCCACAGAACACCTCTAGAATGAACTGGAGCGACCAATGGAAAATCGTCCACAAAGACAGTCTTCGCTCTTCACTCTGGCAGAAGGTTTGTAGGGCGAATGGCAAACCATTCCTATCCAGACCTACCAGAAATTGGTTGATAGTGTGCCTCGACGTGTTGCCGCTACTATGCCAGCAAAAGTTGAACCGACTAACTACTAATTGCGATAACAAGCCATTTGTTCCAAAACATTGCGTTGTCATAATACTTTTGATAATATAGTGTACATGATCTGTACATAGTTTTCTTTTGTTGATACACGAAATCAAATTTTAAAGATGGAAATGGCTTGGTTATGAGGAGATAATTGATGTTAAAAGAATAGCTAAATAGATTTTCTGTACAAAATTTAATGAAAAACAACCTCGGGAAAGCCTGGGAAAATGATGGAGAATTTGCGTCCCAGATATTGAAAGATTGGAAGCGCAGTCAGGTCTGTAGTGGAAAGGAAATCATTAAATCATATTAGGTGACGATTTTTACTTCCGCGATGAGCTTTGAAGTGGCGGGTACTGGAAGAAGATGAAGTAGTTTCAACATTTTAAATACAGTATACACAAAGCGAAAGTAAGCGATTTTTTCTCAATCATAAAAGGTAGCAGTCTTAAAAGCACGATAACTAAAACACTACGCACACTTCCGATGAAGTGAAGAACTTATTTAATGTATAAGTTAAAAGATTAAAAATAAAGCCATAAGACCTTTTGGTCTTCCTAAAGACTATCATCAGATGAAAGTACTGAAGGAGCATTTTGGGTGGTGAGACATATAAGTAACCTACAGACGTGACGTATGTTTCCCCACCGAAAATTCTCCTTCAGTACTTCCATCTGATGATGGTCTTTAGGAAGACCGAATGTTCTAATGGCTTTATTTTAAACCTTTTATCTTATACATTAAATAAGTTCTTCACTTCATCGGAAGTGTGCATAGTGTTTTAATTATCGTGCTTTTAAGACTGCTACCTTAAGCTTTTATGATTGACTCATTCCGCACGAGAACCTGTTATCTTGATTTTTCTCGAAAGTGACGACTTCAAAGTGAAAATCCTCCAAATACGTGGCGTCAGTGAATAACGAAGGACTTTGCTGTTTCCATGTCTTAGCAAAACGTAGCAACCGAAAAATTGTTATACTGGCACCGCTGGGGATCTGAATCCCAGATCTCTCGATATCTAGCCAAGCGCGTTAGCCTTACACCACGGTGGCCAACAATCCACCGCGCTATGTGTGTTTTTCTGTCAGCTTCTGACATTATATATCCGTAAGATGGGCTCAGTTACTGAGACGTCTCCATCAGGTGGGCATTAACGGCACTGACTATATATTAATTATAGCAGTTCAATCCAAAGGGGCGAGATCCAAAGTGAAAATCCTGCAAATACGTGGCGTCAGTGAATAAACAATTGTTTATTCAGAATAAACAATTGTTTATTCAGAGACGATTTCAGTAAATCCACTTTTATATATGCTACGAGTAACTGGAAAACAGTGATATTGTATTGCCATAATATTTCTGGAAGTTTTTTCATGCGAATACTCTGTTGTTTTGATGTAACGTTACGACATTTACGTTTTCCGTCTATTTTACTCTTTTTCCCTTCATTTTTCTTACTTTTGGAAATCTCAATTTGGATTTCATAAATTAATACCACAAAGTCCTGCATTTAACTTTCTTCTAATTAACATTTCCCCCTCGTTCGGTGTTTCGAATTAGCGGTTTCAGAAATTACAGTTAGCTGATTTAAAGTCGATCTTTAGGTCGAAAGCTCAACATATTTTTATTCATCAAAGTTCACTCACTTCAGAAAAGAAAAATCTGATATCCGAAGCCTGAAGATGGGTTTCACAAATTGCAAAAAAAATAAAATATATCTTCAGTCTTCGGATGTAATACATGCTGTGCGTTCTTCAAAATCTTTCAGATAAGATTCCTTTGTGGAAAAGGATATCCCAGCAACACAGATTTCTTTTTGCAAAAGGAAACTGCAGCAAAAGAATTTCTAGAATGCCCAAATAAACTAAACATTTTCAATATGTGGATCTAGCATCATAGTGATAAGGACTTTTGGTTGATGCTATGGGTTAAAAAAAAGACAGAAAAAAATCCAGAGGTTTCTTTTCTAAAGTGTACGGAAATGAGTAAATAAAAACAAGTGAAGTTCATGTGGCCTCGAAAATTGAAATTCGTATTTTATTTTTCAATGATGTCTCACATATGATAAATATCTTGAACATCGGATGCGTTTTTGAGAAAAAAAACCTTCGGGTTCTGAGAGGATACAGATATATAGTAAATCAGAGAAATAATGTTTCGCGAAATAGACTTCATCGAAGTAGCAACTTCACTTCAAAAAATAATACAACAGCATGTATTTTAAATTTTAATTACGTTTTATTTGTCTTTCTATGGAAAAAAATAACTGCTCTTCAAGAAATATTGAAAGAAAAAAATTCCTAAGAATGTTTTTAAATAATGCAACGCCAATGTCAGTTCTACAACGAAAAAAACAGAATTTCAATATATCAATTAATATGCAAATGTATTTCCATAATGATAAGTGTTAAAATTAAGTATTTCAAAACCTTCTATTATGAATATAATTTTCTGACTTTTTTGGTACTGTAGTGGTCTGAGTCGTTGGTCTTTTATCATTCCAACAAGATGGGCCTGGGTTCGAGCCCTCCATGAGGAATGAAGGATGTGTTTACCCGATGACTCAGGCTTTGCCCCTTCTCTGGAACCAGTGACCCTAAATTAGCGATGGGTGACAGCTTATATCCCACATAATTTGCTCACGGTGGTAGATAAAGCATGAAATAAAATGTATATGTAATTTTCATTGACAACTACTATTTACGAAATAATGTAAATGAAATGGCACATCCTTTGCGGTGGATGAGTAGTCAGAGGTGTAGGTTTGTGGTTAATCATCCGAGAGGGTCTGATTTCGAGGTTCAGATGAGGTATGGGTGGTGACTTGTCTTACGTGTTTTTGTCTTTAAAAATTACCCCAAATTAGATAAAAATACTGCTTATAGCTGTTAGATTTAGTCATAGTGATCGTTAACCCACTGCCAATAACAGTGAAACGATACGTGTTATCATGGATCTGCACAAATACACAACCTTATAAACTCACATTTAAGTCGCATGGGCTCAACTGGTATAGTTGAAGTTTTATCACTACACTGTTAACAATTGGTACTTAGAGATAAGCAAAATGTACTCGTTTTTGAGTAAATTCTGGGCTTATAATAGCTCCGAGTACTTGTGTCTCATTTTTGGAAAAGACACGTACTCATTTTTGAGTACATACAGGGAAACAATTGCGAGTATATCTGGTATTTCAAATATATGCACTAAAACAAAATCCATATATTACAAATATATGTGTTCTAACTTCCTTCAGTTTCTGTGTCCTTTTGGGCAGGGCGCAGAAACTGAAGGAAGTTAGAGCGAATTTGGCGATGCTGACAGGATAGTCTGTAAATGAGAGAGAGAGCACACTAGATGGCGCCACGGTACAAGCGTACGATTTTGTACATAGAAGGTAAAGATAAAGTAAGGGGGTGGGGCTTAGGAATGAACACCTTCATATATGTAACCGGGGGATTCCTACCCTGGGGCCGTCACTTAAAGTGCTCGTCCGATATTCAGTGATTGCTAGAAATTCACACCACTACGGCGAGCCCCCAGGTTCAAGCCTATGAGGCTTGGCTTGAACCTGGGGTCCCTCCATCAGTAGTCTGAATCTCTAACCACTAAGACATCCGTGGCTCGATTTGAAATTTGGAATACGTGTACTCCATACATACTCATTTATTCATAGAATCAACTGGAAGTATATTATTCGATGGCACATCTGGGATAATATACTCGTTGTCACATGCTGGGCAAATGGACCGCACAATTTAAAGACAAATATAGTGATGAAGCGACAATATATTATTTATCTAATTGGCATAAGTATAGTTAATGTAAAAACGTACACAAGGGTACTTTACGTATGACTAAATTACTTGTGATCGGTGACTTTGTTGTACTAATTATTTATGTGTGTCACTTTACACATTTATTAAACAATTTCTCTTTAAATCAATAATATCTAAAATGAAGTAATACGAGATTATATTTATATTTATTGACGCAGTTATCTGTAAGTACGTATGGTTGCTTATATTTGAGCATGTCATGTACTCGTTTAAGATACGATTGTACTTAAAAAAGTGAGTAGGTTCAGGTTCTCATTTTTAAGTAGATTTTTTTAGTAGTGTATGAAGGACCATTCACGAACGATTCGTTCAGAACGAATGAGTTTTCACCATGAAGGTGAATGATTCTCCCTCACAGCTGTGAAACATCATTCAATCCACCATTACACACCATGTTTATCTTCCTTCCTTCCCTACGAGTTCGGAAAGGAATTTCCAATAAGAAAAGTAATGTCATTCCTTCCCTACGAGTTCGGAAAGGAATTCCCAATAAGAAAAGTAATGTCCTTCCTTCGCTACGAGTTCAGAAAGGAATTCCCAATAAGAAAAGTAATGTCCTTCCTTCCCTACGAGTTCGGAAAGGAATTCCCAATAAGAAAAGTAATGTCCTTCCTTCCCTACGAGTTCGGAAAGGAATTTTCAATAGGAAAAGTAATGTCATTCCTTCCCTACGAGTTCGGAAAGGAATTTCCAATAAGAAAAGTAATGTCATTCCCTCCCTACGAGTTCGGAAAGGAATTTCCAATAAGAAAAGTAATGTCCTTCCTTCCCTACGAGTTCCGGAAAGGAATTCCCAATAAGAAAAGTAATGCCCTTCCTTCCCTACGAGTTCGGAAAGGAATTCCCAATAAGAAAAGTAATGTCCTTCCTTCCCTACGAGTTCGGAAAGGAATTCCCAATAAGAAAAGTAATGTCCTTCCTTCCCTACGAGTTCGGAAAGGAATTCCCAATAAGAAAAGTAATGTCCTTCCTTCCCTACGAGTTCGGAAAGGAATTCCTAATAAGAAAAGTAATGTCCTTCCTTCCCTACGAGTTCGGAAAGGAATTCCCAATAAGAAAAGTAATGTCCTTCCTTCCGGAAGATAATTCCCAATAAGAAAAGTAATGTCGTGTAGTGATTGACCATTCATGAACGATTCTTTCACAACGAATGACACTTCACCGTGAATGGCGAATGGTTCGCTCTCACCGCTGTGAAAGATCATTTAATGCAACATTACTGTAACACACGCTGAAGTCGTAGCGCCTTTAACTTTCGTCCTCACTCATCATTTCAGAAACATATCACCAATAAGAAAAGTAATGCCGAACAATGATGCACCATTCGCGAACGATTATTTTCCAAGGAATGACTCTTTGCTGTGAATTATGAATTGATTCCTCTCACTGCTATTAATTATATCATTCAATCCGCTATTGCTATGCTACATAATGAAGTCTCAGTGCATTTACTGTCTTCGGCCCCTCATAAATTCGGAAAACAATTCCCAATAAGAAAAGCATTAATAAGTGTCAACCATTATGTGAGTGAGCAATTAGCAGTTAGATAGAAAATAATGCTGAAACTTAAGAATGGGAGTGATACATGAATGTAATGAATGGTGTGCCCGAATCGTTAGCCACGTAGAGGTTTGTGACAAATCGTTCATCCTGAATGGTAAATTATTGAAGAGCTGGCGTTCTCTTTTGGGAAGTTTCCCAAAACGAATGGTGGCCTCGAAAGCACAAAACGGAGTTCCTGCAACGAATTATTTTTTCAGTGATAGTATTAAAAACCTGAAAACTGGGTCATTTTCCTTTTGAATGATCATTCGTGAATGACCGTTTTGTATAAATAATGTGTGAAATTCCAAGGAATGATCTGTGCCAGCACTATGTACCTCCCTCCCCATGGCGCCTTGGCTGTAAATCATCTCGAAAATCTCGAAGGATTTGTCATTTCGTGATGTTCTATAGTCAGAGTTGCGTCTTGCTGATATGATTCAACAAAGACCACTAGTGACAGTACATTTCTGGAAACCGAAAACTTAATGACAATAAACCAAAATTGATGCAAGAACGCAGGAACTAAAACCGAAGGTCAAATTGGAGTATATGTCACACATGACTATCACCGAAAGTTCCGGAATTGGCGTAGACATCTTCATCTTTCCAGAGATTTTGAAGGATAGCACATTGAGGAGAACCAACAAATACTCCAGAATTGGCAGCTTTGCATCGATTAAAAAATGGAGCCTTTTGAAAGAGAGTCAAACATTCGTTGAGGTAAGGGTGATCCTTTTTGCTCGGCAAATGCATGTTAAGGACGTTTTGCACGTCAATCGTACTGACCTCATTACTTCTACACTGCAGTCCAAAATCAACGTGACAAGCACAATCTCGCCTCCCCGGTGGTGTAGTAGCCTAAACGATGGCTTAGGACCACTCTTCCGTAATGGGTCCGGGTTCGAGTACTGGTGAGGCATGGATGTTGTGTTTGTCTTACGGCACTGGCTTTTTCCTTTTCCTGGAGCCAATGGCTCTAAATTAGGAATGGACGACTGCTTACAGCCCATAGAGTTACTGAGAGTGGTTGTTAAACCCCCAAACAAGACACAAAGAAACAAAACCACACAAAAGCTTAAATAACGCAAAATCCACACGACAGAGTTTAATGACAGCTGGTGCGGAAATACCTAGCATATCGATAATGTCACAATACACAAGAGAAAAGGAATTCCAGCACCACATGACAACATGGAAAACCAAAAGTGATACAAACAACTGACGCTGATTTCGACTGGCTAAGGGGAAGTGCGATTGCCCCGAACAGCAAGCCCTCATGCCGTTTACAAGGCTGTCAATTAAAGCTTGTGGCAATACCTGCTACTGCTCTACCAAGGCGCGCCGAAGTCACAAGTGGGCTGTGACAGGGGCTGAGGGCTTACAACTGCTCTTCCCTGGGTATCCCACACGTGTTCTATCGGGTTCAGGTCCGGAGATATCGCGGGTAACTGTATCCTCTGAATATCCTCTCTCTCCAGGTATTTGTCGATTATTTTATGGACTATAATGCTTGTTCCCGAGCCCTAAGAGAGCAAGCATTATAGTCCATAAAAATAGGAACTCAGGGGCCAACAACTCCTCTTAAAAGCAGTATATAGGGGTCTTGGATGTCACTTCTGTAGCGCGCAGAACTCAATGTGCTTCATAGAAACACCTGAAGTGGCGTCAGTCCGTCTACCATAATGCCAGCCTAAACCAGAAGTCCTCCACTACAGTATTTTTCAATTTCCTTAAAGTTGAAAGAATTCGGTTTTCCGCTTTTCTCAAAATCTATTCACGTCGAGAATCCGTGTTTAAGCATTACAGTGGCACGTTAATGAAGACGCTGGGAAGGGGTCCATTAAAGATTTTGTCGTGCCCAATTCAGACGAACCCTTCTATGCGATTCTACAGGTGGGATATGAACCATTGGCCTTCTTGCATACTGACCTCTGTCGTGAAGTCTTATGCAAACTGTTTCCTTCGATATAGCTGGTCCCGTAGCAGAGGAGAGCTCTCGTGAGAGTTGCCTGGCTCTCGACTCCCTACAGCAGAGAGCTGTTGGAGACAAATACCTTTTGTCTTGAATTATTGTGACTCGTGGGCGTCTTTGTCCCTGCTTTCTGTTTATTGTTCTGGTTTCCTGGACGTGTGCCCAGAAATTGGAGACCACTCCTTTCGACACATTCAGTAATCTTCTTATCTCAGTTTGCTATTGCCCTGCCTCCAATCCACCGATCGCTCCCAACCGTTAGGAGTCCTCTACGAGATGATGTGGAGCTATACTGCCACTAATAGTCCAACTCAAGTTGAATTACCGCACCCCATTCCAAACCAAGTTTATCAACGCCACGTGCCTTCCAATTCAATGATACGATCTTCATCTGAATGTTTCCGCAGGAACTTGTGCAATATCTTTTTATTGAGGATTAACGACAACCGTGAGCAACTCTATCGGCTATAAGCATTCGCTCATCCTTAATTTAGGGCCTCTGGTTCCAGTTAAGGGAGAGAGTCTGGCTATTAAAACAAACAAAACATCCATGTCTCAGTGGAATTTGAACCCAGACCCATAACGGAGGAATGGACAGAAGCCAGAGCTTCGAGCACTGTCCCACCACGTCTGCAGCATAATGCTGCTTTGGTATCTCGACTCAATGTTTCCCCTGGCACATATTTCAGAAAAAACCTTTACAATCGTTCGTCTCGTTTTGTATATATTCTCGAATTTGTATTTGTCACGTTGATTTTGGATGCCAGTTTATTTGAAGCCCATCGCTGAGATTGGTGGTCTACTGAAACTTACAGCTGTAATTATGAGTCAATCATTTTTCAAAACATTTAGCATAGTATATCAGTAGCCTACAGTTAAAAATACAATAGTCGCATTTATATATACACTGTATTGACAAACGTCACCGGCCACGCAAATAAACAGCTCCGCTGAAAAGCAAATGAACGGATCCGCTGCGTTGTTAAGTTGCGCGGTACAGTTGCAAGCGGTATAAAAACAAGCCTGCAGCTAACCACGATCATATCGCACTGTGAGGTTGAATTAAACTATCGCGGCGGGAGAGAACTGACTTTGAGAAAGAAAAGATTGTTGGGGGTTATATTAGTGGGTTGTCGATAACAGAAACCGAAAGGCGTTTAAACAAACCCAAGAGTACTGTTTTGGATGTACTGAATAAGTGGAAGACAAATGGCGTGCCTGAAACAGCAAAACGTACCGGCAGACCAAAGAAAATCAGTGATAGAGGACGACGAAGCCTCGGGAGAGTCGTTACAGCTAATCGACAGAGTACTTACTGCACAAGACCTCAATGTACAGGTGAGTAAAAATGCTGAAACCTTGGTATGCACACGTACATTTCGCAAATAACTTCATTCCGCGGGTTTCAATTTTAATGATTCTGTCGGCACAGCAGATTTAAAAGTCGTAAAGAAAGAAGATACTGAATTACCGCCATACTCAGTTATTTGAGAAAACATACGAAATGGGCTGTTAATGGTTTCATACTACAATTTTTTGAGAGACCCCGAATTTTCAATAGTTGAATTACCCTCAGATTTTAATTTTATGAGAAAAGCTACAAAATGAATTGGCATTGAATTGCAAATAAGATTTTCATTATTTAAGAATTACGCATACAGAATGAGACGCGAAAAAACAAAGATACTGCGACCTCAAATTTCATGAACACGTCAATTTACCGACATCGTCATCAAACTTAGCGGAAATCTTTCAGTCATTGGAATCCCTTGCTTTGACATATTTTGTAATAGTAATATGTGATTTTCAAAAGCGGAAGAGTGATGATTAGGATATGATTCATTTAGAAAACGCATATCGTTTTTCATAAAAGGAAGATTAAAATATTGATCAATCCAAACAGAAAGTGGTTGTAACTAAAATACTGCTTACAAAACAGATTAAAGGTTGTTGTAGAGGGATTTATTTCTTTTCATGTCCAACGTTTGCAGTTTTCGTGAATTCAAATGGAAAAACGAATAACTAATACTAGTTAAAAGCGAATACTTAATTTGTTCCTCTATGCTTGAATTGGTTATTTGTCTGTGTGGAAAACTTATAAATTATTCATCCACTACGTGATTTCCTTTCCGAAATAATTTCTCCTTAGTTTCTAATGCTAACATACTTCAATATAATTATCAATTCGTGACCAAATTGTTGATTGCTAATTACTAAGAAAATACATTTAATTAGTTGAATGTGATCTGTAAATTAATACTTCAATTTTAATATGGCTTGTTTTTCGCAGGTACTTCTCATTCCCATTATGTGGTATAGATGGCGCAAGCCCACAGACTCGGATTATGTGAAACTAGCACAAGCATTTGGAATAAATGGAATTCATGGAATATAGACAGCAGAAATTTTGCTGCTGGTCAAAATATACGAGACATAAGAAGGCATCAAAAAAAAAAACTCCGTCACTATCATACCTCTGAGGGTAAAAAAATTCCTTACCTTTCTTAAGAAGAAAACTGGTTCGGAAATACGAAACGAAATGAACACCATTTTCACGGAAGGGTATTTTTTTTATTTAAACAGTAAAAAGAATAAACAAGAGCGTAGATTAAATTGTATTTGCTTGAGAAGGATACTCGAATTAAATCTGAATTTTAGCACTGAAACTTCACTGAAGAGAACTCATGAAACATTTCCATGAAAATAAAAGAAACTTCCTTATTGATCACAAGAATCGTAGAAATAGACACAAATATCTAAATCAGATTAAAATATTTCTTACAAATAATCTTTCACTAGGAATTCAGTTTAGTAAAAAGCATTGTGATGCAAAATTTGAATAAATGTTTTAGGTGGGAAGAAAAAGAATATAGGTGCGTTTAAACAACTTTCCAGCTTTCATATTCATTGTATATTCAAAAGCTACAAAATGAGAGACAGTTTTATTATACATTTTGCTGTGTTAATATTTTTGCGAAAACCGAAAACGAACAGTACACATAAATAAATCATCACCCAAGTAACACTGTTTTATACAATTATGATATCCTCATGAGAGCCAAAATAAAGCTGCAGTTTATAAAGAGCAAAGAAATATCTGTCTTTTTTTTTTTGTCTATCTCGTGAAATCATATTCACTAGATTTTTCACCTTATCTAATTCAGTTAAAAATGCCTGGTCGTCAACAAAAGTCCAAAAATAATATAGAAACAAACAACTGATTTAATCAGTTTGCTTCATATGACTCAAAGTGTTTTCGTTCTTATTAAATATACCATGAGGGGTTTTATGTGCCTTGCAATATCTTAGTGTTGCGATTGAAAAATGGATTGCTGCCATTCAAGAGACAATTAAAACGGTTTTTGTAATACCATCCGGTTTTCTGCAAGCAATTAATTAAAAACCGAATGTATAATACACCATAAAATCTCTCATAAAGCACGCACAATTAATACCCATTTTATTAGACTTGCTAAGGCGGTGCATACCACAAACATACGCATTTAAGTAAGCTCCTTACAATTCTGCTACAAGTGCCTGCCAAATCACTAAGCCTTGTTTCTTTTTCAGGGTTTAAGGAATACCATGAGCAACTGTTAGTACTACAAGAAGTCGCCCGTTCCTATTTTTAAAAGCTGGTTCAATGAAATGGATTTGGCCAACGTATTCAAACGAACGCATCAATCATGCCTCATTCGGAAATTGACCTCGGAAAAATTTCGAACGAACGTTTGGAAGCCAGTGTAGCTACTCGAAGACTAAGCAACTCCACAAAAAATACGGTCTTCGGAAGTTGAAATTATATTCCAGATCACTGAAATGAGATACCGTAAACTCATGTCTCCGTTTCGAGGGCATTGACTACAACAACGAGCTACTATTGAGGCTTTAAGTGGCCGAACGTCCCCAATTTGTTGTTGTTGCTTTATTTTCGGGTTAAACGACCACCGTGAGCAACTCAATAGGCTGTAAGCAGCCTCCTGTTTCTAATTATGGTTATTTATGGCGTCTCCGTTTAGTGGGCATTAACTACAACAACGAGCAACTCTTGGGGCTTTAAGTAGCAGCACGTCCCCAATATGTTGTTGTTTTGTTGTGGGGTTTAGCGACCACAGTGATCAACTCAATAGGCTGTAAGCAGCCGCCTGTTCCTAACTATCGTAATTTTTGGCATCTTCGTTTAATGGCCACTAAGTACAACAAAAAGCAACTATTGGGGCTTTAAGTGGCCGCACGTCCCAAATTCGTTGTTGTTGTTTTGTTTTGGGGTTTAACGACCACCGTGAGCAACTCAATAGGCTATAAGCAGCCGTCTGTTCCTAATTTACGGCAAACGTTTCCAAGGAAGGGAGAGCGCCAGTGCCGTAAGACCAATACAACATCCATGAACCATCGGGAGTCCAACCTGGACCCACTTGGAGAAATGGTCTTAAGCCAGATCCTAGAAAACAGAGCCATCGAGCGGCCGTCTCTAATTTTGGGCTGTTCACTCTGGAGGAGGGACAGCGCTATGAGGCAAGCTCATCAGATATGCCCAATCAGGACTTCAGCTCGGATCCATCTTGGACGTCAGATGAGAAAACAGCTTCAGAGCACTGACTTCAGCTCGGATCCATCTTGGACGTCAGATGAGAAAACAGCTTCAGAGCACTTGGCTACCCTGTCTCTCTCTGCCTTTGGTGTTGCAGAGCAGCATAATTTAATAACAAACCGATCAAACACCTATGACAAGAGATACGTGATTTCCTGTGTCTCCTGGCTTTCTCTAAATCTGTACGGCATTTCTTCCTTTATAAATAGCGCGTAGCCTCCCTATCGTCAACATTTTGATAATTCTTTTTGCGGTGTCAATAACGAAGCTCTTCTGATGCCCAATAATACAAGCAGTTCTACCGCTATGGCATGTGCTCCCCTGTTTGTTTACATATTGTCTTTTCGCTCTGAGTTAATGAGCACAATATTTTTTACGTATACTGTAGCTATGGTAATCAAAGGTAATTCAAACGGCGGGAAAGTAACATGGACGTCATGGGGTGGAAGGACACACGAAACAGTTCACTTAGTAGGCACCTTTAGTCCAGGTAGAGAGTCAATTTACAGAAATATTAACCCTATATAGAATATCTGTTCGATAAGTAACTTCAGATGATTTTCGTAAGCCGATGAGGGCTATGTGAATCGGTGTCTCCCAATGTCATAAACCTCTCCTGAATAGAGAGCTTTTTTTACACAAAAGTTTGAATAAAAAGGAAACATGCTAGAGAACAGATTCAAGTGAATCTGAGGACCTGCCTGGAAAAATTGTCTCCTTCGGAGCTACGCGCGGTGATTAAGTTTCTCGGGGAAAATGAAACACCGAGAGTGGTAATCCATTGCCATATTCAAGGGGTGTATGTTCCTTAGGTTATGGGTGTATCATCATCATCATCATCATCATCATTGTCAACCATTATCAATCCACTGCTGGACGAAGGTCTCCCCAAGTTTCCTCCACAACGGTCTGTCTTGTGCCAGTCTCCTCCATGTCACTCCCGCATACTTTCAAATTTCATCCACCCATCTTCCATGTGGTCTTCTTCTGGGTCTTTTCCTGTCCCTTGTAATCCAATCTAAAATTTCGGCTGTCCATCGATGGTCTGTTCTTCTGGCAGTATGTCCAGCCCATTGCCATTTCAGGGATTTAACTCTGATCATGATGTCTTCCACTCTTGTCATTTTTCGGATCCACGTGTTCCTCTTCTTATCTCTCCTGGTTACACCAAGCATGCACCTCTCCATGCTACTTTGAGTTGTCTGCAGCCTTTGTATGTCTCTTTTAGCTAAGGTCCACGTCTCTGCACAATACGTAAGCACTGAAAGGATGCATTGATCAAACACTTTTCTTTTAAGACATAATGGCATCTTGCTCTTGAAAATTATGCTGTTTCTTCCAAAAGCTCTCCAGGCAAGTTTTGTACGCCGATTAATTTCTTCACCAATGTGACCCTCACTTGATATCTGCTGTCCAAGATAAACGTATGTGTCTGTTATCTCCAGCTTTTCTCCATCAATCGATAAATCTTCATTTCTTGTAAAAGCATTGAACATCACTTTTGTCTTCTGAAAGTTCATTTTTAATCCCACTTCCTTACTCTTGTCAGCAAGTTCCTGGATCATACTCGGCAGCTCTGATGGGGTAGTTGCAAAAATGACTATGTCATCAGCAAAACGAAGGTGGGTTAGATAATCTCCATTAACCTTTATCCACCATTATGATATGGGTGTATCATAATGGTGTTTAAATCACCACACATGGGATGCTGCTGGTCGTTTCTGGTATTGATGGCCTTCAACTGAATCGTCAACGCATCACGTCCGTGCGATGCGTTGACGATTCAGTTGCAGGCCATTCAGCATTGACGTTACTCATTCGTCAAAGCATCGCGTCCGCGCGCTTGTGTGTGTGTGTGTGTGTGTGTGTGTGTGTGAATTTTGATCACTGTGCTAACCCACTTCGAACGCTCACGACCTGAGAGCGACAGACGTCTTGCAGTTGGCGATGGGTCTCATCTGCCAGCATTTGCGGTGCCCAGAAAAACCTCGTCATGTCGGGTACCCCCGATTAACACCACGTTTCTAGAAAGGTCGGGATTTTCACATAAATCTGATTTGCAGCACTTTGCCTTTTCACAGAAACTCCTGTGGGGAACAGAGGCCTCTAACTAAGAGAGCGTATTGACCTCCGAAGACACCGACTTACGTTTATCTAGTCCTTAAAAATTCACCGTCAAAAGTCATCGAAAGTTATTTATTTATCAGCCTACGTACACGTTTCTGGAACTATTGATTTAACTGCGCCAATGATAAAACTTAAATCACAATGACTTGCGTCTTTGTCAAGCCAAAGTTGTCACTGCGTATTTATACGTATGAATTTCAATTTTACCATAAATTTTGCGTCCGAATTGTCATGCGTTTTATACACAAGCAGCGTATTATACGTCGGATTTGACGGTAATGCTTATATTCGCCTGTTGAAGGGATATAGTACCTCACTGAATCCGTACGCTAAACGCCTATTAGCCACGTAAGCCACACGGTCTTTGTGATCTCAAAGAACTTTTCTTTTTACGTAAAAAATATTTTGTGTGCTTCTTAATAATGCGTAATCGACCAATCTTCTTCTCGTATAACCTTAAAAAAGGGAAAAAAGGAAGACTAAGCGCATATTGTGTAGTTGACAAGTCTTCGGAGTTCAATAGAGTTCAATATTGTGTAATTGGCAGGCGTTCGGAATTCAATGGAGTTCAATATTGTTTAAATGACAAGTCTTCGGAGTTCAATGGAGTTCAATATTGTGTAATTGGCAGGTCTTCGGAGTCCAATAGAGTTCAATATTGTGTAATTGGCAGGTCTTCGGAGTTCAATAGAGTTCAATATTGTGCAATTGAAAAGTCTTCGGAGTTCAGTGGAGTTCAATATTGTGTAATTGACAAGCCTTCGGAGTTCCATGGAGTTCGATATTATGTAAATGACAAGTCTTCGGAGTTCAATGGAGTTCAATATTGTGTAATTGGAAGGCCTTCGAAGTTCAATGGAGTTCAATATTGTGTAATTGGCAGGTCTTCGGAGTACAACGAGTTCAATATTGTGTAATCCACAAGCGTTCGGAGTTCAATGGAGTTCAATATTGTGTAATTGACAAGTCTTCGTAGTTCAATGGAGTTCAATATTGTGTAATTGACAAGCCTTCGGAGTTCAATGGAGTTCAATATTGTGTAATTGGCAGGTCTTCGGAGTTCAATAGAGTTCAATATTGTGCAATTGAAAAGTCTTCGGAGTTCAATGGAGTTCAATATTGTGTAATTGACAAGCCTTCGGAGTTCCATGGAGTTCGATATTATGTAAATGACAAGTCTTCGGAGTTCAATGGAGTTCAATATTGTGTAATTGGAAGGCCTTCGAAGTTCAATGGAGTTCAATATTGTGTAATTGTCAGGTCTTCGGAGTACAACGAGTTCAATATTGTGTAATCCACAAGCGTTCGGAGTTCAATGGAGTTCAATATTGTGTAATTGACAAGTCTTCGTAGTTCAATGGAGTTCAATATTGTGTAATTGACAAGCCTTCGGAGTTTAATGGAGTTCAATATTGTGTAATTGGCAGGTCTTCGGAGTACAACGAGTTCAATATTGTGTAATCCACAAGCGTTCGGAGTTCAATGGAGTTCAATATTGTGTAATTGACAAGTCTTCGTAGTTCAATGGAGTTCAATATTGTGTAATTGACAAGCCTTCGGAGTTCCATGGAGTTCGATATTATGTAAATGACAAGTCTTCGGAGTTCAATGTAGTTCAATATTGTGTAATTGGAAGGCCTTCGAAGTTCAATGGAGTTCAATATTGTGTAATTGGCAGGTCTTCGGAGTTCAACGAGTTCAATATTGTGTAATCCACAAGCGTTCGGAGTTCAATGAAGTTCAATATTGTGTAATTGACAAGTCTTCGAAGTTCAATGAAGTTCAGATTGTGTAATTGATAAGTCTTCGGAGTTCAATGGATTTCAGTATTGTGTAACTGACAAGCCTTCGGAGTTCAATATTGTGTAAGTGAGAAGTTTTCGGAGTTCAATGGAGTTCAATATTGTGTAATTGACAAGCCTTCGGAGTTCAATGGAGTTCAATATTGTGTAATTGACAAGTCTTCGGAGTTCAATGGAGTTCAGTATTGTGTAATTGACAAGCCTTCGGAGTTCAATATTGTGTAAGTGAGAAGTCTCCGGAGTTCAATGGAGTTCAATATTGTGTAATTGACAAGCCTTCGTAGTTAAATGGTGTTCAATATTGTGTAATTGACAAGCCTTCGGAGTTCAATGGAGTTCAATATTATGTAATTGACAAGTCTTCGGAGTTCAATATGTAAATATGATCTGTTTCTTAAGTAACTTTCAGAGTATGAAGTAAAATAGTGGCCAGAATTCAAGGGGAAAAAACAAATTGGGGGGGGGGATTTTGCCTACCAAAACCCATGGGCGTACAATTGGTATTTCTTAAGATTCTCTACAATTAAGAGCAATCCGGAATAATTTCGCAACTGTTGGAAATAAAAATTGTTTTTCAGAGATCATCGGAAGCTTTGCAGTGATGTTTCGCTGTGCACAAAACTAAATGTTTAGGATGCCTTTTGAAAAAAAGTAATGAAATAAAAAAGATGACGCCGAATTTTCAATTGTAATGAGCTCGTCTTTTGAATCCCTTCCAACAAGAGCAAAATATTTCAAACACACTCAAAATTAATGGACGCCGTTAAAAATTAAAAAAATCAGCCGTTCTACACTCGATAATGCATTTCGAAACAGAAATAATTACTTTCTCTCACACTAGTGGCTAAAACGTATGGGATGAAAATTAACAAATTGTGCAGAAAAAACTTCTCATAGATGAAGAAAGGTATCAGAGACTGAGGGATTTTCAAATTGAACCAGTAAAATAAGAGACATAGAGAACAACAGTATATAAATTTTCGCCCCCAACTTAAGAGTTTTTAGTAATGGAAAAGTATTCGTCTTAGCAAAATCTATACTAAGGAAAATCTTTTTTTTAAATAATTCTCCTGGAAGCAGAAATAACGAGAAAAAGAGTTTTGACGCTTTCGTTTCTAGAAGGAAAACTGCGCATTATTTAAATAGGATAATATTCCCCATCTTTATGGTAGATAATGGCATATAGTACAAAAAGAAATTCTCTTAGCATTTTTAAAAGCGGACATGCAACTGCAAACAGAAATTCAACCTAACACCACCAAGCCCCAGAACAGAGAACTACAAAACGCCTAAAGGTACAGGCAGTGTTCCAAAAGATAAATGATAACCGGTGCTAAAAGATTTTTTTAAATTCGACCTTTAGAAGCACAGATATAGAGAAAAACAGAATAAACATTTCTGCCCCAAGTGAGGAAATTATGCATTATTTGGGGAAGGAAATACCCGTAGATAGCAGTATTGGAATGCTACAGAATTTCTTAAGTTGGGTTTTAGACGCACAGATATTGCTGTAAATATGCAGTAAAGGCAAATATAAGCTTATGCCCTCTGCTAGCAAATTTGTAAGTTAATATAAATTTGAAAATGTATATAAAATGTTTGGCACTTGAAAGTCTCTCCGACAAAGCAATAATTGGTCAAATCAAACTGTTAGAAGCAGCGAGTTCGAGAAAAATAAGATATACACTCAATAGACAAAACATTAGAGATATGAGTGATAGGCAGTACACATGGAAATCCCCCGCGTAGAGTAAACTGAACGTTGGCGATAAATAGGCGGACAACAGGGCTTACCAACAGATCACAGTGGAAAAACATGGGTAAATGTGTTGCTCTGAGAGACTTTGATCTTGGGCGTGTTGTCAGCGCAAGAGAGATGGGTAATTCTATCGCCCACGTGCTAAAACACCTAAGATTCTCGGGGCTAACCGTATCAAGGGTGTACCGCGAATATACCATCGACGAAAGCACCAGCGTCCAGAAAGCAAGCGGTGGACCACCACACTCCATTGATGATCGGGTTCGACTTAAACTATCCAGGCTCGTACAGACCGACCTCTTGGCAACAATCGCGCAAATCAAATCTAGGGGAAATTTCGGCAAGCGAACGGTACGTCGCATGTTGAATACCTTGGACTACGGGAGCCGACGCTCTACACGTATGCCACTGTTGTCTGCGCAACATCGGACATTGCGCCTCGACTTGTGCCGGGAACATCAAAACTTAACCTCTTCAGAGTGGCGCCGCTTCCTGTCGTCAGATGAATCCCATTTCCACCTGTACCGAGCTGACAAGAGGGTGCGGGTGTGGTGTCGACAGCATGAGTCGATGGCTCCGAAGTGCCAGGTCAGCTCTGTTGAAGGTGGTGGTTGCTCTGTGATGGCTTGCGAAGCATTCTCATGCGACAAATTAGATCCCTTAGTGTGTCTCGAGAGGTTTTTAACCGCTCCGCGCTTTCATAATATGCTGGAAAATCACTTATACGCTTGCATGGCCTTCGCGCATCCTATGGCCTATGGTCTATTCCAGAAGGACAATGCTTTTCCCTACCGAGCCACCGCTACCACACAGGCATGGCTCGAGGAACACTAATCTGAGTTTGGAACCATCCAGTGACCCGAAAGGTCCCCGGATGTAAACCCTATGGAAGATCTCTGGGATGCAATGGAGCGGAACATCAGATCCATGTATTCTAGACTGGCATGTCGGAGGAGTTATGGACAATGCTGCAAGAGGCATGGTGAGCATTACCCCCGGAAATGCTCCAGCGTCTGGAGGAGTCGATGCCTCGGCGTGTACAGCCTTTACAGTGTACATGCTGTTATCCGTGCTAAAGGAGGACCAACATTTAGTTAGGTTTAGGTATCTCTGATGTAACACCTCTGAGGAAACTTGAAAATTTCATCACCCTAGAGCGGGAACCGAAACCGCATCTTCCGATTTCCGTTCGAGTATACTAACCATTACACCACCCAGGACAGTGAAGTTCCAAACAACTGAAACCAAGCAAGCTTAGCATAGGAATTTGAACATCCTGGGATTTTCGCTAGTCGAAACATAAAAAATCTGAGGATATTGAGATTTCTAAGCTAAGTTTGTTTAGTTTCAGGTGCTTGGAACGTCCTTGTCTTGGGTGAATCAGAGGATGTTCAGTATCCTTAGCTAAGTTTGTTTAGTCTCAGTTGCTTGGAACTTAACTGTCCTGGGTGAATCTGAGGATGTTCAGATTCCTATGCTAAGTTTTCTTAGTCTCAGTTGCTTGGAACTTTACTGTCCTGGGTGAATCTGAGGATTTTCAGATTCCTAAGCTAAGTTTGCTTAGTCTCGGTTGCTTGGAACTTCACTGCCCTGGGTAAATCTGAGGATGTACAGATTCCTAAGTTAAGTTTGCTTAGTCTCGGTTGCACGGAACTTCACCAACTAAGCTAAGTTTGCTTAGTCTCGGTTGCTTGGAACTTCACTCTCCTGGGTGAATCTGAGGATGTTCAGATTCCTATGCTAAGTTTGCTTAGTCTCGGTTGCATGGAACTTCACTGTCCTGGGTGAATCTGAGGATGTACAAATAACTAAGCTTAGTTTGCTTAGTCTCGGTTGCTTGGAACTTCACTGCCCTGGATGAATCTGAGGATGTTCAGATTCCTATGCTAAGTCTGCTTAGTCTCGGTTGCTTGGAACTTCACTGTCCTAGGTTAATCTGAGGATGTTAAGGTTCCTAAGCTAAGTTTGCTTAGTCTCGGTTGCTTGAAACTTCAATGTCCTGGGTGAATCTGAGGATGTTCAGATTCCTAAGCTAAGTTTGTTTAGTCTGAGTTGCTTGGAATTTCACTCTCCTAGGTGAATCTGAGGATGTTCAGATTCCTAAGCTAAGTTTGTTTAGTCTGAGTTGCTTGGAACTTCACTCTCCTGGGTGAATCTGAGGATGTTCAGATTCCTAAGCTAAGTTTGCTTAGTCTAGGTTTCTTATAACTTCACTATCCTGGGTGAATCTGAGGATGTTCAGATTCCTAAGCTAAGTTTGTTTAGTCTCAGTTTCTTGGAACGTCCTTGTCCTATTTGAATCTGAGGATGTTTAGATTCCTAAACTAAGTTTGCTTAGTCTCGTTGCTTGAAACTTCACTGTCCTGGTTGAATCTGAGGATGTTCAGATTCCTGAGGTAAGTTTGCTTAGTCTGAGTTGCTTGGAACTTTACTGTCCTGGGTGAATCTGAGGATGTTTAAATTCCTAAGCTAAGTTTGCTTAGTCTCAGTTGCTTGGAATTTCACTGAGTTCTGTAACGCTTAGCATACTCGAACGGAAATCGGGTGATGCAGATTCGATTCCCGCTCCAAAGTGATGCAATTTTCACGTTTTCTGAGAAGTGTTACATGGACAACCAGTAAGTGTTACAAGCAAATTCAGAATTTATATTCTGTTTGCTTTGAAAATTTTATCGATTTTCCATGTATTATGCAGAATATTTCTTCCTTCATTGATTTATCTCTAATGTTTTGTCCATTCAATGTATATCTACGTTCCCTTGAGAAAAAAGTATGCTTTATTTTCAGCAGAAGTTATTTTGAAAAAGTTTTCGTAGAGAACGGCATCTGATCACAAAAGAAGTTTTTCAATCGGGTTTTCAGAAGAGCAGATACCACTGCAAATGCATCAGAAACAGTAACATACGCTCTATTGTGGCAAAACCTTTCTTTACCAACAATTAAAAATTATATGCAGAACGTTTATCACTAGGAGTTCAACAAGTCTTTTCCTTTCGTCATTCCTGGAAGTACGTACTGGCGAACAGAAATATCTTGGCTTGGCCGTGCATGTGTATTTTGCTTCAGTAGGTGCCATCACTGCTACGTGTTACGGTACATATCCAGTCATGTCGACATGGATAGTCAGAACAGTCTAGCCCATCAGTGTAAATATGGTATAAATGAAGGCAATAATATAATGTTTTCGTTTATACAGTATTTACTACATTACTGTAAAGCACAAACCACAAGTATGCTGATTTGCATTGTTTCACGTAATTCGCAGTTTTGAAGAATCCTGACCTTTTCTGCATTTGGTGTTAGTGTTGAATTAAATAAGATTTAATATTTTGTTGCTTATCAGTTCTTTTCCCGCTTTGTTGCTTTATTTTAAATTTGCAGCTCTAATATTCGATTGTTAAATTATACCAAAACTAGTTGACTAATTGGAATCACAATAAGAGTTATGATGGTTTTCATAATTTAGAATTTGTTTATCCAAGACATTTATTTTTTTTTTGATTGGAGGTTTAACGACAACCGTGAGCAACTCAATGGGCTATAAGCAGTCGCCCGTCAATAATTTAGGGTCACTGGTTCCAGGGAAGGGAGAGAGCCAGTGCCGTAAGACAAACACAACATCCATGCCTGACCGGGATTCGAACCCGGACCCCTTACGGACGAATGATCAGAGGGCAGCGCCTTAGACCACTGCGCCACCGGGGCGGCAGACATTTATTGAACTAACACGTGTTAGAACTAAATCACTGTATAAGCCTTTTAACAAATTACATTTCTCTATTAAAAAAAATTTTGCTCTTCGGAAGAAACAAGTGTGTCAGTTTAAAACTATCTGTACGTAAAATAATTAAATTAATTCATGTTTGCGTTCCAAAACGTCGTTTCGTACAGTCGTGTAATACATAAAACAACACTGAAACAATAGTATCTTTTAAAAGTTGTCAAAAAACATTCTTTCCAGCAGCTCTCGTTAGTACGTTGAAGTCAACATTCAGCAGAAAAATTCCACATTAGTTATTTACGAAAAAATAGGTAATATAATGTTTTAAAATAATGATGTCTCTCCTCGAAATAAAGCCACGTGAGGAATTAGAAGGCGGAAATTTCAGTATGTTTAGTTTCAAAAAATAGATTCGTCAGATGTTTGGATATTCTACAACAAATTATGAAGTCAATTTTTTTGCTAGATTATATACTCGAAACAATCCGACCTGCTTTATTGAGCCTTAATATGGTGCATAATTACGAGAAAGCAACGTAAATTAAAATCATGAAAGAGATTTTACAAGACTGTGACCTTTTCTAAAATTATAATTTTGCCAATTTTTAGTTTTAATTTCTAAGAAATGTTAAGTCACTCATTCCGTGGGGACTAAATTGGGTGACTTAAAATTCCTAAGAAATTTTAAGTCACTTAATTTGGTCAGTAGGTTGCAACAGTATTCAGAGGTAATTGTTTGACCCTTCTGAAGGTAGTATGTTAAAATAATACCTCTTTTATCCCAGAAAACAGAGAGCATCACTTTGGCGGCAGACTTTTGCACTTTTGCCTTTTTTGGGGGTGGTGAAGAGAGATGTTTCCATTGCTTGCTCATTTCTTTGGTCTCTGGATCACAGAGGTATAACCAACACTCATCCATAGTAATCATAGGGTCAAAAAAATCTTCGGAATTCGCATTAAAAAGATCCAACATTTTTGGCGCGGGTTGTGCCCGAGCTTCCTTTTGGAATGGGGTGAGAAGTCCAGATACCCATCGCGCTGAGACCTTGGACATGTTCAATTGGTCATTGTCCACACTGACCCATAGCTGAGATGAACTTCTTGACAAAGCATTTCAATGGTTGTACGCCTATCTTCAAGGATTAACTTCTCCACTTTGGTCACAACTGTCTGCTCATCTGTCAAAGATGGCCGTCCCGACTTTGGATCGTCAAAAGGTCATATGGCCATTTTGAAAATTTCTTTTCTACTTTGCCATAGTCTCGTATGCAGGACACTTATTTCCATATACATTTAACATTTCTTGAGGGAATTTTTTTAGCTTACTTTCCTTGGAGATGAAAGAACTTGATCAGACTGCGAAATAACACTTTCTCCATGATCATGGACTTTTCGATTCCTGAAAAAAAAACTGGGGGTTGCTAAATATTATTTATGTTGTACAGTATACTGAATGTATACATAACAAAATAAAATAAAAATGGCTTCCGTAGCTTTAATAATTTTGGTTGATTGCACGAACTTTTTTATACCCCCTCGTATATATGTTATGGAAAAGCAAATCCAATCTGCCGGAAAGTCAGCGACGTAACTTAAGAAAATTAAAGTATTTGCAGGGGACGTGTTGGTATCAGATACCACATGACACCTTTCGATATCTGATAACTTCCATACCTCGCCGGGTAGGAGCTATTTTGGCGACACGTGGAGGACAAACATGATATTAGACAGGTGGTCATAACGTTTTGACTTTTCGGTGTGAATATGCTGTCGATAGCTTAACTGTCAGGCTCAATAATGCCAGAAAGTCCTGCTTCTATAACTTTTAGCACGTCCTTTGTAAAAAAAGACCGTGCTTATGTTATCGCTTTGTCGGTCCGTCCGTCTGTTGACACCATATCTCTGTAATTATTAGTCCGATTTGAAAAAAATATTTTTGCATTGGCAAGCTTGAAATGTGCGAACGATGATCCTTTATATCGTTTTATTTTTTTATTTTTTTTTGCGATGTACAATATTGCCGCTAGAGGACGTAAATGCAAATGATGTCATATTCAAAATACATTTTATTAAATATATTTTCTTCTAAGCATCCGATTGAAAACTTTCTTTTACCTTTCGATTCCATTTATGTCGAAGAGTATTTTAGGCATAGTTACTTTCTCAATGCACGCATGGATTTTCCGCTATGGGACGTAAAAGTAAATTACGTTTGCCCCGATATCTCTTCTAAAACTCCGATTTGAAAAAAAATTCTTCAGCGGATACAGCTCCTGATGGAAAATCTTTTTCCTATAATTTATAATTTTTGGTAAATAATACTTTAGCCACCAGTGAGCGTAAGTGTTAATTTTTGCTTCTGATGTTATTTTCTGTAAACTCTGAGCTCTAAAATATCGATTGAAAAAATTCGTTCGTAGACCGATACTACTCACAATGACAAACCTTTTCGGAATATTTGGTTCTTCAAATATTGCATGGTTTTTCCGCCAGGAGGCGTAGACATATATATTATTTTTGTCAATATATCTGTTTCTAATGGTCTGATTTGAAAATTATTTCTTTATTGGATAGTGTTTCTGACGTGAAACGTTTTTCATATAAATTAAAAATTCTCAAGTAAATCATAGACTGTCCGCTAGGAGGCGCTAACGTAAATTGTGTTTTCCCCGATATTTCTACTTCTAAAACTTCCTGTATCGCATACAGCTCGTGATAAAATGTTTTTCATATAATTTCTAATATTTAGTAAATAATGGTTTGGCCACCAGGGAGCATAAGTGTTAATTACTGCTTCTGGTGTATTTGCAGCAAAATCTGAGCTCCTGGAAACTTAACTAAATTTTTATTCTTGGACCAATACAGCTCACGTCGAAAACTTTTTTAGAATAATTTCTTGCTAAAATAATGCATGGTTTTCCCGATAGGGGACGTAGAAGCGTATGTTATCTTTTCCGATAGGGGACGTAGAAGCGTCCATATCTCTGCTTCGAAGAGTCCGATTTGAGAAACTCTTTCTTGGTTGGAGAGCGTTTCAGCCTCCAAATATTTCTAATATTAATTAAAAATTTTCTTAAATAAGGACATAGGAGCGGAATCGCTTTCATCTCACAATGAAAGCGATTCCGCTCCTATGTCCTGACCTTTGACCCCATTTCGCCCATTTTCAATAGGATTTGTCCCCAAGTGGTAGGGGACAATAGGGTTTGCCCCCTACCACATACTAAAATTGATTTGAAATCGAACCTTTTTTACGTTAGTTATGACGCATAAGAGCAGCGGAATGGATCCCGCTCCTATGTCCTGAGTTTTCACCCCACTTCATCCATTTTCAATATGGTTCATTCCCAGGTTATCCCCTGCAATATGCTAATATTTCATCGACATCGAACTATATTTACGCAAGTTATGACGCATAAGGGCAATGGAATGGATCCCGCTCCTATGCCGTGACCTTTGACCACATTCGTCCATTTTCAATAGGATTCGTCCCCAGGTGGTCCCCTACCACATACTAAAATTTCGTCGAAATCGAATCATTTTTACGCGAGTTATCGTGCCGACAGACGGACGGGCAAAGCTGGAGCATATACGCTTCTTCAACCTACGGTTGGAAAGCGTAAACAAGTTATGACGCATAAGGGCAATGGAATGGATCCCGCTCCTATGCCGTGACCTTTGACCCCATTTCGTCTATTTTTAAAAGGGTTCGTTCCCAGGTGGTCCCCTACCACATACCAAAATTTCATCGAAATCGAATCATTTTTACGCGAGTTATTGTGCCGACAGACGGACAGACGGACGGACAAAGCTGGAGCATATACGCTTCTTCAACCTACGGTTAGAAAGCGTAAAAAAGGCTTTTCAAGGGCGGAAAACAGCAGATTTGTTTTTCTGATGCGTCAAACTATATGATACACACAGGACGCAAAATATGTGTTGGCGCTAAAAATTATAGGGCTTGCCGTTTACGAGAAGATAAGGTGGAAAATTTTAGGCAATGCTCTTAGGTAACACAAAAGCAGTTATGCAGTTTTCCTTCTCCTTCTGCATCACAAGAACGCCTCAATAAAATCTTGCGGCAACATAAGTTAGGTGTTAAAAGACAAACAGAGTTAATTCAATTGAATGTTTGCTTTGAATAATGATCTCCAAGACAAAAGGCTCCGAATGGCATTCTGATCATCTTTAGCTGCTTCGTTGGCGCTCAAATCTAAAAGAGCTGCATGGACGAAATGAAAAGGTGCTGTCAAAAACAATGCGGTGTATTTGAACATCAAACTTAGCGGATCTCAATGCATCCAGTTTTATTCAACAAAGCAAAGAATCTAAAAGAAACATTATTTGTTGAATAAAATAAAATGTAAAGAATTTGGAAGATGCTCTGGTTTCATTTCAACAGTGAGATAATAGCAAAATTATATCTGAATTTTGATCTTTGGGAAAACGCGCAAAGGAACGCAGAGGACAGCAGCAGACGTAAGGAGAAATAAACTACGCGGAACAAAGCAACTTGAAATAAGCCTTTAACAAATTTGATTGCAAGAGCAACCTAAATAAATATGTCTAAGGTTGTTTAATATTTTTTTAATGGAAGTGAACACAAGAGACTCCGTTGTTCAGAAACAGCTCTACAAACATTGCAGATCTTTTCGCATCCATTTCAACACCGTTCCAAATCCTGTATGAAAGATACTGATTTTAGTAAAATGATATTTAGAAGTTCGGAACTAAAGTAATGTGCAGAACTAGAGTGACTACAAAACAAATTTGCAACTGAAGATTGATCGTTCCAAAAGAATTGCCAAAAGCTAAAATACACTTCTCCAAGAAGAATGAGGTACGTGGCAGTCGTTTAATTTGTTTGGCCAAAGTTATAAGCTTTCAGGTTTTATTTATTTTACAGCTCGTATTTGAGGCTTGCGTTTTAATTCCATAACCCCACGTCAGTTTGATCAGAGAGAGTATCAAAAAAACGCAATCCCGAATTTCGATTGATACCATAGCTTATACAATGCTTGTCACGATGACACAAACATATTGTGAGGTCCTGCTATTTTACAGATGGAGGTGTTAGTAACACTTCGATGCGTCGAAAGCCGCGAAATTTTAAAAAATAATTGAGAAAATCCCTTTGTATTGTATAATACCATAAAATGTTAAGAAAATGTTTCACGGACGCGGATAATTCAACTAACTGTTGCAATTGTACTAGATATTTTTTAGAGAAAAGTACAGTTCGCTAATTTACTGCATATATGATTCGAAAGTTTTCTTATGTAATAATCGAAGCGTTTTTAGTCGAATATAAGCCCTAAATACATCGTTTGGTGAATCACATATTTACCAACGATTAGAGAATGATTTATTTGCTTGAAGAAAGAGAATGAGTTAGTCAAATAAGAAAGTATGTTAAAATCATGTAAAGTACGTGCCAAAATATTTTGCTTGCAAAATATAGGAAAGCAGCCATCACAAAATGCAATTTTTATTCCAATATTTTGTGAAATTATTTTAACTCAATAACTCGTTCTTCAACTAATTTTATCATTTCCCAATTTCTCATTAGAGAAGGATGGTCTTAGATTTCGATGTACGTAGAGAAGCAAATAAGAGTGAAATCGGGTGCTGATGATGAGTTTGAATAATTGAGTAAATTTCTAACTATTTTCCAAATTATTTTCCATATATATATATATATATTGGAGTGTTTCACGTAGGTAAAAGTAATCCACTTCCGTTCTATGTTATTGGTAAGGAGGAGTGTCGATTTTTGCGTGAGCTGTCAGATACAACCATATTCATCTCCACACAGAGAATGATCAAATGAGAGAAAGAGAGAAAGAGAGAGAGAGAGAGAGGAGATTGCTGGTGGCCAAGTTATTGGGATTCGCGTCACATCTGTCCGAACTCAGAGTACTATCGAACAAGTTAGACGAATCGATTAGGAAGCGAATTGGGAATCGGTATATTCACCTTGTCTAGAGAATAGCTAGATGAATGAGGAGAACCAACTGATCTGTAAACAAGTAAAAACTATCACGCAAACCGCAGGCAAACTTAGGCCAAACGAGTGGTGAATCAACTTACGAGTAACGAATTAGCAACTTTTTACTAGATATTGTATATAGTCAGCCGATATTGAGTATGATATGGAGTTAAAACTGTTTTTCTTTTTTGAGGGGAGTTTAACTACCGCTGAGTGCAAATCAATGCATTATAAGCAGTGGATCGCCGTTAATTTAGCGTCACTGGTTTCAAAGGACAGTCAGAGTGCCGAAAGAAAAACACGTCAACTATGTCTCACTGCGGATTTGCTTACTGACCCATCTTGATAAAGTGGTTAGAAGTCAACGCCTCGTACCACTTAGCCATCTTTCGGAGTTAACACCTGTTTTGTTGACCTTGTGTATGCTATGTGGTTAGAAACTCTTTTTCTCAGCTTGGGTATGGCATGCAGTTAAGATCTCTTTTGGCGATCTTAGGTATGTTATACAAAGTATATAGACTACTGAAATCACTCACCTTTCTTAGGGCAAATGCTGAAAAGAAGCCCATATGCACCGACAACATGAGTAAACCTACGAAAGAGGTGGACACAATGGAAATATCTTGAAGATCATCTCAGTTAATTTTATTACAAGCACGATCAAATGAGTGAGATGATTTGACTAATGGGTAAGCTACTGAGAATCCCAGAACTCATTTTAATACTGCGTAGAGTAAAATGAGACAAGTGAGAAGCATTTGCGAACTGCCAAAGCGGTCTAAAATTTATTCATAGTAGAAAGAGAGAAAGAAAGAAAGAAAGAAAGAAAGTGTCAACTTCTACATATGCAACTGGGAATCGTCACATTCTCTGGAATCTAGAGTATGGTTTAATAAGGGAGAAGAATGAAATGATTTGAAATCAATTTTAAACCTCATCACAAACTTTATACAGAAAGCACTGAGAAAGGAGGCCATGAAATAGCTGACTAATCCTTGACCTTCCGTATGGTGTCTGCATATAGACCAACCTATTACCATGATTTCGGTGCAAAAGGAACTCCACCTGCATTCAGAGCGGATCAAATTAGCGTAAGAATCCAGCCCATGATATGTTATTGGAAACGTGTCATCCATCTGAATCAAAGCATAGAGATATGAGAGAGACAAATCAACCGATGGGTAAGCAGTTTAATACTCTCTCAAGAACCTGCGTCCACGGTATGTGCAATAAAACCGCTGGAGCAACCTCATCCAAACCTTAGTTAAAGAAGAAAAGTAAGTGAGCTGAAATGTCAGAAATAGTTGTACTGATCCCGGAACGACTTATGCATGCACAATTTTGCTGAAAACTGACACCCTCCGAAGATTACCCGATATACCAGAAATCAAAGAAGACAGCCAAATAGTAAATAATCATTGTAAACAATTAGGCGATTTAAGTAGTATGAAAATAGTTACATATAAATAACATTAAAAAGACACTTTTCGTTAACACAATTTTTGTTCTGAATTCATTTTTGTGTAAGACGGCGGTGTGTCCTAAGAGCTCCTTTGTAGAAGATTGGGATGCCGTGGTTTGAATCACGTTTAAAGATATATGTAGTTCCAGAGTGTCTCTGGTTTGTCAATTGTACTTTAACATAACGTTATTAAAACATGACAGCAACGTAATTCTGAATATTTACACACACGATCACCCCTTTTTTACGCTTTCCAACCGTAGGTTGAAGAAGCGTATATGCTCCAGCTTTGTCCGTCTGTCCGCACGATAACTGGCGTAAAATTGGTTCAATTTCGATGAAAGTTTTAGTATGTGGTAGGGGACACCTGGAGACGAACCCTATTGAAAAAAGAAGAAATGGAGTCAAAGGTCAGGACATAGGATCGGGATCCATTCCATCGCCCTTATGCGTTATAACGTACGTACACATATTTTGATTGAGACAAAACTTTTTCATGTTGTTCCGGAATTATACTTTACCGATTATGTTGCATATCATCGAAATGGGGTCAAAGGTCAGATCATAGGAGTGATATTTATTCTACAGCCATTATCCTCATAACTTGAGTAATTACTTGGGTAATGATATCTGTTACATGTTAGAAAGGGTATAATAATCAATGCATTGCATGATTTTACTAACTTGTATGTATATATCTACATAAGAAACAAAAGGAAATACCTATGTTTAAAGTTTTAAAAATCTATGTATTTATTTCCAAGGTGTTATTTATTACTATTGAAAGCTGAGATACTAACACCAGTAACGTTCCAACAAGCAGATGTTAAAAAAAAGCGAACCTTTCCATGCCAGAATGAGACTCCTCTGAAAGTGTAATGCAACACAGCCTGGACGTCATGTAAGCTTGAAGATACAAACCAGCTTTATGGATATCTGATCTCCGATTAGGCACCCTATCATAGCCGAAGTTATTATTATGTTATTCCTATCTAACACCAGTAAGAGATAACCCAGAAAAAGCGGGTTCAGTTAGGTACCATATGTACCCTATATCTCACAACTTACTAGATTGTTTCAAATTAAATTATTTATACTTACGGAGACTTTTCTGGTCACCTTGTATAAAAAATTAAAATTCTTCTACCTGTTCGAAATTTATTCATAACCAGATTTTTGCTTTTATCATTACGCTTTCTGCTGAGCTTTAATAAAGAGGGACATGGAACTCATTGGTATACACTTGTTGCCTACTGTAGAATCCCATTTCAAGAAGAGTAGTTCAAGTAGACAGTAACAGCCCTCTCGCCCTAAAAGTGCTGAATGACATTGCTCTCTGTAAATATCGTAAAATCCTAAAATGTTAGGACCAAAGTTTCAAAGATTCCTTGCAAAAATGTTGGCTTGAAAAATGGTGTGAGTCAGCATTCACCTCTGCACTTCTATTTCTGGCTTTTGAGCTTTAAACTGTCACCATGAGCATCAAACGTTAGAAAGAGGTACTCATCCTGCATTGGGCATAACAGGAATAAGCAATTAGGAAAGGGATAACCAACAACTGAACACCAAACTTTATCGCTCATACCTCATTTCAGTCTGAAATCTTATCAGCACGCACTCTGATTACACAGGCTTGAGTATTCTAACTAAAAATGCAAAACCGGCTCCAGATCAACTAGAGAGCTAGAAAGAGTGAGGAGGAGATAGCAAATGACATCAGTTTGTATGAAAACCAAAACGACAGCCACTCTCCCGACACAATTTGTTGGACACGCAGAATGAAAAGGTTGCGAAAATAGGAAGAAAAAAATAATGTAACTGCTTAAATTTAGAAACAGGTTTGTTCTATTTACTTAATACAAGTATTCCCATTCAAAGATAATTTGCACAGAATGGTTAATGAATTAAAAAATAAATAAAAAACGCACACAATATCTGCAGCTTTTATCTATTTGTAAACATAACTTTCATTTTCTTCATCATGCCTAACGCTCTTCCGAGCAGAAGGAAAGACAAATCAAAGAATGCTGTTATGCTCGATATCCAGTAAATCCCCAGGGAAGACAGCCAGATTTTTTGACCTTTTCGATTGTGAGATAGCAAGAGTAAATTCTGAGATAGTAGTCTACTTCCGGAAGGTAGTGCGAAAGCTAACCGGCGACACTGTGCATATAAGAAAGAAGAGAAACCGACGCTCTAACCAAAGAAAACAGCTCTTTAAAGAGCTTTGATTGTGCTCTTGAGGCAGAATAATCTCGCATTGCACATCCCAAGGGTCCGGTGACCTTGTCGCGGTCTGAGAGCTCCTTTCTAAGGGAAGGTCCAACACTGGAGATACAGAAGAGCAATTTTGCTCGGATTGCTTATTACCTAGCAAGGGACAATAAGACAGTGTCCAGATAGGAGTGCCAGCAACCCCACGGGAAGCACACTCAATTTTGACTGGATAACAATACTGTGTCTGAGGGCCAAAAGAGAACTCTGACAACTGAAAAAACAACAGAAAAAAATGAGAGACGACCCCAACCTAGAAACGAGTACAGCGACGGAAACGATTGATGGATTCTTCTCACAAATGGATGAAATACTGGACAGTATAATGTATAGATAAATGAACGCCACATCAAAGGGAATACTACAGTCTATCCTCAGCCGTATTCATTGGAACCATGTAAAACAGCTACTTGAGATTGCCACTTGAAGTGTACTCTAGAAGGGTATCGAGACCGATAGTTGAACAGCCTACGCAGAGAACATATGCTGAAGCTGGGGCGAAGAGGCTCCGAGATGGAACTCAAAAAAGACCGCCGCAAAAGCACACTCACCTGGTTTATCCGAGAGACAGAAACAAGACCTCAGAAGACGTAAATAGAACTGTGCATGTGGTAATCGACCCAGGCGTGTTGGGTACTGGTATTAAGAATTTGAAGATGGTGAATAATGGATAATTTCTCATTGAATGTGCAAAAGTAGAAGACGTTTAATGCATATAATGGGCATATGAAGAAAACGAGTTCATAAAAGAGGAAATAGAAATAAGATCAGCTAAGAAACTCCCTAATAATAGTCTACGAATTGGGAGGTGAAACAGAAATAACACATAGAGTATGACATAAAAAGACAGAACATTTTAAAAGAGCCGGAACAATGCTCTATACATTTCTCCAATCAAGGAAAAAAGAAAACAGGGTCAGCTGAGAGATTGATCTTGCCCAAGAGGACGTCAGATCTCTTCAAAAAATAATTTGAACATACATACCATTCGAGAAGCAATGTGCCTTAAGTGCAACGGATGTGGGCACTACAAGTCCAAATGCCCGGAGATTTTTGAAAGTTGCGCACGCTGAGTTCAAGCAAGGCACAAACATTCGATGTATGAGAATGAATAAAATTGCCCGAGTTGCAGTAAAGCCAATACCAAATTAAAATTGTCAAGCATTGGGTTTATCTGGGAATTGCCCCTGCCTTAAAAGAGAACTTGATGTGCAAACGAACAGAGTCAACTACGATTGAGGTATCTCTACTGGCCTCAACAGAACCAAGTAAAGAAGGACAAGGTTCCGACGCGAACTCTAACTTTGACATGCGATGCAATTCAAGCGTTAGTGAGATCTCTCGCAGAAGAATAATTTGCGGGACTGCGTTCCGTCGCATTGTTCAGACGCAAAAATATGTATACGTTTCTGTGTCTCTGTAGAAGTGTTAACATTGAAGTGTGTATTTGTAATTTGTGTGTGCCAATATGTTTTGTCTGTGAAAGAAATTAAAACCTTGAACCCAAAGAGAACGAAAAGAAAAAATGTTCGCGCGAACCAATCTCCCAGTCAGGACTTTGCTCACTATGGCTCCTCGATCGGGAATATCAGCGCAACGTCTACATAAGCAAACGTGACTAATGAGTTCTGTGAATCCCTGTTGAGCCTGCAATTAGACGATACAGGATCATGGTTTTCAACTTTAGAGTACATCCCTGGGAATTTTTTATAGCAATGCATGAATTCATTCTGAACGAAAATAAGCTGCTTTATCCATCTGTTGAGAGTTCATACATTTCTTTCTTTTTCTATTTTTAATATTTTTTCAACTGAAATTTCCCTGTGAGCCAGTTATATAAACCAACCCAAGAATATAAAGAAAAAGAATAAGTAAATTATTATGTTTAAGAACGTTCCAAAATTGTAGCAGTTAACCAAAACAGTATGCTCTCTCTGTTTTAGTGTTTTTTTCTTCTTTAAAGGA
The DNA here is from genome assembly GCA_039090855.1 of Macrothele yani. NCBI lineage: Eukaryota > Metazoa > Arthropoda > Arachnida > Araneae > Macrothelidae > Macrothele > Macrothele yani. Next base: position 20,142,999 of record CM077002.1, on the reverse strand, counting down.
TTTTTCGCAATCGCCAATACACCGTTAACTATTGTTTCCTACAAAATATTAAGTAAGTCAAAATTCGATGCACTGGGCAAAACGTTTTGGGTAAGTCGTTCGTTTCTTTCGTCATGTGACGTCGTTTGGAGAAGACAATCGGCGGCTCTGTGTTTATGAAACGTATTTTGAAGAAAAAAAGGGGAAAAATCTTAGATAAGGAAGTATAAAATATATGTAAGTTGTCGACGCTGCTTTTAAAAGATTTCAAAAAGCAGGGAAGTTGTGATAGGTGAAAGGATTTGTGTCATCAAAAAATGTTACTTCTACTTTATCCCTCTGTAATATGATTAGTGTTGAAAGCAGATTTTACGGCGTCGTTCTAAAACTTTGCGAAAGAGTGAGACAAGAACGGAAAAAATAGCATTGGAAGTACTAGGAATGTTCAGGAACATAATTCAGGCTCTTAACGATGTGTCGCCTGTTTCTTCAGATTATAGGAAATCCGTAAAGTATGGAGCGTAAAAACAGATTAACGGAACTACAATAAACAAATTATATCGTGAGTGTTTGTAAATTACAAAATATTATCACTTCACAACGCTGGACTTAATTTTACATTTTCATGTTTATCTCAAGAAATGCTGTCGCTTCCTGAGTACATAGCATAACTTGTAGAAGAGATACTAGTAAATCTTTTTTTCGCATTTGATGCGTGTGGGGTTCTTCTTACGTTCGTCTCTTACCTTTGAACACAGTCTACACATTTCATACGACAATGCCAATGTAAGATGATACATATAAAATTTTTTCGAAGGTCTAGTATAGCATGCAAATCAAAACTAACAAAGCGTGAAACAAAAGTTTAGGGAACACTATTAAAATTTTAATTTTTCTCATCACCAAGCGTCACTACGTCCCAGTATCGCAGTGGTCTAAGCGCTGGGTTCGGACCGTTCATTCCAACGACCCGGGCTTGAGTCTCGCATAAATTCATGGGTGGTATGTTGGTTTTACATACCTAGACCGTTATCGTTGAAGTGTCAGAGTGTACCAAGTTTGGAGTCCCGGATAAGGCATAGGTGGTAGACTGACTCTGCCCCTTACGTAGAACCAGTGGCCCTAAATTAGGGACGGATGACTGCTTATAGCACTAAGAGCTGCTCACATTTGTCGATAAATTCCGAAGGAATATATACCATTCGAAATGCTTTTGTAAGTTGCTGATACCCAATTTAAGACATTCTGCTATTGTTGGAACCAGGCTCATAATTATTCTTTTCCGACACAGTCCAGCTCTTTCCGGTGATGTCGGTAGTATAACCAAAATAGCAGCTGAAAATCAAATTTTACTTTTAAAACGCGTCTCTGTTTACCTACTACAATTGCAATAACGTGTATCCTATGGAAACTGCCTTTTCGACTCATCTGGCATTGTGCAATGAAGGCATGTAAAGGTTGGATTGAAATCAACCGACATTACTTTAATGGAAGCCAAGAAAAGACCTTACTTTAAAGGAAGCCAAGAACAGACCCTACGTTAAAGGCAGCCAAGAACTTCTTCCATGTTTCACAGAAGTTCGCGAACATTTTTAGGGTGCTTTCGAAAGTGTTTATCAAACTTAGTGAGCCTGTTGGGCTTTCGAAGGCAAGGTAGTTAGGTATAGAAGTAAGGTAGTAACTTCCACGAGGAAAGTAAGCCTCAGAAGTTACTACCAAGCTATTGCAGCACACATTCATTAAAGCTACTACAGCACACATTCATTAAAGCTACTGCAGCACACATTCATTAAAGCTACTGCAGCACACGGTAAGTGATCGATGGGAGCAATTTCTTAAATGTTAAGCAAAGAAAGTGTCCTCGTAAATAGCTTACGCGAGCACCAATACAAGCCTCAAGGCTCCTTCTCATAGATTATCAAAGACCGCAGAAAAGTCTCTAATATTTATAAATTATTTGACAACCATTCCCTATCCGTTCACGGAGAGCTTGTGTGCTAGGAATGAGAATAGTGTAAATATTAGGCCAAATGTGTCCTTAAAAAGACAAATCTTGTGGATTTTGTGTGGAGGCCATGCAGTTGGTCCACGGCTACCAATCCAACGTTCAGGTCCAGTACATGTATAATTGTAATGTTCTCAAGCAATGATATTATAGGAACATGTTGCTTTTGCAACATGTTTTTTAATAGTTCCGCCCCCAAGAAAAACATTAATTGCTGATCATTGAGTATTGATGGCAAAACCGATGTGTTCAACGACAACGCATGTTAAAACATTCAGACGTAACATCTGTTGATCACGAGACTGAGTTATTGAATGAGGATTTCCCGCGCTCATTGGTGGGCATAGCCCAAAGCATTAGACTTCCTCCACCAACTTGTGTTCGTCCGACGGTGCATCCTGGTGCCAACACTTCCCCAAATAAACGACGCACACGTCCATATGGTGCAACAGGAATGATAATCATCGAACCAGGTGATCTTCTTCCAAGATCCAATTTTGACGTCTGCATGGCAATTGCAGGAGCTTTCGATGGTGAAACGACTCTAGTATGGGCAATCGGAATGGCCTGCGGCTACGAGTCCCATTTTTAGCAAGGTTCGATGTACTGTGTAACAGCAGAATGAGAATCCTTTGTGTTTGGTTCGTACCTTACATGATAGCTTTCACTCACTTCTAACATCGCTGAGCCATGGTCGATCCACACCTTGCCGTTGGTTTGTCGTTTTGAACTGCACGGACCACTCTTACAAGGTATTATACAAACCACGGCTGACAGCGAGAATCTTCGAAATCCTCGCCAATGCCCGGGCGCAGTTATCTGGCCATTATAATTTGGCTTTTGTCAAACTCATTTTCATCTGATGAACAACACTAATCTCATTCACTTACAGTTCATACCTTAGAGTTCATACCTTAAATTGTTCACTGGACCAAATTCAACAAGACCAAATTTTACGTTCACTAGACCACGTTCAAATTATGACAACAAACCACGATAAAATATTTTTACTAGACCACTTTCAGCTTTCAAATTTTACCTTCACTAGACAAAGTTCAAATTACGACACTAGACCACGTTCAAATAATTTTTCGTTTAAATTACGTTCACTAGACCACGTTCAAATAGACCATATTTTCACTAGACCACGTTCAGTTTTCAAATTTTACGTTCACTAGACAACGTTCAAATTACGCCACTAGACCACGTTCAAATATTTTCACTTGACCCCATTCAAATAGACCATATTTTCACCAGACCACGTTCAAATTACGAAGTACACCACGTCCAAGTATTTTCACAAGACCACGCTCAGCTTTCTAATTTTACGTTCACTAGATATATTTTCAGTAGACCACGTTCAAGTAGACCATATTTTACTAGATCACGGTTAACGTTCAAATTTAACGTTCACTAGATATATTTTCACTGCACCACGTTCAAAACACCAATTACGTTCACTAGACCAAATTACGTTCCCTAGACCAAATTTTAAGTTCACTAGACCATGTTCAAATATTTTCACTAGATCACATTCCGATTTCTAATTTTACGTTCACTAGATATATGTTCGCTAGACCACGTTCAAATAGACCATATTTTCACTAGACCACGTTCAAATAGACCATATTTTCACAAGACCACGTTCAAATAGACGATTTTTTCAATAGACCACGTTAAATAGACCATTTTTTCACTAGACAACGTTCAAGTAGACCATATTTTCACTAGACAACGTTCAAGTAGACCATGTTTTCACTAGACCACGTTCAGCTTTCAAATTTTGCGTTCACTAGACAACGTGCAAATTACGACACTACACCAAGTTCAAATATTTTCACTAGACCAAGTTCAGCTTTCTGATTTTACGTTCACTAGATGCATTTTCACTAGACTACGTTCAAATAGACTATATTTTCACTAGACCAAATTCCGTTCACTAGACCAAATTCCACTGGACCAAATTTTACGTTCACTAGACAACGTTCAAATTACGACACTACAAATTTCAAATATTTTCACTATATTAAGTTCAGCTTTCTAATTTTACGTTCACTAGATACATTTTCACTAGACTACGTTCAGCTTTCAAATTTTACGTTCACTAGACAACGTGGAAATTACGACACTACACCAATTTCAAATATTTTCACTAGACCAAGTTCAGCTTTCTAATTTTACGTTCACTAGATGCATTTTCACTAGACTACGTTCAAATAGACTATATTTTCACTAGACCAAATTCCGTTCACTAGACCAAATCAACTAGACCAAATTTTACTTTCACTAGACCACGTTCAAATATTTTCACTAAACCAAATTACGTTCACTAGACCAAATTCCACTGGACCAAATTTTACGTTCACTAGACAACGTTCAAATTACGACGCTACACCAAGTTCAAATATTTTCACTAGACCAAGTTCAGCTTTCTAATTTTACGTTCACTAGATACATTTTCACTCGACTACGTTCAAATAGACTATATTTTAACTAGACCAAATTCCGTCCCGTAGACCAAATTCTACTAGACCAAATTTTACGTTCACTAGACCACGTTCAAATAGACCACATTTTTACTAGACCATGATCAGCTTTCAAACTTTACGTTCACTAGACCACGTTCAAGTATTTTCACTAGACCACTTTCAGCTTTCTAATTTTACGTTCACTAGATATATTTTCACTAGACTGAATTACGTTCACTACACCAAATTCCAGAAGACCAAATTTTACGTTCACTAGATCACGTTCATATATTTTCAATAGACCACGTTCAGCTTTCTAACTTTACGTTCACTAGATATATTTTCAGTAGACCACGTTCAAATAGACCATATTTTCACTAGACCACGTTCAGCTTTCAAATTTTACTTTCACTGGACAACGTTCAAATTACGACACTAGTCCAAGTTCAAATAATTTTACATTCAAATTACGTTCACTAGACCACGTTCCACTTGACCAAATTTAGGTCTTACAGTTCATACCAAACTCATTCCCATCTGATGAAGAATACTAATCACCAGAGCTCAGTATCAGGTGTTATTTACACAGTTTTTATGAATTTCACACTCACCGTCGTTTACCCGGAGTTGCTTTGATTTCCATGAAGACAGACATATCACTAAGATGTCCCGTGAGATTCAGAGGTTAGCTCCTCAAAGAAATACAAACTACCAGATAATATTTGCTTGCTGTTGTCGCAACAAACTTCTCCATTTACGGCGATCTTGACATACGGCTCGGGCTTCACTGACATCCATCACACGCCGTACACAAAATCTTCTATACTTCATACTCATAATTTACAAAAAACAACTATTCTCGCCACATTTGCTGTACAGCTTTGGTATCCCCATTCCACGGAGGGCCCCGTAGCCCTATGACGAAGCTTCGGATAAAAGCTTCCGTGTGATGGTATGATTACCGATGAATTAATCTAGCATTCTCTCTCACGATACGCGCATTCGCCAGCGAGATCATTTCGAGAAAGTGGTTGGCTAACACGCGCAGGTAAGAAGATCAAACTTTCTACCCTAAGCCATTTTTCTCCCTCATTTATCACGTGCTTAGTTCGGGATTGCGTTCATTTACATAACACAACTGTCGACATATACTCTGTAAAAAATAAGTTGTGTGAATTCACGAAACATTGCAGGTAAGTATCCGTCTTTTAACGAAATGTCCGTTTATAAAAGCGCCTGTTTTTTTTTTTAACTTCCGTGTTTTCACAGAATTTTCGTAGTCAGTAATCTCGTTTATTTCAGAAAATTCCGTTTTAAGTTTTCCGTATTCAAATCGAAATTTCACCAAATCTACGACGCTGAACACTTCAGGCCTCACGCCAGAGAATCCTTTCATGCCGGTGCCTGGGTTCGAACTCAAGAGGACTGGGTTAGGTCAACACAAGCAGTTCGTCTTAGCCACTGAGCCAGAAAGTCTCACGAGTTGCACTTACGTTCAAGGTAAAGTTAATCTCGCGATATGAATTTTTTGAGATCGTTTTTTTAACTGACAATAACTTTAAATTATCTTTCACAAATAGTGAAATGTACTGTTTTATAGTATTATTTCGCAAAAAATCTAAATATAAAATTTCCTCTCCATAGCAATAATGGCTTTGTTGTAAGGACTCCACAGACCGATAAATACACATCGTATAATTAATTGCACAATAACTTAAATGTCTGGTTTTTTACGTTAACACAATATACACTATATTGACAAAAGTCACCGGACACCTAGAAGAGAAACACAGCGTGGCATTTATTGACAAATATTAGTACTGTGTCGGTCCGCCTTTGGCCTTAATGCATGCACTGACACTTCGAGACATGCTTTCGACAAGGTTTTGGAACACAGCGATAGGTATGCGCTTCCATTAAGTACATAATAATGCCGCTAACTTTTGCTTAGTAGTAGGCCTTGGTTCCGAACTTCTTATACGGCGCTATAATTCATCTCATAGGTGCTATATGGGATTAAGATCAGGGCTCTGTGCTGGGCAGTCCACATACGATACGGAGGTATCGTCAAACCACGCCGTAATAGTCCTTGCTTTATGGCTTTGTGCATTTTCCCTGCTGGTACCAACAAGGATCGTCGGTTCCATAGCATTGCCACAGAGTTGATAGGACATAATTGTCCAGAATATTGAGGTAAATGTGTTGGGTAACAGGTTTGTCCACGATAACCAATGGGCCAGGACCACACCAAGAAAGAAAAACACCCCCACACTAGTACACTGCCAGCTCCAAACTTGACCGTGCGAACAGTACACTGTCGTAAATAGCGTTCCCCGATGCTGCCATACCCACACATGGCCATCAGACTGATGGATCGTGCATCTGGATTCATCAGTCCATAGACCTTGTTTCCATTGATCTACGATCTACGATAAATGTTCTGTACACCATGCTAAACGACGAGTCGCATTCCGAGTGGAGATGAAAGGCTTATGAGCAGCCGCACGATCACGGTAACCCATGGAATGAAGTTATCTGCGAATGGTACGTGTACATACCGAGGTTCCAGCATTTTTACTCACCTGTAAACTGAGGTCTTGTGCAGTACTACGTCGATTAGCTGTAACGACTCTCCTGAGATTTCGACGTCATCTATCACTGATTTTCTTTGGTCTGCCGGTACGTTTTGCTACTGCAGGCACGCCATGTGTCTTCCATTCATTCAGTACATCCAAAAATCTCACATTTCCCCCTCCCCGCCCCCCTCCCCGCCCCCCGAAAAAGGGTCGGCAGCATGGCCTACGGGTCAGCCGTGACCATGAATCGTCGTAGGCAGCCATCCGCTGTAGGACATGCACTTGAGAACTCCCAGTCAATCTGGTGTGTGGAATGCAACGTCACACATATTTATTTTTGGAAACGCTGGAGAAGAGATTCTCTTATTTTTCCTATCTCGCGGTGTGGAAATAATATCACACCATTGCGAGAACTTGAACGGACGTGTCATCCGGAAAGTTAGGGCGCCATTATAACGAAGTAAATTTCTCCGTCATTTTTGTCCACGCCGGGGCTCGAACCCGGGTCCCCTCATTCCGGAATAAGTCGCTCTACCAATTGAGTTACGCGGACGTTCGTTATCGCTGCTATCTGCCTTTATGTCGTGTGCGTCCTGCTGGGCAGGCACGTCACAACCGTTTGCAGGTGTACCGCGCATCTTAACAACGCAGCGGATCTGTTCATTCGTTTTTAAAGAGGGTGTCCGGTGACCTTTGGTCAATATAGTGTATAATAGCAAACCGATGCACAAAATGGTGAAGAGTGAAGGAATACCCTGGGCCACAACAACCAAAATTCATGCGATATCCACAATATCCAATCTCGCTACAGAACTTCAAAATCAGTTCCTTTGACAGATGATTGAAATTTACCAGTTAGATCAAAATTCAAGTATTACCACTAATATCTCCTATTACCGAAATGTTTCTGTCTTAAGGATACGGAAAATATGTGAGAACGGTGTTTTTACGTTAATACACTGCTGGCCACCCAAAATTCAACACCAAGAAGGACACGAAATAGCAAAGCCAGATTTACTGGACACATAACAACAGATACAAAGATGAAACGATTGAGCTTACAGGTCCATGCGACTTGCGGAGCACGCGCACATCAATAGTTCGTGTTGCCCCCATGGCTAGCAATAACGGCCGGTACACGCCGCGGCATCGAACAAAAGAGGTTTTGGATGTGGGCTTGGGGTATGTCGGTCCAGGCTGCTTCCACACGTTGCCACAGTTCATCAGGCGCAGCCGCGGGTGGTGCTGGCCGGGCCACTCGGTTGCCGATCAGCTACCAGACGTGTTCGATGGGCGACATATCGGAAGAACAGGCGGGCCACGGCAGCAGTGACACCTGGTGGGCCGGGAAGAAATGATGCACGATGCGTGCCTCGTGCGGGCGCGCATTGTCTTGTTGAAACGTGGCCGCTGGCAGGTCCTGCAGGTAAGGGAGGACTACAGGCTCCAAATCTTCGGAGATGAAGCGGTGGCTGTTGAATGTACCGGCGACGCGTACCAGAGGGTCGCGGGTGTCATATCAAATTGCACCCCAAACCATAACACCAGGCGACGGACCGGTATGGCGATGCATAATGCAGGCGTCATACAGGCACGCGGATCCGACCATCGTGGTGTTGCAGGAAGAAGCGGGATTCGTCGGAGAAGAAAATGTTGTGCCATTCCGTAGTCCAGGTGTGGCGTTCAACGGGCCACTGCCGCCGCACTCGCCGGTGGTGTAACATCAATGGTAATCGGAGCAATAGGCGCCGTGCGACAAGTCCCCGCTCCTGCAGACGACGTCAACCGGTACGTGTTGACACAGGCTATTGCGCAACACACCCAAATTCCTGCGCTAACGTTCGTGGTGTGGCGGTGCGAACCGTCAATGCCCACCGCACAACATGCCGGTCATCTCGTTTGGTGGTGTGCCGCGGCTGCGGCAATCGCTCACGTCGGTCCGTCCGTCCCTCCTGCAGCGACCGAATCCATACTCGCCTCACTGTGGCTGGAAGTCGTCCCACACGGGCACCGATGTCTCGGTACGATAAACCGCTGTCGCGATAAGCCACTATTCGTCCTGTGTTGAACTCCGAAACGTGCTGGAATGACTGCCGTTTTCTGCGACGAGGCATCAGGAAGCTTCGCACGCACAGGTCCGGCAGCACAACACACTTCCACTACTTACACCCCGCCTCTGGGCACCCTTCTTATAGTGCTTTTGGGTGGCGTGCCGGGCTCACATGATTTGCATATGCCCTGCAATGCTAATCGTTTGCATGTCCTCTTGCGGGCGACGCATGCTGCGAATTTCAGGCCAATCCGATGCTTCCTTCTTGGTGTTGCATTTTGAGTGGCCAGCGGTGTATAAGAAAGGAACCACGGATAGGTTTCTGAAAATCGAAAATTTTCCTGTGGTACGAAAATTCCGTGAAATTCAGGTTTCTTTCCGTCATTTCACGGAAAAGGTTGTATCAGAAATGGGGTTTGTTAATAGAAAAGCAATCACGGAAAGTGACTCATAAATTTCAGAATTTTTGACGTAAGAATGGGGCGAATTACGTCCGGCCGCCTATGACAAAAGTTGGTACCAGTTGAAATCTTTACAGCATTAAAAATACGTGCCACACACTAATCGTGTTATCATATTCATAAAGAGCATGGAGTCCATTTCGCGTACAGTACACGGGGGAGGTGATGCAATATTTCTGGGTGTGCCGCTACTTTTGACACAGTCTGTCTCGACAATTGTGAGAGCAACACGACTGTGCGTGGTATCGTGGTAAAGCTCTCGACGAGATCTATTCAAATAAACGAAGAACATTTCGCAGTGGTTTGAAGTAGACATTTTAAAAATTGTTTTCTGATGAACCGGTGAACACGTTTGACAATATCGTAGTTTATCTGGACAACCGTGAGTGCAAAACGACTGGGCGTGGTATCGTTGTGAAGCTCTCGACGAGATCTATTCAAATATACGAAGAACATTTCACAGTGATTTGAAGTAGACATTAAAAAAAATGTTTTATGGTGAACCGGTGAACACGTTTGAAAATATCGTAGTTTATCTGGACAACCGTGAGTGCAAAACGACTGTTCGTGGTATCGTTGTAAAGCTCTCGACGAGATCTATTCAAATACACGAAGAACATTTCGCAGTGGTTTGAAGTAGACATTTAAAAAATTGTTTTCTGGTGAACCGGTGAACACGTTTGAGAATATCGCAGTTTATCTGGACAACCGTGAGTGTAAAACGACTGTGCGTAGTGTCGTTTTAAAGCTCTCGACGAGATATATTTAAACGTATAAAGAACACATCAAAGTGGTTTAAACTAAAATTTTTAAAAACTGTTTTCGTGTGAACGGGTAAACCTTTTCGACAATGCCGGGGAAATCCCCAGAATGAACGCAAGTCAAAACGAGAGGCAACCGCAAGTGATGAGGGATGTAAGAAGCCTAAGAAGACAGAACACAACATTGGGTAATTCGCGTATCGATCTGTCTTGTATTTGCAATGTATCGAGCATTTTTTGTAAAAATTATGTAAGCTACGTTTCATATCATAGACATGTGCTTGCTATAACAAGTTGAATAAACGCTTCGAAACTATACTCGACTAGTTCATTTCAACTCTCCGATCTGCAAGTCGCAGTCCTACGTTCCAAACTGATGACTTAATCGGAGCTCAGCCGACCTGTATTTTTTTTTTTTTTTTTTACAGTCTTCTCACTATTGGCATGATGCTTCCCAAAATAGTTCCTGGAGTGCCATTTCCTCTGTGGAGGAGTGTATTAGGTAACAAAACTGTGGGAGATTTAGATTTTATGACCAGTTTGTACAGGAATGGAATTTGTTTTTCAATTCTGAAAGTAACTGTTTAGAAGAATAGTTGACTAATGTTTTCGAATGTGTTAAAATCGTACGAAAACAAAATTTTTATCCATTCGCGTGAAATGTTTGTAGAAAATCTGTGGGACACGAAAGTGGCTTTGGAGACGTAACGCAATTTATTTTTTGGAACATACAAACATTTTGAAGGTTTTGCATAGAACCTGTCCTCCTCAACATTCGTTAAGAGACGTTTTGCCTAAACGTGTTGTTTCAGTTTTCACACGCCTTTTTGGAATTCTTCTACACAGAATAACACGAAAGATATGCTAACAAACTGTTGAGTCAACGTGCATGTGTTAGATCGAAATAAATCAACGCAAATCTCCATGATGGAATTAATCTCTCCTTTGGGACTAAAAGTTTTCAATTTTACTTTCATGAGCTATTTCGTGACGTTAAAATACATCTAAAATACACCAGTGAAGGAGAGTTAGGGCCGTTTTGTTTCTAAACATCGTCATTTAGAAGAAAGGAAGTAATGTTTTAGTTTTAATCAATGGTATCGAATTCTAACAAGCAGTAAATACTAAATATCAGGTGTGGATGCGTCGAGTGATACATAATGAGCACGAAATATATTTATTTGCTCAAACGGAGCTGAGCCTTTTAGCCGTTAAAGACATTCCTTAATTGTCTGCCAGTAACTTGAGATGCTTTGGAACTGAGAAGCAATTACCTATGAAGCGTTCTCCTTCTGTGAAGCTGAAATTGAGCCGTCCATTTTAAAATAGTTTCTCGATTCTATTTTAGGTAAAATATTCCTTACGTAAGGTAAAAAACGCAGCATGCATTAAAATAATGAACACGTTTCAAGACCTTTCCATTGTCAAAATTGCTTTCGTTTCGGCTTTGTTTAACATTCAATCAGTATTTAGTTTTCCTTTTTTTCTTTCTCAGTACTGCTTCATAAATCTATGTATATTTGATTCCTGGGAAGATGCTTTGTGACTGATAAATAAATGATCTGTTCGTATTGAAGTTTAACGCATTGCGCAATAGGTTGCTAAATCTTCATTAAAAAACAATCATGATGGAATAGGAATTCATTTCCTTTTCGTCCGAAAATAGCATATGGAAATTGAGAAATGAGTTTCGAAGAAAAAAAAAATCTTTAAAATGTACATGTGCATTAGAATAAGAAAAAAAAAAGGAAATCCTGCAAGTCGTGCGCTAAACAATCTGATGTATTGCAAACTTCAATTCGAAAAAAATGTTTGGTGCTCATGACATGCAACGTATCAAGGACTATATGCCTTTCTTGTCTCATAACCCGTATTGTGTGATACGTTCTCCAATATTCGTACAGTCAACGACTGGATTGCCTACTAGCAAATGTAAATTATGAGCATTTTATAACATTTCCGCATATATCGATATACTTGTCTTTGAAACATTATTAGTTCCCAGAGACTACATGAAGACGCGTTCAAAGCACACTTGGACGCAAATTATTTATTTTTATTATTAAAAGTCAGTCAGCAACTGTAGACCTACAACAGACAAATACATATGTTTTTCAAGTGCAACTCGAAATTTAAAGTACACTGAAGAGCAATTGAATTAGAGATACCTGTCTAGTAACGTGCAGCACCACCTTTCGTCCTGATGACGGCGACGATTCGTCTCGGCATGGGCTCAACAAGACACCGGAAGAGTTGGGAAGCCATACGGATCCACGACCCCTGAACAAGCTCCCACAGTTCACGAAGATTTGATGGAGGGGGTCAGAGCCTCGAACATCTCTCTTGATGGCATCCCAGATGTGCTCGATGGGATTGAGGTCAGGTGCCCTAGCTGGCCAAGGAAGCAAGGTCACGTCGGTGGAGTATTCATCCAACCATTCGGATACGATTCGGGAGCGATGACACGGTGCATTGTCTTGTTGCAGGATGATGTCCTCAGTGGAATGTTTAAGACGCACAAACAAGAGCAAATGGTCGTCCGGGATATCCCGGTAACATTGACCTGTGAAGGACGATGTCACGCGTACCAGGAGTCCCATTTCAGTCCACGTAAACAGTCCCCAGACGAGAATTCCACCCCCACCAGCTTGAACAGTACCCTGCTGGCAAAAAGGATCCATCGGTTCATGTGGTTTGCGGCGTACTCGTATCCTGCCATCCGCATGTACTAACGTGAATCTCGACTCATCAGACCAGGCAACATTTTTCCACATGTCTAGGATCCAGTGGTGATGTTCCCGCGCCCATGCTAATCTTTGCACCCTTTGATGTGCGGTCAGCAGCGGTACCCTCGTAGGACGATGGCTTCTGTACTCCATAGAGAGGAGATGGTTCTGGATGGTGCGGCTGCTTACACGTTTTTGTGCACCAGCGTTAAATTGCCGACTGATTTCTTGCTCTGTGGCCCGTCTATCCGCTGTTACAATGCGAACTAGCAGACGATGACCCTGCTCATCCACACGCTGTTGTCCTCGGCAGTTGTCCCTTGCAGGGATGGTTTTACCGGATTCGGTGTACTCACGGTGCACACATGACACAGTGGCTCGTGAAAATCCCAGTGCCTGAACGACTTCCTAAATGGAGTGAACCATTCGTCGGGCCCCGACAATTTTCCCACGATCAAATGCACTTAGATCCTTCGTTTTACCCATACTGCGTCCGACTCTTACTGATTCCCGTCGCATCGCTTCTTATATTGTCGGATCGCTGCATTCGTCATGTCGTTTCCATTTACAGGGCCGCCTACAGTGCCACATTTGCATAACGCCAGCTGTCTCTAATTCAATTGCTTTTAAGCAGGAAATTCATAGGGAATTTTGCAGAAAAATGGACAGAAGATGCTTCGAGACTGTACTGTCCATCCGAATATAGACAGGATATCTTCACATTTTAAATCGATTCCAAAAATCTGTTTTTTTATTCCCAGCGCCTATTCCCAGAAGACTATTACCTAATATCGATTTTCTGTGATTCAGATTCTTCCGGCAACGTGGCATAAACGTATTTTTCTGATTGGCACAATATCTACACTTCTGATTGTCGGCGCAGAAAAGTACTTTTACATACGTTTGGAAGAATTACACGCAAAATTCCCTATGAATTTCCTGTTTAACATGCTGAAAACTTTCACCCCCAGTTGTTGCTAATACAGTGCAATATATTTCTGCAAAATGAAGTACAGTTGAAAAAATTATAAAAATCTGTTTAGCCTCACCGAATAGATTTGTTTATTTTAATTTATCCGAGCGACTAACATGAATCTTGACTTTGGGTTCAACGATTTTCTCAGAGTGAAAGGAAATAACACTTGATATCCGATTAGTGTTACCATATCTGCTATTTGATGATCAAATGCATTAACGTTTTAGGTCAGGAAGTGTCACATTATATTAGTATTATTATTATTATTAATTTGTTCAGAACGTAACCAGAACTTTTAAAACTTTGAATAGTAAAATTATTTTTGCACCAGACTGATGCAGGCAAAAGCAGAATTTTCAAAAATATTTCAGCTTTTCTGTAATATGTTTTTGCAAGATAGTTACTGCATAATACCCTAGCTTCTACTTTTCGGACGTTAACTTCTACTTTTCGGACGTTAACTTCTACTTTTCGGACGTTTTTTAACAATGACAAGTTAAAATCGTGATTTATATACACTGATGAGTCATCACATTTTGTCCATCCCACATGAAAAGCTGAAGGACCCCCTTTAGCCCCTTAAAACAGCGGCCACTCGGCGAGAGGCGGCGACGTGTATCCTGAGGTATCTGGCACCATAATGTCAACAGCAGGTCCTTCAGTTCCTGTATATTTCGGGATGGTGGCGTTTTAGCGAGAACCCGCTGTTTCAAGACAAACCACAAATGTTCGATAGGTTTTATGTCAGGTGACTTTGGAGGCCAGGGCATTAACAGAAAGTCACCAGCATGTTCCTTGAATCACTCGTTGACGATACTGGCAGTGTGGCATGGCGCATTGTCCTGTTGGTAATGGCCATCACCAGCAGGGAACACAGTTAACATGAATGGGTGGAACTTGGTCCGCAAAGATGTTCAGATACCTGACAGCTATCAGGGATTGTGCTATTAGGATAATGTGGCCTAAAGTGTCCCAAGAAAACATCCCCCACAGCATAACACCGCCACTGGCCTGTTTCCGCCCAACAGTGCTTCCAGGTGCCATATCCTCCGGTGGTAATCGTCGCATCCGCGCTCGGCGTTCTACGTGATTCACCAGGAATCTTGTTTCCTCAATCCAGACCACTTTCTTCCAATCATCCACGGTCCAATCTCGACGATCTTGTGCCCATTTCATGAGTTGTTGGCGATGGCGTGCATTGAGCATGAGGACCCGGTCGGGTCTTCAGCAACGCAGGCCAATGCGCAGAATGCAGCGATGAACTGTGTGCTGTGACACATTGCCCTGATCACCACCGTTGTAGCTGCGGGTGATTTGTCGCACTGTGGCTCTGTTGCCGCTTTGAACAATGCGCGAGAGTATCCGCTCCTTTCTGGCATCATTGAGCTGAGGGCGATACACATTGACGACGATTCGTCGTTTAGCCTTCGGTGCACCACTTTTGATGCGTACTCACTATATTCGCACGTGTACGACCCACAAGCCGGGCCGTATCCGAAATCGTAGTTCCGAGGCGCATTTCCTTCGCAATTTGTCCTTTATCAAACTCCGATAAAACGGAAGCTTTTCCCATTCTGACTCCGAACACTCTACTAACCGAAAGCCGGTCCTCAGGTTGTATATAAACTGCTCTGTGAACTTCACCTGAACCACCGTTCGGTCTCCAGGCGCGCTCGTTTCTCTAGGCTGGGGGTGGTCATAATGGATTGGATCATCGGTGTAATCTGTATTATTAATCATGTTCAAGATGCACTATTTCTCAACAAGCACACTAACAGTGCATTACATTTTAACACACGGGAGTTTTATTTTTGAAAAGTATTTTCTTATTTTTCTATCCAAAGGAAAAGTTTCTATACATAACCCAAAATTTTGATGTACTGGGAAAATCGCCTATTTCTTTAAAATTACTGACCTCAAAATTTAAACTTAGAAAAGAAAGTAGACTAAGTTTTACAAATATGTATGTCAAAAGACGTGCTGTTTGCACTCGAGAATGCGGGATTTCGAATTTAACAGTACTTGATCTCATTCCGGTCTGGCACAATAAATTAGCAACTTGTCTGAATGATGAGTGTGAAGTTGGTTTTACTGTGATCTACGATTCATAGTTGCTCCCAGATAATTTTCAGTTTCCTAGAAATGCATAAGTTGGGAACGAAATCAGCAAATGTGGGAATCTGGAGTTACCCTTTTGGCTTTAAGCATCGAAAAGCCATTAAAGACGCGGCTCTTAGTCGAGGACATGTTTTCACCAGGGGAACTAAGTTTGATGCAGCACGGTTGAATAATCTACGGCATTTAATGTAGTTAAAGAAGTTTCTGTTAAATTTTACAATGTGTATGACTTCAGGACCTACAGAATGGTCAGAAAGCATTTTGAATGAATTTCTACAAGGTCACGTGATGCACCAGGAATAGCTTTGGAAGAGCTATGTAAAAATGCTGATTGAACTGAAAAGTTTTTACAGGAATTTTAAATTAATTTTTTCTGGTATTTTACGCGAAACAGCAAACTGATCACATTGTAAAAAATGGTGTGAATTCATGGAAAATTTCTGAAAATGTGCAGCAAAGTTGCCGGTAGGAATCTTTCTTTTTCAGAAATTTCGAGTGCCCGTTCCGTTTATTTTAACTTCCGTATTTTCATTGATTTTCCATAGTCAGAAATTCCGTTTATTTCAAGAAAATCCATTTCACGTTTTCCAGTATTTAAACTGAAATCCCGCAAAACCGACGACCATGCATTTTTCAGCCCTTTCCACAGAATATCCTTCCGCTCCAGTTCGGATTAAACCCGTGACGCTTGGGCTGATTCAACAGGTAACACACGCCTTTAACCACTGAGCCACAGCCACACGAGAACTTGAATCACGTACATCGTAAAACAAATTACGCGAGAATGATATTTTTTTCATCATCAATACGAGTGATTTAGTCATTTATTATCTGTTGGAGCTTGTTATTTTTCTGATAGGTTCGTGATAATTTTGTTTTCTGCAGGACTTTTTACAAATTAAGCATTTTTCACAATGATTTTTCAAAGCAACAAAATGCTTTGCAACTTGATTTTTTTAAACTGACAATGACTTTCAGTTATATTTAAAAATGGTAAAATGTACTTTTTTATAGTACTATTTCACAAAAACAACTCCTAAATACAAAATTTCCTTTTGACAGCTTGTGACGTGCCTGACCCTCAGGACGCACATGAGATAAAGGTAGATAGCAGTGAGCGCACATACCAGTGTAGTATAATGGATAGCACTCGGAGCTCCAAAGGCGAGAGTTGAGGGTTCGAATAACACCGTTGGCATAAAAATGATGGAGAAATTTACTTCGTCATATTGGCGCCCAAACTTCAAGGATAACCTGGGTGCTCGCAATTGTGTGATGTTCTTTTTTCACGGCGACACGGGAAAATTTGAGAACCCCGTCCTCAGTGCTTCAAAAACATAAATCAGTGCGATGTTCCGTTCCGCACACCAAATTGTCTGGGATTTCTCAAATGCAAGTTCTTCATGGGATGACTGCCTACAGCGACACATGGTCCCGACTGACCCGTGGGACATGCTCCCGGGACTTTTTCGGGAGGGGCGAGATGTGACGTGCCTTCCCTGCAGAACGGACATAAGATAAAGGCAGATAGCAGTGAGAGCACATGCCAGTGGAGTATAGTGGATAGCACTCGGAGCTCCGGAGCCGAGAGTTGTGGGTTCGTATCCCGCCCTGACATAAAAATGATGGAGAATTTTACTTCGTCATAAGCTATAATAACTTCTATCTTAAGTTGTCCAACGTATGATATATAGACATCGCATAACCATGTGTATAATAATATGTTAAGTACCCGGTTTCTTACAGTAACACAATGTATATATCGTCGGCACTACGCCAAAACCGCTAATCTACAAAATACGAGCTTAGAGAAAATCGCGTCTAAAGACTCACAGATCGCTGAAAAATCGAAAATTCTGCAGTTACTTGAAATCATACGTACCTTTTTGCCCACTTTTGCGTTAGAGTTCTTGTTTCTGCGTTTGGCATAATGAAGATTCGTGGTTTCTGCCTTTGGCATAGTGTAGATTCGTGGTTTCTGCCTTTGGCATATTGTAGATTCGTGGTTTCTGCTTTTGGCATAGTGTAGATTCGTGGTTTCTGCCTTGGGCATATTGTAGATTCGTGGTTTCTGCTTTTGGCATAGTGTAGATTCGTAGTTTCTGTCTTTGGCATAGTGTAGATTCGCTGTTTCTGCTTTTGGCATAAAGTAGATTCGTGGTTTCTGCCTTTGGCATATTGTAGATTCGTGGTTTCTGCTTTTGGTATAGTGTAGATTCGTGGTTTCTGCCTTTGGCATAGTATAGATTCGTGGTTTCTGCTTTTGGCATAGTGTAGATTCGTGGTTTCTGCCTTTGGCATAGTGTAGATTCACTGTTTCTGCTTTTGGCATAGTGTAGATTCGTGGTTTCTGCCTTTGGCATATTGTAGATTCGTGGTTTCTGCTTTTGGCATAGTGTAGATTCGTGGTTTCTGCCTTGGGCATATTGTAGATTCGTGGTTTCTGCTTTTGGCATAGTGTAGATTCGTAGTTTCTGTCTTTGGCATAGTGTAGATTCGCTGTTTCTGCTTTTGGCATAAAGTAGATTCGTGGTTTCTGCCTTTGGTATAGTGTCCATTCGTGGTTTCTGACTTTGGCATATTGTAGATTCGTGGTTTCTGCTTTTGGCATAGTGTAGATTCGTGATTTCTGTCTTTTGCATATTGTAGATTCGTGGTTTCTGCCTTTGGCATATTGTAGATTCGTGGTTTCTGCTTTTGGTATAGTGTAGATTCGTGGTTTCTGCCTTTGGCATAGTGTAGATTCACTGTTTCTGCTTTTGGCATAGTGTAGATTCGTGGTTTCTGCCTTTGGTATAAAATGCAGATTCGTGGTTTTGCCGTAGTGCCGACGATATGAAATAGCTGGTGCACAAAATAGGGAAGAGAAAAAGAAATACCTTGTGCCACAGTAAACGAAATTCATGCGATATGCTATCCACAATATCCGATCTCGCTACGGAACTTCAAAATTCGACATACGATTGAAATTTAAAATTTAATCGCACCTCAAGTATTATCACCAATCGCTCTTATTACCGGTAATTTGTTGTCATACGGATACGGTTAATATCGAAAGGAATTGCGGAAAGGTTCCTGAAAATTCAGAATTTTCCGTTAACACTTCTGAAACCGTAATTTACCGTCATTATAAGAAAGAAACTGCGGAAAGGTTTCTAAATATTCAGAATTTATCCGTTGTACCAAAAATCCTTGAAATTCAGATTTCTTTCAGTCACTTCACGGAAAAGGTTGAATCCAAAATATGCTTCGTGAATTCACGAAAGAAATGACGGAAAGTGGCTCGTGAATGTCAGAATATTTTTTACAGGGTCACATTTTTTACCCTTTATACGAGGTGTTATGAAAAAGTATCCACACTGTTTGCATAACTACGGAATCACACAACACAGCGGTAAACGGTTTGCACAGGTTGGCCTTAGACCAGACTGCGCATGTTCTTTGAGTGACGTCTCCCATACTTGTCCGGGTTTTCTTACAGTAGCGTTTTGTTCTTACATGTCTGAAACTGTTCGTCACATTTGTCATGTGGGAAAAAATTCTTCAAGGAATTTGCATTAGATTATGTCAAAGACGTGGCGAAACTTGCAAAGACACTTAAATTTACAGAAAATATGCGAAGGATTGTACGAGTCGTGTACAAGTTTATATAAGTGGTACAAACTTTAGTCCTTTGAGGAGTGTGAACGAACCGGTACGTTTTTGACTTTTCCTTCGGTTAGTGTGAACACAAGATTACCGTAGTGTTTTCTCATTGTGTGTACCAGCCCTGATTTTTTCCAGTTTCTGCAGGAGAAGAAAGCTGGGGCTGCTGACATAGTAAAAGCAAACATGTCTGGTATGCCTAAAGACACTCCCAATAAAATGAAGAAGGGAGAAGTTGAAACAAGATGCACCGACACAATCTTGGCAATCCTTTGACATGACAGGAGTGATGTGCGGCTCCTATCAGGTATCCATAAACACGAAATACGAGAAACCGAAAAGGAGGAATGGGCCTACAAAGCAAAATGTAGTCAAACCACTATGTGCCTTGGATTTCCGCAAAAACATGGGGGCCGTGGATCACGCAGACATAAAAATGAGTTTCTCTGAAACTACCAGAAAGTCAATAAAATGGTAAATGAAGTTCTTTTTGAACACTTTGGAATTATGTTTCTGAACACCTAGATAATTTTATAGCTAGCCAGAAAGGTAAAAGTCTACCTCTTCGATTTCCAGTTATCTGTGGCTAAGCAGTTGCTGGAAGAGAATTTTTAACCAAGAAAATCACAAAAAGATGGAAGACCTTCCAGCTCCGAGGTTCCGCTAGGAGCTAAGACTTCGAGTTCGTCATTCCCTGCTCTTGTTCCACAAACTGCAGCAAATGGAACTAAAACTCAACGACAGTGCCACGTGTGCAAGCACACAAGAAAAAGTGACCAAAAAGGACAGAGAACAAGGTTCATGTGCACTGACTTTGATGTTGCGTTGTGCGTACACCCTTGCTTTGAGGAATACCACACTCTATTGCACTTCAAATCAAATAATTTCAGACTGCAAATTGCTATTTCAGGTAAATACGCAACCTAAATATTGTAATTTCAAGTTATAATACAATGTTATATCATTTATTGCACAACATTACAGCCAGAGAATTCTCAAGAACCAGAAGAAGAAAAAAGTTCGAAAATTGAAAAAGAGCTTCTATAGTCTTAAACAGAGAGCTAGAACCTGTAATAAAACGACAATAGAAAATTTATGTAACACTGACTTTACCCAAAATGCAGCTGATCCCTGCCTACTGTCACATAAGGATGAAAAACAAACAACATATTAGGCAGTTTATACAGACGATATATTGATTGCAACAAAAAGCATAGAATATGCAAATGAAACTATAAATTTGTTGTAAAATCAATTCTAAAAATATTGCGGTAATATTATTAATATTTGTGTTTTTATAAATTAAATGCAAAATGTACTAAAACGAAAAATAATTAACCCCTGGGTGTGCGCATTGTTAAAAAAACACTCCTCAGAGGGTTAAAGATCGTCGTGAAAGTGTTAAGAGTGATGAACGATCTGGGAGGCTTGCAACCAGCAAAAGTGAAAACAATGTCAGACTTTTGCTCACAGCTCTGCAGGAAAATCGCTCAATCACTATTCATGTTACATGAAGACTTCAACATTAGTTTCGGTTCAGTTCAATCGATTGTTACGAACGATTTGCATATGGGACGCATGTCAGCCAAATTTGTGCCAAAATTTCTTTCAGCTGAGCAAAAACAGCCCAGTGTTTCATTTGCTAGCGACCTACTTGAATGCGTTGAAAACGACGAAAACTTTTCAAAAACTATCATACCTGCTTGTGAATCGTACATTTATGGGTATGACTCCGACACTAAGGCCACTCTTTACAGTGGAAGACTTCAAACTCTCCCAGACAAAGCCCCTGCAATGTAAAGACGATGCTGTCTGTTTTCTATTTTCAATCAAGAGAAAATTGTGCATCATGAATTCTCTCCATCAGGCCAGACACTCAACAAGGACTGTCAAGTTTTATGGGATTTGAGGAACGCAGTTTGTCGGAAAATGCCGGCTTTGCATGAGAGCAGCGAGGGGAACTCCACTATAGCAACGTGCCTGTCCATGCATTGCAACTTGTGCAGAAGTTTCTTGCTAAGCATTGCACAGGCGCAACAGCCACGCTATTCACCAGATCTCACTCCCTGCGACTTTTTCTCTTCCAAAAAAATCAAATACCACAGGAAAAGAAAACCATTTAGAGATGTTGAGGAGATACAACAGCTGCTGTTCGCTATTTCAGAAGATGATTTCAAATAATGCTTCGAGCAGTAGAAACAGCGCTAGGCTAAGTGTGTAGCTTCGGAAGGTGACTACTTCGAAGGGTATTAATTCTCAGATTTGTAAATATTGTATTTTTTTTTAATAAAGTAAGTCAAAATGTTGTTCCCGAATTCAATGTTTTATCACACGACATGTAATAAGTATTTTGAGTTGCGAGTGGTGTACTTTAGAAGGTAATCTCTCCAAGTTCCAATGGCCCACTACCGATTCCGCGAGTCGCCGATAGGTGGCGCGATAAGTCCGGCAGAAGGAACAAATCATACAATGGTGGCAGGTGGACAACAGAAAGAATTTTGTGTTCCGAATTTCATGCAGACAAGTCAATTGTGACTGTTAACGGCATTTTCGGACAAAATGTGGGATAGAGCAACCCAGTGGTAAGTCAATTCGCAATTGGTATTCACGATTTCACGACACGGGCTGCATTTGCAAGGGAAAATCGACTGGACGTCCGAGGATAAGAAAAAATGTAGTGGAGCGTGTTCGGGTAAGTTACATAAGGAGCCATACGAAATCCACTTATCGAGCAGGTCGAGAACTTTGTGCCCCGCAGAAAACTGTATGGCGAGTTCTGAGGAAACGTTTGCCCATGGAACCGTATCGCCTGCAGTTGATTCAAAAGTTGAAGAGGGATAAAAGCCACTTGCAAGAGTCTTCCTGTGAAAGATTTCCACTTTAATGGAGGATGACGGTTTCTCTGAAAAGTTAGTTTTTAGTGACGAAACAACATTCCACATTTCAGGAAAGGTGAACAGGAATAACGTGAGAATTTGGGGCACTCAAAATCCCCATGCAGTCTTGCAGCAGGAGCGTGCTTCCCCAAAAGTTAATGACGTCTGTGTAATTACTCATCAAAAGGAATATGGACCTTTCTTATTCGCTGAAGCCACTGTGACAGGAATTACCTATCTCGACATTCTCGAACAATTGCTTCTCCTACAGCTAGAAGAAGACATGGATGACTTCATTTTTCAACTCGATGGTGCTCCACCGCATTTCCATAAAGTGGATCGGGGTCACCTCAATGACAGGCTGCCAAAACGATGAATTGGCCGTTCAGCTGAGGGGAATGAAGAACTGTTGCGTTGGCCACCACGATCCCCAGAACTCACGCGGTGTGGCTTTTTTCTGTGGGGTTTCATAAAGGATCGTGTCTATCGACCACCACTTGCAACGACACTGGTTGATTTGAAAGCTCGCATAACAGCAGCCATCATAGACACCGACACGCTACAAAGAGTATGACTGGTGTTCGATTACCGAATTAATGTGTGCCCTGTTACGCGTGGAGAGCACAATGAGCATTTATAAGTAAGCTGAACAAAGCTTTATGAAATGTGCATTTCAACAGTGCTAGTTGTGCGTATCTGCTTTACATTGAACATGAGCACCAAATCATTTAAATCGGGAACAACATTTTGACTTACCCTGTACAATCTGGATACTTTTTTTTGTCACACCTTGTATCTACTTTATAAACAAAACAACGTATACAGTTCTTAATTGGTTTCAAAACAAGATACAGAGTCTTGGCGAACGCTGAAAATGTGCCAATCACCAGCTTAGTAATTTGTCCGTTCGACAGAAACTCAAGAAGAAGTTATACTAAAAAAAAACAAAATTAGAAAGGTTTCTCTTGCACCTTCACGTGATAATGAATTGGAACCTAATCATCGAAGGGGACAGATATAGAAGTACACCTTTCGTAAGCGTTAGTGCATTGTTTCTTCTCAGAAATCAAAATTAAAACTTAAATAAAATATTTTAATTGATTACTTGTTGAATGAAATATATAATCCACGAAAGCCTTTCCTGAAAGATATAACTAAATAAAATTAATGCACTTTCGGACTGCTACAGATATTCTTCCGGGAACTGGTAATAAATAGTTTCTCCAGAGAAGAAAAAAATGTCCTCCTCAGTGCTAAATTAAGCACTTCGAAAAACATTTCTACCCTAATTGGCTACAAATTTATTTTAAAGCTGGCATTCCTGCTTTTATTTCCTGTGTTCTCATTTCTTGCACTCCGTTGTTATAAATGTATGCTTAAATCACCACACAGGGGTCTTCTTCACAGAAATTCAGAATGTGTTTTTGTTTTTCAAGTTTCTAAGTTTTAATTTGCTTAAATCCTTGTAGAAGCGTGAAAATTAAACTAAAATAAAAAAAAAACAGATAAAAAAAATGTACTCAATTTCCACTGGCAAGAAATTGCTAATGAGGATTTGATGCAACGTGACACAAAGGCTTTTCAAAATACAAGAATTCTACTTCGTGGATTTCAGGGTTTTCGTCTCTAGCAATTAGCAGAAGAAAAAAACCGAAATAAACATGAATTTAAATATTTGTCTTTGCATTTCTGGAGGAACGAAAGGATCTGTTTGAATAAATGCTTCTTAAAATTTAGGTGCTTCGTACTGTGAAACCAGAGAGAAACTTCAAACCTTTGGCAGAAGTTGCAGACGAATGCATTATTCGCTTCCAGGAATAAATTATTTATTTAGTTTTTTTCAGCTCGGCAAAATATTTATGAAAGCGCTGATTTGGAAGAAAGAGAAGTCATGCTTTTCTGATGTAATTTTATGGTATCTGCTCTCAATTAATTGTGAAAAATTCTATCCTCGACTTGTCACATAATATACATATATCGGGGTGTATGGCTATTAATATACATATATCGGGATGTAAGGTCAGGTGATGCGTAACATCACAGCCTCTCCTTGACAAATGTCAACCCCGCCTTCTCGTGGTGCATCCTGTTCCCACTAAAGGGGCTCTGACGACCGCAAATAGCGGTATAACTATACCATCGGGATCAGAGGAAATGCTATCCCACACTCACCAACCCGCTTGGCCAGCGTGGTGAGTTATGGCCAAACACCTCCAAAATGACTCTACAACTTAAATCTTGGCCCTCAGTCTCCGGCAGCTGGAATGTACCTGGCCAAGGCAGCGGCCAGTGCGACATGAAGGCAGAGGGTGCTAAGAATCCCCGGAGGACCGGACTAGGCTGCCATTTGATGCTGACCTTGGCAACGTACAACGGACGCTCCCTATCTTCTGATTCAAGGCTTCTTGAATTGGAAGAGGAACTACAAAGGATCAAGTGGGACATCGTCGGGCTGAGTGAGGTAAGGAGAAAAGGAGAAGATCTCATTGAACTGAAAAGTGGACATCTCTTCTATTATCGTGGGACAGATACTGGCAGAACTAGTGGTGTTGGATTTATAATAAACAAGAAACTGAAGGATAAAGTGGTAGAAGTTGAAAGTTCCTCTGACAGAGCTGCACGACTTGTTATCCAACTATCGAGAAGATACCAGGCTCAGATTATTCAAACTTATGCACCCACCACAAGTCATCCTGAAGAAGAAATTGAAGAATTTTATGAGGAAATTCGTCATCTAAATAATAAAGGTAAGCAGCACTTGAAGATAATTATGGGAGATTTCAATGCAAAAATAGGGCAACGGCAACAGAATGAAACTTCAGTAGGTAAATTCGGTCACGGCAACAGAAACCAGCGTGGAAATACTCTCGTTGAGTTTGCAGAGGCAGAAGGATTTTTCATCTTGAATTCCTTTTTCAAGAAAAAGCCACACAGGAAATGGACATGGAGACATCCAATTGGGACGACAAGTGAAATTGATTTTATTATGTGTAACAAAAAATTCGTCATCGAAGACTGCAGTGTGCTAAACAAGTTCAACACAGGTAGTGACCATAGATTGGTGAGATGTAAGATGCACCTCAACACTAAACTGGAACGTGGCAAGCTCATAAGACAAACAAAATGTATTGACATAACCAACCTTAAAAAACACCATAATACTTTCAAGTTGGAACTGAAGAACAGATTCTCTGCTTTAGAAGGCCTAACATCGGAAGAAGTGGATATTTCGGAAGTTAACAGAAAAGTAACCAAAGCTCTTATGGAAACAGCAACAAAATTAGCTGGGTCTAAGAACAAGTTGCATGTAAACAAATTATCAGGAAAAACCAAAATGTTGATGCAAAAAAGAAGAGAGATGAGGACAACTAAAGAAGATGTGACTTCCAAAGTGGAATATATAGAGCTATGCAAGACAGCACGAAAAAGTATCACTGAAGACGTAAGGAAATTCAACTGTGAGCTAGTGAGGAAAGCAATTGAAAACAACCAAAGCCTAAAGATAGCAAAGGGACATCTCAGTAAGGGAAGAAAACAGATTATGGCTCTGAGAAAAGAAGATGGTTCTATAACAAGAAATAGAGGCGAAATTTTGACAAGAGTGAAAGATTTCTACTCCAAACTATATGAAAGGGATGATATATGCACTCCAGACATCATGAAAGGTACCAGAGTTCTTCCAGTCCTCCCAGCAGAAGTTGCTCATGCAATCAAGAACATGAAGCGGGGGAAAGCTCCAGGAGAAGATGGAATTACTATAGACATCATACAAGAAGCAAGTGGAGAAATTGAAACAGTACTCGCCCAAATTTTTACTCGATGCCTTAATGAAGGGAAGATTCCTGAGGATTGGAACAATGCTACAATGATCCTGCTACATAAAAAAGGTGACATTGAGGATCTCAGGAACTACAGACCTATCAGCCTCCTATCAGTGGTTTATAAAATCTTCACTAAAGTTCTTTCACACCGCTTGAAGGTAACACTGGACATGGCTCAACCGAGAGAACAAGCTGGATTCAGGAGTGGCTACAGCACAATAGATCATATCCACGTACTGAGAGAACTAATTGAAAGAGCGAGGGAATATGAACTTCCATTGTGCATGGCTTTTATCGATTATGAAAAAGCCTTTGATTCGGTGAAACCATCAGCAGTTACCATGGCTCTGAAATCCTGCGGTATTGAAGATGCATACATTAATATTATTAATAACATCTATGAAAATGCAAGTGCAAAGATTCGGCTGTTTGAAAATACAACACACATAAAAATTGGAAAGGGAGTGAGACAAGGTGACACCATATCTCCGAAGTTCTTTAATGCCACATTGGAAAATGTCTTTCAATCACTGAACTGGGAAAACAAAGGGATAAAGATTAATGGAGATTATCTAACCCACCTTCGTTTTGCTGATGACGTAGTCATTTTTGCAACTACCCCATCAGAGCTGCAGAGTATGATCCAGGAACTTGCTGACAAGAGTAAAGAAGTGGGATTAAAAATGAACTTTCAGAAGACAAAAGTGATGTTCAATGCTTTTACAAGAAATGAAGATTTATCGATTGATGGAGAAAAGCTGGAGATAACAGACACGTACGTTTATCTTGGACAGCAGATATCAAGTGAGGGTCACATTGATGAAGAAATTAATCGGCGTACAAAACTTGCCTGGAGAGCTTTTGGAAGAAACAGCATAATTTTCAAGAGCAATATGCCATTATGTCTTAAAAGAAAAGTGTTTGATCAATGCATCCTTCCAGTGCTTACGTATGGTGCAGAGACGTGGACCTTAACTAAAAGAGACATACAAAGGCTGCAGACAACTCAAAGAAGCATGGAGAGGTGCATGCTTGGTATAACCAGGAGAGATAAGAAGAGGAACTCGTGGATCCGAAAAATGACGAGAGTGGAAGACATCATGATCAGAGTTAAATCCCTGAAATGGCAATGGGCTGGACATACTGCCAGAAGGACAGACCATAGATGGACAGCCGAGATTTTAGATTGGATTCCAAGGGACAGGAAAAGACCCAGAAAAAGACCACATGGGAGATGGGTGGTTGAAATTCGTAAATATGCGGGAGTGACATGGAGGAGACTGGCACAAGACAGACCGTTGTGGAGGAAACTTGGGGAGACCTTCGTCCAGCAGTGGATTGATAATGGTTGACAATGATGATGAATGATGATGGCTATTTGGGATGCCAAAATTTGTAAAAGGTAATTAATTTTTCTTTTACAAAATCCGTACTTAAATATCTTTAACATAAGACGTTAATTTAAACTTTGGAATTGTGGTGGTGATGGTGGTATGTTATCCATTCAACGCAGCGCACAAGTCAAGCCGATTTCTCAGCAAAAGCCAAGCCAATTTCTCAGCAAAAGTCAAGCCGATTTCTCAGCAAAAGTCAAGCCGATTTATCAACAAAAGTCAAGCCGATTTCTAAGCAAAAGCCAAGCCGATTTCTCAGCAAAAGTCAAGCCGATTTCTCAGCAAAAGTCAAGCCGATTTCTCAGCAAAATTCAAGCCGATTTCTCAGCAAAAGTCAAGCCGATTTCTCAGCAAAAGTCAAGCCGATTTCTCAGCAAAAGCCAAGTCGATTTTTCCAGCATGTCAAGCCGATTTCTTAGCAAGTCAAACCGATGAAACAAGGAACAAGGGACTTAAGTTTCAGACATTTTTTCTGATGCAAAATTTTCAGCTATTGAGCGAAAACGCATGTAATGCTGGCAAGATCAGTTTATAATTTATTCCATATCACTTCTACAAATCGAACTGAAAAAGTTATTTCTTCCATGAAGTCCACTCACGGACAATTAAATTTGCGCACAAGAAGGAAGCATCGGAATCAACTGAAATTTTATGGACGTAATGATACAGATGAATGATACATATGATGACATAAACCGAACTGCAGGGCAATTACAGAGGGATCTGTGGCACGCAGTCTGGTCATCTTCAACAGCACGTCGCACCGCCTCGTGCTGCAATACGGTCCGGCATGGAGGCGAACAGACGCCTGCTGTTATCCTGCCACACACGTTTTGGACGGTGTGCTCCAAGTCCCGGAAGGTACGGCACGGTGGCAGTTGGCGTTTCAACTGGTCTCACACATGTTCGATAGGGGACATATCCGGGGAAAGGGCAGGCATCGGAAGTGTCTGGACATGACAAAGACAGTCCTGGGCATCCAGAGCCGTGTGGTGGCGGGCGTTATCCTGCTGTTATAGCACACCTGGAATCTCTGCCAGGAATGGAAGCACGTGGTACCATTGGATCTCATCCACATACCGCTGGCCCGTCAATGATCCACGTACCACTACTAGAGCTGATCGGGTATCGCAGGCAATGGCTCCCCAGACCATAATGCTTGCACTGGGGGGGGGGGTAGCCCTCGATAGCGAGGTCGGGATTGTGCCGTTGACCCGAGGACCTGCTCATCTGTTCCCGAAACGAAGCGGTACTCATCGCTAAACACCACGCGCTGCCAGTCTGTGCCATTCCACGTCGCGTTGGCCTGGCACCACTACAAACGGACCCGCGATGTTTCGGTGTTAATGGCAGCACACGTAACGGGCGATGGGATCGCAGATTCGCTTCCGCAATGCGTCGGTAAATAATTCGTGGGCGCACAGGAGCCTCCACATTTGCCTGCAAAATGGACCGGGTTTCTGTGGGACCCGTTCGTGCGTAGGGCACGATCCGTCGATCTACTCTACCGGTGATCCTCCTGGTCCGTCCGGAGCCGCTCCGCCGTGTGGTAGTGTCGTCACGTGTCCACTGCTCCCAACACAGTCGGACGGTATGGTCAGAACGATCCACGTGGTAGGCTGTATGGCTCGCCGATCACCCTGCAGTTTTCAGACGGATGATCCAGCCTGTCTCAGACTCCGTAAAATTGCGTAAATTGACGTTTCTGGCGTCTACCCGGCTTTCATGTCACTCTGTACTCTTGCTTACATCTGCCGGTGCTTTTCGCTTTCAGGGAGCATCGACTTAACGCCGGTTTATAAGGCTGCCGGTTCGTGCTTGCAGCCCCACCGCAGGATGTGCGGTCATGCGCAATCGCTCCAAACGTGGATCATTTGAATACTAGCGCGCGCTCTAGCTATTTGCGAAGTTTTGCGGTTGTAGCATGGTTTATTCTAGATGTGGAAATTTCATTGTCCGTGTTTGTATATTTCACCAGTTAGATCATTTTACGGATATTTTAGATTTCAAAGAATGCAAAATGTTTCCACTAGGCAGCGTAAACGAAGACAAACAACTCAACGAGAACATCCCCAATAAAAAACAAATTTTTTTAGTTATCAAAGAGGTTTGAATTAGTTTAAGGTATTTTGGTGCGCTAAATCCAAAAATGGCATTAGTTTTGCCAAAGTGGATCTAATTTTTGAGATAATGGATACTCCTCAAATTATGATTTTACCCTAATACGACCTGTGGCTGCTTAAAAATGCGGCAGGCTTTGTTATCTCTTTTTACTCTTTAACGTTGTTCTTATTTAATGTAATCTTTAACATTGTTTTGCAGATTTATCCGAGACACATTATTGTGACCACCAGCTATCATCCAGTGTAACCGCGTGTGCAGCTCGGACAACAGGTAGATGGGCTAGGAATGACTCATTAAGGTACTGGAAGGTGTTCACAGGTATGTGGAGCCATGCTGACTGCAGTGCATCCGACAACTGCTGGAGAGTGCAACTGCTGGAGAGTGCAACTGCTGGAGAGTGGACAACTGCTGGAGAGTGGATCTACAGAGCGAACAACACAATCGAGGTGGTGCCGCAGATGCTCAATTGGGTTTAAGTCTGGGGAATTAGGGAGCCAGGAAAGTACTTTGAATTCTTCATCAGGCTCTTTCAACCACTCTCTGACATTTCTAGCTGTGTGGCACGTCGCATTGTCTTGATGGAAGATCCCCTCCTCTCCAGGGAAGACAATCAGTATGTATGGGTGTACGTTGTCCGTAAGGATGGATTCTTAACATATTCGGTCCATAGTGCTTTCCACAGGTATGAGTGTACCCAGAGAATGCCACGAAATTAGTCCCAGGACCATAACGCTGCCCCCACCAGCTTGTGTTCTTCCAGCAATGGCTGAAGAGTGTTTGGTCTCTGATGTTTCTCGCCTTATACGCCAACGTCCATCCGTTCGATGGAGAAGAAAACGTGACTCATCGGAGAAGACACTCCTTTTCCAATCAGCGGAGGTCCAATTTCGATACTGTGTGTAAGCCCCTGATTCATTCGACCAGTGAGTTGCTCCACTTTAGCGTGCCGATCGGCCCTCACGCACCTACGTAGCCGACGTTCATTTCTCACAGCAATGGCACGTGTTG
Organism: Macrothele yani; assembly: GCA_039090855.1. NCBI lineage: Eukaryota > Metazoa > Arthropoda > Arachnida > Araneae > Macrothelidae > Macrothele > Macrothele yani. The sequence goes on along the minus strand of CM077002.1, from coordinate 20,112,011 downwards.
CTCCGCAGTTTCCACGTCGCTTATTCGCAATGGCGCCATTTCTCCAATCAAGATACACTTTAACCACAGAAGCACGCGAACAGGTCACAAACTGCGCTGTTTCAGAAATACTGCTCCCCTTGGCCCGAAAGCCGATAACCATCCCTTTATTAAAATTTGATAAATCGCTCCTTTTATCACTTACAGTAACGAATGTTATGTTTTCATACTGCCTACAGCACACCTTATATACTCTCCAAGCCAGTTCACGACACAATTCTTCTTTGATTGGGTACGCGCTGTTGATGTCAAAAGTAGGAGGAGGTCACAATAATGTGACTCGACTGTGTATAAGTTCTTCACGAAGATTCTGCTTAAACAATCCCAATGCGAACTGCTATATTTGTGGTAAACACACTGTGCAAAAACAAAGAAAAAGCATAATTGAATTTGTAAGACAATCATATCTTACTCATTTTGAAGTGTAGCTTAGAGACCAAGATAACTATTCGGCTTCCCATAAAGTTTGCAAACCTTTTTAGAGTGCCTAATACAGTGGAAAAATGAAGAAAGGAAAAGTTTAAACTTTAGTGGCCATATGATGTGGAGAGAGCCGTAATACCACCAAGATTATTGTTATTTTTGTGTTGTGAATGGGAAAGGCTTCAATCTCTGCAAGAAACGAACGTGGGAGTATCCTGATTTGGAATCAGCAAGGCGAACTGTGCCACACAGCGGCGACGTTCCCATACCACTGTTATGTACCCTCTTGTCAGATGTTGAAGAAATGGAGGTATTGGACTGTAGCATAAGTCGTAGCAGCCGAAGGGAATATGAAGGAGGCTTTTCAACATCTGAACAGTTCTCCCATAAAGAACGCAATGATCTGATACGACACCTCAAGGTGTGAAAACAAGCAAATGAACTTTTAGCATCCAAGGCAAATCAAGAACATTTTCTAAGGCCGGAAGTTAAAGTAACAGCTTATCATACAAGAGAGGGCGGAATTCTTTCTTACTTCAGCCACGATGAAGAACTTGTATACTGCACACCTGGTCTTCTCCGAATGGGACTTCCGTAATATCGACCAGAACATTGGTGGATTTTTTTATACTCAGATCCACCACAAGTTTGAGACCTGTATTATTTCACAATGGTAACCACTATGCATATCTCCCAATTACTCACTCAACAGAATTTAAAGAATAATATGAACATTTCAAAATGGTCTTGCAGAAGCTCTGCTATCATGAGCACCAGTGGTAGATTTATGTTGATCTAAAGCTGGTGAACTTCTTGCTCATTCATAAAAGTGGATATACGATGTACTTTTGTTTCATCTGCCCGTGGAATAGTAGTATCCTACTATCATTGAAAAAAAGTGACATGACCTTTAAGGGAAAAACATGACTGTAGGTGCAGCGAACATCATTAATGAGCCATTGGTTGAGAGAGAAAAAATCGCTGTCCCACCACTAAATTCAAGCTTGGACTGATGAAGCAATTTGTTAAGACTTTGGACGAAAATGGCGATTGCTTCAAATACATTTGTAGATCGTTCATTGGACTGAGTTTTGGAAATCTAAAACGAGGAACCTTGCTACTTAATAAATCAAATTAGTGAGTTGGTAAATGTTTAAATTAGTAAACCCATCAACTATTCGAATTTCACAAAATGTATAAACGATGTTGAACCTTCTTCATGGTGCGGTTATGTCTCAGTTGTCAAGAACGTCTTGGGTAACCACATAGCAGACAGTTATGAAGAACTGGGGAAGAACACGCTCGCTAAGTGTAAAAATTTGGGTACTAATATGAGCATAAAGGTACGCTGTCTCCGTAGCCACTTAGACAGATTTTGGAATAATATTGGTGATTTTAGTGAGGAAAAAAATTAAAGGTTCCATCAGAATATAAAGGTGATGGAGGAAAGTTATCGAGGCAGATGGGGAAGACACGTGATAGAAGATTACTGCTGGAGCCTCCAACGTGTGTGTCCAGATGATCCACATAAAAGAAAATCGTACAGAGTTTTTCTATGCATTAATTGGGATTATCTGAATCAGCTTACTCTGTTTTCATTTTATTGCACTGAATACAACGCCATTAGGTACTTCATGTGTTTACTTTTGTATGATTTGAGAAAGCTTCCATGTGATTTGTGGATAGGGTACGCCTGACCATTAGAGATTTTGTATTTTTTATATTATTCAATGGGGCATCTATTATCTCAAAGATGGGGGCCAATCTAAGAAAAATATAATTGATAATAAAATTAATGTTGACCAGTGTTATGTTTCTCTTTGCTAAACCTGCTTTTAAATTTCGATTCAAAATAAATAAAAAAATCGTTTTGCGTTACATAGCTCCTGCCATGAGAAATATTTTGCGGAAATTTCCTTCCTACTTTTTAACGACAAACAGTTCTGCCTCCACTGCGAAATATCTAATTTAAAACAAACATATTTTTCGGTTACAATTCCTTTCATTATGAAAGATATCTATGAAATTCACTTTTCAAAATAATGCATAGTTTTCCCGTTAAAGTGCACGTTCTATTTCTATCCTTCCTATGGTTTTGAAATGTCGCCAAGCGGCTTTCACACCTTTGGACTTCTTAGCCAGTTCCGGAATGTCCGGACGTTCTTGTCAGAAGAGGACATCCGAGAGACAGTCGGCGAATGGTTTACAGAACATCTAACTTTCTCTTACGTGGAAGATGTCCACAAACCTGTGCAGCGAAGGGGATACATGTAAGAATACAAGGCATGATTACGTGCAGGTAGTGCAGTAGTGTTATACTTTGTACACTAAATGGTAAAGTACGAATAAATAAACTAATATTTCTGCGAAACCTCCTTCACATTTCAGTTGAACGACCTTTATATCTGTAATTCAAAGGCTCTGTATGAACGAAACTTAGCGACGAAGATGTACTTCAAAAGAGAAGCAAAAGACATGGATTCTCTTGTCACAGTTAATGTTTCCCTAAAGAAAAAGGGTTTTCCAAATTGACTAATAAGTGTAGGTATACACTTATGATCAAAAGTATTTCGACACACTTTTGAGTAATGCATCTGCTCAAACATGTCATAGCCATCGCTCGTGCAGGTGTAAAAAGACGCTCCTGGAGTGTCAAGGATCATAGACAAGCATGAATAATAGAATGGACCTTACAGCAGAGCTCAGTGACTTTAATGTGGCACGGTCAGAGGACGACATCTTAACAACACGTCAGTTCAAAACATTTCAGCCCTGGTGCGTCAAACCAGATGAACGTAAGTGATGTTATTTTGAAGTTGAAGCGTCTAAGAACAAAGAGAGAGCAATCGTGACCTGGTAGGCCACGTAATCTGACAAAATTAGACCCCGCAATGCCGAATAGAGGACGGGGTTGCGATAAAATATCCTGTTCTCGGTTGCAACGCTCACCACTAAGTTCCAAGATGAATCTCAAAACAATGGCAGCACCCTAACGTTTCGATGGAGGCTGATGGGAATGGGTTTTCATGGCCAAGCAGCTACACACGAGCTTAACATCAGCAAGATAAACACCAAGCGTAGGTTTGAGTTGCGTAAATCTCGGCTCCAGTTGATTAGAAACTTCTTCTCTAGAGTGAAGTGTCACGATTCACCATCAGGCAGTCCGACACATGAGACTTGGTGCGGAGGATGCCAGACGAATACCACCTGGCCACCGCCTGTGCTGTGTCAATTGCGATGCTTGATGGAAAAAGCCTAACGTTATGGAGCTGTTTTTTATGGCTTCGTCTGGGCCACCTAGTTCCAGTACTCAAGAATCCTGCTGTCTGTCTATAATTACATTCTAAAACATTCAGTATTCTCAAATTTATGACAACAGTTCAACGATGGCCCTTACATTTACCAACAGTTAATTCCTCTCGTTCACAAAGCGAGGTCCTTGGAGGAATGTTATAATAAGATGGTGTGGAAGGACTTGACTGGACTGCACACAGTCCCGATCTCAACATCATGCAATACTTTTGCAATGAATTGGAACTCCGATTGTTAGTCAGGCCGAACCGCCTGACATCGGTGAGCTACCTGTCTAATGCTCTTGCAGTCGAATAGTAGCCAATTCCCGTAGAAACGTATCAAAGTGTAATTGAGAGCCTTTCCAGGACAGTGCATGATGTGATAGCAGTTACTCGATAATAATTCCTTTCGAATTACAGGAAGTTTATATATAATTTAAAACTACACACTTGTGATATTTAATTATCAACGTTTATTCACATTTAAATGTTATATTAACATCGACCATAGTTTCGCAGAGCGTTTGGACTGGCATCATCAGGACGAATGGAGCGTAAATTTTCAAATCATTGTGAAATCATCTGCGTTCTCATGGTCACGGATTTTGATGTGTAGTTTCCATCCGCTTGAATGAAAGAGAGTCAACGTCATGTCGTTGACAAGCTGTGAATAGCTTCGGTACATGTGGAAAGCTTCCAATTTATTAATATACATAGTCGAATCACGTTTATTAAAAAGCGCAGCGTTTCCATGCACAAAACGTATATTTATTTTTGGAACATTGTTGGGCTACAGAGGAATTCTTCGGTTCATAGTTCCGTACGTAAGTCTTGTGTACCTTCACCCGGAAAGTTAAAGCCCTGTGGGTCTGTCTTATATACACTGCTGGCTACCCAAATTGCAACACCAAGAATTAAGCATTTGATTGGCCTGAAATTCGTAGCTTGCGTCGCCCGCAAGAGGACATGCAAACGATTAGCATTTCAGGGCATATGCAAATCATGTGCGCCCGGCAAGCCACCGATAAAAGCTGCCGGACCTGTGCGTGGGAATCTTCCTGACGCCTCGTCGCAGAATACGGCATTCATTCCAGCACGTTTCGGGGTTTGACAGAGGAAGAATAGTGGCTTATCGCGACAGCGGTTTATCGTACCGAGACATCGGCGCCCGTGTGGGACGACATCCAGCCACAGTGAGGCGAGTATGGATTCGGAGGGTGCGGGAGGGACGGACGGACCGACGTGAGCGATTGCCGCAGCCGCGGCACACCACCGAACGAAAGGACCGGTGTGTTGTGCGGCGGGCATTGACGGGTCACACCGCCACATCACGAACATTAGCGCAGGAATTAGGGTGTATTGCGCAACAACCTATGTCCGCACGTACCGTTCGAAGTTGTCCGCACGTACCGTTCGAAGCTCCCATTGCTCCGATTGCCATTGACGTTACACCTCTGGCGAGTGCAGCGGCAGTGGGCCGTTCAACGCCGCTCCTGGACTACGGAATGGCACGACATTGTCTTCTCCGACGAATTCCGCTTCTGCCTGCAACACCACGATGGTTGGATCCGCGTGTGGTAGTACCGCGGCGAGAGACTGTATGACCCCTGCATTATGCATCGTGATACCGGTCCGTCGCCTGGCGTTATGGTTTGGGGCGCAATTGGATATGACACGCGCACCCCTCTGGTACGCATCGCCGGTACACTCAACAACCACCGATACATCTCTGATGTTTTGGAGCCTGTAGTCTTCCGTTACCTGCAGGATCTGCCAGCTGCTACGTTTTAAAAGGACAATGCGCGCCTGCATCTGGCACGCATCGTGCAACAATTCTTCACGGCCCACCAGGTGTCACTGCTGCCGTAGCCCGCCTGTTATCCCAATATGTCGCCCATCAAACACGTCTGATGGCTGATCGGCAACCGAGTGGCCCGGCAAGCACCACCTGCGGCTACGCCTGATGAACAGTGGCAACGTGTGGAAGCAGTCTGGACCGACATACCCCAAGCCCACATCCAAAGCCTCTTTCGTTCGATGCCGCGGCGTGTACCGGCCGTTATTGCCAGCTATGGGGGCCACACGAACTATTCATGTCTGCGTGTTCCGCAAGTAGCCCGGGCCTGTAAGCTCAATCGTTTCATCTTTGTATCTGTTGTTATGTGTCCAGTAAATCTCGTGTCCTTTTTGGTGTTGCATTTTGGGGGCCAGAAGTGTAGTATATGAAATTCCCCATTCACAAGGTATGTGATAAAAATTCCCCGGGAATTAATATCTTCAACGTAGTCTTTTGTTCCCAAAAAATTTACCTTGTCTGTGTGTTCGAAAATAATTTTGAAATTAAAACTTTTGAGAATTTTTGAAACTCCGAAGCAAATCCGAGGAGCAAATGGGATAATCTCCCTGACAAACCCGCAGGGCTTTAAATTTACGTGTGAAGGAACACAAGACTTACGTACGAAACTATGAACTGAATAATTCATCAATGGCCCAACATTTTCACGGAAAATATTTTGATGAGTTGCTTCATCAAAATATTTTATAGGAAAAATATTTTGATGAAACAACTCATCAAAATATTTCAAAATAAAAAATATCCTAATTTTTCATTTATAAACGCTACGCTTATTGATAAGCGTGATTCGACTATCAAGAATAATATATTAGACGTTTTCCACATTTACCGGAGCTCTTCGCGGCTCGTCGACGACATTGCGTCTACTCCAGTTCTTGCAAGCGCGTGGAAACAATTCATCAAAATCCGTGACCGACAGAACTCTGATGATGTCACAATTATTTGAATGTTTACGCTCCATTCGTCCTGATGATGCAGAGCCAAACGCTCTGCGAAATTACAGTATAGTTGATGTTATTAAAACATTTAATTGTTAATAAACGTTGATAATTTATTCTATATACAAGATGTTTGTTGGCAGGCAAGTGTCAGTGATGCTTTTGTTCAGATAGTGAGTGATGTGTACTGGCGGACATATTGATAATGTAAGCAAACCCGTTTCCTTTACAAAAGACGCCAAATGTTTAGTAAAGAAAGCAGATTATTAATGAAATATACGTCACAGGATTGCTCCGAATACTTACTCTTTTTTTATAACTTTCTCCCTTTTTAGCACGTCTTTTGTAAAAAAAGATCGTGCTTATGTTATCGGTTTGTCCGTCCGTCCGTCCGTCCGTCTGTACCCACAGTATCTCTGCAACTATTAGTCCGATTTTGCATTCGAAAGCTTGAAATACGCGAATGATAATCCTTCATTTCGTTTTTTTTTACGATGTACAATTTCGCCTCTAGAGGGCGTAAATGCAGATGATGTAGAATTCAAAAATACGTTTTATTCCACATATTTGCGTCTAAACATCCGATTGAAAAAAAATCGTTTGTCTTTCGATACCATTTATTTCGAACAGTATTTTGGATATAGTTTCTTTTTCAAATTACGCATAGATTTTCCGTTAGGGGACGTAAAAGTAAATTGCATTTTTTTCGATAACTCTTCTTCTAAAACTCTGATCTGAAATTTTTTTCAGCGGATACATCTCCTTATGCACAATCTTTTGCATATAATTTCAAATTTTTGGTAAGGAATACTTTCGCCACCAGGGGGCGTAAGTGTTAATTTTCGCCTCTGATGTATTTTCCATAAAATCTGAGCTTCTAATACATCGATTGAAAAAATTCTTTCGTGGCTGATGCCACTCACATCGATAAACCTTTTCGGAATATTTTCTTCCTAAAATATTTCATAGTTTGTCCGCCAGGGGGCGTAAATGTATATCTTATTTTTTTAAATATCTCGACTTCTAGGAGTCCGATTTGAAAAATTCCTTCTTTGTTAGATAGTGTTTTCCGTGTGACATGTTTTACATATAATTTCACAATTTTTACGTAATTCATAGACTTTCCGCTAGGGTCCGTAAAGGTAAATTGCGTTTTCTCCTATATCTCTGCTTATGAATCTCCGATCTGAAAAATTCTTTCTGCACCGGATACAGCTCCTGATGGGAAATCGTATGCACATAAATTCCAGTTTTTGTAAAAAATGGTTTGGCCACCAGGGGCGTAAACCTTAATTTCCGCTTCTGATGTATTTCCAGCAAAATATGAGCTTCTAAATTCTCGATTGAAAATAACATCGTTTGCAGACCGATACTACTCATGTCGACAAACCTTTTAGAAACATTTTCTTCTTAAAATAGTTCACGGTTTCTACGCTAGGGGCGTAGATGTACATCCTATTTTTGTCAATATCTCGATTTCTAAGAGTCCGATTTAAAAAATTCCTTCTTTGTTGGATAGTGTTTCTAGTGTGACATGTTTTTCCTATAAATTCAAAATTTTCAAGTAATTCACAGACTTTCCTCTAGGGGGCGTAAAGGTAAATTGCGTTATCCTCTATATCTCTGCTTCTAAATCTCCGATCTGAAAACTTCTTTCTGCACCGGATACAGTTCCTGATGGGAAATCGTTTGCACGTAATTTCCAGATTTTGAAAAAAATTGTTTGGCCACCAGGTGGCGTAAGTCTTAATTTCCGCTTCTGATGTATTTGCAGCAAAATATGAGCTTCTAAAATCTCGATTGAAAAAAAGTATTTTGTGAACCGATACTACTCATGTCACAAACATTTTAGGAACATTTTCTTCTTGAAATAATGCATGGTTTCTACGCCAATGGGCTAGATGTATATCTTATTTTTGTCAATATCTCTACTTCTGAAATTCCGATTTGAAAAATTCCTTCTTTGTTGGATAGTGTTTCCGATGCGAAACGTTTTTCCTATACATTCAAAATTTTCAAGCAAATCATAGACTTTCCGCTAGGGCGCACAATGGTAAATTGCGTTTTCTGCTCCTAAAACTCTGATTTGAAAAATTCTTCCTGTATCGCATACAAAATCTGACGGAAAATATTTTTCACGTAATTTCTAATGTTTGGTAAAGAATGGTTTGGCCACCAGGGGTCATAAGTGTTAATTTCTACTTCTGATGTATTTGTAGCAAAATCTGGGCTTCTGAAAACTCGACTAAAATTTTTTCTTGGACCAATACCGCTCATATGGATAATCCTTTTGTGAATACTTTCTTCCTAAAATAATGCATGGTTTTCCCACCAAAGGACGTAAAGTCACATCTTATTTTTGTCGATAACTCTGTTTCTAAGAGTTCGTAAGCTCAAGATGCCGTTTACAGCAATATCTGAGGGATTAAAGACCCGATTGAAAAACTTCTTTCTTCCGTCAGATACTATTGTTTTCCATACCGGTTCCTTTGACTTTGAATAGCTTTGATAAATTTAATTTGCGTCAGAACTGATTCAAAAGATGTGATTATTACACCCAAAAATTCGGTGTCATCTTTCTTGTTTCAAGTTTGCTTTGAGCAGGCCGCCGTAAAACGCGAACAGGGATCTTTTCACGAGAGAATGCCTTTTTCCGAGGTGAGGTCATAGTTCAAATTTCTGAATTAGACTAGTGTATTAAGAGAAGTCAAGAAGCTAAATGTAAGGTAGTTTCGGCTAAATTTCAAGGCACTGGATAATTGTTGTGCGCAACCTTTGCGTTAGCACTCTAAATATATGAATGATGGTCAAATTCGTGTTATAAAAATAATACGTTCACTGTTCTTCGTTAAATGATAGTTCTGCAATATCGCGATTATATCTGAAATTAATACAGGATACATTTTCCTTCATCTTGGAGAAATTAAATGTTCCTTTGCTACACAAACCCGACTTCCCAAAATACACGACTAGCTTTTACATTATACATAAAAATTTATCAATTCAAAGCAAACAAGGTTTATAAAGCATTCTTTGTCAAGAGCCAAATTTTAATATTATTATTATTCAGCTATTTTGAAAATAAATATATTTTAAAATAAGCTTGGATTTAGGCAATATCATATGAGTTAGGCCTAAATTAACGTGCCAAATGTAAAATTAGGCATTTAACACACAAATACAATGCAAAATAAGTCGTGTAGAGATGCAATAATCCACGGAAGTCAATTGCTGTCATTACACAATACACTAGACACTCGCAAATACATAACCCACAAAGTTAAAAAAATTGCTATATACACGTTAAAAACACAAGATCTTTCGGTTCAGCAACTGAACCATCATCAGGTAAAAGACATCAGCTGTTGAACCGAAAGATCTTGTATTTTTAACGTGTATATAACAAAATGGTTAACTCTGTGGATTATGTATTCGCGAGTGTCTAGTGCATCATGTATTGGCAACTATTGACTTCCCTGGATTAGGTATTTAACAACACACATTCCACTTTATACAGATTATAGTTGGAGTACCTTGGATAGGTGATACATTTAAAAAACTATAGCAAATCCTGAACAGAGAAATTAAAGAAAAATAAAAAACAAAAATTAAAATTATTGGTCTTCGTGGTAAATATATACTTTTTTGCGCTTTCCAACCATAGGTTGATGAAGCGAATATGCTCCAGCTTTATGCGTCTGTCCGTCGGCGCGATAAATCGAGTTAAAGTGGTTCGATTTCGATGACATTTTAGTACGTGGTAGGGTACCACTGGGGACGAACCCTATTGAAAATGGGCGAAGTGGGGTCAAAGGTCAGGACATAGGAGCGAAGTGCATTCCACTGCTCTTATGCGTCATAACTTGCAAAAATGTGGTTCGACTTCAATGAAATTTTAGCATGTGGTAGAAAATCACCTGGGGACGAATCCTATTGAAAATGGGCGAAATGGGGTCAAAGGTCGGGACATAGGAGCGAAGTGCATTCCACTGCCCTTATGCGTCATAACTTGCAAAAATGTGGTTCGACTTCAATGAAATTTTAGCATGTGGTAGAAAATCACCTGGGGACGAATCCTATTGAAAATGGGCGAAATGGGGTCAAAGGTCGGGACATAGCAGCGGAATGCATTCCATTGCTCTTATGCGTCATGACTTGCGTAAATATGGTTCGTTTCTAAAGAAATTTTAGTATGTGGTAGAAAACCACCTGGGGACGAATCCTATTGAAAATGAACGAAATGATATTAAAGTCAGGACATAAGAGTAGGATTCATTCCGTCGCCTTTATGCGTTATAACTTACGTAAAAATGCATCGATTGAGACAAAACTTTATCATGTTGTTCCGGAGGTATACTTTACTGGTTCTGTTAAATATCATCGAAATGGGGTCAAAGGTCAGGTCACAGGATCGAGATTTATTCTACAGCCATTATTCTCATAATTTGAGTAATAACTTGAGTAATGATTTCTGGTATGTTGGAAAGCGTATCATAATCAATGTATTGCAGGGTTTTACTTACTTGTTAATTTTTCTGTTCTGGGTTTACAATAGTTTTTTTAAATGTTCACCTATTCCAAACACCCCAAGCACACTGCTATTAATAGAAATTACAACACCAAGAAAGAAACAAGCAATCACACTGAAATTTATGGGACTGATTAGTTATGGTACAAGCTGCACACTATCACAGTTGCATACTGTTTCGTGATAAGAAATGCCAAAAAATTTGTAATAAGTGAATCCACCATGGGTGGTGATAATCGACACCGCACGCCGTGGGATCAAACGAAACAAAGTTTGGATGGTCGTCTGCGGTATTGCATTCCATTCTGCTTCTACACGCATCCACAATTTGTTGGTTGTGAAAGGCGGCGAGGAATTGCGAGCCAGTCGTTGAACGATGACACCCCAGACGTGCTCTATAGGTGACAAATCTGGCGAACGATCAAGCCAGGGAAGACGAGCGACTCGATGCGCACAGGGTACGTCTTGTACAGTACCAACAACATCGAGTCGGGTATTGTCTTGTTGAAAGACGGCTCTCGGGATCGTCTGAAGAAAAGGCTGAAGTTCAGCTTTTAACACCTCCGTGATGTAGCATAGGCTGTTGAATGTGCCTAGTAGGCGAGTGCGTGAATGAAACGCAATAGCGCCCCAGACCATTACGCTCGGCTTGGGACCGGTATGGCGCCGCACCATGCAGCATTCTAGATGCCTTCCACCACGGTATCTGAGAACAAGCATTCTCCCGCCGTGAGGCTTCAGATTGAATCTGGACTCGTCCGAAAACACAATATATGCTCCCATTCAGCCCTCCAGTTTCGACGTTCGTGGCACCACGGCAATCGCTGGTGCCTATGCTTCAGAGTTAAGTAAAGACGTAGCAATAGACGGCGAGCAACGAGTCCTCTCTTCAATAATCAGGGAGGAACAGTGCTTGCAGACATCGGACGATGTGTGACCCTCCTCCTTTGCTGGGCAAGTGTCGTGATGGTGTTGTGCGCGACGTCACTGCCAAACGGCCCAAGTGTCTGTCTTCCAGCTCGATCGTGCAGTTTCATGCTCCAGACCCCGCACGACGATGTGTAGTACCTTCTGCCGTCCATATACGCATAACGGTAGTTGTGTTACGTCTAACGCGTGTAGCAATATACAGTATGATAAATCACCTTCTCTGAGTCCAACGATTTTACCTCTTTCAAACTCCGTCAAGTGTTCGTATGGTTGTCTCGTCCTCCTACGCAGCATGTTTACATGTTACCAACAGTGTACGACCGAGTTTAGCGATAACAAGTTTAAAAACCTGCTCTCTTTTATAACCCCTGGTATGACATTTCCGATGGCGTTGCGCGCGTCTCATATTTGCATGTGCGCTGAAATTGTAATCATTTTCATTTCCTATCCACCCTGCAAATTTAGTGCAAATCTGAGCATCTCTTCCTGGTGTTGCAATTTATATTAATAGCAGTGTATAACGTGTAGAAAATAGAAATACAGCACTGTGAAATGAGTGTTGTAAAATGCTTAATTTTAAAACAAATTTTAGTGAATCAGTATCGATCGAAAGAACAAAGAATACAATGCTGTAAACAAAAAGAACTCTACAGGCACCGATATCTGCCAGAATTATTATTCGTAGAGTAGAACTTTAAAAAAGAACCTTATTAAGTACACTCATCTACATAAAAACCACAAACTTCTGAAAGGACTAAAGCTACGACTTTCATTCTTACAAGATATGTTTGTTAGGCAATATAGAACAGATGATGTCTATATTGCCTAATATAGACATCATCGTCTCTCTTGTATCATCTGCTGAACGCGCTGAGGCATCGAATCAAATAATGTGTGCATGGTGTCCTGTGGAATAGCCATCCTGGCTGTATTGACCCTCGTCCAACGTTCATCAAGAGTTGCAGGCGGATGATTGTACAGCTGAGGCATCGAATCAAATAATGTGTACATGGTGTCCTGTGGTATAGCCATCCTGGCTGTATTGAACCCCGTCCAAAGTTCATCAAGAGTTGCAGGCGGACGGTCGTACAGCTGAGGCATCGAAACAAATAATGTGTGCATGATGGTGTGCTGTAGTATTGCCATCCTGGTTGTATTGACCCGCGTCCAAAGTTCATCAAGAGTTGCTGGCGGACAGACGTGCGCTCTGAGGTATTTAAAATGATGTGTGCATATTTTTTGTGAATCTAAAAATGCGTGCATGCGTTCCTGTGGAATATACATCCTGGCTGTATTGACCTGCGTTCCAAATTTCATCAAGAGTTACTGGCGAACGGTCGTACCTCTGTACTTGTCGTTTGAGAATGTTCCAGATAATTTCTATGGGTGATAAATGAGGTGATCTAGCAGGCCACGGAATAATTGGAAAGTTGTTATCCCGGAAGACACGTGTTGTCGATGCAATATGTGGTGGGGTATTGTCCTGCTGATATATGGCCCCGGTGATATTGCAGGTGCGGAAGAGTAACCGACCGTAGAATGTCATTGACGTGACGGGCACACGTTGTGGTGGTACGGAGTCTCACGAGATGTGATCCGCTTTCGTACTCAATAGCAACCCAGGTCATAACTCTTCGTGTTTGGGGCGTTATGCCTGGTACAAATAAATTCTTCCTGATGCCTCACCCTCTGCCTTCAGCGGACAAAGATGCAACTATTATTTTCACATAAACAGAAGCGCGTTTCGTCTGCGAATACTATATTGTTGTATTCGTCCCGTTACTCCCTTTGTTCGATGCAGCCTGGCAGTCTGTTGCTACGGTGTCAGAGGCAGAATGATGTGGGGCCAAAGAGCCTGCAGTCCGAATCGTAATAACCGGCAACATACTGTTATGGGAGAATGCGTCACAATTCGAAACTGCTGCGCCAACGCCGTTGATTATGTAGAACTGTCACTCAAAGACATCTTCATGAGACGACGGTTGTCCTACGGCGTTGTCTGTGTACGACATCCAGAACTTTAACTTCGTATTCTACGCCCTTCTTCGTTCCATTCCTTGCACTCTCTTGCCACGACAGTGACACTGCCCCTAATACGACAGGCAATCTCCCGGAGAGAAGTACTGCACTCTTTAGTGAGAATGATGCGACATTTCATGAGAATAATACACGACGATGAGGCTTCCTTACCTACTGCTAACCAAGAACTGACATGCGGACCAAGCCATGCGGCACTTACAACGAAAAAAGGCCGGTTTCCGGTGTCTAACGTTGCGCTATCTGATTTGCCACGACGCGGTATACATACACCTATGACGCCAAAATGCTACACATTTGTGTGGATTTCCTTCTTAGCATACTTTCAGGTGTTCTGTTTTTTTAACACGAGTGTATTTCTAGATCTCTTTCCGTGGAATTCATCTGCGAGACAGCACTCAATATCAGTAGTAAAACACCTGTTCTTAAAACAGATTTCTACTAGTAACCCCTGTTTCTAAATCGACGATGATTCTTCTAAATACATATAAGATGGGCACTGATCAATTAAAAATGCAAATAATTCCTTTTTCGTTTAGGACCATTATGGAATTAAGCATTTCTAACTTTTTACTTTTAGATGTACCCAGTTCAGGTACGCATTTTTAAATTTACCGTAATACGACAATGTTAGCCCAATGCGAAGTTTGAAAGCAGTTTTAATTACTTACGTGTAAGTTTCATAGAATATATCATTTTTTGTCGAATTATCCTATACTTTTAAAAAAGAGATTAGACGTACAACAAAAAGTATAATCCATTGGGGAAAAGCTAATATTTGCCGTCTTCTTTTCCGCTATTATAAACTAAGAAATGGATCCGTTGCGCTAGGGTCTACTGCTAAAACTGAAAGAAAAATAATTTCGAATAATAAAGAGCAGCGTAATTAAAATCCTCTTGAGAAGGTTTTCGACTGATGGCAAAATTTCAACGAAGTTATCATTTCTTTTTTCTATGTTTCTTTTCTATTCTTTCTTTTTTTCATGACTCTGGCACTTAAGTTTAAAAAAAATGTTTCCCACTATTTCTTTCATGTTCTTCCAATCAAGCTTATAGCGAATACTTAATTATATCAATATTAGGATTTTTAATATACAGCAAAAATAATCCTTGTTTAAGAGCAGAAAAAAATAATTACAAAAAAGATTCATGTCTAATCCAATAGCCCGGTTTTTACTATCGCATAACGAGCCATTTATACTTGAGAATTAAATTCTGAAAAACGATAGTTTGTTGGAAACAGAAATGAAGTAGAAACGAAAGAAATGAAAGACATGTATGCATATAAAATGTGCGTGCAAGAGAAGACAAGAAAGATGACACCGAATATTCGGGTGTAACACGCACGTCTTTTGAATCCGTTCTGAAGCAAATTATATTTATCTAAGCTATTCAAAGTCAATGGAACCGGTATGGAAAACAATAGTATCTGATGGAAGAAAGACATTTTTCAATCGGGTTTTTAATCCCTCAGATATTGCTGTAAACGGAATCGTGTGCTTACGCCCTTTGGTTGCAGACTTGTGCGTTAAGAAAACCATGAATTTATATGCGAAACATTTTGCACCGGAAACGCTCACCAACACAGAAATAATTTTTCAAATCAGAGTCTTAGAAACAGAGATATCGATAAAAATAAGATGTGACTTTCCGTCCCCTGGAGGGAAAATCATGCATTATTTTAGGAAGAAAATATTCGCAAAAGGTTTTTCCATATGAGCGGTATCGGTCTAAGAGAAAAAAAAATGTAGTCAACTTTTGCACGAGTCCAGATTTTGCTACAAATACATCAGAAGCAGAAAGTAAAACTCATTCCCCCTGGTGGCCAAACCATTCTTAACCAAACATTAGAAATTATGTGAAAAATAATTTCCATCTGGTCTTGTATGCGATACAAGAAGAAGTTTCCAAATCGGAGTTTTAGGAGCAGAAATAACGCAGAAAACGCAATTTACCTTTGGGCCTCCTTGCGGAAAGTCTATGATTTACTTGAAAATTTTGAATTTATAGGAAAAACATTTCGCATCGGAAACACCATCCAACAAAGAAGCGATTTTTCAATTCGGACTCCTAGAAGTAGAGATATTGACAAAAATAAGATATACATCTAGCCCATTTTCGTAGAAACCATGCATTACTTCAAGAAGAAAATGTTCCTAAAAGGTTTGTCGACATGAGTAGTATCGATCAACAAACGACTTTTTTTTGCAATCGAGATTTTAGAAGCTCGTATTTTGCTGCATATACATCAGAAGCGGAACTTAAGATTTACGACCCCTGGTGGCCAAAACATTTTTTTTTACAAAAATCAGAAATTATGTGCAAACGATTTCCCATCGGGAGCTGTATCCGGTGCAGAAGGAAGTTTTCAAATCGGAGATTTAGAAGCAGAGATACAGGGGGAAACCCAATTTACCTCTACGCCCCAGGGCGGAAAGTCTATGAATTACTTGAAAAATTTGAAATTATATGAAAAACACCGTGAGAAAGGCACTGGCCTTACAAGCACATTATTTTTTTGCCTTAAAATTTCGTTATGTGACAGTTACGAAAAACCCAATTCCGCTGAATTCTTTCAAATTGCATTCACGTAGCATTTTAACTGGCGAAAACGAAATAACATGGAGCTAGCAAAATCGAATGAAATCGGCTCAAACGTATGTATTCGCTATCTAAGAAGTTGGCCGAACGCAGCAGGAACGAATTCATTCACGGTAGGCTTAGCTGTCCCAAGACCACTGGAACTCACGACTTGCAAGACCAGAGCGTCAGACAGCGTGGCTTTCCTGTTTGTTTTGTTATTCAGATTAGTCATTTAGGTAATGATTGACAGTAATAACTTCTGATTGATCCCTTACTAAAGTGCTATGACAATGGCGACAAATCAAAGGAAGGAGAGAGAGAGTGCTTTTCAATGTCATGATGTCCTTATCAGGGGGACTTATACTCCCCTATCGTGGCTTGGGTCATGTACGAGAGAATAAAGGGCTTGAAGGGAGCATTTATCATACAGCGGCAGGTTTATGGTCGACGACGCAGAGATAAGAGGAGAACAAGAATTGTCTTATTCTGAAAAACTTTGGTAAAATACGGCACCTATTGAAACGTTTCTGCTTGCGCAGTACAGATAATTTGGGGGCACTACGTGCGCAAGCTGTGTCTTATTTTGGACACTAAAATAAGTCACAGCTTATTTAGTATCCAAAAGAAGCCTCGGTCGTGAGAGGGCTTAAAGAAAGAGTCACGTACGCTTCTCCCCATTGTCTTTCTACCGATTCCCATTTCCGCCTACTAGGTGAAACAGAAACACTTTATGAATGATGTGAAAGAAAACAAGAAAGATGACGTCGAATTTTTGGATGTAATGAGCACGTCTTTTGAATCCCCTCAGAAGCAAATTAAATTTATCAAAGCTATTCAAAGTCAATGGAACCGGTATGGAAAACAATAGTATCTGAATGAACAAAGAAGTTTTTCATTCGGGTTTTTAATCCCGAAGATATTGCTGTAAACGGAATCGCGAATTTACGTCCTCTGGTTGCAGACTTGTGCGTTAAGAAATATTTGAATTTATATGAAAAAACATTTCGCAGCAGAAACGCTCTCCAACAAAGAAAGAATTTTTCAAATCGGTCTCTTCGAAGCAGAGATATGGGCAAATATAAGTTTTGCATCTATGACACCTGGCAGGAAAATCATGCATTATTTTAGGAGGAAAGTATTCTCAAAACGTTTTCCGATGTGAGCGGTATCTGTCAAAAAAAAAAAAAAAAAAAATTTAGTCGAGTTTCAGGAGCTCAGATTTTGCTGCAAATTCATCAGAAGCAAAAATTAACACTTATTTCTCCTGGTGGCCAAACCATTCTTTATCAAAAACTAGAAATTATTTGAAAAACATTTTCCATCAGGAGCTGTATTCAATACAGTAAGAATTTCTCAAATCGGAGTTTTAGAAGTAGAAATATAGTGGAAAACGCGATTTAGCTTTGCGTGACGGAAAGTAAAAAGTGATTTACTTTAAAATTTTGAATTTATATGAAAAACATTTCCAATCGGAAACACTATCCGACAAAGAAGGATTTTTTAAATCGGACACCTAGAAATAGAGACATTGATCAAAAACAGATATACATGTACGCCCCCTGGCGTAGAGACCGTTTATTATTTTAAAAAGAAAATATTCTTTAAAGGTTTGTCGACATGAGTAGTATCCAGAAACGAATTTTTTTCAATCGAGATTTTAGAAGCTCAGATTTTTCTGTAAATACATCAGAAACGGAAATTAAGACTTACGGCCCCTGGTGGCCAAACATTTGTTACCAAAAATTAGAAATTATATGCAAAGGATTTCCCATCAGGAGTTTTTATCCGGTGCAGAAAGGATTTTTCAGATCGTAGTTTTAGAAGCATAGATATCGGGAGGAAGCGCAATTTACCCATACGCCCCCTAGCACAAAGTCTATGAATTACTTGTAAAGTTTGAAATTATATCAAAAACATGTCACACTGGAACCTATATCCAATAAAGAAATAATTTAAAAAATAGGACCATTAGAAGCAGAGATATTGACAAAAATAAGATATACATCTACGCTCCCTGGTAGAGAAACCATGTACTATTTGTTTTAAAAAGAAAATATTCCAAAAAGGTTTATCGGCGTGAGTGGCATCGGTCCACTAACGAATTTTTTCAATCGAGATTTTGGAATCCCAGATTTTATGGGAAATACATCAGAAGCAAAAATTAACGCTAACGCCCCCTGGTGGCCAAGGTATTCTTTACCAAAAATTAGAAATTATAAGCAGAAGATTTTCCATCGGTAGCGCTGAGAGAAACATTTTTGAAATTGGAGTTTTAGAAGAAGAGTTATCGGGGACAACGTAATTGACTTTACGCCCCTAGCGAAAAATCTAGGAGTAAATTGAAAAAGTAACATACCTAAAATACTCTTCGACATAAATGGAATTGAAAGATAGAATAATTTTTTTCAATCGGATGTTTAGAAGCAAATGTATGGAATATATTGTATTTTAAATTCGATATCAGCTGCATTTACGCCCTCTAGCGGCGAAAATGTACATCGTAAAAACAAAACCGAAATAAGGAATCATCATTCGCATATTTCAAGCTTCCCAATGCAAAAATATTTTTTTCAAATCGAACTAATAGTTACAGAGAAATGGTGTCTGTAGGCGGACGGACAAACCGATAACATAAGCACGATCTTGTTTTACAACGAACGTGCTAAAAATGTGAGGCATTCCGTATTCAAACGCAAGTGAAATCTGGCGTAACCCTGTTGAATGCAGAATGCGATGGAAAAGAAAAATCACCCACATCTTTCTATCTCTATTTATCTCTGAAGCAAAGAACGATTGATTCATATGCTCAGTGAATATGACTTACACAGAATTTTTGTAGCAGCAGACAGCATCGCAAAAGAGATCTTCTTTACAGATGCTGCGTACGCCTACGTAGTTCAGCGGCTGAGAGAAGAACTGAAGCCTGAAGCTGACAGGTAGGCTGAAAAGATATCTTTCCACGCAACTCTGTCTCCTTTGCGTCAATTTTTGTAGGAATACCAGTTAAAAGCCTCAACCTTCAGAAAAGACATAAAACGAAAGCCACACAGCGTTTGTTCTCAAGGAAATGTATTATACTGTGCGGTAGCGAGTTTCCTTTTGTAATAATACGAAGAAAGGGATTCCAAAAATATCACACCCAATATATATATTTGATATAATCGATCAGGAAAAGAAGTGATACGATGATGCTGCAGTGGCTCTTTGGAGCTAGCCTTTTGTTTCGTGTTTGAATTTTATTCGTTTTGAGTTACGACTTCACGTATGTAAGAACACAAGGTTTAAATACTATACGTACAGCGCCGCCTACTTCACCAGTTTATTGAGGGGGCAGGCGTGAAGAGATCAGACGTGGGATGGGCATGTCTCTTCCATTGTCAGGAGGGAAATAAAAAAAAAGGGGGGGGATAGACTACGGAATTAAACGTATATTTTAAAACGCAATTGTAATTGCTCTTTAGCAAATGAGCCAGGAAACGGAAATATTCTTTTAGAAAAATATTTATTTAAAAAAAAATCAACCTGTGGTTTTATAAAAAACATCCAGAGAGATTTTATTTCGAAAAGTTTATACAAAAAATTAAAGATTAGCTGGGTTGCTTACACAAAGAGCAAGAGGTGCAAAAAATAGATAAAGAAATACGCTACAGATAATACATTTATGTATTTTTATTTATTTTATTTCTGATAATTGCTTTAAACATTTACCACATATCATGTGCAGACATGGAAACGGATCAACGGGTCGATAATTTCTTGCGGGTCCAACGGGTCGGGTAAAAATGTTTCTGACCCGATTTTAACCCTGTTTTATTCCCGTTTTATTTTTGAAAAGAGAAAAATATGTTCCAAAAAAAAAAAAAAATGCGCGTTTGTAGAATTCTGTAGTCGATACTGGTGTCAATAATGATTTGCCATCCAAAAATATTGTCATCTCCTTTTTAAAGCAAAGAAGATTTCCACCGACGGACGTCAGACACACCGACACCATATCGTAAAAAGATAGTTCCTTTGCGTTCTTTTACAGAGCGCTTGTCCAGGGCAAGGTACAGGCAAACGCCATTCGCCTGCTTCTCAGCTGATTCACTCTCTCCGTGCGAAGTTCACTGTATGACTAAGAGTTACTTTTCACATCGCATCTTTTATAATGAGACATGCCGCTAATACGCAGCAGTAAACTGGTACACCAAGGAAAGAGACGAACCACAGATTGACGATTAGACACCTGCAGGACGAAAAGAATAGACCTGCAAGATGAAAAGAATAAAGCTTCTCATCTAGCAGCGGATAAAACCAGGATTACAAGAAAACAAGATAGTAAAAAAGTCATGCAATGCATTATGAAAGAAATACGGGATTACGCCATATAATACAAATTTTGAAGATGACAATCCGATTTTTAGCGTAAATGTGACAAGGATGGTAAGTCAGATAATATCCGAAAATTTGAAAGCTTTCATCGTCCTGTAGCGGGACTCGAACCCGCGTCTCCCAGAAAAACGCCAGGGTATGCTAACCACTACACCACCCAGAACGACCGTGTTTCACGTTTCCGATCAATTTGAATTTAACCATCACAGGATTCGCTAGTCGAAGCAACCGGCATTCATGTTTAGCGAATCTGGAGGCTAAGAATCTTATCCCGTGTTTGCCCGGAGAAGCAGATAAATCACGAAAGAAATACGGGATTACGCCATATAATACAAATTTTGAAGATGACAACCCGATTTTTGGCGTAATGATGCAATGCATTGATTATAATACGCTTTACAACATACCAGAAATCATTACTCACGTTATGACGATAATGGCTGTGGAATAAATCTCGCTCCTGGGCGCTGACCTTTGGCCCCATTTCGGTGATATTCAACCGAACCGGTTCAGTGTATCTCCGGACATGATAAAGTTTTGTCACAAGCGAAACATTTTTACGTACGTTATGACGCATAAGGGCGATGGAATGGATCCCACTCCTATTTCCTGACCTGATTTCGTCCATTTTCAAAAAGGTTCGTCCCCAGGTAGTTCCCTACAACATGTTAAAATTTCATCGAAATCGAACCATTTTTACGTACGTTATGACGCGTAAGGGCAATGAAATAGATCCCGCTCCTATGTCCTGACCTTTGATCCCATTTACCCATTTTCAATAGGGTTCGGTTCGTTTTCAGGTGGTCCCCTACCACATACTAAAATTTCGTCGAAATCGAACAATTTTTAACTAAATTGTGACGCGTTTGGGAGATGGAATGGATCCCGCTCCTATATCCTGACCTTTGACCCCACTTCATCCATTTTCAACAGGGTTCGTTCCCAGGTGATCCTCTATCATGTACTGATTTTTTATCAAAATCGAACCATTTTTACTCAAGTTATGACGCATAAGCGCAATGGAATGGATCCCGCTCCTATGTCCCGACCTTCGACCCTATTTCACCCATTTTCAATAGGACTCGTCCCCATGTGATCCCCTATCATATACTGAAATTTCATCGTAATCGAACCGTTTTTACTCGAGTTATCGTGCGGGCCGATAGACGGACGGACAAAGCTGGAGCATATACGCTTCTTCAACTTATGGTTGGAAAGCGTAGACAAGAGATCATTCGCTTAGTGAAATAATTGGCAATGTAGTCACAGCATGGGTATAGTCAGGGGAGGGGTTTTTGGGGTTCATCAAACCCTTCTCAAAACGTTAAGAAGTAAATTTATAACAGGCAATATATATGGGAAACAGAAAAGTAACCAAAGCTCTTATGGAAACAGCAACAAAATTAGCTGGGTCTAAGAACAAGTTGCATGTGAACAAATTATCAGGAAAAACCAAAATGTTGATGCAAAAAAGAAGAGAGATGAGGACAACTAAAGAAGATGTGACTTCCAAAGTGGAATATATAGAGCTATGCAAGACAGTAAGAAAAAGTATCACTGAAGACGTAAGGAAATTCAACTGTGAACTAGTGAGGAAAGCAATTGAAAACAACCAAAGCCTAAAGATAGCAAAGGGACATCTCAGTAAGGGAAGAAAACAGATTATGGCACTGAGAAAAGAAGATGGTTCTGTAACAAGAAATAGAGGCGAAATTTTGACAAGAGCGAAAGATTTCTACTCCAAATTATATGAAAGGGATTATATATGCACTCCAGACATCATGAAAGATACCAGTACCAGAGTTACTCCAGTCCTTCCAGCAGAAGTTGCACATGCAATCAAGAACATGAAGCGAGGAAAAGCTCCAGGAGAAGATGGAATTACTGTAGACATCATACAAGAAGCAAGTGGAGAAATCGAAACAGTACTCGCCCAAATTTTCACTCGATGCCTTAATGAAGGAAAGATTCCTGAGGATTGGAACACCGCTACAATGATCCTGCTACATAAGAAAGGTGACATTGAGGATCTCGGAAACTACAGACCTATCAGCCTCCTATCAGTAGTTTATAAAATCTTCACTAAAGTTCTTTCACACCGCTTGAAGGTAACACTGGACATGGCTCAACCGAGAGAACAAGCTGGATTCAGGAGTGGCTACAGCACAATAGATCATATCCACGTGCTGAGAGAACTAATTGAAAGAGCGAGGGAATATGAACTTCCATTGTGCATGGCTTTTATCGATTATGAAAAAGCCTTTGATTCGGTGAAACCATCAGCAGTTACAATGGCTCTGAAAACCTGCGGTATTGAAGATGCATACATTAATATTATTAATAACATCTATGAAAATGCAAGTGCAAAGATTAGGCTGTTTTAAAATACAACACACGTAAAAATTGGAAAGGGAGTGAGACAAGGTGACACCATATCTCCGAAGCTTTTTAATGCCACATTGGAGGGTGTTTTTCAGTCACTGAGCTGGGAAAACAAGGGGATAAAGATTAATGGAGATTATCTAACCCACCTTCGTTTTGCTGATGACGTAGTCATTTTTGCAACTAGCCCATCAGAGCTGCAGAGTATGATCCAGGAACTTGCTGACAAGAGTAAAGAAGTGGGATTAAAAATGAACTTTCAGAAGACAAAAGTGATGTTCAATGCTTTTACAAGAAATGAAGATTTATCGATTGATGGAGAAAAGCTGGAGATAACAGACACGTACGTTTATCTTGGACAGCAGATATCAAGTGAGGGTCACATTGATGAAGAAATTAATCGGCGTACAAAACTTGCCTGGAGAGCTTTTGGAAGAAACAGCATAATTTTCAAGAGCAATATGCCATTATGTCTTAAAAGAAAAGTGTTCGATCAATGCATCCTTCCAGTGCTTACGTATGGTGCGGAGACGTGGACCTTAACTAAAAGAGACATACAAAGGCTGCAGACAACTCAAAGCAGCATGGAGAGGTGCATACTTGGTGTAACCAGGAGAGATAAGAAGAGGAACTTGTGGATCCGAAAAATGACAAGAGTGGAAGACATCATGATCAGAGTTAAATTCCTGAAATGGCAATGGGCTGGACATACTGCCAGAAGGACAGATCATCGATGGACAGCCGAAATTTTAGATTGGATTCCAAGGGACAGGAAAAGACCCAGAAGAAGACCACATGGGAGATGGGTGGATGAAATTCGAAAGTATGCAGGGGTGACATGGAGGAGACTGGCACAAGACAGACCGTTGTGGAGGAAACTTGGGGAGACCTTCGTCCAGCAGTGGATTGATAATGGTTGACAATGATGATGATGATGATATATGGGAAATTACTTAAACCTTCTCCAAAAATCACCCCCCGCCCCCAACCTAAACTCTAGCTACGCCCATGAACCACGGTAAAACATTTCTCCATATAATTCAAGTTACATCACATGGAAAATGTCATATGGAATATTATACTTTGATTTTCTCTTTTGAGTTTAATACTTTCCTGAAAGTCCGTATAAATATACAATTATTAATAACAAAAAAAATTACTACAATAATAATCAGCATCTGTGAGAGGGATGCTGCTGCTTGCGATCTTTTATCAAGCTATCTCTATCCAGTTGGATGACCGATAGTTTGAATAGTAGAGTAGCTTCCACATCTAATCTACGAGTATTTCTTTTCTTGCTCTTAATTTCGCCTAGATTCGAAAATCCAAACTCACAGCTGTAAGTCGTCTGGAAGGAAATATGTTCGATGGCTCTATCTGATAGCACTAAATTTTCGTGTCCAGCATGCACTCAAAATTTAAGAGGAGGGATTCACACTTTCTTCATTAATTTTTCTTCTGAAATTTCTTGCGGACCATCCTTTGAGAAACACTGATTTTGCATAACAGCCATTTATTGGAATTGTTCAAAACTTGTTCCCTTCTCATCGAAGATACAATTAAATTTGTATTGTTTCTTCACATTTTACAAGGTCGGAAAATCCACCTTCGTCTTCGAACTTAAGTCGTATTTGCGAAGAAGAGTGATTCGTACCGACTCAAAGTAGTTTACCTTTGAAATCTATCCTTGAATCGGTACAAATCGCCCTCACTTCACTCTTGTCATCACGAAGAAGATAAGAGCCAGAATCTTCCAAAGATAAATTCATCGCTGCAACGAGGGAACAATGGATAAGAGATTTCGTTCTTGTTCCCTTGCCATTCAAGATACTTCGAGGAAGGCCGTCCAGATGGAGTAGCGAATGGCTTTCTCTTAATACCTTCCAGGAGCACCTGACATGTTTCAGGAGTCGATTTCTCAGATTTCTCGAGAAAGTGTTGATGATCTCCAGGTGATATCCACCTTCGGGCAGACTTGCCGTCTTGTTGAATTCTTCCAGTAAATTATTTTCTTGCGTAGGTAAAACATCGAACAAACGTTACGTGAGAAATAAAACTTGGTTTATGTTTTGGTTTAGTATAACGCTCACACAATATTCAATGGTAGAATTTTTTACTTAATTCTGGAAAAATACAATGATTATGACAGTGAAATTTCATACGTAATGAGTAACACTTTTATGTGCATTTATCAAAAGAAAAACAAAGTTATGTTCCGCCTATTAGGAACATTTTGCATCACGAAGACAGCAAAACCCATGAACTTTGGTAAGAACAGCATGTTCCAAAAATAATTTAAAATATACGAATTTTAGAAAATGTTCTAATGTGAAATACTTCTTGTAAAAGCTGATATTTTACCGAACGCAGAATCTGATCTATCCGGAAACTGTCGCATGAGACAATGTATAAAGTACATGAAAAAATTGCAGTGCCTTTCTAAATCACAATAAATATGAAATTTAAATATATATATATATATATATATATATATATATATGGGATGTAAGGTCAGGTGATGCGTAACATCATAGCCTCTCCTTGACAAATGTCAACCCCGCCTTCTCGTGGTGCATCCTGTTCCCACTAAAGGGGCTCTGACGACCGCCCATAGCGGTATAACTATACCATCGGGATTAGAGGAAATTCTATCCCACACTCACCAACCCGCTTGGCCAGCGTGGTGAGTTATGGCCAAACCCCTCCAAAATGATTCCACAACTTAAATCTTGGCCCTCAGTCTCCGGCAGCTGGAATGTACCTGGCCAAGGCAGCGGCCAGTGCGACATGAAGGCAGAGGGTGCTAAGAATCCCCGGAGAACCGGACTAGGCTGCCATCTGATGCTGACCTTGGCTACTTACAATGGACGCTCCCTATCTTCTGATTCAAGGCTTCTTGAATTGGAAGAGGAACTACAAAGGATCAAGTGGGACATCGTGGGGCTAAGTGAGGTAAGGAGAAAAGGAGAAGATCTCATCGAACTGAAAAGTGGACATCTCTTCTACTATCGTGGGACAGATACTGGCAGAACTAGTGGTGTTGGATTTATAATAAACAAGAAACTGAAGGATAAAGTTGTAGAAGTTGAAAGTTCCTCTGACAGAGCTGCACGACTTGTTATCCAACTCTCGAAAAGATACCAGGCTCAGATTATTCAAACTTATGCACCCACCACAAGTCATCCTGAAGAAGAAATTGAAGAATTTTATGAGGAAATTTGTCATCTAAATAATAAAGGTAAGCAGCACTTGAAAATAATTATGGGAGATTTCAATGCAAAAATAGGGCAACAGCAACAGAATGAAACTTCAGTAGGTAAATTCGGTCATGGCAACAGAAACCAGCGTGGAAATACTCTCGTTGAGTTTGCAGAGGCAGAAGGGTTTTTCATCTTGAACTCCTTCTTCAAGAAAAAGCCACACAGGAAATGGACATGGAGACATCCAAATGGGACGACAAGTGAAATTGATTTTATTATGTGTAACAAAAAAATTCGTCATAGAAGACTGCAGTGTGCTAAACAAGTTCAACACAGGTAGTG
This sequence comes from Macrothele yani, assembly GCA_039090855.1. Taxonomy (NCBI): domain Eukaryota; kingdom Metazoa; phylum Arthropoda; class Arachnida; order Araneae; family Macrothelidae; genus Macrothele; species Macrothele yani. The sequence goes on along the minus strand of CM077002.1, from coordinate 20,085,090 downwards.
ACCATAGATTGGTGAGATGTAAGATGCACCTCAACACTAAACTTGAACGTGGCAAGCTCATAAGACAAACAAAATCTATTGACATAACCAACCTTAAAAAACACCATAATACCTTCAAGTTAGAACTGAAGAACAGGTTCTCTGCTTTAGAAGGCCTAACATCGGAAGAAGTGGACATCTCTGAAGTTAACAGAAAAGTAACCAAAGCTCTTATGGAAACAGCAACAAAATTAGCTGGGTCTAAGAACAAGTTGCATGTGAACAAATTATCAGGAAAAACCAAAATGTTGATGCAAAAAAGAAGAGAGATGAGGACAACTAAAGATGTGACTTCCAAAGTGGAATATATAGAGCTATGCAAGACAGTAAGAAAAAGTATCACTGAAGACGTAAGGAAATTCAACTGTGAACTAGTGAGGAAAGCAATTGAAAACAACCAAAGCCTAAAGATAGCAAAGGGACATCTCAGTAAGGGAAGAAAACAGATTATGGCACTGAGAAAAGAAGATGGTTCTGTAACAAGAAATAGAGGAGAAATTTTGACAAGAGTGAAAGATTTCTACTCCAAATTATATGAAAGGGATGATATATGCACTCCAGACATCATGAAAGATACCAGTACCAGAGTTCCTCCAGTCCTTCCAGCAGAAGTTGCACATGCAATCAAGAACATGAAGAGAGGAAAAGCTCCAGGAGAAGATGGAATTACTGTAGACATCATACAAGAAGCAAGTGGAGAAATCGAAACAGTACTCGCCCAAATTTTCACTCGATGCCTTAATGAAGGAAAGATTCCTGAGGATTGGAACACCGCTACAATGATCCTGCTACATAAGAAAGGTGACATTGAGGATCTCGGAAACTACAGACCTATCAGCCTCCTATCAGTAGTTTATAAAATCTTCACTAAAGTTCTTTCACACCGCTTGAAGGTAACACTGGACATGGCTCAACCGAGAGAACAAGCTGGATTCAGGAGTGGCTACAGCACAATAGATCATATCCACGTGCTGAGAGAACTAATTGAAAGAGCGAGGGAATATGAACTTCCATTGTGCATGGCTTTTATCGATTATGAAAAAGCCTTTGATTCGGTGAAACCATCAGCAGTTACAATGGCTCTGAAAACCTGCGGTATTGAAGATGCATACATTAATATTATTAATAACATCTATGAAAATGCAAGTGCAAAGATTAGGCTGTTTGAAAATACAACACACGTAAAAATTGGAAAGGGAGTGAGACAAGGTGACACCATATCTCCGAAGCTCTTTAATGCCACATTGGAGGGTGTTTTTCAGTCGCTGAGCTGGGAAAACACGGGGATAAAGATTAATGGAGATTATCTAACCCACCTTCGTTTTGCTGATGACCTAGTCATTTTTGCAACTACCCCATCAGAGCTGCAGAGTATGATCCAGGAACTTGCTGACAAGAGTAAAGAAGTGGGATTAAAAATGAACTTTCAGAAGACAAAAGTGATGTTCAATGCTTTTACAAGAAATGAAGATTTATCGATTGATGGAGAAAAGCTGGAGATAACAGACACGTACGTTTATCTTGGACAGCAGATATCAAGTGAGGGTCACATTGATGAAGAAATTAATCGGCGTACAAAACTTGCCTGGAGAGCTTTTGGAAGAAACAGCATAATTTTCAAGAGCAATATGCCATTATGTCTTAAAAGAAAAGTGTTTGATCAATGCATCCTTCCAGTGCTTACGTATGGTGCAGAGACGTGGACCTTAACTAAAAGAGACATACAAAGGCTCCAGACAACTCAAAGAAGCATGGAGAGGTGCATGCTTGGGGGTAACCAGGAGAGATAAGAAGAGGAACTCGTGGATCCGAAAAATGACAAGAGTGGAAGACATCATGATCAGAGTTAAATCCCTGAAATGGCAATGGGCTGGACATACTGCCAGAAGGACAGATCATCGATGGACAGCCGAAATTTTAGATTGGATTCCAAGGGACAAGAAAAGACCCAGAAGAAGACCACATGGGAGATGGGTGGATGAAATTCGAAAGTATGCAGGGGTGACATGGAGGAGACTGGCACAAGACAGACCGTTGTGGAGGAAACTTGGGGAGACCTTCGTCCAGCAGTGGATTGATAATGGTTGACAATGATGATGATGATGATATATATATATATATATATATATATATATATATATATATTAAATCAGTTCTTGGGAAGCTTTTAAACAATTGTTTAAAGTGTTGAGTAAAAAATGAAGCAGATATTTTCAGAGTGAATGCATACAATCTGGCCAAAAAATTACAAAAAATTGTGATACGATAGTCACGGATAATAAATACCAATATATGTAAATACACTGCTGGCCACCCAAAATGCAACACCAAGAAGGACACGAGATAGCAAAGCCAGATTTACTGGACACATAATAACAGATACAAAGATGAAACGATTATGCTTACAGGCCCGTGCGACTTGCGGAACGCGCAGACATCATTAGTTCGTGTGGCCCCCATGGTTGTAAATAACGGCCGCTACACGCCGCGGCATCGAACGAAAGAGGCTTTGGATGTGGGCTTGGGGTATGTCGGTCCAGGCTGCTTCCACATGGTGCCGCAGTTCATCAGGCGTAGCCTCGGGTGGTGCTTACCGGGCCACTCTGTTGCTGATCAGCGACCAGACGTGTTCGATGGGCGACATATCGGGAGAACAGGCAGGCCGCGGCAGCAGTGACACCTGGTGGGCCGTGAAGAATTGTTGCACGATGTTTTCTATGTGCGGGCGCGCATTGTCTTGTTGAAATGGGGCCGCTGACAGGTCCTGTAGGTAAGGGCGAACTATAGGCTCCAAAACGTCGGAGATGTAGCGGTGGCTGTTTAGTGTACCGGCCATGCGTACCAGACGGGTGCGGGTGTCATATTCAATGGCGCCTTAAACCATAACGCCAGGCGACGGACTAGTATGGCGATGCATAATATAGGTGGCATACAGTCCTTCGCCGCGGTGCCACCACACACGGAACCGACAATCGTGGTATTGCAGGAAGAAGCGGTATTCGTCGGAGAAGACAATGTCGTGCGATTTCCTAGCCCAGGTGCGGCGTTCAACGGCCCACTGCCACCGCAATCTCCGGTGGTGTAATGTCAATGGTAATCGAAGCAATGGGCGCCGTGGGACAAGTCCCCGCTCCTGCGAACGACGTCGAACGGTACGTGCTGATACAGGTTGTTGCACAACACACCCTAATTCCTGCGCTAACGTTCGTGATGTGGCGGTGCAAGCCGTCAATTCCCGCCGCACAACATGCCTGTCCTCCCATTCGGTGGTGTGCCGCTGCTGCGGCAATCTCTCACGTCGGTCTGTCCGTCACTCTTGCACCAACCGAGTCCATACTCGCCTTACAGTAGCTGGATGTCGTCCCACACGGGCGCCGATGTCTCGGTACGATAAACCGCTGTCGCGATTAGCCACTATTCGACCTCTGTCGAACTCCGAATCGTGCTGGAATGACTGCCGTAATCTGCGACGAGGCATCAGGAAGCTTCCCACGCATAGATCCGGCAGCACAACACACTTCCACGCCTTCTGTGCACCTTTATTATAGTGCTTCTCGGTGGCATGCCAGGCGCACATGATTTGCATATGCACTGCAATGCTAATAGTTTGCATGTCCTCTCGCGGGATACGCATGCTGCGAAATTCAGGTCAATCGGATGCTTCCTTCTTGGTGTTGCATTTTGGGTGGCCAGCAGCGTATATCAGGTGTATGCAAAAGTTTCCGCCGCTCCCGCTAGCGAGCGCTGTAGGGGTCCATCGACAGGCGACAAGTGCTGTCAGTTCGTACATGAAGCCAAGCATGTTGGTCGATAAAATTCATTTGCGGCATTGTTATTTATGTTTAATTTAGGAAAAGTGCGAGTGAAGCATACGGTTCAATATGTCAGGTGTATGGCGAAATGGATATGGGTGAGCGGACGTGTCGAGAGTTGTTTTTCAGGTTTAAGAAAGGTAATCTAAGCTTGAAAGACAAGCCAGGTGCATGTGAATCGCAGAAATCCGCAGGCGAGGACTTGGAACCGCTGTTGCAAGAGGATGCCACACAGTCAACCACGCAACTGGCGAAACGTTTGAAAGTGGCTCAATCGACTGTGGTACGGCGTCTACAAGCCTTGGGGAGGTTCCAGAAGTTTGGTAAGCAGGATCCGCATACTTTAACGGAGCGTAACATTGATCAACGATTAGGCATCCGCATATCGTTGCTGAAGAGGTTTCAAGGGAAGAATTTCTTGTGGAAGGTTTTCACCGTGGATGAAAAATGGGGCCATTGCGACAACCCCGTACGCAAGCGATCCAAGGTTAACCCAGGCCAGCCATCAACATTCACTGCAAATCAGAACATCCACGGGGAAAAGGTGCTGTTTTGTATGTTGTGGGATATGCATGGAGTGCTGTATTTCGAACTGTTGAAACCGGGCAAAACAATCACTGCACAACGATATAGCGATTAGTTGATGAAACTGAACGCCGCAATAGAAGAAAAACGCCCATGTACAAATAAAGGACGCCGCCCAGTCATCCTGTTACACGATAATATCAGACCACAAGTCGGTGCAACCACAAAATCAACCCTTGAACAGTTACAATGGGAGGTTTTACCACACCCAGCTTACTCCCCGGACATTGCACCCTCCGACTGTCATCAATTTCGCTCTATGAAACATACCCTAGCCTAACAACGGTGAAAAGTTCTCGTCACTGCGTTCTTCAGCTCAAAATCCGAGTCCTTCTATCACAGGGGCATTCATTTGTTGCCTGAAAAATGGCAAAAGGTCATTGATGCTAACAGCCAATATTTCGTTGAATAAATGTGCACTGGTTTCCTTATTGTTCCTGTCTCCTTTCTCCTTAAAACTGCGGAAACTTTTGTATACCCCTAATAACAATCACAAGGGGTGATGACTACCGCCTTGTTGTTGACATAGAGCGCACAAATTAGTAGGCTACAGTAACGCATGTAAACATAGTAATAGTATCCGATTATTATCTCAATCCTATTGAAAATACACTGAACTGCCAAAGGATACGTACCTAGTATCGAGTAGGACCTTCTCTAGCCCGGCAAAGTGTAGCAACTCGACGTGGTACCTATTCCACAAGTGGCCAGAAGACCTCTGGAGAGATGTTGACCCATGCATTCTGAAGAGCCGCCGACAGTTCCATGGTGTTTGTAGGTGCAGGATCCTGTGTGTCGATGGACTTCCCACCACGTCCTGAAAGTGCTGTATTGGTTTCATGACGGGCGAACGTGGAGGCCACACCATCCGTCGAAACTGTCCAAAATGCTCCTCGAAGACATTTTGGACAACTTGGGCCCGATGACATGGTGCATTGTCCGCCTGGTAAATCCAATCGTTTTGGGGGTACATGAACGGCTGCAAATGGTCTCCCAGCAGAACAGCAGAACGATTACCGTTTGAAGACGTGTTTAAAGATTACCCAAAGTGTGCCATGTAAAGACACCCCACACATGTTTGAAACGACCACCAGCTTGCACAGTGCCTTGTTGACCGCTCGGGTCCATGGCTTCATGGGGTCTGCTTCACACCCGAACCCGACCGTCAGCTCGTAGCAACTGGCAACGTGACTCATCGGACCACGCCACATGTCGCTAGTCTTCCAGGGTCCAATTACCGTGTTCACGAGTCCAGGTGAGGCGCTGTGTTCAATGTCGGAGTGTTTACAAAGGCACTCAGTGGGTCTTCTGCTCCCATACCTCATGGATTCTAAATTTCGCTGCACTGACTTGATGGATATGTCTCTGGTACCTCCTGCGCATGTTATTTGAGCTAGTGTCGGTTGTCTGTTAGCATGGACAATTCTGGTCAGACGCCGCTTGCCACTGTCATTCAGCACCCGTAGTCGACCAATGCGCTGTCGACGGTGAGTGGTAATGCCTTCCATGAAGTATTCTTGGTACACACGTGACACCGTGGATCCATGAAAGTTGAATGTCCGCACAACTTCGTAAATTGAATGTCCCATCTGTCTGGCTCCTACTACCATGCTTCGTTCGAACTCCGATAATTCACGTCGGCTTGCCATAACCCTAATGGTGGTTGTTCAACCTGACTCACGAGATTGCATCTGGAAACTGATAAAAAATCGTGGTGTGCGTCGAGGCATTTGTACACCGGCAGTGCCAGTTAAAATTTTGCATACTACTGTCACATGACTTTTGGCACTTCAGTGTATGTAAGACATGCTGAAAGAATTTATCTCAGTCGCTGTCCTCTTCAGCCAACGCTAAACGAGTCGCAAGATATTTTACTACAGGAATGGATGTATTTGGGCCTAAACAAACTCAAGCACCTTACAGAATATATACCGTGTCACACACGTGTTGTGAGACGCAACAAACTGAGCTTACTCCATAACAGACTGGTATTTCTTGTTGTCGGTGTATCTATTTACGCAAGAAGATTATTGAGACGCAATAATTTGTTTACGATTTTCAATACACAAATTAAAAACAACTTTATACACATCGTCTCATATTATATTAATTAGAGTATAAAAACAATCGTACGTTTTTTACGAAGGGTCGCAACTTCAGTTAATTAAGCTCAAGAAGATTCTTGTGTCTTGAAATTTCATCTAAAACTTGTGTCTTGAAATTTAATTTAGAAGCCGCATTGAGCACCGTAGTTATGGAAGAGACTATTCTAGTAATACAATATTAAATCACGTTTAGTTTTATATACAGTTGTATGTTAAGAATAGAAAACACGAGATATTAATACGCTATCTAATTGTAAATAATTAATGCCAACCAAATAATTAGTAAACTCGGTGGTTTAGAATTTCTGTTTAATATTCCTAGAATAAATTCTACGTTGGCAAATGCAATTAAGCCTTGTATTTATTTTCAGACAGAAATGGAGCTATGTAAAGTAAAATAATTTATCAAGCCAAGTGTAATTATTTCGCGTTAAATGATTCTTATTCATTTGAAAGTTAGTTTTGAAAAAGCATTTTAATAAAGTAGAGAAGATAACTGGATGCGTGTGAACTGTTTCTTGAAGAAAAATACAATTTTAACTAAAAAAAGTTTGAAATGTTTAACAACTTACAAAATAAACTGAATGCGAAATAAAATGCTTAACTATTCATAAACTGATATAATGTTCATTAATTTTATAATTTTATTGCGTTGTTTCTGTAAAAAAGGAGAAATTATTTTCATCCGATCTCAAATGCATTTTTGCTCTTAAGTGAAATTGATATTTGTCTAATTTCCAACGTAAAAAAGACATAAATTTAACTCAGAACTAGTTACATGCTTGACAGTGAGATAAAATAAACGCTTAAACCAATACAGTGACATTATTTCTTGCTACATTATCAGAAAAAATGTGTCCTAAACTTTTTCAAATGTTTAATACGAAAGATATATATTAAAAAAAACTGCTACTGATTACTTTACTCTCTTTTCTTATTTTCCAAGGAAACTGTGCTGTACAAAATAAGATCGCAAAATCCTGGTATGCAGATATGGCTTGAAATGTGGAATTTCTGACGAAGCTTGACGGAGGTCACATTTCAAATTCGGAAACAGTAGTGGTTGATAATGGAGGAAAGAAACATAGATGGGAAAACTTCTGCGATCAGTAAAATTTACCTGGTACATCTAAATTCTCCATCTGTCATATTCTCAGTAAAATGAAAGATAAGCTGACTAATAAGAAACCGCTACTTACGGTAATACAGAAAGCCCAGTGTAGAATATCGGGAGCGAAAAAAAGAAAAGCATAGGTGGCAAGACTATCTATTCATCTAGGGCTGTTGGCTGAATTCCTTTAATTGTATTTTATGATGCAGGGTTCAGAAGGTTCACTCACATACAATACTAAGAAACTTGGCAAATCAAAGAAGAAGAAGTATTATGGACTACGGAGATGAAGTTTTTCATGTAACAAGTAGAACAGCTAGGCTCGGAATCTTAGATGTTTGCTTCAGTTTATTGCTTTAGCGAAACTAAGATGACTACTTCAGTTCATTGTATTAGACGAAACCTAAAATGACTGTTTCAAGGCATTGGATTTGGAGGAAGGTAAGATAAATACTTCAGTTCATTTGTAACAGTTAGATGAAATTATTACGTCCACAGACGAGATATAAAATTGTTAGCATGTGTGCTTTTAATCATGAATTCTGATACCTCAATGTGTGCCACAAATTGACACGTTTTTAGCATCACTTGGCTGGTCTGTCCGTTCGTATTCAAGCATCAAAGTAGTGGAGAAAATTTGGCTAATGTTCAGAGGAACAACGTAATCCGTTCTTCACATCGAGACGAATGTGAGTTTTCAACGCCATTTTTCTCCATTTACACGCGTTGTGTACTATGTATTGGAAGTTTCTACACAATTTTACCTACTCGCCATATTTCATGCACTCAATATGAGTTTTTCTAATGCTAAAAGCTCTAAAACCGCAACAATTAGAATCTTCATTGCTTGGCTTTTTTACCCGTCACTTTCACAACACCTCTATATTAGGTGGGAGTCACCACCTACATTCACTTTTATACCATGTCACAGAGGTTTTGACTAACCGAGGGTTGATCAAAAAGTAACGCACACTATTCCTCTTTTTGTGAATAGTTTAATAGATAGGCAAAACGAAACTGTACACAGCAAAGCTACATTTCTTAGTTAGCTTTCAACATTAGAACTGAGACGTTCGAGACATTTATCCCAGCGTGTTACCAGTTTCAGTATACCTCGTTTATAAAAGTCCTTTTTCTGGGCGTATGACAACCGATTAGTACAATTGATTTGACTTCGTCAGCCAGATCAAAGCGTAGGCCACGCAGGAATCTTTTAAGAAACCAAACATATGAAAGTCCGAAGGAGCCAGGTCCGGACTCTACGGTGGGGCTGAAGCAGCTCCCAGCAAAATTGACCAATTTTGTCACGAACGTGTTGTGCAACATGTGGGCCAGCGTTAACGTGAAGCAGTCTGACATTTGCAGCGTCTGTGTTGGGCCTTTTGTCACGAAGGGCGCGACACAACTTTGTCAATGTGTTAGCTTAGGTTTTGGCATTCACAATGGCCCCTATTGGATGAACCTCCACCAGCAGAACGCCATGCGTGTCCCACAACACCATTATGATGACTAGTAAATTTATATAAGTATTAATGATTAAGTACCATGGAGTCAAACAATTATCCGCAATAGACAGAGTGGATTCATCACTTTTACACAAGGCCTATTAAGAGAAAATCCTCACATGTTCTCACGTTTATACCATGTACGTGTACTTTCAAAACTGGTATGCAAATTTGCATAAGAGTTAAGTGTCAGGGATTCAGACAATATCTAGCAAAAGCCCCTCAAAGTGAAAAGGTCATATTGAATTAAAAACTCTCTACACTGGTGAATAGCATTTACATGAAAAGTGCCTATTTATGTACAGTCAAACAGTATCTATGTACAGTCAAACCCCTATTTAACGGACAGCGATTTAACGAATTCCGTGATATTACGTACCTTTTTTATGGTGCGGAGGGAATCACATTGAAATTAATGCTTAGTATTTCCCGATTTAACGAACACATTTCCTCAATTTAGCGAACATTTTTTTAAACCACCAAACTACCCAGGTAGTACAGCCTTGTACTCTAATTTAAGCCCAACATTGAGCCACCGACTTTCAGGAATAGAAGATAATGGCTCAGTGTTGGGCCTGGGTAAAATTGTGCTAATTGGGTATGTCAACCAGCATTTTCACTTTAAGACTTACCTAGAAAGAGAGCCTCGCGTAACAGGAAAATTTTACGCCTGCAGTTAACCAGCGTTTCAAAGAACACCATCTGCGACACAGCTTGACGGAATCATAAATCTTTTCTGTGACTATGAAACGTAAGCTTCTTACAGGGTGAACAAAATTACAAACGAGTTCCAAAGGAGCGGTAACGTTTCCTTGCATGGGTGAGAAGCAGGAAAAAGAAAGATGGTATGGGGTAGGAAGTCTAAGGTACCCTGAGAGATTCTTGTTTTCAGATACAGACAGAACAACAGCTTTCTGTGAACTCAGGGGACACACACTGTACGTACCAATTCCTTTCCCCAAATTGCCCTTCTTCTTTTCTTCTCAGTTTTAAGTCTACAGGTCAAATTAAACAACACATTTCGTTATGCAGCTTAGAATGCCGAAATCGTTATTTAAGAATCTAAACGCTCGGAAAAAATAAACTATCGTATTTTTCTCGCAATTTTAAAGTACGCTTAAATTTTGATGCTACATATTGAAATCTAATATCTACAAATTATGTATTTAATGTGCAAAGTAAATGTGTACGTATTATAAAATTTTTGAAAATAAATTTCGTAATTAAAAGTACTAAATAATATAAATAATTTAAATTTCACTGAAAGAAAGGGAACTTAGCTGCTACATACCCTTTTATGAACACTAGCTTAATTTGAATATTGCATTAGAAAGGCTTCCTCGACTTAGCGAATTCCTCGATTTTACGTACAAGACTGTTGGTCCCTTGAAGTTCGTTAAATCGAGGTTTGACTGTACATTAAATATAGCTCTATGTGCTCCCAAGTCACTTTCAATATAAAAAATCTTCGTGCTTCCGTAAATAAATTTTTCTTTCTCACGAGTAAAAGCCGTCTGTGTGCGGATAATTGAAAGTAAAATAAAACTCGGCTTAGCTTAAATCAAATTAACTCATATTATGAGACATCAATTTAATAAAACCTTATGATATTTTAAAACAGATTAAAAGACATGAGTAATTTCAGGCCATGTATGGCCCATCTTCAGACGGAACAGCCAAATTGACAAGATCCGCATTTGGCTGTTCCATCTGAAGATGAAGAAATTGACAAGATCCTCATTTGGCTGTTGCATCTGAAGATGGGCCATACATGACCCAAAAGTATTCATGTCTTTTAATCTGTTTTAAAATATCATAAGGTTTTATTAAATTGATGTCTCATAATATGAGTTAATTTGATTTAAGCTAAGCCGAGTTTTATTTTAATTTCAATTATCCACACGAAGACGGCTATTACTCGTGAGATATGGCTTGTGCGACTCATCAGTATTGCAATTTGCCTTTACATTAACTGGCTTCGTGTAATATCAAGTCAGCATTCATGCACCTTAACTATCTATATGCGCATTCCGATCTCCTTTAACGTATATTAACCAGCTCTGGGTTTCTCTACATCAAATTAGAGTCTTGTTAACTCTTTCCGTGCGTCACCAAGTCAGATTGCATTTACATTAATGAACTAGCTCTGTGTATTTTCACTTCAGTTTTAGTTTATGATCCAGTAAATTGCTGGTTCAAAGTACACTGTTAGTCATAGAGCACCGGATCCATGATACATGTAACGCCTTCGCAGCAGATCATGATGAGAATTATAGATAAGTGCTAAAGCTACACGACGTCAATCACTAACAAATCATCCAAGCCCCTCTATCTAGTTTACAAAGACATGTTTGAGTTGAAAACTGATCAAAATCTCTCTCATACCATGTGACTCTAATGCATTCCAGAATTCAGTAAAAAGCATATGTTGGAATTCATGTAAATGCCCTCTTTTTTTAGCTCTTCCAGACATGAGCCTCTGGCAATCATAGGAAACCTGCCCGGGTTCAACCCCCGGGGGACCAATGACCTGTGTGCTTGTACCACTATTCCTCCAAGGGAGAACAAGGGACTCCCCGTACACGCAGAAGCCATTAAATTAGAAACCTACATGCAGATGTATGCAAATGACATTTACACAGCATGTATGCTAACTACGTGGTCACATTCCTCACCACGTGATCTAGCAACTATCTAAGACTACTGCTGGGTAATAATCGTCAGTAGTGTCGATCCGGTCACGGACGATTGATCCAATGCCGATTCGTCCAAAGGGACAATTGGTCCAATGCCGATTCGTCCAATGGTACGATTGGTCCAAAGCTGATTCGTCCAATGGTACGATTGGTCCAACGCCGATTCGTCCAATGGTATCATCTTACCAACGGTAAACTGTTTTATTTTCCAGAAAGGAATAAGGATTTAAATTATTCTGCTCATTATATCCTTTTGAAAGATCAGTTCCGTATATTTGGCGATTGTAAACATTTTTCATAAACCTGGTAAAAGGCACTTAATGGAGCATTTCTCAGCTGTTTGCAAAGCACCTAGGCGCGGGCCTTTTTAGAATATTTTAAGTTAAAACCTAGATATTTGGTATTTGTAAACCTTTTATAAAACCTTACAAAAGGCACTCATCATATCATTTCTCATGTCTTTACAAGGCACCTAGGCCGCAGGCCTTTTCAGAAGATTTTAAGTTACAACCTAGATATATGGTATTTGTAAACATTTTATAAAACCTAATAAAAGGAACTCATCGTATCATTTCTCTGGTCTTTACAAGGCACCTAAGCCGCGGGCTTTTTTAGAAGACTTTAAGTTACAACCTAGGTATTTGGTATTTGTAAATATGTTATAAAATCAAATAAAAGGCACTCATCGTATCATTTCTTAGTTCTTTACACGCACCTAGGCCTAGGCCTTTTAACACTTTTTATTCTACTGATGCCATATTCTAAAGTTTAAGTAAAGTTAAAAATACTAGCATAACATTAGTAAGTTTTCTTGATAGGTAAACTTTATGAATCTGACGTCGGTCGGATAAAAACTGTCAAAAATGCATAGGTCTAGGGACTGTGAATTAATATTTCGTGCTTAAGTAAAAACGCAATATTAACTTGCTTTATAGGTAAACGTTATGAATATGACATCGGTAGAATAAAATTTTTAAAACGGTCTAGGCCTGTATCCTATGAATTAATATTTCATGTTTAAGTAAAATCTCAATAATAATAACTTGATTTGATATGTAAACATTATAAATCTGACATCGGTAGAATATAAACTGTTAAAAAGGCCTAGGCTTTACGAATTAATATTTCGTGCCTAAGTAAAAGCTCAATATTATTAATTTGATTTGATATGTAAGCGTTATGAATCTGGCATCGGTAAAATTAAAACTGTTAAAAAAGCCTAGGCCTAGAGCCTATGAATTAATATTTCGTGCTTAAGTAAAAGCGCAATATTATTAACTTGATTTAATATGTAAACGTTATGAATATGACATCGGTAGAATATAAACTGTTAAGAAAGCATAGGCCTATGGCCTACGAATTAATATTTGGTGTTTAAGTAAAAGCCCAATATTATTAACTTGATTTAATATGTAGACGTTATGAATATGACATCGGTAGAATACAAATTGCTAAAAAGGCCTAGGCTTATAGCCTATGAATTAATATTTCGTGCTTAAGTAAAAGCGCAATATTATTAATTTGATTTGATATGAAAACGTTATGAATATGACATCGCTAGAATAAAAACTGTGAAAAGGCCTCTGTCCAAACCCGACCTAGGCCTAGGCCAGTTGGCGGAACCCACTGCATGCTATTGGCCAGTTGTCAGAACCTCACTGCATGCTACAAACAGAAACGGAAAATTAGTATTTTATATTATTTCATGCAAAAGAGAAACATTGAAGTTAATTGAACGGCTCGTACATCAATAACTTTGTACGGCAGCAAGGACAGTAAAAAAAAAATCTGTAACCACAATATTACGCATGAAATGTAACATTATTTTACATTCTTTGTACTACCGGCACTTTCGTATAACATCGGAGATAAAATCAGAAGAGCTGAGATTTTTATAACACGAGTAGCACTTTGGACGGATAGGACGGAATTGGACCAATCGTCCATTGGACGAATCGGCATTGGAGCAATCGTCCCATTGGACGAATCGGCATTGGACGTCGTTAGACGAATCGTACCAGACCCGTGTCGATCACAATTGGACGAACGAAGGATGCTTTTGGAGTTCGATAAGGGGCATATTGTGGGTGCCCGTCTGGCTGGAGTGACGACTTTGAAAACAGCAGATTTGACTGGTTTCTCAAAAATGAGATATTATGAGTCTTTGATCTGTGGAAAAAATTATCCACATTGCTTATCTAACAGGTGTAACTAGTTTAAGAAACGTAACGACACCGCTTATTTAAGCTGAGATTTAAACAACCAGTACATCGCATTTTTAGAAAACAGGATTGAACGAAAAACCTTTCTGCACTCAGGGCCATGGCGTTTGAGATGCATCTGTTATTTGAGTTATTTGACTCCTACAAAAGGTAATACAGAAAGTTCGGTCACTATTATTTTAAATACACCAGGTCGTGAATATCCAAGGAACGTTTATAACGTAGTAAATCCGTTTATTTTCTTGGTGTAAATTTGTGTAAAAATTTGCCAAGCTTTCACCCCACTCCACTGAGGCTTTCTAAGGCAAGGTAGACATGGTGTATTTAAAATAATAGTGACCATTTTATAGCGGTATTTTATGTCCACGTTACCTTGAGAAAGCCTCCCAGTGGAATGTAAAAGCTTGGCTAATCTTTACGCAAATTTACACCACAAAAATTAACGGATTTTAGCGTTTCTTGCGTATTGAAGGTACTGTCGCTGTCGCTGTTATAGTAATTTGGTAATATTGAAGTAGTTTCTAATGCATCCGCACAAAGGACGCTGCAGTCACTATTTGACATGCCGCTCTTTCTTTGCACATCATACAATATTTTGCTCCTCTTTCTTTCAGCCCCCACTGATGGGCCTATTTGAATTACAGCAATACTGAGACAAATGCGCATGGTATCAAGACATTATAACACAATTACAAAATGTAAACTCGTATATGATCAAAGTTAAGTATAATATGTTTTCAGTCATTGCTCGATTTGTTTCGTTGTTAAGGGCACCGAATGGAAGCATAATAATGTGGTTTACCCAGCAGTAGAATAACATTGGTTTAGCATTCAAATTTCGTTGTGTAACCTAAATTAATGAGTTACACTACCTTATTGTCATTATGTACTTTGTGATACTAAAAGAAGAAAAAGAAAAAACGAAACATGAAGACGTTCCTTAAAAACGCAAATTTATTCAATAGTCGCATGCAGATTTCAGATTTAATTAATGCTTCGTTTGTACCTTACTTAAAAAAACACTCAGTGTTAACGTCGTTAACGATGGAAAGCAGAGCGAGAGAGACGTCGTGATGCTCCTCTGGGGAAACCTCTGTAAAGATCAACCGCCTGTGAAATCTCCAGCCATGCCATGAAGTCTTTTTTCCTTTCCGTTGAAAAAGATACACGACGTCTAACGTGAAAGAGAATGATTCGTACCGGCTCAAAGTAGTTTAGGAATGAAAACTACACTTGAATCGGTACAAATCTCTCTCGTTCCACAATGACCAACAAGTTGGTTGCCAACCGGATCCTGCTGTACTGCACTGGATCGGAATCGCCATCAGCAAATGAAACACAATTCATGCAAAGAAAACAAAATAACACTACATTTTGGAATTTCGGAAACTTCAGAATTTTTTATTTATTTATCATACCGGAAATTGAGGATGTCCCTCAGAAAGAGCTCCAGACAAATTTTACCAAACTGCTATTTCTAATATGCTCCAAAAATATTTTAGCGCGTTTGTGCTTAGTAGTGTTGAGCAAAATATCATGGTGAAGTTCTTCTATTAGGCATCGAACATTAAGGAAGAAGTCACTACCTGTACATCCGCAAATTAGTGCTGATACTGCTAATGGTACATTTCTCCAAGTACTTCTCAGAAGCTAAAAGTTCAATTCTTCCAAGTTTGCTAAAAAGCGTCTTTCTCTTTCTTCAATTTAGACAAGTTATGTCCATCGAGTCTTCCAACACGTGCTAGTTCCTTGAGACGAGTTCGAAAAGACATACAAAAATGCCATGTCACTCAAATTTTGCTAATCTGCGTTACCGGGAATCATCCTTCAGATCTTCAATCTCCCGTAATCTTGAAACTTTACAAAGCACTAAAGGGAATTTTCTACAAAACTAACAAATATAAAATTCTAAATGCACGCAGTACTTCAGCTAAATTTATGTTTGGTTATTTACAAAGTTATGTTTGTTAATCAGTCATAGCTTAAAAGTTATCTAACACTCTGAACAGAACTTACGAAAGGACGATCCAATAATACCTGCAATGTAATTCTAATTTCTTTTCTATTGAATGTACTGCTTGTTGTGCGCATGTGTAGACGAACTGTATGTGTAGGCGCTGTGGTGAAGCTGTGGTGAAGGTGTAACTTTGATTGGTCAGTTCTTGTTTTGTGGTCGTATCCTTAAAAAGGCTGCTCCGGTTTCCGTATGAATTAACCCTTTAAGCGGCTGTGGAAAAAATCGGACGAATTTTATAAAACCTACGATAAGATATTTCCTCTCCTTCCTGACAGTTGAGCAGTACAAACTATAAACCTATCACTGGTGATAAGCGCTCCATTCTACACAGACGTGACGTAAGTACACAGACACCTGATTTGTCAATAATATTTATGTTCTGTCCACATGGAACGGAAGGAGCTGCAGTTATAGCTGGATTGAATGTCTGGTAGCCGTGCCCTTTGCATTACCTAGGGATTTCACTCTATCAAGCATTATGGAAATGAGATCACCAATAGCACTCTGTGGAATTTGCACCCATGATTCACATAACAAAACTAGCAGGTGTGCTTTGTTGGTTTGTTTCTGTGGCTACGTTATAATTTACCATCAAATATGGCTCACTCTCCCCCTCTCCCTCTATCTCGTCCGCCTGTGGCGGGTTGATTTCCGCAAAGACGACTATGCGTCCTTGAGTATTACTGGCAAATTAAAGCAGCCGGCATGCCATTCCTCTGCTGCATACGGGTAAGGGAAAAAGTGTGTCCAGGGCCGACTTCAATGAGAACTATCTACGCATTCGCCTCCCCAAACACAGTGATTCTGCGGGAAATCCCGGAAAACCCACTGACTAAATCTACTCAGAATGGTTAACATACAATGAACTTATAATTAATGTTAATAAAACAAAATCCCATATCTTTATAGACAAAAAATATTACATGCGCAAGTTCCATGTTTACTTTTAAATAATACTCCTATTGACATAGTTCAGAATTTTAAGTACCTCGGAATTATTTTAACTTCCGACCTAAGATGGAATAGCCATAAAGACTCAATTGCAAATCGAATTTTCAAAAACATTGGGATTGTCAGCAAAATTATTTCAAGTTTAACTACCAAAGCACTTAAACTTTTGTACTATACACTATTCCAGTCACACATTAATTATTGTTTTTCCTCATGGGGATAAACCACTCAAACCAACATAAAAAAACTACAAGTCCTACAGAATAAATACATTATGTTACTATACTTAAAAAGAAATTTTTCTTCTCATACCAACTTCCTACCTTTTACTTTTTAACACACCCATGTCAATCCCAACCATTACGGAATTTTATCTATTAAACAACTATTTGATTTCAAAATAGGCAAACTTATGTTCCAAAGAATTAAATTAAACTTACATACAGAAATCATTGAATTGAATTTACATACTTATCACTACAATACAAGACGCAGATCATTATTACGACCCATACATCCTAAAACCCTCATGATGAAGCAGAACTTAAATTATATTTTGTCCCGAATACTGGAATACACTACCAATTGAGTAAAGCACAATAAATAACCTAAATTTATTCAAAAACAAACTTAAAAAATACTTGCTAAGATAATTAAATAAATGATAATAACTTAAAGCAAAATTATTTACAATATATCTAACATTAGTGCTGTTTTGTTGTGAGCCTGAGTTTACTTGCCTATTTACTTGGCAAATCAGGGCTTGTCAGGATTCTCCGAGGCCTTTTCCCATTTTTCCTGCTGTTCTTATGAAATACAAACTATTTATGTATGTCCACAAAGCCAAGAATGTAACAGCAAAAAATAAAATTATTTATTTATTTATTATTTATTATTAAATGGCCGGCAGGACCCGGATTCAATATGGGCCACAGGTGTTCAATATGATTCATACCAGGTTTATGGCTTGCTAACGCCAGTTTCTTGATGGCGTTTTGTTCGTGCACCGATTGGATGCGTTTTTCCTTATGTCATGGAGCGCCATCCTCCATGAACAAGTAGGGACCCTTTGACACTGCAAATATTGGCAGAGAATATAGGAATCCCCTCTCAAGGATGGTTATGTACCTTTGTGCACTGGTGTTGCCTTCACATTTTATGAGGATTGAACGACAGTGATCCATATGGCTCTCCACATAGTGACTTAAAAATCGTCATATTTCGCAGTTGGCTCTAAGTGCTTTAAGCTGAATTCCTGGATGGGCAATCGCCACACCGTAGCCAAGCGACTGTCTGAACATTGTGCAAATCAGGCCTCATCAGAAAATATGATAGTGTGCCAAAATTCTAAGGGCCTCTCAATCATGTGTGTCGCCCATGTCAATCTGCGACGAATATTTGCTCTTGCAAAAGAGGTTTGCGTCGAGCTGTTCTTCCATGATAGACTAGTCGGTGAAGTTACCGCTGAGCAATTCTGGAACTCATTTGTAGCTATTCTGCAATCTCAGCTGCCTTGCTACGTGTGCTGCTTTCCACAGAAGACTTGACAGCTGTGTGATGGGCAGGGGAGACCCGTATGTGATTCTGGTGCATCTTTGCCGGCCTTATTGAACTCCACTCTCACTTGATTAACTATGGCAAGAGGAATTTGCAAGTTTGCAGCAATCTGACACTGGCAAGCTCCAAGATCCGCCTGCCCAACGACCCGTACGTGATTCTGGTGCATCTTTGTCTGCCTTCTTGAACTCCACTCTCACTCGAGTAATTATGGCAAGAGGAATTTGCAGGTTTGCAGCAATCTGACGCTGGCAAGCTCCAAGATCCGCCTGCCCAAAGATTCGTCCTGTCTGAAAGTCGCTTAGTTCCTTGGCTCCTTTGGATCGAGGCATGTTCGTTTGGGATTACCTACTCACTGACCCCGCAAAATATATTAGTGGGAATTCGAGCATGCAATGCAATATAGATTCCACTACATAACAAAACTGGGATTCCTATAGGTGTCTATGCATTTTTATCATGTCTGTCTGGTGCCTCATTCTCTGTTCCTTGACACAAGGAATGGTGGGAAATCATTAATCCACCTGAGAAGTACAGCATACCTCTGAATAGAAACAAGAGATTGAAATTTACCCTCCCTTTTTACATATATTTCCACTGTTATAGCCTCATGAACAAGTAATAAGACCTGAGGGATCAGTGGCAATTATTCCCCTAAATGACCACTTTGATGGACAAAGCTAACGAGAAAATTACTCTTTTTGATGCGCAGGTTCACCCCTTCCAGCCACGTTAGGACCAAAGATTGGATAGCTAATATATCCATTCGATATGATGTCATCCCATTCTGCTTACCGCGAGTTAATGCATTCCAGCCGGATAAAGAGTTAAGGATCAAACAACAAGCAGTGTTCGTTTTAAAGGCTTACGAATGGATTTCCGATTTCAAAACTGTAAATCATGAGAAGGACTGGAACTCCCGATTATATCATCTGCTGATGACAAAGTTGAACAAGTCTATATACAAAATAGATTTCCGAGTTCAAAACTGTAACGTATGAGGAGAAGCGGAATGGACGTTAATATCATCTGCTGATGATAAGGTTCAACTAGTCTTTAGCAAAATAGCCTAGCGCTGCTTATGAAATTCTCCGCAGCAAACTTAAGTTTGTAGCTTGTCTCACATAGGTCACAAGACGTCTAGCAGAAGTACACAAATGTAAAAATGCAATTGTTTCAACATCAGCCTACGCCGTTTGGAGCACGATGGTAAAATAGGCGGTATCTTTCTCAAAACAATTATCACAGGGAGCGAAATCTGAATCCGCCATTACAGGCCAGAAAGAAAACGTCAGGGTCTGGAATGAAAACATCTGAATTCTCCAGTTAAAACAAAAACATTGTTTAAGGCTCAACCGGAGAGACCAAAAAGAGTTGCTTACTGTGTTTTTGATGACTTAAAAGGAATACTGGAACACTTTCAAGAGAGGAGGTTAGTAGTAAAGTTATTTTTATACAAAACAATAGGTCTAAGCCATATTTTTTCATTGAGGACGAAACGCCTGAAGACTAGAAAGTCATTTGCCTTTAGATCCCTGAAAAGCCAAACAAGTTGATCTGTATTTTATCCTCAGAAATCTAAAATGAGATTTTATTTCTTATCTTCATAAACTAAAATTGGATTTTACGTAAAAACTAAAAAGCCACACAATTCAAAGGAAACAAAAAGAACTGCTGTCGGAAGATTTTTTTTCGTTTAACAATGCCCATCCACATCCTGCTGCATAATTCTTGTAACCTTTCGGGAAGTGAACTTTCAGGTAATGCTGTGTCCTCCATACAGTCCTGATCTCTCCACTTTCGGCTGCCACTTGCTCCGTAAATTATAAGGTCTTTTAAGAGGCTGTCTATTTGCCATGGATCAATAAGCAAAGAAAGAGACACATTCGTCGATAGCCTCCCACCAAAAAAATTAAAAAAAAATTTGATGCCGTGCAGAAGCTCCAACAACACTGGATCAACTGCGTAGAAGAACAAAGGGAACAATGTTCAAAAATGGTGTCCTCGAAAGTTCTTATTTGTTCTTTTAATATATTTTATAAACACATTGGTGGTAGTTATTGATTCCTCCACGTAGAACTATGGTGAAAAGTGTATTTCGTATTAGAAGTTTGTAACATGGCACTAGAAATTTAATTTTAAAAGTTTTGTTACGAACATCTGAACGAAACTTCCTTAAAGGTTAAAAAATGGAAAACCAGACTCAGGTAATTGGGTTTACATCATAATTATTCGTGAGAAAACTTTATTTGAAAAATGTATATCTACTGTTTTATAATATCACTAATCGATAATGAAAGCGTGTGCTGATAGATAGACATTCTAACAGTCTAGATTGAATGGGATATGATATTAGTTAAGCCGCTTAGCAGTTTCATTTCTGAAGGTTTCCGACAAACTGAACTGAGAGTACAAAATAATAGGTCTAAACTATTGTTTTTCGCGGAGAAACAACCTTTTGAAGACCAGAAAAATCTTTCGACTTTAGATACCTTGTAAACCAAACAAGTTGATCTGTATTTTATCCTCAGAAATGTAAAATTGGATTTTAAACAAAATTCGATAAACTGGTTTTATATGAAACACCGTTGTTTGTGTTTTCTATCGTAGTATATTTCTTGAAAAGAGCTAGAGATTTTCCGAATGGAAACTTAATTTTTTGATGTGAATTATTCTTATATAATGTTTGAAGATTTGGAATGCGCATATGGGAATAATGCATTACAAATAACATAGTGGCACTTATTCTCTTGCCCTAATGAAACAGATATCTATGAAAAATTCCGATTACTATGTCTGTCAAGCAAGAACACCTTGATTACCAATTTTTGCCTTAAATTTTCAAATAATTATTTAATGAAGTTTTTAATGTTTGGAGAACAATAAATAAAACTTATGGTGTGCAAAAAACTGGAAATTGTAATAAAAGGGAATAAACAACGGTAAGAACATTTTAACTAGAAATAAACAACGCAAGAACAGTTTAAATGGAAATAAACAAAGGCAACAACACTTTAAATGGAAATAAACAACGACAAGAACACTTTACATGGAAATAAAAAAATGAGAAGAGCACTTTAAATGGAAATAAACAACGACAAGAACACTTTAAATGGAAATAAACAATGACAAGAGCACTTTAAATGGAAATAAACAACGGCAAAAGCACTTTAAATGGAAATAAACAACTGCAAGAACCGTTTAACTACGCTAATGCATCTTATCACCACATTCACATATTTAAATCAAAAAGAGTAAACATTAGCGACATAACATTTGGGACCGCTTGTGGTCTGTTCTTTCCAAGTTAGTATGTTTTTGTTTTCGCAATTTAGCAAATATTGCGTTTTATTTTAATTTTTCTGAAAATTCGCAATTTTGTTTTGCGAATAATTATAAGTTAATACTGTATAGATAGTTCTTAAACTTAAATTTTACCTTCGTTTTTTGCTTAGACTCTTAATAATTTTACTAATTGGTTACTATTTATAAAACAGTAAAAACTATTTGGAAAATCAGATTTACTGGGATAAAAATATAAATGCACGTTTTCAAATCTGCCTTTCTTGAAATGGCATCTAGTTCATGTGCAAAAGCTTGAAAATATGCTTTTATATTTTTACGCACATAAATCAGATTCCTAGAATAGTCTGGCCATTTTATGCATAGTTGTTGTACAGTTCCTTCTTATAAACTCAGTTACTATTTGATTTATTCCTAATACATTTTTCGACAGAAAATATATGACAAGGAAATTTGTCATACCATGTTTATCATGCACTCTAAGTAACCTGGAGATACGCATATATAGAGTCCCTGTACCTGTTGATAAGAAAATGTTGAGGAGTTGGCTGCTCGCACTCGATTATAAAGCGGATGTGCATAAAATATATCATGGAGGCAATACCGAGCATTTGCAAATTGTTTCTCTCATGAAAAAAATATCGAAGTTTTTTTTTTAAAGTAATTCAGGAGTCGCTCATGTTGTATTTATGGGTTTGTATAGTAAATATTTAAAAAAAAAACTACGTTTCCATTTGCGACAAGTGTGTATGCAATTTTCTTGTTTTAAGTTTACTCTAAGTATGAAATTATAAAATCCGGTGTTGCTTCTTTGTGGGGTTTACCTCTAATTTAACTTTCCATTTGAGTTTCTGTGTTTCTATGTAAGTTTAGATTCTTCTCGTTAAACATTTTCTTACTTAATGACATTAATATCCCCGACGAGCTCTCAAATTTTGCCATCATTAGCAGTGAGTCAGAGGTCAATAAAAAGTAACCACTAAATGTAGGAATTGAGCAGTCTGAGATAACGATGTGTTAGGTGTGCAATTTGTTACAGCGACTGGTTAGCGATATACACATTTTAGGGAGGGACTGGTTAACGATAAGTGCATTTCAGAAAGCGATTGTTTAACGATAAGTCCATTTCATGTAGAGATTGGTTAACGATAAGTCCATTTCATGTAGAGATTGGTTAACGATAAGTCCATTCCATGTACAGATTGGTTAACGATAAGTCCATTCCATGTAGAGATTGGTTAACGATAAGTCCATTCCATGTAGAGATTGATTAACGATAAGTGCAGTTGTGAAAGCCACTGGTAAAAGATAAGTGCATGTGAGACAGCGAGTGGTTACCGATAACTGCTTTTGATATAGCGTCTCGCTTATATGTTGAAAAGCAGTGCGACTAATAGATGATTTGAAGCCATCAAGTTTTTTTCTAGCCAGAGCTGTTCTACTACACTGAAGTGCTATTTTAGAGAATAAAGAAGTGGATTAATAGTAAGTTCATGTTGATTCATATCCTTGACCCTTAGGATTTCTATACCTACTAGTAGTTGTTATGTACCTATATTCACAAGTTCATAGCTTAAGCAAAGCTAACACCTTACAGCTACAGCGTACAATTCAAGATGAAACCTTAAACTATTACAGTAAAACCAACTACTAAATACTTTTAAACTAACGTGATATTTCATAGTTACTTAAACCTTCATAATTTCAATACAGTTCCGGATACTATCCCAAACCCTTCCTTTAAGGTACTCGCTAAAAATATTTACCTAGAGTGGGAGAAAACACCCCACGTTCTCATCCTCTGCTTTGTCGTTAGAGTAAAGATAAATCAGTCTGCAATGGGTAATCATATAATTATTAACTGCGTATTTACCTGTCAATCCGTAGTAAGTGAGGTTGAAGTGCACGTTCATCGCGTTCGTTATGGCACCTGTGAAGTACTTTATATTATCCTTTAATGATGTACGTTGGTGTACATGCCGAAGTACGAAAGGAAAAACTCATCAAACTGAAATCCGTTCTTTACATAATGAAAATCTTATGCTTATTGTCTGGGAGTGAATACTCCTCAGGCAATGATATCTAGAAAAAGCTATGTTCCTCAAAAAGAAAAACTTCGACAAGAATTCGTAAAACGAAAGATAAAATACGAAATATGGAAATATATTTGTTCTTCAATCAATAAGCTCGTGTAATGAAATAAAGCCAGCGAAGTCATTATTCATAATAAACGAGATTTAAAAATAAGCTGCTTCAACACATTATTAGGATCAACTGAAGTGGTTTTCTCCCGAGACCCAAAGGTGGATTGCGTCACACGGAGATGATTCTACAGGATATACACTGTCCCATCATTAATATTCTAACACGCATGCCTGTAAATAATATTTATTCACCGGAAATTTAATATTCTGTGTTAAAACCATGGGTTACAATGACGGCCTCTAGTCATCGAGGAGTTGCAGTTATTTTTAAATGTGTGCCGATATGTTCCGCCTTTTGCCCTTCAAAGCAGTGACAACTTCACCTTGTATCTTGTTTGTTTGTTTGGAGTGAATAACGACCATCGTTACTCGTAGTGCTATAAACAGTCTTCTGTCCCTAATTTCGGGTCACTGGTTCCAGGGAGTGTAGAGAGACAGGGCTAAGGAACAAACAAAAGATCCATGCCTCAACTGGATTTGAACCGAAAACCATCTCCCGAACGGTCAGAAGTCAGCGCTTTGACCACTGCACGCTATCGGAGCAGCCGTTTGTTTCTTGGGTGATTGCTTTTTACACGCACCTGACGATCGAATTCGCCACATGGATTCCTTAAAGAGTTTAGCTCAGGGTTCTGGTCTAGCCAGCCCAGTTTTCGACTTCTGTGTTTTCAATCTAGTCTAACATTGCGAGAAGTATGACATGGTGACGTGTCCTGCTGATCGAGGTATGGGACACTCCCAGAGACCTTCCACAAAATTGGTGGTTCATAGCAAACTAGTATGTCTCGGTAGAGATCAGCAGTCGTCATTTTGTCAAAAACCACAAATAATGCACTGCCGAAACCCAAAAACGGCTCCATACCACCACGCTGCCTCCACCATACTTCATTGTCGAGAGGATACAATCTCGAATTAACTTTTCACGGGCATCCGACACAGGCAAGAGCAGTCTCTGATTGGTAGACTGTGTAACTGGAATTGTCACTCTAAAGCAAAGCTTATCATTGGACGAAAACCTACGATCGAGTAGCTTACACCACGCTAATCGACATATGGCATTAGTTGAATGGGTACCTGACAGTGATAACCTATGTCGTGCATCTTCCTGAGCAATACACGGAAGTGCAAAAAGCCATGGGACAGCAGAATGCACATTTTTAACCGTCGTATGAAACCTTCGATACACGCCACGATTTTTATCAGTTGCGAGGTGTGATATCGTAAGTCAGATTGAGCAACCAGTAGTAGGATTATGGCAAGCCGACGCGAATTGTTGGAGTTTGGACGAGGCATGGTAATGGGAGCCAGACGGACGGGACATTCAATTTCCGAAGTTGTGCGAGCATTCAACATTCCTCGATTCACAGTGTCACGTTTATATCGAGGATACCTCAAGGAAGGCATTGCCACCCACAGTTAACAGCGTATTATTCGACCGCAGGTGCTGAGTGACCCTGACCAGTGGCGTTTGACCAGGATTGTCCATGCTAACAAACAAGCAACACTGGCTCAAATAATATCCATATTCAATGCAGGAAGTACCAGAGACATATCCATCAGGTCAGTGAAGCGTAATTTAGCGTCCATGGGGCATGGGAGCAGAAGACCCACCAGAGTGCTTTTGTTAACACAACGACATCGGACACAACGCTTCATCCGGGCTCCTGAACACGGTAATTGGACGCTGGAAGACTGACAACATGTGGTGTAGTCCGATGAGTCACGCTACCAGTTGTTACGATCTGATGGTTGGGTTCGGGTGTGACGTAGAGCCGATGAGGCCATGAGCCCAAGCTCTCAACAAGGCACTGTGCAAGCTGGTGGTGAATCATCATATGTGTGAGCTGTCTGTGCATGGCACGGTTTTGGTCTTCGCTCCTCGTAAACACATAATTAACCGGTAGTAACTTTTTTAGTCATCTGCGAGACCAGTTTCAGCTCTTCATTGACTTCATATGTACTCCAACAACGTTGGAATATTCTACGCGGACCATGCACCATGTCATCGAGCCCAAGTTGTCCAAAATTGGTTCGAGGAGCGTTCTGGACAGTTCCGACGGATGGTGTGGCCACCACGTTCGCCCGACATGAACCCAATACAGCACTTATGGGACGTGGTGGAAACGTCTATTCTCACCCAACATCCTACACCTACAAATACCAGGGAACTGTGGGCGGCTGTTCAGACAACACGGCTCAACTTCTCTCCAGAAGTCTTTCGTCGACTTGCGGAATCCATACCACGTCAAGTTGCTGCACTTCGCCGGGCTAGAGGAGGTCCTACACGATAATAGGTACGTATCCCATGGCATCTGTCACTTTATTGTACCCTGAAGAGCAATTGAATTATAGAATGCAAGCGTTCTGCAAATGCGGCGCTGTGGGCAGCCCAGTAATCGGAAACGACATGACGTATGCAGTGATCTGACAATATGAGGAGTGATGCGACGGGAATCAGTAAGTGTCAGAGGCAGTGTGTGCAAGACGAATGATCTAAGCGCATTTGATCGTGGGCAAATTGTCGGGGCCCGATGAATGGGTAACTCCATCTCGCAAGTCGTGCAGGCCCTGGGATTTTCACGAGCCACTGTGTCACGGGGGATGCACCGTGAGTACATCGAATCCGGTAAAACCATCCCTGCAAGGGCTAACAGCCGTGGACAACAGCGTGTGGATGAGCGGGGTCATCGTCTGCTAGCTCACATTGTAACAACGGATAGACGGGCCAATAGTGCATGAAATCACTATCGGCAATTTAACGCTGGTGCACAAAAACGTGTCAGCAGCCGCACCATCCAGAACCATCTCCTCGCTATGGGGTACAGAAGCCATTGTTCCACGAGAGTACCGCTGCTGACCGCACATCACAGGGTGCAAATATTAGCGTGGGCACGGGAACATCGCCACTGGACCCTAGACATGTGGAAAACTGTAGCCTGGACTGATGAGTCGAGATTCACGTTGGTACATGCGGATGGTAGGATACGAGTACGACGCAAACCACATGAAGCGATTGATCCTTCTTGCCAGCAGGGTACTCTTCAAGCTGGTGGATGGGGGGAGGGCATTCTCGTCTGGGGACTGTTTACGTGGACTGAAATGGGACCCCTGGTACGTGTGACATCGTCCCTCACAGGTCAAAGTTACCGGGATATCCTGGACGACCATTTGCTCTCGTTTGTGCGTCTTCAACATTCCACTTAGGACCTCATTATGCAACAAGACAATTCACAGTGCCATCGCTCCCGAATTGTATCCGAATGATTGGATGAACACTCCACCGACGTGACCTCGCTTTCTTGGCCAGCTAGGTCACCTGACCTCAATCCCATC
Source organism: Macrothele yani (assembly GCA_039090855.1). Classification (NCBI taxonomy): domain Eukaryota; kingdom Metazoa; phylum Arthropoda; class Arachnida; order Araneae; family Macrothelidae; genus Macrothele; species Macrothele yani. Next base: position 20,057,650 of record CM077002.1, on the reverse strand, counting down.
GAGCACATCTGGGATGCCATCGAGAGAGATGTTTGGGGCTCTGACCCCCTCCAAGAAATCTTCGTGAACTGTGGGAGCTTGTTCAGGGGTCGTGGATCCGCATGGCTTCCCAACGCTTCCGGTGTCTTGTCGAGTCCATGCCGAGAAGAATAGCCGCCGTCATCAGGGCGAAAGGTGGTGCTACACGTTACTAGACAGGTATCTCTAATTCAATTGCTCTTCAGTGTATGTACTGGTGATAACAGGTGCTAATACTAGTCCCAAAAATTTCACTCAAGATTAGCATGGCAAGGCACTTTTCCTCTGCCTTCTAAATGGACCATCCTTTTGTCCTTTGTAGAGCTCCTCTGTCACATACGTATGTTTATCAGGTAGTTGTTTCTTTCTTTTTTCTTTTTTTTTTTGGCAGATTCGTTCCCAATTTTCTCCCATTTCCAAATCACATTCCCCAACCGTGGACCTAATAGGAATTTTCAATGCTGCTGGAGTGCTACCTATAGAAATAATGCTTATGTTGCGCCCTATTACTAATCGGAGCTGGAAATCAGCTAATTATTTCAATCGAGGCATCTTACATTCCCGGTCGTGTAAATGTCTCATTTTTACCAAACGACAAAATTCATTCACTGGTGTATGAAACTAATGTGACAAAGAAAAATTATTAATGACACAAAATCCATGCAACAGAGTTTATTGAAAGTTGGTACAGACATATATAAATTTTATATAGGCAACGCAGCAATACTCAACAGAAAAGGAATGCCATCACTGCATAAGAAAGAACCACGTGTATGACAATCCAAAGGTGATCTAGCAAGTGGCGCGGATTTGGAGGGGCTAACAGGGAATGTGATGACCCTGAATAGCAATACAGCCCGCGCAACGAGTCCTGATGTTATTTATGAGACTGTGAATGACAGTTTGGGGCCGTAAGTGACACTGTTCCACAAAGACACGTCAGAGTTCGAACTTGTGCAGTTTCCGGTTTACGCAACTGCTTTTTCAGGGGTCCCAGGCATACACTATCGTGTTCAGATTCGGAAATCTTGGAAGCCACGGTGAATATCCTTACACTGCGAGTAACAGTCTACTCTCCAAGTCTTATGGTGCCCGTCTCATAGTCAATAAAGAAAACAACTTCGGGCAAACAGCACCCCTGTAAATCCATACATAGAACTGTTGGATGTCATTCCTGTAACGTGCAGCAGTCAAGGTGCCTTCTGTAAGCACGTGCTGTAGCGTGCGTCTATCCAACATGATGTCAGCCCAAACTAGGAGTCCTCCAATGGTCACTTTTTCTAATGTTGGAGGAAAGATTTCGGCTTCCCGTCCCTATCCAAATGTACCCACGTCGAGAATCCCTGTTTAGGCTGTACCGCGACTCGTCACTGAAGAGAAAACAGTCCCTCCCTCTAATCTGGAACCCAGGGGTGATATTGCCGAGGGCAATTCAGAATGACCCTTTTGTACGTTTCCGCGAGTGTGATATGGATCATTGGCCTTTTTGCATACTGATCTCTCTCGTGGAGTCTTCTGCAAACCTTTTCTTTCGATATCACTGTTTCTGTAGCAGAAGCGAGTTCCTGAGATAGTTTCCTGGCACTCAAATCCCTATGGCAGCGAGCTGTTAGAGACAACCGTCTCGACTAGTTGTGGCTCGTAGATATCATTGTCCCGGCGTTATGGTTCTTGTTCTGGTTTCCTGATACTGTATCCAGAGATTGAATATCATTCGTTTCGACACATTCAGCCATTTTTCTACCTCAGTTTGCGATTGCCCTGGTTCCAATCTTCCGATCGCTTTTCACCATAAACAGTTCCCTACGCGATAATGTGGAGCCATTCTTCCAGTAAAAGTCCAACTCAAGCTTCAATTGCCGCACCCCGTTTGGAACAGAGTTTATCAAAGTCACGTGCCAACAAGCTCGATGCCATACTGTAGTCATTTACGTATTTCCAAGGCACTAGCACATTATTGCTTGACAAAGAAACGCTGCACTTAGAAGTTTCCCTTTGCACATGTCTCTGAAAAATCTTTTCAATCAGTCGCTCGTTTTTGCACGTATTGTCTAATTTTTGTTTGTCACTTTAATTTTGTTCATCAGTTTGTTTTGTCCTGTGATGTGATTCTACCGCAAAACCTAATTCACTATCAGTAGAGAGGTGCGAAAATATTAATTGTAGGGCGTTGTGTACCATAATATCGACATCCAACACGATAAAGCACTGACAAATACAACTCCGACAACTAGCGAGCCGATAGAATAAAATATCGATAGTGGTAAATACGGACATGGATACCGTCAAAATATCCAAGTATTTTACTTCTAGTAATGCAAAATTTTAAACACAAAATATTATATTTTCTGTTGCAGAAAAATACATCATTGTACGGAACACGGATTCAAGGGATTCAGTGTGCACCAAGCACAAAAGTGCAATGATAATTTTTAAAGTATTCATCGGGCATCCTTGAAATTTCTTAAAAAAGCGATGTCAAACCTGAGAATATTTCTCTACAGGGCGGGCATTCTTTTCTCAGATATTATTATTTTAAATGTCTCGATATTTAAAAATGCACCTCTTCACAGTAACACGAATCTAACTCTAACTACGAAGTGTGTTTTGAACCAGCGACATTCAAGGATACCTAATATTAAATGCAACCAATTATGGCAATTTTTATCGGAATACCGCAAGCGATGCAAAGTATTTTACGTCTTCTGGGACTTCATTCTGCAACAAAGACGGAAAACTTATATTTCATAGGTTAAACATTTTGGACACTCACTATCTGTCATATAATGATATAATATCACAGAGAGCGATCCCAAGATATTGGGTTGATGCATAAATTCATGTCGTTTTATTTCACGAGTGTTTCCCAGGTCAGTAGTGCCGGAGCAGATGGCCAGTTGTATATCAAAATGTAGACAGTAATATCGTCTATCTAAATCATATTGCGTTTTGTGATTGTGGTTCACGGCTTTTTGGTTTTCAGTTCCGCAAGTCCGGAGTGTCAAACAGAGAGGAATGAATGAACATTTCTGAGATCTGCTCCTCTACGAGATTAACAAGGGATCCACAGCCGCCGAGGCTACTCGAAACATTTTTGCTGCGTATGGAGAGGATGGTATTGCAGCGAGGACAGCCAGCAAATGGTTTGAGTGGTTCCGAGGTGGCAATTTTGACCTCAACGACTCTGCACGCTCAGGACATCCATCTCAATCTGATGAGGATCCTTTGAACAATCTCACCCATTTGGATCCACGTCAAACCACACGCAACAACTGAGAAGGGCTGTGATCAGGCCCCAGTGGTGCGACACCTGGAACGTATGGGAAAGGTTCAGAATTTGGAGTCTTGGGTGTCTTACGCGCTCACAGAGGACAACAAGAGTCGGCGTGTTGCCATATGTAGCTCCTTACTTGCCCGTTATCGCGAATGCTCTCAGCAACACAACGTCTTTCTGTCACGTATTGTTACTGGAGATGAAAAGTGGTGCCTGTACGTGAATCTCAGGGGTCGGAAGGAATGGTTAATCCCAAACAAGACGCCCACACCCCGTCCAAAACATGACTTTCATCCTGCGAAGACCATATTGTGTGTATGATGGGACATGGAAGACATTATTCACTGCGAAATGCTGCCGAGGAATCGGACCATCAACGCTGCACTCTATTGTGAGCAACTCCGCCGTGTGGAGGGAGCGATTCAGCAGAATTGGCTACATCGGCAACTTATGCATCAGCCCAATGTATAGTAACACACAACTTTCCTAGGTCGTATGTCTGACAAGCAACTGAATACATACAAGTAATATAGGCAAAAGTGAGAGCACTCACCTGAAGAATCGCAGCACACAGACTGTTCGCGCGTAATGATTTACAAATTACTAAATGATTCATCGGATGTCTTTCTTTTTTTCTCTATAAGACCAAAATATTGTTCTGGGAATCTCGTTTTTGTCTGAAGGTGTAACATAATATATGTGACATATGTCGCCTGTCGCCGTGCTTCTGCTACGGGTGCCGCTCTTCTTGTCTCACTTGCTCTAGCCATCATAGAAAGTATCCACTGACTAAACGCTTACCAAGCAAGTAGAACTTATCATTTGAGGATGATTCCCATTTTTCCAAATGTCATCCACTTGTGCCATTTTCTTTATCTCACCACTTTGATCGTCGTCCGTGTGTGTTATAATGACGTATCTCAAATAAATGTGAAAATGTACGGATTCAAGTCCTTAGATTTCTGTGAAAATTATTGGCGTTAGATTATTGGTGAAACAATTGTTTACCCTATTTTTAAACCAGTCCGTGAGAAAGCTTGCTTTAAGCCATGTACTGTATGTTACTCTACAAATCTTTCAGATTCTCAATCAAATGAATCACATCATCTAAAACCTAAGTTGGCCAAATTCTCTTACCATTAACTTTCATTTCCCGAATCCAACTGGTCTTGAAAATAAACAGCGGTGTGATTCTATTCCATTATCTAATTTTTCTCGTTTATATAGAAATTATCTGTGCTTTCGTAAGAGAACAAACATAAGGGGACATATATTTTAAAGTTGCGATACGTGTTGAGTATGCGACTTACTTAAAAACACATAAAAGCAATGGGATTCTATTTACTAGGATAGCAAAATATCGAAAGTATATATATTACATTCTCTGCAAAATGATATTTTAAATATTTTCCAATTTAACAAATATATCACGCTTTTTAAATAATCCATCGGAAACAGAAGAGTTTCAAATTCGCACGAATAATGTGCTTCTCATCCATTATTAACACTTAGCGAATTCTAATAAAATGAAAAAGAAAAATACTTTTACACTTTCTAATTTTCATTTCTTCAGAGTATTCTCATACATACAAGAAACGCTGTCCGAATTGTCAAAATTATCAGCTGGTCACGCAATACATATAACGATTAAATAGTGATACACAATAAATGAAAGGATCCCAGCAGCATATCGATGAGCAAAGTAAAAAAAGGAGCGATGCCTGAGAATAGAAAAGTGGAGAAATACCCTTTTTGCCAGAGGAGAAAAATGTAATAATGGAAGCTAACAAAGCAAACTCTAAGGGCAATTGGGATACGTTTGCCGAATTCTCTAAACGAGAGAACACAGGCACAGTACGGAAGGATTTAAATTATTCAAGAAAATCCGGATCGAAGTCCTTCGTGTTCTGCAGTATGGTGTTTGTTTCAGAGAAAGACCCGATCTCACTCATGGGAACTAAAGTCTTACAACAGTCGTAGTACGAAAAGGAAGTTTTCTTCAAGATGAACTCGATATTTATTCAGGAAAGAATCCGGAAAAAAATTCAAAGCCAAAACCTGAGTCAGAAAATTGAAAGGTGATCTTTGTTTTTGAAAGTTTCAGTGCGCATCTTTATGTTAGGTATCATTTCTTTAAACGTTACTTTTTAAATAATTAACAACAAAGGAATGTGGTACTAAATTTATAATATAAAGCTCCATTATTTTTTTTCGTTTATGTGAAAATATATTCAAAAGTAATGGAATTTTTAAAATAATTCTACTGAAATACGTTTTTGTCCCACAAAATGCACCCAACATTTCCTAATTTTGGCATGATTTATAGAATACTTTTCTCGACTAATTTGTAATATGTGCTTGGAACCTATTTTTCTTTGAAGAGTTCCCATGATTTGAGGAATTTAAAATTTCGTTTGCTAAGTCGTGAAGTAATGGTGTAAGTATTTTGATAAGTAGCTCTACGAGCTGCGATTCGGTAAAACAGTTATTTTATGAAAACACATGAAAAGAGAGTTTTCATAGGATATCACGGAACAGATCGATCACGAGAAGACGTATTCAAGGTAGGAAAAAAAATTGAAAATGTTTCCAAAGGAATTTCACCTGAGAAAAAGTCTACTTAAAAGACGTTGTTTCATACATTTAGCAAAGCCATAGATCACATTAAGAAAATGTGATTCGATAAAATTGGTAATTCGAATTTAACATATGGTTTACAACCTCAAATGCAATTTTCATATTCATGAAATGAATCTTCATATAATACTGTGAAAAAATTTCGATGAATAGTTATACCAGATATAGTTACTCATCCATGTTATGAATTTTTTGATATATATAAAAATCAAAGCTGCAAAAATCAATACTGCAGTAATTTACGCAGTCACTCACTTGTTCGGTTTACAAGACAGTCACATAATTGCAATAAAATAGCGAGTAATGAATTCAAATGAATTCTGCTTATGATAAATTCTTTTTCAAACAAAATCCATTTAGCATATTCATTTTTATCGCAAGCCATAAATCGAATTATGAAAATACAACCTGGAATAATACATTTAAAGTGAAGTGGAATTATCAGATATGTTATACTGGGCTTGCTAAGTTCATTTCACTTAATTCTCGTAATTTTCAAATTACAAAAAGAAATGCTAACCGGGAAAATAATTATCCCAGTATTGTAAATGCACACCTTATCACAATAACAATAGAAACGCAGAGATTTCCTTTAGTGCAAAGAATAATTTTTTCCTCCACTGTGCATTTTTTGCTGAACAAGAAAGTTAAATAATTTTAAAAATAATTTAAAAGTTAAATGGGATTTTGATGCGAGAAAACTATTTAAGCCAAATTTTAAGTACAATACGCCATTTACTGGCAGAATGGTAAGAACTTGTGCTAGATTAAGGGTGCTTCGAAAATTGACTAAATCAGAGAAGTCTGGACTTAGCAATCCCGGTGTCGCAGTTCTCTAAGTACTGGTTTCGGACTATTCCTCCGAGATGTTTCTGGATTTGAGCTCCTGATCAGGAATGAGCGATGTGCTTGCCTTACGGCACAGGTTGTCTCCCTTCCCTGAAGACAGTGGCCATAAATTAGGGACGAGAGACTGCTTATAGCGCACTGAGTTGTTTACGATGGTTGCTAATCCTCTAGTAAAAAACAGAAGAAGCTTAGACTGTCACTTTGTGTGTATAGCCATATTTAATAGAAAATATTACATTTTTAAAAAGAGCGACTCACAACATTCTACGTAGAGGGAACGAACCAAAAAAAAAAAGAATAAGACTCGCCGGATCCCGCATTTTCTAAGATTTTATTAGTAATAAGGTGTTATGTGAAAGCTTAGGAATTAATCAAAAGATTATAATTTTTTCGTGTAGTTCCTATAGAAACGGAATAGGTGTGAGAGAAAAAGGTCACATTTGAAAAGTTAAGGCCGTAGAATTCGTAACCGGAGCGCTATCACAAAACTTCATTAAAATCCTACATATTAATACAAAATTTCAATTGGGAAAAAGGAGGTTACGGCTTTCGCAACATGCAAATCAGTGCTAAAATTAAGAAATGTATGCACTCCACTTAATCATTGACCCGAAAACGCCAGGTTCATATAAATTGCCATTGCTATTAAATCTCTTATGGTGTGCTATGTAGATAGAACAAAGAGATTTTTTAATTCAGCTTCACATGCATATATCCACTGCGTAAACGGTAACTGCGTATGGCGACACGAATGACATGATGACTACCACGCCAGCTATTGGCACAATAACAAACTATTCTCACGTCCAAAAATTAATGATCAAGGAAGAAAAGCTAAATTCTGACTCGCAAGCGATTGGTTGGCGATCAAAACATTCTGACGTCATCGAAATATGTAAGAGCAAGCTATGTTAGGGTATTTGGTAATAATCGTTTATTTGTAGGTGTGTGGATCTGCCCCTTTTATTGTTATGGCGATTTGTAATACATCTCAAAAGACTCATTATAACGAAGTACATTCCTCCGTCATTTTTGTTCACGCCGGGGATCGAACCCGAGTTCACTTATTCCGGAACAAGTCGCTCTACCAGCTGAGCTACGCAGACGCTGATTCTTACTGCCATCTGCCTTTATGTCGTGTGCGTCCTTAGGGGCAGGTACGTCACATCTCGCCCCCCCCTCCGAAAGAGGGCCGGGGGCATGGCCTACGGGTCAGCCGTGACCATGAATTGCCGTAGGCAGTCATCCGCTGAATAACGTGTTCTTGAGAACTCCCAGTTAATCTGGTGTGTGGAATGCAACATCACACACATTTATTTTTCGAAGCGCTGAAGAAGGGATACTCTTATTTTTACCTGTCTTGCGGTGTGGAAAGAACATCCCACCATTGAGATAACTTTAACGGCTGGGTCATCTTGGAAGTTCGGGTGCCATTATAAGGAAGTAAATTTCTCCGTCATTTTTGGTCCAAGCCGGGGATCGAACCCGAGTCCTCTTATTCCGGAACAAGTCACGCTACCAACTGAGCTACGCAGCCGTTCGTTCTTTCTGCTATCTGCCTTTATGTGGTGTACGTCCTGCGGGGCAGGCACGTCACATCATCTAAATGAGTTTACCCGTGGGCGAGTTATTGATAAACTGAAATATGATCGGTCAATAAGAGATGTAGCGAATGAGTTCGGAATTACCCAGAGTGTAGTGTTGTATACTTAGAATCAATTTTCTTAACATGGAATAGCTACGAGGAGGTTCAGTAGTGGTCGTCGACGCAAAATTACTCCATCACATGATCATTATCTTGTAATAGCCGCTAAAAGATCTCGCTGACTAACTACTGGCAAGTTAGCAAAACAGCTGGAACCACGCACGATTACAAAAAACTGCACATTGTTTTCCATTTACCCCAGCATGCAAAACAAATCGAAGGAATCGTGAACACTTCACATGGAGTTAAGAGCAATGTGACGATGTTTTGTTTACAGACTAATGCCGATTTCTTTTATCCTCTAACTCTTAGGAGCATCTGGCGAGAACCCAGCACTTCCTTTTCAGCCAGAAACATCGTAGGAATTGATCATTGCACGGGTGGTGGAGTAATGGATCTGGTCTGGGATTATGATCAGTGTGCGTATAGAGCTCCTAGTGTTGGAGAAGTAGTCAATGAATGCCCAGTGTTATTGTGAGGAGGTTATTGTAGAACATGTCAGGGTGTTTAGTGGTGCTGTGGGAAAATCTTTCGTTTTCGTGGACGATAACGCCCATTTCATCGATCATCATGTGTTGATGAACTGTTGGAGGGCGAGGGGATCGACCGAATGGAGTAGCCTGCGAACTCCCTAGACCTGAATCTAATCGAATATACTTGAGACGCTCTGGGGAGGCGCATTGCTTAACGTGATCTTCCACTTAGCAAGAAAGATCTGATGATGGCACTGAAAGAAAAGTGGAGAAACTTCAATCAGAAACTTCCGGACAATTTTGTGAAATGCATGGCTCACCGATGCTAATCACGCCTTACAGTCAGAGGAGGACATATACCCTATTAAAATGATCCATAATTTTTTTTTTTTTTTTTTTTTTGTCAATTTCAGTTATCGTAAGCCAAAGTTACAAAATGGTATGTTTTGTTCTTTTATCGATTTTCTCTGTTCATAAGCACAGAATCATGCTCATTTATGTATGTACGTGTCCTTTTCATCTTTTTGTACTCCTTATTGTACATCAGGGAAATTGTGGACTCTAGGGTATTTAAAAAAACTGCTACCAGAGTTTTCGTTGTTTGTTTGAGATCCAGTATTCTTTCTTTTGCGGTATGCTCAACACCGGTCTTACTCTTAATGTTGCTATTTTTATCGTTTTGACCTGACACATCTACCTTGGAGATCGGGGGCTCGTCAGGCTTAAATTTTAGCCTTTTTTCCCCCTGGCTCCATGCTACAGTTAAATAGTACATCACGTCTTTTTTTTTTTTTTTTTTGGTGAATTGCGTTGTATTGTTTTTTTTTTTGGTTAATTGCATTGTATTGTTTTTTTGTGTGCATTGCATTGCATTGTTTTTTTGTGTGAATTGCATTGTATTTTTTTTTGGTAAATTGCAATGTATTGTTTTTTTGGTGGATTTCATTGTATTTTTTTTGTGTGAATTGCATTGTATTTTTTTGTGTGAATTGCATTGTATTTTCTTTTTCTTGGATGAATTGCATTGTATTTTTTCTTTCTTGGATGAATTGCATTGTATTGTTTTTATGGGTTTTTTGGTGAATTGCATTGTATTGTTTTTTTTTTGGTGAATTGCATTGTATTGTTTTTTTGGTGAATTGCGTTGTATTGTTTTTTTTTGGTTAATTGCATTGTATTGTTTTTTTTTGTGTGAATTGCATTGTATTGGGGTTTTTTTTGTGAATTGCATTGTATTTTTTTTTTTGTTTTTCTTTTTGGTGAATTGTATTGTATTTTTTTTCTTGGATGAATTGCATTGTATTGTTTTTTTTTATGGGTTTTTTTTTGGCGATTTGCATTGTAATAAACAGTAAAAACCGTGTGCTTGTATGTTTATGATCATTATACGAGATATATTTGAGGTGATTGGGACTTTGTTTACTCTTGGAGTAAATAATTAGTACTAAATGTTATTAATTTATATTGAACTTTGTGATATTACTATGATTTCATGTTCTTATTCCATTGTGTTAATATTGTGTTAATATCTAAATTTAGTTTAGTACATATGACAATTCTTGAAGTTCATGTTTTGTTATATAGTGTGCTGTGTGGCATAATTTTCATTCAATTCAATTCAATTCAATTCAATTATTAAACTACGTTCATCCACATCCTGTTGGAGTAAAAGTATGCTAGGGAAATGAAAGTGATCCTTTTCCTTCTTTTTAGACATCAGTGAAAAAACATATTATATTATTTGTGTGTGTTAAAAATTTTGGGTGAACGTTCGTTAAAGAGCAGACCAGGCGATAGGTAATTGTGTGCATTTGGGGAAATTTAATGTGGTGCTTTATTTTCATGATTGATGAAGTGTTGACTGTTGTTTATCACTCTTTGTTAATGGTTTTATTAAAATTAAAAAATATTACAAATTGATGGTTAGGTGTTTTATTGCGTATGTGTTTCGTTTGACGGCTCAATACAATCATGTCGCTTCTGACAAAACAGTCGCGCGAACGTTTTACACTGAAATTCTTGGAGTGGATCCATCATCCTTGTCGTTCAAGTGAACTCTAGTTCTCAGCATATATTGCTGCGCCTGAGAATAAGGTAATTTCCAGGGGCTCTCGTTATTCAGAAGAGACGTAACAGATATTTGAAATGTACAATTATACGCTGTTCTATCCCACTTTCAACGTATAATTGTTACACTTTACATTATGCAACTCATACTGAAATCTCTTTGTTTTCATACTTTATTAAAATATCAAATATATGTCGTGTTAGAAGCCATTCAAATACACGACTTACGTACACACTCTATGCAAAGAACAAAACAAAAAACGAAGCATTCAGAAGGAACCATCCAATCGAGATGAAAATAGGTAGGTCCAGTGTACCTGTACAGGAAAAGAAATGATGGCATAGCAGCCGAGCCATTTATTGGATGAAATCAGCAATACGAATAAAACAATTAGGTACGTTGTAGCTCCACTTCTATCACGGATAAAAGCGGTAACCCGACATGGCATAAACGCATACTATTCAAGGACACTATCCTGGGGTATAGCATGCCAGATGGCGTCAAAATTGCGGGCCGTTCGCAGAAGTTCCCGGATGGAATAAGGTGATGTTCCGTCATGTCCCAAACGTATTCGATCGGAGAGAGGTCGGGTGATCGTGCCGGCCACGAAAGGGTGTAGGCGTTACTGAGGCTGGCCTGAGAAAACGGTGCCGTGCGTGGGCGCAAATTATCCTGTTCAAAAATTGCTCGGTGAAGTTGAGTCAAGAATTGTAACACAACATGTCGTAGAATATCGTCGACGCACCATTCAGCCTTGAGGGTGATACAGAAGACTGCCAAGAGTGTCGGGCTATCGTAGGAAGTGTCTCACTAGACATTCTCTCCCTCTGTGCTAGCCGTGTTCCGTTCCACGGTAAAGGCAGGATCCATGCGCTGGCCGGTTCTTCTCCAGACACGTATGCGCTGCTCATCAATGCCAAGTGAAAAACCGTGACTCATCACTGAAGACAATACGACACCTCTAGACACTATACCACGTTCATCGGGCCAGAAACCTGCAGTCGCTACCGGCAATGCTCGCAGTAGAGGTGCCGGCAATTATAAATAGTAAACTGCAGAGTAGTCTTTTCGAATGTAGTACCCGTGCAGCAAGTCGTCATGGCAACGGTCCGGATGGCGACTTTCATACCTGCAGACGACTCAACATGACCATGGATGGTTAAGAGCGACAAATTCGATTCTGTTCGTGTGGTTCTCACAGTTGCTCGATCCTCGCGAACTGTCTTTGCCCTCCGCCGCCCACAGCCCGCGTGCCTCTGGGTTGAGTCCTCCTCGCCCCGTTGGTGCCAACGTCGTCCGATTGCCCCGTCGCTCCGACCCAAATGCCTGGTGATACGGCGACTTGCACAACCGGCATTTCTCAGCCCAATTACACGTCCTCTCTTAAATTCACTCAACTGGTCGTATTGTGCACGGATCTGACGTCGAGGCGTCCTCACAGTCCGCAAAGGTTAATGTAACCGCAATCCGCTGTTGCGATTGTCCCCACGTGCAAATTTTTCTCGTGTTATACCCTCCTGGACGCGCAATTCCCATGCGCTATCGCGGGATACTATTTCGTCATTGTTCGTTAATTTTAATAATATTCATATTTGGCCCTGATGTACTTGTATGCGGAGATTCATCCAGACCGAACGACTTTCTCGGGTGTTTCGCTTTTCGTTTTGTTTTTTGCTATATATACTATATACTGTATATATATATATATATATATATATATATATATATATATATATATCAGCATCAGCATCATTGTCAATCATTATCAATCCACTGCTGGACGAAGGTCTCTCCAAGCCTCTTCCACAATGGTCTGTCTTGTACCAGTCTCCTCCATGTTACTCCCGCATACTTTCGAATTTCATCTACCCATTTCCCATGTGGTCTTCTTCTGGGTCTTTTCCTGTCCCTTGGAATCCAATCAAAAATTTCGGCTGCCTATCGATGGTTTGATGGTCTGTCCTTCTGGCAGTATGTCCAGCCCATTGCCATTTCAGGGATTTAACTCTGATCATGATGTCTTCCACTCTTGTCATTTTTCTGATCCACGAGGTCTTCTTCTTATCTCTCCTGGTAACACCAAGCACGCACCTCTCTATGCTTATTTGAGTTGTCTGCAGCCTTTGTATGTCTATTTTATTTAAGGTCCACGTCTCTGCACCATACGTAAGCACTGAAAAGATGCATTAATCAAACACTTTTCTTTTAAGACATAATGGCATATTGCTCTTGGGAATAATGCTGTTCCTTCCAAAAGCTCTCCTGGCAAGTTTTATACGCCGATTAATTTCTTCATCAATGTGGCCCTCACTTGATATCTCCTGTCCAAGATAAGCGTACGCATCTGTTATCTCCGGTTTTTTCCGTCAATCGATAAATCTTCATTTCTTGTAAAAGCATTGTACATCACTTTTGTCTTCTGAAAGTTCATTTTTAATCACATTTCTTATATATATATACATAACATGCGAGATGGGTGGATGAAATTCGAAAGTATGCAGGAGTAACATAGAGGAGACTGGCACAAGATAGACCGTAGTGGAAGAAACTTGGGGAGACTTTCGTCCAGCAGTGGATTGATAAATGGTTGACAATGATGATAATGGTGATATATATATATATATCATCAGCATCATCAACATCATTGTCAACCATTATCAATCCACTGCTGGACGAAGGTCTCCCCAAATTTCCTCCACAACGGTCTGTCCTGTGCCAGTCTCCTCTCCATGTCACTCCTTCATACTTTCGAATTTCATCCACCCATCTTCCATGTGGTCTTCTTCTGGGTCTTTTCCTGTCCCTTGGAATCCAATCTAAAATTTCGGCTGTCCATCGATGGTCTGTTCTTCTGGCAGTATGTCCAGCCCATTGCCATTTCAGGGATTTAGCTCTGATCATGATGTCTTCCACACTTGTCATTTTTCGTATCCACGAGTTTCTCTTCTTATCTCTTCTGGTAACACCAAGCATGCATCTCTCCATGCTGCTTTGAGTTGTTGCAGCCTTTGTATGTCTCTTTTAGTTAAAGTCCACGTCTCTGCACCATACGTAAGCACTGGAAAGATGCATTGATCAAACGCTTTTCTTTTAAGACATAATGGCATATTGCTCTTGAAAATTATGCTGTTTCTTCCAAAAGCTCTCCAGGCAAGTTTTGTACGCCGATTAATTTCTTCATTAATGTGACCCTCACTTGATATCTGCTGTCCAAGATACACGTACGTGTCTGTTATCTCCAGCTTTTCTCCATCAATCGATAAATCTTCAGTTCTTGTAAAATATATATATCATCACATATGTGTTTGCTCAATGCATCCTTCCAGTGATTACGTACGGTGCAGAGATGTAGACGTTAACTAAAAGATACATACAAAGACTCCAGACAACTCAAAGTAGCATGGAAAGATGCATGGTTGGTGTAACCAGGAGAGATAGGAAGATGAACTCGTGGAACATAAAAATGACAAGAGTGGAAGTTATCATGATCAGAGTAAAATCTCTGAAAAGGCAATGGGCTGGAGATATTGCCAGAAGGACAGACCATCGATGGACAGCCGAAAGTTTAGGCTGGAATCCAAAGGACAGGAAAAGACCCAAAAGAAGACCACATGCGAGATGCGTGGATGAAATTCGAAAGTGTGAGGGAGTAACATGGAGGAGACTGGCACAAGACACACCGTTGTGGAAGAAACTTGGGGCGACCTTCATCCAGCAGTGGATTGACAACCGTTGATGATGATACATAAATATATATATATATATATATTTATAAAAAACAAGAACAGACGAAGTTATATTAAAATATTTAAAAAACAATCTTAAAAGTTCCAATTTCAAAGTTACTTTCAAACCCACAAACTGAAATCTTGCATATCAAAACATTATATGAAATATATAAATTCCGAGAGAATTATTCAAATCTTGTGTAAATATGGACTTTCATATAGAACACACTAGCAGGACCTTCCGTTTTTGTCTGAAAGAGCACAACACAAAACTTACCTACGGAACTGTCAGCCGAAGCAGTCGTCTACAACTCAACATTTTCACGAAAATAATTGTCCATTTCAGTTTGAAAACGCAGAACGTATTGATAAACCTGATTCACCTAACAAAGTTGATGTTTTGGAACAGCTTCACGCATGCTGTATCACTTCCGAACTTATCAAAGACATGGTATCAACTGAGTTCTTTCCTTTTTATTGGGGCGTGAAAATTCAATGGACAATAAGCACTTGCCTGTCTCTAAGTTAGGGCCATTCGTTCCAGGGAAAAGAGAGAGCCAGTGTCGTAAAACAAACACAACATCCATGCCTCACCAGGATTCGAACCAGGACTCATCTCGGAAGAATGGTCAGTAGCCATATCTTAGACCACTGTCCAACCATGCCTGCAGTTCAGTTCTTTCAAACATGTTGCACCAATCCACAAAAGTCCAAGACCGTGGATGACGTCTTTTCAATTACTTAAATGTTTAGGCACTACTTCTCCTTACGAAACCAAGCCAGACGCTTAGCGAAACTATAATAGATCTTATACTAAAATATTTTTAAGAATAAGCATTTTATCTGTTTGATCTAACTCAACATCACTGGGACTGTAATCAAAAATTTTCAGTAGTATCATTAATTACTCTAGAAAAGGAATTTATATGTGAAATATGAATACCGCTGTTAAAGAACGGGTTAGGCTATATAGAGAGAGCAGCTTTTAACGAGTGGAATATTACGACGTCGCTACGTTCTTAAACTCAAAGAGTTCTAGAAGACGTGACTGTGTCTTAACAATGATGGTAATTCATATCGGAGCACCCGCTGCATTCACTTTCTTCCCGAGAACCAGGCGGTGTTTTCGTCAACTCCAGTATGAATGCCTCACCAATTAGAGATCGTTATCATGAATATCATGTTTCTCTCCGTGGAGACTGGACTTGTCTATAATTCCGTGTTACGAGAGCAACGGGCAGCACAGTGCGCGGCTTGTCTTTGTTCCAGGAGAGAACAAGTGCACGCTGCAAAATTTTCCGGCTGTGCTACGGCATCATCCCCACTTTCGATCGTCTGATACAAACTGTTGGAGATGCAACGAAGTAGAGACGCCGGCAACACGCGCTGATGAACAATAGAGAGCAGTTGGCATCCCCGCTATTGTCAGTTGCCATTATGTCCGGAGTTCATTATGAAGTGAATTTAAGTGCACTAATGGCTTGATTGCGAGTCGCCTCGTACGGTTTATAACGGACGCAGAACCGCGATCAGAATCGTGTTTACTAATATCCTATTAAAATGCCATAAATGTAATGAAAAGTTGATTCCGAAATATCTATTGGTGGTAAATGGAAAAGTTTAGGGTTTCCGCGCTTGGACCTGCTCCATCGGGATCCTCCTCAAAGTTTACAATATATCTTGTCAAACATCGAATGCTACTCATTCCCTAACAGAGATGGATTAGGTCATAATGAGATATTGCACATGCGCAGATGTGCTGGAATGTGGGTTGGCTTGTTGGATGCCAGATTTTAATGATGCAAGACTCAATGTCAGATTATAAGATACAGAACCAAGACGGAAAAGGGGTGAGGAAGTGAAGGGAAAAGAGTGACCCAGAATTATCGGGTGTAATTAGATCGCCTTTTGAGAAAAGGCTCCAGTCTAATGTCCTGAGACATTTTGAGCTATCTTTTTCGATGTTTAACTATGCAGTCAGTACTTTCATTTTAAAAGGAAACAGAATTTCTTTTTCATAAGTGAATATTTTTGCAGCAGAAAAGCTGAAAAGTGAAGTGAAAGAGAAAAGACAACAACTCTGGGTCTTACTTAAACAATTACAAAAAAAAAAAATAAGTTTTAAAAACATGGCCTGATAAGCCTTTACTATGTATAAGCAGAAAGTATATGCGAAATGCTCTCTACACTGGATGCTATCAGATACAAAAATAATTTTTTCAAGGGAAAGGGAATCCCCTTCTAAATCATCTAAATCTGCTGGTAGTGCAGTGTACGTATTGTATTTTTTTAATATAAGGGGTGTCCGATAAGTATCAAGTTTTTTATTCCTATCGATACAGAACCGTGTGTATTAAACTGGTTGACAACTTGATTAAAGGTGACAGACGCATCCGTGTTTGGGATATTGCCATGGAATTGGATATCAGTAAAGATTCTGTTGGACTAATTATTCATAAACATCTCAACAATAGGAAGATCTGTGCTAGATAGGTATCCCGAATGCTTACAGAGGTGAATAAACGCCAAAGTCTAGACATTTGCCATGTACTGGTACAGCACTACGATGAGGAGGATGACGCATTCCTGGGATGCATAACCACAGGCAATAAAACGTGGATTCATCAGTTCGAACTCGAGACAAAACAGTAAAGTGTACAATGGCGTCATCCGAATTAGCCTTCATCAAAGAAGTTAAAAGTTGGTTTCTCGGCGCCCACGATAATGGCTACTGTCTTCTTGGACAAACACGATATCCTTCTAGTTGAGTAGTGGGCAAAAAATGAAGCAATAAATGCAAAGAATGAAGCAATAAATGCAAAAATGAAGCAATAAATGCAAAGAATGAAGCAATAAATGCAAAAATGAAGCAATAAATGCAAAGATGAAGCAATAAATGCAAAAATGAAGCAACAAATGCAAAAATTGAAGCAGTAAATGCAAAGAATGAAGCAATAAATGCAAGGAATGAAGCAATAAATGCAAAGAATGAAGCAATAAATGCAAAGAATGAAGCAATAAATGCAAAAATGAAGCAGTAAATGCAAAATGAAGCAGTAAATGCAAAGAATGAAGCAATAAATGCAAGGAATGAAGCAATAAATGCAAAAATGAAGCAATAAATGCAAAGAATGAAGCAATAAATGCAAAATGAAGCAATAAATGCAAAGAATGAAGCAATACATGCAAAAATGAAGCAGTAAATGCAGAGAATGAAGCAATAAATGCAAACATGAAGTAATAAATGCAAAGAATGAAGCAATAAATGCAAAAATGAAGCAACAAATGCAAAAATGAAGCAGTAAATGCAGAGAATGAAGCAATAAATGCAAAGATGAAGCAATAAATGCAAAGAATGAAGCAATAAATGCAAAAATGAAGCAATAAATGCAAAGCCCTATGTGAAGACACTGAGAAAACTTGCGCAGCGTATCCGGACCAAACCGCCAACATTGAAAAACAATCAAGTGTTGCTTCAGCATGATAACGCTCGCCCACATATTGCTAAACCAGTGCAAGCAGAAATCGTCAAACTGAGGTGAACACCCTGCTTACAGTGCGGACTCCGCACCTTCCATTTTCGTATTTCGGTCCCTTGAAATATAGTCTTCGTGGCCACCACTGTGAGAGTACGGACGATTTACGAGCGGCTGCGGTCAGTGGAATCGCAAAACCTCTCCTGATTTCTTTGCTACCGGAACGAATTGACTTGTTGATCGGTGGAGGAAATGCATTGTCCTGAAAGGAGAATACGTGTAAAACTTACTTTGACTGTCGGTACACCACTTTATTACATATGTGAGTATCATATTTACGCATCCTATATTTTTTACTTCTCCCCTGTAATTGAAAGGAATAAAAATCCGGATACTTATCAAACACCCCTCGTATTTGTATCGAAATCTATGTCATTGTTGCCCCGAAGTTTGTGTTTTTTCATTTAGTACTGAGTTCTTGTCCAACTGGTATGCATTACCAGGTGAATCCAATTGTGCATTGCTTGTACTTTTTTTTGTGTATTGTTCTTGTGAACTAATCAACGTGTAAAGGGATGTTACGATGTGCAAATAACATGCGTATTGATGAAGTCTTTACGCTGAACGTCTTGCGATTGCGTGTATTTTCCCACATTCCGTACGATTTAATATTTCTTTGCCTACGTAATGTTCCTGTATTAACGTGTCCTGCGTCTATTCATCATTATGAATCATAGTTTGACCAGATTTGCAGAATCCATTGTAAATTTTGTATCCTTAATGTTCATCAGTCTTGGATTGAAGCCGTAGTGCACTGAATGCAGTGGTGCATACGCATTCGTTTGATTAACTCTGCTTAATTACATTAAGATATATGTGCGTTTTTAGCACAGTTATGGTTACAATAAACTTGGCGTGGGGATTTTTCACGCTAACCGTTTTCACCACTGCAACACACTGGCTTAGCGCAAAGTCCGTCAGTTGTAGGTAAGAATCTCGTCTGCTTCTCAGTTACTAGCATTACCTTACTGCCGCAGTTCCCGCCAACAGACTACGACAACTTGAGATTTGAGATTTATGTAGAGGATTTTAGAAAGGGAGTATCTGACCCCAGGTCTTAAACAACACTTAGAAGAAGGAAGCCAAGAGATTTGGGCTAAAGTGCCCGACAGGAAAGTCACACGGACGCGAGGTGAGAAAGAGGAAGGAGGACGCCCTTATTTATAACGGGGGAGTACCCGGGGTCCGACGGCTTAACGGGCCTATCCAATTCATGGCGGATAATTAGTATTAGGTGATCAACTAAATTCTCGGTTACAGACACGACATGTTGACAGCAAATTATAGCAAATCGAATGCGTACCTAATCAGGAAAATCAACCCCGTCGTGTTGAATACATTTGAGCCATCGGTCAGGAAAGCTGCCGAATGCCACTGCGGAAAAAAGAGGGCTGTTTCGAGTTGAAAAAGTCATGAATACTTATGGGGACCTCCTCAACAGAAGTGTAGTGCGTATCATTCAAGTGATGTTGCAGGGAGCGAAAGAGGTGATAATACTACGGGGTGAAGTCTATAGAATACGCCGGGTGGGACAAAATCTCAAATCCCAAGTCGGTGATCATCGTGTTTAAAGTTGTTTTCGTGTTGTGAAGACGCGCGTTATCTAGAAGCAACAGGACTGACCTTCTGCCCTTGTCGGTGTTTGGCTTTTTCGCCTCCATTGCGTTACTCATACGAATGAGTTGATGACAATAACCCTCAGCATTGACCGTTTCACCAGGTTTGAGCAACTCATAGTGTAAGACACCGCGCTGTTCCCACCATATGCACGGCAACAACTTCCTGGCATGGACATTCGGTTTGGCGGTACTGCGGGTAGGCTGACATGGATAAACCCACGATTTGCGCCGTTTAGGATTATCGTAGAGGATCCACTTCTAATCACAGGTCAAAATCTTGTGGACGAAATCCTTCTTTTTTTATCTGGAGAGCAAGGACGCAGCAACATCGTAACGCCTAGACTTGTTCGCAGCTGCGAGTTGGTAGGGCACCCAACGGCCCTCCTTGTGTATCCGTCCAAGCTTGTGCGGGCACTTTGCAACGGCTTGCCGTGTTACTCCGAGATCCTGGGCGAACTCTCACTGTGTACGATAGGGATCCGGGTCCAACAGTTGCTCCAGTTCCGCATCGTCAACTTTTTGTGGCTGTCCCAGACGTTCTGCATCACGGAGATCGAAGTTTCCCTGCTTACACCGCTGGAACCACTTTTTATACGTACTGTAGTTCACAGCAGCCTCACTAAAACCAGCACAGATCATTTTCTGGGCTTCTACGTTTTTTCAGCTGAAACGCGAACAGGAGGTAATGCCTCGAATGTTGCCTTTCGAACGACATTGCTTTCACCGTCAACTTTCGTCCCTTCTGGCACCATAACTGTGAGTGGTTAGAGTTGTCAGAAAAGCTGTTGGATGGTGCTGCAATCAGCCATTATCACACACAGCTATTTGCATTTGCCGACGTTCTATGATTGCTTGCGCTTAGGGGCCGAGAATTAAGTTGCGCACCTAATTGCTCGAGCGCTCGTACCTGTCTGGGATCGATCTTGAAACTTTTTCGTGGTAGTCACGAAAGTTTACCACTAGGCCAACCGTGGCCTTGTATGACATCTTGAGCTATGCGTCCAGCTTTCATACCACCTACAGAACAGCTAGACACGAGGGCGTCCCTGTCGGAAATCATTTGCATGTGCCCCGCGCTGGTAATCAGCTACACCTCATCGCGTGACTTACCCATTTTTTTTTAATTTTTGGACTCCACAGAAGACAACAGTTACCTAATAATGAACAAAGACATCGCTCTTTTTACGTTTTAGCAAAATATAGCAACCGAAAAATTAATTGTTAGTTTGAGCGCGCGTACCTGTTTTCAGGTTGCCATGTGGTGCTAAAACGTGGAAAGAGCGATGTCTTACAAATTTTAAAGATAACAACCCGATTTTTGGCGTAAATGTGACAAGGATGGTACGTCAGATAATATCCGAAAACTTAAAAATTTTCATCGTCCTGGAGCGGGACTCGAACCCGCGTCTCTCAGAAAACGCCCGGGTATGCAAAGCACTACACCACCCAGAACGACCAAGTTTCAAGTTTCCGATCAATTTGAATTTAACCATCACATGATTCGCTAGTCGAAGCAACCGGCATTCATATTTAGCGAATCTGTAGGCTAAGAATCTTATCCCGTGTTTGCCCGGAGAAGCAGATAAATCATGAAAGAAATGAAAGAAATATATATTTATATATATATATATATATGGCGCATTATATGGCGTAATCCCGTATTTCTTTCATGATTTACCTGCTTCTCCGGGCAAACACGGGATAAGATTTTTAACCTCCAGATTCGCTAAACATGAATGCCGGTTGCTTCGACTAGCGAATCGTGTGATGGTTAAATTGAAATTGATCGGAAACTTGGAACTTGATCGTTCTGGGTGGTGTAGTGGTTAGCATACCCGGGCGTTTACTGGGAGACGCGGGTTCGAGTCCCGCTCCAGGACGATGAAGATTTTCACGTTTTTGGATATTATCTGACTTACCATCCTTGTCACATTTACGCCAAAAATCGGATTGTTATCTTCAAAATTTGTATTACATGTGTAACGTACCAGAAGATGTGACGTACCTGCCAGCAGGACGCACACGACATAAAGGCACATAGCAATCAGAACAAATGTCCGCGTAGCTTAATTGGTAGAGCAACTTATTCCGGAATGAGTGGACCCGGGTTCGAATCCCGGCGTAGAAAAAAATGACGGAGAAATTCACTTCGTTATAATGGCGCCCGAACTATCCGGATGACCCGACCGTTCAAAATCTCGCATTGGTGTGATGTTATTTCCACACCGCGAGATAGGAAAAATAAGAGAATCCCTTCTCCAGCACTTCGAAAAAAAAAAAATAAATAAAAAAAAATAAGGGGGAGATGACGTAACGTACCAGGAGATGTGACGTACCTGCCAGAAGGACGCACACGAGATAGAGGCAGATGGGAATCAGAATAAAACGTCCGCGTAGCTCAATTGGTAGAATGACTTATTCCGGAATAAGGGGATCCGGGTTCGAATCCCGGCGTAGACCAAAAATGACGGAGAAATTCACTTCGTTATACATGGCGTAATCCCGTCTTTCTTTTATGAGCGATGTCTTTGTTTTTTCACTGACGTCACGTATTTGGAGGATTTTCAACAGTCACTTATTTCTGTTACTCAGCCTCACCTGAGATTAAACGAATGCTGGAACTCAAGAATTCTGAATTTATATGCACAATAGCAGTCCCATTTTGTGCACCATTTTGTCATACAGCTTTACAAACCATGCTATTAATTTTGAGAAAGTTTGGCGGCCAAATATTAACAAGCCGTAAGATCGATGGTTACGTACATTTGCAAACTGATCATTTACTGTTAAATTTTGTAGGTCCATGTCTTTCCAAGGATTACAGTTAAAAGTAATGATAATTTTCTTATTTTTTTTCGGCCAAATAACTGATTCACAAAAACCCAGGCCGCCCCGGTGGCGCAGTGGTCTAAGGCGCTGGCCTCTGATCATTCGTCCGTAAGGAGTCCGGGTTCGAATCCCGGTGAGGCATGGATGTTGTGTTTGTCTTACGGCACTGGCTCTCTCCCTTCCCTGGAACCAGTGACCCTAAATTAGGGACGGGCGACTGCTTATAGCCCATTGAGTTGCTCACGGTGGTCGTTAAACCTCCAATCAAAAAAAAAAAAAAAACCAGGTGTAATCTCATCTCCTTAATTTACGGCGATTACTTTCAGAGTGTGAGAAGAAGTGTTGCTACAAGAAAACATACATGAAATATTCGATCCTGAATTCAAACTCGTGTCTAGTAATATGAAGAGAAAAAAAGGTCGCATCCAAGACCCTCTTCCTTATTGGGTCAACATACAATTGACATGAAACTACGGATAACATATTTGTCAAACAGAAATCAATTACCACGGCACAATTCAGATACGAGCACAAGTATCATTAATGCAAACGGGAAAATACAAAGGCTGTAATCGCGTGCAAGATATTATTCAGAATTGATGATCGATGTTTACCACCAAATAGTAAAGTGCTTGTTGACATGGCATGCCGTTCCTTATTTTTCGCCGATAAAGTTTCCAGCATGGAGCAACGAAGTTCTGTTCTTTGATTGCGCTGCTGCATAAAGCCAAATACGTGGAGGCTTTATAGATTTTCTACAGAACTTAAACAGACCAAAGCGCTGCATTCGCAGAGTTATCGAGAACTTGGTGATGAAGGCTTTGAAGTTGAAAAGACTTGTGACACCATATGAGTGTAGAACATACTTCATTAGACTCTGAGAGACACACGACGTGTTAAGACTTGCATATGGTGTTTGTAACACTTAAAGAATCCACATAACCTTTGTTTGCAGCCTTGAAATAAGTGCTGCAACTAAAAAGAATTTACTAAATCGTTCACAGTTCTATTTTTCTTCGCGAATTCAAGAAATGTGAAACAAGCAAAGATTAGTAAATATTTTACTTAGCACTAATTCTAAATCAACTAGTGGACAAACTACTTTAAAAAAATCCATGCTTATAAGTAGAGGACGAGTAATTAGAGTATTTGACATCTGAAAAACGAAATGTTTTCTGCAATTCAAGAAATTTGAAACAAGCAAAGATTAATGATTATTTTACTCAGCATTAATTCTAAGCCAATTAGTGGGGTATTTGACACCTGAAAAACGAAATTCATTTTCTAAAACACGAACTCTTGTATTAGTCTCCTACGAATACTTATCAATGAACTCTAGTATTAGTCTCTACGAATAGCGATACAACTGTGGTGTGAACAGAGTTTTTAGAGAATAAAATTTACGGAAACTATGTTAAGAAGTATGTAAGGTCATAACTATATCATGAAGTTTTTACGACCATACATCGTAATGTATTCCCCCTACTGTCTTACTATGTGTTATATATAAGCAAGGTATTTGAAGTAAAAATAATCAATTTTAAATTGGAGATGGGAGGTTTTTTCGTGTGTAAAACAAGCAACGGTGTTTTTTGTAACTGATAAATCCTTGATAACACATTGGCTTTTGTGTTTACCTGCTTTAAATTTATAGTAGTTATTATTTTTGGACAGGTATGCTTTTTTCTCCATTTACGTCAATGAATTGTAACATCTCATATTGATTACATATTGGTATATCAACCTGTGGTGGGTTTTATTTTATACAACAAATCAGCACTTCATTTCACGGCCGGCAATTTTTGAACGGCCACATAGGTGGTCGAATGTCATGGCAAGAAATTCTCTATAGTGATTCAAATTTAAACTTGGTTCGAATCCTGTATGGCGCGTTGATCATGCGTTTATAGTTCGAAAATGGTTCAGTCCCATACCAGAAACCAATTGCATTGTATGACGTATTCAACTCAGAAATAGACAAAACAAGAGAGTTAATACCGTATAATCGGTTATAATGCGCATGTCTTATGAACCCTGTGCCTTACACATTTCTACAGGCGATAGAACAAAAACAAATAGAAACAGATTTTTACTCCAACGAGCAACGCAAAAGTGTGTTACGAAAATTAACAAATAATGCACAAAACATTTCTCATAGCAGAAGATATCAGAAGCAAATGGGATTTTCATATTGAACAATTAGAACAAGAGATATAGAGTGTAAAGTCATAAAACTTTACGAACCCTATCGGAAAAGCTGTGCGTTACTTAATACAGTAAAAGAGTGAAAAATGCTCTCCATAATGTAGACTGTCCCACAAAAAAAATAAAAAAAACAGAAAAAAATTCTAAGGGATTTTCAGAGCCGAATAATCTTTTAAATTGAAATATACACTGAACTTCCATGACAGCAGGTTTGAATAATGGAAAAGTAGAAAATATGTGGGAATTTATTCACACATCGCAAAAGGTGTGGTAAATAAAAAAAAACTTACGAACATGTATTCTCGGAGCAAAGATAGTAAAAACTAGTTTTGGCATTTACGCTCCCTAGATGGTAAAATATACATTATTTAAAGAGGACAATGTTCCCAATATTGAGTCTAGTGAGTGGCATTCATTTCATAAAATTCTTCAATAGAAAACTTATAACGGAGATACAGTTGCAAACAGAAATGCACACTAACACCACCTAGCGACAAAACTGTGAATTGCAATCAACCCACGAGTGTGTGCATAATGTTTCACTAGGCAAATGGTATTCGTTGGTAAAAGAAGTTTTTGAACAGACGTACAGAAACAGAGACACCAAGAAAAACAAATTAAATATTAGAGCTTCTAGGGGGAAAATTGTGTATCATTTTAGACAGGAGATGCGCATAAAATTTTTCTGTAATTAGTAGAATCTGACAGAAAACGATTTTTTCTGTCGGAATTTAGACACGTAGATATTGCTACAAATATGCTGTAAACGGAAGAGTGACTTATACCCCTAGTGACAAACGTGCTCATTATGGTGGAGATAAAGTCATATCCAGTGCTGCCGTCTGCTCACAGATGACACTAAAGATCGCGCTTTTTTTGCGACTTCTTCTTGTGGAGAGTCTTAGCTTTGTGAGTGAATTTCGTTAGATCTTTCGCTTATCAGACGGTGATTTCTGAAAAAAAGCTTCTGTCAGCATCTTAGATTACGTGCAACTCATTTCTAATTTACGTAATTTTGTGGGTAGTAAAGCCAATAAACTATTATGTAACTGATTTAAATAATTACTGACATTCTAAATAAAATCCTATAACTGCTCAGTTATTGTTGTTTTCATGAAAACTTTTAATATTCAAGAAAAATGTAAGGACATTCCGCGTTTTCAGTTCTTTATGTACGTAGAACGCCACCTATTAACGACATGCAACACTACTCCAAAACGCGGAAATTTATTTTTAAAATATTCCCTATGATATTTTTCTCAAATTCGCAAACTACTGACACTGTCTTCTTCATTCGTGTGCCAATTTCACGAGCCAGGAAGCATGTCTTTTTAGTGGATGTATACAACTCAATTTTTACTATTGCAAGTATAGCCGAGTATTTTCATTTAACTTCCAGTTTAAGGAAAAATTGTAATTACGAGGGCTGCCAGAAAAAGACTGAGAAAATTTGTAATTACGAGATCTGCCAGAAAAGAACTGAGACTGCACCTGTAACGAGACAACGACCTGACGCACGTTCAAATGGTAGTAGTACTCTAAAACACCGTGGTTAGCTGAATTGGCTGTGCGAAAAGTGTCGATAGCTGATTGGCCGTTGGGCAAGCGGACAGAGGGAGTTAAGTGAAATCAGTATGCTGCGTTGAAATTTTGTTATCGCCTGAACAAAACAGGCGTCACTGATGCATACGAAATATTCAATTAGGCATATAATGAAAATGCTCTTTCATATGCAACTGCATTAAGTGGTTCAAACAATTTCAAGTAGCTCGTGAATCACACAAAGAACAGAAAGTGGGCCATGACGTCAGTCCACGGTTCAACACTGCTGTTGTTAATAGAGCCAAAAAGATCGTCGAGTGACAGTGAGTCAATTGGGAGAACTACTGGGAATGTCTCATGATAGTACTCATGTGATATTGCGTGATATTTTGCATATGACAAGCTTGTGTGCCAAGTGGGTTCCACGTATGCCAAGACCCGAACAGATGCATATGCGCGTTGATGTCTGCCGAACATGGATTTTAAACGAAATTTGAAGAGCTTAACAATGCTTTCGTGGATAACATAATAACCGGAGATGAATCCTGGATTTATCATTACGATCAGGAATCAAAGAAACAAGGTTCTATGTATAGGTCACCTTATCCTCCCACACCCAAGAAGGCTAAGGTTGTGCTTTCCGCTGGGAAGGAAATGATTATCACTTTGACATGGTCAGAATGATTTATCAACATACTGACCGTCACGGGTGTTTATTATGTAAGTGTTCTGCGATATTAGCGGGAGTATATCAGAAAAAAGGCCTACTCTGCATGCAGAGGAGTACACACTTCACAATGATAACCAATGTGGCTAATGTTGTCATGGAATACTTAGCCAAAAACAAAATCTCCTGCCTGCCTTACAGCCCGGACTTGGCCCCCTTATGACTTATTCTTTTCCCATCGTCGAAAAAATCATCACAGGATCAGAGCTTTCCATCAGTAATGGCCGTTACCAAAACGACGGAGGCTACTCTGAAGCAAATGTCAATAGATGGTTTTTCGCACCTGTTTCAAAAGTGGCAGATTACTGTAGATGAGAGAGGTGCATTTATGTTAATGGTGCATATTTCGAAAAAGACCACAGTCTCCTTGATACTGACTACTTCCGTTGGTACGTTACAGCTACAGTCTCATTTCTTTTTCTGACAGCCTACGTATACGCCAATCATTCCGCATAAGATTAACTGTCCAACAAAGACCGAATTTTTCTAATCAGAGTGTCAGACGCAGAGATGTCGAGAAAAATAAAATACCTGGGTATATACAAGCCCGGAAAAACTGTGCAATATTTTATGCGTAAACTATGCGCACAAGGTTTCCGTGACGCTTGGTATCAGACTGCAAACAAATTTTTTCAATCTTAATTTTTAGAATGGCAGATATTGCTGCAAACACATCGGAAATATAAATATCCACTTAGTCCCCTTAGTCGCAAAACTTTTGTCCGCTAAAACTAGAAACTATATGTTCAGAAACAGAAATATTGGATAAATTGCAGTTTACCTTTACGAATCCTAGCGGAAGAACTTGAAAAAAGAAGAGCTACCCAAAAGAGTCTTCGTAATAAATAGTATCGACAGAAAGAAATAATTGTTTTTCAATCGGTTATTCAAAAGCAAATGTATGGAAAAAAATATATTATGAATTCGTTAACGTCTAGGTTTTCGCCCTCTAGTGGCGAAGTTGTGCACCAGAAAAGAATCGAAAAGCAAGGCTCATGGTTCTCACATTCCTGGACTTTCAAAGCAAAAAATATTTTTTTCAAATCAAACTTAACAGTTGCAGAGATATGCTGTTCACATGCAGAGGGAGCAGACAATGTGATACTACACTAGTGCTTGTTAAAATTGCAACATCAAGAAAGAATCACGCTATTCAAATGAAATTTTTATCAATTAATAACAAGGAACTGTACACCAATTACATTTAAAATAGTACTAGTGATCCAAATTTCTTGGCGTAGAATATAAATCAAAGTTTCCAAGCTTTCGCACATCAACCTGATGGCTTTTTCAAGGAAGGTAGACAGCTAACTGCAACTTGGATAATAGAACGTTTCAACAATTTGAACGCGGTGACTTGACTAGAAAATAAATAAATAGGCGCAAATGTGATCAGTCATTCAAAGAAACGAGGTCACGTTGGTTGGCACGTGGTAACGTGTTAGAAAACACAGCATTATTTGAAGAATTGGTTTTAAATGCGTGGCAACTTGAGTGAGAAGCTGTTATTGCAAGCCTCGCTGCTGGTCAAGATTTCCAAGGTTTTGCGAATGGCCGTAGATTTGGGTGTGGAGTATGAAGCTAATTTCTTTATATCACTTCTCATAGGATCAGCGGACTTGAACTTGACCTCTCTTGACAGGACAGTGCTTATTTTACCGTCTTTTGTATCCTTTTTATGTTCTTTGATTCTAATTCTAAACGAACGTTGGTCATTCCGATGCAGTATCACCTGGAGCCGTCCGGATATTGTAGTGGGATGGCACAAACACCTGCCTCATTGAGAAGAGTCAGGTATTTATGATGATTACAAGACGTCCTTCTTTCGTTCTCGAATTTGAAGAGCCTTCGCCGTCTAATTCGATGTTCGTTCTATAGAATCTGAACTAAAGTACATCGTCGAATTGGCTACTGAGGCAGGATATACGTTGAACCAGGTTCATAATTTTATCGAAACAGCCAGAACCAGGTGTGTCAATTTTTCTATGATACAACTTCGCTACCTGGGCTCTATTCCCTACATAAAAAAAACGTTTCCTATCAACTCAAAAACGCGCTCAGGAGGATGAGCTTCGGTGTCGGCATAAAGTCTCTTGCATCTTTATACACGATGCTTAAGATAAATATTGACAAGCCCCCTCTTCTCAATGAGGCAGGTGTTTATGCCATCTCACTACAATATCCGGACGGCTCCAAGCGTTGCTACATGGGAATGACCAAACATTCATTTGGAATTAGAGTCAACGAACATAAAAGGGATACAAAAGACGGAAAAATAGCCACTGCCCCGTCAAGAGAAGTCAAGTTTAAATCCGCTGATCCTATGTGGACTGATATAATGAAATTAGCTTCATACTCCACACCCAAATCTACTGCAATTCGCAAAATCTTGGAAATCTTAACCAGCAGCGAGGCTTGCAACGACAGCGTCTCACTTGAGTTGCCACTCATTTGGAATCATTTCTTCAAATAATGCTGTGTTTTCTCACACAGTACCGTCTGCCAACCAACGTGACCTCGTTTCTTCGAATGCTTGATCACATTTGCTCCTATATATTTACTGTCTACTCAAGTCACCGCGTTTAAATTGTTGAAGTGTGCTATTATCCAGTTTGTAATTAGCTGTCTACCTTCCTTAAAAACGCCATCAGGTTGATGTGCTAAAGCTTGGAAACTTATTTATATTCTACGCCAAAGAATTCGGATTACTAGTATTTTAAGAAATTTTTATCACTGATTCCTCATGTTGGAGGAGATAACGAATGAGATTTGTAGAGCCGCAGAAGAGTTTTTTGCTGCAAAACTCAGTAATTCGTAAAGACACCTGGAACAATAATATCTGGCGACGGAGCTATCAGAATTCAGACCTGTCTGGCGACCGTGCATGGAAGAGGTCTTCCAAGCCACATATGGCCGAGCATTGTTCTGCTGGGGTAAATCGCCACGATAAATCTGACGGAATGGAATCATCTTTGCCTCTAAGACATCCCTGATGTATCGCTTCCTGTTAAGGATTCCCTCAGTTTGTATCAGGCCAGATCGCGAATCGAACCCAATGGTGACCTGAACTACGACGGTTGGCGTTGGGCCAGTGTAACGGTTCAAAGTGAATGCTGCAGGGTGGCGTTCACCACGATGTCTTCGAACACGCATGCGACTATATTAGTGCATCAAATTGAATCATGACTCGTAAGAAAACACAACCTGCTGCATTGCCAATCAGCGAGTTAATGTGTCAGTGATTCGAGACCCCATTGCATCCTGAGGCGTCTATGGTTAATGATCAAGGGAATGCGCAGCAATGAGTTACTAGTGATCAGTCTTCTATTAAACACAAGACGTCGAACTGTGCTGGCGGAAAAAGCATGAACTATGACAGTTCTCTACTACTGCGCTAATACTGTGGATATCGCTGTGCAATCGGTCACTACCATGCGGTAGATGTGCCTGTCATCGCGTGCAATCATCCGAGCCTCACCTGTCCACAGTCCATCTTTCGAATTTATGTGCGTCCGAGCCTCATCTGTACACAGTTCATTTTTCGAATTTATGTGCGTCCGAGCCTCATATGTACACAGTCCATTTTTCGAATTTCGTTGCGTACGAGCTTCATCTATCCAGAGCCCGTTTTTCGAATTTTTGTGCGTCCGAGCCACATCTGTCCACAGTCAATTTTTCAAATTTCTGGGCGCCCGTGCCTCATGTGTCCACAGTCCATTTTACGAATTTCTGTGCGTCCGAGCCTCATCTATCCAGAGCCCGTTTTTCGAATTTCTGTGCGTCCGAGCCACATCTGTCCACAGTCAATTTTTCGAATTTCTGTGCGTGCGAGCCTCATCTGCCCACAGTCCATTTTTCGAATTTCTGTGCGTCCGAGCCTCACCTGTCTACAGTCCATTTTTCGAATTTCTGTGCGTCCGAATTTCGTCTGTCCATGGTCCATTTTTCGAATTTCTGTGCGTCAGAGCTTCTCCTGTCCCTAGTCCATTTTTCGAATTTCTGGGCGCCCGTGCCTCATGTGTCGACAGTCCATTTTACGAATTTCTGTGCGTCCGAGCCTCATCTGTCCATAGCCCATTTTTTGAATTTCTGTGCATCCGAGTCTCATCTGTCCATAGACCATTTTTCGAATTTTTGTGCGTCCGAGCATCATCTGTCGATAGCCCATTTTTCGAATTTCTGTGCGTCCGAGCATCATCTGTCCACAGTCCATTTCTCAATTTTCTGTGCACCCTAGCCTCATCTGTCCAACGTTCTCATCACTGTACTGGCGTTTTGTACCGTATTTTGGGGTAGAAAACTCCAGCTTCTCTCATCCCAACAATCCTTCCTTGCTCAAAGTCCGTCACGTGTTCAGAATGCGCCCTTCTTCGGCGACGTGGCATAGTGAGACACAAGAAACACCCTTTCGACGCAATGTCGGCTGTTTTCAGATTGCAACATCTCGTTTGAGCCAGCTCTTCATACATAAGACGGGGCATTACAGAGTGCGTTGCTCCGAAACAGCTTGCAAATTTTTATTGAGATTTTAATCATCTGCATGTCGCAATCTCATCTATATATCCTGCAAATTTCAAGCCAATACAAGCAGTCTTTCATGCTATTGCAATTTTCACAATCAGTAGTGCAGAAGCAGGTACTTAAATTTGCAAAAGACTTTCAAAAAAGAAATGCGCCTATTGGTCTAACTAAAGTCTGTATGTTAGAAAGACAAAAGAAAACACACAAAACGGTGTTGTTTCTGGGCTAAGCGACATCCACATGTATCTAGCAGGTAATAAGCAGTCGCCCTCCCTAATTTTGGTCCATTGGCCCAAGGAGCCAACTCCATCGAACAAGAACATCTGTAATGCCTCATCGGGAAACCGCCAACTGGTACATCCCTGACGAATGATCCGAAGCCAGTTCGGCAACCGGAGAGGCACACACCCTGGTCGCCTACCTACAGGCTACCAGGGTGTGTACGCCATATTTTTTACCCTTTTTAACCGTAGGTTGAAGAAGCGTGTATGCTCCAGTTCTTTCTGTCCGTCCGTCCTTCTGTCGGCACGATAACTCAAGTAAAAATGGTTCGATTTCGATGAAATTTTAGTATGTGGTAGGGGACCACCTGGGGACAAACCCTATTGAAAATGGGCTAAATGGGGTCAAAGGTAAGGATATAGGAGCGGAATCACTTCCATCGCCATTATGCATCATAACTTACGTAAAAATGCTTCGATTTGGAGGAAATGTTAGTATGTTGTTGGGATCGGCCTGGGGACTAACCCTATTGAAAATGGGAGAAATGGGATCAATGGTTAGGACACAGAAGCGGGATCTGTTCTATAGCCCTTATGCATCATAACTTAGGTAAAAATGCTTCTATTGCGACAGAACTGTATCATGTTATTTCGGAGGTATACTGAACCGGTTCTGTTGAATATCATCTAGATGGGATCAAAGATCAGGGCACAGGAGCGAGATTTATTCCACAGCCATTATCCTCATAACTTGAGTAATGATTTCTGGTATGTTGGAAAGCGCATTATAATCAATGCATTGCATGATTTTACTAGCTTGTTTGTTGTTAGAGAAAGATGGTTCCATTGTTGTTGTTTTTCTTAGTGAAGCACATTTTCTTTTGCAGAAATACAGACAGATCTTACAATTTCTGGAGTCATTTGAAACTTAATAACCAAACGTCTGTAAGCAATGTTGAGATCTTCGTTGATTGGTTTCTCGTTCATCGTTTCATTGCATCGAAGAATCACAAAATAATAACTGAAGCGTATCTTGAGTAATACCCATTTGTATATCGCAAAATACACTACGCTCCATTACTGTCATTCTTTTTTTTCTTACTTTTTTCTTTTCGCTTAAGAAATAACTACCTGGAATCTCTCCAATGTTTTGCTTTGCGTTCAGTTGTGACACGCTCTCCGCCGGAGGAATTTTTCTTTCTCTTTCACGTGACCCAGTTAAAGTTCTTACTTATTGCATAACTGGTATTGTCGTGTGGTCCTCCCATGCAAAAAAAAAAAAAAAAAAAATAAATAAAGCACTATGCGCATAGCAGTCTGCGCACTGGGTGGGTGGGATAGCACAGCTGCTTCAGATTGGCGGAAAACACGAGGTTTGAACAAGCAAAGATTATTGGTGAGAACCAGCGGCTCACGTTGTCTGCGAAACGGATGAGCTGACACAAGAACATGACTGGAAAGACGAAATGGCGTAAAAAAGCTTCAGATTGCTTCTCTCTGTCCTTGTCTCTCTTTAGATCTCTTCCCATTCACCTCTACCATCCACTAACTTTCTTCCGATAATTTCCCTTGCATAAAATAAATCAAACCCAGTAGCGGATCCAGAGGGGGAAGGGGAAGGACTGGGGAGATCGTTCCCCTCTCCCGAGGCAGGTTTCTACTTTTTAAATGGCCCATTTTTAAATACTGTAATTAATGTATTTATTTTTGTAAAATTATGGTAATAAATCCACAGGTTTTTACAAACAAAAATTTCATAACGAATTAAATTTTCTGTAAATTTGGAGAGGTATTGAATATCGAGACCCCCGCAAAAAAATATCTTTAAAGCCCTTTTACAAAAATCTATTAGCTTTCAATTACTGAAGTTTTTAAATTCGATAATATTAACGAGGTTTTATGGACGTTTTAATAAATCAGTTTCTTGAGAACTTATAGGTATATTTAGTGAAACAAAATTATTGCACTTTATAGCGTGTAATACAAATATCCAAGATGTAGTTAAAGTTATTGCCCAAGTTTTATACCAATACAAAGTACTACAAAAAAAGTACGCCAAAATAAATCCCATCATGCATTTTATTCGTTTAGTGAACTAAGATCAGCTTTAAAATAACTCAAGATCACAGACACACAAAAACGTGAAATTGCCCTGTGAGAGTGCCTAATGTTCTTTCTCGATCTGTACGAAAATACAGATTATAAGTAAGTAAACAAATAATTAGCAATTAAAAATCGTGGTACAAACAAATGCGTAGTTATGTGTAAATAATCTGTAATACATAACACCTTAAACTCATTGGTATACAAATTTCATCCACTGAACAGATATTCCGTTCACATGCTTTGTCAATATGCACGTATAGGAGATATACGTTAATATTTATTATTAATATATATTAATATTATTAATATGAACATTTATTATTAATATACACTAATATTATTAATATGAACATTTATTATTAATATGAACATTTATTATTAATATACACTAATATTATTAATATGAACATTTATTATTAATATATATTAATATTATTACGAACATTTATTATTAATATACATTAATAATCTTAATATGAACATTTATTATTAATATACATTAATACTATTAATATACATTAATACTATTAATATACATTAATATTATTAATATGAATATTTATTATTAATATACATTAATATTATTAATATGAACATTTATTATTAATATACATTAATATTATTAATATTAACATTTATTAGTAATATACATTAAAATTAGTAATATTAACATTTATTAGTAATATACATTAAAATTATTAATATTAACATTTATTATGAATCTACATCTATATTTTTAATATTATTAATATACATTAATATTATTTATATACATTAATATTATTAATGTTATTAATATACATTAATATTATTTATATAACTTAATATTATTAATGTTATTAATATACATTAATATTATTAATGTTATTAATATTATTAATGTTATTAATTCACATTAATATTATTTATATACATTAATATTATTAATATTATTAGTAGTAACATCTATGAAAATGCAAGTGCAAAGATTCGGTTATTTGAGGATACAGCACAAATAAAAATTGGAAAGGGAGTGAGGCAAGGTGACACCATATCTCCCAAACTCTTTAATGCCACAATGTAAAATGTCTTTCAATCATTGAATTGGGGAAACAAAGGGATTAAGACAATGGAGTTTATTTAACTCACCTTCGTTTAGCTGATGATGTAGTCATTTTTGCAACTGCCACTTCAGAGCTGCAGAGTATAATCCAGGAACGTTCGGACAAGGATAAAGAGGTGGTATTAAAAATGAACTTTCAGATAAAGGAAGACAAAACTGATGTGCAACGCTTTACAAGAAATAAAGATTTATCGATTGATGGGGAAAAACTGGTGATAACCGATATCAACATTTTCCTCGGACAACAGATATCAAAGAACGGTCACACTGATGAAGAAATTAGTCGACGTATAAAATTTGGTTACAGAGCTTTTGGAAGAAATAATACAATTTTTAAGGGCAAAATGCCATTATGTCTTAAAAGAAAAGTGTTCAATCAGTGCATTCTTCCAGTACTTACATACGGAGCAGAGACGCGGACCTTAACTACAAAAGACTTACAAACATTGCAGACAACTGAAAGAGGCATGGACAGATACATGCTAGGTGTAACCAGGAGGAATAAGAAGAGGAACTCACATGGATAAGGAGAATGACAAGAGTAGAAGACATCATGATCAGAGTTAAAATTTCTGAAATGGCAATGGTCTGGACATATTGCCAGTAGAACGGAATGCGATGGACAATCGAAATTCTAGACTGAATTCCAAGGGACAGGAAAAGACCCAGAAGAAGACCGCACGAGAGATGTGTGGATTGAATTCGAAAGCATACGGGAGTGACATGTAGGAGACTGGCGCAAGATAGACCGTTGTGATAGAAATTTGGGGATACTTTTATCCAGCAGTGGATTGACAATGATGCTAATGATGATGATGATAGGAACTATTGCGATGACAGTGAAAAGGGACATGAAATTCCCCTGGAATAGCTGCTTTCGCGTCATCCAGTTTTTATAAACTAAATATGTGAAAACGATTTCTAAAATTTCACTTATTTACTAAATAAATCTCTTTTATTTATTCAAAGCTGCTGTCAAAAATTCATTTTTCTTTATCTACACTATCTACCAACAAGAAATTGGAGTCCCCTGCAATCGACGATTTCTGCGGTCCTGATGCATGTCACGGCCGCCGCCGTTAAATATCGTGTGAGAAACAACAACGCAACCCGTCGCATGCAAGATGCCACTCAGTTCGGAGCTCTCTGATTTCGAGAAAGGTGTAACCGTCGGGTATCACAGAAATGGCCAATCCAAACGTGACATATCCAGCGAGTTGAAGTACCCAAAATCGAAAGTGGCCTACGTGGTTGGCAAGTGGAAGATGAGAGGTGACTGTCGGAATGTGTCCCGACCCGGCAGACCCACAAAACTGGGAGTTTGAGACCGACAGGTGCTGGCCAGAGAAATTCAACAGAACCGCGCCAAATCGAAGGGCCACATCCACGAGGAGTTTCAACAGGCATCCGGGAGTGTTCTTTCGATGAATACCATCCGTAAGGAAGCCCATCTGCTCGGTTATCATGGACGTGCTGCCGCCCACAAGCCTTTGATCACCAAGTCCAATAGCGCTGCTCGGCTAACGTGGTGCAAAGAACGTCGCAGTGGACCGTTGAACAGTGGAAACAGGTTCTCTGGAGCGACGAATCAAGGTTCACCCTCTACCTTCGGATGGCAGAGTCTGGGTTTGGCGTCTGCCTGAAGAACGCCTCCTGCCGGAATGTATTGTGCCAACTGTGAAGTTCGGCGGCGGTGGAATTATGCTATGGGGGTGTTTCTCCTGGTAAGGCACGGGACCCTTGGTCGCAATTCCTAAAAGACTCAACGCCGAGACCTACTACACTATTTCAGATGACCATGCGCTTTCTACGTTGTGGCAGTTTTACGGGGTGGACCCACGTCACTTTGAGGATGACAATGCCGCCTCTCATATTGCGAGGTCCACCATAGCTTAGTATGGTGACAATGGGGTTAATCGAATGGACTGGCCTGCGCAGAGCCCGGACCTTAACCCTATCGAGCACCTTTGGGACGATTTGGAGCGTCGACTTAAGGGGTGCCCCCACCATCCGAAATCGGTGAAGGAACTGACCTGTCTTCTCCAATCCGAGTGGAAGAAAATACCGCTAGCCGTCGTACAACGCCTGGTTGAGAGTATGCCCCGGAGGGTCGCAGTTGTAATCGCCGCTTGTGGAGGCTTCACCAAATATTGAAGGTGAATAAACTTCATTTTCCTTTGCTATCACAGGTGTCCAATTACTTGTTGGTAGATAGTGTAGTTCTCTATGAATTTTCTGAAAAAAAATTATAAAATATTTTGACGGAGAGTAGAGGCTCTCTTAGTAGTGAGGCTCCCGGGGTTTGCGGTGGCTATCGTACATCCCTGGTTCTAGCTTCAGCAGAAAAAAAAAGCAACAACTGGAGGTTCAGAAACAAATATGATAGCGGAAGTTAAAGGAGATTTTGACTGATCATGGAAAGCAATGGGTGAGCTTCGTTTTTTTTTTTTTAGTATTTTCTGGCGTCATTAGTAACTGGGAGCAGAAAAAGTCACCTAGTGGGGTAGAATTGGAACTGTGTGTGTGTGTGTGTGTGAGATAGTGGTGTGGGTGACAGAGCAAAGTACGAATACATACCTCGATTGGGTCACAAACGAAAACTGATAACAAATTTCAGAGATGGAAATTTGTCTGCTAATTTCCCACTGAATAGATGGAATCAAACTTTATATTTTAAGATTTCATCCATACGTGAGATTTAAAAAGCATCAAGTTAGTTTCCTCGAAAAGCGGGCAATTGAACTCTATGAAAATAGTGCTGACTTTTCATCTCTCATTCGCAGTTTCTGATAAAAAAAATTTAGAATAATGTTTGGAATGGAAAATTTTAAAAAGGCTCGTGATGCTGGGAAGCGGCAACGTTGCAAGTTTATAGTGAGTGTGCTTGCGGACGTGTGTGTGCCCTCTACAAAGTCTCTCTCTTTGGTTTTTCAGACCGGAACAACCACTACCTCCCTTAAGACGATCTTCCAGATCAGCTACTGGTCAAAACCTTCTGAAGATGATACCGCCGTATATGGTATAAAAATCATTCCAGAATGTATTTGAAGCGTGTGTTAATATCTAAAATAAGGTTTTTCTTGGAGTGCGCTATCTTTAGTTAAACTTGTTGAGCTGAGGAGTAAGACGACTTCAACATGTTACGTCTACCTGCTTGACGCGGTGATAATTTAAAAATAAATCACTTAGTTCGAGAATTTGCCCTGTCAGTTACCTAACGTGATGCAACTAAATTCGCCATTCCTCAATGTGTTAACATAAGACGTTCTAGGATCTATTTTCAATGATGCAGACGGATAGTCGTCTTACGCATACCTTAAAATACATGTACTTTAACGTGAATTGAAATGATGCGATCCTAAAAATTCTGAGAAGTGGTTTCTGGCAACATTCTTAAAACTGAAATGCTCAGAAACAGTGCTGTATGCGAGAGCTAGTTCTTTGAATTGTGAAAAGTAGCTAGTGTATTTCGTCAAAAAATACAATTTCTAGCTGCATAGCATATGAACTACCATAATTTAGGGGAATTGTATATTTTGTTAAATAAGGGATTCAAAAATTTGATTTGTGATTCTAATTTTTTTTTTAAATAATGGCGAACACAATAAGAAATCAGTTGTTCCACGTATTTGTGAAGAATACCTTTCCTACGATCTCCATGTTTGAAATACTGGTGATTTAATAAAAATGTTATACGGGGAAGCATCTGATGTTTTCACCGGCGTAAAATCTGAACCTATTCAGATTCTTAAATCACCAGCTGCTTTCAACTTCATTGTCCTGGGTGGTGTAGCAGACGCTATGCTCAAAAGGAAATTGGGAGATCAGAGTTCGGCACCCGGGCGATGCAATTTTGAAGTTTTCTCAGGATGGTTACATATTGAACAATAAGCAAGGCAATAATAGTAGCCTTATTTGCCATCCCAGAAATCAGAGATTTACTCACTAAACAAAAAACTGCGAAAATGGTTTCCTTACTTTAAACGTGGAATGAGTGCTTTTCTTCGGACGTCAAAAGTGTGTGCGTTTAAAACGTTTGTTGTGCCTGTTTCTCTTTTCTTAATACCCCAATAGCTAAAAGATATGAAATAATTTTTTAGGGCATAAGTCGACTATTGCTTGATTGAATGTAAGACGACTGGTGTGTGTTTGCTGAGTGTTCTTGTTTCTGTTTGATTTTCTAACTTGTGCTTCTTCTCTTTTTTTCTTAGGTTCCCTTTCGCCGTGGCCTTCTCTGCGTTTGCGGCCGCCGGACATCGGCGCGAGGACGGATTGCTCGGACCGGACTGCTTCTGTGGATGCTCACGTTAGTATATACACTGAAGAGCAATTGAATTAGAGACAGCTGGCGTTATGCAAATGTGGCACTGTGGGCGGCACTGTAAACGGAAACGGCATGAGGTGCGCAGCGATCAGACAATATAAGGAGTGATGCAACGGGAATCAGTAAGAGTCGGGCGCAGTATGGGTAAGACGAAGGATCTAAGGACACTTGATCGTGGGCAAATGATCGGTGACCGACGAATGGGTCACTCCATCTCGGAAGTCATGCATGTCCTGGGATTTTCACGAGCCACTGTGTCACGGGTGCACTGTGAGTACATCGAATCCTGTAAAACCATCCCTGCAAGAACCAACTGCCGTGGACAACAGCGTGTGGATGAGCGGGGTCATCGTCGCCAAGCTCGCATTGTAACAGCGGATAGACGGGCAACAGTGCAAGAAATCAGTCGTCAATTTAATGCTGGTGCACAAAAAAAACGTGTAAGCAGCCACATCATCCAGAACCATCTCCTCGCTATGAGGTACAGAAGCCATCGTCCCACGAGGGTACCGCTGCTGACCGCACATCACAGGGTGCAAAGATTAGCATGGGCGCAGGAACATCGCCACTGGACCCTAGACATTTGGAAAAATGTTGCCTGGACTGATTAGTCGATATTCACATTGGTACATGCGGATGACAGGATACGAGTACGGCGCAAACCATATGAAGCGATGGATCCTCCTTACCAGCAGGGTACTATTCAAGCTGGTGGGGGTGGCATTCTCGTCTGGGGACTGTTTACGTGAACTGAAATGGGACCCCTGGTACGTGTGACATCGTTCCTCACAGCTCAACGTTACCGGGGTATCCTGGACGACAATTTGTTCCCGTTTGTGCGTCTTCAGCATCCCACTAGGAACCTCATCCTGCAACAAGACAATGCCCCGTGTCATCACTCCCGAACTGTATCCGAATGGTTGGATGAACAGTCCGCCGACGTGACCTCGCTTCCTTGGCCAGCTAGGTTACCTGACCTTAATCCCACCGAGTACGTCTGGGATGCCATCGAGAGAGATATTCGAGGCTCTCACCCCCCTCCATCAAATCTTCGTGAACTGTGGGAGCTTGTTCAGGGGTCGTCGATCCGTATGTCTTCCCAACGCTTCCGGTGTCTTGTGGAGTCCATGCCGAGACGAATCACTGCCGTCATCAGGGCGAAAGGTGGTGCTACACGTTACTAGACAGGTATCTCTAATTCAATTGCTCTTCAGTGTAGGTCAGCTTATAACTTCGGCACTTGACAGGAAACTGTTTACTTCTAGAAATCTAATTTTTCTGTACTTTTCTTCGCATCACTTTCCTATC
Organism: Macrothele yani; assembly: GCA_039090855.1. Classification (NCBI taxonomy): domain Eukaryota; kingdom Metazoa; phylum Arthropoda; class Arachnida; order Araneae; family Macrothelidae; genus Macrothele; species Macrothele yani. The sequence goes on along the minus strand of CM077002.1, from coordinate 20,016,858 downwards.
AGGACACGCTGTTGCCGCTTCTAAATTTTTTTCTATTATTTCACCTGCATAAATAACCAGCGCGCTGTAGGAGGTATTGTTCACTTGATCGAAAATCACTTCTCCGAAAATCACTTGATCGAAAGGTACATTTCACCGAAAGGGTCACTTGACCGAAAAGTTTATTTCACCGGAAGGTCACTTCACCTAAAATTTCATTTCATCGAAAGGACATTTGATCGAAAAGTTCATTCCACCGAAGGATTATCTAAAATATCATTATATCGAAAGATCATTTCACCGAATGGTCAGTTCATCGAAATCTTAGAATTTTGTTGTTAGAGATCTGGTGGAGTGTGGTGCGAGTTTTTGAAAAACTGGCCACCTAAACATTATCGGTTTGTATAAAAAATACACTTTTAGTTTCTATGAAACACCCCCCCCCCCATGAGTAGGTTTCTCGAAATATAACATTAATTATAAGGCCTAGATCTGTGAATTTTTGTCAAATTTTAATCCTCCGAGCTCATATTCACAAGGAAATCAAGTAAATAATGTTCCTTTTTTACTCAACCTCAAAACATTAATTTTTTGACCGTAGACCTAGATACAGGCCATTTTAATAGATTTTAACCAAACTCATATTCATAAGCATTGCATAAATGTAAAGTAACTTTTTATGTAAACCTAATGAACATCAGCACGCACGATTAAAGTTTGCTAAATATGCCTAAGCTCTGAGGCTTAGAGCCCTAAACGTGATTCGTTTTTCCTGAAAAAATGTGCAACATCATGACTTGAGCTTTTATGTAAACTTTATGAACATAATTTCGCATGATTAAAATTGGGTAAAAAGGCCTAAGTCAAGGCCTAGGGACCAAAAATTGATTTTTTTTTCCTGAAAAAATGTGCAGCATTATTAATTTTACTTTTCATGTAAACCTTATGAACATGAGCACTGAACATGAGTTTTATGTAACCTTTATGAACATGATTAAAATTAGCTATTGTCTTAAAAAAAAAGATATGTCTTAAATCTAAATCTTTGCGTTCTTTGTGACACGGAGAAATCAAAAGTGCAATTTGAGTATGATCACCTAAAGTTTCGGTGGTCTATCTGCCGAACTTGCATCATGCTTCAACAAATTCTGTAATGAAATACAAAGTTTTCGATAAACTGACACTTCGGTGAAATTACCATTTGATGAAATGAACTTTTAGGTAAAGAGACCTTTCGGTGAAATGAACTTTTCGATCAAGTGACCGTTAGGTGAAATGACCTTTCGATGAAATGAACTTTTAGGTAAAGAGACCTTTCGGTGAAATGACCTTTCGATGAAATGAACTTTTAGGTAAAGAGACCTTTCGCTGAAATGAACTTTCCGATCAAGTGACCCTTCGGTGAAATGACCTTTCGATGAAATGAACTTTTAGGTAAAGAGACCTTTCGGTGAAATGAACTTTTCGATCAAGTGACCTTTCGGTGAAATGAACTTTTCGATCAAGTGACCCTTCGGTGAAATGACCTTTCGATGAAATGAACTTTTAGATAAAGAGACCTTTCGGTGAAATGAACTTTTCGATCAAGTGACCCTTCGGTGAAATGACCTTTCGATGAAATGAACTTTTAGGTAAAGAGACCTTTTGGTGAAATGAACTTTTCGATCAAGTGACCCTTCGGTGAAATGACGTTACGATGAAATGAACTTTTAGCTAAAGAGACCTTTCGGTGAAATGAACTTTTCGATCAAGTGACTCTTCGGTGAAATAGACTTTCGATGAAATGAACTTTTAGGTAAAGAGACCTTTTCGGTGAAATGAACTTTTCGATCAAGTGACCCTTCGGTGAAGTAAACATCGGGAAAATGAACTAGACCCCGCTGTAAGTTCATGTCTCTAAACCTAGATTAGGAATTCGTCGTCGTCGTTTATCTAAAGGGCGTTCAAGATTGGTAAAAACATATTTTTGTTCAAGCACTGTAAAAGTAATCTAGGGGAGACTTGCAGCAGTTGAGAGAAGCAAAATTCCTCATTCTATTGTTTACTGACATTTCTATTATATAAAAGCTAACGTGTGGTATATAATATATCTTTAAGTTTACCTTCGTTTTTGAATTTATGTTCGTATGCAGATTATGTTACTCCTTCGTTATTATTTTTCTGAGCGGCATATCAACTTCTCCGAATATCCTAATACGTTTTGGCAGCCAACGACAGTGATTCAGAGATAAACACAAATTCAAGCGCAGGCAGTGTAATGGGGCGTGGCAGTGTGTGCGCACCTAATACAATATATTGCTTGAAATAATATCGCATGTTATCTTCATAATCTCCGTTGAATTAGTTTTATCTACGAGATTGATAATGAGATTGACTCGACGAGGCTGTTTTGCTTGTTCAAAGAGGCATTGTTTTAGTGTTTACGAACTGTAAGTCAGCAACCAGGAAACCGAATGAAAAAGCTCTTTAAATAATATAATTTCCATTTCTTGCTATATTGATCTCTTTTACCGTTTGTGGTCATCTAAGTGTTATTGGTAAACATTTAGTATTTAAGGTATTAATATTTAAACTTAAGAATGTTGGTTGGAAGTGACGATTTCTTATTTCAAATACATAAGACATCAGTGAGCTAATAAATTAAAAAAACAAAACAAAATCGCACTTTGTGTCTTTCGATGAAAAATAATTTTTACAAAATTCTCTTCCATTTCCCAAACACTCCGATTCCAGATTGCTGCAAAATGGAGTTTATAGTACACCTTCTGTATGTAACGAAATTTATGTAGGTCAAAAGCGAATAAACTTCTCCATCCACTTGAAAAAACACAGACAAATTTAGCACTTGTATTCGTCTCAAGAAAATCAAGTACTGTTTATGATATAGAAGACAAATTTCTTATCAATAAATTGTTGAATACCATGACGACTTCACAGAGAATTTCTTAACGCGCAGCACTTCCGGCCTAGTGGTCAGCGTTCGTGTCTACATTAACAGATCAAAACACTACAAAATATTCTCTTACCAGACTTTTAAATGATCCAAATCATGTTAAATGGGAAGATGCAAAAATAGTTTTTAAGTCTCCTTTACTTCCTTATCTCAAACACAAGAGAGTCATTGAAGATCTTCAAGAAAAAAAAGCAGGTTTTAAACAGAAACATAGGCTCTGGTGCCAGCATTCTTTACTACTGGAAACCTGTTCTTCAGACATAGGGTTAGTGAACACATCTGATTCTAATTACATCACTAGGAGTCTATTTCAACCGTTTCCTGTTCCAAACTGCATTTTCACTAATTGAACATATTGTTAGACACATGTATAACGCCATTTTGCTTTGTAAGATTTTTTTGCAGACTGATGTCTACTGTGTATAAAATAAAAAAAAATCGTCGTTTCCAACAAACATTCTTATGATATTTCGCAGAATAATCTTACGAATACATTAATTAAACCAACATTAACAAAAGCACAAACCTCGAAATATAAACGGTTAGACAGTTTTCTTAGGAATTGTCATATCTCTGACTGCGATTTACAAAGTTCTAGAACGCCGTGTTTATTTTTGTGAACTGCGTAGGACGAAAGTCTTAACAGTATCTAAACTACTTTGAACAGTACGTCCAGTGACATTAGGTCAAGTGCATGTGCATGACTAACCTTCTCACCAGACGCACCTGATGAAGTATAAACTACGTACGGTGGTAGTGGATGTATCATTGCTTTTGCTGCATTAAGTTCCAGTCACGTTGAATATGATTTTTAAGTACTGTTCCTTTGAGCACATGAAAACAGACAGGGGTCCATCTTTGATTTCTTGTCATTTTCCTTCCGCTACATAACCGTCTGGATTTGTTTGTCTTTAGTAGAATCTTCGATAAAGTTTATGCGACACGGAACACCTCAGACTTAATAGTAATTACTTGACTTTGTCCTTCCTTGACATGATCTACAACTCACGACAGCACTTCGTTTAGTAAATGAAGTCACTTGTTGCACCAAAACATTATGTTCTCCCGAAATCCTTGCTCGCAGTATCGAGGAGAATTGGCGAAGGGCTTTCAATAAGAAGTCGACGAATTTGCATATACACCAATGTCAGATTCATTTATTTTTAAACACTGCGTCACTGCCCCTCCTTAGTTTGCATACTACAAATGAATTTCAAGTACTTATATCATCAAAATGTTACGTTTACTTCTCATTTATTGCTTTTTACGGTAGTCAGTATCAGCGCAACAAATGCGCAGTAACAGTTTGTTTGATTCGAGTGTCAGGTGAGGCATAGGTGGTGTGTTTGTCTTGCCAAACTAGGTCTGCACGTTTCCTGGAACCAGTAGCACAAACTTAAGGGCGGATGACTCCTTAAAACCCTTAAAGTTAATCGTGGAGGTCGTTAAACCCAGAGAAAAATAAATGGTTACATTTAATATGCATTCATCACTAAAATCACCATTGTAACGAACTCTACGCGTTTAATAAATTAGTAATATATCAATCGATGATTGAAATGCAAACTTAAATTTCTCCAAATACAACATTTCTGTCTACACAAGCGAGATAGAATTTTTTTCTTAATTCAAAAGATAACACATACTTTTATCAGCAGATGAAATGTGTAATTCAATAATACTCACAGATCTACATATTAACAAATACGGAGGTTTATTAATATTGCGTGGACTGATTTAAAGCTCTTTTAGAATATCTATCAAAAAATATAGTTGTTCATTAATATTTCCTCGATTATTTCTAGGCTCCTTCTCTATGCAACAATTTAATTTAAATTTCGAGCGTAACAACAGATATGGCATACATTACTAGGCTGAAATTTGCCGATTTATGGTAAAAATTACCGTCAGAAATTCGGAATGAAGTAACGAAACGAGCTCGTAACTGCGAGGATATAAAACCAATACGCTTGATATTTGCCTAATCTAAATTCTGTGCGCAAAATATAAGTGCCCACACTTGAGGCCAATTAACACGGAAACTCTGATTTTTATTTACAAATCAGACAAACTCTTACAAAACTGAAATTCGTAAATGTAAATGAAACTCAAATGTAATAGATTATTTATCATTCATAATATTTCGACTTAGTTCTCTACAGGTGAATTGCTGATTTGTACAGTTAGTGTTTCAATCTATCGAGCAATAAGTGCAAGATGTCTTATAATAAAATCAGGCATTTATATTTCCGCAAAGCATTCATGACATTGGTTATTTCAATCGGAAACCTTTTGTGTAATAATGAAATCTTTTTATAAAAGTAGTGAAAGGAATCAAATCAAAATATTGACTGCACCCCAGTTTATATGAATTGGAACATGTGTTACTACCGACTGCACTCCAGTTGATACGATTTAGATTATGCGTTACTACCAACTGCATTCTATTGATACCATTTCTAACATGCGTTTCTATCAAGCGAGCTCCAGCTGATATGATTTGAAATATGCGTTGCTACCAACTGCAATCCATTTCATGTGATTTGGAATATGAATTGCTATCAACTGCACTCCGGTCCATGTTATTTGAGATAATTGTTGGTATCAACTGCAGCCCAGTTCATATGATTCGGAATATTATCCTACGTTTCGAAGGTTACACTGTTGGGAGAGAAACAGCGCACGGTCAAAAATTCATGCATTTAGTAAAATAATGAACATCGCGCGGCCATTGCATTGGCATTCGTTTTAACGGCGAAGAACACTCACAATTAGTGCAACGCTTTAAGTAGAATTTTCGAGAGAAAGAATATACAGAGCACAAGAGGGACTTGACATAACCTCTCTAAACTACTATACTATGGCATCAGCTATTTTAGCAAATGCAAGGTTTTGGGAACAAAATAGATTTAAAGTTCATTTCATACGGATAGAGGGTCCTCCAAAAGGTTTTCATAAATATAAAAAAAAACTCTACCTATACTTACACTTGAATTGAACTCATAGCGACAATATCTCCCGTCTTTTCTTCATTTGCAATCGAATTCTGGACCATCATCTGAGAAGTAGAGAAGTTATTTAGTGAATTTAAATTCCCCATTTTTAAAATGTGATAAACAACTGATGATGAATTTATGTGTTTTAAATGGATTTATTTGCTGCAATTTTTCCAAAAGTACTGTACTTAATTCCAACTGGTATTTTAACATATTCACCACTATGACCTTTTTCACGTTTATCTGATCTAACACCATGCCATTTTTCAGCTTCTCAGACAGAAATAAGTTATTAGGTGTAATCTAATACTCAAAATTAATAATGCAAGAGCATACACTTAAACTGCTTGTAAAAATTAAATGTATTCTTAATTCTCTCCATAATGCTCTAAGACCTGTGACTTGTGCCGCGGGATATACGTTAAAGTATTAGGTGCTTGAATTAATTCCCGCTGTTTTTTGCCACACAAACACCTGTGTGGTGCCACAGAATGGTACATGATAGTCTATTCACACTAGTGTCCGTTGGTAGTTACGACCCTTTCCCACTGTTGGGGTAGCAAATGGATTCCGCGGTAGAAAAATGCAGGTTCTTTCGAGGCGAACCATTCATCGAGCTATTTTTGGATATCCGTGACAGAAAGGAAGTGCTGCTCTGACAGGCCATGTTGTAGCGACCGGAACAAATGAAAGTCCGAGGGAGCAATGTCCGGGGAATATGGCGGCTGGGGTAAGAAGTCCCAGCCAAGTACCTCCAAAAGTTCCTTCACGGATTTGGCGACATGAGGTCTAGCCTTGTTGTGGAGAAGAATAACCTTGTCATGTAGGATCCAGTTTCCGAGCTTCTGGATCATTCCCATTGCCTTTAAACGTTTCCTAGCCGTTGACTCATCGACCCGTAGTGTTTCAGACAATTTGTGGAGCGTCTGACATGAATCCTCGTCCAATAAGGCGTCCAATGCGTCACCTTTGAACGTTTTCAGCTGCCCAGGGCGCTCTTTGTCCTTCACGTCATATTTGTTGGCTTTGATGCGTCGGAACCCCTCTCTGCATGTTGTTTCCGATAGGGCGAGTTCCTCATAGGCCTGCACAAGCAAACGATAACTTTCCGCTGCAGATTTCTTGAGATGAAAGCAGAAGAGTAATGCTTCCCGCAAATGCTCCATTTTTGGTATTAAACTCGACATCATGAATGCGATACAAACTCGTGTTCTGTGTCCTCCGATCGCGTGTCACACACTGCTTCGCCCAGACTACGGACGGTACGTGCGAGTGCAAGGGAGGTCAGGTGTGGCCCGGGTCACAGCGCACCACTGCTGCGCTCTATTGGGCAACAGCGGGAATTAATTCAAGCACCTAATACAAGACGGACTTGTACTTTTGTACCCCATTCGTATTTTCCCACTAAACACTCTAATCAGAGAACGTTTTTAATTACACTTTAAGTTCCTTGGAGTATCATATTTTATCAAGTACAATTTCCTTTTTAACGTTTATTTTTTTAACTCTATAAATGTTGTTCAGGTTCATTATGTTTTTACCTCTTTGCTGTGTTTTGTACGGTGAACATTTTTTTCTCTTTAAGGTTTTCATCAGTAATGAATTTCATCAAAGGGGGTATCTTAAGTACGAAAGATATGTTAAACAGATTCCCTGTTAGAATAATCAGAACCCACATGCATATGGTTTCTTTTAGTTCCAAAGACAAGCACGTACGTCACATTAGCGATAACTAAGAGCAACGAAATAAACAAAATAGTTAACGCTATTGTACTTACGAAAAGTGCATCAAAATACATGCCAAACTGATTCCTTATGTATTAGTATATTCAAGATATTCTGCATGTTCTATCATGGACAATATCAACTTAAGGAATAAGAATTTAATAAGGCATTTAAGGGGAAATTCTCAATATTGCAGATTATGTGAATTATATTAAAAGGAAAAATATTTCAAAATAAATCTGCTCTATGCAGCCTTCAAATCTGGTGCAACCTTTTTGTAGGAAATGCCCGTGTCATTCCAAAGGTATGGCAAATCATCTGGACACCGTACTTCCACTTTAATTTTCAGTAAAACTATAATCGCGTATTCGAACAGAACCTAATGAGGACAAAACATATTCGTATATTGCCAAATATTCGAACAGAACCTAATGAGGATAAAACATATTCGTATATTGCCAAATATTCGAACAGAACCTAATGAGGACAAAGAGCAAGAGCTACCACTCTGTGAATGCAAGTGTGCATTTCGCAATCTTTGATAATTTCTTCGGGACAAAGCGTAATTAAAAGAAATTGAAAGTTCACAATCTTAGAAATTTGCTGGAAGATTAAAGCATTTTGAGTCATGCATTATTACTCAGACAAAACCAAAGCGACAGAGTTATTTACATGAAAATACGAACTTATAAACAAACGCTGATAATTACATAAATTACAAATAATAGGCAATATGACATTTTAACAAAACGAACTGATAATTTTTATTTATTTCGGCATTCTCCGAAATTTTTATTTATTTCGGCATAGTAAAATGTTACGCCGATAAAAAAGGTTAAGCCTTATTACTGTCGTTCGTTTCAGCCACAATTCTGATTTTCATAGCTTCCCGACAACAGGAAATTTACTGCTCTGAACCTCCGCTCAATGTAAGAGCCCTGGAGATACACTGCTGGACAATTGCTAAGGACGGATCATAAACGGCTATGTAGCGCATAAAAAAAGTAAGTGTGGTTGGATGCCAAGTGAAATAAAATAATGTCAGAATGCCAGGACATTACAAGAAAGACAATTTATTGTGCTCTGAAATCCAGAAGGCTTTGGAACGTGTTCAAGGGACAAACAGGCCATTTTGTGCAGAATACGTAAACGTGAAAAAAATGCAATTACCGTCCGCAGGCGTTCCAGCGTAAGATGTCAATACGGGATATGGCCACCATGGAGGGCGATGCAAGATTCCACACGTCGTGTCATGCTTTCCACAACATTATCAAGCAGCTGTTGGGGTAATTTATCCCATTCCTCTGTCAGTGCACAGATGAGGGTGTCCTTGTTTATTGGAGGGCATTGGCGACCAGCAAGACTCCTCCCCAAAGCATCGCACACATTTTCAATGGGATTCAGATCTGGAAAACGTGCTGGCCATACGAGGCGTTGAATATCCTCGCTCTCAAGACACTCCTGGACAGCTACTGTTTGATGACATGTTGCGTTGTCGTCCATGAAAATGAATCTATCACCGACAGCACCACGGAACATGCGAACATGAGGTAGCAGAACATCATTAATGTATCGTTGGCCAGTCATAGTCCCAGTTGGAAGCACATAGAGGGACGTACGGCCATTGATCATGATGCCAGCCCATACCATGACACTACATGTCGGATATCGGTCCCTTTCCTGTATGCTTGCTGGACAATATGCAGTACCACTATCATGCCAGATCAGTTGTCGTCGACAATCAGACAATAGACTGTATCTACTCTCATCTGAGAAGAGGACAGCAGACCAGTCGTTATCAGTCCAATTGCGATGTTGATGGCTCCATTGCAAACGAGCGGTACGGTGACGTCTGGACAATGGGATGCACACAACAGGACGGCGGGCGTATAATCCTCCTTCATGCAAACGTCTGGCGACAGTTTTTCGGATGATCCGCTTGCCAGTAGCAGCCATAAACTGATTTGCTACCTCACTAGCTGTGCTGCGCCGGTGTCTTTTTGTTGATAGCACTATGTACCGATCTTCTGCAGGTGTCGTACTGCGAACACGACCTCTCCCGTGACGTTTGCTACACTCTCCATTTGTTTGAAATGATTTCCAAAGCCTTGAAACAACACTGTGGCTGACGTCGAACTCTCTGGCAACATCTGTTATTTTTCGACCTTCTTCAATCTTGCCAATAATACGGCCACGAGTAAAATCATCTAGGTGATGTCGGGAAGACATACTGAAAATTGCAAGTTCGTCAATTGATTCTTTCCCTTTCAACTTTGCGTTTGAACAACAACGGTCAATACGCGTCAAATCCTTTATATCTCTTATCAGCGCTATGGCGTCACGAACAAGTCTGCAATCCAAAATTTGCATACGCACAACACGTCTTACTGTATCCCGCACTTATGCTAATTTCCACATTTTCCAGCCTTCCATTTTATGGTTGCTATCGTTGCTATTGTCATCCGTCCTTAGCAATTGTCCAGCAGTGTATATTTTGTTACAGTTCCTTTTGATCAGTGCAAGTTTGCCAACAGTAGGATGTTCGCTATCACATCTCTTCCTTGAACATGCGAACTTACGAATTTTGTTTTCTCTCCAAAGCTATGTTTCAGGGCACGAGATATGCTATCATACTAGTGCCTCAATTATAATATCTTTTTACAGGTACCCCTCATATTACTGTCTCAGTCATATACACTGAGTGGCCACTTTATTATGACCACCTGACAGTTTTAAGCAAATGAGCTATGGCTGCACGCTGTTGCCGCCAGAGGGCGAGGCTAGTATAAAAAGATAAAGCTTAGTGCTTGCGACCGTAGTAGAACTGATGTTTGGGTGACGAGATGGGTAAAAAATGCGATTTGACGGACTTTCAACGTGAGATGATCGTAGGAGCTCGGAGCCATGGAGCGAGTATAACCGAAATCGCCGCATTCGTGAAATGTTCCAGAGCAGCTGTTGTTAAAGTGTTTAAAGACTGGACTGTAAGCCAAAAAACTGGGTTTCTACGTGCAACGTGTGGTCGTCATCGACTAGTGACTGCTCGGTCGGAACGGAGAGTATCCAGACTGGTGACAGACAACAGAAGGGCAACAGTGCAGCAAATTACAGACCATCTTAATCAAGGATCTCCTCAAATGATCTCTGCACGCACTGTTCGTCGTACACTGCATCGGATGGGATATGGCAGCGGAAGGCTTTTTCGAACACCTTTGCTGTCTGCAGTTAACAAAACAAAACGTCTCCAGTTCGCACAGGATCACAAGGATTGGACAGTCGATAATTGGAAACAAATTATGTGGTCCGATGAATCACGCTTTCAGTTGCACCATGCCGATGGCCGAGTGAGAATTTGTCGGTAACAGCACGAAAGCATCGAACCCAAATGCGTTGCTACAACCCTTCAAGCTGGTGGATGCAACTTTATGGTTTGGGGAATGTTTTCCTGGCATGCTTTGGGTCCTTTAATTCGTGTTGATCAACGTCTGACTGACGCATCATATCTAAACATTGTTTCGGACCAAATGCATCCTGTAATGTGGATGGTTTATTCCAATTGCGATGGCTACTTTCAACAAGATAATGCGTCCTGCCATAGTGCTCGTATTGTACAAGATTGGTTTCAGGAACATGCCGGTGAGTTTACTTTGCTGAGGTGGCCCCCACAATATCCAGATCTCAACCCTATTAAGAATTTGTGGGATGAAGTTGAACGAGCCATCAGACAGCTGGATCCACAACCCTGCAATCTGAGACTCCTGGAAAGTGCTATTCATCAAGCATGGTCTCAGATTCCGCAAACCACCTATCAACATCTCGTGGAGTCCATGCCACGAAGAATCAACGCAGTGTTAAAGGGAAAAGGTGGCCCAACGAAGTACTGAATGGGTGGACAAAATAAAGTGGCCACTCAGTGTATAAGAAGCTTACGTAGGAAGTGTTATAGCACTGACTCAGTTAAAAGAAATCTGCCGGGAGGTATTATATTAGTGTTTGAAATATACATATGCACTAAGTAGAGAAAACATTAGCGATAGTGGAGATGGGCACTTGACATCACAATCGACGAACATGGGTAAACGTGGTGATCTGTGCGACTTTGATCGTGGAAGCCATGTCGGCGCAAGACAGATGGGTCATTTTATCGCCCAAGTGGAAAGAACCCTAGGGTTCGCTGCTTGATCCCGAAGACAACCATATGAATGGCATACGTTAAGTATACCATCGACGGACGTACAGGAGCCCAGAGAAGAAGCGGTGGCGGACAACACGCAATTGATGACTGGGATCGACGTAGACTATCCAGGCTCAAACAGACAGACAATTTAACAACGGCGGCGCAAATCATACACAAGTTAAACATCGGAGGACCACGCAGCGTCAACAAAGAAGAGGTATTGCACACGCTGCGTGCCCTGGGCTAGTCTTGTACCCTGCGATAGTCTGTGTACCCTACGCCTTAGTCGTGTGTCATCAGAACTGACGTCAGCAGAGTGGCGCCACGTCGTGTGGCCAGAAAAATCCGTTTTAAGCTCTATCGAGCTGACTAGAGGGTGCGGGTGTGGCGTGTACGGCATGAAGAGTTCCCCCGCCGAGCCAGTTCGGCTCTGTTGAAGGCGGTTGTCGCTCTGTGATGGTTTGGTGAGCATTCTTGTGGGACAAATTATGTTTCTTAGGGTGCTTGGAGAGGTCCTATACCGCTGTGAGCTAACAGAATGTGCGGTTTTATCACCTTCACCACGTTTTCATGGCCTTCGCACGTACTGCGGCCAACAGTCTGTCCCAGCATAACAATGCGCCGCCACCTCACTGGGCTACAACCACCGAGGCATGGCTCAAGGAACACTAATCTGAGTTGAGAAACATCAACTGGACCTCAAGGTTCGCAGACCTAAACATTGTGGAAGCTCCCTGTGGTGTCGTTGAGCGGAACATCAGATACATGGATCCTATACCAACGTCTCGGGCACAGGTGTGGACAGTGCTGCAAAGGTTATGGCTGGCATCTGGTGGAGTCGATACCTCGGCGCGTACAGGCTATTATTCGCTGTGGAGGAGGTCTAACACGCATATATATATATATCATCATCATCATTGTCAACCATTATCAATCCACTGCTGGATGAAGGTCTCCCCAAGTTTCTTTCACAACGGTCTGCCTTGTGCCAGTCCCTTCCATGTTACTTCCTTATACTTTAGAATTTCATCCACCCATCTCACATGTGGTCTTCTTCTGGGTCTTTTCCTGTCCCTTGGAATCCAATCTAAAATTTCAGCTGTCCATCGATGGTCTCTCCTTCTGGCAATATGTAAAGCCCATTGCCATTTCGGGGATTTAACTATGATCATGATGTCTTCCACTCTTGTCATTTTTCTGATCCACGAGTTCCTTTTCTTATCTCTCCTGGTTACACCAAGCATGCATCTCTCCATAAATCTTTGAGTTATCTGCACTCTTTGTATGTCCTTTTTAGTTAACGTTCACGTCTCTGCACCATACGTAAGCAATGAAAGGATGCATTGATCAAACACTTTTCTTTTAAGACATAATGGCATATTGCTCTTGAAAATTATGCTGTTTCTTCCAAAAGCTCTCCATGCAAGTTTTATACGCATATTAATTTCTTCAGCAATGTGACCTTCACTTGATATCTGCTGTCCAAGATAAATGTAGGTATTGGTTGTCTCCAGCTTTTCTCCATCAATCGATAAATCTTCATTTCTTGTAAAAGCTTTGTACATCACTTTTGTCATCTGAAAGTTCCTTTTTAATCCCACTTCTTTACTCTTGTCAGCAAGTTCCTGGATCATACTCTGCAGCTCTGATGGGGTACTTGCAACCAGAGTAAAATTACTTAAATGGCAATGAGCTGGATATGTTGCCAGAAGAACAAACCACCGATGGACAACTCAAATTTCAGACTGGATTCCAAGGGACAGAAAAAAGACACAGAAGAAGACCCCATGGGAGATGGATGGATGAAATTCGAAAGCATGCCGGAGTGACATAGAGGAAACAGGCTCAAGACAGACAATTGTAGAAGAAATTTCGGGAGACTTTCATCCAGCAGTGGATTGATAATGGTTGACAGTTATGAGATGATAATGATGATATATATACATGTAGCCTGGCTCCACAAGTTTGTGGAGCAATATTGACTCCAGTGCATCTGATAGCTGCTGGAGGGTGCGTGGGGGAGGATCGATAGAGCTAACAACAAGATCGAGATGGTTCCACAAACGTTCAATTGGGTTTATGTCTGGGGAATTAGGGGCCCAGGGAAGTACTTTGAAGTCCTTACTGTGCTCTTCCAACCACTCTCCAACATTTCTAACTGTGTGACACGTCGCATTGTCGTTCATGAAAATCCCTTCCGCCCCCAGGGAGGACAATCAGCAGTATGGGGGTGTACGTCTTCTGCAAGGATGAATTCATGACGATTTCGGTTCGTAGTGCCTTCCACAGGTATGAGTGGACCCAGAGAATGCCACGAAAACATTCTCCACATGATAACGCTGTCCCCACCAGCTTGTGTTCTTCCAGCAATGGTTGAAAAGTGTTTGTTCTCCGATGTTTCTTGCCTTATACACCAACGTCCATCCGTTGGATGAAGCAGAAAACATGTCTCATCGGTGAAGGCAATTATTTGCCATCAGCGGAGGGGCAATTCCAATACTGCCGTGCAAATATAAGCATTTTCTGCCAATGCACCTTCGTTAGCAAAGGTGCAGTGACTATCTGTCTCCATCAGAGCCCCATTAACAGCAGGATTCGCTGAACTGTCGTTTTATACACACGTCCGATAGCCCCCTGGTTCATTCGGCCAGTAAGTGGTTCCACTGCAACGTGTTGATCGGGCCTCGCGCATCTTCGAAGCTGACGTTACCCTCTCACATCAATGGCACGTGGTGCTCCGCAGTTTGCACGTCGCTTATTCGCAATGGTGACATTTCTTCAATCACGAAACACTTTAACCACAGCAGTGCGCAAATAGTTCACATAGCGCTGTCGAAATCAAATATTCATCCCTTTTTCAAATCTGATATATATATATTAGTATATATAACTTTTTGTTACACAAAATCTTTTTTTTGTGTAAAAAAATTCGTCATCGAAGACTGCAGTGTGCTGAACCAGTTCAACACAGGTAGTGACCATAGATTGGTGAGATGTAAGATGCACCTCAACACTAAACTGGAACGTGGCAAGCTCATAAGACAAACAAAATCTATTGACATAACCAACCTTAAAAAACACCATAATACTTTCAAGTTGGAACTGAAGAACAGATTCTCTGCTTTAGAAGGCCTAACATCGGAAGAAGTGGATATTTCGGAAGTTAACAGAAAAGTAACCAAAGCTCTTATGGAAACAGCAACAAAATTAGCTGGGTCTAAGAACAAGTTGCATGTGAACAAATTATCAGGAAAAACCAAAATGTTGATGCCAAAAGAAGAGTGATGAACACAACTAAAGAAGATGTGACTTCCAAAGTGGAATATATAGAGCTATGCAAGACAGCACGAAAAAGTATCACTGAAGACGTAAGGAAATTCAACTGTGAACTAGTGAGGAAAGCAATTGAAAACAACCAAAGCCTAAAGATAGCAAAGGGACATCTCAGTAAGGGAAGAAAACAGATTATGGCACTGAGAAATGAAGATGGTTCTGTAACAAGAAATAGAGGCGAAATTTGACAAGAGTGAAAGATTTCTACTCCAAATTATATGAAAGGGATGATACATGCACTCCAGACATCATGAAAGATACCAGTACCAGAGTTCCTCCAGTCCTTCCAGCAGAAGTTGCACATGCAATCAAGAACATGAAGCGAGGAAAAGCTCCAGGAGAAGATGGAATTACTATAGACATCATACAAGAAGCAAGTGGAGAAATTGAAACAGTACTCGCCCAAATTTTCACTCGATGCCTTAATGAAGGGAAGATTCCTGAGGATTGGAACAATGCTACAATGATCCTGCTACATAAAAAAGGTGACATTGAGGATCTCAGGAACTACAGACCTATCAGCCTCCTATCAGTGGTTTATAAAATCTTCACTAAAGTTCTTTCACACCGCTTGAAGGTAACACTGGACATGGCTCAACCGAGAGAACAAGCTGGATTCAGGAGTGGCTACAGCACAATAGATCATATCCACGTACTGAGAGAACTAATTGAAAGAGCGAGGGAATATGAACTTCCATTGTGCATGGCTTTTATCGATTATGAAAAAGCCTTTGATTCGGTGAAACCATCAGCAGTTACAATGGCTCTGAAATCCTGCGGTATTGAAGATGCATACATTAATATTATTAATAACATCTATGAAAATGCAAGTGCAAAGATTAGGCTGTTTGAAAATACAACACACGTAAAAATTGGAAAGGGAGTGAGACAAGGTGACACCATATCTCCGAAGCTCTTTAATGCCACATTGGAGGGTGTTTTTCAGTCGCTGAGCTGGGAAAACAAGGGGATAAAGATTAATGGAGATTACTTAACTCACCTTCGTTTTGCTGATGACGTAGTCATTTTTGCAACTACCCCATCAGAGCTGCAGAGTATGATCCAGGAACTTGCTGACAAGAGTAAAGAAGTGGGATTAAAAATGAACTTTCAGAAGACAAAAGTGATGTTCAATGCTTTTACAAGAAATGAAGATTTATCGATTGATGGAGAAAAGCTGGAGATAACAGACACGTACGTTTATCTTGGACAGCAGATATCAAGTGAGGGTCACATTGATGAAGAAATTAATCGGCGTACAAAACTTGCCTGGAGAGCTTTTGGAAGAAACAGCATAATTTTCAAGAGCAATATGCCATTATGTCTTAAAAGAAAAGTGTTTGATCAATGCATCCTTCCAGTGCTTACGTATGGTGCAGAGACGTGGACCTTAACTAAAAGAGACATACAAAGGCTGCAGACAACTCAAAGCAGCATGGAGAGGTGCATACTTGGTGTAACCAGGAGAGATAAGAAGAGGAACTCGTGGATCCGAAAAATGACGAGAGTGGAAGACATCATGATCAGAGTTAAATCCCTGAAATGGCAATGGGCTGGACATACTGCCAGAAGGACAGATCATCGATGGACAGCCGAAATTTTAGATTGGATTCCAAGGGACAGGAAAAGACCCAGAAGAAGACCACATGGGAGATGGGTGGATGAAATTCGAAAGTATGCAGGGGTGACATGGAGGAGACTGGCACAAGACAGACCGTTGTGGAGGAAACTTGGGGAGACCTTCGTCCAGCAGTGGATTGATAATGGTTGACAATGATGATGATGATGATTATATAACTTTTTGCAGAAATGTATCACATTACTGTTTCAATTACAGGTAAGAACTTTCTTCAGGAATGTATAATATTACTATTTTAATTACAAGAACGTTCTGTAGGAAGTACCATATTACTGTCTCAAATACACTGGCGGAAAGTGAAAAAAGGACGCCAAGAAGGAGACGTCTGATACCAACGAAATTTATACAGCATAATAACGGAATACAGAGGATAACGTGATCAAAATATTATGGCAAAATACAGCTGTATTTGCTGGTAAACTGAAAAACAATATTTCCATGTAACATGGTTAGTACGAGGTTGAACTGCGTCACACTGTGCAATTCTGGCATGGAGTCTGTCGTACAGATGTTGGATGTAAGTTTGGTGTATTGAGTTCCAAGCATCCTCAACCTGGACGCGTAAATCGGGGATGGTCGTGGCTGGCCGTGGAGACCGGATAAGTCGTTGACCCATAAAATCCCACACGTGCTCAATGCGGGACAAATCCGGTGAACATGCAGGCCATGGAAGTTGTCTCACACCCTGACGTGCATGTTTCCTTGCACGTGCCGTGTGTGGGCGAGCGTTATCTTGCTGGAAAACACCACGATGGACCGACGCTACAAATGGCACAACAACGGGCTAAATGATGTTGTTGATGTAGGAGGTGCTGTTTAACGTATCTGGTACAAACACTAGTTGTGTACGGGAGCGATAACTGATCGCTCCCCACACCAGGAGACCAGGTGTAGGCCCTGTGTGCCGCTGAAGGATGCAAGAAGGGTGGAGATGATCCCCTGTGCGTCTGTGAACACACATACGGCCATCGGAGGCTCCCAAGCAGAATCTGCAGTCATCGCTGAGCACGACAGATCGCCATTGCGTTCTCCAGTGCAGACGTTGGCGACACCACTGCAGCCGTTCCTGACGGTGGGCTGGAGTCAGAGGTACACTTGGCAGAGGCACACGTGCACGTAGTCCTGCATCCAGTAGACGGTTGCGGATTGTTCGCACAGTCACCTCAGGTGCAACGGCAGCTCGGATTTGCGTCGCAGTGGATGTTCTGCTTGACAACACCCCTCTTCTTATGAGTCAATCGGTCCGCTCATCAGTCCGTCTGTGACTCCCGGCCCCGTTTTCTCGTGTGGGAATGTTACCCGGACCATCTACGCCTCCATTGTACCACCACCGAGACTTCCCGTCCAATTCGCTCCGCAAAACGACGATACGACCGCCCGGCCTCGCGAAGTCCGACTAGACGACCTCGCACAAAGTCCGATAACTGCTGAAATCATACACGTCTTCCATGACCAGGCATTGCAGCTTCTTCAGGGTCTTCGCACGTGTCCGTACGCCGACGACTGATTTCATTCACTTCGCCGTACTCCTTAAATACCACCGACGATAATTTGCATATTATGCCGTGCTGTGGCGTAAGCGCTTACCGGTTGGTCCCGAAATTAACATCACACCTTTGTAAACTCGACCCCATTACCATATGTAAAATTCATGATCGTCCACCAATTCCTTCTGGTGTTCTTTTTTCACTTTCCGCCAGTGTATAAGTACATTCTGCAGAAAGGAATCTCCTTGTCTCAGTTAAAACAACTTTCTGCGGAAAAGTATCATGTTACTGTCTCAATCATGTGTAAGAACTTCCTGCACAAAGATGTCACGTAACTGTTTCAATTATAAGAACTGTAATGTGCCTGCCCCGCAGGACACACACGACATACAGGCAGATAGCAGCGAGAGCGAACGTCTGCGTAGCTCAGTTGGTAGAGCGACTTGTTCCGAAATGAGAGGACTCGGGTTCGATCCCCGGCGTGGACCAAAATGACGGAGAAATTTACTTCGTTATAATGGCGCCAGAACTTCTCGGATGACCCGGCCGTTAAAGTTCTCGCAATGGTGGGATGTTCATTCCACACCACGAGACAGGAAAAAATAAGTGCAGCACTTCGATAAATAAATGTGTGTGATGTTGCATTTCTCACGCCAGATTGACTGGGAGTTCTTAAGTGCACGTTCTTCAGCGGATAGCTGCCTACAGCGATACATGGTCCCGGCTGACCCTTGGGCCATGCCCCCGGTTCACTTTCCGGGAGAGGAGATGTGACGTGCCTGCCCCGCAGGACGCACACGACATAGAAGCAGATAGCAGCAAGAACGAACGTACGCGTAGCTCAGTTGGCAGAGCGACTTGTTCCGGAATAATTGGAAGGACAATGGTTCGATCCCCGACGTGGACTAAAATGACGGGGAAATATACTTCGTTATAGAACTTTCTAACGGAAGTATCATAATATTATATCAATTATTATAACCTTCTGCAGGAAGGTACCGCATTACTGTTTCAGTTATAAATAAGAACTTTCTTCAGGTATGTTTCATATTAATGTCTCAATCACGAAAATATTCTACACGAAGTGCCGCAAAACTGTCTGAGTTTTGAGAACTTTCTGCAAGAAACGCTGAAGGGCGAAAATGGAAAAGAAATTAGGAGTGATCCTGCTGAATGGGAATGGCAAGATATGAATTTGAAACGGGCAACAGGAGGCCATGGAGCAGTCCTGTCAAGTGTTAAGGTTACAAGACGGTTGCGGCGGCATTTTGGTTTGAAAGAACTTTTCTTGGTACGCATTTTGCCCCTGATTCCCATCAAGGGCATCTACGCACCACCGCTTATCTGAACATAGTTATCGACCAAATTCATCCCGTCATGACTATAGCTTATCCTCATACAGAAGGATACGCACAGGAGGACAATGCACTCACTCGCAAAGCTCGTTTCGACAGCGAACAGTTGAAGAAATAAGCGGATGAGTTTTCATCTTTTTAGTGGTATATACAGCGATGAGCCATTAAATTATGACCACCTACTTAATAAGCTGTAGGACCCACTTTAGCTAGCAAAACAGCGGCCACTTGCAGAGGCATCGATTTGATGAGTTGGCGAGAAGTATTCTGTTGTATCTGAAGTTTCCTGCTCTCTCTTAACTTTACCTACGCCACCGTTTTTTCTTCAGGCGCACTAATTTCTCTAGGTTGGGGGTGGTCATAATAGAATGGTTCATCGGTGTACAGTTTCCTCACTGTAGCCTTGTTGAGAATCTCTTGCATGAGGTGAAACGGGCTGTTTGCAAAAGCTATGCCATTGCCGGCCACCCAAAATGCAACACCAAGAAGGAAGCATCCGATTGGCCTACAATTTGCAGCATGTGTCGCCAGCGAGAGGACATGCAAACGATTAGCATTGCAGGGCATATGCAAATCATGAATACGGAAGTCATTCCAGCACGTCTCGGAGTTCGACAGAGGACGAATAGTGGCTTATCGCGACAGCCGTTTATCGTACCGAGACACCGGCGCCCATGTGGGACGACATCGAGCCACAGTGAGGCGATTATGGATTCGGTGGGTGCAGGAGGGACGGACGGACCGACGTGAGCGATTGCCGCAGCCGTGGCACAACACAGAAGGAGAAGACCGGCATGTTGTGCGGCGGGCATTCACAGTTCGCACCGCCACATCAAGAACGTTAGCGCAGGAATTAGGGTGTGTTGCGCAACAACTTGTGTCATCACGTACCGTTCGACGTCGTCTTCAGGAGAAGGGACTTGTCGCATGGCGCCAATTGCTTCGATTACCATTGACGTTACACCACCGGCTAGTGCGGCGGCAGTGGACCGTTGAACGCCGCACCTGGACTACGGAATGGCACCACATTGTCTTCTCCGACGAATCCCGCTTCTGCCTTCAACACCACGATGGTCGGATCCGCGTGTGGTAGCACCGCGGCGAGAGGCTGTATGACGCCTGGTTTATGCATCGCCATACCGGTCCATCGCCTGGCGTTATGGTTTAGGGCGCAATTGGATATAACACCCGCACCCCTCTGGTACGCATCGCCGGTACACTCAACAGCCACCGCTCCATCTTAGACGTTTTGGAACCTGTAGTCCTCCCTTACTTGCAGGACCTGCCAGTGGCCACGTTTTAACATGACAATGAGTACCCGCACGTGGCATGCATCGTGTAACAATTCTGCACGGCGCACTAGGTGTCACTGCTGCCGTGGACCGCCTGTACTCCCGATATGTCGCCCATC
The DNA here is from genome assembly GCA_039090855.1 of Macrothele yani. NCBI lineage: Eukaryota > Metazoa > Arthropoda > Arachnida > Araneae > Macrothelidae > Macrothele > Macrothele yani. The sequence goes on along the minus strand of CM077002.1, from coordinate 19,995,803 downwards.
GAACACGTCTGGTCACTGATCGGCAACCGGGTGGCCCGGTAAGCACCACCTGCGGCTACGCCTGATGAACTGTGCCAAAGTGTGGAAGCAGCCTGGACCGATATACCCCAAGCCCACATCCAAAGCCTCTTTTGTTCGATGCCGCAGCTTGTAGTGGCCGTTATTGCCAGCCATGGAGGCCACACGAACAATTGATGTCTGCGTGTTCCGCAAGTCGCACAGGCCTGTAAGCTCAATCGTTTCATCTCTGTATCTGTTGTTGTGTGTCCAGTAAATCTGGCTTTGCTCTCTCGTGCCCTTCTTGGTGTTGCATTTTGGGTGGCCAGCAGTGTACATGCATGGTACAACATTCTTGCTCGATGTTTCCAGCATCAGCTGTATTCCATGCCCCGAAGAATTTGGGCTGTTCTTCAGGTGAACAGGTGATTGGTGCAACACGGTAGGTGTGTATAATAAACTAGCATCTAAGTTAATTTTTACTGGTTCTATATTTCATATATGGAATTGACTGTGGCAAAATGTAATAAAAAAACGTTGAAATTTCACACGTAACTTAAATGCCAAATGCTTTGGTTTTGACGTATTTACTAAAATTCAACCTGCGAACCAAATTTTCGGTAGCTGTGAAAGATGTACTGTCGGTTAAAGTAACACAGTGACCATAGGAAAATATTTAAACTAAAATGCATCGGATAACAAATGTTAAGAATGGAAAAAGACATGTGCAAATATACATGGCCTTCGTGTTTTTTTTTCTGGCAGCTACAATTTGATTCACGAATCTTTGGCAAGCAAAAGACAAAAATCGAATCATTCTTGAATAATTACAAAAGGAAATATTTCGGTGGCAGAGCAGAATCGAACTGTACTCGGGAAAGTTAGCGTTTTACCTTCAGGCGTATATTGTCGAATTTAATTATCTGCTTTGGAGATGCAGTAACAAAGTTATGGCAAAACTCTTCTGATGTTCCACTGAAGCAGAAGCGAATGGGTTTAGTTGGACGAAAGGAAATGGGGGATACAATTATTGACTTTATGTTCATTATGTTATCTTGTATCATTTCACCCGATGAATTTCTCCAAATCTCCTATAACATATGCACTTTCTCTCTAAAATTCATTATCACTGTTAAACTATTGTCGACATAAGCAAATTTGCTGATATGATGTTTGATACGTAGTGATCGGAAGTATTTCCATGAAAGAAGAATGGCGCGTGTCATTTCATTCTCCCCAGCAATCACGCAGATAACGGAGAAGCCTGCTCTGTTTAATTCGTCGAAATATGAAGGCTGTAATAAAAGATGATCTGGAGGGTCGTGTCGTTAGATGTGACGTCACAATGACAGCATAGCATTCTGTGAGCGATAAATCTTTGGCGACAAGCTAAATTAACCTCGTACATTTAAAATATTGCTATCAAGTTATCGGGTGTATATTTTGAAAGGATGCTTCGTGCAAAAAAGTCAGCGGGTAAATTATTACAAGTATCTTTAATTATTCATTCGGGATTTTGTAAAAATGACTTATAACTGCTATTTTCAGGAAATGCGGAAGCTTCCTTTGTTTAATTATTATTGATTAATAATTAAACAAAGAAGCTCCGCTTCTTGTTCGATAAAAATATGAGAAAGTGTAAAACGTGTGTTCAATTCTTTTGCGATTATATCCGGTGTGCCGCCCAGGTGGCGAAGTGGTCTAAGCAATGGCTTCTGATCATTCGTCTGAGATGGGTCCGGCTTCGAATCCCGATGAGGCATGGATTTTGTGTTTGTCTTACGGTGCTGGCTCTCTCCCTTACCTGGAACCAGTGGCCCTAAATTAGGAACGGACGACTGCTTATAGCCCACTGAATTGCTAACGGTTGTCGTTAAACCTCCAATCAAAAAAGAAAAAAAAATATGGTGTGCTGCTTTTCCTACTATTTTTTTTTTTTTTTTTGCAATTTAGGACAGTAAATATAACTGATTGTTTGCTACTGAATTTGTGAACCAGCAAAAGCAGTTAAAATGTAAGGTTTCATCCCACTATCTCCACCTATTTTTCATTACATTGGATGGCTTGCTGCTAAACTTTAGTAATAAATCGTAGTGTATATAAAGACAGCGTCTGATCACTGGCCTCAAATAGCTTTTAAAAATAGCAAGTTAGGAACTTAGGGTTTAAGTACTGTGCAGGAAAGAAAAACAGATAGGTTTTGGAGGCCCTGAAGAGTAACAGAACAATTAGAATGCCGCACGGGAGAGCAGGAACAGAACCCAGAGGAACCAAACGAAGAAACTCTGATGCAAACGAGAAGGCACAAAGATAAATCTCCGGCCTATATGTGGAACTGAGGCATACAGGGGAGCTAGAACTCGCCACAAGGAATTACCGGCAAACGTCGAACTAAACTTTAACACCTTTCCCTTTGCTGAAGCACGCCATTTACTTTCCGTAAGGCAACCCATTCTTCCCGAGCCATAGTTCCTTTAACAAAGTTATTTGTGTCAATCTTACTTAACCGTCGGACTATGGATGGAGCTAAGTACAATTTTAAAGGATGTGGTGTCCGATAGTCCTTCTTCCGGAATGATTCTCGTTTTCGATTACCACTGTTGACAGGTTCAGTTATTTGAACGTTATTGCTAATGTTAATCCTACACTAGATGTTTTGTACTAACCGAACAGAGGTGTCCAGTAGTGGAGGTTTCACGGTGCAATTAAAACTTCAAGAAGTAGATTCATTACCAAAGTATCTTGGAAAGCTTTCTTGCGATTGTTTTTCAAAATTAATACTGCTTTGTCACTGCTCTTTTACGAGAAAGGAAATAAGAAATTGTCGAGTTTGAGTTTTAGATCAGAGGAGCTGCTATTATCCACTCTTGATCAAGACAAGGTTTTACGGTTAATATGAGAGCATTATTCTGAAATTCTAGAATTTTAATCCAGAGATGAGAACACGTGGATTCTATGTAACTCCACATGTTGTTCAGCCCAATAAAAACTTCTAGAAAATTAGTGCTCAAATGTGTGTATTCCTGGGCACTTAACCTGCTTGACAATTTCGTGCGAAGTACGTGTTGCCATGATGAATGTTGTGGCTCGGCTTCGGTAATCTGCTATGTCAAAAAAATTTCTTGGCAATTTGATTGAAATACTCACCTCGTGACATACCTACCTAAGAAATGACGCACATATCAATACGGCAAATCTGCAGTCACAAACTTCGCTGGTGTATTTTAATTGGGAAATCATTCGGATCCGGAGCAGAAGGATGCGACTTTGAAATTTGCCACCGGCAAATGGCTTTTGCAATGTATTGGAGCCGAACATAAAATGAATCTCCTAGCCGTTTAATGCAGTAGCGTAACTACCATCCCCGTATCTCCTGGGGGCGTAGGTAACTAAGGAGCGTACGGTAGCTGCTAGTTATGAAAAAATCCGATCACGTACAAAGACAAACAAGCAAATAATTAACCCAAAGATTCATTCTTTGCTTTAAAATGTCCTTAGTTTACCTAAATAAATGTGAAGTTGCACTTTTAAAGCACTGAATATCCTGCAATTTGAAACTATTCGGCCTTTTGAATCCGGGTTGCAATACAGTCGCTCTGAAATGGAATAGAATGCAAAAGTTCTGCAATGGGTTGTAATGTGATCGCTCTCCAACATTTATTCAGAGCAGCAGCAGATCTGCGATGCATAAGAGAGTGATTTCTTGAAGTGGTCTATCTTTGTTTTGGACAAAACAATTACACGTTGCTATTGCTTCTAGCTCTTCCTGATAGTAGGTATGTCTGTTTAATTCACTATGTGGAAACTAATGTAAGAGCGACAACATCCATTTGTCAAAATGTCCCAAAAGCGTCCAAGTGGAGCACAGTATTGGCGAAAGAAAAAAGGGACAGCGCTCGAAGAAACTTCCAAAACTCGACTAGTTCTTTTTTCCGCAGAGTCCATTTAGGGCCGTCTGGAAAACACAAGGCCATGACGTTAAAGCGACGACTTCCCTCTTTTAATGACGTCACGAAGAAATAAAGGCTTCCCATTGGTTTCCAACGCTGTCGTCAATGACGACAAAGAGACACCGACGTATAAGGCCGTATAACATGAGAGTGACGTCACAATTGGAGGGAACTCATCTCTCCAATGTCCTGGTCTTGGGCCTTCTAGACAGCCTTGTTCAATTAAGCTCAAGTGCCGTTTCAGCTGAAAAGAAAAATGATTTGTCTGACATGCCAACTGTTCAAAGTCTAGAAGCAGACATTTTACAAAAACCAAGCACTTCAAAAACAAGTGAACATAAAATCGGTGGCTAAGAAGTCTTGTAGTTATAATATTAATGTTAATCATTTAAATACGAGGTTTGTACCGAAAGTAATGCAAATGTGGGCACAACTTTTTTCATTAACTGACAGAGGTCGTTCAAATTTCACAAGTTGGTACAGTAGCTTTTGCTCTATAGTAACCCTTCTTCTTCATTGCTGGTACATAACGGATTTCCAGCTGAAGCAATGTGCCGTCATTCAGCTCTTGACGAAGAAAGGGTGCATGCAGCCTGTCCGACATCCACAGAAGGCTACATAATTTTGCAGAGATGACACGATTGACAAGAGCAATGTGCACGGATGGATGAAGAAGTTTAAAGAAGGGGAAACAAGCACTGAAGACAAACCACGCAGTCGGAGACCACCACCTTCGACCATTACACGAATCTTCAGCGAGTGGATGAATGGATTCACGCGGAGAGACGAGTGGCAATCCGTGAGCTTGTTGCCCAACTGGACTGCTGTCACAATGCCATATAAAAGATAGTGGAAGACTTAGGGAATCGGATAGTGTGTGGAAAGTGGATCTTTGGCAGTTGACACCCGATTTGAAGGAGAGAAGGGTGGAAGTCTGCTCTGATACTCTGGAAATGTTTGAAGCCAATGAACACACGTTTTCTTTCGATCTGAAGACAGGGGATGAGACGAGGATATATCTTTACGCTACGGAAACGAAGAATCAATATATGAAATGGCCTCACACCTCCTTTACCAAGGCCTAAGAAGCTCTAGAGCGAGCGTTCAGCACAGAAAGTCATGGTGACTGCTTTTTGGGACGACTGGGGTGTCATTCTCCTTGATTTTCTGGAACGTGGTCGTACCGTGAGCAGCGAGCGATACATTGAGTCACTCAGGAAGCTCAGAGAAGCCATAAAGAGGAAGAGACCTAACAAGAATCTGAAAAGGATCCGCATGACAATGCGAGACGTCGCACATCTTCGGCGACAAATCAGGCGATCAGCGAATTAGGATTGTTGGTGGTCCCCCATTCACCGTACAGCCTAGATCTGGCACCTTCCGACTTTCCACCTGTTCGGTCCAATGAAGGACAGTCTCCGGAGACAACGATTTGATGGCACAGACGAGGTGAAAGTGGCTGTGGAGAAGGGAGGTACAACAGTCCACTTCTGATTTTTTTCAAAGAGGATTCAAGAGTTGGGTTCAACGATGGTGCATATGCATCGCTTGTGATGGAGAATATGTTGAGCAGTACCTTTGTATAGAGACATAGTTACTCTACTAACATATGCAATTTGAACGACCTTTGTCAGTTATTAAAAACGTTATGCCTACTTTTGCATTTTCTTATTGGAGGTTTAACGACCACCGTGAACAACTCAATGGGTTATAAGCAGTCTCCCGTCCCTAATTTAGGGTCACTGGTTCCAGGAAAGAGAGAGAGCCAGCACCGTAAGACAAACACAACATCCATGCCTCACCGGGATTCGAACCCGGACCCATCTCGGACGAGTGATCAGAAGCCATTGCTTATACCACTGCCCCACCTGGGCGGCCCTTTTGCATTACTTCTGGTACAACCCTCGTATATTTTACCGAGTTGGTTTCTTGAGATAAAGTGTATTGTGACGTGCCTGCCCCGCAGGACGCACACGACAAAAAGGCAGATACCAGCAAGAACGAAAGTCTGCGTACTCCGTTGGTAGAGTGACTTGTTCCGGAATAAGTAGACACGGGTTCGATCCCCGGCGTGGACCAAAATGACGGAGAAATTTACTTCGTTATAATGGCGCCCAAACTTCCCGGATGACCTGGCCGTTCAAGATCTCGCAGTGGTGTGATATTCTTTACACACCGCGGGTCAAGAAAAATAAGAGAATCTCTTCTCCAGCGCTTTGAAAAATAAATTCGTGTAACGTTACATTTCACACACTAGATTGACTGGCAGTTCTCAAGTGTACGTTCTACAGCGGATGGCAGCCTGCAACGATTCATGGTCACAGCTGACCCGTGGGCCATGCCCCCGGCCCTATTTCCGGGGGAGATGTGACGTTCCTGCCCCACAGGACGCACACGACATAAAGGCAGATAGCAGCAAGAGAACAAAAGTTTGCGTAGCTCAGTTGGTAAAGCGACTTGTTCCGGAATAAGTTTACTCGGGGACCAAAATGACGGAGAAATTTACTCCGTTATAGTATATTCATGTTTATGCATCGGTCTCCTGCGCACCATATTAATCCTGATTGGCTGATTGATCACTTTGTATTATGTACTTATGTTCCAAAAATTACTTAAAGTTAAAATCACAGGGCTCTACGCAGCCCCTTACTTTTCCAGATACACACACACACACCGCGAGAAACACATCCTCCTTCGTGTTCGAAATCCTGGAAAAATTACTGGGCTTAGCGGTGCCCAGGTAAATCTTGCTGTGGGGCGCACATTGGGCTAGTTTATGCCACTGGTTGAATGAATCACTTGGCAAATGGCTTTTACGCTACTGTAACTTTTAGAACAAGAATAGGAAACGGAGTGCTTTTTTTTGAAAAGCTGCTTCAAAAGAAACAGAATTTAAAAAAACTTTAAAACAGCGCAATTATCGCATCTTGTTTGTTTGCTTATTATACAATAGGTTGTGTGATGTGTCTTTATGTGACCTGGAGTCTACAAGATTAACCTCATCCCATGGTCAAATAATTCACGATAGTTAAAATCAAGTGAGTAAAATCATGCAATGCATTGATTATATGTCATTGATTATAAATCATGCAATGCATTGCTCTTTTCAAAATTACTCAACGTATTACTTAAGTTACTTATAAGGATAATGGATGTGGAATAAATCTCGCTCCTGTGCCCTGACCTTTGACCCTATTTCGATGATATTAAGAAGAATTGGTTCAGTATACCTCCGGGACAACATACTGAAGTTTTGTCGCAATAGAAGCAGTTTTAATAAAGTTATGAGGATAATGGCTGTGGAATAAATCTCGCTGCTGTGCCCTGACCTTTGACCCCATTTTCATGGTATTAAGCAGAATTGGTTCAGTATATCTCCGGAACAACCTACAACAGTTTTGTCGCAATCGAAGTAATTTTACGTAAGTAACAACGCATAAGGTCGATGGAACGGATCCCACTCCTATGTCCTGAACTTCAACCCCTTTTCGTCCATTTTCAAGAGGGTTCATCCCCAGGTTGTCCCCTACCACCTACTAAAATTGCATCGAAATCGAACCATTTTTACGCGAGTTACCGTGCCGACGGACGAAGATGGAGCATATACGCTTCTTCAACCTACGGTTGGAAAGCGTAAAAAGTTGGAAAGCGTAAGGGGGGCAGTAAAATTTCACCATCTATATACGGTATAGAAAGCAAAGTGGGGAAATGGGAAAATGCGAGTGTTGCCATCCGCGGATTTTTCGACCACATCTAAACGACGTAGAGATCTAAAAATTGGTATGCTGGTATTAAAGTTCGTGCGCCTGGAAAAGTCAGAAAACAAAATGGCGGCTGTGAAACATTGCTTGCTAAAATATTTTCGCGAATTGTTCGACCACTTCTAAATGACCTAAATATCTGAAAAAAAAAACGGCTATGCTGATAGGTCCGAATATCTAGAAATGTCGAAAAAAAAAAAAAAACATTGCGGCTTTGAAACATTATCTGCTTTATTATTTTGCAAATTATTCGAACACTTAGATCTAGAAATCTCAAATTTAGCATGTTGATAGGTCTTAAGTTCCGGATACCTAAAAAACTCCTAAAACCAAAAAATCAAAATGGCGGCTTTGAAATATTGTCTGCTTGAACTTTTCTAATATTTCTACAACTAGAAAAGTTTGAAAACCAAAACGTTCAGAAGGGAGGCTTGGCTTTACACATAAAAAATGCTGATTGGTTTAAAGATAATTAGGCCCAGAAATGTTGAAATGCGATAAAAAATTCCATGAAATTTTGATTTAAAACTAAGGGGCCGCCATAGTCTGTACCGTTTTTTGTCAAACGGTATGCATTGACGTCACGATCCTTTTTTAAATCGTAAAATAGTTACGGATCAAAAATTACTTTTCTTTATCTTAATTTCTTTTCACTTTCTGTAATTTTATGTTCAAAAATGATGTTATAGATTTATCGTTCGGAGAATGGGCATACCTGCTAGTAATCATGTATGAAAATTTCACGCTTTATTAATCTATGATATGCACATAGTTGTGCTGTGTAAAATTATTTGCCTTGAGAGCTGTAAGTGAAATAACGCAACATTTGAATAATGGATGATAGAACGGCTCAATCTGGTGATCATGCGAAAAAGGTATAATTCCATCGCATGTGCTCCTGCAGAAAACGATAGGTTTGCTATTAAATAATAGGTAGTGAATTGCTCTACAGAACCGTCCTGACATGGAAAGGTGTATTACTCCTCTGAACAATCTAAGCAATTTTAGCACTCGGCGGCAATCCTGTTGAAATGAAATAAAATTACAGAAAAAAAGATTGTACAGTATTTGCAGCTAAAATGTATCCCTCTGGACTATCAATGACGGAATATTTTAAAAAAGGATTTTAAACATTGTTTATTTAAAATAACAAAATCCTGGATATGAGAGTTTTACAAAAAGAAAAGTATGAGTCATATGAGAAATGTGAAATTCAAAAAATATACATATCAGCAATTTTGGTGTAATTTTTTCCTGTATTTTTTTTATTTTAAAAGACGTTTTCAGTTTCTCCATGTTTTTCTAGCGATAAATATTGATGATATGTTTTCTCTCAGACTGGTTTCTTTTCATTGGACCAAAGGGAATGTCATATTATGTAGTCAAAATGCTTTTATGAAACCAGACGGTGAATAACATTTCGATTGCTGTTTTTCTTTAAAACTCTAGCTCGCTCCTTATTCGCAAGAAAGTAAACAAAGAGCACTGGCTTTTCAATACTTTAATAGTTCTTGTCGGTGGAGAGCACTTTGAGGAACTAAAACCGCAAGAATCTTCCGTGTGCCAGAGTAAGCGGAATTACAACGAAAATTCCTGCAACGGTGAGAAAATCCCAAGAGAGCATATTTACTTCGAGTGCAATCCTGCGTCTTTGTGGAACATTTTCCTTTCGACGTTATTGTTCTTTTGAGACAAACCGGCCTTTACATGAAGACAGCATCTGCTGTTCCTCAAGGGAATATTCTTTAGAAAGGGGGATATAAATTAGAACCCGCAAGTGCCTTATTCATGGTACGGTTTTCTTTTCTCTAATATCCTTGAAAATTCATTTAACCAGTATTAGTTGAAGAACGCTAGCTGAAAATGCAAATTCTGTGCATGAAACGAGTTTATAGCTGAAAGAGAGAAATACCACTTTTACGGTCTAGAAGGATTTAGTCTTCGATCCTGGTGCCAATAAATGTTGGCGATAAATGTCTTCATGCCTAAGTCAGTTTGCTTCACGCAAACCCTGTAATCCCGAAAAGAGGAGAAAAGACGTATTTACTGCCAAATTCTCAGTCACTTTATTTTAACTCCACGTGAAATATGAGCACAGTTAATATTCACAAGCATAAATAAATCATGAGATCCCTGTATGGAATAATTCATCAGTTCGTGAGGTGAAAATTATTCACATATTTTAATACATAGACATCGTAAGGACATACACAGAGTGAACCGCTTTATTAATATCACTTTCATAACATATCCAAACTTTTATAGTCAGTATAGCGTTTAAAATAAGTTTTCGGAAGTGGAATGCACAGAAAACGAGATAAACGTGGCATGCGATTATTAGCAAGACCGGTGGCGCTGGGATCTAAACTTTCGCTGGGAGGTGACCGTCTTTAAAAAAAGTTCCGTTCTTAAAACTTATAGTTTTTTTTAACTTCTGGATTTCGATAGATTTTCCGTAGTCGGTAATTCCGTTTATTATGGAAAAGTCCTTTTCGGGTTATTCCGTATTTACTATAAAAACATTTCCGATATCTAGTCCTTTAACCTTTGCACCAGGGATTACTTTCCTTAATGGGATTCAATCATAGGTAGTTCTGGATGGCTCAGTTGAGGTCTTACAGATGAGCCAGAAAGATACAGAAATCGCACTCACGTTCAAGGTAGAACTGTAATTGCCTGACGAAATTTTTTTTTTTTAATAATGCTGGTGTATTTGTCATTTTATTTCGTGTTGGAAGTTATTTTTCTGGGCAGATTTCTAATAATTTTATTTTTTCTGAAGGAGGTCTTCTCACAAATTAAATGTTTTTTCATAGTGATTTTTCGAAACAACAGAATGCTTGAGAACTTTTCAAACTGATAATGACTTCCTATTATCTTTGAGAAAAGATGACATGTACTACTTTATATCATTATTTACTAAAACTCATAAATAAATAATTTACTCTCGTTAGCTGTAATAGGCTTTGTCTTAAGTGATCCCCATTCTGATACATAGACATCATACAATCACCTGTATATTAATTTAAGTATGCGGTGTTTTACGGTAGCACAGTATAACAATAGCTGGTGCACATGGTGGGAGACAATAACGACAATTTCATGGGATATGCTATCCCCAAAAATTCGATCTCGCTACAGAACTAAACAAGAAAGATGACACCGAATTTTCGGGTGTAGTAAGCACGTCTTTTGAATCCGTTATGAGGCAAATTAAATTTATCAAAGCTATTCAAAGTCAATGGAACCGGTATGGAAAACAACAGTATCGGACGGAAGAAAGAAGTTTTTCAATCGGGTTTTTAATCCCTCAGATATTGTTGCAAACGGAATCGTGAGCTTACGACGTCTGGTTGCAGACTTGTTCGTTAAGAAAAACATGAATTTATATGAGAAATATTTCGCACTGGAAACGCTCTCCAACACCGAAAGAATTTTTCAAATCGGTCTCTTAGAAACAGAGATATCGACAAAAATAAGATATAATTTTACGGCCCCTGGTAAGAAAACCATGCATTATTTTCGAAAGAAAGTATTCTCAAAAGGTTTTTCCATATAGCGGTATAGGTCCAAGAAAAAAAAATGTGTCGAGTTTTCTGGAGCCCAGAGCTACAAATACATCAGAAGCAGAAATTAACACTTATGGCCCCTGGTGGCCAAACCATTCTTTATCAAACATTAGAAATTATGTGAAAACTATTTTCCATTAGGTCTTGTATGCAATACAGGAAGAATTTTTCAAATGGAAAATTTAGAAGCAGGAGTAACGCAGAAAACGCAATTTACCTTTGTGCCCCCTAACAGAAAGTCTATGATTTAAATTGAAAATTTTGAATTCACAGGAAAAACATTTCGCGTCGGAAAGACTATCCAACAAAGAAGGAATTTTTCAAATCTGACTCCCAGAAGTAGAGATATTGACAAAAATAAGATATGCATCTACGCCCCTGGCGTAGAAACTATGCATTATTTCAAGAAGAAAATGTTCCTAAAATGTTTGTCGACATGAGTAGTATCGGTTCACAAAATACTTTATTTCAATCGAGATTTTAGAAGATCATATTTTGCTGCAAATACATCAGAAGCGGAAATTAAGACTTACGCCACCTGATGGCCAAACAATTTTTACAAAAATTAGAAAATATGTGCAAACGATTTCCCATCAAGAGCTGTATCCGGTGCAGAGAGAATTTTTCAAATCGGAGATTTAGAAGTAGAGATAGAGGGGGAAAAACAATTTACCTTTACGCCCCCTAGCCGAAAGTTTAGGAATTACTTGAAAATTTTGAAATTATACGAAACACATGTCACCCTGAAAACACTATGCAACAAAGAAGGAACTTTTCAAATCGGACTCTTAGAAGAAGAGGTATTGGCAAAAATAAGATATACATCAACGCCCCATGGTGGAGGAGCTGTGAAATATTTTAAGAAGAAAATATTCCGAAAAGGTTTATCGATGTGAGCGGCATCTGCCCACGAAAGAATTTTTTCAATCGATATTTTAGAAGCTCAAATTTTATGGCAAATACATCAGAAAACAAATATTAACTCTTACGCCCCCTGATAGCCAAAGTATTCTTTACCAAAAATTTGAAATTATATGCAAAATATTTTTCATCAGGAGGTGTATCCTCTGAAGAACACATTTTTATAATTGGAGTTTTAGAAGAAGAGTTATCGCGGAAAATGTAATTTACTTTTACGCGCCCTAGCGGAAAATCTATGCGTAATTTACAAAATTAACTATATCTAAAATACTCTTCGACGTAAATGGAATCGAAAGGTAAAATAATTTTTCAACCGGACGTTTAGAAGCAAATATGGGGAATAAAACGTATTTTTGAATTCGACATCATCTGCATTTACGCCCTCTAGCGACGAAATTCTACATCGTAAAAAAAACGAAATAAAGGATCATCACTCGCATATTTCAAGCTTCCGAATGCAAAAATAATTTTTCAAATCGGACTAATAGTTGCAGAGATATCGTGGGTACAGACGGACGGACGGACAAACCGGTAACATAAGCACGATCTGTTTTTACAAAAGACGTGCTAAAAATCGATGACCCGGTAGACGATTAAAATTTGAATTCCCAATTTTAATCAAGTTATGACGTAAAAAGGCGATGGAATGGATCTAGCTTTTATGTCCTGACTTTGGACCCCATTTCGTCCATTTTCAATAGGGATCGTCCCCAGTCTGTCCTCTACCACAAACTAAAATTCCATCTAAATCAAACCATTTTTACGCGAGTTATCGTGCGGACAGGCAGACAGACCGACAAAGCTGGAACATATGCGCTTCTTCAAAATACGGTTGGAAAGCGTACAAAATGGAAATATAAACGATGAAAACCCGCCAAATTGTCTTTCAAAATATCATGAAAATAATTTCGTAAATTAGAAATAATATATTTTCCTAATTCGTAAAGAGAAGTGTGCAATAATTGCGTTAGGCTAGTAGTCCTGGCCCAATATAATTATTAAAGAAATTGTTGAATTTTTTATATGAAAGCTTTTGTAGTATTTGTTTTCACGGCGTCTTAACAGGCGATATTTTGGATTCGAAGAGTTAAAATTCTTCGCAAGCGGCGACTGTTTCCAGACGAACTTAAACCCCATACGTGTTCTTTTAAAATGATCTGATACTCTTACCAATGTGGCAGTCGACGCTCAATAAGGTAATGGGTTATTTCCCAAGCGCGAGGATTTGCCTCGAAAAGTTTTCGCAACTGAATGAGACATGGCGTACTTTGCGATCCAGTGAAATAGACTTATCATTTTCTTCAAGTACTCTCTTTCCCTTTGAAGTAAAGCGTTAAAAAGGTTGCCTGATTAGGAAAGTTGTCGTTCAGAACCCATGGAGAATTCTGCGGAATACTTGAGAAATTCAGTTACGGTAATTGAAATATCTACATTTTGCTTGTTTTAAGAAAGCTTTAGCGAAATGAAGTGTTATGGAAATTAGCTTTGCGTCTGTTTCGTCTACGAGCTTATTCTTATTACTGATCATGTATTGCGCTCTAACAAGTTTAGTGAAATGAAATCATTGAAAATCTGGCAACTGAGGACGTTTTCGCATGTTAATCTCGGCTCTTAAAACTTTCACAATGTTTTCACTAGGCGGAGGAAAAGTTTATATTTTGAACAAACACTTAATGCATTTATTTAGCGACATGGTTACCATTCCTTTAAAGCTACAAAGGAAATTTGAGAATGGTAAATGGTGAGGTATAACTTGAGACACATTAATAAACAAGAACTCGATCTTCTGGTTAAATATAAAGACATACACTCACGCATCATAATATTATAACTACTTACCAAATAAACGGTGGCACCATCATTTGCCGCGATACTTAGGTGACATCGGATGAGTTAGACCTTAGGTATTCTCTACCGGCTGGACATACTGCTTGTGTGCTCATATTCCGTACCAGCTGAACTGAATTATGTCAAGTTTGCCAATAGACCGAGGTAATGACCTGGAATGACAAATTCTGTGTTCCAGTGCATCCCTCAAGTGTTCGATAAGATTTAGGGCTGTGAGACTTTGTGTAATGCTGAAAATTTCAGCGTCTTTGATTTTGCGAAGTTTCTATAAATACAAAGAAACCTGAAACGGACTTTTCTGAAATAAACGGAATTACTGACTGAGGAAAATCTATGTAAACACGGAAGTTAAACAAGTTAGTGAAATCAGGAATTGCATTGATTATGATACGCTTTCCAACATACCAGAAATCATTACTCAACTTATTACGCAAGTTATAAGGATAATGGCTGTGGAATAAATATCCCTTCTGTGCCCTGATCTTTGACCCCATTTCGATGATATTAAACAGAATTGGTTCAGTATACCTACGGAACAACGTACTAAAGTTTTGTCGCAATAGAAGTATTTTTAGTCAAGTTATGAGGATAATGGCTGTGGAATAAATCTCGCTCCTGTGCGCTGACCTTTGACCCCATGGCGCCCATTTTCAAAGGAATTCCTCCCCAGGTACCCCATGTCGACCATTTTCAAAAGAATCCCTACCACATATTAACATTTCATTGAATAGAACCATTTTTACGCGAGTTATCTTGCGGATGGTCGGACAGACAGACAGACAAAGCTGGAGCATATACGCTTCATCAACCTACGGTTGGAAAGCGTAACAAAACAGTCACTTTTGGAAAGGAAAATGTCGTTAAAAGAAGGACACGTACCAGCAATTTTTCTGCGCGATATTTTCAGAAATTCTCCTTGAATTTGCACCGCTGATGTTTTCACTGCTTATCATAATTAGCTTTTGTGTATTCACTTCTAACACATCACATGTGACGTACTACAGGGGTAAAGCGCGTATAGGACGACAAATCTGCAGCTATACATTCCGCCCGTGTCTTTTAGTTGGGAGAGCAACTTACGCCGGAGTGAAAGGACGCGATTTCGATCCCCGTCACGGACAAATTTGTGTTTTCACTTTGGCGTCCGAACGTGTAAATGGATGTGCAGGCCGTTGGGTTCTTTAAAATATGTGACGTTTGTTCCACACATCGTTTAGAATTAATGAAAATTCGTTCTTCGCTTACAAATTAATGAGAAGGAGATGATGCAACGTACTACAGAGGTAAAGCACGTCTCAAGACGACAAATCTGCAGCGACACATTTCGTCCGTGGAGTTTAGTTGGGAGAGCAACTTACTCCGGGGTGAGAGGGCGTGGGCTCGATATTCGTCATGGACAAATTTGTGTTTTCACACACATTCCAAGTTGTCTCTTCCTATTCTTCGAGACTGTCGTCTTCCTTTTGACTCTTACGCTGGTCAGCTTACTTTGAAATGCATGTAACCTACTAGCTAGCCGAGTAGTGAGAAGCTTAGAAAAATGAGCAATAAGTCAGAGTTTCGATCCAGATTTGTGTCCTGGGTGAGCTTTGTGTCCTCACGCCTTCCGTTTCGTGGAACCACTTTCCCTTAGTTATAAACAGGGGATTCCTTAAAGAAACCCGATAAACCAGAGTTGGAGTGATATTACATGGAAACTATTACCGACATATTTTACAATAATAAACAACTACTAGCCTATAGCCCGTCTTAGGACAGTTGTTTTTAGGCTTTAAATACACTGCCGGACAATTGCTAAGGACGGATGACAATAGCAACGATAGCAACCATAAAATGGAAGGCAGGAAAATGTGGAAATTAGCATAAGTGCGGGATACAGTAAGACGTGTTGTGCGTATGCAAATTTTGGATTGCCGAACTTGTTCGTGACGTCATAGCGCTGATAAGAGATATAAAGGATTTGACGCGTATTGACCGTTGTTGTTCAAACGCAAAGTTGAAAGGGAAAGAATCAATTGACGAACTTGCAATTTTCAGTATGTCTTCCCGACATCACCTAGAAGATTTTACGAGTGGCCGTATTATTGGCAAGATTGAAGAAGGGCGAAAAATAACAGATGCTGCCAGGGAGTTCGACGTCAGCCACAGTGTTGTTTCAAGGCTTTGGAAATCATTTCAAACCAATGGAGAGTGTAGCAAACGTCACGGGGGAGGTCGTGTTCGCTGTACGACACATGCAGAAGATCGGTACATAGTGCTATCAACAAAAAGACACCGGCGCAGCACAGCTAGTGAGGTAGCAAATCAGTTTATGGCTGCTACTGGCAAGCGGATCTCCCGAAAAACTGTCGCCAGACGTTTGCATGGAAGAGGACTATACGCCCGCCGTCCTGTTGTGTGCATCCCATTGTCCAGACATCACCGTACCGCCCGTTTGCAATGGTGCCATCAACATCGCAATTGGACTGATAACGACTTGTCTGCTGTCCTCTTCTCAGATGAGAGTAGATACAGTCTATCGTCTGATTGTCGACGACAACTGGTCTGGCGTGATAGTGGTACTGCATATTGTCCAGCAAACATACAGGAAAGGGACCGATATCCGACATGTAGTGTCATGGTATGGGCTGGCATCATGATCAATGGCCGTACGTCCCTCAATGTGCTTCCAACTGGGACTATGACTGGCCAACGATACATTAATGATGTTCTGCTACCTCATGTTCTCATGTTCCGTGGTGCTGTTGGTGATAGATTCATTTTCATGGACGACAACGCAACATGTCATCGAACAGTCGCTGTCCAGAAGTGTCTTGAGAGCAAAGATATTCAACGCCTCGTATGGCCAGCACGTTCTCCAGATCTGAATCCCATTGAAAATGTGTGGGATGCTATGGGGAGGAGTCTTGCTGGTCGCCAATGACCTCCAATAAACAAGGACACCCTCATCCGTGCACTGACAGAGGAATGGGATAAATTACCCCAACAGCTGCTTGATAATGTTGTGCAAAGCATGACACGACGTGTGGAATCTTGCATCGCCCTCCATGGTGGCCATATCCCGTATTGACATCTTACGCCGGAACGCCTGCGGACGGTAATTGGATTTTTTCACGTTTACGTATTCTGCACAAAATGGCCTGTTTGTCCCTTGAACACGTTCCAAAGCCTTCTGGATTTCAGAGCACAATAAATTGTCTTTCTTGTAATGTCCTGGCATTCTGATATTATTTTATTTCACTTGGCATCCAACCACACTTACTTTTTATGCGCTATATAGCCGTTTATGATCCGTCCTTAGCAATTGTCCAGCAGTGTAAATATTAATACATAGATGATGTCCTATTCTGCAGTTAATTTTATTTTTAAGCTTTTAATAATATTAAAATGTGTATATTTAGAGTGTCTTACTCGACGGTTAGTTTGAAACTTCATACTGAAGCTTTTTCTATAAAATGCTACATCTGGTACTACAAATTATGGGCAATGTGCTATTGGGGTGGCATCTGTTTTTATATGCAATTTTGCTCACTTTGACATCTCAAGGTTTCAGTTTTTATTTTAGGTTAGAGCGTTCTTGATCGATATTTTTTTCAAAATATATAAAATAATCACCACTAAACTCGGAAAGCTCGATAAAATAAAGTGATTAGCAGCTAATTGAGCTAAATTAAATCAAAATACGAACTCAACTTGCCGTGATATTAAGAATTCGCTTCGAATTTTGTAGATCGGATAAATAGAATTCGATTCATTGATAATCCAGTGTTTTTATAGATTAGCCCGCGAATCTCAAAGTGCTCAAGCGCTATTGGGTAGCACGCAATCACTTCGACATCTCGAGAGCATTCGAGACAGATTTGGGTGTTTATACACTACCTACCAACAAGTGATTGGGCACATGTGATAGCAAAGGAAGACGAAGATTATTCACCTTCAATAGTTGGTGGAGCCTCCACGAGCGGCGATTACAGCTGCGACCCTAAGGGGCATACTCTCAACCAGGCGTTGTACGACGGCTAGCGGTATTTTCTTCCACTCGGCTTGGAGAAAACAGGTCAGTTCCTTCACCGATTTCGGACGGTGGGGGCATCTCCTTAAGTCGACGCTCCAACTCGTCCCAGAGGTGTTCGATAGGGTTAAGGTCCGGGCTCTGCGCAGGCTATCGATTCGATTAACCCCATTGTCATCATACCAAGCCATGGTGCACCTCGCAACATGACAGGTGGCATTGTCATCCTGAAAGTAACATGGGTCTACCCCGTAAAACTGCCACAACGTAGGAAGCGCATGGTCATTTAAAATGGTGCAGTAGGTCTCGGCGTTGAGCCTACCAGGAATTGCGACCAAGGGTCCCGTAACATACTATGAGAAACACCCCTACAGCATAATTCCACCGCCGCCGAACTTCACACTTGGCACAACACATTCCGGCAGGAGGCGTTCTCCAGGCAGACGCCAAACCCAGACCCTGCCATCCGAACTGTAGTGGGTGAACTTTGATTCGTCGCTCCAGAGAACCTGTTTCCACTGTTCAACGGTCCACTGTCGACGTTCTTTGCACCACGTTAGCCGAGCAGCGCTATTGGACTTGGTGATCAAAGGCTTGTGGGCGGCAGCACGTCCATGATAACCGAGCAGATGGGCTTCCTTACAGATGGTATTCATCGAAGGAACATTCCCGGATGCCTGTTGAAACTCCTCGCGGATGTGGTCCATCGATTTGGTGCGGTTCTTCCGAATGTCTCTGGCCAGCACCCGTCGGTCTCTAACTCCCAGTTTTGTGGGTCTGTCGGGTCGGGGCACATTTCGACAGTCACCTCTCATCTTCCATATGCCAATCACGTAGGCCACTGTCGATTTGGGGTACTTCAACACGCTGGATATGTCACGTATGGATCGGCCATTTCTGTGATACCCGACGGTTACACCTTTCTCGAAATCAGAGAGCTCCGAATTGCGTGGCATCTTGCATGCGACTGGTTGCGTTGTTGTTTCCCACACGATATTTAACGGCGGCGGCCGTGACGTGTATCAGGACCGCAGATATCGTCGATTGCAGGGGTGTCCAATTACTTGTTGATAGGTAGTGTATATATGATTCCGGGTGTTTCAAAATCGATTGAAACAACCTTTTATCTCTTCAATGGTTGATTACAGATACGTACTTTCAATTAGGAAAATACTCAAAATGACGTAAAAACTTGGGACATGGCATTGTATCTCTGTGAGTGGCATTTGCATAAAAATAAGAAAAATAATTTTTTATACGGCCTTCGCAGAAAAAGAAAATTTCAATTAAAAACTTTGCGCAATATCCTAAGTAGTACAAAGAAAGAAACCACTTCATTTTGCTTGGAAAACGCATGAAGATATTCGCAATTGTAAAAGATGTTTCGTCTGGAGCGATAATTTCCTACAAGCGCGAGAGTTTTTCCCTTACTCGGTTTGAGTGCTACGAAATGGTATAAACTTACTGTATGCATTAACATAATATTTCGATTTAAGTGTTTTCTGATTTTGCACATTTACTTCCTCCAACACCCACTTCATTATTGAATTTTGGCTTACGATTGTGATTGACAGTTGTTGTGAATCATGCAAAACAAAATTTTGACTCCCTCAGACTCTAAATACAGGGGAACTTCAGTTTCTCAATTATATGTTTTCCACTTTTGTACGTAATTCTGCGTTAGTTCCGATATTTTACTATAGCTTCTATCGCGATTTTTTATGTCTGTTATACGTCAATGTTCGTCACAAACATTGACCAATAGGCCATCCGCGGCCCTTGTGAAAAATACAAAGCTATTTGATTTTTTTATACATAACTGTGCATGTTACAACTATACGGAGAATTGCGATAGCGTTGTCGTGTTCCTTCTTGGTGCAGCCAAAGTTGTACGTTGTTCAAATTACAGAAGAGTATGTTGTTTGCTTTCGGTTTGGATGAAAAGCTGATTTCGCATTTTAAGACTTATAATGAATTAGCTTTAATACTCCTTTTTGCTAAGCTAATTATTATGAATGAATAATGCTCTAAGCTTCAAACTAATGAATTCCCAAAAGGGTGTTGTTACTCGTTAATTATGAACTTAAACAAAGTCTCAACGCTGGTTATTTATATTAAGTAATCAAAGTCATAAACCTAACAGCCAGACAGAGGTCTGACAAAACTAAGAATTGAGAAAGACTGAACTTACTGAACAACTATTTATTTGAACGACTCTTGGTCAACTAAGGCACTCATATATCTTGTACATAATAATGAATAAACTTTCCTCTTCTAGTACGCACACAACTCCAACACAACGCAACCTCTCTACAACGCAACCTCTCAACAACACAACTTCTCAACAACACAACACTACTCGTCTCGATGAACGCGCCTATATACGAGCTACCACCACGTCATGACTTACACTCATTGCCAGATCTCATTCAGCGGGTGAAATAATATTCCGTTCAGTAGGAAGATAATTTACATAGTAAAATAAAATAACCAGAGATAGTAAAATCAAAAGGAAAGTGAATATAGAGTATACGTTACAGACTCACAAACCCATGCCCTATTTAAAAATTGATAAATCTCTGTGACGCAACTTTTTGGCTACTCTATTTCGTTGCGCAGTAAAATCGAACCTTAAATAAATTATTTGTATTCAACAAATTCATGAGTTCCGTACTGAAGCACTGCACTTAGATGATTACCTAGTTGTGAAGATTTCACTTAATCTAGAATCAGCATTTTTACAGACAGATAGAGTTGACAAAAGAGAAGTCTGCTTTTCATAACCTTTATAATTCTTGTGCTGTTGCGATGTCAAAATGATTGCCCTGCTATATAATAGCACAAGATCACTTTCAAATGTCAAGGTGATCGCGTGCTAATTTAAGAACATTGGATTATAAATGACTCGGGTTCTATTTTTTGGATCTACGAAATTCGAATTGAATTCTTTATATCACGGCAAGTTGCATTTGTATATTAATTTAATTTAGCACAATTATAATAATAATTTGTACGTTTTAATTATTTTTTCACTTTTTTAATTTAACTAGCTTTTCGAGATTAGTGCTGATTGTAATAAACATTTTGCAAAATATCGATATATCTAAACGCTCTAACCTACAATAAAAAAACTGAAATCTTATAATGTCAAAATGAGCAAAATTGCATCTAAAAACAGATGTCGCCCCAACAGCACATTGTCGATAATTTAGATAGTTCCGATTTGTAATGCCAAATGCTACATTATTATGCAGAAAAAGCTTTGGTATGAGGTTTCAAACTAACCTCTGAATTGGACAGTCCAAAACAAGCCTTGAACGGAACAACATGTGTGCCGGAGAAAAGTAATTTAACGCAAGAAATCAAAGCAAAAGTTATTAAGGTAAGTTTACACGAAAAAAACTGGACTACAAAGAAAATTGTTAAACAACAAATATTTCTCACAGAATGTTTATTTATCACAAGGTCTTTTGAAAAACGGAAATAAATAGCATATAATTTTCAGTACTAACATGAATTAGTTCTTGCTATATAAACTTTTACTATATTTCCTTACAAAAGAGCCGGCGTCTATTTGATTTGTTTTCAATCTGCTTCAATTAAAAATTTCCCTGTCTTAGGACGGGCAGCATCCCCTATACATTAATATTTATTTAAAGCTTAAAAACAACCGTTCTAAAATATATCTTATACTTCTTTAAAGGATTTTTTGTTAGAGGGTTTAACGACCACCGTGAGCAACATAGTGGGTTACAAGCAGTCGCCGGTCCCCAATTTAGGGCCACTGATTCCAGGGAAGGGACAGAGCCAATACCGTCAGGTAAACACAACATAAATGCCTCACCGGGATTTGAACCAGGACCCATTTTGGATAAATGATCAGAAGCAATCGCTTAGACCACTACTCAACAGGGAAGTTCTTTTTAAAGCATACAATTTTTAACAGTATTTAATATTTTAAAATTTCGTTTATTTGTTTTTAAGGCCATCCCTAGAAATAGATATGATTGAGGTATTACTGTATATCAGTAGGGAAACTAAAATCACATGTTTTAGGTAAAACACTTTTTTTCTAATTTGAGTGCAATGTTTGCGTTTTAAACGCAAGCTATTCAGTGAAGAGTATTTACTGCATCGATAATTTCTCTTGGCACCAGTAAGTCTGGTTATGGTTGACGTTCACTGTATTGGTGAACTAAAGCACATAATGCCGAGGTGATTAATCATTCAAAAGGCAAAAACTTCAACTCTAAATTAATTTATTTTTGAGAAAGTAAAACTCGGGAAAACATGACATCCCTCTCTGCCTGAGAGGGATGTCATGTCTTCCCTGGACCCTAAAAAATCGAATGGCAGGTGTTTTCTCATAAGTGTGTCAAGTTCTCGAAAGTGAGGCACAAAATTAAAGAAAAAGACTGATAAGCGCAGGAGGTGAGTTTTGGAGTAAATGAATAACTATCTAAATTCAGGTGTTCTTGTCATCAGTGTAAGAATAGGGGAACCGCGCGTTATGAAAGCTCTGCTATGAGTGGCAGAAGAAGGGTTTCAGAAAAGATTATAAACCGTAAGGCAGTACGGTCCTTAAAGGGCTTAGTTTTAGTTGAATAAAACAGCACCCAAGGATCTGAATACATGTGATTTAACACCGTATTTCTATTATATGATAAGATTTTTCCAACGTGTAAACCAGTTGCTTGACAAAGAAAGCCTTTTAGGACATTCAGGTTCATACTTATCCCACCCCCTACCTCCCGCGAAGCCCTTCTTCCACCAATCTTGACAATATTTGCACAATGCAGGAGACCTTATGCCGATATCGCACTTCATCTCCTTGAGGGTGTTCTTGAGTCTGTAAGACACATTTCGTGTGTAGGGAATTGAACCTAGATTGCGAAGCAACAGCACAGGAACATTAGGACGTTCACCTATGGCTTTTTGCATCAAGTTATCGATATGATTCATGAGTATCCTGCATCCTTGGCCAACTAGATGACGATTTCTATTTCGTATTGTCTAGAATGGGCATCTATTTCGTGTTGTCTAGAATGGGAATCTATTTCGTGTAGTCTAGAATGAGCATCATAGCACAGTTTTCCTATTACCTGCGTTGCGGGTAATGATTTCCAAAATAAATTTGATTTCCTGTATTTTTGTTCCCAAAGATATATCTCAGCGTGTTAAAACTATCTTATAGAAAATCTAGGTTGTCATTTAAAGGACTTGAATACAATGCAGAACGTGAATGTTTTAGTGCATCTTTATCGACTGATTGAAACCTGAAAAATAGGCACATCATGAAAGACACCTCTGGTACAACGAATGTGCGTATTCTTTGAGTATATGTATTGGATGTAGTGAAGGGTCTTAGAAAGAGGACGTACATTTACTTAAAACTGTTTTTTTATTACTTTACTTACGGGTGGGAAACGGGAGTTCAAATCTCATTCATGTGTTCTGTCTGGAGCCATACATGAGAAAATCTCGATTATCCGTTAAAAGCAATTACTGTCCAGCGTGTCACATTGAAAATCTTCGCAGCCCGTTTTGAGGCAGCTCTTGTTTCTTGGGCCCAGTTTTAATGTATTCAATACCCAAGAAGGAACTTTGTCGTAAAAATCTTCCACGGTGTTTCGAAATACGGCGATAAAATTCTCCAACGCGACATCGCCTTTTCCGGAAGATATAAAAGGACAGACTGATTAAACTAGGTGTTGATCATTTAGGAGGGTATTTGCTCAACATCCATTACAATCAATTGTAGGGGGAAACAAAGTATACGTTTCGCTTGGTCGACGGAAGTTTCTCTTGCAGAGTACGCGGTGTCTTGCGTAAATTAACTTCAGCTGGCAGTTTCCTTCCATTAGACTTCCAAACGGAGTTTAGCGCATAGTTTGTTTTTACTGGCTGCAATAAATACGCACCTTTGGAAAATTCATCAGCACTTCTTTGTAATGGCCATTTATCATAGCAATAAAATGTTTGTGTGAAGCGAATCCCGAATTTAAGAATGGTGGAAGTAAATGGTGGAAACCCGTCTTCTCATATTTAAAATTTAGGATATTAAATTTCTGATTTTTCTTTTTTCACAGTAATAATCAAACAGCTATGAGTGAAATTTTATAATGTATATCATATCCGAAGTTCGTGAGAAAGAAAAATGACCACCGAAGAAATTTTCATTGAAATTTGCTCCTTAGTCATTAAAACACGGGTTCTAAAATTTCGCACAATTGGTGTTATTAGAGCAATGTATGGTTTCTTCTTTAAAACATTATTATCAGTACTGCGTTAAGCAAGTTAAGTTTCCTTAATTAATTATAATCCTCCACCCCCCAAAGTTAGTTAAACCTTCTTGTATTGAAATGTATTTATTTCTGGTTCACACAATTATTATTCAAGAATTCAAAAGGATTGTGTGTCAAGTATTTTTACTACTGAAGTTAGTATTATTTTTTACAGCGTTAGTATTTTTTCTACTACGCTCAGGATTTTAAGTATTTTTTTAAATTAAAGATAATCCCCCCCCCAAAAAAAAGTCAGTAACACATTTTTGTAAGGAAATATCTTTAATTCTCGTTCTTACAATTATTAAAGCATTCAAAAGGATTTCAGCTAATTTTTCACAATGATGGAATTTGTATTTTAATTGTTTTATATTGTTTTTTACATTGTAATGACCAACTAATTTTTCAAAATAAGAAATGCACGCGTTGCGATGTATTTAACGCAATATTCTTGAGTGTGTTTTTATGAAGGATCATTACATGAAGGAAAGAAATAAGAATGAAATAAAAGTAGTGTAATATAAGAGCATCGTAGAGAATATCTAAATTCAAGAAATGCTGTTTGGTAATAATAATTCCATACTTAGCTAATTCGAAAAGAGTTTTTAAAGTTCCAAAGTATCCCCGATGACCGAGTAACTGGACCGCGGAATTCTAACTAATGATCTGAGACAGGGACACCTTTAGCGTATTTGGCTCCGGGTGCTACAATATTTGTTGACGATCCACGCAAGTCTCTTTTTCGCATTTGATTGTGTTATTTTCTGAGCCCCATGTGAAAGATATAAAATATTCAAAACAGTATAACTATACTAGTGATCTGAATTTCTCGGCATAAAGTAGAAGCTTTGAAGTCCAAGCTTTCGCACGTCAGCCAGATGACTTTCTCAAGGAAGGTAGATAGCAGACTGCAAAAAATAGAATATCCTTTGCCGTCGTTCACTCTAGAGACTACGCACTAAAAACAATAATTGATTTGGCCGATGAGGCCGGATACACCTCAAACCAGATGCAAAATTTTACCGAAAAATCCAGATCCAGCTGTGTTAATTCCTCTTTGCCGCAACTACGCTACCTGGACTCTATTCCTTACATACCAAATGTTTCCTACCAACTCAAGAACGCGCTCAGGAGGATGAACTTCGGTGTCGGCATAAAGTCTCCGGCATCTTTATACACCCTGCTTAAGAGAAATATTGACAAGCCTCGACTTCTCAACGAGGTAGGTGTTTATGCCATCCCGCTATAATATACGGACAGCTCCAAGAGATACTACATCGGAATGACCAAGCGTTCATTCAGAATTCGTCTCAACGAACATAAAAGAGACACAAGACACGTAAAGGTAACATCTGCTCTGTCTAGATAAGTCAAGTTCAAGTCCGCTGATCCTATGTGGGATGATATCAAGAAATTAGCTGCCTGCTCCACGCCTAAATCTACTGCCATTCGCGAAACGTCAGAGATCATAACCAACAGTGAGGCTTGCAACGACAGCGTCTCTTTAGAATTGCCACGAGTTTGGAAGCAGTTCGTCAAATAATGCTGCGTTTTCTCCCACTATACCGCGTGCCCAACTAATATGACGCCACGTTGCTGCAAATGAATAATTGCATTCGCATCTATTCATTTATTGTCTAGTCAAGTCAGCACGTTCAAATAGTTGAAGTGCTCTATTATCAAGTCTACGTTCCGTGAGAAAGCCATCTGGTTGGTGTGCAAAAGCTCGGAAACTATGATTTTCTATTCTACTGCAGAAAATTCGGATCACTATATACGTAGTTATACTGTTTTGAATATAGTTGGTGTACTGTGCTTGTTTATTAATTGACATAAAATATAATGCAAATCAAAAGTCGCGCGCATTTATAGCTAATCTCTTTTCCTCTCCCTCTCATCGCCAAAAATAACTCTCCTTTCTACACTCAACTGTAACAACTGTGTATGTTGATGATTTGGATTGTTCCTGTGACGGTGAGGCTTTTCCTCCCGCCAATCATCTTCGCTCATCGTCTCGAATTACAACACTCCCGGATATTTTTCCATTTTGTTATGCTTCTCAACCATTTCACAAAAAGGGATAAAAAACGTTCGGTGGCCCTTGCTTGCCCTTTGAACTTAACGCCCGGTGTGGTGGCATCGCTTGCAGCACCCAAAAGCTGGCCCTGGTCTGAGATGGGCCGAGGCCGTCAAGAAAATACAAGGTGATGATATTATAGCGATCAGTTCCCTCATATAGTGACGTAACGCAGTCCCCAAGGCTTCCGATTGGTTTTCAACGTTGTCGTGTATGCCGTCAAACACAACACCGGAATAACAGGCTGTGTCACATGAGAGTGAAGTCACAAACGGAGGGAAACTGGTCTCTCTAATGTCATGGCCATGTACGTTCTAGATGGCCTCCAATGGACCCAAGCTGGATGCTACGAAGCTTATTACGATTCTTCCCTGGACATAGTATATATCAAACAGGCTTTAATCTCTTTCTCAATTGGCTGATCGCCTGGTTTGGACTGATGTTCTAGTCTCGAATGGGGTATGGAGCGTGTGCTTTTCGTACGACATGATCCGTTCTTTTAATAAGAAACAATAGCCCCAAATTTGGAATGGGAGACTCCTTTTAACTTCGGATAATCACGGGGGTTGCTAAACCGCTGAAACTATTACTTTTTGTTGTGCCATTTGGTACATCATAACAAAATTGTGGCGAATGGAAGCAGAACCTGGAAAATTTATCCTTACGAATATGTGCTATGATGTAATTGGCATGTCCGAAAAAATCGGCGTTTTTGATACAACAGTTTCACTTATCCAGGATCTCGGAAGACTCCTAGCTAAATTTCAAAGCACATGCCATCATGTTCAATAGTTTGAACCCATCTGTTTACCAGTTATTCCATTCCTGCACAGTACCAAGCTTCCAGTTTAGAGGCAAAGAAATCTCGACACTCGCGTTCAACATCGTTGAAACTAGTCAACTTCCTGCCACAGAGAAAATCCGTCATCGACTGAAACGAGTGGAAATCTGATGGGGCAAGATCGGGGCTGTATGCTGTTTGAAGCAGCAGCTATTCCATGCAGTGCTTGAAGTTTTACTTGGGTCCGATTAGCGGCATGAGGTTTTGCATCGTCTTGTTGCAGGCAGGATACGTCCGCTGAAGTTTGTCATACATCTTGTCCAGTTGCTGAGAATACAGTTCGAAATGAGCTCAAAATGTATTAATCTTCATAATTCCACCAGGAACATAGCACGAACGTTTCCCCAAACCTCCGCGTTTGGGAGTAGGTAAAGCTGGTTCACTTCTTTTCAACCATTGTTGTGAAGAATCTACTGAAAACGCAGATATATGCACGTTTCATCCACATTAGCTATTCCTTTGATAAATCGAGTTACACGTGGATTTCTGAGCAGGTCATTGCACACCTCCACACGTCGTTGAGCTTGAGCTAGGGTAAGCTTGTGAGGACCTCATGGCATCGTCTGTAAACCTTTCATGTCATGTGCAGGTGCTAAACGAAAGTATATTTAAAATTATAACGAAGTAAATTTCTCCGTCATTTTTATCCGCGCCGGGGCTCGAACCCAGATCCCCTCATTCCGGAACAAGTCACTCTACCAATTGAGCTACGCGGACGTTTTATTCTGATTCCTATCTGCCTTTATGTCGTGTGCGTCCTTCTGGCAGGTACGTCACATCTCCTGGTACGTTACATCATTTCCCCCTTGTTTTTTTTTTTTTTTTTTTTTTTCGAAGTGCTGGAGAAGGGATTCTCTTATTTTTCCTATCTCGCGGTGGAAATAACATCACATAATTGCGAGATTTTGAACGGTCGGGTCATCCGGATAGTTCGGGCGCCATTATAACGAAGTAAATTTCTCCGTCATTTTTATCCGCGCCAGGATTCGAACCCGGATCCCCTCATTCCGGAATAAGTCACTCTACCAATTGAGCTACGCGGGCGTTTTATTCTGATTCCTATATGCCTTTATGTCGTGTGCGTCCTTCTGGCAGTTACGCCACATCTCCTGGTACGTTACAAAATGTCTCCGTTCTTCTGACAATTAGCGAGTGCCTACTCGTGGAATGTCTTCCACAGACACTTGATCAACAGCAGAGAGCCTACCCGAACTTCTCTTTTTCTTCAAACTCAAGACACCAATGGCAAATTTCTGGAAACACATTTGCGCTGTCTGAGTAACCACCACGTGTTCACCTTCAACTTCGTTAATTTTTTTAGACTGCTTCAACAGCTTTAAATCCCTGTTTCCAGTAACGCTGCAGTAGAACCAACTCTTCAAACTTTGCAGCCATTGCGTTTGACCGAGGTACAAATTCAACGCAAGAATCGCGACATGTGCTTCGCGCCTCTTTTGATTTCCTACAAAAGTTCAACCATCTATAGCATAGGAATATTGCCCAGCAGAAAATATGCGGATTTACGTCGTGGAACTGCTTTATGCAGAAAAGTTTTTTTTTTTGCTTTGTTTCTTTTTCGGACAGCCCGATGCCACGATCTAATGAAATTGTACGTCTCTCTGATGAAACATAAATGAAAAATATGTGAATATGCAAAGCTTTCTTTGCGTTTATCTGTAGTGTACACATCATATACTAGGTGCTTTTTTTGTTGTACATTGCGGTGCTTTGAAAGGCAGTGAGCATTTTGCCGGCGAGATAATGAATATGTTACGGTGAGAGTCTTATGTTGGAATTTCTGAGATTCTTTCTTTGAAGAGCGTTTCGGAGGCATAGAGATTTCGAAAACGTTAGAATCATTTTGTTCTGCATGCAGCTCTTGTTCATTATGTGCACCAGATCTGTAGAAATTCCCTTTCCTGGTGTTCAGAAGTCGTATCCAGCAAGCGTAATAACGAGAGCAGAGCTTGAAAAGCAAAACCAGATTTATGCAGTACATTAATTACAACCGAGATTTAGGTGCACCAACAAAGAGAGCGGAGACCGTCACGTATCTTACCCCTTCCGCTTAGTTCCAATTTTTTTTTTTTTTTCTGAAAATACTGCCGCAAATCTTTTGAATAACCCAGATGAAAAGCAGCGTGGGAGAGCGGCAAAGAATTTGCATATGATAAGGAGTGTCAGTTTGAAACGCAGAACCTCTGTAACAACTCAAAGCCATAAAATGAGGAGCATCACGTGAAGAAGCCCTCGTCCTCCAAAACGCTGACGTGGATCAAGTTATAAGTTTTATGACTTTATATCCCTGCACACATCAGCTAAAAGCATTTTGTAATTGCAAGGAAAATTTAAAATCGATTTGAAGTACTCGCTTTCATTGTCATAAGGTCACACGTGCTGTCAATGATATGTTAGTTTTCACTCCAAAATTCTCCTTACGTAGGTTTGGTGGCTTTGCACTTCGTACACAAATGTTCTTCCAGCTACAGAAAAAGAATATTAAATATTGTTTTCGTAATGCTAACAAACAATCTCGTTGGTTTCAACGAAAACTGCCGACAGGAGAAGATGAAACTTTGAATTGTTGAATGCCGGTAATTAGCAATGCCGCCCCGGTGGCGCAGTGATCTAAGCGTTGGCTTACGGCCATTCGTCCGAGACGGGCCCGGGTTCGAATCCCGGTGAGGCATGGATATTGTGTTTGTCTTACGTCCCTGACTCTCTCCCTTCCCTGGAACCAGTGGCCCTAAATTAGGGACGCGCGGCTGATTATAGCCCATTGAGTTGCTCACGGTGGTCGTTAAAAATCCAATCAAAAAAAAAAAAAAAAAAAAAAAAGAAGTAATTGCTGCTTGTTTATGTACTGAGGCCCGACACGAACGATCCTTTTTCACAATCACTGCAAAACGCCTGTGAAAGCATTGCCACACTGTAAAAACATTTCTGAAATTCACGGACAAGTTTCCCTCATTTCTATCGTGAATTAACGAAGCATATTTCTGATACTACCTTTCCGTGAAATAACGGAAAAAAACCCCTTAATTTAACGGACTTTATGTGCCACGGGAAAATTCTGAATTTTCAGAAAACTTTCTGCAGTTTCTTTCTTATATGAACGGTAAATTACCGTTTTAGAGATCTGTTAACGGAAAATTCTGAATTTTCAGAAACCTTTCCGCAGTTCATTTCGTATATTAACGGATAATTTCGGTTCTCACTTTTTCCGTATCCGTATGACGAGAAATTCCCGCTAATAGTAGCGGTTCGTGGAAATACATTGTACTTGAGGTTTGATAAACTTTCAAATTTCAATCACCTGTCGAATTTTGAAGTTCCGTAGCGAGATCAGATATTGTGTACAGCATATCGCATAAATTTTGTTTGTTTTTTGTGGCCCAGGATATTTCTTCTCCTTTCCCTTGGGGCACCAGCTACTTATTATATATTGTGCTACTGTAAGAAACCGGGTACTTATTGTACAGATGATTATACGATGTCTGTGTATCAGCCTTTGGACAACTTAAGACAAAAACTATTATAGCTATCCAGAGTAAATTTTATATTTAATTTGTGTGTGTGTGTGTGTGTGTGTGTTAAATAATACTATAAAAAGTACATTTCACCTTTTTTATTAAAGATATATGAGTCATTGTCAGTTCAAAAAAAAAATGTTGCGGAGCAATTTGTTGCTTCGAAAAACCACGATGAAAAATGTTTAATATTTGAAAAAGTCCTCCTACAGGAAAAAAGACTAAATTACAAACCTATTCAGAAAAATAATAAGCTCCAACAGAAAATAAAATGACCAAATCACTCACATTAATGACAAAAAACAAAATTTCGTTGTCGCGGAATTCGTTCTTATGATGTACGTGAGTCAGATTGCCGAGCGTTTGTGGCTCAGTTGGTAAGAGTTACCTGTTCAGCGAGCTTTAACGTCGGGTGTTCCTGACCTCACCGGAAGGATTATAGGATTATCTCAGGGTAAGTGCTGTACAGGGTTGTTGATTTTGCTGAATTTCAATTTAAGTACGGAAAAACCAGAAATGATATATTTTTTTAAATAAACGGAATTTCTGTCTACGAAAATATCTGTGAAAATACGGAAGTTAAAATGAACGGGCATTTTTAAAAACGGAAATTTCTGAAAAACACGAATACCTACCGACAACTTTGCTGCACGTTTTTTTTTTTTCAGAAATTTTTCGTGAATTCACGCCACTTAATTTTTACAGTGCAGTAACAGTTTTACTTTCAGGAATGAACTCTTGATGCAGAATTCCCTTGCTGTCGTAAAATCACCCAATTATTGTCTTGATTTTGGATTTCTGTAACCTGATCTTCTTTCATTTGTATGACTGTGGCGACTTAATACTCTGTTCCTTCGTGTGAGGAGCATAACGAAAACACTATGTCACGTTACCTGGCACAGTGCTTTGGAGAAAATCATGCATTATTTCTGCAGCCCCAAGTATGTCTTTTGCGTATTCCACTCCTGTGTGTTATAACGAAGTAAATTTATCCGTCATTTTTGGTCCACGCCGGGGATCGAACCCGAGTCCACGTATTCCGGAACAAGTCGCTCTACCAACTGAGTAAGGCAGACGTTCGTTCTCGCTGCTATCTGCTTTTATGTCGTGTGCGTCCTGCTGGGCAGGCACGTCACATCCCCCTCCCACGAAAGGGGGCCGGGGGCATGGCCCACGGGTCAGCCGTGACCATGAATCGTTGCAGGCAGCCATCTGCTGCAGAGCGTGCACTTGAGAACTTCCAGTCAATCTGGTGTGT
Organism: Macrothele yani; assembly: GCA_039090855.1. NCBI lineage: Eukaryota > Metazoa > Arthropoda > Arachnida > Araneae > Macrothelidae > Macrothele > Macrothele yani. Next base: position 19,963,755 of record CM077002.1, on the reverse strand, counting down.
GGAATGCAACGTCACACGCATTTATTTGTCGAAGCGCTAAAGAAGGGATTCTCTTATTTTTCCTATCTCGCAGTGTGGAAAGAACATAACGCCATTGCGAGATCTTGAAAGGCCGGGTCATCCGGGAAGTTCGGGCGCCATTATAGCGAAGTAAATTTCTCCGTCATTTTTGGTCCACGCCGGGGATCGAACCCGAGTCCACGTATTCCGGAACAAGTCGCTCTACCAACTGAGTAAGGCAGACGTTCGTTCTCCCTGCTATCTGCCTTTATGTCGTGTGCGTCCTGCGGGGCAGGCACGTCACTCCCCCCCCCAAGAAAGGGGGCCGGGGGCATGGCCCACGGGTCAGCCGTCACCATGAATCGTTGCAGGTAGCCATCCGCTGCAGAGCGTGCACTTGAGAACTCCCAGTCAATCTTTTGTGTGGAATGCAACGTCACACGCATTTATTTGTCGAAGCGCTAAAGAAGGGATTCTCTTATTTTTCCTATCTCGCAGTGTGGAAAGAACATAACTCCATTGCGAGATCTTGAAAGGCCGGGTCATCCGGGAAGTTCGGGCGCCATTATAGCGAAGTAAATTTCTCCGTCATTTTTGGTCCACGCCGGGGATCGAACCCGAGTCAACTTATCTAGGAACAAGTCGATCTACCAACTGAGCTACGCAGACGTTCGTTCTTGCTGCTATCTGCCTTTATGTCGTGTGCGTCCTGCGGGGCAGGCACGTCACAGTGTTTCTGGTCGTCTGAAAAAGAATTTAGAACAAAACGAGCATAAGCCCTGTCCCAAATCATGCACTAAAATTTGACGAATCGTCTCCTTTAACACGAAGCTCAGAGTTCGGCACCTTCAAGGTTACAGAAAAATTACATTCTATCCTTCGCGAGCATTCTCAATGAGTTAAGACTACGCACTGAAATCGGACGTCCGGGACTTTCGTCATTTTCCAAATCTTCCAGCCCATCCTTGAAACGTGCATATCAACTGAATATTTGGGCACGATATAAGCGATTAGCCCCGTGCACATTACGCAACATTTCAGCAGATGCAATTTTAAATATTTTAAAAGAGAACAGTATCTTTGCCTTCTGTTCAACATAGAAGCTATGAAAATGTTCTTCCAGCCAACGACGGCATACACAGAGTAACTAATCATCTGCGCAATTATCACGCAAACGCTGTTGCCACCGCATACCTGATAAACGAATTATCAAAGAACCATGCCATGTCGACAGGCGTGTTTCTCAGGGATAATCGCAAAATAATGTAAAATAATTGCGTGTTTTTCATGGATCTGAAACAAATCAGACTCGCTACTTAATTGCCGCAATGTTTATTTCAGACCACTAGAAAAAAACAAACCCTATCAATGATTGAGTTGTCTAAGGCACTGTCTTCTAAATATTCGTCCGAGTCGGGGTCGGTCTTCGAATCCCGATGAGACATTAACAATACGCGTGTCGAATGAACCGGCCCCTTCCGTGGAACCAATGGCCCCAAATTAGGGACAGGTGATTGCTCGCAGGCCTACAATTAGATCAGAGTCTATGTATAGGATTTTAGAAAGGGAGTGTCTGACTCCAGTCGTTAAATAACCCTTAGAAATAGGAAGCTAGGAGATTTTGACTTGAGTGCCCGATAGGAAAGTGACACGGAAGCGAGGTAGAAAGGACGAGGAAGACGCCCTTATTAATTGCCGGAGGACCAGTACCCGTGGCCCGACGGCTTAACGTGTCCATCCGACGCACGGCGGATATTTAGTGGTTCGAGCGTTCGTATCTGCCTGGGATCGAACACGAGGTCTTCTCCTTGGCACTCACGAACGTTGACCACTAGGCCACCTGCGGCCCTCGTAGGACTACGAGTTGTTCATGGTGCTTGTTATACCCCGAAGCAAAAGAAGAATTTCACAAATTAATCTTATTTTTGCATAACAAAATCTTAGATTGTGCATCTGAACACTGAAAATGCAAGCTTGAAACGTTTTTGTGACTCGGAAAGTGGTAGCAAAAATTTAAGCGAAATACTTGAAAAAATAAACAAAAAAGAGACCACTTCTCTTGATTCACTGGAGTGTGATAATACGAAAATCAGCAATCCCCGAGTATTTATTGGCATTAGAAAACTTACGATTTCATTGTTTTTGAAAACTAACAAAGTGTTCATAAAGAAGAACCATAACGATGCAAACAAGAATTTTATAATCGGTCTTTAAATGCTCAAGCTACGGAAACAAATGCAATTTTCTATGTGGCCACAACAAGGTAATATAATTTGGGAATAAACTCACGACAAGTTTTATATTTAAAAAAATCTGTCCGAAGCACAAAACTTTTATTTTTAGGTCGGACGTTCAGAAACGAGGATATGCTCGCAAAACATATAAATAAGCATTTGCGCTTCTAGTAAATAATGTAATGCGCACTAGAAGCACGTGATTTACATGAACTCATTCATACTTATTAGTATGCTAAGTTAGAAATTTGAAACGTTGTCTTAAATGACGCTATATCACCAGATGCTGATTCAAATTTTTATCTTTTGGGAGAAAGAACTGTACGTCGCAAGCGTTTTTCGCAAGATAACTTTCCGAGGCAAAAAGAATTCTTCAAAATCGCGATTTTAGTTCAAGTGATAATCTGAGAAAAAAAAATTAATTTAAGCACTCAACGTGAAAACTAAACGTTACTAGAAACAAAAACTTTGGGCAGCATCATGGTGAATTATATCTGATAGAAAAATAATTATTGAATTGTATTTGCAGAAGAGTAAACACATTCAAAAGTAAAATTTGCAGAATAATGTTCACTAGCTGCAGAATTCGGTGAAATGGTAAACTATCGGAAAGTGTTCTTATTTTAATAGAATATAACTACGAGGGAGCAAAGGATTTCTTAAAAACAGAATATAAGAATAGAGATACTGAGAAATACGTAACATATTCTTACGTATCGTAGCGTGCAAACTGATATATTTGACGAAGAAAATGCGCTAGAAATGTTCTTTATAATCACGTGTCCTAAAAAGAAAGGCATTTTTCAGTGTGAGTTCCACTTCCTAGCAAAAAAGCAATAGGTCATTTGGAATGCCAATGTCTTGACATCTGTGCATGTCGTCTATAATTTGCACGTTTAGAGGTAATGCCACGTGCTTCCTAATAGATAGTCTATAGAGTTCCTCGCGTTTTATCTACAGTTTCTGCCGTTCTAGTAACTGAAGCTCCTGCAAGACGCGCATCAATGATAATGCCTGTTTTTTAAGGTCATTGAGATCTGACATTGTCGTAAGGTACGCCACAAAAATTGTTGCACCTGCGACTCTGGCACTGCTACTGAGGTGCGATTCTGTTTCGGCGCCGAGGATCACCGATTGAGTGTCTGGACACTTAATGGTTTTAAACTAGTGGCAATTCCCTTATCCTCACTAATTGACGAAATGTTGCCCTGCCTTTGGCGGGCCTCATATTTACTTGAGTGCCTACACGACTGTTTTCCCTGGAACTTATTTGTGGACTCTACGTGTGTTAGTCTTTCCACTAGATGGACTTGATGGGTTGCAGCTGCTGTATGCTGAATTATTGATTTCTCTCCTCGTACATATCAAGTCATCCCAGAAATATTGTCGTTTTGCGCAAGCCCAACAGTAGTGAGTCCCCTGGTGCGCAGACTATGACATCGACCATGGTGAGTATAAGAGGGATCACGTGAGCAGACCTTCAAGTCACTTGAGACCGCAAACGAGAGTTCTAGATGCATTCGTTGTGTATTTAAACCGCATAGCAAATGGCAGTGTCAGAAGACCACATAAGGCACATTATGCTGTTTGAGTCCACCATCGACATTCAGCGACGGTAGCAACACGAAACAACAATGCCGTATATAAGCTGGATACCCTGGAGGTCAGGAAATGCCAACGCTGATTCCAGAAATTTTCGAAGGGGGGACACCAGCCTCAAGGATATGCAGCAACCCGGATGGCCTGTTGAACTGGATAACGACTTGGTGAAAGCTGCAGTTGAGGGAAATCCGCAGGCAACAGTCTAGGAATTGCCCACACCTGTTCATTCAACCCATTCCTCTGTTCACCGGCATCTGCAGGAACTTGGTGATGTGTCGAAACTAGATAAGTGAGTACCCCATGATTTCACTCCACAACAGCTGCAGCAGCATGTCGACATTTACACTTCTTTGCTCTTCCGTGAAAAAAGGGAGCCGTTTTTGCACAAAATTGTCCCGGGTGATGAAAAATGGATTTTTTATCGCAACATTAAGCGTAAACGGCAGTGTGTAAATGGCAGGGATTGTGCCTGCAGCAGTGACGAAACCAGGACCTTTCTCACAAAAAGTGTTGATGTCTGTGTGGTGGGATATGCAAGGCATAATCCATTACGAGCTGCTGCCACCCAACAAAATTATTACAGGGTAAGTTTACTGTCACCACCTGCAGCGTCTACGCACTGCTTTGCTTGATAAACGTCCAGCATTCGTGAATCGTAAAGGCGTGACAAAACCACGCACAGCGAAAATGACCAATACCACATTGCAGGAATTCGTATGGGAAAAACTTTTGCATCGAGCATATTCCCCTGACATTGCCTAATCCGACTATCATATCTTTCGCAGCCTGCAAAACCATCTTGCTGGGACTACACTTCGAAATGTGCAGAAAGGTACGGCGAACCCTTTCTGCCTTTTTTTGCACCGAAACCCATGGAAGTTTTCAAGTCTGGGATTCAAAACCTTGTCGATCAATGGGAAAAGGTTGTAACTACCAGGAGCACTTATTATATGGATTAAAACATCTGTTCCAGGTAAGTTTTTCTTCCCTTTCTTCTCACGTTGAAAAAACGACAGTATTTTGGGGATTACCTGATACTTTGTACGTAGTTCTTGTTAATGTTTATTTTTCATCACTTATTGCATATGTTCCTGTACGTGTTTGCCATTCAAGTCTGTTATCCTGTACAGAGACTCACTATTTAACGAAATGGTGTCCTTCTTTGACGAACTTTCGTTAAATCACTATCTAACGGAGTGGTACCCTGCCTTTGGAAGGCTCCTATTTACTTCAGTTCATCATTCATCTTCAGTCTGTTAAGTCTAAATGACTGTCTTTTGACAAGAACGTTTTTGTGAACTATACGTGTGTAAATATTTTCACTAGATGATTTTGACGAGTTGCAGCTGCTGTATGCTGCCCTACCATTTTACTCCTTTTAAATACACGGTCGAGTCACATTATTGTGACCACCAGCTAATATCCATAGTAACAGCGTGTGCAGCGCGGACAGCAGCTTGAAGGGCTGGTAGTGACTCAGTTAGGTGCTTGAAGGTGTTCACAGGTATGTGGAGCCATGCTGACTGCACTGCATCTGACAGCTGCTGGAGGGTGCGTGGTGGAGGATCCATAGAGCGAGCAACACAATCGAGCAGGTTCCACAGATGCTCAATTGGGTTTAAGTCTGGAGAATTAGGAGGCCAAGGAAATACTTGGAAGTCTTCATCATGCTCTTACAACCACTCTCGGACATTTCTACCTGCGTTACACGTGGCATTGTCATGTTGAAAGATCCCATCCGCCACAGAGAATACAATCAGCATGTATGGGTGTACGTGGTTTGCAAGGATGGATTCATAACGAATTCGTTCCATAGTGCCTTCCTCCAGTATGCGTAGACCCAGAGAATGCCGCGAAAACATTCCCCAGACCATAACGCTGCCCCCATCAGCTTGTGTTCTTCCAGCAATGGTTGAGGAGTGTTCGTTACCTGATGTTCCTTGCCTTATACTTCAACGTCCATCCATCTGATGAAGCAGAAAACGCGACTCATCGGAGAATGTAATCCTTTGCCAATCAGCGGCGGTCCAATTCCGATACTGCAGTGCAAATATAAGCCTTTTCTGCCGATGCACATTCGTTAGCATAGGTGCAATGACCATCCGTCTGCATTGGAGCTCCATACGCAGCACGGTTAGCTGAAATGTCATTTTAGACACACTTCCAGTAGCCCCATGGATCATTAGGTCAGTGAGTTGCTTCACTGTTGCGTGTCGATTGGCCCTCACGCATCTTCGAAGTCGACGTTCACCTCACACATCAATGGCACGCGGTGCTCCGCAATTTCCACGATGCTTATTCGCAATGGTGCCATTTCTCCAATCACGATACACTTTAACCTCAGCCGTGCGCGAGCAGTTAAAAACTCCGCTGTTTCAGAAAAACTGTCACCCTTGTGCCGGAAGCAGATAATAATCCCTTTTTGCAAATCTGATAAATTGCTCCTTTTATCCATGACAGCAACGAATGATATGATTTCAGAAGGCCTACAGCACACCTTACATACTCTTCAAGCCAGCTCACGACACATGCTTTCATTCATTGGCTACGCACTGTTGACGTCAAAAGTAGGAGGTGGTCGCAGTAATGTGACTCGACTGTGTATTTTGTACATAGTTCTTGTTAAAGTTTGCTTTTTATCTAAAATTGTACATATGTTGATGTTCTTGTTTATCAGTAAATTCCGTTAAACTGGAGATGGGCTGATCTTGCTGGTCCCTGGGCTGATCTTGCTGCCATCCGTGAGCGTTATACGGGAGCTCATTAGCCTGGTAAGGGGGTTTGGATCGCTATCAATTTCAACTGTCGTTCACTGCTCGTTTGCAGAGTAAGTACAGTGATTGTATGACCATGCGTCGCTGAGACACTGCAGCCCGTTTTAACGGGCTGCAGTGTCTCTACGACGCATCGTCGGCTACCGACCTCCTGCACTCAACGACTACTTGCACTTTGCCAACAGCAGCATACGGTGTCTGTAAGTCGACGGCGAGCTGCAGACTTCTCCCCTATAAGGAACGCGTGTAATGTCATTTACAGACGTAGGTTCACACTTTCGATGAAATATTGATACATGTCATCTAATATCTCAGGACAGCATCTGGGGTATTTTGCACTTGATGCCACGCCATATTGCCCAGCGTATAGAGCAGCATGGCGATAACACCAACTCCTGACTCCACCCATATTCTACTATTTTCTTGCCAGTCGACGGCATGAATCCTTTTCAAAAGTTTCATCGGTTCTCTGTAACCTAGTTCCCCACAGTTATGGTTATTTTAGTCTCATTTGTGACATTCCTTCATGATGTGGCATTTTCTACACTGCTAGCCACCCAAAATGCAACACCAAGAAGGAAGCATCGGATTGGCCTGAAATTCGCAGCATGCGTCGCCCGCGAAAGGACATGCAAACGATTAGCATTGCAGGGCATATGCAAATCATGTGCGCCCGGCACGCCACCGAGAAGCACTATAAGAAGGGTGCACAGAAGGCGGGGTGTAAAACGTGGAAGTGTGTTGTTCTGCCGGTCCTGTGTGTGGAAAGCTCCCTAATGCCTCGTTGTAGAATACGGCAGTCATTCCAGCACGTTTCGGAGTTCGACAGAGGACGAATAGTGGCTCATTGCGACATAAGTTTATCGTACCGAGACATCGGCGCCCGTGTGAGACGACATCCAACCACAGTGAGGCGAGTATGGATTCGGTGAGTGCAGGAGGGACGGACGAACCGACGTGAGCGATTTCCGCAGCCGCGGCACACCACCAAACGAGAGGACCCGCAGGTTGTGCGGCGAGCATTGACGGCTCGCACCGCCACATCACGAACGTTAGCGCAGGCATTACGGTGTGTTGCGCAACAACCTGTGTTAGCACGTACCGTTCGACGTCGTCTGGAGGAGCGGGGACTTGTCGCACGGCGCCCATTGCTCCGATTACCATTGACGTTACACCACCGTCGAGTGCGGCGGCAGTGGGCCGTTGAACGCCGAACCTGGACTACCGATAGGCATGACATTGTGTTCTCCGACGAATCCCGCTTCCACCAGCAACGCCACGATGGTCGGATACGCGTCTGGCGGCACCGTGGCAAGAGACTGCATGACGCCTGCATTATGCATCGCCATACCGGTCCGTCGTCTGGCGTTAAGGTTTAGGGCGCGATTGGATATGACAACCACACCCCTCTGGTACGCATCGCCGGTACACGCAACAGCCACCGCTACATCTCCGACGTTTTGGAACCTGTAGTCCTCCCTTACCTGAAGGACCTGCCAGCGGCCACGTTTCAACAGGACAATACGCGCCCGCACGTGGCACGCATCGTGCAACAATTCTTCACGGCCCACCAGGTGTCACTGCTGCCGTGGTCCGCCTGTTCTCCCGATATATCGCCCATCGAACACTTCTAGTCGCTGATCGGCAACCTAGTGGCCCGGCAAGCACCACCCGCGGCTACGCCTGATGAACTGTGGCAACGTGTGGAAGCAGCCTGGACCGACATACCCCAAGCCCACATTCAAAGCCTCTTTCGTTCGATGCCGCTGCGTGTAGCGGCCGTTATTCGCAGCCATGGGGGACACACGATCTATTGATGTATGTGTGTTCCGCAAGTCACGCGGGCCTGTGAGCTCAATCATTTCATCTTTGTATCTGTTGTTATGTGTTCAGTAAATCTGTCTTTGCTATCTCGTGTCCTTCTTGGTGTTGCATTTTGGGTGGCCAGCAGTGTATGTTGAGCAGTGTAGAATGAAACTTTCATGATTTTCTATTCGTGATTTTTGGGTTTTATAGCATGTTATTTGGCGTGTAAGTAATAAACAATTTCTAAGGTCTATGTTATTGAAAAGTTTTAAAACAATGCCGTATCCTGGAAGATTGCGCCTGTGGAAGGACGTGCTCAAGGCGAAACGATAAAAACATATTTCAACATGATGTCCGAAAGGTTAGTACTGTGGTATCTTTGCATTTGTTCATTTCCCCTCATACTAAAAATTTGGAACAAGATCATATGGCATTCCTGATTTTACGGTTCTGGGAATTTATATTGCCGGATATGTTCTTTCAGCTTGAAACAAAGTGATCTGTAACAAAGATCTTTCCCGAGTGACTTTTGAGATTCAAGGCGAAAAAGCATCGGACTTATTCCTCTCACGATGTGATCAAGTCACTGGAAGCGGAAGCTATTCGTAGCACTAAACGCCCGGAAAATATGATACATTTTCCGAGTAATTCCTCCAGTACGAGAAAAAGTGACAGAAGATAAATTTAGAGGAAGATAGCTGTTTGAGGAATAGATATAGCTAATTCTTTCGGTTTATGTGTTTCATTTGAGACTTTAACCCTTTAAGCGGCCGACGTTTCTTAAGCAAAATCTTCCCGAATTTTCCTGCGCTCCTACAACATAATGTTTCTCATAGCGACCGGGTTATACGAAAGCTACGCTAAAACAATTCCTTTTCCAATTTCATTTTAGGAGTATCGACTATAAATCCGTCGCTGATTGTAAGTGCTCCCTTACAGTCCTTAGTCTTAAAGTATGTGGTCTGATTCTCTTGTAGTTCTTTATTTCCAGTACTATTACCAAATGAATGATTCAAAAAGAGTAGTCCCCGGACACGGACATCATGCCACTGGGTGGAGACAAGTAACTCAAACATCTTTTCTCTTCTTTCTTAGATTCAACTCCATTTTTTTCATAGCATTATTCGCGGTAAAGGTAATCAGGAAGGAAGGATTAATGATATTCATATCCCAAAATGGCCACTAAGAATGACACAACTAAAGTAAAAGCTACGCTCCTTGATGCACAGATTTACTTGTTCGTGTCGCGTGCGGCTAACTTCTTAGACAGCGAAACTATTCCTTCTAGCTGATTTCAGCTTATGTTAACCACAAGTTAATTAGTTCTAGCCGGTTAAAGAGTTAACAGTCGTAAACTAACAACGTGGTGATCATCCGCAAATAATAAAAATATTTATTCAAGAAATTTACTGCCAAGCGTTGAAAGCTAAAAGTAACAAAAATGAGGACTTCCGGCATAAAATGACACTCTCCAGCTATGACAATGTGAGGGCAAATAAAGACGTATATATACGTGACAACTGTCCAGTCAGGATCAATTTAGTACTAATTTATACAGTCTAGCTCAGTCGTGAAGAGCGACAAATTTATAACCCTTGCCTATATGATATGGCGATGGGTTTTTTCTTTTCTTGTGTGTCATTCAGCCTAGTCTGAAAAACAGAAAATTCTATGCCGCTAAAACTTTTGAAGGGTGTCCTTTGATTAGTTCAGTGACGTTCACTGGTTCATTCCATGTAGCGAAAAGTTTATGATATATCACGAAATGAAAGTTAGTGACAGAAGTTTTGTGTGAGCCAAAGCTCAACCTTCAGTCTCTACTAACTAAGCGTCGCGAACTGAATTGCAAATATCTCAGAGTTCATGAATAATGCATGGATTTTACAAGGTTGTTTCGATTACAGGTGCTGCATAATAGAATACGTGACCTTTACTTGGCGTTCAGGTATTTTACATTAGCCCATACGTGATTAGACTGAAAGATGTTTAAAATTGATCAGTCTGTGTGGAAAGCTGAACCAGACAATTCGATCAACAGAAAGCTGTTGCGCGGTCCTTCACTCCATATGCATAAGGTGCAAACGAACCTTTACAACATCATATTGAAAGAACGAGAAAGAAGAACAAACTTCAAGTTGCGCAAAAGGAGTGATGAAAAACAGACCTCCTGCTATTGAATTTAGTGTTACAACACATGAGAAATTTCCTGCCACACTATGCAGAGCAAATGTTAAAATAACGAATGGTTTACACTGCTGTGCCCGTTCAATACACTGAAGCGCCAGAAAAACTGGTACAGACGAGCTTATGCAAAATACATAGCAACGTAACCTATGCGCGTACTCGGTTGCGTCCACCAATGCATATTGCACCGTTCCCAGTCCTGGATAGTGACGTCAGAGCTGACAGGAGAACTTCGGTGTAGACAGAGAAACAGAGAGACGGAGTGAAGAGCGTGGGAAGAGAGGTTGTTTGTTTTGATTTGTAGGTAGGTGACAGGGCATAAGAATCGTATTGTTTTTTGTTGTTGTTGTTTATTAAATTAAATGATGTTTTTGTGAATTTTTGATAGTCCTAAATGAGTTTTCGTGATGATGGTTAAGACGCCACAGCTTTAATGTGAAAATTGTGCCAGCATAATGGGATACGGTAGTGTATTGTTTTTCTTCACGGAATTTCTTTTTTCGGATGCCATCTTGAATAACTTCTAAATTTGTGAACAGTGGATAAGTCAAGTTATCACCGGATGTGATCAGCTCTATATATGTGCTTTCAAACTAAGAATGGAAGACGTCAGTGCTGTTGGTATGAACTATAATCTTGTTTTTCACTTTCAAAATAGTTCCTTTTTAATTTAGAACACTCGTAACATACGAAAGCAAAAGTGTTCCTTAAGTGCGTCAGTACAAATAAAGGTGAATTTTGAAATTATATACATTTCTGGCTACCCAAAATGCAAAACCAAGAAGGAAGCATCCGATTGGCCTGAAATTCGCAGCATGCGTTGCCCGCGAGAGGACATGCAAACCATTAGCATTGCAGGGCATATGCGAATCATGTGCGCCCGGAATGCCACCGATAAGCACTATAAGAAAGGTGCACAGAAAGCGAGGTGTAAGTAGTGGAAGTGTGTTGTGCTGCCGGACCTGTGCGTGGGAAGCTTCCTGATGCCTCGTCGCAGAATACGGCAGTCATTCCAGCACGTTTCGGAGTTTGACAGAGGACGAATATTGGCTTATCGCGACAGCGGTTTATTTTACTGAGACGTCGGCGCCTGTGTGGGACGACATCCAGCCACAGTCAGGTTATTATGGATTCGGCGCGTGCAGGAGGGACGGGTGGACCGACGTGAGCGATTGCCGCAGCCGCGGCACACAACCGAACAAGAAGACCGGCATGTTGTGCGGCGTGCATAGACGGCTCGCAAGCGCACATCACGAATACTAGCGCAGGAATTAGGGTGTGTTGCGAAACAACCTGTGTCAGCACGTACCGTTCAACGTCGTCTGCAGGAGCGGGGAGTTGTCGCACGACGCCCATTGCTCCAATGACCATTGACATTACACCACCGGCGAGTGCGGCGGCAGTGGGTTGTTGAACGCCACACCTGGACAAGGGAATGGCACGACATTGTGTTCTCCGACGCATCCCGCGTCTGCTTGCAACACCACGATGGTCGGATCCGCGTGTGGCGGCACCACGGCGAGAAACTGTATGACGCCTGCATTATGCATCGCCATACCGGTCCGTCTCTTGGCTTTATGGTTTCAGGCGCAATTGGATATGACACCTGCACCTCTATGGTATGCATCGCCGGTACACTCAACAGCCACCGCTACCTCTCCGACGTTTTGGAGCCTGTAGTCCTCCCTTACCTGAAGGACCTGCCAGCGGCTACGTTTCAACAGGACAATGCGCGCCCGCACGTGGCACGCATCGTGCAACAATTCTTCACGGCCAACCAGGTGTCACTGCTGCCGTGGTCCGCCTGTTCTCCCGATATATCGCCCATCGAACACTTCTAGTCGCTGATCGGCAACCGAGTGGACCGGCAAGCACCACCCACGGCTACGCCTGATGAACTGTGCCAAAGTGTGGAAGCAGCCTCGACCGACATACCCCAATCCCACATCCAAAGCCTCTTTCGTTCGATGCCGCGGCGTGTAGCGGCCGTTACTGCCAGCCATGGGGGCCACACGAACTATTGATGTCTGCGTATTCCGCAAATCACACGGGTCTGTAAGCCCAATCGTTTCATCTTTGTATCTGTTGTTATGTGTCCAGTAAATCTGTCTTTGCTATCTTGTGTACTTCTTGGTGTTGCATTTTGGGTGGCCAGCAGTGTATATACGACAGTACAAAAGTTGCAGAAATCGGTATTGAGGAAATTTTGTACGACAATACTAATCGTTAGAATTACAAATTCTTGTAGGTTGATAATTTCACTGAGTCTATGTTTACTCTTTATTGTCGCAAAATGGTATATTTAGCGAAGGCAAAAAAAGAAGACTTACGACTTTTGGCAGAAGAGTTAGGAGAGAAAGTATCTTTCGACTATAAGACAGTGGTTTAAAAAAATTTTTTTAGGAAGTCAAGACTACGAAAAAGAATTCCTGAAATAATTATTAGCCACAATTATAAGAGTGAGAATAGATAAAGAGGAACTCGAGGAACAGAAATGGAAGAACAGAAGAAAAAAGAGGAAAGAGAATATGAATTTTAATTACGGCGAATTGAAGCTCCAAGTAGAATACAAGGTAATGATTCAGAACAAACTGTAGGAGGAATGCTAGGAAGGCCTAAGATTGATTTACATAATCTGATACCAACGTTTGATCCTAAGGAAGGCCACATGAGTCTATATTTGGTCTTGTTCGAAAAGCAAGTGCGTAAAGCACAAATAAAAAAAGAAGATTGGGTTTCGCATTTGATGGGATTACTACCGTATGAGATTAATCAGCTTATAGAAAGAGAACCGGAAGAAGAGGCCGACAATTATCAATATGTAAAAACTCTGTTGCTGAAAAGATTCAAGCTAAGTCCAGAAAAAATTATGCAAATGTTTGAGACATCAAAAGAAAGCAGAGTTGTCGTGGCGTGATTTTAGCTATGCACTTCGAAATTATTGCACTGAATGGGTTACAGGTCTTGAAATTTGTAATTTGAAGCAGTTACTGGATCTAATGGTGACCGATCAGATGAAACGTCGAGTACTATTAGAAGTACGTGAGTATTTTATTGATGAATTGACTAAGATTTCGTCATCGTCTAAACTTGCTGAGATGTTGGATGACTACGGCAATGTTCGGGGAAGTATGAAAAATGCTTCAGTAAATATTCAGCAAAAAGAGAAGAATGTGCCCAAATGGCGAACAAAAAACTTGTACGATAATAGCAGTAGAAGTAGCCTATCGCATCTCAAAGAGATCGAGCTCATGGAGAGTCTAATGTTTCTAGAACTAGGAATTTTGAAAATTTTGAACGTCGGAGGAGATTACGATGTTTTGAATGTGGTTCGTATAACCATCTTCGACCTCAACGTCCATATTTGAAAAAAGTCATGAATCAGCTTCAGCAACTGTAAATAGAATTTCATAACTGACGGAGGATGAATTGTTGATACCGTTTACAACTACCGGCAAAGTAAATGGGTTTAAAATGCCTATTTTACGAGACTCTGGAGAGACTATTGATATTGTTTGTCAGAAGCATATCACATCTCAGATGTTAACAGGAGAAAATGTTTGGGTTCAGCAGCCCCTTGATGTCGCACCAACTTGTTTACATTTAGCTCAAGTGCAACTGATAGGAGATTTTGGTCACATCGTCACAGAAGCAGCTGTAATTGGAAATGAGCTTGACCAGGGCCGATATTTACTGGAAAATCGTACTGCTGCTTTATTAGATCAGATTAAGCACGATAAAGGATTAGTTCATCATGAATTAAATGCCGTGCAGACTGGGTCACAGAAGTTTTTGGAGGAAATGTCTAATGTTCCAGAAAACAGTAGGAAAGAACTCGAAAAGAAAGAAAATGAGAGCTCACCTAGTAATGTTGAAGTGTCGGGAATAGAGACTGAGGCGAGCGAGGAAAATGGTGCATTATTGCCAGTTATACAAAATGATCTCGATCCAGTATGTTCGCTTTTAGAAATAGATTCTGAAATTTTTGCTGCTGCACAGCGTCGAAGTGAGGATTTGAAACCATTATTTGATACTGTTGGAAATTCTTACACTGATTTGTCGAAGGAATCGTATATTTTGAGGAACACATTATTAGTGAAAGACCGGTGTTGAGAGAGAATTACTCGTAGTTCCTGAAGAATATAGGGAACACCTTAAGGCGTTTTGTCATGAAGGAACCACAGCTCACCTAGGTATGACGAAAACTAAGGATAGAATATTCCGACATTTTTTCTGGCCTAGATGTTATAAAGAAGTAGAAGATTATGTGCGATCTTGTGAAAATTGTCAAAGAGCAGGAACACCAGGTGATAAAAACAAAGCTCCCTTAAAACTAGCGCCAGTTATCTAGGAAATTTTTCAAAGATAAATGTAGATGCATGTGATCCCTTACCACCTACTCCTACAGGAAAAAGATATATTATCACTGCAATGTGTTTGTCTTCAAAATATCCTGATGCCGTAGCTGTGACTAACATTGGGTCTGTATCAGTGATAGATGCTTTACTGCAGATTCTTAGTCGAATGGGGTTTCCTAATGAACTTCAGTGTGATTAGGGAACTTCTTTCATGAGCGCTTTAACAACAGAATTTTTGGAACGAGTTGGGATAAAAGTAAAACATAGTTCGATTCATCATCCACAGAGCAATTCTGTTGAAAGATTTTACAGTACGATTAAACGTATACTGCGAGTCTTGTGTTTGGAAGCAGCGCCCGATTGGGAACAGCACGTTCATTCAGCATTATTTGCGCTTCGAACTGTGACGCATGAAAGTACTGAGTTTACTCCCGCAGAATTTGCCCATGGGAAGAATTTAGGGACAAAAGTTACCCTACTCTATGAGAAGTGAATGAAACCTGAAGGCATCGGAGAAGAAAATTCAGTCGTGGATTATGTATTTTAGTTGATAAATCGATTAAAAAAATGCCAGACAGTGGCTGTACAAAAAATTGAGAGAAATGCAGTTAAAGAGAAAAACCTGGTATGATAAGAATGCAGTTAAAGAGAAAAACCTGGTATGATAAGAATGCAGTAAAAAGAGAATTTAAAGAAGGTGATTTGGTGCTAGTATTGGCTAATTCTACACCAAATAAGTTAGCTGTCCAATGAACTGGTCCAGGTACTATTGAGAATAGAATCTCTGATACTAAGTATATTGTAAAGGTTCCTGGAAATAGAATAACATCGCAAATAAATCATGTCAATATGCTTGAACCATTCTAGAAATGACCAGAGTTAATTAATTTCTTATTCAGTAGTAAACCACCGAATCAACCTGGTTTGGAAATAGAAATTCCTGAAAATGATCCTAATGTTTTTAATTGTTCAGACTTTCTCCAGGAAAGTCGTTTGGAAGAAAGGCTAGCGGTAGAACAAATTCGACAATTGCTGGATTTTCTTTGTAAATACGCAACATCTTTATCTAATGAACCTGGTATGACACATCTTGTCGAGCATGACATTGAATTAATTAGTGACAAGCCCATCAGAGCTAAGCCATACCGTATGTCTCCTAGACAAACTGAAATTTTGCAGAATGAAGTAAGAAAAATGTTGCAATGAAAAGTAATTCAGATGGGAGAGTCAGATTATACATCTCCGATGATTTTGGTGGAATCTACAGGCAGAGATCCGAGACCTTGTGTTGATTATCGTCGATTAAATTACGTTATTCGTACACAGTATTACCCGTTACCAAACATTGAACAAAGAGTAGAGACAGTTGCTTCGGCCAGTTATATCACTGTACTAGACTTGGCGAAGGGATATTGGCAAATACCTCTGAGTAAAAAAGCATAAAGAATAGCTGCGTTTGTAACCAGTTTTGGGACCTATCGTCCGTTACGAATGCCTTTCGGTCTCAAGCACGCTGCGCATTATTTAACAAAATGATGGCTAAATTATTGCAGGGATGTGAAAAATTTGCAGTACCATATTTAGATGATGTAGCTTTATTTTCCTGTACTTGGGAAGACCCCCTGAAGCATCCTGATCAAGTTCTTCGGCGCATTCAAAATGCCCGTCTAAACATCAAGCCTTCTAAGTGTAAATTCGCTCAAGCTCAGGTGAAATATCTGGGACATCTAGTACGACAAGGTACCAGAACCCCTGGAAATCTGAAAGTGAAACTATTCATGAATTCTCTACCCCACAAAAAAAACTGATGTAAGAGCATTTCTTGGACTGTCTGGATATTACCGTCAATATATTCCCATGTTTTCGACCACTGCCGCTCCGCTATCCGAAGTATTAAAGGGCAAAACTAAGAAAGAAAAAAAATTGTGGACCCCTCAGTGTGAGAAGGACTTTTAAGAGTTGAAAGATAAGCTTTGTAGTAACACTGTGCTTCACACTCCCGACTATTATACAGCATTTCTTCTCCAATGTGTTGCTTCAGATTTCGGAATGGTTATCGTACTCTCTCAGATCAGTGATCAAGGAGAAGAACACCCTGTGTTGTATCTGAGCAAACAATTCACGGAAGTTGAGAAACGGTATTGTACTACCGAGAAAGAATGTGCTGTCATTGCATATGCTGTAAAAAATTGCATTGTTATCTTGACGGGCAAACTATGTTCAAAATACAGACAGATCACAATCCTTTAGCGTGGCTTCGTACACACGCCAGTATTAACCCTAGACTCATGAGATGGGCCCTGATTCTACAACCGTATAACTACGAAGTTGTACATCGTCGTGGGACGCTACATAAAAATGCTGACAGTTTGAGTCGCATTTGTTGGCTATAATCAGTTATTCAAGGTACAAGTCCCAGTTTTGTGTTGCTGTGTTGCAGTATTATTTTGAAATGTTTATATTTTTATTTTAAGTAAATCCCATTGTAAATTGCATCTGATCCTAACAGACTTTTGAACTTACCTACTTTTTACTATAAACATTCTTCGAACATATCATCGAGAAAAGCTCTGGAGGGAGAAGGAACTAGCTGTACCGTTCCCAGTTCTGGATAGTGACGTCATTGGTGACCCCACTGCTGACGTCAGAGGTGACAGGAGAACTTTGGTGTGGACAGAGAAGCAGAGAGACGGAGTGAAGAGCGTGGGAAGAGAGGTTGTTTGTTTTGATTTGTAGGTAGGTGACAGGGCATAAGATTCGTATTGTTGTTTGTTTATTCAATTAAATGTTGGTTTTGTGAATTTGTGATAGTCATAAATGAGTTTTCGTGATGATGGTTAAGACGCCACAATATATAGAGCGACAGACATCCTTGCCAGCTGTCAGAGCTGTTTTCGGCATGAGAGTGACAAGTAATAACGATTTAAGTGATTTTCAACGCGATGTCATAGTTGGCGCTCGTGAGATGGGCCATCGTATTTTGGAGGTAGAAACGAAGTTTGGATTTTCACGGACGACCATTGCAAGGGTGTACCGCGACTAAAAGAATTCCTGCAAAACCTCCAACCTACGATACCAGTGTGGCCGTCAAAAGACATTGGTTGAACGTGACCAATGTCGGCTGTCAAGAATCGTTTCACGCGATGGGCGTGTAACACTTTCGCAGGTATCATCGGAATTCAATGCTGGAGCTTCAACAAGCATCAGCGTCCGGGCTGTGCAACGTATGGGCTTTGGGAGCCGAAGCTCAACTCGAGTCCCCTTGATAAGTGCACGACACAGAGCTATGCGCCTCGTTTGGGCACAGCAACACCGCCACTGGACACTTGATGACTGTAACAAGTAGCCTGGTCTGACGAATAGCATTTTCTACTGCATTGGGCAGATAGAAGGATTCGTGTGTGGAGCAAATCCATGAAGCTATGGATCCAGCCTGTCAACAGGGAACTGAACCGGCTGGTGGAGGTCCGTAATGGTATGGGGTGTGTTTAGCCGGACCTCACTGTGACCCCTGCTGGTATGTGTACAAACGTCTGTGACCGGGTAACGCTATGTGCGCATCCTTTCTGACGAGGTACACCCGTTCATGTTCTGCATTCATGCTGGTGGGTTGGGCCTGTTCCAACAGGACAATGCATATCCACACATGCGTTGGGACGGGACATTATGGTTAGAGGAGAATTCATCTGAGTTTGGGGTGTTGCCACTCCCATCCAAGTCCCCAGATCTGAATGTGATAGAACACATTTGGGATGCCATGCAACGCGCTATCGAACACAGGAATCCGATACCTCGAAATACACCCGAATTGTGGAACGCTGTGCAGGAAGTATGGTGTGAATTGCCTACAGCATATTTCTAGAAGCTAGTGGAGTGCATGCCTCGTCGTATTTCTGCAGTCCTGTGCTCTCGTGGCGGACCTACCAAGTATTAGGCTGGTGTACCAGTTTTTCTGGCACTTCAGTGTATAGCTGCATATAGAATATGCCACACAAGAAAATAAACTCAGGAGGCAAAACATTTGAGATTGGGGTGATGGGCTGTTGATATGAGAATCTCCCGCTCAAAGTGGAAAAGGCTCAAACTAAACGCAGACGTTAAGTACGCGGACAGCAGAGCTTCCTAACAGTGTACCGCAATCTACGAATATGAGTAAACGTGAGACTTTCGGAGTGACTATAATTGTGGACGTATTATCGGCGCAAGATAGATGCGTCATTATATCGCCCGTGTGATAAGAACCCTAGAGTTCCTGAATGCAACCGTATCAAGCGGGTACCGAAAGCAGACCATCGACGGACGAACCAGCGTCCTGAGGACAAACGGTGCCCTACCACACCATTGATGACCGCGGTCGATGTAGGATATCCCGGCTAGTACAATCCGAGCCCTTGGCAACGGCGGCGGAAATCACATCCAGGTTAACAGTATCAGGACCAAGCAACATCACAGAGGAAACGGTAAGAAGCACTCTGGAGCTGCATACCCTTGGCTACAGGAGCCAACGCTCTACTCGTGTGCCATTGTTGACTGCTTATTATCTGAAACTATTCCTCGCTTGGTGCCCAGAACACCAAAACTGGGCGTCTGCTGAGCGGAGTAGCGTAGCGAGGTCAGATGAATCTCGCTTTCAGCTGTACCCAGCTGACGGGAAGATGCGAGGGTACCGTCGGCCAGTTCGGCTCTGTTCAAGACAATGATGACTCTGTGCTGGTTTGAAAAGCGTTTTGTTGGACATATTCGGTCCGTTATTATACCAGAAGAGGTCGGTAACCACTGTCCGCTACCAGCATGTGTTGGGTGATCACCTTCACGCTTTCATGGAATTCGCGCATCCTACCGGCCGATGGTCTGCTTCAGGAGAACAATGCGCCGCCCCACCTGGCCGCAACTACCCAGGAATAGAGCCACGAACGCTCATTTGAGTTTGGACACATCCAGTATCCCCCAAGGTCCCCAGATCTGAACCTTGTAGAAGTTCACTAGGATGACGTGGAACGAAACATCAGATCCAAGGATCCTGGTCCGACGTCTCCGGTGGAGCTGTTGACAATGCTGGAAAACGCATAGCTGTCATTACATCTGAAAACCGTCCGGCATCTGATGCAGTCGTTGCTCTGGCGTGTACAGGCTTGTTCTTCTAGCTAGAGGAGCAGCACGCTATTTGGTATGTATGTCTTATGTTTTTCCATTGAGTCTACACTTCTAGACATAGAAAATGCCACACAAAAATATTAGTCAGAGCGCACACCAGATTGATGGGTGTACGTCGACAGTAGGGCTATGTAAATTATCGCCATTGCAAACCAATCGTGTGATAGATGAAAGAGATTAGATGGCAAATCTACCTGCTTTAGCTAAGTTTTGATCGTTCTCACTTGGGAATGAAGATCTCTGCATCGGGGGCATCTCGATGGCGACAGAACCTATAAGAAATGAGAATGTCTGGGCGACGTAATCAGGAACCTCATCATTAACCGTACACATTTATCAGAAGCTTCATTGTAGGGCTACATACGGCAGACTACATACTTTTCTACGAATGTGGCTACAATAGTTGGAAAAAAGTAATGCTCATCGTGGTAGTGGAACTCATGCAACTAGCAGGATGTTCGAAACCGTTTGTTTGATGCAGATCTGTGCTCTCGCCAGCGATTGTGAAGACTGCCACTCACAACTGCACATCGTTATGCACGGTTTCACGGTTAAGACTACGCGTACACTCCCAACATCAGTAGACAGTGCACAGTAGATGTCCAGATGATGCCCCACACAGCGCTAACCCCAGACGTCTCCTCAATTGAGAGCTTGTGGGACATTATTAACTGACGACGTGATGTCCCTATGACTCCCTTACAATATTGATGAATTGTAGACACATGATCAGATAAACATGAAAGCACTATCCGGGTAATTTTTCCCTTGGTGACACGTCGGGCTCGCACCGCCCTGGTGGCGTAGTGTTCTCAGCGATGTCTTCTGATCACTCGTCAGAGATGAGTCCGGGTTCGAAATCCGGTGAGGCATGGATGCTGTGTTTGTCTTACGGCGCTGGTTCTCTCCCTTCCCTGGAACCGGTGACCCTAAATTAGAGATGGGCGACTTCTTATAACTCAGTAAGTTGCTCAGGGTGGTCGTTAAACCCCCAATCAAAAGAAAAAACAAGAAAGATGACAGCACATTTTTGGATGAAAGAGTTAAATTTATCAAAGCTATTAAAAGTCAAGAATTAAATTTATCAAAGCTATTAAAATTCAATGGAACCGGTATGGAAAACGATAGTATCTGACCGAAGAAAGAAGTTTTTCAATCCGGTTTTTAATCTAGGAGATATTGTTGTAAGCGGAATCGTGAACTTACGCCCTCTGATTGCAGACTTATGAGTTAAAACATTCTGAATTTATATGAAAAACATTTCGCAGCGGAAACGCTCTCCAACAAAGAAAGAATTTTGCAAATCGGACTCTTAGAAGCAGTGATATAGACAAACATAAGATATGCATCTACGCCTCCTAGCAGGAAAACCATTCATTATTAGAAGCATTCTAAAACGGTTTTTCGATGTGAGAAGTATCGATCCAAGAAAAAAAAATAGTCAAGTTTTCAGGAGCTCAGATTTTGCTGCAAATACACCAGAAGCAGAAACTAACACTTATGTCCTCTGATGGCCAAACCATTCTTTACCAAATATTAGGAATTACATGAAAAACATTTCCCATCAGGAGCTGTATGCGATACAGGAATAATTTTTCAAACCGGAGTTTTAGAAGCAGAAATATCGGGGAAAACGCAATTTACCATTCGCCCTTAGCGGAAAGTCTATGATTTACTTGGAAATTTTGAATTTAAATGAAAAACATTTCGCATCAGAAACACTATTCAACAAAGAAGGAATTTTTCAAATAGGATTCGTAGAAGTAGAGATATTGACAAAATACACATCTACGCCCCCTGGCGTAGAGACCATGCATTATTTTAAGTAGAAAATATTCCTAAGATGTTTATCGAGGTGTGTAGTAACGGTCCACAAACGAATTTTTTCAAACGAGATTTTAGAAGTTCAGATTTTGCTGCAAATACATCAAAAGCGGAAATTAAGGTTTACGCACCCTGGTGGCTAAACCATTTTTTCCCAAAAATTAGAAAGTATATGCAAAGGATTTCCCATCAGGAGCTGTGTCCGGTGCAGAAAGAATTTTTAAATCACAGTTTTAGAATCAGATATATCGTGTAAAACGCAATTTACGTTTGCGCCCCCTAGCGGAAATTAATGGTTTACTTGATAATGTTGAAATTATATGAAAAGCATGACACACACGAAACTCTATCCAATAAAGAAAGAATTTTTGACATTGGACCATTAGAAGCAGATATATTGACAAACATAAGATATATATCTACGCCCCATGGCGGAGAAACCATGTAATATTTTAAGTAGAAAATATTCCGAAAAGGTTTGTCCACGAACGAATTTTTCAATCCCGACTTTTGAAGCTCAGGTTTCTTGGCAAATACATCAGAAGCAAAAATTAACGATTACGCCCCCTGGTGGCCAAAGAATTCTTTACCAAAAACTAGATATTATGTGCAAAAGAGTTTCCATTAGGAGCTGTATCCTCTGAAGAAAACATTTTTCAATTCGAAGTTTTAGAAGAAGAGATATCGGGCAAAACGTAATTTACTTGTACGCCCCCTAGCGGAAAATCTATGTGTAACTTGATAAAGTAACTATACCTAAAATACTCTTCGACATAAATGGAATCGAAAGTTAAATATTTTTTTCAATCGGACGCTTAGAAGCAAATATATGGAATAAAATGTATTTTGAATTCGATATCATCTACCTTTACGCCCTCTTGCGCCGAAATTATACATCGTAAAAAAAATGTAATAAAGGATCTTCATTCGCACATTTAAAGCTTCCCAATGCAAAACGAATTTTTCAAATCTGACTTATAGTTTCAGAGATAAGGTGTCTACATACGGCCGGACAAACCGATAACATAAGCACGATCTTTTTTTACAAAAGACGTGCTAAAAAAGTAAGAAAATGCCACGCCGCATTGGCAAGTGTATAACCCAATATGGCGATCATACATACAACCGACTGATTCAGGCAACATTATATTGTCTCCAGGTCCATCGCATTCATGTAAACCCTCAGAAGACTCACTTCTTACCATGTCTTTAAGATTTACATCTCTGCACGTGCGGCAAGTTTTGTGTCATTTCTTCATGGTTTGGCTTTTTTCTATGCCGAGCTGTATATTTAGAATTTATGTGGAAGAACATAAATTTTCTTTACTCTGCCTTATAACTTGGCAAACATATTTCACAGCAGTGTTTGGTATGCGGGTCATACATTATGCCAAGCGATATTGCTTCGAAAACCTATAAGAGGTCTTTATTATTTGATTTGATTTGGGGCATTGAATAATCGCGATGCAAGAGATCGATTTTTAAATTCCGTTGGTTCTTGGAGTAAAATCCCAAAACCAACCGCTAGTTCAGATATACGGGCCTCGTACGTCCATCATCTTCAGCCGTCTGAGGCATTATTTATCCGTATTAAATCATTGCTGTACGATTACACCAGCAGTGTTTTGTATCCTAACAATGCGTGATTTTGCATCTTCATCGAATTGTAATATCACTGTTTATCTAGTTTCCGAGAAGCTTTTGAAACCTGTTAAACGTCACCAAATAAAAAAAAATAAGAAATTGAAATAGTTTCCTGCAGGAATCAAATACAGAAGACTTCGTGCTACATGAGTAAAAGCATAAACCGTCTGCACACGATACAAAAGGTGAATTTAATAACACACTTGAACTAAGATGACATAGTTAAAAAAGTTTGAAGGTCGACAACCATTTACCTTTTTTGGACTTCAACCTTCATCGTTCTTCTCTCCATCTGTCATTCAGTGTGTTTCGCAAACTCAGTTCTTGCCCCATTATCATTTCGGCCTCCTCCTCCCACCCCACGGCTTACAAATATTCAGCTTTCAACTTTTTAATCCGCCGTGCTTTCTCGCATTCCTCATCTTATGACATCCGTAGGATCGAACTACAAACCATCCGCGACCTGGCAGAGTCTTATGGTTATTCCAGGAATTTGATTGACAGGCTGTCCAACAGATTTCTTCGCTCCACCTCTTCCACCCTGATTGGTAACAGTCCCAATCACAAGTTTGTCGGATCTTTACTATTTATTCCCTCCATAGCCAGATCTTTAAAGACCATTTGCCATCGTCATAATTTGAATTTTGGGATCAAAGTTTCCCATTTGTTCACTTTCATTAAGAACGACAGAGACCGACCCACGAATTTTCAAAGACATGGGGTTTACCTTGTTTCTCTTAAATCCAAATCCCCAGACCTTAATGACACCTGTTATATTGGCTCTACAACCAGGTCACTCGGGATTAGTTTAAACGAACATCAATATGACTGTCGCAATGGATCTTCCTCTACTGCTCGATCTCGTCTCTTACTCAAGGGGAATCACACCCCCATTTGGGATGAATCCAAATTCCTCACAACTCCTCACACCAAATCTCAATTATTGTTCACTGAAAGCCCATACATAGACAAATTTTCTGATACTTGTTGTAACGATGAACTACCCAGAAATATTCCCCGCCGTTGGAATATCTGATCTCGGCCACATCCATATTATTTCAACCTCTCTGAATCCCCCCCCCCCCCCGGTCTCTCATCCCTCCCACCCTTTGCTTGTTTCTTGTGATGACATGGCACACGTGGTTCATTTGATCATCCACGGACACGTCATTTACGCATCATTGTAATTAGTTTTCATTCGACCACTCATTATTACGTCATTTGTTTAACTGTGTAATTCTTTATATATGTTGCCTCTTCCGTGGTGTGTGGTTCTTTTATCGCGTCTGATGATGGGCACCTGCAGGCAGGACCCGAAAGGCCTCATGCATTTTAAATATTTTTAACTATGTCATCTTAGTTCAAGTGTGTCATTAAATTCACCTTTTGTATCGTGTACAGACGGTCGTAATGTTTATACTTTTAGTTTCCTTCAGGCTTAGTAAGAAGGAAACTTAAAAAATGTATGTTTCAAAAAGGTAAAATTTACTTTTCTTTCGCAGATGCTTTCAATGGAGCATCATTCTTCCAGCTTCTTAATTTTATTTTTTCAGGAAAAAGATGCCGTAGTATAGTTTAGGAATATATCGTATGCAATTATAAAATTACTACAGTTTAAGAAAGAAAACGTATGTAGTTATAAAATCAGAAAATAAATTTTATTTCGTGATTCAAGATAATAATTTTTCCCTTTGAATTTGATTTATTTTTAAACAGTTGTGCTCATAATTTTTTTCTTTAAGTTTAGTTTTCCTTTACTGGAAATAATTCGAGAGATCATACAATTTTTCTGTTAAATCGCATTTTTCCACCTCCAGATTCGCTTGATGTTTTTTTTTTTAGATTGACCATACAGACTTAAATATTGTTTTCCACTACGTACAGGGGTTAATCAAAATAATTGAAACACTTTTGAGAGCGTTTTATTATTAAGCCGTAGCAAACTTCGGTCTTTCAGAACAGAAACAACTCAACTTGGAATAATCTCACGCAAGTTATGTTCATATGATGATGGAATTTGGAATAACAACTCCCATAAAAACCCAGTTATTTTGGAGGTATAAAGTGGGATCTGATCTTTTGCTCCAGATATTCCCACAAATGTTCAATAATGTTGTGATCTGGAGATCGAGGTGGCCGTGGTGGCCGCATCTTCATGCTCGGTAAACCACAGCATGACACATTTCGTACAATGCATGGACGCATTACCTTCTCGAAACCAGGGACGGTCATTAGAGAACAATACCTCTATCATTGGGTGCAGGTGGTTCCCAGGAATGGACTCGTACGTTGCAAATGTGACAGAATAATAAATGGCCGTAAGGAACGCCATGATGTGGCACCCCGCAGCATCAGAGAGATCCACCTCCATATTTCACAGCCAAATCCGAACAGTCCAGGTGGTACGTTTCCTCAAATTTTCGCCAGACATACACCATTAGTGAGAAACAACATGAAGCAGGATTCATCAGAAGGGGTGGCACGTTGCCAGTCTATGTGCTTTGCAAAACCTTACAGATTTAATTGCATTGATGATGTTAATCAGAGGTTTGTGGATTGTAGAATGGCCATAAATACCGGAAGGAGGGAGTTTCTGATGAACTCTTATGATGGAAACGGGATCATTCGGACTGGTGCTGTCTGATATCTTTGTACGTCGTCCACAATTTGCAAGTATAGAGGTAACGCCGTGTTCTATCGGAGAGGTTGTCTATAATCTTCGATACAGTTCCTCGCGTTACATATACAATTTCAACTGTTCTAGTAACTGAGGATCCTGCAAGACACGTATCAATGAACATGCTTGTTTTTGAGGTCATTGAGATCTGACATTGTCGACAGGTACTACACGAAAAATTTGTTTAACCTGCGACTCCGGCTCTGCTATGTGACAGACAACGTCGTACTGGGCCCTTTTATGTAGCTTACATCCCGAGTGATGTCATCCCAAGGGCCGCAGGTGGCCTAGTGGTCGGTGTTTGTAACTGCCTTGTAGATAACCTCGGGTTCGATCCTGGGCAGGTACGAACGTTGGAAGCACTAAATACCCGCCGTACGTCGGATGGGAAAGTTAAGCCGTAGGACCCCGGGTACCGTCTCCTCGGTAATAAATAAGGGCGTCTTCACCCCCTTTCTACCTCGCTTCCGTGTCACTATTCTATCGGGAAATCAAGCCCAAATCTCCTAGCTACCTATTTCTAAGGGTTGTTTAAGACCTGGGGTCAGACACTCCGTTCCTCAAATCCTCTGCATACGATCTGATCTGATCTGACGTTATCCCAGGCCGTCTAGGAAACACGAGATGAAAATAAAGAGATTAATTCCATCTTTTAATGGCGTCACGCGTAAACCAAAGCTTCCGATTGGTTCCCAGGCTGTCCTTATGACGTCGAACACAACAATCAGTCAGTGTATCATGAGACTGACGTCACAAACGGAGGGAACTCCTCTCTCCAATATCATGACCTTGTGTTTTCTAGACGTCTTTGCGTCGTCAGTCGGATTTGCATTCGGCGCACTGCGTGCACTCCAGTCGCATCTGGTGTTTCCATTATTTTCATAATCCCCTGTATATTTAATATATCTTTCTTACTTCATAAAAAACTGCGTTATAATGAGTGTTTCGTATCGTATATTTTTCGAACGTCTATGTGAAGAAAATGCTACCCTCTGCGAAAAAGATGTCATTGAAAATCGTTTTCTCTGACGAAAGGCTTTTTATTTATTCTATTTCGCTGAGATGGGATATTGAATGAAGAATATTTGAAAAATTAATTCCTTCAATTTCCGCTGAAATAATGTTACCCTCATGTTGCTCAGCATACACATAGTATTTGCTGAAACAGAATACGGGGTTACAACATAAGCACACCTGACAAAAAATTGGTCACCCCTTACAGACGTTGATCAACACGAATTAAAGCGCCCAAAGCATGCTAGGAAAACATTTCCCAAACCACAACTTTGCCTCCACAAGCTTGAAGGGTTGTAGCAATGCATTAGGGATCCATGCTTTCGTGCTGTTTTCGCTAAATTCTCACTCGGCCATCGGCATGATACAACTGAAAACGTGATTCATCGGACCACATAATTTGTTTCCAATTATCGACTGTCCAATCCTTGTGCTCCTGTGTGAACTGGAGACGTTTCTCTTGTTAACTGCAGACAGCAAAGGTGTTCGAACAGGCCTTCGACTACCATATTCCATCCGATGCAGTGTACGGCAAACAGTGCGTGCAGAGATCATTTGAGGGGATCCTTGATTAAGGTGGTCTGTAATTTGCTGCACTGTTGCCCTTCTGTTGTCTGTTACCAATCTGGACACTCTCCGCTCCGCCCGAGCAGTCACTAGTCAATGACGACCACACGTTGCACGTAGAAACCCAGTTTTTTGGCTTACAGTCCAGTCTTTAAACACTTTAACAACAGCTGCTCTGGAAAATTTCACGAAAGCGGCGGTTTCGGTGATACTCGCTCAATGGCTCCGAGCTCCTACAATCATCCCACGTTGAAAGTCCGTAAAATCGCATTTTAAACCTATATCGTCACCCCAAAATCACTCTACTACTGTCGCAAGCACTAAGCTTTCCCTTTTTATACTAGCCTCACCCTCTGGCTGCCACAGCGTGCAGCCATAGCTCATTTGCTTAAAACTGTCAGGTGGTCATAACAAAGTGGCAACTCAGTGCATACCGCAGTCTGCAATACTTAAGAGTAACCGAATTGAAAATGCAAAAAAACTCAGTTTGCATCAAAGTTAATATATTTCAGCAGAAATCTTTTTCTCTCTCTCTTTGCGCATATCTTACACATTCCTGCAAGGTATAAAGTGAAATTGCATTATTGCGACTTAAACCGTATGACAAAAATTATCTGGACACCTTTTCAGAGTACTGAATTTACCCATGAACGTCACAGCAATGGCCTATGCAGAGTACAGCTATAAAATGACGCGCGTCTCCTGGAAAAAATCATGGACAAGCATAAATAATAAAATAAGCCGTATGATAGAGCTCAGTAACTTCTCAGCCACAAAACAGTATTGAAAAATTTGCCTTGCTGCAGGTGCTTAGATAAAGTGTAAAACATGCTGTTGCTAAATTGATACGCTTAGGAGCCACAACAGCACAATTGCAGCCTGGTAGGCAACATAGAAAGACACAGCGAGACAACCGAATGCTAAAGTTAGTGGTTTAACAAAATCGTCTTCCGCGGTTGTAGCACTCACCACTGAATTAAAAAATGCCACCATCATAACGGTTTGTCAAAAGTTGAAGGGAATGGTTTTCATGATCGAGCAGCCTGATATTAGCAAGATCAACGCAAAACGTCGGTTGGAGTAGCATAAAGCTCGTCCTCCCCCCCCCCAGTAGACTATGTAGCAGTGAAATCGCGTGCTGTTAAGTGATGAATAACGCTTCATCATTTGTCGGTCCAACGGGCGAGTTCAGGTGTGAAGAACGGGAGATGGGATCTACCATCCCAGCTGTATTCTGCCCACTCTGAAGTTTGGTAAAGAAGACAACTTGCTCTAGAGCTGGTTTTCATGGTTTGATCTGCTCCCGTAGTTCTAGTGCCCGAGAACCTTAATATTGTGGCCTACAATGACATGCTCGACAATTCTGTACGGCCAATATTATGGCAAAAGGTTCTGTGAAAGAACTTCCCTTACCCCAAAGGACAGTGCTCTCGTCCACATCTCGAGGTCCCTACAGGGATGCCAGTGAGATGGAGATGGAAAAACTTGACTAGCCTGCACACAGCCCCGGTCTCAACCCCATGGAACATAATTGGGATGAAGTGAAAAATGGTTTCCAGCTAGGCTGAAACAGCCCAACAACAGTGCCGGACCTGAATGCAGTTCTGGTGACAGAATGAAAGGTAGTTATCAAAAAAAATGTACCAAAATTTAGTTGGAAGCCTTCCAAGTAGAGTTGAGGCTACGATAGCTGCAAAGCCTATACCAACTCGATATTAATTATTTTCCTCTTACAAGGAGTTTGTTGATTGGCAAGTGTATTGACACATTTGATCAGACAGTGTTGCTTTAGAATCAATGAAATTACCTTGATATTAAATGATGCCAACGTTCCCGAGCTTTTTAATTTTTCGCTATACAGCATGTTTTGCTAGAAGAGCTGAAAACGTCCTGTTACTCCTTCATTTAAACAAAGAATATTTAAGATTATTACCAAAAAATCACAATATCCTTCCATTTCTCTGTATTTAACACCATCGTGGACCACACTTCTGTATTTCCTGGCATTACATCTTTTTCCTTATTGCCTGTCTAGTTCTTAAGCACTCTGAACCTTCCGGATTCTTGGCTGACAGCATTGCCTCATTCCATTCGGCTTTGTCTAGCAGAATGTGAACTGCTTTCCATAATCAGTTTTCTTATACCCCTTTCCACCTCTGTCTCCCGTTGGAATCGTGCCAATCTGTCTCATTTTAAAATTCATGCTTGCTTTCAGTTGTTAACTTAATCTTTCAGCATGTCTAAAAACATCCGAATCTTGAAGCTTTAACTTCTTTAACCACTGAGAGATTCCAAAACACGAAATATATTTCTTGAACGCGTCTGCTTCCTCATTTCTTGAGCGTTGCTTTGCTTAAAATAATCGTGGCAGTAAGACGCCAAACACGACGACGTGAACATGTTTAAATGTTTGGCTGCTATCCTGTCTGGTATGCCTAAATATTTTTGTTTTAATATTATTTTCGAAGAACTGTACGGATTCTTTATTACCATTTGTGAGCTCCAAGTTTCTTCAGCATACAGAACGATCAAGAGTTATTTTAATTTGGTCTAGATCAGGGATGGCTAACTTTTTTTGAAATTGAGCCACTAAATTCTTAGAAATCATTTGAAGTGCCATGGCAATCAACTTAAATATTAACAACTATTATCTGCTAAAAATGGGCTTATTTTATATGTTTTTGTAAAGTACTGAAACCCATATACATTTTGAAACAGTCATTTTATTAAATCATTCACGTAATATTAAAATTGTTATTATACAAAAAAATAAATTGAATTGTTATAATAAAACTTTCTTTTTTATTAGAAATTAAAAAGACAAAATTAATTAAAAACTTTAAAGTTCCTATGAACTTTACACACCTGCAACACTAATGTGATTTTTGAACTTGTCTTTTACATAACAATTTGTCAATGTTGGGTATAATTCTCGATGTACTTAAAAGAAGCATATCACGAAGATGCGCCGCTGTGATACTAATAGTTGAACGAAATTTACTTTTTACAGCATTCCTGGATAAAAATGTTTGTTCACAAATGTATGTGGATTTGACTCTTCAAATGAACCACAGAGCAAGGTCATGAAGCTCGAGAAATTGTTCTTTAGGGACGTATTTCCAGAACTCAATCAAATTAGGAGCAATGGGTGATCCACATTGTTCTTTAAACTTAACACTAAGTCCTGAGTGGCTTTGGATTTCTAATATTTTGATTTGCATTGATGGGGAATATTTATGCACATCAGACTGAAATACAAAATGGATTTATGAATAATTCTATGTTACTCTTTTCAGATTCAAAAGCAGAAAATCGAGTTAAGAATGACTCGCACAAAGATGTAACAGCTGATTTGTATTTTAAATGATTCACAGTAAAATTACTGTACTTACTGAAGATTTGCTGAATTATTGGGAAATGATCAAGTTTGTCCTGCTCTAAATTGTTACAAAACAATTTTAACTTTAATTTAAAACTGTTGTCTTCATTATAAACAAATAAAATTAGTAAAATAAAATAAAAATAATTATTATTGTCAGTAAGAATAAATTAGAAAAGCAAAGTTAGTGCTTAGTTTACTGGGGGGGTCATTCAAAATTTCCTGGAGGGGCAATGTTTGTCCCGCGGGCCTAGGGTTGGCCACACATGGTCTAGATCTACGTGGTCGAAACACATTGAAATATTTCTATTAAAAAGTTTGCGGTTGGATACATTTAACAAAGAGTCGGTATTTTTCTACAAATTACTATACATTGAAGCAAAAATGTGCGTGGTCGTACACCTACAGGCCCTTTTTATTAGAACTCAGTCATATAATATCTACGAAAACAAACAGCTAGAGGAAGTAAAATTATTGAAATAAGAG
Source organism: Macrothele yani (assembly GCA_039090855.1). Taxonomy (NCBI): domain Eukaryota; kingdom Metazoa; phylum Arthropoda; class Arachnida; order Araneae; family Macrothelidae; genus Macrothele; species Macrothele yani. The sequence continues at coordinate 19,932,052 of CM077002.1, read as the reverse complement.
TTTCTTGTGTGAATAGCGCTTAAGAATTGTCTGGCTAAAAGAATCGACGCAAATCATAGGAATTTTACATCACGTACTACATACATGTGGGAAATACATTAATTCAACTGCTTTCCTACCGATGTTCCATATTTGTATACACCGTTGAGCCATTACATTGTGACCATCTACCTAATAAGCTGTAGGACCCCCTTCAGCCCGTAAAACAGCGGCCACTCGGCGTGTCATCGATTCGATCAGGTAGCGATAGGTATCCTGGGGTATCCGGTACCATAAAGTCAACAGCAAGTCCTCGAGTTTCCATACATTTCGGGGTGGTGGTGATTTAGCGCCAACTCGCTTTTTCAAGTCGAACAACAAATGCTCGATGGGCTTCATGTCAGTTGAATTTGGATGCCAGGGCATTAACAGAAAGTTCACCAGCATGTTCGTCGAATCACTTTTTTAGGATTCTGGCAGTGTGTGTGACATGACGCATTATGCTGCTGGTAATGGCCATCACCAGCAGGGAACATAGTTGCCATAAATGGGTGAACTTGGTTCTCAACGATGTTTAGATACCTGAAAGCAGTCAGGGATTGTGCTACTGGGGTAATCGGGACTAAAGTGTCCCTAGAAAACATCGCCCACAGCATAACACCGCCGCCTCCGGTCTTTTCCCGCCCAAGAGTGCATCCAGGTGCCATTACCTCCGTTGGTAACCGGCGTATCCGCGCTTGGCCTTATACGTGATGCACCAGGAATCTTGTTTCGTCAGCATAGGCTACTTTTTTTCAATTATCCCCAGTTAAATCTTGATGATATTGGGCCCATTTTATAAGTCGTTGGCGATGACGTGCAGTGAGCCCTGGGACCCGACTGGGGACAGTTCCCGTCGCTTGTAATACAGGCTTATAAAGAAAATACTGCATGCGTTCAATGATACGCACATAAAAAATTCGGTACATGGGAGAATAAAGTTCCTTTTAGGGCATGCAAAAACTTGATAAGATGTTTTGTTCTCCCTTTTCCGGCACAAATATAATATACCATTGATTGTCATTTTTAATCATATATTGTTGTATTGTTATATTTTAAATTACGTATTGCTCAATGTTATTCATTTTTCAGAACCGATAATTGGAAATCCAGGTATGCTAATCTTCATTCCTTCGATCTCAGACTGTCATGTTACTAAATAACCAGCCGGTTTAAATTGCATTAGGTGCGTATTTAGAGAGGTGTCCCTTGGGGTATTGGCTATCCCTCCCCCAACTGTTTCATTTGTTTTACGTTTTTGTTTAAAATGCGATTTATATTAGAAAAAAAGTGTTTTAATTTACTAAAAATGCATCAACTTAAATCAGAAATATTTTCTTCTATTTTTTATTAACTTTAATTTTGTTGTGGTGGGTTTCAAAAATTTCCATTTTTGTTAGCCTCCAACAGAAAACAATTCCATATACGTTGCTATTAGATTTGTTATATTACAATATAATGTTATATTTGAGGAAGTAATAGCACTTTTTTTCTTCATATTTAAATCAAAATCTGATGTGTTTCTAACCATGGCACGCTATTAGCAACCAATGAAAAATTAGTTAGTGCAAATGGATTTTCCAAGTGAATATTATGACTGAATTATAATTGATAAAGTGAGTATTGTGATTGAATTATGGTTGAAAAAATTAACATTATTATTTTTATGATTTTACTCCAGATTATGGTTTCTCTTTACACATTTTCTCTATATCTACTACTTCAGCAGAAAATTTATAATGTTTTTACTCTTTCTGTCGCCCTCTCTTTCTCTCTCTCTCTCTCTCTTATCTCTCTCTCACACACATTCTTCTTCCTCCTCTCTCTCTGTCTCTCTCTTTCTCCCTCTCCCTCTTTCTGTTTTTTTTAGAGGTTTAACGACCACAGTGAGCAACTCAATGGACTATAAGCAGTCGCCCATTCCTATTTTAGGGTCACTGGTTCCAGGGAAGGGAGAGAGTCAGTGTCGTAGGACAAACACAACATACATGGCTCACCGAGATACGAGCCCGGATCCCTTTCGGACGAATGATCAGAGACCCTCGCTTAGTCCACTGCGCCACCAGGACGGCCTCTCTATCTCTGTGCCTGTGGAAGTGTAAACATTATGAGTTTCTTTTAGGTTTACCTTTAACCAAATATTTTAAGGTTTTCTTAAATGGAAAATTACTAAGATATTTTTAATGTAAGTTCATTGAAAACAAATATTAAATATGCTGCCTTTAGTATTCTCTAACCTAGTTGTCAACAAGCAATGTGTAAGTTTAACTTGGAAAACCAGACTCAAATTATTCAATACAGTCATACCGAATTTCTGAGTTTGCCGAGTATTTTGAAATAAGTTACTGTAGAAACTTGCATGATTTATAGAATTCCCTCTACTCAGGAGATTATATGTTGGTTAAACGCATATGCTTACCATTTGACTTAATTCGTGTAGGTCATTGGGTACAATTTAAAATCTGCTCGAATAAAGACTCAGTTTCTCTCCGCTGGTGAAGCTCAATTTTTGGGCTCTCGATTATATTCGTAAGAAAATCTTCAATGTACATTGGATCCCATTCCTTTTGATTCTTTCCTTAGCAATCATCTGTGATTAAGCTTTTTATTTTCTTCAGTGTTAAAACGATTCAGCAGAGTTTAAAATTTAGCAATCCAAATAAACATCTGAGAATAGTCGCTCATCGAAATTTTACGGTCCGTGCTTCTACGGAAAGAGAACAAAAATAAGATCCTTATGTTATTCGGAGTTTAAACGAAGTTTTAAAAGATATGTCGTGCTCTGAGCCAAATGTGAAATTATTTTCTATTAGGAACCGTTTATTATTTTTCTTAACCCATATTCAGTAACGTTTAAAATTCGTTCGGGAAGTATGTCTGCTGTACTTTTGATTCCGTTCCCGGATTTAAATGTATGTTAGACTTTTAATGCACTTTTCAAGTTATCCTCATACATCTATAAGCAAGACAATGCATCATGCTGCTGGTACCGTTACACATTACTTTAGGGATATGGGCTTTAAAAATTTGTGCTCGCTAGCCCAGTGTTTGGTTTGGAAAAATGGGCTTTGAAAAGTTCGGCTGGCGTGTCCAAAGTTTGGTTTGGGGATATGAGCTTCGAAAAGTTGGGTTAGGGATCCAAGTGTCTGGTTTGGAAAACAAAATGTCGTACTCTGACGCAAATGTGGAAATCGCTTCCATTAGGAGCCGTTCATTTCTGAATCCTATATTAAGTACCGTTTGATATTCGTTCGGGAAGTATGTCTGGCGTACTTTTGATTTCGTTTACGGATTTGAATTTGAACTATCCTTTTAATACCTTTCAAGTAAGCCTCATATATATATATCAGCACGACAGTGCACCATGCTGCTGGTACTGTTGCAAATTGGCTTGCGGATATGGGCTTTGAAAAATCGAGTTTGCTAGCCCAGAATTTGGTTTGGGGATATAGGCTTCTAAAAGTTGGGTTAGACACCCAAGAGCTTGGTTTGGGAACTTGGCCTTTGGAAAGTTGTACTGGCGAACCCATAGTTCGGTTTGGGGAATGTGCTTTGAAAAGTTGGGCTGGCGAACCCAGAGTTTGGTTTGGAGAAAAGGCTCCGAAAAGTGGGTTAGGAAGCCAAGAGTTTGGTTTAGGAAAATGGGCTTTGAAAGGTTTAGCTGGCGTGTCCAAAGTTTGGTATAGAAATATGGGCTTCGAAAAGTGGGGTTAGAGACCCAAGAGTTTGTTTTGGTGACATGGGCTTTAAGAAGTTGGGCTGGAGAACCCAGAATTTGGTTTGGGGAAAGTGTGCTTTAAAACGTTGGGCTGGAGTGTCGAAAATTGGGTTTGGGAATATGGGCTCCAAAAAGTTGGGATAGGAATCCAAGAGTATGGTTTGGGGACATGGGCTTTGAAAAGCTGGACTGGCGAGCCCAGAGTTCGGTTTGGGGAAATGGGCTTCGAAAAGTTGGGTTAGGGATCCAAGAGTTTGGTTTGGGGACATGTGCTTTGAAAAATTGAGCTGAGTAGCCCAGAGTTTGGTTTGGGAATAGGAACTTTTAAAAGTTGGGCTGGAATGCCCAGAGTTTGGTTTGGGGAAATGGGCTCCAAAACGTTCGGCTGGAGAGCCCCTACCCCAGAATTTGGGGACATGGTTCTCGACAATTTTGGGATGGGGAGCCCATTTCTTCAAACATATTTGTCATCCTGGTCCCTACAGAAAATTTCTACAATTAATTAAATCGTTTGGTGCGTGAAAGTAAAGATCACCCAACAAACGAAGCTTAACTGGTCGCTGTTTTGAAGACGAACTGGCAAAAAATGTCAAAATACATTCATAAAAATCAGGTGTAGAATATTTCCCGATGACGAGAGAACATAATCATGTCCAAAGATTTTAGCACGCACTAGTTAAAGTTTCAGTTAAATACAGATTATTTGAAGAAACGAAATTGTCAGGAAATTAATGGTAGTGCAGTGTTCATTCCAATTTATTTTATTGGTGTAAATATTGCACCAAATATTTATTCTAACCTACTCTTCAGGTAACGATTTGTTATCATTAAAGAAAATGAAAGAATAACTGGAAAAAGAATATTTTTTCAGTCGTATTACATTTGGCATTATATGGTATAAAAATTAGATAATAGTAAAATAAGGTGCAATCAAGATTTCAAAAGAAAACTTGTTTCATGAACCAACATCTGGAAAAATGTAGATTTCCTCTCAATCTAAATAAGTCTACTGTTGAGTGAAAGGCTTTAGCTGCTATTTCTGGTTCTGTTGAAAGTTGTAATTTTCTGCGCAAGCAATGAAATTTGAGGAAATTTAGAAATTTGCGTTTGCATGCCTTTGAAACGCTTTATTCGTTTAATAATTTCTAACGCTGTCGTTATTCAAACTGATAGCCATCATTCTTGAGTTTATTGTGACAGCAGTGTTTACAATACAAGATTCCTGGTTTAAAGCAATTTTCCCCCTGGGGTTAGGTAATTAATGTTTAGTCTAATTAACTGCTCCAACAGTAAGAACTCTGATGTCAATCTATACTTACTCTGTGAAACTCAGCGTATTCCTCGAAAGGATGGAGGATCCTTATAAACGAGAGCAGGATATTTAGAGTTTAACGAGTTACTGCTTCAGGGTTTACATTATTATGTTCGACCCAACAGTTAAGGTACAGAATTGGGAGAACGGCATACATTACGTCAAAATTATTTAAATACTATCCTTGGTTGCTCTTTTTTAACGCTTACGGGTTTCAATGTGTTTCTTCCTTTCTATTCTGCACTCATATGGTCTTTTATTTCTTCTTTTATTTTTACGGTGATGGCCGGTCACGCCCGTTCTCCGAAAATCTATAAATTAATTTTTGAACATAAAATTAGAGAAAGAGAAAATTAATTAAGGGAAAGTACCGTAATTTAAGATCCCTAACTGTTTTAGGAGTTTAGAACCGGGTCGGGACCTCAGTGCATACGGTTTGACATAAAACGGTAACAGGGTAAATCCCTTTAGGTGGTTACACCTAAAATCTCTGCCATATGTTTCCAATGGTGAAACGTCTTTAGATATTTTCTTCGCAATTAATGTATTCCCAAGGATGAAAATTTGCACTTCGATAAAGCTAACTTTAAGTTATAGCATGGGATATTTAATACTTGCTAAAACATAACCATAAGTATATTAAAAATCAATCGAGTAATGTTAGACCTGTTAACCGATGGCGCGACCTGTACATTGATGACGTCATTAGACAAACAAACGTTGGATTTCTCAAATTATGGTTATTTTTTAGCAAGTATTAAGAGTATCGCATGTTATAGCTTTAAAGTTAGTTTTATCGATGTGTAAATTTTCATCATTTGGAATTCAGTAGTTACGAAGAAAATATGTAAAGAAGTTTTACCATCGGAAACATAAGCAGAGATTTTAGGTAGAACCACTTTAATTCTAAATCAAAATTTCACGGAATTTTCACAGAATTTTAGCATTTCCTGGCATAATTATCTTTTAAACCTATCAGCAGTTTGAACAGTAAAGCTATGACACCATTTTGAATTTTTTGCTTTTCAGACTTTTCTAGAGGTAGAAATGGTAGAAAAGTTCAAGAAGCAATATTTCAAAGCCACCATTTTGACTTTTTTTAGTTTTCAGACTTTTCCAGATATCCGGACTTTACGACCCATACATGTCATTTTTCAGATCTTTAGGTCATTTAGAAGTGGTCGAACAATTCGCGGGTGGTAACACTTGCATTTTCCCATTTTCCCACTTTGCTTTACATATGTAGAGTAGTGTACCAATATTTACTAATTTTCTTAAATTACAGCTGAGGCATTATCAATTTTTAATTACGTTAGGTACGGCAATTGAATAACGATACGCATCCTATAACTTCAGTTAAATAAGAAACTTTCATTTTTAAATCGCTGTCAATGTTCTCTGCTTTAGCATCAGCACCCCGCTGCATTCTGATATACTCTATGTATACCACTGAGAAAAGCAATTGTGTAGCTCATCTGCTGTAATCACTTTATGAAGCTTGTTCGATCTCTTCTTCACCATAATAACTAGCTGAAAACGAGTTCCCTTGAGTACATATCTGATTTTAAGGAAAGGAAAAATGTCTCATGGCACTAAATCTTCGGTTCAGGCAGGATGTTAAAGCACTATATGATGTGTTTCTAGTTTAAAAACTGCATCGTTGAGCACTGAACGAACTGGCGCGTAGTCCTTGTGTTAGATGAAGCCATTTTCTCACGTCTTTTTATTCAGACTCGGTCTCTTAAGGTTACCAGAACATATTCTTAGTAATGCTGATTTACTGATCCTCCAGCCAGGCACGTATCCGGGAATTTTATTGGAGGGGGGGGGGGGATCCAAGTCCGAAAAAACCCTGATAACAATTTCTATACAGCAGATGTAGGTGGCAAGTTGTATTGACAGTTTGCTGTACTAACGTGCCGAGAGAAATATTAAACTGCTAATTTAAATTGCACAGAAACTTGTTTTAATGATCATTCATAAACAAACTGTTCTATATCTATTCATTAATTTTAATAGACTATATAAAGAAGCTTAAGAAGTTCTTCACTGCCTTTCACATGTAGGTAGCCGTAGGCCCAGACATAGATTCTGGGTTTGGGCACGTGCTCCGGTGCTTCTTACCAGTTACAGATTTATTTATCACTTCCTCTAAAATAATTTTTTGGACAATTATTAAAAAAAATTAAAAATAAAATAAAAAAAGTCCACATTTTTTGTTGTTGTTGTTGGGTAACCTTTGGGTGAATCAGACCCCCTGCTCGATCCCCCTCCCTGAAAACGTGCGTGGATCCATCGATTACCTACTCTTCAGAAGTGCACCCGTAAAAAAAAATAAAACAATAAACATGCCATTGAATTTAGAATTGCTTTCCTGTGTGTCCTTCATCCTCGGTGACGTTAGCATTTTCCAGTGCATCGACTGTTCTTTCGTTTCACTGTAGTATTGGAAAATCCAGGTTTCACCACAAGTAATGACCCTTTCTGAAAAGTTGGGGTTTGCCTCATTGTGCGTCAGAATATTAGCGGAAATTTGCTTCAGATTTATTCTCTGTTCAGGGTTGAGAAGTTTTAGAACTGTCTGAGCACAAAGCTTCCTCATGCTCAGATTTTCAGGTGAAATTTGTCGAAGAGTCTCTTTATCGATGTTCACCGTTTTTCCTGTTATTCTAATATTCAGGCGTCGATCATTTCGAAAAATGGTATATATTTTGTCCACATTATCTTCTGTTATGTAAGTTCTTGGGGGGACCTGGGCATTCGTGGTCTTACAGAATTCACTGAATCTTTTATAAAACGCAGAAACTTTGGGCGGTGAATAGACTAGCTAGTCGTCAGAATTCCTGACTTATAAAGAACAAATTATGATGGCACGGCGACTTCGGAACTACGATCTGGGAAACGGCGCAGCTTGTGGGTTGTTCACGTGCCGATATAATGAGTACGTATCAAAAATGGTGCACAGATGGCCAAACGACGAATCGTTGTCCGCAGCTCATTGATGTCAGATGGGAGCGGAGACTATCACGTATTGTTCACAACTACCACAGGGATACAGTGGGACAAATCACAAGCAGCTACAACAGTGATGATCAGGGTAATGTGTCACAGCACACAGTTCATCGCAGCGTTCTTCTGCACTGGCCTGCGTAGCCGAAGACCCAGCCGGGTCTCCATGCTTACTGCACGTCATCGCCAATTGAGCATGAAATGCCTCCAAGATCATGGAGATCGGACAGTGGATGATTGGAAGAAAGTGACCTAGCCTGACGAATCAAGATTCCTCGTGCATCACCTAGGCAGCCGAGTGGGGATACGCCTATTATCAACGAAGTTTATAGCACCGGGATGCACTGTTGGTCGGAAACAAGCCGGCGGCAACGGTGTTATGCTGTGGGCAATGTTTCCATGGGACACTTTAGGCTACATTGTACCAATAACACAGTCCCTTACAGCTGTCAGGAATCTTAACATCGTTGGGGACCAAATTCACACATTCATGGCAACTATGTTCAGTGCTGGTGATAGCCATTACCAGCAGAAAAATGCCCCATACCACACTTCCAGAATCTCAAGGAATGGTTCGAGGAACATGCTGGTGACTTTCTGTTAATGTCCTGTCCTCCAAATTCACTTGACATGAACCTAATAGAACATCTGTGTTTCAACTTGGAAAAACAGGTTCGCGCTAAATCACCAGCACCCCGAAATGTGCTGGAACTGGAGGACCTCCTGTTGGCATTATGGTACCAGATACCGCAGGATACCTATCTCCAACTCATCAAATCGATGCTTTGCCGAGTGGCTGCTGTTTTGTGGGCTTATAATGAATAAACTCTTTCTAACAGCTGAGCTAATTATAATGAATAAAGCTTTCAACTAAGCTAGTAATGTTTTATAATGCTTCTAGTACTGAATTATATGCTCGTACTAAGCTTCTAATAGTGAATTCAAATGGTTGTTGTTACTAGTTAATTAAGATCATGAATAAAGTCTCCTGCTAGTAGTGTAGTAATAGTATTGAACAAACTTATAACTGGTAGTAATGTTGTAGCAGTAATTAGGATGAATAAAGTCTTAACGCTGGTTGTTAATAATAATACACAAATGACATAAACCTAACAACCAGACAGAGATCTGACAAGAACTATGAATTGAGGAAGACGTACTTAAGAAAAGCTCTTTTATTATATAACTCTGGAATCATCCAACGCACACAACTCGTTTCACAATAATGAAGAATCAAACTAATCACATAGAACAAACGCTCTCTGTACAACAACAAACGCTCTCCGTACAACAACAAACGCTCTCCCTAGATATCGCTGAACGCGCCTATTAATACTGGCTACCACCACGTCATGACTTACACTCATTGCCAGATCTCATTCAGCGGGTGAAATAACATCTCGTTCAGTAAGAAGATAATTTACATAGTAAAATAAAATAACCAGAGATAGTAAAATCAAAAGGAAAGTGAATCGAGAGTATACGTTACAGGCTGAAGGGGTCCAACAGCTTATTAGGTAGGTGGCCATAATGTAATTGCTCATCTGTGTAAGCTCTAAGCCATTGAAAATTAATGACAAAGATAGAGTCTCAGCCTCGCTTCGTAAAGTGAAATGTACCTATTTCTTAATGCAAATAGAAAAATAACGCTACAGAGTATTCAGCGACAATTTAAATAAAAACAAATATTGAATAGATGTGGCGAAACGTGTTTAACTGGCAAATAACTTCTTAGAATGATTACACTGGATGGTGATTGTGCCACTTCTTGTAGAAAAAAAATGAAGTCTTTCATTGCTTATTCTGAATGGGTTAACAATCTTTCTTATGAAATCTGCATTTCGGTACATCGAATTTTAGAGGATACTGATTATACACAAATCTAAGCTAGTCATTCCTCGGTCGCTTTTAGTCTCACCCAAGACTTTACCTTTCTCAGGGAAACGAAAGGCTTTTCAATGATGCATAATGATACTGGAAGTGTGGCTGCTATTTGTAGCGTCCTTAAAATTTCCAGCAGAAATTTTTCTGCATCGTGCACGCTTTCTAAAGGGAAAACCTTTTCTGTTCCCGCTACCGACTCGTCTTCCCAAAAGTGGTACCACGACCTTGATTCCACGTCAAAATTAACAAGTTGCGTGCCGTAGGTTACTGAAATGTCATCAAAATTAACAAGTTGTGTGCCGTAGGTTACTGAAATGTCATCAGAATTAACAAATTGCGTGCCGTAGGTTACTGAAATGTCATCAGAATTAACAAGTTGCGTGCCGTAAGTTACTGAAATGTCATCAGAATTAACAAGTTGCGTGCCGTAAGTTACTGAAATGTCATCAGAATTAACAAGTTGCGTGCCGTAGGCTACTGAAATGTCATCAGAATTAACAAGTTGCGTGCCGTAGGTTACTGAAATGTCATCAGAACCTTTTCAGTTGTCGTCCAATTTCCAGGGTGAGAGGGTTCACTTTACCTTCTCTGACCTTCGTTGTGGGAACCTATGAGTAGACCGAAACTGGAATGGTTACTGCGAGGGCAAGAAATAACATTTACATAAAGCAGAAGACTATGTTGCTGTGATGGCAGTACATAGTCCGAAATGCTAAGTGTCTTAATGATTTTTTATTTTGTGTGACTCTTTCGAGAGAGAGAGAGAGAGAGAGAGATGGAGAGAGGGGAAGTAAGATAGATGAAGACAGAGAGGAAGTTAGATAAATAAATAGACAGATAGATACATAGATAGATAGATAGATAGATAGATATAGATAGATAGAGATGGGAGAGAGAGAGAGAGAATGACAGAAAATGAGAGAAGGAGGGATCGTCCTCTGTAGTTAATAAGAGGGAGCAAAACAGATCATTCTTCCGAGAGTGAACACTTTCATGTTGATGGAAGGCCTCATTAAGTTAGCTGTAATCATGTTGAAAGACCTTACTAAGTTAGCTGTAATCACGTTGGAAGGCCTCATTAAGTTAGCTGTAATCATGTTGGAAGGCCTCATTAAGTTAGCTGTAATCATGTTGGAAGACCTCATTAAGTTAGCTGCAATCATGTTGAAAGTCCTCATTAAGTTAGCCGTAATCAAGGCTGCATCCAAGAAACCTTAATTAGATTGTATTTCGAAATGTACATTATTTTGTGGAAATCATACTATATACTAACTTCAAAAAATGAAAAAAAATATTGTTAATTCAGAAGTGAACGAACCTTTTAATGACTTTGTTGGGACTGCTTTTTGTTTAAAATCATTTAAATATTTGTTTGTAACATGGAGGCCCTCAGTTTTTGCTCATTCTCTGGATGGGTATCCGTCATTTGTGACCTTAAGGGCGTCTTGATTTGGGTTAGGTAGGAGAATGTAGATTCGCAGAAATAAGTAGTTGAAAAGCAAGAAAGCATTTTTCGTGCAAGGTGCGTAAAGCGTGGGTATTCTATTGCATTTTTCTCATAATTCCACTGGATCTTTCTTAGTGTCAGATATGCACTTTAAACGTCCACTTCTGAGAGCTAAATCAATTTCGTCTGTAGTGCTTTAAGAGCCATAGAACGAAATGATGAGCATAGCAGGTGTCAAAATATCCCTTATGACTTACTAATGCTTTAATTGTTGCCGTCAGTCGGGGAGCATTATATCTCGTTGAATTTTCTTTTACACTTTGGCATTTTAAATACGGTCCTTTTAAGATTAAAATAAAAACAATAAAAGACGAACAAGAACATAATAATAAAAATAAAAGGATATGTTCTGTACAATCTGGATTCACTCCGAATGCTCCATGTGACATTAGGACCTCAGGTTCCCCACCACTGCCCTAGGATATTGATTTGAAAGTAAAGAAGAGACAAAGCTATCTTCTCAGGGCAAAAACCCAGTTTCCCTCATCTAACTGAAATGATTAGTAACAAGCCCACGTCTCTGACTACTTACCCACCGGAACGTCCAAAATAAGTTTTCTCTGCGTGGAGTAATGCACATGATAGATTTTCGGCATTATCTTTAAGGATACTTTATGACGCACGTTCCCGCAAACTAGAAAGAGTTTGCACATGCAGTATGATAAGATCTGTAATCATTTATAACTAAAAAGAATTACAAAGTTAACGAGATGATCTAAGAATGTTAATGTTAATAATTACCATGCCAATGCCACGTTCCTCACACAGAATTCAAAATTCATGCATACCACACCTAATAATAAGATAGTTTTTCTGTAATCCAGAATATATGGTGTTCAAATTTTTCGAAAAATTCGAAATCCTATACGTAAAGAAAATACGTGATTAAATTGTGAATAAAGACTCATGCAAGTAAACGTATATATACAGTCATTTGCAAAAGTTTAAGCCCGCCTGTCAATTTATTGAAAATTAAGACTTTCAAAGAAACAACTAATTACAGGTCAGAGATATTTGAAAAAAAATAACACCACAGATGAATATTTACATTCATTAGAAAATGAAAAGACCGAAATCCGTACTTTGTGTGTCCACCTTTGTTTTTGTTTTTTATAACGGACAGAATACGATGTGGCATACAATCAGTGAGGGATTTGCAGTAGTCACTTGAAATATCTTTGAACCACACGTGCTTTATCGGCGTCAACGAAAGCTTGGGAAGTTGATGGCTGTTTTTCTGCTACTTCGTTTTTTAAAATGGTCCACAAATTTCCCATGAGGTTAAGGTCGGAACTATTACCGGGCCAGTCAAGCACAGTTATGCTTTCCCCTGCAGGTTGTCCTTTACTGCCTTTGATCTGTTGAATGGAACACCATCATGCATAAAGATTGCGCATATGTGCACTTGTATATGAGTTAACAGCTTCTCACGCAACATTTCCACATAAAAAAGACCAGCAGTTATATTAGTGCTTGTTCGCAAAAAAGATAATGAAACAGAACCGGATACTTTTTTTTTGATTGGAGGTTTAACGACCACCGTGAGCAACTCAATGGGCTATAAGCAGTCGCCCGTCCCTAATTTAGGGCCACTGGTTCCAGGGAAGGAGAGAGCCAGTACCGTAAGACAAACACAACATCCATGCCTCACCGGGATTCGAACCCGGACCCCTTCCGTACGAATGATCAGAAGCCATCGATTAGACCACTGCGCCACCGGGGCGGCAAACCGGATACTAACATTGCACCCCATATCAACTGACTAGGCGGATGTCTCATGGTGCTAAAGTTGTAGTTTTTATAAAACCTTTTGCATTTTGATCGTCGAAAATGTGCTTCACGTGATTCAAATTGACACACAGTTGATTTATCGAAAAAAACCCAACTTGGCTCAAATGTTCTGCAGTCCACGATTGATGACGCTTCGCAAACTGGAGTCTCTTCTTCATGGTAGAGTTTAGTGTAGGTTTATGTGCAGATATGTAAGACTTTAATCCAAAATCTTTGCTAAGATGTCGGGAAACAGTACTGATAGTAATATTAGACATTTTTGAATATAGTAAAGCCTTGATTTTCTTGCACGAACTCCTCGGAGAACGCATAACTATTCGCCTTATGGTATTGGCATCACGTGGGGTTGTTTTCCTTGGACGTCCACTTCTCTTTCGGTAGCTAAATTCACCTGTATCTCGATATTTCATGATCGCATTATGAATAGAAGTCTGACTCACATTCACCTTTCTGCTTATGTCACGTTCGGAGTATCCTCCATGATATAAAGTAACTATTTGTGCTTTCTGAGTAACACTTATTGACGCTTTTTTGCCCATTTCGCTGTATAGAAAATACGTACAAAACGTCTCAGCATGAAAAGTAGAAGCAAACTGACCCTCACACGCTTCCCCTAACCCTATCAATAGCTGCTGCTGTAGGATGATGCAACACCGATAGGAGTTTGAGTAATACAGACAGTAGATGAAGCAATGGGTAAAAATTTCCTAATACCAACAGGTGGTCTTAAACTTTAGCAAATGGCTGTATAAGTACATTAGTAAAACTACAGTTAAAGGTACAATCTCAGTTTTAATATTTGATTAGTAAAAAATACATTCGAGTAAAACCATGCATGTAAAAGAATTGCTTTTTGCTCTATTGTTTTTCCTTCCTGAAACTAATACTCGGTAAGATTCTGAACATAATTTTAAACTGAAAATCCTGAGAGAAGAAGATATACGATATTCGCAAAGTTATAACCCCGAGAATATGTTTAAAATAGGAGGTAAAAGAATCGTATTACTCAAAGGTCATTCGTGGAAAAATGAATACGGTTTCCGGTAAGCTCTTGTTCCTCTTCTGAACACTGAAAGACAAAAAAACAACAACGCTGTATTGGATTACCAAGTGTATATTCATATGTTAAATAAAAATCCTTTTGTGAATGCATTTGCTCATTGTACAAAGAAATCGATTTCGCATGAAGTTTATCTTTCACAATTGGAGACAGCGGCAAATTTTCTGAACAAAGCTCTTGAATTACCTGATTTCAGTTCACACGAGACTGTTCTGTAGTACTTTCTTTTAAAACTTCTTTTACAATTGGAAATTTTATTACCAATCATGCCCTTAAAAAGTCGCGCCGACGCAACCGAAATTCAGGTAAGCCTGTGTAAAAAGTGTTTTTCGTATTTCGGCGACGGATGTCTTTGGCACCAATTTAAAACTTCATTTGCATTACAGGTACACATATTCCGAAAAGGTACTACACGTCTGTGCAAAAGAAAGAGCTCGTTCGGTTCAGTTATGTTCGTTTACCGTAGCTTTGAAAATGGAAGACAATAACGTAAATGTTCGCCGTTTAATGCTGTTTTTCTACCATAAGTGTTGAAATGTCACACAAAACACAGTATGAGCTGTCTATAGTGAGAATGCTGTCAGCGTTCGACTGTGTCAATAACAGTTTGGAAAGTTTTGTCATGGAGATTCCTCACTCGCAGACGAACTGCCTTTTTGAAAACATCCGTTGAAGTTCACTACGAAAAAAAATAAGGCATTCATCGATAGAGGCCCACACAATACAACCAGTGCAATTGTGCAGAAACTGAAGTAACCCGTTGGCATATGCCAAAGAATTTGGATCGCTTTCATGCTTGGATACCGCACCATTTGAATGAGGAAAATATTCTCGAACGCGCACCTGTTTGCGATTCAGGGTTTAGTTGAAAAGAAAACGATCCAATTCCGAAAGGAATGATGACAAGCGATTGTTACGCATGAGTCAAACGGACAGTGACGCAGCAAAGGGCCTGTCGGTTAAGTTCAGTTGGAAGAACAGCCACTCCGGAGTAGGAAGATGTGTGTTCGAATTCCACTGTCGGTAAAGAATGGTTACGGTATATTGACGCAGGAACGAAAACTGATTTCCTGGCCACGAGGATTGAAATTGATGGATTGAAATTGATTTCCTGGCCGTGAGGATTGAAATTGAATGAGGAAAATATTCTCGAACGCACATCTGTTTGCGATTAAGGGCTTAGATGAAATGAAATTGATGGATTGAAACTGATTTCCTGGCCGTGAGGATTAAAATCGTGTGATGCTTCTTCCACCCAACGTTCGTAAATAATTAATAGATAATACACGGTCGTATCAGAATAATCCGCCCAGGCGCGTCACAGAGTTCACGTGACAAGGTCGACCACACGGATATATAAGCGGCAGGCCAGAACGGATGAGCCATAGTGCGTAACATGAGCAAATTGGACAGAGGTACAGATTTGACGAACGTTCAAAAAGGAATGATCATAGGCTACCGTGCCAACGGCAGCTCAGGGCTGTTCGCGAGGTACTGTCGTAAGGGTGTATCAAGAATTGATCGCTGGGGCACACAGGTGAGTGTCGATAACAGTAGAGCGAACCCTGTTACGCATGGGTTTCCGGTGTCGAGGCTGCACAAAGGTGCCTATGTTAACCCAGCCCATCGGCAACGACGCCTGCAGTTCGCATGGTACTACCGTCCTTGGACAGTGGGAAAAGGTTGCCTTCTCCGACAAATCCTCTCTCTACGTTTCTACTCCACAAAAGTAAGGGGGTGGCGGATACGGCGTCATACATACGGAAACCAGCACCCTGACACGCTTGTCGGTCAAGTACAGGACTGCGATGGCAGCGTGCATGTCTGTGGGATGTTTTCATGGTATAACCTGGGACCGTTGGTACCTGTGGATGGGTTCCTGAACACCAATGGCTGCCAATAAATAAATATATCGCTCTTTCCACGTTCCAGAAACACATAGCAACCGAAGAATTGTTTACAGCCGCCGCCGTGGAATTGAACCACGGAACTCTCGATATCCAGCCGACGGATTGAAACTGATTTATTTATTTACTGACGCCACGTATTGGAGGATTTTCACCAATGGCTACCTGTCCAAACTCGCTGACCACATGTAGCTCTTCATGCTGGACGTTTACCTTGGTGGTGATGATGTCTACCAATAGAACAATGCACAGTGCCACGTCGCTCAGGGGGTGTGTGACTGGCTCCAGGAACACGATGGCGATGTCTCTCTTCTCTCTTGGCCGGCGAAACCGCCCTACCTTAATCACATTGAGCACTTGTGGGACTATTTGGTTCGACAGGTTCGACGTGTTGACCCACAACCACGGAATCTCCTGGACCTCCGTACTCTGCTACATCCGAATGGGCACGTATGCCTCGGGAAACCTTCCAGGGTCTCATTGCATCCATGCTACACCGTCTCGCCGCTGTCATCCAGACCAAGGATGTGTTATTCCTATTATTATGTAGGTGGTCATATTCTGATACGACTGTGTATATCTCTAATGAAATGGTTATCGAGTGTTGCTGTCGGTGTACCCGAAATCAGTTGAGTGATTTCGTGGTCCCCTCCTTCCTGAAATAAGGCAGACACGATGTGGGTATGGATCAAACAGGCAATGAAGAGGCTAACAGCCTGCTGCCGTAGTTCGATATAGAAGACAGCCGCCCCAGAGTAGGAATATTCGGGTTCTGATCCAACTCTCGCACAAGAAACGTTGTACGATGAGAAACGTATTCTGTATACTCGCACGGAGTGACAAATATCGTGGAGCAAACTAAATGAGCTGCCATTAGCCGCTCGAATGGCCGGTCTTCATCCCAAGATGAGAATACTTTATGTGTGGTGGGATTGGCAGACACTCTTGTATTAGAAGCTGCGGGCGAGGAACTAAAAACCCGGTTTTGATAGGCACAGGCCACACTTCATATGAGAATTTGGAAGGCCACACTTCATAAGAGAATTTCAGATATTTTCAAAAGAAAGGGCGTTGTTTTGCACCCCGGAAATGCCAAATGTGTCGTATATTTGGTCACTGGGAAAATATTGGAGCTGAGCTAGGAACTCCTTCCTCACTCGGCGTATTCACGTGACCTTGCACTTTCACATTATGTCTATTTATTTTGACCTCTGCAGAATTCCCTTAACACACGTCGTTTATCATGAAAGAAATACGGGATTACGCCATGTAATACAAATTTTGAAGATGACAATCCGATTTGGGGCGTAAATGTGACAAGGTTGGTAAGTCAGATATTATCCGAAAACTTCAGATTGGTCGGAAACTTGAAACCTGGTAGTTCTGGGTAGTGTATGGGGTTAGCATACCCGGGCGTTATCTGGGAGACGCGGGTTCGAGTCCCGCTCCAGGACGATGGAAATTTTCAAGTTTTCGGATAATATCTGACTTACCATCCTTGTCACATTTACGCCAAAAATCGGATTGGTCATCTTCAAAATTTGTACACGTCGTTTATTTGGAGGTTTCAAAAATCATCTTGATCAGTTGTATGCCCTAAAAGTCTGAAACAGTCTTAGCAAACGGAATGCTCACGCTACCCGGTAGAGAGCAAGAAGTCTTAAAAAATAATGTGGATCCCGCATCAGTAAATAAAATGGTAATAGTATGTAAAACGTTTTGTCTATCGTTTCTATCTACAAATGATAAAAGGCTTTTTACACAACACACGCTTTCGTGGCACATGAACGTAACATCCGTAATTAGGGAAATCCATTAAATCATATCTCTGAAATTCTATTAAGCGTGATACATTGGCAAAATTAGTGAGGAGTAAACTATGGTCAATTAAAGGTGGCATTTTCATGAACCGTTTTTTCAGCGTACCTCGCGACGACGTTTTTTAAAAATCGCCTGTGCCCGTGTATAACCTCAAAGCACGAAACGAAACCTAGGCCTGAAAGATTTTCTTACATTATTATACTCACTGCTGTATTTCGAATGCAACATATTCCACAAAAACGTGAAATTATTTTTCAGTTTGATCAGTTGGGAACTCTAAAATTTTTAATTAAACATTTTGAGAACGGAAACTTTAGCAGTCACAATTTGTCTTCTGAAGCTTCTCTGCGTAAGTACTGGGCTTTGACTAAGAACAGTTTGTAATTCATATTGAAAAAAATAAACGATTTACTGACTTAATTCTAAGCGGAAACAGGTCTTTCAGAGTATTGGAAAATATGCAGTTTATTGGTTCAAAATTTTGGGTATATTATAAACATTCTTTTAAACTCAAACCTGCGCATCTAAATAATGATGCACCTCATTCTGCTTTAAGTTGAAGTTAGGGACACACATTTTCCTTTACTTACGCAAGTGCGAATATTGTCAAAATAATTTTATGTGATACTATACTTCTCAAAGTAGTCAGGTCATGGTCTACAAACGAGGACGACGTGAATGTAGACTTACCTAGATGTCTTTAAAGTGGAATGGAACATTTTTGCTGTTGTCAACAAGTACATGGATCATACATACCCTGTTACGCTGAGGGCATACTTGCAAGAGTGGCTATGTCATCAGTAAAACGATGGTGGATTAGGTAATTTCCATTAACCTTAATTCACTATACTCCCGGTTCAATGATTGCAAGACATTCGGAAATGTGGCATTGAAGAGCTTGGGAAATATGATATTATAACCGTTTCTCATTACCTTTCCAATTTGGAAGAATACATAATCTAAAATTATCGAATTCTAATGTGAAACTTTGTTAATCAGCTTTACAAGAGCAAAGGTAATTCAAGTTTGAATGCAGTTTTACTTATATGTGCATCCCACGCGAGGTTTTTAATGATCATTAAAAAATCCGACTGGAGCCTTTGCTGTAGTCATTACAGAGTCAAGAGATGCAATCGTAAAGTAATTGAAAAAAAATTAGTACCTTTTCTTTTCTTTCAGTCAAATAGATATCAAATTTATGACACACCAGTCTTTATGCGGTCATCCTATTTGCACTTTAAAATGTTCTTTTTAAACTCTTTTTCCCGAAGGCACGAAATAAAGAAACAGTAATTAATACACACAATCGACGTGAATTAGGAACATCAAACAGAAGTCATCGCTCGTTCTACGTTTATAAGTGAGTCACGGAAAAATTCTATTCGGCCGACCCCGGTAATCGAACCCAGGGCCTTTCACTTACGCGCCGGACATGCTACCACTGCACCACAGCGGCCTCGAATTTTCCAGACTCACATACGACTAACTGCCAAACCACATGGCAGGTTGCTTCTTGGAGCACTCCACAATGCTGGGGATTCACCAAAGATGGAAAGCAGCAACTGAACAAATCACATGGAGCCGAATGAATAATTAATACACACAATCGAAGTGGATTAGGAACAACAAACAGAAGTCATCGCTCGTTCCGCGTTTAAAAGAGAGTTACAGTAAAATTCACATTCAGTTCCTTTTCTGAGTTTTAATATCTTACAATTCGCGAAAAATCAGTGCGCAAAATTTTAATTTTCTAATTTATTTGCTGAAGGGAAATATTCTTTTTTTCGCCAAGGAGTAAGGTAACGTAAATGTTAAGTATATAGATACAGAGTTCCTTTCTCTCATGATCTTTAAAAATTTCGTTCAAGGAAATTAATCTAAGTGCGGCAATGTTTTGTTTTACTTTTAATTTTTTGAAAACTAGTTTCTTAAGGCACGCTATTTCTTTAAAAATATAAAAAAATACATAAATTACACAGTTGATGATATTTACAAGTGTTTCCGAATTTTGACTTTTGGCGATGGCTTGCGGTATTACCGAATGAATTAATGATAACCAGCTTCGGAAGTGAAGGGCGCAAACTGTGAGCAAAAGCAAGAGATGCCGTCTGTTGCTTGTGTGTTTTTGTTGCTACTGACTCGACAGGATACCATGCGCTCTGCCAATAACGGGTTGTCTTGAGTCAGTCGTCAGTCGAATAGAGGAAATATATATCTCCACTCCTTCCTCAAGAAGAGAACATCCATCCAATCATTATGTCGCAACTACAGGTTTATCCTGTCCAATCGATGAAGTCCCATCTACGGACTAATTAAGCCCTATGTTTTTATAGGTTTTTATTTTCCTTCCGCGAGACATTCTGTTAAGCTGCGTCTTTCAGAAGAAAGCGGAAAGTACCTTCTGTCAAATATACTGAGAGCAAATCAAATGTCGACTCTAATATTTTCTCTATTTGATATGACTCATTGTGGAGAACCTTGAAGAATATCTGATTGTCGATCAAATTAAAACAAAATATGAGAACAAAATTATGTAATGTTTTATTTATTATATCCAAAAACTGATGCCTTCATTTTTCTGAATAGTTACTTTCGCCAGTAACGCATGTTCACTATTCTAAAACCAGAGCACGAATTCCGTGAGGTTAAAAGTGATCAAAGAAACTGTTTCCTTCCAAACACCGCTTTGAGAGGCCCAGAAAGAAGGAAACTATTTGTACCGGAACTTCAAAACGCAGCATTTAAAGAGCACTGTCAAGCGCTTGTAAAATAGTTCCAACAAAATTTCTTGAATATCGATCACAGAATTGGCTTCGATGCCATTCAGAACAACATAATAGCATCGCTATTTTCAAAGGAAGTTGCAGTTTCGATGACATTTGTCGTTTCGCTCTGAAGTCCTTTGGATATTGCAGAGAAAGGTTTTAGCAGCTTTTATTGGCCTCAAGTAAAATATGAAACATGACGCCAAGTTTCCCATGTGTAATGAATACGTTCTTCGCACCATTTCATACACAAGGGGATGTCTAAAAAACGGGTTTTCAAACTTGCAGAAAATCTGCAAAAAACAAACAACAAAAAAAAAACGATAATTTCACGCCCCCTAGAGGAAAAACTGCGAAAGTATTCTGCATAATGAATGGAACCACTTACAGAAGGTTTTTTTTCAATTGGATTACAAAACTGAACGCGAAACTTTTCTTAAAGCGGAAGTCATCCATGACAAAGCCGGGTGGCGCAGTGGTCTAAGCGATGGCCTCTGATCATTCGTCCGAACGGGGTCTGGGTTCGAATCCCGGTGAGGCATGGATGTTGTGTTTGTCTTACGGCACTGGTGCTCTCCTTCCCTGGAACCAGTGACCCTAAATTAGGGACGGACGACTGCTTATAGCCCATTGAGGTGCTCACGGTGGTCGTTAAACCTCCAATAAAAAAAAATCTATGACAAATGAAAATTTTCAAATTGAAGAGTTATAAAATAGTGAAGAAATGCGTAATATAATTCCAGGCCTGAGGGGTGGAGGTCTCTGCTATCTTACAGCGAAAAGCGGAACAAAATGTTCTTCATGGATCAATTGTATGCCGTTAAGAAAGGTATCTTTCGGTAGGTTTTTTTAGAATCGGAGATGTTCCGGAGAAAAGAAATTTATGCTAAAACCCTCTTGTGGCATTATCGAAAAGTAGGAAGGATACACAAAATATATTCAACAGAGCTGCGACTTTTAGAAGCACAGATACCAAGGAAACAATTTACACATCTACGCCTCCGAGAGGGAAAATTGTGTGCTATTTAAAACGTGCAATTTTCGAGAGCTTCGCCATAGCAAACAGCATACAGTATAAAATAACTTTTAAAATTTGAAGTTTTGAAGCGAATATATGGTGGTTGCAAAGAAAATGTCCACATATACCCCACACAACAACGGAGCTGCGCATATATGCCAATTTTTCTTGCAATGAACGGTATTCGATGAAAGAGAATTTTTCCAAATCGGACGTTTAGATGTAGAAGTATCACGACAACTGTGGTCAAGTTATTATGCCCACCTGGTAAGTACGTTGTTCCGCCACTTTTTGCCCTTAATAGTGCCTGAATTCATCTTGGTGTGGACCCCATTAAATGTCTACAATTGGTTGGATGAATTGCACCCTCCAACTCTTGAAGGTTTGATAGAAAATAGTCTAGCTGTCTGATGCACTTTTCGACTTCATTTCACAAATGCTCCATTAGATTGAGATAAGGTGGCTGAGGAGGCAAATGTAGCAGGAAAAAGTCTGCATGATTTTCCTCAAACCATTCGCTTACAATGTGAGCACAACGACATAGAGCATTGTCCTGCTGGTAGTAAGTATCCCTCTCCAATGGAATAATCCACAACAGAACTGAGTGGACTTGGTCAGAAACGGTATTTAAATACATTTGGGCTGTCAGACGTTTCTCCACACAAATCAGAGGGCCCAAACATTTCTGCAAAACATGCCCCAGACCATAACGTTGCCTCCGCCAGCTTGAAGAGTAGGGACGATGCAGGATAGGTCCATTCTTTCGGGTGCTGCTCCTTCTATAGCCTCGCCCTTCCATCTGATGGTGTAGTTGAAAATATGATTCGTTGGACCACATTAACCTTTTCCACTCATTTGGTTTCCAGTTCTTGTGTTCCATAAAAAGTAATTCATATGAGTTCCTTTAATTTCATAAAAAGGAATTCATAGAAAGGAATCAGAGTTATTTTATTTCATAAAAAGGAACAAGTAAACTTGTAAGAAAGTAACTGCATGCGTAGTTTTAATTCACTGTAATGGAAATTAAAAAAAAAAAATATTGGTTCCGTGGATTTTTTTTTTTTTTTGTAGTATAAGGTGAATGAAGATAAAGCTAAAAGAAAATGTCGCTTAAATAGAGAACGACAACGGCGATGGCGTACGAAGCAATCTTCAGTTTCTTTGCATAACTTGCACGAAGATAAAACTGCAAGGAAGTATTTTGAATAATTCAAATGACAATAACACAAAACAGTGTACTGTATATCAAGAAGTCTTTCGTAACCTTTAATCAACATCATTTTAATTACCTAAAGTTTTACATTATATAATTTTTAACGCACCGCGGTCGTCATTTGACGGTTTAAAATCTATTACCCTGGGCTTCTGTCATGCGAATATTGAATGGGAATATTACGAAACCTTTGTTGTTGGAGACGTATCTTATAGACTGCCCATTAATAATTCAACTGATTTTTATAATTATGTACACCGATGAGCTATTACATTATGACCACCCCCAGCCTAGAGAAATGAGCGCGCCTGGAAACCGAACGGTGGCGCAGGTGAAGTTCACAGAGCAGTATATATACAACTCGAGTACCGGCTTTCGGTTAGTAGAGTGTTCGGAGTCAGGATGGAAAAAGCTGCCGATTTACCGGAGTTCGTTAGTTGATTTGTACGGCGCAAGTGCCATGTTTGGCCAAAGAGCGACGATTTATCGGAGTTTGATAAAGGACAAATTCCTATGGAACGGCGCCTCGGAACTAAGATCTCGTAAACGGAGAGGCTTATGGGTTGTGCGACGTGCCTGCCCCGCAGAGCGCACTTGAGATAAAGGCAGATTTATTGGACACATAACAACAGATAACTCAGTTGGTATGTTCTCGCTGCTGCCTTTATCTCAAGCTCGGTTGGTATAGCGATTTATTCCGAAATAAGGGGACTCAGCTTCAAAGCCCGGCGTGCACAAAAATGACGGAGAAATTTACTTCGTTATAATGGCGCCTGAACTTCAAGAATGAGCTGGCCGTTAAAGTTCTCGCAATGGTGTGATGTTCTTCCCACACCGCGAGAGAGGAAAAATAAAGTAATCCCTTCTTCAGCGGTTCGAAAAATAAATGTGTGTGATGTTACATTCCACACACCAAATTGACTGGGATTTCTCCAATGTACGTTCTTCAGCGGATGACTGCCTACAGCGATACATGGTTCCGGCCGACCCGTAGGCCATGCCTCCGGCTCTCTTTCGGAAGTGGGGTGTGGGGAGATGTGACGTGCCTGCGCCGCAGGACGCACTTGAGATAAAGGCAAATAGCAGCGAGAACATACGTCTGCGTAGCTCAATTGGTAGAGCGACTTATTCCAGAATAAGGGGACTCTGGTTCGATGCCCGGCGTGGACAAAAATGACGGAGATATTTACTTCGTTATAGTTATTAACGTGCTCCTGTAGTGAGTACGTATCAAAGGTGGTGCAGAGATGACCAAACGTCAATCCGTATGTCGAGCGCAGCTCATTGATGCCAGAGAGGAGCGGAGACTGTCGGGCATTGTTCGTAGTGACCGCAGGGCCACAGTGCGACAAATCACCCACAGCTACAACAGTGGTGATCTGGTCAGTGTGTCACAGCACACATTTCACCGCAGCCTTTTGCGCAGGGGCCTGCGTAGCCGAAGACCCAGCCGGTTGCTCATGCACACTGCACGTCATCGTCAACAATGCATGAAATGGGCCCAAGATCATCCAGGTTGGACCATGGATGATTGTAAGAAAGTGACCTGATCCGACGAGTCAAGATTCCTGGTGCATCATGTGGACGGTCGAGCGGGGATACGCCTATTACTAACGGCGACTATGGCACCGGATGCACTTGGGGGGGGGTAGATCGTCGGCGTCTGTGTTATGCTGTGGGTGATGTTCTCATGAGACACTTTAGGCCCCATTATTCCAATCGCTGACAGCTGTCAGGTATCTAAACATCGTTGTGGACCAAGTTCACCTATTCATGGCTATTGTGTTTCTTGCTCTTGATAGTCATTACCAACAGGGTAATGCACCATGCTGCACTACCAAATTCGTCAAGGAGTGGTTCGAGGAACATGCTGGTGACTTTCTGTTAATGCCCTAGCCTCCACATTCACCTGACATGAACCCAATCGAACATTTCTGGTTCGACGTGGAAAAGCGGGTTTGCGCTGTGTCACCACTACCCCAAAATGTACAGGAACTGGAGGACCTGCTTTTTACATTATGGTACCAAATACTCCAGGATACCTATCACCACCGTATCGAATCGATGTCTCGTCGAGTGGCAGCTGTCCTGCGGTATAAAAGAGGTCATGCAGCTGATTAGGTAGGTGGTCATCATGTAATGGCTGATCCGTGTATATGTATTTTACGGGGTATCAGCTACACTGCTGGCCTCCCAAAATGCAACACCAAGAAGGAAGCATCCGATTATCCTGAAATTCGCAGCACGCTTCGCCCGCGAGAGGACATGCAAACGATTAGCATTGCAGGGAATATGTAAATCATGAGTACCCGGCACACCACCGAGAAGCACTATAAGAAGGGTGTACAGAAGGCGGGGTGTAAGTAGTGGAAGTGTGTTGTGCTGCCGGACCTGTGCGTGAGAAGCTTCCTGATGCCTCGTCGCAGGATACAGCAGTCATTCAAGCACGTTTCGGAGTTCTATAGAGGACGAATACTGGTTTATCGCGAAAGCGGTATATAGTACCGAGACATCGGCGTCTGTGTGGGACGACATCCGGCCACAGTGAGGCGAGTATAGATTTGGTGGGTGCAGGTGGGACGGACGGATCGACATGAGCGATTGCAGCAGCCGCGGCACACCATCGAACAAGAGGACTGGCATGTTGTCTGGCGGGCATTGACGGCTCGCACCACCACATCACGAACTTTAGTGCAGTATTTAGTGTGTGTTGCGCAACAACCTGCGTCAGCACGTCTCGTTCGACGTCGTCTGCAGGTGTGGGGACTTGTCGCACGGCACCCATTGCTCCCATTACCATTGACGTTACACCACCGTCGAGTGCAGCTGCAGTGGGTCGTTGAACGCCGCACCTGGACTACGGAATGGCACGACATTTTCTTCTCCGGCGAATCCCGCTTCTGCCTGCATCTCCACAATGGTCGCATCCGCGTGTGGCTGTACCACGGCGAGAGACTGTTTAACGCCTGCATTATTAATCGCCATACCGGTCCGTCGTTTGGCGCTATGGTTTGGGGCTCAAGTGGATATGACACCCGCATCTCTCTGGTTCGCATCGCCGGAACACTCAACAGCCACCGCTACATCTCCGACGTTTTGGAGCCTGCAGTCCTCCCTTACCTGCAGGACTTGCCAACGACCACGTTTCAACAGGACAATGCGCGCCCGCGCGTGGTACGCATCGTGAAACAATTCTTTACGGCCCACCAGGTGTCACTGCTGCCGTTGCCCTGCTGTTCTCTCGATGTGTCGCACATCGAACACGTCTGGTCGCTGATCGGGCAACCGAGTGGCCCGGCAAGCAACACCGGTGGCTACGCCTGATGAACTGTGGTAACGTGTGGAAGCAGCCTGGACTGACATACCCCAAGCCCACATCCAAAACCTGTTTCGTACGATGCCGCGGCGTGTAGCGGCCGTTATTGCGAGCCATTGGGTGACATAGGAACTATTGATGTCTGCGTGTTCCGCAAGTCTCACGGGCCTGTAAGCTCAATCGTTTCATCTTTGTACCTGTTGTTATGTGTCCAGTTAATCTGGCTTTGCTATCTCGTGTCCTTCTTGGTGTTGCATTTTGGATGGCGAGCAGTGTAGTTCTTTTTATATTTTGAGTTTTAGTTTGTAAAGCTATCTAGTTCCTTGAAAAATCGGCCTGTTGGCGCATGAAAACTTGACAGATCTTGTATGTTCCCATTTCCACCTGTATAAAAACAACACGCGATTACTATCTTATAAAGTCTTACACTTATTTGTTTCTATTCAATCTTTTCCTCAAAGTTAGTCGTTCCAAAATGTTATATTTCTTTCACGATTTTACGTAATTAAGTCCTTAAAATGCATTTATTCACTGAAGCAGAAGGTGAAATGACAGTGATAACGAAATTATCAAACATTGTATCCAGCAGAAAAATGAATAAATCGTCTTCATCTAAGTTTATTCACTTCAGATCGAATAACGGGAGACGAAACAGACAGCAAAAAAGCAGTAGGAATGAATGAGCCAACTTCCTTGAGGGTTCTTCAAGAAAGGCTGTCTTAACGGAGCGTTTAAAAAAATCTTTAAATGTCACATTTTTTTGTGGCTGGGATTTCACCCGAAGGCTAAAAATCCACACCACCATTAGACGGATTCGCTCTTTCAACACAATTTTGCTGTACTTTCTCTTTTTGTTGTGGAAACACTAACTACGAGAATAGATGATTACGACAAACATAATGCTGAAGAAAGAAAAAAATCATGCCATCATCTGATTTCGGTAATTGCCTCGGGGCAACAGCTTCTCTGTCAACATTGCCCAGCTTTCAAAGTCTGGAAACCAACAGTAGAACAACAAAGAAGAGAACAGTGACACGATCTATTATTCGGGAAATTGCGCAGCTTACACGAACAACGCATTACTGTACATACTCTGAAGAGCAATCGAATTAGAGACAGCTGGCGTTATGCAAATATGGCGCTGTGGGGGCCCTGTAAACGGAAACGACATGACGTATGCACCGATCCGACAATATAAGGAGTGATGGGACGGGATTTAGTAAGAGTCGGATGCAGTATAAGTTAGTCGAAGGATCTAAGAGCATTTGATCGTGGGCAAATTATCGGGGCCCGAAGAATGGGTCACTCCATCTCAGATGTCGTGCAGGCACTGAGACTTTTACGAGCCACTGTGTCACGGATGCACCGTGAGTACATCGAATCCGATAAAACCATCCCTGCAAGGGCCAACTGCCGTGGACAACAGCGTCTGGATGAGCGGGGTCATCGTCGGTTAGCTCGCATTGTAACAGCAGACAGACGGGCCACAGTGCAAAAAATTCCTCGGCAATTTAACTTTGGTGCACAAAAACCGTGTTAAGCCACACCATCCAGAACCATCTCCTCGCTATGGGGTACAGAAGCCATCATCCCACGAGGGTACCGCTGCTGACCGCACATCACAGTGGGCAAAGATTAGCATGGGCGTCGAGACATCGCCACTGGACCCTAGACATGCGGGAAAATGTTGCCTGG
The DNA here is from genome assembly GCA_039090855.1 of Macrothele yani. Classification (NCBI taxonomy): domain Eukaryota; kingdom Metazoa; phylum Arthropoda; class Arachnida; order Araneae; family Macrothelidae; genus Macrothele; species Macrothele yani. The sequence goes on along the minus strand of CM077002.1, from coordinate 19,904,018 downwards.
ACTGATGAGTCGAGATTCACGTTGGTACATATGGATGGCAGGATACGAGTTACGGCGCAAACCACATGAAGCGATGGATCCTTCTTGCCAGCAGGGTACTCTTCAAGCTGGTGGGGGTGTCATTCTCGTCTGCAGACTGTTTACGTGGACTGAAATGGGACCCCGGGAACGTGTAACATCGTCTCTCACAGGTCAACGTTACCGCGATATCCTGGACAATTATTTGCTCCCGTTTGTGCGTCTTCATCATCCAACTGGGGTCCTCATCTTGCAACAAGACAATGCACCGTGCCATCCCTCCCGAATTGTATCCGAATGTTTGCATGAACACTCTACTGACGTGACCTCGCTTCCTTGGCCAGCTAGGTCACCTGACCTGAATACCATCGAACACATCTGGGAATCCATCGAGAGAGATGCTCAGGCTCTGACCCCCTCCATCAAATCTTCGTGAACTGTGGAAGCTTGTTCAGGGGTCGTGGATCCGTATGGCTTCCCAACGCTTCCGGTGTCTTGTCGAGTCCACGCCAAGAAGAATCGCCGCCGTCATCAGAGAGAAAAGTGGTTTTACACGTTACTAGACAGGTATATCTAATTCAATTGCTCTTCAGTGTATATTACGCGTATAAGGTGACCAAGTTAAGTTCGTTTATACGCTGATCTTATCGTGTTTGTTTCAGCACAAGCAGTGAACGAGAATTTAAATTTGCTTTTAGGCCTAATACATTTCGTTAATCGTTTGATTAAGACTGGGGTTCCGTGTAGTTTCTTTGCCTCCGGGTAATCCATCACACTTTCTACCCTGTAAGACGGCCTGTTTACAGGAATTGTCAAGAAATCATAGTACATAGCAAACTGCATTTCTCTCAATGAATCAATTCTGGATGAATTTCCCGATTAACACGAAGGAGAACTCATGAGGGTAGCCAAGAGGAAACTGTGCACTTAGGAATGACTACAAGGAAATCGTAAGCACATTCACATACGTACTCCTCAGGAGGAAAATAAACAAAAACAGAAACAGATACCAGGTAAAAGAGCGAACATTGTCTTCGTTTCTGAGATTACTATTTCTGACACAAATGTCTGATTACACGTACGACCATTCTCTAATGATTGCATACTGTTTGGTCACTTAACTGAAATCCCTCTTACCTAACAAGTCCTCATTTGTAGTGTATCTGGTAAAATACCATACGAAGACAGTTATTGTGATTAAAAGACGTTGCACGCTATAGGAATGGCGTGATTTTCTTCTTGTAATCCTCAGGCGGTGAATTCCAGAAAAAGAATCCTTTTGAAATCCGCTGGCCATGGTACTCAGGAAAAATTGCCTTATAATCCGTACCCATGAAGTTAAACCCGAATCGCACAGAAAGGTCGCGATTCACCGGATGTTTGAGCAGTCGAAAAATAAGAGAGGGTGATATATTCTTATTAAAAATTGTCCTTTTTATACATTTTTCTGTTATTTTCAAGTGAATAAAGACAAAAAATTATAAACTTGTGCAGCATTTCTGCAGTTCCGTTATTAGACCGGTGACAATGACGAAAGTGTGCAACACTAGTTTCCCACAGCACGTGACACTCCGCGTGAGCAAATAATACCGTCTTAGTTGGTCCGTATTTCCTGTAAGAAGGCTCATAATTGAAAAAATCTTTCCGATTGTTTGAGGTCCTGCTTCGTATAGCGTTACGCCTTCCTTTTGTGTTATAAACGTTTTCCTGATAACTTTCCCAATTAGACGACCTCTCCTGATAGTTACGACTCGTATTTTTTCAAATCGAAGTGCCGCAAAGGCGTTAACTTTTTTTAAGAGGGTACATTATCCTCATGGGCGTATAATCTACAGAACCTAAATTTATAACTCTTATGACAAATAATCCGCGGATTATACAACAAACAATTTAATAAATAAAAATGTTGAATTTGTGCACTCCGTACTCTAAGTGCAGGGAAGTATGGAATAAACTGAATACATCTATTATAATGTTTTAATGGATATATGTATTTATGCCATGGGCTTGAAAGTCTTTACTCTTAAAACATTACTTATCGTACATTTATGATACATGTAAAATTTGAGCTCCTTAACGCTGTGCTCCAAATAATTAGCACAATATGTTCTTAACTACACAATGAGTAATATTTTGGTTTCTAACGTACAGAAGAGAATATATAAGGTGCATCAGTCGAACAGCTCATCAATGTTAATAATCAGTAACCAACGGGTTAACTATGAATATTCAATAGGCCGCCCCGGTGGCGCATTGGTCTAAGCGATGGCCTCTGATCATTCGTCCGAAAGGGGTCCGGGTTCGAATCCCGGTGAGGCATTGACGTTGTGTTTGTATTACGGCATTGGCTGTTTCCCTTCCCTGGAACCAGTGACCCTAAATTAGGGACGGGCGACTGCTTATAGCTCATTGAGTTGCTCACGGTAGTCGTTAAACCTGCAATAATAAAAAAAACATTCAATAGCGCTGCACTTTAATTGACTTCCACAAGCATGAAGCACTGTAATAGACTCAAAGTGTCTGCCTATCAAGTCGTGACGAAAGTATTACACGCAACGCAAGACTGCACCAAACTACTGTCTTTTAACACTGCTCGTTCCACATATTATATACATCGTTCGTATCTTGTCAAAGCATACACACGTCATTAAGGCCTGACCTCAAGGCAATTGCCACATAACATTCAGTAAGTGAGAAAATATAACCTTAAGGTTGAAACGCTTAATGAGAACGAACTAAAAATTTACATAGGGAAAGAAACTAAAAATGAAAGTTAAATTAGAAAATATGTTATGCTACACCCCTACGAATCATACCAGATTCGTAGTGAGGAAGTTAAGTAATTTACTTCGATATACTTTAAGAAAAGCACTAAATCCCATTGAAGAGGTCTGAGATATATTACGGATGGGATCACATTGAAATGAATGCTTTGTGTTTCCCGATTTATCGAACACGTTTCCTCAATTTAGCGAACATTTTTGTTTTTAAACCACCAAACTACCCAGGTATCACAGCCTTGCAATCTAATGTAGGCCCAACATTGAGCCACCAACTTTTAGGAATAGAAGGCGGCGGTGGCTTAGTGTTGGGCCTATGTTAAATTGTCCAACCTAGATATGTTAACCAGCATTTTCACGTTAAAAGTTACCTAGAAACAGAGTCTCGCGTAGCAGGCATATTTTACGAATGCAGTTAACCAGCGTTTCAAATAACACCATCAGCGACACAGCTTGACGGAATCATAAATCAGTGTGCCTCTTCTGCGACTATGAAATGTAAGCTTCTTACAGGAGGAAGCAAATTACAAACGAGTTCCAAAGGAGCGGTAACGTTTCCTTGCATGGGTGAGAAGCAGGAAAAAGAAAGGTGGTATGGGGGAGGAAATCTAAGGTACCCTGAGAGATTCTTGTTTTCAGATACAGACAGAACAATAGCTTTCTGTGAACTCAGGGGAAACACACTGTACGTACCAATTCCTTTCCCCAAATTGCCCTTCTTCTTTTCTTCTCAGTTTTAAATCTACAGGACAAATTAAACAACACATTTCGTTATGCAGCTTAGAATACCGATATCGTTATTAAAGAAGTGAAATGCTGGGAAAAAAATCCACCATCCTATTCTTCTCGCAGAGTAAAAGTACGCTTAAATTTTGATGCTACATATTTAATTCTAATATCTACAAATTATGTATTTAATATGCAAAGTAAATGTGTACGTATTATAACATTTTTTATTATAAATTTCGTAATTAAAAGTACTAAATAATACACTGGCGAGCAAAAATTAAGGACGAGACGGCTTTTCGAATGTAACGTCGTGCAGAAGTGCTCCACATCGACTCAAAGAATACCATAAGATCCCCGAGATGTAAGAATATGGGACAAGGGAGCAAAACCGTCCAAACAAGGAATCCAAAGGATACAAAGGCACTTTACTGAAAAGGTAGCTTCGAGCACAACTGAACAGAAGACAGAAACGTCCATGTGACAGGCGGCTGCCAAAAGAAATCCAGTCTTTAGTAGGGGTTATGATCACTCCTGACTGCGTTGCAGGATTTAGAACGTCTGCCCATGCTGAGAACGAGGTTGTCAATGAGCTGTTGAGGCATCGCGGCCCATTCCTCTTGTAGCGCCAATCGGAATTGCGGAATCACTGCTGGCGGCTGGTGACGTGCTGCCAAGCGTCTCCCGAGAAAGTCCCACACGTGTTCGATTGAATTTAGGTCCGGGGACCTTGCGAGGCAATCCATGCGTTTAATATTTTCACTTTCCAACAGATCTGCGACAGCCACTGTACGAAGAGGTGTAGCGTTGTCGTCCATGAAGAGGAACTCAGGACCCCCAGCACCTCTAAACAGACGCACGCCATGCAGGAGAACCTCGGCACTATAGCGGACACCAGTGACTAAACCTCATTGGAAGATGTAGAGGTCAGTACGGCTACCAAGCATGACACCGCCTCAAACCAGAACTCCGCCACCTCCAAACAGGTCCCTTTCGATGATGTTGGAGGTGTTATTGCGTGGTCCCCGCTCTCTCCAGATGTGTATACGTCCAGAATAGCTCGCCAGACTAAATCGGCTTTCATCCGTAAAGAGAACTCGACCCCAATGCTGAAGTGTACAGTTCTTATGCTCCTGGCACCACAGAAACCGCCGGTTCCGATGAGCAGGTGTTAATGGCACACACCGTACTGGTCGTCGTGCAAATAGACCACCTTTGTGCAGCCTCCTGGCCACGGTAAAACGCGATGCGGACGTCCAGTTGTATGTTGCATGTGCCTTGCAATTTCTCCCGCTGTCTGCCGTCTGTCATTTCTCGCCTGTAGGACAATATACCGGTCGTCCGCCGCCGTGGTTCATCGTGGACGACCACTGTTAAACTATAAGACAGCTGTTCCTGTCGTTTGAAATGCTTTCCAAGCTCGTTAAACGATGCTGTGAGCGATCCCGAACTCCTCGGGCACACTAGTCACACTTCGACCTTCTTCCAACTTCTCTAGGCACGACCTCGGGTAAAGTCATCCAGATGTCGTCTACTGGATTGCCTGTTGGCCAAATCACACGGTGGCAGCAACTCGACGTCGTTAAAACCGATGAACACCGTGCAATTGCTTTCACTGAATTGCTGAGCGTACACTTCCCGTGTGCTTTATAACCTATCGACCCCCCCCTTAATGTCATGCTGCATATATGCGCATTCTCTACCATACCGGACCCTAGTCTATCTCCTGAGTGGTCTTTCGGTCCGTTCAGCCTCCTCGTTCCGATGTTATGCTAATTTCTCCTCTTAGTCATTAATTTTTGCACACCAGTGTATAAATAATTCAAATTTTACTGAAAGAAAGAGAACTTAGCTGCTCACATACCTTTTAATGAACACTAGCTTAATTTGAATATATCATTCGAAGGGCTTCCTCGATTTAGCGAATTCCGCGATTTTACGTACAAGACTGTAGGTCCATTAAAGCTCGGTAAATCGAGGTTTGACTGTATACCAAAGTGAAAGAGTAGGGACAATCTGAATTCAAGCATCTAAAGTTAGGTTTAATAACTCTAAAGTGATTATACGATTTTCTAAAATAAGTCGCAAAAGGAAGTCAAATAGCTGTAGATCTCAACATTCTGCGTTATGCTGTTTGCGTTGATCCCTCGAGGAACTGTAGCAGATCCTAGTCTACAGTAAACAATGGCCCGTACTTTGCACCCTGAGGTGAGCGTGTATGACCTTAATTCATCATTATAAATTTTTTGCTGCAAATGGTACGAACATTCGACCCACTCTGGTAGTATTAGTACTGAGCAGAAATGCGTGGCGAGTTCTATTTATACATTTAACTTTCCAAGGAAAAAATGATATCAGGTCGTTCGGAAAATAATGGCCGATTTTCTGAGGCGCCACATTCGATTTGACTACAGTGCTTGCAGACCAACCCGCTTGCAACGCCATTCGTACGAGTCAAAGGGCAACTCAGACGAGTCATAAACGTCCTAACCAGTTGAGCTGCAGTGGTTGCTACACGTGTTCCTCGCATCACAGTCAGAGAACTCGCTAAACAGTACATTGTGTCCGTGTTCACCATTTTCTAATATCTCCACTAAATTGGTTAGGTCTAGAATCTCGATACGTGGATCCAACAGGAACTGACGAAGCAGCGGGAAAAACAGGGGTTTTAGATGAGCAGTAACCTTCTGCTTCGCAATAGAAAGTAGCCTGTACTTTTTAGCACGTCTTTTGTAAAAAAAGATCGTGTTTCTGTTATCGGGTTGTCCGTCCGTCTGTACCCACGATATCTCTGCAACTATTAGGCCGATTTGAAAAATTCTTTTTGCATTCGGTAGCTTGAAATATGCAAATGATGATCCTTCATTTCGTTTTTTTTTACGATGTACAATTTCGCCGCTAGAGGGCGTAAATGCAGAAGATGTCGAATTCAAAAATACGTTTTATTCCACATATTTGCTTCTAAACACCCGATTGAAAAAAAATTATCATTCGATTCCATTTATGTCGAAGAGTATTTTAGATATAGTTACTTTTTCAAATTACGCATAGATTTTCCGCTAATGTGCGTAAAAGTAAATTACATTTTTCCCGATAACTCTTTTTCTAAAATTCCGATTTGAAAAAAAATTTCTCCGGCGGATGCATCTTCTGATGGAACATCTTTTTCACATAATTTCTAATGTTTGGTAAAGAATGGTTTAGCCACCAGGGGTCATAAGTGTTAATTTCTGCTTCTGAAGTATTTGTTGCGAAATATGGGATCCTGAAAACTCGACATTTTTTCTGTTTTCTTGGACCGATACCGCTTATATGGATAAACCTTTTGAGAATACTTTCTTCCTAAAATAATGCATGGTTTATTCACCAGGGGACGTAAAGTCACATCTTATTTTTGTCGATATCTCTGTTTCTAAGAGTTCGTAAGCTCACGTTTCCATTTACAACAATATCTGAGAGATTAAAAACCCGATTGAAAATCTTCTTTCTTTGGTCAGATCTATTGTTTTCCATACCGGTTCCATTGACTTTGAATAGCTTTGATAAATTTAATTAGCGTCAGAACGGATTCAAAAGACGTGCTTACTACACCCGAAATTTCGGTGTCATCTTTCTTGTTTTTTTTTTTTTTTTTGGTTGTAGGTTTAACGACCACCGTGACCAATTCAATGGGCTATAAGGCACTGGCTCTCTCCCTTCCCTGGCTGGTTCCAGGGAAGGCAGAGAGCCAGTGCCGTAAGACAATCACAACATCCATGCCTCATCGGGATTTGAACGCGGACCCATCACGGACGAATGACCAGAGGCCATCGCTTAGATCACTGCGCCCCCAAGGCGGCAGCCTTTACTTCATCGCTTGTAACATGTGATGAAAAGTGGGTGCTGCACGACAACAGTAAGCGATCCGGACAACAACTGAGCCATGGTTATCCATCGAAACAACATCCTAAACCAAGGGTGACCCCAAAGAAGGTATTGTTGACAGCGTGGTGGACTTTCGCGCGGTCATATACAACAGGTTCTTGAATTCTGGTGAAAGCAATACCTTAGTCACATCCTGTGAAGAAATTGACAGAATGTACCAGAAGTTGTGTTCCAAGCAGCTATCTTTAGTGAGAAGGAATGGTACTATCCTCCTCAACTATAACGCGAGCCTACGCGTGTCCCAAGCGACGAAACAGAAACTGCACGAACTGAGGTTCGAAATTCTCTCAAATCCAGCCAACTCACCTGACTTAACACCTACCGATTTTCTACCTCTTCATGCATTTCAGCAATTATCTCAAGGGCAGAACCTTCAAAAACTGATCGGAGGCCGAAATTTCATTCCGAGACTTTCTTGCCAGATTTCTTTCGGATTGGTCTAGAAGCACTTGCCATTCGCTGGCATAGGTTCATAGCTGCAGAAGATGCCTTATTAATATTGATTCGTAAAGGTTTTATTTCTCATTTTAGTCTACCGATAAAAGTAACGATTATCTTTGCAGTCGTTTACACTTTCAAAGTGAACGGAAAGCTCTTGAGGACATAAGACCGAATTCAAGATTTTGATTCGTTGGCACGTACTTTAGACAAGCACACTTTTTGATTTAAAAACAAGTGTGTTTGTGTGAATGGCTTATGTTGTCAACTGTATTGGCTTAGGACAGAACATAATTCTGAGAAACAGTTTTTGAATTGCAGACGAAGAGGTTAATACGTTAATATCAACGGGTGATTCTTAAAGCATCTTTTTGATTCCTTTATCTTCATATTACCATAAACGATTTTATTTAATTTATTACCTATTATTATTTATTATATTTATTTTGATTGCTTCACCTTCATATTGATATAAGCCATTTCATTTAATTTATTACCTATTATTTATTAATAACATCTATGAAAATGGAAGTGCAAAGATTCAGCTATTTGAGAATGCAGCACCCATAAAAATTGGAAAGGGAGTAAGACAAGGTGACACTAAAACTCCCAAACTCCTTAATGCCACATTGGAAAATGTCTTTCAATCACTGAACTGGGAAAACAAAGGGATAAAGATTATGTAACTCACCTTCGTTTTGCTGATGACATAGTCATTTTTGCAACTACTCCCATCAGAGCTGCAGAGTATGATCCAGGAACTTGCTGAAAAGAGTAAAGGAGCGGGAATAAAAATTTAGCGTTTAGGAGACAAAAGTCTTGTGCAATGCTTTTACAAGAAAGGAAGATTTACCGATTGATGGGGAAAAGCTGGAGATAACCAATACCTACCTGTATCTTGGACAGCTGATATCAAGTGATATTCACCTTGATGAAGAAATTAATCAGCGTATAAAACTTGCCTGGAGAACGTTTGGAAGAAGCAGTATAACTTTCAAGAGCAATATGCCATTATGTCTTAATAGAAAAGTGTTTGATCAATGCATCCTTCCAGTGCTTACATATGGTGCAGAGACGTGGACCTTAACTAAAAGAGACATACAAAGATTGCAAACAACTGAAAGAGTATGGAGAGGTGATGCTTGGTGTAACCAGGAGACATAAGAAGAGGAACTCGTGGGTCAGAAACATGACTAGAATGAAAGACATCGTGATCAGAGTAAAATCCTCACTGAAATGGCAATGGGTTGGACATATTGCCAGAAGAACAGACCATCGATGGACAGCTGAAATTTTAGACTGGATTCCGAGGGACAGGAAAAGACTCAGAAGAAGACCACATGAGGGATGGGGGCATGAAATTCGAAAGTACGCGGGAGTAACATGGAAGAGACTGGCACAAGACAGACCGTTGGGGAAGAAACTTGGAGAGAACTTCGTACAGCAGTGGATTGATAATGGCTGACAATGATGATGAAGATGATGATTATTATCTATTATATTTATTTTTATTGTTCCACCTTCTCTTTGATTGCTTCACTTTCATATCGACATAAACCGTTTCATTTAATTTATTACCTGTTATTATTTATTATATTCATTTTGATTGCTTCACCTTTATATTGACATAAGCCATTTCATTTCATTTTATTTTATATTATTACATTGAGCGTGATAAATTCAAGTGTTGCCAAATGCCCGCTATACGTCAGAATGAGCTGAAGAGACCCATACTACTTCATAGCGTCTAAATCTCTTTTGAAAAGGCCGATCAAAAATTATTATGACACAAAAGATATGATATCCAGTTAAAGAGGTGAACAAGAAAATTTGTTAGTGACGATATAAAATCTAAAAGACAAATCGTGTGGATTTTAAATACTTGTGCTCAACTTTACAAACCGATGGCATCGGCGAGAAAGCGCTTCAGGAGCGAATAAGATCTGGAGTGAATAAATGAAAAGAGAGATTTTATTGGTAGTATGTTATAGAACAACCCAAATGAAAGTGAAATCAAAAATATACAATGCAGCCGAAGGACCTTCTCTTTTATACGAGTTGGAAACTTGGGCAAATAGAAGAACAAAGGAACAAAGGGAAAGAACGGAGATGCGGATATTCATGTGGATGAAAGGGATATCGAGGAAACAATATGAAAGAAATCAGGAATGAGTTGGAATTAGAAAAGAAACTGTGAAAAGTTAAAAGACAGAGTGTCGTCCTAGACGGAACGGATATGTCTGACGAAGAGAGAAAGAAATTTCATTTGGAAAGGCAATTGAAATAAAAGTGCCAGGAAACAGAGGGAACAGGATGACCAAGTAAACAAAGGTGGAAAAAATAGTGGCAGCCATGAAGGAAGCAAAACAAAAGGGGAGCATGCGCAGAATAGAAAGCAATGGAGGAAACGTGTTACACTGTAGATCAATCAGGGAATACAGCTGCTTAAAGTTAGAAGATGGTCTAGTGTTCATGCTGTCCCGAATTTGGAGGTGTTTTTCTATTATGACCTCACCGTCACATACTAAGAGTAACGGTAAGGTCATACTAGTTTGGACTAACTGTGTTCAAGATATAAGGCTAAATTATTTCGTCACACGGACACCTTATAATATACTGCTGTGCCATTTGTAACGGAACGCAGATAGTGAATTACGTCTTGCGCAGTCAGCACGTACAAACCCCAAAATAAATAAGCTCGTAGGGATATGATGAGAAATTAGCACGACAGTGAATGCAGCATGCTTCGATCGACAGCGTTAACAGATTTTCAGCGCAGGTTAATAATAGGGTACTGCGTAAGTAGTTTTTCTCGTACGTGACTTTTTTGGGGGAGCGGGTTGAGGGATTCAAATAAATTATTTATTTGACCTGGGGGTACATACACAATGACAGGGCAAAAAGACGTAGTTCTACAGTATTGACAGGCAGACATAGATAGTATATTTAGTTTACATCAACAATGTACATAGCAAACATGCTATACAGTATGCAGAATTATAAAATGATCAAGTAGCACAGAGAGAGCCAGTGCTAATCAAACAACATACTGAGAGCCAGTGCCGAAAGACAAACACAAATATCCATGCCTTACCCAGGATGCGAACCCGGATCCCTCCATGGGCGAATGGTCATAAGCCAGCGCTTAGACCACTTCGCAACCAGAGTGGCTCGTGGCGTTTTAACTGCACTAAAGATTCTTTGGTCGGCGGTTAGTAATACGATATGCAAATTGCAGTTGACTGAGGCGAAATCTCACGAGAAACGACCTGGTAAACTTCCGAAACTGACAGAACTTGACAGAAAGGGCTGTGCAAAGAAGTTTACGCTCACTACACAAATCAACATTGTTTCAAATCCAACCAACCCTATATGAGACTACTGAAAATAATGTAAGCGCCAGTAGAGAGCACTGGACCCAGCACGAGCAAACATCCACAAGACGCTAATCATTTTGACAAGTGCCACTCGGATATTAAAGTATTGTAAGAACTGTCGATATTTGGTTGTGCATAGGACTGGCGAATCATCGTACGCTGTGAAACAGTCTGATGATCGTTTCTCGGTATGGCTGATGTTGTGAGAAAGGTAGCTTCTAGACTATAAAGTTATAATATTTAAATTTTGGAGGCAGTGTAATACAGGGTGTTTCAAATGGGGGTGTAGAACTTTGCATTGAGAATAACTCGGAAGACAAACAAAATCTGAACCAGTCGCATAATGCAGTGAGACACAGCAAGATTCTACCACGTCACTGGATTACCAAATTCCGCCACGGGAGGGCGTTCCATGTCAAACGCTTGCAAAATGGTGCCTTTCGACGTTACTGAGCGAGCACGTTGTCTTATTTGGTTCGGGGAAACAAAGTCTGTGACACAAGTTCAGAGGAATGTTCTCAAACAAAACGGCAAAGAACCTCCCAGTAGGTACACGATCTATCCGTGGCAGAGTAATTTAGTCGAAACAAGTTGCTTTATTTGTTATACCATGTGAAGCGTTCGGCCACGTGCCTCCAACGCTGTTGTGGGTAAAGTGCTTGAGAACTTCATTAGAAGTCCTTGAATGTCAACGAGACTTGCGTCCCAGGAAACTAAAATTCCTCATGTGACTGTGAAACATGTTCTGCGACATCGTCCGCATTTCAAACCGTGCAAATTTTCCATCGTGTACCAGCTGAAGGCAGACGATGGTGAAATACGCAACGATTTCTGAACGGTAATAATCAGTAGGATACAGTAGAAGAAAATAAGAAATTTCTGGAGACGATCACTTTCATTGACGAATGCACTTTTCACTTCAATGGTCAAGTCAACACCCATCACTGCATAATTTGTGGAAGCGAACATCCACATGCAAACAAAGAACATGTTCATGACAACCCTAAAGTTAACTTTTTATGCCTCATGAGCATGACAAAAGTCTGCAGACACGTCTTTTTTGCTGATTTCAGCATTACTGGTATTGTGTATCTCGACATTCTACAACAGTACCTCATCCCGCATTTAGACGACGATGACCACGACAGACATACGTTTACACTTCCAGCAAAATGGAGCACCTTAGCATTACCTAAACGACGTAAGGTCACACTTAAGCACCCGTTTTCCAGAGGTAGCTGAGTTGGTAGAGATGCGCCTGTAGCATGGCCGGCCAACTCCCCCCGACCTTACACTGCTAGTTTTTTTCTTGGGAGGTTTTGGTAAATATGTTGTCTATGTATCACCGTTACCAATCAATATCGATGAGCTGCGTACAAGAATTACTGCTGCCATTGCTGCTGTTACGCCTGATATATTATTCTGTGTGTGGCAGGAAACTGCCTACAGGTGGGAAGTCTGCAGAATTACTGAAGGCAGTCGCATCGTAATTTCACCCTCTGTGTTGAAACTTCAGGTCCTACCCTACATTTGCACAGTAAGACTATTGCTGATCTGTTACTATTTCCATTGTGTTGTCTTGCAAAGTTGTATACTCCCATTTGGAACACCTTGGAGTATATGGCTGCTTTTTGTGGTTCTGCTTGTGTCCATTAGTCATCTTTGACAAAATTATCAATGCTAATACAGTATCTACCTAGACATCCTGGTAAATTATTTGCTACAAACTTTGGGGTAGCTCTTCGGGAAAAACCCATTTTTATGACAGACGGATAACAGGTTATGTAATACTACTCGCAGTTTTTCAGATTGTTTTGATGACAGGAAAAGCAAAACGTTGGACTGCCCAACCAAAACTCCTGACCTGGACTCTACAGAGAATCTCTGTGATGAATTAGATGGTCGTGTGCATGGAAGAAAGAGTTAGCCCCTCAAAAAATCTGAATTGATCACTGCTTTAAAGGCTAAATGGCGGATCGTACTGATGACCATTTACAAACAATTGGTGGACAGTGTTCTCTAAAAGCAAAAGACCGTCATAGAGGGCAATGGTTTCAGAACACAATATTAAATATTCTGCAAAACAACTATTACGGCTAAAACTGATGCACCGTGTTCCAAGAAAGTTAAAGGCCGTCCTAGGGGGCACGTCTCAGCACACAATATTAAATATGCTGTAAGCAACGATTATAACTAAAACAAGGGCTAAGTGTTCAAAGAATGTTTAAAGACTGTCATGAGGGGCAAAGTGTGAGCATAAACAACGATTATAGCTGCAACTAGTGGACAGTATTTCACGAAGGTTGAAGACCGTAATAAGGGGGAAAGGTTTCAGTACAAAGTACTAAATATTCTGTAAACAACGATTATAGCTAAAACAGGTGCACAGTGTTCCAAGAAGGCTAAAGACCGTCATAAGCGGGAAAGGTTTCAGTACAGAGTACTAAATGTTTTGTATACAACGATTATAGCTAAAAGAGGCGCACAGTGTTCCAAGAAGGCTAAAGACCGTCATAAGGGGCAAAGAGCTCAGCAAACAATATTAAAAGTTCTGTAAACAACGATTATAGCTAAAATTGGTGCACAATATTTGACGAAGGCTAAAGACCGTCGTAAGGCCCAAAGGTTTCAGCACGCAATATCAAATTTTATGTAAACAACGATTATAGCTAAACATTTAGGTGTCTGTATATGAATAATAAGATACAGTATCACTAATATATTTTAAAATGTCGGAAGCAGCGATTGTATTCAGGTAGGCGAAGCTTTTCAGAACATAACATCACGAAAAAGTTCGTGGGCTATATTACCCACTTGTCTGCAAGTAATATTTCTCTCATGAAGTTTAGGGACAAAAAATGGAAGTTCTCCGGAAGATGATTGAATAAGACTATCAACACGAAGTTGAAAATTCCTGAAGTTTCAAAATGGTACGTAGAACATCATGGCAATAAACGCATTCTATCATCTCGCAACAGATGTGCAGAGGGAACGGAAGTAGATTCCACGACACTGAAAAAAGAGATGAACTGAATTATATATTGAGTTTGAAAAATCAATGCATATATCTGAAAGAAATTTTGTTCAACGATCTGGAGTCGCAAAACTGACAAACGAAATTCCGGGATACTCGAAATTTTGAATTTTGCCTTTTCAAAGTGTAGGGTAAATAATTTTCAAAGTGAATCGGTGTTTTCAGCGCAGACAGAAGGCATTTTGAGAAAGGCACGTAGTTGTCGCATAAGGAAGATTTGATATTTTCCAAAACATTGTTCTCCGACAACATTCCTTTTTCCTGGACAAGAATGTTTCAACTCCTGTTGCTTTCCGGATAATTTCTCCTCCGCTTGATTGCTTCTTAGGCACTTAGCTGTTCTCGGTCACTGACTCAGTAGAAGATTTTCAGCACAATTATGCCCGCGTCCGTTTTGAATTTATTAGCTTCCTCTGGCAGCTAATTGAATTTGTGTTTCCAGCACCGATATATTGTCTAAGTGCTCTTAAAAAGATTCCTGAGACTATGCATGAATGGATTAGGGCACATAATGGGATAGTAAGAGATATGCGCATACGTGGGGTTGCTATGTTGTTATTAAAAATATTTGGTCCGACACAGAAGTAGAAGAAATTGTGGCTGTGCAGCTTTTGAAAGCTTTTCTTTTCTTACAGAAATAAAACGACGCACGTATAACTACGGGAAAGATATTTTTATTTCGGGATATTGCGACTACCAAGAGCAACGCCTTTTCTTAATCTTCTTCCAACCCGTTTTATGCCCAATTGAGGCTAAAGCTTTCCCTCATCTCTTTCCAAATGTTCCTGTCTTGGGCTTGTCTATTTCACAGCTTTTGTTTATATCATCCATCCATCTTTCCTCTGGTCTTTCTACTCTTCTCTTTCCTTTATATAGTCTCCGTTCTGTTATTATTTTCCATTCTTGCTATATGGCTACCCCATTTCCACTTTAAATTGAGTAACTTTCCACCTGTGTCTAAAACTTTTGTTCTGGATTTCATATCTGTATTATTTACTTTATCTTGAAATCTTATATTTAGTAGGGTTATTTCCATTTTACGTTCTGTTTTTTGCAATTTGTATAAGATGTTTTACTTTATAAGCCAGGTTTCAGCGCCATATGTCATAATGGGTATTATACATTGATTGAAAAGTTTTGATCTGTTTTCCGGCTTTATTTTACTACATACCTAGAATCTTCTTTAACCTCCCAAAAGCTGTCAACACCATCTTTACTCTACTGTCAATTTCTTCCATAATTCCCTTTTTCTTGGTGGTGATTAGTTTTCCTAGGTGTATGCATTTTTTCACATATTCCATTTCTTTATCGTTTATTCTAATATTTTCTTGTGCTTCGCTATTATTAAGTTGGTTTGACATTATTTTCATTTTATCAATGTTGTTTTCTAATCCAATTTCTTTTGATAAATCTGTTAGTTCTTCTATCATTTCTTTTAATTCCATTTTATTTTCTGAAATGAGGACTATGTAGTCTGCAAATCTTAAATTGTTCAACTTTGCTCCATTTATGTTGATCCCCTTTTCTAAACAATTTAATTTTCTGAAATGAGGACTATGTAGTCTGCAAATCTTAAATTGTTCAACTTTGCTCCATTTATGTTAATCCCATTTTCTAACCAATTTAATTTTCTGAAATAAGGACTATGTATTCTGCAAATCTTAAATTGTTCAACTCTGCTCCATTTATGATGATCCCCTTTTCTAAACAATTTAATTTTCTGAAATGAGGAATATGTAGTCTGCAAATCTTAAATTGTTCAACTTTCCTCCGTTTACGTTGATCCCCTTTTCTAAACAATTTAATTTTCTGAAATGAGGACTATGTATTCTGCAAATCTTAAATTGTTCAACTCTGCTCCATTTATGATGATCCCCTTTCCTAAACAATTTAATTTTCTGAAATGAGGACTATGTAGTCTGCAAATCTTAAATTGTTCAACTCTGCTCCATTTATGATGATCCCATTTTCTAAACAATTTAATTTTCTGAAATGAGGACTATGTAGTCTGCAAATCTTAAATTGTTCAAATCTGCTCCATTTATGATGATCTCCTTTTCTAACCAATTTAATTTTTTTCTGAAATGAGGACTATGTATTCTGCAAATCTTAAATTCTTCAACTCTGCTCCATTTATGATGATCCCCTTTTCTAAATAATTTAATTTTCTGAAATGAGGACTATGTAGTCTGCAAATCTTAAATTGTTCAACTCTGCTCCATTTATGATGATTCTCTTTTCTAAACAATTTAATTTTCTGAAATGGGGACTATGTAGTCTGCAAATCTTAAATTGTTCAACTTTGCTCCATTTATGTTGATCCCCTTTTCTAACCAATTTAATTTTCTGAAATGAGGACTATGTAGTCTGCAAATCTTAAATTGTTCAAATCTGCTCCATTTTTGTTGATCCCCTTTTCTAACCAATTTAATTTTCTGAAATGAGGACTATGTAGTCTGCAAATCTTAAATTGTTCAACTTTGCTCCATTTTTGTTGATCCCCTTTTCTAACCAATTTAATTTTCTGAAATGTGGACTATGTAGTCTGCAAATCTTAAATTGTTCAACTTTGCTCCATTTATGTTGATCCCCTTTTCTAACCAATTTAATTTTCTGAAATGAGGACTATGTAGTCTGCAAATCTTAAATTGTTCAAATCTGTTCCATTTATGATGATCCCCTTTTCTAACCAATTTAATTTTCTGAAATGAGGACTATGTAGTCTGCAAATCTTAAATTGTTCAACTTTGCTCCATTTATGTTGATCCCCTTTTCTAACCAATTTAATTTTCTGAAATGAGGACTATGTAGTCTGCAAATCTTAAATTGTTCAACTCTGCTCCATTTATGATGATCCCCTTTTCTAAACAATTTAATTTTCTGAAATGAGGACTATGTAGTCTGCAAATCTTAAATTGTTCAACTTTGCTCCATTTATGTTGATCCCCTTTTCTAACCAATTTAATTTTCTGAAATGTGGACTATGTAGTCTGCAAATCTTAAATTGTTCAACTTTGCTCCATTTATGTTGATCCCCTTTTCTAACCAATTTAATTTTCTGAAATGAGGACTATGTAGTCTGCAAATCTTAAATTGTTCAAATCTGTTCCATTTATGATGATCCCCTTTTCTAACCAATTTAATTTTCTGAAATGAGGACTATGTAGTCTGCAAATCTTAAATTGTTCAACTTTGCTCCATTTATGTTGATCCCCTTTTCTAACCAATTTAATTTTCTGAAATGAGGACTATGTAGTCTGCAAATCTTAAATTGTTCAACTTTGCTCCATTTATGTTGATCCCCTTTTCTAAATAATTTAATTTTCTGAAATGAGGACTATGTAGTCTGCAAATCTCAAATTGTTCAACTTTGCTCCATTTATGATGATCCCCTTTTCTAACCAATTTAATTTTCTGAAATGAGGACTATGTAGTCTGCAAATCTTAAATTGTTCAACTTTGCTCCATTTATGTTGATCCCCTTTTCTAAATAATTTAATTTTCTGAAATGAGGACTATGTAGTCTGCAAATCTTAAATTGTTCAACTCTGCTCCATTTATGATGATCCCCTTTTCTAAACAATTTAATTTTCTGAAATGAGGACTATGTAGTCTGCAAATCTTAAATTGTTCAAATCTGCTCCATTTATGATGATCCCCTTTTCTAACCAATTTAATTTTCTGGAAATGAGGACTATGTAGTCTGCAAATCTTAAATTGTTCAACTCTGCTCCATTTATGATGATCCCATTTTCTAAACAATTTAATTTTCTGAAATGAGGACTATGTAGTGTGCAAATCTTAAATTGTTCAACTTTGCCCCATTTATGTTGATCCCCTGTTCTAACAAATTTAATTTTCTCATGATGCATTCCAGAATGTACGTTAGGAGCAACTCTTAGAGCAATAAAAAGTCGTTCATTCCTAATTTAGGGACGCGAATCCCAGAAACGGGGAGACTCAACGCCGTCAGACAAGCACATCACCCATGCTTTTGCTGGGGCTCGAACTCTGGGCCAGCTGTAATGAGAAGTGACTACTCCTTTGACCACTCGTCCACCGGGGTGCAGTGGCCTACAGAAAGTGACTAACCACTGAGGGGTAAGACATTTAAATTGCACCCTCGAATAAGAACGTAGATAATGGAAAAATTAGGTTGGGAAAATGATATGAATATCGGTAAGCACTTACCCGAGGAAAATTGCTTCTGTTCCTTTACTGAATATAAGTTGAAAGTCCATTCAAATAAATTTAATTTCATATCACAATATAGGTAGGATTCGGTTTACGCAGGGGTTCGTTTCCTGAGATTTCCAACATAAATTGAAACGAAAATACACAGTCAAGTTACAATATTGTGACCACCTCCTACTTTTGAGGTCAACAACGCGCAGCCAATGAAAGACGGCACGAGTGGTGAGCTTGCTTGGATGGTATATAAAGTGTGCTGTAGGCATTCTGAAAACATATCACTCGTTGCTCTCATTGATAAAAGGAGCGATTTATTCAGATTTGCCAAAAAGGGATGATTATCAGCTTTCGGGCCGAAGGTGGTGGAATTTCTGAAACAGCATAATTTGTGAACTGTTCGCGTGCTGCTGTGGTTAAAGCGCATCGTGACTGGAGAAATAGCACCATTGCGAATAACCGACGTAGAAACTTCGGAGCACTAGGTGCCATTGATGTGTGAGGTGAACGTCGGCTTCTAAGATGTGTCAGGGCCGATCGACACGCGACAGTGGAGCAACTCATTGGCCGAATAAACCAGGCGACTACCGGAAGTGTGTCTAAAACGACAGTTGAGCAAACCCTGCATTGTATGGGCTCCGATGCAAACGGATGGTCACTGCATCTATGCTGACAAAGGTGCATCGGCAGAAAAGGCTTATATTTACAGGACAGTATCGGAATTGGACCTCCGTGAAAATCCTCCAAATACGGAGGGTCAGTGGATAAACTAGAACATCGCTCTTTCCACGTTAAACAACGTACAGCGACCAAAAAATTGTTAATTGGTTGCCGCCGGGAATTAAATCCAGGGTCTCTTGATATCTAGCAGAGCGCGTTAGTCTTACACCACGGTGGCCAACAATCCTTCGGCGCTATGTACGTTTTTCTGTTAGCATCAGACATTACATATCCGTAAGATGGGCTCAGCAACTGAGACTTCTCCATCTGGTGGGCATTAACGGCACTGGCTATATACTAATTATAGCAGTTAAATCCAAAGGACGAAATCCAAAGTGAAAATCCTCCAAATACGTGGCGTCAGTTATAACGAAGTAAATTTCTCCGTCATTTTTGGTCTACGCAGGGATTCGAACCCGAGTACGCTTATTCCGGAACAAGCAGCTCTACCAACTGAGCTACGCAGACATGTATTCTGATTCCTATCTGCCTTTATGTCATGTGCGTCCTTCTGGCAGGTACGTCACATCTCCTTCCCCCGAAAGAGGGCCGGGGGCATGGCCCACGGATCAGCCGTGACCATGAATCGCTGCAGGCAGACAACCACTGTAGAACGTGCACTTGAGAACTCCCAGTCAATCTGGTGTGTGGAATGCAAAGTCACACACATTTATTTTTCGAAGCACTGGAGAAGGGATTCTCTGATTTTTCCTATCTCGCGGTGTGGAAAGAACATCACACCATTGCAAGATTTTGAACGGTCGGGTCATCCGGGTAGTTCGGGCGCCATTATAACGAAGTAAATTTCTCCGTCATTTTTGGTCTACGCCGGGATTCGAACCCGAGTACGCTTATTCCGGAACAAGCAGCTCTACCAACTGAGCTACGCAGACATGTATTCTGATTCCTATCTGCCTTTATGTCATGTGCGTCCTGCTGGCAGGTACGTCACACAGTGAATAAACAAAGGCATCGCACTTTCCACGTTTAGCAATGGACAGGAACCGAAAAATTGTTATTCGGCCGTCGCTGAGGAATTGAATCCCAGATCTCTCGATATCTACTCGAGTGAGTCAGCTTTACACCACGGAGGCCAACAAACCACCGTGAATTGTTGGTCTCCGTGGAGTAAGGCTAACGCGCTCAGTTGGATATCGGGAGATCCGGGATTCAATTCCCCGACGGCGACCGAATAACAATTTTTCGGTTGTTGTGCGTTGCTAAACGTGGAAAGAGCGCTGTCATTGTTTATTCATCATTAATTGGACCTCAGCTGATCGGCAAAGGATTGCCTTATTCGATGAGTCACGTATTCTGCTTCATCGAACGGATGGACGTTGGCGTATAAGGCAAGTAACACCAGAGAACAAACACTCTTTAACCACGGCTGAAAGGACAAAAGCTGGTGAGGGCAGCATTATGGTCTGGGGAATGTTTTCGTGGCATTCACTGGGTCCACTCATACCTGTGGAAGGCGCTATGGACCAAATTCGTTATGAATCCATCCTTGCGGACCACGTTCACCCATACATGCTGGTTGTCTTTCCTGGGGCGGATGGGATCTTCCAGCACGACAATGCCACGTGTCACACAGCTAGAAATATCCACGAGTGGTTGGAAGAGTACGATGAAGACTTCAAAGTACGTCACTGGCCCCCTAATTCCCCACACGTAAACCCAATTGATCATCTGTAAAACAAATACTTAGAAAATGTTTTACTTAAGAAAAAAATAGTATCATGTTTAAGGTGTAGATAAAGACATATGCAATACAGCTTTCTGTTCGTAGATAACGGTGAACATTGCGATGTTTTTTGGACTCCTTCTTGTAGGGGAGTCTTAGTTTTGTGCGCGAATTTCGTGGTCTTTCCATTATCAAATGATGATTTCCGACAAAGCTTCTGTCAGCATCTTAGATTACCAGCTCCTGATTTCTGATTTAAATAAATTTGCGGATAGAAAAGCCAACAAATTGTTATGTAAGCAATTTAAATAATTACTTATATTCTGAACTTCCAAATTCTATAGCCGCCCAGTTATTATTATTTGCATGAACACTTTTAATATTCAAAAAGAAGGTAGAGAAGTGCCACGTTTCCAGTACGCAGAGCGCCACTTATTAAAGATATGCAACACTACGCCAACACGCGGAAATTTAATTTTAGAATATTCTTTATAATTGTTTTCTCAATTTTGCTAGCCATTGACTAAAGTTCAGTGTTTTCTTCGTCCTTGTGCCACATTTCACGAGTCAGGATGCATTTCTTGTATGTGAACTTATGTAACTCAATTTTCACCATTGAAAGTATAGGAGCTCAAGTTTACTTGACATCCACCTTAGGATAACATTGCTTAACAAAAATAAATAAACTTTACTGCTTTAAAAACGATTGAATAGATGTCTGGTTATCTACATTTCTGATATTAAGTTATGCAGGGTGATCTGTTTGGATAGCGATAATTTAAAAATGCTGTGTTATGGCTTGTAACAGATATAATAAGTCAATATTTGACAGACATTACCTTTGTAGATGTACGTTTGTCTAGGCCTCCACACGACCCCTTTTGCGGACTCTGTAGAATTCATACATGGTGCTCTATTCTTGCCACGCGTTTTCTAACATCTGAGGAGAGTTTTGAGCGAACGCTACAGAAAATTTCACCTTCACGTCATCAAAGGTTTGAGGTCGTTGTTCATAGACGATGTTCTTCACAAACCCCCAAGCCAAGAAATAGGGGAAGTGAGATCCTGGGAGTTTCCAGGTCAAGGAGTAGGTTGATAGGGGCCACATCAGTTGTCATGGAGTGTGTGGAGGAATTGTCTGACTTCCAGTGACCAGTAGGGTGGGTTCCCATCTTGCTGTGAAATAACATCATTATTCAGTTGTGGTACCAAGAAGATATGTAGCATGTTCGGATATGGACCTCATCGTACAGTGTCCTCAGAGAAGGAAAAAGGACCGTTTGCACAAACCACTCCTCAGATGATAAATAACACGTGGCAAGGGTTTAGCACCCGGTATGAACTCTGCCGAATCCGCAAAGGGAGTATTGTAGAGATTATATTTGTTACAAGCCGAACCATAGCATTTTTAAATTATCCCTAACCCAACAGATCACCCTGTGGTATGGCTGTACAATATAACTGTCTCACAGTTCCTCTCTTAACAGTTGAGCTCTATTCCCAGTTGGGGTCGGTGCTACAGAAGATATCGCATCCCTTATTAATAAGAGCAACAACCTCTGTCATTGATTTCACAGTTAGAGCCCTGACCGGCATTGCAGAGTCAACTTTACTTTCCTCTGTTTCTTCTTTGGACAGCTGTTCTTTCTTTTGTGTTGTAAAAAGGAGACTACAAGATGGACAACCAGCACATAAACACCTGGAAAAACTCAGAGCAACTAGGAGGGGAAAGGACACCTGTTAAACGGGCTGGAGAGTAGGATTAGCCGTCGAGCGTGGGAGTAGGACTAATAAGACATAACCTTTCGGACAGTAGGAGTAGCCGTCGAGCATGGGAGTAGGGCTAATCAGACTTAACCTTTGGGATAGTTGGAGTGGCCGTCCAGGGTGGGAGTAGAACTAATCAGATTTAACCTTTCGGATAGTAAGATTAGCTGCCCAGCTTTGCGGTAGGACTAATCAGACTTAACGTTTCGGGGAGTAGGAGTAGCTGCGTTGAAGTAGGTCTAATTAGACTTAATCTTTCGGATAGTAGAACTGGTCGTCAAGGGTTGGGAGTAGGACTAATCAGACTTAAACTTTCGCAGAGTGGGAGTAGCCACCGAGTGTTGGATTAGGACTAATCAGACTTAACCTTTCGAAGAGTAGGAGTAGCTGTTGAGCATGGGAGTAGGTCTAATCAAACTTAACCTTTCGGATAGTAGGGTAGGTCGTCAAGGGTGAGAGTAGGACTAATCAGATTTAACCTTTCAGAGATTAGGAGTAGCCGTCAAATGTGGGAGTAGTACAACTCAGACTTATATTTTCGGAGAGTAGGAGTGACTGTCCGCATCCTGCTGTTTAGACACTAGTGCATGTTTGTAAGTTCACTTGCAGTTCCTTGTCCGTGATTAATGTAATTTGCTTTTCCTCGTGTCATTTTATATTTCGCTTTTTGTTTATTTATTTAAATTTTAGGATGTAATTTAATTACATAGCCTTATAGTTTTATTTCAATGTAAGTTTTTGTCTAGGATGTTGGGCAGAGTCATGACATACCACCCCCTAGCGTCGTAACCTATGAGAGGCGCAAAAGTGAAACGGGAGCGAATTGAAGTAGTGTAAACTAATTCGTACCTGCGCGCTTAAAGCATTAATTTTAACCGGCATTCGACGGCCCCCGGAAAAGAACAAAAGTGATGAATCAGTGCCGGATCGAATCAAGGAAGTCTAAAAACACATAGTACCAAACAAAATGGCAAGTGAAATATAAAGTTGAGAAATACATCGCCTCCCCGTTGGCTAAGTGATCTGATGCACTGGGTTCTTACCGTTGGTTCGAAATGATGCCGATTTTGTTCAACGGCTGAAATATAGGTGGTGTGTTCGTCTATTTGCGCTGGCTCTTTCTCTTCCCGGGGGCCAATGGTCCCAACTTAAGGACTTTGTCTTTTGAATCGCTTATTCAACCGAGAAACAGATAAGAAAGAAAGAAAGATAAAGGAGATGAGCATTCAATTGCAAGAACATTTTCCGTACGTGAAATGTGTAGGTTTCCGTACTACACAATTTCTTGCCACGGGGCTTTTCCAACGTAAACAGCAACATTATTTCAACCTTTTCAGTGCCCCCATAGACTGGCGTTCGGAGGCTGCTGCCTCTAACTGACCTCCATCGCAAAGCATATTCCACGGCAGCGAAAATAATTGTGCGATGAAACTGGACTAAAGAACCCGGGAATACTGCTCATTAAAAAGTTTGTCTGGCGGAAACACTAATGAGTCGTTCCACACTGCAGTTGCAAATTATAAAAGCGTTACCAGCACGACTGTAACCCGGTATAGGGAAAATATTCGTATTTACATAATGACGTGTGATCCTAATGTGATTTCCGCAATGTAATATTAACTTGTGCTTTAACGGATGACCAAATGATAGCTTTTGCAATTACTGATCAGATACAGACAGCGACAGAAAACCACAAAACTGCATACCTAAATACCCCTCATTATTTAATAAACTTCCGTACCTCAAAACAACCTGTGAACAATACCTCGAAATCAAAATGCTTTAAAATTTATTCCATTTTTCAAATAAGATTCATTTATTAGTTAGTAGCCGTAGTCATCCCATAGATATAAAGTTGAATGTTCGTTTGTTTGTCCGCTATGCAAAGCTACAGTTTTCAATTTAGGACCACCAAATTTGGTATACTCTCTCATGGTACTTAAACTTAGACTATAGACGGTTTTTGGAAGAAGTAGGAGCCTGGGTCAAGGGGCCCCCATACACAATTTTCGTAAAAAGTTTTATTTTTTACTTTTTTATTTTGAATTCAAATTTAATACTTTTTGTTGTGATAAGTGCAAGAATTGATTTTTTTTTCGTAACAAGTGCTTTCCAGTGAAGTATTTCCATTCCTCTTCCTTTCTCTTTTGTTTCTCAAAATTAAATTAACTGAATCAGATTTGATTTTATTTTTCACATTTGTTGACATCCAGGCTCAATAACCTAAATGATTTGCAAATACATTTACTGGAAAATTACAGGAATATCTTTTTTATTCATAAACTTTCACCCGCTGAACTTAGTGTGATATTTCCGGGGAAATACCGGGTACCCCTGCTATATGTATTTAAAAAACAACAAAAAACAAACGGAAAAACTAAAAATGAGAAAAACAGCCTAAAGACTCTACCAAGAATAAAATTCAGATTCAATGAAGAAATGAAATACAGTATTAGGTACGGTTCATGCCGTACAAAATTTATCGTTTCCATTTGATTTGTACAAAATTTAGATTGTGAATTGTCATCAAATTCTCCCGTGAGACACCGAGCTACTCCGCTAGTTTGTCAACAAAAAACAACTGAACGCAAAGATGAAAATGTGCTTTAAATTGCACTCATTTTGCTTTCTTAGTTCGTAAGGTTTTTCTTCTAGAAAACGAAAGATACCCCCTCAAAATAAAACAGGTTTTACTGAAGAGTGTAGTATTATGATTCCTTACAACAAATATATGCGAATGAATAGCAACAATATACTGTCTGTCTATATTGCATTACATTAAGTCATAAATTTTAAGGTAAGCGTAAAACTAATTGTATTTTTGGAAAATTGAGATATGCTATTAAAATTGAATTTAATGTTTATTGAAATATAAATTTCTGCGCTCCAGGTTGCTACAAAAATTAAGAATAAATGTCGGTTTTTCAATATTACTAAAAAGGCGGGAAAGCATTTAGTTCTGTAGTTTATTCATATTATCACAGTAATGATAATATGAATAGTACCATGAGAGAGTATACAAAATTTGGTGGTCCTAAATTGACCGTGGTAACTGAGGCATTTCTAAATTGGTTAATTTGGAATTTTAAACAAATGTTCTCGAGTTTGCTCTTTTATGAAAGGAATTAAGATAGTATTGTACCAAACAATCTTTGCTTTAGCTCTTCGTTGATTTCCATGCTAGGTTCAGCACTAGAAAGATGTTTATTTTGTAAGTTTACCGAATGTTTTGTACCATACTCAGCAAACCTCGCACAATCCGTAAGCTGGCGTTATATATATAGTTACTTTCTCAATTAACCATCAATTACTGAGCATTATTGTGCGCTTGATTTTTAAACGGTGAAATAATTAGCTCATTCTGGAAATAAGTGAACATTTTCGACTTACTTCACTGAAAAGCAATTGAATTAGAGATACATGTCAAGAAACGCGTGGCACCCCCTTTCGCAATGATGACGGCGGCGATTCGTCTCGGCATGGACTCGACACGACATCGGAACCGTTGGGAAGCCATAGGGATCCACGACCACTGAACAAGCTCCCACAGTTCACGAAGATTTGATGGAGGGGTGTCAGAGCCTCGAACATCTCTCTCTATGGCATCCCAGATGTGCTCGATGGGATTGAGGTCAGGTGACCTAGCTGGTCAAGGAAGCGAGGTCACGTCGGTGGAGTGTTCGTCCAACCATTCCGATACAATTCGAGAGCGATGGCACGGTGCATTGTCTTGTTGCAGGATAAGATCCCCTCGCGGGATGTTGAAGACGCACAAATGGGAACAAATGGTCGTCTAGGATATCCCGGTAACGTTGACCTGTGAGGGACGATGTCAGACGCACCAGGGGTCCCATTTAAGTCCACGTAAACAGTTCCCAGACGAGAATGCCACCCCCACCAGCTAGAAGAGTACCCTACTGGCAAGAAGGATCCATCGCTTCATGTGGTTTGTGCCGAACTCGTATCCTGCCATCCGCATGTACCAACGTGAATCTCGACTCATCAGTCCAGGCACCATTTTCCCACATGTATATGGTCCAGTGGCGATGTTCCAGCGCACATGCTAATCTTTGCACCCTGTGATGTGCGGTCAGCAGCGGTACCCTCGTGGGACGATGGCTTCTGTACCCCATAGCGAGGAGATGGTTCTGGATGGTGTGGCTGCTTACACGTTTTTGTGTACCAGCGTTAAATTGCCGACTGATTTCTTGCACTGTGGCCCGTCTATCCGCTGTTATAATGCGAGCTAGCCGACGATGACCTCGCTCATCCACACGCTGTTGTGACGGCAGTTGGCTCTTGTAGGGATGGTTTTACCGGATTCGATGTACTCACGGTGCACCCGTGACACAGTGGCTCGTGAAAATCCCAGTGCTTTCACGACTTCCAAGATGAAGTGACCCATTCGTCGGGACCCGACAATTTGCCCACGATCAAATGCTCGTAGATCTGTCATCTTACCCATACTGCGTCCGACTCTTACTGATTCCCGTCGCATCAATCCTTATATTGTCGGATCGCTGCATACGTCATGTTGTTTCCGTTTACAGGGCTGCCCACAGCACCATATTTGCATAACGCCAGCTGTCTCTAATTCAATTGCTCTTCAGTGTATAATCCCTCTAATAGCACAGCAAGGATCACATTATTTGTGGGTAATTATTTCCCTTGATTAACAGTAATGTACTTTTTTTTTCAAACTATGGGCAGCCTATGATCGCCATTAAAAGAACGGATATCACGAAGTCTGTGGAAAGTGTCTGTGATTCGGAGATCCGAATCTTGTTTGTCGTTTAGCGAGTGCCAGACATATCTTTTGAAATAGCCGAAGCAAATGAAATCACAGTTTCGTATTCGGTGAACTATGTTGTTGGGTAGCTGCACCCAAATGTTCCCTTCAATGAACAGACAAAAAATCCGGCTTTGTGCAGCCGCGAGTTGTCGTCTACAAAGAAAGGTGGATGAACATTATGTTGTAGTGTCCACGCCGTAGTATACTCCTATATTAATTACTTATATCATTCCGGTGTCCTGGTAATGATGTCATCATACGACTTCCAGAGTGTCACGCAGCAAGCAGTCGTGCGGAAGACCAGTAAGATTTTAGACTTATTCAATTCTGCAAGAGGAACAGAGGCTGGTGCATTACAGTGTTCAACACACGACCATGACTGATACCGTTGCTTTGGTGCGTAAAATTCCAACCAAATTACATCTAATACGGGAAACCTTGTAAGCACCCTACTATTACAACGATATCAAGGAAGGATACTCCGCACAAATTCGCGACAGAATTCCGTCTATGTTATCGTTCGTGTGTGCGATACCTACTTCGATAGTTTGCTCATTAGGTCCAAATCTTCCGTCATCGTGGTATAAACCGTTTTGTGAGGAATACCCGGCTGTATAGAAAGGTCATTGACATCCACCCTACAGTCTCTGTAGATGAGTCGTTTGGCTTCTTGGCTGCAAGTCTGTCTGTGTCGTGGTTATTGTCTGCGGTACGCTAACCATAACACAGCACTACTCGCAGACTCCTGTGCAACACGCCCTATGAATACGTGCACAAAAAACTTAAAAAAAAGTATGTTCTTCCACTGTTACCAATCATCTTATTGCAACTTTCACTAGGAGGTCAAACGCCATGCACTAATCCCCCCAAAAATGTAACTACCCAACAGTATGGAGCATTATTATCTTGAAAGAAAGGTATCCTGGATGCGAAACAACCATTTAACTGTAAAATGCACCTGATCATCTATAATGTCCAAGTTCTTTCCGACCATGTAGGTTAATGATAGAGAAATCATCATCATCATTGTCAACCATTATCAATTCACTGCTGGACGAAGGTCTCCCCAAGTTTCCTTCCACAACAGTCTGTCTTGTGCCAGTCTACTCCATGTCACTCCTGCATACTTTCGAATTTCATTCCCCCATCTCCCATGTGGTGGTCTTCTGGGTCTTTTCCTGTCCCTTGGAATCCAATCTAAAATTTCGGCTGTCCATCGATGGTCTGTCCTTCTGGCAGTATGTCCAGCCCATTGCCATTTCAGGGATTTAACTCTGATCATGATGTCTTCCACTCTTGTCATTTTTCGGATCCACGAGTTCCTCTTCTTATCTGTCCTGGTTACACCAAGCATGCACCTCTCCATGATTCTTTGAGTTTTCTGCAGCCTTTGTATGTCTCTTTTAGTTAAGGTCCACGTCTCTGTACCATACGTAAGCACTGGAAGGATGCATTGATCAAACACTTTTCTTTTAAGACATAATGGCATATTGCTCTTGAAAATTATGCTGTTTCTTCCAAAAGCTCCCCAGGTCAATTTTGTACGCCGATTAATTTCTTCATCAACGTGACCCTCACTTGATATCTGTTGTCCAAGATAAACGTACGTGTCTGTTATCTCCAGCTTTTCTTCATCAATCGATAAATCTTCATTTCTTGTAAAACAATTGAACATCACTTTTGTCTTCTGAAAGTTCATTTTTAATCCCACTTCTTTACTCTTGTCAGCAAGTTCCTGGATCATACTCTGCAGCTCTGATGGGGTAGTTGCAAAAATGACTAAGTCATCAGCAAAACGAAGGTGGGTTAGATAATCTCCATTAATCTTTATCCCATTGTTTTCCCAGCTCAGCGACATAAAGACACCCTCCAATGTAGCATTAAAGAGCTTCGGAGATATGGTGTGACCTTGTCTCACTCCCTTTCCAACTTTTATGTGTGCTGTATTCTTAAACAGCCGAATCTTTGCACTTGCATTTTCATAGATGTTATTAATAATATTAATGTATGCATCTTCAATACCGCAGGATTTCAGAGCCATTGTAACTGCTAATGGTTTCACCGAATCAAAGGCTTTTTCATAATCGGTAAAAGCCATGAACAATGGAAGTTCATATTCCCTCGCTCTTTCAATTAATTCTCTCAGTATGTGGATATGATCTATTGTGCTGTAGCCACTCCTGAATCCAGCTTGTTATCTCGGTTGAGCCATGTCCAGTGTTACCTTCAAGCGGTGTGAAAGAACTTTAGTGAAGATTTTATAAACCACTGATAGGAGGCTGATAGGTCTGTAGTTCCTGAGATCCTCAATGTCACCTTTTTTTATGTAGCAAGATCATTGTAGCGTTGTTCCAATCCTCAGGAATCTTCTCTTCATTAAGGCATCGAGTGAAAATTTTAGCAAGTAATGTTCCGATTTCTCCACTTGCTTCTTGTATGATGTCTACATTAATTTAATCTTCTCCTGGAGCTTTTCCCCGCTTCATGTTCTTGATTGTATGTGCAACTTCTGCTGGAAGGACTGGAAGAACTCTGGTACTGGTAACTTTCATGATGTCTGGAGTACATGTATCATCGATGTCATATAATTTGGAGCAGAAATCTTTCGCTCTTGTCAAAATTTCGCCTCTATTTCTTGTTACAGAACCATCTTCTTTTCTCAAAGCCATAATTTGTTTTCTTCCCTTACTGAGATGTCCCTTTGCTATCTTTAGGCTTTGGTTGTTTCCAATTGCTTTCCTCACTAGTTCACAGTTGAATTTCCTTACGTCTTCAGTGATACTTTTTCGTACTGTCTTGCATAGCTCTATATATTCCATTTTGGAAGTCACATCTTCTTTAGTTGTCCTCATCTCTCTTCTTTTTTGCATCAACATTTTGGTTTTTCCTGATAATTTGTTCACATGCAACTTGTTCTTAGACCCAGCTGATTTTGTTGCTGTTTCCATAAGAGCTTTGGTTACTTTTCTGTTAACTTCAGAAATATCCACTTCATATGATGTTAGGCCTTCTAAAGCAGAGAATCTGTTCTTCAGTTCTATCTTGAAGGTATTATGGTGTTTTCTAAGGTTGGTTATGTCAATACATTTTGTTTGTCTTATGAGCTTGAAACGTTCGAGTTTAGTGTTGAGATGCATCTTACATCTCACCAATCTATGGTCACTACCTGTGTTGAACTTGTTTAGCACACTGCAGTCTTCTATGACGATTTTTTTGTTGCACGTAATAAAATCAATTTCACTTGTCGTTCCATTTGGATGTCTCCAAGTCCATTTTCTGTGTGACCTTTTCTTGAAAAATGAGTTCAAGATGAAAAACCCTTCTGCCTCTGCAAACTCAACGAGAGTATTTCCACGCTGGTTTCTGTTGCCGTGACCGAATTTACCTACTGAAGTTTCATTCTGTTGCCGTTGCCCTACTTTTGCAATGAAATCTCCCATAATTATCTTCAAATGTTGCTTACCTTTATTATTTAGATGACGAATTTCCTCATAAAATTCTTCAATTTCTTCTTCAGGATGACTTGTGGTGGGTGCGTAAGTTTGAATTATCTGAGCCTGGTATCTTCTCGAGAGTTGGATAACGAGTCGTGCAACTCTGTCAGAGGAACTTTCAACTTCTACAACTTTATCCTTCAGTTTCTTGTTTATTATAAATCCAACACCACTAGTTCTGCCAGTATCTGTCCCACGATAGTAGAAGAGATGTCTACTTTTCAGTTCAATGAGATCTTCTCCTTTTCTCCTTACCTCACTTAGCCCGACGATGTCCCACTTGGTCCTTTGTAGTTCCTCTTCCAATTCAAGAAGCCTTGAATCAGAAGATAGGGAACGTCCATTATACGTAGCCAAGGTCAGCATCAGATGGCAGCCTAGTCCGGTCTTCCGGGGATTCTTAGCACCCTCTGCCTTTATGTCGCGCTGGCCGCTGCCTTGGCCAGGTACATTCCTGCTGCCGGAGACTGAGGGCCAAGATTTAAGTTGTGGAGTCATTTTGGAGGGATTGGCCATAACTCACCACGCTGGCCTAGTGGGTTGGTGAGTGTGGGATAGCATTTCCTCTAATCCCGATGGTATAGTTATACCGCTACTGGCGGTCGTCAGAGCCCCTTCAGTGCGAACAGGATGCACCACGAGAAGGCGGGGTTGGCATTGGTCAAGGAGAGGCTGTGATGGTACGCATCACTTGACCTTACATCCCAATACAGAAATATGGGAGCCTAAATAATCACAGATGCGCTCCCATGTTGGACAGTTGGAACCAGACATTCTAAATTGCATGCTTCCTTGGGGGTTCTCCATACACCAACACAATCTACTGTTGAGGATAATGTAAATGAGGAGCTATCGGACCATATCACACGTTTTCAGTCATCAGCTGTCCGGGTTTTATTCTCATGACACCATCTTTCTCGCTTTTTAGGATAGGTTTCGGTGGTTAATGTTTTAGCAATCGCAACTATTCCACAGATTTTGTCTTTATGAAGTTTTCTGCTAAATGTTTTGTGAAAATATGGCCTTCCAGGTGGATACTGAGTTCTGCTGTCACTTTTGCTGCAGTAGTTTTGACACAATCCTTGTTAGTGTTTGACAATCTGTGTTTTCGCCCATTATTCTTATTCAGTCTGCGTTTTCGCCCATTATTCTCATTCAATCTGCGTTTTCGCCCATTATTCCTATTCAATCTGTGTTTTCGCCCATTGTTCTTATTCAATCTGCGTTTTCGCCCATTATATTTATTCAATCTGCGATTTCGCCCATTATATTTATTCAATCTGCGATTTCGCCCATTATTCTTATTCAAACTGAGTTTTCGCCCATTATTCAATCTGCGTTTTCGCCCATTATTCAATTTGATTCAATCTGCGTTTTCGCCCATTATTCAATTTGATTCAATCTGCGTTTTCGCCCATTATTCAATCTGATTCAATCTGTGTTTTCGCCCATTATTCTTATTCGCCGATGAAGTCTCGCCATATTTTGTGTATGTAGACATAACCGTGGAGATTGTTGCTCTTGAAACGGTAAACAACTTGGCTGTTATGGTTAGAGACGCTGCTGCTAAACGTGCTCTCGGGATTTGTCCTCTTTGGAAGTCTGACAGGTCACTCATTTCACCAACCGTTCCTACGAACGGCTGTGGAACACAAGTTGTACTACACTGGCATACAACCTAGAGAATATATATGAAGAAAAGATACACAAAAGAAAAGCAAGACATTGTTTTTCTTCAGTGTAGCCTACACGAATAACATCAACGCCTATAATCATGGTGTTCACATTATCTTTTCTAGTCTCTATATGTCTGATGATAAAATATCTTTCGCTGTTATCTTGTTCGTACATGTCTTATGGCTCTTATCTATTCCAGCACGCAACATGCAGTGCTTCGAAACAGCACATCCTAAAAGCTACCTTTACAAATCTTTTTATTTATGTTTGACCCACTGCCAGTGATTGCCAACGTTGATATCTCGTCGGGGAAAATCATGTGTCGTTAATTTTGAAAAACGCTTAACGAGAAATAACCAAATTTATATAAGAATATAGAATTTCAAATGGAAGGTTAAATTAGAGATATACGTCGCAATATACAAAAGGTTAGGCCGAATAAAATACACAAAATATTATATTGGTAAGTAGGGTTCGTGGTGAGCTCGCTCATCAATGTAGATCCATAAATATGTCAAAAATTAATCAGAATATCCACGTTAGCTCCCATAATTTTGCTAGATGCATTTCGAGCGTTTTGGAACATCCTAAGAAGCTTAATAGTATTTTGTATAAACTCTTCGGTGCGTTCCGTATATTTTTTGAGTGCTTTGTTGGAACACTATTTAAATTTTTTATTTTGACAAACGTTTGAAGGCTGTAGTTCGTCTATTCTGTTCAATGATGTGTCTTGAGGAAATGTGTTCTGGACAGCTGAAGTTCCCGTTGTTCATTCTAGTTTAAATGGTCTTTATTCTAAATAGGTTACTTTACTACATTTGTGCGTTCCAATATTAATGTAACATTTTCTAGACTTGTTCTTATAAGCTAAAACCGGAAATAAACGGCAAGAGCATTTAGGCAAACATTCCATCTTGACAACAGTGAACGGATGGCCTGATCAAAGAACGAACAAGAATGCTGGGCGAACCAATTCATGACTACCTATTCGACCTCGCCACTGTTTGTAAAGAGGTGTCTTCTCAGTTGTTTTGCAGAGAGCCAAAAATATGGTAGTCTTAAGGCGACTTACCCGGACTGTAAGGAGGATGCGGCAGGACATCCGATAGCAGTTTGGCAAGTCTAACGCGTGTAGCTTTGGAGTTATGCGGCGCTGCGTTATCATGCAAAAGAACCACACCTTGCGTTAACTTTCCAGGTGGTTTTGATTGATCGCCTGTCGCAGGTTTTCGAGTGCTGCGGTGTCTTTCTTTATTCACTGTTGCACCGTCTGGTAGCCAGTGCAGCAGTATCGGATCGCGGTTATCAAAAACTATTGTCCGCATTACTTTTCCAACGCTGATGCTACTGCGTGATTTGCGATGAGAGGGCGATGACGGGTGCTTCCACTGCGAGCTCATGCGACTGGTGGCTGTTTCAATGCAACGGTTGTCCTGGTTCTCGTTCAATTGTGGCCGCCGTTTTACTACCGACCACAATTCTGCCATGGATATTTTCACAGCGGTTCTTGTATCGCAGCAAGTTCTCAAAGGACAGGCCCATTCGTTCAGCCTTGTGTTCTGTTGGCAACAATTTGGGAACCCACTCCGCGCTTACCTCGCTGTACGCTAAGTTTTTATGGACTGTTGTGTGCACAGTTCCTGTGCGTAGTTCCAACGCAGCACGCTGCTGTTTCACGGTTATTCGTCTATTCTCCTTAATGCGAGCATCAAACGCAGCGACGTTAAATTCTCTTAATTTTCTGTTTGATTGCCCAGGAATCGTGACATCTGCCGTCGACACACATTCCTGTCGAAACATGCATGCCCATGGAACACGGTACGTTTTGACACGAATTCCTCGCCGTATACGACCTGCATTCGCCGATAAAGGCCCGTAGGAGTTGTGACCTCCGTCGTTAAAAACTGAATGACTGCCCTCTGTGCACATTTGGATGAATCCATCATTCACATCAGCGTGAATTCCCCTGCAGTACTGCAAGTTAGTGATACTTTCAAACAGAATGACTGCTACAGAACTCAAGCTCTTTTTTAAATGATCGTATTCGAATACTGCCGCTGCCGTTGCTCCTTTCGTTTGAACGACCTAATCCAACCTAAGTGTTATCGTTTATATAAGGCATTTCCGCTATTTGACTTTTTAAACTCACAAATATGTCTCCTCTTCTTAAAACAGAACAAACATTTGAAGTTATTACCTCTTATGTGAAACTATGAAATTAACCAACGATAAGTGATGACTTTTCTTCAAAACGAGTACTTTTATCTCGACGGACACGCAGAAGCACATCCGCTTTAGAGAAAATGTGTAGAACGGAGAAATTAAATTTCCAGAAGCCATTATGTAACGCTAAACAATAAAAGCTCAAACAAGTACCAGTTTCTGCTTTGATGAAATATCTGCTCATATAACATATACAGAAATGCCCGCTTATAACAATTACGCGTTTAGTGAGATCCCGGATATAACAATCAAAGCAGGAAGTGTGTTTATAATGTTAATTCAAAGCTAATTTGATCATTTTTAACCAACAAAATTTAGTAAAGGCCCGAAATTTAACGAAAAAGAGAAAAGCTGAGATAATCAATTTTAACAAGCGAAATAACAAAATTTAATAAAATTCCATATCTAACGAAACAGAGTAAACCTGATGCACACTCTTGTGTAATGAAAGAATAGAAGTTGTAGCAAACTGGATGAAATTCTAACAGCTCATTGGAACTGCGGTGTGCTAGAAGGAGAATGCCGATTCAAACGCTCTTCAAGTAGCCCACAAAGGGCACAACCTGCCTGTTGAGCGTCCAAAGCTCAACAAGAGAGTTATGTAAAAGAATCACCGCCACCCACTCCAAGGGGTTACGCTTTGGAAGCATCACGTCAGCAGATTTTGAAAGAGGCGACCAACCCCTTGGGAAAAAAAGTAGACTGCTTGGGTTCACGCATATTAAGTTGATTTCTTGAGGACGATGGCAGAGAGGAATAAAGAAGTAATAGAATAGAGATGTGGCCCGAGGATAGATAGAGAAGATGACAAGATAAAAATTCCTAGAATCATGTCAATTGCTCCTTTTCACCCAGGGCTTTACAGAGGAAGGGCTAGTCCGTCACTTTGAGAGACTGAATGCCGACCTGTGTCTGGAAGGGAGGGTGGAAAATGGGTAGGTCACTTGTTTCTTCGTCATCGCTCTGGCCTGCTCCCCGAATTCGTTTGTCAACCTGCCTACAGGATCCAATTTTCCTCTGTTATTGGTTTTGTACGTCCACGTCTTTTCTTTTCTTGGTTTATAGTATTTGTTTCACGTTGTGTTTTATTTAAGTTGTACACTGAGTGTTGACTTTTATTTCCGTTTTTTAACGAAAAAGTTAATACGACTGAATCCCAAGCAGAAACTCCTAAGAGCCTGGGTGTTTATTTAACATCTGAACTGTTGGAAAATGCTTTCAGAAATGAAGAAATAGAGGATCTGGTGACAATGACTTCGACCGAAAACAGCTGTGAGGATATGAGCTTTGAATTTTTTTAAGACGCATCTCCAATTGTTTGGGAGATTGACTTGAACGGGCAGTCAAGAGAACTCTCCATTTCTGAGCAGGAAGCCATGGTCTACATAGCTGGATACATAGCATATCGCGTTCGCGATAAAGATCCTTTTTGAGGAACTATTTCTAAAAACTGCCCCGATACTAATTCTGTTCAAGATAATTGGTAAAACTATAATATCTGTTGGCGGTTTGACAGTACCATCATGTTCTTGGAATAATACTGTGAAACAGTTTAAAACGGATTTTCTGCGCAGTTCATGGCAGGACATTTAGAAAAGGAAAAGTTGTTATTCAGGAACTCATAAATGAGCTAGAAAAACGTTTCCCATCTGTCAACAAAGATGCTATTCGTCTGTTTTGCAGAATCCGAACATTTATTCGAATTCGTTTTCTGAACAGAAATTCACTATTAGTGCCGCGCAGGAAAGCTCTGCAGAAAATGAAAAAATTGATTGACTCAAACGCAGTGAAAAAAACGTAATTCTTTTTTTTCCTGTTTGTGCAATGAAGAAAAAAAGTTTCACATTTGGTGCAATGAAGAAAACAGTTTCCAGTTCGTGCAATAAGGAACATATCTTCACTTTATGAAGTAAATTTTGTTCGCCCCTTTTTAAACGCAGTGAACTTCAGAAATCATGATGGATATAAAATGTAAGTAAATAATTTTGATTTTGTACATTAACAGAGTGTTTGAACTACTTTTGCAGAGTTTGAAGAACTCAGTAGCTTTCCGTGTCTTACAGGTTTTAAACAACTGATGTTTGTGAGAGATGAAGTTTTTAAACCACTAATTCTAGGGAATTACTAAAAAAAAGAAAAAAAAAAAAGGAAAGATACACTGAGTTTTCGACATCAGAAAAATAGGGTTAGTATATTAAGCAAAATACTTTTTAAAGAAAACGCATGCATGACAGAAATTGTTCGTTTAAAATTATCGCATTTATAACTTACATCAATGCTTTCCGATTTTAAGACTCAAAATCTTTATATTTTATTTCCGAAAAAGGCAGAGTCTAATATTTTAGTGAGCATTGCAATAGATGACACATTGTATTCTGTTAAATACGGTAATAACATTAACTGAAGGTGCCTTTCCTATGGTGGTCCGTTAAAGCACAGCTCCTCGTGGCTCTTGGCTTCCGAAAAGCCAGCGCACCTACGTCATCAACTTCGCCTGCGTGTTTCAGGGGGTGGAGAGCTAAGGACCAGCCCTTATCTCCCAAGCCCTGCTTTTCACCCTCCAAGTGAGCGGTGTACGGGGAATATCGGTACTGCTTCTGCTTCATGTGTGTGTTGTTCAACAGAATTCAACTCCGCTAGCCGTCCAGTAGAAAACCCTAAACGTTTATAATTGGCAAAATGTCTAAGAAAAAACTGTTAATCGTAAAAAACAAAGTATCTACTTTTTCCCCCTCGACTCCAATTGAACTGTTCTACTTCACAACTTCAAATTTCTTCCTCCAAAATTTGTCGTTCTCCGCTATACCTATATCGTTGTTGTCCTGTAACTTATCGATTTCATGCATGTATTTCAGGTAAATAAAACAACTTAAATTATTATATGATTTTTATTCCATATTTATACATAGGTCTTAGTAAAAATGTAATGTTATAAACAAATGCCTTTTTTTTATGGTGAATACAAAAATAATGTGAAGTTTGCGCCTTCATTTCTTCCGCCAAGGCTAAAACATGCGGAGTATAATCGGACAATGCCAATCTCAAGCAATCTTCTCTGTGCTGCTTCGTCAAATTTGACGGATGTTTATTTTTTTTGTTTGGTGTAAGTGAGAAAATGCTGATTCGCATAAATATGTTGACCCGAAGCAGGAATGTAAATGTTCACTACATTTTCTCACATTGGGGTACTTTTCTTTGGAAACAAATTTCCAGAAATTATCTTCTGAAGATGTGGCTTTCAGACATATATCACACCGCAGCGTTATTACTTCATTTTCCAGTAAAATTTTGTCCAGTTGAAATAGCTCTGCAAATTTACGTGCGATCGGTTGTGGGTCAGTGTCCTACTTGAGTGGGCAAGTGGTAAATTGAATAAGATCTTTCATTTTTGTAAACTCACTGAATTTGTTTATATTTTTTCCACAAAAGTATATCAATCGATCAAAAATGATTCGGCGATCGACGTGTTGGCCATCTCTTATACATATCTGATATAAACGTATATGCATATTGTAATGTTTGTATACTTCCACAAGGTGGGATTTTTCAGCCTAAAACAGATTTAGTGAGATTCCGGAATCTATCGAGGATTTCTGTCGTTTCCGAGCTGCTCGTTTTAAGCGGGATTTACAGTATATAAAAACAAGATAGCAAAGCATGTCTTTTAACTTTTCAGCAAGCCACTGACATCCACACGCACAGAATGGTGCGAGTACTTGTTGCTTGTTGAACAAAATGAGCAGTTCTAGGAAGTCTGATTCTCTCGTTGAATATAATCTCAACAGCTATAGCATTGTAGGGATGACCCATTACTTTTTATCGACCACATTTCCCAAATTTGTGTTTGAATAACTGTAAGGAGCTCGCGTACGGGACAAGCATTTGCATTGTGTAGAAGTGCTTAAATGATAATTTATTCGGTTCCTGAAATAAATACCTTCCCAATTTATTAAGGGAAACATACTTCTCTTGTGGATTTTCTCAAGCTCTGGCACGCAAGTATTGGAGCCTTCGAGAGACGGATGACTGCGTACATTCTCCTGCCTGCAAACAGACAACAGTCGGTCATTTTGGCGGACTCGTTCGCTGCAAGGTTTGTGAACCGGTGTTTGAACTGTACTTACCAGCCGGGATCTCGAGGGGGAAATGCCGTTCTAAGCTGAAGCGAATCTGTGTCGAATGCTAATTAACAAAACAGTATTGTCCTCACTTCTGCCTGAACGTACAATGCTTTGTCCAAGCTAATCACCCTCAGCATTCAGCTAACCCCTTTCCTACCACCCACCTTCTCAGTATTGATCTCCTTGTAAAACAGTTTCCGTAAATGAGTCAACGAATCACGAGGATTTGGTTTACTTAACATTCCTACAGTTTATTAACATCAGAACCCGAACGCAGAAACCATATGAATTAATGCTATCGTTAAAGAGAGACAGCTTTACTTAAGTTGAAAGAAAATCGTGCTGAGTGACACGCACACGGCCTCCATCATTGTTTAACATATACCAGACGGCAGGCGAACTTTTCATTGCCAATAATTTATGCTAGATCACGTGCCTCCGAAGAGCTGCTGCTTTTGCTTTCCAAATGCCTTACTTACTTGGAACAGTTCAGGGTATTGGTTCACTTAGAACAGAAAGACTTTCTTTGAAATGAAATAATACTTCACTGAATAGTAAATATTCCTAATGGCTTCTGGCGTGAATATTGCTACCGATCATGGCTGAATGTTTGAATTTTCTCTGAAAATTTATGCATTCTTGTGCTGTTTGAATAATAAATTGTTAAACACCATAACGGAACGTTTTTATCATTTCAGGAAATTATAAAATTAGTAGATTTAACTTCAGTAATCATGGGAACGGTTTTACAATTGATAAATTCTAGTTGCATGTAGCCAAGTCATTATTTTAAAAATTTGTAAGGTACATTGATGTTGATCTTTTTCTTTTAATGCCTATCATCTTCATGCGTAGTCACTACTTTCTAACTTAGAATCGCTGGCCCCAGGAAAGGAAGAGGGGCAGTGCCGTTACAAAAACACACCACTTATGCTTCATCCGAGAATCGAACCCACGCTCATTTGGACAAACGGTCAGACTCCAGTACTTAGACCACTGGGCCACCGGACGCGGCTCTATCTACGTCTCCTAACCAAATTCTTGGACGAACGGTCAGAGGCCAGCACTTAGACCACTAAGCCACCGGACACGGTTCCATCTATGTTTCCAAACTAGTCTTGGACGAACGGACAGAGGCCACCATTTAGACCACCGAGCCACCGGGCGCTGTTGCATCGATGTCTCCTAACCACATTCTTAGATGAACTGTCAATGGCCAGCACTTAGATCACTGAACCACCGCGCGCGGCTCTCTCTATGTCTCCAAATCTAGATTGATGTCGTAACGTATTGCTGCTGATCTTTCCCGAATTCGGTCCAACGTATTTTCACGTAAGACAATCTAACTAATAATGTGTTTGACCTCCTTTGGCATTCACAACAACAGCAATTCGCTATAGCATTGATTCAATCAAGTTTGAGTAATATAAAATATTTTCTTACACATGTCAAATAGCATTTTCTAATTTGCACGAATTAAATGGCAAAGGATCACTACATAGGATATCCAGTTTCATTACGTTTCACAAATGTTCCATGGAAATGCGCTCTGATGAGATGATGGCCAGTGCAGTTGGGAAAATACGTACTTCATCGGGTACTTTTGATTTTAATTGTTGGTTTAATGACCACCGTGAGCAATTGAATGGGCTACATTGAATGGGCGGTAAGTGAGCAATTGAATAGGCTACATTCAATTGCTCACTTACCGCCCACTTTTGCATCTTTGTTGATGGTAAAATTCCCTTACCGCCCACTTTTGCATCTTTGTTGATGGTAAAATTTCCTTACCGCCCACTTTTGCATCTTTGTTGATGGTAAAATTTCCTTACCGCCCACTTTTGCATCTTTGTTGATGGTAAAATTTTCTTACCGCCCACTTTTGTATCTTTGTTGATGGTAAAATTTCCTTAACGCCCACTTTGTATCTTTGTTGATGGTAAAATTTCCTTAACGCCCACTTTTGTATCTTTGTTGATAGTAAAATTCCCTTAGCGCCCACTTTTGTATCTTTATTGATGGTAAAATTTCCTTACCGCCCACTTTTGTATCTTTGTTGAGGGTAAAATTTCCTTACCGCCCACTTTTGTATCTTTGTTGACGGTAAAATTTCCTTACAACCCACTTTTGAATCTTTGTTGACTGTAAAATTTCCTTACCATCCACTTTTGTATCTTTGCTGATAGTAAAATTTCCTTACCACCCACTTTTGTATCTTTGCTGATGGTAAAATTTCCTTACCGTCCACTTTTGTATCTTTGTTGATGGTAAAAGTTCCTTAGCGCCCACTTTTGTATCTTTGTTGATGGTAAAATTCCCTTACCGCCCACTTTTGCATCTTTGTTGATGGTAAAATTTCCTTACCGCCCACTTTTGTATCTTTGTTGAAGGTAAAATTTCCCTACCGCCCACTTTTGTATCTTTGTTGAAGGTAAAATTTCCCTACCGCCCACTTTTGTATCTTTGTTGAAGGTAAAATTTCGTTAACGCCCACTTTTGTATCTTTGTTGGTGGTAAAATTTCCTTACCGCCCACTTTTGTATCTTTGTTGAAGGTAACATTTCCTTAACGCCCACTTTTGTATCTTTGTTGGTGGTAAAATTTCCTTAACGCCCACCGGTGGCGCAGTAACTGAATTTAGCGCAATTGCGAAGTAATTTTTAGAGGGGAGGATTTGTAAAAGCATGTACTTAAATTTATCTTTTCATTTATACTTTATCTATGTTTATACATATGTAATTTCACTTTAATGAATTTCTGCATTTCCATCGATACAGCAACTACTATTGCGGGAGCTGCTTAAATTGAAGAAAATGAAAGTTAAATGTGAAAACAAAGTTTATTGAAATTACCTTTAATTAATGATCAACGAGATCCTTGAAGCTGATGCTGCGAGACTAAATATTTGATATATGCTTCACCGAAAGAGGAGACTTTCGTCTCCTCTTTCGGTGATATTCGGATGGTTTCTCTGTTTGGTGATAACATGATTAACAGCACTAAAACCTGATTCTACCAGATATGAGGTAGGGAAATATATCAATAAATTAAATATCATTTTCCACATCTTTGGATATAACGCCGGTATTTTTTTGCCAGAGTTTTTGATATCCACAACTATCGAAACCATATTTGCTCTCTTCATCATATTTAAGTCCTAATAGCTCTTCTTGGCAAGTTATATCAACCTCAGCAAAATTTGCAGTAAAAGGATTTATCCTCCACTCATACACCTTCAAGTTCCAAATATCTTTAAATTGTTTTTCCATATCGAATATTAGTTTGTTGAGGCGGCTACTCAACCTTTCAATCTCCTCTGGAGTTACATCATCTTTTATACAGATGACAATTCGGGAAATTGACGAAATTCTCTCTTCAAAGGATTATGACGTAGAAGATCAAGTTGTTCACACCATCCGTGACCTGGATCCTTTTCAACGAATAAACAGAAGCCAGAGCTTTAGACCACAAGGCTACAGAATGGATAATTTACAAAGGTCAACGTTAGCAGATGAAGTTTGAGAAATGGAAGCGCACAGAGGAGGTCGAACAAAATGGAATAAGTGGAACGATAAAGGATTCTTCTAGATTAATTCAGTCTTTTTCGTTTTGGGATTTAAAAACCCACGCGAGCATCTGAGGAGACTTTCGTTTCTAATTTAAATCCACTGGTACAATTAAAAGAATAATAAATACACAGTTGACGT
Organism: Macrothele yani; assembly: GCA_039090855.1. Classification (NCBI taxonomy): domain Eukaryota; kingdom Metazoa; phylum Arthropoda; class Arachnida; order Araneae; family Macrothelidae; genus Macrothele; species Macrothele yani. The sequence continues at coordinate 19,861,348 of CM077002.1, read as the reverse complement.
AGACCAGGAACATCAAATAGAAGTCATCGCTCTTTCCACGTTTATAAATGAGTCACGGAAAAATTCTCATCGGCTGCCACCGGGAATCGAACCCAATGTCTTCCTGTTATTCTTATCGGTCGCCACCGGAATCGAACACAGGGTCTTCCAGTTACGTGCAGTGAGAGCATATCCGGCGCGTAACTGGAAGACACTGGGTTCGATTCCCGGTGGCGGTCGATGAGAAATTTTCCGTCCGTGACTCACTTACAAACGTGGAAAGAGCGATTACTTCTATTTGATGTACAATTAGAAGAAAAAAAACCCAGCTCTTTAGGTTAAATACACATGTACAATACCCATCCCACACGCAGAACTCCGATCCACTTCTAAGACTGGCAATTGGCCAGAAGCGCGAACCTCTGACCACCTGACTACGCGGGCGACCTATTAAGATGGGTAAAGTAATAATCATAATGATGTTCCACAGAGTTTAACCAGGTCTTAAAACAATAACATGAATGTTGTTTAACCCTTTAACTGGTTGGAAGGAATTACCTCGGGGTTTGCAAAAAGGGCTGAAATCAACTCAGAAGAATATACTCGCTGTGTAAAAATTAGAACGAACGCCGCTCGGACGAGTGAACCTGCCCATCAAAAAAACAGGGATGCTTTTTCCGTAGCTTTGTTATTTAAATTGGTCATTCGGGGAAATGAGAGCACGAAGATGGAAGATAGCAGCTGCCATTCGGCTTGTTTGACGGACAACTGATACCTCAGGAGAAAAAAGAAATCAGAAGCTCTTCAGGACCGTAATACAATGCGTGTAATACATTGAAGCTCCTGAACGAATCGCAAGTGAAATTGTTTAGATTAGAAGCGCATCTCAAAATAGCTTTTAATGATTAGTTCTATTGTTACATAATTTATAACAAAATAATACGGTTTCCAATATATTTAACGAAACATCGAATTTCAATATCGTCATTCTAAAGCTTCCAACAACATCATTAATGCAGAAGGAACAAAATTTTGAAGAATTATGCATCTTTATTTGAAGAGGGTGTTCTTTTTTCTTCTCCAAATTGGGAAAACCGGGATTTCAGTATATTTCTGATCATTTTATGCGCAGTATTTCATTTCGTTTATCGTCTCTTGGGGTTAGTACCAGCGTCTTACATGCTAATTGGCTGTACTATGTTTTAAAATTTTCTGAATACAGGATTTTTATGGTGTCTCCTTAGCACTAAACCTCTTCCGAGGTGTTCTTTGTGACTATTTAAAGAAATATATTTGCTAGAATTTACGAAAGCGGAATTCATGTTTTTTTCCAGTTTGTTCATGTCGCTGCCGAGCAGTGCCGCTGATACTGTTGAACCAAACAGAAAGAAGAACCTTTGTAAATTCAGAAGGGAATTAAGTCAATGGTAAGCACGATAGTTTCATAAGGGCGAATTTATATACCTGCAAAATTGCATTTACTTAAAAAATAGGCTTCAGTTGATGAGAGTGTGAGAGACCCTGAGTTTGCCTGTTTGTTTCGAATCACGATCCGAGAGCTGCTAAATATCTGATGGAAAACTTCCTTCTTGATATCGGATATTTGTGTTATCAAACTAAGTATGCATGGATAAATGTGATTTTTGAAACATTTTTCCCTTCTCCAGGAGCTCAAACTTCACTATAGAATGTGTGAAATTCTATTAGGATTCATTCCCGTATTTATACTTCAAAGAAGAGTAAACAGATATTGAAGAGAATTTGTGTATGTGTGTGTAAACATTGCAGAACATGCCAGCATTTGCTTTCAGTGTCACCGTATTTGTATTTCAGTTAGTGTAAACATATTTCCAGTTTTTGATTCTGATTGTGCCATAAAGATGAGGTGCTGAACATATGACTCTTTTATGGTTGCATCATTTAAAAGCAGATCTCATTACATATTAGAGGTAAGGATTGGTTACATTGCGAGTTTCACTATGCGTTAGCGCACTACGCTGAAAATTCCTTAAGTGAAAAAATATGGTTTAGAATGAGCAGAAATTTCTAAAATGCAATTAGGTCAGTAAAAGAAATGCATTAGAGCTATTTACAATATCCTTTTAGTTTATGCCTTATATGACTAATCGGAATCTAAACTCCAGCGAACACCCGATTTTTGAAATCTCTCTCACGTAAAAGACGAATTACCTACGGGCCCAAAGTGGCCACCATCTTATCGGGTTTCGAGTAAAAATATTGCCTGGTATAATGATAAATTCAAAGACATGATGTGTGCTCCTTCTAAAGATTCAATAGCTAAACGCTAATATTATGATTGAATAATTAATTAAAATATTGCCTTTATTAACTTGTCTTATTTTTTAAAAAGAAGACTGAGAAATAATTTTTTGAACAGTGCAGATTTAATAATGTTCAAGAAACAAGGTGTGAATTCTTACATTCTCGGGTGGAGAGTTTATATCTGTGTTTGTCGAACTACACTGCTGGCCACCCAAAATGCAACACCAAGAAGAACACGAGATAGCAAAGCCAGATTTACTGGACACATAACGACAGATACAAAGATGAAACGATTGAACTTACAGGCCCGTGCGACTTGCGGAACACGCACACATCAATAGTTCGTGTGGCCCCCCCATAGCTGGCAATAACGGCCGCTACACGCCGCGGCATCGAACAATAGAGGCTTTGGATGAGGAATTGGGGTATGTCGGTCCAGGCTGCTTCCACACGTTGCCACAGTTCATCAGGCGTAGCCGCGGATGGTGCTTGCTGGGCAACTCAGTTGCCGATCAGCCACCAGACGTGTTTGTTGGGCGACATATCGGGAGAACAGGCGCGGGCCACTGCAGCAGTGACACTTGGTGGGCCGTGAAGAACTGTTGCACGATGCGTGCCGCGTGCGAGCGTGCATTGTCCTGTTGAAACTTGGCCGCTGACAGGTCCTGCAGGTAAGGGAGGACTACAGGCTCCAAAACGTCGGAGATGTAGCGGTGGCTGTTAAATGTACCGGCGATTCGTACCAGAAGGGTGCGGGTGTCATATCCAATTGCGCCCCAAACCATAATGCCAGGCGACGGACCGGTATGGCGATGCATAATGCAGGCGTCATACAGTTTCTCGCCATGGTGCCACCACACACGGATCCGACCATCGTGGTGTTGCAGGCAGAAGCGGGATTCGTCGGTGAAGAAAATGTTTTGCCATTCCGTAGTCCAGGTGCGGCGTTCAACGGCCCACTGCCGCCGCACTCGCCGGTGGTGTAATGTCAATGGAAATCGGAGCAATGGGCGTCTTGCGACAACTCCCCGCTCCTGCAGACGACGTTGAACGGTACGTGCTGACACAGGTTGTTGCGCAACACACCCTAATTCCTGCGCTAACATTCGTGATGTGCGCTTGCGAGCCGTCTATGCAGGCCGCACAACATGCCGGCTTCTTGTTCGGTTGTGTGCCGCGGCTGCGGCAATCGCTCACGTCGATCCGTCCGTCCCTCCTGTACACACCGAATCCATACTCGCCTCACTGTGGTTGGATGTCGTCCCTCACGGGCCCCGATGTCTCGGTACGATAAACCGCTCTCGCGATAAGCCACTATCGTCCTCTGTCGAACTCCGAAACGTGCTGGAATGACTGCCGTATTCTGCGACGAGCCATCAGGAAGCTTCCACGCACAGGTCCGGCAGCACAACACATTTCCACTACTTACACCCCTCGTTCTGTGCACCTTTCTTATAGTGCTTCTCGTTGGCGTGCCGGGCTCACATGATTTGCGTATGCCCTGCAATGCTAATCGTTTGCATATCCTCTCGCGGGCGGCGCATGCTGCGAATTTTATGCCAGTCGGATGCTTCCTTCTTGGTGTTGCATTTTGGGTGGCCAGCAGTATATATATGCATTGAGACGTATCTCTCTAAATTTACCCTACTGTTTCAACTTCTGTTCACGTGTAAATTATGCTACTTCCTTGTTATATTTTTTCTCAGTGGCACGTCAGAACCACTACGTGTTTTTGTGGATTTTTGGCGGCGGATGACAGTTGTTGAGTATAAATAAAACGCCCCACTCAATGTAACGGTGTGTGTACGTAGAACGAGCAACTGTTTCAAATCCAATTGCACGTTATTCGATGTTATTCCCATTTATTCGTTATTACTTCATTATTTGAATAAAAAATGGTGCGTATGTTGAATACTATAAAGTGCTATATGGAGTTTTAAACTCTTTTAACCATAGTTTTAAATGCTTAATTGGTCAGCTAATTAATTAGCTGATGTTGTTAAATTGCTCCGTCGCTCATTAAATTACATTTTGTAAATAAATAACCAAACTGCCAGGAAGAAGTAATCAACAACTTATTCACTGAATTCCACCAAGCCGTTCCTGTGCAGCAGTGGTGCCATTCGGCCGAGATGGGTCCGGGTTCGATTCCTGGTACGGCATGGGTGTTGTGTTCGTTTAATGGCACTAATTTTCGTCATTCATTGAAACATATAGGCTTAGAGTTGGCTGTAGAGCCAGTCTCAAAAACCCGAAACAAAAAACAAAAAAATCCCTCCCATTTATTCTGCCAATACTTGCACTTCAGAACATCAAGACAATTCCTTGCCGGATTTTTTTAAGACAAATATCGCCTCATCATCTTCGTCCTGCTCTGAGGCGAAACCCGCGAAAGTGTCCCTGTTTCCGAACAAATGCACCCATTGTCTTGCATGACAACGCACAATATCACATCGCTGCTTCTGTAAGGAATTCGTTTGCACGGTGGCAGTTGAATTTGCACCAACATCCGCCGTATTCCCCCGACATGAGCACGTGCACTGGCGATCCGACGGAGGAGTCTTTGGGGCTTAACCCCCCCCCCCCTCCAAAGCTCCAAAGAGATTAAGAACGACAACGTACGTCAACTCCTTTCTCTCTATCTCTCTCTGTATATATATATATACAGTATATACTAAAGATGAGACATTCGAATCCCGCGCATCTTGAAAAAGATTTGAGATTCTAAAACGCGAATATCTGCGCTTTTTTCGTCATTCGAATCTTAACCTAAAAACCTTGGCGTTTGGTGCTTGTTCTAGAGCGATATTAGTTTGAAATTTTGTCAGCATGAAGAGTTCTGACATTAGAAAACAATCGAAGAAGATCGTCTACAGTGTATACACAGCTATTTGAAACATCTCGTTACTTTGAAAATTTGAGAAAACTCTAAAAAAGTTCTTAATCATACCGCCATCAGCAGTAATGTCAGAAAAACTATTCAGCACATCAGGTGTCATAGCTGATAAGATACAAAGTAGGTTAGACCCAGAACGAGTTCGAATGCTAGCGTTTTAAAATAAATATCTACTTTACCGGTTTCTTATTTATTTATTTTGCCCTGAAAGAGTTCAGTGCTTAGTGTTTTTAGTAACTCCTAAAACAAACATATTTTTTATTTTTTTTTAGTTTTCTGGAAAGAATTTACTCAATTTAGTGTTCCATGTGTTTTTCTACATTAACTCTTGAAATAATCCTCCCCATCTCTACACTTGCTTTGATTTGAAAAGGTTTTGGAACTTTTGTTATTAAAGAAAAAGGTCAAAAATGTGAATTTTTACTCAAATATTTTTTTGTCAAATTATGTTCAGGAAATGGAAATGAACCTCAAGACTCAAGAGTTATGTACTTCATTTAGTAAACGTAAATTATAAATTTCATTTGTATCTTCTTAATAAGTACGGGTATATTTTTTGAAAACTGTATTTTCAATTTGTTTTTTCATTAAACACAAATAAATTTTGCTTTAATTAAAAACTTGTATTTTAAGTAGAAGTTCTTCCACCCCCCCACCCCCCACCTTTTTGTTTCTTATAAATTACGCTTTCCAACCGTAGGTTGAAGAAGCGTATATGCTTCAGCTTTGTCCGTCTGCCCGTCTGTCGGCACGATAACTCGCGTAAAAATGGTTCGCGATTTCGATGAAATTTTAGTATGTGGTAGAAGGTCCCCTGGAAATGAACCCTATTGAAAATGGACGAAATGGAGTCAAAGGTCATGGCATAGGAGCGGGATCCATTCCATTGCCTTATGCGTCATAACTTGTGTGTGGATACTATTAACGTTTTATGACGTCACACTCTTGCGAGCAGATGGTCGCGATTGCCATCTGCCCCATTACGTCACTCGTTGTGTGCGTATGTTCGTCTGCACGATAACTCGCGTATAAACCGTTCGATTTCGATGAACGTTTAGTATGTGGAAGGGGATCACCTGGGAAGGAACCCTCTTGAAAATGAACGAAATGAGGTCAAAGGTTAGTATATAGGAGCGGGATCCATTCCAATGCTCTTATGCGTCATAACTAACGCAAAAAAGGTGCGATTTCGATTAAATTTTAGTACGTGGTAGGGGACCTCTTGGGGACAAACGCTATTGAAAATGGGTGAAATGGGGTCAAAGTTCAGGACATAGGAGCGAAATCACTTCCATTGCCATTATGCGTCATAATTTATGTAAAAATTATTCGATTTAGATGAAATGTTAGTACGTTATAGGGGCCAGCCTGGGGACGAATTCTATTGAAATTGGGCGAAATGGGGTCAAAAGTTAGGACACAGGAGCGGAATCTATTCCATAGCCCTTATGCATCATAACTTAGGGAAAAATGCTTCCATTGCGACAAAACTTTATCATGTTATTTCGAAGATATACTGAACCGGTTTTGTTAAATATGATCGAAATGGGATCTAAGGTCAGGGCACAGAACCGAGATTTGTTCCACAGCCATTATCCTCATAACTTGAGTAATGATTTCTGGTATGTTGGAAAGCGTATTATAATCAATGCATTGCATGAGTTTACTAACTTCTTATATAAAGGATTCGAGTGATTCAAGGGACTCGAAAAGCTTTTTTTATTCGAGAAAATTTAGGATTTGTCCCACCTCTAGCATACATGCATACACTATGTGTGTGTATACACACACATACGTATACCTCAAACAGGAATTCCTGGATGCGCCACTGAGCCCATGTGACTTTGATCTATTTATAAAACTGAAAGAAACACTGCGAAGGCAACGTTTTAACACAAGAGTGGAAACCCTCCAAATGATGGAGTACTCGTGTCCTGACATTAACCAAAATGGCTCTGGAGATGCTGTCCAGCGCCTTCCAAATGTGTGGCAGGAGGTCATCAATATGAGAGGAGATTATATTGAAGGGATGGAAACTTATTCTGCTCTATGCATAAATACAAGGGTTTTACCAAAACATCTGAGGATGTTTTTATAAAAATAATATGCGTGCCTTTATTATCAATGAAATGGTCATCTTTTTTGAAATACTGTCCATTTTGTCGAATACAGGTGTCTCAACGTTCCTCCCACTTTTTGAATGTCTTAAGGAATTCTTCTGAAATGCTGTTGAAGCACCCCTGCTCAGCTGCAATAAGTTGTTGATCAGTCTCAAATTGTCGTCTCCGTAATGTATTTTTTAAAATGGGGAACAACCATAAGTTACATGGTGACAACTCTGGACGATATGCAGGTTAGGGCATTTACTTAATATTTATTTTCTCCAAATAAGAAATGACAGAACTGGCCATGTGTGGCTTTGCATTGGGCAGCACATGAAAAGAAATGGGTAACTCAAGTTAAACCAACTCTTTCCATGCCCAAATGCTCGGTTAAAATTCTGTCAATTGCTGATTTTGAAATTCGAACCACATCTTGAATTGATAGGTGCCTATCTTCCCGTATAATACCACCTATTGTATTGTTGTTTACTTTTGAAACACTCGTTGAAGGTCTTCCACTATGCGCGATTATTGCCAGCGACCCACGACCAACAATAAATTATTTTTTTCCGTGATATTCGTCTTTTTTTATGATACTCATTCTTTATTTTCCTTGATATTCATCTCTATTTTCTATGATATTCATCTTTATTTTCTGCGATATTCATCTTTATTTTCCATGACATTCATTCTTTGTTATCCACGATATCCATCTTTATTTTCCATGATATTCATCTTCGTTTTCCATGATATTCATTCTTTATTTTCCATGATATCCATTCTTTATTTTCCATGATATTCATTCTTTATTTTCCATGATATTCATTCTTTGTTATCCACGATATCCATCTTTATTTTCCATGATATTCATCTCTGTTTTCCATGATATTCATTCTTTATTTTCCATGATATCCATTCTTTATTTTCCATGATATCCATCTCTATTTTCCATGATATTGATCTCTATTTTCTGTGATATTCATTTTTATTTTCCACGATATTCATTTTTATTTTCCACGATATTCATCTTTATTTTCTATGATATTCATTCTTTATTTTCCATGATATTCATTCTTTTTTTTTCCATGATATTCATCTCTATTTTCTATGATATTCATCTTTATTTTCCATGACATTCATTTTTTATTTTTCATGATATCCATTCTTTTATTTTCCATGATATCCATTCTTTATTTTCCATGATATCCATTCTCTATTTTCATCTCTATTTTCTATGATATTCATTTTTATTTTCCATGATATTCATCTTTGTTTTCCATGATATCCATTCTTTATTTTCCTTGATATTCATCTCTATTTTCTATGATATTCATTTTTATTTTCCATGATATTCATCTTTATTTTCCATGATATTCATTCTTTATTTTCCATGATAATCATTCTTTTTTTCCCATGATATTCATTCTCTATTTTCCATGATATTCATCTCTATTTTCCATGACATTGATCTCTATTTTCTATGATATTCATTCTTTATTTTCCATGATATTCATTCTTTATTTTCCATGATATTCATTCTTTATTTTCCATCATATTTATTGTTTGTTTTCCATGATATTCATCTTTATAGGCCTCTTGCAGAAGACGGAAATTATCTACGACAGGCATTTAAATCGACAGAAAAATTTAATGACGCATCTTTGTTCCTCATTCACATTCATTTTTTTTTCGAAAAAGCACAGCGCAAAAATACCCGTCAGTGGTTCACGATACAAAGCTTATTAAACTGCGCATGACTGTCGACGAATGCGTGATAAACAGGTGTAGCCGGCTACTATGCTTACTACAACGATTATAGTGTTTACGGGACATATTCGAATATCGAACGCAGTGCTGCTCATTTTTTATAAAAGCATTCTAGTTGTTCTGGGACAAGCTGTGTATTTTGGGACATATAGGTATGTTGTAATATATAGGTATGTTGTAACAATATACGTCCAACTTTCGCATGTGTTTACGCGTCTGAATAGGTTACAGTGTCATTCTCACTCACGGCCATCATAGCTGCGGCCGTGAGTGTGGATGGCACGTGTCCGATTCCTAATGAGTGTTTCTAGTAGTTCTGTACTTCAGTATAAATGAAGAATCTACATGATTTTAAATTCTAATTGACGCGGTGTCTCCGTTGTTTCCATTCAATTTACGCGGGATCACCTTTAAATTTTCTAGCGATGTAAAACGGTAGATTCCCGCCATCAGATATTTTAGGTGGATTAATGATCGCTATTTATCTAAAATCAATAATGGAAGATATGTGAGTCATAGAAGCAAATACGATAATATATGCTCGACTGCACATCATCATCAGCAACGTATGAAATGGGCCCAAGATCATCGAGATTGGACAGTGGATGATTACGAAGAATGTGGCCTGGTGTGACCAAACAAGATTCCTGGTGCGTCGACGGCCGAGAGCGGATACGCCGATTACCTTGATGCATTGGTGGTCGGAAATTAGCCGGTGGCTACGGTGTTATGCTGTTGGCGATGTTTACTTGGGACACGTTAGGTTCCATTATTCCAATAGCACAATCTCTGATAGCTGTTAGATATCTAGACATAGTTGCAGACCAAGTTCACCCATTCATGGCATCTGTATTCATTGCTGGTGATGGCAACTACCAACAGGATAATGCTCCATGCCAAACCGACAAAATTGTCAAGGAGTAGTTTAAAAACACACTGGTGACTTTCTGTTAATGCCCTGGCCTCAAAATTCACCACACATGAACTCAATCAGACATTTGTGGTTCGCAGTGGAAAAGCCGGTTCGCGCTAAATCACCTACACCCCGAAATGTACGGGAACTGGAGGACCTTCTGTTGACATTATAGTACCAGATACCCTAGGATACCTATCGCCACCTCATTGAAACGATGACTCGCCGAGTCGCCGCTGTTTTGGTGGATAATGGGAGTCCTACAGCTTATTAGGTACGTGACCATAATGTAGTGGCTCATCGGTATATATTAGCTAGATTTAGGATAAGGTAAGAAAAGACCCTGACACCGATAAAATGTTATGTAGCTGCGAAATTTCATCAAGGTAAAATCTGATCACAAGATGGAAAGAAAATCTGAATTTCAAATGTGTTTGTGAGGGGATTAGTAACTCTTTGCCTAGGACAGCTGTGAGGATATCGCGGCACCCCGGGGTCCGTGATTTCCTCACAGAGGGTCCGCGAAGGCTTGAAGAAATGTCATGATATTTTGCAGTTGAAATAGAAAGAGAGAATTAATGAAAGAAAGAAAAGGAAACATAGAACGAAATCTTAATTTCCCTCAGTTATTTGTGTAAAGCTTGGCTTTTCTAATCTACTGATTCCATTAAAAATAAACTAAAATAAAAAACCGTAATTAAAATAAATGTTGGATAGCAAAAGTTGTACAGTAATTTTCGGCACATAATCCGCGGATTATCTGTTGCTGAAAGTTGATATTTTCTTCGCTGCGGATTATACGAATATGCTGATAATGCGGCTCTTTTTTTTTGGGGGGGGGGGGTAATATATATGCTGACTTGTTTTTATTCTGCATTTTTCTGTGGATTATACACCGAATTTTAATTTCCATGCTGATTTTTTTCCCTCTGCGGATTATACGCTGGAATTATGGTACTTAGCTATTGATATACCTGCACACGGTGAGAATATACAAGTAAATGCCGCTGAGTGGCTGAGAGAAACCACGTGTTATTTCTTGCTACTGCGTTTACAGTCAGAAGCCGCAGAAAGATAGAAAACGAATCAGTCAGTGTGAGTAAGTGTTCGGACGGATTCGTGATCGCGTTTCTTCTTGGATTTCTCCCTTTGGCTATTTTGTTTTTCATATGACGTTTTGTATAGGTGTGTCATATTAATGATATTATGTGCTTGTAATTTAAGCTTGTCGAGAAAGAAGTAAACACAGTTCTTATTATTATTTTAAATTTGTAAGGAATTATTCCAAGAAAAAATATAATATTAGTGTGTGAGTATTTCCCTCTTCTCTCCAAATTTGAAGACCCTTCATGAGAAACTTTAAATAAATATTCGATGCACTTTAGGATTTTAAATCTTTAGTTAAGTCTTGGTAGTCCACAACAACAAAAGATATTTAAGAGGGTTCCGTGGTAAAAAAAAAAAAGGTTAAGAACTCTCTCGTCAACAGCAGGTATTTCCCTTTGGAGAGATCAAGAGGGAACTATATTTCGCTACGACGGATGCACCGTTTTCGAGATAATTGAGAAAATCAACTTAGGTGGCTCACCGATTACTTCCGTTTCTCATTTTCGTTACATCGAATTTTTTTTATTTGGGATTTACTTTATTACTGATGCGAAACATGCTTAGCATCAAAAAAGGAAGGCAGAGGATGCACTTAAAAAGCGCTTCTAAATATCTACATTTTTAATGTTAATTCTAGCTGAAAAATAAGAGTTGAATTGGCGTTCTTTATTTTACACGGTACTTTGGACGGCAGTTTTCTTTTCAACACGTTTAAAAGAACCTCCCGAGATATCGTTATGTTGCATTTATTTTCTATAGCAGCTTCGTTAACGCTGGAATGAGAAATTATTCTGCCTGATCGAAATCGCATTTTCCCGCTTCAAGATAATACAGTGTTTACAAAGTTTTTGTTTACTGTGCAAGAATGACGCGCTCTGACTTGCGATCACAATCAATATTCATCCCCGAAACAAGAATGTGTGTGGTCACACGTGAAAGCAGTGTAGAAAGAGAAGGGAAAGGAAGAAAAAGAAGCAGAGAAAACATCGTTCGACAGAACATTTAGTGTCTTGAGATAACTACCATCTGGTGGAATGTTTAATGTAATTCAAGCAAGTCACGCGAATAGACTGATAGAAAAACGAAATGACATTCCATACAAAACCCAGGTTTATTCTGAATCGGAGGAGTCTCGGAAAAGTCACGCACGTAGCAGTTCCAAAACATTTTGAATTAAAAGAAGTCGTAGAGTTTGTTTCCAGCAAAAAGGAAGGAGAGGAAATTTCTTATTTATATTCTTTTGAAGGATTGTATTTTAAATTGCTTTTACTTTCTCTCGAGACGCTTTAATGTCATTTAGGGGAAGCATATATCATATTTCACTTACTATTTGCTTTTTCATTAAGTTCCTCAGATGTAAAAACATTTTAATGCCTTTCAAATATATCTGAATGAAACTCTCTTACGAAGTACAATCAACATTTAAAAATTTCTATCTTAGGAGTTGTTGCATGTCTTCAAAAGTATGATTTACGATTCTGCTTTACTTTGTTTCGAATAAAAAAAGGTGCCAGAAAAAGTGTAAGGAAAGAAAAATAAGAAGAGGTTTTTGCGCTCGGAGTCTATACAGCAGCTGCAAATCCATTACAGCAAAATGAAAAAAAGTAGATTGAAATGAAATCGATTTATCTTTTCTATATCGATGGTAATTTGTTGCAATCAATATCGAGTAGCACAGTTACTTAGCGGTGTTCTTAGGGATAAAGGGGATTTCGTGAGCCTAGGAATGACAAAATGTTTTTACGAAAGCTGAAAAAAGTCACGAAATTCTGGGCTACCACGTACTTTTGTTATTTATTTTGAATTAAGGAACATGCTTTTCGCAAAACTTGAAGGCGTTTAAATTATTGGGTTGGTGCGAATGAAATGTCCGGCAAAGTCCACTAAACATGGACGGCAAAAGTGGAAAAGTAGGACAACTTACCTACGCAAAATAATGCCTCTCGGCATCGACACTTAGTTGCGCTATCGTTCCGCCAAAGCCATGATCCCGGAACGAAAAACGTTTTGTGGCTGGGACCATAAGGAGTCATCAACTGCACGTTGTACCTCGTTGTCTGTCGTGAATTCTTTCCCGGACAGGAAGTAATCCAGGCGACGAAACAAATGATAGTCTGTCGGAGACAAGTCCGGGTAATAGGCACAATGAGGCAGTACTTCATAGCCCAAGTGTCAGCATCGTTCGCTGTGCGACATGAGGGCGAGTGTTATCCTGGAGCAGAAGAACACCGTTTCTGTTGGCCAAAGCCGGTTGTTTCTGCAGCAGTTTCCGGTGCATCTGGTGTAATTCAGCACAATTACGTTTTTCAGAGATGGTTTGACCTCTTGCCAAGAAACGCCGATGAATTATCCCGACTGTGGACCACCAGATAAGGAGCACCACTTACTTGGTGTGTAGAGATGGCTTAGGATGCAGTCCAGCAGGCTGATCCTTGGTTAACCATAGTGTAGATAGTTTCCAATTATCATAAAGAACCCATTTCTCGTCGCAGGTGACGATTTGATGCAGTAGAGATTCCTGCTTATTCCTGGCAAACTGCGACGTGCAGACTTCCTAACTCCTAGTTTTGTTGACAGTTGTCAACTAATACGGCAGCCACATGTCCAGCTTTTTTAACTTTTCCAGCGCAGCCAGACGCCGAACAAGTGTCCAGTTGTGAACACCAATCTCTGCCGCTATCCCACGACATGTTTTTTCTGCAGTCCGCTTCAACCACACATAACAGAACATCCTCAGAAACTGGGTTGGCGACCACGTGCTTCGTTTTGCAGGTCCGTATCTCCGCTTCGAAACTTCGCAAACCATCGCCGAATGGTTCGTTCGTTGGCTGTATTCTCCTCAAACGCTTTGTTAGCGTTTCGAGCGGAATTCCTGCAGAATGGCTTAGTTTAAATTTATCCAGAATGATGACTTTCAAATCCGGCGTATGCGTGTTTTCTTTACAAGCCACGGTACGTCCAAACAAACCACGCATGTACCATGTACTTCACACACGTGCTAGCTATTTATAGTAACTCTGTGACGTAATACCCGCAACACCTGTGGGTGGTTCCATTCCGTTGTGGTGGGGGACTATCGCCACTGCTCGTTCGCGCCGTTCATTTCATTCGCACAAACCCAGTATGAAGAAAAACTCAAAAGAGAAACTGTGAAATATTTTTCTGAATATTGTTTTTCCTAGGTGAAAATATTCCAAATACGTGGCGACAGTTAATAAATAAATATATCGCTCTTTCCACGTTCCAGAAACACACAGCAACCGAAAAATTGTTTTTCAGCCGCCGCTGTGGAATCGAACCAACAGAACTCTCGGTATCGCGCCGAGTGCGTTACCTTTACGCCACGGGGGCCAACAACCGAGAGTTCTGTTGGTTCGATTCCACAGCGGCGGCTGAAAAACAATTTTTCGGTTGCTGTGTGTTTCTGGAACGTGGAAAGAGCGATGTATTTATTTATTAATTGTTTTTCCTAATTGACGTCCATTTTGTTTTGTTTATATACGAGACATGAAAAAACAGAATTAAAGTTTTAATTTTTACTTGACAGGAATCTTACAAACTAGTCTACATTAAGCGTGTTTGAATATTTGTGAGAAAGTAAGAAATCCTCTCTAAAGTTCCTGTTTTGAAATGATTCCCCCGTGGTATTCGGCAATGCGTTCCTAAATTAAGTTATCTCAAATACCATTTCCAAAGAAATGAACAAAATTAATATTAACTTATGGTGGAAAAAACGCAATTTCTTAAAGGGGTGAGCAACTTAGCCGGTTTATCAATCACAAAAAGGAAAGTAAACATAGCTAATAAAATTAAGAGCGAATGTGCAAAGAAAGCAACTATAAATTTCAGAAAACTAAAAGAGGTAGCTTCAAGTTCAGAGTCCCTAAAGCAAATATAATTGCCAAAACAACACGTGCATCTTTAAGACAGGATTCTTAAGCCACGCATATAAATTCCACAAAAATATAAAATTAGGAAATTCAATGTTACATGTACAAAGAGACGGTGTTTTCTCATTCACATGCAACAGTTTTTTGCTATGCGAGCTAAATCTCTTCTTTCTCTTACCTAATCTTTTAATTGGAAAATGTGATATGGTATTTTCTCAGTCTGCAAGAAAATTGCCGCAGACCTCTGAACAGAGCAGACGAGGAATTGGCTTCGCTGAAACCTCATCGCAGGCAGGAAATAAGAATGGGTGAAAATGATCCACAAAAACGTCGTGATAGTCTGTACCATGCAGGAGTTATTTGAGGTCATCGATGTTTCAGGGCGTAAAGAGAACAAGCAGAAAATTCCCCACACGATGACATGATGTCATCTTTTTAGTAGGTTTCCTTTATCCAGCAGGGTTGGTAAATTCGTGCTGTCTTTCCCAAATGCGAGCCTTTGTTTTCGTGATGGAGTATAAATCTGGATTTGTCAGAACATGAAACTGTTTACCGGTAAAGTATTTCAGTGTCGGTACATTAGACATCAAAGCTGGATGTAACTCTTAGGCCATTCGGTAAGTAAGTAAACACTTTCAACTTACCATAATTCCTGTAACAGCCAAGCCATGTTAAAATATTTCGCTGTAATTATGAGTAGCTCTCCTCATTGTCAATAATACGTTCCAACACTGCGGCCAGTTCGCAAATGCTGTTAAAAGTAGCAGTGACATTACGTTTGAGGAAAATATTAGGTGTATAAATAAGTTTTAAAGCGTTTTTCGTGTGACGTATGCAGCTAATTTGCACATCCGACATTCCCCCGCGTTTTTGTCCTGTGACCATAACTGGTCCAGAGTATAAAAGTTGACACAAAAGTTTACGCAAGAGTCAAACGCACTTGCACATCGGTAGGTGGAAGATCGCAAGCGATACTGCATTTATTCAACAATGCATTCGTTACGAATTTCATCAAGGAAAAAGTGCTGCAAAAGCATATGTTGTGTTCTGTTCTGGGGGAAAATGTTGTATTCAAAAGCACGTGTGAATTTTGAATTAGACGATTTAAAGCACGGTGATTTTGATGTCAGCGATCGAGAACGTGGTCGCGCCTCGCAGAAGGTTGCACATGAGGAACTGCAAGCATTGCTGAATGAAAATTCGTCTCAAACGCAAAACGAACTAGCTGAACATCTGGGGTAACTCAACAAACCATTTTCATCGTTTACGCGCATCAATGGGAAAGATTCAGAAGGAAAGAAAATGGGTGTCACATCACCTGAGCAAGGGGAACAAGAATTAGCGTGTTATGAAGTGTTTGAATCTGTTGAATAAACAACACAGAAAGCCTTTCCTGTGGAAAATCGTTACGGGTGATGAAAAGTGGATATGGTACGACAATCCCAAACACAAAAGACACTGGGTAGAATCCGGTAAAGCAACGACTTCGACACCAAAACGCAATATTCACTCCAAGAAATTTACGCTGTGAAGGGTTTGCTCTATTATGAATTATTGAAACAGGGTAAAGGTGTCACTGCTGATCGATACAAGCAACAATTGCTGCGGTTGAACCAGGAAATCTGTACGAAACGTTCAGTAACAGGCAAAGGACTGCGTCCCGTGAAATTACTGCATGACAACTCTAGGGCGCATGTCACGAAATCGGTCAAGGGAACGTCATTGACGCTTGGCTGCAACGTTTTGGAGCATCCGGCGTATAATACCGACTCCGGCGGAGCATCCGGCGTATAATACCGACTCCGGCGGAGCATCCGGCGTATAATACCGACTCCGGCGGAGCATCCGGCGTATAATACGGACTCCGGCGGAGCATCCGGCGTATAATACCGACTCCGGCGGAGCATCCGGCGTATAGTTCAGACGATCATTTGTTCCGAACGATGAAACATTGTTTGTATGTTGTACGGTTCCGGACATGTGACGAAGTACAAAAATGGGTTGACGACTTTATCGCGTCACACGACGAAGTATTCTTCACGGCTGGAATCCTTCAGCTGCCCGACCGAAGACGAAAGCTGATAGATAATGACGGCACATATTTTGATTCGTAAAGATATTGTTGTTTTTTTCTCTCAAATTACATGTTGCGTTGTCTTAAAACGCTTTAATACTTATTTAGTACACCTAATAGTTGGTATATAGTTCCTCTTTATTATCAAGTGGGAAACACATGGAATAATTAATGGAGACAAGCTGCTCTTTCCATGTAACATAACCACAGAAATTTGAAAATTTAATCGTCCTCTAATAGGAATCGAACCCGCATCTCCTGATTTGCGCTCGATAATGCTAATTATTACACCACCCAGGACAATGAAATTCAAACAACTGAGGCATACTCGAGCGCAAATCAGGAGATGCAGGTTCGATTCCTGTTCCAGGACGATTAAATTTTCAAATTTGTGTGGTGATGTTACATGGAAAGAACAGCTTCATGTATGTCATGTTTATTAATTAAAAACTGACTATAATAATCAAATAAGTCATTCAATGTGTAGAGGATTTTACGAAAGCAGTGTGTTGCGTCTGGTGTTAAACAACCCTTAGAAATATCTAGGAGATTAGTGTTTGGATAGGCTATAGGAAAGAAAAAAAATAAGAGAACGCGGGCAGCTCACAAGGACAAAACAAAAGGACATCTCCCTAAAGGGGAAACATTTCTGGCCCCATCAACCACCACATGCAATTGATACATACATGGAAGCTGCAGCTCGCTTCACGTAGAACTGCCTTTTAACTGCTTTCTTTTTGCTTAAGCACACCACTGTAACAGCCGTAATCCAACGTATTATGCTTTAGCTATAAATATTCTTTGTCCCTATCTTATCCTTTCGCTGAAATACCGAAGGAACTACGTACAATCCAGTGGAGAGTGTGTCAATTAGATCTACTTTACGACGAACTGGGGTGGCCGTTCACCACTGTTAAGATTTTTAGTTTTTCAGAGGTGATTGGTAATGGAGGTTTCCTTGCATCGGACATCTCTCAATTCACATGGACAAAGCAGTTGAAATCACAGGTGTCCATTTCCGATTAATACGGTTGGCGGGAAATAGCTCCACCCAATACTTCTGCTCCGTGACCAGCAGAAAAATCCAGACCTTGAGGAGCCGAAAGTTTTCATGTAGGAGGACAGGTCGTTGTTCATGATGTCTCAGTGCACATGGTAGAATATACATGCTCTAGTCACATTATTGTGACCAAACGCTAATATCCAGAGTAACCACCGTGTGCAGTGAGGACAGCAGCTAAACGGGCTGGGAGTAACACAATAAGATGCTGGAAGGTATTCACAGGTATGTGATGCCATACTGACTACAGTGCATCTGATAACTGCTGGAGGGTGCGTGGTGAAGGATCCATAGATCCAACAACACGATCGAGGTGGCACCACAGATGCTCACGTCTGGGGAAGTAGGGGGGCCAGAGAAGAAATTTGAAGTCTTCATCGTGCTCTTCCAACCACTTTCAGACATTTCTAGCTGTGTGGCACGTCGCATTGTCGTGTTGAAAGATCCAATCCGCTCCAGGGAAGACAATCAGCATGTATGGGTGTACGTGGTCTGCAAGGATCGATTCATTACGAATTCGGTCCATAGTGCCTTCCACAGGTTTGAGTGGACGTAGGGAATGCTACGAAAACATTCCCCAGATCATATCGCTGCCCCCACCAGCTTGTGTTCTTCCAGCAATGGTTGAAGAGTGTTTGTTCTCCGATGTTACTCTCCTTATACGCCAACGTCCATCCGTTCGATGAAGCAGAAAACGTGACTCATCAGAGAAGGCAATTCTTTGCCAATCAGCGGAGGTGCGATTCCGAATATGCCGTGAAAATGTAAGCCTTTTTTGCCGACGCACCTTCGTTAGCATAGATGCAGTGCCTATCCATCTGCATCGGAGCCCCATTCGCAGCAGGGTTCGCTGAACTATTGTTTCAGATACACTTCCGGTAGCCTCCTGGTTCATTTGGCCAGTGAGTTGCTCCACTGTAGCATGTCGATCGGCCCTCATGCACCTTCACAGCCGACGTTAACCTCTCACATCAATGGCAGGTGGTGCTCCGCAGCTCCCACGTCACGTATTTGCAAGAGTGCCATTTCACCAATCACGATACACTTTAACCATAGCAGCACGCGAACAATTAACAAACCACGCTGTTTCAGAAATACTGCCACCCTTGGACCGAAAGCCGATAATCCTCTCTTTTTGCAAATCTGATAAATCGCTCCTTTTATCCCTGACAGCAACGAGTGATATGTTTTCAGAATGCCTACAACACACCTTATATACACTGAAGAGCAATTGAATTAGAGATACCTGTCTAGTAACGTGTAGCACCACCTTTCGCCCTGATAACGGCGGCGATTCGTCTCGGCGTGGACTCGACAAGACACCGGAAGCGTTGGGAAGCCATACGGATCCACGACACCTGAACAAGCTCCCACAGTTCACGGAGCCTCTGTGAGTGATGTTTTGTTTTACTTATATCATTTTATCCAAACGTGCACCGCTGTTTCCTTAAGGGCATTTTGATCATCCTCTATTCAACCTTGTGCCGCGGTTTCTAAGTACTTCAATAATACACAAAACGTAAACACAAAACCGAAGCTGTGCTTCCACTGTGACTTTGATCGTCTCAACATTTCGTACTTATTAAAAATTTCTCTAGCGGATCGTTGGGTACGATCTGATCCTGAGGGAAGTACTGCGCAACCTACAGACATCACAGGTGTTGGTACTTTATGTTTCCGAAACGTGCATCAATGAAAACTTCCGCGTACATCTCAAACGACTTAATATTTGTGTAGCAGTAGAGAAGATACTTCAACCGTTACAAAATCCGGAACAGTGTCCTAGCGGAAATCGGTGTTCTGAATCCTACGTTGTACTGGACTTCAGTGGTGTTCATGCTGATCTCCCTTCCCGCCGACGTATGCACTATACAGGCTCTACCATTTTACTCCCCATCCCGTTTCGTGCGGTAACTATTCTCGTTCACTGTTCGAGTTCTGTTCTGCTGCTTTGCCTTCAGTTTTTCTATTCGTAAACACCTGCATTAAGGTGCTGTCTGCAAAACTACCACATCGTGTTTTTTCCAACATGGACCCACGGAAGTTCCGTTTACCAAAGATAACCTCTCTCTAAAATCCCTTTAAATTGCATTTGTTATGCACATTTCGTCCCACAATCGTGCTCCGCTATCACAATAAAGCACTTCTGTTAAGAGTTAGAACACGAGCTTAATGTGTGGTTTTATAATCTTTGAAACTTTCCTGTGGTTGGGCAGTAGTCATAATTTTTAAAAAAAACGAGTGTAAATACATGATATGGGATAAATAAATGATAAGTTTCCATATTTGCGCGGATATTGTCTTTGTTAAGCAGTTTTTACATAGAATTGTTATATCGGGAATTACATTAGCTGTGAATGGTCTTTCCCATCGACAGGTGTATCTAATAAGCTGACCATCTGATGAACACATCTCTTACACTGAACCCCAACTTTACGATCATTTTTTAATCTCGTACCTCAGAGTTGGCAACATAACAGAATGGCACTATTCCCTCGACAGACGGCAGATACACGTCCTCAAAACACATCTCCGATGTTCGTCATTGTTCGAACTTCTCAAATTGGTTTTAAGGCAGAAAACCTGGTACGGGAAAGTGAATGCGTGTTTTGATGCAGTTACCAGATTGAAAGCTTAACAACAAAATTCAGGTCTTAAAGTTTATATCAATCTAGTTTTATTTCAGTTTTTATACAGTAAGAACCAAAGACAAAAGTAATATAATACAAAGAGTGAAATAATCTCCGTTTTTACTAAGTTTTCAGCTTTCCTTTACGCCACATAACATTGTATATAACCTAACAGAAACATTTCGCCCGCGATAAAGAGGACAAACTGAAAAAAGAAAGATTTAAAAGTTTTGAAGCTGAGTTTCGATACTGTTCAAAATATCTTAGAATATTCGGAGGGTGATTAGAGCTATGCATGCGTATTTTTTCCTGTCTTTTGCGAGGCGAGTTAATCTGTATTAGTACTGGTCTTCTTCCATTTAATGCTGGCCATCATAATCACAGTCATGATTTTCTGCTTGAATGCTGTCGATTGCCTGTTCTGTTTGAACAGTGTCGACTGCGTTTTCTTCTTGAATGGTGCCGATGGCTTTTGCTGATTGAACGCTGTCGATTGCCTCTTCTGTTTGAACGCTGTCGACTGCCTTTTCTTCTTGAATGGTATCGATGGCTTTTCCTGATTGAAAGCTGTCGATTGCCTGCTCTGCTGCCGATCACATTTTCTGCTTAAATGTAATCGATCGCCGTTTCTCTTTGGATACTGTCGATCGCTTTTTATGCTTGAATGCTGCCGACTGCCTATTCGGCTTAAAAGCCATCGATCTTCTTTTTCTGCTTGAAAGCTTTCGATCGCTTTCAGTGGTTGAACGCTCTTGTCGCCTTTTCTGCTTGAATGTTGTCGATTGCCTTTCCTGCTTGAATGCTGTTGATTGCCTTTTCTGCTAAATGCTGTTGATTTCCTTTTGATTCTGTTGATTACCTTTTCTGCTAAATGCTGTTGATTTCCTTTTGATGCTGTTGATTTCCTTTTGGTGCTGTTGCTTGCCTTTTCTGCTAAATGTTGTTGAATTCCTTTGGATGCTGTTGATTGCCTTTTCTGCTAAATAATGTTGGTTTCCTTTGATGCTGTTGATTGCCTTATCTGCTAAATGCTGTTGATTGCCTTTTCTGCTAAATAATGTTGGTTTCCTTTGATGCTGTTGATTGCCTTATCTGCTAAATGCTGTTGATTGCCTTATCTGCTAAATGCTGTTGATTGCCTTATCTGCTAAATGCTGTTGATTGCCTTATCTGCTAAATGCTGTTGATTGCCTTTTCTGCTAAATAATGTTGGTTTCCTTTGATGCTGTTGATTTCCTTATCTGCTAAATGCTGTTGATTGCCTTTTCTGCTAAATGCTGTTGATTGCCTTTTCTGCTAAATAATGTTGGTTTCCTTTGATGCTGTTGGTTGCCTTATCTGCTAAATGCTGTTGATTGCCTTATCTGCTAAATGCTGTTGATTGTCTTTTCTGCTAAATAATGTTGGTTTCCTTTGATGCTGTTGATTGCCTTATCTGCTAAATGCTGTTTATTGCCTTTTCTGCTAAATAATGTTGGTTTCCTTTGATGCTGTTGATTGCCTTTTCTGCTAAATGCTGTTGATTTCCTTTTGATGCTGCTGGTTTTCTTTTCTGCTATATGCTGTTGATTTCTTTTGATGCTGTTGATTGCCTTTTCTGATAAATGCTGTTGATTGCTTTTTCTGCTAAATGCTGTTGATTTGCTTTTGATGCTGTTGATTGACCTTTCTGCTAAATGCTGGTTTTCTTTTCTGCTAAATACTGTTGATTTCTTTTTGATGCTGTTGATTGCCTTTTCTGCTAAATGCTGCTGATTTCCTTTTGATGCCGTTGATTGTCTTTGTTGTTGATTTCCTGTTGATTGTCTTTTCTGCTAAATGCTGTTATTGCCACTTGTCCTTCAGTATCCGTTGATCGCCTTTCTGTACAGTTCTCTCTGTTTAGCATAAGGTGAAATAATTCCCTGCTGGACATCCATTTTGTGATGTTTCTTCAAATTCACTTGCGTATCCTTCCTGATTTTGTCTACGAAAGTCAGTTTTAGAATTTTACATTTCTTTGTTACAGTCAGTTTTAGAATTTTACATTTCTTTGTTACAGTCAGTTTTAGAATTTTACATTTCTTTGTTACAGTCAGTTTTAGAATTTTACATTTCTGATTTGTTACTTCATGACTCAGGTAATAGGCTGCCCCGCAGATTTACTGTGTTCACAAATTGTCTCTCATTTTATTATTTTTTTCAAGAACACGTACACCGCGATTATTTTTTTGCATTTGTTTTTGATCTTTGCGTTCCACCAATTATTCAAAATTGCATGGAGTGATGAGGTATTCCAAAACATTCGTGTTTGTCCTTTGCACATATTACGTATTTCACGGCGTTGGTTGCCTAAAAATGGCACTCCCGGCAAAAATTTCAAGAAACAGAAAAAGGCAAGAAATAAGTTTTCACATTTTGATTGATTTCAAGTAACTCATGTCATGTTACTTCCGACACAGGTTTCAGGTTCTTGTAAGAGTGGAATAAAATATGAGATTTGAAGATTCTAAATCTAAAACTAGTTCTAAAATTTGATGAGACAGTTTTTATTTTTGTAAATGAAAATTTACCTATTTCTTTTTACTTCTAATCTGATATAGGCCTTCAATAGGTTCTGAACGTAGACATGAAAGCCGATTTAACCAGTTCTCCGTTTCAATTGGAAAAAAAAAGTAGCTTTGTTCTTTGAAGTTCCAGCTATCTTGTCTCATTTTCATAAATTTTTAATCTCACCTTTTCATATTTATTTTTTTTATTGCTATGAATAAGTTTTAATGTAGATAACAAAATTTAAAACAGTAAAAAATTCTTAATCAATGTATTTCAAATTTCTAGATTAAAACGTGTTTTATGTTTCTTGGTTTGAGATCTGCTTTAAACACTGGCACTATATGTTTGGGTAATGGATGAGCAATCAGCAAATGGAAAAGGTGAGGAAGTAAAAAAATCAAGCTGAAACTACAAAACAAAGAAAACATTTTACTACCCACCAAATTTGTTTTACTCCAAATGGTAACGGAAATGTATTTGTACATTTCCGCTTGTTTTAGCTCATTTAAACTATTGAAAATTTGCATTAAATCATCATTATCTAGGATGCTCTTAGTTGTGATTTATGGTGATGTTCACACGTGGATGTTGCTCATAGAAAATGAGATTTAAACTGTGTATTAAAATAAAAATAAAGAAAATTATGAGTAGCGTGTTATGTCGTTGGATAAGGGAAAATGCATTCCGTTCAATTTTGCCAAATAATTCACCGTCGAATGGAATTTTAAAGCAATAAAGCCCATCTTGCGTTTTGGAAATTATTCACATAAATATTTTCTTTTTCAAGTTTGTCGCACTATGATAAATAACAGACGATAACTTTGTATGCATTAGGAATAATTCACCAATTTAGGTTTTGTGCTGCCATCATTCTAGGGAATTCATATTTTGTGAGATTTTACTTTTCAATTCTGTTTTCGAAATGAAACATGTAGCTTAAATATATAGCTTTTCCGTAGTGTGGAAGTAGATCAATTCATCTCCAACGCATCATGATTCCGTTTATAAATTTGAACGAATAATGTACGTCTGATTTTTTTAGCAAAACGATATTTGTTAAAACTCTTCTAATAGTTATGGCAAACAGTAATAAAATTAATTTCCTTCGGCAGTCATATAATTTTGCTAAGAGTCGTTCCTAATCTCTCCCAAAAATAAGCGCTGATATTGCTTATTTAGCTAAATATGCCCATCAATATAGCACTGGAAGACACTGCTGTTAAACATATTTATATGCCGAATATCATCAACTACATTGTTACTAGCTGCTAAAGCGTACTTTTTTAAAACAAGAGGGATGTGGTTAATAAGCATTAATGCAGAAAAATGAGTTCCTTCTATTTAAACTTTTAACTTTATGTATGCAAACATATAGTTCATGCATATCAGGATTCATATCTTATTATAAGGAGTTTTGACGTATATTCTAGATTAATTTTCCTTTTTTAGTATCTTTCCCTATGTAAATCTTGAGTTTATTCTCAGTATTTTTCACGCTTAACGAAATATCTTTTCTCTCAAACGAATACGTTTGGCAACACAATTGAGGTTGAATGCACGTGACGTATGACTGATCTTGATAAGAGCAAGAGATAAAAACGACGACTGATATATTGTTTGAGAGCGTTGTAAGGGAGCGTTGTAAGAGAGCGATTATTACGAGCGTTGGATTGTGAACTGATTATTGATAGGAGTGTTGTGATAATGTGTGGTGTGTGGAGCGTTTATTGCAGTATGCCCTATTACGATGTGTTTTCTACAGCCTGAATAAAGTTTTTCCGTAAGTTGACTTCTGTTGTTTCGTCTGGCCGTTAAGGTTTTCTTTCATTTAGGAACTATTTCTTAGTATATTGATGTTTTAAAACAGCGTAGAAGTCGAAAATAGACTTTACGCTATAGAGTGCCAAATTCCTTTAATCTGAGGACAGGGTTTGAAAAACCACCATGCGCAATTCTAAGTTCCATAAGCAATTGCCCATTCTTAAATTAGGGTCACTGGTTTGCGTAAAAGGGAAAGAACCAGAGCCATCCGATGAACACACTGTATCAAAGTCATAATCGACTTTAACAACGGTAAACTTTAATAGCCATTATGAATATGGTGAGGCAAAGTCATCTTCCTTCTTCATTAGTGCTTATTTGGAGACGGTCCCCATTTTAGGTAAATGTAACCCAGCTGCCTTAATGAGGCAGGACACTTTCTTAACGCTCTTACTGTCCGATCGGAGGAAATCGCGGAGTTTAGATTGTACGATTTCATTGCTCTGCTAGGGGGTAAGTGGACAATGATCTTTGTAGGAAGGTATAAAAAAATTCTCACATCTTCATCTCAATGGAGGCAGTGTCCAACAGAGAATGCAGTAAAGTATCTCCCGCTCTTTTGTCCATCAGAGAATGTAATAAAGCATCTCGCGCTATTTTTGCGAATAGGGTCGTAGAACAGTTAATAGGTCAGGGGGCTAGCAGGAGAAAATTCAGAGCGATGTTTGGCATTAACGAGAGGTGTGAGAGTGCACCCTTGGCATCGGGCTGACTAACTGTCGAACAGAGAATGCAATAAAAGTATTTTTTGAGAAGAGGGACAATAAAGAGCGGAAGTGTTTGATTGGCGTTTGAAGAGATAGGTTGAAGGTGAGATATCTCCATGACAGGGAGAATGTCTTCATCTTCGAAGAACAAGGAAGGGAAAAGGAAAAAAAAATAGAGGTTTGGAATGTCCGATGCCGAAAAATGAGACAGAACGGAAATTAAAATTGGAAATGAAAACTTAACAATAAGATTACTGAGAAAGAAGCCTTGTAGAATAATAAGCAGAAACGGTTCATTGAGTTATTAATACAAAGTATGATTAAGTAAGCAGGATAAAGATTTGAAGATATCTCCCCACGATTAACCGAACAAACTTGCTCTTCACTACAAAGAAACGACTCTTAATTTTAGCAGGTATTTTATTTTCTTGCTTCATCATCGGGGTAAGATACAGGTAAATTCCCGGAACTTTGAAATGCTTTACAAGTGAAGATCTGACGAACCCTTCAGACAGGGCACTAAAACATACTGAGTGAATAGTCCTCTGACACCACCATCCAGGGACCAACAGGGACTCCAACTCTGACTCTCTAGGACGAAATGTCATAAGACAGCATCTAACACCTCATGGATTGACAAAAAAGCGCCAGGGTGGCAGATGCTCTTAACTGTCGCGTATTTCGAACAATTGAAAACATGTTACAAATGTCAAGTTTCAATTCTGGCTTTACCAGTTCGTTGGAAACAAGCTACATCCCTCTCTAGAAACAGCACTAGAATTTTAAAAATCGAAAAAGGTGCAAGATTTTAGGTAAATATTTAGTTTACTTTGTACAATACTATCTTGCCAAAATTTTTCTATTTTTTCACAAACCAACTTTCAGAATACTGATTGAAAAAACAATTTATATTTTACAGTGCATAATAATTTCTCCCACAACCTATCTATATTATTTAGCATGTTTAAAAAATACAATGCACTGCATAATTGCCGATTACATAATATTTTAGAATATTTTAAAATTATTACTTTTTTTGACTGAAATTTTAGCACACTAAATCCAATTTGTTTTCGCTTTTGCTTCCTCTTTATTGCTTGATGTCTGCGCCAGTTCTGCATCTTTCTCAATACCAGCAAATTTTAACTAATAACTATATTATGCTGAAGATCGCGAAAGTTGTTTGTTTTGAATGTGTTTGCATTTAATAATCTGACTTTCATTTTTGTTTATATTATTGCGGGATATAGCTTATGCATTAGCTTTCGTTAAAACGTTTTAATGCAATTATGCATATTGCATTCGCTTTTAATGTAAATCTTCAATAATGCACTAAGTTCTACTTTTTAGCGTTTTGTTTCGGCAACAGAAACCTCATTTTGTATTCCTACAGTTGAGTTTCAAAACACATTAATCTTCTCAAAACCAGCTTTATATTAACAACACATGACATTTTATCCCATGATTTAGCAGAGAAATATATGAATTACTAAATGAGCCGGATCATTTGCTTATTTCATAAAAGAGGTTTAAAAGACCGGGAACCGACGCTGTATTTTTATAACTGAATTGTAAATCCTTTATCGATATTGGTGCTGCAATTCTCGATAAAGGAGAAAGTATGTGTCTGGTAGAAAGGTTCAGTAAACTATGCTTGGAACAAGATGATAGCAAAGACAGACTTAAAGTGTTGCCAGGAACAATTGCTTTATTCGATCTTCAGCGACTGGCACAGCAAGAAGTTGAGTTTGCAGGCAATTCTCAGTAGTAGTCGTGAATAAATCAGAATATATAAATGGATATTATTTAACTCACCCACATTTTGCTGCTGACGTATTCGTTGTTCCAAGTACCCTCTCATATCTACATAGCACTTGCTGCCAGGAGTAAACAAGTGGGCTTAAAAATGAACTTACAGAAACCAAATCTGCTGTACAATGCTTTAACCGGAACTGACGGCTTATGGGGTAAATATACAAGTAACTGATTGTTACCAATAAAATATGTAAATTACACAAATATGTAAATATATAAATTAGAAAATTATGTAAATTTTGGAAATATATAAATTGTATAATTATATAAATTTCAGAAATATGTAAATATATAAATTGTATAAATATTTAAATTTTGGAAATACGTAAATATATAAATTGTATAATTATGTAAATTTTTGAAATATAAAAATATATAAATTGTAGAAACATAAATTATAAAAACATATAAATATATAAATTGTAGAAATGTACAGTATAAATACATACTTCGTAGCAATATTATATATACATATATAAATGGTAGAAATATATATATTTATATATTGTATAAGTATGTAAATTTTAGAAATACATAAATTGTAGAAACATATAAATATATAAATTTATATATATTGTCGAAATATATAAATATACAATTGTATACATCGTAGAAATACAGGGTGTCCCATAAAGGTGTAAAGAATTTCAAATAATCATAGCAGTTTTAATATAAATGTTCTCAATACACAATTTGTGTTAATTGACAGAACAGATCATGACGTTTTTTAGACATTCGACACCATTTGTCACCCGAACAATGTCTAAACGGTATTCGAGTTCCAACCATGTTCGTTCGAGAATGTCAGTATTAACTTTCTGCAGTGCGTGCGTAATCCTAGTCGTTAGGTCAGTAATGACTGCAACAGGGGTGCTGTAAACCTCACACTTGATAAATCCCCATTTAAAAAGTTACAGAGTGTTAAGTCCGGCGAACGTGGGGGCCATGCAATTGGACTACCACACCCAATCCATCGAATGAGAAACTTGGTATATCCAGAGACTAATCACAACCAAAGCTGAATGAGGTGGCGTCCAATCTTGTTGGAAAATGACTAGAGCTGCAAGTTCATCCAACTGGGGATAAACAAACTACTCAATCATGTCCAGGTAATTATCTGCTCTCAAGGTCGCTTCCGGAATGAAAAAGGGTGAAATAACACCGTCGACCACATTAAACATTCACTTTTGGGCTAGCATGTTCATGTTCCATTGAGCAATGCGGGTGTTGAGTTCCCCAAATTTTCACATTTTGTTTATTAACCTTTCCAGAAAGATGGACAGTGCACTCATCCGAGAAACAGATTTGTCTCAAGAAAGATTCAGCACTTGCAATGTTTTTCAACATCTCTTTATCAAACTGTTTACGTTTCACATGATCATCTGCGGTTATGTGATGGGTTATCTGCAGTTTATACGGGTGCATTTCCAATCTCTGATGTAACACTATGTGCACTGACATCATAGGGATGTCCAGCTGTCGTGCTGCTTGTCTGAGTGACTTTCGAAGGCTACGAGTGAATGTTTGTCTCACAACCTCCTCCCTTTCTGGAACCAGCGATGGTCGTCCAGGGCTTTTCTTTGTAAGGACGCTCCTAGTTTCCTTCAATGACTTGTACCACTTTATGATGCAAATAAAAAAAAATATTGTTATTCTCTCTAGTGAGGAAGATATTGTTTTTCAGAGATCACAAGACGTGAATAATAATATTCATCATTAGAGGTATTCGGTGCCAAAAACATTTTCCTAACCCGTAAGATATAACCTATGAGGAATAGTCAAACAGGAAGTCGTAATGTAATGCAATGCCACCCCGGTGGCGCAGTGGTCTAAGAGCTGGCTTATGATCATTCGTCCGTGAAGGGTCCGGGTTCGAATCTGGGTGAGGCATGGATGCTTTGTTTGTCTTACGGCACTAGCTCTCTACCTTCCCTGGAACCAGTGACCCTAAATTAGGAACGAGCGACTGCTTATAGCCCATTGAATTGCTCATGCTGGTCGTTAAACCTTCAATAAAAAAATGTAATGTTCGAAAAAAACTTGGAAAATGTATGAGAAATGTTAGTTATGCATACATAAATATATGAAAATCTAACTTCTTACACACCATAAAGCCCCCTAACGGCCAAATTATGCATCTAGAACATCAGATATCATTTATTTTATTGAAAACTTCAGCTGTAGCTAAAAAAAGAAGAATCAGGCAACGGTTAGAAACAAAGAAACCGAAACACTGATCTTAAATTTATGCCACTGTTAGGAAATTTGATATCAAAACGCTTTCAATGGCAATAAACAACTTACTCAAAAAGATTAAGGACATTGCAAATAAAAGAAGATCGAGAGCACGGAAAGTCTCAGTAAACGTTTAATAAAAAAAGAAGAATCAGGCAACGGTTAGACACAAAGAAACCGAAACACTGATCTAAATTTATGCCACTGTTAGGAAATTTGATATCAAAACTCTTTTAATGGCAATAAACAACTTCCTCAAAAAAATTAAGGACATTGCAAATAAAAGAAGATCGAGAGCATGGAAAGTCTCAGTAAACGTTTAATGAAAAAAGAAGAATCAGGCAACGGTTAGAAACAAAGAAACCGAAACACTGATCTAAATTTATGCCACTGTTAGGAAATTTGATATCAAAACTCTTTTAATGGCAATAAACAACTTACTCAAAAAGATTAAGGACATTGCAAATAAAAGAAGATCGAGAGCATGGAAAGTCTCAGTAAACGTTTAATTATGGGCAACAAGGTACGAAGAACACAAAACAGAAAATAAGTGGCCAGACAGTAAACGTAGCGTAGTGCTTTCGACTAACAAACCAGAGTATCTCTCATTGAATCCAAAGAAACAAGACGTCCAAGAAGCTTTCATTGTTTAGCTGGTTTGTGATACTTTCTGAAATTTTCACAACAAATTAGAACCTAGATGTCATTGTGCAGATTAGACGACTCAGCTCATTTTACTATAATGTCACTCATAGACGTTGGAAAAGGTCACATAGTTATGAAAGTGTCGTAAAAGCACGGTTGTGCCTGTCCAAAATCTTTTGCATTGCATCTCAGACGTGCGCAATAGGATTTCTATCATGGGAGAGCAGAGGGTGAGGTAAATATCGAATACCCTGATCTTCGTGCACCCATGATGTGAGCTTGATGTAGCCGTGCTTTATCTCTCACAAAGAAGAAGCAATGGCCCGTCACATCGTAGAAGGGTGTCACAGTACCCTTGATTATGTGTTGTGCTAGCGTTTGTGTGCCCTCGAGAAACAGAAGCAGATGTCGAGGCGAAGTGGACAAACATCATTCGAGAAATTCTTGCTAATGTTTTATCGTTGTCATACTAATGCGCAGCTGGGTTCAGAATCAGAGACGTCCACATATCCTAATGGAATCCAACACTTTTCTGACAGATGTTTATTTCGTCATTGCATCATAAGTTAATGTCTTTGACGGAAAGTGCTTAAAATTTCAAGTCCAATTCCTCTTTGTTTATTTTTTTTGTTAGGATTCATTGTACTGTTGACTGACAACCATGTTTTAAAACAAAAGACATTACTTAAACATCTGTTCACGTTAGATATTGTACAGAGGAAGTTCGCATATTTTTTGAACGTCTTTGATAAAAAATTAAAGAGAACAAAAGAAGTTCGAAGACTTTAAACTGGCAACAGCGTGCGTGTTACATGAACGCGAAAGAAACATCTTCTGAAGTTAAATATCGTACCCTAAGAAAAAACAACCTGTGAATAGAAGGTTATGTTTATACTCTTTACGAAGAGAAATATTCTTATTCTGTAAATAAAACGCTGTGAAAATCACGGAATTAGCATTTCTAAATGTAAAATAAGCAATATTATTAATAATAGAGGGAAAAATCGTCAATCATTGCTTTTAACAGGAAAAAGAACACCAAACTAATATTCAAAGATTTTACATACTTATACGATCCTTTCAGAAGGTCTCTGGTCTTAAAAGGAAGCCACCGACCCAGAGAGCAATCGCTAAATCGTTAAAATCGCTGTATTAACTGTAAACAAGGTCAAGAAAGACTTAAATCTGAAACTAAAATAATCATAATGTTCTCCAGCTTTTGCACAGGCACGCGGAGCAAGATGTAGACTTCTCTATGAGAATCAGTTAGCCGAAGACAAATGGAAACTTATTGCCACTATTGATAAAGCATAAACGACTGTTAGGTCGATTTACTATATCAAATAGGTGAAAAAGACTTACCAACTTGTTTCCAAGAATCCAAAGAAAGTTTCAGTAAAATATTTATGATTACTGATGATTTGTTGTACAGTAGTAAATTAATGTTCTAGAAAGTTGAAAAGAATGTTGAAATCAATTCTAGTTATTACCAAAATTATGTTTAAACTTCTATACCGTTCCTTTATCCACAGAGCCTTTGAAGAGTGGAACTCCATCAGGATAAGGTTGCCAGCCATAGTTCTACGTCTACCTCTCTATGTCTTAACAAAATGCAAAATGAGACGGGTATCAAGTCTGTACCTTTTGTTCATATTCCTCCAAAGTCCTGTGATGTGCCACCAATGGACAATTGTACCTTCGGACTGCTAAAAAGAGCTCTTTCTAACGCAGACCCAAAACAATGATTGGATTATGCAAAGCGTGGAAGAGGAGTGGAATAAAATACCATTACCAGTTTTAAGAAATATCCTGTTATCTTGGTAATCTAGATGTATGTTCACAGTCCAGAGAAAGGGCAATCAGATAGAACATTTAAGAAATAAATAATTTTATTTTAAACTTTAATTATTTTGCTGGAAAATTGTTCTAAAATTTGTTAAACCTACTCCGTATTGTTCCCTAATGGTTTGGGAATAGTACAAAGGATGTTTACACACGTGTAGGGTGTTATTATTTCACATATGAGTAGGATTCTATTATTTCACATATGAGTAGGGTGTTATTATTTCTCATATGAATAGGGTGTTATTATTTTACATATGGGTAGGATGTTATTTCACATATGAGTAGGGTGTTATTATTTCTCATATGAGTAGGATGTTACTATTTCACATATGAATTGGGTGCTATTATTTCACATATGAACTGGCTGTTATTATTTCACATATGAGTAGGATGCTATTTCACATATGAGTAGGATGCTATTTCACATATGAGTAGGGTGTTATTATTTCTCATATGAGTAGGGTTTTATTATTTCGCATATGAATAGGGTGTTATTATTTCACATATGAGTAGGATGTTATTTCACATATGAGTAGGGTGTTATTATTTCTCATATGAGTAGGATGCTATTATTTCACATATGAATTGGGTGTTATTATTTCACACACGAGTAAGGTGTTATTATTTCACACACGAGTAAGGTGTTATTATTTCACATTTGAATAGTGTGTTATTATTTACTTTGCTCCAAGGCACCTCCATCAATCGTGAAATTCCACGGAACTGTGATCAAAATGTCATTTCACCCTATGTCGGCAAATTTGATGCTTACTGATTGTTTTTAATCCTTTTCTCCAGAATGATTTTCAGTCCAGGAGTTGTATCATTCATCTTTTAGTCACTCAAGAGGAAACATGAACACACAACACCCGTTTTTATCACCAGCGTCGTAAAGGTCGTAACAACGGTCTGTAGAAGTGATTGATACCAATTGTAGTGAAACTACGCGGTCCTTATCTGGAAATATTTCGTATGAGTATCAAAACCCCTATGCGTAAATTAAAGACAAAAAAATTCTGTTTAAGCAGACCCATATTAGGAAATTGAGAGATATAATTGCTTACAGGGATTTGTAACTAAAAGTATTATTAAATTATCGTTCTGTTAAATATACCTCAAGTGGCATTTTTCTCCGCGTCAGATTTAATATTTCCCAACTGACAGTGTACTTGCCTTTGGATGTGATGCAAATCAAATTTTCAGGTATTTGAACTCTCTTTTAATATTGTTGCACAAGAAGTAAAGTAAAATTATGCGTTTCTAATAACTCCTGTAATAAGAAAGCAGTGATAACAGTATTTCAGGGTTATCATAAGTAGTTACCCTATTTATGAATAGTACGTTCTCAAACTATGGTCAGTTCACAAACACCATAAAAATACGAATGATATTAAGTCTCTGAAAAATGTCTCTGATTCGTAGATCCAAATCATGTTTGTTGTTATAGTGAGTATGAGACATCTTCCACGTCAAATGGTTAAAAAACATGAAATCAGGAGGACAGATGTTCGGTGAATAAGGTGGGTACGTCAGATACACCCAATCGCTTTTTTTGTCTTTTTTTTTTTTCTTCTTTTTTTTTTTTTAAGGTGTAACGACCACCGGGAACAACTCGATGGGCTATAAGCAGTCGCCTATCCCTACTTTAGGCCACTGGGGCAACTGGGTCCAGGGAAGGTAGGTAGCCAGTGCCGTAAGACAAACACAACATCGATGCTTCACCAGGATTCGAACCCTGACGCATCACGGACGAATTTTCAGAAGCCAGCTCTCAGACTATTGCGCAATTGGGGCAATAAAAAGCCGTTGTGTTCCATGAACAGCTGAACAATCGGAGCTTATTTCTGATTTCAAAGCGAAATTCATTCTTGAAGTTAGTTAACGACTTTTATATCGATATAATACACCACATCTACCTACATATTCCCCTTAACTGCCTTCATCATTTCTCTTCCGAGTACTAGAGAGGAATTATAACAACTTTCAAAATACGTTTTTAACCAATTTGAAAGTCTAAGCAAAGAAAAAAACGGAATAAGAAAGTATCACGTCCACCAAAAGAAAAAAAAATGACAGAGAGAGAGAGAGAGAGAGAGAGAGCAGCAAGAAGAAAAAGGCACATTATAGAGAGAAAATAAAATATTCTTCAGCTCAGGGAAAAGCAAATCACGGTTGCTGCTCCTGGAATACGTAAGGGACCTCATTTTCTGAATTCCACGAAGAAATGCTGACGAAGTTAATGAGCTGAGAAAATAAAAGGGAAACAGGAGAAGACGCCCATGACAGTAGAGACATTTCTCCAGTTAGAAGTGAAACGCAACTGAGGACTTTCCTTTCTGGAAACGAACAAAGAAACAGAGAACGTGTTGATCAATAAATGTCAATACCCTTAAGTTTGTTTTCCCACTTTCCCTCTTTCCAAATCGACTTTTCCATCATCCGCCGATCAGAAAAAGAGCATCGGCAAGATTTTCTAAAGATACGTCTTTCAGCACGCAAGTTAGGTAGTAACCAGGGCATCTTCAACGAATCGTCACCGTCTATCTGAAGAAAGAAAGAAGAGAAATTATTCGTTAAACTGGAATGCACACTTCCGAAGAAGCCGTAAGACACAGAGTTGTGCAGAAGACGTTTCGTTCATCAAGAAAATTGCATCATAACATAATTACATCATAGCCTAGGCGTCGCAGCACAGCCGCGAGGGAGAGCGGTCCATTTCAACGTTATCTTGGATCCGATCTCGACCAGATAATCATAAAAGTACGCCTTATATTTCCACAGGGAATTATATTGCGTCAGGTTTGAAACGTTGACGCTATTTTCATCGCGTTACGTTTATGCATTTATAAATAGACAGCACAATTCTTTAAAAAAAGTAACAGCGCCATCTATTTTTAATCAAAAGTGATAACACTCACGCTTTGGAGAATAATTTCTTATAGCATGAAACCCCTAAGTCCCATATTATGGTTTTCAAAAACAAATCTAATTGCTCAGTAACAATTGAAGAAGACTCATAAATCAATGTTGCAGAAAATGGCCTTGCGGCATCTGTGGCGCAGTGGTCTAAGTACTGAATTCTGACTACTTGTCCGAGATTACTCCAGGTTCAGATGGAAGTCTGCTACAGGTTCGGACGGAAGATTGCTACTGGTTAGGATGGAAGATTGCTCCAGATTCGGATAGAAGATTGCTCCAGATCCGGATGGAAGATTTCTCCAGGTTCGGATGGAAGATTGCTATAGGTTTGTTCAGAAGATTGCTCCAGGTTCGGATGGAATATTACTCCAGGTTCGGACGAAAGATTGCTACAGGTTTGAATGGAAGATTGCTCCAGGTTTGAATGGAAGATTGCTCCAGGTTTGAATGGAAGATTGCTCCAGGTTTGAATGGAAGACTGCTCAAGGTTTGAATGGAAGATTGCTCAAGGTGTGAATGGAAGATTGCTCCAGATTTGGATGGAAGATTGCTCCAGGTTTGAATGGAAGATTGCTCCAGGTTTGAATGGAAGATTGCTCCCGATTTGGATGAAAGCTTGCTCCAGGTTTGGATGGAAGATTGCTCCAGGTTTGAATGGAAGATTGCTCCAGGTTTGAATGGAAGATTGCTCCAGGTTTGGATGGAAGATTCCTCCAGTTCGGTGAGGAATTGATTTTGTGTTAGCCTCATAGCACTGGTTCTCTCCCTTTTTTGCAGAAAGTGGTACTAAATTATGAACAAACTACTCCTTGTAGTTCCCGGTAGTGATTAATTCCAAAATAAACACGAACTAAAAAGACATGAAGATTTTATTTTCGTCCTGTTTCGAAGGGCTGGCTTCCCATAATTTTTCCGAGTTGATCCTGAATTCGAATCCCGTTTGAAGTATGAATGGCGTGTTTGTCTTACGGCACTGGCTCTCCATTGTGGAACAAATGGTATCAAATTAGACATGCAACAACTTATTGCGTATGGAACTACTCACGGTGTTCATCAAACCCCCAAACCAAACCTAATAAGATTTTATCGTGATAACAAATTACACAAATCTTAATTTCATTGTGATAAAGTACTTCCCACTACCTTTGATGGAATGCTGTACTACTGTTTTTCTGTAAAGTACAATGGACAAAACATTAGAGATATCTACCTAATAGCGTGTTGGTCCTCCTATAGCGGAAAATAAACAAATTGTACACACCGCGGGTTCGACTCCACCAGATGATAGAAGGTTTCCGGACGTAACGCCAGCCATGCCGCTGTTTGCACCTTTGTCCGAAATTTTGCCCGAGACGTCTAAACAAGATACATGGGTCTAATGTTCCCCTTCACGACAACACAAAGAACTCCGAGGGCCCTGGAGTTCCCAACTCAGATGAGTGTCTCTGTAATCGTGCCTGGGTGGCCCGGTGGAGTGGTGCATTGTCTAGCTAAGACAGACAATCGGCCGCAAAATACGCGAAGGCCATGAAAGCGTGTAAGTCATCAGCCAGGACATGCAGGTATCGCGCAGCAATTAAGGACGTCACCAGACACACTAATGGATCTAATGTGTCTCATGAGAAGTCTCCATACACCATCACAGAGCCACCACGTCCTTGAACAAAGCCGACCTGGCACCACGGAGCCAGGTCCATATGTTGTCGATGCCACACCCGCACCCTTCCGTCAGCTCACTACAGCTAAAAACATGATTCATCTGAGAACACGACGCTCTGCCACCCTTCAAAAGTCCAATTTTGATTTTTCCGGAACCAGGTTAAGCGTACTAACCGATGACGAGCAGTCAACAGTGTCACGTGAGTACGTAGTCGGCTCCCCTAGCAAAGCGTTTGCCGTACTAATCGCTCGCTAACGTTGTTTGGTCCTCGGATATTTAAACTGGATGTGATTTGGCCGCCGTTGCCAAACGGTAGGTCAGTACGGGTCTGCATTCTACGTCGACCCTGGTTATCAAAGGCGTGTGGTCGGCCATCGTTTGCTCTATGGGTACTAGTACGTCCATCGATGGTATACTCGCGGTACGCATTTAATACTGTTGCCCTCTCGAACACCAGGATTCTTACCGCTTGAGCGATAGAGAGACCCATCTGTCTTGCGCCGACAATACGTCCATGATCAAAGTCCCTCAGATCATCTGGTTTACCCATGTTCGTCGATTGCAAAACCGTACATCTTCTCTCCACCTATTTATCTCTACGTTCGGTTTGGGTCTGTTCACCCTGCACAGAAGATGCCCATGTCACTACTCATTACTCCTATCCCTAATGGTTTGTATGCAGTACTGAGTGTATTTTCATAGAACCACAAAAACTACAGGTTCCACCAGTTTGATAATAGTTTACTGACAAAACACGATTCACACTCATAAGGATCTAAAAACACATACCAGTTAAAAACATTTACTAAAAACATATACAGGCAAGAATTTCGACCTCACATTGAGGCCATCTTCAGAACAATTAGTTGAAGAGTTTCAAGTTTCAACCAATAAATACATTGTGACAAGTCCTCGGTGACGGTTTATACGGAACTTCATTATTGTTGCCAACAGGAAAGACTTCACACAAAAACTTGGGTTATGACAATGTACCACGATTAACTAGATTCTTTACTGTTGGGTTGGCCTGGGTTGACTACGAAAGACGTCGAGGGCAACCCAACATTCATAAATCTGGTAAATCGTGGTATGTACACTTACGAGCAATTGAATTAGAGATACCTGTCTAGTAGCGTGTAGCACCACCTTTCGCCCTGATGACGGCGGCGATTCGTCTCGGCATGCACTCGACAAGACACCGGAAGCGTTGGGATGCCATACGGATTCACGACCCCTGAACAAGCTCCCACAGTTCACGAAGGTTTGATGGAGGGGTCAGAACCTCGAACATCTCTCTCGATGGCATCATAGATGTGCTCGATGGGATTGAGGTCAGGTGACCTAGTTGGCCAAGGAAGCGAGATCACGACGTTGGAGGGATCATCCAACCATTCGGATACAATTCGGGAGCTGCATTGTTTTGTTGCAGGATGAGGTCCCCAGTGGGATGTTGAAGACAAACGAACGGGAGCACATGGTCGTCCAGGATATTATGGTAACGTTGACTTCTGGGGGACGATATGACACGTACCATGGGTCCCAATTCAGTCCACGTAAACAGTCCCCAGACTAGAATGCCACCCCCACCAGCTTGAAGAGTACCCTGCTGGCAAGAAAGATCCATCGCTTCATGTGGTTTGCGCCGTAACTCGTATCCTGCCCTCCGCATGTACCAACGTTAATCTCGACTCATAAGTCCAGGCAACATTTTTCCATGCATCTAGGGTCCAGTGGCGATGTTCCAGCGCCCATGCTAATCTTTGTACCCTGTGATGTGCGGTCAGCAGCGGTACCCTCGTGGGACGATGGCTTCTGTACCCTATAGCGAGGAGATGGTTCTGGATGGTGTGCCTGCTTACACGTTTTTGTGCACCAGCGTTAAATTGCCGAGTGATTTGTTACACTGTGGCCCGTCTATCCGCTGTTTCAATGCGAGCTAGCCGACGATGACCCCGCTCATCCACACGCTGTTGTCCACGGCAGTTGGCCCTTGCGGGGATGGTTTAACCGGATTTGATGTACTCACGGTGCACCCGTGACACAATGGCTCGTAAAAGTCTCAGTGCCTGCACGACATCTGAGATGGAGTGACCCATTCTTCGGGCCCCGATAATTTGCCCACGATCAAATGCGCTTAGATCCATCGTCTTACCCATACTGCGTCCGATTCCTACTACTGATTCCCGTTGCATTACACCTTATATTGTCGGATCGCTGCATACGTCATGTCGTTTCCGTTTACAGGGCCTCCCAAGGCTCCACATTTGCATAACGCAAACTGTCTCCAATTCAACTGTTCTTCAGTGTAGTTATCACCCAAGTTTTAGTTTCAAGTCTTTCCTGCTGGCAACAATAGTGAAGTTCCATATAAACCGTCACCGAAGACTTGTCACAATGTATTTATTAGTTGAAAATTGACACTCCTCAACTAATTGGTCTGAAGATGGCTTCAATGTGAGTCTAAAAGTTCTTACCTGTACATGTTTTTTGTAAATTTTCTTTTTCAGTATTTTCATCTATGTGTTTTTAGATCCTTATGAGTGAGAATCGTGATTTGTACGTAACCTATTATTAATCTGGTGTTTCATCTGGCACGAACTATATACATCTTAAACCTACAAATTGACACAGAATAAACTGCAAAATAGAGTTTTGACGAAGAGGGATAGCTCATTTGTTTCATATGATTTGCGTTACTCTTTTGTTAGCCTCATTATTATCAACGTATTATCAACGTATTATCAACGTTTGCCGTGATATTACATACATTTCGATAAAATGAAATTCTTCAGCCTCTCAGAAAAGACTGATGCTGTCACTTTTTATATTCCGATATCTAAATCTATTCTGGCAGCTTAAACTCTTCGGTAAAAAATAATCACATAATACCTTTTAGAAACGCGTCTTCAACCATTTAAAAGTTATAATATGTTTGTTTTTCAAAGAAACTGTGTTTATTTCTTATTTATGTATAAAAAGCGATAATTTAATCTGTAAAATGATAGAAAGACCAGTTTAGTTAAAAAGCAAGTTTCAGAATAATCTCTTTGAAAAAAATGATGCAATTTCTTTTCTTCAAGTCAAATCTATAGGAACTAGTTGATCTCCGTTATCCCGGACTTTTGAAAAGATGTTTTATCAAAAACACTGAATGACTTTAAAAAACATTTATAAACGAAGTTTTGACTGAAATGTCGCAATATTTATGAAATAAATGTTCGTTTTTAATGCATTGCCCTAACACACTGCAGTACTAGAAATATTTCTTACTAAAGTTTTTTACTACTTAGACAAGTTTCTCATGATCTGACTTGAAAGACAAATGACCTGCTAAATTTCCTCATGATTAGTTAAACTAGAATGGGTAGGTTTATTTGATCCCGTTTCAATTTTAGGTTTTCGCGAATGTAACTTCTTTTTTCACCGTATAGTCGTTATTGTTTCTTAAACCAAAATAATCAAACTAATGTAAACCAAAAGATTGAACGACTAGTAAATATCTTATAGGAACCAAAAATTTGTGTTTCCCGGTCATACAGTGATTATTCGAGCCGAAAATTCTATAGTTAAAAATAAATATCTTCACTTATAAAGTACGTAATACCATTACGTTCTTTATAATCCATAGTTGATATGAAGCACCAAAACAAGTCATTTTTCATGTAGGACTTCCGTCCACAGGGAGTAGAGTTTAGGTCCCAGCCACCTACAGCGAGATCGCCTTTTGGGCAGGACACAGAAACGGAAGGAATGAGAGCAAGTCTAGCGACTTTTGACAGAACAGTTTGTAGTGAGATTAGAGTACAGTAGATGGCGCCACCGTACAAGTACGATATTGCACATAGATGGGTGAGAGAATTTCAGGAAGGGCATAGGAGAGGATACCCATTTAACCAGTGAGTCCAGCCTGGGGGCCGTCACTTTACGTGCTCGTCCGATGCACGGCGGATATTCAGCGATTGTTAGTAAATCACACCATCTCTGAAAGATCAGCCCAGGCTAGAACATCTGAAACACTAACCACTAAGCCATCCGCGGCTGATATGAAGCACCTTGTTGGTGTGCCAATTTATTTTCTTTGCGGACCCATTGATGAATCCCAACTATGCCGCGATTCTTCCAACTATAACTCCATCGGTAGGTGAAACATCTGGCTTTATTCTCTCATTCATGTACATTATTGCGCACACATTAGTGCACTTTGGTTCCAACACTCTAAATGTTAAAAACATTTTATGTATATCCCGTAACATTTCTTATTCAATCGATTTTGACATGCAGCTGTTGCACAACTAGTTAAAATTTGAAGTTTAAAAACATTTCACCATTAAAATCCAATAAACAGTCTGAAATCACGCCATGCTCAAAATCACCGGTATTCCATCATCAAACTCCCACTAAACTCTCGTTAGAGCTTTTCAACGTTTCCGAAGCCGTTCTCAGAACTTTCATCTGGTACACGATGTTTTAGACCGACTATGTGCGTTAGGTGATCCCACTATGGGGTCTATCTATGGGTGCGAAAAGGGCTGAACGATCACGTGCTTCTTCTCCCTACATTCACCGTATGTTGTGACTACTAGACAACACAATCACTACATGGTGTTTCACATTCGCAACTTTTTTACCGTTACTGACTGACTTCAACAATAACCTTCCATACTTCCAGCAACTAACATCTAGGGAAGGTACGGGTCGTTTTACGCTGCAATGGATGACGTTACATGTGCAGTCAGTGTCTGCATACACTATGTTCGCACGTAATTTCTTATACCTAGGTTAAGAATTTTTATTGGACACCTTGGCAATACCTGAAGTTTTTCATTAAATTTGTTTCATGCCGTTTATGTTAAATCCGGAGACTTAGAACGGCCTCATTAACTTTACATCTCCTATTTCCTAAATTCCACGGGACATTTCTAATGAAATACTGCTGTAATTATTTTTCGACCAACTGCGTCCACAACGTGTTAGATTTGGAGCACTGAACTTTAATTTATACAGGGTGATTCATAAAGAAGTATACAGTTTAAACGCACTATAAAACAAGAACAATGTAAGATATTTTATGTTACTTGTAACAGAATTGTATGGGAATGTTTCAAGTTTTTTAAGAGACAGTCACATATGTTCTATGGGTGCACCCTTAATCACACGAAACACATCGAGCCGGTAATCCGTTTCCGCCCAAACGCAAGGTAAGATATCTGAATCAAATGCAGTGATAGTGGCTGTGATACGCTGTTGGTATGGAATCATTTCCGGCTTCTTTCTCAAAATTCTCCAGACAGTGGGCTGTGAAATCTGTAATTCACGACTCACCATGCGCTTTAATTTTCCCGGGCTTCGTTGAATGGCGGTGTAAACACTATCGACGACTTCTTCCGATACACTAGGTCATCCAGAACTTTTGAGTTTCCACAAACAGCCCGTAGTTTAAAGTTTTTATGCCAATCGTAGATAGATTTTCTGGTTGGAGGTTCTTTTCCGAATCGTGATCGAAAATGCCGTTGCACAACACTTACAGATTCCGTTTTGCTCAATTCAGGAACACAAAACGCTTTCTCCACCGCAGACGCTGCCATTTTGACTGACTAGTCACGTGACACGCGCGCTTTCGCCTACGTCATTACCCTCGGTAGCGGGACACAAACTTTATGAGGACATCTAACTAACGGCTTGCAGTTCTGGTCCGTGTCTTCAACTGTTACTGTTTTACAGCATCTTCTTTATGAATCAGGGTGTACAATACATTTACCTCTATTTAACTTGCCGTAGAAGTTATTCCATTGCTCAAAAGTATCCTCAGAAAATATTCTACTAATGCCCATGTCACGCACTTTTTTCCGAGGTATAACGAAGACCACCAGCAACTGTAAAGTCTCTAATCAGTCGTCTGTCCCTAATTTAGAGCTACGAGGTAAGAAAGTAGCCAGCCATTAAGACAAGCCCATCAGTCGCGCTACATCGGGGATCCAATCCAATATTCAACACAGGCTACTACGCCGAAACCTAAGCCTCTCATTACTCTGACAATGTGCAACCTGTTACAGATCTGACCATAACACCAGCTAAATTCCCCCCCCCCCAACTATTTCAACATTGTCTCTATTTTAAATCAAGACATGTCAAGCTAAAGTTTTTAGGTCCATCTCTAGCATACTTAACATCCTTTTCTTTACAGAAACGGAAGACAAAGTTCTTGTAGGCATAAATATACACGTATACCTCCTATTGACGAAAATTGTGTGTTGGGTAAAATATTATACGGTATATTCCACATATTCTTCACTATCCAACGTAAGAATGTGTTCTTACAAATTCGAATTTCAAAAGAAGAAGTATCAAAAAGAATACAAAATTCGTTGACTCACGCTGGCAGGAAACACTAGAATATTTGAGGCAGAAAATGTATGCTGATGGCCTTTGTGGTACAGTGAATTAAAAGGAAAAATATTTTTTTTTTCAAATGGATTTTTAGAATCAGTGATATGAATAAACGTTATTTTAATTTCAGTAGTATCTACATTTATATCTCTAGCGCGGACGCCATGCCATAAGAGAATATTAAGTTGTATGGAAGAAAATTATAAGTAAGCTAGGAAAACGCCCGTTTTTTTTTTCGTGAACTTAGAATTGCGCAGTCGCAAATGTTAAAATGCTATGATAATTCATGTGCAGATGCACAAGAGTAATTTTTTTTCTTTCTTTTTCGTTTCTTCTACAGATAAAAATAAAATAATACCTGGTTATATTCTGCGAAAAAAAAATTAGTTATATTCTTATTTAGTTATATTAGTTTAGAATTTACTGATTTATTGAAGTTTATGAATTTCGCGGTAAAATTTTGTTTTATTCTTATTTAGTTATATTAGTTAGAATTTCGTGGTTTAAGGAAACAGAGAGTTCCCAAATAACATTTCTTCAGCATAGAAATGATATAATAATGACACACACTGTTTTGTTGTGTACTATACTGGAACTCCTATTTTTACACTTAATTGAGGAAATAAACTGGATTGGCAATCTGAAATAATCATTCTAATTTTCGCAAAGG
This sequence comes from Macrothele yani, assembly GCA_039090855.1. NCBI lineage: Eukaryota > Metazoa > Arthropoda > Arachnida > Araneae > Macrothelidae > Macrothele > Macrothele yani. Next base: position 19,817,411 of record CM077002.1, on the reverse strand, counting down.
CAATCTTGGAAATTAAATTTCATAGCATTGTAAATCAAAAATTGCGTAATTCGCTAATGAACGACAAAGTTGAACCAACATTCCTGACGTAACGTTTCCCTGTTTCTATAGAGTTGCTGAAATGATATTAATCGTGTGACGTAGCGCATCTCTGCCATCAACTTAGTACGATTTGGATGAAATGACGTTACACCAGCAGCTGTGAAAAATCGTTTTTTGTTGCTATGAAAACAAAGCAAAGTGATACACGTGTTCTCTGTGTTTATTGGCTATATTTTATTGATATACGAATCTTACCTAGATATGCAGCTTCCTTAAAATACACGAAACAACGTTTCTTCAAAATGAAATAGATGTGTTTCATGTGTGAAAAAATGAACTTTACAAAAATGAAAATTACAACACTAAAAAACGTATATTGTTTGAGGCAGAGATTCAACAGTTAAAACAGGCAAGCACAAAGAGGCACCTACAACATGTGGCAAACGTTTAGACGCTCAGACAAAAGAAATTGCATATGTTTAGATTTGAATAAGCATTCTGAAAATATTTGTTCATTCTTACTTCTGAACGACCGACACGAAATTTTACAATTCCGTCGTAGTAAATCAGATATTGTGAAAATTGTTAACGTATATTTTATGTATGTTGTTGTTCAAAAAGGTTCGTTAGGGTTCAATTTTTTAAAACCAAAAGGAGCTTCCCCTTACCTCTTTAGAAACAGAAGTACCTTTACACATGCAAAGTATCCAAATTCCACCTCACCTTGAAATTGTACTTTAACTAGGAAAATATTTGGAAAACTTATGTTGTTCTGACAAGAACATATCCAATTACTTTCAGTTATGACTTTCACAGTTTTAAATACTGTTCAAACAGAGGAACTAACACGCAGTCCAGAAGACAAAAAGATGCGGAAGAACTCTACATTTTGAGAAACGTATGTATTTCGGAAAATATAATAACATCTGAAATTATGTTAACCATCATGGGAACTATACGAATGCCATCGTGGGAACCATACGAATGCCATCGCGGGAACCATGCGAATGCCGTCACGGAAACCATACGAATGCCATCGCGGTTACCATACGAATGCAATCACGGGAACCATAAGAATGCTATCGCGGTAACCATACGAATGCCGTCCGGGAACCATACAAATGCCATCGCGGTAACCACACGAATGCCATCACGGGAACCATAAGTATGCCATCGCAGTAACGATACGAATGCCATCACGGGAACCATACGAATGCCATGGCGTGAACCATACGAATTTTTGCCAGAGCAAAACATCAAAATAAACTCTAGTACTTAAATTGTCTTTCTGCCTAGTAGAAGAGAATTACATTTGACGGATTTGAATATTTTGACAAACAAACAAGTGCACATATTTTCAGAATAAAATAAAAGAAGTTTCATCTTTTTATATGATGTCCATTCATCAGAACATTTTATGCATACAAACGAATTTGAAAGCAGAAAGAAATTTTGAAAGATAAAGTGCAGAAGGAATGAAATAAAAGCAAAGACGGTGCCATTAAACACACTTCACTGTGAGCCTACTCAGCTAGCTCATTCTCTCGTTACCTGCATTATTTCACTTTCAGTGAAAAAGGCACATACAAAGTCTAAATTATTCAACAGCCGTATTGGTAAAAGGAAACGAATTTGAGTTATTTGAGTTCTTTCATAGGTTATTGACCTTCGAGAGTTGCTTTGTTCTTTACTCATTTTATCTTCCAATTATTTTCACATTTAGCAAAAAGAAGATAAATAACTGTCATTCGGAGAAGCGTAGGGAATTAAAATAAGAATTGAAAACACAATAAAAATGTTCGGAATGAAAGGTAAAGTAAAAGTTGTATTTTTACAAGATACGCGAAGAGTAATTTCTATTCTCGTACAAATAAAACTGGATAGCAATTAATAAATAGGATATGTACACCAATTATACTCAAAATAGCATGACTGCAATGGTGATCCGAATTTCATGGCATAGAATAGAAATCAAAGTATCCAAGCTTGCGCACATCAACCAGATGGATTTTTCAAGGAAGGCAGACAGCAAACTTCAAACTGAATAATAGAATATGACTGAATATTGTTCAGTTTGCTGTGTACCTTTCTTGAAAAAGCCATCTGGTTAATGTGCGAAAGCTCGGAAACTTTTATTTCTATTATACGCCAAAAACATTTGGATCATCGGTATTAGTTATATTACAGTCATTTGCAAAAGTTTAAGACCACCTGTCAATTTATCGAAAATTAAGATTTTCAAAAACACAACTAGCTACTGGTCAGAGATATTTGAAAAAATGACACCACGGATGAATACCTGCATTCTTTAAAACACAAAAAGCCCAAAATCAGTATTTCGTGTGTCCACCTTTGTTTATTTTATAACGGACAGAATACGATGTGGCATACTCTCAGTGAGGGATTTGCAGTAGTCACGTGAAATGTCTTTGCACCACAGGTTCTTTATCGCGTTAATCAATACTTGGGAATTTGACGGCTGTTTTTCTGCTTCCTTTTCTTTTAAAATGGTCCACAAATTTTCGATGAGGTTAAGGTCGGGACTATTACCGAGCGAGTCAAGGGCAGTTATGCTTTTCCTCTGTAGGTACTCCTTCACTGTCTTGGATCTATGGCATGGAACACTCATCCCTAAAGAATGTGCATCTGTGCACTTGCATATGAGTTAACAGCTTTTCACGTAACATTTCCACATAAAAAGGACCTGTCATGGTAGTGCCTGTCGGCAAAAAGGATAATGAAGCAGTACCGGATGCTGACATAGCACCCCATGTCATGTGAATAGGAGGAAGTCTCCCAGTGCTGACGGTGTATTTTAATTCAAACCTTTTGCCTGTTGGCTGTCGAACATGTGCTTCACGTGATTCAAATTGACGCACATTTGACTCATCGAAAAAAAACTCGGTTTCAATTTTCAGTCCAACATCGATGAAGCTTCGCAAACTGGAGTCTTCTTTTACATAACCGAGGTTAGTCTAAGTTCATGTGCAGGTTTGCAAGACTTTAATCCAACATTTTTAAGACGTTAGAAAACAGTGCTGATACTAATATCAGACCCTTTTGGATATAAAAAGGTATGATTTTCTTGTACGAATTCCTCTGAGAACACATAACTATTCGCCTTATCGTATTGGCATCACGTCGGAGTGTTTGTCCTTGGACGTCCACTTCTCTTTCGGTCGCTAAAATTACCTGTATCTCAATATTTCATGATCGCATTATGAGTAGCAGTCTTGCTCACATTCACATTTGTCACGTTCAGGTATCCTTAATGATATAAAGTCACTATTTGTGCCCTCTGAGTAACACCGAATAACGCTTTTTTGCCAATTTTTCTCTATATAGAAAATACGTACAAAACCTCTTAGCATGAAGACCAGAGGCAAACTGACGCTCGCACGCTTCCTCCAACTCTACCAATAACTGCCGCTGTAGGCTGATGCAACACCGACAGGAAGTTGAGTAATACAGACAGTAGCTGACGCAATCGGCAGAAATCTCCTAATACGAAAAAGTGGTCTTAAACTTTTGCAAATGACTGTAATTTGAGGAAACTGGATAGCTTTCGAATATGGGGCTGTACTAAAGAGTTGTAATGTACTGAAGAGTAGAAAGACGGCTGCATTATGTAAAGATGAAAATGATTGGAATTAGTATAAATTTGAATACATACCTTTACACAACACAATATCATAACGCAACCTTTATATTCAGGATTGCACAAACGTTTTAAAGCAATCTTAGTGAGCACTGATGGACAGTATTACGGGAAAGAACGAGAACGCAAGAACAAATATCAGACATGTCACAATTTGAGTCCAATCGAGCCCGACGGCAAGCGGAACTAATTAAGGTAGATCAGCTCTTCGAGCATCATTTAGCGTTCCACTGAAGGTCAGAATGGACGAAAGGAGTGATCAGAGCGACTCGAATATGGCATGATAACACAGTCATTCAAATGAAACATTGGTTAGCTGTTGGAGTTAAGTGTACTTTATTACAACATAAGAATATGTACACAGAAAAATATATACATAAACGCGCGTGCTGATAGCGCTAGAAATAGCACCCTTAACATTTAGGAAGATACCCCAACATCTGATATGTTTATCGAACCTTTGTCAGGTATTGTGAACACACTTTCGAATACCTCGGCTATTTGTGGAGAATTGTGACAAAGGAACCTCTACTGTTGCTGGTAACTGTTATTCTGCAGTTAATTTTCGCCAGTTTGTCCACTGCTGCGATTGTGTCTGGTGTTTTGCTACCATGTGCTTGGACATGTCTCGACAGATCCATGGTGCTTTCATGTCCACCCTGAATTTGTTTGCACAAATAACAAGACCATAATGCGTAGGAGGCATACATTTCCGTAAACCACTGCGTGCGTCGTAACATTCCTGTCAACTTCCAGCAATCTGCAATCCTGCACACTAAAACAGCTGTTGGACCAGAGAGGTAAAATAAGACTCGCAGTATGATCGTCGACTATCGTATCTCACTCAGAACATAGTCCTATATGCGGTGCGTTCGGAAATTATCCTTTGCTCACCAACGTTGAATTCTGCTGTGATTGACAGGGTTGTGGTTCGCGTGATTGTTTCACGCTTCTCTCCAGTGTACGGGGGTCATAACAAAGGTTCTGCACACTGTCCATTTTTGAGAAAAGTAAGAGTTAAAGGAGAAAACGTACCTTATTGCCTTTCAATGTACTCCCCTGAGCAGCTAATAACAGCTTGCCAGCGGTGAGGTAGATCCTGGATGCCACATAGTACGCCATCTTTGTTCAGCTGTCGTATTACTCTGGTTACGTCCAATGACAGTTCGTGCAGCGATTCGCAGGGGATGCCACGGAGCCGATTTTTTAACTTTGGGAAAACATCAAAGCCTGGTGAACTGAGATCAGTGCTGTATGGTGGGTGGGATCAAGTTTCCCAGCTACATTTCGACAAAAGTCCCCGTACTGACATTGCACCAGGGCACGATGCGTTGTCATGCAGCAAAATCACTCCCGCTTCCAACAAGTTGGGGGAATTTTGACGAACTTTCGGTCTCAAGTTTGTCCTCAGAAAGAAATTGTGCATCGATTAAGAGTTGATTCCCCACAAACTTCTTGCGAGGCAGTATAGATCTGTGTCGGAGTTTTTCGCGCCAAGTTTCTATTTTCACGTTAAAGCGCTGACCTAACACCGTGACCCAACCTGAGGAGCTGCACGCTTCCATTTCCAAACCGTCTCACTTCCACGCAGTAAATGATAGCGCATCGACCTGACACCACTCCGTTGCTTACAGTCTGACCTTGACATGACGCAATCATTTTCCAGATTGCATCACCCGCTTCTGTTTTAGATAAACGCGTGCAGAACTTTTGTTATGATCCTCATATTTTGATTCTTTCAACCCAAAAGCTGTTATCTTCCACATCATCGTCTCTTGCTAGGAGTTTTGTGGGTACCCCATCATTCCCGGTAAACCCTTGCTACGATTAAAAGCATGAAAATCTCTTTTACCGCAAATTCCTGCTTGAAATTTGCGGCAAGAAGCGATCCTGGAGACAACAAGCTGTCATACCTCCTACAGAAACGCTAAAACCAGTCATTCCGTCCATTCTGCTCCATAGTCGAGTTCTAACTGAAGCTCAACAAACTGGTCTGCTTGGTGTATAGGTGTTAGGTGGCGTGTTTGACATACATGGGTGGTGTGTTTGACATACGGGGCTATCTCTATCTCTTCCCAAGGGCAATCAGGAGCGGTAGATTGCTCATAGCAGTTAGAGTCTCTTGTGCTGGCAGTTAGATAACGAAACGAATAAAAAGGTCTTGATGATTCGTGTTCTTTCGTGTGACACAACGAACTTGAAACTTCGGGCATACACTTTATTGACAACAGTCAACGGACACCCCTTCAAAACAAATGAAAGGATCCACTGCGTTGTTAAGATGCGCGGTACAGCTGCAAATGGTATAAAACCAAGCCTGAAGCTCACGGTGATCATGTCACACTGTGAAGTCGAGTTAAAATGTTGCAGCGGGAGAGAACTGACTTTGAGAAAGGAAAATTGTTGGGTGTTATATTAGTGGGTTGTACATAAGAGAAACCGAAAGGCGTTCAAACATACCCAAGTCAACTGTTTTAGATGTACTGAATAAGTGGAAGACACATGACGTGCCTGATGTAGCAAAACGTACCGACACATCAAAGAAAATCAGTGATAGAGGACAGCGAAGCCTCTGAAGAATCGTTACAGCTAATCGATGGAGTACTGCATTAGATCTCAGTGTACAAGTGAGTAAAAATGTTGGAACCTCGGTATGTACACGTACCATTTGCAAAAAACTTCATTCCATGGGTTACCGTAGTCGTGCGGCTGCTCATAAGACTTTCATCTCCACTTGGAATGCTAGTCGTCGTTTACTGTGATGTAAAGAACAATTATCATGGAACGTAGATTAATGGAAACGGGTCCTATCAACTGATGAATCCAGATACACGATCCATCGGTCTGAAGTGTGGGTATGATGGCAGCCGGGGAATGCTATTTACTAGAGTGTACTGCTCCTACGGTCACGTTTGGAGCTGGCAGTGCACTCGTGTGGGGGTGTTTTTCGTATTATGGTTCCGGCTCATTGGTTATCATGGACAAACCAGTTAACTAGCACGTCTACCTCGATATTCTGGACAATTATTCCCTGCCAACTTTGTGGCAATACTATGGAACCGAGCCTTGTTGGTACTAGCAGGATAATGCACCGAGCCATAAAGCAAGGACTGTTACGGAGTGGTTTGACGATAATTCCGTATCGTGTGCAGACTGGCTAGAACAGTGCCCTGATCTCAATCCCATAGAGCATCTATGGAATGAATTAAAGCACCGCATAAGAAGTTTGGAACCAAGGCCTACTACTAAGCAACAGTTAGCGGCAGAATTATGTACTGAATGGAAACACAAACCCATGACTGTGTTTCAAAACCTTTACGGAAGCATGTCTCGAAGGGTCAGTGCATGCATTAAGGCCAAAGGTGGTCCGACGCCGTGCTAATGTATGACTATAAATACTATGTAGACTGAAATCATCGGCAAAGGCAGGCACTTGCTAAATCCGTATTGGAGTGAAAAATACCACCAGTAAATACACGCGTATGTGTTAGTATGCATACAATGTAACGTATACTCTAGCCTCAGTTTCTTTTTGATTTTACTATCTCTTGTTATTTTATTTTCCTATGCAAATTATCTTCTCACTTAACGAGATGTTGTTTCTCCTGCTGAATTATATGTGGCAACGAGTGTAAGTCATGACGTGGTGGTATGCAATATATATGCACTGTCGGACAATTGCTAAGGCCGGATGACAATAGCAACGATAGCAACCATAAAATGGAAGGCAGGAAAATGTGGAAATTAGCATAAGTGCAGGATACAGTAAGACGTGCTGTGCGTATGCAAATTTTGGATTGCCGAACTTGTTCGTGACGTCATAGCGCTGATAAGAGATATAAAGGATTTGACGCGTATTGACTGTTGTTGTTCAAACGCAAAGTTGAAAGGGAAAGAATCAATTGACGAACTTGCAATTTTCAGCATGTCTTCCCGACATCACCTAGATGATTTTACGCGTGGCCGTATTATTGGCAAGATTGAACAAGGGCGAAAAATAACAGATGTTGCCAGGGAGTTCGACGTCAGCCACAGTGTTGTTTCAAGGATTTGGAAATCATTTCAAACAAATGGAGAGTGTAGCAAACGTCACGGGGGAGGTCGTGTTCGCAGTACGACACCTGCAGAAGAGCGGTACATAGTGCTATCAACAAAAAGACACCGGCGCAGCACAGCTAGTGAGGTAGCAAATCAGTTTATGGTTGCTACTGGCAAGCGGATCTCCCGAAAAACTGTCGCCAGACGTTTGCATGAAGGAGGACTATACGCCCGCCGTCCTGTTGTGTGCATCCCATTGTCCAGACGTCACCGTACCACCCGTTTGCAATGGTGCCATCAACATCGAAATTGGACTGATAACGACTGGTCTGCTGTCCTCTTCTCAGATGAGAGTAGATACAGTCTATCGTCTGATTGTCGACGACAACTGATCTGGCGTGATAGTGGTACTGCATATTGTCCAGCAAACATACAGGAAAGGGACCGATATCCGACATGTAGTGCCATGGTATGGGCTGGCATTATGATCAATGGCCGTACGTCCCTCTATGTGCTTCCAACTGGGACTATGACTGGCCAACGATACATTAATGATGTTCTGCTACCTCATGTTCGCATGTTCCGTGGTGCTGTCGGTGATAGATTCATTTTCATGGACGACAACGCAACATGTCATCGAACAGTCGCTGTCCAGGAGTGTCTTAAAAGCAAGGATATTCAACGCCTCGTATGGCCAGCAAGTTCTCCAGATCTGAATCCCATTGAAAATGTGTGGGAAGCTTTGGGGAGGAGTCTTGCTGGTCGCCAATGTCCTCCAATAAACAAAGACACCCTCATCCGTGCACTGAAAGAGGAATGGGATAAATTACCCCAACAGCTGCTTACTAATGTTGTGCAGAGCATGATACGACGTGTGGAATCTTGCATCGCCCTCCATGGTGGCCATATCCCGTATTGACATCTTACGCCGGAACGCCTGCCGACGGTAATTGCATTTTTCACGTTTACGTATTCTGCACAAAATGGCCTGTTTGTCCCTTGAACACGTTCCAAAGCCTTCTGGATTTCAGAGCACAATAAATTGTCTTTCTTGTAATGTCCTGGCATTCTGACATTATTTTATTTCCCTTGGCATCCAACCACACTCACTTTTTTATGCGCTATATAGCCGTTTATGATCCGTCCTTAGCAATTGTCCAGCAGTGTATATAGGCGCGCTCAAGTATTCCGAAGAGCTTCGTTTTATATGTGATAGGTTCTTCCTGATTATTGATATGCGATTTACCTACGTTTCTACGATAGTACGAAAGTTCGGGCTATCAGTAATTGTGTTATTTTGGAGTGTGTATTTGAGTAATACCAGGAACACCCCAATAAAAGGTTAAAGGTGAGTACGTTTACTTAGTTCATTTTATTGTCAGACCTCTGTCCGGCCGTTAAGTCTATTTCATTGAGTGTTTACGTTAAGTACAGGGTATATTGTGTTTACCGCTCTAATAAGGAGCCTTCAAGGGACTAATGTACTAAAACCGAAGTTATATTACTGATATTCAAGATAATGAGGAACGCTGAGTAAAAATAAATTCTATATTCTTGGAATTTATTGCACGTGCGTGTCTTACCTAAACAAACTCTAGCACTTTGAAGATTAAGCACACTTTAGCTACGTCAAGTAACCTTTCAATAACCCTAACGAGACTTAACGTAAGCTTTCCTGCACTACACGTCCAGACGTGAGAATTTTATTCATTATAACATTGTGTATAATTATACTGCGAGGGTGATAACAAAAGTTATCCACTCATTAATCTAAAACAGAAGCGGATGATGCAATCGGAAAAACGATTGCGCCTTGTCAAAGTCAGACTCTCAACAACACAGTGGTGTCAGAACGACGCTCTATCATTTGCTGTGTGGACGTGGGAGGGTTTGGAAATGGAAGCGCGCAGCTCCTCAGATCGAGCCAAAGCGTTAGACCAGCGCTCTGACGTGAAAATGGAAACTCTGCGGGGGAAATCTTGACACAGATCCACACTGCCTCGCAAGAGGTTTGTGGTGAAGGAACTCTTGACAGAAGCACAATTTCTTTCTGAGCACAGAGTTGAGACCAAAAATTCGTCAAAATCGCTTCAACTTGTTGGAAACACACCGTGTCTTGGTGCAGCGTCGGTACGGGAACTTTTGTCGAAATGTAGCTGGGAAACGTGATTCCACCCACCATACAGCACTGATCTCAGTCTACCCGACTTTGATCTTTTCGCAAATTTAAAAAATCGGCTCCGTGGCATCCGCTACGAATCGCTGGACGAATTGTCAGTAGACGTGACCCGAGTAATACGACACCTGAACAAAGATGGCGTACTACGGGGCATCCAGGACCTACCTCACCGCTGGCAAGGTGTCATTAGCAGCGGTGGGGAGCACATTGAAAGGCAATAAGGTAAATTTTCTGCTTTACTTCACACTTTTTTCAAAAACGAACAGTGGGCAGAACTTTTTTATGACCCCCGTATGTATCCATAACAATTTGATGTACTTGAAAGAATTAATTGCAAGTACAAATTCAAATAACCTAAGCACGTACGTGATTACATAAGAGAAGCGAATCTTGAAGAACGTAACCCATCGAAACTTAACCGAAAAGAATCTAATGTTTTTGGATAAGTTTTATGATCATATTCCCTTCATTTGCGCCGAATAGCACATAGAGCATTAAATACCTCATCATCACCCTAGTCTGTTGCAACAAAAATAGGTACAGATCCTCCGCACAATTAGTGGCTGTTTAATACGATGTTGGATGAGAGTTCTCCTGTTGCTTTCTTTACTCACTTCAACAGTGCTTTCCTATCAACATTCTTCCACTAGGAAGAGTTTAAACTCTTGCTAGTGGAAGGCTCTTCTTTCAAGAACCAGACACTTATTGATGACGCCAGTTTAGAAGTCTTGGTAGTGGAAGACTCTTGCTTTACCAGTTTGAACTCGTAAAGCAAGAGTTTTCCACTAGCACTGATCTCCTCAAAAATGGAGTGGACGGCTATGGCGGTTAACCATGAAATTTTGGCGGACCAGTCGATATTCCACTAGCATTGATCTTCCATAAATGGACTTTTGAATCATATCTATCAGATAACCATGAAAGTTTGGCGGACCGGTCGATATTCCACTAGCATTGATCTTCCATAAATGGACTTTTGAATCATATCTATCAGATAACCATGAAATTTGGCGGACCGGTCGATATTCCACTAGCATTGATCTTCCATAAATGGACTTTTGAATCATATCTATCAGATAACCATGAAAGTTTGGCGGACCAGTCCATATTCCACTAGCATTGACCTTCCATAAATGGACTTTTGAATCATATCTATCAGATAACCATGAAATTTGGCGGACCGGTCGATATTCCACTAGCATTGATCTTCCATAAATGGACTTTTGAATCATATCTATCAGATAACCATGAAAGTTTGGCGGACCAGTCGATATTCCACTAGCATTGACCTTCCATAAATGGACTTTTGAATCATATCTATCAGATAACCATGAAAGTTTGGCGGACCAGTCGATATTCTACTAGCATTGATCTTCCATAAACGGACTTTTGAATCATATCTATCAGATAACCATGAAAGGTTGGCGGACCAGTCGATATTCTACTAGCATTGATCTTCCATAAATGGACTTTTGAATCATATCTATCAGATAACCATGAAAGTTTAGCGGACTAGTCGATATTCCACTACCATTGATCTTCCATAAATGGACTTTTGAATCATATCTATCAGATAACCATGAAAGTTTGGCGGACCAGTCGATATTCCACTAGCATTGATCTTCCATAAATGGACTTTTGAATCATATCTATCAGATAACCATGAAAGTTTGGCGGACTAGTCGATATTCCACTAGCATTGATCTTCCATAAATGGACTTTTGAATCATATCTATCAGATAACCATGAAAGTTTGGCGGACCAGTCGATATTCCACTAGCATTGATCTTCCATAAATGGACTTTTGAATCATATCTATCAGATAACCATGAAATTTGGCGGACCGGTCGATATTCCACTAGCATTGACCTTCCATAAATGGACTTTTGAATCATATCTATCAGATAACCATGAAAGTTTGGCGGACCAGTCGATATTCCACTAGCATTGATCTTCAATAAATGGACGTTTGAATCATATCTATCAGATAACCATGAAATTTGGCGGACCGGTCGATATTCCACTAGCATTGACCTTCCATAAATGGACTTTTGAATCATATCTATCAGATAACCATGAACGTTTGGCGGACCAGTCGATATTCCACTAGCATTGATCTTCCATAAATGGACTTTTGAATCATATCTATCAGATAACCATGAAATTTTGGCGGACTAGTCGATATTCCACTAGCATTGATCTTCCATAAATAGACTTTTGAATCATATCTATCAGATAACCATGAAAGTTTGGCGGACCAGTCGATATTCCACTAGCATTGATCTTCCATAAATGGACTTTTGAATCATATCTATCAGATAACCATGAAAGGTTGGCGGACCAGTCGATATTCCACTAGCATTGATCTTCCCATAAATGGACTTTCGAATCATATCTATCTGGAAGACTCTTGTTTGAGTCACCTTGAAGTCTGCTTTTTCAGACTTCAAGGTGACTCAAGCAAGAGTCTTCCACTAGCATTGATGACGTCAGTTTACAACTCTTGCTAGTAGAAGTACTCTTGCTAATTGTGTCTGATATAGCACGTTCTTTCTGAAACAACTCTAGCTAGTGGAAGTTTACAACTCAAGTAGTGGCTGTTTAATACGATGTTAGATGAGAGTTCTCCTGTTGCATTCTTTACACACATTAGCAGTGCTTTCCTATCAGCGTTCTTCCGCTAGCATACAAGGATGTTGCAATCTTGGTGTGCTAATGAAAGAATGCTGATAGGAATCTTCCGCTAGCAGAACTGCGTTTTTGCAATTTCGTTCTATATACCAAGATTTCTATTCCTCCACTACAGAACACTGCGCACCAGACTTTACCTGTCTCGTGAAATATGAAATTTCATTACACTTTGTTACTTTGCTTGATGAAAGTGATCACCTTAGCTTTTCTCCCTCGTTAAATCGTTGATTTCATTAATTTTTTTTCTTTAAAAACGATTGAATTAGCTTTGATTGACATTATATCAAAATAGTTACTGTTTTGCTCGTTAAATCCGAGATCTCTCGGTAAATACGGTCTCGTTATAAGTGAGTTCTACTGGTTGATTTAAGTGATACGTACTTATAGAATATTGTATCATGTGGATGTTTAACTGCAGGAAAATCAAACGCAAATATCTGCACAAAAGGTTTCCAATTTATGAACGTTTTCGAATCCTGACTAATGGAATAATTTTATGCGCATAATTACTACTCATTTTCGTGATTCCCATTTCCAACATACAAATTATGTAAATATGTTCAATTGTTTCAAAAAAATGTTTTTCTGAATTCTTTGGTGTGTTTTATTCTTGCAGTTCTCTAACAGATTTTCTGCACTAAACCCCATTTGATTCGACAGAATAATACACTATCAACCAACACGTAATTGGACACTCCTGCAATCGACGATATCTACGGTCCTGATATACGTCACGGCCGCCGCCGTTAAACATCGTGTGGGAAACAACAACGCAACCAGTCTCATGAAAGGTGCCACGCAGTTCGGAGCTCTCTGATTTCGAGAAAGCTGTAATCGTCGGGTATCACAGAAATGGCCGACCCATACATGACATATCCAGCGAGTTGAAGTACCCAAAAAGCGGCCTACGTAATTGGCAAGTGGAAGATGAGAGGTGACTGTCGGAATGTGCCCCAACCCGGCAGACCCACAAAACTGGGAGTTAGAGACCGACGGCTGCTGGCCAGAAAAATTCGGAAGTACCGCACCATATCGATGGGCCACATCAGTGAGGAATTTTAACAGGCATCCGGGAGTGTTCTTTTGATGAATACCATCCGTAAGGAAGCCCATCTGCTCGGTTATCATGGACGTGCTGCCGCCCACAAGCCTTTGATCACCAAGTCCAATAGCGCTGCTCGGCTAACATGGTGCAAAGAACGTCGACAGTGGACCGTTGAACAGTGGAAACAGGTTCTCTGGTGGAACGAATCAAGGTTCACCCTTTACCGTTTGGATGGCATGGTCTGGGTTTGGCGTCTTCCTGGAGAACGCCTTCTGCCAGAATGTATTGTGCCAACTGTGAAGTTCGACGGCGGTGGAATTATGCTATGGGGGTGTTTCTCCTGATATGGCACGGGACCCTTGGTCGCAATTACTGGTAGACTCAACGCAGAGACCTACTGCACAATTTTAGATGACCAAGCGCTTTCTACGTTGTGGCAGTTTTACGGGGTGGACCCATGTTACTTTCAGGATGACAATGCCACCTGTCATGTTGATAGGTCCACCATGGCTTGGTATGGTGACAATGGGATTAATCGAATGGACTGGCTTGCGCAGAGCCGGGACCTTAACCCTATCGAGCACTTCTGAGACGAGTTAGAACGTCGACTTAAGGGGTGTCCCAACCATCTGAAATCGGTGAACGAACTGACCTGTCTTCTCCAAGCCGAGTGGAAGAAAATACCGCTAGCCGTCGTACAACGCCTGGTTGAGAGTATGTCCCGGAAGGTCGCAGCTGTCATCGCCGCTCTTGGAGGCTCCATCAACAATTAAAGGTGAATGAACTTCGTTTTCATTTGCTATCACAGGTGTCCAATTGCTTGTTGGTAGATAGTGTAGAACCTACCACTACGTTGTTACTCTTACATGTTGGTATATAGATATCAAAACTCATAACATAATCAACCAGAATGAAACTCTGTGGATCTCCAAAGACATCACGTGAAGCTTAATTAATACACACAATTGACGTGGATTAGGAATATCAAATAGAAGTCCTCTTTCCACGTTTATATGTGAGTCACGGAAAAATGATCATCGGCCGCTACTGGGAATCGAACCCAGGTCTTCCAGTTACGCGCTGGAAATGCTACAACTGCACCACAACGGGCTCGAAATTCTCCTTACTCACATACTACTAACTATCCAACCACATTGCCGGTTGCTTCTTGGAGCCCCGCACAATGCTGGGGATTCACCCCGCACAATGCTGGGGATTTTGTAAGCAGCAACGGAACAAATAATTAGGAGGCGAATGAATAATTAATACACACAACTGAAGTGGACTAGGAACATCAAACAGAAGTCATCGTTCTTTCCACGTTTATAAGTGAGTCAGGGGAGAATTCTCACCGGCCGCCACCGGGAATCGAACCCATGGTCTACCAGTTACTCGCCGGTCACGCTACCACTGGCAGTTAGTAGTATGTGAGTCAGGAAGAATTCGAGGCCCCTGTGGTGCAGTTGTAGCATGTCCGGCGCGTAACTGGAAGACCCTGGGTATGATTCCCGGTGGCGGCGGATGATAATTTTTCCGTGACTCACTTATAAACTTTGAAAGAGCGATGACTTCTGTTTGACGATCACGTGAAACTTCCAATTCGAATCCGAGCAACACGTCCTACTTCTGTAGTGAAGTTGTGGGAATTCTGCAGTAAGAATTTGTGGTTATGTAATCTATCGTTACTTGGTTTAATGCCTAATCAGAAGAGTAAGGAGGATAATAACAACCAAAGACAGACGCAATTGAATTTAGTAACGTCAATCTGAAAATGGCAGATGACTGGGTACTTATCGGAAACTACTGACTAAGTAAAATGAATCCGAGCAACACGTCCTACTTCTGTAGTGAAATTGTGGGAATTCTGCAGCAAGAATTTGTGGTTATGTAATCTATCGTTACTTGGTTTAATGCCTAATCAGAAGAGTAAGGAGGATGATAACAACCAAAGACAGACGCAATTGAATTTAGTAACGTCAATCTGAAAATGGCAGATGACTGGGTACTTATCGGAAACTACTGACTAAGTAAAATGAATCCGAGCAACACGTCCTACTTCTGTAGTGAAATTGTGGGAATTCTGCAGCAAGAATTTGTGGTTGTGTAATCTATCGTTACTTGGTGGAATGCCTAATCAGAAGAGTAAGGAGGATGATAACAACCAAAGACAGACGCATTTGAATTTAGTAACGTCAATCTGGAAAATGGCAGATGACTGGGTACTTATCGGAAACTACTGACTAAATAAAATGAAATATTATATTTACCTATAAGAGGACGATAAAATCAAATAGGATCACACACAGTCACAAATCGGAACATCTCGGAAGAGAAGGAAATCCCTTATATTCCCAATCATGTGTTCATGTTTAATACAGGTGGAAACCTAGAAGTTGATATTCTCAAATGAAAATGGAAGACGCAACAGGCGCGAATCCCCATGGATGTGAAATCGCGACCCACATAGAGAGGATGAACAGGAGATAATTAATGTAGAACGCAAACATCTCAAATTTGGGAAACACAAAGCGGTAATGAACCGATGCGGATAAATCATAAATTTGAGTTAAAAGTTCAAAATCAGTTGCCCTCATCGTGTCGAACAAAATGAAAAGCACGAAACGAAACAAGGCGCGGAACTGCATCCCTCGATGGAAAGACATAATGATGAATATAACGAAATTTCTCTGAGAAATCACTTGATTGGTAGAATATGACTTATTTATGTTGAGTGCCCCGGCTCGATGATCCTCTCATGAGAGAAAGACACGATCCTCCTTTCGTTAATATTCCCCCCGAAACGGAGACATTTACTAAATTAATGTTCAACCGTTTCGTAAAAGGTAATCTTCTAGAAATTGGGTTCGTAAAATGCGCTCTTGTTACCGAAGTAGGATAACTTATTCTCAGTTAAAATGGCGCTGAAGATTCAGTGGGGTTTGTACGGAATAGATACTTGCTGTCTGCCAGGAATTATGGAACGCGCAAAGAATGCAAGGATCTGCATTGGAATTTACGGTTGGTTCTCATTTGGCTCGCTCTGAAATGTGCTAATGGAATACGA
This sequence comes from Macrothele yani, assembly GCA_039090855.1. Lineage (NCBI taxonomy): Eukaryota > Metazoa > Arthropoda > Arachnida > Araneae > Macrothelidae > Macrothele > Macrothele yani. The sequence goes on along the minus strand of CM077002.1, from coordinate 19,800,694 downwards.
ATTCCTGTTATTGTGAAGCCTCCATGTTTAGCACGTCTACGCGGGCATCCTACAATGGGATTTTCTTTAAATGGAATTAAAATTCGTTGACAAAGCTCACGAACAATCAGATTTACGGCGGCTCGAATTAATTCCTTTAAAGGAAAGCAGAAAGATTTGCCTTGAAAAATCAGTAGCAGAAGTTATTTCGACGAAACTATTTTCGCGTTTCTGAGTGGAGATTTGACTCTTATAGATAAAACAAGGATTTTCTTCAGTAAAATGTTGAAATCAGAACTAGGCAAAACTATTATCATCGTGCATTGCCCAGTTCAGTTTTTATTTATAATTTACCGGAAAGAATCAAACGTTTGAAGTTCCTGAAGTACTTTCAGTCGCATATTTTTGGTAACAAATATTTGTCTTTTACGCTTTCCAACCGTAGGTTGAAAAAGTTTATATGCTCCAGCTTTGTCCGTCTCTCTGCCTGTCCGCACGATAACTCGTGTAAAAATGGTTCGATTTCGATGACATTTTAGTATGTGGTAGGGAACCACCTGGGGACGAACCTTATTGAAAATGGTCGAAATGGGGTCAAAGGTCAGGACACAGGAGTGGGATCCATTCCATTACCCTTATGCGTCATAACTTGCGTAAGAATGGTTCGATTTCGATGAGATTGTAGTATGTGGTAGGGGACCACCTCGGGACGAAACTCTTCGAAAATGGGCGAAATGGAGTCAAAGGTCAGGAAATAGAAGAAGGATCCATTCCATCACCCTTATGCGTCATAATTTACATAAAAATGCTTCGATTGTGACAAAACTTTATCATGTTGTTCCGGAAGTACACTTAACCGGTTTTGTTGAATATCATCGAAATGGGGTCAAAGGTCGGCAGCATAGGAATGATATTTATTCTACAGCCATATTCTTCATAACTTGAGTAATAATTTCTGGTATAAAGTGTATCATATTTCTGGTATAATTTCCCCAAAAGACTATCATAATCAATGCATTGCATGATTTTACTAACATGCTACTAACTGATATAATATCCGAAAGGAAAATCCTACACTGTAAAAAATAAACTGTGTGCATTTACGGAAAATTGCTGAAAATAACGTGCAGCAAAGTTGTCGGAAAGTATCCGTGTTATAACGGAATTTCCGTTTTTAAAAGTTCACGTTCTTTTTAACTTCCATATTCTCACAGATTTTTCGTAATTCCGTTTATTTCCGAAAAGTTCGTTTCAGGTTTTTCCGTATTTAGACAGAAATTTCGCGAAATACATCCCATTGAATATTTCAGCCTTTACGGGAGAGAATCCGTTTGCACCAGTGATCGAGCCTAGGCCCTTTGGGCTGAAGCTGCGCGTCTTAACCACTGAGCCAGAAATTCACAGGAATCAGACTCACGTTCAAGGTAAAAATAATTGGGCGCTGATGAATGTTTTTTTTCATTAATGCGAGTGATTTAGTAATTTTATTTTCTATTGGAGCTTTTTATTTTTCAAATACGTTTATAATAATTTCATTTTTTCCGCAGGAGGTCTTATTACAAATTACGTATTTTTTTCATCTTGATTTTTCGAAGCAACAAAATGATTTGGAATTTGAAATCTTCTTTTTCAACTGACAACAGCTTTTGCCTTTAAGAGAAGGTGCTATGTTCTGTTATTTTTAAGAGAAGGTGGAATATACTGTTTCATAATAGTGTTTAACAAAACTTCTGAATACGTAGTGCCATCAAAAAGTTCCGAGACTAGGTACGTAGAGCGCCAACAGATGGCAGTACAGGCATGCGCGATCAGCGGTAGAGGGCGGTGACCTTCATGAGGCATTGTGCCGAGTGGCATCGTTCTGTGAACATCGGGAGTTGTGCTACACGATATTTGGTGACCGCATGCAGAACACAGCTGCGATTTCGGTATGGACTGCAAATTAGAGCAGCGAGTGAACATGAAATTCTGCGTCAAACTCGGCAAATTGAGAACGGAGACGCATGTAATATTGCGGTAGGCTTATGGCATTGAAGCAATGAGTTGTGCGAGGGTTTTGAGTGATACTCGCGTTTCAAGAGCGGAAGAACGGTACCGGAAGACGACGAGAGGGCAGGGCGACCGTTCATGAGCAAAACCCCCGAAAATGTGGACAAAATGAGAACTAGTGCACGAGTATCGTCAGAGAAATATTCAAAACATTGCTACCATCGTTAATGTGTCATACGAAACAGTGCAAGAAATTCTGATGTCGGGTTTGAATATGCACCGCATTGCTGCAAAGTTAATGCCAAAAATTCTGAACCCCGAACAGAAGGCGCTTCCTGTCGAACTCTGTCAAGACCTTCGTCAGCTGGCGGTGAATGACCCAAAGTTCCTGTCGTGGGTCATCACTGGGGACGAGATTTGGGTGTACTGTTACGACCCGAACACCAAACAACAGTCGTCACAGTGGAAGAGCTCTGCATCTTCACGACCGAAGAAGTCCCTACAGGTCCGGATCGCAACCAAAAGCATGATCATCGTGTTCTTCGACATTCGTGGGGTTGTGCACCGTGAATTCGTCCCCCAGGGCCAGACCATCACTCCCTTTTTTACTGCAATGTTCGGCTGCGTCTTAGGGAGCACATGCGCCGCAAACGATCTGAAATGGGGCACAGGGGCGATTTCCTGCTCCGTCACGACAATGCAGCAATTCACAGAGCATTAGTAGCACACCAGTTTTGCAGCCCCAACAGCATCACTACCCTTCTTCATCCGCCTTACTCGCCGGATTTGGCCCCCTGCGACTTCTTTCTGTTCCCGAAGGTGAAGCTGAAGCTTAGGGGTCACCGTTTTGAAACCGTTGACGAGATCCAGCGGGATTCGCAGACGGTGCTAGACACGATTCGCGAACAGGACTTCCAGGGTGCGTTCCAATAGTGGCAAAAACTCTGGTAGCTGTGTATCGCTGCCCAAGGAAACTTTTTTTTTTTTTTTTTTTTGATTGGAGGTATAACGACCACCGTGAGCAACTCAATAGGCTATAAGAAGTCGCCCGTCCCTAATTTAGGGCCACTGGTTCCAGGGAAGGGAGAGAGCCAGTGCCGTAAGACAAACACAACATCCATGCCTCACCGGGATTCGAACCCAGACCCCATTCGGACGAATGATCAGAGGCCATCGCTCAGACCACTGCGCCACCGGGGCGGCCGAAGGAAACTACTTTGAGGGAGATCATAGCCAGACTTAAGTAACGTAAGCACTTTGTTGTATATCAGCCTAGTCTCGGAACTTTTTAATCGGATCTCGTATAAAACGTACTCTTGATAGCTATATGGCTTCTGTATGAAGACTCACACAGACTGATAGATAGACATTGTACAATTACCTGTACAATAAAGTAAGTACCGGGTTTCTTACGGAAACACAATATATAATAGTGAGGCATAAAATGGCGAAGACTAGAAGAAGAGTCCTATACCACAGTAACCAAAATGTATGTGATATACTATACACAATATCCTATATCGCAGCAGAATTTCAGAATCAAATATTTCGACAGACTACTGAAATTTAACTGTTAATCAAACCTCCAAAGTATTCCCGTGAAACTCTTCTGTTATGGAAACGTTTTCGTCATATGGATTCGGAAAAAGTATTAACGAAGTTTTTTGAGTTAAAATAATTTCGGAAAGGTTTCTGAATAATCAGAATTTTCCGTTAACTCATCTTGAAAACGGTAATTTACCGTCAACATAAAAAAGGGAACTGCGTAAAGGTTTCGGCAAATTCAGAATTTCCTTGACGTAAGAAAAATCCGTGAAATTCAGAGTTATTTTCCGTAATTTCACGGAAAAAGTTGTATCAGAAATATGCTTCGTTAATTCACGAAAAAATCACGGAAAGTTGCTCATGAATTTCAGAAACGTTTTCGCAAAGTTCGCACACCGAGAGAAAACTAACCAATTAAGCTCGCGCACATAGAACTAACCGAAAGGAAAGCATTATACAGAGAGTCGAAAGTTTTGCAATATTTGGATCACTTTATGTCTTCATACGTACGTTTGAGGGGAAAGTTGACTAGCATTCAAAGTATAGGCCAACGTGTTACACCACCTTTAGCTATTTGTCTACCAGTTCTTCTATTCCCCAGCAATACCGTCCTTCGAGGCGAAGAACTCCTTCACCCCAGCTGCCACCTCCTCCTGGTTGTTGAAGTTCCACCCGCGAAGAAAGAGGACCATGGACTGGAACAAGTAATAATCCGACGAGGCAAGATCCAGGCCATATGGCTTGTATAGCATCAGTTCGATGCCCTCAAGTTCCCGAAGTTTGGCCCGGGTCGTTCGTGGGGTATGAAGCCGAGCGTTGTCTTGCTGTAGAAGAGCGCACTTTCTGTTCACCAATTCCTGCCAAGTGCTCCTCCAAAACGGCATACATCCGTTCCAGCTGTTCAGAGTAGAAGTTGACGTTGATGGTCCGACCGTTGACGTTGATGGTCCGACCGTCTGGAACAAATTCGTTATGCATCATTCCCTCGAAATTTCAGACGCAGAGTATCAACTTGTGCAGTAAGCTATCACGTTTAACAACAGGTTCAGGAAACTGGCCCGGGCTCAACCACTGCTATTTTGTGTTGGGATTACGTAAATTAACTCACTTTTCATCGCACGTAACAGTCCTCCTGATGAAACTTACATCGCGTGGGTTTTCTAGGAGTTTCCTGCGCACTTCCACTCGGCGGTTTGCTTCAGCTAGCGTTAGTTCATGAGGGACAATGCGGCATCTCTTATGGACGTTGCCGAGGTCCTGAAGGTGATGAACCACGGTGGGATGTGATATGCCCAGCTCGCCCAATAATCTCCGAGTGCTGGTTGTCGGATTCGCATCAACGGCATGGCGCACGGCTTCCGAATACGTCCTACCTGACCTTTGCCTGGTAGGCCACGACAGTTGATAAGAAAATATTATATGAGGTAAGAAAATATTATATATTTCCGTTTTGACTAGAAATCGTAATGAAAACTATTACTTTTGCTCTTGTAAAGTACAAGGGAACAATGTAAAAAAATATAAAATGAAGTTTTGTACCCGAATCTACCATATGCGGTCCATTCCGTACTTCATGTCCCAGGATTTTCCACGAGATACATGACAAGTTACACCTTTTGATTCTCAAATAGAGGACAAAGACTCTGATATTCTTTTTTTTTTTTTTTGATTGGAGGTTTAACGACCACCGTGAGCAACTCAGTGGGCCATAAGCAGTAGCCCGTCCCTAATTTACGGTCACTGGTTCCAGGGAAGCGAGAGAGCCAGTGCCGTAAGACAACCACAACATCCATGCCTCACCGGGATTCGAACCGGGACCCCCTTTCGGACGAATGATCAGAGGCCATCGCTTAGACCACTGCGCCACCGGGGCGGCCTGATATTCTTTCAAAATCATTCATATAGTACCGAACCCCAGCTATTTACATTGAGTTAATTGAACGGTTTAGTAAGAGACTTAGGTTTTCCTAAAGATTAGGTAGCGTGTTAGGCTCTAGGCTTAAGGAAAAGAGCTTTTTGGCTCCTGAGACCTCCTTCTCCTGGTATAGATACAGAAAAAAAAAAGATTTAATCTCATATTTCTCTCAAGATGTTTACCTAATGTATTGTTGGGACGTTATTGGACTGATTAAAACATTCAACATTAAGTACAACGGGGACGAGTGGAGACTATTAGCTCATCGAACAGAAGTGTCAAAGTAGTGTTGTAACACAATGGCAGTAAGTATTCTTCAGTCCAAGTTGGTCATTCTGTACTTCCTGAAAGAAAGTTATGAAATGTAGCCTTAGTTCTCACGAAGCACAACTACAACGATCACAAATGGATGACATGTGATAATCTTAAAGTAGTATCCATACTTATTAGACAGAAAGAAGGATACACAAAACAGCCAAGCTTTTTGCGCGAACGGGACAGCCGAGCCAAGAGACAAACCTGGATTCAAAAACAATGGCCAAGAGGGGCTGTTTTGAAACCAGGAAGAAAATGTTGTTCCAGAAAGTTTGGTTTATCCCAAAAAACGTTGTCCGACTTCTTCTTCATATCAAATTTGGACACATGAAGCATTTTGTAAATGCTTTGGCAACAGAATAAGGAATTTGTTGTCTGAGTGAGAAGTGTTCGGGATTGTTAAATGCTAAATTAAAAGAAGGCATTTTTTTTTGATTGGAGGTTTAACGACCACAGTGAGCAACTCAATGGGCTATAAGCAGTCACCCGTCCCTAATTAGGGTCACTGGTTCCAGGGAAGGGAGAGAGCCAGTGCCGTAAGACAAACACAAATCCATGCCTCACCGGGATTCGAAAACGGACCGCGTTCGGACGAATGATCAGAGGCCATCGCCTTAGACCACTGCGCCACCGAGGCGGCGAAGGCATTTTTGTAGGACCAAACATTCGAAAACACCTAAAAGACAATGAAAACTACTAAAGACAGTTCTAAACAAAAGTGGAAGCTCTTAAAAGAGGGGCTTAGAATGTTTTAAGGAGGTTGTAAAGATGCTCTTTCGAACTCCAAGCATCCCAAGCTAAAGCAAAGAATAGGAAACGCTAGAAAAATCAAAAGAATTAGATTGTTCAATGAGCGTGAAGGTACATCTTTTGAACGTTCACTTGGGCTGCTTTCCCGAAAATCTTGGAGCCGTTAGTGAGAAACAAGGAGAAGTAATCCACAAAGGAGAATATGAGAAAAACTCTACAAGGACCTAAATGTAGAAGTAAGATTCTACAAAGACGTAAATGTAAAATTAAAATTCCACAAAGATGTAAATGTAAAGATTAGATTCCAAGAAGACGTAAATGTAAAAATGAGGTTCCACAAAGACGTAAATGTAACAATAAGATTCCACAAAGACGTAAATATAAAAATAAGATTCCACAAAGGCATAAACTCAAAAATAAGATACCACAAAGACGTACGCTGCATATAGAAGACCTGTCAGCTGTATAGAAGAAAACGTACCAAACGAAGCTTTGAAGGCATAAGAAAGAGACGATATAGAGATATGTAAATATAAATAACATTTCGAAATGGTTCTTTGTTGCATTTGTTGTACATCAAACCATTTTGTTTTCTTTTTGTAGAAAAAAAAAATTCTGGGGATGTACACTGCCTGACACAGAAAATGCCACACCAGGAAGACGTTAACGTAGCACCATGAAAATTGCAGTGTGGATGCACACGTACAAGTTATACGAATGACTGCATATGCAGGTCAATCGCACGAACTGCGTGCGGGATATAAGTGGACAACCAGCCCGTGAGGTCATCAGTCGAGACATCCTCACGATCGCGAGAAATGGGTGCTTCTGCTGTAACCGTGTCTGGAGAACGAACAAATGGTGCCAATGCCGTTATGACTCCATGGTACGCGATATCGTCAAACGGATAAGTTCACGAGAGGTGTCATCGTAGGCATTCGTACCACCCGATAGTATTTGTACCATACTGCGGAAAAATCCCAACGTGATGCCAAAACCGTTGGTAGTATTTGGAGACAGTGGTCCCAGGAAGGATCTGAGTAAATTCGTAGGGAGAACGGAGCACGGAGACGGACGTCCGAGCGCACCGATCGTCGCATCCGACGTCATGCCGTAGCGGATCCACAGGCCACAACGGGCGACATATTGCGGAGTGTACGGAGGAGTCTTGGATGGTCCGATATCGACGCGGACAGCGCGGCTCCAATTGGCTACGTCTGGTTTGCTGTCTAGCTGTTCGTTGCGAAGGCTACCCTTAACAGCGAGCTATCGTCGTCACCGATTGGCGGGATGTCGCTCCAGAGCTACGTGGGGTGTTGAATGGAACAGTGTGGTGTTCAGCGACGTACCGCGATTCTGTCTCACCACGGATGATCGCCGTGTAAGAGTCTGGTGGCAACGTGGCCAACGGGTGGATTCCTCCACCACTGGATGGTGGGCCACACGGCCAACGAGTGGATTCTTTTGCCACTGTGTGGAGGGCCACGCGGCCAACGGGTACATTCCTCCGCCACTGTGTGGAGGGCCACACGGCCGACGGGTGGATTCCTCCGCCACCTGTGGAGGGCCACACGGCCAACGGCTGGATTCCTCCGCCACTGTGTGGAGGGCCACACGGCCAAAGGGTGGATTTCTCCGCCACTGTGTGGAGGGCCACATGGCCAACGGGTGGATTTCTCCGCCACTGTGTGGAGGGCCACACGGCCACCGGGTGGATTCCTCCGCCACTATGTGAAGGGCCACACGGCCCTCCAACGTGGAAGCATGGTGTGGAGTTCTATCAGCGTCAACAGCCTCTCAACGTTGGTACGCATTACGGGCAGATTGACGGCACGCCGGTATGTTGACTAGGTGCTGCGGCCCGTGGCACTACTGTATCTGCAGGGTATCCCAAATGCTATTTTTCAACAAGATCACGCCCAGACGACGCATACAACTGGGGTCAAAATGAATGCTTCACACGGGGTGCAGATGCTTCTGTGGCCAGTACGGTCCCCTGACCTCTCGCCGATCGAGCATCTGTGGGACACGGTTAGACGTCGTTTGAGTACCTTACCACCCAAGCAAAATGAAGATTAATTGTGGACTCGGAAGAACACCACAGGGTCTACGATACCCCAGGACACTATTTGGACTTTCATTGCCTCTATGCCACGTCGGATTCAATGTTGTATCGCCCAAAATGGGGGCCACACTCCTTATTGATCATCCTGTATATTCGGCCACTGCATCATAGTCTTTATGTAACAATTAAATCATTTGGTCAGGACCTGCTTGGCTATGTGTGTGTACGCTTTGGTCTGTTTTAGAGCATTCCTTCATGGTGTGGCATTTTCTCTGTCAGGCTGTGTATGCGAATGGGCTATTTACCTTCACATCCACTTTGTAAAAAATCCTCTCAATTTGTGCCTCTGAATATTAGGCCACAGTGGTCGGCCTAATATTCATTGGCAGGAGCTCCGTTTTATCTCTATGAAACACATATAATTTCTTCAGATATGCAAAACACCGAGCTTGTCAGCGTAGAAAACAAAATGCCGAATTTCGTTATTGTAATTTAAAAAAAAAATAAATAGTAGGCAGCTTCTACAACTGCCATACCGAAAACAGGTTTTGCAAAATAGGTTTGTTTTAAGCAGTGTCTTGTTTAGAAAAAAGAGAAAAGCATTTAACTTACTGTTCCTGTAAAAAAACTACAACTAAGCGTTGACATTAAAAGGTACTATAAATATAGAACAGCTCTTCTTTCAAAGGTCTCTTAAGAAGTACAAATGTGTAAGGTTTTCCTCATCATCGGTAAATCTTCTACAAAATGTTTTGCAAAGATCTGATATTGGAAATTTCAAAACTAGAAATTGATAAGCGGGTTTAGCAAAAGGGGAAAATGTCCCCTATACAGTATCTCCAGTTTTCTGTTCACATGATACTTTTTTATCAATCTTAAAATCAATTTTAAATAAAGAGTTACATTTGTAGCAATTTAGTTACACGTTGCTTGCCCCAATAACTTGATGGATGAATTCCATTACCCTTTTCTTTTGCTCTGAAATGCAGCATCATACGTTTACTCCGAGATCTCCCTGACGAGCATCCGGTAATGTATTATTAATGAACTTGCAACTTGTTATCACTTAATTTTTTAAAAGTACATTTATTTAATCCTACAGAAGTCGAGGATGAAAAAGACAATTTCCTCCGTTCCTCTCGAACCCGACAAGCTACAAAGTATTTACCGGTCAAATCCGGAAAACAAAATCGGCTTAGGGCGCATTTTCGTAAGAGTGCTGTCTTTCTCTTACACTAATGAATCACTTCCTTTATTTTTAGTTCGTAATTAAAGGCTCTTAATATCGTATTGAACAATCAGCCGTTTTGGACCGTAATTACAAATATTATTCTAATAATAAAAGTCAAAATAGTCTAGCATATTAGGTTTCGTTCATGAAGATATAAACTATATTGACAAAGGTCACCGGACACCTAGAAGAGAAACACAACATAGCATTTATTGGCACACATTAGTACGGTGTCGGTTCACCCTCGGCCTTAATGCATGCACTGACCCTTCGAGACATGCTTTCGACAAGGTTTTGGAACACAGCGATAGGTATGCGTTTCCATTAAGTACATAATGCTGCGGCTAACTGTTGCTTAGTTGCAGGCCTTGGTTCCAAACTTCTTATTCGGCGCTCTAATTCATCTCAGAGGTGCTCTAAGGGATTAAAATCAGGGCTCTGTACTGGCCAGTCCACATACGATACGGACTTATAGTCAAACCACGCCGTAACAGTTCTTGCTTTGTGGCTCGGTGCATTATCCTGCTGGTACCAACAAGGCTCGGTTCCATAGCATTACCACAGAATTGGTAAGGCAACTCTGTGGCAATACTATGGAACCAATACTATGGAACCAAAATATCAAGCTAAACGTGCTGGTTAACAGGTTTGTCAAAGATAACCAATGGGCCGGGGCCATACCATGAAAAACACCCCCACACGAGTACACTGCCAACTGCAAACTTGAGCGTAGGAACAATACACTGTGGTAAATAGCGTTCCCCTGGCTGCCGCCATACCCACACACGGCCATCAGACTGATGGATCGTGTATCTGGATTCATCAGTCTATAGGGCACGTTTCCATTGATCTACGGTCCACGATAAATGTTCTTTACACCATGCTAAACGACGATATGCATTCCGAGTGGAGATGAAAGGTTTATGAGCAGCCGCACGACCACGGTAACCCATGGAATGAAGTTATCTAAGAATGGTACTTGTACATACCGAGGTTCCATCCTTTTTACTAACCTCTACACTTAGGTCTTCTGAAGTAATCCGTCGAGTAGCTGTAACGACCCTCCTGAAGTTTCAACTTCCTCTGTCACTGGTTTTCTATGGTGTGCCGGTACGTTTTGCTGGTTCAGGCACACCATGTGTCTTCCACTTATTCAGTACATCCAAAACAGTTGACATGGGTATGATTAAACGCCTCTCAGTTTCTCTTATGAACAACCCACTAATATAACACCCAGCAATTTTTTCTTTCTCAAAGTTAGTTCTCTCCCGCCGCGATATTTTCATTCAACCTCACAGTGCAATATGATCGAGGTAAGCTGAAGGCTTGTTTATATACCGTTTCCAGCTGTACCGTGCATCTTAACAACGCAGCGAATCCGTTCATTTCCTTTTGAAGGGGTGTCCTGTGACTTTAGTAAATATAAGGTGTATTAATGCTTTATTTGAAGGTTTTATTACGATCATCATCAAGGAGAATTCCCATTCCACTGCTGGATGAAGGTCTCCCAAATGTTTTTTGAAACTCTCTTTCATACCAATCCGGCATAATTTTGAATTCCATTCATTTATCCCCCACGTGGTCCTTTTTTACGCTTTCCAACCTTTGGTTGAAGAAGCGTATATGCTCCAGCTTTGTCCGTCCGTCCGTCCGTCCGTCTGTCCGCACGATAACTGGCGTAAAAATATTTCGATTTCGATGAAAGTTTACTATGTGGTAGGGGACCACCTAAGGACGAACCCTATTGAAAATGGGATAAATGGGGACAAAGGTCACGACGTAGGAGCGGGATCATTCCATTACCCTTATGCATCATAACTTGCGTAAATATGATTCGATTTCAATGAAAGTTTACTATGTGGTAGGAGACCGCCTGGGGAAGAGCCCTATTCAAAATGCGTGAAGTGGGGTCAAAGGTCAGGACATAAGATAGGGATGCATTCCACTGTCCTTATGCGTCATAACGTGCGTAAAAATGGTTCGATTTCGATGAAATTTTAGTATGTAGTAGGGGACCACCTGGGGACTAAACCCTATTAAAAATGGACAAAATGTGGTCAAAGATCAAGACATAGGATTGCGATCCATTCCATTGCCCTTATCCCATATTATTAAGGTGGACGTCAAGTAACTTTTGCTTCCTATACTTCCAATGGAAAAACTTTTATAAGCATTTCCTTCACAATCAATGTGTTCCCAAGGATGAAAATTTGAACATCGATTAAAATAATTTCATATTATAACTTGGAAAACTTAATATTTTCTAAAACATAACCATAATTTCAAAAATCAATAACTTTTCCTTTGATGGTGTTGAAACCAGAGAAAAGATGGCGCGACCTGTACTTTGATGACGTCAGTGGACAAAAAAATGTTGGATTGCATAATTACGGTTATGGTTTAGAAAATATTAAGTATTCCAAGTTATGAAATGAAGATATTTTCATCGATGTTCAAATTTTCATCCTTGTGAACACTTTAATTGTCCAGAAAATAGATGGCGTGACCTGTATTTTCATGACGTCAGTACACAAACAAATGTTGAATTGCATAAATGTGGTTATGTTTTAGAAAATATTAAGTATTGCAAGTTATAAAATGAAGATATTTTAATCGATGTTCAAATTTTCATCCTTGGGAACGCATTAATTCTGAGAAAAATGTGTACAAAACTTTTTCCATTGGAAGTATAGGATGAAAAATTACTTGACGTCCACCTTAAAGTAGCAATTCTTGTATGTATGTATGTATGTACATTTTATTTTGAAAACGGCTCTATGAATTTTGATGAAAGTCGTTAACCTACCGTTTTCTGGTACTAGAAATCGATTTAGCTTGATCTCGACTTTAGGAGAATTCGTTTAGTGGGTTAAATAACCATCCCGAATTATAACGTTTTTAGTGATGGCGTTGTTCCATTAATGTTACCAATGCTTAGAAATCTTATGACGTCATAATCTCGCCTTTCAGAACTTTGGCGCGCGGTCACGCCATCTGTCTCATTACGTCACGCATTGTGTGTGGATCCTATTAAAGTTTTATGACGTCACACTCTTGCGGCAAGCAGATGGTTTCGATTCCCATCTGCCTCATTACGTCTCGCGTTGTGTGCGTATGTCCGTCCGCAGGATAACTCGCGTAACAATCGTTCGATTTCGATGAAATTTTAGTATCTGGTAGGGGATCACCTGGGAAGGAACCCTATTTAAAGTGAACGAAATGGGGTCAAAGGTCAGTACATAGGTGCGGGATTCATTCCACTGCTTTTATGCGTCAAAACTAACGTAATAAAGGTTCTATTTCGATGAACTTTTAGTATGTGGTAGGGGACAACCTGGCGACAAACCTTATTGAAAATCGGAGAAATGGAATCAAAGGTCAGGACATATAAGCGGAATCACTTCTATCGCCATTATGCGTCATAACGTACGTAAAACTGCTTCGATTTGGATGAAATGTTAGTATGTTGTAGGGTCTTGTCTGGGGACGAATTCATTTGAAAATGGGCGAAATGGGGTCAAAGATTAGGACACAGGAGCGGGATCTATTCCATAGACCTTATGCATCATAACTTACGTAAAAATCCTTTGATCGCGCCAAAACTTTATCATGTTATTTCGGAGGTATACCAAACCGGTTCTGTTGAATATCATCGAAATGGGATGAAAGGTCAGGGCACAGGACTGAGATTTATTCCACAGCCATTATTCTCATAACTTGAGTAATGATTTCTGGTATGTTGAATAGCGTATTATAATCAATGCATTGCATGATTTTACTAACTTGTTTAGGTCTTATCCTGCTATTTTGATCTCTCGTCCGCCGGCCCGGTATCTCAGTGGTTTAGGTTCTAGCTCCTGACTGTTCATCCGAATGGCTCCACATTTTAGTCTTGGATGTGGCATAGGTAGTTTGTGTAACTTAGGGCATTTGCTCTATCCCCTTTTGTGAACCTAGTTTTCAAACGTTAGGGATGGATGACTACTTATATGCATATATTTGCTCACGGTATTCGCTGAAATTGAAAACAATGGAACATCCAGTCCATTATTTCAGCTGCTCGATGGTGGTCTGTTCCTCTAGCAATATGACCAGCCCATTTCCATTTGGGGTTTTTTATTGTGAGCATGATATCATCAACTCCCGTCAATTTAATGATGCATGAGTTCCTCTTTCTGTTTTTCTTGGTTAGACCACGCATACAGCTAGCTCTTGATTCTTTTTCGACATGTGCTCATCCTCTATATATCTCTTTTAGTAGACGTCCGTTTCTCAAATCCATCAGTAAAACCTGTATTAGTGCCTTTGGTTTAGATGCTTTTCTATTAAAACGTGGTGGTAAGCTACTTTTGAAAATTATATTGTTCCTTCCAAAGGCACTCCATTCAAATCTTATACACATATTATTTCCTTTTTCGATGTGCTCTCGCTCGGTATCTGTTTTTCAAGGTAGATATAGTCATCAATTACTTATTGGATTAGCCCAATCCTTCTTACAAACTTGTCCTTTTAAGGGCATTGTACATCAATTGCATCGTAAAATGCTAATGGAAAAGGTGAAGAGGATTGTAGCATTCCATTCCTCGTTGAAATTTCTGTTGCAAGTAAAAATTGACAAAGGTATGTACAACTTTGCTAGAGATGAAAATACAGTAGCACGCCGAGTATGCGGATGTCCAATTATCCAGTGTTCCTCTTAAATACTGCATTCGGCGGAATATAGAGCTGCTTTTTTTCGTAACATCTCTCTCTCTCTCTCTCTCTCTTCACCTTTTAATTCAAAGAAGCATTCTTCTGTCTCTGAAGACTGACTTGTTTCTTTGGGCCAAGATCCAAACCCATTTCCCTTGGGGAGTATTTACACTGCTGGGCATGTGTGGATGATGCATCCATTAGGTGTAAGACACCACTCATTGTAAGTCGTACAACAAATTGCTGTAGAAGAATTACGTGAGAGAAAACGGTTAAACAAATAATTTCGTACCACCCTGAAGAGAGATATTCATGTGCTCTGAGTGAGATACTCATGAGATACGAGCAAGGCTCAAAAGCTACGCGAGAGATACAGAATAATCACATTTTAACTAAAGATGAAATCATTGCGCAAGCTTAAGGAAGGATGGAAATGAAGAATGCAATTATAATTGTTCCAAAGATGAGGGACTCTCACATTCTGAGACCTTTTATTGTTCCGAAACAACTAAATGGGTGATAATACGGGGATAATGCAATGCTATGAAGCTACTGCATTTTAAATATTGCTCGATGTAACGGCAAAATATGAATGATTATGAAATCAGTAGCTGCTTTTTTCAAATAGGCCTGATTGGACATAAAGGAGTAAATGAATAGTATCACATTTCGGTGTGTTATTTCGCGCATAATTTCCTATATATAATTTTTAATAAGACTTAAGTTTTTGATTTATATTAACCTGCTAATTCTTCGTGTTATTGCTGCCTTTCAAACAATATCCAATTAACCGAACCTGGACCACTCCCGGCGCGATTGACCGCAATAAATGGCGCTCTAATGTATCATCATCACGAACGGTTATGAATTAACTGCTTGATGAAGATATCCTCGAATCTCTTCCAGAACTTTCTGTCTTGAGCTGGTCTCATTTATGTCACTTCAGCATGCTTTCGAGTTTCATTCATCTATCTTTCAAATTATGTTCTTCTTGGTTTTTTCTTGTCTCTTGGAATCCCGTCAATCATTGCAATTGACCAACTGCGGTCAAGTTGTCTAGAAATACATCCATTCCGTTGTCATTTCAGTGAGTTTAAGAAATACATCCATCCCGTTGTCATTTCAGTGAGTTTAAGAAATACATCCATCCCGTTGTCATTTCAGTGAGTTTATCAAGATCATGAGCTCATTATAAAATAGAAGTCATCGCTATTTCCACGTTTATAAGTGAGTCACGGAAACATTTCTCATCGGCCGTCACCGGGAATCGAACCTAGGGTCTTCCAGTTACGCGCTGGATATGCTTCCACTGCACCACAGCGGCTTCGAAACTCTCCAGACTCACAAATGACAAACTGCCAAACCACATGGCATGGGCTGATCCTTTGGAAAGGCCTTCCAAAGAATCAGCCCATGCCATGTGGTTTGGCAGTTTGTCATTTGTGAGTCTGGAGAGTTTCGAAGCCGCTGTGGTGCAGTGGAAGCATATCCAGCGCGTAACTGGAAGATCTGGGTTCGATTCCCGGTGGAGTTCGATGAGAAATATTTCCGTGACTCACGTATAAAATTGGAAACAGTGATGACTTCTATTCGATGTTCCTGGTCCACATCAACTGTGCATTTATGAGCTCATTAACTCTTGTCATTATCCTGATTCAGGAGTTCCTCTTCCTATCTTTCCTTGTTACACCAAGCATGAATTTTCTATGCTTCTTTCAGTTGCTTGCGGTCTCAAAATACCCTTTTTTAGTGAAGGTCTTTATATCAGTTATCTATAAGTAAAATGAGCTAAGAATTGGAAAGAGGTATTGATTATAAACTTTTATTTTAAGACATAACGGTAAATTGCTCCTTAAAACTGAATTTATTTTGCATTAATATATTAATTAAGTTTTCTGTTTCATGTCCACGTTTACAAAATGTACGTAAATCGTAACACGTATGAAATCAATACGCCAGAAATCTCAGCTGATATAATTTTAGCGTTTTTCATAAAATCATGGTAACATCCATGACCTGGAGGAATTTGTTAAGGAAGCACGAGATCCCACTTTCTTCCAAGGGAAACACTTGCGTAATGTTTTGCACGAAAAAGCTGGTTTCTTTCTATAGGTATATTATGTAGTTTGGCATGGAGAATTCCAACCAAATCGGTCTTGCCGAGTTCTTATATACAGTGGAGTTAGTCGTTCTCTAAAATAAAGAGATCATGTCCTCAAAAGAGAAACCAATGAAATTTTCATTTTGTACAAAGGTTGCGTGAGTTGTAGAGGCAACAGGCATCTAATACCCATTACACTTTATTTAGGCATGATTGGAACATCACCGGCCGACAATGTAATCACCTGCCATATGAATAACTTTTGTCCATACCTGTGGGAGACGGTGGATGCTGTCAATAGATCCGTTTCTTTTGATAGCTGCAATAATTTGGTCTATGCCACGGAGTACTTCAGGAACACCACGAAAATATTTGTCGTCGTATGGGTGCCTTTCGTATAGGAAACCGGTCAAAATTACAGGGACTCATGTCTGAGGAATACGGTGTGCTCCAAGTTTTCCCAACGCCACCTTGTAAAACTTTCCTCCACTATTTGGGAAATATGACCAGGAGCACTGTCGTGAATAATGACTGGTGGATTTTCTTTAATGAAATGTGGTCGCTTCTTTCGTAGGGTCGGACGCAGATGTTTCTCCAGAAACCGTCGATAATACGCGGCATTCACAGTTTCCTTCTCAGGAGGAACATAGTGAAGGATTACATCATCCATGTCATAGAAAACAATCAGCATTACTTTGACTTTACTGGGTTCCTGCGGTGATTCTTTCGGGTGGGGGATCCATGATGCCGCCATTCATTTGACAGCCAGCTCGAACGTCCGTGCCGAAGTTTCGTCGATGGCAATGATTCGACGAAGAAATTCGTCACCCTCATTATGATATCAGTTCAGATGGAGTTTTGCTACGGCGTATCGGCGTCACTTTCACACTTCTTTGAGCCTTTGCTGCAATTTTTCGCATGCCAAGGACTCGTGCCGAATGTGGTGGCGCACGGTGATTCCAATTTTATTTGTCAATTAGGCGGGTGCCTATCACAATTAAGTAAAAATTACAGGAGCCGAACTTTCTCCTGTGGGATGTGCGGGCGTCCCTATTGTTCATTGTTCTCGACCAATGAGAAAAGCCTTCACCCATCGTACAACTGTATGATAGGGTAATGCGTCAGCCCCAAACGCATCCTTCAGATCTAACCAACACTCTTTTGTGTTGCGACCACGTGCAACCTCAATATTTATCCAGCTGCGTTGTTGCTGTACAACGCTTTCGCACAACAGCTGACTTTACGTGCACAGTCAGCTACTTCCTTCGTTCCGCACAAACACTCAAGTAACGTCCAGCACTCAAAATAATTTCTTATACACGACTGTGCAATCACCAGGGGTTCGAATCGTTTGCGGTGATCATTGCCACGTTCCTACTACTCTTCACTCAACACCACTATATTGCTTTCGTAACGTATATGTTTTAAACGATTCAAACTGCATCACATTAACACATTACTTGATCTCCACCAGTTCTTATCGTACATCACAACGGTAATTGAAGCCGGCAATAATGGTTTCTGACTAGTAGGCTGAATTGGGTCAGGGTTCTAGTCCCGGATGTGGGTATACGTTGCGTGTTTGTCTTACCGTTCTGGTCCTCTTCTTTCCTTGGCCCTAAATTAAGGACAGGCAACTGCTTATAACCCTTGGAGCTGCTTCTGGGTTCGCTGAACTAGAAAACGAAACAGTATATGAAAAAAATCGGCTGTAGGTTTCCTGGAGAGTCGTCCACAAGCGGACCAGCTTTGAGTTCTGGATGGGGCATGCGTATTGTTCTTGCCTTACGAAGCTAATGCCGTCCCTTCTCTGGAAACAGTAGACATACGTTATGAACGTTCAACTGCTTGTAGCCCCTATTGTGCTCACGGTGGTCGTTAAATTCAGGAACAAAAAGAAAATCATAGAAATCAATCGGAAAATTATCTTCAAAAGAAATAATTCTCACAACAATTAATGCCATTATTGGCACAGTTATGCCGTATCTACACTGCTTTGTAGCCATTCTACAGAAAACTTGAAAACTATATTAAGAAAGAAAAGAAAAAGAAAAACACCGGTTGTAATATAACACATTAATTTGAAGGCAAAAAATGGTTTTCTTCTACTTTCAGATAATTTTATCCACGGTCTAATATGTTTTGCTTCTCTTGTGCCCTATTACCATAAGCAGCGTTTTCATGGAACAACATTAGCTTCGTCATCTATTGCTTCAAAATTGTGCACCACGCCCTACGATATGGGTGTCCAACTAACAGCTCGAAGCATACATAAGCATCAGCAGTAGTTTTCATTCACTTGTGGGATCAAATTGCGACACTAATTTCGGATTTACAATTTCCCTCAGTGAGAACCATAAAAGCCATAAATACTGTAAAGAGATGATTTCTAAACTTAGATGAGACCTGCAGAGAAAATCATACATAATAATAAAATATTGTAGTAGTGTGTGTGTATTCGTGTGTCAGCCATAATTTCATATGGAAATATTTGTAGATCATTCAACATATTACACGTTGTTTCTTTTTTTTTCTCTGAGGTGCAATTGTTACATTCTGTACGCGCAACAGGTCTAAAATGACTATGGAGTGTGAATGGTGTCAGGTGAACTTCCACTGTATAATATAATTCTGTTGTAAAAGTCCATACTCGTATTTGATTTTATGTCGGCACTTAAAAATTACATGGTTGTATTAAATATCGTGAGTACGTAAATTTAAAAAAAAATCCCCATTTTGGCTGGCTTCTTTTTACCCTTTAAGCTGCCGATGTATTTGAAACAAATGGTGCCCACAGATTGCTGAGCTTCCCTAAGAGCAATGTTCATATAGCGGCCTGGTTTGACGCAAGCTACGGCAACACAATTCCTTTCCCTTTATCACCTTAGTAGTATGACCATATATTTGTCACAGATGATAAGAGCTCCTTTCTAGTTTTCTAGTTCTTTGTTCCAGCGCTCTATACTAGTCTACCCTATGACTTAAGAAATGAAAACAAAAGGGCATGTTTCTTCTCAGTGTCATGGTGTCATTGTCTATTCCCTCTGATACGGACATCATGCCACTAGGCATAAAAAAATAATTCAAACATCGTCTCTCACTCATTTCTTAGGTTCGTCATCATTGTTGTGCCCCTTCCAGCAGGTAATCAGTCTTAAAAAATTGGTCCTATTTATTCCCCTAAATGACCACAATGCTAAAGAGAAGACAAACGCATTCTTATGCTGAGGCTCACTCCTCCTGACCGCGTTTGGCTCACTTTTCAGGCAGCGGATATATTCGTTTGAGCTCCATTCGGCACAATATGCTAACCCCGAGTTAATTCGTTCCAGTCGGTTAAAGGGTTAAATGCAGATATTCGCGTTTTGGTGACATCGTTGTTAAGCGATCTGCCATGTGCAAGAGCTATTCCCAAAAAATACTTTCTGTTAATGGGAGGGTAAACAGACAGTCAAATTGTTCGGGGCGTACTAACTGCTGCTCCTTTCTTCTTGAAAGGAAAGTCGCTGTTATGGGAACTGGAGATAGGTTTCCGTATGTTGGGCACACTCTCGGGGATTGCCGGATAGTCCCCGATATCATCGCACCTCATTAGTGCGGAGAAATAAGGTAAAACTATGATATATCTTTTGGGCTGAACGGATTTACCAACTTTTACTTCTTTATCAGTTTGCCTTTGCCGCGAATATGATCGATATTCTAAGAAGGGGGAACTTGCAAAAACATTTTCTATGCAATCTGCACGGAAAAGTATAAACGGGAGTTGTTTCTTTGCATGAAAAACCTAGGTAAATGGGAAACAATGCATTCTTTAACAAACCTTTGCGGCCCTTATACCTATATTGAAAACATAAAATAACATCTGTATGAAAATGTGCATCAGGAAGCCACGACTCATCACAAAATAGCGATAAACACTTCAATGGTTTAGAATGATTATTTTTTTAGTGGGGATTTAACGACCACCGTGAGCGACCCATTGAGCTATAAGCAGTTACCCGTCCTTTAATTTAGAGCTACTGGTTCCAGGGAAGAGAGAGAGAGCCAGTGCCGTAAGACTAAAAACCATTCATGACTAACCGGGATTCGAACCCGAACCCATCTCGGACGAATGGTCAGAAGTCATCCCTTAGACCACTTGCGCCACCGGGGCGGCATAATAAAATCTCCACTTTGTACTTCTGTTATGTTATGTGAGGTATTCACAAAATACTTTTCGGCTGTGCTGTAATACAACCTGTGCTGCAACTTGTTGCGGCAAATATTCTGATGGTTTCAAGCCATGCTCATGGGTATACTGAAAATCTTACCCCTAAGACACTTAAGTGCCAACCTTCCCCCCCAAAAAAAAATAACAACAACTGGGGTAATTCTCTAATAACGGCAGCAGCGAGACGGGGCGTGGACTCTACGAGCTCTCTGTAGTACTGTGGAGACAGTGCACACCATGCGTTCTGAAGAGAGTCCCTCAATTCCGTAGCATACGACGGGATGGATTCCTGGCATTCACACTACGCGTCGAACAGCATTATAAATATGTTCGATAGATTTTAAATCGGGAAAAAGAGGGAGCCAAGTCAGGATGCCAAAGTCAGTGGAATGTTCCTCCAGCCATAATCGGGCGACTTTGGACGTGTGCGGTCGCGCAATGTCGTGTTGGAAGAAGTCGCACCCGTCGGAGTGGTTGAGTGACATGAACACATCAACGGGTTCAAATGATCCCCATGGATGGTTACGTAGCCTCAGTGGTTAGAGAGGCCTGCACACGTATGAGTGGTCCTAATATGTGCCAGCTGAAATGATTATTGATTGAATGTTTAACGACTAGTGTGAACAACTCAATAAGCTAGAAGCAATACCCCGTCCCTAATTTAGGCCACTGATTTCAGGGAAGGAAGAGAGTCAGTGCCCTAAGACAAGCACAACATCCATGCTGCACCGGGATTCGAACCCGGGCTCTTCTGTGACGAATGTTAACAAGCCAGCCCTTAGACCACAGCGCCACCGTGGCGGCCTGCCAGCTGAAAACACCCCACACCATAACAAAGCCACAGCCGGCCTGCACTCTCCTTTGTAGGCATGCGGGATCCATTGCGTCGTGGGGTTTTCACCACACACGGAGT
Organism: Macrothele yani; assembly: GCA_039090855.1. Classification (NCBI taxonomy): domain Eukaryota; kingdom Metazoa; phylum Arthropoda; class Arachnida; order Araneae; family Macrothelidae; genus Macrothele; species Macrothele yani. The sequence goes on along the minus strand of CM077002.1, from coordinate 19,778,989 downwards.
TGGCCATCTGCGTAAAACAGTTGGTACCGCGATTCGTCGGAGCAGGGTGCACGTTTCCAGTCATCTCGCGTCCAATGGTGGTGTTCTCGATCACACCCAAGGCGTACAGCTTTGTGTAATGGTGACAGCAATGGCACTCAGGCAGGCCGTCGGTTCCAGATTCCAACAGAACAGAGGGAACATTGAACTATCGGAACACCGGTGCTATTACTGGACCCAGCATTGAAATATGCTGTGATTTGGGGGCTATGTGATATGTAAAAAGAATGTAACGATTCGTGCCAGACGCTGCTGTTCAGGATAGTCTAGGGATTTTCTATGGGCACCTCGGTCTCTCACTCTGGATTCTTTTCCTGAGTTTGTGTAGTTCAGGTACACCATTTGAAGTTGTCGACCGCGTAATTCCTAATTTCGTGATAATTTCCGAGATGGAGTAATCCATCTCTCAGGAGCCGTTTATCATACCTCGTTCGAAATCGCTTACATCCAGATAAGGTGCCATCTGAACTGCGAATGCTACTACTTGAGCTTGCGGAGGTACCTGCCTCTACACATACGGCGTTGCGGACGATACGATTTACCGCATGAGTGTCGTGGCATGTAAGGGAAATGTAGCAATCCATCTAGAAATTACCAAACGATCAGTCCATCTAGAAATTACCAGTTTTTTGGCCACCTCAGTGTATAATTTCATACTCCGTTTGGGTATCACCACAGATTATGTGGGTACGTAGATGGTTTGGTGAAAGTTGCTACCTGTACTAATTATGGTATATTAATTTATTTATTCATGTTTTAAAACACAGAATGGTAAACAATAAGTATATGATCTTTACTAACTAGATACACCAAAATTTAAACAACTTCGTTCTGTAGCACTGGACGTCAGATGCGCTTTTTGAAGAAAACAATATTTTTTATCTTATACACAAAAGATGTATATGTGAATTCAAAATTAACAATCATTCCCTTTGGATTTCTATCTGATCCGCTACGTTCGCGGTAGCGAGATATTTCAAGAATTTCTAATATATTTTTTTAAACTTTTGTAAACATAGCGTCATATCCAAAAAACAAAATTGTTTCTGATTTGAACCCAGAACGTTTGAAGTATATATGTTGTAAGACAGCACCACAAAAAAGTTGCTCCCAAAAGATTTTCTTTAAATCAAAAATAAGCAAACTTCATTGGCGAGTGGTAACTTCCTAATTTTACTTATGTTTTGACACCTAATCCTACTAATAACGAAGGGACTTGTGAAAGAAAAAGGATAAAATATTTCTGGTTTTGTTTACCCTTTCTTTTGTGATACGTTTAACCTCTGAAGCTTTCGCTGTCGCCTCGAGATAAATAAAAGAAAAAGAAAGTGGAGTTTGTAACATTCTTGATAGTTCCTTTATTCCTGTTGCTGCAAGATATAAGAAAACCCGTGAATCTAATTTGAATACATTTACGTAAGGAGATGCGGAGAGGCGATGTAATTAGCATTTCCTTGGAAAGCATCGAACTCGTAAATAATGAACAGTGATCTTCATTACTGTCCCTTCAGACAGAAGGCCCAGAAGGTGGGATTATGCTTTGTTAAATCTTTGAAACATCTATTTTTAAGTTTTCCGGTGTTTCTGCAACCAAAAGCTCCATTTATTTAGCTTATTTTTATTCGTTTGCTACTCCGCGCCCCCTCGCTATGCTTTTTTTTTCCCTCGGAAAGTATGCCTTGGACTCCATCGTTCGGCATCGAGATATTTAAATATCCACTTCAAAAAATTCTTCTCGCTCAGCGAAGCAGTGTTTCATTTTTCTTGGGGAAATAAGAAGAAGAAGAAGAGACGCAAATTAAGTTAGAAGCACAAAGAAATAGAAATATTTTTCTCAGCGGAGTTCGAAATTGACGTCAAAGCCAATTACCAGCAAATAGACGACACTGAACATTAAGCGTTTGTCTGGGGAAGAGGAATAAGAAATACATCAGAACCTATCCCTACTTCCTGCTCTAATGAAATACGCGATATGGGAGCAACTGGAATTTCCTTTCAACATTTCAAGAGTATAAGAGAATATGTTCTGTATTCATTCATTTTTTTGTCACAATGTGATGAAATTGAAGTAACGAAACAAATATGGAATGCATTTCGCATTCCATTATGCACAGAATCAACTAGAGTGCGAAAAAATTATCTTCCTTTTCGCATATTGATTATGCATTTATGGTTACAACGATGCATTTTAAATTAATGTAAAATGAGTGTGCCATCACTAATGGAAACTAGGCTTCACCGCTCTCGCTGAAACAATGGAACAAACTCAGCCATCTGATATTACAAAGAAGGCACTTTCAGATCTGCTAAGGTCATGAAGCAACATTTCCACAAATTTATAAAAACGACTAAGGTTTTTAGAATGGAATACCGAAATTTGTGTTGTTTTACGACTGAATTAATCATAAGTTATACATATCTTTGATAAGCTCTTGAAATGGAAACATTCATTCTGTGGTACGCTCGGCGGATGTCAATATCTATCTTTGCACCATTTCGAATGAATTACATATGCATTCTCCTGTGGTGTTTAGAAGAAAATTTAAATTTTCAAGTTGTTTTTAATAACTTGAATATAATATTCTAATCCCTGACGGAATTCAATGCAATTTGAAGTTTGAAAAGACATCCAAACAATAAAGCAGATCTCAATATAAAAGATACATAATTTGATATTTAAATGACATTTGGGAGTACGTTTTAACTCAATATATTACTCAAATTTAATTGCTGCGGTAGACATGTCTTTTAACATGTTTTATGCATGGTAACTACACAATGCGCCAATTACGTTATGCGACATTAAAAAAATCATGGTAAAACACACTGGTCCGGATGGCATGGATGTTTGATAAGTCGTTTATCAGTTATGCTGTGCCAACAGTGTTTGGTTTAGAATTGCGCAGATGATTATTTACGCTTTGCATGACGTCATTCGGTGGAAGAACACAGTCACATCTCTGTCATGAAGCAGAAAGCAAATACCCATTTCTGCTTGAAAAACGGTAAAACTGCATTTGAAAACAGTTGAATTGTTGCGTGATGTGTATGGGGGATAACTGCCTATCTCATGCATAAATATTCCGATGGTATGCGTGTTTCATGAACGAGCGGGAAGATTTGGAAAATGACGAAAGGCCCTGAAGCTCGATTTCAATGCACACTTCTGAACTCATTGAGAAAGTACGCGAAACGTAAAAAGGGATGTCTGTATCACCCTGAGGATCCCGGAATGTAAATTCGGTGTTAAAGGAGACGATTCGTCAAATTTTAGTGCAAGAGTTGGAAAAACAAGTTAGCAAAATCATGCAATGCATTGATTATAATACGCTTTCCAGCATACCCAGAATCATTAGTCTACTTATTACTCAAGTTATGAGGATAATGGCTGTGGAATAAATCTTGCTCCTGTACCCTGACCTTGGACCTCATTTCGATTATATTCAACAGAATTGGTTCAGTATACCTCCGAAACAACATACTAAAGTTTTGTCTCAATAGAATCAGTTTTAGTCAAGTTATTAGAATAATTGCTGTGGAATGAATCTCCCTCTTGTGCCCTGACCTTTGACCCCATTTCGATTATATTTAACAGAACCAGTTAAGTATACCTCCGGAACAACATGATAAAGTTTTGTCGCAATGGAAGTCGTAAGTTATGACGCATAAGGGCGATGGAATGGATCTCTCTCCTATATCCTGACCTTTCATCTCATTTCGTCCATTTTCAATAGGGTTCGTATATGTTTTAAATCTCGGTTTTAGTACATTTTATGAAAATGGACAATAGTTGCCGTGTGAAAAAACAGTATCGCCGTTATTGTAAAACTGTCTTGGAAGGAGACACTTTGGTTCTTAGTTTAGCAGAGAAGCTGTCTTCTACTTGAATACGAACATTCTGTTAGCCTACCACGTGCATGGAAGCGGTATGAAAGTACATCAGTTACCTATGTCGAGATAGCTTCGGAGGAGGAACTGGCCTAAACTGCGGTGAGGGAAGAGAGAAAGAAGAAACTAACAAGAGAGAGCGTTTAAGAAACACAGGAACTGAATGGACGCAGCTTGACGTCCTATAAGGATGATAACCTCTAACCGATTAAAAATATACACATATACAACGACCGTTCCATAAAAACTGAAAATAAAATCACACAAAATGAAGAATTATAGGTAGAGCAAAATATAGATTAATCTTTCTCAAGGTATCTTCCCTCGGATGATATGCAACAGTCCCATCGTTCGGTCCACTTTTCAAAGCACGTGGCGAAAGAATTTTGCGAATTAGCGACCCCTGTACAGCTAAAATAACGTCAGCATCTGTGTTGCGGAACTTCTCCTTCGTTGTTGGAAACAACCAGAAATCGCACGGGGCGAGGTCAGAATTGTAGGCAAGCTGTTAGCATGATTTCAATACTGCATTTCATAAGAAAATGTTGAACATAAGCAGCCACATGTGAGCGGGCGTTATCATGGTGTGGAGTCCACTTGCCCACCAGTTCCAGTCGCTTAATCGAGATGTGTCAGCGCAGACGCTTCAAGACTGAAATGTAAAACACAGGATTGACAGTAATTTGTGGAGGAACATCATGCTGACATACGACACCTATGTGAATAAAGAAAACTATCATCATTACCTTCCCAGCTGATTTGGTTTGGCGGACTTCTTTCGGAGGCGGCGAGCCTATGCGTTTCTAGACACTCGTCGCGCGTTTTGTGAGGTGGGCGAAATAATGGTCCCATGTTTCATTGTGTTTAAAAAGTTTGGATACTTTGCAATCATTTGTTTCCGCTCATGACACACCTGAATTCTGGCTAACAATTGTTCCCGTGTCAGGTGATGAGGTATCCATCTGGAACACACACGATGCAACAGTAATTTGTCACGTAGAATGCGGAATGTCGACGTTTTCGAAATATTAGTTCGCGTCGCTATGTTTTGACACGTCTCTCGCCGATCTTCTTGCAGGATTGCCCCAACACTTTCAGGTCGACCAGGCCTAGGAGCGAATTCTGCCGACAAACGTCCTTTTTCGAAATCATGGTGCCATCTAAAAATCGTTGATTCACCCAAGCAATCTTTGTAATCTTTTTTTCATTAAATGAAATGTTTCTGGAGCCGTTATACCCAAACGATAGCAACATTTTATCGCACAACGCATTTCTCTTAACTCTGAATCACTCACCTCCATAGCTGCATGGCGAAATGCAGACGTACCTTAAACAACTGCGCAATAACAAAACCAGAATCATCTGCCGCGGCCAATAACTGTTGCCATAGATACTTCCTTAATTCACTTAGTCATCTGCGTGGGTTTTTCTCCCCTTTCACACTGTTGCCAACTCAAAAAAGATTACTCTCAGTATTTATGGAACAGCCATTGTAATATATAAATATAAGTTAAGAGGTGTTGTCTAAAATATGTTGACAGTCAAACTGACTTTGACCAGAACTGAGTTTTGATCCCTATGGTCGTCTTAAGCAACAACAACAAACCTCAAACCACTGGATTTGACAGGCGTAATGCCAGTATTTTGAAATCTGTATTCATACCCAACTCACGCCATGCATTTTTAAATCTTTAAAGACATTCTGTTTTCTCTTGATTGGAGGTTTAACGACCACCGTGAGCAGCTCAATGGGCTATAAGCAGTCGCCCGTCCCTAATTTAGTGTCACTGGTTCCAGGGAATGAAGAGAGCCAGTGCCGTAAGATAAACACAACATCCATGCCTCACCGGGATTGGAACCTGGACCCCTTTCGCGGGAATGATCAGAGGCCGTCGCTTAGACCACTGCGCCACTTTGGTGGCCGCTAAAGACAATCACATCACGAAATAAGGAGAGATGTTTTCCATCTGTCTGTTAAAATACTCCCAAATGGCATGAAATCCTTTATTCCGATGATTTAAATCACAACGAAATTAAGTCAAAATATTTTTGGTGAGAATCGTCTTGGCATCAAAGTTACACTCTGTGATTTTGAGATTCAAAGAACGTAGAGCAGGAACATAAATACACTGATCTCCCGATTAACCGTGCATCGCAAAACAAAATAATAATAACAACAAGAAAGATGACACCGAACTTTCGGGTGTAATAAGCTCGTCTTTTGAATCCGTTTTGATGCAAATGAAATTTATCACAGTTATTCAAAGTTAATGGATCCGTATGGAAAAGAATAGTATCTGACGGAAGAAAGAAATTTTTCAGTCGGGTTTTTAATCCCTCCGATATTGCTGTAAACGGAATCGTGAGCTTACGCCCTCTTGTTGCAGACTTGTTCGTTAAGAAAAACATGAATTTATATGAGAAACATTTCGCACCGGAAACACTCTCCAACACAGAAAAAAATTTTCAAATCGGACTCTTAGAAACAGAGATATCGACAAAAATAAGATGTGACTTTACGTCCCCTGGTGGGAAAACCATGCATTATTTTAGTAAGAAAATATCCTAAAAACGTTTTTCCATATGAGCGGTATCGGTCCAAGAAAAAAAAATTAGTCGAGTTTTCAGGAGCCCAGATTTTGTTACAAATACATCAGAAGAAGAAATGAGCCCTTATGCCCCCTGGTTGCCAAACCATTCTTTACCAAACATTAGAAATTATGTCATAAATATTTTCCATCAGGTCTTGTACGCGATACAGGAAGAAGTTTTAAAATCGGATTTTTAGAAGCAGAAATAACGCAGAAAACGAAATTTAGAAAACGGAAAGTCTATGATATACTCGAAAATTTTGAATTTATAGGAAAAAACATTTAGCATCGGAAACATTATACAACAAAGAAGGATTTTTTTAAATCGGAGTCCTAGAAGTAGAGATATTGACAAAAATAATACATATATGTACGCCCCCTGGCGTAGAAACCATGCATAAGTTCAAGAAGAAAATGTTCCTAAAAGGTTTGTCCACATGAGTAGTATCGGTCAACAAACGACTTTTTTTTCAATCGAGATTTTAGAAGCTCATATTTTGCTGCAAATACATCAGAATCGGAAATTAAGACTTACGCCACCTGGTGGCCAAACCATTTTTTACAAAAATTAGAAATTATGTGCAAAGGATTTCCCATCAGGAGCAGTATCCGGTGCCGAAAGAATTTTTCAAATCGGAGATTTAGAAGCAGAGATATAGGGGGAAAAGCAATTTACCTTTACGCACCCCTAGCGGAAAGTCTATGAATTACTAAAAATTTTGAAATTATGTGAAAAACATGTCACACTAGACACACTATCCAACAAAGAAGCCATTTTTAAAATCGGATTCCTAGAAGTAGAGATATTGGCAAAAATAAGATATGCATCTACGCCCCTTGCGGAGAAACTGTAGAATACTTTAAGAAGAAAATATTCCGAAAAAGGTTATCGATGCGAGTCGCATCAGTCCACGAAAGAATTTTTCAATCGTTATTTTAGAAGCTCAGATTTTATGGAAAATACATCAGAAGCTAAAATTAACGCTTACGCCCCTGGTGGCTGAATTATTCTTTACCAAAAATTAGAAATTATATGTAAAATATTTTCCTTACGGAGGTATAACCGCTCAAAAAAATTTTTCAAATCGGAGTTTTAGAAAAAGAGTTATCGGGAAAAATGTAATTTACTTTTACGCCCCCTAGCGGAAAATCTATGCGTAATTTGAAAAAGTAACTATATCTAAAATACTCTTCGACATAAATGTAATCGAAACATAAAAAAGAAATTTCAGTCAGATGCTTAGAAGCAAGTATGTGGAATAAAGCGTATTTTTGAATTCGACATTATCTGCATTTACGCCCTCTAGCGGCGAAATTGCACATCGTAAAAAAAAAAAAAAAAAGGAATGAAGTGTCATCATTTGCATATTTCAGGGTTCCCAATGCAAAAATAATTTTTTAAATCGAACTAATAGTTGCGGAAGTATCGTGGGTAAGGACGGACAGGCGGACGGACATACCGGTAACATAAGCACGATCTTTTTTTACAAAAGCCGTGCTAAAAACAGAAAGGAAGAAAAAGAAGAGAGAAAACAAAAGGCTAGAAACAATAAAATGTCACGTAGAGTAAAACCTCGACTTATCCGAAGCTCATTTATTAACCGACTAAGATGAGAAAATTCAAAATTCAGTTTGAATCATCTATTAAATAAAACTTTTTGTACGTTATGTATTTTTCCTCTTATCACTTTAGTGGCTTCAGGGCCAAATTGCTTGTGTGCTTTTCATCTTCACAGGATCTTTAAAAAGCCAGGGCAGCTGTAATCTCTTTAACCCTTTAACGACCATGACTCAAAAATCTTTTATCACTCCAAATTCCATAACACCCGAAACTGTCTATTGGTTCACTTCTTTGTTTAATAACAACAATAGTGACCGAGGGTGACTTCTTCTGTTTCGCTGTCCCCTGTCCGAACTCGCGTCGCATCCACTTCGGAACTAGTAAACTGACACCTGGCAAAATCTATTGTAAGTTTTATTATTATTATAATTACATACGGTAGTCCATATTTAAAACAGTATGTATATGTAATATACAGTTCATTTAAAACCTCTGAATACATATATTCATTGTACAAAGTTCATGTTTACGCTATGCAGTGCCGGTTTGAGGTTATCCGTGTTTTCCGACTTTCCATGCACATCCTTGCATTGATCCGCACGGATAATTGGGAGTTCAATGTAGTATACCTACTTAGAACAATGGCTACCAAGGAAGTAAAGATCACCTGATGCAATTAGAATGTGAATCTGACATCATTTGTTTACACAAAATAGTTATTACCATAGACAGAGAGATGTGATGTAAAAGCACATAGGTTGCAGATACATTAAGCTACTCGGAGATTCCTACAGGAGACTAACAGCTTTTGCCGTATTTCTTACCAAGCACCTAGATCAGTAGAACAGTTGTGGTCTACGCTAGTTGTTGGGAGTATGTAAATAGTTTCTAATCATGTCCTGCACATCCTCAGTTGGGGAGATCTGTGGAAATGGCTGGCCAAGGAAGTACGGCAGCAACACAAGTTCATTCAGAGAAGACCCCTGAAGTTTGTATTGGAGCGTTATGGTGAAAAATGGTATTAAGTACACCACTATGAAAAGAATGGCTATGCGCTTTAGAATCACGGCGGAATAGTGCTGTTAAGTCACATTATCATTGACGAAAATCAAAGGTTAAGGCCGATTGTAATTATTCATACCTAGCACCATAACACCAACAGATTGTGCAGTACACAGCTTCACAATGGCTCTCGATTCACTACGTTCCTCATGTCTTCGCCACACGTGTTTTAGACAATCATCAGGCTCTACGAAGAAGCGGGATTCAACACTAGAGACCACCTTATGCCCCTCTGAGGCCCGCGCGTGGCAATATTACAGACGCTTTTGATGAGCACGTTATAATAATCAGCGTAATGACCGGTATGCATGAACACATCCTTTTTCTTGAGATGACGGCCTCCGGAAGTTACAACTCGCTCATAGTTGAACCTGTGGCTGTAGGTACGATATAAACCTGACATTGAATAAGACGATCCTCTCATTCTGCAAGCAACTGTCGTGCTCCACTACCTATTAAATGTGTTGCTTTGCCTTCTGGTAGACACTCTTACACACATCGGTACTGTACTATTGTCGGGGCCCACCAGTCGCGGATTTGCTAACATCGGTATCTGCCGTGACTTTTTGATATTCTCGATATCCTCCTTACAGTCTGATTTCAGCATCTGCGATTGAGGAATTGGTTGACTGCCTAACACACGCGTTGTGTTGAACTACCCGTTCTCTGGGCCTCTGTTTCGAGCCAAAGCTTCAGCCTGATTGGTCTCATGTTTTATTCATTTAAATATCCGTCCAGGAACAGATGACCTCATGACCTTATTTTTAATGGGAGTCCAACAAATCTCGACTGCCAGCTTAACTTGGTCTCCGAGCCCTTAGTGGTTGGAGAGATCAGACAGGGATCGAAACCTCAAAATACGAACAGCAGCCAACTGGTCTTACCAGTTGGATGTCGTGGCCTTGTATCTATCTCATAGGTGGCGTGGTCCGGTTTTACATTGAATTTTGCCATGCCTTAACTGACAGCCAGGTGCTTCCAAAAGGTAAGAAAACCTGGAGGTTCAGATATAGCGTTTAGAACAGGAACATAACAAGAACAAATAAATATTTAAAAGTACCTAATCCGGAATGATAGGCAGGCGATATTGGTCATGTCAGTTTCTTCTGTTATGGGAAGTAACACGATGTAATGCAAACGTGCGCTGTGGATTCGAGATCTTTACTGCTAATTTATGATAATAATTTATTATTTGTGTGCACTCTCTTAAGAAATGAAGTATAGGAGTATATATATATTTAACAATCATTGTATCTTTAATATTCATGCTAGCTTCGAATCTTTATTTCTTACAGGATTATTAACATGGCAATCAGAATATACTGAATTGCTTAGTTTACTGTTAAACATCCATCATTAGATCACAAAATTTGAAAATTACATATCCCTAGAGATGGGAATCGAACCCACATCTTACTATTACTTTTCGCGTACGCTACGTTATACCACACGGGACAACGAAGTTCCAAGTACCTGAACATGAGGTATCTGAAAACTCAGATACTTAGAAATGTGTTGTGCTCAATGGTAAAACGGACATTCATGTTCGACTCCCTCTCGAGGGCGATGCAATTTTCCTCTTTTCTGAAACGTTACTTCAGTGAACTAGGAACTCCAGGGCATTCTGATTAACGTGTTATAATAACAGTGTACTTCTTCCATGTATTTGTGAAGAATATTTCTTCCATCAATTTATTTTCATTTTCTCGAAATATCTGAGATTAATAAGATTGTACAGACACGCCTTTTGATATTGCTAAACAAATTCCCAGAAAATTTGATATTTTGCATGCATACGATTTCGGTGATAATAACTGTTTAAGCTAATATAAAATCAAGATTCTGTTAAATACCCCTGGCCTCCTGATACTTATTAACTTGCATTATCTTGTATACAAAGAAGTTGTAAAGGATCTTTTTAGTGTTTTAGTATACGAACAAGTATATTTCAAGTTGAAGAATAGGATTGAATTCGAAGAACAGAAGATTCACTCTCAGATTCGCCTAAGGATTGGTTGAATGTATTGCCAGTCCTCCGAAAAGAAAGAATTTCAGCAGTCTTCGAAACGGGTATGTCAATCATTGAAAAACTGCGCATTCAATTTTAAAATGTTTAACAATATTAGCAGTTCCATCACTACAAACCTTTTGGCAAAGTCAAATTAATCCTACACTGGGAAGACGCTTGCGCATCTTAGATACAAACGGGTACGTCAATAGAATGGATATAGCACTTGCAAAAGCTTAATCGTATAGATACAGGACCGCCATCAACTGCTTTCTCACTTGATGTTAAAAGTCCTTTCAGGTCTTCTGCGATTGCTTCTCCCTGTTATTCATCAGAATTGCTTCGACTGGAGCCATCATGCTAAGCCTAAGTGAATGCGACTCCCAAGTACAATTGTTTTGGAGGCCAAATCTGTGTTCTATAAAGGACTTTCTGATGTTTATCATGTTTGTAATCTGACTATCTAGCAGAATAATTACCTGCCTTCACATTACTGACTGACTTATTCAAATGAAGGGAATATTCATTCGAAGAGCTACAAATCACGAAAGCCGGTCTCTCATACCATGATTGAATTTAACTTTAGTGTTTATAGTACACGCTTAGAATTGCACATTTTCGCATTTCAAAGTCACCTTTTATTATAATACTAACTTTGAAGGACTATCGCAAACTTTTCTAGTATCGAAATATTTTCGTATCATAAAAAATTTAGAACGATGAACCTGTTAGTTTTTCTTACGAGAGAATAAATTTCCAGAAATAACCCTACCTCTGAAACTGTGGAATTCACCCCTTGGCATATATTCAGTCAAAGCAAGTGAGGTTATGTTCTGTCTCTTTCGTATTTTTAGAAGGTACTCATACACTGACATTTATTTTAAGTAGGATTTCTCTTAGACGGAGAAAAGGGACCTTTTGTTATTAAATATCCCTCGCTGTGACATTCCCAGGTGAGAATAAACTGCGCGGTGATCTCACTTCGACGCGGATAAAGAAAACGTCCTTCCTAAAACACCATACGGCTAGAGGAGTATTGCAACCGGTTAGAATGATGAAAAAAACACATGTAATCTTTTAAGCAGCTAATCTACCACAACAAAAAGGCTTCTGAAATTTCCTGCACTCCACAAACAGAAATGCTCACTTAGAGTATGAGTTTCACGAAAGATACGGAAATAAATTACTTTCCCACTCTCATTCAACAGTACGGACTATAAACATGTAAAGGGTGACAAGCACTGCCTTCTAGTCCTTTATATCCTGCGTCATGGCTCATAGCATGATACGAAATGGCTAGTTCCCCTAGCACGGACATCACGCCACTGGGTAGAAATAAATGGCTCAATTATTCATCTCCTTCCTTAAATTCATCCACACTATAATATCCCTTTTTGAAGGCAGTCAGAAATTAGTGCAAATCATCTCCCTAAGTCACCAATTTGAATAATAAAGATCAGGTTCTTGATTTCAAAGACTACAGACTATAATGAATTAGCTTTGTTTATCTTTTTGCTAAGCTAATTATTATGAATGAATAATGCTCTAAGCTTCAAAATGATGAATTCCCAAAAGGGTGTTGTTACTCGTTAATTATGAACTTAAACAAAGTCTCAACGCTGGTTATTTATATTAAGTAATCAAAGTCATAAACCTAACAGCCAGACAGAGGTCTGACAAAACTAAGAATTGAGAAAGACTGAACTTACAGAACACCTTGTTTATTATGAAGACTCCTGGTCAACTAAGGCACTCATATATCACTACTACATAACAACACACTGCAACGCAACACCAACCACCCTCAACTCCAACGCAACACACAACTACAACGCAACAACAACTACAACGCAACAACACCGCAACACTCTACTTCTCGATGAACGCGCCTATATACGAGCTACCACCACGTCATGACTTACACTCATTGCCAGATCTCATTCAGCGGGGTGAAATAATATTTCGTTCAGTAGGAAGATAATTTACATAGTAAAATAAAATAACCAGAGATAGTAAAATCAAAAGGAAAGTGAATATAGAGTATACGTTACAAGACCTGTGACGTTTATATATATTAATATAATACAACGTAGTTTGTCCCAAATATATATATTTTTTCACGTCGACCACTTTCGCTGCGTATTGACCTAGCTTCATCAGGATGAAAGGCACGTAAGTATTCAAATTGTGTATGATGTCATAAATGTTGTTTACAGTCACGTGATTTGGCTAGATTATTCCACGCGCTTAATAGAAATGGGGTGGACGCCATCTCATTAACAAGTTGCGAAGACTTCTGATATATTAGGAAAGCTTCCAAAACATAAAATTTGGTGGTTGAATCTGACTTGTCAATTAATTTTGCTTCTTTAAAAGATAAATTTGTGGTATTTTTCGTAACAGTGTTTAGCAATCGATGACTTCTTTAGGTCACAGTTCCGAATGTAGGTATTGTCCTCCAACAATCGTAAACGGAAGGCTCTAGGGGTCTGTCCTATATCACCCTTGGCAACAAAAACTCAGCTCCTTTTACAGTTGCGTATATCGCGCGATACATATATGTTCAGATAAATACAGTTTGGAAAACGAACTTCATTTCGCCGCCCCGGTGGCGTAGTGGTCTAAGCGATGGCCTCTGATCATTCGTCCGTAAGGGGCCCGGGTTCGAATCCCGGTGAGGCATGGATGTTGTGTTTGTCTTACGGCACTGGCTCTATCCCTTCCCTGGAACCAGTGACCCTAAATTAGGGACAGGCGACTGCTTATAGCTCCTTGAGTTGCTCACGGTGGTCGTTAAACCTCCAATAAAAAAACACTTCATTTCCTTAATCGTGTTGCAGCACAGCGAGGATACAACGCTTCCATTATAGACAAGGCTCTAACCGAATTCCGGAAATCGAAGCCTAACACCACGTTTACTTCTGTGATGCGCGCATTGCGAGATAATTTTGCCATTATTCCACTTTCCCGTGACGCTGCCTTCAAAATTTCAAACATTCTCAAAACCTTTAATTTTAAAGTGATTTTTAAACCCATAAAGCAAATGAATTTTTTAGGATCAAAGGATTATGTTGAAGATAAAACTCGTGGGGAATTTATCAAATTTCATGTGAATGTGCCGCTTCGTATATGGGACAGAACCCTAGTGCCTTGCGTTTTTGATTGAAGGAGCACAAGACTTACATTCGGAACTCTGACCTAAAGACGTCATCGATAGATAGCCACTGTTACGAAAAGGACCATACATTTCTCTTTGAATAAACAAAACTAATTGACAAGCCCGATTCATCCACCAAACTTAATATTTTGGAAGTTATATACACTATCTACCAACAAGTAATTGGACACCCCTGCAATCGATGATATCTGCGGTCCTGATACACTTTACGGCCGCCGCCGTTAAATATCGTGTGGGAAGCAACAACGCAACCAGTCGCATGCAAGATGCCACGGAGTTCGGAGCTCTCTGATTTCGAGAAAGGTGTAATCGTCGGGTATCACAGAAATGGCCGATCCATACGTGACATATCCAGCGAGTTGAAGAACCCAAAAAGCGGCCTACGTGATAGGCAAGTGGAAGATGAGAGGCGACTGTCGGAATGTGCTTCGACCCGGCAGACCCACAAAACTGGGAGTTAGAGACCGACGGGTGCTGGCCAAAGAAATTCGGAAGAACCTCACCAAATTGATGGGTCACATCCGCGAGAGTTTCAACAGGCATCCGGGAATGTTTGTTCGAAGAATACCATCCGTAAGGAAGCCCATCTGCTCGGTTATCATGAACGTGCTGCCGCCCAGAAGCCTTTGATCACCAAGTCCAATAGCGCTGCTCGGCTAACGTGGTGCAAAAAACGTCGACAGTGGACCGTTGAACAGTGGAAACAGGTTGTCTGGAGCGAAGAATCAAGGTTCATCCTCTACCGTTCGGATGGCAGGGTCTGGGTTTGGAGTCTGCCTGCAGAACGCCTCCTGCCGGAATGTATTGTGCCAACTGTGAAGTTCGACGGCGGTGGAATTATGCTATGGGGGTGTTTCTCCTAGTATGGCACTGGACCCTTGGTCGCAATTCCTGGTAGACTCAACGCTGAGACCTACTGCACCATTTTGGATGACCATGCGCTTCCTACGTTTTGGCAGTTTTAAGGGGTGGACCCATGTTACTTTGAGGATGACAATGCCACCTGTCATGTTGCGAGGTCCACCATGGCTTGGTATGGTGACAATGAGGTTAATCGAATGGACTGGCCTGCTCAGAGCCCGGACCTTAACCCTATCGAGCACTTCTGGGACGAGTTGGAGCGTTGTTAATGATATGGCATCCACCCCCATTTCTGTCAAGCGCGTGGAAGCATCTAACCAAAACCCGTGACTGTACACACCATTTATGATATCATATACTACTTGAATATTCACGTGCCATTCGTCCTGATGGAGTTAGGTCATACCCAGCGAAACCATGGTCGACTTGAAGAAATGAATATTTGTGAAAAACTACGTTATATTATCTTAATATAAATAAAGATCAGGGAAAAGCAACGCCTTCTAAAGCGGAGGTTCACTCTTTCCAGCCGCGTTTGGTCCACCTCTCCTACAGGGAACATATTGCCTCCATCTGATTTTTGCCCATTTTGCTAATCCCCGGTTAACCATTTCCAGCCTCTCAAAGCATTCAAGAATTATAATTACTTTCCGTCTTTACCTACAGTGTGTTCCGCTTAGACGCATAACAGGAGAAATATGTAGAACATACAAAGTACTAGTTCGATTGACAGAAGGTGGGCGCCGTTGTAATGAGCAGCTGCGAAATTTATATACCAGGTGCAATTGGGCTAGCAGCGCATGCGCGGCCGAAGTAGATGGCTTCTGTGTCAGACTCCACAGCTTAAGGTGTTTTGTGGGCTATCGCTTGCAGAATTGAAGTCCGCGACGCTTGTACAGCGCCGTTTTTGCCGCGAGTACAACCTTAGAGCGACGGCAGACGTCCTTATTTGCGTGTGCATTATGAAATGGGATAAGCAACTCAGAGAAACCAGAATTTTGTTACCAATGTCTGGTAAACAGGCTAAGCCTACGACTTCTGAGGAAAACGTTGAACGGATTCGAAAATCATTTCAGAGAAGCAAGAGAAAACCCATCCCAGATTCTGGTGTGCAGGTACACATCCCACCATCAACAGTGCATCAGGTAATGCGTAAAAGGTTGCCACATCTTTACATGCGTACGAGATGTAACTTCATCAACAAATTGAGCCGCATGACAGGACGCCACGGAATAATTTTGCGGAGACAATGTTGGCCAAAACTGATGTCGAAGGTAGATTCTTAGATCAGGTATGCTTCTCAGACGAGCCAACATTCCATAAAGTAAACAGACATAACTGTCGCGTCTGGGGGTCCGAATATCCGTAAGTTGTACAATGAACATGAACGGGATTCTCCAAAATGCAATGTTGGTGTGGGATCATGAATGTCAAAATCATCGCTTCCTTTATTTTTGCCGAAGCCACCGTACCTGGACACGTTAGAGGAATGCACTGTGCCTCAGCTGCTTGAGGAACAATTTTCCAAAAAGATGGGGCTCCCCGCACTTTCATAATGATGTCCGCACATTCATGGATGATCACTTCACTACAGGATGGATTGGGAGAGGATCAACGTTCATTGCATGGTTCACCCTATAACGAAGTAAATTTCTCCGTCATTTTTGGTCTACGCCGGGATTCGAACCCGGATCCCCTCATTCCGGAATAAGTTGCTCTACCAATTGAGCTACGCGGACGCTTTATTCTGATTCCTATCTGCCTTTATGTCGTGTGCGTCCTTCTGGCAGGTACGTCACATCTCCTGGTACGTTACATCATCTCCCCCTTATTTTTTTTTTTTTTTTTTTTTTCGAAGTGCTGCTCTTATTTTTCCTATCTCGCGGTGTGGAAATAACATCACACCATTGCGAGATTTTGAACGGTCGGGTCATCCGGATAGTTCGGGCGCCATTATAACGAAGTAAATTTCTCCGTCATTTTTGGTCTACGCCGGGATTCGAACCCGGATCCCCTCATTCCGGAATAAGTTGCTCTACCAATTGAGCTACGCGGACTCTTTATTCTGATTCCTATCTGCCTTTATGTCGTGTGCGTCCTTCGGGCAGGTACGTCACATCTCCTGGTACGTTACAACCCAGATCACCAGAGCTAATCAGACGTGACTTTTTCCTGTGGAAGGTTTTTAAAGACCAGGTGTACGCTACACTGGGAGACTAACGTGACAGAATGTATGCTGCAATCAACAACATTACATCACAAATGCTTCTCAACACGTGGGATGAGATAGAATACTGGTTGGACGTTTGCCATGCCACCAGTAGAGCTCATGTTGAAGAGTATTAGACATGTAAAAAAAAATCTCATTTTGTTTATCTGGAACAATAGGTATCGCTAATAAATTGTGGTAAGTTCCAAATATATAATACTTCCTTTTATTATACGTCTAAGCGAAACACCCTGTATTTTATCTGAAATATTTCGAAAGCATTTCAACCTGGAATCTTTGAATAAATCAAAATTATGTATTTCGCTTTTTCTTATAATGCGTTTCGTGCTTTGCATTACCAGATATGCCTTTTAAAATCCAGAACGTGTTTAAAATCATTTACCTGTGCAATTCAAATTCACCTTTATTATTTTCTGCACGACATGGCTGCAATATTCCTTCGACGAATTAAAAACGCGTTGAGAGCAAGCACTACAAACAAGTACCTGTTCAAATCAAATTTGTAATTATTGCTTACTCACTGGGCTTCAGTTCATCCTAAACTGCAGATGCATTGAAAGACTCCATTCCTTTGACAGCCTCTTTCAGGAAATCTGACTGTATTTTGCTTTGGAGAATAATATAGAACGCTCTAAAAATATTTCCTTTTGAAGATATATACCACAGATACAGAAAGAATATTTTATCACATGACTCGTCTGGTGATTATATCTGTTACAGCAAAAGAGACATTTACTTCGTTATACAAACAACCACATCTATTTCCCTAGTAGATTTTTATTTCTCCTCGCTCTGTTTCACGAGGTAACAGTTTTGTTTGTTTGTATTAGTAAGTAAGCCACCCTTCCTCACATTTCTAAGCTAGTACTTTTATTTTGTTTTGCACGTCTGGATTATTTATGTTTCCTAAGTAATAAACCTTCATTTCCCTACGTTCTCTATGTTACTTCTTTTTATAATAAAATTGTGCAATTTTAAAATGGAGTATTCTCCACTATCACTTGTATTCTTCTCTATTTTTCATACTTCTGTATTTTCTGCTCACCTGTCTAATATATCTCACACTAATTAAGATTTTTCCCCTTCGTGTTTTGCGCAGTATTATGCATTTATCATCATTTCTCCTATTCAAAGCCAAACGCATCCATACCATTCTACATAGTTACTTCAGTTCCTATTTTTGTAGGAGCACTATTTGGTGAGCATATTATCAAAAATATAATAAATGTCAAAACTGAAACTTCTACCCTTGTTATATTTTTCATTGTTCTCAGGGAAAAATTATTGACGAGAGTATATGCCAGTAACAGTAAGACAAATAAAGAATTTAGTTAGAATCCGCGAAAGGAAATCAAATTAACATGAAAGTGGTTAAAATCGTTTTTGTTTCGTTAAAAGGAATTTGATTTTCCTTTAAAAGACTACAGAGAAACGCGACTGGTTACCATATTTGTTTACTAAAGACTATAAAATTCTAAGAATGGGTGTTTACATAATAATAGCGCTACACACAAGGGTGTATCTACTTATCGATTTCTCAAAGTGATCTTCAAAAAATTCTTTGTCATCTTTAATTATCAAAGTACACCGTAAGAGACAAAAAATTATTACCACCTGCGTAATATTACATTGGTCTTCCACGTGCCAACCGAACTGCTTTAATCGGGAAAGTCATTGACACGATAAGATTTCTAAACGTGTCTTCTGATTTCTGGTACCAACACCTTACCAGCAGTTCCTTTAATTCTTGTAGGTCACGTAGCTGATCTGCCACAGTTCGAATTTGCGCTTCCAGCATGGATCCTTGATTGAATGGATATCTGGTGAATTCCAAAGATCCTCGATTGGATGGATGTCTTGTGAATTTGGAGGCCAGAGCAATACCTCGAAGTCTTCCTCACGTCTTTCCACGTGAAGAAGACTGAAGTCTTCCTCACGGAGAAAGACTTTAGTCTCCCTCATGTCTTTCTTGAAGGCTTCCTCATGCTCCGTGAAGTGTTCCTCATGTTTTTGAAGTCTTTCTCCGTGGATCTTGAAGTTTTCCTTAATACCTTGAAGTCTTCCTCATGCTCATGCGCCGTCTACTAGACGAGAATACCATTTCCCTGAAAGGATGTACCTGGCTTGTAATGAAGCTTAGGTAGGTGGTAGGCGTCGTAGTTTCATGCACATGAATGAACTGGATACACGGTTAACTAGCAGGATATTGCCCGAAGCATTACATTTCCTCCACTGGTTTGTTATCATCTCACGGTGCATCCTGGTTCCACATCTTCTCCACACGTACCAAAACACAAGTACCTGGCCGTCCACATGATCAGATCATATGTAGAGGATTTTAGGAAGGGAGTGTCTGACCCCTGGTCTTAAACAACCCTTAGAAACAGGAATCTAGGAGATTTAGGCTAGTATGCTCCATAGGAAATTGACACGGAAGCTAGGTAGAAAGGCGGCGGAAGACGCCTTTATTTACTACCAGGGGGGAGGTCAGTACCAGGGGGGCCAACGGCTTATCGTGCCCATCTGACGTACGCCGGATGTTTAGTGGTTCGAGCTGCATGGGATCCAACTTGAGGTTGTCCCCGTGGCAGTCACGAACGCTTACCACTAAGCCATCCGCTGCCCCGTCAGCATGATGCAACAAAAAACGAGGTTCATTGGGCCAGACGACGTTCTATCACTCATTCAAAGTCCAATTACTCCCGTCATCACAATTTTTAAAGTGTTTCACTCATACAAAGTTTAAAGTGTTTCACTCATTCACAAAGTTTCGTAAGTCTTTCACTCATTTTCATAAGTATTTCACTCATTTTCATAAGTGTTTCACTCATTTTCATAAGTCTTTCACTAATTTAATAAGTATTACACTCATTTTCCTAAGTCTTTCACTCATTTTCATAAGTCTTTTACTCATTTTCATAAGCCTTTTACTCATTCACAAAGTTCAAAGCATTTCACTCATTCAAGTCCAATTGGACCGAGGTTAGCATGGGCAGTCGGAGCCGTCTGCGGCGACTCAGTCCTATTTTCAACAGAGGGTGAAGTACTGTGTGTTGTGACACATTACTCTCGTCATCACAATTCAGATTACGGGAGAGTTGCGCCACATTATTAATTCTGTTGACTCGTACCACACGGGGATAGCCTTCGCTCACCTACAGCGTCAATGAGCAGTTCTCGAATCGCACTTTGCTGGAGGTCTCGACTCTCCTCGGGCCACCTTCTGAAACTATAAACCTCGGCTGACCGTGAACACTCCACAAGCCTTGACGTCTCAGAAGTGTTTTGACCCAGTCGTCTGGCCATTACAATTTGGCCTTTAACGGACTCGCTTAAATAAGCTGTCTGTCCCATCTGAAGAATAAGAATAACAATGATTAACAGATCTCACTGTCAGGTGTTATTTATACAGTTTTATGACCTTCACACGTGCCGTTGTTTACCTGCAGTTGCTTAGATTTGCAAAAACACACGCTGGATATAATATGTTGGCTCTTCGTAGTATGTACAGAAATGCGTTTAAATAAGTTTCAGTCATGAAAATCAAAAAGCAAGATAAGCACGTTGTGAAAACATTGGTAATTTGCGCATATCTCAAACTAACATTATCAGGTTCGATTACATGCTTTCTAAGAATTCGATATACGTAATTGCAGCCTTTTAAGAATTAAAATGCTGTGTTGTCAACAATAATTGGAGCATTTTGTTGAGAAAAGTAATGCTTCAGTTTAATTGTTTATCTTAATAACCAAAGATGAACATCAACGGTATGAAAAAGTTTCCGCAGCCTTTGCTAGTGGGCGCTGTAGGGGTCTAACCGGTCAGCGACCGGTGCTGTCAGTTGGTACATGGCGGTCGATAAAGTTCATATGTGGCACTGTTTGTTATTCATGTTTAATTTAGGGAAAAGTGCGAGTGAAGCATACGGCTCAATATGTCAGGCGTATGGTGATACGGTTATGGGAGAGTGGATATGGCGAGAACGGTTTGCCAGGTTCAAGAAAGGTGATCTGAGCTTGAAAGGCAAGCCACGTGCAAATAGACCGCAGGAACTCACAGACGAGGAGCTAGAATCGCTGTTGCAAGAGGATGCGACACAATCGACTACGCAACCAGAGAAACGTTTGAAAATGGCTCAATCGACAGTAGTACGGTGTCTACAGGCTTTGGAGAAGATCCAGAATATTAGTAATTGGGTTCCCATACTATAACGGAGCGTAAAATTGGTCAAAGATTGGGTATCTGCATGTCGTTGCTGAAGAGGTTTCGAGTAAAGAAGGTTTTGTGGAACGTTGCCACCGGGAATGAAAAATGGGTCTCTTGTGACAACCTAGTACGCAAGCGATCCGGGCTCGACCCAGGCCAGCCATCAAAATCCACTGCAAAACAGGATATCCATGAGAAAAAGGTGCTGTTGTGTGTGTGGTGGGATATGCATGAAATGCTGTACTTCAAACTGTTGAAACAGGGCGAAACAATCACTGCACAACGATATAGCGATCAGTTGATGAAACGGAACGCTGAAATGGAGCAAAAATGCCCATGGACAGGTAAAGGACGCCGTCCACTCATTCTGATACACGATAATGCCAGACCACAAGTCGGTGTTACCACGAAATCAACCCTTGAACTGTTACGGTGCGAGGTTTTACGGCATCCGTCTTACTCCCCGGATTGCACACTTCCATCTGCTTCTCTGTATGCAACATGCCCTAGCTCAACAGCGGTTCACCACAGTTCCGGAGGTGGAAAATTTCGTCACTGTGTTCTTCTGCTCAAATCCCGAGTCTTTCTATCACAGGGGCATTCATTTGTTGCGTGAAAAAGGGCAAAAGGTCATTGATGCTAACGGCCAATATTTCGTTGAATAAATGTGTACTGGTTTCCTGATTGTTTCTTTCTCCTTTCTTTTTAAAACGGCGAAAACTTTTGCATACCCCTAACAGAATTTTTGCACTATACCAAACAGGATTTATTTTTCACACATTTTTCCCAGAATTATTTGCAAAGCTGATTATTTTCCTTCAGATTCTTTTTAATGTGTACACCGCGCGATAGCATAAAGAAAAAGTAATGTTATGGAAAATGTCAGAAACGAATGGATTATGAAAAAGGGAATCTCACTTTTCCTGCTAGACATCGGCATTTTTAGTCCGAATTTAGATGGAGGGTAAATTGTAGTCGGAAAAATAAAAATAAAATACAGAAAGCGTGGATCTAAGGATATCTCCCTAGGGAGAAAATTTACCTGGTACAATTACACACGCGAAGAATATGGCATGTGCGAAGATTATGCCAAAAATTGATTCCGGCGAAATTATTTCCTTCCGTTTTCCGAGGTGAATTAAACTACTAATTTATTCCACAAAAAACACCTAATTTCCAGAACAACCGAATGCTTTCTCAGAAATATATAATTAGCACAGTAATTGCTTTTATCAATTGCAATATTGCAAAAGAAATATGAGAAATAGTGGCATTTGCGAGACGAGAATGTAGTTTGCCGATAATCCGACAAGAAAATAACTCTGCAAGATAGAAGAGAAATAAATATTTACCCCAGGACAATGGTTTCATCAACCAATTCGTTTAGCTTTCCAAAACAGGACGTAATTTCACAGACGAGTGAAAGAACAAATTGTAATGAGTTTGGCAGCAAAAGAAGGCAAATGTACAGTAGGAAAAATCACACCAGGAATATTAACAGCGTTTTGGTACTCGCAAATAAAATCAATTCGATATACAGTGAAATGAAATTCTATTCTTCCAAAGCACAATCATCATCTGAAAACATTTTAAGAGAATCACTGATGCTTATAAATCAGGCTTTGGGTTTTATATGTAGCACAGAATCACAGCAAACAGGGACCTGTTTTCCTCTTTGGGAAATACCGAGACATGCACACCACAAAAGGTCGAAAATGAGCCACAGTTAAACTGATCCCCCGCAATCCGTCCTCCTCATAGTTGTTGCAATTTATTTTATGTGAATCCTTACTCTGAATACCTTGTCATATGTGATTTGGCTGGTCATCTCCTGTATCAAGGTTCGGACACTGAGGACGCCACTGAAGTGATCCGAAGGCACTTTTGCTGGACGTATTCCTTGACGACCTAAACCATGTGGTGTGGATCATTACTCTAACAGGATGGTAATCTACAAATCTGGAAGATTTGCATCTTCTTAATTGGTGTAAATATGACATGGATGTCAAGTCAGATAATATTCGAAAACGAGGTCCTGCAGCTGGAATCGAACCCGCATCTTACGGATAGCATTTTCGGATATTATCTCATCCATGTATAATATTTACCCCAATAAACGGATTTACATCTCCGAAATTTGTATTGTTCATTGATGTAATCCCGTATTTCATTCATTGATATTGTGCGCCTCCATCATTCATATATTTTCTGCGTTCGGTATTCATATATAGCGAATCTGATGAATTCTAATCCTATAGATTCGCTATTATGACTGCCGGTTGCTTCGACTAGCAAATCCTGTGGTGGTTTTATTCAAATATATCGGAAACTTGAAACTTGGTCGTTCTCGGTGGTGTAGTGGTTAGCATACTCGGGGGTTATGTGGGTTCGATTCCCGCTCCAGGACGACGAAATTTTCAAGTTTTCGGATATTATCTGTTTTTACATCCATGTCATATTTACATCAATTAACGGATTCACATCTTCGAAATTTATATTGTACAATTGTGTGATCCCGTATTTCATTCACAGGATGGTAATCTGTCCCTGTTTTCCAGAGATCCTTTCAAAATTCCAGGAAAGATAGTTAATACGCTCTTTCCCGAAATTTTCGCAACCCATCACTTTGAGGAGCGGCGAAGCATCAAGTGCATGGGACAGTTAAGGTCTAGTGTGGTCTTTTAATACAAGGAATTATACAATAGATCATTAAGAAGTCGGGAATAACTCCATCAATACATAAATTAATGACTGACTGTTTGGGTAATTTTCCCCACAAAAACGTTCAAAGCATTTAATTCCAGAAAGATGGAGACCGTACAAACAGAAAATATACATTTGCTCATTTCTGATACGTTTGTGCACCAGGTGTGGTGTTCCTGTAGGGTAGATTTCGCTATTTTAGGATTTGACTCCTATAGATGTCGTCCTCTCGGATCTCCTGAAAGGACGTATCTCTAACACAAAACCTGCAAGAAGGAAAGATCTTGGAACATTGCATGGCCAATACCTGTGACAAATTGACATCTGCAATGCTTTTTGATTTACAAGAGACTCATTTTTTGATTTCAGATGTGCAAAAAAACAGCCGAGGGTGGACATAATAAATGAAGGGTTCGGGCGTAAACCATGGTAACCAACATGGTTTACGCGCCGACCTTCAATTTATGGTAAGTGCCAACGTTTATATTTGTTTACTACTTGTAATCTACGTATCTCACAACGACAGAAGTGTTGGTTACCATGGTTTACACGCGAGACCTTCGAATAAGCTGTATGGTAGACTCTTCAGCCTGTATTCACGAACTGCAATGAAATAATGCTGTAATAATCAATCTTAAAGTAGTAAAACTAAACTAATAATGCAAATTTATTGGCGTAAAATGGAAATAAAAGTTTTCAAGCTGTCGAACAGCAACTAGATGGCTTTCTGAAGAAAGGTAGACTGCATTTTGCTGTCTACCCTGTTTTAAGCCAACGAATTTAGATTACTAGCATAGTTTACTACTATAATTACAGTTGGTGTACAGTTCCTTGTTATTAATTAGTAATAAATCTGCTTAACAAATCATGCCGTCATCATTCTGTCTCTCTCTACATATATATACAATTGTTGCATATCTCATATTTTCCAAGGCAAGCAGGTTGTGATTGAATATTGCAGTAGCTAAGCATCGACCGTCTGATTTCGACTGATCGGCATTTGTAGCCTTCGTTTCAATCATTTCTTGAGAACAGTATGACATTTTCTACTAATTAAAAGATGCGCAAGACTTTTTTATTTACATTCTCTCTCTCTCTCTCTCTCTCTCTCTCTCTCTCTCTCTCTCTCTCTCTCTCTCTTTGTTTGCTGGATTATGAACTTTTTAAATTTATTGATAGGGACGCTACAGTCTCCAACATTCGATCTAGCATGTTCACTTTCTTACGCAAAGAGCCACCTTTTGCACATCTAAGACATTTCACCGAACATTTTCCCGGGTATTTTGGATTTTTCTTTGAATTCTATGTATATCCTTTGGTACTAGTACACAGTACGCAAAAAGAAATATATTTTCGTAGTGCGGATATATAAACATCCTCATAACGCAAGGAATTAACGGGGAAATCTCTGTTTTCATGCCACAGAGAATTCGCGGCCATTTCAGTGAATCCAAATTTTGCAAAACATATCTTTTTATTTTAACTAATATGTTTTTGTTCGTATTTTATTATTTTAATTTTAATATTAACATGACCGTATTTAAAATACCAAAGAGTAAAAAAAGATTCAACGAAATAATGCTCCCCGACTGACGGCTACAATTAAAACATTGGTAAGTCATAAGGGCTATTTTGACACCCACTACGCTCATGATTTCGTTCAACGGCTCTTAAAGAACTGCACATGAAACTGATTGAGCTCTCAGAAGATGACACTCTGAAGTCCTTATATGACACTAAGAAAGATCGAGTTGAAATAGGGAAAAATTCAATAGAATACACTACACGTCTGCGGCAACATACACGAAAAATGCTTTCTTGCCTTTCAACCACTTACTGCTGCCAATTTACATTCTCCTATCTAACCCAAATCAGGACGCCCTTAAGGCCACGCATACCCATCTAGAGGAACAGCTGACCTCCATGTTACAACCAAATACTCAAATGCTTTCCAACAAGTTAGTAAAATCAGACAATGCATTGATTACGATACGCTTTCCAACATACCAGGAATCATTACTCAAGTTATTACTCGAGTTATGAGGATAATGCCCGTGGAATAAATCTCGCTCCTATGCCCTGACCTTTGAACCCTATTTCGACGATATTCAACAGAACCGGTAAAGTATAGTTCTGGAACAACATGATAAAGTTTTGTCTCCATCGAAGCATTTTTACGTAGATTATAACGCATAAGAACGATGACATGGATCCCGCTTATATGTCCTGACCTTTGACCTCATTTAGCCCAATTTCAATAATTTTCGTCCCCAGATGGTCTCTTACGACATACTAAAACTTCATTAAAACCGACACATTCTTACTCCAGTTATGATGCATAAGGGCAATGGAATTGATGCAGCTCCTATGTCCTGACCTTTGACCCCATTTCACCCATTTTCAAAAGCCTTTGTCCCCAGTTGGTCTCCTAATACACACCAAAATTTCATCGAAATCGAACCATTTTTACGCCAGTTATCGCGGGGAAAGGCAATCAGACGGACGGACGGACAGACAGACAAACAAACAAACGGACGAATAAAGCAGGAGCATATAAGCTTCTTCAACCTACGGTTGGAAAGCGTAAAAAAGCAGTCACAACAAAGTCATTAAGGTTATTAACTTCAGAATTAACACTATTTTTTTCATTCTTTTGAAGTTAACTAGTACAGACTTTTACAAAATATTGTATGTTTCGAAGTATCTCTAATTGAAGTTTCTTGAACGCTGCCTTGTTAGAATACAGCTAACTTAATACCGCTTTCCAACGTAAAAAGGTTCTTCACCTCTGGCTTTGGCCACTACGCCACTGTGACGTGCCTGCCCCGCAGGACGCATACTACATAAAGGCAGATAGCAGAGAGAACGAGCGTCCGCGTAGCTCAGTTGGTAGAGCGACTTGTTCCGGAATAAGCGGACTCGGGTTCGATTTCTGGCGTGGACAAACATGACGGGGAAATTTACTTCGTTATAATGGCGCCCGAACTTCCCGGATGACCCAGCCGTTAAAGATCTCGCAGTGGTGGGATATTCTTTCCACACCGCGAGACAGGAAAAATAAGAGAATCCCTTCTTCAGTGCTTCGAAAAATAAATGTGTGTGATGTTGCATTCCACACACCAGATTGAGTGGGAGTTCTCAAGTGCACGTTCTACAGCGGATGGCTGCCTACGGCAATTTATGTTCACGGCTAACCCGTGGGCCATGCCCCCGGCCCTCTTTCGAGGGGGAGGGATGTGACGTGCCTGCCCCGCAGGACGCACACGACATAAAGGCAGATAGCAGCGAAAACCAACGTCGGCGTAGCTCAGTTGGTAGAGCGACTTGCTTCGGAATTAGCGGACTCGGGTTCGATCCACGGCGTGGAAACAATGATAAAGAAATTAATTTTGTTATGCCACGTACAAGGCTCATAATACACTGCTGGCCACCCAAAATGCAACACCATAAAGGACACGAGATAGCAAAACCAGATTTACTGGACACATAACCACAGATACAAAGATGAAACGATTGAGCTTACTAGACACATAACAACAGATACAAAGATGAAACGATTGAGCTTACAGGCACGCAGACATCAATAGTTCATATGGCCCCCATCTCTGGCAATAACGGCCTCTACACGCCGCGGCATCGAACGAAAGAGGCTTTCGATGTGGGCTTGGGATATGTCGGTCCAGGCTGCTTCCACACGTTGCCACAGTTCATCAAGCGTAGCCGCGGGTGGTGCTTGCCGGGGCACTCGGTTGCCGATCAGCGACCAGACGTGTTCGATGGGCGACATATCGGGAGAACAGGCGGGCTACGGCATCAGTGACACCTACTGGGCCGTGAAGAATTGTTGCACGATGCGTGCCACGTTGAAACGTGGCCGCTGGCAGGCCACGTTTCAACAGGACAATGAGCGCCCGGCAGGTAAGGGAGGGCTACAGGTTCCAAAACGTCGGAGATGTAGCGGTGGCTGTTGAGTGTTCCGGCAATGCGTACCAAAGGGGTGCGGGTGTCATATACAAGTGCGCCCAAAAACCATAACGCCAGGCGACGGACCGGTATGGCGATGCATAATGCAGGCGTCATACAGTCACTCTCCGCGGTGCCGCCGCACACGGATCCGACCATCGTGGTGTTGTAGGCAGAAGCGGGATTCGTCGGAGAAGACAATGTCGTGCCATTCCGTAGTCCAGGTCCTGCGGTGTTATGCTGCGGGGGATGTTTTCTTGGGACATTTTAGACCCCATAATTCCAGTAGCACAGACATCCCAGCAGGAATCTGTTCGAAGTTGCCAAACAAGTTCTCCCATTCATGGCAACTGTGTTCGCCACTGGTAATGGCCATTACCAAGAGGGCAACGCGCCATGCCACACTGCCAGAGTCGTTAAGGAATGCTTCGAGGGACATGCTGGTGACTTTCTGGTAATGCCCTGGCCTCTAAATTTACGTGAGATGATTCCACTCGAAGATTTCTGGTTCGATTGGGTTCATGTCACGTAATTTGTGGTTCGACTTGGAAAAGCAGGTTCTCGCCAAGACCACCACCCCGAAAAGTACGGAACTAGAGAACCTGTTATTGATGTTATGATACCAGATACCTCAGAATACCTATCGCCACCTCATCGAATCGATGTCTTGAAGAGTGGCAGCTGTTTTGCTAACTAAAGTCCTACATCTTATTAGGTGGGTAGTCATAATGTAATGCCTGATTGGTGTACCATGCATGAAATGTTGTTCACTAACAAACACATCTCCAAAAGCAAGGACCTATTGCCTATGTAAATTTGCGACACAAAAGAACACAATGAAAAACCGCCAATTTTTGCAGACATCCCAAAATTTCAAAAAGTTTAGATTTCATTACATTTCATATTTTCTTTAATGCATCTCTGCCTCTCGCGTGAGCAAATGTTTTCAGATACTGTTTCAAGGTAAGGAAGTATACTACATTGCGACTGAGACAAAACTCCACAATGTACACCTTTTAAATTCACTTTAATCAATACAAAGACATCCGAAAGTGAAAGAAAGTTCATGAAGGAACATTGCGGGAACAAAAAGAAAGGTGTTCAGTTTACTTTGTCTGATCCTATCGCATCATTATTTCATTTAGGCTGATCAAATACAATTTTCCGTCGTGAACGCTAATTACGTTATTTTCATGGCAAAACTTTTCCTTAAGCGTCAAACACTGTCATAAATTTTTCTCCTATTCCTTCCCCAATGCTATTGCACTTTCTCTTCCTTCTTGTTTCAGTCTTCGCGATGTCTCAACTTAAATCACATTTTCTCTTCTTTTTTGAACCCTTGGTACAAGCACTGTCATTTCCTTCAAGAATAAATACCCTGCTAGTTTTTTTAATGGAAGGGTTTTTCTTTTTACTCCGACAAGCTTGTTTAATGATTCTTTAATAACACAACTGAATTTACTCACATCGTTCCCAGGCAATATTTTTCTCATCAGAGCTCAATAAAGTTTATAAACTTTTTAGATTATATAAAACATTGTTTGAGTGTTTCTCTTTTCACCAGGTTATTTTGTGCGTTATTTAATTTGCAACACGTCTCACATTCATTCTGACATTAATTCGAGAAGTACAGTCAAGATGTACGGCAAACGCTGATAGCTTTTTATAAAGACGCAATACAAAGGATGTTCAGACGTTCTTAGAACGATTGTACAGAAATATAATTATGTTTGAAATAAAATTATTTCTTTCTTAAATGTTCTGCCTGACAGATTTTTCTCTGGATTATACCGTATACATGTAGGAATGCACATATCTAGATTTCTTAGAAAGCACAGCATTTCTTAAAATTGTTAGTGGTATTTTATTCCGCTAGCAATCATGCCCGTTCTCCGAACAGTGAATCTATAAAATCATTTTTTGAACATAAAATTAAAGAAAGGGAAAAGTAATTATGGGAAAAAAAGTAATTTAAAATCCGTAACTGTTTTAAAATTTAGAACAGCGTCGTGACTTCAATGTATACGGTTCGACGTACAACGAAGCAGGCTTTGGTGCCCCTTAATTTTGAATCAAAATGTGAAATTTTCAAACCATTTCAGTGATTCTGACAAACTTAATTTTAAACCTATTACTATCAGCATTTTGAAACAGTGAAGCTAAGCAACCCTTTTGAATGTTTTGGCTTTTAGATGTTTTTCTAGGTGTAGAAGTGGTAGAAAAATTCAAGTTGCCAGTGTTTCAAACCGCTGTTTTCTTTTATTTTTTTATGTTTTTTTTTTTTTTTTTTTTGGTTTTCGGGAATTTACAGGTATCCGGGCCTACCAGCATACCGATATTTAGATCTCTAGGTTATTTAGAAGTGCTCTAACAATTCGCGAAAAGTTCAAGCAGACAATGTTCCAAAGCCGCCATTTTGATTTGTTTCGTACTTTTCTAGGAATACGGACCTTAAGACCTATTTTCAAGATCTCTAGGTCATTTAGAAGTGGGCGAACAATTCGCGGACGAACACACCCGCATTTTCCCTCTTTGCTTATCATATATTATACGAGGCTGAAGCCTAGATTTACATAGATATGCACGTATGCCGGCGGAAAGTGCCGAACTTTAAAACCGTCGCTACGACATTAAGCATTGCGTCATTGCCAGTTTTGATTGTAGCCTGTTCCTTCCTCCAATGAGAAGAGAGTGCTAAAAATAGCTGCGTCACCATGGCAGCAGGTCACTAGACCAGAACTTTCCTGTGTGGTTAACGCTGAAGACAGAATAAGCCGCTCGTTTCTTTCCTCTGCGTCTTTAAAAAATGCTTAAAAATCAGAACATGACTTTTTCTTAAAAACATTTTTGTAAAAGAGGGACGATAGTTGGGAGCTTATGCTGTAAAAATTGCAATAGGTTATGATTCATAGTTTGCCATATCTGCCTTTTTTTTAAAAATTCCTCTCATCGCGAAACAGAGAATTTTGTGAAATTTAAAAATTTGATTTCTCGTAAACTAAATTGAAATTCAGGAAAAGAGTGGCTAGGAGCAAAAATTCGGCAATGGCTCTACATGCCTACAACGTTTTGTGGTTCTGTTCCTGTTAGTGTGTCCAGACTGCGAACTGATAACACTTTTTTGCTTACCTTAATTCTGAAATACGCTAGCTCTTAAAGTGTCGCCAGAATCGAAAAACGGTTTATTTCAGCGTTTTCTCCGAACAATTCTATGCAAACCATATATATTTCATATTTTTGTGCTCAATATTTTTTTGTCGTTGCGAACTGAAAAAGCGCGAGTGTCGCAAAATTTCTAAAACAGAGGCGGCAGCGGCAGATACTTTTTTTTTAAGAATAGAGAGAATCCTCTTCCACTGCTTTCTACAGTCCAATCATTGTTTTAGGTTTGCTTTTAGAAGGCGCTCGTTTTAACAGCCCGAAGGCACAATAGTCCCTTGATGACACATTAGGGGATTTCGTAGGAATATGAGCAAAATATACAGACATGATATCAATCCGTCACCTTTTCCATTTTTTCAAGAAATTAATAAATTTCTTAAAAAAATTAATAATTAATAGATTAGGATGTATGACTGTGGTTGCCTTATCCTGATGGAGTTCTACTCATTGAAGGCTATGTAGATAAAGGAATGGTATTTTCTCTTTAAATATAGGAGTGAAAACATTATTTTGGCGATATGTAGAAATTATATTAACATTCTTTTTTACTTTCCTTAACTTTAATTTCACCGTATCGGTGGCGCAGTGGTCTAAGCGCTGGCTTATGACTATTCCCCGGAGATGGGTCCGGGTTTGAATCCCAATGAGGCATGGATGTTGTGTTTGTCTTACGGCACTGCTCTCTCCCTTCCCTGGAACGTGTAGCCCTAAATTAGGGACGGGCGACTGCTTATAGCCCATCGAGTTGCTCATGGTGGTCTTCAAAGTTCCAAATATGAAAAACAAAAACAAAAAAAACTTTTATTTCCCATTGAACGAGAAACCAGCAGTAATAATTAAAACCAAGTTTGTAAGTCTTGTTTTTTTTTTTTTTTTTTTGCTCTTTTCCGATAGTAAACCAACCTTTTTTTTGTTACAGTCGTTTAGGTAGACCCATCCTTCATCAATAGTCACAATAGATTTCCATCTGTCTCCGGCTAAGAGATTTTCATAAAGAAGTCCACACCGCATCCGGAGCTCAGCCTCGTGCTTAGGGGAAAGGTGCTGATTATCATGTTTTTGTTTGCATTTCTAGATCCAAATCTTTGTTTATTACCATGTTTACAGTTGATACAGGGTTTTTTAACGACTTAGCGATTGTTCTTAGAGTTCTTCTTAGCGATTGTTTTTTGTTCTTCCTTTCAATACCAGATACCTTACTTTCGACAGTCGTAAAAGTGCGTACCTTCCTTGGAAATTCGCTTGGTGTTCTTTTTTATAGTTAAAGCAATGTTTGACGATTTCCCCTCTATTATTAACAATATTTCTTATTTTACATTTAGAAATGCTAATTACCTGAGTTCACAGCGCTTTTTAACCGTTTAGCGACCATAACGCCCAAAACGCTCGTACATACAAACGACCATAGCCGTCCGAAATACCTGTCAAAGTGAGTCAGATTTCCTACCTTAGTCGTTCTTAAAATCTACACGACCTATGAAGGATCAGCAGGAGTCACCTTCTGTTACCAAAACAAAGAAGTGAAAGAACAGACATTTTCGGTCTTTATGGTATTTAGAGTGTTACTAGATTTTACGGTCATAATAGTTAAAGAGTTAATCACACAATACGGATATTCTCTTCGTAAAGAGCCAAAACATAACCTTCTATTTATAGCTAGTTTACGTGCGCCATTTTCTTAGCAGACGATATTTAACTGCAGCAGATGTTTTTTCCGTGATCATCTAACACTGTGTTGCCACTTTCAATTCTCTTATTTTCTGTGATTTCTTATCAAAAACATAGCCTTCTATTTTCCATATCTTGTTTACGTGCGCCATTTTCTTAGCAGACGATATTTAACTGCAGCAGATGTTTCTTTCGTGTTCATCTAACACGCTGTTGCCACTTTCAATTCTCTTATTTTCTGTGATTTCTTATCAAAAACATAACCTTCTATCCACAGCTTGTTTACGTGCGCCATTTTCTTAGCCGACGATATTTAACCGCAGCAGATGTTTCTTTCGGGTTCATCTAACACGCCGTTGCCAGTTTCAATTCACTGATCTTCTTTCATTTTCTGTAACTTCTTATCTAAAACGTTCTAAAAATGTGTTAACATCCTCGGTACTTTCCTTGAAACAAAACAGGAAGATAAATATAACCACGGTTTGCTACTCAGATTCGTTTCGTGCATCCACGTTGAACCTGTGTCGATCTCCCGTGGAGGCATGGCTGTTTTATTTGTCCCACGGCACTAAGTCGGTCCGTTTCCAGGTACCGATAGTCGAAAATTAGAATAGGTAACTCCTATAACCTTAAATACTCAAAACGTGCATTAAATCCGAAAATAAAAATGTTCAGGGATTTTATTTTTTTAACTCAACAAGCGCTTATTCTCCGGAAATTTAATTTACTTTAATCATGTACGCCAGTAAATATTCATTTTTATTTTATGTTTCGGGCTTTACAACCAACGTGAACTGATCTGTGGGCTATAAGCCATCGTATGTTCACAATTTAGGGTCAGTGGTTAAGGTTGTTTCACCTAAAAACTCTGTTTACAATTTTGAAAACTTCTGTAGGCATTTTGTTCGCAATTAATGTATTCCCAAGGATGAATATTTGTACATAGATAAAAAATAACTTTAAATTATAACATGACATACTTAACTAATACTTGCTAAATCTTAACCATAATTACATTAAAAATCAATTATTATTCCTTTTGAGACCTGCGAATAAATGGCGCGACCTGTATATTGACATCAGTGGACAGTGGCCAAACAAACGTTCGATGCCTTATTGTGGAATTAGAAATTAGCAAGATCTAGAGTTCTGTTGCCATTTTCAGCTAAATTATTGTCGAACATTTAATCTAAATGGCTTAAATCATTCTAAACATCCCAGACTTGCCCGTGGATAGACTCAAACATTGATTCCATTCCGAAAATTCATAAAATTATTAAAAAATATCTGCAGTGCTGTAAATAGTGATGATTCCTAATTTAGAAATAGGCCATTAAAAATTTATTTATCAATTAACGTCATCAATGTACAGTTCGCGCCATCTATTAGTAGGCCTCAACATTACCTAAGGAAACATTATTGATTTTTAATATAATTTAGTTTTAGGAAAAAAATTTAGTATGCCATGCTATAATTTAGTTATTTTCATTTACTAATTTTCATCCTTAGGAAAACATGGGTATACAGTAATTGCGAAGAAAATCTCTGCAGAAGTTTTTCCCGTTGGAAACCTAGGCCAGAAGTTTTAGGTGGAACCGCCTTAAAGGTAAGGCGGAGGGACAGAGCCGTATTTCGTTGGTTGCATAAATCGCCACCAGATAGCTACCAACGGAACGTCAAGCACACAACGAAACGGTCACTAGTGAATACTCAACGTCTTTGAAAATCAACGCGCAAAGCAATATGGTTCTATATAGTTAAGGTCTCTTCAGAATATTTAGGGTTTTCGCTTAAGGTGGACGTTTAGTGATTCTGCTTCCTATACTTCCAATGGGCAAACTTCGGTACACATTTTCTTCACAATTAATGCGTTCTCAAAGATGAAAAAATTCTAACATCGATTAAAATACCTTCATATTATAGCCTAGTATACTTAATATTTTCTAAAACATAACCATAATTAGGCAATCTAACATTTGTTTGTCTACTGACGTCACCAATGTACAGGTCGCGCCATCTTTCTCTGGTCTCAACACCACCAACAAAAAAGTTATTGATTTTTAATGTAATTATGGTTAGGTTTTAGAAATATTAAGTATACTAGGCTATAATATGAAGTAATTTTAATCGATGTTCAAATTTTCATCCTTGGGAACACATTAATTGTCAAGAAAATGTGAACAGAAGTGTGCCCATTGGAAGTATAGGAAGCAAAAGCACTAGACGTCCACCTTAAGTACGTTGTTAGAAATAATTTCTTTCGATTTCATAATAAAAATTATGTAATGAGCAATTTTTAATACTGCATTTTAAGATTTATATATTTCGATAACTGCTTGTGCACTCCAGTTCTCAAAGAAGCAGGACCCTAAAACTTCGCACCATTCCTTCCAGAGTCGAATCCTGCAAGGGGTATAGCGTTTGCCATTTCCGTACTGCCACTACAACAATTTGTAGCACAGCAACCCACATCTCGCAGAAAAATTTCGTAGGCTTGAAAGTTAATTGTAACGTTGTCCTAGCAACCTTCTGCGGGGGTGCGGGTTTCGAATAAATGTTGATGCACAGTAAACGATGTTTTAATTTGTTCTACAAGACTCAAATAAATGTTAATATTAAGTAAATGAAATTCTAGTTTATTCTACGAAATTCGAAAAAATTGTGATGCACAGTAAACGATATTGAAATTTATTCCCCGAGACTCGAATAATGTTAATTGCCAGCAAAGGAAATTTTAATTGATGCTACGAGATTGAAATAAATTGTGATGCACAGTAAACGTACTTTTAGTTTATTCTACGAGACTCGAATAAAATGTTGATGCACGGTAACCGAAGTTTATGTTTATTTTACGTTATTCGGATAAATGTTGATGTACAATAAACGATGTTCAAATTTATTCTACCAGATTCGAATAATGTGCGTACAAAATTTTTGTTTGTCCTAGGAGACTCGAATAAATTGTGATGCACAATAAATGACGTTTTAGATTATATATCATCATATGTAGAGGATTTTTTAGGAAGGGAATGTCTCACCCCAGGTCTTAAACAACCCTTAGAAATAGGAAGCTAGGAGATTTGGGCTAGAGTGTCCGATAGGAAAGTGACACGGAAGCAATGTAGAAAGGGGGAGGAAGACGCCCTTTTTTATTACAAGGGGCCCAGTACCCGGGGTCCGACGGCTTAACGTGCCCATCCGACGCACGGCGGATATTTAGTGGATCAAGCGTTCGTACCTGCCTGGGATCAAACCTGAGGTCCTTTCCGTGGCAGTCACGAACGTTGCCTACTAGGCCACCCGCAGCCCTACGTTTTAGATTATTCCGGGTGATCCGACTAAATATTGATGCACGATAACCCAAGTTTTAGTTTATTCTACGAGACTCGAATAAATGAAGATTTAGCTTGTTCTACGAGACTCGAATAAATGTTAAAGCACAGTAAACGGAATATTAGTTTTTTTCTAAGCGACTCAAAGAAATGTTGATGAACAGTAAACATAATTTCAATTTATTCTACGGACTCCGAGAAATATCAACGTAACTAGAAAACGTTTCGTTAACATCTAAGCCACTGCTACTAAGAAACACGCTCATATTGAGGGGAATAAGCTTTTAAGCCGAAAAAGCTTTAGATTGAGATATTAAAGGACTTTTTCAGTCGCCTTTAAAAGTTTTCTTGTAAACTTACATCAACATAAGTAAAAATGTCCCATTATATTAGTATTTCGTGTTAGTGTTGTAATGAGAAATAATATCTTTTAATTTGCCCTACGATAAAAAAAGACTTGTGTTTTCGTAAAAAATACTATATTGCATGCAGACTTTGTTTTTTTTCTTCATGCATTTATTACTGAAATGGAAATTGCAAGGGTGATATATATTGCAAAATATTCTGATAACACCACTAGTTCTGTCAGTATCTGTCCCACGATAGTAGAAGAGATGTCCACTTTTCAGTTCAATGAGATCTTCTCCTTTTCTTCTTACCTCACTTAGCCCGACGATGTCCCACTTGATCCTTGGTAGTTCCTCTTCCAATTCAAGAAGCCTTGAATCAGAAGATAGGGAGCGTCCGTTATACGTAGGCAAGGTCAGCATCAGATGGCAGCCTAGTTCGGTCCTCCGGGGATTCTTAGCACCCTCTGCCTTCATGTCGCACTGGCCGCTGCCTTGGCCAGGTACATTCCAGCTGCCGGAGACTGAGGGCCAATATTTAAGTTGTGGAGTCATTTTGGAGGGGTTTGGCCATAACTCACCACGCTGGCCAAGCGGGTTGGTGAGTGTGGGATAGCATTTCCTCTAATCCCGATGGTATAGTTATACCGCTATTGGCGGTCGTCAGAGCCCCTTTAGGGGGAACAGGATGTACCACGAGAAGATGGATTTATAATAAACAAGAAACTGAAGGATAAAGTTGTAGAAGTTGAAAGTTCCTCTGACAGAGCTGCACGACTCGTTATCCAACTCTCGAGAAGATACCAGGCTCAGATTATTCAAACTTATGCACCCACCACAAGTCATGCTGAAGAAGAAATTGAAGAATTTTATGAGGAAATTCGTGATCTAAATAATAAAGGTAAGCAGCACTTGAAGATAATTATGGGAGATTTCAATGCAAAAATAGGGCAACGGCAACAGAATGAAACTTCAGTAGGTAAATTCGGTCACGGCAACAGAAACCAGCATGGAAATACTCTCGTAGAGTTTGCAGAGGCAGAAGGGTTTTTCATCTTGAACTCCTTTTTCAAGAAAAAGCCACACAGGAAATGGACATGGAGACATCCAAATGGGACGACAAGTGAAATTGATTTTATTATGTGTAACAAAAAATTCGTCATAGAAGACTGCAGTGTGCTAAACAAGTTCAACACAGGCAGTGACCATAGATTGGTGAGATGTAAGATGCACCTCAACACTAAACTCGAACGTAGCAAGCTCATAAGACAAACAAAATGTATTGACATAACCAAAACCTTAAAAAACACCATAATACCTTCAAATTGGAACTGAAGAACAGATTCTCTGCTTTAGAAGGCCTAACATTGGAAGAAGTGGATATTTCTGAAGTTAACAGAAAAGTAACCAAAACTCTTATGGAAACAGCAACAAAATTAGCTGGGTCTAAGAACAAATTGTATGTGAACAAATTATCAGGAAAAACCAAAATGTTGATGCAAATAAGGGGGAGATGATGTAACGTACCAAGAAGATGTGACGTACCTGCCAGAAGGACGCACACGACATAAAGGCAGATAGGAAAATCTCCAGAATAAAATGGAATTCCGCTGTAGCATCAATTGGTAGAGTGACTTATTCCGGAATGAGGGGATCCGGGTTCGAATCCTGGCGTGGACAGAAATGACGGAAAAATTTACTTCGTTGTAATGGCGCCCAAACTATCCGGATGACCCGACCGTTCAAAATTTCGCAATGGTGTGATGTTATTTCCACACCGCGAGATAAGAAAAATAAGAGTATCCCTTCTCCAGCACTTCGAAAAAAAAAAAAATAAATAAATAAGGGGGAGATGATGTAACGTACCAGGAGATGTGACGTACCTGCCAGAAGGACGCACACGACATAAAGGCAGATAGGAATCAGAATAAAACGTCCGCGTAGCTCAATTGGTAGAGTGACTTATTCCGGAAAGTATGAGGGGTGATCACGGGTTCGAATCCTGGCACAAGACAGACCGTTGTGGACGGAAAAATTTAGACCTTCGTTGCAATGGATTGATAATGGTTGACAATGAATGATTCTGATAACACAACCTTTGCAAGCGTATTCAAGCAGGGAATAGCGGTAAATACTTTTTTCAAACCTCTAGTGCAATGAAATGTAACTTCATTAATACCAATGGTTTGACGTAAATAAATTAGCTTCAGGCGAAATAGCTTCAGAAATTATATTACTTGTAAGACTTTTATACAAGATGAAAAGGAGACACGAAGTAAAAGGAAAATAGTTTTGCGTTACGCGTATATGTCATTAGAGAGTTTCGGTTTAGTAATACCATTCTACAGCAGCGTTCATTTCTTTCGGGTTTCCACATTTGCTGACTTCGAGTCACGAAACCAGTAAGTTGAAATGCATGCCATCAAACTAATGTAATTGCAAGAATGCAAATACAGATCTTCTTTGCTTGTATTTGCGTTTTGCCAAATCGAGAAAATCTGAGACGAATGAATGAACGCTAACTCAAGAAATCTTGTTATAAACGCAGATAAAGTATAACATTTCTGCCAACGAAGTGTTTGGTGCAATGAGCTCTTTGTCTGCATTTAAAAAAAATATAGGAGCTAGTTATGGAGCACATAATCTTCCAATCATTTCGAAGCTTTGAGAAAATTCCAATACTGCTACAGAGAAACATCATTGTACTATTTTTTAGTTGCGCTATGAATCTCATCTGGGAAATATAGGAAATTACTTTGAGAAAATTGGAATGCAGCTACAGGGAAACATTATTGTGCTATTTTTTAGTTACGCCATGAATTGCATCTGAGAAATTCAGAAATTTCCTTTGAGAAAATGCAATGGTGCTACTAAAGAATATCATTGTGCTATATGCGCTATGAATTGTACCTCAGAAATTTAGAAAATTCATTTGAAAAAATTGCAATTCTGATACAAAGAAAAATCATTGTGCTACTTTCTAGTTGCGCTATGAATTGCATCTGGGGAATTTAGAAAATTTCAATGCTGCTACAAAGAAACATCATTGCACTATTTTCTAGTTGCGCTATGGGTCACATCTGGGAAATTTAGAAAATTTCTTCGAGAAAATTCCAATGCTGCTACAAAGAAAAATCAATGAAAAAACGCTCTCTAACTTAATCACACACACCGTCAATGCACGATGATTTAACGTCATTATGTTAGCTTGAAATTCACATGAACGATGATTTAATTTCATTAAGTTATACTCTGAAGAGCAATTGAATTAGAGGCAGCTGGCGTTATGCAAATGTGGCGGTGTGGGCGGCCCTGTAAACGGAAACGACATGACGTATGCAGCGATCCGACAATATAAGGAGTGATGCGACGGGAATCAGTAAGAGTCGGACGCAGTATGGGTAAGACGAAGAATCTAAGCGCCTTTGATCATGGGCAAATTGTCGGGGCCCGACGAATGGGGCACTCCATCTCGGAAATCATCGGACGAGCGGGGTCCTTGTCGGCTAGCTCGCATTGTAACAGCGGATTGACGGGCCACAGTGCAAGAAATCACTCGGCAATTTAACGCTGGTGCACAAAAACGTGTAAGCAGTCACACCATCCGGGACCATCTTCTCGCTATGGGGTACAGAAGACATCGTCCCACGTAGGTAGCGCTGCTGACCACACGTCACAGGGTGCAAAGATTAGCATGGACGCGGGAACATCGCCACTGGAAGCTAGACATGTGGGAAAATGTTGCCTGGACTGACGAGTCGAGATTCACGTTGGTCCATGCGGATGGCAGGATACCAGTACGGCACAAACCACATGAAGCGATGGATCCTTCTTGCCAGCAGGGTACGCTTGAAGCAGGTGGGGGTGACATTCTCGTCTGGGAACTGTTTACGTGGGCTGAAATGTGATTCCTGGTACGTGTGACATCGTCCCTCACAGGTCAACGTTACCGGGATATCCTGGAAGACAGTTTGCTCTCGTTTGTGCGTTCAACATCCCACTGGGGACCTCATCCTGCAACAAGACAATGCTCCGTGCCTTCGCTCCGGAATTGTATCCGAATGGTTGGATGAACACTCCACCGGCGTGACCTCGCTTCCTTGGCCAGTTACGTCACCTGACCTCAATCCCATCGACCACATCTGGGATGCCATCGAGAGAAATGTTCGAGACTCTGACTATCCTCCATCAAATCTTCGTGAACTGCGGGAGCTTGTTCAGGGTTCGTGGATCCGTATGGCTTCCCAACGCTTCCGGTGTCTTGTCGAGTCTATGCCGAGACGAATCGCAGATGTCATCAGGGAGACAGGTGGTGCTACACGTTACTAGACAGGAATCTCTAATTCAATTGCTCTTCAGTGTATATAGCACGAAATTCGGTGTGTGTCATTAAGTTACATATAGCACGAAATTAGGTGTATGTCATTAAGTTATATATAGCAAGAAATTCGGTATGTGTCATTTAGTTATATATAGCACGAAATTCACTTGTACTTACGATTTTTTCAAACGCTCTCTTGCTATCTATTGAGATTTAGGTATTCATCGAAAAATGTCTGTGGCAGTCTGACTGCGATTTAAGTAATCAATGAAAAAGTGCTGCAGTTTCCTGATTGAGATTTAGGTAATCAACGAAAAGGTACTGTAGCTGTCTGATTGAGTTTCATGTGTTTAAGCTTTAAGCCGCTTCATTGCCCAGCGGTTTCTTTTTGTCACCTTCGATTTCTCGCCACAGCTCGCCCTATAGTATGGTGGCTTTCCAGACTTGGTAGCTGCAGTCATAACTTTCTGTATAGTTGCCCAGGTTACACTAGACATATCTGTAGTTTCAAGCACAGCTGCAACTACTAAACTGTCTCCAACAATTTTTTATACTTACAATTCAGACAACAGACAAGTAGGTTATTTTGTCTCGGTATTTTATCACTTGTGAAGAAGTGGCTGCCTGTATATTCGGTTCTTAAAAGTACATACTACCTGCATAGATGCAAAAACCTTCATCACTGCATGTTCATCAATTGGTAAGTGAGCTATTTTAAAAATACTACTTCTATAATAGGTGTCTAATTTTTTTGGCCACGCTCTGTGAAAATAGCAATGTTTCGCTGATAGCTTCGACCGTAGTAGACGGATTAAAAAATTCATTCGGCCTGAGATTTCTAAGGTTTTTCTTTCCCTTTATTCTTTTTGCACAGGTCTGTTGAGGACATAATGTTTAAAACTTGTGAAATATTGCGGAATATTTTAAATCTGATATTTTTAAGATGTAGTTAGTATATCTAAGGTTTTTTGTGGCATCATATCATTGTTGAAAGTCTATTAGTAGCGCCTTACTGCATCATGAGGAGTATTGGGAAGACTTCAATGAAAAAAACAAAAAATCGGAGTCAAATCTTCCCATTTGCCAAGTGACGCAAACACATTTTACTCACTCAAAAGTGGTTAAATCCTTTCAGCTCCTAGCAAGATGCTTTACGATCGTCTTTAGTATGTATGTTACTCCTGGGAATTAAAAATAACTTGGAGAAAAT
The DNA here is from genome assembly GCA_039090855.1 of Macrothele yani. NCBI lineage: Eukaryota > Metazoa > Arthropoda > Arachnida > Araneae > Macrothelidae > Macrothele > Macrothele yani. The sequence continues at coordinate 19,736,659 of CM077002.1, read as the reverse complement.
TCCCTAAGCGGTGGCAAGCGAGAGTGTAGTTGCTGAAGCTTTCTCATTGAAGTATGAGAGTCTCCGCAGCAAAGATGCTTTCTCCATCTCTGGGTCTTTTCACTTTAATAGGATAGTGTCTTCCGCTGTCTAGAAGATTTTTCTCTGCTCGTAGTAAGAGCTCCTCATCCAATTTTTAAAATGGCTTAGCAGAGCTTTACATAAAAACACAGAAACCCTTTTTACAAAGCCTTGGCTCAGTAACAAAATAATTTCCTTTGAGTTATTTACTCTAACTCTCTTAATTTTCCAGGCCGAGAGAAGAAGTTATTTTAACTAGGACTGTGCTTCGTAGACAAATATTTATTTTATGCTACTGCTGAGTGTAAAAACTCAGGAAAATCTAGGAAAATAAAACATTGGTTACCAGATGAATGAAGCTTGCATAACAAAATGGCTTCCTGTGAAAGTAAACATTGCTGAGAGTTTTAAAAATATTAAGGATACAGTAGTCCACCCTTATACGCGATCTGCCTTTCCGCGGTTTCAGTTACCCGCAGTTCGAAAACATTAAATGGAAAATTCCAGAAATTAACAATTCATAAGTTTCAAATTTATTATTATTGTTATTATTATTAATATATTATTACTTTTAGAGATTTCACCTCTTCCTGAGGGGTTTCTTCTCTTTCTTCCGGGACAGGTACGACGTACCAAGTCTGGGAAATGATATTTCTTTCTCTCAGTTTTCCAGGAACCTCCTTACTGTCACACAAATGCTCAGAATAGCTGCCTTCTGTAGTTCCATGTAGGTGTTAGGTTGAAAGTCTAGTGTCTGTATTGAGCTGTGAATAGTCTTAAGTACAACTCCTATGGCTGATATTACTATGGGGACGGCGGTGACGTTCTCCATATGCCACATTTCCTTGACTTCGTATCGCAGGTCGTTATACTTTGACCGCTTCTCTCCGTGCATCTTCTGGATGTTGCAAGTGTTAGGCACGGCTATGTCAATGGGGTATTTTGACTTCTTCTCCTTGTCAAAAAGGATAATGTCGGCCCGATTGTGGGGAGTGGTCTTATCTGTTCTGATCGATCTGTCCCAGTACATCTTGTGGGTGTTGTTCTCTAGAAGCGTTTATTATTATTATTATTATTATTATTATTATTATTTATGTGTTAAACGAGACATAGGTCATTATTAAGACTCATATATCCCAAAACCCTCATCATGAAACGGAGCTTAAATTATATGGGTCCTGAGTTTTGGGATGGACTGCCTGTTGAGCTAACTACAACAAATAACCTAAACTTATTAAAAAAACTAAGAAAAAAACTAGATGAGTTAAATTAAAAAACATAATAATAATAATAATCATAATAATACAATTGTTTACAATATAACTAACACTTAACATTGCTGCTGTGTTTGATGAACATGTGCTTTCTTGTCTACATAAGCGTAAAATCAGGGTTTTAGTCAGGACTCACAGAGGCCTTTTCCCGGATTCTTCCTTGCTGTTCTCTGAAATACAGAATACTGATGTTCTTCCATTAATCCTGTTTCCACTGTTCAACGGTCCACTGTCGACGCTGTTTGCACCACGTTAGCCGAGCAGCGCTATTGAACTTGGTGATCAAAGGCTTGTGGGTGACAGCACGTCCATGATAACCAAACAGATGGGCTTCCTTACGGATGGTATTCATCGAAAGAACACTCCCGGATGCTTGTTAAAACTCCTCACGGATGTGGCCCATCGATTCGGTGCGGTTCTTCCGAATTTCTCTGGCCAGCACCCGTCGGTCTCTAACTCCCAGTTTTGTGGGTCTGCCGGGTCGGGGCACATTCCAAAAGTCACCTCTCATCTTCCACTTGCCAGTCACGTAGGCCACTGTCGATTTTGAGTACTTAAGCTCGCTGAATATGTCACGTATGGATCGGGCATTTCTATGATACCCGACGGTTACACCTTTCTCGAAATCAGAGATCTCCAAACTGCGTGGCATCTTGCATGCGAATGGTTGCGTTGTTTTTTCCCACACGATATTTAACGGCGGCGGCCGTGACGTGTATCAGGACTGCAGATATCGTCGATTGCAGGGGTGTCCAATTACTTGTTGGTAGATAGTGTAGTATGATTCTCAGCAATAAATGCGCTGGTTTTCCCGGAAAATGTTGGGAACTACTTTTAGTTGCGGTGATACGTTTCACGTACCATCCGCCTTCAGTGTCATCTTAGGGTGAATCGAAGTATAATTTAGGGTCACTGGTTCCAGGGAAGGAAGAGAGCCAATGCCATAAGACAAATACTACATCCATGCCTCACCGGTATTCGAACTGCGACATATCTCAGAAGAATGGCCAGAAGCCAACGCTTCCACTTTTTGCGCAATCACTTTTTGCTGTGAGGCAATAATCAACTTTTTACTGGGAAGTTGCGGTTATCGAGTAATTACGACCATACTCACAATCATGAATGCGATCCTAACAAGCTTTTAAGCCACTTCGATAGGACGAGACTTATTCATAAATATTTTCCAAAGTTTGCGAAAACACAAGTTTTTCCGTGAGACGAAACGAACTCGCGCCTCCTCGCTCCGTAGTAAGCTGCTCTCCCAACTAAGATACACGGACGAAATGTATCGCTGCAGATTTGTCGTCTTGACCCGTGCTTTACCTCCATGGTACGTCACAAGTTCACACTTCATCAGGATTCCTAATCGGGACCAACCTCACACTCCTTAGTGTGACCGTAAAAAGTGAACACTGTATTTCGACACCTCATCTACACAACACTCATACTCATAAATGTTCTTCTAGTAAATTTAATGCTTTATTCATCCGTTCAATCACTACGCGAGTCATTATTCACGAATGAGATTACAACGAAATTATTTTATTTAGTCGCTTCCTTATGATGTGAATGTCATCTAGATAAAGCGAATACTTATTTGGAACTACATTCACAATCATTAATATGATTGAAACAAACTGAACCCGTTTTTTACTTCGGTATTTAACGACCTATTTTTTACGCAAATAAATTCTTCTGTGGACTTAGAAAACACTTAAAATCACATCTAATCTCAAGAAACACAAATAGAATGATATACAAAGTACTTCTAAGACCAGTTTTAACTTATGCCTCGGAAAACTAGGTATTAACAACGGCAGATCAAAGACTGCTGGGTCTGTTTGAAAGAATAGTTCTTAGATATATTTTGGAGCAGTAAAAGAGAATGGTGTGTGGATGAGAAGATACAACCATGAACTATACAGAATATTTAACGAACCAGACATTATTAAGTATGTAAAAATAAATACATTAAGTTGAGCTGGACATATAATACCCAAGTATAGCAATAGAGTAGTTAAGATGATTAATGCTAAGCCGGAAGGAGAAAGAAGCAGTGGAAGACCTAAATTAAGATGGGAAGATGGAGTGATGCAAGATATTAAGGCTCTTGGAGTCAAAAAATTGAAGGAGTTTGGTTTTGAATAAAGAAGGTTGGCAGAGGTTTCTGAAGAAGGCCACTGCCCACAGAGGTCTGTCGAGGCTGTGTGGTCAGGGCCCAACAGGACTGGAAATTAGGGACTGAAGATTTAACGACCTCCATAAGAAAATGCAAATCTGATTGCTATAAGCAATCCTCCCTAATATAGGGTCACTGCTCCCGCGAAAGGGACAAAGACAGCTCTGTAAGACAATACTCCACAAACACCTTATCCGGGAAACAAACCCAGCTCGAACGTCTAGTCATATACCTTTCGCGTCTGACACTCAGCTACTAAGAAGGGTCTATTTTCTCAGCAACTTTATAAGGAGAACACGTTTTAATGAATGTGGCCCCAACAAAATTGATATTTAATCAAGTTATTTCATTTGAACCACATTCATATTGTTGAACATGGTCCTAACATAGTTGAAACTATATTAGGTCACCTCATCAGAAACACACTCCTTAATATGGTACTAACAAAGCTAATACTTTGCAGGGCCATCTCATTCACATCCCATTGGTCCTTACGAATGTGTTTCCAACAAAGTTATCTTTAATCAGAAAACTTACACTCATGAATATACATCTAATATAGCTAACATTTGCACTAAACAGAATCCTAGTCCTGACAAAATCTTCAAAATGTTTAATTTTATTTTTTAAGGAACGGGAAATTCTGATTAAACTAAAGCTGTTCCCTTCCTCAGACACACTATTCGCAAACCAAGTTAAACCTGAAAAAAATGGGAGCGCCATTACAAATATAAATGAAAACGAGAAATGTCCAACTACGGGGGAATAATTAAAAGTTTTATTTGAAACTAAGAGAAAATCATTGTGATAAATTTCAATGCGTTCTTCTCCTCGGAAATATTATTTAAGATGTTTCAAAGTCCACGAATACCTATTCACAGAAATATTTACTTTGTGAGACAAGTACTTTTAATTAAAATACAATAACATGGGAGGTACTTAATCATAAAAATTCATCGTTTGTTCAATATTAGGGCTTAAGATTTCCATTTTTTTCATTTCATTTCATTTACTTTTCGTTATATATAATATATATATAAAACTTGCCTGGAGAGCTTTTGGAAGAAACAGTTTAATTTTCAAGAGCAATATGCCATTATGTCTTAAAATAAAAGTGTTTGATTAATGCATCCTTTCAGTGCTTACGTATGGTGCAGAGGCGAGGACCTTAACTAAAGGAGACATACAAAAACTGCAGACAACTCAAAGGAGCCTGAAGAAGTGCATGCTTGGTGTAACCAGGAGAGATAAAAAGAGGAACTCGTAGATCAGAAAAATGACAAGAGTGTAAGTCATCGCGATCAGTGTAAAATCCCTCAAATGGCAATGGGCTGGACATATTGCCAGAAGGACAGACCATCTGTGGACAGCCGAAACTTTAGACTGGATTCCAAGGGACAGGAAAAGATCCAAAAGAAGAGCACATGTGAGATGGGTGGATGAAATTCCAAAGTATGCGGGAGTAACATGGAGGAGACTGGCATAAGACAGACCGTTCTGGAAGAAACTTGGGGAGACCTTCGTCCAGCAGTGGATTATTAATGGCTGACAATGATGATGATGATATATATATATATATATATATATATATATCATCATCATCATCATCATTGTCAACCATTATCAATCCACTGCTGGACGAAGGTCTCCCCAAGTTTCCTCCACAACGGTCTGTCTTGTGCCAGTCTCCTCCATGTCACCCTGCATACTTTCGAATTTCATCCACCCATCTCCCATGTGGTCTTCTTCTGGGTCTTTCCTGTCCCTTGGAATCCAATCTAAAATTTCGGCTGTCCATCGATGATCTGTCCTTCTGGCAGTATGTCCAGCCCATTGCCATTTCAGGGATTTAACGCTGATCATGATGTCTTCCACTCTTGTCATTTTTCGGATCCACGAGTTCCTCTTCTTATCTCTCCTGGTTACACGAAGCATGCACCTCTCCATGCTTCTTTGAGTTGTCTGCAGTCTTGTATATCTCTTTAGTTAAGGTCCACGTCTCTGCACCATACGTAAGCACTGGAAGGATGCATTGATCAAACACTTTTCTTTTAAGACATAATGGCATATTGCTCTTGAAAATTATGCTGTTTCTTCCAAAAGCTCTCCAGGCAAGTTTTGTACGCCGATTAATTTCTTCATCAATGTGACCCTCACTTGACATCTGCTGTCCAAGATAAACATACGTGTCTGTTATCTCCAGCTTTTCTAAATCAATCGATAAATCTTCATTTCTTGTAAAAGCATTGAACATCACTTTTGTCTTCTGAAAGTTCATTTTTAATCCCACTTCTTTACTCTTGTCAGCAAGTTCCTGGATCATACTCTGCAGCTCTGATGGAGTAGTTGCAAAAATGACTACGTCATCAGCAAAACAAAGGTGGGTTAGATAATCTCCATTAATTTTTATCCCTTTGTTTTCCCAGCTCAGCGACTGAAAAACACTCTTCAATGTGGCATTAAAGAGCTTCGGAGATATGGTGTCACCTTGTCTCACTCCCTTTCCAATTTTTATGTGTGTTGTATTTTCAAACAGCCGAATCTTTGCACTTGCATTTTCATAGATGTTATTAATAATATTAATGTATGCATCTTCAATACCGCAGGATTTCAGAGCCGTGGTAACTGCTGATGGTTTCACCGAATCAAAGGCTTTTTCGTAATCGATAAAAGCCATGCACAATGGAAGTTCATATTCCCTCGCTCTTTCAATTAGTTCTCTCAGTACGTGGATATGATCTATTGTGCTGTAGCCACTCCTGAATCCAGCTTGTTCTCTCGGTTGAGCCATGTCCAGTGTTGCCTTCAAGCGGTGTGAAAGAACTTTAGTGAAGATTTTACAAACTACTGATAGGAGGCTGATAGGTCTGTAGTTTCCGAGATCCTCAATGTCACCTTTTTTATGTAGCAGGATCATTGTAGCGGTGTTCCAATACTCAGGAATCTTTCCTTCATTAAGGCATCGAGTGAAAATTTGGGCGAGTACTGTTTCAATTTCTCCACTTGCTTCTTGTATGATGTCTACAGTAATTCCATCTTCTCCTGGAGCTTTTCCACTCTTCATGTTCTTGATTGCATGTGCAACTTCTGCTGGAAGGACTGGAGGAACTCTGGTACTGGTATCTTTCATGATGTCTGGAGTGCATGTATCATCCCTTTCATATAATTTGGAGTAGAAATCTTTCACTCTTGTCAAAATTTCGCCTCTATTTCTTGTTACAGAACCATCTTCTTTTCTCAGTGCCATAATCTGTTTTCTTCCCTTACTGAGATGTCCCTTTGCTATCTTTAGGCTTTGGTTGTTTTCAATTGCTTTCCTCACTAGTTCAGAGTTGAATTTTCTTACGTCTTCAGTGATACTTTTTCTTACTGTCTTGCATAGCTCTATATATTCCACTTTGGAAGTCACATCTTCTTTAGTTGTCCTCATCTCTCTTCTTTTTTGCATCAACATTTTCGTTTTTCCTGATAATTTGTTTACATGCAACTTGTTCTTAGATCCAGCTAATTTTGTTGCTGTTTCCATAAGAGCTTTGGTTACTTTTCTGTTAACTTCAGAGATGTCCACTTCTTCCGATGTTAGGCCTTCTAAAGCAGAGAACCTGTTCTTCAGTTCCAACTTGAAGGTATTATGGTGTTTTTTAAGGTTGGTTATGTCAATAGATTTTGTTTGTCTTATGAGCTTGCCACGTTCAAGTTTAGTGTTGAGGTGCATCTTACATCTCACCAATCTATGGTCACTACCTGTGTTGAACTTGTTTAGCACACTGCAGTCTTCTATGACGAATTTTTTGTTACACATAATAAAATCAATTTCACTTGTCGTCCCATTTGGATGTCTCCATGTCCATTTCCTGTGTGACTTTTTCTTGAAGAAGGAGTTCAAGATGAAAAACCCTTCTGCCTCTGCAAACTCAACGAGAGTATTTCCACGCTGGTTTCTGTTGCCGTGACCGAATTTACCTACTGAAGTTTCATTCTGTTGCCGTTGCCCTATTTTTGCATTGAAATCTCCCATAATTATTTTCAAGTGCTGCTTACCTTTATTATTTAGATGACAAATTTCCTCATAAAATTCTTCAATTTCTTCTTCAGGATGACTTGTGGTGGGTGCATAAGTTTGAATAATCTGAGCCTGGTATCTTTTCGAGAGTTGGATAACAAGTCGTGCAGCTCTGTCAGAGGAACTTTCAACTTCTACAACTTTATCCTTCAGTTTCTTGTTTATTATAAATCCAACACCACTAGTTCTGCTAGTATATATATATATATATATATATATATACATATATACACTGAGTGGCCACTTTATTATGACCACCTGACAGTTTTAAGCAAATGAGCTATGGCTGCACGCTGTTCCCGCCAGAGGACGAAGCTAGTATAAAAAGGAAAACCTTAGTGCTTACGACAGTAGTAGAAGTGATTTTTGGGTGACGAGATGAGTAAAAAATGCGATTTTACGGACTTTCAACGTGGGATGATTGTAAGAGCTCGGAGTCATGGAGCGAGTATCACCGACACCGCCGCATTAGTGAAATGTTCCAGAACAGCTGTTGTTAAAGTGTTTAAAGACTAAATTGTCAGCCAAAAAACTGGGTCTCTACGTGCAACGTGTGGTCGTCATTGACCAGTGACTGCTCGGGCGGAAATGACAGTGTCCAGATTGGTAACAGACAACAGAAGGGCAACAGTGCAGCAAATTACAGACCATCTTAATCAAGGATCCTCTCAAATGATATCTGCACGCACTGTTCGCTGTACACTGCATCGGATGGGATATGGCAACTAAAGGCCTGTTCGAACACCTTTCCTGTCTGCAGTTAACAAGAGAAAACGTCTCCAGTTTGCACAGGAGCACAAGGATTGGACATTCGATAATTGGAAACAAATTATGTGGTGCGATGAATCACGTTTTCAGTTGCACCATGCCGATGGGCGAGTGAGAATTTGGCGGAAACAGCACGAAAGCATGGACCCCAAATGCATTGCTGCAACCCTTCAAGCTGGTGGAGGCAACGTTATGGTTTGGGGAATGCTTTCCTGGCATGCTTTGGGCCCTTTAATTCGAGTTCATAAACGTCTGACTGGCACATCATATCTAAACATCTCTGCGGACTAAGTGCATCCTCTCATGTGGATGGTTTATACCAATGGCGATGGCTACTTTCAACAAGATAATACGTCCTGCCATAGTGCTCGTATTTTACAGGATTGGTTTCAGGAACATGCCGGTGAGTTTACTTTGCTATGGTGGCCCCCACAATCTCCAGATCTCAACCCCATTGAGAATTGGTGGGATGAAGTGGAACAAGCCATCAGACAGCTGGATCCACAACCCTGTAATCTCACACTCCTGGAAAGTGCTATTCATCAAGCATGGTCTCAGATTCCACAAACCACCTATCAACATCTCGTGGAGTCCATGCCACGAAGAATCGACGCAGTAATAAAATCAAAAGGTGGTCCAACGAAGTACTGAGGGGTGGTCATAATAAAGTAGCCACTCAGTGTATATACTTATGTGCATGATAACCACCGAACATGAAATTGAGTAAAAGGCTGTGTAATTTAAGAGGAATTAATTTGAATATGGCTCTACCTCCATATTCAAATTAATTTCCCTAAAGTTATTTAAAATTTTGACCATCCTATTTTGTAATGATGTTAATTTATATAAATTATTTTAGTAGTTTGTGTCCATACTAATAAACAATGAATCAGACTTTAGTACAGCATTTTAAATGTTTTAATTGTTAAATTGTTTGAAATTCTCGTAATTAAACCGAATATATTCCTGAAATTTTATTTACAATATTTTGTATAGGAATTTTTCCATTTTAATTCATCCTCAATTATTATTTCCATATATTCAATATTATCGACTATTTCAAGGATACAATGTCCCACAAAAATTGATGGTGGATTAACAATCTCTATCTCCCTTTTTAAAAGTCATAATTTTAGATTTTTTCAATATTTAAACACAGAAAATTTGTACTTAGTCAACCATGTTTGTGCAGTATTAAAACAGTTGGATTAAATTTGATATGTTCTGTCAGACACTAGGTTATAACGAAGTAAATTTCTCAGTCATTTTTATCCGCGCCAGGATTCGAACCCGGATCCCCTCATTCCGGAATAAGTCACTCTACCAATTGAGCTACGCGGACGTTTTTTTCTGATCCCTATCTGCCTTTATATCGTGTGCGTCCTTCTGGCAGGTACGTCACATCTCCTGGTACGTTACATCATCTCCCCCTTATTATTTTTTATTTTTTTTCGAAGTGCTGGAGAAAGGATTCTCTTATTTTTCCTATCTCGCGGTGTGGAAATAACATCACACCAATGCGAGATTTTGAACGGTCGGGTCATCCGGATAGTTCGGGCGCCATTATAACGAAGTAAATTTCTCCGTCATTTCTGTCAACGCCAGGATTCGAACCGGGATCCCCTCATTCCGGAATAAGTCACTCTACCAATTGAGCTACGCGGACGTTTTTTTCTGATCCCTATCTGCCTTTATATCGTGTGCGTCCTTCTGGCAGGTACGTCACATCTCCTGGTACGTTACATCATCTCCCCCTTATTATTTTTTATTTTTTTTCGAAGTGCTGGAGAAAGGATTCTCTTATTTTTCCTATCTCGCGGTGTGGAAATAACATCACACCAATGCGAGATTTTGAACGGTCGGGTCATCCGGATAGTTCGGGCGCCATTATAACGAAGTAAATTTCTCCGTCATTTCTGTCAACGCCAGGATTCGAACCGGGATCCCCTCATTCCGGAATAAGTCACTCTACCAATTGAGCTACGCGGACGTTTTTTTCTGATCCCTATCTGCCTTTATATCGTGTGCGTCCTTCTGGCAGGTACGTCACATCTCCTGGTACGTTACATCATCTCCCCCTTATTATTTTTTATTTTTTTCGAAGTGCTGGAGAAAGGATTCTCTTATTTTTCCTATCTCGCGGTGTGGAAATAACATCACACCAATGCGAGATTTTGAACGGTCGGGTCATCCGGATAGTTCAGGCGCCATTATAACGAAGTAAATTTCTCCGTCATTTCTGTCCACGCCAGGATTCGAACCGGGATCCCCTCATTCCGGTATAAGTTGCTCTACCAATTGAGCTACGCGGACGTTTTATTCTGATTCCTATGTGCCTTTATATCTTGTGCGTGTTTCTGCCAGGTACGTCACATCTCCTGGTACGTTACATCATCTCCCCCTTATTATTTTTTATTTTTTTCGAAGTGCTGGAGAAAGGATTCTCTTATTTTTCCTATCTCGCGGTGTGGAAATAACATCACACCAATGCGAGATTTTGAACGGTCGGGTCATCCGGATAGTTCGGGCGCCATTATAACGAAGTAAATTTCTCCGTCATTTCTTTCAACGCCAGGATTCGAACCGGGATCCCCTCATTCCGGAATAAGTCACTCTACCAATTGAGCTACGCGGACGTTTTTTTCTGATCCCTATCTGCCTTTATATCGTGTGCGTCCTTCTGGCAGGTACGTCACATCATCTGGTACGTTACATCATCTCCCCCTTATTATTTTTTATTTTTTTTTCGAAGTGCTGGAGAAAGGATTCTCTTATTTTTCCTATCTCGCGGTGTGGAAATAACATCACACCAATGCGAGATTTTGAACGGTCGGGTCATCCGGATAGTTCGGGCGCCATTATAACGAAGTAAATTTCTCCGTCATTTCTGTTAACCCCAGGATTCGAACCGGGATCCCCTCATTCCGGAATAAGTCACTCTACCAATTGAGCTACGCGGACGTTTTATTCTGATTCCTATGTGCCTTTATATCTTGTGCGTCCTTCTGGTAGGTACGTCACATCTCCTGGTACGTTACAAGGTGTTCAGTTTCTTCAGCTCATTAGAAATATATAACTCAGTATATATATTCGATAATCTGAATTTCTGTCTCTTTCATTCTTTCTATGTAACATCCAGATCCTTTTCCAGGATATTTTGATAGTGGAAAATCAACTTGTCTGATGTTTCCCTTTGCACTGTGATCAGATTTATTTGAAAATCCCTTTGCATTCCATTCTTTGTTTTGGAGATTGGGTTTGACTTATTCTTTGAAACGTAAGAGATCTGTTTTTGTTGTAGCTATAAACATTTGGGCACCTATAAAAAATAAGCTAGAGTGAATAGTTTTTTTTCTGTATCAAATTCCATTCGATCGAATGCTTTCAAAACACTCACTACTGCCAATGTAGCCAGGACAGCAAGGAGAAACGAATTCATAATGGATGCTTGATATACTGAGCTCGACAGGAAAATTCAAAAGTTCGAAATTTCTTTTAAGGACGTTTAAAGATGTTAGCTAGAGTGAAATCTGTTACTTCGAAAACTGGAACTCAGAAACAAGAAAAAATTGTCTCAAAGAAATGTCTGGTAATTCTCTTCCTCGATCACCTCGAAAGTTCTACATGGAAGGACGTCACTGCTTTTCTACGACTTGTGTGGTTCTGCTTTGAACAGGATAAGTCGCTTCTTTCATCTTCGTTGGTCGTCGACATTTGGCCGCCAAAAACAGCACAATGGAAAAGACATAGCTTTTTGGTACTGAATGTTTTATTCAACATACATACATATCCCTAAATATGAGATGTTAGCTCCACAAAGCAATTCAAACCCCAGAAAAGTTTTTAACGTGTAATTTACTTACTGTTACCGTATCAAACTTCTCCATTTACAACGATTTTGACACACATCTTGGGTTTCACTGACATCCATCAAACGATATGCACAAGATCTTTCGTACTTCATACTCATAATCTTTTTTCTCATTCAAATACTCCTGAATCTGATCCTCTCATGACATCCTTGGACTTCCTCTGCCTTTCTTTCCTACCAATTGGGCTGAACATTTTTCCTTAGTAAGCATCTCATCACTCATTCTTTCAACATGGCCAAATCACCGAAGAATATTAGTCTCTACCTTACTAACAACATTTTGCTTCATATTACACAACTGCAGCACATTTTCATTCCTCACACGATCAGAGAGTGTTATGCCACAAGCTCCTCGTAAATAACGCACCCCTCCAGCACACAAACGACTTCTATGTGTCTTCTTCAATATCCAGGCTTCACTGTGAAACGTATACTCTAATTTAACTTTCATTTTTAGTTATTTTCTCTATGTAAATTTGAGTTCATTCTCCTTCGCGTTCCCCAAACGCAACGTGTTAGCTTCTCTCTCGCAAGAGTATGGTTAGCAAGACCTTGAGGCTGGAACGTATGCCGTGCGTATGTGTCCCGTGAGAACTGGAAGATATGTCATATTTGAGCAGCAGCAAAGGTGTGGAGATGGTGGATGTTACAATGTTATAATCGTGAAGCGGCTTTGTTTAATTGAAGTTTGATCTATTTGAAGGCAGCTTGTCTTTGGTGTTGGTGTTTTTCCATAACCCAGGGTTCTTATTTCTAACGCACATCAGTTGGATTAAGTTAATAGTACTGAAAAGTGATTGTAGTTGTGCCTTGTTGAAAGTGCCGAAGGAGAGTTGGCAAATTAAAGACTAACTGTAAGCAACGTCTTCTTGAAGTTTCTTGGGTGACTCCTGTTTCACGGTAGCAGAAGCTTTATAGAACTTATTTATGTAGTGTTCACTCAGCCATATATACACGAACATTTCAACTGCCATACATCAGAGTAGGAACAATCATACTTTTATACACAGCCATGCAGGACTCTCTTGGGAACCCATCATTCCTGTGAAAACTTCCTAAAGCAGCTGTGACTTTCAGTGAAGAATTCACTGACCTACTAATTTCACCGTCTAATTTGTTCCCTTTGTTAAACATGCTTGTTAAATATACAAACTCATTCACCTGGTCCATGCCATTTAGACTTATCTTGCATTCAGTACTAACAGTTCCTCGCTCAAAAACCATAACTTTTGTTTTTTCTTATTTATACTTAGTTTGAATTTCATTCAAACTTCGTACATCTTGGACAACATACTCTGTAACTCACTTTTGCTCTCTGGCAACAGGACAGTGTCATCAGCATAGAGCAATTTGGACACACGGATATTACCAAGACATAAACAATTATTGTCCATCTTGGCATCTCACATGCACACATCCATAAATATATTAAACAGCCATGATGACATTATACAAACACTACAGAAGATCGCCCATCTTTTATTTTAACAAATAACAATAAATCTTTTCGATTCAAAACACACGAATATTTACACATTATTTTTGCTCTGTATAATCATGTTCACGTGATAATTGATTTAATTTTGTGTGGATAAATTTCATTTAAGATAAATGCTATGAAGGTAGCATATATCAGGAGATCATTAATTTTGTTTTTTTCTTGAGGTATTATGTTCTCCCTCTGTTACGCCTGAAGCTGACTGAGTACCAGTCCCGTGAACTTGTGTTTATAGATTCGAACCACTGACCAATCATCCGAGCTGGCATCCTAACCTAGCTTGAGGTAATGATGAAGCACCTGCTCTTACCCCACTGGCCATCCACCCTCACTTCGGTGCCAGAGGTTCCATATTAAGGGCAGGCAAAAGCCCATGGCTACGATACTCCGGGCTAACTGTCTCCCATAAAAAAAGAACTTGCCGTAGCAAACATTTTATGAAAAACGTGGCCAGATGTCCGCATGCAAGCGGTTAAGAAACTGGATTGATATATAATAGAAATAAATTCTCGCCTTTTATTGGTTCTTCGATAAAAGAAGCTAATTAATTTCGTGGCTGATATTTTTTATTTATTTGTTGTGAGGGAAATGACACGGAACACATCAAATGCGAAATCCTCGAATTAGATCGCGGTAATGAGAAGCAACGTACGAAATGCGCGCATCCTAGGAAAATATTTTCACATCGTTAGCGTCAAGCTCCGAATGTAATCTATACAGATATGCTCAGTTTTCTGTGTGCCATCAATATTTTACTAGCATGGTAAATAAAAGTAAACAAATCCTCTAAAAGAACTACAAATATTTAGCTCCAAACAAAGAAAATTCAGAGTCTGAAGAAATATTGAATTCAGGTAATCATACAAACTACTAGCAGATAAATATCCATCATTTAGCTAGAAGCAATAATTAATTTTTCGGTGTTCATCAATGTGTACAAACTGGATAGATTGTGTTGCAGTATTTATGAAAAAAACAATTTAAACATAATTATTTTGCGAATGCGGATTTTTTAGTATTTACCTTGTTTCGTTTGTGTAGTATCCCTCCGGTCTTGGCATCCGTCCTAAAATCATTACTTTTCCGCAAGTATCTTCAGATCGCTTTCCTTTTTTTTTTTTTTTTTTTCTTGAATGCCAGATTGTGGTCGAGATAACTTTTAAGATAGGATAACAGATTTTGGTTTCCCAAGGAAACAGTCCTTTTTTCTGATATTATTACGGGCGAAAATGCTACTCTTAGTTATAGTTAGTTACAAGCATACCAACACCTTATTGAAGAAACATGAACACAAAGAACCTGTACTGAAGCGTGAAGGAAGTTCCGTTTCTTCGTTGTTGTTGCTTTCTTCTTTCTTTTTTAATCTGCCGAAGGAACATGCGGGCTTTATTGTGTAATGAAAGATTCATGCGGGAATCATTTATGACAGTAGGAGAGACACAACCACTTGATATGATCGAAGTATTATTCGGCAACGATTCAAAATTTTCCGGAACTCACTTTATAAAATAAAAAAATGCTCATGCAAGATTTATAACTCCTATATCTTCGAAATTTATTAACTGAACTCACTGTTCACTGTTCTTAACTGAACTCACTGTCCAAGTTATAAGAAAAGAAAAATTTTCACACCCACAATGTAAAAACATGATAATAAAATTTTAATGAAACAAACTTCTTAAACAGTCGTTGTGGATTTACACTAACACTGCTAAAATTCTACGGAAGTAATTCCGTTCGCTTTAATGTCATTCAAGTTGCCTGAAAAAGGTTAATTTTCAGTTTAATAATGTGTATATTTATATATACACTGCTGGCCACCGAAAATGCAACACCAAGAAGGACACGAGATAGCAAAGCCAGATTTACTGGACACATAACAACAGATACAAAGATTAAACGATTGAGCTTACGGGCCCGTGCGACTTGCGGAACACGCAGACATCAATAGTTCGTTTGGCCCCCATGGGTGGCAATAACGGCCGTTACACGCCGCGGCATCGAACGAAAGAGGCTTTGGATGTGGGCTTGGGTATGTCGGTCCAGGCTGCTTCCACACGTTGCCACAGTTCATCAGGCGTACCCGCCGATGGTGCTTGCCAGGCCACTCGGTTGCCGATCTGCGACCAGACGTGTTCGATGGGCGACATATCGGGAGAACAGGCAGGCCACGACAGCAGTAACACCTGGTGGGCCGTGAAGAATTGTTACACGATGCGTGCTACGTACGGTCGCGCATTGTCCTGTCCTGTTGAAACGTGGCCGTTGACAGGTCCTGCCTGTTAGGGAAGACTACAGGTTCCAAAACGTCGGAGATGTAACGGTGGCTGTTGAATGTACCGGCGATGCGTACCAGAGGGGGCGGGTGTCATATCCAATTGCGCACCAAACCATAACGCCAGAAGACGGAACGTTATGGCGTTGCATAATGCAAGCGTCATACAGTATCTCGCCGCGGTGCCGCCACACGCGGATCCGACCATCGTGGTGTTGCTGGCAGAAGCGGGATTCGTCGGAGAAGACAATGTCGTGCCATTCCGTAGTCCAGGTGCGGCGTTCAATGGCCAGCTGCCACCGCACTCGCCGGTGGTGAAACGTCAATGGTAATCGGAGCAATGGGCGCCGTGCGACAAGTTCCCGAACCTGCAGACGACGTCGAAAGGTACGTGCTGACACATGTTGTTGCGCAACACACCCTAATTACTGCGCTAACGTTCGTGATCTGGCGGTGCGAGCCGTCAATGCCCGCAGCACAACATGCCGGTCCTCTCGTTCGGTGGTGTGCCGCGGCTGCGGCAATCGCTCACGTCGGTCCGTCCGTCTCTCCTGCACCCACCGAATCCATAGTCGCCTCACTGTGGCTGGATGTCGTCGCACACGGGCGGCGATGTCTCGGTAAGATAAACCGCTGTCGCGATAAGCCACTATTCGTCCTCTGTCGAACTCCGAAATGTGCTTGAATGACTGCCGTATTCTGCGACGAGGCATCAGGAAGCTTCTCACGCACAGGTCAGGCATCACAACACACTTCCATTACTTACACCCCGCCTCCTGTTCACCCTTCTTATAGTGCTTCTCGGTGGCGTGCCGGGCGCACATGATTTGCATATGCCCCGCAATGCTAATCATTTGCGCGTGCTCTCGCGGGCGACACATGCTGCGAATTTCAGGCTAATCGGATGCTTCCTTCTTGGGGTTGCATTTTGGGTGGCCAGAAGTGTAGTTTAACATAAATAACGTAGTTTACATCTCTTTTCTGAAAGTAAATTCCCAACCTTACCTAATAATTTCAGTTTCGGTTGCTATTCTTCCGTTTTTCAAATGCACAGTTTCTGAAGCTTGCTGGTTCAGGAAACAATTTGATTTGAGACCCGATTTCGTTCCTAATTTTTACAACAATTTCCATGCAGAGTATTTTATTCATTTTAGAGAAAATTTCTCTGCAGCAATATTCTGAGCAACCAGGTTTTTCAAATTTAAGAGTACGTTGTTTTGGAATGTCCTGTAAATTTGTTAGAATTTGACAAATTGTTAGTTACACCAGAGTGTGTCTGTCTGAACGGTATCGCAGGTGAAGTTCACAGATTAGTACACAGGGTACATAAGAAAGTCCCTTTAGCCTGGAATAACTTGCGAACAGAGAGAGGTACAGTTATGCAAGTGAGATAACCGTATAGTAAAGCAACAAAGCTTGATCGAATACAACCGCTAGCAGCGCCCCTAGTGGCGTAATGCGGAAGCTAGCCATTGCAAATCGAAAACGAAAAAAGATAGAGCAAAATTTCCAAACACAAAGTTGTACAGCATCAATTAATTAGTACAAAACGACATTTGTTTCACACGGATAAAATAAACTGTCACCTGAATACTGTAAAATATCCGAAATCGATACGCGACCTTTTGTGTGAACGTTTGAATCGAACAGGCATGGGTACGAGCAAATGCACACTTTATTGCATAAATGCGTACTTATGTCAATACAGTTTGATGACGTCAGACAAAACAAAAACAAAAAAGGCAAACTGGCGCACAGTGATAAAAAGTTAATGTCGAGTATGCTCGAAGAGTTCGCCATTGCCCACGAAAAACATTTGTATTAGTGAAAGTAACGGTGGAACACTGCCTCGTCCGACCAAAGAATGTTGAATAAAAAGGCTGAGTCACCTTCAACATTAATCAACGCCCAGTTGCACCAATTAAATCGACATTCATTGTCCCGTGGTGACAGTTCTTGCTGCGGAGTGATACGACAGGGATGTTCACTTTGAGCATGCAGTATTTTCCATACACGGCCCCGTGTTAAGCCATTCGCCCTGCTGATATCTCTCGCACTGCTTTGTGGATGGGCTAGTGCATATGCCAAAATATCCTCTGCCATCATACGCATACCTGCACCCACTGGTCTGCCAGAAAGAGAACGACTTTTAGTGCTTCCTGTCTCCCTGAGCCGTATCACTACACTTGCGATGGTAACCGCACTTGCATGTGGCACAGCTGGAAAACGAACGGCATATACCCGTGCAGCTAGCGCCGCGTTTCGTTGGCATTCGCCGTAAATAAGCACCGTCTCGCAATATTGGTAGTGAGTGAAGTTCGCCATTCTCACACAGCGTACGTACACCTAAACTTCTGATCAGCGTACATCCTGCTACTGGTTTTTATATCGTACTGTAGGTACGGTACAACGTCACAATCTGCGTTTGCATACGGCTACATTTGCGAAAGGTGAATATACAGATTCGAATCGTCGCGCATCGATTTCTGAAATTTTAGTGTATTAAGGCGACAATTTATCTTATCCGTGTGAAATAAATGTCGGTTTGTACTAATTAATTGATGCTCTACAACTTTGTATTTGAAAATTTTGCTCTATCTCTTTTCGTTTTCGATTTGCAATGGCTAACTTCCGCATTTCGCCACAAGGGGCGTTGCAATTGGTTGCATTCTATCGGGCTTTGTCGCTTTACTATGCCGTTATCTCACGTGCATAATTGTACCTCTTTCCTTTCGCAAGTTATTTCAGGCTAAAGGGAATTTCCTATGCACCCTGTATATACAACCAGAGAACCGGAATTCGGTTAGTAGAATGTTCGAAGTCAGAATGGGAAAAGTTGCCGATTTATCGGAGTTTGACAAAGGACACCTTTGATTGTGAAGGCACGGCGCCTGGGAACTACGATCTCGGAAACGGCGATGAAGTGGCGATAAGTATCCAGATAACCCGGGATATCTATCGCCACCTCATGGAATCGATGCCTCACAGGCTGGCCGCTGTTTTGCTGGTTAAAGAGGGTCTTACAGCTTATTAGGTAGGTGGTCATTATTTAATGGTTCATCAACGTATGATTACAATAGAGCAATTTGATTTAAATGTATTTGAATTACTTCTTATTACAAAAACCGGACATTTGGGTTATTTTGCTTAATGCTTGAAGGATATGTCCACCAAATGCCGGACATCTGGTTACCCTGTATAAGTGGTGCAAGCTTAACGTCCGTCAGATTAAAACCAAGTGTGTATTGGAGTGATGTAAAGCTCGGCGCCGTTGGAGTCTCGAGCAGTGGAAACGCGTTATCTGGAGTGATGAATTACTCTTCACGAACCGGACGAACAAGTCTAGTAAGTGTGTAAGATGCCTGCTAAAGACTATCTTCCTGACTGTGTTGTGCTAACTGTGAAGTTTTGGTGAAGGTGGCACAATGCATTGAGTCTATGTTTCCATGCTTTGGACTAGGCCCCCTATTTCCCGTGCCAGGGAACTTTTACGCTCCGACCTATAATGAAATTGCACAGACATCCGATTTATTGTTTTTATGAATTAATTTATTTTACCAAACTGTTCTGCAATGTGATTAATTCTTTTCATTTAGAAATAAATAAATCCAATTCAAGTTATTGACAAATCGGTTTGCTGCCTGAGTTCACTGTTTGTAGATGCACTGTGCTACCTTTTTTTATCTCCATGTCACTCCGGCATGTTTCGGAATTTCAAAATCTATTGTGCGATGAAATTTGCTGCGAGAAAATCTACAGTTGGGACGAATGCGTTTCTTATTGTATGCTAAAGGAATTAACAAAACGTTCATTCGAAGAATCCTCGCAATGCACAATTCTTCGTTTCACGATTGCTCTGGCTTCGCGATTGTCTAGTTTATTTTTAAAAGGAATTCATTATTTTCTTGATTTTGTTGTACAATTTACAGGTCCAGTTAACGATTTCGATTTTTCCTATAAATGCGTCTGCTGATAGATGCATAGTCCACTAATTCAAGACTTTAACAATCGTTTAATGTCTTCACAATCTAATTTTATGGTACAGTAAATATATTTCCTGTGCTTCGTAGTTTATGATATCTACTTTCCTGAGAAAAACCCCAATGTTGAAGTATGACTGTGTTGCACAACCTAGCTTTTTGTTAAAAAAATAAGCTTTAGCAAACGGACCTTATCAAAAATGCTAACAAACATCGCGAGATCACTGACGAACATAAAATGCCTCTAAACATACATTTCAGCGGGGTAGAAACTGAGCTTCAGCTCGAGTAATGAGCTAAATCCGTGGACAGTATGTCATAGGTAGTCCCAGCTAATCCGTAATCTCATTTAAAGTTCGGGAGTGCATTTCCTCGGAACAGAAAGTTGTATTTGCGTTCCCTGTTTGAAGGGACCCAGTAATCTCATTGGAGCACAGCCTACCTTATTAATCCCTTTTGTAACAGGTGATTCTTGCTCCATATGCCGAGAGATATGTCTCTAAAGATACTGAGCCGTATTTGCGCTCTTACTTTCCGAGAAAGGAGACGTCCCGATCGGTTAGCTGTCTCAAGGGGTAGAGATTTACTTCTTAAGTGGCAGAACATTTTATTCTCCCCACGTTGGAAATAGCAAGAGTCAATACTTTTTCGTCGAGCGGTCTCTATTAGAGCACTTTACGGATATGAAAGTTGAGGAACGCATAGTTACATATCGGAAAGACTAAAAGTAAATATTTAACAAGTGAAATATTCTAAAAATTTGAAAAAGGATTGATTTTCGGCCTTTTCGGTCATCTTACCAAGCTTCTCAACTCCGCTTTTTTGTTCAGGTTGTCAAAAAGTTTAGAAAAATTGTTGTTCTTTGCAATATTATTAAAGCACTGTTCTAACAAAACCCTTGTAATGCCAGTGCAACTGCAAAAGTAACGTTGCTTACTCTAAGGAAGGGGGAGGTGACCAGAATTTTAGGTGAAATGGTCATTTTTTTATTAGTTTGATAAGGTAAATTGTTAACAATGAACATGCATTTATTGGCATTTTAAACTCGCAACACAAGTTTGTGACAATCAAAAAGGTTGTTCGTCGAAAAGGAAAGAGGGCCTAATAAGATAAAAAGTTTTTTTCATTTTGAAATTTTTGGATGAAAACACATATATAGTGGCGAATAGAAACACCCCTAAGACTCTATGCACTAAAGAAAGAAAGCTCAGTAGAAATGTTCTTCGTGCAGAAAGAAATCCAGCTGAAGTGCGCACACACACACAAACTTCAATTGAAATGTCAAAGGCAGAAATAAGATTGTAAAAATTTTGGTGTTCATAAATTAAGGCTGTAATATATAAATTAAAATATTTAATGAAACTCATAGAATTTAATAAAAACTTGTTTGGACATATCATATTTCTCGGGATATAAGGCGCACTTTTTTTCCAAAAAAAATTAAAGCCAAAATCGCCCTGCTTCTTATACACCAAAGTTCGGGTCGCTGATGGCCTAGTGGTAACCGTTCGTGACTGCCACGGTGAAAGCTGAGGTTCGATCCCAGGTAGATACGAACGCTTGAACCACTAAATATCCGCCTTTCATCGGATGGGCACGTTAAGCCGTCGGACCCCGGGTACTGACCCCTGGCAGTAAATAAGGGCGTCTTCCTTCCCCTTTCTACCTCGCTTCAATGTCACTTTTCTATCGGACACTCTAGCCCAAACTTGCTAGCTTCCTATTTCTAAGAGTTGTTTAAGACCTGTGTGTCAAACACTCCCTTCCTAAAATCCTCTACACATGATATGATATGATTTATACCGAAGGTCATTATTATTATTGTCATGAATATACGAGTATATAGTCAGGTGATGCGTAACATCACAGCCTCTCCTTGACAAATGTCAACCCCGCCTTCTCGTGGTACATCCTGTTCCCACTAAAGGGGCTCTGACGACCGCCAATAGCGGTATAACTATACCATCGGGATCAGAGGAAATTCTATCCCACACTCACCAACCCGCTTGGCCAGCGTGGTGAGTTATGGCCAAACCCCTCCAAAATGACTCCACAACTTAAATCTTGGCCCTCAGTCTCCGGCAGCTGGAATGTACCTGTTCAAGGCAGCGGCCAGTGCGACATGAAGGCAGAGGGTGCTAAGAATCCCCGGAGGACCGGACTAGGCTGCCATCTGATGCTGACCTTGGCAACGTACAATGGACGCTCCTTATCTTCTGATTCAAGGCTTCTTGAATTGGAAGAGGAACTACAAAGGATCAAGTGGGACATCGTGGGGCTAAGTGAGGTAAGGAGAAAAGGAGAAGATCTCATCGAACTGAAAAGTGGACATCTCTTCTACTATCGTGGGACAGATACTGGCAGAACTAGTGGTGTTGGATTTATAATAAACAAGAAACTGAAGGATAAAGTGGTAGAAGTTGAAAGTTCCTCTGACAGAGCTGCACGACTCGTTATCCAACTATCGAGAAGATACCAGGCTCAGATTATTCAAACTTGTTCACCCACCATAAGTCATCCTGAAGAAGAAATTGAAGAATTTTATGAGGAAATTTGTCATCTAAATAATAAAGGTAAGCAGCACTTGAAAATAATTATGGGAGATTTCAATGCAAAAATAGGGCAACGGCAACAGAATGAAACTTCAGTAGGTAAATTCGGTCACGGCAACAGAAACCAGCGTGGAAATACTCTCGTTGAGTTTGCAGAGGCAGAAGGGTTTTTCATCTTGAACTCCTTCTTCAAGAAAAAGCCACACAGGAAATGGACATGGAGACATCCAAATGGGACGACAAGTGAAATTGATTTTATTATGTGTAACAAAAAATTCGTCATAGAAGACTGCAGTGTGCTAAACAAGTTCAACACAGGTAGTGACCATAGATTGGTGAGATGTAAGATGCACCTCAACACTAAACTTGAACGTGGCAAGCTCATAAGACAAACAAAATCTATTGACATAACAAACCTTAAAAAACACCATAATACCTTCAAGTTGGAACTGAAGAACAGGTTCTCTGCTTTAGAAGGCCTAACATCGGAAGAAGTGGACATCTCTGAAGTTAGCAGAAAAGTAACCAAAGCTCTTATGGAAACAGCAACAAAATTAGCTGGGTCTAAGAACAAGTTGCATGTAAATAAATTATCAGGAAAAACGAAAATGTAGATGCAAAAAAGAAGAGAGATGAGGACAACTAAAGAAGATGTGACTTCCAAAGTGGAATATATAGAGCTATGCAAGACAGCACGAAAAAGTATCACTGAAGACGTAAGGAAATTCAACTGTGAACTAGTGAGGAAAGCAATTGAAAACTACCAAAACCTAAAGATAGCAAAGGGACATCTCAGTAAGGGAAGAAAACAGATTATGGCACTGAGAAATGAAGATGGTTCTGTAACAAGAAATAGAGGCGCAATTTTGACAAGAATGAAAGATTTCTACTCCAAATTATATGAAAGGGATGATACATGCACTCCAGACATCATGAAAGATACCAGTACCAGAGTTCCTCCAGTCCTTCCAGCAGAAGTTGCACATGCAATCAAGAACATGAAGCGTGGAAAAACTCCAGGAGAAGATGGAATTACTGTAGACATCATACAAGAAGCAAGTGGCGAAATCGAAACAGTACTCGCCCAAATTTTCACTCGATGCCTTAATGAAGGAAAGATTCCTGAGGATTGGAACACCGCTACAATGATCCTGCTACATAAGAAAGGTGACATTGAGGATCTCGGAAACTACAGACCTATCAGCCTCCTATCAGTAGTTTATAAAATCTTCACTAAAGTTCTTTCACACCGCTTGAAGGTAACACTGGGCATGGCTCAACCGAGAGAACAAGCTGGATTCAGGAGTGGCTACAGCACAATAGATCATATCCATGTGCTGAGAGAACTAATTGAAAGAGCGAGGGAATATGAACTTCCATTGTGCATGGCTTTTATCGATTATGAAAAAGCCTTTGATTCGGTGAAATCATCAGCAGTTACAATGGCTCTGAAAACCTGCGGTATTGAAGATGCATACATTAATATTATTAATAACATTTATGAAAATGCAAGTGCAAAGATTAGGCTGTTTGAAAATACAACACACATAAAAATTGGAAAGGGAGTGAGACAAGGTGACACCATATCTCCGAAGCTCTTTAATGCCACATTGGAGGGTGTTTTTCAGTCACTGAGCTGGAAAAACAAGGGGATAAAGATTAATGGAGATTATCTAACCCACCTTCGTTTTGCTGATGACGTTGTCATTTTTGCAACTAGCCCATCAGAGCTACAGAGTATGATCCAGGAACTTGCTGACAAGAGTAAAGAAGTGGGATTAAAAATGAACTTTCAGAAGACAAAAGTGATGTTCAATGCTTTTACAAGAAATGAAGATTTATCGATTGATGGAGAAAAGCTGGAGATAACAGATACGTACTTTTATCTTGGACAGCAGATATCAAGTGAGGGTCACATTGATGAAGAAATTAATCGGCGTACAAAACTTGCCTGGAGAGCTTTTGGAAGAAACAGCATAATTTTCAAGAGCAATATGCCATTATGTTTTAAAAGAAAAGTGTTTGATCAATGCATCTATCCAGTGCTTACGTATGGTGCAGAGACGTGGACCTTAACTAAAAGAGACATACAAAGGCTGCAGACAACTCAAAGAAGCATGGAGAGGTGCATACTTGGTGTAACCAGGAGAGATAAGAAGAGGAACTCGTGGATCCGAAAAATGACAAGAGTGGAAGACATCATGATCAGAGTTAAATCCCTGAAATGGCAATGGGCTGGACATACTGCCAGAAGGACAGATCATCGATGGACAGCCGAAATTTTAGATTGGATTCCAAGGGACAGGAAAATACCCAGAAGAAGACCACATGGGAGATGGGTGGATGAAATTCGAAAGTATGCAGGGGTGACATGGAGGAGACTGGCACAAGACAGACCGTTGTGGAGGAAACTTGGGGAGACCTTCGTCCAGCAGTGGATTGATAATGGTTGACAATGATGATGATGATGATGATATATAACAGCAGCAACGCGACGCGGCATAGACTCCACGAGCTCTCTATAGTACTGTGAAGACAGTGCACAGAATGCTT
Source organism: Macrothele yani (assembly GCA_039090855.1). Taxonomy (NCBI): domain Eukaryota; kingdom Metazoa; phylum Arthropoda; class Arachnida; order Araneae; family Macrothelidae; genus Macrothele; species Macrothele yani. The sequence continues at coordinate 19,711,586 of CM077002.1, read as the reverse complement.
GCTGAAAAGCGTCCAACAATTCCGTAATATTCGCCGGTGGAGTATTCCTGGCATTGACAGCACGTTGAAAGGAATCCCAAATGTTTTCGATGGCATTTAAGTTCGGCGACTGAGGGGCTCAAGTCGGGATGCCAAACTCCGTAGAATGTTCTTCCAGGCATAATCGGGCGACCGTGGACGTGTGCGGTGCGCATATCAGGTCGCATCCGTCGTAATGGGCGCATGGCATAAATGGGTGCAAATGATACCAAGGGGAAGTTACGTAGTCTCCACCAGTTGAAGCTGTTTTCAGACGTATGAGGGGTCCTAATGCGTTCCAGCTGAAAACACCCCCAAACCATGACAGAGCCACCGCCAGCCTGCACTGTGCCTTGAGAGCAAGCGAGAACCATCGTCTCGTGGGTTTGTCGCCACTCCTGCCAAAAACACTTGTTGCTCCGAGCCGTCAGACCAGGCGACACGTTTCCAGTCATCTAGCGTCCAATGATGATGCTTTGGAGCCCGGGCGAGACGCACAGTCTTCTGTTGTCGGATCAGCAATGTCACCCGGGTGGGCTGTCGGCTTTAGAACCCCGTAGAACACAGGTGACATTGCAATGTCCGAGCGCTGATGATACTACAGGCCCGAGCATTGAATGAGGCAATGTTGCACGCCGCAAGGATGTTACGATGCGTGCCAGACGTCGCTGTGGACGATCATCCATAGCTTTTCTACGGCCACATCGGTCTCGCAATCTGGAGCTTTCATCTGAGTTTTTGTAGTCCAGGTTCACCCTTGAAATCGAAGACCGTGTAAATCCAAATTTTGTGGTAATTTCCGAGATGGGGTGACACATCTCCCTGACGCCGACTATGATACAAAGTTTGAAATCGCTTAACCGTTTAACGACCATAACGTCCAAAACGCCCGTACGTACAAACTGCCATAGAAGCCCGAAACACCTGCCTAGAGCGAGTCAGATTTCCCATCTTTACTTGTTCTTCAAATTGTCTCGACCTATGAGGGATCAGCAGGAGTCAATTATTGTTGTTATTAAATAAAAGAAGTGAAACAACAGACAGTTTCGGGCGTTATTGTATTTACAGTGACACAAGATTTTTGGGTCATGGTCGTTAAAGGGTTAAAACCTGAGAATCTGCAAATGCTACAACTTGAGCTTACGGAGATAACCGCCTCTCTATGTACGGCGTTTGGGGACGATACGATTTACCACATGGGTGTGGTGCCATGTCATGGAAATGGTAACGCAAGTTTCTTCTGCACGTCAGCGCACTGCTGCTGAAAATTCTTCTGTTTACGCAGATCTCTCATAGACAAACGCAAAAATCCTATTTATTCATTTTGAAGTAATTTTTGAAAAAAATCCATTCCTGAAACGCGCACTTTAGCTGGGTAACCTGCTTGTCCTTCCAGTTTAGGACCGAAGATGCTGCCATATCCGACAGTCTTGCTCCCTTGCTCGTCGACAATTTTTTTTTTAACTTCGAACGGTTCTTGACAAGCTGTAGATTAAAGAATATCCTGTTCCCAGGAATTGTTAATATGTCAAAGAATGCCCATGGTGTTCCACCAAGGCCACTTTACTTTGATATATGTCATAAGCGAGGACGACCATCCGAACCAATAATTAATGCCATTGGCAGTACGAAGGTGTGACGTCACGTGCAAATCATGCAGCGTATGTACGCACACGATTTTAAATGTCATTTTTTGCTCAAAAAATAAGGTTGCGTCTTATATTCCGAAACATATGGTATATTTTGACATAATTTGTCAGAATTCTGTAAAATGCGAATTAATGTGCATATTGATCATGAATAATGTGACAAGCATGTAAATATCAAATTTTTAGACGTTAGTGTTTCGGATACCGCTCGGAGACAATTAAAGTATGCTGTCACTTCTAACTGCTATCCAGGCTCGACAATGATCCTTTATGCTTTTAAAAAAATTGGCCCATGGGCTCAATAGAGAGATGCATTCATTCCTCTATCAGAGGGGTTTCCAATTTTGTGGGTTATTTTCTGAGGGTTCATGATTTGCAACTTGCCACCCTAAAGCATTCCGAATGTTCTTTACTGGGTTGGACTTGGATGTCCAATCCACTTTTTGTATATCTTCGTCTTTCAGTTATTCATCCAGAAGCCTCGCCCTATGAAAACGGGACTTATCGCTCTTGAAAACAAGTTAGTAAATTCATGCAATGCATTGATTATGATACGCTTTCCGACATACCAGAAATTATTACTCAAGTTATGAGGATAATGGCTGTGGAATAAATCTCCCTCCTGTGTCCTGATCTTTGACCCCATTTCGATGATATTCAACAGAACCGGTTCAATACACATCAAGAATAAGATACTAAAGTTTTGTCGCAATAGAAGCAGTTTTACGCAAGTTATGAGAATAATGGCTGTGGAATAAATCTTGCTTTTGTGCAATGACATTTGACCCCATTTCGTTGATATTCAACTGAACCGGTTCACGATACCTCCGGAACAACATGATAACGTTTTGTCTCAATTGAAACATTTTTTGGTAAGTTATGATGCACAAGGGCAATGGAATGGATCCCACTCCAGTGTCCTGACCTTTGACCCCATTTCGCCCATTTTCAATAAGGTTCGTCCCCAGTGGCTCCCTACCACATACTAAAATTTCATCGAAATCGAACCATATTTACGCATGTTATGACGCATAAAGGCAATGAAATGGATCCCGCTTTTATGTCCTGAACTTTGACCCCATTCCACCCATTTTCAATAGGTTTCGTTCCCAGGTGGTTCTTTACCACATACCAAAATTTCATCGAAATAGAACCATTTTTACGCAAGTTATGACGCATAAGGGTAATGGAATAATGCCCGCTCTTATGCCCTGCCTGACCTTTGACCCCAATTTGCCAATTTTCAATAGGGTTCGTGTCCAGGTAGTTCCCTACCACATACTAAAATTTCATCGAAATCGAACCATATTTACGCATGTTATGACGCATAAAGGCAATTGAATGGATCCCGCTGTTATGGCGTGACCTTTGACCCCACTTCACTCATTTTCAATAGGGTTCGACCCCTGGTGGTCCCCTACCACATACTAACATTTCATCGAAATCGAACCATTTTTACGGGAGTATCGTGCCGACGGACAGACGGACGGAAAAAGCTGGAGCATATACGCTTCTTCAACCTACGGTTGGAAAGCGTAAATGAATTCTGGATAAACAGCATACAAAGAAATCGTACGTGAAGTTAAAGGATGTTTTCTGGACAACTGTCTCCGGCGAAAGTTCTATCGACGACAAGTAAAAATAAATGATCATTGATCGTAATACTTGCTCAACCATCATTAGTCGACCTCCAAAACCTTCCTTTTCCACTATATTAGCGGCATAATTACGGCTACCTACTCCTCTCCAGACGTAGTAGCATGGGGAATGACATATTAGCAACAATCTTGACTCATCAGTAAATAATACACGTTCCAACTGCTGAAGTATCCATTTGCGTTGCTGTCTATTCCATGCTAATTAAGTTTTTTTGCGGATATGAGTAAACGATACACAGGCCACACACTTCCTGCCATAATTTCTCGATGCTTTTTGGATAGAGTCAACCTTGGTAATTTTCCAGTTGCAAGGCAAGCACTAAGGAGAGCTATCAAGCTGTCATGCGTTTATTGCCCGTTTGTACTTCGAGCTACCTACTGGGCGTACTGCTCTATTTTAGACCTTGGTATGTCCGTTTATGGAATGCTTCTGTTCCTTTTAACTGTCCCCGTGATATGATATACTGTATGTTTGAGTACAATCATAAATTTTGCAACATCTGCGTGATTTTGGCCTGTTTCTATTCTTTGGGTGGCTACTGATTGTCATTTAGAAAGGTGTGTGAAAATATTTTTAACACAACTTGTACATAACAGTAATAGATTCATTGTTAAATCCAGAATAAAGGCAAAAGCAGAGAGATCATCTTTTAAATTTGTTCCTAATTTGCATATTCCGTGATGAATCAGAACATTTGCATCGAGGGTCACCAAGAACAGGATTACCACGTACACGTTGTCTGTTATTATTGTAACACTTTATTTCCCTTTACAAAGTTCACTAAAACCTCGAACGTCCTTACTGTATGCACAAAGGTGTATAATATGTATTTTCAACCTCTAGCGGAAATTCTAGGCGTTATTAGTAGAAAAATATGTGCAGAAATAATTTCCATCGTGATAAGTATCTCATACAAAATAAAGTTTGTTTTTAGTTCAGGACAAAATACATCCACATGTAAAAGCATTTAAAAAACTTAGAAAAATATAAAAACAAAATTCCTGATCGTAATTAGTAATGGAGTGAATGAGGTAAATATAATATAATACAAAAAATTATTGGATGTTTAACGACCACCGTGAGCAACTCAATGGGCTATAAGCAGTCCTCCGTCCCTAATTTAGGGCCACTTGTTCCAGGGAAGGGAGAGAGACAGTGCAATAAGACAAACACAACATCCATGTCTCACCGAGATTCGAACACAGACCCATTTCGGACGAATGATCAGAAGCCATGGCTTAGACAATTGTGCCAGCGGGGTGGAAATAATATAATAAAATATAATATAATCCAGGAACTTGCTGACAAGAGTAAAGAAGTGGGACTACAAAAGAGCTTTCAAAAGACAAAAATGATATACAATGCTTTTAAAAGAAAGGAAGATTTATCAATAGATGGGAAAAAGCTGGAGATAGCCGATACCTCATTTACCTTGGACAGCAGATATCAAGCGAGGATCACATTGATGAGGAAATTAATCAGCGTATAAAACTTGGTTGGAGAACTTTTGCAAGAAACAGTGCAATTTTCAAGAGCAATATGCTTTTATGTCTTAACAGGAAAGTGTTTATCAATGCATTCTACCAGATACTTGGACTTTTAACTAGAAACGACATACAAAGGCTAGAGACAACTGAAAGACGCATGCTTGGTGTAACCTGTAAAGATAAGAAGAGGAACTCACGGATAAGGAAAATGACAAGGGTGGAAGATATCATGATGAGAGTAAAATCCCTGAAATGGCAATGGGCTGGACATGTTGCCAGAAGAATGGACCACCGATGGACAAGTGAAATTTTAGACTGTATTAAAAGGGACAGAAAAAGACCCAGAAGAAGACCGCACGGGAGATGGATGAATCAAGTTCGAAAGCATGCCGGAATTACATGGAGGAGAGTGGCTCAAAACAGACAGTTGTGGAAGAAACTTGGGGACGCCTTCATCCAGCAGTGGATTGGTAATGGATGACTATGATGATGAATATAATGTAATATAATATAATATAATATATCTACGTGCTGGCTTCAGACTATTCGACCGAGGTTAGTCCGAATCCCAGGGCGAGGCATGTACGTTCTGCTTGTCTCAGAGCATTGGCTCTTTCCCTTCTCTGAAGATTACAGCTTATATTGATAGTCGCTTCACTACAACACATCAAACGCATAGCTTAATTTAAACTTGTTGACTTAAAAGCTTATTGTATGTGCTTTTCATTGAACCCGGATGCTTGACTTTCCGCTGAAGTTAAAAAGTACTTGACTATAAATGAAATCACTTCAGCATAACGCCAAGGCCAAGGCCAAAAATGAACCAAAATGACACATTGGGATTTAGCCTTTAATTATTAGTCATGACACATCATCCAAATCACACGCTTTTTATAATGCACACTAATTAGCCTTGAATAAATATCATACATGTTTTCATACATGGCTTAATCCACATTTAATTATATCCTGTGTACGATGAACAAACTTGAGTTTCAAGAAAAAAATTTCGCCCGTTAATTAATTCACGAAAACACGGAACATTTCCTTAAATAATAGAATCAAGTTTACTCTCCCATATTAAAATATAATGTACTTGACAATCGTGTAAATAAATGAGCTGTCGTACCCGTACAAGAAATAGTGTTCTCGAAAAAAAAAAACACACATTGAGCTCTTATCCCCGGGGTCTAACTTCTTAATTTTAATTTTGTCCTGCTGTCAGGTGCTGCTAACTTCAGATTGATGGGAAGAAACTCGTGACGTGAAACCTAGAAAATACTTCACGAGAATAAACAAAACGTACGTAAAAAAACACAGGAATTCAAGTTAAAGCATGAATTGGAAGTATGAGTCACATGTTTGAATATTAACATTTGGTTTCAACTACACACATATCCGCCGCTGAACTACAAATTTTTATGCAGATACACGCAACCGGTACTTACACAGCCTATATGCAAAATGCTACATGATCACATGCGGCACCACGTGATCTATGAAACTATAAAACTCTTGCTCGTCAGTAATTGTCAGTAGTGTTGAACACAATGGGAAAAACAAAGGTTTTAAGGAGTTCGATAAAGGGCTTACACTGAAGAGCAATTGAATTAGAGACAGCTGGCGTTATGCAAATGTGGCACTGTGGGCGGCCCTGTAAACGGAAACGACATGACGTGTGCAGCTATCCGATAATATAAGGAGTGATGCGACGGGAATCAGTAAGAGTCGGACGCAGTATATGTAAGACGAAGGATGTAACGCATTCGATCGTGAGCAAATTGTCGGGTCCGACGAATGGGTCACTCCATCTCGGAAGTCGTGCAGGCACTGGGGTTTTCACGAGCCACTGTGTCACGGGTGCACCGTGATTACATTGAATCCGGTAAAACCATCCCCGCAAGGGCCAACTGCCGTGGACAACAGTGTGTGGATGAGCGGGGTCGTCGTCGGCTAGCTCGCACTGTAACAGCGGATAGAAGGGCCACGGTGCAAGAAATCACTCGGCAATTCAACGCTGATGCACAAAAACGTGTAAGCAGCCACACCATCCAGAACCATCTCCTCGCTTGGGGTAAAGAGCCATCATCCCACGAGGGTACCGCTGCTGACAGCACATCACAGGGTGCAAAGATTAGCATGGGCGCGGGTACATCGCCACTGGATCCTAGACATGTGGAGAAATGTTGCCTGGACTGCTGAGTCGAGATTCACGTTGGTACATGCGGATGGCAGAATACGAGTACGGCGCAAACCACATGAAGCGATGGATCCTTCTTGCCAGCAGGGTACTCTTCAAGCTGGTGGGGTGGCATTCTCGTCTGGGGACTGTTTACGTGGACTGAAATGGGACCCCTGGTACGTGAGACATCGTCCCTCACAGGTCAAGGTTACCGGATATCCTGGTAACGTTGACCTGTGAGGAACCACCTTAATCGTTTTGTTCCCTCTACGGATCCTCCACCACGCACACTCTAGCAGCTGTCAGTCAGCATGGCTGCACATACCTGTGAACACCTTCCAGCACCTTACTGAGTCACTTCCAGCCCATCTAGCCGCTGTCCGCGCTGCACACGGCGGTTACTCTGGATATTAGCTGGTGGCCCCAATAATGTGACTCGACCGTGTAGTAAGTTCGGTTTCTACAGAACGAGTCCCCTGACATTGAAGGAAGGCCGTGTGTTCTGCAAGGATTATATGCATTGTTTCCGATCAAGTCCATCCTGCAATGTAGACTTTTTATCCTGCAGGTGACGGGTGATTCATGGACGACAACGCACTGTCCATCGTGCAAGATGTATTCAGCAGGGGTTCATGCAGCATGACGGCGATATCCACTATCTGCTCTGGCAGACGCAAAGCAGGACTCTGAAACCCGATAAGAATGTCATGACTTATTAAGCACTGATTTTGTATCTATTTCACCAGATGAGAATGTATGAGACATGCTAGAAAAAATAGATCCTAGAGCAAAGTCCACTTCCATCAAATCTCAGCCAGTGAAAGAACTGTCTGGTGAAGGCCAGGTATGCTAAACGTAGATGCTCTAATATACCTTGTTGAATCTGTGCCAAGTTGCATATGAGTCAAACGACGTCCCATATTTAATAACAGTTTCTAATTCAATGACTGGCATGTGTATGTGCTCTCACCTTGCACAAATACGAATGTTTTACCAAACAGAAGTCATCGCTCTTTCTACGTTAATAAGTGAGTGACGATAACATTCACATCGGCCGCCAACGGGAATCAAACCCAGGGTCTTCCAGTTACGCGCCGGACATGCTACCACTGCACCACAGCGGTCTCAAATTCTCCAGACTCACAAGTGATTAACTGTCAAACTACATGGCAGGCTGCTTCATGGGGCCCCGCACATTGCTGGGAGTCTGAAGAATTCGAGGCCTGCTGTGGTGCAGTGGTAGCATGCCCGGCGCGTGATTAGAAAACCTGGGTTCAATTCCCGTGGCAACCGACGATAATTTTTCCCTGACTCATTTATTAACGTGGAAAGAGCGATGACTTCTTTTTTGGTGTTCCTGATCTACGTCGACTGTATGAATTAATTACAAATGTTTTATTACACGTCTCGCTTCGATATAGGACAGTTGAGGTTAATGTAAATGATGATTAACCTCATTCACTCTTTCTTGTCTTGTGCAAAGAGAGTATATGATTGAACGGAATCCCCATTACGATGTGGCGACTTTTAAGTTAGCAAAAAATCTTCCCATAATCGCGCAAAGATAATAATCATAAAAAAGGAAGATAAAATGTATATATTTATGTGACTGTCTATATTTAAAATTTGTTTTCTGTTTTGATTTTTTTCAGGAAATATATTACGTTAATTAATAAAAATTTCATTAGAGGAGCCATTTTTTGTTAATTTGCTTGATGAGAAAATTAAAAGCAAAGACATGGTTCAATGGTTGTAGATTTATCCTGTCTGAGAACAGTGATTCTCTTCATTATGTTTATTCCCGGGAAGATACCTGAGTTGAGTTATTGCGAAGTCATCAGCAGAGCATCCGTCGCAGAAAATCCGATCTCGCTATATACATGTTGGAACGCGAGGAGTAAAGTAAAAAGATTTCTGAATTATTCGAGGAGATTTTCGCAGGTTTTCATAACATTATTATTCTTAACAGTGCACTGAACTCTATTACCACTCGAAAGTTAGAGGCCCAACTATTGATCAGTGAGAAATTACAGAAATGAAGAAAGGGACCAGGAAAGAGAAAGAAAAAAATCGACACTAGGGAAAGACGAAGTATTATTGAAAATGTACGTATCTTTCGTTTTTCTGTGAGAAAAACTACCTATTTATCCTTAAAGCCAGCCAGTTTAGTTGCAAGGAACGATAAAAAGGAAGATGAAAAAATCCTTATTGTTATATTTCATCGCTTTCGTTCCTCCCCTGAGGGATGGAGAAATTGCAGACGAACAAAACCAATACCAGACAGAATTGAATGTTCTAAAAATATTTCATAAAGATTAGAAAAATCTCTGCTTGGATTGCACAGACAGGAAACATGTCTTCTTTGGTATACATTACCAACGAGGACACTAACATATTTCAAAGAATTCGTTTTTCTTCATCATTCGTTCTCACATTATGCCAAGTGTGTCGCCATATTTAAAAATAATTATTGAAATTTTAGCACAAGGGATATGCTCGCTAGAAAAAGAAAAACATGTTTTCCTTTTTTCTCAGCTGTGAGACATTCTAATGCGACGCTGTATTTAGGCGTCTTAAAAACAAGATAATTACTTAAGAGTGAAAATCAATATCTCTTGCAAGAGGCCGGAGTTTTTATCCTCGGTAAGATATGACTTTCATAATTTTACTTATATTGCGATTATTTGCATCTCCAGAACTTTAAATTAGTGATAGGTAGCATTTTTTTAATGCATGTGTTAAATCGTTAAATTATTAAAGAGTGTAAATGTAGAATGCATTTGTTGGCTGAATGTATCTTTAAACATTAATGTTATCCTTTAAACCTTCATAAAATACGCGTTCAACAAGTACGCGCTTTAACGTATTTCTTTTGAATATCGATATGCAGTATGTATTTTGCAAGATCTCTGCAAAAACAGTGTTGCTGGGACAGCACTCAAGCCAGCAGTGCCTGCAGTGGCACAGCACTATGTTACGGCTGCCCAACCGTCAAAAAAATGTCCCGGCGGCAGCCACATGGGCCAGCAGTTCAGGCCAGCAGCTGGCCAACAGTTGGCACCCCATCAGGTGTCATATACCAGAACAGGGCGATCAGTTATCCATCACAGGCAGTGGTTGCCAGAAGCGGCCCTTAAGCGGCCCTGCAAGCACGTGCCATAAATGATGGCTAGCCTAATGTTGTCCACTTTTTCCCCGGTAGTGACAGTCGGCAATCTCGTGAGGTATCTGATGGCTTGCCTAATCTTGTCCCCCAATTTTCCACTAGTATCCATAAAAAAAAAAAAAAAAAGATGACAGCAGTTTTCTAAAGCCACAACTACTACATGTTTGTTTCTCCTACAAAACTTCTGCATGCCGGAAATGCTCTTGGGAAGTTTTCTGAACAGGTCTTGAAAAACGCCTGTTTGGATCTGGCTGAAAACGAACCAACGACAGTCTGCTTGCGAAGCTGGCGGTCTAGCCACTACACTGGTCTGTCACGCACAAGTCTCTGCTTGAAACTGAGCCTCTTTCCTGCGCGATGTGAAACTAAGGGTTCTGTTTTCAATTTTAAAATATTGCGAGGTATTTTTCATAAATGTCCATTTCATATAATTCATAAATTTATTTTTTGGACGTAACGATTGTTTTTATTTACCTTAAGGGAACTTCCCTCATTTTCAACGAGCTTACCAACTTAAAGGCGCTTTCCAAAGTTTTATACTGTCCTTGAGAAATTTCCAAAGTTTTATACTGTTCTTGAAAGGCGATTGTTTAATTAATGTATTTACTCGTTCATGTAACATTCTGTTACATATTTAACTTTGTATCTTTCCTTCCCGCGGTCCGAAGCTACATTTGTTCTAAAGAGGAATGCTATTTGTTTTTACTTGTAGTTATTTTTAGCAGCGAATTTCTCCAATCTTGTGTATTCAACCAATGGATGAGTACATTATATTCACATAGCATTTTTTTCCCAGATGTTTGATAAATTTTGCACTCATGTAATTCTTATTCCCCCCCCCCTACCATAACGCTTTTTTAATGTTTTTCCGGGACTTTTGTTCGAAGCGGTTTAGTGTATGTTAACACGAAAGATTACACAGAAATTATTTCTTGTTATTCATGGGAATGAAGTGTGTGTATCCCATTACTTTTGTATCCTCGATTCTTTGTGTGTGCGTGCAGAAATTTTGCTACGAAATAAGTTTCTATAAATACGTGAGAGTAATTGACTATTGCTTACAGTTCATTAATAATTATTTATATATTTTTTTCCGACGGTAATCTTCGAAGACGTGGCATTTCATTAGTAAATTAATTCGCATATCTACATATGGCTTTTTTTCTTAACATCCACTAAAATACCACGATGGCGATAGCGTCGTTTTCAACTAACTGGTACCATGATAGACACAGCACGTGTTGCTTTTGCGGATGCGCCGTCCCTTTGCTTCAACCTCCTATTGGGGTAGTTTCGGTTGCCAGCTACTGGCCACTAGTGACATTTGCTTGGAGGCCCACAATTCATGGCGATGTTGCAGGGCCGTATATGGCTGCTTAATAATGGCGCTGCCACCAGCGGACCGCTACCGTGCCGTGAGCAATAGATTTCAGCCAGCAGTGACCCATCACTGCCAGCAGGTGCCCACCATTTTCCCAATACTTGTGTTTTTTGCTGGGATTGTACAAATTCCCATGCGCTACTGGATTAATATTTAGTGTTATACACTGAGTGGCCAAATTATCATGACCACCTGGTTAGTATGTTGTGGGGACACCTTTTGCCCTTAATACCGCTTCAATTATTTTTGCTATGGACTCGATTAAATCCAATTGAGTGGCTTAGGATATATTAGCCAAAATGCGATGAATTGCACCCTTTAACTCTTGAAGATTTGATGGTAGCGGATCCAGCAGTTTGACGACCTTTTCGACGCCATGCCTCAAATTATCTACTGGATTGAGATCCGCTGATTGAGGATGCCAATATAGCAGAGATAAGTCTCCGTGATGATCCTCAAGCCATCCCCGTATAATGCAAGCATTATGACATGGGGCATTGCCCTGCAGGAAGTATCCATCTCCACCGGGATAAATCATCATCGTTGCCTCCTCTAGTTTGAAAAGTAGTGACGATGTAAGATAGGTCCACGGTTTCCTGCTGCTGTATCCATATCCTCACCCTTCCATGTGCATGATGTAGTTGAAAACGGGATATTTCGGACCACAGCACTCTTTTCCACTCATTTCCTGTCTAATGTTTATGTTCCTGAGCAAACTAGAGGCGTTTTTTCTTGTTCGCTGCAGATAGCGATGGCTTACGGACAGGCCGTCTGGTTCTGTGACTCATACGATGTAATTTGCGGCGAACTGTATTTTGAGAATTTGGTTCTTGATTCAGATTATCTGTAATCTGATGAAGTGTTGCCCTTCTGTTGGACTGAACAACTCTGTCTACTCTGCGATCAGCTCGAGCATTCAATAGCCGTTCACGACCACACGCCTTGCCCTCGAACCCGGTTTTTTACAGGCGGTCCACTCTCTGTAAACTTTAACAACTGCTGCCTTCGAACATTCCACAATGTGTAGCCGTTTTGGTAAATGCTCGCACGAATGCTACCAGAGCCCACGATCATTCCACTTTCAAAGCCGTCAGATCTCGTCTTTCACCCATTATTTATTGCGCAATTCATTTTATAAATCTCTGCATATCTTAAGCACTCCCTTTTTTATACTGATTCAGCCATCTTGGGTCAGCAGCATTTGCGGGATAGCAACTCTGCATACAACGGTGTGGTGGACATAATAAATTTGGGACTCAGTGTATATCCATTCGTGTTTTGCTGGTTTCGTGTGATTTTGTAAACTTAGCCTTCCTGACTGTGAAATTGAGAGAAAAGTACTGCGGGAGGGGATACGATGCCTGTATTTGTGAGACATGTCTCCACATGTGGCTCACGGTGAAGTGTTGCAGATATTATAGATGAGGCGCATGCATATTCAAGAGCTGGCAGTCGGAGCTCTTGCTTTCGTTGTGGCAGGGTATCTTGTCAAATAAGAAAGGTATGTGAAGGGTATCTGTGCTACACTTCACATGAACCTCTAAGAAAACGATCAACGACATGCATGTCCGCATAGTGTACAACGGACTAACGACTACATTTCAAACAGCACTGTCGATTCATTCCCAGTGAATCCAGTGGAGATGGAAATGTCCAGTGTGCGATGGGTACCGTGAGTGTTGGCATATCAGCAAATTGCATGCAGGAAACGAACGTGCCTCGCCAACTTGAAAATGTTTCCTGCGGATCAAATACACTTCTACTCCTGGTTTGTTACAATGGATGAAACATGAAATCATCACCTTGACCCAGAGTCTGAAAAAGTACGTTTAATGCGGAAGCACGCATTTCCTCCGGCGCCAAGAAAGCTCTGTGTTGCTTGGTCAGCCGTAAAATGGCATCGGTTTTTGGTGATATAGAAGGCATCATCATGACTGAATACTTTCAAAATGGTACCACTGTCCCTGATGAATAATCCGCCGTCATCATAAGACAGTATTGTGCAGACATCAAGGAAAATAGGCGTGGAAAAGTACAAAGAACTGTTTTCCCGTTCAATAGGGTGCGACGAACGCCATACATATCGCAGAATTTCAATGGTATTTTTAAGTTATATTTCTTTTAAGTTGGGATATAAATGTGCACACAAAGGTACGATTAAATTCGGCATTCTTTTGCTGTTCTTTTATACTATTATGTACAGGACTCATTCTCAAGTGTGAATTAGTATAGAAATTTATCTCATATGCCCATCGCTCGTCGTCTTGAAATTCTCTAAAAAATTTGGCCCAAATTCACATCCGGAGAAATTATTTGTCGATTGTTCGTACGTCTTACTGGGGCTTACTGTAAGATATCCAACGTACCACCAGGGTTGTCAATTTAGTTGATTTTTGACTACATCTACTAAAATTCGCAGAACATTTAGCTCGTAATATTAAATTCTGAAAATCTGATTGACTGTCCTAAAAACTTATTTGGTTTCTAGTTCATTTTTACGATTTTTTGGTACTTCAATTTCTTCTGCATCTTGAACCGAATGAACCTTAACAGTATAAACAAGGTTTTCTCTCAGTGCTTGAGGCTCCGGAGGCCGTGCTTGCTCAGGCATTAGTTTTCGGAGCAACATTTAGCTCTTTGATGTGCGCATTCTACGTATCTTGCCGTGAATTATTTTAATTTGTTACCGAAGCTGAAGAAGAACATTCGTGGGAAGCAATATACACTGGTCTTTAAAAAAATAGTTGCACCCAGAAGGAGTTGTCGGATTGCAATTATATTTCGGAGGAAGGTAAAGTTGACCAGGAACAATAAAGGATTACACATTGAGACTGATATGGGCAATATTTATTGAGCTACACGCCAATAAGTAATGTCTCTCAGTATGGCGTCAGGCCGCCATGTTTTCTCACACAGCATACCAGACGTCTCGGCATGGAGTTGTACAGATCCCTAGTGGTATCCTGCGATAAGCCATCCCATGCAGCTAGAATCTTCTCACGCAGTTCCTGCAGATTGTGAAGTAGGGGTGGATTGTGGACAGCGCGACCAATGACATACCACACATTTTCAATCGGCGATAAGTCTGGCGATGCGGCTGGCCATGGCTGAGTGTCAATGACCATAAGGCAAGCTCTCAAGACAGCAGCACTATGCGAATGAGCGTAGTCCTGTAGAAAAATCTCACCGGAGTGAGCGGTCAAAAAAGGTAGGGCCACTGGTTGCAGAACCTCATTAATGTAACGTTAGGCTGTCAAAGTGCCTGTAATGAACACCAAAGGTGATCGGGCATCGTAAGCAATTGCACCCAACACCATGACACCAGGCTTTGTGGTCGTATGACGCTCGACAAAAAACCATTAATCTTGGCGCTGACCACGGTGCCTCTACTCACGGATTCGTTGGTCGTTGCCTCCAAAGCAAAAGCGGGGCTCGTCACTGAAGATCACACGTTGCCATTCTCAGTGGCTCCGTGACAGTCTGGCATGACATCATTCCAGCCTTTGGCGACGATGCAATGGTGTTAAAGGCAGTCGTAGTAACGGTCTGCGCTGCCTTCTGCCAGTGCTGCTGGCACTAATCGGACTATGCATAGAGGGTACCACTGCTCGCTAAATATCCGCCGTCGTGGCTGTTGATTCACTCCGCACATGTCGAATAACCCATCGGTCCTCTCTCTCTCTGCGTGGTTCGTCTAGGTCGCCCAGTCCCTTCCTGTCGCTGCTGCGTACCTTTTTCTATCCACTGCCACCAACAGCGTGCTATGGTGAAATCCGTACAACCGGTATGGCGCGCCACTCGGCGATTAGACCATCCCGCTTCACGGACACCAACAACCGTGCGGCTCCTCACGAGCTCCTCCAACTGCTCGAATTGCTTCCGAATTTTTCTCTGAGGCATACGTCACTTGCAAAGGATGCAACCAACACAACAGAGCGAGTCAGGATGGCAATCACGCGCAACGGGACGACCTTATATAGCCTGTCAGGAACAGAACTACGACCCCTCTTTGCATGCGTCACATGCGCGGCCGAGCGTGATATTTGAATCGTTTGCATTTCTCACCATGGCAAGCCTATCGACCATGTTTCACTCCTATCAGTTGCTTTTTTCTGGGTGTAATAATTTTTTTACTGATGAGCGCATCTCCGATTGTAGGATAAGTCGTAGCTGGGAGTGAGACTTCCTCAGAGTTTCAGAAATAGAAAATTATGTGAAAAAATAGAAAAATTATCATAATGACACAGTTCTTCTGTATGTGTTGGAATGCGAACATTCAGACAACTGTCGTATGAATTAACCACCATCTTCATGAGCTACATACAGTCTAGTAAATGTGGTAAATTAAAATCTGAAACGTCAGAATTTGAGCTCAAGTCAGCCTTAACCTTTTCGCTTCTCTTCAGTTATGAATCACGATCTTTCTTGAAATCAGTTTACAGCATAGACTTAGGTGAAATGTCCACTTTGAGAGGGTGTACAGGTCTGTCTCCTACAGCGGTATTTCCATGGCCTCCAGTAGTTTGCAATGGTAAAGAAAAGAAATACACATCGATGAAATGGGCGGTCTTGTTCAAATATATGTTTTATTGACCGCATTTCAATTACTAGACCACATTTCAACTAAATGTCTCCTTGCAACAGATCTTAATTTCCAGAAACCCGAGCAACTCCTACTTCCTTCACTGGTTTTTTATAAAACGCAATTCAACTGAAAATTGGGGAAAATGTTAAAAGCTGTTAGAAAATACAGTAATGAGATATTGCTAAAAATACATGAGTCCTAAAAATATCAGTCGTGTAAAATTAAAATCAGTGTTGGTGACAAAATTGAGCTGAAGTATTAATTTTTTTATTTTAGAAATAAGTATTGCTCATTCCAAATTGATATACACCATACTTTAGGTTCTGCTACATCGTGATTTTACATTTGTTAATAAACAAAAACAAACGCAATTTTTGTTAAAGGTGTTCTAAAATCGCTTCTGTTCAGTAAATGGTTCTTATTTATTGAACAGAAGCGATTTTAGAAATTGATGTGGAGGACCAACATCAATTTAGGCAGGTGGTCATATTGTTTTTGGCTAATCGGTGTATTTGTAAATAATTTCAATTACCACTGAGAGCTGGTTTAGTTAAATGTATCACGCCAATCAACTAATCATCTTATCGGACGTAGTAGAAGGCCATACTAACGGAAAACAAAAGCTAGATTTTTGCTAATTTCAGTAACGTTTCATATTATTTGAATTTCATACTAAGCATTTTCTATGAGATTTTGCCTGATTGTTATTCCACAGTGCTGTAGCATTTTACTCAGAATTATAATGAACACAAAAGTAGTATATTTTTGCTCACGGTTTGTTCAAACCATGATTTGCTTTCCTCGCGAGTTACCCAAAGGTTCCTGCAGAGTTCAGGAACTTTGCCTGCTTCGAGATAACGATTAAATCCTACGAGGGTTAACTGAAGTCACTTCCAATTAATTTAGTTTCAGTTTCTCAGAAGTAATTAAATGGCGAGCCAGTGTTTAGTAAAAGAAATCTTTACGAAATGTCGAGCGCAGGTGAAAAAGATTTTCGAAACTCCCTTGGAACATTGCCTGTGTCCGTCAAACAGAAATTAAACAGGATCGCCAGTGGGTACATTTTTCTGCTTCCCTAACTTACTTTTAGCTTAGTTCTGCAATGCTAAATGGATTAATCGGAAGTGAATTATGTCTCCAGGAAACACAAAGCTTTTCAAAAGTAAAGCGCTTATCAAACATCAAGATGAAACCAGGAAATAATGTCGAAAGGAAATTTTCAATACCAACGAAAGTCTCGCAAGGAATATGTTTAAAGCAAACTGATTTCTAGATGAAAAATGCTCTGCAAAGTAAGACAGAAAGGTTTTAATCTAGAATTTAATTTATTTTGAACATAAATTTGGCAGAAAACTTTTCAGTATGCGGTGATTTATATACAAGGTTACCAAAACTTTTGGTTTAAATGTTTTGTTTTCCTGGCATTCTGCTCAGTTAAGTTTTTTTATTATCTAACAACTTATGATGGCTAAAAGAAGTCTGCGTTCAAAATGTGGGGGACAGTTCTTCTGGGAAGATGCCAATTCGTGAAGTTGGCCCAGCATTCATCACTTATACAGTCATTTGCAAAAGTTTAAGACCACCTGTTGGCATTAAGAGATTTCTGCCGATGGCATCAGCTACTGTCTATATTACTCGACTTCCTGTCGGTGTTGCATCATCCTACAGCAGCAGCTGTTGATAGAATTGAGGGAAGCGTGCAAGCGACAGTTTGCTTCTGGTTTCCATTGCTGAGAGGTTTTGTACGTATTTTCTATATAGCGAAAAATGGGCAAAAAAGAGCCATTAAGTGTTACTCAGAGGGCACGAACAGTGACTTTATATCATGATGGATACTCCGAACGTGACATGAGCAGAAAGACGAATGTGAGCAAGACTGCTATTTATAATACCATCATAAAATATCGAGATACAGGTGAATTTATCCACTGAAAGAGAACTGGACGCGCAATGAAAACAACTCAACGTGATGGCAATACCGTAAGGCGAATAGTTATGCGTTCTCTGAGAAGTTCGTGCAAGAAAATCAAGACCTTCCTGCATTCAAAACGGTCTGATATTAGTATCAGCACTGTTTCTCGACGTCTTAGCAAAGAATTTGGATTAAAGTCTTATAAACCTTTGCATAAACCTAGACTAACTAGACTAACCTCTGTCACGAAAAAACAGAGACTCCAGTTTGCGAAGCGTCATCAATCGTGGACTGCTGAAAATAGGAGTCAAGTTCTTGTTTTTTCGATGAATCACCTGTGCGTCAATTTGAATAACGTGAAACACATGTTCGACGATTAAAAGGCAAAAGGTTTGATGAAAATTACACCGTTAGCACCGAGAGATATCGGCCTAGTCCGATGATATGGGTTGCTGTGGCAGCATCCGGTACTGCTTCATTATCCTTTTTGCCGACTGGCACTACCATGACAGGTCCTTTTTATTTGGAAATGTTACGTGAAAAGCTGTTAACTCATATGCAAGTGCACAGATGCACAATCTTTATGGATGATGGTGTTCCATGCCACAGATCCAAGACAGTGAAGGAGTACCTACAGAAGAAAAGCATAACTGCACTTGACTGGCTCGGTAATAGTCCCGACCTTAACCTCATCGAAAATTTGTGGACCATTTTAAAAGAAAAGGAAGCAGAAAAACAGCCATCAAATTCCCAAGTATTGATTGTCGCGATAAAGAACCTGTGCTGCAAAGACATTTCAAGTGACTACTGCAAATCCCTCACTGAGAGTATGCCACATTGTATTCTGTCCGTTATAAAAAAACAAAATTGCTTACACAAAGCACTAATGTCAGTCTTTTTGTGTTCTAAAGAGTGTGAGTATTGATGTGTGGTGTCATTTTTGTTAAATATTTCTGACTAGTAATTAGTTGTTTCTTTGAAAATCTTAATTTTCAATAAATCGACAAGTGGTCTTAAACTTTTGCAAATGACTGTAGAAGAGTAACTCATCTAGAGCGACTAGCCTGAAACCTAAACCTCTGACCACTCATCTTCCAGGCTTCATTTCATAATTTTTCCCTTTATAAATTTCTGTTATGTCCATTCATGAATTATGAATAGGCCACATTTTACTAGTTATGACAAATTTTCTGGAGCCATTTTAATGACCTTTACGAGAGTTATGAGATGAGATTAGAAAAATGGGCATGCGAAAGGGTTTTCCATGCAAAAGCTGATCTACGATTCTCGTTCATTATTTTGTCTGCACTCTTATCTCTTGTGGGATCGATTAATGAGACATTTTAACATAATATGTAGTACAAATCGTGCTAAACAGTTTCATTACAAGAGAGAGAGAGAGTGAGAGAGAGAGAGAGAGAGAGAGAGAGGCAGAGAGAGAGAGAGAGAGAGATAGTGAGAGAGAGAGAGAGAGAGAGAGAGAGAGAGAGAGAGGCAGAGAGAGAGAGAGAGAGAGAGAGAGAGAGAGAGAGAGAGAGAGTATTATTTCAATATTTTTTTTGTTTCAAATATAAATATTTATCGAGGGTAAACCTGATGAATCAAGATAATAAAAAATCAAAATGTTAAAGACATTGGCCAACAAATTATCTTTAATTTCATTATACGCTCTATCCGGCAAAAAATGAAAACCTGTAGAAGAAAGTATGTTCTACATAAGACGCGTCGTGGGTTTCAGAAAACACTAAATACAATATCTTTATAATCATCTTGAATACACTATATAATAAAAA
Organism: Macrothele yani; assembly: GCA_039090855.1. NCBI lineage: Eukaryota > Metazoa > Arthropoda > Arachnida > Araneae > Macrothelidae > Macrothele > Macrothele yani. Next base: position 19,691,754 of record CM077002.1, on the reverse strand, counting down.
AAAATCAATCTCGCGTTTCCGTGTCCCTATTGCTTACAGAAGGAACCACTAAAAGTATAACTTTGGAATTCAGCGGAAGCCTGTGAGGCAACATGAGTGCGCGTGCACTTCGTAGAAATTTTTCAAATTCAAATATCCGAAACTTTAATACCTATATAAAATAAAAACTATTTCTAGGGGACGATTTAATCTTGGTGAGTTCAACCATTGTTTCGAATTTTACATATCGCGCGCGATTTAAAATTTGAAGGTTATCCTCTGTATTGGGCTGATGCATAATTTCATGCCGTTTTTTTCACCGCACTACCAGAATGTATTATATCAGAAGGGAAAACGGAATCAATCAACAGTGTATTCCCCTCTTTATTCATGACGGTGTCCCAACGTCTGGATAGGTCTGCAATGCCATTCTTGAAAAAAATGTGCAGATTTTGTTGTGAAGAAATCATCAAGAAAAATCTAGAGATCAACATCATTGTTGAACGTTTTGCCACGGAGTGATCGGAACAGGCGACATTCTGAAGGAGCGACATCTGGGGTATAGGCCGGATGTAGAAGGATCTCCCATTTCATGTCCTGAATGGCCATTTTTGTCCTCTTTGCACTGTAAGGGCGTGCATTATCATGTTGGGAAAGGACACCATGGCGCCGATGTGGCCGTTTCTGCTGAATCGCTCCCTCCACATGGCGGAGTTGCTCACAATAGAGTGCAGGGTTGATGGTCCGATTCCTCGGCAGCATTTTCCAGTGAATAATGCCTTCCATGTCCCACCAGACACACAACATTCTCTCCGCAGGATGAAAGTCATGTTTTGGACGTGATGCGGGCGTCTTGTTGGTGCTTAATCATTCCCTCCGATACCTGAAATTCACGTACAGGCACCACTTTTCATCCCCGGTAACAATACGTGACAGAAAGGATTTGTGTTGCTGAGAACATTCGCGATAACGGGCAAGCAAGGAACCACATATGGCAACACGCTGATTCTTGTTGTCCTCGGTGAGAGTGTGAGGCAACCAAGACCCCAATTTCTGGACCTTTCCCATACGTCCCAGGTGTCGCACCACTGTGGCCTGATCACAGTCCCTCGAAGGCTGTGGATCCCTTGTTAAACTCATAGAGGAGCAGATGTCGGAAATGTTCATTCATCTTTACTTGACACTCCATACTTCCGGACCTGAAAACCAAAAAAAAAACCATTAGCCACAATCAATATGATTTAGATACACGATATTACTGGCTGCATTTGGATATACAACTGGCCATCTTCACCGTCACTACTGACCTAAGAGACTCTCGTGAAATAAAACGCCATGAACTTCTGCATCAAACCAATATTTACAATGATATGAGCGTATGCAAAAATATTTCACTACAGCTTTGCGTAATTTTCTGAGACTCAGATTGCGAGAACTTCACGCTAAAGGTGATAGAAGGTGAAATATGAGTGGGCTGCCCCAAAAGTTTGGGACTGTATTTCGGGAGCGCTGCGTGTCCTTCCGTCGCATTTCCGGGTGTCTAGTATACATGTTATACCCCTGCTGTCATTACAAATAGTTACACGATACTAGCATTACAAATAGTTATACGATACTTTTGCATTACAATTAGTTACACGATATTTTTTTGTGAAGAAATATATCCAATAAAATGATAATACTGTACGAGGGTTGAACCGAAAGTAATGCAAAAGTGGGCATCATTTTTTTATTAACTCACAGACCTCGTTCAAATTGCAAGTTGGTAGAGTAACTCTTCCTATATACACAAAGTTACTACTCAACATAGTCTCCATCACAAGCGATGCATTTGTGCCATCGTTGAACCCAACTCTCGAATCCTCTTTGAAAAAATTCAGGTGCGGACTGTTGTACTCACTTCTTCACAGCCACTTTCACCTTGTCTGTGTCATCAAATCGTTGTACCCGGACACTCTCCTTCATTGGACCAAAGAGGTGAACGTCAGAGGGTGACACGTCTGGGCTGTACGGTGGATAGGGGACCTACGACCACCTAAATTTCTGATCGCCTGATTTGTTGCCAAAGATGTGTTTGTTCTCGCATTGTCATGGTCAGTGTGGATCCTTTTTAGATTATTTTTCGGTCTCTTCCTCCTTATGGCTTCTCTAGGCTTCTTAAGTGTCTCAATGTACCGCTCGCTGATCACTGTACGGTCACGTTCCAGAAAATCAAGGGGAATGGCATCCTGTCATCCCAAAAACAGTCACCATGACTTCCTGTACCGATCGCTGGCTCTTCAACTTCTTAGACCTCGGTGAAGAGGTGTGACGGCATTCCATGGATTGATTCTTCATTTCCAGAACGTAAAGATACGTCCACGTTTCATCCTCTGTCACCGGAACGAAGAAAATCCGTGTCTTTATTGGTTTCAAACGCTTCCAGAAGATCAGTGCAGATTTTCACAGTTATCTCTTTCAAATCGGGTGTCAACCGCCGAGGTACACACTTTGCACACACTTTCCGATATCCTACGTCTTCCACCACCTTCTGTATGGCATTGTGACCACAGTCCAGTTGTGCAACAAGCTCACGGATTGTGACTCCTCTCTTCGCACGAATCAATTAATCCACTCGCTGACGCTTCGTGTCCGTGGTTGCAGATCAGATCCCAGTTATGTAGGGGTATCTGTCTTGTTTTTCGTGTAGTTTATCGGGGATATCAGTCATGCACGGATATTGTAGCCCTAGGCCTTCCTTTGCTGTACTTTCGAGAAGCTGATTGCATATTTTGAAATTGGTTGCACAGTCTGAGTACCAGAGCAGAACTCGTACGAAGTCATCGAGCAATTTCCACATAACTTGTGGCCTTGCCTGTAGTCTCACTCCACCACAGTTCGTTTGTTTGGAGGTTTATCGACCACCAAACAAAAGAAGCCGTCGTCCGTCCCAAATTTAGGGCCATTGGCTCCAGGGAAGGGAGAGAGCCAGTGCCGAAAGGCCAATACAACGACATCCATGTCTCACGGGGATTCGGACCAGGACCCTCTTGGACAAATGCCACCACAGTTCGTCTGTTAGGTAATGTCTCGCCGCCATTACAATAAGTCTGCTACCTCAAAATCCGCTTGCTTTACACCTCGGAAACAATGTGAACCGCATCTCCTCAACAGCCCCTTTTATACTACTGCTAATTTACATGAACCGATGAAATCTCCCCTGACTTACATACGATATCCTGACTCAGCACTACATTTCACATTATAAACCCAACATCAAATAGACGTCATCGCTCTCTCCACGTTTATAAGTGAGCCACCGAAAAATTATCATCGGCCGCCACCGGGAATCGAACCCACGGTCTTCCAATTACGCGCTGGACATGCTTCCATTGCACTATAGCGGCCTCGAAATTCTCTAGACTCACATACGTCAGTTTGTCGTATGTGAGTCTGGAGAAGCATGTCTGGCGCGTAATTGGAAGACCATGGGTTCGATTCATGGTGGTAGCTGATGAGAATTTTCCCGTGACCAACTTATAAACGTGGAAAGAGCGATGACTTCTATTTGATGTTTCTAATCCATGTCAACTGTGTATTTATTATTCATTCGTCTTCTAGGTATTTTTTCAGTTGCTGTTCTTCATTTTTGGTGAATCCCCAGAATTATGCGGGGCTCCAAAGAAGCAATCTGCCAGGTGGTTTGGCAGTTTGTCGTATGTGATTCTGGAGAATTTCAAGGCTGCGGTGGTGCAGTGGAAGCATGTCCGGCGCGTAACTGGAAGACACTGGGTTCGATTCCCGGGGGCAGCCGATGATAATTTTTCCCTGATTCACTTATAAACGTGGGAAGAGCGATGACTTCTATTTGATGTTTGTAATCCACGTCAACTGTTTATTTATTATAAAATCAAGTTTGGTGAACTTCAAAATCTTCTTTCACAAATGATCGCTAGTTTTCTGTTGTTTTCTTATTTTATGAGAATCCGTGTATTTTAACTGTGAATGTTATACAGGATTTCCTCTTTCACCTACATTTTGATTAAGTAGCAGTACTGCTTCTAATGTTCCGTTTGTATAAGCAGTTTAAAAATATTGTTCTCTTTGATTTTGAGGTCTCAGTATATCTATGGGGATAGCGCAAAAAAAAAATAACCCTGCTAAATATTTTAATTATTGATATAAAATCTTGTGACTTAGCATTGTTCAGCGGATTAGCAAATTAATTTTAAAGATCTTTTATGTCCGTAGACTGTCCTCACTTATCGGTTTTACAGCTCTTAGAATTATGTGTACCCCCCAGCATGTGTTCAAAACAGCATGGTGTTCTAATTTTGGAACGTAGGCAGTTCGATAACGTTCGCCCACACAACAATGAAAATGCCCTCTTTGAAAATTACACGCCTTCTGGCTCTACTTAGATTAACAATTATCATACGAATGTTTATTTCAATCAGAACGAGAGTAGTCACAAGCCCTTAACACCATGTCGTAATTCATTAAGTGCTTGGGATAATGCTTGATATATACTTATATGCATTCCTTAAAATGGGCAAATAATATATTGGCTGTGACCGAAATTCTACGTTTAATATATATCAGAGCCAGAACTCAATATGTATAGGCAATTGTTACCTCTATGCAGCATCCTGAGTTATATTAATCTCTGGGCTATTTTAATTCTTCCCCAATTTTTAACATGTAAATAATGTGAATCAACTCTTTTCCTTTTAAATGGGATTTACTCAATTGTAGAACTGCAACAGCATGCATCGAATTTTTACTGCTGTTGCGCAGTAACTTCTTTTTCGAACACTATCACTGGATGGACCTGCACTTGGACCTTCAACGCACTTAATTTACCCGAATAGGTTCGGTTGCAACCTAATGAACGGTGAGAAGAAATAATAAAATAGTAGATTGTTCATGATAAAAACAATGGAGAACATAAATGAAAACGTATTACGCCGCCCCGGTGGCGCAGTGGTCTAAGCGATGGCCTCTGATCATTCGTCCGAAAGGGGACCGGATTGGATTCCCGATGAGACATGGATTTTGTGTTTGTCTTACGGCACAGGATCTCTCCCTTCCTTGGAACCAGTGACCCTAAATCAGGGACGGGGGACTGCTTATAGCCCATTGAGTTGCTCACGGTGGTCGTTAAACCTCCAATCAAAAAAAAAGAAGACGTATTACATTGTTCGTATTCAATAACGAACATCGGGGCAGAATCAAGCAGGAATTAAACAATATGTGTTCAGTTCTGCAAGAAGTATTGTGAAATAATTTTGTAGAGATTGGACGCAGTTCTTTAACCATTTAACGAACAGAGCCCCAATGTCTTGTGTAGCTCTACCATAACGCCTGAACTTTCTGTTGCTCCATTTCGAATTTTCGCCCTAAAATTTACAAGTTACCAAGCGAAGGATTACGCCTTGGTCACTTCATGGAAGTTTCCATGTTTAGGCATTATATGCATTGACGTTCAGACGTTTCCCGGCAACCATCGCTCGATTCCTCCACGGAGACGGCATGCGAAGTCATGAAAGTAAACGACATCACTCCGGGAAATACCAACGACAAAAATGGTGACTGAAAATGATTTCTGCTAATCCCGTAGAGGCCGTATAAATTCAAAGAACAGGTATAGGAGCAGGAGTTCTTACTCATCTAGACGAACGTTTTTGGGCGGTCCTGGTAGTTTGTATGTAAGGGAGTGTCGGGCGTTATAGTCGTAAAAGGGAAAAATACATTCGTAACCATCTAACCGCACACTTATTGCCATTCGCTGTAAAGATTATTTTCACTGGATAACATCTAGTTATTCCATTCTGATCGAGCTTGATCTCGTGGTATCTATTGTATTTTATAAAAGTTAGTGAAATCATTCAATGAACTGATTATACGTATGATACGCTTTCGAACGTACCAGAAATCATTACTCAAGTTATGAGGATAATGGCTGTGGAATAAATATAGCTCCTGTGCCTTGACCTATGACCTAGTCCCATTTCGATGACCCCATTTCGATTATATTCAATAGAATTGGTTCAGTATACCTCCAGAAAAAACATACTAAAGTCTTGTCGCAATAGAAGCATTTTTAGTCAAGTTACGAGGATAACGGCTATGGAATAAATCTCGCTCCTATGCCCTGGCCTTTGACCCCATTTAACAGAAGCGATTCAGTATACCTCCTGAACAACATGATAAAGGTTTGTTGTAATCTAATCATTTTTACATAAGTTATGACGCATAAGGTAGATGGAATGGATCCCGCTCCTATGACCAGTGTTTTGACCCTATTTCATTCATTTTCAATAGGGTTCATCCTCAGGTTGTCCCCCTACCACATCCAATATTTCGTCGAAGTCAAACCATTTTTACGCGAGTTATCGTGCGGAGAGGCAGACAGACGGAAAAAGCTCGAGCATATACGCTTCTTCAACCTACGGTTTGTGACGTACCTGCCAGCAGGACGCACACGACATAAAGGCAGATAGTAGTCAGAACAAACGTACGCGTAGCTCAATTGGTAGAGTAACTTATTCCGGAATGAGGGGACCCGGGTTCGAGCCCCGGCGCGGATAAAAATGACGGAGAAATTTACTTCGTTATAATGGCGCCCGAACTATCCGGATGACCCGACCGTTCAAAATCTCTCATTGGTGTGATGTTCTTTCCACACCGCGAGATAGGAAAAATAAGAGAATCCCTTCTCCAGCGCTTCGAAAAATAAATGTGTGTGACGTTGCATTCTACACACCAGATTGACTGGGAGTTCTCAAGTGCACGTTCTACAGTGGATGGCTGTCTGCAACGATTCATGGTCTCGGCTGACCCGTGGGCCATGCCCCCGGCCCTCTTTCGGGGGGGGGGAGATGTGACGTACCTGCCAGCCGGACGCACACGACATAAAGGCAGATAGTAGTCAGAACAAACGTCCGCGTAGCTCAATTGGTAGAGTAACTTATTCCAGAATGAGGGGACCCGGGTTTGAACCCAGGCGCGGATAAAAATGACGGAGAAATTTACTTCGTTATAGGATGGAAAGCTAAACAAATGGAATGAGAAATTAGCATTAAATTGAGTATTAATTTAGCCCTAAAGTGCTTTTAATTATTCACTTTTCTAGATGCTTTAAAAAAAATAACATTTGCGACGTACTTCTTGAATACCCGCCCAGCGTGATAAAAGCTAATTTCCGAAAGAAGTGTCTCATAATTCATTTCGAGAAAAATGTGAGAGTTCGGCATTGCTAAATTCCCACCACGTTGGATGACTCATCAGAGGCAAGGACCTCTCACTGGACGTCCGAGATAGGCATGTGTTCGAGGCTGGGGCGTGTCCAAGATTTTCGTGACGTGGTGGTGGGCGCAAGTGCCGGGAATAACCGGGGACCTTACCGATATTTTTACTCAAAATGGAACAGTGTTCTTAATATGTCTATAAATTGTTCCAATTAATTAAGGAAAGTAATATATTTTTAAGTAATACTTTCTTTCACGAAAAATAATTCAATTTGTTATTAAAACCTAACAAATCGAAGCTTTTCCTTAGTCCTGAGAAAAGGGCTTGCGCCCCCTATGGATGTGCTACTGGTCCGAGCCCTGAATGAGATTCGGGCGGTGTGTTTGTGTTACGGCGTTGGCTATATTCCAACCCTGGAACAAATGGGTTTCTATCTCTTACTGTTGTTCATGGGGAATCGTTAAAATCCGTAAAAAATAACACGATAGCAAATATCCATTCTAGCATTTAGAGAGTAGTACGCCCTAGGGTTTTCCTTCTAGGGAGGAACATAAGGGTATTTCCGCTAAAATCTACTATCGAAATGTTAGCAAGGATATCTAATATTTTAACGACTCACCGTGAGAGTAAAATGACAAGAATGGAAGACAAAGGAACATCCCTGAAATGGCAATGCTCGACTAACCACCGATAGGAAACTGAAATATTAGATGGAATGCCAAGAAACAGAAACAGACCTAAAAGAAAATCACGTAGAACTGTTGTGGGGCAAATAGCTATTATAACAGAAAGAGACCTTGAGGAAACCAGCATGGGCTGGTTTGGTGTAAATAATTATTCCAACAGAAAGAGACTTATGACTCAGAGTAAGGCTAACCTGACTCTTGCGTTTAAGTTACGGAGTGTGTACGTTCACTGCATAAAAAAAAATTACAGATGGAAAGCTGTGTTCAAGATTGAACAAAGACCTACGAAGGCAAATGGATATATAGATGTTCTAAATTTCGTACGTACTCACATTACAAAAATGATGATCGTAGTTTCGGTTGCGTTTCTAAAAAATACAATTATTCGCATTTTAGCGGCGTTACTGTCACTTCTGTTTTGCTTCAGAGAGGCTACAGAGTTAACACGAGGATATTTATTGCAACTGATATGGGACATTTGTTAGCCGGAGGCGGGACGATAATGACTTGGCGGTCATTGTAATGAACTTACTCCTTTCTTCGTGGTTGCCGTTTTAAAATACTTATTCAGAAATCGTTTGTCTTGTGGTTGGCAACGTTCATAAGGTGTTGGGGTGGAGGAAGACATCGTGATGGAACACGGGAAGTTTCCTTTTGTCTTGTCTTCATTCACCCTTAGATGGAAGGGTCTGCGACACATGGCACCTCATCAGTGCGCGGAGAAATACTGATAAACAAGAGATTTCTCGTCGGTGTATCGCTTTCTCAACCTTAACAGCTAGCTTTTACCCGAGTATAGAAAGAACCCAGATGGACTTCTCTGAATCAAATAGCTATTCCAGTGGTTTGTCAAAAGTCGCAGTACAGTTCTGTGGCGGAGTACGTGCGCGCTTTCTTCACATACCGCAGTAAGTTTCTTGAAGCATGATGACACAGTCTGTACGAAGTGCTAATGGTGATGGTCTTCATTGTTGGAAAGCAGATGGTGAACTGTAGTGTCACCATATGCTGTCCAACAATGAAGACCAACAGCGACAGTGAATTTTTGGAATCTTAAAAAAAGCTGTGATGCCACTCATTGATTTCTTACTCAGGTAGCATTCAGAAATCGCGATCCTTTCAACGACCGTCAGTTAAGCTACGTACGGTGTAGTCACTTCCCATGCGGACTGACTGGTGTGCTAAAGCTTTCTTTTATAAGCAGCATCCAACATGCTCCTCACGTTCGCATTTGTCTCTTCAATTGCGCGATTTATTTGTAGATGTGGAGGTGTTCGGATAATATTGTCTAGGTGATTTATGCCTATCTGCACCTGTGTAGGGACGCAATCACGGAAACAAATTATTTGTTTCGGATCGCATTTTTGTTGTTACAACTTATATGCGAAAAACATTCTATGGGTACAAATCCAAATTCTGGTATTTATGTCACTGCATCCTACGTATTAATAATATCTTAAATTGGAATTCAGTTTTTTAGCAAAGACATATATACCATCTCGGTTAAAGAAATATTTAATAAATATTGAAACTACAAGAAAGATATATGATGAGGAAATCCTTATAAAATTTAACAGCACATAATAGTGATTCGTACATCATGACAAGTTAAGAATGGCTTACATTTGTAAATGTTCTTTTTAAGCCCAATAGACAACAGAAAGAGAACGATTTCACGCATTAACGAAGTTATCTGCAACCATATTTTGGCAGGAAACACGTTGTTTAATTTCAGTGCTCTTCATTTCCAATTTTGTACTCATTTAAATGATTGTTTTTACTTTCTCATATGTCTGTCGTTTTGTCGGTAACGAATCTATCTAAATGTCGAAAATTGTTTAACAGAAAGATCTTTAGTGTAGCACACTCATCCATATTTTAACGATTGCTGATAATTCTGAACATTCGTATTTGCATACAGCACTAATTTTTTCTCTGATATTTAGAAGTTAGCTCCTCAAAGCGAAATCATCAGCGAAATAAAAGTTACTGCTGGACTTGGATTTTTCTAATTGTTGATATATCAAATTTTACAGTGGTATTGGCACACACCTCGATCTTCATTGACATCCATTACACGACTCACGCAAAACGTTTTGTACTTAATACTCATTATATTTCCACATTGCAGACATTCAAACATTCATTTGACATTCAAACGTTTATTTGACATTCAAACATTCATTTGACATTCAAACATTCATTTGACATTCAAACATTCATTTGACATTCAAACATTCATTTTAGACATTCAGACATTCATTTTGTACGATAGAAACATTCATTCATTCATTCATTCATGCATTTATTCATTCAAACATTCAAACATTCATTCATTCAAACACTCATTTCCGACATTCAGACATTTATTTTGTACGATTTACTCTCTTCCATCTAGCTGCCTTTCCTGCATCGACTGCCACTGATCGTAGAGCATCGTTTAGCTCTGCTCGTGTGGGGTCGTAATACCGCTGCGTGACCTCACGAAAGCATGTTCTTTTCAGCGATGAGTCCCGATCCAACGATAGCTGAATCTGTGTCTGGCTACGACACAACCCCAGGAAGGATCCATTTGTTGACGGCAAACAGCATATAGATCGCCCAGCAGGCCTCCTCGTATGGGATACAATTACTTACGATGGCTGGTCATCTTTTATTGACATAACAATTACTTACAATGGCTGGTCATCTTTTATTAACATAACAGAAACGGTGAGTCCCACCCATGCGTGGATGACATTTTACATCCCGTGTTATTGTTGCCAGTTCTAAGTGATATAGTGGTGCATCCTTTCCAGTAAGATAACGCTCGGCCACACGCCGCTAGAATCTCGCTAGCGTGCCTAGAATGGGTCCAAACACAGGCGTATCAAAATGATATGGCCACCTACCTAATAATAAGAATAACTACATTTAGCCCTAATGAAAGTTTGTCCGAAGCATACGTTATCATTCGGACTGCAGCAGGGCACGGAGGTCGCGGAGACGGCGTGGTTGTGGATCGACACATCGAATCTGTGGATCCAAATAGCCCCACACGTGCTCTATGAGATGGAGCTCGGGCGATCTCCCAGACCAAGGGAAAACACTATGTCGTGTTCCTGAAACCACTCATGCACCCTCTTAGCGACGTGGCACGGCGCATTGTCCCGTTGGTAGACACCATTACCACCAGTATAAACGTCCAACATGAAGAAATGCATGCGGTCAGCGAAGATAAATAGGTAGCCATTGGCGTTCAGGGACTCATCTAGCGGTACCAGTGGTTCCAAATCATACCAGCAATACATTCCCCAGATATCCACGCTACCAGTGCCGGAGTGTACTTGACCGACAAGCATATCAGTATGTTGGTTCTCGTGTGTCTGACACCGTATCCTCCACCACCTGTCACCTCTGTTCGCTCCACTCTGTCACTTCTATTCGCTCCATTCCGTCACCTCTCTTTTTCCACTCTTCTACTGTCCAATGACGATAGTCCTATGCGAACTGCAGGCGGAGTTACTGATGGACCTGGGTTAACATGAGCGCCCTGACGTAGCGTCGTCTCCAGAGACCCATGCATAACAGGGTTCGCTCCACTGTTATTAGGGACACGTAACTTTGTGCCCCAGTGTTAATTTATGTTGACGATTGCTGCAATGTTGTGCGTCCACTGTTATTAAGGACACGTACCCGGATGCCTCAGTGTTCATTTACGCTGTCAATTGCTGCAATGTTCTGCGTCGAGTACACGAAGGCAACGCTCTCCTCTGGGGTTAATGGCCTTTGGAACTCCACAGTTATGACGTCGCGAGGTACTCGGTGTACCAGTAGTCCATTCTTGGTACACCCTTAATACAGCACCTCGCTACCAACCCCCGAAATCTGCTTTTCCTGAGATGCTTCCACCTTGGCGCGGTAGCCGATGATCATTCCTCTTTGAACGTCCGTCAAATCACTCCCTCTGCCCATTGTGATTACGTAACGCACTATGATTCATCTGTCCTGGCCGGTCGCTTATACGCAGGGCCTGATTTCTGCACGTGCACAGGGCCTCAGAATTTGGAGGGGCCTCCAAACTACCTTAATAATAACATAAATTTTTAGACCCAAAATATATTTTCCGTTATATCACGATATTATTATACGATTCGGTTTCAAAATTTAGAATGATATTTTAGAAACCAAATTATTATTTCGTATAATAAAGCTTGCGCTGAGCTGTGATTAGCCAATGTAACATCTTAATCTCATCCTTATTTGTAACAATTAAAATGTAAAGGGAACAGCCTGTATTCAGAGCAATACAGTATATTATACATGAAAAGCATTTCAGCAAACATGTAGAATTTACTAAAAAATATTTTTATTATTGATATTAGTCTTGTGAGAACGGAAATTGTGAATATTCATGTAGGGTTAATTTTTACATAAATAAAAATACAAAAAAAAGTTCATTTGACACTACTTTATCTAAAGACTGTTGTGATAATTTACATGGAGTTTTGCAATAATGTATCCCACAATATGTGTGGTCAACTGTACGACTTTGTGAGGGATTACTTCTTACAGCTTAAACTACAATTGGTTCATCATTTCCATTAAATTTATGGTAAACTAAGTGTTTTAAATTATATCTCTGGGAGGATAGTTATTTCTTTCCGTAAATGATACTATAAAACAAAACAAAAAATAATTCCAGAGGAATTAATGTTACAGCTGCAAGATCTGCGGGCGCGCGAAAGTACCAGTGGTGCGAATGCTCGTTCTATTGCAGGAAATATTGGCATAAAGTTGACTAATCAAATGATCATATGTAGAGAGAATTTTAGGAAGGGAGTGTCTGACCCCAGGTCTTTTTTTTTTTTTTTTTTTTGATTGGCGGTTTAACGACCACCGTGAGCAACTGAATGGGCTATAAGCAGTCGCGACCCCAGGTCTTAAACAACCCTTAGAAATAGGAAGCTAGGAAATTTGGGCTAGAGTGCCCAATAGGAAAGTGACACGGAAACGAAGTAGAAAGGGGGAGGACGACGCCCTTATTTATTACCGGGGAGCCAGTACCCGGCTCCGACGGCTTAACGTGCCCATCCGACGCACGGCGGACATTTAGTGGATGGAGCGTTCGTACCTGCCTGGGATCGAACCTGAGATCCTTTCCGTGGCAGTCACGAACGTTGCCCACTAAAGTTAACTAGCATGTATTATGTGTTTTAATGTTTTTACTGCTAGAAAACTGTTTGCAAAATGAATATTTACCAGTAAATATTATTTTTGACTGTTTGACTGAAAATTTTAATTGAGTGAGCCCCCAGACATAGGATGTGCACAGGACCTCTGTGACGTACCTGCCAGCAGGACGCACACGACATAAAGGCAAATAGCAATCAAAATAAACGTCCGCGTAGCTCAATTGGTAGAGCAACTTATTTCGGAATGAGGGGACCCGGGTTCGAATCCTGGCGCGGATAAAAATGACGGAGAAATTTACTTCGTTATAATGGCGCCCGAACTATCCGGATGACCCTACCTTTCAAAATCTCGCAATGGTGTGATGTTATTTCCACACCGCGAGATAGGAAAAATAAGAGAAATCCTTCTCCAGCGCTTCGAAAAATAAAAAATGTGTGATGTTGCATTCCACGCACCAGATTGATTGGGAGTTCTCAAGTGCACGTTCTACAGCGGATGGCTGCCTGCAACGATTCATGGTCACGGCTGACCCGTTGGCCATGCCCCCGGCTCTCTTTCGGGGGAGATGTGACGTACCTGCCAGCAGGACGCACACGACATAAAGGCAAATAGCAATCAGAACAAACGTCCGCGTAGCTCAATTGGTAGAGCAACTTATTTCGGAATGAGGGGACCCGGGTTCGAATCCTGGCGCGGATAAAAATGACGGAGAAATTTACTTCGTTATACCTCGACTGACCTAAGTCGGGCCCTGCTTATATGTCAGTGTGGTCGACCTTGTCACGTGCACTCTGTGACGCGCTTGGGCGCGTACACGGTGATTCCGGGGGTGGTCATATTATTTGGACGCGACCTTGTATGCTTCCATAGCGAGCGAGATTAGCAGATATATCAGTCATCGAGCTTATATGGGATCTCATATGTCGATGCTTCCAAGCTTCTGCTCAGTGTCCTGGCATGCAGATGGATTATGGTACCCAGTAAACGTTGCGTGGTCCCAGATATCCAGGGGCACAATTACAATGCTAAATCATCCGAAACTCTCTGTGTGTCTGACTATATTACACAACAGAGAGATCACGCAAAGTGCTGCCTGTTGTCACGGGATCTAGTTTGGTAGTCTGTCAAACTGATATATTGCCTTGGAAAATAATCCAATACCTTTCAACTTTTTTATTACACACCTCACATTCTACGTCTGTGATAATTTTTGCCTATCTCTTTCAGAGTGGGGAAATTTCATTCACCAGTAGTGTACTTGTCCAGTCTTTCTAATAAAATTTTATCTCTCAATGTATAGGTCACTTCAGTTTGAGTCTTGAAAACCATAAAAATGCATCATTATGGGAGATTAGCCCAGTACACAATGGGAAGTTTCAGTTCATTATTCAGTAAACGTTTTTAGTTCATTATTCAATGAACTAAACCCAGTGGGTTTGAGTAGTTTGACCATTGTCAGACAGAAATAATCAGAGATGGAAACGGGTCACGAGTTAGCGGCTCGAGGCGTCGCCAGTTTCTAGCGGGTCAAGCGGGTCAGGTCATGGTGTCCTGACCCGATTTAGACCGGGTTTTATATCCGTTTTACTTCTGCAAAGCAAAAAAAAAAGAAAAAAAATTCCAAGTGAAAATAAAAATGCGCACTCTGGAATTTTGGGCTTGATACTGGTGCCCGAGGACTGAAAAACGATTTGTCATGCAATATGAAATAAAAGTGTCTTCAGAAGGAAAAGGGTTCCTTCCTTCTGAGGGGTGATAATAAGAACAACATCCATAGTTTAGCAACTTTAAACTTGCGAAAATTGTTTTTTTTTTTTGTGAAATATATTCTGAAGCTTTATATGTTATCAAGAAAACAGGAAAAACTGAAATAAAAGATACAGAAGTTACTTAATTCAAACATTCTGACTGTAGCGCCTTCAAAATCAGATGGGACAGCTTTAACAACTTTACTATGTAGGGACTTTTTGACTTTCGTAAATGTGTTACAAAACATGCGTAAAATAGTTGAGTTATGTCTTGCAAATGAAGGACGACAGTGTGTGTGTGTGCACACACACACACACACACACATAAAGACAAGCAAGAGTAAAAACAAAAATTTAAATAAAGAACAATTAATAAAATTGAAAATAACAACAAAATAAAAATAAAAAAAATAATGCAAACATTGATTCGAAAAAGCAAAAAAATCCAAAAATTCAATCAGGAGAAGAAAAGACAAGGATTGCAGTACATATGGAAAATATCACCCATGGCGTCGTCAAGAGGCAATCTTGAAGAACATTTCTCACATATCTTCAGAGACCAGAAAGTGTGGGTTATTGCATTATTCAGTTTCGAAGTCAGGAAAAAATAAAAAAATAAGTATTAAAGTTAAACCCCTTTTTCAGTTTGCAAGTAAGGAAAAAATAAGAAATTAAGGATTAAGGTTAAACCCCTTATTCAGTTTTCAAATAAGGAAAAAATTAGAAATTAAGGATTAAATTTAAACCCCTTAATGCAGAAACCCACACTTTCTGGTCTCTGCAGATATGTGAGAGATGTTTTCCGTGATTGACCCTGACGGCGCCATGGATGATATTTGCAATGTGTTTCTTTTTTCCAGCTTGAATTTTTGGAATTTTTGCTTTTAAGAATCCATGTTTGCATTATTTATTTTGTATTTTATTTTTTAGTATTATTTTTATTTTTATTAATTGTTTTTATTTTAATTTTTGTTTTACTTTTGCTTGTCCTTATATGTTTTGAAATTTCTTTTACGCAGCCTTTGGCGCTTTAGAATTTCAAAGTAAATTTTGAATATATATATATATATATATCATCATCATCATCATTGTCAACCATTATCAATCCACTGCTGGACGAAGGTCTCCCCAAGTTTCCTCCACAACGGTCTGTCTTGTGCCAGTCTCCTCCATGTCACTCCCGCATATTTACGAATTTCATCCACCCATCTCCCATGTGATCTTTTTCTGGGTCTTTTCCTGTCCCTTGGAATCCAATCTAAAATTTCGGCTGTCCATCTATGGTCTGTCCTTCTGGCAGTATGTCCAGCCCATTGCCATTTCAGGGATTTAACTCTGATCATGATGTCTTCCACTCTCGTCATTTTTCGGATCCATGAGTTCCTCTTCTTATCTCTCCTGGTTATACCAAGCATGCACCTCTCCATGCATCTTTGAGTTGTCTGCAGCCTTTGTATGTCTCTTTTAGTTAAGGTCCACGTCTCTGCACCATACGTAAGCACTGGAAGGATGCATTGATCAAACACTTTTCTTTTAAGACATAATGGCATATTGCTCTTGAAAATTATGCTGTTTCTTCCAAAAGCTCTCCAGGCAAGTTTTGTACGCCGATTAATTTCTTCATCAATGTGACCCTCACTTGATATCTGCTGTCCAAGATAAACATACGTATCTGTTATCTCCAGTTTTTCTCCATCAATCGATAAATCTTCATTTCTTGTAAAAGCATTGAACATCACTTTTGTCTTCTGAAAGTTCATTTTTAATCCCACTTCTTTACTCTTGTCAGCAAGTTCCTGGATCATACTCTGCAGCTTTGATGGGGTAGTTGCAAAAATGAATACGTCATCAGCAAAACGAAGGTGGGTTAGATAATCTCCATTAATCTTTATCCCTTTGTTTTCCCAGTTCAGTGATTGAAAGACATTTTCCAATGTGGCATTAAAGAGCTTCGGAGATATGGTGTCACCTTGTCTCACTCCCTTTCCAATTTTTATGTGTGTTGTATTTTCAAACAGCCGAATCTTTGCACTTGCATTTTCATAGATGTTATTAATAATATTAATGTATGCATCTTCAATACCGCAGGATTTCAGAGCCGTGGTAACTGCTGATGGTTTCACCGAATCAAAGGCTTTTTCATAATCGATAAAAGCCATGCACAATGGAAGTTCATATTCCCTCGCTCTTTCAATTAGTTCTCTCAGTACGTGGATATGATCTATTGTGCTGTAGCCTCTCCTGAATCCAGCTTGTTCTCTCGGTTGAGCCATGTCCAGTGTTACCTTCAAGCGGTGTGAAAGAACTTTAGTGAAGATTTTATAAACCACTGATAGGAGGCTGATAGGTCTGTAGTTCCCTAGATCCTCAATGTCACCTTTTTTATGTAGCAGGATCATTGTAGCATTGTTCCAATCCTCAGGAATCTTCCCTTCATTAAGGCATCGAGTGAAAATTTGGGCGAGTACTGTTTCAATTTCTCCACTTGCTTCTTGTATGATGTCTATAGTAATTCCATCTTCTCCTGGAGCTTTCCCCCGCTTCATGTTCTTGATTGCATGTGCAACTTCTGCTGGGAGGACTGGAAGAACTCTGGTACCTTTCATGATGTCTGGAGTACATGTATCATCCCTTTCATATAATTTGGAGTAGAAATCTTTCACTCTTGTCAAAATTTCGCCTCTATTTCTTGTTATAGAACCATCTTCTTTTCTCAGAGCCATAATCTGTTTTCTTCCCTTACTGAGATGTCCCTTTGCTATCTTTAGGCTTTGGTTGTTTTCAATTGCTTTCCTCACTAGCTCACAGTTGAATTTCCTTACGTCTTCAGTGATACTTTTTCGTGCTGTCTTGCATAGCTCTATATATTCCACTTTGGAAGTCACATCTTCTTTAGTTGTCCTCATCTCTCTTCTTTTTTGCATCAACATTTTGGTTTTTCCTGATAATTTGTTTACATGCAACTTGTTCTTAGACCCAGCTAATTTTGTTGCTGTTTCCATAAGAGCTTTGGTTACTTTTCTGTTAACTTCCGAAATATCCACTTCTTCCGATGTTAGGCCTTCTAAAGCAGAGAATCTGTTCTTCAGTTCCAACTTGAAAGTATTATGGTGTTTTTTAAGGTTGGTTATGTCAATACATTTTGTTTGTCTTATGAGCTTGCCACGTTCCAGTTTAGTGTTGAGGTGCATCTTACATCTCACCAATCTATGGTCACTACCTGTGTTGAACTTGTTTAGCACACTGCAGTCTTCGATGACGAATTTTTTGTTACACATAATAAAATCAATTTCACTTGTCGTCCCAATTGGATGTCTCCATGTCCATTTCCTGTGTGGCTTTTTCTTGAAAAAGGAATTCAAGATGAAAAATCCTTCTGCCTCTGCAAACTCAACGAGAGTATTTCCACGCTGGTTTCTGTTGCCGTGACCGAATTTACCTACTGAAGTTTCATTCTGTTGCCGGTGCCCTATTTTTGCATTGAAATCTCCCATAATTATCTTCAAGTGGTGCTTACCTTTATTATTTAGATGACGAATTTCCTCATAAAATTCTTCAATTTCTTCTTCAGGATGACTTGTGGTGGGTGCATAAGTTTGAATAATCTGAGCCTGGTATCTTCTCGATAGTTGGATATATATATATCATCATCATCATCATTGTCAACCATTATCAATCCACTGCTGGACGAAGGTCTCCCCAAGTTTCCTCCACAACGGTCTGTCTTGTGCCAGTCTCCTCCATGTCACCCCTGCATACTTTCGAATTTCATCCACCCATCTCCCATGTGGTCTTCTTCTGGGTCTTTTCCTGTCCCTTGGAATCCAATCTAAAATTTCGGCTGTCCATCGATGATCTGTCCTTCTGGCAGTATGTCCAGCCCATTGCCATTTCAGGGATTTAACTCTGATCATGATGTCTTCCACTCTTGTCATTTTTCGGATCCACGAGTTCCTCTTCTTATCTCTCCAGGTTACACCAAGCATGCACCTCTCCATGCTTCTTTGAGTTGTCTGCAGCCTTTGTATGTCTCTTTTAGTTAAGGTCCACGTCTCTGCACCATACGTAAGCACTGGAAGGATGCATTGATCAAACACTTTTCTTTTAAGACATAATGGCATATTGCTCTTGAAAATTATGCTGTTTCTTCCAAAAGCTCTCCAGGCAAGTTTTGTACGCCGATTAATTTCTTCATCAATGTAACCCTCACTTGATATCTGCTGTCCAAGATAAAGGTACGTGTCTGTTATCTCCAGCTTTTCTCCATCAATCGATAAATCTTCATTTCTTGTAAAAGCATTGAACATCACTTTTGTCTTCTGAAAGTTCATTTTTAATCCC
The DNA here is from genome assembly GCA_039090855.1 of Macrothele yani. NCBI lineage: Eukaryota > Metazoa > Arthropoda > Arachnida > Araneae > Macrothelidae > Macrothele > Macrothele yani. Next base: position 19,672,595 of record CM077002.1, on the reverse strand, counting down.
ACTTCTTTACTCTTGTCAGCAAGTTCCTGGATCATACTCTGCAGCTCTGATGGGGTAGTAGCAAAAATGACTACGTCATCAGCAAAGCGAAGGTGGGTTAGATAATCTCCATTAATCTTTATCCCCTTGTTTTCCCAGCTCAGCGACTGAAAAACACCCTCCAATGTGGCATTAAAGAACTTCGGAGATATGGTGTTACCTTGTCTCACTCCCTTTCCAATTTTTACGTGTGTTGTATTTTCAAACAGCCTAATCTTTGCACTTGCATTTTCATAGATGTTATTAATAATATTAATGTATGCATCTTCAATACCGCAGGTTTTTTCAGAGCCATTGTAACTGCTGATGGTTTCACTGAATCAAAAGCTTTTTCATAATCGATAAAAGCCATGCACAATGGAAGTTCATATTCCCTCGCTCTTTCAATTAGTTCTCTCAGCACGTGGATATGATCTATTGTGCTGTAGCCACTCCTGAATCCAGCTTGTTCTCTCGGTTGAGCCATGTCCAGTGTTACCTTCAAGCGGTGTGAAAGAACTTTAGTGAAGATTTTATAAACTACTGATAGGAGGCTGATAGGTCTGTAGTTTCCGAGATCCTCAATGTCACCTTTCTTATGTAGCAGGATCATTGTAGCGGTGTTCCAATCCTCAGGAATCTTTCCTTCATTAAGGCATCGAGTGAAAATTTGGGCGAGTACTGTTTCGATTTTTTCCACTTGCTTCTTGTATGATGTCTACAGTAATTCCATCTTCTCCTGGAGCTTTTCCTCGCTTCATGTTCTTGATTGCATGCGCAACTTCTGCTGGAAGGACTGGAGGAACTCTGGTACTGGTATCTTTCATGATGTCTGGAGTGCATATATCATCCCTTTCATATAATTTGGAGTAGAAATCTTTCACTCTTGTCAAAATTTCGCCTCTATTTCTTGTTACAGAACCATCTTCTTTTCTCAGTGCCATAATCTGTTTTCTTCCCTTACTGAGATGTCCCTTTGCTATCTTTAGGCTTTGGTTGTTTTCAATTGCTTTCCTCACTAGTTCACAGTTGAATTTCCTTACGTCTTCAGTGATACTTTTTCTTACTGTCTTGCATAGCTCTATATATTCCACTTTGGAAGTCACTTCTTTAGTTGTCCTCATCTCTCTTCTTTTTTGCATCAACATTTTGGTTTTTCCTGATAATTTGTTCACATGCAACTTGTTCTTAGACCCAGCTAATTTTGTTGCTGTTTCCATAAGAGCTTTGGTTACTTTTCTGTTAACTTCAGAGATGTCCACTTCTTCCGATGTTAGGCCTTCTAAAGCAGAGAACCTGTTCTTCAGTTCTAACTTGAAGGTATTATGGTGTTTTTTAAGGTTGGTTATGTCAATAGATTTTGTTTGTCTTATGAGCTTGCCACGTTCAAGTTTAGTGTTGAGGTGCATCTTACATCTCACCAATCTATGGTCACTACCTGTGTTGAACTTGTTTAGCACACTGCAGTCTTCTATGACGAATTTTGTTACACATAATAAAATCAATTTCACTTGCCGTCCCATTTGGATGTCTCCATGTCCATTTCCTGTGTGGCTTTTTCTTGAAGAAGGAGTTCAAGATGAAAAACCCTTCTGCCTCTGCAAACTCAACGAGAGTATTTCCACGCTGGTTTCTGTTGCCGTGACCGAATTTACCTACTGAAGTTTCATTCTGTTGCCGTTGCCCTATTTTTGCATTGAAATCTCCCATAATTATTTTCAAGTGCTGCTTACCTTTATTATTTAGATGACAAATTTCCTCATATATATATATATATATATATATATACCATATATAAACGGTCGAATCACATTATTGTGACCACCAGCTAATGTCCAGAGTAACCGCCGTGTGCAGCGCGGACAGCAGCTAGACGGGATGGGAGTGGCACAATGAGGTGCTGGAAGGCGTTCGCAGGTATGTGGAGCCATGCTTACTGAGAGCTGCAGGAGAGTGCGTGGTGGAGAATCCATAGAGCGAACAACGCCGATCAAGCTGGTCCCACCGATGTTCCATTGATTTTAAGTCTGGGGAATTAGGGTCCAGAGAAGTACTTTGAAGTCTCCATCGTGCTTTTCCAACCACTCTTGGCCATTCTAGCTGTGTGGCACGCCGCATTGTCGTGCTAGAAGATATCATCCGCCCCAGGAAAGACAATCAGCATGTATGGCTTTACGTGGTCTGCAATAATGGATTCATACCGAATTATGTTCATAGTGCCTTCCACATACATGAGTGGACCCAGAGAATACAACGAAAACATACCCCAGACGATAACGCTGTCCCCACAAGCTTGTGTTCTTCCAGCAACGGTTGAAGTGTGTTTGTTCTCCGATGTTTCTCGCCTTAAATGCCAACGTCCATCCGTTCGATGAAGCAGAAAACGTGACTCATCGAGGAAGCAATTCTTTGCCAATCAGCGGATTTCCAATTCCGATACTGTAGTGGCAATGTAAGCCTTTTTTGCCGATGCACTTTCGTTGGCATAGGTGCATTGACCATCCGTCTGAATCGGAGCCCCATACGGAGCAGGGTTTTTGCCGAAATGTCGTTTAAGACACACTTCCAGTAGCCCCCTGGTTTATTGGGCCAGTGAGTTGCTCCACTGTTGCTTCTCGATCGGCCCTCACGCACCTTCGCGGCCGACGTTCAGCTTTCACATCAATGGCACGTGGTACTCCGCAGTTTGCACGTCTCTTATTCGCAATGGTGCCATTTCTCCAATCACGATACACTTTAACCCCAGCAGCACGCAAACAGTCCAGAAACTGCGTTGTTTCAGAAATACTGCCACCCTTGGCTCGAAAGCCGATAATCATCCCTTTTTGCAAATCTGATAAACCGCTCCTTTTATCCGTGGCAGCAACGAGTGATATGTTTTCAGAATGACTACGGCACACCTTATATACCCTCCAAGCCAGCTCATGACACGTGCCTTCTTTCATTGGCTACACGCTGTTGACGTCAAAAGTAGGAGGTAGTCACAATAATGTGAGTCGACTGTGTGTGTATATATGTACTGAAGAGCAATGCTGAAAACTAAGGAAAAACTTTAGAATTTAAAACGAAAGTTGCAAAATTAACCTGAAGATCGAAACGCGCAACGCAGCAGTTACGAAAATTCAGAATTCACACTCTATTAAGAAGAGACCTAAGCAAAAAAAAAAAAATTATATATTTTTGACTCATACCAAGTACAACATAGAAAGGGTTATATGTCTACCGGTGTGAGTAAAAGGAGAAAAGATAAAAAATAAAATAAAACAACTGAATGTAGAAAGTGTCGAGAATACTGAGCCTTGGCTTTATCAAGGACCAGCAAAAACTCTGCATTTTCTCACTTCCACAAAGACCTAGTTGGAAATGGGTTTCTGCAAAGCCATGGATGCAAGTAATAAGCCCACCAAAATTTGTTTTAAAATTTATATATATGTCATGACCTCCGCAGAGTTGTATGACCTAGCGCTAGTTAACAATTTAGCTTACATCCATAACTTCCATGGCCCGACCCATGCTCTTCATCTGTTACTATTAAACAGAGAGAAGAAGATTAAAGAGAACTCAAGTTGTGAGAGTGACATAATAATTAGAAATAATTTTCAGCTATAACGAAACGCCAAGTTCGCCTGAGAGAGAATATAAACCTGAAAAGTAATACAAAAGAATTCCAAATTTTTACATTGCAATTAAAAAGGAAATATTAATTTTTTAAAACTCAAATTTTTGAAAGAAAACTTGATTCTAAAACCCCCTACTCCGCAACTTCTGACAACACAAAAACGAGAATAAATTAAAGACAATAATTAACTAAAGAAAAGCTTTGTGAAAGTTATATGACATAAACAATTAGTTGCAATATGTACAAAGTATTTCAGCAGTGCTTTAAGTGCATAATTAAGTAGTTATTAAGACCTTAACTACTTTGAAAATACAGCGCAAGGTAAAGGAACTATGCTTAGCCAGCTTCTGAGCCTAAGTTTCCTAAAAGACGCGCAAAGTTACCAAGAAAAGAAAGAGTTAAAACCCGCAAAAATGTTAACAGTCTGGCCAGTGCCTAAATGCTAAAAAGCGAAAAACAGCAGAGAAAAAAATAATACAGGAAGTATAAACATTGAACTTATAAAACCTAAAACCCTAAGACAATGAAGAGAGCTTACCTCTTATGCAACTGAGCTTTCTCCACTCAAGAGGAAACATGGCCGACTTTTTCCCCAAACTTCCAAACACGACTGCCACTCCCTAGTCGCTGGGGGGCAGTGTGGGTGGGGCTATATATATATATATATATATATATATATAATACATTTGTTTGATTTTAATATAACCTAAGATACCCAAACTGGAGATACTTTTTTTTTCAACGTCCTATATACATATAGTATATTTCAAAGCAGATTTGTCCGGGTCGGGTTCGGGGCTGGTCCTGGTTCAAACTGTTTGACCCGTTTCCAACTGTTTTCTAATTTACACTATGCACGATATTTTCTGATCTTCATCCATCTATATTATCGTCATGTCTGCGTTACATTCGTTGCCATTTCGTTCCGTTACTTTTTAATTTGCTCTACTTCCCCATAGCAATGAACGTTTTAATGTTTCAATGTTGCCACAAATGCTTAAAGACATGCTTGGTAGTTGATTATTTTCTACTAGTGTAATTAATGTAAAACTCCTGCTAATTTTGCTTTCTGCGACGTTAAAGTGCATTTCGCATATGGGAAATGTTGCCTACTTACAGAACGAGTTTCCTTTACGTATGAAACGTAGGTACGTGTGATGTATGATTTTAGTTTATCTTGTAAAAGCAAAACTTTTAAATGCGAAGACACTTTATCAGTTGGATAGTAAGTGATTGTTAAATGCTCTGACGTCACGGTGGTACATAATTCACTGTAAGAAAATATTCTATCACAACAAAATCTGTTACTATTAATAGAAATGATCATCTACGTTTCACGGACAGCTCCTAACGCAAAAACCATTCCTAACAGAATACGCATAAGACCTTGCCAAAAGCAAATTGCAATTAGCTAGTGTGACGTGCAGTGATCAAACTATATTTTATTGTTTAATGCATATTCCAGCGACCTGTTTTAACTTCAGTATTTTAACAGACTAATGGCCAAGAGATGTATAAACTTTAAAGTCCTAAATTACAGAACTTTAAGTTACTTTATTCAAAAAGCGAATCCTTAATTGACTCTAATCCCGTGCATTTACTAACGCGCAGTTTAAATAAGAATAGCCTTCACGGCGACGACTCAGCGTTATTCCTCGTCATGCAACAATGATCAAAATTGTACTGATAGAATGTTTCCACAGTCTTAGTCGCCCTGCAAATGGATATCCATTGGCTGCATGCTGCCACTTAAGATAATATTTTAATGTTCAGTAAATAAGAAGTCTTTCTTTTCACACACTGCAAACTTTGATAATTATTTTGAAACAACACTTTCTATGGTTATATGGACTAAAATCATGTCTCAGAAGTTTAGAAAAATATGCACAAGTCACGAAGTTCCTTCATTTTGGGAGCAAAATGTACCTAAGATGATTGCAAATAACGTTTTGTGAGTTCATACATTTTTATTCTCTTAAGAAGTTGCATGCAACCAGCGACGTATGAAACGTTTCCCGAAACTGGTTTCCCCAAAATTATTAAAGATAAGTATAGCACCGCTCGTTACCGTTAGACATTTTAGAATTCAGCAAAGTCGTTACTTCAATTGAAACTTCAAACACCGCACGTTGTTAAAGACTTCGCTTGCAATGCAAGATACAGTTTTTCATGTGCTGAAGTAAACTAAGTGTGCTTCAAGAAAGCGCGGTGTGGTAAATCACGAGCATGTGTCTTTAAAGTACTTGGGATTTTGGCTCACATATATGTTAAAAGCCCCCTTTTATGTTATGAAACGTGAAATACTTTACATGCAGGTGTGAAACCATATCTTTTCCGAGGAGCAGTAACAAAAGAACACAAAGCGTATACATTTTACTTAAATGGGTCTAAACTGTAAACCTTATAGAAATGACGCTTGCGTTGAATAAAACACACTTCCATCGATATAGCAACAAACCAAGAAAGCAAAGTCTCGAGTTCACACTAAAAGGACAGAATTTAGTTATCTTTGGACATATAGACGCTGTTAAAGTGAAACATTTGATGCATAAATGAGCAAAAAAACTGATCAGCATAGAATGTTTTGGTACAGAAATGCCCGAATTGTGATCACAGCGACAGTCCTATGAACCCAATATTTCCATCAGTCAAGAAAGTGTGTAACGTATACTCTAGATTCACTTTCCTTTTGATTTTTACTATCTCTGGTTATTTTATTTTACTATGTAAATTATCTTCTTACTGAACGAGATGTTATTTCTCCCGCTGAATGAGATCTGGCAATGAGTGTAAGTCATGACGTGGTGGTAGACAGTATAAATAGGCGCGTTTAACGATACCTAGGAGAGCTTTTTGTTGATGTGCGTAGGGAGAGCTGTTGTTTATGTGCCAGAGAGCGTTTGTTTATGTGGAGGAGAGCTTTTGTTTGTGTTACGTGAGAGAGCTTTTATGTGTAAAGAGATTTTCGTTTATGTGAGTAGAGCTTCGTGTATGTTGAAGGATACCAGGACTTTCTCTGAATAAAGCTTGTGTTGTAAGTACGTTTTTCTCAGTTCATAGTTTTGTCAGATCTCTGTCTGGCTGTTAGGTTTATTTCATTAGTTGTTATTATTAACAACCAGCATAAGACTTTATTCATCTTAATTTCTACTACAACATTACTAGCAGTTAAAAGCTTGTTCATTATTATTACTACACTACTAGCAGGAAAGTTTATTCATGATATAATTAACAAACAACAAGTATTAGGAGAAGCTTAGAAGAAAGTTTATTCATTATAAGTGTTCAGTTTAACATTTTAATGAACGAATAAAATGATCAACATAACGCTTTGATGAGCCGAGGAAGCAATTAGCTCAGCGCTTTTATCAGCAGGGAAACTGTTCAGCACAAACTTTCCATAAGTCAAGAAGCTACTCATCAGAAAGCTTTCATGGGCCGAAATGATTAGAGCTTCACGAGAAGCAAACGTACTAGACACAATGCTTCTTTCATGAGTCGAAAACATGATCAGGACGACATTTGCATTAGCCTAGAACTTGATGAGCAAAGGTTTCATGATTCGTGGATGAAGTAAGCGCAACAGTTACCGTCATTTACTGATGTCTGTTGCGAAACATGGCTCAAGCAATGGCGGATTTTGAGACTTCAAGTCTAATGGCCTTTTACTGCAAAATTTCTAGTAATTCGGGAGGACACATTTGGAAACTCATAAATAACAGTAACACATACACGCACGCAATGCGCAGATGCCCTGAGCGATATATTTTATTCAGGAAGATAATGCTGTTCAAACATTTTGTTCTGGTACATGTATCTAAGTTTTAATATGTTTCGCAGCTATCTATAGTAATTATGAAATAATCGTGAATTTTGGAAGACTTGTTAAACCATTATCCTAACGTTAACTTTTCTGAAAGGTACACACAGCTTATCTAACTAAGGCATAAACTTGCCGTAGTAATTCGGTTTCACTGTAAAATTGCACTCTAGGCTTACTGAATTACTTTAGTTTAAAGCGGATAGATTCACTTTTCGCTGACGTTGAAAGTCTTCCTTAACATATATAAACTTCACAATACGGCTAGAGATCAAACGCGAGTTTTTAACTTGTTTATCAGTACTGTACTCACTGCGCCTCATTTGATTGGCACACACTTAACCACATATCGACATCCTCTTGGCTCGCTACATTTAAGACACAATTTCCCACTTGTGACTTAGGTTTCAAGCAGTAAACGACTATCAACTAGCAAAGGTTGATTTCTTATCTTTATCGAAATATATAAACATCGACTATTTTCAAAGTAGCTCACTGAAGATTTCTTAGACTTAAAACGTTGCCAAAGCACATACTAATCAACATTGCATACGACACTCAATTTAGCAATCCAAAAGCACAGAGAACATAAAACATAACTAGATCGCCTAACAAGTGCTCGTAAAACATAGTGATCCCGAAAAGCAACGCGGTTCTGATACATTTAAACACACGCTATTGTCACTCGATTATAACATACGTCATTATTTCGGACTTCTTCTCAGGTTGCCAAACTGAATTTCATTGGGAAGGAATCAGTGGCAATAAATTTAGAAAAACGTTGAGTAAACCAAATTTAAATAAGAAGACAGGAACTAAAAAGGAAAGTTATACCAAGGTGTACATCACGTCGTTCGTACATAAAGCTCTTTAAATAGCCTTAAGCTCACTGAAGGGACTTTCATCCAAAAAAGGGTAAAGAACCCATAATTTGTCTTTCCAATAAAAGCAGTAGCCGCCTCGGTGGCGCAGTGGTCTAAGCGATGCCTCTGATCATTCGTCCGAACGGGGTCCGGGTTCGAATCCCGGTGAGGCATGGATGTTGTGTTTGTCTTACGGCACTGGCTCTCTCCCTTCCCTGGAACCAGTGACCCTAAATTAGGGACGGGCGACTGCTTATAGCCCATTGAGTTGCTCACGGTGGTCGTTAAACCTCCAATCAAAAAAAAAGAAAAAAATAGCAGCAAACACTTTAAGGCTTTTCGCTATGTATTGCTTACTTGGAAACGGATATCTCTAAAGTCAGTCTATCTACATAAAAGAAGCTCAGTTAGATTCCAAACAAAGAAGGAATGAGTTGGAATCTCGAGGTTTAAGCACCACCGTCGACAACTCAATAACCAGTCTTCCATGCCTAATTTAGGGCCACTGGTTCCAGGGAAGGGAGAGAGAGCCAATGCCGTAAGACGAACACAACAACCATACCAAACTGGATTTGAACCCCGACCCGTCACGGACGAATATAGAGCACTTGGACTCTGCGCCACTGCGGCAGTAAATGATTTATGAAAACAGAAAGAAATGGAAATGTAAAGATAGTGTACTGCTATCAGTTTATTTGCTCATCTTAAAGTTTTTAATACTTTTATGCAGGTGAAATTACTTTTCTTTAAATTGAATTTTAGTTTTCGCTATTTTTTAATTATATTTTTCTTATTTTACGGTCTGATGTCAACATAGAAAAATAGATTGGCGCATTCGAAAAATTGATTGAAATTTTTGAAATTGTTTTTAATTCAAGAACAAGCAACTTACGAAAAAAATGCATTAAACTTAAACAGAAGGAATGCAATTAATTTTGTACGTAGAATAAGTCATCGTTTTAATGCGCTGCCTCAGTAGTATCCGTACGAGTTTTCCACCCTTGGCTTCTCAAAATATTAGGTCGGAACAAATGAATCTGAAGTTTATACACTGAGTAAAAATAATTTAGGTGCAGCAGAGGAAAATTAGCCACATAAGTGTGACAAATGTTATGAATGTGATACAGCAGTGATAAATGTAATAAGCCGAAGGTTTGGTCATCTGCAGTGTAGACAAGAAACGCGTTGTAGCGTAATGCTAATTTTATACATGAAATAAGTAGTATTTTGGGTTTCATCATCATCATCATTGTCAACCATTATCAATCCACTGCTGAACGAAAGTCTCCCCAAGTTTCCTCCACAACGGTCTGTCTTGTGCCAGTATCCTCCATGTCACTAACGCGTACTTTCGAATTTTATCGACCCATCTCCCATGTGGTCTTCTTCTGGGTCTTTTCCTGTCCCTTGGAATCCAATCTCTAATTTCGGCTGTCCATCGCTGGTCTGTCTTTCTGGCAGTATGCCCAGCCCATTGCCATTTCAGGGATTTAACTCTGTTCATGATGTCTTCCACTGTTGTCATTTTTCGGATCCACGAGCTTCTCTTCTTATCTCTCCTGGTTACACCAAGCATGCACCTCTCCATGCTGCTTTGAGTTGTCTGCAGCCTTTGTATGTCTCTTTTAGTTAAGGTGCATGTCTCTGCACCATACGTAAGCACTGGAAGGATGCAATGATCAAACACTTTTCTTTTAAGACATAATGGCATATTGCTCTTGAAAATTATGCTGTTTCTTCCAAAAGCTCTCCAGGCAAGTTTTGTACGCCGATTAATTTCTTCATCAATGTGACCCTCACTAGATATCTGCTGTCCAAGATAAACGTACGTGTCTGTTATCTCCAGCTGTTCTCCATCAATCGATAAATCTTCATTTTGTGTAAAAGCATTGAACATCACTTTTGTCTTCTGAAAGTTCATTTTTAATCCCACTTCTTTACTCTTGTCAGCACGTTCTTGGATCATACTCTGCAGCTCTGATGGGACAGTTGCAAAAATGACTATGTCATCAGCAAAACGAAGGTGGGTTAGATAATCTCCATTAATCTTTATCCCTTTGTTTTCCCAGTTCAGTGATTGAAAGACATTTTCCAATGTGGCGTTAAAGAGCTTTTGGGAATAAATGTATAAAAGTAGCAGCATTTCAGCGAGAGAATAATTTCCGAGCACATGAGCTTTACCTTTACTCAACATTGTGAAATACCTTCACGAAACTTTTTGCTATACGTGAAATATTCACCCCTTCATCAGTTTCCAAGTTCTTCGATATTTATTCCATACCTTGATTAGATTACTCAAAGAACTGGGTGCTGCAAGAGCCTTCCAATATCGAAGCCACTCGGAACCTGTGCTTTATGCAGACATGAATAGGCTCAGAGAGAAGACAGTAACAGCGTTCAATATGGTTGCCTACTGCCGAAGGTTCTAAAGGATGAACCCTTAACAACTGTCATTACTCTCGACAACAGGCTTTGTAAAGCCGTTCATGCATCCTTTGCAAGGTGACAGAACGAACAGTAATGGAAATTCTTCAGCGAATCCAAGGGTGCCTTCATCTATGTTTACACCCCCGGCGAAACTGGATTTCTACGTTTCCCTGTTTATCGCTTAAATTTTAACGCTTCGTGAGTTCTATGTGTGCATTGTATCTTCCACAACAAAAGGGACTGATATTAGCTTACTAAACGGAGTTGGTTACTCTCTATGCAACCCAAGCAAAATATTTTGAGATGAATGATGGAGAGTTGATTGAAAAGCACCCCAAGTTTTACATGAGAACTAGGTTAATTGTTTTACCTTTAAAGATAAATCGCGCTTTATGATTTTTATGTGCAAGATCGGCATAATTGGGCAGTATTTTCGAAAAACATGCTTGGCAGTTATTTGAAAAAGTCACTCCCGCAAGGTGACGTAAACATTAGTCTGAGGAGCGACTCCTGAGGAAATATATTGTTATTCAAATTTAATTTTTGCATTATATCCTAATCGAAAGAATAAATAAGAATCGCGGTAACAATTGTAAAAGAATCAAGTTCAGATGCTATTTTAAAATAGATATACAGGATGGACGTAAAATCCTTCCCTCATTAAGAAAATTCTTAAGGTGTTGAAGAAATTCGTGCCAATAACACTAATTGTTAGAAAGCCGTCTTTGCACGATATAAAATGAAAGTCAAATTTAACGACGAAAATGACTTTTATTTACACTTAAGTAAAAGTTGAAAGTTAAAACCACATCGAGTGATGTGGTTTTGACTTTCAACTTTTGCTTCAGTGTAAATAAAAGTCATTTTCGTCGTTAAATTTGACTTTCATGTTTTATCGTGCAACGACAGCATTCTAACAATTAAGTAAATTCTTATTTGAAAAACTATGACAGCTAGAAACAAACGGTGTGTGGCAGATGTATGTAAACTAACAGAGTTTTACTGCTGCTTTTATACCAATGTTGCATTTGCAAAACAACGGAACAGCCCAAAAGTGAATGTTTGGTGTGGTTTCATGCGAAATAGAGTCATCGTACCTTTCTTTCTTTTTGAAATCACAATAAGAGCAAATGTGTGTATGGGCATGGTGGAGCTTTCTGTTGCACCTCAGGTAGGACAAAATCATTCATGAGTAATTTTCCAGCAGAGGGTTCCCCACCACATTGGGGATTAATTATTTGAATATTCCTCAATAGATTTCGCAACAGATGGATTGTGGGGGACGGTCCAACATCATAGCCCCCAGGGTCATCTGACATAAGATCTCTAGAGTTTTTCCTGTGGGGCTATGTCAATGGTCTGTTCATCATCAGTATCTGATACTGAAACTCTGCAGCAGAGAAAGCAGGTGCTATTGCCGCAGTCTTCAAACAGATGTTAGGTAAAATATGGTGAGAGATTGAATACATAATAGATGTGCTCCAAGTTATGACGTATTACAGAAGTGAAGGAAGTGTTAAGACGACACATTTGCAGCGATACATTCCGTCGGTGAAGCTTAATTGGTTAGAGCAATTCACTCCGGAGCAAGGAGACGCAGCTTCGATCCTTGTCACCGACAAATTCCTGTTTTCACATTGGCACCCAAACGTAAAAATGGACATACTGGCCGTTGGGTTCTTCGAAAACTGTGTGTCGTTTGCTCAACACATCGTCTGGAATTAACGTAATTCTGTCTTCGCCTCAAAAAAAAAAAAAAAAAAAAAAAAAAGGAGAGGGAAATGATATGACCTGTCGCAGAGGTGAACGACGTGTCAAGGTGACAAATCTGTAGCGATATATTCCGCCGGTGTAGCTCGGTCGGTTTTACTCACACCGCAGTGTGAGGAGACGCGGCTTCAATCCCCGTCAACGACAAATTCGTGTTTTCACATTGCCGTCCGAACATAAAAATGAATTTACTAGCCGTTTGAATCTTCGAAAAATGTGTGATGTTGGTTCTACACATCGTCTGGAATTAATGAAAATCCCTTCTTCGCTTAAAAAAAATTAAATGGGAGATGATATGACCTTTAGCAAAGGTGAAGGACGTATCAAGACGACAACGTTTCAGCGATACATTCCGTTGGTGTACCTTAGTCTCGTAGAGCAAATAACCCCGCAGCGAGAAGACGCGAGTTCGATCTCCATCAGCGAAGAATTTCTTTTTCAGAAGGACACGGACGGCGCTCATGTAGAGCTGAACTACTAACGTAAGAAAAAATAATTATTAGTTTACATGCATCATGCTACAAACAACTTGTTTCTACCTGCCAAAGGTTTTTTTAAATAAAACTTACCTTAATGAGAAAAGGACTGTTTGTTCACCCTGTAACGTTATCGGCGAGCGTTTAAGGAATATTAGTTCCCAAAAGTGTAATGGAAAATTTTATTTTCGTTACTTGAAAAGCTGGGCGAGCTACTGTGCTTCAATTTTGAAGTTCTTAAATTTTAAGTTTTCCAAAAAAAAAAAAAAAAAAAATGGCGTAATATAATTTCTGCCCATTATAACTGATCGTTGGTGTTATAAACAATTTTTGTGAAAAGTTCATCGAATGCTTTCTGTCGACAAAAAACAAATTAATTAAGGTTTTTGAATGATCCGTATTAATACCAAATGAGTACTAAAATGTTTTTCGCATGTTGTACAATTATTTTCTTTCTTTCTATTCTTTAATAAAATCGTTGTTTTCAGGAAAATTTCCGTCAGTATTGATATAGATCTGTTTAAGGAAGACACACACAAATGAAAAATAATGTATTTTATCAGAGTAAAAATTAAATGCATATATTAGCAAAAGTTTTGGTTTAATTTTCGTAACGGATTTAATTTTTCCAGATGTTTGTAACTCTGAATGTGCCCATGTATCGATGAATTATTTAAGTACGTAAATTGAAAAAAAAATTCTTACCTTAAATTAAAAGTTAGAAATTTTAGGATAATTCCACCATTAGTTACTAGGTAGTACTTGTAAAGTTTCTGGTTTACAAGCTATCATACAGCATAACATTTTTAGCTCTGTTGCTTTTTCGTATAAAGGATTGGCGGAATATTTCAATTCTATGTTACATTTGCAGATCAAACTGAAGGATAACCGGTATGTTTTATCTTAATTGGCTGCATTTCTGCCAAATTACCATCAAATTGTTAAAATGCTTGTGAAATAAGACCAATGTGACAATGGGCGGTTTCAACTGCCCTTGTTTACCCATATATTATCGAGTTTAGTATTGAGAGTGTATGACGTATACTCTAATTTAACTTTCAGTTTTAGTTGTCTATCTCTATGTAAATGTAGAGTTCGTTCCTTTTGAGTGTTTCAAACTTAACGTTATATTTTCTGACTCACTGAATGTTATGTTGGCAGCAGTCTTGCGGTCAAGAGTAAATGACGTGTACATGTTTGACAAGCTAAGAACTTTATATAATGTCTGGACCTGGCAGACAATGTGTGGTGTAGTATTCGTGGAAGCTGTCATAAACTGAAGCGGTATGTTCTTAAAGTTTGCGTCTTCCAGTGATGTTATGGTGAGGTTAAATTTTTAGTGCTTTTAGGAATTACTTCTTCATGAGTATTTGATATTGAACTTTGTTTGAGTGATGCCTCTTTCACTTAAAGTAAGTGAATAAGAACGAATTTTACGTAGTGTCTTCCTACGCTACATATACACGTTTTAAACATGGAAGAACACTACGAGACACGTCACAAAAGTAACACGGAGTGGGATCAAAACGTTTCCGGACTACGCTTCTTCGACGAAGTACGTGCGTGGCATAACCACGGTGATTATTGGATTACCTTACGAAATTATCCCCTCTCACACGGAAACTGGTATCGTCCATCTAGGTCACGTGCTCGCTGCAGTACATCCAGGTATTGTGAGAAACTTACGCAATGTCGGGCAATTGATGAAAAACAGCCTTTTCTGAGCAGTGCACATTTAGTTTTGCATTCGTTCGGGCAAACGTCCAGCAAAAGCGCACGAGATGTTAAAGCAACTTTATGGCGGAAACACGCCGTCGCAGTCACAAACATTCTACTGGCATCGACGCTTTAGAGAAGACAGAAAGGAGTTTCAAGAAGACGAACGAAGGGGCGTCCAGTGACAGCCTGCACGCCTGAAAACATTTCGAAGGCTGCGGTAACAGACAATAGACGATCGAGCAAATAGCAGAGGCTGTTGGGATATGGGGGACTGCGTGTCAACGAATACTAACAGATGATCTGAAGATGCACCGGGTGTGTCAGCACGTCGTCCCACGCATGTTAGCCTAAGATCAGTTAGCCATAGGCAGGGAAATGGCTTGTGATCTCGTATGTAACCGGCCAGCTTGTAGTCAAGCTGGCCGGCTACATTACAATTTTAATAACTCGATGTAATTTACAGCACTAATTTTCAAACTTGGCTAGTAGCCAGCACTAATCGAGCACTAAATATTGACATCGAAAAATCCCTCAAATAAACATTTTACGTATATGTGGCCGGCCACATTAAAATTTCAATAACTTGGTTATTTGACAAGCACAAATTCTGTGCTTCGAGCACGAATTAGCACTAATCTAACATTAAATACTGGCTTTTTTTTACGAATTACAATAATGTAATAATAAAGACATTTTGAATGAAATTACAGTAGAAGTGACTTGCCACGTGGAAGTATTCTGTGTCTGGTAACCTTCATGTCTTCCCACCCCCGAGGCGCTATCGTTCCGAGCGAAGGTCATTCCCGAGCTCTTAGTCGACGGAGGCAGACGTGTCGATCGATCACTCGTCTCGGCAAAAAGACAATGATGCTGACGTGTTGAGCAGGTAGTGATTTTGGTGGAACATATATTTCACCATGAAGACAAGTACACGGAAGAAGTACAAAAACAGTTCGCTAGGAAATTTCGTCATTCAGACGTCCCCCAACGTAATGCGGTACGACAGCTCATAGCAAAGTTTCGGGAAACTGGCAGTTTTCTGGATGTACCCCGCTCCGGTAGGCCATCCAGGGTAGACGATACCGTACGGTATATCCAGGTCAGGATACAGAGGAGTCCGAACAAGTCCCTGAGGTGGCTGTCACAACAAGCTAACGTTCCAAAGAATACAGCAATCGATTTTCTGAAACGGAAGTTGTGTTTCCACCCTTACAAAGTGCCTATCGTGCATCAGCTGCAAGGAACAGACCACGTGACCCGTGTTCGGTACTGCAAGTGGTTCCAAGAGTTTCTGCCTGCAGAAGGTGAGAATATTCCGGACGTGACTTTCTTTTCAGATGAGGCATGGTTGCACGAGTCCGGTTACATCAACAGCCAAAACACTCGTCTGTGGGGTACTGGTAATCTCCACAAATATAAATAATATGTGGTGTGCCATGAGTCATACGCGCATTATTTTGCTCATTTGGTTCAGTGAAACCATTAACTCAGGTACCGTGCCCAGATTATCCAACCATTCATATCTAAACTCACGTAACGGTAAATCAACGAAGGATGGTTCCAGCAAGAGAGTGCAACTGCTTATAATACTGGCGCATCAGTACAGCTTGTGGAGGAATTCTTCGGAAATCACATGACCTCTCGGAGATTAAGGCCTGCCCAGTCACCGGATCTTACACGGCCTGACTCTTTTCTGAGGAAAGCACTAAAGAGAAAGGTGTACGCAGGTAATCCGCATACATTTCAAGAGCTACAGGCTCAATAACGACCCACATCAACAAATCACACCTCATACGCTGAGAAAGGTCTTCACCAACATGCAGAAACGTGTGCGGACGACAGTGGGGCCCATTTCCAAAATATCCTCTACGAACCAGTTCGACATGGTAAGCCTAACTTTCAGTGCACAGTTATTTCTCGGACACCCTCTAGTTTTCCGAGCATGAGAATAAGGTACAACAGCTACCTTGGCCTATTCAATCTCCAGACCTTACTATTATTTTATTGGAGGTTTAACAATCACCGTGAGCAACTCAATGGGCTATAAGCAGTCGCCAATCCCTAATTCAGGACCACTGGTTCCAAAGGAGGGAGAAGAGCCAGTGCCGTAAGACAAACAGAACATCCGTGCCTCACCATTCGAACCCGGACTCCCGTCGGACGAATGGTCATAAACCAGCGCTTAGACCACTGCGCGACCCGGTCAGTAAACCTCACTATCCCTGTGCAAATCTGTGGGAATATTTGGAGCGAAAGGTGAGATCAGACTTTCCACGTCCAAAATCACCGTCAGAGTTTAAACATATTTTTCATGAAGAATAGTCTAAATTTCCATTATCGTTTGTCTAATACTTGTATACATCTATTCTAAGTCGAAATGTTTCTGTTCTCACAGCCGAAAGCATATTATATGAAAATTTCTCCAGAAACAATAAGTGTTTCCATTAATTTGATAAATCCCTGTATTTCTCGAAACATTTGGTGTTTATTCAGCAAAAATATATTTGCTTGCTGGAATGCAGTCCATCTTTGTTACTTGTTGATACTTTTTGCCACACATTCATAAAGGCACGGATTTTAATGCAGACGGAGGAAAAACAAAGACATTTTCTTTTCTTTTTTATCAATATTTTTATCTTATTTCAGACTGTCAATATCCTGCATCGCCTTCAAAAAGAGTTAGTCTTACTCCATTCTTTAGGTGAAGAAAAATTAAAACTGGGCAGGGGAAGAATTTTCTTTCTTTCTTTCTCTCCTTTTGAACGGCTCGAAAGTTCGTAATTCTTCAATCCTCTCACACATTCAAGACATCTTTTGAAATTTCTGAGAGAGAAAGCAATGACAGGACACTTACACGGTGACACATAAATGACCAACAAGATCGGACAGAATGGTGCGACATTTTTTAACAAGACTGGAAAGCGGATTTGTGAAAGCTTATGTAATGATCAGAACAAACACCAGCGCGTCTCGAACTTCAGATCGCGAAGAGTCGAAGCAGATTTGACAGCACGATCAGAACTTTTACATTTGTTCACTGTCAAATACTTTGTAATGGCCTGTCAGCTTTTGAAACGAAAATGTAAATCCGTGATGAAATACAATGGTGAGATATGTTCTTGAATGTCAAACAAAGATGCGTATCGTTAATGTATGAATGTGCATGAAGACTGACGATACTTATCGCTGAATAATTTATCGCAGAGACGTTCTTGAAAGCAAATTTAAGAGCATCGTTATTTCGGATAACATTCTTGTTAAAAAACTCAATTACTTGCGACTTGAAACTGCATCGTTCATTTCGTTTATGATATTTAACTATTAGAAGACTCAGAGGAAAACATTTTGCAACAAATGAAATTACTCGAATGGATCTTATCATATAGTCACCGCTAAAAGAACTTCAAATCGTGAAGAAATTGGAAAGGCAGTTTCGTTTTCGAACACGAGGGAAGATGCTACTTTAAACAGTCTAACATAATTTATTCAAATGCGAAACGGTAAGACCAAAGACATTAGACGAGAATAGAGTGGCAAAGAACATACAACTTTCTACACAGACAGAAAACCGCTATATAAGGGAGTTGCTAGGGTGCTGGCCTGTTTACCTACGGATATTTGTGCTCTGCATCTTCAAGATTTTGTTAGGTATAAACAGGTTTAGTACAATAAATTTCCAATAAAAATTACAGATAAAACATTTATGACTACATAAACCTCGTGATAATTTCCTTGCCAAGAGTAATGGCGAATTGAACACATCTAAAGTGAACTTGGTATTACTTTTATTAAAAACAAATTATAGAACCTGTAATTGTCATATTTGCATTATTAAAACAATTTATAGCGTATTTAATCATTATTGTTATTAAAAACATTATAGGACATATAATTATCATTAGAAACAGTTTATAAGACCTACAATATGTTTGTTATGCTTGGCATTGTCGTCTCGTTCAGTAATTTAGTACTTGAAAAAATCTTATTTTGGATATCCCCACCTGCCGAAACGCATTAGAGCCTCCTCTGTGGAAATGTATCGGGCGCATGCCTTCGTCGCAATTGGGCACATAGCGGTAGCATTGGAAAGCCACTCGTTACCACTTCTTGTACTGGTGACAAAACACTGCGATTTCTGTATGCTTCACCAGCATACAAAGTAGGAAGAGAATTTGAAACACGAGCGGCTGTAACCCACGCTGCATAATTTGAATTCCACCATTCTAGACTTTGGTTACATAACATATTCTTAGGTTGTTAATAATTTTTTTACCTTTCATTTTTAATGTTTTTGGTCCCATTGTTTTACGAGCTTTCTACCTTCATTTTTAATTTTTTCTACCTTCATTTTTAATGTTTTTGTCACGTTGCTTTACGTAGACAAATGTTTTTTAGTGCTAATTGGATAACTTTTATTTATTTCTATCTTGAAGGAGTGTTTCAATCAGAATGAACAACTGTACTGCACCTACGTCGAAGCCTTCGAAAATTAATCTCGTGATTTAATACGCCCATACGTTTAAGGGTTTGGTGAATTTACAGCTCTCTGTTGAGAAGTGTGAAGAATAAAAGGAAACAACTGAAAAAAAAACAGACACACTTCTCTGCTATAAGCATTGGAAAACCTAAAAATGCAGTTAGCCAGTTTTCACGATTTAATAGTATTCTCATTATTCGTGGATCTGGTTCCGCAAAGATCGACGGGTTTTTTGTTTTAAGTCGTATGCTCTATTTTATGCATAAACAAACGCTTAGGCAACAAGATGGTAAAATCATGCAATGCATTGATTATGATACGCTTTCCAACATACCAGAAATCATTACTCAAGTGGTTACTGAAGTTATGAGAATAATGGCTGTGGAATAAATCTCGCCCCTGTGCCCTGACCTTTGACCCCATTTCTATGATATTAAGCAAAATTTATTCAGTATACCTCCGGAACAACATACTAAAGTTTTGTCGCAATCGAAGTATTTCTACGTAAGTTATGACGCATAAGGACGATGGAATGGATCCCCTCCTATGTACTGACCTTTGACTTCATTTCGCCCATTTTGAATAACATTTTAGGATGTGATATATCTGATGGAATATCACATACTAAAATTTGACCAAATTCGAACCATTTTTACGCGAGTTATCATGCGGACGGACAGACAGAATGACAGAGCTGGAGTATATACGCTTCTTCAACGTACGGTTGGAAAGCGAAAAAAATGGTTTGCACATTTTAGTGAGCATCAGAAACAGCTTTGTCGTGAAATATCTTCTAGGGTTAATAATTCCCTAGATAGCCTAATTAAGTTTGGGAAGAAACGAATAACATTTTATTAGACGTCAGCGTTTAAGAAAATATGAGACTTTCAGCTTTAGTGCTTTAAAGAAATGGAAAAAAAAATAAAATGTAGCACGATAAGAATTTCAGTGACAGTGTTTAATTATGCTTTACCTAGTACACTTTCCATTGCAATATTATGGTAACACTATCGAAAAAAGTCAAATGTTGCCACTTTTTGTGTAATATCTCCTCAGATATCAGTGAGAAGTGTTCATATTCTTTGGAAAACTATATTTATTACACTTATTCGATACTGTTTAGCGTCGTAAGTAATGCTTAAAAAGCAACCACAATTAATTTAAATCTGATGTATATCAGATAGTCGGCATCATACAAGTTTCACGACTACACTCAAACCTAACATCCGTTCTTACAACGAACACATTTTATGCTGCTTTACCAGATGTTTTTCGAAATTTTTAAAGAGGAGCTTTGAGTACATTCATAACTTTCATTTCCGTGGGTGATATATTTCTTGCTTCCCTGTGGCAGGCAAAAAATATTATAGTCTTCAACTTTACTTATAAAATCTCATCATTATGAAGAATTACAATACCTCCGCATTCACAGCTTCTGGGCAATGTTTCGACGTTTTGAAAAAAAAACAATTCTTGGATACATCATTAGCGAAGTAGAATCTCAAGAATTTTTAAAGTTTTGCAATAGTTTACACTGACTATGTTCTGAAAATTTAGAAAATGAACTTGAGCTTACCTCAAAGGTAAATTCCAAGACAAACATTAGAGTCTTTAATAACAACTCTGCTGTAAGTGATGCGCTTCAAAGCGTGACAAAGAATCTCGCTCCTGTTCCTTCTTAATGCCGGCTGGGTGTGTGCTTTAGCTATGTTCCCGGACGTTACAATGTTCCGCTCTTTATCAAATAAAGCATTATGACACTAACGTCATATCTCACGGAAATCTCTTCTGCTGCAAACGTGGAAACCATTTTAACTTACTCTTCTCAATGATAAAATCCAAAGCTATCTGGATTGCGAAATTCTCATTTCAGTATAACTCTAAATACACTGCTTATCAAAATAAAGCTTAGTCGAATGTATGTGCTACACTTTCGCAAATGGTAGCTGAAAGCTAATTTTTAATTCCCTTCTGACATAGTGTCAGTAAAAATTGTTTTAACAATTTCTCAGACAATATTGAAGCATGTAGTTTCACGTTGGTATGTTTCGAAATGTAAATTTTATATTTACATCAATTATTTCATTTTTGATTTAAATCGTATCGAAGTGGAATCAGTTAATACTATGAGTACAGTAATATCCAATCACATGGTTTTCGTAAAGAGGGAAGTGGTCTGAGCGATGGCTTCTGATCATTTGTCCGAAAGGGGTCCGTGTTCGAATCCCGGTGAGGCATGGATGTTCAGTCTATCTTACCCGGAACCAGTGCCCCTAAATTCGGGACAGGCGACTACTTGTGGCCCATTGAGCTGCTCACGGTGGTCGTTAAACCTTAAAAAAAATAGGGAAATAGAATAATGTAAGCTAAAGCTGACGATCAGTTGACACCATACGATAGCAATGTATAATTTCTCGGGAATACACATATTGAAAATTGTCAAAAGGTGGAAAACTGATGCAGCAGGTTAGTGTTTATTTTTACGATTTTGCATATATTTAGTTAATTTCACAGTCACTCGGATATGCGAAACATCGTTAGAAGTCTATATAGCACTGGTTTCAAAAACTGGAATACTCTTATTTTAAAGAAATCAGACCAGTGGTTTTCAACTTTTCAGACATCACGATACGCACTGAATACGCAAGAATTTAGTTATGCAAATAGACATGCCTCAGAAACCTGTTTTCTATTTCAAAACGAGGTAATTTTCATGTATTGTGAGTGATGTCTTGCTTGCATGATTAATTTGGCATCCACCTGCATGTAACATCTGTTTGACTACTCAGCGAGTGTGACCAAAGAGAAAAAGACAAACAATGGTTAAACGGAGAATGATAAATGTGAAAAAAGAAAATGAGTTATGCCAAACACGATACACTATATTGAAAAAATGTCACCGAACACCTAGAAGAAAAACACAACATAGCATTTATTTACATACTTTAGTACGGTACCGGGCCACCTTTCGCCTTAATGCATTGACCCTTCGAGAGATGCTTACAAGGTTTTGGAACACAGCGATAGGTATGCGTTTACATTCAGCACATAATGCTGCCGCTAACTGTTGCTTAGTAGTAGGCCATGGTTCCAAACTTCTTATGCGGCGCTCTAATTCATCTCATAGGTGCTCTATGGGATTAAGATCAAGGCTTTCTGCTGGCCAGTCCACACACGATGCAGAATTATCGTCAAACCACGCCGTAGCAGTCCTTGTACTATTGTTTCGCCTGTGTTATCCTGTAAATCATGCCCAGCCAATGTCATGTGACACGATGTGTTTCTCTCTGTCACTTCTGCAATTTTTATTCAATAAGCTTTGCTTGCAGCATTTGTTATTCATCCCCATTGTCATTGCAGTGTATATACCATCATGTTTTAACAGTTTTGTATTATTTCCCAGTGAGACGCCCAATACTGTACGTCTCCCTCTTATGTTTTCTTATGAAAAATTAGAATAAAGCGATTTTGAAACCTTGCTTCATGGCTCAATGCATTATCCTGCTGGCACCAACGAGGCTCGGTTCCATAGTAATGCCACAGAGTTGGTAGGGCATAATTGTCCAGAATATCGAGGTAGACGTACTGGTTAACAGGTTTGTCGCGTTAACCAATGGGCCGGAACCATACCACGAAAAAAAAACCACACTAGTATATTGCGAGCTCCAAACTTGACCGTAGGAACAGTACATTGTGCTAAATAACGTTCTCCTGGCTGCCGCTATACCCACACACGGCCATCAGACTGATGTATCATGTATCTGGATTCATCAGTCCATAGGACCCGTTTCCATTGATCTACGGTCCACGATAAATGTTTTTTACACCATGCTAAAAGAGGAGTAGCATTCCGAGTGGAGATGAAAGGCTTATGAGCAGCCGCACGACCACGGTAACCCATGGAATTGAGTTCTCTGCGAATGGTACGTGTACGTACCAAGGTTCCGGCATTTTTACTAACCTGTACACTGAAGTCTTGTGCAGTACTCCGTGGATTAGCTGTAACGACTCTCCTGAGGTTTGGAAGTCCTCTACTGATTTTCTTTGTTTCTACAGGAACGCCATGTGTCTTCCAGTTATTCAGTACGTCCAACACAGTTGTCGTGAGTATTTTTAAACGCCCCTCGGTTTCTCTTATTGACAACGCAGTAATATAACACCCAACATACTTTCCTTTCTAAAAGTCAGTTCTCTCCCGCCGCGACATTTTCACTCAACCTCACAGTGCGATATGATCGCGGTCAGCTGCAGACTTCTTATTCCGTGTGCAGCTGTACCGCGTTTCTACAGGAACGCCATGTGTCTTCCAGTTATTCAGTACGTCCAACACAGTTGTCGTGAGTATTTTTAAACGCCCCTCGGTTTCTCTTATTGACAACGCAGTAATATAACACCCAACATACTTTCCTTTCTAAAAGTCAGTTCTCTCCCGCCGCGACATTTTCACTCAACCTCACAGTGCGATATGATCGCGGTCAGCTGCAGACTTCTTATTCCGTGTGCAGCTGTACCGCGTATCTTAACAACTCAGGGGATCTGTTCATTTGCTTTTGAAGGGGTTTCCGGTGTCTTTTGTCAATATAGTGTATTTTGATATAGTGCCTTTCAATAAAGGATCAAACGGGTTTGTCTAAGAACAAAATAAATTCCAATTAATTTTATTACAGACGTCTACGGTTTTTATGTAATTTTAAAGTAAATCGTAAAAGCGAAAATTTATTAGATATTCAATCTAAAATCCAAGAAAGGGAATATATTAAGAGAAGCTGAAGCACCTCAACAACGTGAATTCCAAAATGCTCCCGAAAAATAGAAAATTGATTGAACAGATCAATCCAAAATCCAAGAAAAATATTCAAAAAACTCTGGTCCAGAAGCTGACTCATGTTTTTTCTTTCTTTGTTTTTTGTTAACCCGGGCAATGGGGGGTACATCCGCTGTTTACGTGTAAAAATGAAAAATGTGTAACTGAGAAACATATAATAGATATGACACTGTGCAGTTTAATTGAGAGGTGCTCTTATTTGTGAAATCTTCAGAGCACAGTGCAAGCCCCTTTTTATTTTCTGTAATTTCTATATAAGGGCTTTTAGTTTCTCAATGATCTATTGTAACAGGAAACTTCAGTTCCCATTCTGGGCCTGGACGCATGGTTGATATTTCTACGATTATATTTAGAAGTTATACATATAAACACTCGTATCTCTCTTTTTTCTCTGCTTGCAACGCTTGACGTCACAGCAACGTCTGCACTGTTGCGCCATCACGTATCGATATCGATCAATTCATGTGTGATCTCGAGATATGAAAGTGATTGCCTCCTATGTGATAGCACGCGATCAGTTTTAGATGCCAAGATGAACGCATGATAATTTAAAAACACTGGATAATCAATGTGACTTGATTTCTATTTTTCCGATCTACAAAATTCGAATTGAGTTCTTAATATCACAGCAAGCTGAGTTTGCTAATTTGAAAATATTGGATTATTTTTATTAATGACTGGAGTTCTATTTATCCGATCTACAAAATGCAAATTGAATTCTTGATATCACGGCAGGTAGCGTTTGTGTATTAAATTAATTTAGCACAATTCGAATATTAATTTTTACGCTTTAATAATTTTTTGGTCTTTTAATTTAACTAACTTTCCGAGTTCAGTGTTTATTATAATACACATTTTGCAAAATATAGATCTATTTAAGCTCTCTAACATACAATATAAACTGAAATCTTGAGATGTTAATGTTAGTAAAATTTCATCCAAAAGCTGATGCCGCCTTAATAGGACACTGTCGAGAATTTAGATAGTTCCGATTTGTAATATCAGATGTCGCATTATTTTGTAGAAAAAGCTTCGGTATGAAGTTTCAAACAAACCGCCAAATTGGACAGTCTAAAACAAGCCATGAATGGAATAACTAGTGTGCCGGAAAAAAACTTATTTAACGCGAAAAATCAATGTAAAAATTATTAAAGTAAATTTACACGAAAACAACTATCCAAGTTTAGTGCTGATTATATTACACATTTTGAAAAATATCGATCTATCTAAATCAAAGTTTCTCAACCTTTTTTGCCCTATGCACCCATTTTACCATATGTCAGAAAGGTCATCCCCCCCCCTTTCCAAAACTGCGAAAAATGGATTACCAAATTTAATGAATATACCACTGAAAATCTTTTTTTGTCTATATTAGTACATATATATTTATTTAGATTAATTTTATAACAGAGTTTTATAAACAGCAATATAAAATGTTGATGAATTTTAGAACATGAATAAAATTAGTTTTTTATATTCGTAAACTAAATACTTAAATCTGGCTTAATAAATAGACACATACCTCAATTATTAAAAAATTCAACGACATGCCTTGGATATTGTAATCCATTTTATATTCGATGAGAAACCTGTGATTGTTTTTTCATTGCTAATTCTTGGATACGCGGAGGAGGCTTGAAAGAGCACAACGCAGGTCACTTTCAACCTCCAATCCGTTGTTTCGTTTTCATTTGCAACAGAGTTGAAAAGCCAGACTCGCAAAGATACGTCGACACAAATAGAAGCAATGCACGGATAGCTAGCTCTCTCAGCCACTCTTGGGAAAGAGTCACACATCAAAGGCCAAAATTCTGTGACTGGTTTCTCATCAAACATGTCTGTTGCTCGCGAATAAGTCGTCAGTTCCAGAAATTCATCTTGAAAAGCATCTGGAACTTTTTCAACCGATAATTTGAATGGATTTCCCACTAAGGCCAACTCATCATCACAAAGTTCAGGAAAATATCGGCTGAATTCATTTTCTAGTGCTGTCAAATGTTGCAAAATTTGTTTTTTTGCAAATTCTGGAAGCACTTCGTCATTACCACTAGTAACAAGAATTGATGACAATTTCTCAAACATTGCAACATTTTTCATGTTGCCTTTTCTCTTCCAATTTTCTAGTTTACTCATAAAAGCTTTCAAAGAATCGATGAATTTTATGATGTTCGTATTTCTTCCTTGCATCTGAAGATTCAATTTATTCAGCTGCTCAAAAATATCAAACAAATAAGCAAGGCGCATGATACATTCCTCATCGTCTAACCAGGCAAAAAATTCCATCTTACCCTTAATTTCACAAAATATTTTAAGCTCATATCTAAGCTCCAATACTCGCTCACTTACAATTCCTCTTGAAAGCCAACGAACATTTGTGTGTAAAAGAAGCAAATGATGGCCTGCATCCAGCTCAATACATAACTGCTGGAAAAGTCGTGAATTAGGAGCTCCCCCTTTGACAAAATTCACAATTTGAATTGTTTGATCAAAAACCATCAATAGTGGAGCTGGAAGTGTTTATGTGGCTAGTGCTTGACCATGGATCATGCAATGAATGCCTTTCACTTTTGGAGACAACTTTTTCACATTAACTTGAAATCCAGATTTTGTCCCCATCATAGCTGGTGCTCCATCTGTACAGCACCCACATACATTATCCCACGAAGGATTTTCTGACTCAAAGAAAGATCAAACCTTTTTCGTAATAACTGAGGCCGTGGTAGTTGTTTCTAGAGGAGAACAAAAGAGAAACTCTTCTTTAATTGAACCTAAGTGAAGATATCTTGCGAACACCAGTAACTGGGAACACGATGCCACATCAGTCGATTCATCAAGTTGAATTGAAAATAAGCCAAATGCTGCACCCCTAATCTCCTGCGTAACTTGATCCTTGATATCAATGGCCATGTCACTAATTCTGCTTTGAACAGTACTGTTTGATAGTGAAACTGCTGCAAGTTTTTTCTCCATTTCATTTCCCAACACAATTTCCACCATTTTGAGAGCGCAAGGTTTGATCAAAGTTTCCCCAATTGTATATGGTTTTTTCTGGTTTGCTATCTCCAATGCTACGACATAAGAAGCTTCGGTAACCTTGTGGTTCATTTCTTGAAATTCCCCTTGTTGAATCCAGTTTCTTCTTTCTGAGAGCATTCCCATGCCGCTTAAAAAAGCTTTTGTCCTTGTTCTTGTGTTGAGGATGAACATTCTGCAAATGTTGATTCAACTTGCTTGGTTTCAGGGAATCATTTGACAAAGCTTTGCTACAAATAACACATTCAGATCTGTCTTCTCCATTGACTTTAATGGATGTGAATCCATATTGAATATATGAATTATCATACGCTCTTTTTTTTTTTGAACTCATTCTGTTCTACTATTGATAAATAAAAAGTTCACGAGGAAATAGTACCGCAAACCCTTCAGCGACAAAAATCTCCTCCCTCAACTACAACTTCCTCGCAAAGAATGAACGCGCAATAACAAGCTCCGACGTTGCAGGGTGATATGAACAAGTAGGAGTTCGTAAAAACTTACTTTTCCTTCTGTGCAACAAAAGCGCTTCCAACCGGTTTCGAGCGAGCGGTGACTTTGGTAGCACGCCAGATTCCTCTCTCGGTTCTTCATATTTTTTTCTTCACTTGGGATGCGGTAGCGAGTGCCGCGGTGAAATCAGGGGACTGCAAAGACGATGTGCCAGGCTGGCGCCGCGTTCCCCCTTGAAACTACGAAATTCCCCCTAGGGGGAATTCCCCACCGGTTGAGAATCCCTGATCTATGTGCTATAACCTACAACTGTTAAACAACAAATATTTTGTGCAGAAAGTTATTTATCGCGAGATTTTTTCGAAAACGGAATTAAATAGCATATAATTTTTAGTTCTAACATGAATGAGTTCTTACTACATACGTTTTTGCTATATTTCCTTACAGAAATCACGAGTGTATTTGATTTGATTTCAATCTGCTTCAATTAAAAATTTCATTTGTCAGAAGGCAGGCAACATCCTCTGCATATTAATATTTATTTAAAGCTTAAAAACAACTGTTCTAGGACGGACTATACGCTAATACCGGGTGAGCCATATAAAAGAGGCTCTGTGGCCAGACGTTGTTAGGCGGGTTAAAGTTGTTTGGTGCGTTAAAGTTGTTTGGCGGGTTTCCAGTTAAAACCACTTTGTTCCACTTCTAACCGGTTTCTGCGTGTACAGCTGCAAGGGAATTCTCCGGAGTGGTTAGTCACAGCCAGAGCAGTGTAGGTACGCGGTCATAAATGTAAATCAAGAGGGAACAAAGGCAACGGAAATGGTTTTAAGTACGGAACAGCGGATTTCTATTGTGGAACAGTGTTTCAGAAATAACTCATACAAGGTTTTAAATTAGTTATTTACAGAAAAATGTCAACATTATGCAGCACCGGCAAAATCAGTGGCACAGAAGTTAGTGCGGAAATTTCGTGAAACCGGTACGGTGTGCAACAGGAAAAGAAACAAACCCAAGACAATTCGTACTGAAGACAATATCAAGGATGTGTGCACGATGATGTTACAAAGCCCTCAGAAGTCGATTCGCCGATTATCGTTTGCAACGGGAATATCTGCCACGTCATGCCGACGCATACGTAAGGTGAATTTGCATTTTCGGCCATACAAAGTTAAGGCGCTCCAAGAACTTAAAACTCCTGATTATGCAAAACGGATGAAATATTGTAAGTGGTTTCAGGAGACCATTGTCAGAGGTGAAATGGACCCAACACTTTATTACACGACAGATGAAGCATGGTTTCACATGTCCGGGTATGTCAATGCGCAAAACAACAGGATTTGGACCTACACGAATCCCAGACGGACAATGGAGACTCCTCTGTACGACCAAAAGATATAGGCGTTTAGTGTGCTGTATCTGCGAACAGTATAGTCGGCCTATTCTTTTTCACTGACACCACCAACTCGAAGCGCTACGTTCAGCAACTGTTCAACCCATTTGTTGCCGCATTTACAAAAGAAGAGCGAACATATGCTTTCTTTCAGCAGGAAGGTGCTACGGCGCATACTGCGCGGAACAGTCTACGTGCTGTGCATCAAGTGTTTGGGGAGGACAGAACTGTATCGAAGGGACTATGGCCACCCAGATCACTCGATCTCTCCATCTGTGACTTTTATCTCTGGGGAGCATTGAAAGGGAAATTGTACGCAACTAATCCGCACACCCTTGATGAATTAAACGTGAACAGTAGGGATGCCATTGCCCAGATTACTGCCGATGAGTTGTGACGCGTTACGAACAATATGTTCTGTCGTGTGCAGCTGTGTCTTGATGTCGGAGGACAGCAACTTCAGCAACTGTTGTAAACGCATGCAAATTAATCCTGTTTTCTATCATTTCAACTATTCTTTACCGTGTATAGTAACATTGCCTGACTGCTGTCGTTCATTATACTCGGGGCTCTTTTATATGGCCCACCCTGAATATTATAGTTGGTGAGACGAATTTATCAATATGTAAAAAGATGCGACACAGCCTTTAATTACAATACAGTCAACAATGAGGTATGCAGAAAAAAAGTATTATCTAACTTAATACAGACATTTGACGCGGACCAGGAGCATCAAAGTTCTTCGCTCTTAGGCTTGGCAGTTAACGAGTGTGAGTCTGGATGAAATCGAGGCAGCTGTGGTGTAGTGGAAGCATATCCGGTGCGTAACTGGAAGACCCTGGGTTTGATTCCCAACGGTGGCCAATGAGAATTTTTCCGTGACTCACTTATAAACGTGGAAAGAGCTAAAACCTTTGTTTGATTATTTAGTTTATTTATCGAAGATAAGATGCTAGGGAATTATTTCTTTTATCTCTGAAAAACAGCAGTCTTTCAATGTCATTCCAGGAACTACCTTCTTTTCTGAAATTGTCGTTTCTCAAACGATCGTTTCATTTAGTATCGCAAATTTGCAGTCATGCCAACATTTTCCTTTAAAACCCTGTAACTTAAAAAGTCAGAAAACCCTTTCTTTTCGAATAGCAAGAAAAAGAAATATTATTTTTTCTTGATGGCTTTCGGCAGAACTAGCATTATGAAGAGTGTTTTTCTTTCTCTTTCTAACTTAAGAACGGAAGAAATTATTCCTTTTGATGCTTGGAAGTGTTATCGTGAAATATCGCTGGCATTTCGGAAATCACCGCAAAATTGTTCACTTCTAAAAATTCTTATTTTTTCTGTCGCTGTGCTGGGGAAAATTCATTTCGCTTTGCGTTTGGAAGTGAATCCTTCTCCGGTGAAATATGCAGAGTAAGAAATTACACTTTCGAAAGTTTCTAAAACGTCAATTTAACAAAATGAGAACAAAAAAAAATCTTAACTATTACAAACTGTGCTTCCTGATCATTTAAATTGGTGGAGGAGAAATTAAAACTGCAATATTTTTTTCTAAGTAACTAATCTCACGAAATATATGTCTCAACAAAGGAAATTTATGAAACATTCTATGTGTTTTATACTTTGTATGGGAAACACTCATCTTTTGGAAAGCTATAGTGTGGAACAATCAGTTATACTAAAAATAAATTGTAATCAAAGCTATATATTAATTCTATAAGGTTTTTTATTGTGAGTCCTATTTTGAGAGAACGGCGGAACGTAAAGATGTGGTTAAGGTATAAAAATAAAGGTCTTACCATGTAGATGTGCTAGTAGAAGAGAAAAATGAGATTGAGGCAACCGTTCGGGAGTTGTGGGGCAGCGAAGTCCCGATGAAAAGTCTATGGGAGTAGCTTGCGGTTGACATTCGATCGCTTGCTGTTGACTCACGCGCTGTTGAAGGCGGAGTCATCAGGCGGTTGGACTGCATGATGTATATATACAATATAATATTCAATCAATCCAGTTTATTCAAATAGGTAAGGCGTTTCCCATTATGTAAAGATGTAAATAAACATTCCGTTGACTATTGTTAGTGAAAATATTACGGGCGACTGCTTATAGCCCATTGTGTTGCTCACGGTGGTCGTTAAACTTTTGGTCCAAAAAATAAAATAAAACACGAAACCTGGACTATTGTTTTTACTGAAGTGGTTGAATGCATTTGTCAATCAAATAAAGTTAACATTTGTTGTTTCATACGAGTTTATTCTTTTCAAAAGAAAAACAAACTGTCGATTCCGACGGGTTTCGTCTAGTTACAATAATTCAGCTAAGTAGTCAGTTTTTCATATAGTACAAGAAAACTTAGAAATAAAAATATTTGTTCTGCGATATGTCTAAGAAATCTGCATTTACTTTCCGGAAGCGGACCGGGATTTAGCATTCAGGGAAAGCAGAATTTTCACTCTCACAGGAAAAGGTTTTCTAAATATTAAAAAAACATATTTAAATATGATAGTTTCGTGGCACAAACGCTTACTTGTCACGATTGTTTAAATGAATGTGGTTACTTATTTATAAATTATTAATTTGAGAGCTGGTACTGCAATTCCTGTGAAACAAGGGAAGGATACAGAATAAAATCAACGGTGGGATCCAAGCGGCCTCTCCAACAAAGAGAAAAAGAATCATTTGTGCCGGACCATGATTTTGGAAACATTAAATTTAGCACAAGTAAATACAATTAAATTTGAAATCTTTGCCTTGAATATAATAACAGCAACAAGTTCTTTATGGTTAAATTACCTTATTCTTATTTTTCTTTCAGGTCCTCCTATGGTCAACATATCTCTGCAACTATAACATGAGAGTCCGATTTAAATAATTCTTTTTTGCATTGGGAAGCCTGAAATGTGAAAAGGATAATTCCTTGCAATCAGGTTTTTTTCCGATGCACAATTTTGCCGCTAGAGGGCATAAATGCAGTTAATATTGAATTTAAAATATATTTTATTCCATACATTTGCTTCTACATATCCAATTGAAAACATTCTTTCTCCCCTTCGATGCACTTTGTAACGAAGACTATTTTAGGGCACAGTATCTTTTTCAAGTGCAGTGCAGTTTCGATAATCCGAGTCCCGGTAAACCGAGTTATTCTTAATCCTAGGACCTTCGCCATGAAACATAAAAAAAGTATGCATCATAAAAAAATTGAATCTAATATAAAATTCCTGGTGATTTGCACTTAATCGAGAACAGCCCTTTTCAGGCACTTTTGAAGCCAATGCCAGAGACTGTTGAAAGATAGCCAAGGGACAAAACGAGCAACCCTGTAGGTGTGAAACCCTGGAAAACCGTTGAAGCTGGAGACCGTTTGAAAGAAGAAAATTAGAATACATTTTGATGCCAACTGGGAAGCCGAAAGGGAAGAAGAGGCCCCTAAAAGGAAGTTTCTTTCGATGATCAGGAAGAAATTACAGATGAAGCAATTACTAATGAAAATAGTTCGGAATCGGATGCAGAAAGAAACTGACTGTGCACAAGAAAAAACAGATTTCTGATTCAGAAGGTACAGCAGCTCTGGACACTTCCTTAGATACGTAGAGCAGCAGCCGCAATAATCGCCAACTGATGTTATTTTTCTAAAAAGATGGGGAAATAGCGCTGCAAAAAAAAAAAAGATGCTCCGCGGAAAACAGAAGATATTAGAAGATTTTTTTCGTCGTTAATAGGTTGTTAGTCATAGTCTTTGTTTAATTCATTTTTCTAACATTTTCATTGATCATTAAATATCGTTTCTACGAGTTTTAGGTTCATATTTAGCTACCGTCGTTCAGAATCGTGCTCGCGTTTTGAAACTCCGCTTAATCCGAGTTGGTTCTGGTCCGGATTATCTCGGATTATCGAGACTCTACTGCAATGCATAGATTGTCCGCTAGAGGGCGCAAAATTAAATTACGTTTTCGCTGATATCTCTACTACTATATAAATGTTCCATCTGAAAAATTCTTCCTGCATCTAATACAGCTCCTAATGGGAAATGTTTTGCATATATATTTTTTTTTAAACGGTTTGGCTACTACAGGGCCAAACCGAAAGTGTTTATTTCCGCTTCTAATGTATTCGCAGCAAAACCTAAGCTTATGAAAATTCCCCCGAAAAAATTATTTCTTGACCTTTCACCTCGAAAAAGCTTTTCAGAAAATCTTTCTTCTTAAAACAACGTATAGTATTTCCGACAGGGGGTGTAGTCGTAAATCTTATTTCTGTCGATACCTCTGCGCCTAAGAGTCCGATTTGAAACTTTTTTTTATTTTCGTTGTTGGAGAGCGTTTCCTGTGAGGAACGTTTCTAACATAATTTAAAAAATTTCTTAACGCACAAGTCTGCCACTACAGAGTGTGAGTTCACGTTACCGTTTACAGCAATATCTGCGGCACTAAAAAACTCAATTGAAATAATTCTTTTTCGGTCAGATCCTACTAACTACAAAAACGCTTTGTGTGTATATTTTCTTCCCGAAGTAATTAAAAAATTTCGCAGCCAGAGGGAGCACGTTTTTAATAAGTTTTTCTTAATATCTCTGCTTCAACATGTGCGATTTAAAAACTTCTTCCAACACCGATTTGCATTTACCTTGTGGAACCCTTCAGGTAAGTATTTGAGGAGTTTTATAGATCACAGTTCAGTCGCTAGCGGTGTTTGTGTACTTTTGTTTGCAGCTGTATCTCCGCTTCTAAAATATCTGCTGATAAATATCTCTTTTATTGTATGTCATTCGCTACAACAGAGATGTGGAAAATTTACCTTTTTAAACAATGCAGAGATTTTCTGCTAAGGGGGTTATGGTCAAAACCTTTTCCTCGTGATCTCTTCTTGTGGGAGACGTATTTGAATTTTTGTTTTCCTTAGCGTAGCTTTTTTCATGAAGAATATTTTTCGCCAATTTTCAGCTTTTCCTTTACGCAAAATTCTTCAGCTAGAAGGCATAGAGTTATATCATGCTTTCTCTTAAATTTCTCCTTTTAACTGTTCGATTTGAAAATCTCTATTTCTCTCATGCCTTCCATGTGCTATGAAAAACTGTTTGTGCGTCATTTGTTAATTTTCGTAATATACTTTTTAGCCGCTGGAGGAATTAAGCGCCTGTTTCTATTTCTGGATTTTTTAGCGATTATAAAAACCTTGTTGGGGCTTTTTCTAATTGATACTTTGAATAACTGATAAATTTAATTCGCGTCAGAAAGGATTCAAAAGACAAGCTCATTACAATCCAAAATTTGGTATCATCTATCCTGTTTAAGAAGTGTCAGCATATGTGAGTATGTTTTGCACAAGCATATTCTGAACATATCCGTAAGTGAGCTGTCGCTCAGCGAAATTATTTTCTTAGAGAATTACCAGAAATCATTTATCCAAAGCTGCGAAGATTAAAAAGGTTAAAATGCCTTCCACTAATATAGAATAATTATCACCATTTATATTGTCTCGTGAATTGCATGTTATATGTTAAAATAACAGCCAAACGTTTACAGACATGACGTAAATAAGCGATAGCATTTAGATGATATTAAAAATTGGTCATTCATACTTTCTTGAAATGGTATACACAAATTTTCAGATTGCACACCGGATATTCAATATTTATCTTCAATGAATGGTCAATTAATGATAAATCAATGAACCATCAATTCAGAATAAACATCTTAAGTGAACCAAGTATGTCTCGCTTTTTCCCTGACCAATGCCGAGAATTGTGTAAAAATAAAATAATTTAATTTCTTATAATGAAACACGATTAAAGCCAGAATTCAAGATTCATGCGGTTTTTCGTTCGTAAGATGATATAACGCAAATGAAAGCATTCTTTGCAAAATTTTAACAAACTCAAATGGTGTGCAGGAAAGAGTTAATTGATCCTGAATGTTTATCATCAATTTAAAAAAGAATGCGAGAAATGGAAATAATTTGGTTTGAAATGGGGAAAATGCGATTAAAGCAAAAATTCAAGATTTAAGCAGATTCGATCAATAAAATGATATAACGCAAGGAAAGAAAATGAAAAAATAATTAACAAAGGCAAATTATGTGTTAAAAGAGTTAATTGATCTTGAATGTTTGTCATCAATTTTCCTAAAACTGTCAGAAACGAAAATCATTTTGCTCCGGATAAGGAAAACAAGCTAAAAGCAAAAATTCAATGTTCAAACACCTTTATGCTAAGCAAGACGGCGTATCGCAAAAAAAAAAAAAAAAAAAAAAAATAAGAAAAAGAAAAGAGAAAGAAGCTGAGCAAATGGTAGCTAATAGATCTCTATTTTTCTTGATTAAATATTTCAACATAATTAGTAATTTATTAACCTAAACGTGGAGTTTCTACTTTGATATTTTTTGAGTAGCTGTTGGGCATGGGTACGAAAAATGAGATAATACTCCCTTTACGTGGGTATCGGAATTTAAGGGAGTCAAATAATCTGAGTCGTTTTCCATATCGTTCGTATGTTTCAGATTTGAATATCGCGTTGACACCATATGTTGGAAAATTTTGTCGCCTGCAATTTAGCAGAAATTGGTTCATAAAATTAGTTTACACGCAAGAGAATTAGTATTAAAAGCATTGCTCACACACACGCGAAAATAGTCATATCTTTATTTGCCTCATATTTCGGAAGGAAAATATTATGATCTTATTTAGCAAGGATTATATGTGAATAAGATGAAACATGGAAAAGACCTCTTAAGTAAACCGAAAACGGCCTAAGGTGGTCCCAGAGCTTTCTCCCTTACCTTATTTAAAAGAACTCAGACGGGTGTAGGGGAGAGTATAGCAGAACTGCTTGCGTAACGTGAAGTGCCTTTGCACAAAGAGAATTTTTCACTTGACGTAAGTAAAACTCATGCTTGGAATATGCTTTCATCTTCAGTTCTGGAGAGAAAGAATTCTTCCCTTTCTTTAGAGCAGTTCTCCATTTTAAAATCCGAAGCAAATGCTCAAACATATTTTGTCCACATCGCAATGCGATTTAAGCATCTAAAATGCGAAGTACCGGCAGTAAAAAAGGGGACAATAACTTGTGGACTTGAAAAAATCTTTCGAATGTGTGAAAGAAATTCCCTTGAAAATAAAGTGCGCAAAAGCCGTGTAAAAATCCACGGTTATAGTGTGGTGCGACAAAGAACCGGCTGAAATGGAGTTTTAATATGGACTCATGCGAGAAGCACTTCTTTTTCCCTCTGCTTTTAGCACATCAACATAAACATATCAGATGCACAGCTGTCTTTATTTTATTTTGATGCTACTGCATTTCTGACTATGTTGGTTATGCATTTAATCACCGCTTCATTTCCATCAACTTGCACAAAACTTACTTATAGTTACAACAGAACGGATCGACCACTGATTTCTTCAGCTCTCACTATGCGCACAGCCATCCGTTTCTGCTTATATGTTTTTCTATTCTCGTCCATCAGCAGTTAATTTTGTGATTTTAATTTCAATGTGTAAATATAAGTTCCTTTTGCCGGCGGTGGGATTCTAGTCCACATCTCCACTCTCCGGAGTCAGTTATTTTCCCAAATAAAATATACCGACGAAGCTTATTGCTGCAACTTACAGTTTTCCCTTTTGCTCATCTCTTTGTTATGTTACTTATATACACCACCCTCCCTCAATCGCATATTTTCGAGACTAGCTAAGCTAGCTGCAAATCTCAGAGAATTTACAACTAAAAGTCAATTAGATATACACAAATAAAGGTCTGTTATCAACGGTATTAAGACATGTCAGTCCTTTCGACGAGAAAAAAAACATGCGCGGATTTGCTTCCTTTGACCAAGAGAATCAATCTAGTGAACGTCATCGTAACGCAACCAGCTCTACTAGTCTTCGCTGTGTGATTCGAAGACTTTCGATACGATCGCTAGCTAGCGTTTCCATGACAACATAAAGGGGCGGGTGAAGGTTGAATGGGCCATTGCTTTGGGCAACGGTTCACTCAGAGGAGAAAAATACAGACTTAAGACTATATTAGTCACTCGCATGCTCCTACCCGTACCAGCATGTCTTTCACGAGAGTTGTTTCAATTGTGTGAAGTGTCAACGCATTAAATTCAGTGGTATTATATCTTAAATTCGTGGCTTCGTTGGATTTGAACACTATGGATAAATTTTGTGAAAGCTTTCCTGAACATCGGCTGTCAAAACTTAAAGAACCTATGTTTCAAATTTTGTTTCAGTTCGACTCGAAAATGAACTGAGGGTGTTTTATACCCTTGATGCATACAAAAAGAAATCAGTAAGAGACATTACTTGTTAGAAGAAATTGAATAAATTGGACATTGTGTTTAGTAAGGTGTATAAATTAGCAGAGCTAATATTAAAGTTTCCATCAACAACTCCAACTGCCAAAAGAAGTTCTAGTGCATTTAAAATAATCAAGACATATCTTAGAGATACTCTATGACATGTGCACTTGAAAAACTTGGCTGTTTTGTCAATAGAGAAAAACGTTCTTTTTAAATATGAACAAGTTAGTAAAATCATGCAATGCATTGATTATGACACGCTTTCCAACATACCAGAAATCATTACTCAAGTTATGAGAATAATGGCTGTGGAATAAATTTCGCTCCTGTGTCCTGAGTTTTGACCCCATTTCGATGATATTCAACAGAACTGGTTCAGTGTACTTCCGAAACAACATGATAAAATTTTGTCGCAATCGAAGTATTTTTGCGTAAGTTATGATGCATAAGGACAATGGAATTGATCCCGCTCCTACGTCCTGACCTTTGACACCATATTGCCCATTTTCAATAGGGTTCGTCCCCAGGTGGTCCCTACAACATACTAAAATTTCATCGAAATCTATCCATTTTTTAAGCAAGTTATGAACCATAAGGTAATGCAATGCATCCCGCTCCTATGTCGTGATCTTTTACCTCATTTCGCCCATTTTCAACAGGGTATGTCTCCAGGTGGTCCCCTACCACATACTAAAATTTCATCGAAATCGAACCATTTTTACGTACGTTATGATGCATTAGGGCAATGGAATGGATCCCATTTCGCCCATTTTCAATAGGGTTCATCTCCAGGTGGTCCCTACAACATACTAAAATTTCATCGAAATCGAACCATTTTTAAGCAAGTTTTGAACCATAAGGTTAATGCAATGGATCCCGCAACTATGTCGTAACCTTTGACCCCATTTCTCCCATTTTCAATAGGGTTCGTCTCCAGGTGGTCCCCTACCACATACTAAAATTTCGTCACAATCGAGCCATTTTTTACATGAGTTAACGTGCGGACGGACAGACGTACAAAGCTGGATCATATACGCTTCTTCAACATATGGTTGGAAAGCGTAAAAAAGGACTCGGAAGAAACTTTTTATGAAAACGTAACACTCAAGTTCACAAAAAACGGAACGAAGAATGGAGTTCATGTACAAATAAGGTATTCAAAAGTTAAAGTGTTAAAATCCTAATCCTCATAGCTATCTGGTGTTATGTTGGCAATAGCATGTACCTAAAGTTTAGAAAAATTACTTCTATTGCTAAATAATTGAAAAACTGAACTTCGTAGATAGAAAATTGGATTCTGGGTTATACGCCGCTTACAATAATACGATATAATACATTAATATGTATTTTTCTAATCCGTTAATAGGCGTAAAATAACAAAAATTTTGCAAGTTTTCACTGCCAACGGGCAGCTTCTTCAGGATCTTTAATCTTTTAAATATTTGAATGGGGCCAAAAGTGAGACTGGAATATTGTCATCACAAATCATGGGTAAGTGTAAATTCCTCACGTTTTTCGAGTGAATGAAATAGGGGTGTCACATTCGGCTGTCTCTTAACAGACTTCCTTAACCGTTGGAGGTGAACCAAGGCCTCTACTGAATTTGTAAGGCGCTCTTCAGGAAATTCTGGCAGTTCAAATTTTTCAACTGAAGATACACAGCAGGTGTTCTTATTCATAACATCAGCAAAGATTTCATCATCTGTGAGCTCACCACAAACAGCTAATTTGTCATCAACTCTCACAAAGGCCTCATACGATACATCACGGCCTACGTCTTCCCAGTACTCCATAGTGAGTATGGATCTCGTCGCCACCATTACCTTGATGTAGTTGAGACTCATCATCGGGGTGCTGGAAGCCTGCTTTTCCGAAGCAGTTTGCCATAGTTTCAGGTTTAATTTGTTGCTTCATCGAGAACAGTACGTACCCATTTTAAAAGATAGTTGTTGAAAATACCAGAATACGAAAATGGGGTTTTCTTCGAATTAAGCAAACAAAAGTTCGAATTAAAGGGGTTTCAACATTATTTATACAGAAAATTTAAAGGACCAAATGAAAAATTCGAATTAACCAAGAATTTGAATTAAAAACGTTCCAATTAGAAAATTACGTTGTGCAGTAGCGAACAAAAGTATTTGGCGAAACACTTTCTCCACAAAAATTTTTTTTCTGCTAGACCAAATCGAGTCATTTTGGGATATGATATGCGTTGATTCGTGGGTTACAATGCCGCGTAGTTTGTATTTCTCTCAGAGCGAATTTGTCTTTCGAAATGGGCCATATTCAAAAGTCGCCAATTATTACCCATTTGTTTGCTGCATGTATTAATGTTTTTCTTGTGATTTTTGTATGTTTTGTGATGTGTAGTGGGGTAATAAATTAATCTTAGGTTTTCAGAAATAGGTAAAAAGGCGGAGATCCCTGTTGGAGCTTGCTAGGCGGCCGTGAACATGATGGAATCCGGAATGCGCGTCACCAACATTGTTAGGGCCCTGAAGATCCTACACCATTTCAGCTATCCTGCAACATAATAAGAAGACTGGGACCGACGAGAACAGTCCGCGATGCGGTAGGCCTCGTTCCACTACGTTGCGTCAGGATAGACGCATCCCCGTCGACCTCGTGCTGATCCCAGCTTGACTGCTGTGGACATCGCCACCGAATAACGCGACAGCGACGACATGAACATCAGCCTACGGATCATCTCCCGTCGTCTCATTGCTGGTGGATTGAATGGAAGACGCCCCGCCAAGAAACCACTCATCGGAGTCAAGAATCGACGAGCCAGAATCGCATTCGCACGCCGTCATCGACACTGGACCGCGGCGGACT
This sequence comes from Macrothele yani, assembly GCA_039090855.1. Taxonomy (NCBI): domain Eukaryota; kingdom Metazoa; phylum Arthropoda; class Arachnida; order Araneae; family Macrothelidae; genus Macrothele; species Macrothele yani. Next base: position 19,632,581 of record CM077002.1, on the reverse strand, counting down.
GAAGTAAGGTGCTTTTCACCGCCGAGAGCAAGTTTAACTTGTTCGGAAGTGATGGCATGCGATACGTACGACGTCTGTGTGGCCAGAGATTCAACCCCCAGTTCATACAGCCGAAGGTCAAGCACGGAGGAGGATCGCTAATGGTTTACGGCGCCTTCTCTCGCAATGGAATGGGCCCCATCATCAAGATTGGCAGAATAATGACCGGCCAGAGCTACACGAACATGCTCATGAACAATGTCTTCCCATGGGCAAACCAGAACATGCCACCCGAATGGATCATGCAGCAAGACAACGACCCGAAGCACACCTCCAGAGTAGCGAAGGCAGCTTTCCATCAGCAACAGATCACACTTCTAGACTGGCCAAGCCAATCTTCAGACCTCAACCCCATCGAGCAATATGGGAGGAGCTGGACAGACGATGTACGAAGAAAACCAGCCGGAACAGGGCCCAGAATTTCAACCAACTGTCTGCAGAATGGGCGCGAATTCCCATGGCCACCGTCCAGAAGCTAGTGGACTCGATGCCGGCCCGTTGTGCAGCTGTAATTAAGTCTCGTGGTTATCCCACTAAGTATTAGTTATTGTTTTGTCGTTTTCTCGTACTTGTTTTCTGCTACCGTTGCATTAAATCAATGTGATACACACCTACTTTATTGGTCAATTTGTATGATCTTTGCGATTAAGCTCGGTACCTGATCTGTGTTATTTTTTCCGATCCATCTGCATATGGATTATGTTTACAACTGAATAACACATATCATATTCCAAAATGACACGATTTGGTCCAGCAGAAAAACAATTATGGTCGAAAAAGTGTTTCGCCAAATACTTTTGTTGGCTACTGTATATTACTTGGAAGGAATATCTCAATCTTTGATTGAATATGGCCAGTTTCGCTTACGCAGTAGCTTTAGCTGCTCGAAATTACTTTCTACTAAACGAAATCATTCTATGCACTGCTTCTGTTTTGCAGATTTAAATATCACGAAATTGTCTCAATGAACAGAGTTACTCTTCAACAGGAAAACGTCTTCCTCAGTCTTTGTTAAACTATTTAGTATTCGTTTAAAAACGTGTTTCCTGTTATGCAAGTAAAATGCAGAAAATAATTGGATTTCATAAGAAAATCATCTCTTAAATGTTGATCAAATAACAAATTTGTGCATCAGCTATGGGTGTTAATCGTTGAACATCAGAAACGCTTATTCGTTTCGACAAACGGTTACGAAATGTTTTAGCGCTTCCATAAGTGACTGTAAGAGACTTTTGCAACGTTTGAAATGCATCTGAATAATCAGCGGTGACGCACTCCTTCCTTTGTCAGAGTCGATTAGGGAAATTTCTGTAATCTTTTACTTTAAAAAACAAAACGAATAACATAAGTTTAAAATCCGAATGCATCTGCTTTTCCTTTATTACATGTATGCAATAAACAAATCCTTCTTTCCCTTGAATGGATTACATCCAATTTCCCTCAGGTGATGTTCGTAGTATTTTTAGAAAATACACTGACGGAAATAAAAATCCCAACACCAAGAAGGGGTTGTATTAGATACACAACAGTTGGTAGGCGGTGAGAGTACATCTGTAAGATGACGTCTATGTAAATTTCGCGCTTGGCGCATACGTCTGGCGCTAGTACCGCCCCTCGGAACATGCAAAGCAGATTTTCTGTAAATACGCGCTGTAACGTTCGTGAGCGTTAGTTATCGTTGAGATTCGACGTAGGGTGTTGTTGTTAGTCAAGAATGCCTTTAAGAAGTCGAAGAAGCCATTATCAACAGCTCACGGAGTTTGAACGAGGTCGTGTAATAGGGCTACGAGAAGGTAGATTTTCTTTCCGCAATATTGCAGAACGACTTGGCAGGAAGGTAGCCACTGTGCATGATTGTTGGCAGCGGTGGTAAAGGGAAGGTACTGTCTCAAGAAGACCGGGTTCCGGCCGGCCACGTGGCACTACTGATAGGGAAGACCGCCGTGTACGGCGTATGGCGGTTGCGCATCGTACCGCGTCTGCGGCAGCAATTCGAGCTGCAGTTGCCACCACAGTGACACAACGAACTGTTACAAATAGGTTACTTGAAGGACAGCTCCGAGTCAGACGCCCTATAGCGTGCATTCCACTTACTCCACACCACTGCCGTTTGCGACGTCAATGGTGTCAAGCTAGAGCTCATTGGAGGACGGAGTGAAGATCTGTTGTGTTTTCTGATAAAAGCCGGATCTGCCTGGGTGCCAGTGATGGCCGTGTGTTGGTCAGAAGGAGGCCGGTGAGCGCCTGCAACCAACCTGCCTGCCGCCGAGACACACTGGACCTACACCTGGTGTTATGGTCTGGGGAGCAATTTCTTCTGACAGCATAAGCACTCTCGTGGTTATCCCACGCACCCTGACGGCACAGTTGTACGTCGGTCTGGTGATTCAACCTGTTGTGCTGCCATTCATGAACAGCATTCCAGGGCGTGTTTTCCAACAGGATAACGCTCGCCCGCGTACCGCTGTTGTAACCCAACATGCTCTACAGAGTGTCGACATGTTGCCGTGGCCTGCTAGATCACCAGATCTTTCACCAATCGAGCTCGTATGGGACATCATTGGACGACAACACCAGCGTCACCCCCAACCAGCATTAACCGTCCCTGTATTGACCGACCAAGTGCAACAGGCATGGAACTCCATCCCACAAACTGACATCCAGCACCTGTACGACACAATGCATGAACGTTTGCGTGCTTCCATTCAACATTCTGGCGGTTACACCGGTTATTAATGTACCAACATTTCACATTTAAAATGGCTCTTCTCGCGCTTACAATAAGCTGTGATCTTGAAACTTTAATCGATTACATATGATACCTATACGAATTTATTGCCGCCATTTCATTCCCCTACAACTATTTTTTTGTGGTGTTGGGATTTTTTTCCCGTCAGTGTATATCTTGCATACCATAATAAATGGGCAAAACTGCATCGCACACAGCTTTCATGAAATGTATGCAGCTGAAGTCTTTTGGATAATGAGAGCAACTTTTAAGAAGTGACTTGTGGACAAAATCGTACAGAAACTAGCAAAAAAAAAAAAAAATCCGCCCGAAAGGAGACAACACCTACACTGATATAGCACGCATGTTGTTATTTACTGTAACCAAGGACAGAAGATATTATATATATCCAACAGATAGCGTAAAAGGTGACACGTCAGAGAATTTGAACATTTGCAATGCCAAGAGCAAATTTGTAGCTCGCATTTTGCTTTGCAGTTCATGCTTTACTCCAATATTTTTGTAGGATATAATTTAACGTCATATGCTTAGATATGAGAATTTTATTTTACTGAGTAATATAAGAATTTTATTTTACTGAGTAATATAACAATTTTATTTTACTGACAGGTTTCTAACATATTTCAACCTTTGCAATAAGTAATATGCGAATTTTAATTTACTGACGAGCTTCAACCTTTGCAATAACAGACTCATAAAATAAGCAAATGATTTTAAAAAGGCGTAATTTGAAGCTTATATGTTTCATTGTTCCCCTGTTAAATAAATAACTAGAATTGTTTTATGAAAACAGAAGGTAACACCACTTGTCTTTTTCTCTCGGAGAAATCAATTCATAACTACACAGCTCTCCGACCAACGATGGAATCTCCTTTATTGCATACAGATTTGTTCCATAAAGTATAGCATGAGTCTTTGTTTTTAGGAAGGGTAAGACCATAAGCAATAATACAATTATCCAAGGTAATAAAGACTTTTGGAGACTTGAAGACTAACTGGCGATCTTCCATTGTGTTTAAAAAGAAAAATCTTCAATGCATGTATTAACTCCGTATTTACTTATGGAAGTGAAACGTGGAGTATCACAAGACGACAATGTAAAAAAGCAAGAGTATCGGTAAGAAAGTCAGAAAGAAAAATGTCGGCAATAACAAGAAGAAACAGTTTCAGAAATGAACTTATAAGAGCAAGAACAGGAGTAAAATATTTTATAAAAATAATAAAACAATCAAAGTGGGGCTGGACATACTGAAAGATGAAAGATGGACACGATTAATAACAGAATGGCAACCGAGAGATGGAAAGAGACGAAGATGGAGAGATGACCTTCAGAAATTTAGTGGTGCTAAGTGGTGGACTGAGGCTAAGGATCGTAGAAGTTGGAAAATATACTAGTTGAGGCCTCTAGCCTGCACTGGACGCCAAAAGGCTAAGAAGAAGTAAAAGGGAAAAAAGGCCATTAGCTGTGTAACTCGAGCCCAATAAATTTCATGTGATTCAATGTTTTCTCTAAAAGCAGTGACGAAGGCTATCGCAAAAATATTCAAATTCCCTCAATTTTTTAGTATTTTTGGGGATGGGGGTGGGTGGTATTATTATTATGTATATGCGCAAGTTTCCATCTTTTTATGATCTAACAGATATTGCACCACCACAAGCAAGCAGCATTTAATTGAAGTATGTTTTGGCTCCACATCGCCATAGGAAATGAAATTCTGCGCTCCTAACAGTATTACCAGTTATTTCTGTGGAGGACCGGACGGCATCTTCGCCCAGAAAAGGTTACCGATGTCCGCTGTCTATCTCCTTCGGCCGTCTGCCAAGCTGACTCTCCTCCACGCTACAATCCCCACATATCCCACATTTTCTGTTTTGAAAATAACTTATTATTTTAAACGATCTGACGACAATAAAGCAGTAAAAGCAACGCGCAAGATATTTTGACCAAAATTAGTTCGTAGCTCAAAACATTCGTCTTGGTATTTCCTTGTGGTTCGGAAATTGTCGTTACATGAGTCTCTCACGTTGCGAATACATTTTGGAAGTTTGATGATTGAACTCTTAAAACTGAAATTGATTCTGAGTTTCTGAATTAATATAAGAGCACTCCATCAATCTGACTGATCACTTTATTAGACACAGCATGAATGTATCTGTTGGAAAGGAACAGTCACTGCCGGAGAAACGATTGATAGAACAGTTCCATATAAAACTTTGTATAAGAAATGTATGGCACTTTATCACCCCATATTTATTCGAATTAAAAAATTTGAATTTATATAATCATTACTAAGCATTTCCAATCCAATGCTTTATGGAAGTCTTCCTAGTCCGCTCAATCCTCCCGCTTGAACAACTATCATTCATGTCACTTCGGCATACTTTCAAATTTTATTCACGCTTAAACTTCTTATTGTCGAGGAGACAGTAATTGCACTGGTTTAAGTTATATATGTCAGTGTATACAGGATAGGCTGGGATATCCAAACTGATGCTCTATTCTTCTGTATAAATTTACATAACCTTCTAGCAGATATTTAATACTAACATAATAAAGAAGGGCGACATGTCTTAATGTTCAGAAAATCTGGTTGTACTCTGCACGTTTTTCAATATATATTAGAAATTTTCCTCCATACGTTATCTTAACTACAGAAGGTGAGTCAAAGGTTTTGCAATATTTGCATAAATGAATGTGCTGCAGCGGTTATGTCACGTGTTTAAACTAGTTTAAGTCGCGCACAGCAGTCAGTCAAAATTGATATAAAGTGGTAGTTGTTGCTGTGAATAACATTGCATGTCGTCGTTACATCTTTGGTTGGGACGCCTAAAAGATGAACAGACACAACCGGCTAATTAGGAAACTTTTGCATTACGAGTTTGATTTAGGCCATAACGCTACTCAAGCAACACGAAACATTTTCCATGCGAAAGGGGAAGGTTCCGTGGATCACAGCACCGTAACCAGATGGTTCGAGAAATTTCGATCAGGTGACAGAAACCTCGATTATTAGCTGAGGTCAAGTAGTCCACCAACCGTGGATTTGGATGCCGTGTGCCAGGCCGTAGAGGCAAATCCGAAGACCAGAACTCGGAGATTATCAGGTGAGCTGGGCATATAACACAACACCGTGGTTCGTCAGCTTCAAGACCTCAACAAGGTCTACAAGAGCTGCCGCGCTGTCCCTCACGAATTGACGCCAGGTGAAGCAAACCTCCGAGTGGAAGTGTGCGTGAAACTGTTAGAGCCCTCGCGCAATGTACGTCTAATCAAGAGAATTGTTGCGTGCGATGAAAAGTGGGTCTATTTCCGTAATCCAAACGCACAACGGCAGTGGCTGATACCGGGCCAGCTTCCTGAACTTGTTGCCAAACGTGGGTTCTTCGAGCACAAGGTGATGCTCTGCGTCTGGTGGAATTTCGAGTGGATAATCCATTACGATATTGTTCCGGACGGTCGGACCATTCACGCCAATGTCTACTCTAAACAGGTGGAGCTGATGTATGCCGTTTTGGACGAGAAGTACTCGACAGGCACTGGCGAATAGAAAGCGCGATCAGCTACAGCAGGACAACGCCCGGGATCATACCGCGCGAACGACCTGGGCAAAACTACAGGAACTTGAGGAAATCGGTCTGATGCCACATCCAGCATATATTCCGGACCTTTCCCAGTCGGATTATTACCTGTTTCCGTCCATGGCCCACTTCCTTCGTGGGCGGCACTTCAACAACCAGGAGGAAGTGGCAGATGGGGTGAAGGAGTTCTTCGCCTCGAAGGAAAAGAACTGATACCTCCGCGGAATCGAAGAACTGGCAGACAGATGGCTAAAGACGGTGCAACACGATGGCCTATACTTTGAATGCTAGTCGGCTTTCGTCGTAAAGGTACGTATGAAAACATAAAGTGATCCAAATATTGCAAAACGTTCGATTCACCCTTTGTCATATGCATGTCTTTTTGGGAGCGGCCTTCCGCTAATAATTGCAAATTAGCAGCATTTTTAAGAACTTTTCTTCTACTCCAAATGTCTGCAAATTACTTATAATTCTCCTGAGAATCCACTTGATCCTATATCATGTTTTTAGGAGAAGCCGTTTTCTTAGTGATTGACAGCTATCCATGTATACATTTTAAGGAAGCTGCTTTCCTAATAATCGAAGTGATCTATTCGGAATTTTGTGGGAGTTTATCTTTCTCGATGATTTTCACTTTTTATCGGAACCTTTTCTCATAGTGATTGGAATTTATCTGAACCTTTTACGAGGAGCCGTTCCACTAATCATAAAAAATAATCCATAACTGAAGAGAATTCACTTTCGTAATCGTTGTGTTAAAAAGTGGTTTACGCTGATCGTTATCAGATCCTCTCCTAGTCTTTCAAAATGATCATTGTATTTCATAAGGAAGCCTTCCTTTATAACCGAAAATGATTGATACTTTTTTGCTAAAAGGAGCTATTTTCCTAGCCTTTAAAAATGAGAAATACAATGTTGTTTGGAGTCATTCTCCTAATCGTTACAGGTGATTGATACTTTTTCATAGGGATACCATGTCCTATTGATTGAAAATTATTATCATGTTTTATTATAGATATACTTTCTTTTAGCTAAGGAAAAGGCTGGGTATACTTTTTATGGAAGAACTACTTTTCTAGCTGTTTTGAGACTTATTTTTTCTGGGGAGCCATTTTTGCTAGTCGCCAGATATATGTTTGCTTCGTGTCGCTTGGGAATGCTGCAGAATTTTTCTTCATATATATTCCTTGCCATTCAGATGCTCTGAAAGGAAATGTTTTATTTTTATTTGTAAAACTGTTATTTCACATTTGCTGTTCTTTTATTATTCCAATTGACATTTTATTAGATTCAGTCCAAAATTCATCGAGAAGTTTGTTTGCTATTCTTGAGAATGTGTTTTGCATCCTGAAAATCAGTAGATTTTGTTTTAAACTGAAAGTTCAAGAGGTACGCCCCACCACGTCTACGATTCAGAATTATCCAGAAAATAGATGGAAATATTTCTGTTGTTTCATTTGATGGTAGTCCTAAAGATTTTCAATGCATGATCTTCAGAGCAGGAAAGCTAACTATATTGTATCAAAAGTTAACTTTGCTAGAAGGAAAAGGTTTCAGATTTTATAACATTTTGAGAGGCAAAAATAAAAAGAAATACCGGATAGAATATCCATTTGGTTGTAGACTTGAACCGATGATTTCAAAGTCATTCCTTTCTATCAGTGGAAAATAAATCAGAAAAGAATTTGCAAAGTGTTCTACGCTTCTTCCATGCTGCACAATTTAGGAAATTGGCACGGTCTTTGAAGAAAAAAAGTGTATATTACTCTATGTTGAAAGGTTAGAAAGCGGAAGGCAATATCAACGCGGTGACAGAAAGAAGAAGAGCTAATTTGATGACAGAGAGCTAATGCAAATGTGATGACAATGAGTTGATATGAAAATCGAAGAAATGCTAACGCGGTGAAAAAAAGAAAAGCAAACATAAACGGGATGAAAATGAAAATAGCAAATACAAACGCGGTGAAAAACTGGAAAAACCGCTGACGCGGTGACAAGAAGTAACAATGTTAACGCTATGAAAATATTGCTAAACTAGGTTAAATCGCAGAAAAATGGTGCAGACCATAACCCGTGTGGGAGAGATCCTAAACGCATTAGGAAGAACATGAGCGCCATGTAAACGCGAGAAAATGTTAATGCGTTGGAAAGGATGAGAAAATGGAGACGTACGAAAAAGGTGGAAATCAATGACACAATATAAAAAACATATGTAACGGGCCGGATATGTCACAAAAGGGGAAACAAAGTAAAAATCCCTATCCTACTGACAATAGGAATTACGCTGGAACTTGAACAAAACTTTAAAAGAAGTAGGGCAAAATGGCAACCGAGGTAATTACTAACGCATCGGCCCATAAATTATAGAAACTGCATTACCATAAAGTAAGGATGCTTCGAAGAGTATTATAAATTCCACGGAGTTAGAATATTATTTACATCAAAATCCTGAAATGAAATACAATTTTTGAAACGTCAGGTTTTTCAATTTATTTCAAAGGCTCTTTCCATTTGGTTTTTCGTCTTTTTTATATTACGAATTAATATTTCACAGATCTACACACCCTTAGAAAATACTCATTCACCATTATGTTAATGCCGGTAGACCATATAGCTCTGTCACTTTAGTTTCTAAACTTCTCAAAATCCATTTCTCAAAGCTGTACACTGAGGAGAATTCCAGTTTTACCGTTTAAAGCAATAAATTCCAGAAAACGTGCGTGTGATGTCTTGTTCCGGTGCAAGTAAAAGTAAAAAAAAATGAGAAGGCAGAATTTTTCTCATCAGAGCTAAGTTTACAGACCTCTAGAAAACCTTATGAATAAAACAGTCATGAATTGTTCATAAAAGCGTAGAAAAGAGACTTCTTTTTTCCTAAAAAAATTTTTAAAACACGTCTTTACGCCAAAATAGAAAACACTTAGTCCATTATATTGTTTTTCAGAATGTTAGTTTTCCCTTTCCTGTGGTCTCTTAACAAGTTAAAGTCTCGCATGAAAGAAAAAACGTCTTTCAGGGAAAAGAAAAAGAAAACAAAGAAACTCAAGACCAGATAAGTACTATTATCGGCTTTTCTTGCGATGAATACAAGAAAATGGAAGCTAAAAATTTCGCACCTTCTTCTCTCTTTGTTGCCATTTTCTTCTTTGAAGAAAATGTTGCGTCCGGAGGGCCATTATTTGTTTTGAATTGTTGCCAACTCATTTAGTTTTCATCTGCTGTTCTTTCTAGATGTAGTTCTCTTTGAAAAGAAGAAGCATATGGAGATCTAAGGTGGAGTTTCATTCACTCTGTGTCTCCGCTTCTTTGCTTATCTTGCAAGATAGTATGCATAGTTGAGAATTTCCGACGGGGAATTTTATATGCTCGGGAGGAGGAAAATATCGGGAAGAATATTTTGGCAAAGCTTCAAGCAAATACTTTCTTGGAGGAACATCGACATCCTCTGGCATGTCTTTAGATTATTTCTCTTGCTTTCTTAAATATATTTCACTTATGAATGCAACAATCCCTAACAACGATAATCGCAAAGAGGTTGTGAGAAAACGAAAACGCAAATCTTTTCGCAAAAAAAACAAAATGTTGAACAAATTTGTGTTTAATCCTAATTACGTTTGGGGTTGCAAAGATATTGAAATAATGTGATTTGGAAGGATTCTATTTTTCATATGAGCCACTAAGATCTACAAAACCAAACTGGCTTATATTTCTTCCGCAATTATGCACAATAACAAAAAAAAATATCTGTAACTCGTTTTGTACTTCCTATGTTGCTATACCGGAAAAATTAGCCAGTATTGGAAATATATACACGGACGGAAAAAAAACCCAACACCAAGAAAAAATAGTTGTAGAGGAATGAAATGGCGGCCATACATTTGTATAGGTAACATATTTAATCGATTAAGGTTTCAAGATCACAGCTTCTTGTAAGCGCAAGAAGAGCCATTTTAAATGTGAAATGCTGGTACATTAATAACCGGTGTAACCGCCAGAATGTTGAATGCAAGCACGCAAACGTTCGTGCATTGTGTTGTACAGGTGTTGGATGTCAGTTTGTGGGATGGAGTTCCATGCCTGTTGCATTTGGTCGGTCAAAACTGGGACGGTAAATGCTGGTTGGGGGTGACGCTGGAGTTGTCGTCCAATGATGTCCAATACGTGCTCGATTGGTGAAAGATCTGGTGATCTAGTAGGCCACGGCAACATGTCGACACCCTGTAGAGCATGTTGGGTTACAACAGCGGTATGCGGGCGAGCGTTATCCTGTTGGAAAACACCCTCTGGAATGCTGTTCATGAATGGCAGCACAACAGGTTGAATCACCAGAACGACGTACAACTGTGCCGTCAGGGTGCGTGGGATAACCACGAGAGTGCTCGTGCTGTCATAGGAAATTGCTCCCCAGATCATAACCCCAGGTGTAGGTCCAGTGTGTCTCTGCCGCAGACAGGTTGGTTGCAGGCGCTCACCTGGCCTCCTTCTAACCAACACACGGCCATCACTGGCACCCAGGCATAACCGGCTTTCATCAGAAAACACAACAGATCTCCACTCCGTCCTCCAATGAGCTCTAGCTTGACACCACTGACATCGCAAACGGCAGTGGTTTGGAGTAGGTGGAATGTACGCTACAGGGCGTCTGGCTCGCAGCTGTCCTTCAAGTAACCGATTTGTAACAGTTCGTTGTGTCACTGTGGTGGCAACTGCAGCTCGAATTGCTGCCGCAGACGCGGTACGATGCGCTATGGCCATACGCCGTACGCGACGGTCTTCCCTCTCAGTAGTGCCACGTGGCCGGCCGGAACCCGGTCTTCTTGAGGCAGTACCTTCCCTTGACCACCTCTGCCAACAATCATGCACAGTGGCTACATTCCTGCCAAGTCGTTCTGCAATATTGCGGAAAGAAAATCCACCTTCTCGTAGCATTATTACACGACCTCGTTCAAACTCCGTGAGCTGTTGATAATGGCTTCTTCAACTTCTTAAAGGCATTCTTGTCTAACAACAACACCCTACGTCGAATCTCAACGATAACTAACGCTCACGAACGTTTCAGCGCGTATTTACAGCAAACCTGCTTTGCATGTTCCGAGGGGTGCTACTAGCGCCACACGTATGCGCCGAGCGCGAAATTTGCATGGACGTCATCTTACAGATGTACTCTCACCGCCTACCGGCTGTCGTTTATCTAACACAACCCCTTCTTGGTGTTGGGATTTTTTTCCGTCAGTGTATTTGGAAACATGTAATAAAGGAGAAATACTTTCCAAATTTAATTTTTAGATAATTCATATCATTCCTGAACAGCACAACGGAACTCTCAGTGTTCATTTTAGAGAATTAGTGATAATCGTTTTAAAACCAAAACAACTTTCAAAATTCATTTCAGACGATTTGTGTTGTTAGCCTAAATATCAACAAAGTTTCAAAAATTCGTTTCAGGTGATATAAATTTTTTCTTTAAAAGCCAATGCTACTTCGGAAATTCCTTTTAGAGGATTTGTGTTCTAGTTTTAAACACCACGTGACTTCCAAAATTCGTTTTAGGCAAATGTGCTGTCAGACTACAGAAGAAGAACATCGGGAATCAGAGCTGTATCATTTCCATGCTTTGTCCTAAGAGCAGTGAAACTTCCACATTCTTTAGACTACTGGTCTTATGACGGCGGCTGCTGAGAAAACAAGAATATTTAAAATTTCATGCTGAATAGTAATCAAATCAAACAACTGTCGAAGCACGGTTAAAATACACGATGCATATCTCAAAATATTTAATAAATCCTCAAATATATACATGATAAAAACGCAAGATCTTTTACATGTGTCACACATGCATCATCAGGCTGTGAACTGATTTGGGCCGGGTGCTTGCGGGTGTGCATATAATCATCATCAGGAGACACGTGCGCAAACTTCTACGCAAGATACAGTAAATAAGCATAAAAAACATATATGTGTGGAGTATCTCATGCTAAATAATAAGTGAAATATTTGCCGAAACTCTCCAAGAAGAAGGTACAGTGATAGGAGTTTCGGTGTTACATTTGTCACCATATGCCATGATATACATACTTTCTGAAAACAAAGTAAGTCTTTTAGTATGAGTTCGTAAAAGAATAAAAGCGTCCATTCATAGAAGTATAAATCAATCTTCTTTCACCAGACGGGCTCAGGCTGTGGCAGATGATCCAATTCTTACTATGTATTTATGTTCTAGGATTCGAGTCGATAAATTCGAAAGATAGATCCGATATAAGTTTTAGTAATATGTAGAGAATTATTACTCACCAAAGGGATGCCTTACACTCACATTGTTTTGGATGTCGGGTTTGTCTGTATTACTAAGAAAACCACCGTTATGTAGATGATATTTTATTGCTTTGGCCACATTCTATGGAACTTTGGAATTTATTTAAAGATCACCTATCTCTGACTTACCCCTCGATTCAATTCACTATTGACCTTGAAATAAATTTCTCTCAGTCGTTCCTCGATTTATAGGTTACCCGTGACCTTTTGACTAAATCCTTAAGGTTCGCAGTTTATCGTACACCTTCTTTCACTCCAATTCTTATTCCCTTTGACTCAGGTCACCCCCGAAAACATGAGTTAGCAGCTCTTCACAGTTTAGTAGCACAATCCCAAACCTATTCGTCTACAATCGCTTCTCACCATTCGAACTTTCTAGAATTTTGAACATTGCTAATCACTTTGGTTACGCTTCATCACATGTTTACACTCTTATTTCAAGATATCGTCGTTTAACCTCTGCTACTCTTATGCATGAAGAGAGCACAGCAAAAATATTTGTTGGCTCACTCTCTTGTCATTCGCTTATTACTCCTCTCCTTCGTAATTTGTGTCGTGGAGACATAATTGACTTTGATGATTCTACTTGTAGTCTATTTTGTGCTTTCCGTGGTGATATATACAAGCCCGACATCCTAAAACAATGTGGAGTGTACGGCATCTCTTTGGTGAGTAATGATTCTATCATCATCATCATCATTGTCAACCATTATCAATCCACTGCTGGACGAAGGTCTCCCCAAGTTTCCTCCACAACGGTCTGTCTTGTGCCAGTCTCCTCCATGTCACTCCTGCATACTTTCGAATTTCATCCACCCATCTCCCATGTGGTCTTCTTCTGGGTCTTTTCCTGTCCCTTGGAATCCAATCTAAAATTTCGGCTGTCCATCGATGATCTGTCCTTCTGGCAGTATGTCCAGCCCATTGCCATTTCAGGGATTTAACTCTGATCATGATGTCTTCCACTCTTGAGATTTTTCGGATCCACGAGTTCCTCTTCTTATCTCTCCTGGTTACACCAAGCATGCACCTCTCCATGCTCTTTGAGTTGTCTGCAGCCTTTGTATGTCTCTTTTAGTTAAGGTCCACGTCTCTGCACCATACGTAAGCACTGGAAGGATGCATTGATCAAACACTTTTCTTTTAAGACATAATGGCATATTGCTCTTGAAAATTATGCTGTTTCTTCCAAAAGCTCTCCAGGCAAGTTTTGTACGCCGATTAATTTCTTCATCAATGTGACCCTCACTTGATATCTGCTGTCCAAGATAAACGTACGTGTCTGTTATCTCCAGCTTTTCTCCATCAATCGATAAATCTTCATTTCTTGTAAAAGCATTGAACATCACTTTTGTCTTCTGAAAGTTCATTTTTAATCCCACTTCTTTACTCTTGTTAGCAAGTTCCTGGATCATACTCTGCAGCTCTGATGGGGTAGTTGCAAAAATGACTACGTCATCAGCAAAACGAAGGTGGGTTAGATAATCTCCATTAATCTTTATCCCCTTGTTTTCCCAGCTCAGCGACTGAAAAACACCCTCCAATGTGGCATTAAAGAACTTCGGAGATATGGTGTCCCCTTGTCTCACTCCCTTTCCAATTTTTACGTGTGTTGTATTTTCAAACAGCCTAATCTTTGCACTTGCATTTTCATAGATGTTATTAATAATATTAATGTATGCATCTTCAATACCGCAATTTTTCAGAGCCATTGTAACTGCTGATGGTTTCACCGAATCAAAGGCTTTTTCACAATCGATAAAAGCCATGCACAATGGAAGTTCATATTCCCTCGCTCTTTCAAGTAGTTCTCTCAGCACGTGGATATGATCTATTGTGCTGTAGCCACTCCTGAATCCAGCTTGTTCTCTCGGTTGAGCCATGATTCTATACATATTACTAAATTTTATATCGGATCCATTCTTGGATTCGAGTAGATATATCCCTTCGGAATGTATCGAATCTAATCCAAGAACATAAATACTCTGTAAGAATTGGATCTTCTGCTACAGCCTTAGCCCGTCTAGTGAAAGAAGAAACATTTACACCGCTATGGAAGGACGCTTTTATTCTTGTACAAACTCATACTAAAATATTTACTTTGTTTCAAGAAAGTATGTATATAATGGCATATGGTGACAAATATAACACCGAAACTGCTATCTCTGTACCTTCTGCTTGGAGATTTTTAGAGAAAGATTCACTTATTATTTAGCATAAGATATTCCACACATATATGTTTTTTCAATGCTTATTTACTGTATTTTGCGAAGGATTTTGCGCACATGTCTTCTACGTATAACTATACGTACACCCGCACGCAACCGTCCAAAAACATTTCACAGCCTGATGATGCATGTGCGACACATGTGAAAGATCTAGCGTTTTTATCATGCATATATTTGAGGATTTATTAAATACATTGAGATCTGCATCGTATATTTGTATCGTGCATCTCCAGTTGTTTGATTTGATTAACTGAGAAAACATAGAACAAAAATTACATTAATATGGACATAAATCAAGCTGTTCTTTTCATGTAACATAGCCACAGAAATTTAAAAATGTAATCGTCCCGGAACGGGAATGGAACCAGCATCTCTCGCTTTGCGCTCGAGTATGCTAACCATTACACTACCCTTGACAATGAAATCCAAACAACTGCGGCATTAATCTGAAAAGTCAGACTGATTTCACTGCACCAGTCGAAACAAAAAAAGTATGACGTTTCAGATTAATGTCTCAGTTGTTTGGATTTCATTGTCAAGGTTAGTGTAATGGTTAGCATACGCGAGCGCAAATTGGGCGATGCGGGTTCGATTCCTGTTCCAGGGCGATTAAGTTTTCAAATTTCTGTGGTTATGTTACGTTTAAAGAACAGCTTGATTTATGTCTATATTAAATATTCCACGTGCTTCCAACTTGAAACATTACATTGTTCATTCCGGCTACAGCATGTTATTTCATCCCTACAACAATCCAAAAAATGTGTGAGAAAAGTAAAAAACGGACAAAAAATAATAACAACGAAAAACTATATATGATACAAGGATAAATGATAAACATCCCCACGATGGTGCCGTCGTTCAATCCTTGGCCTCTGAACTTTCGGGCTAGTAGGTCCCCGCTTCACCATTAAAATTTCAGATGTCTTTAACCCTACTTCCGCACGACCATTGTCACACGAGGTATGCAAACGTTCTTCGTATTGGTGTCGAAGTATTTTATGTAAAGTATTGCAACTCGGAGAACGGACGCAATCGAAAGGAGAGTCGAGAAGGTCAAAAACCACCTGAAATATTTGTATATATAGTTTCTGATTGATTTCATATCAGTGTTTAAAATTTTGTAGTAGGTTGCACCAAAAAGTGGTGCTACAGCAGCTGCATCACTTTCTGAGAAAGGATACACAGTCGTGTTTTGCAAATAAAACACAACAGCGTGGTTCAACCTTTCACCCCGTTATGGTACAAGGTTGCACTATGGTGTTGGGTTTATTTCGTACCACAGAACGGTGTATCGTTTCTGACAAAATGGTGCAGCTGGTGTAGCACCACTTTTTGGCACAACCTTCGGCAAAATCTTTATCAGTGTAGTAAATTCATGTTGCTAATTAACAGCGTAGTAAATCCATGTTGCTAATTATTTCCTGCTATGTATCCCGTTTTTGCGTTGTTTTGCTGTTCTAGTTTCTAAAATCATTTTGCTCATCTGTTGCTTTGTAAACAAGTTTAGATAGGCATCATGTTACACGTTCTGTAATTTATTGCATAAATCATCATATTTTTTATGTACGTGTCGTCTCTTCCTCCTTTGTGAGACCACTTGAATTTCTGGGTCATCGATAAACATAGTCTACTGACTCTCTACTGTCTGATCTGCGAGCAGTAAAATGTCTGGTCTACAAGCAGTAAAAAGATAACGCGAGCCAATGGTGAATAACTTTTGATTCTAACGTAAGAGCAACGGAAGTCATCATTTCTCAAATTTAATGACCTGTCTCGGAGAATTACAATTCCGTTTCTTGTAAACGTCGAACCCCAACAAGTGAAACTTTCAAGCTAACGGTAACAGGAACGAAAAATTTGACATTTCCGTTTCTGGTAGACGTACTGTACTGAGACGTCACCGATTATTTGCTTTCTGTCTGGTCACCAGAAAATGTTGGATACGAACACGATATGCGAACATAAGGAACATGTGTCTGCAGCTTTCCTCATCTCATATCTTTAAATGCCTTTATGCACGTACAGCGTTAAATTCCGCGTCAGACCAAAAGATAGTTATCAGAAAGAAATGCATAAAAGATAGTTCAACCGAAATTGCGTGCTTTAGAAGCAATTATAATTGCTTCTAAAGCACGCAATTTCGGTTCAAAGTGAGATATCTGGAATTGCAACAAAGTGAGATATCTGGAATGATAATTATCATTCCAGATATCTCACTTTGTTGTTACAAATAACTAGAAAGTACTTTTTTCTAAGGAAAAAAATATTGCTACTGGTGCTACACGTGCGTGACCCCCCCCCCATCCACCGTATTCAGGCAGATTTCGCCAATATTACTAAATTCGGCTAGAATGCATTTGAAAAAACCGCAGAATTTTTAAGAGCAAGTAACCATTCTGTCCTAAAAGAAGTATGTAATAAATATATACTTCCAGTTCTTTCTTACGGTTCAGAGACAATGACCTTAACTAAACTAGGCTTTCAGAGGCTAAGGAAAACGCAAAGAAACATGGAGAGAGATGCATGTGCGGTGTAATCTCGAAAGGTAGGAAAGTTAAGTAAGTTAGTAAAATCATGCAATGCATTGGTTATGATACGCTTTCCTACATACCAGAAATCATTACTCCAATTATTACTAAATTTGTGAGGGTAATGGCTGTAGAATAAATATCACTCCTATGATCTGACCTTTGACCCCATTTCGATGATATGCAACAGAATCGGTAAAGTATAATTCCGAAACAACATGATAAAGTTTTGTCTCAATCGAAATATTTGTACGTACGTTATAACGCATAAGGGCGATGGAATGGATCCCGATCCTATGTCCTGACCTTTGACACCATTTCTTCTTTTTTTCAATAGGGTTCGTCTCCAGGTGTCCCCTACCACATACTAACATTTCTTTGAAATCGAACCATTTTTACATAAGTTATGACGCATAAGGGCAATGGAATACATCCCGCTTCAATGTCCTGACCTTTGACCCCACTTCAACCATTTTCAACATGGTTCATCCCCAGATGGTCCCGTATGACATTCTAAAAATTCATCGAAATCGAACTATATTTACGAAAGTAATGACGCATAACGGCAACGGAATGGATCCTACTCTTATGTCGTGACCATTGATACCATTTCGTCCATTTTCAACAGAGGTCTTCCCCAGGTAGTCCCCTCCCACATACTAAACGTTCATCGAAATCGAACCGTTTTTACGCGAGTTATTGTGCGGACGGACAGACGGACAAAGCTGGTGCATATACGCTTCTTCAAATTACGGTTGGAAAGCGTAAAACAGGAACTGATGGATCATAAAGATGCAGAGAGTTGATGACGCTATGTTAGAAGCAAAGACAGTCAAGTGATAATGCGCTGGACATACACTCATCGTTAAAAAAATGGTTGCACCCAGAAGGGCGTGTCGGATTGCAATGCTATTCGGGAGGAAGGTGAAGGTTACCAGAAAAAATAAATGATTAAACATTGAGACTGATATGGGCAACATTAATTGAGTTACACTCCAATAAGTAGTATCTCTCAGTATGGCGTCTATGTTTGCTCACACAGCATTCCAGACGTTTCGTCACGGAGTTGCACAGGCTCCTAATGGTGTCCTGCGATAAGACATTCCATGCAGCTTGAATCTTTTCACGCAGTTCCTGCAGATTGAGCGGTAAGGGTGGAGTGTGGATAGCATGTTCAATACCATCCCACACATTTTCAATTGGCGGTAGGTCTGACGATGTGGCTGGCCATGGCAGAATGTCAGTGTCTCTAAAGCAAGCTTTCGAGGCAGCAGAAGTATGCGGACGAGCGTTGTACCTTTAGAAAATCGCACCGAAGTGAGCGTTCACAGAAGGTAGGACCACTGGTTGCAAGACCTCAATAACGTAACGTTGGGCTGTCAAAGTGCCTGTAATGAGCACCAAAGGTGATCTGGCATTGTAGGCAATTGCACCCCACAGCATGACACCAGGTCTTCTGGACCTGTGACACTCGACAACAAACCGCTCATCTTGGCGCTTGGCATGCTGCTTCCCCACACAGATTCGGTGCTTCCCCACACAGATTCGGTCTCCTTCAAGACAAAAGCGGGACACATCATTGACGATCACCCGCACCCCTTCTGAGTGGCTTCATGAGAGTCTAGCACGACACCATGGCAGTCTTTGGCGACGATGCAATGGTGTTAAGGGCTGTCGTCGTAACAGTCTGTGTGCGTATAGTCCTACGTCGTATAGGCGTCTTCCAATGGCGCTCGCAGCAATCGGACGATGAATGGATGGTACCACTGCTCGGTGAATATCCGCAATCGTGGCTGTTGGGTCACTTCGCGCATGTTGGACAACCCGTAGGTCTTCTCTCTCCGTGTTTCGTCTAGGTCTATCAGACCCTTCCTTTTGCTGCTGCGTGCCTTGTGCCATCCACCGCCGCTAACAGGATACTATGGTGATATCCGCAACACCAGTATGGCGCGCAATACGGCAGTAAGACTATTCCGCTTCCCGGAACCCAACGATGCGGCCACTCTCGAACTCCTTCAACTGCTCGAATTACTTCCGAACGTTTCTTCGAGGCATACGTCACTTGCAAAGGATGCAACCAACACAATAGAGCGATTGGGAATGGCAAGCACGCGCAACAGCACGACTTGATATACTCGGTCAGGTACAGCGCTACGACCCCTCCTTGCTTGCGTCATATGAGCGACCGAGCGTGATACTTGAATCATTTACATGCGTCACAATTTCTAACCTTCTCACCAAGTTTCATTCCTGTCGGTTGCTTTCTTCTGGGTGTAACTATTTTTTTGACGATGGGTGTATTATTACATCTGACCACTGTACGACAACAGAAACACTTGACTGGATACTAATGGACAAGAAAAGATGCCGAAGAACACCACCATAAGGGAAGTACAAAGAATTTTCACACATTTTTAGAAAGATTTTCCAGTAAAAAAGCAATGTTTCGAATAAATTAATTTATTTTTCAGATTTTCTGCCTAATAGCCCATTCTCTGGACTATCAACCTACATCTAGAATTCCAAGATAGCAGAGCATTTCCTAACATTGGTGGAAGTATATTGTAGAATTGATTTTAACATTCTTTATTACTTTTCTTAACTTTAATTTCCCATTGCAGGACAGACCAGCAATAATCAAGAATCTTTTACTGAAACTTTCTTTGATTCTGGGAACATATCCTTTAACCCCTTAACGATCATAGCGCTCCAAACACCCGTACGTACAATCGGTTATAGTCGCCCAAAACGCCTGTCTAGAGTAAGTCATATTTCCCACACGTACTTATTCTTCAAATTTTCTGGACCTATGAGGGATCAGCAAGAGTCACTCCCAGTCACTATTATCGTTATTAAACAAAGAAGTGAAACAACAGACAGTTTCGGGCGTTATGGTATTAAGAGTTATACAAGATTTTTGGGTCATGATCGTTAAAGGGTTAAAGAAGTCCTTCTCTGCTCAGTGGTGATAGCAAATCATACTTTTTTGTTACAGTTGTTAAGGCAGATCTATGCTTCACCAATAAGCACAATAAATTTTCATCTATCTCCTGCTAAGTGACTTTTATAAAGAAGACTTCACGGTGTTCTGCGCTCAGCCACGTGTTTATGCAAAAGTGTCTTTCCTTTTGATTGTTAGATTCAAATCTTTGTTTACTGTCTTGTTTAAGTTGATACAGAGATTTTTATTGACTAAGCGACTGCTCTTTGGGTCTGTGAACTTTCTTTTCAGACGACACACCTTTTGAAATAATCATAAAAGTATGCACGCTTTTCTGATATTTGTTTGGTATTATTTTTCCTTTTAAAAGCTATGCTTGATTGTTGTTCCCTCTACTATTAATACTATTGCTTATTTTACATTTAGAAACGTTAATTACATGATTTGCGCAGCGTGATTTTAATTACAGAGCATGGGTATTTTTCTTCGTCAAGAGCAAAAACGTAACCTTCGAACCGCAGCTCGTTCACTTGCGCCATTTTTTTAACGTGTTCATCTAACACTCTGTTGCCAGTTTCAATTCTTTCAGCTTCTTTTATTTTCTGTAATTTCTTATCATGAGCATTCTAAAAATGTGTGAGCATCATCTGTATATCGTGCTACATTTGATTCACATGTTAAATGGTTCCCGTATTACCTCTTAGTAATCGGTGTCATGCTTCTGGTTGAAATTCGTTTCCGAATAATAAAATAAAACCATGCTTATACTTTTCTCACTTACACGTTTTTCCCATTTATACGGAAAATATTGCCGGCCTCAGAATTTGTAATTGCTTTTAATGTTAAATTTTATCGATTGTATGTTAAACTAATTAGCGTTCTTCTCAGTTATGCGTTAAGTTGTAATGCTATCGTATCGTGTATTAGAACTTCAAGCCACACGAATTACGTTTTCCGAATTCTTTCCCATCCTGCCTTTTCACCGTGAATTCCGTTAAATATTTTCCAATTTATTTCCTCCACATTTCTTCTCAATCAACCTTCTTAATGACTGATGCTGTGGAATGCACCCATCGGTCAACTCAGTTGCAACCTGCAGTTGACTCTTGCTCTTGCTTGACTTTTCGTTTGATATCCTTTCCTGGAGACCATCGTTGGCAAATGGGTTCCAAACCAATTTACACACTAAAACCGGTGTTGTTATAAATACATACTTGCGATTTCCGTATGAGGGGATTAAATTTTTCTAATGCGAAACGAGCTTCCACAGGTTGATAACGAAGTGATTTAAAAGGAGGTATATAAGATAGAGGTAGATACATAACATTAATTCATGTAAGAATATTAATGTAGATCGTATTTATACTAATCGAATACACATGGAATTTATATGATTTTAGGACAAGATGACAATACCGTGTGCCACAAATTACAAATATAAGTTAATCATTTGGATCATTTACTGAGATAAACGTGAGAGTAAATTCTTTTATAGGAATATATTCGTATTTTTTTTCACATATAGGAATCTATATCGCATTCTTTCATATAAAAGGCGGATCCACAATAAAGGGAAGGGGTTTAGGGAGCAATTTCGACCAGAACAAGGGAACGTGGAGGCGATTTATTCCATAAACAAAAGAAGAAAGCTAGCGGTGCAATTGCCATGTTGTAAGTCTTTGAGTCTTTTTGAGTATTTTTGTAACTTCAAGTATGTATCTGTGATCAACCGTTGAAGAGATAAAGGCTGCTTTAAGTAAGCTACGTTTTTTTATTCCCACGGACAACCTTTTATCATGGCCACGCTTGATATCGTGACCATGTACCCAAAGATCCCTGTGCATCTGGCGCACGACATTATCAAATATAAACTACACACGACCTTGCTGTATACCACTCTGGAAATTAATTCAATAATTTCAGACTTGTCTCTTATTCAGGATA
This sequence comes from Macrothele yani, assembly GCA_039090855.1. NCBI lineage: Eukaryota > Metazoa > Arthropoda > Arachnida > Araneae > Macrothelidae > Macrothele > Macrothele yani. The sequence goes on along the minus strand of CM077002.1, from coordinate 19,610,261 downwards.
ATACCTATTTTAAATATCATGCCAGCATCTACAAAAAATACAGGAGACACCAATGGGGTCCCCTCTGTCACGTGTTTTAGCAGAATTTGTCATCCAAAACTTGGAGGAAAGGGTTTTCAACTCTTCTAATTTGAAACCTCTTTATTACGCACTTAACTGCGACAACGTCTCCGTTTTCTGGCATAATGGCAAAGATTCAGTTGAAACCTTCCGTTTAGCTTAATCTTCCATCATTCCTACCATCTCGATCTCGTTTTCATGTGAACTTGAATCAGACGGTAAGTTACCTTTCCACGATTTATTACTAAACAAAGACATATCTGTTAATTCTATCTCATTTTGGATTTACAGGAAACTTACTCAATCCATGCACCTCATCCTAAAACTGCGATTTTTCATGCCTACGCCAGACGTGCACATATGTGCACCTCTTCTGAAGAGCACAGGGACCATGAGTTATCTGAAATTAACAGACTTGTTCTCATCAATGGCCACAGTCCTACCCTCATTGATAACCTTTGCTTCAGGTATACTGAATCCTTCAACTCAACACTGATCCGGACTAAAAATCCTTGTACCTATATTGGTTCCTCACCGTATATTCCAGCAATATCGAACTTGTTGCAACAGTAATGTCGGAAGCACTCTATGAATATAAATCTACGCACGAAAAACCTCTTTGCATCCATTAGGAAGGAGAGAAGGAGAGAGATCCCAATAATATTTTAACTTCAGCAGGTGTTTGCCCACTCCTTTTGATCAACCAATCTGGATCCACAGAGACAACTGTAACATATTACGTTGGAAGCACCAAAAGACGTTTGAAAAACAGACTTTTAGAACATCAGCGCTCGATAAAAAACCAAGTACGCATTACAGCCGTCGCTGGAACTTGCTTAGACGAGCACCTTACACCCAATTGGGCTGACGTTAAATTTATATCAGGTTACAAAAACGAATGGTCTTTGAGATACCGGTAATCAGTTGTTATCCATAAACTTTCGACTTCCTGCTGTAATAATAATCACCTTTTCAGCTTACCCAGTTCTTGGCTTCAACTCATCAACTCCGCTCTACACCGTTAAACACAATTTGACGTCACCATACAACATCTGAGTCATTCATGACATTTTGGTGTCACATTAAACCGTAACTGTAACTGACTTTGTCTAACCACCACCGGTACGTTGTAGTGATGTCTCTTACACAGTTCATGATGTAGTGGTACCATTTATTTTCTAGCTGTAGTGTAGCTTTTATCGTTTTACTTTTATCCACCCGATAATGGGACCATTTGGAGTGTCCCGAATGCACTAGTGGTAATTTAATGAATAAACATTTAACGTGCCTCGACGGTATCTCGTATTCACTTTCTGGATAAAAGCTAGTTTTAATCTTTTTGAGACGCCCTGCGTATACGTACTTTACAAGACCTGTCACTTTTTTCTCACGACCATTTAAATTAGCTTTATATTTAATGAAAACAATTGCGTTGTTCGCTGTTTTAATCATTATATTTATAAAAACTTGTTTCTTTTGAATTTTGTGAGGAAAATCAAATAATTTGTCTTCATATATTTGCACAAAAATGTAGGGTCTGTTGATTGGCCCAATACGCCCAATAGAAGGTCCACCACTGCAAGATAGGAACCTATGTCTCGCATTTCGTTTATATATTGAAAGTGGGCGCATGTCTCGTATAACTTCTCGTCCTAATAGCTCTGCGGGACCTGCACTTTGCTAGAGATTTGTAAGCCACTTGTAAGGAAAGAGCGTGATATTCCACTTGGGCAATCGCACGGACGGATCTAGCACGTAATCCCCAGGAAGATATCGTTTCGCGATCTGACTGGAATGCTATAATTGCAGAGAAAGATGAGTTTAGCTACGAAGATTACGCGAGTCGCGACGCAGATTTGGCAACGTCATTACTTATGACTCTAGATGAAATGATTCAGAACAAAAAGGGTAATGAGAGCGACTCCAGTGACGACATTCCAAGGAAAGTGCATCAGCACCCAAGTTTAACGATATACTGTAATCGTCGAGCATCCTAGTGACTTCTTTATATCCATAACACTGTTCTGAGGATAAAACAACAGCCTTGAATATGCGATGTTTCAATTTCAAATTAAACAATACGAAATCAATATTTTTTAAACTTCGCTAATGTATGTGTTTTTATAGCATACTACACAATATCTCCTGGTGTTAAAAATATTCACCGTAAATGAATTAGTAATACTTTTTACTTACTAAAAAAGTATAAATACTTTTGGATTTTAGTAATTTTCTAATATGTTCAGGATTTTCAGCAGCATATAATGCATATTCTAATTTAACTTTCATGTTTAGTTTTTTTCTCTATGTAAATTTGAGTTCACTCTCTTTTAGCGTTTTCAACCTTAACATTATGTTTTCTCACTCGCTGAATGTATGTTCGCAACAGTCTTGAGAGCATGACGCATGCATGTTGACAGATAAGAACTAGAGATATATAATGCTGAAGCCAGCAGAAAAAACTGTGGTGGAAGCTGCATTAGGTTGAGACTGTGTTTGTGTGTTCGAGTTGTGTTGTTATATATTTAGTGTTTGTAGTTTATCAAGTTTTCTGCTTACTGACTTGCGTTAATCAGCTTTACTTATCAGTACCGTTGTGAATTAGTTCTTCACTAATGTTGTAGTATCCGATTGAAGTGCTCATGCGATATTGATGGAAAAGAAAGCAAACTGTACGTAAGTCTTACGGGAGCTTAATTTGAGTGATTTGTTTCGTTCTGATTGAGTGAATAAGAACAGAAAATTTTACGTATTTGTTCTCAAAGCCACATAAATTCGTGAAATATTTAAGCCACATACACGTTGTAAATAGTAAAGACCGCTACAAGCATTGTACGTAAATCCTTCCATTAAAGCAGCACATGCAGAGTTCCCTGGATCTTCAATTTCTCTATTTCTTTTAATTGCCCTCTGGGCTTTTTTTCTGGCTCATTTGATCTACCTAACGAACTCATCATTTCTATAGGTATCACAACATTCTTCCCATGTCTTTACTGGGTTTGCTGACAAGGGTTTCTAGTACTTTTGTTTTTGGCTCATTATATCTACCTAACAAAATAGTCTTTTGTACAGGCATCACAGCATTCTTTCCATGTGTTTACGGGGTTTGCTGCCAAGGATTTCTAGTTTTCGTTTTCTGGCTCATTCGGTCTACCTAACGAATTCGTCCTTTGTATAGGTATTGCAGCATTCTTCCCATGTCTTTACTGAGTTTGCTGTTAAGGGTTTCTAGTACTTTTTTTCTGGCTCATTATATCTACCTCACGAACTCATCATTTGTATCGGTATCACAACATTCTTCCCATGTCTTTACTGGGTTTGCTGTAAAGGGTTTCTAGTACTTTTTTTCTGGCACATTAGATCTACTTAACGAACTCATTTTTTGCGTAGGTATCACAACATTCTTCCCATGTCTTTACTGGGTTTGCCGTCAAGGGTTTCTAGTACTTTTTTTCTGGCTCATTATATCTACCTAACGAAATAGTCTTTTGTACAGGCATCACAGCATTCTTTCCATGTGTTTACGGGGTTTGCTGCCAAGGATTTCTAGTTTTCGTTTTCTGGCTTATTAGGTCTACCTAACGAATTCGTCCTTTGTATAGGTATCGCAGCATTCTTCCCATGTCTTTACTGGGTTTGCTGTCAAGGGTTTCTAGTACTTTGTTTCTGGCTCATTATATTTACCCCACGAACTCATCATTTGTATAGCTACTACAACATTCTTCCCATGTCTTTACGGATTTTGCTGTCAAGGGTTTCTAGTACATTTTTTTTGGCTCATTATATCTACCTCACGAACTCATCATTTGTATAGGTATCACAACATTCTTCCCATGTCTTTACTGGGTTTGCTGTCAAGGGTTTCTAGTACTTTTTTTCTAGCTCATTATATCTACCTCACGTACTCATCATTTGTATAGGTATCTCAACATTCTTCCCATGTCTTTACTGCGTTTGCTGTCAAGGGTTTCTAGTACTTTTTTTCTGGCTCATTATATCTACCTCACGTACTCATCATTTGTATAGGTATCTCAACATTCTTCCCATGTCTTTACTGGGTTTGCTGTCAAGGGTTTCTAGTACTTTTTTTCTGGCTCATTAGATCTACTTAACGAACTCATAATTTGTACAGGTATCACAACATTCTTCCCATGTCTTTACTGGGTTTGCTGTCAAGGGTTTCTAGTACTTTTTTTCTGGCTCATTATATCTACCTAACGAAATAGTCTTTGTATAGGCATCACAGCATTATTTCTATGTGTTTACGGGGTTTGCTGCCAAGGATTCCTAGTTTTCGTTTTCTGGCTTATTAGGTCTACCTAACGAATTCGTCCTTTGTATAGGTAATACAACATTCTTCCCATGTCTTTACGGGTTTTGCTGTCAAGGGTTTCTAGTACATTTTTTGGCTCATTATATCTACCTCACGAACTCATCATTTGTATAGGTATCACTACATTCTTCCCATGTCTTTACTGGGTTTGCTGTCAAGGGTTTACAGTACTTTTTTTCTGGCTCATTATATCTACCTCACGTACTCATCATTTGTATAGGTATCTCAACATTCTTCCCATGTCTTTACTGGGTTTGCTGTCAAGGGTTTCTAGTACTTTTTTTCTGGCTCATTATATAAACCTCACGAACTCAACATTTGTATAGGTATCACAACATTCTTCCCATGCTTTACTGGGTTTGCTGTCAAGGGTTTCTAGTACTTTTTTTTCAGGCTTATTAGATCTACTTAAGGAACTCATCATTTGTATAGGTATCACAACATTCTTTTCATGTCTTTACTGGGTTTACTGTCAAGGGTTTCTAGTACTTTTTTTTCTGGCTCATTATATCTACCTAACGAAATAGTCTTTTGTATAGGCATCACAGCATTCTTTCCATGTGTTTACGTGGTTTGCTGCCGAGGATTCCTAGTTTTCGTTTTCTGGCTTATTAGGTCTACTTAAGGAATTCGTCCTTTGTATCGCAGCATTCTTCCCATATGTTTACGCGGTTTGCTGCGAAGGATGTCTGGTATTTTGTTGGGCTCATTAAATCTACCTAACGAACTCTTCCTTTGTAAATGTATCAAAATATTCTTCCGATGTGTTTGCTGCTAAAGATATCCAGTATTTTTTCTGGCTCATTAGATCTACCTGACGAAATCCTCTTTTGTATAGGTATCACAACATTCTTCCCATGTGTTTACGGTGCTTTCTGCCAAGGAATTCTAGTTTATTTCTGGCTCATTAGATCTACCTAAGAAACTCGTCCTTTTATAGGTATCACAACATTCTTCCCATGTGTTTACTGGGTTTGCTGCCAAGGGTATCCAGTATGTTCTTCTGGTTCATTAGATCTACCTAACGAAATTGTCTTTTGTATAGGTATTACAACATTTTTCCCATGTGTACACGGGATATGCCGCCAAGGACTTCCAGTTGTTTTTTTAATTTGCTTGCATTTCCGTCATTGAATGTTAAAATTGTAGACTACGATTTTTAGTGTTGGTAGTGTCACCTAAACACTTTTTTGCAACAAGGTTATAAATCTTACTATTACATTGCAGTTTCTTTTTTCATTACGAAATTATTAGGGTTTTTAAGATTTCTGTGGACAAACATTTCTAAATGCGACGGATCTGGTAAGGTGTGAAATACATGATTTATCTATTCCAAAACTGCAGAGCTGCCCTGATGGCGTAGTGGTCTAAACGATGGCTTTGATCATTCGTCCCAAATCGGTCAGGAGGGCATGGATAATGTGGTGAGACATGGATAATCCGAGACGGGTCTGGGTGGCATGAATGATGTGGTGAGACATGGATAATCCGAGATGGGTCTGGGTGGCATGGATAATGTGGTGAGACATGGATAATCCGAGCTGGGTCTGGATGGCATGGATAATGTGGTAAGACATGGATAATCCGAGATGGGTGTGGATGGTATGGATAATCCGATATGGGTCTAGGTGGCGTGTATAATCCGAGTAGGCACTGGATGGCATAGGTAATTCAAAATGGGTCATGGTGGCACGCATAATGTGTTTGTCTTGCGACACTGGCTCTCTCTTTCTTCCCTAGAGTCGGTGGCCCTAAATTCGGGACGGGAGAAATACTTACAGACCTTTCAGTTAAACCTGCAATTGAAGAAAGCAAATGAAATAAAAACTGCGGAAGAAATCCTATGCTTCTGGATATACTACGCGGTTATGTAACCAAACATTTGAAGCCCCCCCCCCCACACTACCTGTGGCGAGGTGGTCTGAACGATGGCTTCTGATCATTCGTCCGAGATGGGTCCGGGCTCGAATATCTGTGAAGCGTGTATGTTCTGTTTGTCGTACGGCACTAGCTCTCTCTCTCTCTCTCTTCCCTGAAGTCAATGGCCGTAAATTAGGGACGGACGACACCTCTAATTTACGGCCGCTGACTTGCTCACGATGGTCGTAAAACTCGCAATCAAAAAAATAGTAATAAAAATAAAAACTTCAGAGGTAAGCCCATGCCTCTGGATATACTGCGTGATTATGTAACCAAACATTTCAAATGCAATTTTTAAGGTGCTATATCTAGTTTTTCTACTTAAACTTTATATACTCTTACAGCTCATGTTTCATACATTTCTTATACATTTTTTAAATAACAAAACAAGAATCGCACATGTTTTGGCTCTTTGGATTTAATCCCATCTTAAATGCAGTATAGGAAGTGCTATTTGCTCCACACCTCAAGGCGAAAACCTCAGTTTTCTCGAAAGCTTTGACCGTCGTGATCTTCTGTGAGCAGAGAAAAAGTTGCTGTTAAAAAAATTATATTTCTCTCTTAAACCTTTTAATGTAATTTCAATTCGAATTCATTGCGTTCAATGCTGCAAGCAATACGTACTGCGGAGTCAAAAAGAAAGGTTTCACAACTGATGTTTGAAACATCTACAATGTATTTAATCACGCGAAAACCGATCTCAACTTCGATTTCTAGACATACCCTTTTTATCTTTCTCTACTCTTTTCAACCTTAAAATACTTGAAAGAAGTCAGTCGTGCTTCAAGATTTAACAGATGTAATTTTCCGAATTTAGGATGGAAAAGTATTCCGAAAAACGAACGAATTGTACCACACAAGCAATAGAAAGGAAATAATGTTATGATGGCTACACTGAAAGAACTGAACTAGAAGAAATTCTTCGGAGCAGAAGACAGTTTTATTTTCTGCGATCTCCTTCCAAGTTTAAATAGATTGATTCCGTATCCCTTCTGAATGCTACTACTTCTGTTGCTTCAGTTCCCTTGCACGATACGAACGTAGAGAAATCATTTGCCGTGTACGATTCACAACCACAAATCCAAGTAAATGAAAGCAGAAGAAAGTATCGGATGATCATCTACCGTCTTCATCTTAATCCTTATTGAAAAACTCTTCAGTGTATTATAATAAACTACTTATTTTTTCTCTGCTTTTAAAACTTTAGTTACATGTTGTTTAAGAAGAATGAAGAATGGGTAGCGAATTCGGTTTGTGAAACCAATAAATCTCCTTTGCTTCAAATATTTTTGATATTTTATTTTAAGGTCGTTTCGGGGAGCCATTAGGTCGTTATAGATGAAATGTCGTAATATTGATGCAAATTTCGAACACCTAAAGTACAATGTTAAATAAAATTTATTATTCAAAATAAAAGCGAGCACACTTTTGTCAATAATTAACAATCTTCTGCATGCTGTACTGAAGAAATTCGAGCTCCGGGACGCTATAAGCTCATGGAATGCGGTTTCAACTGATGTTAGATCAGGGAATGATTTACCTTGTAGAAATATGTCCTTAAAGAAGTACTAATTTATAGGGAGCAGATCAAGTGAGTAAGACGAATGAGGTAAAGTTTGTTACATCAAATGCGCAAATTCTGGATTGTACGGCGTGTAACATGGAGTCTCACGTTATCGTGGCGAAGTAAAAGTCCATAACAATTGTCTAATACTTGCGGTCTTGTGAAGAGTTTTCCATACATAATGACAATTTCTTGAAACTGTTTGCCCAGCTTGAAAACTTCACCATGCTGTTTAGAAGAAAGAGTGCATCGCTTGAGCTGTGAACCACAAGACACTCTTAGGTATCACAATGTGCCTCCATATAATATCAACGTTGGCACTCCAAATGCTGGCGGGTGTAAAATGTCAGACCTAGTCGTCGATAGATAATCCGCGCTGCTAGGCCTTCAAGGTGGGAGAGACTCGTAGCTATTAGGAATATCTTACAAGTCCATAGCGATTGTTTAACGCCGGCATTCTTGTTGACAGTTTTCCATTCATAATGGTTAATTTCTTGACAATGCTTCTCCAAATTGATGACTTGACCAGTCTGTAAAAATGAAAGGTGAATCGCTTCAGCTGCGGACCACAAAACACTGTTAGGTATCACTAGGTGCATCCACATAAAAAACAAATCACGCTGCTAGCCATACGAAGTGAGAGGGACTCGTGTTTATTAGGAATATCTTATACGTTTTCAGAGATCAAGTCGTTGAAATCAGACTAGACCAACCATCCAGCTAATGAGGTTTGTACCACCTCGTACACGGGGCTCCCAACGAACGTCGATGAAGACCTATTCAGTGAATAGCTCCAAGCTTGATAGCTCCATGGGAGCAGCGTTTTGCGGACTCTTTGACGGCGGAGATCAGTAGCTAAACGGCATAAGACTATCGAAGGATGCCTCTGTATTCGATGCAGAGTTTTTTGCGATAAAATGCACTCAGACAGCCAAGCTGCGGTGAATCCCATCGGTAATTTTCGCAGTCGGAATCCCTTAATGAGGGATAACAAGCCCCAACTACGGCACCTGGATGTTAATAGGAGATGTTACAACTAGGTCCGAAACCGTATCGGAAACAAGGGGAACGAGCGTGCTAACCAGTCCGCAAAAGAAGTCACGAATCTTGTAGGGTTAACATTTTAGTCCGTCTTTTATAACAACATATGTTTAAAAGTCACGGAAACTTTTCCTCCAGAACCTACCCCCCCCCCTGCATATATCGATAAATATTTTGATTTTCTTCTAATACGAATTTTATGTTGATAATTTGTCCTTTTCAAATGAGAGTGAAGGTTAGAAAAAGAGAAACTGACAGATACAGAGAGAATACTTGACAGCCTTCATGATAGGAAAGTTATATTGGCTTCAAGCAATATTTTTAACATTCACCTCACAACATTGAAATTGACAGCGGGATTTCTTAAAAAAAACGTCTACCACTTGCATGCGCTAAAGGGGATGTCCACACATTTTCAGAAAGAATTTCCAGCAATATAATAAATGTTAAAAATAAAATTATTTCTTTCTTAAATGTCTTATCTGATTGCTCTTTCTCTGTACTGTGTACCTACATCTAGATTTCTAACGATTCATTAAAGAGAATTCATTAAAATTGGTAGTGGTATTTTAGTCCACTCCTCTTCCACTGCTTTGCATAGTCCAATTATTGCTTTAGGTCTGCGTTTAGAAAGCACTCTTTTTAGCAGTCCGAAGGCATAATAGGCTATTGGTGACACATCAGGAGACTGTGGAGGAGTACTAACAAAAGGTATAAACTTGTTATACCCGTCTTCTTTTTCAAAGTTTTCAAGAAACACAGTGGTAGATTTGGATGTATGACTGATAGCCTTATTCTGATAGGGTTCTACTCTTTGAAAGCTCTGTGGATAAAGTATTGGTACATCTTTTCTAAATATAGGAGTTAAACATTATTTTGGCAATAGGCACAATTGATTTTAACATTATTTTCAACTTTTGAAAATTTGGTTTCACATTGTACGAGAAACCAAAAATAAGCATGAATCATTTACTGAAACTTTGTTTAGATCCTTGGAACCAAGTTTGTAAATCTTTTCTATTCCTTTGCAATAGCAAATCAACCTTTTTACGCTTTCCAACCATAAGTCGAAGAAGCGTATATGCTCCATCTCTGTCCGTCTGTCTGTCCGCATGATAACTCGCGTAAAAATGGTTCGATTTCTATGAAAGTTTAGTATGTGGTATGGGGGCAACCAGGGGACACACGCTACTGAAAATGGGCTAAATGGAGTCAAAGGTCAGGACATAGGAGCGGGATCCATTCCATCGCTCTTATGCGTGATAGTTTATGTACAAATGCTTCGATTGAGACAAAGCGCTATCATGTTGTTTCGTAGGTATACTGAACCGGTTCTGTTAAATATCCTCGAAACGGATTCAAAGGTCAGGGCACAGGAGCAAGATTTATTCCGCAGCCATTATCCTCATAACTTGACTAAAAATGCTTCTATTGCGACAAAACTTTAGTATGTTGTTCCGGAGGTATACGCAACGAATCAGTACTCAAGATAGAGAGGAAGGTTTGTCTGCGCGCGATTTCTGGTATGTTGGAAAGCGTATCATAATCAATGCATTGCATGATTTTATTAACTTGTCGTTCCAGTCGTTGAGGTAGATCCATGCTTCGTCAATAGTCACAATAAATTTCTATCTGTCTCCAGCTAGATGATTTTCATAAAGAAGTCTACACCGTGTTCTGTGCTCTGCCACATTCCTAGGCACAAGGTAATGAACATTGCGGGGTTTTTTTTTATATTTTTAGATTCAATTTTTTTTTGTTACCTTGTTTACAGTTGATGCGGATATTTTTAAGGACTTAGTTACTGCTCTTTGAGTCGGTGGATTTTCTTTTAAGACCAAAGACCTTGCTTCTGAAATAGTCGTAAAAGTACGGACGTTCTTCGGATATTCGTTTGGTGTTCTTTTTTCTTTTAAAAGCTATGCTTGGCAATTGTTCTATCTACTAGTATTCATATTGTTTATACAATACATTTAGAAATGCTAATTCCATGATGATTTTCGCCGCGTTTTTTAAATACAGAATACCAATATTTCTATATATAATTCAATACTACACACTTGTAATGTTGATTAAGAATACATGATCAATGTTTATTCACAATTAAAAGCTTAATTAGTTCCGACTATAGTTTAGCAGAGCTTTTGGCTCGGTTTCATCAAGACGAATGGAGCGTAAAAATTCAAATTATTGAGACATCATCAGAGTTCTGACGGTCACGGCTTTTGCTGAGTTGTTCCCACGCGCTTGAAAGAAATGGAATCGACGTCATGTCGTTGACAAGCAGTGAAGAGTTCCGGTATATGTGAAAAGCCTCTAATACATTAAGCTTGATCGTTGAATCAGGTTTATCAATGAGCGTAGCGTTTCCAAATAGAAATTTAAGGTTGTTTTCGTGACAATGCTAGGCTATAGACGACTTGTTCAGTTCACAATTCCGTACGCAGGTCTTATGTTCCTACTCATGGAAATTTAAATGGGTAGCCCACTGTCGCCTGTTTTTAGCGAAGTCTATATGCGTCACTTTGGGGAGAAACTTTTTCAGCTCGCTACATTCGACCTGTGGATTCGATATGTAGTTATCCTCTGGAATGGCAGGAATTCGGAAATTCCTAAATTGGTTGAACTTACAAATTCAATTGATCCTCATATACAGTTCACACGTGAGACTGAAAATAATGGCTGCTTACCATTCCTGGATGACCTTCTATCACGCTCTGAAGGTTCATTTAGTACAACAGTTTACCGAAAGCCATTCGCTGTTTCATTACCCCACATGCAAAATCAAATCACCCATGGAAACAAAAAATCTCTGTCTTCTACACATACGTATATCGTGCAATACATATACTCTCAGCTAAGGATTCCTTGCAGGAAGAGTTTGATTTTCTAAAACGTACACAGCATTCCGTTATAGATAAAGCTGTCCAAAAATTTAGGAAACCGAAGCCTGTCTGCTCACTCACGCCGGTAGAGAACCCAATACTACAGAATTGGGCTGTTATTACATTTGCTCCACAGATCTGCTTTGGAATTTCAAAAATTCTTAAGAGCTTTAATTCCAAAGTTATTTTCAAACCCATAAACAAGATACATTTTTTTGGAACAAAAGATTATGTGGAAGACTTACATTCCTGGGAAATTCATCAGATACCTTGTGAAAGTGGACTTTCACATAAAGGACAGACCCGCAGGGCTTTGAGTTACCCTGTGAAAGAACACACGACCTACGTACGAAATTATGAACTGAAGAAGTCGTCAATAGCCCAGCATTGTCACGAAAACAGCCATAAATTTCTGTTCGGAAACGCTACGCTCGTTGATAAACCTGATTCAACGATCAAGCTTAATGTATTAGAAGGTTTTCACATATACCGGAACTTTTCACTGCTTGTCAACGAAATGACGTCGACCCCATTTCTTTCAAGCGAGTGGAAACAACTCCCCAAAATACAGTGACCATCAGAACTCTGATGATGTCACAATGATTTTAATTTTTACGCTCTATTCGTCCTGCTGAAGTCGAGCAAGAAGATCTGCAAAACTGTAGTCGATGCTAATAAAACTTTTACATGTGAATAAACGTTGATAATTTATTCTTTAATAATATTTCTCTTTGTAAAAATCAAAAACATAACCTTCTATCCAAAGCTTGTTTACGTGCGCCATTTTCTTAGCAGACGATATTTAACTGCAGCAGATGTTTCTCTCGTGTTCATCTAACACGCTGTTGCCACTTTTAATTCTCTTATTTTCTGTAATTTCTTATCAAAAGCATAACCTCCTATTAACAGCTTGTTTACGTGCACGATTTTCTTAGCAGACGATATTTAACTGCAGCTAATGTTTCTCTCGTGTTCATCCAACACGCTGTTGCCACTTTCAATTCTCTGATTTTCTGTAATTTCTTATCAAAAACATAACCTTCTATCCACAGCTTGTTTACGTGCACCATTTTCTTAGCAGACGATATTTAAAAGCAGCAGATGTTTCTCTCGTGTTCATCTAACACGCTGTTACCACTTTCAATTCTTCAATTTTCTGAAAATTCTTATCAAAAACATGACCTTCTATCCACATCTTGTTTACGTGCACCATTTTTAGTTTAACTTATAAATTCAAAACATTCGAATTTCACTAAACAATTCCCCATTGAGTTACCGGATCTTTCTTCAGATTTTTCCTTTTCAGTAGTTTTTAAGTTTCCTTCAAATCCCAGAAAAGATGGTAATTTTGAATCCCCGATGCAAACAATTAAACGAAACAAACCTTTTTTCCATTTAGCTGTTAATTTTTCGAGTGCAAAAACTTCACCGATACGAATCATTCATTTATTTAATTGCTTCCCTTCTGTGAAAAGCGTCTGAGCAAGATTCAGTGTCACGTACATCTGCAACAAGGTACTGCGACATTTTTTACGAAATTGAAGTTATCAGTTAATTATGAAGAGCCGTTTTACATGATTAAAGATTATGTAAATTCGTATTCTAAATTAAGCAAAAATATGTTAAAAAAATTAATCTTAAAGCAAAGATGATTTCGCTATATATCGATGAGAATACAGAGCTTCCTTTTTCTGATCTTGAAAAATCGTTTGATACTCTCATCCCTGGGCACATTTATAATAACTAAATTTGTTTCTTTAAACCTTAGGTATGTTTGCCATAACTCCGAAGAAATTACGTCCCTAAGGGGGTTTTAACAAAAAATAATGAGAAAAGTTGATTCAGGAAAATATCGATACAGTACTTTTCGAAAACTGATTTCTACGATTGCTTATGTTGTTCGAAGAAATAATTCCGAGAAAATTCAGGACTGCATTTACCAATTTCTTCGCTTCTTGAAATATTCAACCAATAAACCCGCTTTTCTTGACGGATTACAGGAACTTTTCGAAAACAAAAGAGCACCCAGGTTCAATGGAAAACTAAGATGAAGGGGGAATCGAGGAAAGAATGATGTGGGATTACAATTGGAGGAGATAGAGATCGTCCGTAAAGAGAAGAAATGATACTAATGGCTTCCGCTCTTCTCTCTCATTAATTCGAAAACGGCAGAGAATCTCCTCCAATGACACACACACACACACACTCCTACAAGAAATGGTAATCATCTTAAATTTTAGAATCAAAGGAGGACATCATGAAGCGATTTTCAGTGGAAGTAACACCGGTTCAAGGGCTTCTTCTACATAAAAACACAGCAAGCTTTGGTTTGTCCTACAGCGTCACGCTTATAGCTTCTTTCCTACAGTAAAATCTCTAATGCGGACACCCCCAAACAACGGCAACCTCCTATTAAATGCACATTTTTGTTTGCCACAGAGCAACTGCCGTAGGATTAGTATCACTGATAACCTTCGAACAACTAATCCTCTTAACAGTGGTCAACGGATACCCTAACAAGTCCCTAAGATCTATCTGATACATAGGTCCTTTTATATAGTACTTTGCGTATTTCGGCGAGAGGAAAAAGACAGGGACAAACAATATTGTTATAAAAGAAATGCGCCTCGGGAAGGACTGTTGGTATATGGTGCAAACAATGGTGTGTTAACGGAAAAGAAAAGTATGCAAGTTTATTTCTATGACAGGTGAGCTCCAGCTCCTGTGTATGCTCCAGTCTGTCCCCTGCGGCGACTGGTGCCAAGTATGTTGAAAGTTGGCGGCGGTATCTCTTGGTTTGGTCTCTGTAAGTTCTGTTTCTATTGTTCGTTGTGCAGCTAGTTCACTGTGTAGTTACCCTTCATTGCCAACCATTTTGCTTTTTTGTTTCCTGTAGCTTCCGCTAATTCTGATCTTCTAGCTTGCTGTTTCTAAGATGTGTTTAGGACCAGAGCGAGACATAAAACTAAAGTATTTTTCAGCATGATTTATTTCTATAATTATATTGAGTTTCATTAAGATTGAGAGAAAGCATTGGAATATTTTCTTTGCGCAAAAGCATCACGCAGTTGTTCTGCTTTCATACAAATGCAAGGGAGTAGCAATATTAACTTAGGCCTAAGCACCAAACAATGGCCACCTCCTAACAAAGTCACTTTTTCCCGGTTAGAGCAGTGTCTGTGGTTCTGAGGCTTTACTGTGAGAAACAGTTAGAGATTCGCATGAATAATTCACAAGACCTTTCAAATAAATAAATCTAACAATGAAACGTTTCATTTGTAGTTAATACGAGATAAAAAGAACGTTAACTATAATAAAATCTGTACGGTCGTGAGGAACTGCATTGGATTTTTTTAATCTTTGCACGACATAACAAGTGATTCCTCTTTTCTTACGCTTTCCAACCGTAGGTTGAAGAAGCGTATATGCTCCAGCTTTGTCCGTCTGTCTGTCGATCTGCTTGTCTGTCTGCCTGTCCGCACGATAACTCGCGTAAAATTGGTTCGAATTCAATGAAAGTTTAGTATGTGATAAAGGACAACCTGGAAACGTACCCTACTGAAAATAGTCGAAATGGGGTCAAAGGTCAGAACATCAGGGCGGAATTTATTCCATCGCCCTAATGCATCATAACTTACGTACAAACGCTTCGATTGCGACAAAACGTTAACATGTTGTTCCGGAAATATACTGAACTGGTTCTACTGAACATAATCGAAATGGGTTCAAAGGTCAGGGCACAGGAGCGAGATTTATTCCACAGCCATTATCCTCATAACTTGAGTAATGATTTCTAGTATGTTGGAAAGCGTATCAAAATCAATGCATTGCATGATTTTACTAACTTCTGTTATTTCATGTGCATGTTGAAGAAACATGATTTGCAAACTACCTTTTTCCATTTTTACCCTTTCCAACAGTAGGTTTCAGAAGCGTATATGCTCCAGCTTTGTCCGTTTGTTTGTCTATCTGTGCGCATGAGAACTGGCGTAAAAATGGTTCAATTTCGATGGAATTTTAGTATGTGGTAGGGGATAACCTGGGGACGAACCCTATTAAAAATGGATGAAATGGGGTCAAAGGTCAGGACATAAGAGCGAGATCACATCCATCGCCCTTATGCGTCATAACTTATGTAAAAATGCTTCGATTGCGACAAAACGTTATCGTGTTGTTCCGTAGATGCAGCGAACTGGTTCTGTTGAATATCATCGAAATGGGGTCAAAGTTCAGAGCACACGAGCGGGATTTAAGGCACAGCCATTATCTTCATAACTTGAGTAAAAATACTGCTATTGCGACGAAACTTTAGTATGTTGTTCCGGAGATATATTGAACCAATTCTGTTTAATATCATCGAAAGTGGGTCAACGTCAGGGCACAAGAGCGAGATTTATTCCGCAGCCATTATCCTCATAACTTGAGTAATGATTTCTGGTACGTTGAAAAGCGTATCATAATAAATGCGTTGCCTGATTTTACTAACTTGTGTATCAGCATCTGACTTCGCAAATCCGTAGAGATGGGCTCAGCAACTGAGACGTCTCCATCTGGTTGGGCTTAACGGCACAAGCTATGGATTATTTGCCACCGTAACGTAAGGCGAATACACTCGGCTAGTTATCGAGAGATCTGTGGTACGATCCCAGCGGTGTCTAAATAAAAAAATGTCGGTTGCTGTGTGTTAATTAAAGAAAAACGTGGAAAGACAAATGACTTTGTCTATTCCAGGCTTATCTTACGTACTGAAAAGCGCTCTAAAGAAAATGGGACTAGGTGTAAGCATAAGGGCTCTAAAATCTTCTTTGTACAGCATCCTTTTAAAATTATCTGACAGAGCTACGATCAACAGCTTAGCTGTCGTTTATTTCATACCCTTATCGTGGCCTGATGGTACGCATATACATTATACCGGAATGACAAAAAGGCTCATTTCGAACCCGAATCAGAGAAAACAAAAGGGACGCAAAAGAAGGTAGATCTTGTACGCCTCTATCCAGAGAAATCTGTTCCAGGTCCGCGGTACATATGTTGGAAGCTATTAAAAAATTAGCCCCATACACAAACCCGAAAGCAAGCCTTTCCAGAGAGCCCCTGGAGATTATAACTAGCAGTGAGGCCTGCAACAACAACGTATCACTGGAGTTACCAAAACTCTGGATTCAATGCCTGAATGACTTCTTTCCTGAAAACCGCCATGTCCCAAATAAACACATCTCGTGACCTCATATTCAGAACACGATGCGCAACGTATTTAATCATTCTTTATATCTCGTGAAACTATTCTCATATTTAAATTGTTCTCATTTCAGTTTGTTTACTCTTTTAGCCTTGACAAAGCCATCAGTGGATGAGCGAAAGCTCGACAAATTGTATTTTGTTTCTTACGCCAATTAAACGGATTACCACTTCAATCAGCATCTAATGTATTGGCCACCATGGGAGTCTCAGGCAATCTCTCTGGCTAATCTCCAGCAATGGGAGTGGGTTTGATTCCCGGATAAGTGTAATTTTCAAAAATGCATAATGCATATAACCACACCAACACTACAGAACTACGTCTCAATTAATACACACACACGCACGCCAGAGTCACGCCACAAACACAGCACAAGCCAAAGCTGTCACACATACGCACCGTATCCAACACACTTATACACACACTAACACACACAAAACAACACAAAATACTACATATTGTACTCATAATAATCCTTTATTCCTGAAACTGTTTTTTCAACACAGGTATAAAAAAAATCATATCGTATAATAATAAAATATCTTAAATGTTTCTCTCTTACCCAGTAATTTCTAAAACATGAAACCCAAAATCTCAAATTGATAACGACAAACAGTTCACCAATTATGTAGAATATAGAAACATCATACTAGTGATCCGATTTATTAGCGTGGAAAAATATACATAAGGGTTTCCAAGATTTCGCACATCAACCAGATGGCTTTTTTCAAGGAAGTCAGATAGAAACTGCCTATAAAAGCTAGCTACAGAAACTGTATATAAAACAAATAAAAATGTTCTTACATACGTACATAGTGTTCTCCGAAAACCTAAATCTCTGAAAAACACCCTTACTCCTTTCCAAAGTAATTTCCAAAATTCATAGAATCCGTTTCCTCTCTCACTCTTAGAGTAACTTCCAAAAATTCCTAAAACCTTATAAAAAACTGTTGCTCCTCCAAAAACCCTTTTATTATCCTATATAGACCGTTCCAAACGTCCTAAAACTTTAAAATCATTTCCATATATATGTTCCTCACACAGAGCGTAATTTTCAAAAATGTTAAATGCTTATAACCGAATCAACACACACAAACACACACACACACACCAGAGGCACGCCAAAACCACAACTCACGCCAAAGTCCACACACACACACACACACACACAACAGCACAGTACTGTACTCGTAGAGGTCATAAATCCCTGAAACTCATATTTTTCAACATAATTGTTAAAGAATCTTATCGTGTAAAAATAAAATATCTTAGAAATTTTACACTTAATCAGTAATTTCCAAAAATCGAAACTCCTAAATTCCTTATTTTGTTATACAGTAATTTCCAAAAGTCAAAATCCATCGTGCTTATTTTCTCATCGAGAGCGAAATTTACAAAAATTGCAAAAACATGTAAACATGTTTTTTACCTATGTACCTAGTATTATCCGAAAACCACAAATCTCTGAAAAACTGTCTTACTCATTTCCAAAGCAATTTCCAAAATTTATAAAAACTGTTTCTCGTCTTCAAGGTGATTCCCGAAATATGTGAATAAATAAATACACAAAAATAAGAATACTGAAACTCTCTTTCCCACTAATACTATTTTTCAAACATCATAACTCCACAAATCGCCTCAATCATTTACACATTCTTTTGGAAGCGAGAAATAATCTCCGAAATTTGCTTATTCACTCAATAATCTCAAATATCATGAGATATCGTAAATTACGCATCTGCATAGTAATTATCTGTAGCCATAATGAGTTATAATTTACTATTTCAATTATACCGTGTTTTTCAAATGTCGCAAAAACTTAGAGGTTTCTTACTCACTCACCAAATATTTTTTATAAATCCTACAAATCTTCAGCTCCATTATTTACTCCCACGGTATTTCACAAGAAGCACGAAAATTTATATCTTGTTCACTAACAAACACGCATCAACTCCTATAACTTAGGCACTTACACGAGGTAAAACGCACGATAATTTTCCAAATTCATTAAACCATATAACTTATTTCTGTATTTACTAAGTGATTTCCAAAAATCAGAAATCTTTATAGCTAATTTATCAACTCTTACAACAATTTCTCCAAATCCCAAGTACTAATGGCTCTCATATCACTCTCATGATAAATGCCAAAAAACAAAATACATTTTTGTTTACTTACGTTCCTGTGATGTTTCTTGGATAATCCTTAATGGAGAAAAATGTCTACATCACAAAGAAATAATTTACGGAAGACATGACAGGAATTCTTCCTTAAACACTTGGGTCCACTCCAACAAATTTCGATCTAAATTTAAACAGCAGAAAGGAGGGAAATATTTCTGCATGCGACGTAATGCAATGCCTTCCTTGCTTTTGTTATTTAACCGATCACTTTCTAATGATTAATTTCTCAAAAGTGCTTTTCTTAATTGCTGTTTACATATGCTGTGAATGCGGGACGAAATCTTTCTTCTTTTAATCTCCTTTTTTTCTTATTGGGGTTTTAACGACTACCGTGAGCAACTCAATGAGCTATAAGCAGTCGCTCTTCCCTAATTTAGGGCCACTGGTTCCAGTGAAGCGGGAGAACCAGCACCGTAAGACAAATACAACATTCATGCCTCACCAGAATTTGAACACGGACAAAAATCGTACGAATTATCATAAGCCAGCGTTTAGACCACAGCGCCAAATTCCATTTTTCATTACCGAGGTCCCGTGCAGGTTAATGGCTCTTGTGTCGAGTGAAAATGACAGAAACGTACTTCTAGCGGAACAGCATTAGTTCATCTCCCGCTCTTTGTATTATTTTCGTGCTGGCTTCGCAAGCAAAAGGATTAAGAATACAAAATCGGCGGCTGGTAATTTTGTCTACATTCTTTACAGTGGCTCATGATATGCATTCGTAAAATGATGAGAGATATCAACTGCCCGTTTACCATTTCAAAAAGGGGCATCGAAGAGACAAAATATTATGATCACCTGCCTAATATGATGTTGGTCCTCCATGCGTCGCCAAAACAGTATTTACTTGGCGATATGTAGACATTACCCAGTCTTAGCACAAACGTTCGACAGATAGCGTGCAACCGGTGTGCAAAGTCACCAACCAGCCAGGGAGCTTGAAGTAGCTAGTTAATCATTCTGCGTTCAAGCACAGAGTGTTTCGTGAAGTAATAACGTCTTTAACGTGTTTCGTGAAATACTTGCGATGGAGTGGGGAGATTATGAGAATCGTGTTGCTGCAATAGCGCTGCACAAAATTGGAAAAATCAGCTTTCGAGATTTTCAACATGCTGGAGAAGATGAAAATCAGCAGAAGGTTTGTCTATCGGACCATGAAAAGGTTCCTTGAGACTGAGGCCGTCTTTGGCCTTCCCAGAAAGTGTCGACCGCGTACCACGAAGACTGCTTGCCTGATGAAAGCAGTGGCAGCCCGTATTCGACGAAATCCTGTCAGAAAACAATCAGTGATGGCTCGTGAGCTGAACATTTCAAGATCGACAATGTCACGCGTTCTGCGGAGTAACCTAAGGGTGAGAGTTTACAGGCGGCGTACAGGCCACTTCCTCACCCAATAACTGAAGCAGCATAGGGTGCTAAATGCAAAACGTTTGCCGTAGCGATACGCAGATAATCACCACAAACATATTCTTTTCTCCGATGAAAACATTTTCACTATTGAAGAGTCTTTCAACCGCCAAAATGACAGTGTGTATACGTCAACCTCACAAGAAGCTCAGGAGAAAGCTCCAAGGATCATGAGGGGCCATCACCCTGCTTCTGTCATGGTTTAGTGGGGAGTCTCCTACGAGGGTCTACGGATCTCCATTTCTGTAACAAAGGAGTGAAAAGCATCCTACAATGTCTACCAGGACAGGGGTGGTCAAAAACGTCACTCACACCCTTTTTCAAAACCGACAGTGGAGCTTTCAGTAGAATTCCACACCTGCCCACAAGGCCAAGACTACCCGGGAGTGGCCTCCGGAAAATTTGCCAGACTTAATTTCTACAGTTAATTGGCCGTCAAGCAGCCCAGACATCAACCTATTGGAGTACAAGTTGTAGGCCGCACTGGAGGACATGGCCTAAAGAAAGAGACACCCCAGTATTGACAGTCTGAAACGCTCTTTGGTGCGGGCAGTAGCATCTTTCCCTATGGAGACCCTGCTTAAAGCTAATGATGAGTGGCAACACATACTGAAGGACTGTGCGAAGGCAAATGGATGTCATTATGAAAAGTGATTGGTGCCATGTATTCACAAGTTATATCACTGGTATATTAAAATATCTTTAAATTTATTTTCTTATTTCATTGAATACTTTGTAACAGTATTTATGGTAAGACTAGGTAAGACTTTTTATTTTAAATTTGCATACACACAGAGGACGTCACGGAAAACAGCTTACGATAAAATCGGCTGTAGTGTTTTGTTATAATTTGTCTTGACACAAATTCTGCTTCGATTAGACACATTTTTACAAATTCATGATCACAGCCGGGTTCAGTCACTTTTATTCTGTATTTGTTATAGATGTTTTTTTTTTATTTTCGTTTGCATTTTTATACGAGGCTTTGTATGCGTATAAGCCGATGTTCCAATTTAAAAACCAGAAATCGAGTTGAATACGTGCACAAAATTTTTGAAGCAATAAGGATACCACGGGAATGAAATACGTTCCTTTCTTTCTTGCATAACCTTGTTAGGCTTAGTTAATGCTACGTAAAGTTTGTCCAACATTTTCCTGTAAATAAAATTACGACAATTAGAAATTCAAGAACATAATGTAGGAAATTTATAACCCCTGAAGGAGCAGGCACTTAAAAATACTCAAAATCCGCTGTGACGTACCTGCCAGCAGGACGCACATGACATAAAGGCAGATAACAGTCAAAACGAACGTCCGCGTAGCTCAATTGGTAGAGTGACTTATTCTGGAATAAGGAGACCCGGGTTCGAGCCCCGGCGTGGATAAAAATGACGGAGAAATTTACTTCGTTATAATGGCGCCCGAACTTCACGGATGATCCGGCCCTTCAAAATCTCGCAATGGTGTGATGTTATTTCCACACCGCGAGAGAGGAAAAATCAGAGAATTCCTTCTCCAGCGCTTCGAAAAATAAAAATAATAAAAATTGACTGGGAGTTCTCAAGTGCACGTTCTACAGCGGATGGCTGCCTGCGACAATTCATGGTCACGGCTGACCCGTGAACCATGACCCCGGCTCTCTTTTTTGGGGGGAGGGGGCGGGAGATGTGACGTACCTGCCAGCAGGACGCACACGACATAAAGGCAGATAGCAGTCAGAACGAACGTCCGCGTAGCTCAGTTGGTAGAGTGACTTATTCCGGAATGAGGGGACCCGGATTCCAGCCCCGGCGTGGATAAAAATGACGGATAAATTTGCTTCGTTATACCGCTCTTTGTTGCATGATTATTGAGATAGAGGCCACAGAGAACTAGCAGCTCACTCAAAGAAAAAAACAAAGGAACCTTCAACCTATACCTATGACAAAGAGCACTTCTGCGTTTGCTTGTTGCAGCCATTTCTAACTTCCACTGCGAAAATATGCTTCCAGTAAAAGGGGATTTAACTGTCAAGTTAAAATGTATTTTCCTAAAATGTTCTGGAACACGCAGAAACCGAATATCGATGGAACACTTTAGTACAGTTTTGGAGGAAGACACCATCCTTCAATTTTGTGATGTAAGGGGGACGAAAGGCAATTCCCAGATCGGAATTCTTGGTGTCATTAACCCTGCATATTTATGGTTATGGTGAGAACAAGAAACCCCCGAATAGACGTTCTGTAGTAGATAAGGTACCCTGCCCTACAGAAAACATGGCTATTCATTCGCTTAGTCCAAGTGATTTACTTTAATCATTATTGCCACTGCTGATCACACTCACCCATGAATTCTCCAGCGGAAGAATGATCTGCATAGCTTTCTGTGATAAAGTCACGTTAACCTTTTTTCTGTTGATATCTAAAATGGAGAAATAAATATGTAAATTAGCTAGAGAAAATTTCTGTTTTTTGCGTAATTTGGACTGCACACGATTTTAGCATTCGGGTCTTTAAGATGGTAATAAAACTGTGTCGTCTTCTAAACTCACATCTGAGCACCATTTACGCTCATGGGCCAGACGACATTGACATCATTGCCTCCACGAGCTGACCCGTCCAGTAAAATGTAGAAGTGACGCTATGGATCGGTGCGTAATGTCTGTTGATACCAAACGGTATCAATTCGCGAGTACGAAGCTGTTGAAATGGGGAAAGCAAAATGCTTGTCCTAGTTTGAATGGGGAATAACTACCAGTGTGAGGAACTTAGGGGTGTGCATTTTAGCAACCGCAGATGTTGTTTGCTTTTCAAAGGATGGTGGAGGAAAGGGTTTGTGTTAATGATCTGAAGGAAGATACTTATTCACCCAAAATTCCAGAAAGAGGTCACTGGTTCACAGTCAAAGTGGACACCAGTTGGTGCGTGTTGTTCGGGAAAATGGTAGCTCACGATCCTTCAATAACAGGGAGAATACAACTTGGAAACACAGAAAGACATTTCGAGGCAAACATTACAGCGGAAATTTCTACTGATGCTCCATGGAATCGGCGGCCCGTTCATGTACTAATGCTGACTGACCGTCATTAACTGTCCTTTGGCATTCCTCGGAACAATAAGTATCTCACGACCCTTCACTCACAGAAAAACAACAAGGCGGAATCACATGCGAGTAGAGATTCCAGCGAACGCTTTCGCTAATGGATCCATGAAATTGGACACGCTACACATTGTTTTGCACACGAGACAGTCGGACAACAATCACATGAAGTGATGCATACCGCACAATTCAAGTATCTGGAGGTGACACAATGCTATGGAGGAAGTTCTTCTCGTACGGACTAAGTCCGCTGACTAAGGTGAAGGGTAATATGACATTCCTGAACCACAGCTTTCTTCTGAACATAACGAGATATTTATGGATGACAATGCAACATCACATCGAGCTAGAATCAGCCAAGACTAGTTTGATGTCAGTAAGGAGCATTTCAATCATCTCTCTTGACCTCCACATTCACCTATTGTTAATCCTACTAACAATGTGAGACACGTGCTGGAAAGAGTTGTTCGGCGTCCATGTTATCGTCCATCTGCACAGAGGGAGTTGCGTGATAGTTTGCTTCAGTAATCACTATCTTTGGACTAAAGAATATGAAACACATCTAGGTTAGGGATATTGAAACACAAAGTTAGGGATATTGCACGAAATGAAAGATGTATGTATTGGACTGAAGTAACACGCATTGAAATAGCACCAGTAAGGATACGTAACAAAAGCGATAAAGATTGCATTTACAAAAACAATTTACTGTGCAGTTTTTGCACACAACAAAGTAGCACTGCGAAATGGTAATTTCGGATAATGTTCATACCTCTGAATTTCAACACCCGGTAATCTCTGAGTCAAAAAAGTCTTGACACCTAAGATGCGTGCTTCCTATGACATTACTGATGAGTGCCTGAGGCAGCTTGTCCCATATTACAGGAAACATGTTATGGAGGTCTGCCAGTGTACTAGGATATGGAACGTGGTTATACAGACGTCCGAAATATGCTCAATAGGATTCAAATCAGGAGACCAGGAAGGCAGCAGCAACAATTCAATCCCATCATTTTCCAGCCATTGAAGAATGCTCGAGGTATGGTGACTGGTTGCATTTTCTTCGAGAAAAGGGAACGTATGCCCTATAGGAGCGCGCAACTGTGATACGATGGGGACAATGATCTCGTTTTGGTACACTGAGACATCCTTGTTGCCTTGACAAACATACGAGAAAGTAACACTATTAAAACACTCTCCTGCCCAGGCAAGAACAGACTGCCACTGGTATGGATAGACAGACTGCATATTTTGTGGTTGCATTCCTGAGCTGGATCTTATATACATGTGTCGTCGTCAGGTATCAGGATAAATAGCGAAACTGGATTCGTCTGTGAAAAGCAGTTGGTGCCACTCTGTATTCCATGAAATTTACTGTCGAAACAAGGTACGCCTTTGACGACGGTGAGCTGGTTTCAGTCCTATGTACCTCAGCGGATTCTCTGCTCTGAGTCCGTACTCGAGAAGATGGTTTCATACCGTTTGAATGCATACAGTGGCATCAGAAGCAGCCCAAAGTGATTCCCGCAGTTGGTTACTTCTCTGAGCACTTGCCAGGTAGCAACCTCTTGCCTCGTGGTGGTTATCTTCTGGAAACCACCCATGGCTTGATCTACAATATATCCACACCGTACAAATCTGTGTAGCAGACTTACTGCACTTTGCGAAACTCCTAAAATAGCAGCCACATCGATCTGCCCTACACTTGCCTGTAACATGCCAGTGCTTAAAAGTCGTATGGATATCATTTTACGTTAACTCCACAGGGAAAGTAATAATTCAGCAAATTTCTAGACTAGGCGGTGAAACGACCCGGACCGCCCCGTGGCGCAGTGGTCTAAGCGATGGCCTCTGCTCATTCGTCCGAAAGGGGTCCGGGTTCGAATCCAGGCGAGGTTTGGATGTTGTGTTTGAATTACGGCACTGATTCTTTCCCTTTCCTGGAACCAGTGACCCTAAATTAGGGACCTGCGACTGCTTATAGCCCATTGAGTTGCTCACGGTGGTCATTAAACCTCCATTAAAAAAAATAAAAAAAACCGACCCGGTTTTCAATTCTCCAAAGGTACTTTTATCGTAGCCCGTACGACACGTGTTGTGTCGTCCTGATGCTAATTTGCATATGACGCAGCTACACACACTGATAACCGATCTCCAGTAGTCGCTAAATTTGAGTATCACCACGCTTTTACTTCGAAACCGCAGTATCCCTAATTTTTTGTGATCATTGTATTCTTGCTGTCTTTTGCAGTCGTAGAGGCCCTGCTGGATATTAAGTAGAGGTTCGTATGTCTTTTTAGCAGTGCAGGTATTTGATTCATCGCTTAAGGATATTCAATTCTTTTACTCTTGTCAGCGCTGGACTGTTGAGTAGGTCCAAAACTTTTTACTTCACCAAGCTAAATAAAAGGTGTCTGAAATGCATATGGGTCGATTTCACTTATTCCCTGCGGCGCCCCTCATTCCACAAATTGCTCCACACAAGAAAGAAAATAGTTCCAGAAGAGAAGACCTTCTGCGAAATTCGCAGACAAAGACGCAAGCCGAAGAGATTTTCTCCCAGCTTTCTACGATCCAGTTATCAGTTTCTCACTTTCAGGTGGAGGTTACTCCTGGGAAAATCCCGAAAGGGGAGAAAAGAAACCATGCCAGTCATTTGTGTTTTATCGAATGTGAGACTTTTTTTTCTATTGCTCCGATTCCCCTTTATCCTATCTCACCAGTTTGTGCTCAGGTCATTTATGCAGTAGTGTATCGCTACGAGTTTTGCTTTAATTTTGAAATTAACACTTTGCTTTGGTGAGTGATATTCACAGCTAATAAAATAACTTCAAGATGCGTATTTAAATCGGTTTATAGCGCTTGAAATTTATATACCACTTTTATATAAAGGTGAGAAATACACAGTCGAGTCACATTATTGTGAGTACCTCCTACGTTTGACGTCAGCAGCTCGTAGCGAATGAAACAATGCACGTGTAGGGAGCTGGCTTGGAAGGTACACTGAAGAGCAACTGAATTAGAGACAGCTGGCGTTATGCAAATGTGGCGCTGTGGGCGGCCCTGTAAACGGAAATGACAGGACTTTTGCAGCGATCCGACAATATAAGGAGTGATGCGACGAGAATCAGTAAGAGTCGGACGCAGTATGTGTAAGACGAACGATTTACGCGCATTTGATCGTGCGCAAATTTTCGGGGCCCGACAAATGGGTCACTCCATCTCGGAAGTCGTGCAGGCACTGGGATTTTCACGAGCCACTGTGTCACGGGTGCACCGTGAATACATCGAATCCGGTAAAACCTTCACTGTAAGGGCCAACAGCCGTGGACAACAGCGTGTGGATGAGTGGGGTCATGGTCGTCTCGCTCGCATTGTAATAGTGGATAGACGGGCCACAGTGCAAGAAATCACTCGGCAATTTAATGCTGGTGCGCAAAAACGTGTGAGAAGCCACACCATCCAGAACCATCTCCTCGCTATGGGGTACAGAAGCCATCGTCCCACGAGCGTACCGCTGCTGAACGCACATCACAGGGTGCAAAGTTTAGCATGGGCGCGGGAACATCGCCACTGGACCTTAGACATATGGAAAAATGTTGCCTGGACTGATGAGTCGAGATTCACGTTGGTATATACGGATGGCAGGATGCAAGTACGGCGCAAACCACATGGAGCGATGGATCCTTCTTGCCAGCAGGGTACTCTTCAAGCTGGTGGGGGTGTCATTCTCGTCTGGGGACTGTTTACGTGGATTGAAATGGGACCCCTGGTACGTGTGACATCGTCCCTCACAGGTCAACGTTACCGGGATATCCTGGACAACCATTTGCTCCCGTTTATGCATCTTCAACATCCCACTTGGGACCTCATCCTGCAACAAGTCAATGCACCGTGCCATCGCTCCCGAATTGTATCCGAATGGTTGTGTGAACACTCCACCGACGTGACCTCGCTTCCTTGGCCAGCTAGGTCACCTGACCTCAATCCCATCGAGCACATCTGTGATGCCATCGAGAGAGATGACCCTCCTCCATCAAATCTTCGTAAACTGTGGGAGCTTGTGCAGGGGTCGTGGATCCCTATGGCCTCCCAACGCTTCTGGTGTCTTGTCGAGTCCATGCCGAGACCAATCGCCACCGTCATCAGCACGAAAGGTGGTGCTACACGTTACTAGACAGGTATCGCTAATTCCATTGCTCTTCAGTGTATTTAAGGTGTGCTGTAGTCATTCGGAAAACATATCACTCGTTGCTGTCATGGATAAAAGGAGAGATTTATTGGATTTGACAAAAGGTATGATTATCGGTTTTCAAGCCACGGGTGGGGGCATTTCTGAAACAGCGCAGGTTGTGAACTGTTCGCGTGCTGCTGGGGTTAAATTGTATCGTGATTAGATAACTGCCACCATTGCGAATAAGCGATGTGGAAACTGCGGAGCATCACGTGCCATTGATGTAAGAGGTGAACGTCGGCTCCGAAGGTGCATTAAGGCCGATCGACAAGCTACAGTGGAGCAACTCACTGGTCTAGTGAACCAGGGGGCTACTGGTTGTGTGTCTAAAACGACAGTTCCAGCTACGTTCTGCGTATGGGGCTCCGATGTGGGCGGATGGTCACTGCACCGATGCTAACGAAGGTGCATCGGCAGAAAAGGCCTACATTTGCACGACAGTATTGGAATTGGACCTCCGCTGATTGGCAAAGGATTGCCTTCTCCGATGATTCAGGTTTTTGCTTCCTCGAACGGATGGACTTTGGTGTATAAGGGGAGAAACATTGGAGAACTAACACTTTTCAACCACTGCCGAAAGAACACAAACTGGAGGGAGAGGGGGCAGCGTTATGGTCTGAGGAATGTTTCCGTGGCGTTCCGTGTGTCCATTCATACCTGTGGAAGGCACTATGAACCGAATTCGTTATGAATCGATCTTTGCACACAATATACACCCATTCATGCTGATTGTCTTTCGTGGGACGGATGGGATCTTTCAACAAGACAATGCGACGTGTCACACAGCTAGAAATGTCCGTGAGTGGTTGGAAGAGCACTATGAAGATTTCATATTACTTTCCTGGTTCCCTAATTCCCCAGACTTAAACCCAATTGAACATCTGTGGGACCACCTTATCGTGTTGTTCTCTCTATGGATCCTCCACTACGTACCCTCTAACCGCTGTCACATGCACTGCAGTTAGCATGGCTGCACATACTTGTGAACACCTTCCAGCACTTTATTGAGTCACTCCCAGCCCGTCTAGTTGCTGTATGAACTGTACACGGCGGTTACATCTGGATATCAACTGGTGGTCACAAAATGCGACTCAACCATGTAGTTCTACTATAATAACGTGATTCTTTTAGAAAGGAAATGTATATCAATGAAACACGAATAGAATTAAAAAAAGGGAACTCGAGAAATAATTGATTTTCTCGCATTTCATTTCTCCAAAGCTGAAGATTGGTATTCCTTCTTTTGCGCATTCCCCCATCTCACATTTTGTATGTATTTTATCTTGACTCAATCTGGATCCACCAACATTCTACAATAGATCAGGCTGACCATCATGAAAGTCATGTCAAAGGTCATCGGAATTAGGCATGCCGTAGGAGACCATGTTTTATTTCATACATTCCAATCTTTCAATCTTACCTTCCAATTCGGTTTAAACGTTACAATTTCCTGTTCAAGTAAGTTTCTCCATGGACATAAAAAAAGACTCAGGGTTGATCGTTGAATGTTGTTTAATTCAACCTGCAGAACGCATGCTTTACTCCTTGCCAGCACTATGTCAGTTGCTCTAGACAGGGCAAAAATGAAAACCTTTTTATCTCGGCTTCAAATGGATGAATGCTTAACGTCACTGAGCCAGATGTTCTTCAAGAATAATCACACTTGCGCTTCAGAAGAACTGTACGTTTTATACAGATCACAACTCAAATGCAGATGTTCAAATATATATTTCAATTTACTATGTCCACAATTAATAGAGACTGCTGGGTTCCTTTAATTGTAGAGAAAAAAATTTTGATTTTGTTCTTTTTTTCTAAATTCCGGTCTTCAGATTATCGCAATATATAGCATTTCAACTAAGTGTTTCGGTGCATTCTATTCGTAATTTCAGAAAAACCCGGAAAACGTTGCCCTATAATTTGGTTGATGAAATTTTTGTTAAACCCTGACAACGCCGTTGTTGTGTACTTGTTAGTTGATAGTTACCATTTGTAACATTTTTTTGTATCTATGAACCACCTTATATATATGTGTGCTCCGGTAGAATTTTTACCTCGTATTGAGAGTATTTTTACCTGAGTTATTCGCTGCCACCAGTTCAGAATTTGATTGTAAAGCCTGGACAACTTTATTCACAATCTACTCGTATTACTCACCTCAGAGGCGCAGTGAAGGATCAAACATTGATGAAACAGAGCTGACATCTTCACAGACACAACACTTTTAATATATTAATATGCCGTTACATTTGCTGTAATATTTATAATGATGATGGAGAATCTCATCAATCATCATCATCATCATTGTCAACCATTATCAATCCACTGCTGGACGAAGGTCTCCCCAAGTTTCCTCCACAACGGTCTGTCTTGTGCCAGTCTCCTCCATGTCACTCCCGCATATTTACGAATTTCATCCACCCATCTCCCATGTGGTCTTTTTCTGGGTCTTTTCCTGTCCCTTGGAATCCAATCTAAAATTTCGGCTGTCCATCTATGGTCTGTCCTTCTGGCAGTATGTCCAGCCCATTGCCATTTCAGGGATTTAACTCTGATCATGATGTCTTCCACTCTCGTCATTTTTCGGATCCACGAGTTCCTCTTCTTATCTCTCCTGGTTATACCAAGCATGCACCTCTCCATGCTTCTTTGAGTTGTCTGCAGCCTTTGTACGTCTCTTTTAGTTAAGGTCCACGTCTCTGCACCATACGTAAGCATTGGAAGGATGCATTGATCAAACACTTTTCTTTTAAGACATAATGGCATATTGCTCTTGAAAATTATGCTGTTTCTTCCAAAAGCTCTCCAGGCAAGTTTTGTACGCCGATTAATTTCTTCATCAATGTGACCCTCACTTGATATCTGCTGTCCAAGATAAACATACGTGTCTGTTATCTCCAGTTTTTCTCCATCAATCGATAAATCTTCATTTCTTGTAAAAGCATTGAACATCACTTTTGTCTTATGAAAGTTCATTTTTAATCCCACTTCTTTACTCTTGTCAGCAAGTTCCTGGATCATACTCTGCAGCTCTGATGGGGTAGTTGCAAAAATGACTATGTCATCAGCAAAACGAAGGTGGGTTAGATAATCTCCATTAATCTTTATCCCTTTGTTTTCCCAGTTCAGTGATTGAAAGACATTTTCCAATGTGGCATTAAAGAGCTTCGGAGATATGGTGTCACCTTGTCTCACTCCCTTTCCAATTTTTATGTGTGTTGTATTTTCAAACAGCCGAATCTTTGCACTTGCATTTTCATAGATGTTATTAATAATATTAATGTATGCATCTTCAATACCGCAGGATTTCAGAGCCGTGGTAACTGCTGATGGTTTCACCGAATCAAAGGCTTTTTCATAATCGATAAAAGCCATGCACAATGGAAGTTCATATTCCCTCGCTCTTTCAATTAGTTCTCTCAGTACGTGGATATGATCTATTGTGCTGTAGCCACTCCTGAATCCAGCTTGTTCTCTCGGTTGAGCCATGTCCAGTGTTACCTTCAAGCGGTGTGAAAGAACTTTAGTGAAGATTTTATAAACCACTGATAGGAGGCTGATAGGTCTGTAGTTCCTGAGGTCCTCAATGTCACCTTTTTTATGTAGCAGGATCATTGTAGCATTGTTCCAATCCTCAGGAATCTTCCCTTCATTAAGGCATCGAGTGAAAATTTGGGCGAGTACTGTTTCAATTTCTCCACTTGCTTCTTGTATGATGTCTATAGTAATTCCATCTTCTCCTGGAGCTTTCCCCCGCTTCATGTTCTTGATTGCATGAGCAACTTCTGCTGGGAGGACTGGAAGAACTCTGGTACCTTTCATGATGTCTGGAGTACATGTATCATCCCTTTCGTATAATTTGGAGTAGAAATCTTTCACTCTTGTCAAAATTTCGCCTCTATTTCTTGTTATAGAACCATCTTCTTTTCTCAGAGCCATAATCTGTTTTCTTCCCTTACTGAGATGTCCCTTTGCTATCTTTAGGCTTTGGTTGTTTTCAATTGCTTTCCTCACTAGCTCACAGTTGAATTTCCTTACGTCTTCAGTGATACTTTTTCGTGCTGTCTTGCATAGCTCTATATATTCCACTTTGGAAGTCACATCTTCTTTAGTTGTCCTCATCTCTCTTCTTTTTTGCATCAACATTTTCGTTTTTCCTGATAATTTGTTTACATGCAACTTGTTCTTAATTTGTTGAGGTATTGAACCCCCACAGTTCCTTTTCAAGAATCTAGGTCACACACACAGCAGCGAGTACACACTGTCCTCAGTCGTTTATGGGAGTCAAGATGCTATTATAATCTTGTCCGTCATCAGAGGCATCGCACAGTTCTTAATCAGAACCACTCAGGCTATAAACCCCATAATAGCTACTTAAAACACGCGGAGTTCTCTACTAGAGGCATATTTTATCTACTTATTTTAGATTTCCAGACCGCAGCCTATTACCTCAGTGATTAACAAAAGATCGACCACTAACCTCGGCAAGTGATAAAACATACTGGCAACCCAAACCGAAGCTGAGCGCTCGGACTTTTTAGGTCTCAAAATTCATCCTGAGAGCTAATTTAACAGCTCTTCCTCTTGAACGCTATACGAGAAGTCCCGCCAAAACTCCTGCTCATGCCTTCCTCAACCTTCACCGTGACCCTGGACAGCGCACTACCAATCATAGGCGTGCATTTTGACCGTCGAGACCTGAGGCATCTTGTGCTTTCACTCAGTCCTGTTGCCTTCCCATGACGAAATCTAACAGCTCTCTTCTGCTGTTGCAATGGTCTCTGAGAATTCCACGTTCCAAAATTCCTAGAAAGTTTCAAACTCTATGTGGCTCTTGTGACTTTGTCACAAAAATAGTCCCAGTTTCTTCTTCCCTTTTCGCTCTCAATATAATGGCGTCCCATTATCCGAGTTCAGACTTTTCTCCCTTTGCCTTTTCTTGTTTTTTTTTTTTTGTTTGTTTTTAATTCAACATTACCACTAATTTTCCTGTCACCACTGGGAGTTTTTTTCTGTATTTTTTTTCACTCCACGTCACCACAGCCGTATTCTTTTGCTAGTACATAGCACGACACAATTCCCTCCCAGAAAAAAACATTGTTGCTGGGCCAGCACTCAAACCAGCAGTGGGGCAGCACAAGTTTGCCGCTGCCCAAACATCAATAAAATGTGCCGGCGGCCAGCACATGCGCCAGGAGCTCAGGCCAGCAGCTGGCGAACAGTGGCACCCGCATCAGCTGCCATATGCCAGAACAGGCCCATCAGTTATTCTTCACAGGCAGTGGCTGCCACAAGTGGCCCTGCAATAACGTGCCATAAATAATGGCTAGAGAAACGTGGTCCGCCAGTTTCCCGGTAGTGGCAGCCGGCAGTCATGTGACGTAACCCAGCAAAAACAGTCTTGCTGGCCCAGCACTATGTTGCCGCTGCCAAACCGTCAATAAAATGTCCGGGCGGCCAACAGAAGGGCCAGCAGTTCAAGCCAACAGCTGGCCAATAGAGTTGGCACCCCATCAGTTGTCATATGCCACAACAGGGCCATCAGTGGTCCATCACAGGCAGTAGCTGCCACAAGTGGCCCTTTAGTGGCTCTGCAAGCACGTGCCAGAAATGATGGCTAGCCTAATGTGCCGTTAGTGGCAGCCGGCAACCACGTGACGTAACTGGTGGCTTGCCGAATCTTGTCCGCCAATTTCCCAGCAGTAGCCATAATAAAAAAAAGCAATGATAACCGCAGTTTCCCAAAGCTACAATATTTTTTCTACCCTTACGAAGCTTGTGAATTAACGAACTGCGCTAGGGAAATTTTCTCAACAGATCGGAAAAACACCAGTTTGTATCTGAGTAGATTTGAACCTGCGCCGTTCGCGTGATAGCTGAGCCCTCTACCGACCGGACTAATTTGGAACGCTCGAGCATATGCTTAAAGCTATCTGTTTGGTTTGCAATGTGTAATCGAATGCTTCCCTCTTTCATTTTATAATATTGCGAGGTATTTTTCATAAAAGTCAGTTTCATATAATTTATAAATTAATGTTTTCAACGTAACGATAGATTTTTTGTTTTGTTTTTTTTACCTTA
Organism: Macrothele yani; assembly: GCA_039090855.1. NCBI lineage: Eukaryota > Metazoa > Arthropoda > Arachnida > Araneae > Macrothelidae > Macrothele > Macrothele yani. The sequence continues at coordinate 19,576,236 of CM077002.1, read as the reverse complement.
AGGGAACTTCACTCATTTTCAAGGCGTGTACATACTTAGAGTCGCTTTCCAAAGTTCTGTCCTTGCCGTCTTGAAAGGATATTGTTGAATAAGTATATATTTACTCGGGTTCATGTCACATTCTGTTACATTTTTAACGTTGTGTCTTTCCTTTCCGTTGTCCCAAGCTACATTTGTTTTAAAGAGTAAAAGATATTTTATTTTATTTCTCGTTATTTTTAGAAGCGAATTCCTCCCAGTCTTGTGTATTCAACCCATGGATGAATACACCACATAGCGTTGCTTTTTTTTCTTTCAAATAATTAATAAATTTCGTACGCGTATAATTATTTTTTTTTTCCAACAAACGTTGTTTTAATGGTTTTCCAGGATATTTGTTTCAAGCGGTTTCAAATTTTTTCTTGTTATTCATCCACTTCATTCCATGAATTCCTATTCATGGGAATGGAGTGGGTGTATTTCATGGCTGTAATCTAGTATTTCACGGCTTAATCTGATATCTTCGTCGACGTAAAATTTCATTAGGAAATTAATTCGCCTCTCCACATATGGATTTTTTTCTTAACATCCACTAAAATAACACAATGGCGATAGCGTCGTCTTCAACTAACTGGTACCATGAGAGACACAGCAAGTGTTGCTTCTGCGCATGCGCAATCCCGTTGCTTCCACCTGCTTTTGGGGGTTGCATTGGTTGCCAGCAACGGACCACTAGTGGCACTTGCTTGGAGGCCCACAATTCACGGCGATGCCGCAGGGCTATCAATGGCACGCCAACTGATAGCGCTGCCACCAACGGACCACTACCGGGCCGTGAGCGGCAGATTTCCGCCAGCAGAGACCCATCACTGCCAGCTGGTGGCCAGCAGTTTCCCAGCACTTTTGTTTTTGTTGGGAACTGATGGCTTGCCGAATCTGTTCCGCCAATTTACCAGTAGTAGCTATAAAAAAAGAGAGGGACCATTACAGTTCCCCAGAGGTACAACTCTTCTTTCTTTCCTAACCGTGCTGGGTAAATTTCTTCAACAGGTCCGAAAAAACATCCGTTTGCTTGTAGGTCAACATTTCACAAAGATGCTTCAGGGCCATCAATGGTTACAACTAATGGCGCTGTCACTTACGGATCGCTACTTTACCGTAAGCGTCATAATTTGGCCAGCAGTGACCCTTGTTTTTTTGGAAAACTGCTGGCCACCACTATTGGAAAACAGCTGGTGTCCAGCAGTTTTCCAACACTTGTGTTTTTGCCGGACTGTGTCGACAATGCCATAATTTCTTTACAATGCCATAATATTCTTCTAAACAATGCCATTATTTCTTTAGGATAGAAAACCTGATGGATGTCTTCATCAACGACTGCACGCTTTTCTCTAAGTTGACGCATGGTAGAATTAACTTTCAGTCTTATTACCCCTCCATTGCATTCAAGACTATTCGAAAAGTAAGAGAGCCACGCGGTGAACGAAAGGTCAAAGAGTAGGTTTCTGGCGAATCGTCCAAATTTGGTTCCGGCAAGAGTTGCGGATTAGACTCGTATTATTTGCTTGTCTAATGGCGAGGGCTCTGTCCCTTCCCTGGAAGTAGTCTCTAAACTGGAAAAGGACGACTGTTTATAGGAACCTAGAAATCCCCCTCCCAAGAAAAAAAGAAAGATAAAGAATTGTCCAAATGATGGTACGTTTCTCCGAAGGTTATGGGAAATAATTTCATTCATTTCTAGTTGGGTAAACACTTACTTATCTTTTCATTACGAAGACCCCCCGTTTTACATATTCGGAGGGTAAACGAAGTATCACTTGATATTAAAGTCAGTTGTGGCAACTGTAAATTGTGCACATCCATCATCGTGACTGATGTACTTACTACCTTCAGCACTTAAACTGTTTTGACAAAAGACCCACCGGATATTCTGAAGTTGCAGTACCCACCATACGCACGCAAGACCCATTTATGATAAGCATTTAATCAATTCCATCATTTTTGGGATAAACTTTGTGATTTAATAATGCATATTTTCCAAAGCCGTCTTTCTGTTTCTTCCTGTAGCTGCGTCACGTCCTAGAAACAAACCAATTCATCTGCCTTGTAGCCGAAGAAATAATGACGTCACCGGCCTAACAGATGCATTATGGATCCAACTGAACATATGGAGGAGGAAGCCTTGTCAACATTGTTTTTTCGTCATTAAACTTAAACACGGCATAAAACGGCAAAATTATAACAAAAATGTAAAGTCATATTAACACTTTACACAGAAGAAATCTGCAGCCTTGTGAATATTCTAGTAAGAGTATACCCAGATTTCAAAATTACATATATATATTTGCATGGCAAATTTCAGGGAAACGGGTGACAGTTTTTAAGATTAATTTTAACTACAAGAGCTGTTTTTTATACTTTTATGTAAATCTTGAAGAACAGAAGACTTCAACAGAATACGAACGTATTATCATAATGTTATATAATAAAAAAACTTCTTTATGACAAGCTAATAACTCGGCAACATTTTTCTTAATTAGGAATCAAAACATCTATGTAGGAAATGCTGTCAAGGAGCGATTACATGAAAGATCGCGAAATGCACTACCTTCTCGTTTACTAAAATGAGGAATAAAAGTGGAAAAAAAGAAGATGAAACCGAATTTTCGGTTGCAATCTCTTGCATCCTTTCCGACACTAAAAACAATATTTCAAAGTAGTTATTTAGAAAACCTCAAAATTCAGCTAAAAGGAGAATAGGCTTACAACAATTAGAAAAAAAAACTTTGCTTAATTTAAAATACCCAATGTGAGTGTGGTTTTTCAAAAGAAATGGAACCGGTTAAAAAAAGGAATTAACCGCATTTCTACAATTGATAAAACAACAACAAACAAAATTAACTACTTACTCTCACTGGTGGGTGAAAAGCGTGTTGCGAAAATTTACAAATTGTGAACAAAAAGTTTCTGATAGCTCTAGATATCAGAGGTGGAAGGGCTTTCCAAATAGAACAATCAGAAGAAGAGGTGTAAAGATATAACTTACGCACCGTAGCGTCTGTTACTTAAAGAAAAAAATGGGTGCAAACCATTCATTAGAATGAAGAGTATCCCTACCGAAGACGAATTTTCTAAGGGTCTTTCAGAATAGAAGAAATGCTTTCAAATAGAAATAATATGCTGATTCCCCTGGCGGTAGAATTTGAATAATGCAAAAGTTGAAAATGTGCGAGAATTACTTTACGTAGCGAGAACTATGCTTGGGAGAAATAATTTTTCAAACACGTCTACTTGGAGCAGACATACAAAGAAATGCGTTTTGACATTTAAACACGCAAGTGGAAAACCTGTGTGCTATTTAAAGAGAATAACGTTCCCAATTATCACTGTTGCAGCAGACACACAGTAAACGAAAAAGAAATTCTCCAAGTAGAAATCCAGAAGCTGAGATACAGTTGCAAACAGAAATATGCACTAACATCTCCTAGATCCAGAACTGAGAACTGTAAAAACCCAAGCGTAAATGTAAAATAATCAACAAAGTGAACGGTATGCGGTGTTGAAGGAATTTTAGAAAACGTTATGCTTTTCAATGGTATTGAAGGAAGTTAAGCACAAATATTTAGAAAAACGGAATGAATATTTGCACCCCCTTGCGGGAAAATTGCATATTATTTTGGTTTTCGTAGTTACGAGTATCTCACATGAAACGGACTTTTCTGTGGGGAGTTTAGACAGGCAGATATTGCTACAAACATGCAGTAAACGGAGACCCTAACATATTCCCTCTAATGGTGAACTTGTGCATCAAGAAAAAACTGAAATAGTATGCAAACCATTTCACACCGGAAACGCTGTGCCGCGAGGAAAATGTTTTTAAAATCGGACTGTTAGAAGCAGAGACATCTAGAAAATTATGATATATATACTGTATAAACGACCCCTGGGAAAGAACTGCGCATCGTTCTTAGCAGAAAATAAGCGTAAAAGATGTTCCGTGACGTATGGTGTCGGATCGCAGAAGAAGTGTTTAAATCGAGTTTTCAGAAGCGCCAATATTTCTGCAAATACATCGCAACATAAATATACTCTATAACGAAGTAAATTTCTCCGTCATTTTTGGTCTACGCCGGGATTCGAACCCGAGGCCGCTTATTCCGGAACAAGTCGCTCTACCAACTGAGCTACGCAGACATTTATTCTGATTCATATCTGCCTTTATGTCGTGTGCGTCCTGCTGGCAGTTACGTCACATCTCCCCCCCCCCGAAAGAGGGCCGGGGGCATGGCCCACGGGTCAGCCGTGACCATGAATCGTGCAGGCAGCCATCCACTGTAGAACGTGCACTTGAGAACTCCCAGTCAATCTGTTGTGTGCAATGCAACATCACACATTTTTTTATTTTTTCGAAGCGCTGGAGAAGAAATTCTCTGATTTTTCCTGTCTCGCGGTGTGGAAAGAACATCACACCAATGCGAGATTTTGAACGGTCGGGTCATCCGGATAGTTCGGGCGCCATTATAACGAAGTAAATTTCTCCGTCATTTTTGGTCTACGCCGGGATTCGAACCCGAGGCCGCTTATTCCGGAACAAGTCGCTCTACCAACTGAGCTACGCAGACATTTATTCTGATTCCTATCTGCCTTTATGTCGTGTGCGTCCTGCTGGCAGTTACGTCACAACTCTTACGCCCCCTGGTGGTATTCTAAAATCAGAAATCACATGCAGAACATTTCACACCAGGAGCTCTATCCGATAGGTAGATAATTTTTCATAACGAACCTTTAGAAGCAGAGATATGGGCAGAATTACAATTTGACTTTACGCCCCCAGGCGGAACTGTGCAATGATTAAAAAAAAATATATCCGCAATAGTCCTTGTTTTAAATGATATCGAAGGAAGTTAAGAAATTGTTTAATCGGATATATAGAGCAAATATATGGAACAAAATGCATTTTGAATTTCATAAAATCTGCATTTACGCCTTCTAGCGTCAAAGGTTGTCAACCTTAAAAGGACAGGAGAGGACTCGTCGTTTTCACCTTAGGGATTCCCAATGGCAGAAGAACTTGTGAAAACCGACTAATCGTTGCAGAGATTTGGTGTCCACAGGCGGACGGAAGGAGGAGGTAATACTATAAGCACACACATCTTTTTGCAAAATACGATTATGTGCTAAAAGAACTAGAAGGAACACGTTAGAAATCGTCCTACATTAATCATAGGAATTTCTAGTCAGCATAGATAAGTTATCAAGTACCCTTTGAACGTAAGCGCAGTTGATTTGTTTTCGCAATCAGTGCAATGACATCTTAAAAATTTCGGTATTTCCTTGAATTCTAAAATATTTGTTGCTGACTACTTGACACGTTCAATTTCCCAATAAATGATCACTTGGATATTTTAGAGAATGGGAAATAATAAACCAAAACAACATTTCAACCTCTGCGGCGATTTAGATGGAGTCTCTCGTATTCGGCATTTTAAGAACATGAGAAACTCGACCAGAGGAAACGTTTTGAATTTCGAGAAGCAAAAAATTTTTTTATTGAAGGAAAATATTATTTCGTGTATGGTACTGAGAAACGTCATTCAAGAAAAGTGGTTTTCATTCGCGCTAACTAACTGAATGAATTAAATTGCTTTAGATGCTTCGTAAATAATGAAGCTATCCACTGTAATAAATCAGCTTGAAAACTTTGCGAAAAACAAACATCAACCACACACCTTCGACACGACTCGACAGATTGTTAATAAAGGAAACAAAGAAGAATGGATCTATGCCGAAGCCCTGAGGTGCGTAAAAGTGTCATCATTCCTGGAAGATTAATAACCATTTGGCTAAACCTTCTATAGTCTGAATATCTTAGGTGAAAATTGCTTGAGAAGCTTCTTACAGAATTTCCAATCCTGAACCTTTATCAGCTTCTGTATTGTTGACGTAAATGTGTGCGATACTATTTGTTTATAGATTTGTTTATTTAATTTCATACTCGTACATCTCTGAGTAGGTTATACACAGTAGGCCAAATTTTCAGAATATTATTAAGCTATAACTACACCATTTCAAAGCAAAAGATTTGCTATGTTTCAAAGATCTAAATTTTTTATGATAGGAACTAATGCACTACTGTATGGGACCCTTAGTTTCACGGGTGTTGCTAGCAGCAGCAACGCCAGCCGTTCATATGCATTCCAGCCGACGCTGATTTTCTATTATCTCTAATAGAAAAAGGTTTTTAAGTGAATGCTGTAAGTAACATTTATTCATTGTATGTAGTATGGGAAACATGGGTATGAGTCTCTATGGAAAGTTACTATTTCTTGGCAATTTTAGCTTATTTAGGTCGTGTTTTTATGTTGTTGGTTTTGCTTCTTTTGTTTTCATCAGGCTGTTTATGAATTTTAGTTTCCAATCTGATAAGGAATCACTCTCTCTCTCACTTTCTGCCTCTCTCCCGGTACCTCTCTCATCATTTTAAACTATTCGGGGGGGGTACCGGAAAGTAATGTCGGTTTTGTGAAAGAAGAGAAACACTTAAAATAGTATTAGTGAACCGAATTTCTTGGTGTAGAATATAAATAAGAATTGCCACGCATTTGGAATCAATTCTTCAAATAATGCTGTGTTTTCTAATAGAGTACCGCGCGCCCAACCAACGTGACCTCGTTTCTTCGAATGTCTGATCACATTTGCGCCTATTCATTTATTGTCCAGTCAAGTCCCTACGATCAAATTATGAAATGTTCCATCCAGTTTGCAGTCAGCTGTCTACTTTCCTTCAAAAAAGCCATCTGGCTGATGTGCGAAAGCTTGGAAACTTTTATTTATATTCTACGCCAAGAAATTCGAATCACTGGTACTATTTTGAGTGTAATTGGTGTAAAGTTCCTTGTTATTAATTAAAGAGAAACGCTGTTTTTAACAGAGGAAATTTATTTCTTAATCAATTATATAATCGCTATCATTTTCAATCACACTTGTCCATCGTGAAACCAAACTTTCAATGCCGTTTTTATAAAAGGACGTTGGCTGTGATGCAAAGAGGTCCGAGAGCCCCGTTTTGACATCATCAATATTGGGGAATAATTTCCCATTAAGAAAGTGCTGCAGAGATCTGAACAAATGGTAATCAGATGGTGCAATGTCAGGGGAATAACGGGGATGGGGCAGAACTTCCCAGCCAACACCTCTGATCGTCTGCTGGGTCCGTTTCGCAGTGTGAGGTCTCGTGTTGTCATGCTGGAGGATGATACCTTTTCTGTGGGGTACCAGTGCTGGATATTTTACAGTATAAGCATGCTTCAAACGGTTCAGCTGGTGGCAGTAGAGGTCTGCCGTTACGGTCTGTCTGGGTTCAAAGAGCTCAAAGTGAACTATGCCAGCGGCAGTCCACCTAACACGGAGCAAAAGGGGTGTAGGCCTGGTAATGGCGTAGAAACTGGTGTCTGACCAGGAGAGAGCCACTGGGTTTTGCGTTTGTTGTTCACGTAAAGAATCTACTTTTCATTTTCCGTGACAATTCGCTGAAAAAGTGGATCCTTCTCTTGTTGGCTGAGCAAAGAGTTGAAAATGGTGGAACGTTGGGCTTTGTTGTCAGTAGAAAGTCGGTGTGGGACCCAAACTATTTGTCTATAGACCTTCCCTATCTGCTGCAGGTGCTATTAAACAGTAGACAATGATGCATTAAGATGTTGGGATGATTCATCAATGGTTTGACGAGGATTAGCCACAACGGCTGCACGCAGCAGGTCATTGTTCAACTCCATGGGCCTTCCTGCAAGTGGAGCATCAGAGAGGTCAAAATTGCCCGACCGGAATTGGGCGAACCAACACTGGCACTTCCGGACATTTAACGCATTCGGGTAAACATCGCAAATGTTATTGGTAGCCACGGTTGCATTGTTTCCCTTGTGAAACTCATTCAGCATACAATGACGAACATGGCTTTCGTCGGGTTTTATGTCACTCGTTTTGTTCTGCAAATCTGGAAGACATAAACACCTACATAAGTTAAAGGCGAATAGTTCATTCATTGGTACATATACTTACTTTACGTTGAACGTACATAAACACCTCACGACTGCTCCCCAAACTTAGCCCCACAAAAAGCGACATTACTTTCCGATCCCCCCAATATAATAACAAAAAAAGTGTGTTTCTACTACTCCCTTAGAAACTCGTTCAGAGGACTCTCTTCATTTCCCATAAGTGCAAATACTAAATATAACAAGGAATTCATTTTATATAACAAAATTTCAGATACAATTATACCAAAAATGCACTCACAATTATGCAATTCCCTCGCATATTAGATGCTATGTGTTCCAACTGCTTAAATATCTTGGGGGAGCTAAAGAGTAGCCTCAAGGAAAATTTGGGTGGGCTGAAGCCTACCCGTTGCATCGTGCCTGGTTGTTAAATCTGTATTCCATTGCTCGCCATGTCTGTTGTAATGAATCCATATGAACAGTAGAAATGGTGTTCACGATACGTTCCTTTGGGTCTTTTAAAAACTCACCTTTTTACTTATTAATCTGTGTTTGATGGATCCCCTTAAACTACAATGATATTGTATCGGGTGAACGGGCTGGCCATGGGTTAGACTTCCTCGGGCTCAGGCAAAATGTTTTCAATACTGAGCACACTTATTCATACGAAATACTTGGACGGCCACTTCTTGACTTGTCCGACATACTCCCAGTTTCTTGAATTTATCTTTCCAATGTTTGATTCTTTTAGCATGAAAAGAACTCCTGCTAAAATGTCCACGAAAATTCCTTTGCACTTGATTTACTTATTTCGTCACAGAAGACCACGCTATACAAATCGCCATTTTCCTGCACATTCGCTACTGTACCTTATAGCTGTGTCCAGGAAGAACAGCTAGAACCATCTACACGCAGTGATAAACTACAAAACTCTCAGATGTTTACTTTTCAAACGCTGTAGATTTTATTTCTCCAAGTGGTGTAGTTATTTTTTATTAATTTTCTAAAACTAGGGTTGGACTTTGGACTACTCCTTGTAACAGCGTTACAAATAATATCGGAATTAAAACAAATGTTGGTAACAAATAAATTGGGAGCACGCACACAGCGGGAAATGAAACTTGACTTTCTTCACAAAACTAACATTCTTTGTAACTTGACATTCTTCACAAGACTAACATTCTTTTGTAACTTGACTTTATTTACAAGACTAACATTCTTTGTAACTTGACTTTCTTCACAAGACTAACATTATTTGTAACTTGACTTTCTTCACAAGACTAATATTTTTTGTAACTTGACTTTCTTCACAAGAGTAGGCACTTAATTTGTACATTTTTTCCACTTTCTGCTTATGAATAACAGGCATAAATGTCTAAAAAGTATTATGCCGGAACACGTAGCAAGATGAACACCAGACGTGTCCAGCAATCACCGAAAGAAACTAATCCTGTGAAACTAGAACTCAGGACAGTACCAGCTGCACAAAAATAGATTTGCGCATCTCTCCGTGATCTTCTAATTCTACAGGGTGATTCAAAAGTCCCTGAACTCTGAATTCAAATATTTCTACTACGAATATAGTAAATCATAACTATTTTTTTCATAGCAGAAAAACCATAAAAAGCCCAAAATAAATTTCTTTTCGACTTTTTATATTTTTTTATTCGTCTTTTAATTTATTTTTAATTTATTTTTGCTTTGTTTTCAGCATTATATCAGTATTTTTACATACTGTTATATTGACACTCATACTTACAGGCAATGAAAACAACTATACAAAAGATGCTGGAATTGTCCAATATTCTGTTGAAGACACAAGTTCATCCGACGACACATGTTGGCGGACACTATTTTCAGCGTGTTGGCTGGTACGTCCCTTACGGCTGTAATGATGTTGTTCCGCAGGTCCTGTACCATATTAGGTTTGTTTTGGTAAGCTGTGTCTTTCAGATAACCCCACGAATAAGTCTGGAGGACCCCAGCCAGGTGAGTGAGGCGACCAAAATTTTTTGGAGATTAATCGATTGTGGAAGAACTCACGGAGCGTCTGCATTGTGTCGCCTGATGTGTGGCACGTTGCTCCATCTTGTTGAAACCAACAGTAACGTTCGTATTCTTCCAGCATCGCTACAAATTGATGGATGATGTCTGCATACAGGGCGGAAATTGCAGTTGTGTCGAAAACAAATGGCTCTACAATTCGCCGTCTAGACATGGCGCACCATCCAGCTTTCTGATCGTGAAGTCTAACTTCATGCAATGCGTGTGAATTCTCCGCAGCCGATATGCAAGTGCTTTGGCTATTGACATATCCATTCAAATGAAACCATGCCTCGTCACTATAAAAAGTGTTGCTAGGCTGGTTAGTCACATTGTTGCACGTGAAAGTCTTAAACCATTGGCAGTAGGCAATGCGCTTTTCCGAGTCCAAAGGACGTAGCTCTTGCACTACTCAAACCCCCGTAGCTTTAGACGTTTAGCAGCCATCTGGCAAGCTGAATACAATACCCTTAACTCTTGAGACAGCCGTCAAAGTGACTTTTGGGGAGAGCGCTGCAGGGAAACGTGAATTTTCTCCAGAAACGTGGCCGTCAACACGGACGGACGGCCTCTTTTACTCTTATCTTGAACACTGCCAGTGTCGCGAAACCGGTTCACAAGATCATACACAGTTGTTTTCCCTGGTATAGGAGCATCAGGAAACTTCCTTTGAAAGAACTGGATGCAACGTTGGCAAGATTTTTCCTCACAATAAACTTCTAACAAAGCGACTCTGTTCTTGCGTGAGACTCATGGCTGACTGAACGTTACTGCTTGCCAGCTCCCGCGTAAGCGTAGTATCACGTGGCGCAGCTCGTTTCCCAAGGTCACACTCAACAGCCACAAGCAGCAATACTCGATATATTTTATGGTTTTACAGCAAATAAGTTTTAAAATATAGAGTTCGGGGACTTTTGAATCATCCTGAATAATAGAAGAGCTCAGTGGAGTATATTCGAGGCTATCTAGGAATGCACATATATAATCGGTATTATGCTGATACCTAATGCCGATAGATGCACAAATATAATCGATATTATGTTAAAGCTTTTGCTGCGAAAAAAGCACGCGCATAGGCGCTTCTTTTAACTAAGAGAATCAGTCTGGCGAGCAAAGACCAACGGGGCTCCTAGTGGAGGAACAACGGTTCGCTCGGAAAAGAAAAGACTTAGGACTATATTAGTCACTCGCATGCTCCCACCCGTAACAGCACGTGTTTCGCAAGAGATGTTTCAGCTGTGGGAAGTGTCAATGAATTAAAATCAGTGATATTGTATCTGAAATTTGTGGCTTTTTTGGATTCGAACAGTTTGGATAAATGTTGTGAAAGATTTCTTAAACATCTATTGTCAGAACTTAAAGACCCTATGCTTCAAATTTTGATACAGTTCGACTAAAAAATGAACTGAAGGCGTTTTATTCCCTTAACGAACACAAAAATCAATCAGTAAGAGAAATTACTTGTTACATGAAATTGAATAAATTTGGTATTGTGTTTAGTGACGTGCACACATTAGCAGACATAATATTAAAAATTTCAATCAACAACTGCAGCTGCCGAAAGAAGTTTTTCTGCATTAAAATAAATCAATGCACATCTTAGAGCGAAACAAGGAGATGCACACTTGAGGAATTTGGATGTTTTGTCAACAGAGAAAAACTTTCTTTTTAAGTATGAAAAAGTGCTCGGAAGAAACGTGTTTTTTTACGAAAACGTAGCACTCAAGTTCACACAAAAGGAAAGAAGGATCGAGTTCATGCACAAATAACGTATTCAAAAATAAAGTGTTAAAATCTTAATTCTCGCAATGTTTTGGTTTTATGTTGGCAATAGCATTACCTAAATTTAGGAAATTTACTTCTATTAATTAATAACCAAAAATAGACTTTGAAATTAAAAAAAAAACGGTACTCGGAGGCAACGGACGGAATAGCCCAAGTCTCGGACTTAAGATACGCCATTAAGACAGTATAGATTTTTGACAAACCTACTGAAAGGTAGCAAGGTACAGCTTTTTCGTATATAGATTTTTGACCAACATATATAGATTTTTGGACAACATTTATAGATTTGTGACCAACTTACTGAAAGTTAACAAGGCATATCTTTTTCGAATATAGATTGACCAACAAATATGGATTTTTGACCAACCTACTGAAAGGTAACAAAGCATACTTTTTTTAATATAGATTTCTGACCAACAGATATAAATTTTTGACCAATCTACTGAAAGGTAACAAGGCATAGCTTTTCCGAATGTAGATTTTTGACAAACCTACTGAAAGGTAACAAATCCCAAATTTTTCGATACTTCAAATGTAGCAGAACCGCAAAAGTACTTCAAAGGCACCACTACGCCTCAGTATCGAAAAGCGAAACGAACAGATATCGGAGTAACCGTGCTGTTTGTAATACACCGAGAAAATGTAAATCAGTTCAGTAAAATGCCGTTGGTAAAATCCGTGTCAATCAAATAGCATTTGATGATAAAGGGTATCTTTGATTAATTACTGCACAACTGATAAACCTGCTAAAACACTCGACGAGAACTGTGCTTAATTAATTTTAAATCACAGAATAATGTTAATACAAGATATTTGCATGGAAGTTCCAGAAATTTATAGGAAAACCGATATCCCGAATTATTTCGACGGAAATGTTTTTGGCAGAGAAAGAACTGTCTCGGGCAGTAAACATATTGTATCACTAATAAATGATTGTTTCTTTTTTTTCTGGAAAACTACAAAGATATAAATTTGAATATCAAGCATAGGTTCACAAAATTCTCAACATCAAAAAATAGCCTGGGAAATGATTCATCGAAATATTTTCGCACACCAGTTTTCACACCTGTATAAATTTTGCAAAATGTTCTTGCTAAATTATTACTGGTAAATCATTTAGTGACTGAAAAGCTGCTAAATTATGCTGATCAGACTGATTAATATTTACGATCATTTGGTAATCACATTTACACTTCCATTGGCAAACATTTCGGAACTTCATACGGCAACGCAGTTGATTTTCAACATGATTTTATTTCAAATTTCAGTATAGCTTATCGTGATAACCAAGAAGCTAGTGAAAGTTGAATAAAGCCATGAAGCGGCTGAGATGATCAGTAACCGTTGAAGATAGGCGAGTTTTCTTAAGTTTTAAGTTCTATTGCAATATTCAGAGGTGTATTACGAAGCTTCTACGGAAAACTGTAGGTCAAAATGAGTTCAAGAAAATGACGAACCACTGTTATATGAAAGGATACATATAAGGTTGGATGTCACACACACATTCTTCAAGATGTGGTCGGCAGATTTAGACTTCCACAAAAGAAGCAAATGGACTTGTCCATGAGTCCAAAGGACTCATCTGTGAATCCGAAGGTCTCATCCAAGAAGCCAAAGAACTCATCCAAAAATCCGAAATACTGATCCAGAAAGACAAAGTACTCATCCAAGTAGCCAAAGGTCTTATATCCAAGTAGCCAAAGGTCTTATCCAAGAATCCATAGTCTCGTCCAAGGAAACAAAGGACTGATCTAAGAAGCCAAATGACTTATCCAGGAAACCAAAGGACTCGTCCAAGAAGCCAGAGGGTCATTTAAGAAGTTAAGAAGCCAGAGGACTCATTTAAGAAGTTAAGAAGCAAAAGTACTCATTTAAGAAGCTAAGAAGCCAAAGGACTCTTTTAAGAAATTAAGAAGCCAAAGGACTCATCGAAAAATCCAAAGGACTCATTTGAAAAGCCAAAGGGCTCATCCAAGAAGCCAAAGGACTCATCCGAGAAGCCAAGGGACTTGTCCAAAAAGCCAAAGGACTCTTCCAAGAAGCCAAAGAACTCATCTAAAAATTGAAAGGACTCATCTGAGAATCCAAGGGACTTGTCCAAAAAGCTAAATGACTCTTCCAAGAAGCCAAAGAACTAATCCAAAAGTTGAAAGGACTCATCCAAACATCCAATGACTAATGTATGTAGCCAAATGACTCACATAAGAAGTTAAAAATCTAAAGTACTCATCCAGAAACCAAGGGACTCGTCAAAAGACCCAAAGTACTAATCCAAGAAGCCAAAGTATTCATCCAAGAAGCCAAAGTCACGTCGAAGTAGCCAAAGGACACATCCAAGAAACCAAAGGACACATTCAAGATGCCAAAAGACTCGTCCAAAAATCCGAAAGACTCATCCAAACAGCCAAATGGCTCATCTAAGTAGCCAAAAGATTCATCCAAGTAGCTAACGGACTAGTTTAAGACATTAAGAAGCTAAAGGACTCACCCAAGTAGCCAACGGACACATCCAAGAAACCAAAGCACACATCCAAAATGCGAAAGAACTCATCCAAAAATCCAAAGGTCTCATCCAAACAGCCAAATGACTCATCTAAATAGCCAAATGACTCATTTAAGAAGTCAAAGGACTCAACCAGGAAGCCAAAGGACTCGTCTAGAGAACCAAAGGACTCTATTGCAGTAAGCCAAGTGACTCGCCCAAGAAGCCTTAAAGAAGACTTGGATAGTGAGTGTCAATAACTTTTCCAAACAACTGAGTATCCCTTACACAACAATTTACAACGTGCACACGGGAGATTTCGGCCTAACGATCAAATGAACGACGTGGGTACCGCATACACTTACAAGACACAGAAAGAAATCCGCTACGAAATTTCACTTAGTAACCTCGCGAAGTTTTGCCTGCATAATAGGGTGCTAACAAGATTCATCTGCTTATATGAAAGTCGGGTGGAATTTTGCAAACGCAGGTAAAGGTGTCATTCACGGTCCGGGGTTGAACCCGGTACTTCCACTGCTTTTTTTTAAATCTTGCTGGTCGTTGATATGGATGTTTACGGCGTGGCTTTTTGAAAGACGTACGATGAGAACGTTACAACGATATTAGAGCGTCACAAGTCATTTGTACAGGGATATAACCCGCCATGGGCACTTCGGCATCATGTACAGTGATCTGCCCTCGTATTCGATCGCGCGAAGTCTCACAATGCCCCGACTGTTCTGGTATTCTTTGCACAGAACGGTTAGGTGGAATTTCCCCGTCCACCGTATTCACTGGGTGCAAACCCCTGTGCTTTCAACTGTTTTGGCCATTTGAAAAGGGAGGCGAGTAATACACCCAGCGACAACAGTAAGAATTTGATTCTCCGAGACATTTTTCGAGACAGTTGTAACTTTTAATCTTGTTCATAAACTTCCCACAGTTCGGAAACGTATTAGAGATAATGAGAGGAACAATTAATAATTATCCTTAAATATTTTGATTATGGCTTTGCTATTACAGGAATCACGGTGAGTTGAAAATGATCACTCACCCACGAACGGGATAATAAATTTCAAATCCGAAGCATCAATTTCAATCTCATCCTGTGATATAACAACTTATTCGTGTCTTTGTATAGAGCACAAAAATTACTTTGGTGAACGGGGTAAATGAGAGTATATCTTTGATGCATATAGGTAATGCAGCATAGAAGTTATTTAAAGAATACGGTGTAAAAACTACTATGATACATATTTTTTATGCCTACCAGACTCCTGAAATCAAACTATTGGTTTCGAGAAGTCATACTATATCTGCAGTGAAGCTATGTAAATATTTATTAACCTCATAACTCTGAGATGGATATATCTTACAGGAGCGGAATTTTATTTCGATAACGTCTAGCGCTGCATTGGTGAAAGAAAATGTTCTACGCCATCCAAATAAAAGTAAACTGAACTGAGTTTTGAAGTAGGTTTATCTTCTAATGTATTCAAGCTTCTTCAGAAGCGAATCTTCAGATGTTTTTTCTACAAGAACTTCTCTTATTTTCTCCTGAACGTTCAAAAGGAAACACTGGGAAGAAATAAATCCCATTTATTTCCTTTTTATGCCGTACAGACAGCGAGGAGAAACCCAAAGAAGAGTACTCTTCCAAGAAGCTGGGAAACAGTCATTAAGTTCAGCTGCCTTTTTTTTATCTTTCGCTTGAAGGCGAAAATTTTAAATGGGATTATTTTGTCCATATATGCAGAACATTTTCCTTTATCTAAATTTTGAAAAAAAAAAACGGCTTGAAGCTTAGCAAATGCGCGCGCTCACACACACACGGGAACTGAAGATTGAGTTAAATCCTTTGCAAATATATCTAAAAATTGCCGTACATTAAGTTTTGTCTTTGCCAGAAAGTACAGTATTTTTCGCACGTAAGCGTCTAAATCAGAGTATGTGAATCCGACCTTGTGCTAAAGCGATAATCCGTGAAACCTTTTCTTTTTACCCTAAGTACATTGCGTGTTGTCTTGTTTTACCTTAATAACAAAATTGGAGCTGAGACAATTAGACAATTTTCGTTGTTCGGTTATTATGTGTTTGCCCAAAGAATCCTTTTTCTTCTTATATGTGTGTCTGGATCATTTGAATTTTTCAATATTTTAAATAACAGAAAATATTTCATTTCAGTAGTGCTACCCATCTGTACACACAAGCCACCGAATTAGAAATCTTTATGCAGGTGTACGTCAACGTCACTTATGTACCGTATGTACAAAATACGAAGTCCCGTTGCCTCACCACGTAATATCGGCAGCTATTTAATAATTTTGTTTGTTAGTAATCGCCAGTTGTGTTGATCACAATGCGAGACAAAAATAATCATTCGCAATTCGATAAAGGGTTAATTCTAGGTGCCAGTCTGGCTGTAGCGACGATTTTGAAAAGAGCATAGCTGACTGGTTTTTAAGAAAGTGAGGTATCCCGGGTCTTTAACCCTTTTAACGGCCGATGTACCTAAACCAAACGGTACCTAAAATTTTCTGCTATCTTAAAACAGGTATGTTCACATAGTGGCTAGGTTTTACGAAAGCTACAGCAAATCAATTCCTTTCCCATTTCATCTTAGCAATATCGACTGTAAATCTGTCATTGGTGATGAGTGCTCGCTTAAAGTCCTTAGTTTTACAGGCTATAGTCTGATTCCCGTATTGTCTTTTATACTCTGCTCTGTGACCCAAGGAATGATTGGGAACTGCTAATCCCTTTGACATAGACATCATTCCACTAGGTAAAAACAGGTCCCTCAAACATTTTTTCTCTCCTTTTTTTACGTTCATCGCCATTTTTATAGTATTTTTAGCGGAAAAAGTAATTAGGCAGAAAGCATTTATGGCAACCATTCCACCTAAAAGTCCACTTTCAATGAAAAGCCTAAAGGAAAAGCAACGTATTTAATGCGCAGGTTCACTTATTCCACTCGAATTTTCGCCTACTTCTTAGACAATTTATATATTTGTTCGAACTGATTTCTGCCCATTTGTCTAAATCCGAGTTAAGTCGTTCCAGTTGTTAAAGGGTTAATAAGTGCAAAAATAATCCAAATTACTTATCAAAGACACGTAACTGTGGCCTGACGACAATCTTTCAGGAACGAGATCACCGTCGTTTGGGAAGGCTTGTACGGAGAGACAGGACTTCCTGTATGCAGCAATTGACCGAAGCACACTGTAATAGCTGTTGTCGACCTATATCTAAACAAAAAATGTGCATAGAATTGAAGAGGCGTGGTATTGGTCGTCGCATGTCTATAAAGAAACCACAGATTTCTGCGAAGAACGGAATGTTTGTCTACAGCAATGTCAGAAGCACCGTGACTGGACACTGGAAGACTGGAAAGAAAAGTCATGAGTAGCACAAGTAAAAAGTCACCATGAAGCACTGGGCCCGGATTACCTGGTAATAACAGCTCAAGGTTCTGCAGGCACTGTAATGATGTACGTCACGTTATGTTGGTATGGAACGGATCCTCTGATATTGTCAGACGGTCGGGTGTCCTCCAAGGATTACCTGAACATTCTTGCCTATTAAGCACATCCTGCAATTTGTGCTTTTTATCCATCAGGTATTGGATTTTTCATGGACGACCATCGCGTAGGATGCGTTAAGCAATGGTTCAGCTAGCATGACGGCGACTTTCTCCATCTGCTCTATCCACCACAAAGCCGTAATCTGGAAGTTTCTGTGAATATACGGGACACGTTAGAAAAACCGATCCGGAAGCAAAGCTCTCTTTTGTCAAATCTGAGCCATCTTTTGTCAAATCTGAGCCATCTTTTGTCAAATCTGAGCCAGTTGAAGTACTATCTGGTGATTGCCTGGTATGCTTTATACTCCAATATCTTTTGGAATCTATGCCAAACCGCATGCATGCTGTAATTAGGGATAAAAGAATCCATCCCGGTATTGAATAAAAGTTTTTGATTCAGTGGCTCTATGGGTATTTATTTCCAATTAGAGACAAGCTACCGCCCCGGTGGAGCAATGGTCTAAGCGATGGTTTCTGATCATTCGTCCGAGAAGTGTTCGGGTTCGAATCTCGGTGAGACATGTATGTTGTATTTGTCTTACAGCACTGGCTCTCTTCCTTCCCTGGAACCATTGACCCTAAATTAGGGATGGGTGACTGCTTATATCCCGCTGAGTTGCTCACAGTGGTTGTTAAACCCCCAATCAAATAAATAAATAAATTAGAGACAAGTTCTGGGAACTATCAAAAATATTGTACAACTGGTAAAACTTAAGCGACATAAACTTTAGGTAAAATGAAGTTTTGTAATTAATCGTACATTGCAGTTAACTGCGCAGATACCGTTTCATCGTACTATTAGTACATCTTCATTTTGTCAGATCTCACATTTTCTCCGGTGTAGAAAGTAAATTAGTAAATTACAATGCCACGTAGGCCGAATATTCAGATGCTCGAACTTCTGGTAATTCTTCGAACCTAGATTACGGTTCTAACCTTGAATACGTCTTGTGTGGTGCGCTTATCTTACGGAGCCCGTTCTCACCCTTACCTGGAACCAGTGTCACGGAATCGGGAACAGCTAACTTTTTATAGCCTTAGAGACTTACTGTGAGTGGTAAACTTAGAAGAAGAAGAAAACAAAGTAAACAGTACTAATTCCTCCAACCTCATTTTTACGGCAGAAATTTGCTGCTAATCTACTTATATTTTATGTGTGGTTCAAAAGTTTTCAGGACTTTTAATTTTAACGTGGTTGTCAAATGCGTAAAAGAAGTAAATTCCCTCTACCAAAAATCTAAGCCAGGTTTAAATTCATGACGATTTGACCACAATCTATGCGGGTGCGGATGTCCTTTATTATACAGGCCTTCCCCACAGGGTGAATGCATATCCCCTGCGGGATAGGCCTGCATATCGTAATGCATATCGTACGCGTAAGGAATCTCGAACTAAAGTTATCCTGCATAACTTAATACTGTCATGAAGATACAAGACATTTCTTTGAAAATGCCGAACTTATTAACAAGTATAACTGACCTTTGAGGCTGGATACTTGCAAGCTTGTCATATACTTAGTTCAAACCTTTAACTCGTTAAAGATCCGAAGTCTACTGCGTTCTTCTCAGGAATGGAGGAACAATATAAAACCCTTGATCATCCCCATCACTGGTGTTGCCAGAATGAACAAAACCGAAATATAGCAGTTATCCTGATGAAGGTGAGACACGAGTGCAGTGAACGACTGAATTCAAAATTTTGCACAAAATGTTGAATATGTACAATTTAATTTTAACTGAACAATGTTGTGGTAGTCAACCAATTTTATTTCAAAATTATCCTGATGAAGGTGAAAAATTGCTTAAGTCTAGCTTGTGTATGAAACATAACAAGGCTTTTTTGATTAAAGTCAGAAAAAATCATGCAAAAATACATTTACTTTTATAAGCAGTATGAAGTAACAGAAAACAAAATTAATGGTCCATGGTTTTACAAGAACCGAACATTTATAACTTCGTTATGCCAAATTTAGAAGTAACCAATACCTGTATTTCTCTTGGACAACAACAGGCGTTTAAACATGTCCGGAGAGCGTTTAGAAGCAACATTATAACTTTCAAGAGCGATCTGCTATTATGACTTAAAAAATAAGTGTCTATTCTATGTATCCTTATTGTTCTAGACTGCAGAGAACTGAAAGAGGCATGGATAACTGCCAGCGTGGTGTAACCGAAAAGCATCAGAAGACGAACTCCTGGATTAGGAAAATGACAAGAGTGATTGACATCATAATCAAAGTACACCTTAAATTAGCAATGCTACGAACGTATTGCTAAAAGAACTGACTATTGGACAACTGCAAAACAGTGCTGTTAATAGAAATTGCAACACCAAGAAAGAAACAAGCAATCACAATGGGAGTGATTAGTTATGAGACAAGCTGCAAACGATCACAATTACATACCGATTCGTGATGAGGAAAGCCAAATAATTATTAATAAGTACATTCCCCATGGGCGGCGATAACTGACCCCACACGCCGTGGGATCGAATGAAACAGAGTTCGGATGGTCGTCTGCGGTACTGCATTCCATTCTTCTCCTACAGGCATCCACAATTCGTTGGTTGTGACAGGAGGCGAAGCCGTGCGAGCCAGCCATTGAGCGATTACATCCTAGACGTTCTCTATAGGCAAAACATCTGGAAGTCAGGAGAGAAGAGAGACTTGATGCGATCAGAGTACGTCTTGGACAGTATAAGCAACATGTTGTCGGGCATTCTCTTGTTGGAAGACGGCTCCCGGGATCGTCTGAAGGAAGGGTAGAAGTTCAGCTTCCAACACTTCTGTGATGTAGCGTTGGCAGATGTTTATATTGCAGATTTTTATACGCGCCGTCAATTGAGCGTCTTTGAGTTCACGAAGAACCGACACATCGAATCTGCTTACGTATCTCAGCTTCTTCAGGTGGTCGTGGACGCTTGAATGATGAATGTGCAATGTGTCTGCAATCTCTCGTGTCGTGTAACGTGGGTTTGACTCGATCAATGCCTTGATTTAGTCGTCATCAACCTCGGTTGGCCTCCCGGAACGAGGAGCACCGTTGAGGTCAAAATCACCAGCACGGAATTTTGCAAACAACCGCTGGCACTGACGTTCTTGTAGAGCATTCAATATCACTGTACACTTTACGCAACTTTTCACAAGCTTGACGCGCGTTCTTCTCTTTACGGAAGTAAAACAGTAAAATATGGCGAAAATCCACAGTTTGAACTTCCATCTTCAACGTGATGTCAGATCTCCGCAAATCAACCAAATCGTTCACTATTCCTTTTAGACTACAGCTAGAGCTGGCACCTGTAGAATGCCATAGCGGAAACAGAGCTGCGCATGCATCTAGTACTTCCAAAGCCGCTCAACCGCCATCGGGTGCCAAAATACGTCTTGACGTTACCGACAAACCAATAAATAGACGATGCCATCCCTCTGTCTACGTTCTTTTTTATGAACGCATAACAAGAGAAAACGTTTTGTTCCGAAACCGCTGGAATCGAACTCCAGATCTTTCGAAAATTAGCAGAGTGCGTTCGCTTTACGCTACGGTGCCAACAATTTACAACGCCATGCGTGGTTTCTTAGTCAGCAACTGACTATATTGATGGGCTCAGCAACTGATATGACACCATCCGGTGGCATTAACAGGACAAGCTATTTAATTTTATCTGGTAAATCCAAAGGGCAATAGAAATGGTGAATCTATTTCAAGTAAAAAGGTAAGTGAAGACCTAATGTCAAACTTGCTTTTATGTCGTCAATGTCATGAAAAATTCTCCTTTTAAAGACAGCTTTAATTTAGAGAACAGAAAGTACTCACATGGGGACAAATCGGGAGAATTGGTGGAATGTTTGAGTACACACACTTGTTTTCGTGCCAGAAATAGCGGTATATTAACTGCTCTGCGAGTGGGTGCGTTGTCGTGAAGAAGGAACCATTGCGCGCTTCTATTCTTAGCCCTGACACGAACAATCCTCTTCAACAACCGTTCCGAAACGGATGTGTAAGAATGGCAGGTGACAGTTGTACTTTCAGGAATGAACTCGGGATGCAGAATTACCTTGCTGTCGTAAAGACACACAAGCATTTTCTTGATTTTGGACTTCTGTAACTTGATCTTCTTGCTTTTGGGTTACTGTTACCACTTCTACTGAGCATTCTGACGCTTCGTTTCAAGGATCATAACGGAAATACCATTTCTCGTCACCTGCTGCTATATTTTGGAGAATATTTTGTATTGTTTCTACAATCTCCATGATATATTCTGCACTGTTTCTACGATCTCCAAGATATATTTTGCATTGTTTCTACAATCTCCATGATATATTTTGTATTGTTTCTATAATCTCCATGATATATTTTGTATTGTTTCTACAATCTCCATGATATATTTTGTATTGTTTCTACAAACTCCATGATATATTTTGCATTGCTTCTACAATCTCCATGATATATTTTGTATTGTTTCTACAATCTCTATGATATATTTTGCATTGTTTCTACAATCTCCATGATATATTTTGTATTGTTTCTACTCTCTCCATGATATATTTTGCGTACTGCATTCGCGCATGCTCCTAGTGTCTCACAAAGCATGTGGAACAAAACGAGCAAAAACTTTTTCCCCTTAAATCTTGCACTTAAATTTAGCGAATCGTCTTCTTATTAACACCGAACTCACATTGCAGCACCATCAAGGTCACACAATGATCACTTTTTACCCTTTCGGGAACTTTCTCAATGAGATCAGCCGTGCACGAGCTGGCCATATATATTCATTATAAATCCGTAAGATGGGCTCAGCTATTGAGACGTCTTCATCTGGTGGGCATTAAGGGCAGTGGCTATATATTCATTATAGCAGTTAAATCCAAAGTAAAAATTTTCACTTTGGATCTCGTCCTTTGATTTTTTCAAAGTGAAAATGTTCACTTTGGATTTAACTGCTCTAATTCACATATAGCCAGTGCCGTTAAAGCCCACCGGATGGAGACGTCTCAATAGCTGAGCCCATATATATATAATGTCAGATACTGACAGAAAAACACGCATACTGTTGTGAATTGTTGGCCACCGTGGTGTAAGTCTAACGCGCTCGACTAGATATCGAGAGATCCGGGATTCAATTCCTCGGCGGCGGCCGAATACAATTTTTCGGTTGCTGTGGGTTGCTAAACGTGGAAAGAGCGATGTCGTTGTTTATTCACTGACGCCACGTACTTGGAGGATTTTCACCTTGAAACGAATATTTGTGAATGAGATAGGGCATTATCCCTAAACATATTACGCAACAATTCAACTTCCTCAGACGCAAATTTATTTATTTTCAAACAAAACGGGATAATTGCTTTCTGCTCCATGACACAGCTGTAACAATGTTCTACTATCGAATGACGAC
This sequence comes from Macrothele yani, assembly GCA_039090855.1. Classification (NCBI taxonomy): domain Eukaryota; kingdom Metazoa; phylum Arthropoda; class Arachnida; order Araneae; family Macrothelidae; genus Macrothele; species Macrothele yani. The sequence goes on along the minus strand of CM077002.1, from coordinate 19,552,979 downwards.
ATGCACAGTGTAAATAATCATCTGCACAAATTTCGCGCAAAGGCATAGTTGGCAAATGATTTATCAGAAAAACCTACCTTCCCGAGCCGTATGTTTCACCGACATTTTTTTTTTAAATCAGGGTCATTACTTAATCGCAGTATTGCGTATATGAGCAGATTTTTTTTAATTGAGAAATATAAACTTCAAGCTTTTATTATGTAAGTTATACATCAGAAAATTACCTTTCATATCAGCAAAAGAAATTAACTCTCTTAACGCGCAACAGAGTGCACTCGTTCAAGATTAGAATTTGTTCACGGCTTTATTTTCTTTCAATGAGAATGCCCTATCTCTCTTCGGAATTTCAGTTTTTCAGACACAAAAATCTCATTAAGATCAAGCTATGTCTGTCTGAAGGCAAAACATAAAAAGGAAAAAGCTCGAAAATCTCTCGGGAACCGAGATTGCAAAAAAAAAAAAAAATAAAAAAAAATAAATACCACTTAAAAAGGAATGTGTTCCATGTCGGAAGACGAACGCAACTCATTTTGTTGAACTTGTTGTTCATGTTGCGTATATAACGACATTTTTTTTATATCAAATTGATTTTCGAAGAAAACTCCGTATGCCAGCGGAAATGACGTTTGCCCGTATGCCGTGATAAACTCGCACGGTCAAGACGACACACCACAACAACATTCACGAACAATAAATAATATATATATATATATATTACGTTATCGAGAAAGGAAAACAAAATTTCTCAAACGTACTTGATCATATGTCCCAGTTCTTAGACTTAATTTTCCCACCCCTAATATTTTAGCTCCCATATCTGTGCAAAGTTCTTAAATAAATGCGATTTTATTTCAGATTTTGATTGATTGATTGATTGGAGGTTTATCGACCACCGTGAACAACTCAATCGGCTATAAACAGTCGCCAGTCCCTAATTTAGGGTCACTGGTTCCAGGGAAGGAAGACAGCCAGTGCCGTAAGACAAATACAAAAACCATGCCTCACCGGGATTCGAATCCGGACCCCTTTCTGACGAATGATCAGAAACCATCGCTTCGACCACTGCGCCAAAAGATTTTATAAAATGAATGGAAAATAACATTGGTAGTACAATAAAGAGCTTTCATGTGACAGCAGTTTCATAAGTTATGTCATTTAGAACGCAGTAAAGTTTAACGATACTTTTATATGTATTGTCACGTTTATTTTTAAAAGGGGGTGGGGATAGCAAGATTAAACGCCCATCATGAGGAACCCTTAGGACTACAACCATTTGTCTGTCGCTAATTTAGGGCCCCTACTTCCAGGTAAGGGAGAGAGCTTGCACTGTAACATAAACAAACCACCCATGGCTCATCTTACATGACGGCGTGTTGGTATTTAATATTAAAGATAATACGTCTTAATGTTTATTATTACTATTAACACTATTTAATATTTTTGTGAAATGGTAATATTTAATAATAGTAATAACAATTGGCCTTATATAATAACGATAATACATACTTAATAACAATAGCAATAATAACTGATCTTATTATTAAAGATAACACGTATTAAATAATAATAGCAGTGATAATTGGCCTTGTTATTAAAGGTAATACGTATTAATGTTTATTATTAATACTAATTAATATTTTTGTTGAATGCTAATATTTAATAACAATAATAATAATTGGTAATTTGAAATATAACATACATATGGGGTACGTGGTCCTCCGAAATTATGAAAAAAGCTTAAAAACATATTGTTACGAATGTTATGATTCCTTTTTGTTTCAAAGTGCAAAAACAAAGACGACGCTCTACAGGTCATTTTTAAGTGCCTTGATTACGTTTTTGTGAACAATGTTTTGTTCGAAGCCATACAGCTGTTGACAAGATAATTTTTCTGCGTTGAAATTGGTCTCTCTGAGTCATTGGAAGGGATCCATTCACCAGAGTTCGTTATAGTTTACGTAAAATATAGCCTTAGGGCATTTGAAGTCGTGAAGCTGGGAAGCGATTACAGATGATCAATGGAGGATGCAGTTGAGAAAAGCAGTAGGTTGTTGATGGTATTTTGGGATTTGCCACAGGAGAATAAAAAGTAGATTATGCTCTAAGATTGAAAAATGAGTGTACGGTTAAAACTGCCTATACATTTAATCACTAAGTTAAATATGTGGATACGTATCATGTTTAAAAGGCAAGCTGCTGTTTTATGACTTAAACAGCTCCTGTGTACTCGGGTTTATAATCAGCTATAGTGACATTGCACGCTACGTGTGGAAAGAAAGTAATAACGTTTCCAATCCCAGAAACTATCTGCAGGAATACTAATTTACATATGATTTACATTAGTTCCATTGCATTACAAACATTGTGCTGTGTTCTTTATTTTTGACTATCTAGTAATTAAACGTTACCATCATGCTGTTCGAAAGGGTTGACAGCTTCAAATACAAGGGCTCTACCGGTGATTTGCACCAATGATGCCTCCACGGAAATAAAAACCTGTCAAATGGCTGCAAATCGAGCAATACCCTGGAGAAACTGTTGAAATATCAGTTCTTATTTCGAGCAACAAAGTTAACCATCTACTGTATAAAACCTTATGCCTCAGGAACTTCGGAACTAACTAGGAAAAATAAACGAATGTTGGATACATTTGAAAGGAAAATTCTCAAGAAAAAATTGACACAATTTGTGACGGTGGACTGTGGCGGAAACGCCATAATAAAGAATTATACAACATTTATAAAGACCCTACTGTTACTAACATGATTGGGCCATCAAGAATGAGGTGGCCGCCCCCGTGGCGCAGTGGTCCTAAGCGATGGCCTCTGATCGTTCATCGGCAAGGGGACCGGGTTCGAATCCCATGAGGCATGGATGGTGTGTTTGTATTACGGCACTGGCTCTCTCCCTTCCTTGGAACCAGTGACCCTAAATTAGGGACGGGTGACTGCTTATAGCCCACTGTGGTCGTTAAACCCCGAATATAATTTAAAAAAAGGTTGAGGTGTGCTGGCAATGTAGTGCGAATGAAGGAAAATGAAGCTCCTAAGAAAGTATTGTTCGATAATCCTGAAGGGCACAGAGAACGACCAAAGACCAGGTGGGGAGATGGAGTAATGGAAGACACAAGAGGCCTGTGCTGCCAGAACTGGAAAACAATGGCCTAAAATACAGAACAATGGCAATTGTTGAGGATGCCAAGGTTTGCACTGAACTGTAGAGCCAAGAAAGAAGAACTAATTAAAAGTTCCATTTATTTAGGTTTAACGCTCTCTAGAGAAATATTAACGTTCGCACCGATTTCTTAATTGCTCTGTGATCCAAAGAACGAGACCGACAGTTTTGTTCCCAAGCTGTGTGTGTCTTCTCGAATTTCGGATATTGGCCCACATGCTGCCTAGGAATATTTATAATAAACATTTTGGCAACTATTCGCATGCGACTCTCACAGCATCATAATGAGAGAGAGATTAATCTTCCCTGGAGAGAGATTTTCACTCTTGGCAATTCTTCCAGAATAGCAGGCCTTCGGACTTTCTTGCATGAACGTTGATTAAAGATATTGTTTGCAGAAGTTAGTTTCCTGACTTAGTAGCTATGTTGCAACGGCTCATCTCGTAAGCCTTCAAAATTTTCATACATCATATGCTGCAACTACACAGTCGAGTCGCATTATTGTGACCACTCCTACTTTTAATATTAACAGCGCGTAGCCAATGAAAGAAGGCACGTGACGTGAACTGGGTTGGAGGGTATATAAGGTCAGCTGTAGGCATTCTGACAACACATCACTCCGTGCTGTCATGGATAAAAGGAGCCTCTATCAGATTTACCAAAAGGGATGATTATCGGCTTTCGGGGCAATGGTAGGAATTATTTCTGAAACAGCGCAGTTTGTGAACTGTTCGCGTGCTCCTGCGGCCAGAGTGTATCGTGATTGGAGAAATGGTACCATTGCGAATAAGCGAAGTGGAAACTGCGGAGCATCACGTACCATTGGTGTGAGAGGTGAACGTCTGCTTCGAAGGTGCGTGAAGGCAGATCGACACGCTACAGTGGAGCAACTCACTGGCGGAACGAACCAGGGGAGCTACCGGAAGTGTGTCTAAAACGACAGTTCATCGAACCCTGCTGCGTATGGGGCTCCGATGCAGACGAATGGTCACTCTACCTATGCTAACGAAGGTGCATCGACAGAAAAGGCTTACATTTGCACGGTAGTATCGGAATTGGACCTCCACTGATTGGCAAAAGATTGCCTTATGCAATGAGTTACGTTTTTTGCTTCATCGAACTGACGGACGTTCGCGTATAAGGCGAGAAACATCGGAGAGCAAACGCTCTTCAACCATTTCTAGGAGAACACGAGTTGGTGGGGGCAGCGTTATGGTCTGGAGAATGATTTTGTGGCATTCTCTGGGTCCACTCATACCTGTGAAAGGCACTATCGACCGAATTCGTTATGAATCCATCCGTGCAGACTACGTAAACCCATACATGCTGATTGTCTTCCTTGGGGCAGATGGGATCTTCCAGCACGACAAAGCGACGTGTCAGACAGCTAGAAATGTCCGAGAGTGGTTAGAAGAGCACGATGAAGACTTCAAAGCTCTTCCCTGGCCCCCTTATTTCCCAGACGTAAACCCAATTGAGCATATGTGGGGCCACCTCGATCGTGTTGTTTGCCCTATGGATCCTCCGCCACGCACCCTCCAGCAGCTGTCAGATGCACTGCATTCAGCAGGACCCAACATACCTGTGAACACCTTCTAGCACCTTATTGAGTCACTCCCAGCCCTTTTAGCTGCTGTCCGCGCTGCACAGGGCGGTTACTCTGGATATTAGCTGGTAGTCACAATAATGTGACTCGACCATGTAGTTTAGCTTGAACTGGAATACGTTGCTTCGTGTTTGGATAAAACTTTTGAGCAGAATTAAAATGTATTGCACCGAGTTTGCATGAAATTGGAATACTCATCACGTTCACGTATGGAAATGAAATGCACTTAAATGCGGTATCAGTGACGAAAGTTTCTGAATTCGAAACATGGTGACATACGAAATTAAAATGAAATTAATTTCTCCTTGGCATTATGTTGCGTAAATGTTTAAGATATCTGGAATATTTCTTTGGATAGATTTCTGAAATTGTTTCTATAGTTCTTGGAGCACTTGATCTTAATCAAAAATATGACATAGCGAAAGGCTGCAGCCGAGATTTTAGGGAAACGGCAATTCATACGATATTATCCAAGTCACAGAAAAGTGAAATAAACATCTTTGGCCTTTCTCGATTACGACGTGTCCTTTATCGGAAAACCAAAGTTTGTATTTAAGATCTTCATTACTGCACTGAAGAAGAAGAGGTTCTGAACTGCGAATGGGAAGAATTTTCTCCCATCTGCAGAGAGGTTACGTTTAACACCGAAGAGTCGGTACCGGGTCAGATATAGTTTTTTACTTTGAGTTCTGATTCTTTCTCCTGTATGGAACCTGTAATTCTGAAATACAGGCAAATGAATTGCTATAGCCTTCAGTATTTATGAGGCTTTTTAAAACGCGAAAAACAAAAGTTTCATTTGAACACAAAATTGAAAATGGAAAACAATTCATCCTCCATTTCCTCCGTACTTGCTGATTTCAGCGTTAGTAATAATATTTCTATTTTTACATCTGTTATTAAGGGATATATGCACAGAAATGTTATACATGGTTGTAACTAAAGAAACTACATACTTACTGCAAAAATTACGAAATTTAATTCCTTTTCTTCTGCCCCTTGAAAAGAACAAAAAGTCTTCGAGGTACCCATCAAATGAGCACTTACTAGCATGGTATGAACCCATTAGTTTACACGTCCGGAGCAAATGAAGCCAGAGTAAACATGTTGTGCGGAATGGACACACATACAGAACATTCATGTTGCTCTTGGTATTCGAACCCAGATGTCCAGAAGAAATAAGTAAGCGTCCCGCAGAGCTCGGATTCCAGGGTACCAAAACAAATTTCGTTTGTTTAGTAATACTTTTTTTCAACAATATCTAGTGTAATCATATTTAATTATGCTCATTCTTGAATTCCAATTTCCATGTGTTCTTGCTTTGACAAACGAAATTCGTATTTACTAAAATCCTGATATTCTGTCTCACGAAACTTAACTACAGTAAAAAAAGTATGGCAGCTTTGCGACTATTTTCTTGCTTGAAATACCTTCCGGGGATGTGTTGTTTTCTGCAGGGTATAAGCCTGTATCTTGGAGAAATTTAGCCAAATGTGCGTAAGTATTTTTTGTTTGTATGGGAGTTTAACGAATATAGTGAGCAACTCTAAGCAGTCGTTAGTCCTTAATTTAGGGCAACTGGCTCCAGAGAAGGGAGAAAGCCAACGCTATCGGAGAAACACACTACGCTTGTCTCATCCGGAATCCGAACCAGGACCCAGATCTCATGATTAGCCAGAAACCCAATCCTCTGACCACTCGCTCACCTGGGCGGCTTATAACAAAGATTTTTATAAAAGATTGTTTAATGCATTTTGTTTGGGAGGTGATATCGATTTCAACAAATAGTTCACACAAAATTGTGCTTTGGTCTATTATGTTCCCATACGTATGATTGTTTTCTATTGTTCTGTCGGAGGTTTAACGAACACCATGAGCAATAATAAGAGCTATAAGCAGTCACTCGTCCATAATTTGGGTCCACCGGTTCCGGGAATTTAGGAGACCCATGCCTCATCCAGGAACTGAACCTGAAGCAGTTCGGGCACCTCTGACGTACGATCTTATATGCAACTTTTCACTTCGTTGGCACCAGTTATTTATTAATAAAACAAGTTAGTAAAATCATGCAATGCATTGATTATGATACGCTTTCCAAAATAGCAGAAATCATTACTCAAGTTATGAGGATAATGGCTGTAGAATACATCTCGCTTCGATGATCTGACCTTTGACCCCATTTTGATGATATTCAACAGAACTGGGTAAGTATACTTCCGGAACAACATGATAAAGTGTAAGCTCAATCGAAGCATTTTTACGTAAGTTATCGAAGCATTTTTACGTAAAAATGCTCAATCGAAGCATTTTTACGTAAGCGATGGAATGGATCCCAATCCTATGTCCTGATCTTTGACCCCATTTTGCCCATTTTAAGTAGGGTTCGTCTCCGGGCGCACCCAACCACATACTAAAATTTCATTGAAATCGAACCATATTTACGCAAGTTATGACGCATAAGGGAAATGGAATGCACCCCGCTCCTCTGTCCTAACATTTGATTCCACTTCGCCCATTTTCAATAGTGTTCGTCTCCAGGTCGTTCCCTACCACATACTAAAATTTGATTTAAATCGGACCATATTTAAGCAAGTCATGACGCACAAGAGCAATGGAATGAATCCCGCTCCTATGTCCTGACCTTTAATCCCATTTCGCCCATTTTTAATAGGGTTCGTCGCCAGGTGATCTCCTACCACATAGTGAAATTCCATCGAAATCGAACAGTTTTTACGAAAGGTATCGTGCGGACGGTTCGACGGATAGACAGACAGACGGACAAAGCTGGAGCAAATATACTCTTCTTCAACCTACGGTTAGAAAACGTAAACAAGATATAAAACTTTCCATTCGCCAGCGCGCCCAGGTGATGTCCAAAACTGTGCAATCTAGTATGGTGTGGAAAAATATTCTACTTCTCTCTTTATCATATCTTATTTTTCTTGAATCACGGAGTTTCATCCCATTTTTCAATTTCCTTTTCCATACACGAGAAGCTTTTTGAGATGAAAGCGTATTTATCTATCCAGCCTTCCTTCCACAAAGGCGAAAATACTTGAACACATATGCGCACAAGGATTCCTTCTCCTCTTCTTAATGGACAATCATATATTCTTCACGTTCAATATCTCTTTATTATTCTATTATTTCTTCCCAAACATGATACCCAACCCCGGCTCTAAATTCCATTTTTCCCGGCACAACGTTCCTTTCGAAGTAAAGATAAGTCCATTTTAACTCGCGAATTTGTGCTATCGGTTTTCATGCACATGACAAATGATTCACGTCCCTTTTTTATTGTTGCCGCAGATTCAGGAAATGAAGCAATACAAGCTAACTGTGCTGCGAGAAAACTGCTTTGTTTTGTTCCATCTTTTAATATCCATGCGTGATTTACTAAAATTTACAAAAGAACTAAAAAGCCAGCTTTTTCAAAACGGAGGATTGATTATTTTATTCAAAGCTGCTATTACCACGAAAAATTTCGCTTCGTCTAATAAAGAGGTGTAGGCATTGATCAACAGAAGCTCTTCGCCTTTAATTTAGATTTAAAAAAATTAGAAATAGCAAGTGATTGTCGTCGCTTTAGATAAGGCTCGTCAAAATGGTTGCCACAACCGCATGTTTTATGGCAAGCTGGCAGATAATTTCACCAGCAATATCGAATCGATTCTGTCCAGGGTTTTTTTGTTTTTTTTTTTGTTTTTTTTTCGCATTATTATGTAGTCTTACATTGTTTGTCAAACACCTTTAAAACCCGTTCTGAATTTGATAACTGCGTTAGAAAGTTAGAAATGAAGGGACAAGGTATTGCCTATACAAAGAGTCATCGAACGGATACATCAAACTGCATGCCGTCTTAGTTGAAATCAAGAAACTAGCGATGTCCACTTCGAAACATTAAATTTCCTCACTGGGATATTCAAACGAAGAGTGAGTGATATAGGATTTCTCAAAAGTCCTTGACACATTTTAAGAATCTCTCTATTCTAAAAAAAAAGTAACCGCCACTGCCGACGCCGCTGCCGTTTTAGAAATGTCACGACACTCGCGCTTTTCTAACTCTCAGCGCAAAAACCATTGAACACAAAAATATGAAATTTACATCGTTTGTAGAGAATTGTTCGAAAAGCACGCTGAAATAAACCGTTTTTCGATTTTGGCGATACTTCAAGAGCTGTTGAATTTCAAAATTAAGGTAAGCAAAAAAGTGCTATCAGTTCGCCTTGCGGACACGCTAACAACAACAGAACCACGAATCTTTGTAGGCATGTATAGCCCTAGCCGAATTTTAGCACCTCGTCACCCTTTTTTTGAATTTCGATTTAGTTTAAGGAAAATCAAATTTTTTAATTTCACAAAATTCTCTATTTCGCGATGGGACCCATTTTAAAAAAACGGATATATTGCAAACTATAAAGCATAACGCATTGCAATTTTTGCAGCATAAACTCACAACTACCGTCTATCTTTTACAAAAAAATTAAGAAAAAAATCATTTTCTGATTTTTAAGCATTTTGTAAAGAAGCAAAAAAAAGGAACGAGTGGTTTATTCGGTTTTCAGTGTTAACCACACAGGAAAGGTCTGGTCCCGTTACCTGATGCGGTGGTGTCGCAGCTACGTTTTGCACTATCTTCTCACTGGGTGAAAAGACAGGCTACAATCAAACTGGTAATGACGCAATGCTTAATGACATAGCGACGCTTTTAAAGTTCGGCGTTTTCCACCGGCATACGTCAATACCTCTATCTAAATATAGGCTTTCTCGTCGTATATGAAAAGCAAAGAGGTTAAATGCGCGACTGTTCGTCCGCGAACTGTTCGACCACTTCTAAATGACCGAGAGATCCGAAAATTCGCATGCTGATAGGTCCTAATGTCCATATAGCTAGAAAATCCGAAACCAAAAATGGCGGCTTTAGAACATTGTCTGCTTGAAATTTTCGCGAATTGTTAGACTACTTTTAAATACTCTAGAGATCTAAAAATTGGCATGCTGCTAGGTGTTTAACACACCTTCTTTTATTTAGCAATTTTATAGAAGGTTTTCATAATTCGTTTGTTTGTTTGTTTCTTTGTCTTCGGGTACAACGACAACCATGAACAATTCTAAAAGCTATAAGCAGTTGTCCATCATAATGTGGGTCTGCGGGTTTTAGGAAATGGACAGACGAGCACACACTACTCATGCCTCATTACGAACTTCAACACGGTCTCACTTAAGACCATAATCACAACTCGACTACTGGAGCTGATGCCTTATCACGAACTTGAGCACGGTCCCACTTAGGAACGTAATCACAACTCAACCACTGGAGCTGCAAGAATTTTATAATCGACTGATGAGAGAGAGAGAGGGAGATGAAAGAAGGAGAGGAGTGGAGGAGAGGAAAGAGGAGAGGGAGGAGAGATAACGAGAGAGACAGAGGAGATAGAGAGAGAGAGGAGAGAGAGCGTAATAGAGCAGAGAGAGGGAGATGGGTGAGGGAGCGGAAAGAGTGGGAGGATAGATAGCAGTGAGGGAGCAGAAAGAGGAAAAAGCAGAGAGACAGAGATAGAGAGGAGAGACGAGAGGCAGATATAGGAGAGACAGTGAGAGAGGTGACAAAGACAAGACAGACAGAAAGAGGAGAGAGTAAGAGAGAGGAGAATGAGAGGAGAGATAGGGGAGATGATAGATAGGGGAAAGGAGAGAGGCAGATAGGAGAGAGAGGACAGACAGAGATAGAAGAGAGTGAGAGAGGGGAGAAAGACAGGACAGACAGATAGAGAAGAGAGTAAGAGAGAGGAGAATGAGAGGAGAGAGAGGGGAGAGGAGACAGATAGGAGAGAGAGGAAAATGAGAGGAGAGATAGGAGGAGATGAAAGAGAGAGAGCGAGAGAGAGGATATTGAGGGACAAGAGAGAGAGAAGATAGAGCGGAGAAAGAATGGGAGATTGAGGGAAGAGTAAAGAGGGAGATAATAGAGGGAGGAGAGAGAGCGAGAGAAAGGAGTTTGAAGATAAGAGATAGGAGAGAGAAGAGAGAGGGGAGAGAGGAGGGGAGAGAGAAGAGAGAGAGAAGAGGGGAAGATGAGTGAGGGACAGGAAAGAGGGGAGGGGGAGGAGATAGCGAGAGAGACAGGAGTGAGAGGAGAGAGTCAGGAGAGGGAGCAGAGAGACAGGGATAGAAGAGACAGAACAGAGGAGAGAGGGAGTGGAAAGACGGAGACGTGAGAGACTAGAGAGGGACAGAGACCGAAGAGAGGAAGAGGGAGAGTGACAGAAGATGAGGAAAGGCTATAAGAGAGAAAGAGCGTAACTGTATGCAGAATTATGATTTTTAATTCAGTATGAATGAATTGGCAGAATGATCAGGACTCACTTGGCTGGTCACGAAATCTAGCGCTATGAAAATCTGTTGAAGGTTTTTAGATATTGAAAATGGACGATGCCATCGCCCATTTTCATTATCTCCACGTATTTAATATATATTTACCATTTTTAGATATTTCCAGAGAGATAATTCTTATAATAATATATATAAACGATTCAAAAAGCGAGCGGTACTTGGTTATAAGAAAGAAGCAAAAATAATGAGGCAGAGATGAGTTGCCAAGTCAGCTAGTTGTTCTGTCAAGGAAGTTATTGAGATTTTAGATTTATTTGACATCACTAACTTAGAAGAGCTAATGATTCACAGAGGCGGAAGTTATTGTGGAGAAAAATAACTTTTTCTTTCTCTCTCAGTTGACATGTGTCTTATGACTACAGTATTTATTTTCTTTAAAAAAATGAATAGTTATGAAATGAGACGATATTCTTTCAAATGCATTGGCGTTTTGTACTCGTACCTTTGTGACTTTTCTGGTGCAAATCTTGAAGCTAAGTTTGTTTATTAAATCTTCTTCAAATTGCTCGTGAGATTTCATTCTATTTTGGTTTGGACATCAGCTGATTTTATCTGTTTTCAAAAATGCAAAACAAAAAAAATCCCGAGAAAGTATGAAACTCATGACGTCTTAGAAAATGTCGTTGTATTGAGTCCGATAGCATCGTGGGCGCCTGATAAAAGAAAACTAAACGTTTTATCTGTCTATAAGAGACGCATCGGGATCGATCAGCTCAGAATAAAGAACTGCGGAATTCTTCGGAATTTCCGCCTCGATTATTTATTGTACATGCTGTCAATACGCTTTCCAAATATCTTGACACATTGCGTCACACTGTGCCAACGAAGAAGATAAACGGGAGGGTTGTACTCCCCCACGTAAACGTAAGCATCTTAAAAATATTTAGCTGACATAAACTGTGAAGTGGAAATGACTGATATCGGAATGTGAAAAGTAGGAAACATACATTTGCATGTAGGTTTGTTTAATCTCTTTCAGAAATATCCAAAAAAGTGTCGCTATACAAATACCTACAAACTGTTCAAGAAGTAAAGCTAGATGGTTAAATATTTCCACTTTTGTAAGTATGGCTGGGGTTCCTACAGCACAGTAAGTATAGTTTAAAAAGATACCAACCAAACATTTTGTCTGAAAAGCGAGACACCAGTGTTTGGAAAGCATAATAAAAATACAGTCTACAGAAAGAATTGATAGAAGCTTTATATAAAAACCACACTTAAGAAATAATTCAACGCTTTGTGGAGTAAGGGCAGAGCAGTTTAATTTTCTGGAGAGATGTCACTACATAGGTAACGTATGTAGACAATAAAACAGAAGAAATGCTGGTATAAGATTTCTTCAAAAACCTCCCTGGTAAAAACGGAATGGATCAATTGTTGCAGCGTCGCATTTTTGATCACGTGCTAAACGCATGCTCATTCTATATTCAGATGACGGGAAGCCTCAGCGAACCCTTTCTAATTTTGAAGTCCAGATTTTCAGGTGCTTATACTGACCGACAAAAACTTCTTTCGTCTTTCACAAACACTATGGAAAAATGAGAGACGACGAAGAAACACTCTCACATTCAAGTTATCTCGAAGAGCTTTACACCTCTCATCACTGAAGTTTCTCATTATTAAATATCTAAGTTATGAACTCAGAGCTTTACACCTCTCATCACTGAAGTTTCTCATTATTAAATATTTAAGTTATGAACTGAGAGCTTTACACCTCTCATCACTGAAATTTTTCATTAGTAAATATCTAAGTTATGAACTGAGAGCTTTACACCTCTCATCACTGAAGCTTCTCATTAATAAATATCTAAGTTATGAACTCAGAGCTTTACACCTCTCATCACTGAAGTTTCTCATTATTAAATATCTACGTTATGAACTCAGAGCTTTACACCTCTCATCACTGAAATTTTTCATTAATAAATATCTAAGTTATGAACTGAGAGCTTTACACCTCTCATCACTGAAGTTTCTCATTAATAAATATCTAAGTTATGAACTCAGAGCTTTACACCTCTCATCACTGAAGTTTCTCATTATTAAATATCTAAGTTATGAACTGAGAGCTTTACACCTCTCATCACTGAAATTTTTCATTATTAAATATCTAAGTTATGAACTCAGAGCTTTACACCTCTCATCACTGGTTTCTCATTAATAAATATCTAAGTTATGAACTCAGAGCTTTACACCTCTCATCACTGAAGTTTCTCATTAATAAATATCTAAGTTATGAACTCAGAGCTTTACACCTCTCATCACTGAAGTTTCTCATTAATAAATATCTGACAATTAGTATCATAAAAGTGACGATACTTTATGCTATATTATGAGTGTTTATCTAAAAACTGGTGATTTTCTTGTAATCATTTTTGGTTGGAGCTCGGACGTTACATGCAAAACAGGAGGGGGAAATTGTCATTATAATGAAAAAAGAAGAAGACAAGGGCGCGGAAAAGTGAAGTTATTTAATGTTATAACAAAAAAAAATTTACGTTGGATCTAAACACTAATAAATATATACACAATATAACTTCCGGAAATCCTCAAATGGAAGATAGAAAATGATGTGAATAACGAACGTCATAGTCACAGATGTCCGATAAAGAGATTGTATATAAAGTTTAAAATCATTAAGAGAGACATTTTGGGAAAAGCAAATAGCTATTCAAGGCAATCTATAATAAAATGCTCAACTCGGTAAATTTAGAAAAACCATATCAATATACCCTCAATGGATAGAAATGATGGGATATGTACCTGGTAACGGGCAAGTCCACCTTTCGCCCGAATAAGGGTAGTCACATGGCGAGGCATTGATTCCATGCGTTACGAATGCGTTCCACATGTATCTTCATCCATACTTGCTTCACCTCTGTCCATAATTCCGTCGTAGTCCTGTGTGGTGGATCCGAAGCTCGAACGAAACTTTCCACAGCATTCCAAAGATTTTCCACATAGTTCATGTCCGGTGAAGGTGGAGACCATTCCAGGGTAAGAGCTTCTCTATATCATGAAAGCGGTCCACAGGTATCTATCTCCATTCATGCTTGCTTCACCGATGTCCCTATTTCCTTCGTATTCCTGGGTTGAGGATCCAAAGCTCGAACAGAATTTTCCACAGTATTCCAAAGATTTTCTAGAGACTTAATGTCCGGTGAAGGTGGATGCTATTCCAGAGTGTGAACTTCAGAGAAATGCTCTTCCGACGAAGTCACCTGGACTCTAGTCCATTAGGCAATGGGGTGCATATTGTACAAAGGGGGTGCGTAATAACTCTCAGTATATGATAAAGTAATATTCTATTTAGGTAGTCCATTTTAGTCATGGCGAGATGATTCCGGCCAGTATCAGTGTAAGTCATCAGGATTCATAGTAATTAATTACGAAAGAGGAAAATAAAGAGAAACACAGTTTCAAACCGTACGACAGATAGATCATCGTTTTTCCTAGGAACCAGCTGTACCATGATTTCTAATCTCTCGGTGTAGATCACAAATATACGAGATCCTCTAATAAACGCTATCCCGGTTTCAATTTCATCAAAATATGATACAGAAAATGATATATGCGTTTACTGAAATAACTGCTTTGAAAATGAATATAATTCACATTTTTATGTCACTTATGTTATCCATTGAAAAGCTAATTTTTATGACTCTTTCCTTTAGAAGAAACATCTCTCCATAAATGCAGATGCCCTTAAAGAAGGAACTTTTTGTGGAAATTGTTTCAGTGTGGGCAACTGAAACTCATCGACCGAAATAAAAATAGAAAGTTATATCAGGAGCAGTTCCTTTTAAAATTGAAAATGTTGGGCAACGCTTGAAAGTTTTATTTATCATAGTTACAGCTACACTTCAGAGAGAATATTTAAACTTTCTTTCAGAAGTGGATATATTGCGACAAATATTAAAGTCGAGATATTCTTTGCCTTGACGAAAGAGTTACTTATGCCGAGTATTGAAAACAACTGCTCAGCGTATGAAGAACTCTGATAATGATTTCAGTGACACAATTAACAGCAACCTTTTTCGATCGGAATTTTTAAAAATGCATATGTCATAAAAAAATTCAGAAATACGATTATATATCAGCAGCTCATAAAGAAACAAGCAAATGCAAAAATCTGTAATAAAGAAATACAGAAGTTCGGACATGAAAGGATGTGCTAAAATTTAAACTCAATTTTTATGATGCATCAGAAAAAGCTCCATATCCTCTTTTATTAATATACATATTATATATTATATTATATATATGTGGGCTTGCCCGTTACCAGGTACGTCGTTCAGAGGGTTTTTCTTAATTCTTTAAATTTCAAGTGAGTCCTTCGATTTTCATACTTTTTGACAATGAATCGTTGAAGAACGCTTTTTTATCGCTAGACACTCTTGAAATAATTATATTTTCAATAAACTCGTTTCATATTTTACATATGAGATGCTAAAATGTGTAACATTGATCCATTTTTCTGTTCTTCATGCTTCTTCAATTCACTACTGCATTAAAGTCCCTTTAAAAAATGTTCTTTCCTGTTCGTATCCCAAATCTCCTCATTTATTGCCATCAAAAATAAACACAATTTCTTCACATCGTCTTCTTCGTGTATCTCATCGCCTTTTTGACAACATGCAGTAACAGGTTTCTAAATTAGCTGTCATCATGTTTGACATGATGACTAGATCACCTGCGTTTGAAGAAATCTGTGACACACGTCGTTCATCTTATTTACTTGAAATGTTTCGACGCATCCTTGTCGATTTTAATTTCTATTACTCTTAGTTTATTCATCATTTGTTCAATCACACTTCATATATACACGCTCGTATCAGAATAATATGACTACCTACCTAATAATGATAATAACCACCATTGGTCCAGATGCCAGTGGCGAAAGTGCGGGACATGGATGTAATGAGGCCCTGAAAGGCTGCCCGAAGCACAGGAACCCATTCGGACTGCATCAGAGCACGGATGTCCCAGAGATGACGCGGTTGTGGGTCGGCATGTCGAACCTGTCAATCAGAATTATCAGAAAAGTGCTCTATGGGGTTGAAGTCTGACGATTTAGCCGGACAAGGGAGAACAGAGACATCGTTGTCGTGTTCCTGGAACCAGTCATGCACCCCCTTAAGGACGTGATAAGGCGCACTGTCCTTTCGGTAGACACCATCACCACCAGGGTAAACTTCCGACATGAAGGTATGCATGTGGGCAAGAGGACGGACAGGTAGCCATTGACTTTCAGGGTCTCATCCGGTAGTACCATCGGTACCCAGGTCATACCAGGTAAACATCCCAAAGAATTGAACACTGGTACCGCCGGCCTGTACATGACCAACAAGCGTTTCCGGGTGTTGGTTCTCGTGTGTCTGACGCCGTATCCGCCACCGCCTGTCATTTCTGTGGAGTAAAAACATCGATTCGTGGAAGAGGACAACTTTTTGCACTCTTCCACTGTCCAATGACGGTAGTCCCATGCGAACTGCAGACGTCGTTGCCGATGGACCTATGTTAACATGGGTGCATTGACACAGCGTCGACTATGGAGACACACGCGTAACAGGGTTCGGCTCTACTGCTATCACGGACACGTACCTCGGTGCCCCAGCGTTTAATTGCATGGCCAATTGCTACACTTTTGCGCGTCGATTGCCTTTTACCAGTGTTCGGAACCGACGTTCTCCTCTGGGGTCGATGGCCTTTGACGGTACACAGTTATGACGTCGGAAGGTACTCGGTGTGCTAGCGTTTCATTCTTGGTACACCCTTACTACAGCACCTCGCGAACAGCCCACGAAGTCTGCTGTTTCTGAGATGCTTGTGCCCTTGGCGCGGTATCCGATGATCATTCCTTTTTGCACGTCCGTCAAATCATTGCCATTGTGCTCACGTGACGCACTATAACTCATCTGTCCTAGCTGACCTTGTCACGTGCACTCTGTGATGCGCCTGGACGGGTGCACTGTGATACCGGGGATGGTCATATTATTCTGATACTGTAATTTCCGGTCACCACAAGGGATATACGGTAATCATTTACTTCCATGTACAAGCAAAGCGAGACGATTTGTCATTTAAAAATGTTTTTCATTTTCCCAAATGCCATAAAACTTAGTTATATGCTTCATTTTGTTCACCGTCTTACTGAATTTCAATAGGTTCAACCTTGTCGTTTTCCATTGTATTGTCTCTTGGTGGTATTTTATTGCCGTAATTATAATTATTTTCATTTTTAACTTAGTTTATGCAGTAGCTTGTCTTAGCGTAGGTATTTTTTATACCAAATATCCCAAGTTCTCAGTTAAAATAATCATAACATTTTCAAAAACGAGCTTTCTTCGTATTGTTTTGTGTGCTTTCGTTTTGCCAATTCGATAGCTGAAACAGTTGGGAACATACGATTTTATCTAAAAACTACTCGAATTCATCGAATACGAAAGGGACTAATTTTTATCCAACCAACATTTTACCGAAAGACTACATATTCGAAACAAAAATAAATTCATCGAAGGCGAAATCATCGAATGCAAAATCATCAAATGCAAAATCATCAAAATCAAACTCACAGAACGCGCACTTTATCAGAAGACGATTTTTTTCGAACACTGTGAAACAAATTTATTGAAATAATAATTTTTTCGATGAATTACTTTAAAATCTTGAAAATGCAGCATTATCATCTTTCGTAATAGTAACCGTACAACACTGTTTAAAATACGCTCATGGGCAGCGTTATGAGAAGTTATGATTTTTTTTCCATGTAAGGACAAATAATATAACTTTTCGTTAATGTAACGTTTAATGAAGTTTTTTATTTGTGAATGATCTAATTAAATTACTAAAGTACCACATATTTTAAAGCTGAAAATGCTTTTCTGGAATTATTTTGGAACGATACAAACTTTTGCGATTATTTAGTAAAATTAAAAGTGGTTTGAGAGTCCTTAATTTTCTTTTTTATTACCAAACAGTTTGGTGGAATGAGTTTTATGAATACCGTTCATTCCAGTTTGTTATTGCGAATGCGCGTTTCTGGAAATCCATGAAGGGTGTTGAATTTCAAAGTTTCAGAACACACGTTCTTTTCTAAAAAAAAAAAAATGCACTTTTAATTTCTCAATCAAGTTTCTTCTATGTGGTCTGAAAATTATAAATTAGCTTTCGTTTATTATTTCAAATTATTTGTTAAAGTTTTTTAAATTTCATTAAATTATTTCAAAGAAATTCAAGATCCGGTCAAAATAAAACAAAAAAAAAGCGTTAAAAACTAGTATATTTTAAAAATCCGGTGAATCGGACTTTATTCTATGTTATAAAACATCACCATCAATTTTCAATGGGTGTCACAAAAACAACTCATAAATCAGGTTTAATCACTGATTCAGCTTCCACAAATAGTTGATTATCGTATTCCCTTTATTAATGATGGCACTATAAGGAAAGTGACTTTAAAATGAGGGAAAAATTAACTGTACTGGACAATTTTGTTTTATTCCTGCGCACACTCGAAATATGGAAACATCCCAATGTGGTCTCTGAACTACCGTTATTATTACTCGATGAGAATTTCATTTACTTGTACTTGTTTTTTTTTCAAAAATATGCCCTACAATGGATGAATTTTCCCTGATTTGGCGTTCGATGATTTCACCTAAAACGCAACTTTCGAAAAAGTACCCATCGATGCATTCTCCTTTCGATGACATCGTGTTCAATGATTTCGTCTTCGATGACTTATTTTCGATGTTTTCTCATTTAATATGCTTCGTTTCTGAAATTTTCTTTTTTAGGTGAATTCACCTGGAGCCTATACAGTTCCACTACAGCGATTGTATAAATGTTTGAGAGTTTCCGCTCCTAATTTATTTTTTTACATGGAATTAATCACTGATTCGTTGTAACTGTGTCATTGAAGTTGCGTCAGTATATACGTGGTTTAAAGTTTCACTATTTGGTGCATATGTGACTTGCTTTAAAAATCAGGTTTGGAGTTACACAAAGAAGGTTTAATCCTTTAACGACCATGACCCTAAAATCTTGTATTACTCTAAATACCATAACGCCCGAAACTCTCTGTTTGGTTTCACTTCTTTGTTTAATAACAATAATAGTGACTGAGGGTGACTCCTGTTGATCCCTCATAGGTCGTTAAAATTTGAAAAACAGGTAATGGTAGAAAATCTGACTCACTCTAGGTGTTTCGGGCTGCTATGGCCGTTTGTATGTACGGGCGTTTTGGGCGTTATGGTCCTTAAATGGTTAATCACCGATAAATTACTGGAGTCTGTCATTACACAAAGCATCTATTCAGGTTTTTTTCAGCATTCCCAATACGTCTAAGGAAGAAAACCGTGCAGCTCATATACACTGAATGATAACTGAGTTACGACCACTCCTGTCAAAAGTGGATGCGACCCGTTGACCAAGTGATTTCCATGAAGGCGCGATTAGTCGACAGACCTAACATATAAAAAGTGCCAGTGGAGCAGTATGTAGTAAGGAGAGTTGTAACAGGTGATCCACGGAGTACTGCACAAGACTATGTACAGATCAGTTAAAATGCTGGAATCTTGGTATGTACACGTACCATTCGCAGATAACTTCATTCCATGGGTTACCGTGGTCGCGCGGCTGCTCAGAAGCCTTTCATCTCGACTCGGAATCCTACTCGTCGTTTATCATGGTGTAAAGAACATTTATCGATGACCGTATATCAATGGAAATGTGTCCCATCGACTGCCGAATCCAGATGCACGATCCATCAGTCTGATGGCCGTGCGTGCTCACGGCGGCAGCCGAGGGAACGATATTTACCACAGTGTACTGTTTCTACGGTCGAGTTTGGAGCTGGCAGTGTAATCGTATGTGGGTGTTTTTCGTGATATAGTCCCACGCCCATTGGTTATCGTGGACAGACCTGTTAACGAGCACGTCTACCTCGATATTCTGGACAATTATGCCCTACCAACTCTGTGGCATAACTATGGAACCGAGCCTTGTTGGTACCAGCATGATAATGCACCAAGCTATAAAGCAATGACTGTTACGGCGTGGTTTGAAGATAATGCCATATCGTGTGAGGACTAGCCTGCACAGAACCCTGATATTAATCCCATAGAACACCTATGAGATGAATTAGAGCGCCGCATAAGAAGTTTGTGACCAAGGCCTACTACTAAGCAATAGTTAGTGGCCTCATTATGTACTGAATGGAAGCGCATACCTATTGCTGTGTTCCAAAACCTTGTCGAAAGCATATCTTGAAGGGTTCATGCATGCATTAAGGGCAAAAGTGGACCGACACCGTATTAATGTATGTCAAAAAATGCTATGTTGTGTTTCTCTTCTAGGTATCTGGTAACTTTTATCAATGTAGTGTATATATATATATACAGGGTGTTCGTGAACTGTTTTGACAAAAGAAGAGGGGTGATAGTACCCACCAACATGAACAAAATTTACAACGGGACCTAGGGTCGCATTCCACTCTGAGTGTCAGAAAATAGTGACTTCGAAATACGTCCAACAAGCACCAGTCGTCACCTCAGACGTCATTTCTTTCGTACCGGAGAAGTAGCACATTGCCAAAACCTCCCCGTCAAGCATTTACCGTATGCAAATTGCCAGAGAAAAGACGCAGCATCGACAGTTTTAGCTGATTGGCTTATAAAGGTGCAGTAGACACTTCCTGAATGCCACATATCCCGCACGATGGATCGGACGTGGCGGACCTCTGGCAAGGCCTCCGCGGTCACTGGACTTAAACCCACTGGACTTTTACTTCTGAGGGCACATGAAATCATTGGTGTACGAGACGCCTGTGGACTCTGTGGAAGATCTTGTCGCGAGAATCATTGTTGTAGTGACGGGATAAACACGACACCAGGAGTCTTCGAGAGGGTGCGCCAGTCTTTCATTCGCCGGTGTGAATTGTGCAACGGCACCCGATGCCGTCCCTTTGAGCATCTACTTTGAGTCTATCCCTGATCTCCATAAATGGGACTGTGCAACTTATGATGTCGTTAATTCTCTTTCTTTGCACTGTTGAAAGTTTAACTTGGACATCTAACTTTACTCTTTTCTAACACTCAGAGTGAAATGCGACCCTAGGTTCCATTGTAAATATTGTTCGTCTTGATGGGTACTATCACCCCTTTCCTTTTGTCAAAACAGTTTACGAACACCCTGTATAGACCAAACAGCCTCCTGTCAGTCGTTAATAAAATCTTCACTAAGGTTTTTTTACATCGCTTGAAGAGTAACACTAGATATGGATCAACCGAGATGACAAGATGAAGTTCAGGAGCACTATAGATGGTATCCATATACTGAGAGAACTAATCGAAATAACTACGGAATACGAACTACTACTACGGATGACTTTTATTGATTACGAAATGTCATTTAATTCCGTGAAACCAGCACTAGTTATAATGTATTTGAAATTCTGCGATATTGAAGATTCACACATTAACATATTAATATCATCTATGAAAATGGAAGTACAAAGGGTTGGCGATTTTAGAATACAGCAAGAATAAAAACTGGAAAAGGAGTGATACAAGGTGACACCGTATCTCACAAAAACTCTTAAATTCCACATTCGAGAATCTCTTTCAATAAATGAACTGAAAATAAGTAGTGATAAAGATTAGTGGAGACTATTATACTCAAGTTCGTTTTTCCAATGACATGGTAAAAGTACCCTTCCACTGATGGATACTTATGTTAAGTACCCTTCGACTGATGGGTACTTATAATAGTACCGGCTAATAAAAATAGTACTAATTATTTAGCGACTGATGGGAGAACTCCAGAGGTAACAGATACCTACATCTATGTTGGACAACATATATAAAGTGATGGCCATGGTGATAAGGAAATAGAGGCTGTGGATGGCCTAGTGGTCAGCGTCCATGCCTGCCTACGGCAAGACCTTAGTTTCGATCTCAGACAGGTACAAAAGCTCGAACCACTAAATATCCGCCGTGTGTCGGATGGGCACGTTAAACCGTCGGACCCCGGGTACTGGCTCACCGGCAATAAATAAGGGCGTCTTCCTTCTCCTTTCTGCCTCGCTTCCGTGTCACTTTCCTATCGGGCACTCTAGCCCAAATCTCCTAGCTTCCTATTTTTAAGGGTTGTTTAAGACCTGGGGTTAGACACTCCCTTCCTAAAATCCTCTACATATGACCTGACCTGATAGGGAACTCATTCGGCGAATAAAACTTGGTTTTAGACCACTTGAAAAATAAAAAACGTACAATTTTTAAGAGCAATATACCATTATATCTTAAAAGTGTTTAATCAATGCATCCTTCCTGTTCTTAGATATAGAGCAATGACATGAGCCTTAACTGAAAAAGACATAGAGATGTTGCCCACTACTTAAAGGAGCATCCTTTAAGTCTTGTGCAGCTTTTGTATGCATGCCCGGAAAGATCAGAACAGTAACTCGTGAATTCGGAAAATGACAAGTGTGGATGACACCGTCATTAAAAGTAAAATCCCTGAAATGGCAAAGCGCTGGACATTTTACTAGGAGAACGGACTACCGATGGACAACGGAAACTATGTACACCAAAGGACAAGATATTTCATATTTTTCCTGGTTACACTAAACATGTATCTCACTATGATCCTTTCATGCAGTCTCTGTATGCCTCTTTTCGTTAAGCTCCTTATCCCAGCTCCATATGTAAGAACGAAAGGATGCATTGATTAAGAGGTTTTCTTTTAAGATACGGTATATATTTATTTTACTTACTTATTTATTTATTTATAGATAAAAGTGAGATAGAACGATACATGTTTAATTATTGCTATTGCTTAAAAACCGGAATTCCTTGATTGCCCGAAAGCGCAAGCAGCAGCTATGAGAGGCATGCCTTAAATTAGAAGTTAGTCCATGTGAATAATTCATTGGTTATTGGAAGTGTAAATTGTTCTAATGAACAACGGACAGGTAAAATATCGAATTATTATTGGATCCTTATGGACTTCCACCCAATATCTGAATTAGAAATTGGCAATGTATTTCCCTCAGTGGATTCCACTCCGAGTCTGGGTGGCTTGCACGAAATTTCAGATCGAGCACTTTATGCAATATTTTATTTCGTGTCGTTTTTGAATAACACATCGTTCTGCATAAAATGTTCTATAACGGTTTTTATATCAAAGAAGGAATATCATGATACTCCTAGTTATTTTTGTCTTTATACCGTAAGTACAATTTCTAAAAAGAACTTTGAATCAATCCATTGGAATAGGCTGAAATCTAAAACAATGATTTGCAGCAAAAAAACGTTTTTCAGCTTTGACGCCTATGCTGAGAATACCTATCCACTATTGACTTCATTAGATAACTTCAAACGTTACCAGAGGTCTATTAACAGAGAATTTGAAGCTATTCAAGGTGTATGACAATATAAAATCTCAACTTCTCAATGATGTTCCGGACATTGACGCCAAATTCCATTCTGATACATTTTTTCTAATTTTGTAATGGAAGTGTTTTGTATCCATCTTATTCTGGAAGTTCCAACCTGTATTTATCAGGTAGATTCCATTTAATTTTCAATTGTACGATGAATGAGTTGTCACGTTTTCCATTAAAACTTGGTTGTAATTTGAACACACAACGCGTAAACGCAATTGAATTTGCTTTTTCTTTCTTTGTGGTGCTACGCAGACTACTTCGCAAAATATTCTATATCATACCGAAAGTATACTGGACTGATTGTGCTTAAACTTCGAATGGTATGTAGAAGTCACTTTCTGTATTTGATAGGGCGAAGAAAGTGAAAGTATGCTATTCTATGTTGACGTGGAAAACCTTACTGCCTTGCTGCCTGTACCTATTGATGAATCGTTAGGGCACTTGGGTATATATAGCGTTCTGAAAATTAATATATGATTTGTAGAAGGAAATTCAATGGCGCATCACTATTTAGTCTTAGCCACTACTGTAAATATCGTCAAATGATGAGGTCAATTTTTTAAGTTCTCCCTTAATAATGCATTTGTATGTCACACACGCGCACACACACACACAAATTGTAGTGATATTTATATTTTCTCCTGAAGTTGGTAGTTTTCAGCCTGCCTAAATGTGTTACCTTTTGACATACTATATATTTGTTAGTGAGGGACAAATTAAAAAAAATGACATAGTCTCGTTATTCTACGATATGTACAGTTATGGCTAAGACTATATATTTATGTACATTAGAGTTCATTTCTACGCATCTATTCTTCACGGTCTTGAGACACGATCCTGGCATTGGTTATTCCTACATTACTCCTCAATCAGAAGGCTGTATACATCTCGTTGTATACATAACAATTGGCCAGTTCTCGTATCATCAAAACTGAAATCTCAAGGAAACGAAAATGGTTTACAACGTGTGATATTTTTTACGACACTAAGACGTCACTTCGTCAGTTGTTCACTGATAAGCTAATTTAAAAGATGGTGTGGTACAACACTTGAAATTGCAGCAATGGGTCAAGCTCTCAAAGCTGGAGTATGTTACGAAATTTCTTTGTGGGGATGCGTAGACACACACGTTAAAGGTAAAGATAAATGCAAATTCAACAATATACCAAATGTCCAGACGATGAAATATGAATACATCCTGTAATGCTGGGTGCAAAAACCTAATCGCTTCCCGGCAGTTGAGACAATGAGTCACATTTCACCGACGTGTATGCGTACAGTGTTATTGTAGAATTCAAAGGCACGATAATTTTACCATATATTTGGGAACGGGACTGGTTGTGCTAATAGTGAGCAAGTAATTCGTGCTGATGTAAGATGATAAATTCAAACACTCAACGTGAATCAGGAACAGCAAACAAAAATCATCGCTCCTTCCACGTTAATAAGTGAGTCTCAGAAAAATTTCAATCGGCCGCCAACGGGAACCGAACCCAGGGTCTTTCAGTTACGCGCCGAACAGGCAACCACTGCACCACAGCGGCCTCGTATTCTGCAGACTCACGTATTACTAACTGCCAAACTACATGGAAGGTTGCTTCATGGAGCCCCGCACAGTGCTGGGGATTCACCAAGGATGGAAAGCAGCAACAGAACAAATAACTAGGAGGCTAATGGATAATAAATTCAAACACTCGACGTGGATCAGGAACACCAAACAGAAATCATCTCTCTTTCCTCGTTAGTAAGTGAGTATCAGTAAAATGATGTCGGAGACATGCTTAACCCTTTAACGACTATGACCCCAAAATCTTGTATCACTCTAAATACCATAATGTCCGAAACTGTCTGCTGTTTCACTTCTTCGTTTATTAACAGCAATAGTGACCGGGGGTGACACCTTCTGATCCCTCATAGGTCGAGAAAATTTAAAGAACAAGTAACAGTAGGAAATCTGACTGACCCTAGACAGACGTTTCGGGCTGCTATGGTCATTTGTACGTAGGGCGTTTTGTGCGTTATGGACGTTAAAGGGTTAATCCGTTCTCGGGAAAATATTGTCTCAATATGAAGAAATTGTTTTATAAAGTATATAGGTCTCTCACTACTGTGCTCACTGGTGCATTGTTTCTGAGGATGACACAGTTTTGGTGTTGAAATGTCTTAAACATATACTTATTTTAATTGTATGTGATTTTTACCATTAAATTGTGTCGTGCAACAGATGGCAACTGTTTTCAATTTAATAGATATTATCTCTGTTATTCATGTCGAGATTGTGGGTTTCTTTTATTTTTCCTCCGCCTAATTCCTGTCCCAGCTGAGACGACCAGCTAGAGACTAACGTCTCTGACCACTTTGTTACAGGGCAGGACAATCCTGGGTTTATCTGTCCCTTTCCCATAAGAGGTACAAATATTTAAATCAAAATACTATCAGAGCCCTTTCTCCAACACTCTAATTTTGCAACAATATGAATGTTCCTCACCCTTCACTCCATGCATTATTTCATATTGAGTAGCATGATCCCCGCAGTCTCTCGGTAATTTGATTCATCTTGAAATCCAGGGAGGGAGTGCACCTTCATGCGGATACTTGCTGTAGCTGTCACCTTGTCATGCTTCAGAATGTTCAATCTAATGACCGAGATGACTCCCCGCAAGGAAAGGCTCGGTGTTGGCTAATTCTCGGCATCATTATTATTACTTGAAAGAGAAGTCTCCTCCTTCGTGTACCATGAAATCATTATACAGTGCTCTTCTTGATATTCCCATTCTTGAGGAGGTGGTACTTGTTTAATGGAGAACGTCTTTGTCATACAAAGGTAATTGCTGGCACAAATGTGCCATATGTTTACTGTTTCCATGTATCAAGCCCTTCAGAAAAATTGAAAATTATATTGCCCTGGGGGCGGGAATCGAACCCATATCTCCCGATTTCCGTTCGAGAATGCTATTCGTTACACTACCCAAGACAAGGAAGTACCAATCAACTGAAGCTAAAGAGATGTAGCATACATCTGCTCAATTATGCTACATCTGCTGAGTTTTAGTTGATGAAAACTTCCTTGCATGCATCTTTTAAGCTATGCTATATCTGGTTAGCGTCAGTTGATTGGAACTTCCTTGTGTACATCTACTGAAACATCTACTTAACTATGATACAGACTGTACATCTGCTTAGCTTCATTTGATTGGAACTCCTTGGATACATCTACTGGAACATCTACTTAACTATGCTACAGACTGTACATCTGCTTAGCTTCATTTGATTGGAACTCCTTGGATACATCTACTGGAACATCTACTTAACTATGCTACAGACTGTACATCTGCTTAGCTTCATTTGATTGGAATTCCTTGGATACATCTACTGGAACATCTACTTAATTATGCTACAGACTGTACATCTGCTTAGCTTCATTTGATTGGAACTCCTTGGATACATCTACTGAAACGTCTACTTAACTATGCTACAGACTGTACATCTGCTTAGCTTCATTTGATTGGAACTCCTTGGATACATCTACTGAAACGTCTACTTAACTATGCTACAGACTGTACATCAGCTTAGCTTCATTTGATTGGAACTCCTTGGATACATCTACTGAAACGTCTACTTAACTATGCTGCAGACTGTACATCTGCTTAGCTTCATTTGATTGGAACTCCTTGGATACATCTACTGAAACGTCTACTTAACTATGCTACAGACTGTACATCTGCTTAGCTTCATTTGATTGGAATTCCTTGGATACATCTACTGTAACATCTACTTAATTATGCTACAGACTGTACATCTGCTTAGCTTCATTTGATTGGAACTCCTTGGATACATCTACTGAAACGTCTACTTAACTATGCTGCAGACTGTACATCTGCTTAGCTTCATTTGATTGGAACTCCTTGGATACATCTACTGAAACGTCTACTTAACTATGCTACAGACTGTACATCTGCTTAGCTTCAGTTGATTGGAACTTCCTTACCTGGGTAGTATCGGATATTATGCTCGAACAGAAACCGGGAGATGCGGGTTCGACTGCCGCTCCGGGGCAATAAAATGTTCAATTTTTCTGAAGGCGTTGCTACATGGAAATAGTAAACATACGGCGCATTTGTGCCAACAATCACATTTGTATTGCCTTCCGTGTATTTGTGAAGAAATATTTCTTCAGGGAGATTCGGTTCCTAATTATATGTATGAGGTTCGTTGTCATTTTTTACCGGTTCCGTGAACTTCACTTGTACAACTGTAAACTTCTATTGTAATGTACATCTTTCTGTTATTTTTTTTTGCCAGTTTGTTTCATCTTACACAATGTATTTACATACGGATAAAAGCAGAACAATAGAAGTGCGGGCCTCCAAGGAAGCGTAACTAGTGGCCCGTAGCTGACAACCGAAGAAGCCTCAGCATGAAGTGGAAGCAGCGGGACAGTGCATGCGTAGAAGCAACACGTGCACAGTCTCTCGTGGTACCAGTTAGTTGCAGACGATGCGATCGCCATCGTGTTATTTTACCATCGTGTTATTTTAGTAGATGTTAAGAAAAAAAAGCCATAAGTAGAGAGACGAAGTAATTTCCCAATGAAATACCGCTTCAACGAAGATTACCGTGGGAGGAAAATTATATAAATTATTAATTAACTGTAAGAAAAAAATAATTATTCTCATGTATTTGTAGAAACCCATTTCGTAGCAAAACGCCTGCACTAACACAAGAAGAATCGACAATATAAACTGCCATGAAACAAAACCACGCCGTTCCCATGAAGAACAAAAAATTCCGGACTTCAAGAGAAGTCCCGGAAAGACGTTGAAAAATCGTCATGTGCGAAAAAAAAAAAGAACTATACGAGTACAAAATGGATATTTTCATTAAAAAATGATCAAATATTTGAAAAAAATAAAGAAGCAAAGCTATGTTAGTATAATGTATTCGTCCATAGGTTGAATAATCAAGGGTAGTTTCGGACCGTGGAAAAAAATATATACAACGTTAAAAATGTAACAGAATGTGACATAAACGAGTAAATATACGGGTATTAATTAAACATTAGCCGTTCAAGACCTCAAGGACAGCACAAAACTTTGGAAAACGTCTTTCAGTTGGTACACGTTTTGAAAGCGATTGAAGTTGCTTTAAGGTAAATAAAAAAAATCGTTACGTTGAAAAAAAAATTGCGAATTACATGAAACGGACATTTATGAAAACTAACTCGAATACTGTAACATTAAAAAGAACATCCTTCGTTTCAGATTGTGCAGGACAGAAGCTCACTTTAAGCAAGCGTTCGCACCTGGCAAACTAGTGTAGTGGCTAAAGCGTCCGCTTCGCAAACAGCATGTCGTTTGTTCAACGCCCACCTGACCCACCGGGTCTTTTCCCGCACTTGTTGAGGAAATTTCCACAGCTCTGTGACGTCATGCAGATAAGTTTCGTTGGGAAAGAAAGAGGAGTTGTGCCTTCGGGAAACTGTGATTATTTTTCTTTTCTGACTACTACCGAGAAATTGGCGGACAAGGTTCGGCTCGCCATCAGTTACGTCACGTGATTTCCAGCTGCCACTGCCGGGAAACTGGCGGACCACATTAGGCTAGCCATCATTTATGGCTCGTGCTTGGAGGACCGCTTAATGGCCGCTTGTGGCAGCTACTGTCAGTGATGGACAACTGATGGGGGTGCCAACTGTTCGCCAGCTGCTGGTCTGAACTACTGGCATATGTGGTGGGTGCCGGGACATTTTTTTGACGATTCGGATGCGGCTTCATGGTGCTGGGCCACAGCTGGCACTTCTGGCGGCTGCCAGTGCTGGTTTGAGTGCTGGTCCAGCAAGACTGTTTTTGCTGATTTACTTCGCAACACACACATACACACACACACACACACAAATGCTTCTATCAAACATTTATCAATCACGTATTAAAAGAACACAGCTGCCATTAGGTGATTATTTAAAGCTATTATTATAATTTTGAATCTGGTTTCATGGAGATCATAGAGAAAACATTCCCAGCTGTGTTGTTGAATTCCATTGTTTAAGCGCAATTTGGAGCTATATTAATCCAGAATGCAAAATAATATTTCATCATTAGACGTAAAGTGTTTTTTCCGTATTTGATTAATTTTATGCATGTTAGGTTTTTATTAATGTTATATAGCTGCTAATCATTTAATAAGGCCTTTTTACGCTTTCCAACCGTAGGTTGAAGAAGCGTATATGCTCCAGCCTTGTCCGTCTGTTTGTCTATCCGTCCATCCGCCCGCATGATAAATCGCGTGAAAATGGTTCGATTTCGATGAAATGTCAGTATAAGGTAGGGGACAATCTGGGGACGAACCCTGTTGAAAAGGGGCGAAATGGGATCAAAGGTCAGGATACAGGAACGAGATTTATTCCACAGCCATTATCCTCATAACTTGACTGGAAATGCTTCTATTGTGACAAAACTTTATTACGTTGTTTCGGAGGTATACTGAACTAATTATGTTGAATATAATCGAAATGAGATCAAATGTAATGTCACAGCAGGGAAATGTATTCCACAGCCATTATCCTCATAACTTGAGTAATGATTTCTGGTATGTTGGAAAGCGTATCGTACTCAATGCATTGCCTAATGTTACTAACTTGTTTTTAATATTTTTAGCGCTTAATGAAAGGGGGGGGGACAACCTATATGTGGTATATACTATCCCGGTGGGATCACCCATTTCAGGTAGGCCACATTACTTTTGCCGGTTAACACGGGAATGAGAACAATCTCAATCTGCGACGGAAATTTAAAACCAAATACCACCAATGAAAATACGAAGTTAAGACAGAACTAAAGAAATTCTCAGCAACAGAAGAGCATTGGATACGCTGCGATCCAGCAAAAGGAATGTAATAACTGTGAAACAGAGATGTATAATCTTAGTTTATCCTGACGCTGTGCCTTTTTGTCTATATTTACCAGTCATACTGGGACTTTTTTATTTCTTGCTAAAATATTTTCCCCACTGTTGTCAATAAGACATTGATTGATACCTGATAAATTTCGTGGCTCACAAAAACTTAAATCAATTTCAACGCATCGTTTGCTTCTAACCAAAGTTTAAAAGCATAAGATTCGTTTGTTGTTCTTGGGATATAAAGATAGTGAATAATCACCTGTATTTAACTTATGGCTTAAAATATTCATCTTTCACACATGGCGTATCAAAAAGCAGCTACATAACATTTTGTTCGTATCGAGTAATTTATAGTGACAATGCAAGTTTTATCCGATTTCGATTCATATATAGCTGGTTTACAAAACAGTGTAACATTGACATAGTGAAATCATATTCTTTCTACTTGCCCAGCAGGTTGTGGGTCCGAATACCAGAAAACATAAGAATGTCGTGTTTATTTTAATGATAAATATGTTCACGCCTTTGTCTGAAACAAGTGTCTCCCGAATTAGAGAGGGATTTTTGTGGTTGGAAGTTTAAATGTGAGGTCTGGTTATTCCTACGAGTTTTGGCATAATTCGGGTTTTGGATGAAGCACGTGGGAGTGATCAAAGGTGCTGGACCTGTCCTTTCTTTTGAACCAGTTGCCTAAATTTAAAGAAAGGTGACTTTTTATTGCATTAGATGCGCCTGTTAAATGGCGAACAAGAAAAAAAAGATTAAGAGGTGTTTCTCTATCGCTCGATGCTCACCATAATCGTGAAAAAGAGACAAAAACATGCAAATGATGCTAGATTTTCTAACAAAACATAGTTCAGATAAAAATGTGTTTGAATATCCTCCTATATAGAGGGCAAGTAGCTAAGTATTGCTTAATTTTATTATGTATAAAGATATAAAAAGATGAAGTGACTTTATTATCAGAGTACACATTTTACGCAAGGTAATGTTCAGCTATTATTACGTAGAGTAATTATCCGAAGAGTTTTCAGTAAAATATATTTTGGAATCTACAAAACGATTCCAGGAACCGCCGGAATGCAAATATTTTGTTAAATTCCGGCGAATGCTTTCCACTCTGTGGTTCACCAGAGAGTGACCAATAAATTGAAGAATAACATGGAATAACCCGCGATCTCAATAAATGAAGAGGGAATTTAAAGTTTACACGAGGGAGAAATTTCGCAGAAGAGTAGAAATAAACTGTTTTTGTTTTGTTATATATTATCGGGTTGATGACTTGTAAACTTTAAGACTGCTGTTTTACAACGGCGCTGGAGGTTGCCATACTTCAAAGTAAATAATGTCAAAGGTTTTTCTCGCCAAGCTGACCCGGAAGGCATGCTGCGGTAAATCGGATTATGCTTGTTGTATCACAGATTTTCATCTCTTATCGAGCTATTGCATGACATTACCTAAGTCTCCGTTTTCTATAGCACGTCTCTTATAAAAATGATCGTGGTTTTTAGTTTGAAATTTTAGAATGATTGTCCTTGTATTTTTTTTCCGATGCACAGCTTTGCCTCTAGAGGGCGTAAATGCATATGATATAGAATTCAAAATAAATTTTATCCATATATTTGCTTCTAAATATCCGATTGAAAAAAATTATTTCTCCTTTCGATATCATTTACATCGAAGGCTATTTTTTGGCCGCCCCGGTGGCGCAGTGGTCTACGGCGATGGCCTCTGATCATTCGTCCGAACGGGGTCTGGTTTCGAATCCCGGTGAGGCATGGATGTTGTGTTTGTCTTACGGCACTGGCTCTCTCCCTTCCCTGGAACCAGTGACCCTAAATTAGACACGGGCGACTGCTTATAGCCCATTGAGTTGCTCACGGTGGTCGTTAAACCTACAATAAAAAAAAAGAAGGCTATTTTACGTACAGTTCCTTCTTCAAGTAATTTAGGCATTTTCAAGTATTTTAGATAGTTTCTTTTTCAAGTACACTAGATATTTTCAAGTAATTTTAATCACAGTTTCTTTTTTAAGTATTTTAATCACAGTTTCTTTTTCAAGTAATTCAGATATTTTCAAGTATTTTAGGTACATTTTCTTTTTCAAGTAATTTAGGTACAGTTTCTTTTTCAAGTAATTTAGACATTTTGGAAGTATTTTAGACACAGTTTCTTTTTCAAGTAATTCAGACATTTTCAAGTATTTTAGGTACATTTTCTTTTTCAAGTAATTTAGACAATTTCAAGTAATTTAGGTACAGTTACGTTTTCAAGTAATTTAGGTACAGTTTCTTTTTCAAGTAATTTAGACATTTTGAAGTATTTTAGGTACAGTTTTTTTTCAAGTAATTTAGACATTTTGAAGTATTTT
Organism: Macrothele yani; assembly: GCA_039090855.1. Lineage (NCBI taxonomy): Eukaryota > Metazoa > Arthropoda > Arachnida > Araneae > Macrothelidae > Macrothele > Macrothele yani. The sequence continues at coordinate 19,520,093 of CM077002.1, read as the reverse complement.
AGGTACAGTTTCTTTTTCAAGTAATTCAGACATTTTCAAGTATTTAAGGTACATTTTCTTTTTCAAGTAATTTAGACAATTTCAAGTATTTTAGGTACAGTTTCGTTTTCAAGTAATTTAGGTACAGTTTCTTTTTCAAGTAACACATGGATTGAAAACGCAATTTACATTTGCCCCTACGATAGTGGGCAGAAAGGTAAATTACGTTTCCCCGCTATCTCTGCTTCTGAAAATCTGATCTGCAGATTCTTCCAGCATCATATACAACACTTGATGGGAAATGTTTTGCCTATATTTTTAATTTTTGATAACGAATGATTTGGTTACAAGGGGTGTAAGTGTGTATTTCTGCTTCTGATGTATTTCCAACAAATTCTGAGCTCCTGAAAGCTCGACTGTAAAATTCTTATCATGGACCGATATCGCTCTCCTCGGAAAATCTTTTGAGAATACCTTCTGCTTAAAATAGTGCATGGTTTCTCCGCTAGGGAGCGTAGATGGATATATTGTTTTTGTTGATATCTCTGCTTCTAAGAGACCGATTTCAAAGAAAACCTTTCTCTTTCAAACAGCTTTCCCGTTGTGAAATGTTTCTTAAATAATTTAAATTTTTTCTTAATGCACATGCGTACCGCTAGAGGGCGTAAGTTCATGTTTCAGTTTACAACAATATATGCGGGACTAAAAACCCGACTGAAAAAATTCTTTTTCGGTCAGATGCTATTAACTATGAAAATTATTCACATTTGATGCACATTTGCGACTCTGGCTGCTAGAAAGAGAAGCAATAGAAAAGGATGGAGATTTAAAGAAATTCCAAAGACAGATCGTCAAAAATACTTGCAACTCCGGTTGGTAAAAATTACACAGTTGTGGAAATAATATTCCGAACATTAGAACCCAAATTTGAAAAGCATTATGTGACTGAAAATTTTGTGATAAAAGTTTAAAATTCTGTGATTTCCTGAGCCTTCAAATCAACATATTTTCGGATATTAACGACCACCACGACCAACTTCGTAGAAATAGAAGGAGTAGCACGCCCCTAATTTTGGACAAATTGTTCCAGAAAAGAGAAGGAATCGCCATCATTCATCATTAAACAAAACCTCCACCTACCCCGCATCCGGGAGTCGAACCAGAGCCATCTCGGATGAAAGATTGGATGCCAGAATCTTAGAAAACTTAGCCGTTGGGAATGTAATTAGCTTTGCTGACGAACTTCCGTGTAAAAAAATAAAGTTGAACTGTCACATTTCGAAGCACAGACGCTATTTTTCCCACATCAGACAACAGGTACACGAGGTTCCTCTAAATATCTGCTAATTCTCGATCAACAGGAAACACTTCTTTCTGGGCATTTATCTATGATAGTTTTACAACAGCAATTCGTATTTTACAAAGTGTTATGTTGCCCTGCTGTTTGCGTTTCCTTCCAAAAAAGCACATATGTTTCTTTTTCCGTTGACCATGAGCTCTAAAAGATACTGTGTATGTGCGGCAGACGATTTCTGTGGTTGTTCTATTGATTTAATTGGAGAAGTCGAAGTTCCTTTTGAGTTATATATCATATAAGCGCACATAAATGAATGAGGTCATTCGGTCCTGACACTCCTGCCCTGATTTACTTCGACAGAGCTGGGTTCACTTGGAATTTCGTCACCAATGCAGGTCGCGAAGATGATTATATTGATCGTGATCTTGGGTCTTTCTTCTCCAAGTGCTTTGTATTTATTTGACCAAAGGGTCTTGCCATCTTGTGGCATGTCTTCAAGGTTTTATCTTTATTCGCTTTGGCTACCAGTCGATAGTTTTTCCATTTCATCCTCAGTCTCCTATCCTCGACATATGAGTAGCCCAACTCGGTTTACGCTAGTTTACATCAACTGCACTTTAACTTTCAGATATGTTACTTTGCGTAAATTCGAGTTTTTGAAGTGGCCCATTTTGCTGATGGTGCAGATCCTGGGTTCAATTGCTCACTAGGTTTCTCTGCGGCTGTCTTTCTCTTTAGCTATCGGGTTCCGTGTATCGGTATCGCAGTCATAAATCAATGATGGCAAAATGATGATGCTGAACAGATCAGCTCATATTTTGATATGGAGCTTTTCATCCGTAACTGCAGCCTACAGATAACTTCAGTAATACCAGACTGCCCTTTTTTCTTCTGATAACCTCTGATAATATATCATTGCTCATTTAGATGTTCTGACCTGGTTAGCACTAAGATTCAACTTGCTCAAAGACTTTTTAAAATTTATTAAATACTTTGTGGTGAAGCTGGTATTCATCCCTTTTGTTTTATTTAAGCTACTTGATAGTTCAGTACTGTAGCACTTCTTTAGGATTTATTGCACAAATGTTTCCTGCACGCGGGAAATTTGCGATATAAGAACCATATTATTTGTAAACAATAGAATATGTAAAGTTTTACCCTCAACTTTAATTCCTGCTTTCAGGTTGGTTTTCGTCAAACATGCTTCCCGGTATTCTTGTAAATTAGTTTGAGAGATTATGTCACGTTTGCACACTCCTTTTTTACGCTTTCCAACCGTAGGTTGAAGAAGCGTATATGCTCCTGCTTTGTCCGTCCGTCCGTCTGTCTGTCGGCACGATAACTCGCGTAAAAATGGTTCGATTTCGATGAAATTTTAGTATGTGGTAGGGGACCACCTGGGGACGAACCCTATTAAAAATGGACGAAATGGGCTCAAATGTGATGGCATTAGAGCGAGAACCATTCCATTGCTCTTATGCCTCATAACTTGCATAAATATGGTTAGATGTCGATGAAAGTTTAGCATATTGTAGGGGACCACCCGGGAATGACCCCTATTGAAAATGGGTGAAGTGGAGTCAAAGGTCATGGCATAGAAGCGGGATCCATTCCATTGCCCTTATGCGTCATAACTTGCGTAAATATGGTTCGATGTCAATGAAAGTTTAGTATATTGTAGAGGACCACCTGGGAATGAACCCTATTGAAAATGGGTGGAGTGGGGTCAAATGTCAGGAAATAGGAACGGGAGGCATTCCATTGCCTTTATGCGTCATAACGTGCGTAAAAATGGTTCGATTTCGATGAAATTTCATTATGTGGTAGGGGACCACCTGGGGACGATCTTATGACCCCACAATCTCGCGCTTGATATGTTGGCGCGCGGTCACGCCATCTGTCTCATTACGTCAAGCGTTGTGGGTGGATCCTATTAAAGTTTTATGACGTCACACTCTTCCGAGCAGATGGACGCGATTCCCATCTGCCGCATTACGTCCCACTTTGTGTGCTTATGTTCGTCTGCACGATAACTCGCGTAAAAATCGTTCGATTTCGATAAACGTTTTGCATGTGAAAGGGGATCACCTGGGAAGGAACCCTATTGAACGTGAACGAAATGGGCTCAAAGGTTAGCACATAAGAGCGGGATCCATTTCACTGCTCTTATGCGTCATAACTAACGTAAAAATGGTTTGATTTCGATTAAATTTTAGTATATGGTAGGGCACCACCTGGGGACAAAGGTTATTGAAAATGAGCGAAATGGGGTCAAAGGTCAGGACATAAGAGCGAAATCACTTCCATCGCCATTATGCGTAATAACTTACGTAAAAAGTCTTCGATCTGGATGAAATGTTGGTATGTTATAGGGGCCTACCTATTAAATGGGCAAAATGGAGCCAACGAATCCTATTGAAAATGGACGAAATGGGGTCAAAGGTTAGGACACGGGAGCGGAATCTATTCCATAGCCCTTATGCATCATAACTTACGTAAAAATGCTTCCATTCCGACAAAACTTTATCATGTTATTTCGGAGTTATACTGAACCGGTTCTGTAGAAGATAATCGAAATGGGATCAAAGTTCAGGGCACATGACCGAGATTTATTCCACAGCCATTATCCTCATAACTTGAGTAATAAATTGAGTAATGATTTCTGGTATGTTGGAAAGCTTGTAATCAATGCATTGCATGATTTTACTAACTTGTTTATGTACATTTTTATGGACTAGTTAGAGAGTGTTATTTTAGTGCATTCGTCTAAAGAACTGTTTTCAGCAAAAATTGTCGCTCTACAGCAAATAAATTATAATGGATTTTTGATTCAGATTGTGCATGAATTTCAGTTTTGTCTTGCCTAAATGGTTACTCCGTTGAGAAAGGAAAACGCCTTGTGATAGGCATAAAATTTCAAATCTACACTTCATACCAAAAATCCCTGTTATTGGCTGAAACCTATTATTACCTTAATTACTGAAGTCCAAAATTGTAGCAGTCCTTCGTTTATGCAAGCAACTCTCGTTATTACGGAACTCTTTATAATGGATCTCGGTTATAGCAGATGAAATCCTTATGTGGTAGCCAAGGTGCCAGTCCGTATCAGTTATAAATGATTGAGCCTCTTGCTTCACGGAGAGTTAGGCAATTGGCGGTGCGAGTCTTTCTTCAGTATTTGTTTAGACTTTGTTGTGCTCACACTGTGATTAATCTGTTTACTTAGTATCCAGCCATGTCTCTGCCTTGTAATTAGCATTAGTGATTGCACATGGCTCTTATGTAGTTCCTACATTTTGAAGAGTTTGTTTAATTAATTAACTAACTAATTTATGTTTGCCAGTAAACACCTTAAACACAAATCTCACTTCTAAGATAAATAAGTATTTAATAATAATGCCCAGATTCAAAGAATCAGCACCTACGTATAGTAGCAACTTGTTCTTTTAATGTTTCAACCACTGAAAGTTTAGATCATCAATACAATATTGTCGTCAGGTGGTAATTCATCCAATATTTCTTGTATCAGTATATTTCTCAATCACTTAATAACAAAAATATGTTTTCGTCTACTCGCATATACACTATATTGACAAAAGTCACCGGACATCCTTCAAAAGCAAATGAACGCAACCGCTGCGTTGTTAAGATGCGCGATACAGCTTCAAACAGTATAAAAATAAGCCTGCAGACGACCGCGATCATATCTCATTGTGTGGTTGACGGAAAATGTTGCGGCGGGAGAGAACTGACTTTGAGAAAGGAAAGATTGTTGAGTGATATATTAGTGGGTTGTCCATAAGAGAATCCGAGAGGCGTTTAAACATACCCAAGTCAACTGTTTTGGATATACTGAATAAGTGGGAGACCCATGGAGTGCCTGAAGCATCATAACATACCGGCAGAGCAAAGAAAATCAGTAACAGAAGACGTCGAAGCCTCAGGGGAGTGGTTACAGCTAAGCAATGGTGTACTGCACAAGATCTCAGTGTACAGGGGAGCAAAAATGCAGAAAACTCGGTATGTAAACGTACCATTTGCAGAGAACTTCATTCCATGGGTTACCGTGGTCGTGCGGCTGCTCATAAGCCTTTCATATCCACTCGTAATGTAACTCGTCGTTTTGCATGGTGTATAGAACATTTATCGTGGACCGCAGATCAATGGAAACGGGTCCTATGGACTGATGAATCCAGATACACAATCCATCAGTCTGATGGACGTGTGTGGGTATGGCGGCAGCCAGGGGAACGCTATTTACTACAGTGTACTGTTCCTACGGTCAAGTTTGGAGCTGGACGTTTACTCGTGTGGGGTGGTTTTCGTGGTATGCTCCTGACCCATTGGTTATCGTGGACAAACCTGCTAATTATCACGTCTACTTCGATATTCTGGACAATTATGCCCTACCAACTCTGTGGCAATACTGTGGAAACGAACCTTGTTGCTACCAGTAGGATAATGCACCGAGCCATAAAGCAAGGATTGTTACGGCGTGGTTTGACGATAATTCCATATCGTGTGGAAGCGGGCCTGCACATAGCCCTGATATTAACCCATAGAGCCCATATAGGATGACCTAGAGCGCCGCATAAGAAGTTTGGAACAAAGGCCTACTACTAAGCCACAGTTAGCGGCAGCATTATGTACTGAATGGAAGCGCATACCTACCGCTGTGTTCCAAAGCCTTGTCGAAAGCATGTCTCGAAGGGTCAGTGCATGCATCAAGGCCAAAGGTGGACCGTCACCGTACTAATATATGTCAATAAATGGTGTGTTGTGTTTTTCTTCTAGGTGTCCAGTTATTTTTTTCAATATAGTGTATATCCCACGTTTCAATCTCTTTCGTTATATCAACTCTCCACAATTCGTCCCTTTCTACTTCACCTTTCGCACATTTAACGTCATCTATTTGTTTTGCTCTGACTCACTGTCAGTTTTGGCAAATGTACGGGCAATTCCTTGAAATAATATGCCGTTCATTTGGAAATGCCTAACTTTGAAGTAACGAAATTTACATAAAGAAACAGAAACCTGAAAAAAAATTGTTAAATTAGAGGTATACGTCAAACTATCAAACCAAAACTATCAGGTGTATGTGCTTCAATTCATACGATTATTACCTTCAATTGGTTTTATTATGAACATTTCAGATCATTCAGGGAAGTAATTATAAGGAAGTTGTGTTATCAGGGTAAACAAATGAAAGGCGACTCGTTTCTTAGGCCTGTGATTCCTGATCCTGCTGTTGCTGTTGAACTAATTTCTTCTGCTTACCATTTTATTAGTTGTGCAACTTAATTCCCGGCACCTAAGCGCAAGCGATCATAGAACGTCGGAAAATTCAAATAACTATGTGCGATAATGGCTGATTGCAGCGCCATCCAACAGCTTTCAAGGAAAACGTAACCGCTCACAGCTGTAGTGAGAGAAGGGACGAAAGATGACGGTGAAAGAAATGTCGTTTGAGAAACAACATTTCAGGCACTGCCTCCTGTTCCCGTTTAAGCTGAAAAACGTGCCGCGGAAGCCCAGCAAATGATCTATACTGCTCTGGGTGAGGCTGCTGTGTCCGACGGTACGTGTAAGAAGTGGTTCCAGCGGTTTAAGCAGGGATATTTCGATCTCCGTGATGCAGAACGTCCGGGACAGCCACAGAAAGTTGACGATGAGGAACTGGAACAACTGATGTACGTGGATCCCTGTCGCACATAGTCAGAGCTTGCTCAGGAACTCGGAGTAACACGACAAGCCATTGCAAAGCGCCTGCACACGCTTGGACGGATTCACAAGGAGGGCCGTTGGGTGGTCCCCACCAACTCACAGCTGCGAACAAGTCTAGGTTCTACGATGTTGCTGTGTCCTTGCTCTCCAGATTCAGCAAGAAGGATTTCCTCCACAAAATTTTGGCCTGTGATGAGAAGTGGATCCTCCACGATAATCCTAAGCGTCGCAAATCGTGGGCTTATCCATATCAGCCTACAACTAGTACCGCCAAACCGAATATCCATGCCAGGAATTTGCTGCTGTGCATATGGTGGGATCAGCGCGGTGTCTTACACTATGAGTTGCTCAAACCTGGTGAAACGGTCAATGCTGAGCGTTATTGTCAGCAACTCATTCGTGTGAGTGACGCAATGGAGAGGAAAAAGCCATACACCGGCAAGGACAGAAGGTCGGTCCTGTTGCTTCAGGATAAAGCAGCAGGGCCGACCTGTTGCTTTATACTGAAGAGATTTCGTCACACCCGACGTATTCTATAGACTTCTTTCCGTCGGATTATCTCATTTTTCGCTCCCTGCAACATCACCTGGGTGATACGCACTTCACTTCTATCGAGGAGGTCCACACAAGTATTGATGACTTTATCAACTCAAAACAGCCCTCTTTTTTCCGCAGTGGTATTCGGCGGCTCCCTGATTGATGGCTCAAATGTGTCCAACACGACGGGGATTATTTCACTGATTAGATAATTATTCGATTTGCTATAATTTGCTGTCAATGTGACGTGCATGTGGCCGAGAATTAGGTTGCATGCCTAATACTTCTGACCCACATACAGCACCTTCTACAAATGGAGCGTCACACTCAGTGGGACATCATAACTCTACTGGTTCAGGATGAACATTTACTGCATCTAAGATCGTCACACACAAGTTCATCTATCATTTACAAAATATAAGATATATCTCATTTTGTTAACTTCTTTTATTTAGAACAATGTTTACAGTCATTTGTCTACTTTTGTATTTACTGGATATCTTGTTTACTGTATGTATATTGTTTTGTTTTTTCCAAAAGTGTACATATAACTCGCTTAACCGGTTTGAACGGATAATCATCAATAAATGACATTATTATCCCCCATCGGTCAGTTATAACGAGGGTGTACTGCATTGTGCACTGCACGTTATACTGAGAGTTTATTGCACTTTGCGTTGTAACAAGGGTTTACTGAACTGTGCCTTATAACAAATGTTTACTGCACTGTGCATTATAACAAGGGTTTACTTCTCTGTTGCGATATGACGAAGGTTTATTGCACTGTGCATTATAACGAGGATTTACTGCTCCGTGCGTTATAACGAGGGTTTAATGCACTGTGATTTATAACGAGAGTTTTCTGTACCGTACGTTAAAACGAGGGTGCGCTGTGCGTTATAACGAGGATTCGCTGTACGTTATAACGAGGGTTCGTTGTACGTTATAACGAAGGTGCGCTGTACGTTATAACGAGGGTTTACTGCACTGTGGTATGTAAAGTTTCCAGGAGTAGATTTTTATTTCCTAGCATTTGTAAGAAAGCTACATTATCTACCACACAGAAAATGCAATTTAATTAGAAAGGACATAAATTCACTAAGTACAAAGAGTGGGTTCGACCTTTTTCAATGCAGTGTGTACTGCACCTATTTCACAAGTTAAATTTCCCTTTGTCTTGTAAATCGTCTAAAAACGAACGCCTTGCAATAAAACTATACATTTGTTTTAAACATAAAATATTTCGTGAGATCGAGCTTGAAGCCACAAGCTTAATGGATGCGAAAGCAATCAACCTTCACTATTACATTCTGATTTTTAGATGCTTGGCTTTAAAAACATGTGACAGCTACTAACACTAATATTAGTTTAAGAAATATTCCTACATTTCAGTTTTTTACTAAAAAACGTGCAAGAACTCGAGTCTTTATAAAAACTAGCTGAAAGGAATTGTGAGTGCGGTATATATTTGCAAGATTTTTAAGAAAGGAACATTTCTGTTTTAAAAACTTTGTTACACGTGTTTCTATGGAGAGTTCAGAACGTTCCAACTACTACCGAATGCTGGTTTAATCTTACTGAATATTATTTGATTTAAAATACGATCGCCATGGGAGCTCTTCATTGCTGCAAAACACATATGAAACATTTCTTTATTACTCCTTTCATATGCCTTGCATTTATTTGTTCGCAATAATGTAACCCTGAAACAACAGTTCCAGTTCTGATATGGAAGGGGTGCATTTCAGATTTCAAACAGTATAAAGCGAAGAAAAATCTATTTCCAACCCCAATATAGAACTGAACTCGCCTGCTTCTGTAAATATCATTAACGTCAGCACTTTTGCAATTTTACAAACTGCTAAGAACATCTGTAATCAATGCATGAACATTAAGTCATGAAAACTCTTCGTAAAACGTTGTGCGTGCGATAACTGTACCAGGCATTGATAGTACATACACTGACGGAAAAAAATCCCAACAGCACGAAAAAATAGTTGTAGAGGAATGAAATGGTGGCAATACATTTATATAGGTAACATATTTAATCGATTAAAGTTTAAAAATCACAGCTTAATATAAGCGCTAAAAGAGCCATTTTAAATGTGAAATGCTGGTACATTAATAACCGGTGTAACCGCCAGAATGTTGAATGCAAGAACGCAAACGTTCATGCAGTGTGTCGTACAGGTGCTGGATGTCAGCTTGTGGGGGATGGAGTTCCATGCCTGTTGCACGTGGTCGGTCAATACAGGGACGGTTAATGCTGGTTGGGGGTAACGCTGGAGTTGTCGTCGAATGATATCCCATAAGTGCTCGATTAGTGAAAGATCTGGTGATCTAGCAGGCCACGGCAACATGTCGACACTCTGTAGAGCATGTTGGGTTACAGCAGCGGTATGCGGGCGAGCGTTATCCTGTTGGAAAACACCCCCTGGAATGCTGTTTATGAATGGCAGCACAACAGGTTGAATCACCAGACCAACGTACAACTGTGCCGTCAGGGTGCGTGGGATAACCACGAGAGTGCTCCTGCTATCATAGTATATTGCTCCCCAGACCATAACTCAAGGTGTAGGTCCAGTGTGTCTCGGCTGCAGACAGGTTGGTTGCAGGCGCTCACCTGGCCTCCTTCTAACCAACACACGGCCATCACTGGCACCCAGGCATAACCAGCTTCCATCAGAAAACACAACAGATCTCCACTCCGTCCTCCAATGAGCTCTAGCTTGACACCACTAACGTCGCAAACGGCAGTGGTTTGGAGTAGGTGGAATGCACGCTACAGGGCGTCTTGCTCGGAGCTGTCCTTCAAGTAACTGATTTGTAACAGTTTGTTGTGTCACTGTGGTGGCAACTGCAGCTCGAATTGCTGCCGCAGATGCGGTACGATGCGCTACGGCCATACGCCGTACACGACGGTCTTCCCTCTCAGTAGTGCCACGTGGCAGGCCGGAACCCGGTCTTCTTGAGGCAGTACGTTCCCTTAACCATCGCTGCCAACAATCATGCACAGTGGCTACATTCCTGCCAAGTAATTCTGCAATATTGCGGAAAGAAAGTCCACCTTCTCGTAGCCCTATTACACGACCTCGTTCAAACTCCGTGAGCTGTTGATAATGGCTTCTTCGTCTTTTTAAAGGCATTCTTGACTTACATCAACACCCTACGCCGAATCTCAACGATAACTAACGCTCACGAACGTTACAGCGTGTATTTACAGCAAACCTGCTTTGCATGTTCCAAGGGGCGCTACTAGCACCACACATATGCGCCGAGGGCGAAATGTGCATAGACGTCATCTTACAGATGCATTCTCACCGCCTACCAACTGTCGTTTATTTAACACAACCTTTTCTTCGTGTTGGGATTTTTTCCGTCAGTGTATGTTACCAGTCTGGACAATTAAATCACGTGGTAGCCTACTTAGACGATGATCTGCTCACATTTCGAGGAGAAGTTGATGAATCCTGATGTGCTGCTGTTTTCCATAAACGCTAATGTGCTACCATTTTCCATGAATCCTGATGTGCGTCCAATTTCCATGAATTCTGATGTGCTGCCATTTTTCACAAATCCTGCTGTGCTGCCATTTTCACACATAAAATACAGAAAGATATGACGGTCTGTATAACAACAGGGCTGCCAACCAGTGAAAAACAACAAAACGTAGTGATTCAGTAGGTTTCGATTAACTGGAACAGATCTGGGCTCGAGCAGTTTGGCCCAATTAAGCGGCTGCCAAAATTATGCGAATATTTATCCTTTACAGCTAATTTGTCATGTCCTTCAATGATTGTCCTAAATAGATGGGAACCCGATTACCCAATGCTCCAATTAACCTGTATTTTGATCCAAATAGTTTCGCAAATTGACAAAATGATGCCATACCAAAACAAATGTAAGAGCAAAGTAATCTGAATTAAATATTTTGACAAATTAATTCAATCTCCTTATTGAAAAATTGGAGTTCAGCGGTTTTTATTTCATGTACTCAGTGCTTTTAATCGCTTTCATGATTCAATTCTTTTAAATTCATTCCAATGTATTGCCAGTATATTACTCGGAATGAATTCACACGAAAGTGTTATTCATTTCTCTCAAATTTCTGTGTGCTCTGTGAAAATTGAATTAGAATAAAATGGATTTTAGAGCCAGAAGAGAAATCTTGGTTTGAGAACCCACGTAAAATTTCAGCAGTTGTATATATGAAGTGACTTGAAAGAGGAAGTGCAAAGGAAATAAAAATATCTACGTCAATTTTTTTAGTCCTACTGCATTGTTAATAACATTTTATAACATAGAAATTAAGAAGGAACCTTGAATTATTTTTCCTAGCGTTTCCTAGCGTGTTTCAGGACCTCAAATCTTGATGAAGTATTTAGAAAATGCAATCACTTCCGTCCATATCTAAGCAGTATTGTCAACGCTTTGCGATCCCAGAATGTTCCTCAAGGTGATGTTTATCGAAGGAGATCCCCTTCTACATGATTTCGGAAAAATGACAGATAGGTGACAGCTGTTCATCATTTTCTCTTTCCTTGACATTTCCCGAATAAAAGAGCTGTTCACCTGGAATGTTGGAGAGATTCTTTTTTATATGAAATAGCTGTAATCACACTTCAGATTTTCCTCCACGCATATGCGCACTTTTGTTTTTCGTTAGGCACATGTTTTTACGCAAAGTAGAATAAGCGTGCATTTGTAGAAATCTCACTAATTCTGTTTTTAGCATTCGAATTAGGTAAATACATTTGCTAAACCTGAGCTTAACACTTGCTTAAGCTTTTTCTACACCTTTGTTTTTGTTTATGAACTGCACATTTCTACAGGATACAACGTCATCATCAACAATTATTCATCCATTGCTGGATGAAGGCCTTCCCAAGTTTCTTATCACGAATGGTTTCCTTGAGCGCACCTCTTCCGTGTCACTCTGACATGCTTTCGCATATAATTCATCCATCTCCCGCATCGTGTTCTTTTGGGTCCTTTTCTGACCCTTAGTATCCAGTTAACATTATGCTTGTTCACCAGTAGTCAGTTCTTAAGGCAATATGTCTAGCCCATTGCCATTTCAGGAATTCTACTGTGATCATCATTTCTTCCACTCTTGTCTCTTTCATGATACACGAACTCTTCTTATGTTTGCTTGGTACACCAAGCATGCGCCTCTCCATGCTTCTTCCACTTGTCTCCAGCTTCTAAATGTCTATTTTAGTTAAAAGTGATGTCTCTTATAAAGTAAGAGCTTGAAAGATACATTCATTAAACACATTTCTTTTAAGAAATTATTGTAAATTACTCTTGAACATTCTGTTTCTTCCAAATGCTCTCCAAGCTTTACTTCGCAAAGAATGGCATATAAAACTAAATTATTAATTTTATCGATTGGTCGTTTTCAGGAATTACTAATACCATGACACGTGGAAGAAAACGCAAGCTCACAGACTTACCGATTTGAAAACTCTGTGTTTTTTTACTGCTGGATATGCAACAAACCATTTGTATCCATCAATTGTACTGCAACCAACGTCCGGAAAGTTCTAGGTCTGTCCGCATAACTGACGTTCAATTAGTGGGATAAAAATATCACGTGTATGCAAGAAGACAGCACTCCTTGGCCAATCAGCGAACAGCTGGAAACCGCTTTATACCGGTACCGACAAGCAGCAGATGGGCATTAAATTAAATTAGAGTACACGTCATATGCCGTCTTCTCTTTATTGAGGCATCTGATAAAAACTTGGATGAATGAGGTTTCTCTTTTTTCAAGAGCTTCTTGTACCGTGCCAACATTAATTTATCGTCTCCTAAACTGCATGCATGTGACGAAATGAAAAATGCATAGTGTATGTTAGCTTCTCTTTTCACTATGGAAAATTCGATGCGTAAATTTGCTCCTATAAAACGAAGGTGAGCATTGAAAAATTACCATCCAGTCAATCAATAAGCTTTTAAAAAAATGGTTGTAAATTATTATTCAAATTTTTATGTCTACTATTGCCTTGAAAAGGCCTCTCAGTGGAGTGCGAAAGCTTAGCGAATCTTTGAACTCACTACGCCGCAAAAATAAACGGATTTAATACGCTATATGCGTTTTTTGAGTGTTATTCAAATTGTCTTGCATAAATATTTTCCACGTATTATGTAATCTAACATTTCAAGATTTTCTTTGTATACAGCTTTTGAGCACGCACGAAATTGTATTGCTATTCTATTTTCTGGTTCTAAGTTAGAGATCGGGAAAATCGCTCTGCAACTGAAAAGATGTAAATAAACAAATGCATCGCTCTTTCCACGCTCCAGAAACACATAGCAACCGAAAAATTGTTATTCGGTGACCGCCGGAGAATTGAATCCACGGATCTCTCGATATCTAGCCGAGCGTGTTAGCCTTACACCACGGTGCCTAACAATCCACGGTTCTATGTGTGTGTTTTTAAGTCAGTTCTGGCATCATAAACCCATTTATTAAATCTTTTTATGATGCCAAAAGCTAACTTAAAAACACACATAGAACCGTGGATTGTTGGCCACCGTGGTGTAAGGCTAACGCGCTCGGCTAGATATCGAAAGATCCGTGGGTTCAATTCCCCGGCGGTCACCGAATAACAATTTTTCGGTTGCTATGTGTTTCTGTGACGTGGAAAGAGCGATGTATTTGTTTATTTAGTGACGCCACGTATTTCGAGGATTTTCACTTTGAAAAGATGTAAATATGCAGAAAACATAAGCATTTTTAGCACGTCTTTTGTAAAAAAAGGTCGTGCTTACGTTATCGCTTTTTCCGTCCGTCCGCATCTGTACAGCATATCTCTGCAACTATTAAATCTGAAAAATTCTTTTTGTATTGAGAAGCTTTATATGTAGGAATGATGATCCTTGCATTCCGGTTTTTCTACGATGCAAAGCTTCGCCACCAGTGGGCTTAAATTCAGATGTTATCGACTTCAAAAAATATTTTTATTCAATATATTTGCTTCTGAACATCCGATTGAAAATATAATTCCTTACATTCAATACCATTAATGACGAAGACTATTTTGGGTACTATTTCATTTTCAAGTTATGCATAGTTTTTCCGCTAGGGGTGGAGGCGTAAAGTCAAAATGTTATTTTCCCGATAACTCTGCTTCTGAAAGTCCGACTTGAAAAAATATTTTTGGATCAGATACAGCTCCTAGTACGAAATGCTCTGTATATAATTTAGGGGTGTTGATATAAGTGGTTGGGGGGGTAAGTTCATATTTTTATTTCTGATATATTTGCAACAACATCTGTATTTTTGAAAGCTCGAATTAAAAAATCTTCCGCGGTGGTATGCTACTCACCACGACAAAAGTTTTGAGAACACCTTGTTCTGAAAATAGTACATAAGGTTTCTGCGAGGAGGCGTAGATATTTATATTTATCTTATTTATGTCAATAGCTCTGCTTCTAACTACCCGATAAAAAAAAAATTCTTTGCCGGAGAGCGTTTCGGATACGAAATGTTATGCATATAATTTTTTGATTTTCTTAACGAACACGTCTGCCACTAAGACAACATAAATTCTCGTTTTCGTTTTCAGCATATTATCAGCAAAATCTGCACGTCTGAAATCCTTTTTTATTTTGTCGGATACCAAAAATATTTGTCGCCAACAGCACTGCACAATTTTTTCGTTAGGCGCGCAGATGTCATATCGGTGTTTGTTAACATCTATGCTTTGAAAAGCCCTACTTAAAAAATTCTTTGTACGCCGTATGCTATTTAATTTGAGGGAACACTTTTCCTCTACCCATGGGGTTTTGTAATTCACAGTTCTGACGGTAGGTGGTGTTAGTCTGCATTTCTGTTTGATACTTGAATCTCCTCTTCTAAAAATCCTTTTGAAGAATTTTCTTCTTATTCTATGCTGTGCGTTACAGTAACGATGGGGAATATTATATTTTTAAAATAGTGCGCAGTTTGCCCGCTAGTGGGCAGAAGTGTCAAAACCTGCTTTTTGCTCTCTGCTTCCAAGAAAAGTACTTGGATATTCAATTTTTTCTTAATATCGTTTTTGCTGTGAAGAATAACTTTCACATGTTTTCTACTTTTCCATTATTCAAAATTCTTTCGCTAGAATTTAGAACATGTTTTCCCCCATATATGTTGTTCAGCAGTGGATTGATAATGGTTGACAATGATGATGATAATGAACTATTTAATATAAACATCGCTTTGTCTCTGATATGTTCCTTTAAGCCAAGATACATTTTTTCAGCACAATTTGTAAATTTTCGTAACAGACTTTTCACAACCACTAGTGGGGGGGTAACCGTTTCTCTTTCCAGATGTTTTATTATTTGTTGATATGCAGGTTTTCTTTTTTGTATTTTCTGTATTGCATTCAATTGACTGTGAATAAATTTGAAATATTTTGTTCCCGTCGGAAAGGCTTTAAAAGACGTGCTTATTACAACCGAAAATTCGATTTCATTTTTCTTGCTTTTTATTTCTATTGTATTTAGTCAAGATGCAAGTTTTTCGATTTGTAATGCTAGCCGTGTTCGCTGAGAAAATTTTGATGAGAACGAAAAAAATAAAAATTAAGTTCTTGTTTTTTTTTCAGTTTTTCTAATATAGTATTTTTGCATTAGATGGTTCTATTAGATACCGGCTCGACGTGTCTGCGGCATGTTGTTAAAAACCTAACATGTAATTCCTGTTCTTTCTTTAAATACTGTAGCGTTCTTACTATTTATTGGGTTGGTGCGAATGAAATTACCGGCAAAGGACCAGCACACGTGAAGGCGAGAACAGAAAAGTTAGACATTTAATCGAGACAAAATAATCCCCCTCGGTATCGAAACTTAGTTCCTACTGTCCGACAAGGCCGTGATCTCGGAACGAAAAAACGCTTGTGGCTAGGACCCGATTGAACCTCATTTTCTGTCGTGAACTATTTCCCGGACAGAAAGTAATTCAAGCGATGAAACAGATGATAGTCTGTCGGAGGCAAGTCCGGGTAATAGGCAGGATCAGGCAGTGCTTCATAGCTCAAGGCACTTAGTGTCAGCATCGTTCGCTTTGAGACATGACGGTGGAAGTTGTCCTGGAGCAGAAGAACACCATGTCTGTTGACCAAAGCCTGTGGTTTCTGCAACAAATTCCGGTACATCTGGTGTAATTCAGCACAATAACGTTCTGTAGTGATGGTTTGGCCTCTTGCTAAGAAACTCCGATGAATTATGCCGGCAGTGGACCACCAGACAAGAAGCATGATCTTCTTGGTGTGTAGGGGTGACTTACAATGCCGTCCAGCAGGCTGTGCCTTGCTTAACTATTGTGCAGATCGTTTCCGATTATCATAAAGGACCCACTTCTCGTCGCAGGTGACCATTCGATGCAGCAGAGGTTCCTGTTTATTCCTGGCAAGCAGCGACGTGCAAACTTCCAAACGCCTAGTCTTGCTGGCAGTTGCCAATTCATGCGGCAGCCACATGTCCAGCTTTTTTACCTTATCCAGAGCAGCCAGACGCCGAACAACTATCGTGTTGTGGACACCTATCCCTGCCGTTATCTCACGATACGTTTTTCAGGGGTCCGCTTCAACCACAGGTAACAGAAAATAGTCAGAAACAGAAACAGGTCGATGACCACGTGCTTCGTTTTACAGGTCCGTATCTCCGCTTCGGAACTTCACAAACAATCGCCGAATCATTCGTTCCTGGATTTTATTCTCCTCAAACGCTTTGTTCACGTTTCGAGCAGCAATTCCTGCAGAATTACCCAGTTTAAATTCATACAGGAAGAAAGATGACTCTTAAATCTGGAGTCTGCATGTTTCCTCTGCAAGCCACGTTACGTACAAACAAACCACGCCTGAACCTTGTTCTTCTCACACGTGTTAGCAATTTATAGTAACTCTGTGACGTAATACCCGCAACACTTGTGGGTGGTTCCATTCCGCTGTGGGGGGGGGGGGGCTGTCTCCACTGCTCGTTCGCGCCGGACATTTCATTCGCACCAACCTAATATTTTAAACGTTACAGAACACTAATCAAGATTTCTCTCAAAATTAACCAAAGTCATTCAAAATAAAGCTGCAGAAAGACTTATTTAATTTTATTGTTTATTCATTAACATCGTATGAACATTTTTTCTTTACTGATTCTAAAATACGTGAGAAATTAATCACAATAGAAGTAATGCTAGAAAACTAATTAATAGACGTTTATAGGGAGAAAACTTTAACTCCAAACGATAAATATTAACACTTTAACACACTTCAAATACACATAACTTGAAGTAAACAACGCCATTTCCACGATTAAAACATCACACGACCATACCACAAATTTTACAGTTGCGTCAACTCTAGTTATTCTCTGTCACATGCATACGTAATGCTCTTTGACCTCATACATGTTGCCATGTATGAGATCAGAGAGCATTAGAGTATGAGGTCAGAGAGCATTAGAGTATGAGGTCAGAGAGCAATGGAATAGGAGGTCAGAAAACATTATAGTATGAGGTCAGAGAGCATTAGATTATGAGGTCAGAGAGCATTAGGTAGGAGGTCAGAGACCATTTGAGTATGATTTCAAAGAGTATTAGAGTATGAGGTCAGAGAGCATTAGGTATGAGGTCAGAGAGCATTAGAGTATGAGATCAGAGAGCACTAGAGTATGAGGTCAGAGAGCATTAGCGTATGAGGTCAGAGAGCATTAGCGTATGAGGTCAGAGAGCATTAGAGTATGAGGTCAGAGAACATTAGAGTATGAGGTCAGAGAAAATTTGAGCATAACGTTAAGGTTGAAAACGTCAAAAGAGAATGAACAAAAATTTACATAGAAACAGCAACAAAAAATAAAAGTTATTTCAGTGTATAGGCCTACGTCACAATACATGTTCGGTACATACATCAGAAATATCTGTTGCGTCATTCTTCTATTTATCTTGTTTATCCCGTTCTTTTTTATTTCAGTAATGGGAAATACTGAAATTGATAGTAAAATAGAACTTGAAATTCTAAATGCCTTTTTGTGCAAACCTATGCCCGTTTCCCATAAAAAATATATTTCTAAAGTATGTTACCATCAAGTCGTTTGACCTCCCACGCAAATCGAACGTTAAAGTGTAATCACTTTTCTTCGTCCATTTAAGTTTCCCACTTGTTTGAACGCATTATGTTGAATTAAAACAAGTGCTTCAGAGCGGATACAAAACTTAATTATGCCTCTCGAAAATCCATTTATAGGAATAATATAAAATAATTAAATTGTCTGAGCTTTCACGCGACGCACAGCTTTTCGAATAGCGATTAGAAGGAATTTTATGAATGGATTTTGCCGGACCTTTCAGAAAATTTGTCTGCAGTAAAAATATGTTTCACATCGAAGCGTTAAAGTTAAGAGAAGTTGGTGTAAAAATATATTTTTTCACACAGGGTTTATCAAATTTTATGAAATTATTGTAGAAATTTAAGTATTCATTCCGAAAAAGGAAACCAAACTTAAACTTCCGCTTACTTAAAAATTCTACAACTCGTACCAACGTTGTACGATAGCGTAGAGATAAACCAAAGGCATTCTTTATCGTGGATTATATATATTCCATGGACTAGGCATAAGGTCTAAATGTTTTATATGTGACGGTGATAAAATAATTTCAGTAAAGTTCACCAATTTCGGATAATTTTCTAAACAGAAAAATTATTTTATTGGGGATTGTCACAGACAACTGATGAGAACACCTTTCTCATACAATTATCAATCAGTTGATGGATTAAGGCAGGGGCTACACAGAATTGTTTTTCAGAAGAGGGGCGAAAAATAAGAATAGAAGTTTTGGAAACCCATCAGAACAAACTAAATGTTAATGAAAAACAAAAGAAAAAATGTAAGCGCTTTTTTCTAATGTAAGTTAATGCATTTATACTAAATTAAATAATTTTATAAGTCCCATTTTAACCAAAAATATAAAAAGGAAACACTTTCGGGGAACCCAAACCCCTTGGGCCATCACTTTAAACACGCAAATGAAGGGTATACGCAAGTCTCTTCCAGAAATTTCTCTTATGATTCAGTGTCCACCATGTCATTTGGGTGCGGCGCAGACTCCATGAAGCCATAGACCTAAGCTGGCACTGCACAAGCTGGTGGTGGTGCCATACATGTGTGGGGTGTCCTAACGTGGAACAATTTGGGGCTTCTGGTCCTCGAAAACACGTCATTAACCAGTAATCACTTTGTTGTACTGATGATTGACCATTTGCAGTATTTCATAGACTTCCTGTATCCCGATAACAATGGGATTTTCCAGGCGGACCATGCCATCTGGTCCAAATTGTTCAAAATTGGTTCGAGGAGTATTCTGGACAGTTCCGACGGAAGGTGCGGCCACCATGTTTGCCCGACATGAAGCTAATACATCACTTATGAGACGTGGTGGAAAGGTCCACTCGTACCCAAGATCCTGCACCTACACAAATATTAGGAAACTGTGAGTGCCTGCTCAGACGGCATGGCTCGACATCTCTCCAGAAATCTTCCGGCCACTTGTGGAATCGATACCACGTCGAGTTGCTGCACTTCACCGGGCCCGAGGAGGATGTCCTACACAATACTAGGTACGTATATCATGACTTTTAGCACTTCAGTGTATAGCATGGTATGCAGAAAACATTGTAATCATACGATGATCGATTTCCTCGATTTCCAAAAAGTCTCGATCATCGATACGTCCTTAATTGAGGGCATACTTATCGGAATAATCAGCGGTCATTCGAGCCCTACTCTCACAGAATCTTTATAAAACGAAAAGTGAAAAGAAGACTCCCTCTTTCCCAGTGGGAGGGATGAGAGGGCTCTATCGGAGTACAGGATCGCCGAACGGTTCGACGCCGAAATAGTCGCTTCTGAAATTTTCTTCAGAGTTAAAATTAGAAAATGAATAAATCGCTCTACAAGAGAGGTGAGAAGAAAGCTGAAATATCTGGTTATTGCTTGCGACTTACATAGCAGGAAACATTCTGTAAATGAATAACAAGAAAACTGCGATTGCTGTGATGATAGGAACGCAAATACTCGAAGGTGAACCAATAGAACAGGATTTCGTTAGTTCACGTCTTTTGTACTGGCACCGGGTAAACGCCTGGCACATTCCGTGTGAAGGCCTGCACCCAGCATGCCACCAGTAAAACGATTAAACCAACGGAAGTAATGTTCTTGTATGGGATGCATTTTTATATACTATTCTTCCTTTCAAACATATCCGGAAGCATCGAAAAAGAAACACTGCTTCTCTGTTGTGTGCAACAAGTTCGCGGATAAATTTGAAGGCTTTCCACATTTTCAGCACCTTCCTTCTTTCCCACACTTGACTTCTTTTCAGAATGGCTTGGATATGTTATAGGCAATGTGTAAAAAAACAGGCACTGTACAGAATTCCTAGGAAATCTATAAAATGCGTGACAGTTTTAGGCAAAACATGAAATATTTATGTTATTCTAATTTTGTTCATACTTTTCCTAGGCATTATGTAGAACCACAAGGAGTATTTAAGCAAAGTATCAAAATAGAATTATGAAAAGGCCTTTATTGAAGAGACGTATACCAAGGAAGAAATACAAAGTAAAGTATACGACTTTCTTACTGAAAGAACAAGAGAAAAAGAATAGCACTGACCTACTTGTTGCAACAAGGAAGGTTAGAATGTCATTTTTATAACATTTAATTGTCTTTTTCACACAACAGCACTTCATATTTTGGCATTTGGTCTTGCACATACGCCTCCCGAATCCTTGACCACTTCCTGTGGACTGAGTGATAGCAGCTGATCTAAGAGGAATTTCATCGTCGGGAACGTCCTTAACTATGAGTAAGTCCTTTAGACATAAAAAGTGATACGTGATCTGGCATAGAGCTGGTTCAAAATTCCTCGAGTAGTTCCAAATCGATAAAAACCGTCTTACGTCACACTCATAATAATTTACAAACAATTGCGCGAATCACCCGGTCCCTTACTCACGTCAGGATTACGAACTGGGAGAGAGGCCCCCAAGATTCAGAAGGAATTGTTTTCTCAGAGTCCATTTTTATTTTTGTTTTTGGCCTGCATTTACAGATTCAATTTAGATTCAATTTTGCGAGCATTGAAAGTCATGTGCCTCGCCACGTGAAAAACAAATCACTGGCGGGAATATTTTATACTTTGTCGGTTTGCCTTTTGGCATTGCATAGAATGCCTAGGAAATGTGTGAAATGTTATGCGTTTCGTACTTTGACGTCCCATTTTCGACATTCTACAGATTTCCTAAGCGATCTGTACAATGCCTAATTTGAGTAAATGCCGGTAACAGGTATATTCACATGAAATTCTTCTCTTAGGTCATTATTACTTTCGGAAAACGCAAGCTATTGTGAATCCAATTGAAAAAAAATGTCTGGGCTTCGATTTTACTGTCATTCTTGATATTCTGGAATGCACGCACTATGTGTTCGGGCTATTTTGGAAGCTATAGCTCTGGCATGTTCTACACTGATATAGGTTCGAAAATGTTTGAATGATGCAAAATTCTTGTAGTATTTTGGGAAGCAAACAGGAAAGGCTAACTCGCTATTTGAGAAGTGAAGCATGCAAGCATGTTTGCGAGAATTTTGAGAGAAGCCCTTCTTGATATTCCTCTTGAAAAGGGTTGATAGTCCCTGTCAAAGAGTTTCCTCCCGGGTGATTAAAAGTAACTTAGCATTTCAGATATATTCTGCTTTCTCATATCATTCTGCAAAAAATCCAAAAATACTTCTGTATATCTTTCTACTCAGACTTTTGCGCCTTGTACCTCGTGCGAATTGAGTTTTTTATTTATTGAGCAAGTCGGTTATTGCTTATCTTGCTACTCTCAAGAAAAGACAGTTAAGAAATTAATTTTTAGGTTTATGGTACTCTTAAGTCTCTTTAATGAAATAATATCAGATTTCGCATAACATCGAACTGTCAAAAATAATACATTTCCTATTAAAATACAAAATGTAGCGCATTTGGGCATTCATAAAGATGAAAAAAATATACCGAATAGAAATGTTTACATAATTTCAAAACTTATTCTTCTAACAATAATTATCAATTCGTGAAAATTCAATTCAATAATTATCAATTCGTGAAAACTCATTCTTTTTACAATTTTTATTTTGTAAATTTCCCGAATACTTTTGCCTACCATTTTTCTTATTTTATCAACGTGGAAATTCTTTGGTAACTATGATTTTTTCACATGTTGTAATTAAGAATCATCTAATCTAATTTGCATAGTTATTTCTGGGCTATGTAATTCTTCCGTAAAATCCACAGCCGTTGTTTGCAACTAAATGTGGGTTTCGACTCATGTAAGTAGGAAATTAATTTTTTTTTAATTCTTATACCAGTTTTTGCTTAATTACAGTGTACATAAAATAGAGTATGCTGAAATTAGGGTATCTAGTTTTTGTTTAAATATCGTAAGAAAGGGAAATACGAATTATTTTGCAAAATAATATTGAAATTCTTTTAACGGATTTTTAGAAAATGTTGTCAACCTTTTAGATTTCTGATTACACATTTCTCCGAAAGCATATATTAGAGGTGTGGCACAGCTCAAAGAGATGAGTTTATTTATTTGTTACCTGGAATAGCTATTTAAAAATTTCATTGAACATTTTGAATTTAATTTTTCAGATAAAAATATCGTTCATAGTTTCAATGAAATATTTGTTCCAGTTCAATGCAAACCCCTTAAGCTTTTAAAATGATTTTAACATTTCCTGAACTCTAACATAATTAAAGAAATATTCATTGTTTCTTTTCACGAAATTAAGTAAACCTATCTTGTGAATGTCACGGCAACACGTCATTTTTCACGTAAAGTGTTTTCAATCGACTTTTTCATTTTTCTCTTATTAGATGGCACTATATATATTTTTATATTTATCAGAAATCACAGACAGCGTTGATAACTGCTACGTTACTAGAACTGAATATAGGTAATAATTATAATGGTACATATCACTCAAAAGTCAGAATTGTGTTACTTAAAAACCAGTAAAATATCAAAAATTAACACTTAATCACTGTTAGTCAAAATTTCAGACGCTCTTCTGCTGCATCACCGCACGCATTGTACAAATGATTTCCACTGTTCGAATTTTATTCTCTGTAGTATTTTATTAAATCTCGTTTTACGAAAGAGTGGACTGTAGTGGTCGAATATAGTTGAGGAAACCCTTAATTTGTTTGTTACTTGACGTGCTTTTGGATACGCAATTTCAAAGAACGAATGGACTGATTAGGCAACGGCACATTGGCATGTACATGTACTTCCAAAACATTTGATCGATATTATGTCAGTATCATTCGGAAAATAAAATGCTGGTTCAGCTTTGGAACAGCTTATCTTCAGAGTAATGTTTACAAACATTCCCTCGAATAAATTTCCGAAGAAGCAAACTGAAGTAGCAAAACCATTTTACATTTGATCGAAAAGGTGTGTCAAAGAGTTTAAATAATTAAAAAAATCTATTTTAAGACATCTGATAATAAAATCATCTAAACACAGGTTCATTTCATCTGTACATATAAAACTAAAAGCCCTCACTGACTCATCACCGAATCTCAGAAGCTACCGAACTTAGAACTTTCCTATTTGGCAAGAATGTTCCTTTTACAACATAGATGGTCACTAAGAAAAGATTCTATCCTACGATAAATTTTAGTGCGTCGAAATGGGTTTTTTAAATAACCCAGCTTTGATCATGCTAGAACGTTTTGCAATGATCGAGCCATTGTTGGCCAGCATTTGAAGTCCCGTCCTAAGTTTTGAATGACTTGAGTTCACCTGCTCAGTATATATTTTGTTCTAAATTTATTTGTTCTGAATTTATTTGTTCCGAATTTATTTAACAAATAACCTTAAAAATCACGTAAAAAGCGCTATATCATAATATGCTTTGCATTTAAACATTTATATTATCGTTTTACATATCGAATGTCAAGGTTTTTTCAGTCAAAGTCAAATTTCCAACATTCGTTTTCACCGAAGTAACGGTGACGTCATGTTTTTTGTTTTTGTTTTTTTGAGTCAAACTACCAACATTCGTTTTCACTGAAGCAACGGTGACGTCATATAAGTGGTAAGGTGATTGCAATAAATATAAATATGCGGGTAGAGTTTCATAGTAATTGAAATTTGAAAAAAAAAAGTTTCCCCCTTGAGATATTAGCGATGACAACACAATTTTGCTCACGCTTCCAAAAACATCGTCTGATTTGCTAGCTTTTAAATGTACAGTTTCAAACGAAATTGTTTATAAGCAAGATTCTTTTAACATTAATAATGAAAGTAACAACGTATTTTGTTCTGTTTCTATCATTATTTTGTTCTATTGTCTATTAATATTTTAACGATAACAGTGAAGAGTAACGACGTATTTTGATTTGTTTCGTGTCAGCTTGAAACTTTAAATTTACAGTTATAAACGATTTTGTTCATGTGTCGTGTGGCAGAATAACTCAGACAGACATGTGTTTCCCAAAAGAGCGAAGAAATGTGCAGTGTATGGGCATTTCAACTTTATATCATATATATCATTTGTATTTCAACTGTATTTAAATGTCATCATGTTCAAAAGACGGGTATTTCGCTAGTAATATTATAAAATCAAAGCAAAACAAGAAATGGCGGGATGTACAGGTGTTTTAAAAATTATAACATCTTTCGAAATTATGACTTGAAGGTGTCTGTGGAGATATTATTTCTAGGTACATCATTTTGTCATTATATTGTGAGTAGAATAAAAAAAAAAAAAAAGCAAAAGCTCACTTACCATCCTAATTCGAAATTGAGGGGAACTGAATTTACGAGGCATAACGGTTCTTTGAGCACAGACGTCAAGCAGAAGCCCGAGACATGGTGCCCAGATTTTTTCTTGCGACGTCTAGTATGAGCAGTGAGCACTCTCCTCAGTCGACTCTCTTCCTGGCACGGGTTTGAGTCGGTTTCGACCTCCTTTTGAAGCTGAACGAGGTCCTGAGCCGAACCGCTCGGACCCCTGTACCAACGCATCATGTTTCGAACCACAACGAAGTTAAAGACGAAGTACACAGATTAAAGTCCACGGACGTTACGTCGAATGAGAAAGTCGCAGAATAAACAGAAGCGCTATTTGACGTGAGTTATACCACGCCGTTCGAAGGAATCGACACCGCAATGACTCGACCGAATTCCGCGCTTTGAAACCGGGGGCTTTTTGCCTTCTCATTCCTGGCTGGATGCCTCGGCAGAACCACGGACGTGTCAATGCATTAGCACACGGAAGAATGAAATGTAGAAAAGAGGTTAATGAAGAACGGTAACCAGCGATCTTATTTACACGTCGTGCATACAGGCAACACGGAACGTTGTGTTTCCAGGCGTATAGCAGATCCCATTGTCCGGCGCTGTAAAGAGATTACTGATGGGAGAAACAGAGAAAGAAAGAAAGAGAGAGAGAGAAAAGCCAGCCAAACTCACTCCTCACCGAGGAAGAGCTACTATGATGCGTGCTGATAAAGGGAAGAAAGGATGGTGAGAGCTGCGCGGGCAGCAGGTCTGCCTGCGCCTGACACACGTGTCTGTGCACCGCCAGCTCTTCCCACTCACCCGTTCGACGGAGGTTATCGCTAGAATCCGAGATTTTTACCGCAAGATTCGCATTTTAAATTATTGTGCCGTTCGCCATAACTACGTGAGGATTAAAAATGTTGAACTGATTTCAGGTCTGCTGGCTACCTAACTTTTTAAACTGAAATGGGAATATATTTTGATTACAAACAGTTGAGAGATCTGATGCAGTCGATTTCCTCAAAAGAATCCTAGAGACACCTGATGCAAAAGTCGTTAAATTGGTTTTAGCAAGTTCAGACACGCTCATAAGCCTTTAATAGTAGTTGCTGTCGCTCGTCCTTATTTTGAAACGTTAGCTCTATCAAAGGGGAGAAGTAGTACGATGAGAACGAAAATAACACACGTGTGAACCGAACCCAGGAAAACCAATATGATCCAAGAGCAGACAACTCTCTTTTAGAATCATTGACTTTTTACTGATGGAAAAGAAACAGAATTATAAGACCATGTCCAATTTCAATTGCCTAATTGCAGCCCAAACTATGCTAATCAGTGCACAATTTTATCCAGGAATATGTTATATATAGTTTATTTGCATCCATGCCCTTCTAGGAACGGAGATTCTACAACATAATTTTTTGCACCTAAAATTTAAAAACGGGAAAGTAATTAAGATGGAGAAAAGTAATTTAAGATCCGAAACTCTTTCACGCGACATCAGTGCATAAGGTTTGACGTAAAACGGAACCAGGCGTTGGTGCCCCTTAATTTTAAATCAGCATTTCATGGATCAGGATTTCAACGTTTCTGGCATAATTATTTTTAAACCTATCAACATTTTGAACAGCAAAGCCAGGCCACCCTTTGGAATGTTTTGGTTTTCAGACTGTTCCAGGTGCAGAAATAGCAGACAAATTCAAGCATACAATATTCCAAAGCCACCATTTTGAATTTTTTTTTTCTTTGGGTGGGGGAGGGTCGGACTTTTCTAGGTCCTATTAAGATGCCAATTTTCAGATCTCTAGTTCATTTAGAAGCGGTAATTAGTTATGTCTTTGAGGTTGTCTCACTCCCTTTCCAATTTCTATGTGTGCTGTATTCTCAAACAGCCGAATCTTTGCACTTGCATTTTTATAGATTTTATTAATAATATTAATGTATGCATCTTCAACACCGCAGGATTTCAAGGCAATTGTAACCACTGGTGGTTTCACTAAATCAAAGGCCTTTTCATAATCGATAAAAGCCATGCATAATGGAAGTTCATATTCCTTAGCTCTTTCAATTAGTTCTCTCTGTACGTGGATACGATCTATGGTGCTGTAGCCACTCCTGAATCCAGCTTGTTCTCTCGGTTGAGCCATGTCCAGTGTTACCTTCAAACGGTGTGAAAGAACTTTAGTGAAGATTTTATAAACCACTGATAGGAGGCTGATAGGTCTGTAGTTCCCAAGATCCTCAATGTTACCTTTTTTATGTAGCAGGATCATTGTAGCGTTGTTCCAATCCTCATGAATCTTTGCTTCATTAAAGCATCGAGTGAAAACTTGGGCGAGTACTGTTTCAATTTCTCCACTTGCTTCTTGTATAATGTCTACAGTACTTCAATCTTCTCCTTTAGCTTTTCCCGGCTTCATGTTCTTGATTGCATGTGCAACTTCTGCTGGGAGGACTGGAAGTACTCTGGTACTGGTACTTTTCATGATGTCTGGAGTACATGTATCATCCCTTTCATATAATTTGGAGTAGAAATCTTTCACTCTTGTCAAAATTTCGCCTCTATTTCTTGTTACAGAACAATCTTCTTTTCTGAGTGCCATAATATGTTTTCTTCCCTTACTGAGAAGTCCCTTTTCTATCTTTAGGCTTTGGTTGTTTTCAATTGATTTCTTCACTAGTTCAAAGTTGAATTTCTTTACGTCTTCAGTGATACGTTTTCGTACTGTCTTGCATAGCTCTATATATTCCACTTTGGAAGTCACATCTTCTTTAGTTGTCCTCATCTCTCTTCTTTTTCGCATCAACATTTTGGTTTTTCCTGATTATTTGTTCACATGCAACTTGTTCTTAGACCCAGCTAATTTTGTTGCTGTTTCCATAAGAGCTTTGGTTACTTTTCTGTAAACTACAGAAATATCCACTTCTTCCAATGTTAGTCCCTCTTGAGCAGATGATCTGTTTCTCAGTTCCAATTTGAAGGTATTATGATGCTTTTTAAGGTTGGTCACGTCAATACACTTTGTGTTATGAGTTTGCCACGCTCGAGTTTAGCATTAAGGTGCATCTTACATATTACCATTCTATGGTCACTACCTGTATTGAACTTGTTCAGCACACAGCAGTCTTCCATGACAAATTTCTTGTTCGACATAATAAAATCAATTACACTTGTCCATCCATTGGGATGCCTCCATATCCGTTTCCTTTGCAACTTTTTCTTAAAAAAATTTCATGATGAAAAACCCTTCTACCTCTGCAAACTCTACGAGAGTATTTCCAAGATGATTTCTATTGTCGGGACCGAATTTACCTACTGAAGTTTCATTCTGTTGCCGTTGCCCTATTTTTGCATTGACATCTCCCATAATTATCTTCAAGTGCTGCTTGCCTTTATTATTTAGATGACAAATTTCTTCATAGTTCTTCAATTTCTTCTTCAGCATGACTTGTGGTGGGTGCAAAAGTTTGCATAATCTGAGCCTGGTATCTTCTCGACATTTGGATAACGAGTCGTGCAGCTGTGTCAGAGGAACTTCCAAATTCTAAAACTTTATCCTTCAGTTTCTTGTTTATTATAAATCCAACACCACTAGTTCGGCCAGTATCTGTCCCACGATCATATAAAAGATATCCGCTTTTCAGTTCGATGAGATCAATCAGAAGATAGGGAGGATCCATAGTAAGTAGCCAAGGTCAGCATCAAATGGCAGCCTAGTCCTGTCCTCCAGTGCATCTTGAACTATTATGAATACTCTATCCTTTTGTTGACACTTACATCGTTAAGTAACCTGTTTAATTTCCCCTTCTATCTTACCTTCAGGAAGTGTATATAGTTTTATTTCTTTGCTTACTTGTTCTGGTGCTCATTTATACATAATCATTTCATGACACACATTCTCGTTCTGTACTCCGAGTGTTTAATAAATGCATATTTAAACCTTAGCACCCTCTGCCTTCATGTCGCACTGGCAGCTGCCTTGGCCAGGTACATTCCAGCTGCCGGAAAGTGAGGGACAGGATTTACGTTCTGGAGTCATTTTGGATATATCATCATCATCATTGTCAGCCATTATCAATCCACTGCTGGACGAAGGTCTCCCCAAGTTTCCTCCACAACGGTCTGTCATGTGCTAGTCTCCTCCATGTCACTCCCACATACTTTCGAATTTCACCCACCCATCTTCCATGTGGTCTTCTTCTGCGTCTTTTCCTGTCCCTTGGAATCTAATCTAAAATTTCGGCTGTCCATCGATGGTCTGTCATTCTGGCAGTATGTCCAGCCCATTGCCATTTCATGGATTTAACTCTGATCATGATGTCTTCCACTCTTGTCATTTTTCGGATCCACGAGTTTCTCTTCTTATCTCTCCTGGTTACACCAAGCATGCACCTCTCCATGCTCCTTTGAGTTGTCTGCAGCCTTTGTATGTCTCTTTTAGTTAAGGTCCACGTCCCTGCACCATACGTAAGCACTGGAAGGATGCATTGATCAAACACGTTTCTTTTAAGACATAATGGCATATTGCTCTTGAAAAATATGCTGTTGCTTCCAAAAGCTCTCCAGGCAAGTTTTATAATATATATATATATATATATATATATATATTGCTACATAAGAAAGGTGACATTGAGGATCTCGGAAACTACAGACCTATCAGCCTCCTATCAGTGGTTTATAAAATCTTCACTAAAGTTCTTTCACACCGCTTGAAGGTGACACTGGACATGGCTCAACCGAGAGAACAAGCTGGATTCAGGAGTGGCTACAGCACAATAGATCATATCCACGTACTGAGAGAACTAATTGAAAGCGCGAGGAAATATGAACTTCCATTGTGCATGGCTTTTATCGATTATGAAAAAGCCTTTGATTCGGTGAAACCATCAGCAGTTACAATGGCTCTGAAGACCTGCGGTATTGAAGATGCATACATTAATATTTTTAATAACATCTATGAAAATGAAAATGCAAAGATTCGGCTGTTTGAAAATATAACACACATAAAAATTGGAAAGGGAGTGAGACAAGGTCACACCATATCTCCGAAGCTCTTTAATGCCACATTGGAAAATGTCTTTCAATCACTGAACTGGGAAAACAAAGGGATCAAGGTTAATGGAGATTATCTAACCCACCTTCGTTTTGCTGATGACATAGTCATTTTTGCAACTACCCCATCAGAGCTGCAGAGTATGATCCAGGAACTTGCTGACAAGAGTAAAGAAGTGGGATTAAAAATGAACTTTCAGAAGACAAAAGTGATGTTCAATGCTTTTACAAGAAATGAAGATTTATCGATTGATGGAGAAAAGCTGGAGATAACAGACACGTACGTTTATCTTGAGCAGCAGATATCAAGGGAGGGTCACATTGATGACGAAATTAATCGGCGTATTAAACTTGCCTGGAGAGTTTTTGGAAGAAACAGCATATTTTTCAAGAGCAATATGCCATTATGTCTTAAAAGAAAAGTGTTTGATCAATGCATCCTTCCAGTGCTTACGTATGGTGCAGAGACGTGGACCTTAACTAAAAGAGACATACAAAGGCTGCAGACACCTCAAAGGAGCATGGAGAGGTGCATACTTGGTGTAACCAGGAGAGATAAGAAGAGGAACTCGTGGATCCGAAAAATGACAAGAGTGGAAGACATCATGATCAGAGTTACATTCCTGAAATGGCAATCGGCTGGACATACTGCCAGAAGGACGGATCACCGATGGACAGCCGAAATTTTAGATTGGATTCCAAGGGACAGGAAAAGACCCAGAAGAAGACCACATGGGAGATGAGTGGATGAAATTCGAAAGTATGTAGGGGTGACATGGAGGAGACTGGCACAAGACAGACCGTTGTGGAGGAAACTTGGGGAGACCTTCGTCCAGCAGTAGATTGATAATGGTTGACAATGATGATGATGATGATGATATATATATATATGCGACATGAAGTCAGAGGGTGCTAAGAATCCCCGGAGGACCGGACTAGGCTGCCATTCGATGCTGACCTTGGCTACGTATAATGGACGCTCCCTATCTTCTGATTCAAGGCTTCTTGAATTGGAAGAGGAACTACAAAGGATCAAGTGGGACATCGTCGGGCTAAGTGAGGTAAGGAGAAAAGGAGAAGATCTCATTGAACTGAATAGTGGACATTTCTTCTACTATCGTGGGAGACATACTAGCAGAAATAGTGGTGTTGGATTTATAATAAACAAGAAACTGAAGGATAAAGTTGTAGAAGTTGAAAGCTCCTCTGACAGCGCTGCACGACTCGTTATCCAACTCTCGAAGAGATACCAGGTTCAGATTATTGAAACTTATGCACATATTCAAGAACTTTATGAGGAAATTTGTCATCTAAATAATAAAGGCAAGCAGCACTTGAAAATAATTATGGGAGATTTCAATGCAAAAATAGGGCAACGGCAACAGAAAGAAACTTCAGTAGGTAAATTCGGTCACCGCAACAGAAACCAACGTGGAAATACTCTCGTTGAGTTTGCAGAGGCAGAAGGGTTTTTCATCTTGAACTCCTTCTTCAAGAAAAAGCCACACAGGAAATGGACATGGAGACATCCAAATGAGACGACAAGTGAAATTGATTTTATTATGTGTAACAAAAAATTCGTCATAGAAGACTGCAGTGTGCTAAACAAGTTCAACACAGGCAGTGACCATAGATTGGTGAGATGTAAGATGCACCTCAACACTAAACTTGAACGTGGCTAGCTCATAAGACAAACAAAATGTATTGACATAACCAACCTTAAAAACACCATAATACCTTCAAGTTGGAACTGAAGCACAGGTTCTCTGCTTTAGAAGGCCTAACATCGGAAGAAGTATACATCTCTGAAGTTAACAGAAAAATAACCAAAGCTCTTATGGAAACAGCAACAAAATTAGCTGGGTCTAATATCAAGTTGCATGTAAACAAATTATCAGGAAAAATCAAAATGTTGATGCAAAAAAGAAAATAGATGAGGACAACTAAAGAAGATGTGACTTCCAAAGTGGAATATATAGAGCTATGCAAGACAGTAAGAAAAAGTATCACTGAAGACGTAGGAAAATTCAACTGTGAACTAGTGAGGAAAGCAATTGAAAACAACCAAAGCCTAAAGATAGCAAAGGGACATCTCAGTAAGGGAAGAAAACAGATTATGGCACTGAGAAAAGAAGATGATTCTGTAACAAGAAATAGAGGCGAAATTTTGACAAGAGTGAAAGATTTGTACTCCACATTATATGAAAGGGTTGATACATGCACTCCAGACATCATGAAAAGTACCAGTACCAGAGTTCCTACAGTCCTTCCAGCAGAAGTTGCACATGCAATCAAGAACATGAAGCGGGGAAAGCTCCAGGAGAAGATGGAATTACTGTAGACTTCATACAAGAAGTAAGTGGATAAATCGAAACAGTACTCGCCCAAATCTTCACTCGATGCCTTAATGAAGTGAAGATTCCTGAGGATTGGAACACCGCTACAATGATCCTGCTACATAAGAAAGGTGACGTTGAGGATCTCGGAAACTACAGACCTATCAGCCTCCTATCAGTAGTTTATAAAATCTTCACTAAAGTTCTTTCACACCGCTTGAAGGTAACACTGGACATGGCTCAACCGGGAGAACAAGCTGGATTCAGGAGTGGCTACAGCACAATAGATCATATCCACGTACTGAGAGAACTAATTGAAAGAGCGAGGGAATATGAACTTCCATTGTGCATGGCTTTCATCGATTATGAAAAAGCCTTTGATTCGGTGAAACCATCAGCAGTTACAATGGCTCTGAAGACCTGCGGTATTGAAGATGCATACATTAATATTTTTAATAACATCTATGAAAATGAAAATGCAAAGATTCGGCTGTTTGAAAATACAACACACATAAAAATTGGAAAAGGAGTGAGACAAGGTGACACCATATCCCCGAAGCTCTTTAATGCCACACTGGAAAATGTCTTTCAATCACTGAACTGGGAAAACAAAGGGATCAAGGTTAATGGAGATTATCTAACCCACAATCGTTTTGCTGATGATATAGTCATTTTTGCATCTACCCTATCAGAGCTGCAGAGTATAATCCAGGAAATTGCTGACAACAGTAAAGAAGTGGGATTTAAAATGAACTTTCAGAAGACAAAAGTGATGTTCAATGCATTTACAAGAAATGAAGATTTATCGATTGATGGAGAAAAGCTGGAGATAACAGACACATACGTTTATCTTGGACAGCAGATATCAAGTGACGGTCACATTGATGAAGAAATTTTTCGGCGTACAAAACTTGCCTGGAGAGCTTTTGGAAGAAACAGCATAATTTTCAAGAGCAATATGCCATTATGTCTTAAAAGAAAAGTTTTTGATCAAAGCACCCTTCCAGTGCTTACGTATGGTGCAGAGACGTGGACCTTAGCTAAAAGAGACATACAAAGGCTGCAGACAACTCAAAGCAGCATGGAGAGATGCATGCTTGGTGTAACCAGGAGAGATAAGAAGAGGAACTCGTGGATCCGAAAAATGACAAGAGTGGAAGACATCATAATCAGAGTTAAATCCATGAAATGGCAATGTGCTGGACATACTGAAAGAAGGACAGACCATCGATGGACAGCCGAAATTTTAGATTGGATACCAAGGGACAGGAAAAGACCCAGAAGAAGACCACATGAGAGATGGGTGGATGAAATTCGAAAGTATGCGGGAGTGACATGGAGAAGACTGGCACAAGGCAGACCGTTGTGGAGGAAACTTGGGGAGACCTTCGTCCTGCAGTGGATTGATAATGGTTGACAATGATGATGATGATGATGATGATGATATTTCAAAAAATTAAAATTACAAACCTTTATTATTTAGATGACGAATTTCCTCATAAAATTCTTCAATTTCTTCTTCAGGATGTCTTGTGGTGGGTGCATAAGTTTGAATAATCTGATCCTGGTATCTTTTCGAGAGTTGGATAACGAGTCGTGCAGCTCTGTCAGAGGAACTTTCAACTTCTACAACTTTATCCTTCAGTTTCTTGTTTATTATAAAACCAATACCACTAGTTCTGCCAGTATCCGTCCCAAGATAGTAGAAGAGATGTCCACTTTTCAGTTCAATGAGATCTTCTCCTTTTCTCCGTACCTCACTTAGCCCGACGATGTCCCACTTGATCCTTTGTAGTTCCTCTTCCAATTTAAGAAGCCTTGAATCAGAAGATAGGGAGCGTCCATTATACGTAGCCAAGGTCAGCATCAGATGGCAGCCTAGTCCGGTCCTCCGGGGATTCTTAGCACCCTCTGCCTTCATGTCGCACTGGCCGCTGCCTTGGCCAGGTACAATCCAGCTGCCGGAGACTGAGAGCCAAGATTTAAGTTGTGGAGTCATTTTGGAAGTGTTTGGCCATAACTCACCACGCTGGCGAAGCGGGTTGGTGAGTGTGGGATAGCATTTCCTCTAATCCCGATGGTATAGTTATACCGCTATTGGCGGTCGTCAGAGCCCCTTTAGTACGAACAGGATGCACCACGAGAAGGCGGGGTTGACATTTGTCAAGGAGAGGCTGTGATGTTACGCATCACCTGACCTATATACTATATATATATATATATATATATATATACGTACCTGAAAAATCTCAATGTTTCAGTGTTACGTACTTGTAACATATACGAATTATTCTGTGCTGTGTGAGTATGGTCGCCTTAGATATCTAAGAGACAAACTATTTTTTCAAATCCGATTAGTAAAGACAGATATGCGTTGTCTACAGAGAGACGTGTCTATACCAACAGCTCGAGTTATTCAATAGAATGTATAATGAAGGTTTGCTAAAATTATAAAAGAAAAAGCGGAAGCAGAATTTCGCCCGCAATATATGAATCTGAAAAAAAATTATGACCCTAGCTAAGGTGACAATTATTCGGCTGATTTTCCAGGGTACTCCATTCCGAGGTTTCTTGTAATACGAAATGCAAACTCAGTATTAAACTGCAAAACGTGCTTTAATGGAGAAAACTGATCAAACAAGATGGACGTAGACAGAAAAGAAACGGTCCTAGGCGATATTTTACCAAAATACAATTCAAACTACAGCGATCAAATTCACTGAAGTAAACAAATCACAGAAGGAAAATTAAATCGGAAAAAATTAATTGATAAATTAAAAATAAATTCGGCTATAGAACTTTTACATTTCACAAACTTTCCTCTATAACTTCTTAAAAGCAACAAAATATTTTAAAGTTATACATTTTATGCCAGTTGGATTAATCAATTATTTTTTTATCGTTTTCTAACATCGGCTGTGGGGGAGAGGTGCATTAAATATCGGAAAGTTAGTTAAGATGCTATTTAAAAGTATGCAGATACTTTCCAAATTTCTTTGGTATTGCTGAAAATTACATACAGTTTCGTTTATCCATTGAGAAAATAATACTGACCTTACATAAATCCTTGAAAATTACATTGAACTTAACTAAATCCATGGCAATGACAAGTAATGTATATTATTTCCATCAAGACTCAAAGAAAATGGCAATATATGATTTGAAAACGCCACTTTGAGGCGATTTTTTTGACAAAATTTCACCACAAGCTGATGCAGCTTGCGTCGTGTCTAGTATACATGGATGATTTCACATTGATAGCAGATCGTTTCGTTATTTTTACCCAGCTCTGAAAGGCACACATGAATAGAAACGTATGTCACTCGATATTCCGATAATGTGTCATATCATTAATCGCAATCGGATTTCTCTTTCCAAAATGTAATCCAATGTGAATTTGAACAGCAAGAGCAGAAACCCCATTGTTTTGACCAAGTTTTGCTTTTGTTTAAACTACGTAGTTGAGGAAAATAAATTGGTTTCATTTTATAGCTTTGCTTTTCATAAGCAATTTCTATTTTTATGTCGATATTTTCAATTCTGTTTCCGAAAGTTATCTTTTCTCTCAAAGAAAGGTGTTCTCCTTATTTTCAGATATTACAGTTACATTCGACATTCCAATTTATGGATTTCTTTCTTGATGCTTTGTAGTATTTAATTCCAATAAAGACTGATGCATTAATAAAGAAGCAACCATTTTTAAATAAAGTGATTTTTTAATCGATCACATAATTCGTTCTTGAAAAGCAAGATTTATGGCAGTGTCATATTTATTTAATCATCTCTAGCAATCACTACCAATGTCCGGGAAAATGTACTTGGAGTTCCACAAAAGATCAATATCATAAAGAATTTTCTTTACTTTTAGTTCATTTCCATTATTTTGCTTTCAGGTTTTACAATTTCCATGATCAACCTTTAGGGCTATAAGTAGTTGCCGTCCCTAAATATAGGTCACGCGTTCTTCGAAGGAGAAGGGCCACCTCCATTGGGCAGACGCGCCACCCTTTCCTCATTTGCGACACGATCCCCGTCCCATGTTGATCGAATGGTCAAAGGTTTTAGTGTCTCAGACTACTCGACTAGCGGACAGGCCAGCTCTGAACTTTCAGGAATCGCAATAAGAGTAAGTACCTTTCCTATAAACTGATCTCTAGTTCTTGGGCTCATCTATATATTAATTCTATAAGGTTTTTCACTATGAGTCCTATTTTGAGAGAACGGCTGAACGTAAAGATATGGTTAAGGTACCAAAATAAAGGTCTTATCATCTAGATGTGCCAGTGGAAGAAAAACATTAGATTGGGGGCAACGGTTCGGGCGTTGTGGGGAGACAAAATTCACATATAAAGTCTATGGGAGAAGCGTGCGGTTAACTCACGCGCTGTTGAAGGCTGCTGCATGGAAGGGTTGAGATAGTCCAAAGTCCGAAGCGTTCTCTTTTCTGAGCTAACCCTTGCGCAAAGAAACGTTAGCAGGTATTTGTATCAAAGTTCTTCTTATTGGAACAGCGAACACTCTCGAAGACCTGATCGCGTTATGCCGTTGGACTGTGTGATGCATATATACAATTTAATATTCGATCGATCCAGTTTATTCACGTAGGTAAGACGTTTCCCATTGTGTAAAGATGCAAATAAGCATTCCGTTGACCATTGCTAGTGAAAATATTTAGAATATACGTATTGAGTTGCGCCATCTATATCTTCATTCTATAAGTTTTTTTACTGTGAGACCTATTTTGAGAGAACGGCTAAACGTACAAATATGGTTCAGGTATCAACATAAAGGTCTTACCATGGAGATTACCAGTCGAAGAGAAAACTGATATTAGGGGAAACGGTTCCGGCATGGCGGGGCAGAAAATTTCCCATGTAAAGTATATGGGACAAGCATACGGACCTTATCTACATCAGGAGCTCAGTTCAGTGTCAGACTTGGTGTCTGTATGGTGTTCTATAATTAGCCCTAAATTAAGTAAATACTTTATTGCATACTTACCCTTAACAGAATGTCTCTCCCGCAGGAAAAAAAACGTAAGAACCTTACTGTAAGGCGTGAGCGATCAATGGGTCGCAATTATATGTCTCAGACAAGTGAGAATGAAGAGTATTCGCAACGGGAATCTCAGTCTAACAACTTTACAAACACATTTGTGACTGAAGATGAGAGTGAAAGAGTGTGCTGTCCAGTTGAATGTTTTTATACGATCGAGATAAACGGACTTCCGCCTCACATATCACGACGGAAAAAGGCTGCAGTCGTGATACTCATCGCGAACCTGGTCGCTCCGGTGGCGCAGTGGTCTAAGCGCTGGCTTATGATAATTCGTTCGTGAAGGGTCAGGGTTCAAATCCCGGTGAGTCATGGATGTTGTGTTTTTCTTACGGCACTGGCTCTCTCCTTTCCCTGGAACCAATGACCCTAAATTAGGGACGGTAGACTGCTTATAGCACATTAGGTTGCTCACGGTTATTGTTAAACCTTCAGTCAAAAACAAAAAAAAAATTACTGAAGTGGTTGAATGAATTTGTCAATTAAATAAAGTTCACATTTGTTGTTTCATATGAGTTTATAATTTTCAAAAAAGATAAAAAAAAAACACTAACCGTCGATTACGACGGTTTTCGTCTAGTTACAATAATTCTTCCACATGCGGCAGCTGATGTTGATAAGAAGTTATTTAGCAGTGGCAAATCTGGTATGAATTGCGGCTTTGCGTAACTCCAGATAAATTATCTGAGTGGAAACTGAATGGTTGAAGTGTGCAATGAGTTCTGTTTTAACGAGCTTATGTACAAGAACACTCCACGGAATTTCATATTTCATCACGAATATCAAAGGTAGTATTGTTACCGTGGTCTTTGCAAATTTTAACACGCTGAAACAATTTCTTTTGGGTG
Source organism: Macrothele yani (assembly GCA_039090855.1). NCBI lineage: Eukaryota > Metazoa > Arthropoda > Arachnida > Araneae > Macrothelidae > Macrothele > Macrothele yani. The sequence continues at coordinate 19,481,439 of CM077002.1, read as the reverse complement.
CATTTAATGATTATCTAGTACTTCAAATTTCCGTATACGTTTTACGAACGCTACCTGCCTTTCAGAAGTGAGGCAGAATGCGGTTTCTACAAAATTAATTCACAATTAGTATTGATATTTATCGCTAAAATTCTGAAGCAACAGAGTACTTCGAGCAATGCAAACGTCAAAAATTTAACCCAACGTTTTAAAGACTTGTTCCTCTGAAGACACGAAAAGAAATACTGCTACGAAGGAAACGAAAGAATAGATCCTTCTTCACGCTCGTGTTAACATGCACATGTCACGAATAGTGGAATGCGAACGTTAAGTAAGAGGAATTGAATTATCCACCGTATAATCTCGATGCAGAACGGAGTATTCTTCCCCTGAAGGAACATTTGTACATTTTTCAAGAAAACGTAAAAAAAAAAAAAAAAAAAATCTGTTAGAGGTTCTTGGCAAGTGAACAAGGCTTGTCGGTAATTTTCTTTAAACAGAAATTTAGCAGATGCGTTTAATTGAAGCAAGGGTATGCTAACAACCTAAGCTTTACTTCTGAGCATGTCGGTTTAGAGCAAAAGGTGAAATCGAAGATCGGTTTTCGCAGAGGTCCTTGATAAAAGAACTATGCTGCTAAATGTTGACGATTTCCATATGATATGAAATTTAACAAGATATTTAAACTAAAGAAAGAACATTTTGGCATATTGCGAGTAAAAAGTTCCTTCCATTTAAAAAACTTATTATTAAACGGATCTTATGTGACTGTATCAGAATGTCCTTGTTAGCAATTTGATGACATTTAGCTTTGTTTGTAATAAAATGAAGAAGCGTTGCTTTGTTGTATTGTAGTTATAAGACCCATGTTAGCATATAAGTCCAGTATGATCCTTCCATCACTAATTAGGGACAACGGTTCCACAAAAGGGGAGAGACATATCTTAAACGATGAACACTACATCAGTTTCACATCCGGATTTAGAAACTGCACTTCAAGAAGCTATGAAAACTATCGGTCTGAATAAAAGTTCTGGAAGTGAAATGTTCGTTAAATTTCAGAATTCCTCAAACATTATGTAGGTATAATTTTTAAACGGGGAGAAATATTCATTTTCAGGAACACATTGTTAAATTCAGAATCAATTTTAATTATGTGCTTTTTTTTGGCAGTAATTCCCTTGTGGGATTTTTTTTTGCTTTGAAGAATGCCATCATTAATTCTAAGAGCAACAAGTTAGTAAAATCATGCAATGCATTGATTATCATACGATCTCCAACATACCAGAAATCATTACTCAAGTTATGAGGATAATGGCTGTAACATAAATCTCTCTCCTATGACCAGACCTTTGACCATATTTGGATGACATTCAATAAAACCAGTAAAGTATACTTACGGAACAACATGCTAAAGTTTTGTCTCAATCGAAGCATGTTTACGTAAGTTATGACGCATAAGGATGGTGGAATGGATTCCGCTCCTATGTCGTGATCTTCGATCCCATTTCACCCATTTTCAATAGGGTTCGTAGGACCTACCACATACTAAAATTTCATCGAAATCGAACCATTTTTACGCGAGTTATCGTGCGGACGGGCAGACGAACAAAGCTGGAGCATATACGCTTCTTCAACCTACGGCTGGAAAGCGTAAAAAAGCAGTCGTCATTTCCCAAATTTTTGGGTAGTCGTTCTAAGAAGGTTGGAGGTGTGGGACAACAGACCCATCTATGTATCATCTATGACGCACTACAGATATAACCCACATGTCAAGACGACACAATTGCAGCGACAAATTCCGTCGGTGTTGTTTAACTGGAATAACATTCGGCTCCGGAGCAGAAGCATGCGCCTGGCAGCGACCCCACGCGACAAATTGTGTTTCGCTATACTGGTGCTTGAACGTTAGGAATGGATCTACTGAAAATTGTGTTGTTCGAAAAATTTGTGACGTTCCTACCAACACGTCGTCGGGAATTAATGAACATTTCTACTTCTACACCGAATTACTTGAAGCATGGTTTGCAGCGGACCCGAAGCCAGGGATTTTGTGCCCGAGGGGATATATGTGACGCACTATAGAGGCGACTCACATGTCATGATGGCAAAGCTGCAGCGATAAATTTCGTCGGTGTAGCTTAATTGCCGAAAACAAATATGGCTCCGGAGCTAGGGATGCGATTTAAAATCCGCCACGGGCCAATTTGTGTTTTCACATATCCGCTTGGACACAGAGTTACCAAAATTTAAGGGGGTGGCAGGAATGTATGTAAACTGATATATTTTTTTTAGGGTGAGTGCCACGAATATGTGTAAAATGATGTTTCTTTTGGGGGCAAGTAATTCTCGGAAACAGTTTCTCAGTAAATACCAAAGAATTTGAATCGCTAAAGTGCATAACAAACGTGTTTTGTTATGCGTTACACTTCAGCCACTGCTGATAATGAAAGATCACGAAGCCGTGGCGCAGTAGTCTAAGCGATGGCTTCTAATATTTTGTCCCAGATGGGTCTGGGTTCTAATCCCGGTGAGGTATGGATGTTGTGTATGTCTTACGACGCTGGCTCTCTCTCTCTCTCTCTCTCTCTCTCTTCCCTGGAACCAGTGGCCCTAAATTAGGGACAGGCGACTGCTTATGACCCACGTAGCTGCGCACGGTGGTTGTTAAACCTCTAGCAAAAAAAAGAAAAAGATGATGAATAGTGCAGTGTACTTCGGAGAAGATGCTAAGTGTTTGAAAATAAAGTCATCTATTTTTAAACAAAGTTATTTTAAATATCGCAAAGCATTTTGCTGATACATGAAAAATTTTATACACGAGTTCTCTACATTGAGAACATTTTACAGTTGTTTGACTTCCACACAAAAATGAAACACAGTCAAATCTAAAAGATGAGTACAACACAGTGAGTGAGCGAGTGAGTAGTTGTATTCATAAAGCTCTTGTTCTTTTCCTCTCTAAACTTCGGCATGACTTCATTAACCCTCCCATTCACATTTGCCGTCTCATTGAAGGCTTGCCCTTGCATTTAAATTTTCTAAAGTTGAGGGTCACGTGATCCAGACACTACCCGTGTGATCATCTGGTATTCGAGCCTGTCTCCAGTACTGAACGGCGATTAAGAAATCAGCTTCTGTGAATACTCTATCACAGTGCCCTCACTTTGTGATTAAAACATCCAAAATCCGAAGGATTCATGACGGTTGTGTTTTCTGCAGGTCTCCCGAACTCTGCTGTTACTTTCAAAAGAAAAACATTCGGACAAAAAGTTAGAAGAAGAGTATATTTGGACAAAAAGTTAGAAGTGTGCGGGGAAGTTATTAGCTGCAGTGATAAGTATTCAAAACAATGATAGTGCTCTAACAGCATAAGAATTCAATCATTGCTTTTCTTAGTAAAAATAAAATTTTGTGACAACCAGTGGAAACTATTTTGCATCAAGAAAGATTGAAAATCAATAGAACATCGTGATTTTTATATAACGACTAGACCAAATTTTTTTTATATTGAAATATCACGTGAAATCCTTTAAAAACGAAGTTACACATTCCCAAAATCAGGAACTACGTCCAATATATTGATCTCCAATAAGGTTTACAACACGTTAAAAAATATATTTTCTATTCGGTCCTGTATGAGTTGAAGTACAATCGAAATCATGATCTAAGTATACATAGAAGAAACCACTGAAACTTGATAAAACAACAGATTTTGTTTTAAATAGGACTTCTGCAAGTAGAAACTGTCATACGAAAATATAATATGTGCGTGCGTGTGTATAGTAGGCATAACTCATCTGGAAAATTGGTAGCTACTTCTAATTTTGGGAGTAATTTCCATATTTGTCCAAGTTACAACTGCCGGGTGCAAGTTAAAATCCTAAAAAAACCGATTGACCGAAGTAAAAATATTTACCAGGCTGTGATGTGTCTACTAAAAATGAGCACAGGCTCCTATTTTAAGGCACGGGTCGAGCACGGGTCCTGCTCGGGCCCGTTGTATCAATTTCTATAGCTGGTTAGGTCAGGCCTCGGCTTGGGTTTGAATAATTGGGCAAATGTTTCCTATGTGAATAAGGAAAAAGTGAAGCATACTGTTTTACTCTTGTTTATATTTTCATCAACACATAAGAATGTTAGTGCTTCCCGTTAATCACGACCCCCCTCCCAAAAAAGAGGATTATTATTATAGGAATCATATTCAGGCAACAGAATGCTCTTAGTTTTATTTCCGTAGTGTATCAAGTTAATTATTTTACCTAATTAACTGTGTTTAATTATTTTCATTCAAATTTAAATAAGGATTTTGAATTCTTAAATTTCATTACAAAATTATAATAAAATCTATGTCATTTTTGTATGACATGAGAATTGCGTATTCCTGTTTTGCTGAAGGATTCGATCCGATGAAGTATTGAGTTAAATATGTATATATAGGTCGTAGTGCTTTTCAATACATGGAAATGTAGATTATTAGATCTACTGCGACAGAACAGATTTTGGCATTTTATTTATTTATTATTTGGTGAAACTGCCACATGTACCCTTTATAAATATAGTAACCTTTATTAGCATTTTTTCTTAATAATTTTTTTTATATTTATGTAATTGTAATACTGTCTACAATACCGGATGCATGCAGCTTAATGATCCAGTGATTTCGGTTTACCCCGGCTGCTCTAAATAGATAAATCATATAAAAATACAAGTTTTGAATGATTCACAATGCAATTTATAGTTGTTTGTGCTTCGTCTATACACTATCTACCAACAAGTAATTGGACACCCCAGCAATCGACGATATCTGCGGTCCTGATACACGTCACGACTGCCGCCGTTAAATATCGTGAGAGAAACAACAACGCAACCAGTCGCATGCAAGATGCCACGCAGTTCGGAGCTATCTGATTTCGAGAAAGGTGTAATCGTCGGGTATCACAGAAATGGCCGATCAATACGTGACATATCCAGCTAGTTGAAGTACCCAAAATCGACAGTGGCCTACGTGATTGGCAAGTGAAAGATGAGAGGTGACTGTCGGAATGTGCCCCGAATGGGCAGACCCACAAAACTGGGTGTTAGAGACCAACGGGTGCTGGCCAGAGAAATTCGGAAGAACCGCACCAAATCGATGAGCCGCATCCGCGAAGGAGTTTCAACAGTCATCCAGGAATGTTCTTTCGTTCAATAACATCCGTCAGGAAGCTCATCTGCTCGGTTATCGGGGACGTCGTGCTGCCACCCACAAGCCTTTGATCACCAAGTCCAATAGCGCTGCTCGGCTAACGTGGTGCAAAGAACGTCGATAGTGGACAGTTGAACAGTGGAAACAGGTTCTCTGGAGCGACGAATCTAAGTTCACCCTCTACCGTTCGGATGGCAGGGTCTGAGCTTGGCGTCTGCCTGAAGAACGTCTCCTGCTGGAATGTATTGTGCCAACTGTGAAGTTCGGCGGCGGTGGAATTATGCTATTGGGGTGTTTCGCCTGGTATGGCACGGTACCTTTGGTCGCAATTCTTGGTAGACTCAACGCCGAGACCTACTGCACCATTTTGGATGACCATGCGCTTCCTACGTTGTGGCAGTTTTACGAGGTGGACCCATGTTACTTTCAGGATGACAATTCCACCTGTCATGTTGCGAGGTCCACCATGGCTTGGTATGGTGACAATGGGGTTAATCGAACGGATTGGCCTGCGCAGAGCCCGGACCTTAACCCTATCGAGCACCTCTGGGATGAGTTGGAGCGTCGACTTGAGGGGTGCGCCCACCGTCCGAAATCGGTTAAGAAACTGACCTGTCTTCTCCAAGCCGAGTGGAAAAATATACCGCTAGCCGTCGTACAACGCCTGGTTGAGAGTATGCCCCGGAGGGTCGCAGCTGTAATCGCCACTCGTGAAGGCTCCACCAACTATTGAAGGTGATTAAACTTCGTTTTCCTTTGATATCACAGGTGTCCAATTACTTGCTGGTAGATAGTGTATATATATATATATATCCTTATTCCCTCGGTGTCATATATATACTGTATATATCCTTATTTCCTCGGTGTCATATATGTGTATCCTTACTTTCTCGGTGTCACATATGTGTAACCTTATTTCCTCGGTGTCATATATATACTCCTTCAAAAGCAAATGAACGGATCCGCTGCGTTGTTAAGATGAGCGGTACCGCTGTAAACGGTTTAAAAATAACCCTGCAGCTGGTGACTGCGAACATATCGCACTGTGAGGTTAAGTGAAAATGTCTCGGCGGGAGAGAACTGAATTTGAGAAAGGAAAGATTGTTCGGTGTTATATTAGTGGGTTGTCCATAAAAGAAACCGAGAGGCATTTAAACATACCCAAGTCAATTCTTTTTGATGTACTGAATAGGTGGAATACACATGACGTATCTCAAACAGCAAAATGTACCGGTAAACCGAAGAAAATCAGTGATAGAGGACGTCGAAGCCTCACGAGAGTTGTTACAGTTAATCCACGAAGTACTACTACACAAGACCTCAGTGTACAGGTGAGTAAAATCGCTGGAACCTAAGTATGTACACGTACCATTCGTATAGAACTTCATTCCATGAGTTGTCGTGGTTGTGCGGCTGCTCATAAGCCTTTCCACTCCACTCGGAATGCTACTCGTTCTAGCATGGTGTAAAGAACATTTATCGTAGGCCGTAGATCAATGGAAACGGGTTCTATCGACTGATGAATCCAGATACACGACCCATCAGTCTGATGGCCCTGTGTTTGCATGGCGGCATCCGGGGGAAAGCTATTTTCCATAGTGTACTGTCGCTACGGTCAAGTTTGGAGCAGGCATAGTATTCGTGTGGGGGTGATTTTTGTGGTATGGTCCCTGTCGATTAGTTATCGTGGAGAAACCAGTGTACCTTGATAATATGAGCAATTATGCCCTACCAACTCTGTGGCAATGCTGTGAAGCCGAGTTTTGTTGGCACCAGCAGGATAATGCACAGAGTCATAAAACAAGGAATGTTGCGGAGTGGTTTGACGATAATTTCGTATCGTGTGTGGACTGGCCAGCGCTGAGCCCTGATGTTAATCCCATAGAGCACCTAAGTATGTACACGTACCATTCGTATAGGACTTCATTCCATGAGTTGCCGTGGTTGTGCGGCTGCTCATAAGCCTTTCCACTCCACTCGCTCCGCATACGAAGTTTGGAACCAAGGTCTACTACTAAGAAACAGCTAGCGACAGCATTGTGTACTCAATGGAAGCGCGTACTTATCGCTGTGTTCCAAAACCTTGTCGAAAGCATGTCTCGAAGGGTCAGTGCATGCATTAAGGCCAAAGGTGGACAGACACCGTACTAATGTATGTCAATAAATGATGTGTTGCGTTTCTCTTCTAGGTGACCGGTGACTTTTGTCAATATAGTGTATTCTGTATAACTATGGGCGTCCCTCCACGTTCTCAAATATACAAACAAAGTAAACCATATTAGATGCAGTGATTGGATATGTAGATTCAGATTTCACTTTTACTTACGAAAACGGTAATACTTTATACAGATAGTAGAGGATCATAGTAGTGAACTCTAAAGCTAGGAATAGCAGTTGGAAGTGCAAAGTGTTCAGCAACCGCTAGAATTTTGTGGAGTGGAACGTAATAATACGACAAAATTAGTCAAGCACCGTGAATAAATGATATGATTCTATCATATGCGAAAGATTTAACCCTATAACGAATTACCTTGGTGTTGGTAAAATAGGATAAAATCAGCTCGAAATAATATAATCGCTGTCTACGATGTGAGCCCAAAGCGAATCGAACGAATGAACCTCGATATCAGAAAGCGTTGTTTTACCTTAAACTTTGTTATTCAACGTGGTCATTTAGGGGGATGACTGACACTAATTCTTTCTGAGTGATTACCTGCTAAAAGGGTTATAATAATGGGAACGAGCGTTATGGTGCCCCCTCCCCTCCCCACACATTCTCTTGAGTGTAAAGTCCCGTCAGAAACTGGGGTAGGTTTGGTGCCCGAGGCGAAGTGTGGCGTGCAATAAAGCAGGAGCAAAGCTCTTCAGAGACTGCATGAAAGTTTGACTTTGAGAGCAGCAGAACTGCAGTTCTGAGATTTTTTTCTTCCCGTATTTAGCTTTTCATTTATCAAAATAATCATAGACAAAAATTTACGTTTTTAATGAGAAATAAGACACGTTCACTCTTTAAATAATGGGCAAATGTGAAGTGCTCCACAATAATGTATCTCAAGAATGACGACTGTCAGAGGCCAAAACGGAGACTCCAGGTGGTCAGCGCTTCATCTCCCGACCTTGCCGTGATACTCAAGAGTGCGTATCTGTGACCGTCTTAAGGTGGCCACAATCACGCATTTTTGAATGTAACGTTTGAGTGTCACGCCAGCAAATGAGGGAGTTTTGTGCCTGAGTCGGCATATAGCGTGGAGTGAATCAGGTGTGCAACTCTTCATCGCCTGCTTGAAATTTCTTCACTTCTCGCTACATGCCGCCCCAGGCACAAGATTCTCCCATTTGCTGGTGTGACACTCAAACGCGACATTCAAAAGTGCGTGTCTGTGGCCTCCCTTTAAAAAGTAAGAGGTAAGTTTGAGATCCTTGTTTGTGTTCTATGGTACGATGTCGGTATCAGCGGACTATCGATTCTTTATCATGCATTAGACAATAGACCACAGAACAAAGGAATAGAAGGGACCCTGTAGTAGGGAGGGCTTATCACCAATGACAGGTTTATAGTGGACAAAGAGGAGGTGAGACGGGGGGGGGGGGAAGAATTGCTTTACAGCAGCTTTCGTAAAACTCGATTTGACCATTTCTGTCTTGGCAGCTCAGAAAGATTTGGGCCCCATTTAAAAGTTCAGATTCATTGGCTGCTTAGAGTGTTGATCCGTTCACTATTAAGTCCATCAAAAACAGTGATACTGAAAGTTCGATTCCAGTACGTTGGCAGTGAACTAAAAATCAATTTTGAAGTGCTCATAGGATTTTCGGCAACTATCGTGAAATTTAAATCATTACTATTAAATTTTAAAAATTCTAAGAACGCAGTAATTTGCAGAACTTGACACAATTTGAAAAACAAAAATATATCTGGGTTTTTTTTTAGTTTCGGAATGCGCAAAATGTTAGTGAATTACACTTATTTGTAGTGTTAAAATTGCAGGTTCACACGATCAGAATCTGAGTTGTGGTAATTCCCTCATTGGCATAAAAATCCGAGCACCAAGAAAAAAAACAGTGCGATTAACGCGAAATTCGGCGAATAACAACGGGGATGGCAGACATGCAACTGATCGTGCAATTACATGACATGCAAAAAGTTGCAAACAGTTCCGTATGCCCTCGCGTCAACGGCCGGCGCTGCAATCGCAATTCTTGGGGCTTATAAGGCGCCGCGCAGGGGACTCCACATTCGAGCCGAAGTGCACGGTAAGAGTCAGGTGAGATCATTGAGTAATTGACATGCCAAGGAGTTGTCGTAGATGTGCGTACGGGCAACTGACGGAGTTTGAACGAGGCCGTATCGTCGGTATGAGAGAGGCACTGTCGGACAGTACGGTGCGATCGTTTTAGGAGAAATTGACACGGGAAGGCACCCAGACACGGAGGACTGGCTACGGACGACTCAGGCACACCACCTGCACAGAGGACCATGGAATCGTGAGAGCGGCAAACACAGATGCAACGGCGCCCTTGTCCAATATCCAGAGACATGTGGCGGCTGTACAAGGTGCTCCTGTGTCCGTCAGAACCATTTCCAGACGCCTGGCAGAGGCGAATCTGTACTCTCGACAGCCCTTACGTTTTATGCCATAAATCCCGACCCTCGTTGCCGTCGATTGCAGTGGTGTCAGCAGCGAGCAACGTGGAATGCTATGGACTGGCAACGTATAGTGTTTAGCGACGAATCCCGGTTCTGTATGGGAACGGACGACCACAGTGTCAGAGTGTGGAAAACTTCAGGTTAGCGCTGCAATCCCAACCTCACTGTACGGCGGCTCACATTCCGAACTGCAGGCGTGATGTTCTGGGAAGCAATCGCGTATCACAGCCGGACTTCCCTCGAAGTGATCCGAGGGACGTTGACAGCTAAGCGCTACGTACAGGAGATCCTGCGACCCCATGTGCTGCCTATCCTGGCGGGGTGGCCCTGAGCCATTTGCCAAAAAGATAACGTTCGTACACACACGGCTCGGATTTCCCAGGTCTGTCTACGTAATGCTTCGACGCTTCCGTGGCCTGCCAGATTGCCTGATCTCTCTCCCTTCAGGTACGTGTAGGACCAGATGGGACGCGAGCTCTCTCCATGACACAGTGTTCGTGATTTAGAACGTCAGTTGCAAGAAGTGCGGGCCAATCTGTCCCAGGATAACATACGGCGTCTCTTTGATTCCAGGCGGGACCGTATCACCACATGTATCCGAGCACGGGGGGGGGGGGGGGGTTCAACGCTGTAGTAACGCTGACCGAAATGTGTACCGTATATCTGCGGGATATCGGCGGGCTGCTGTGATATTGTAATCAATTTTGTCCTTGGCATTTACCATCTCACTACTAAAATATAATTTCGATCCGACGCCTCCTTTTTAGTGCGCGGATTTTTATTACAATGAGTTTACAGTCTCTTCATTTCACCAGCAAAGCCATTTTCAGTATATAGCTTAAAATTTTCACATATAATTGGATTTCGCAACTGCTTAGTTGTGATGACAAATTTCGTTATCAAAAGTAGTCAAGTTAAAATATTTTCAAAGTTCTTTACGGACCATAACAGGAATGTTAAGGCTCCTATAGAAAAAACTCACACTTGAAATTTACATTTTTTGACATCATCGTTTGCCGATAATATCAATGTTCTGTGATTTAATAGATATCGATATTTTAATGTAAGATTTAAAATCGAAGATCAAACGCAGCCAAGACAGATCATGTTCTTATTCAAAAGTGTTAGAGTGCACGACTTTCAGTTTTATTTACTTACTGTTTTGTTTGTTGATGAGGCAAAATTCGATTTGACAAATATGGGTCAAGGGTTTCTTTCTTTTCTTGTAAATAAGTTGGTTATTCGACTACAGTACCTGCGCTGTTATTTTGTTTATAAAATAAGTAGCTTTAAGTGATAGCATTATTATTATTATTTTGTAATTTTAAGGAATAAATTTGCCGTAGAGATTTGGATAGGTTCTGTGGGACGCCATGACTGCAGTCTCCACACCAACAAGTGAAATGATACAATCCCTTCATGTTTCTTTTCATCGGAGTCGCAAAGCACATGCATGCAAGAAGTAGATAAAAGTACATCAAGTTATTGATCCGTTCGTTACGCATTTCATGTGTGCGGGTCGAAAAGAGAAGAGAAATATTAGAGAGCGAAATAATTGCATCTGGAGTTGTCATTATTAGGAATTATTTACGTGAGTGTACTCCAGAAATTATTTAAAACAAGATTGATTTTCCACCGTAAAATTGATTCACAGGGTTATATTTTATTCAAAAATTGCTCCAGTAAACAGATGATGTTGCACGACGGAAAAAGCAGATAAAGAAGAAAGTGCCTCTAAGCTGCATATACACATTTCATTATTAATTTTCTATGAGCCACATAGCAAGCTTAAAGTGCTAGTTTTCGTTTATTTACTTTGTTTGTAGAATGTTTATCATCTTCCACTACCAAACTGTTTCAGAATCTTTCTTGATTCCGACTTTCGCTCTTCAGGTTCTGAGGCAAATCACTTAATTAAAATGTCCTCAAAAGATGAAAAACGAAAAAAATAACGTATCCTTTTGAGTGGCAATCTTCATGCAACGTCTAAAATCGTAATATCCAATCATTTCAATCAAGCCGACAGTTCACATATAGCGAATATGCAAATATTTCAGTTACACGTGTTGCTGTACAGTAGAAGAAATTTCCTTCTTTCGTGGCATATACGAACACGTTTCTTTCCCCAATGTTAATTCATTATTTACACTGACGGAAAAAAATCCCAACACCACGAACAAATAGTTGTAGAGGAATAAAATAGCGGCAATACATTTGTATAGGTAACATATTTAATCGATTAAGGTTTCAAGATCACAGCTTATTGTAAGCGCGAGAAGAGCCATTTTAAATGTGAAATGCTGGTACATTAATAACAGGTGAAACCGCCAGAATGTTGAATGCAAGCACGCAAACGTTCATGCATTGTGTCGTACAAGGGCTGGATGCCAGTTTGTGGGATGGAGTTCCATGCCTGTTGCACTTGGTCGGTCAATACATAGACGGTTAATGCTGGTTGGGGGTGACGCTGGAGTTGTCGTCCAATGATGTCCAATACGTGCTCGATTGGTGAAAGATCTGGTGATCTAGCAGGCCACGGCAACATGTCGACACTCTGAAGAGCATGTTGGGTTACAACAGTGGTATGCTAACGAGCGTTATCGTGTTAGAAAACACCCCCTGGAATGATGTTCATGAATGGCAGCACAACAGGTTGAATCACCAGACCGACGTACAACTATGCCGTCAGGGTGCGTGGGATAACCACGAGAGTGCTCCTGCTGTCATAGGAAATTGCTCCCCAGACCATAACTCCAGCTGTAGGTCCGGTGTGTCTCGGCCGCAGACAGGTTGGTTGCAGGCGCTCACCTGGCCTCCTTCTAACCAACACACGGCCATCACTGGCACATAGGCAGAACCGGCTTTCATCAGAAAACCCAACAGATCTCCACTCCGTCCTCCAATGAGCTCTAGCTTGACACCACTGACGTCGCAAACGGCAGTGGTTTGGAGTTAGTGGAATGCACGCTACAGGGTGTCTGGCTCGGAGCTGTCCTTCAAGTAACCGATTTGTAACAGTTCGTTGTGTCACTATGGTGGCAACTGCAGCTCGAATTGCTGCCGCAGACTCGGTAAGATGCGACACGGCCCTACGCCGTACACGGCGGTCTTCCCTCTCAGTAGTACCACGTGGCCGGCCGGAACCCGGTGTTCTTGAGGCAGTACCTTCCCTTGACCACCGCTGCCAACAATCATGCACAGTGGCTACATTCCTGCCAAGTCGTTTTGCAATATTGCGGGAAGAAAATCCACCTTCTCGTAGCCCTATTACACGACCACGCTCAAACTCCGTGAGCTGTTGATAATGGCTTCTTCGTCTTCTTAAAGGCATTCTTGACTAACATCAACACCCTACGTCAAATCTCAATGATAACTAACGCTCACGAACGTTACAGCGCGTATTTACAGCAAACTTGCTTTGCATGTTCCGAGGGGCGGTACTACGCCACACGTATGCGCCGAGCGCGAAATTTGCATAGACGTCATCTTACAGATGTACTCTCACCGCCAACCAACTGTCGTTTATCTAACACAAACCTTTCTTGGTGTTGGGATTTTCTTTCCGTCAGTGTATATTAAAATTAACTGCTCAGTAGTGGAAGAGCTCGGTGTATTATATCATTACATAAGAGATGTGATATATACCTCTAATTTAATTAACCTTCTTATGAATTTGTGTCCTTATCTCTTATACTATCGTGGGACAGATACTGGCAGAACTAGTGCTGTTGGATTTATAATAAACAAGGAACTGAAGGATAAAGTTGTAGAAGTTGAAAGTTCCTCTGACAGAGCTGCACGACTTGTTATCCAACTCTCGAGAAGATACAAGGCTCAGATTATTCAAACTTATGCACCCACCACAAGTCATCCTAAAGAAGAAATTGAAGAATTTTATGAGGAAATTCGTGATCTAAATAATAAAGGTAAGCAGCACTTGAAGATAATTATGGGAGATTTCAATGGAAAATAGGGCAACGGCAACAGAATGAAACTTCAGTAGGTAAATTCGGTCGCGGCAACAGAAACCAGCGTGGAAATACTCTCGTTGAGTTTGCACAAGCAGAAGGGTTTCTCATCTTGAACTCCTTTTTCAAGAAAAAGCCACACAGGCAATGGACATGGAGACATCCAAATGGGACGACAAGTGAAATTGATTTTATTATGTGTAACAAAAAAATTCGTCATAGAAGACTGCAGTGTGCTAAACAAGTTCAAAACAGGTAGTGACCATAGATTGGTGAGATGTAAGATGCACCTCAACACTAAACTCGAACGTGGCAAGCTCAGAAGACAAACAAAATGTATTGACATAACCAACCTTAAAAAACACCATAATACCTTCAAGTTGGAACTGAAGAACAGATTCTCTGCTTTAGAAGGCCTAACATCGGAAAAAGTGGATATTTCTGAAGTTAACAGAAAAATAACCAAAGCTCTTATGGAATCAGCAACAAAATTAGCTGTGTCTAAGAACAAGTTGCATGTGAACAAATTATCAGGAAAAACCAAAATGTTGATGAAAATGCAAGTGCAAAGATTCGGCTGTTTGAAAATACAACACACATAAAAACTGGAAAGGGACTGAGACAAGGTAGCACCATATCTCCGAAGCTCTTTAATGCGACATTGAAAAATGTCTTTCAATCACTGAACTGGGAAAACAAAAGGATAAAGATTAAGGGAGATTATCTAACCCACATTCGTTTTACTGAAGACGTGGTCATTTTTGCAACTACCCCATCAGAGCTGCAGAGTGTGATCCAGGAACTTGTTGACAAGAGTAAAGAAGTGGGATTAAATATGAACTTTCAGAAGACAAAAGTGATGTTCAATGCTTTTACAAGAAATGAAGATTTACCGATTGACGGAGAAAAGCTGGAGATAACAGACACCTACGTTTATCTTGGACAGCAGATATCAAGTGAGCGTAACATTGATGAAGAAATTAATCGGCGTACAAAACTTACCTGGAGATCTTTTGGAAGAAACAGCATAATTTTTAAGAGCAGTATGCCATTATGTCTTTAAAAAAAGTGTTTGATCAATGCATCATTCCAGTGCTAACGTATGGTGCAGGGACGTGGACCTTAACTAAAAGAGAAATACAAAGGCTGCAGACAACTGAAAGAATCATGGAGAGGTGCATACTTGTTGTAACCAGGAGAGATAAGAAGAGGAACTCGTGGATCCGAAAAATGACAAGAGTGGAAGACATCATGATCAGAGTTAAATCCTTGAAATGGCAATGGGCTGGACATACTGCCAGAAAGACAGACCATCGATGGACAGCCGAAAGTTTAGATTGGGTTCCAAGGGAAAGGAAAAGACCCACAAGAAGTCCACATGGAAGATGGGTGGATGAAATTCGAAAGTTTGCGGGATTGACATGGAGGAGACTGGCACAAGACAGGCTGTTGTTGGGGAAATTTGAGGAGACCTTCTTCCAGCAGTGGATTAATAATGGTTGACAATGATGATGATATATATATATTTGACAAAGATGAAATATTTCTATCCCAAACTATATGAAAGGGATGACACATCGAATCCAGACATTACGAGAGGTACCAATACAAAAGTCCCTCCAATCCTCCATGCAGGAGTAACATATGCAATTAAGAACAAGAGACGGGGAAGAACTCTAGGAGAAGATAGAATTACCGTGGACATTATACAAGAAGCAAGTAGAGAAATTGAAACTGCACTCACCCAAGTTTTCACCAGATGTCTCAATAAAGGGAAGATTCCTGAGGATTGCAAT
This sequence comes from Macrothele yani, assembly GCA_039090855.1. Taxonomy (NCBI): domain Eukaryota; kingdom Metazoa; phylum Arthropoda; class Arachnida; order Araneae; family Macrothelidae; genus Macrothele; species Macrothele yani. The sequence continues at coordinate 19,465,863 of CM077002.1, read as the reverse complement.
AATGCTACAATGATCCTGCTACATAAAAAAGGTGACGTTGAGGATCTCATGAATTACAGGCCCATTAGCCTCTTTTCCCTGGTTTATAAGATCTTTAATAAGGTTCTTCACATCGCTACAGCACTGTAGATCATATCCATATACTGAGAGAACTAATTGAAAGAACAAGAGAATATGAACTAACATTATGCATGGCTTTTATTGATTATGTAAAAGCCTTCGATTCTGTGAAAGCATCAGCAGTAACAATGGCTTTGGAATCCTGCAGTACTCAAGATACTTACATTAGCATTACTAATAACATCTATGAAAATGAAAGTGCAATGGTTCGGATATTTGAGGATACAACACAAATAAGAGTTGGAAAGAGAGTGAGACAAGGTAACACCATATCTCTCAAGCTCTTTAATGACACATTGCAAAATGCCTTTCAATCATTGAACTGGGAAAACAAAGGGATAAAGATTAATGGAGATTACTTAACTCGTCTTCGTTTTGCTGATGACGTAGTAATCTTTGCAACAACCCCTTCAGAGCTGCAGAGTATGATCCAAGAACTTGTTAACAAGAGTAAAGAAGTGGGATTAAAAATGAACTTTCAGAAGACGAAAGTGATGTACAATCCTTTTACGAGAAATGACGATTTATCAATTGATGGAGAAAAGCTTAAGACAACCGATACCTATAATTTTCTTGGGCAGCGGGTGTCAAGTGAGAGTCACATTGATGAAGAAACTAATCGGCGTATAAAACTTGGATGGAGAGTGTTTGGAAGAAACAGTACAATTTTTAAGAGTAGTATGCCATTATGTCTTAAAAGAAAAGTGTTTAATCAATGCATCCTTCCATTGCTTCCGTATGGA